>CM062290.1:62419426-65386926 GCA_031216915.1 Pictodentalium vernedei | reverse complement strand
AGCATAGTAACACATCAAGACGGACAAATCTAGCTTGCTTCATATCGGGCGCGATCGGCGTCATATCAGCCGAGTTTCAAGTCATATCGGCCGAGTTTGATAATGGGAAATGCTGGGAAAGAAAATTGGGTCCAATAAATAATTCCTTTTATCTTTTGTTTCAATAAATATCGAAAGCAATTTATTAGACATTCCCGTTATTTTATAAGGTATCTTATAAATACACAGTACGACTCGCACGTATGTTATGAATGGGTTAATCGATATGGCACTAGTGCCATATCGATTAACCCATTCACATACACGTGTACTTCTGTGTTTATTACACACCTTCACGTCTATAAAAAACAATTATTAGAAGGACACTCAGCAAGTTCGCAATCGGTTCAGTTCCGGGTGATCAATCGTCTACAAATGTTTACAAACACATGTGCGAGTTTTGGGGAATTTCCGTGTGTAGATTTACAAATAGGCCAAACATGTGGTGTAGGTATGTTTGTACTATCGTAGTACATATATATTGGAGCTAATTCTATTCAGTTAGTTATCATTATACAGCTAATAATGATTGGTTTGAACCCTCACTTCTAAACTTTAGAAGTAATCCTATACACAAAGATGTTGTATTTGGTTTTTGTCTTTGTGATAGCTTATTAAAACTCCACCGCTTCGTTTAAACTGCACGGCTTCGATGATTGTAGGTCAAGCGAAAATTCCAAGTAGACAGGGTGATGTTAAGTTTTGACAGATGACGTGATCGACCAAAAATAGTCCGTCAACGATTTCCGTTCGGCAAATGTGTGTGGAATGGATTTTCATTTTCGGCATGGTTTAGTGTTGGTGTAGATGGTAATTTCATAGAACAGGCGTGCAATAAAATAAAAAAAGTACAACCCTCGCAGAGAGTACTCACTGTCAATAGGGCATTGTGAATCTCAAATTTGGGGTCGAATATAATTTCGAATCGAATCGGGCAGAGTATTGGGGGTCCAATTTGGAATCGAACTTTACCACTTCTCAAGTTCTAGATTTTACTTGCACCTCTTACACACGTAGATTATAGCAAATATATAGAATAAACCCATAGAAGCCTGGTGTACCAAATGTTCTCCACGAGTAGTGAAGTGGTGTTAACCGCGAGCCTTTGGCGCGCGGTTAATACCACTTCATCGCGAGTGGTGAACATTTGGTACACCAAGCTACTTTGGGTATATTTTATTTATACCATGACCGTCAGATTATTAAGGGTCGCTATTATTCTTTCTCGACGTGAGTTGGTTTTTGTTTACACGAGCATCGGTGGACAGTACCTCCGCTGTCAAATTTATCTCCGAAACGAAATGGAAAAGAAAACGGAGCCTTTCGTATTTTAATAACATAAAATAGCATACTATTTCGTGCTATGGATGCTTTATTAACACGAGACAACGCTTGTTTGTTAATTTTTGGTGTCTTTTGGGGTAAACTCATTTAAAAACGTAATAAATAACTGCCACTTTCATTTCACTCTTTGCGAGGCGACAGGCGATAAAATTGGACAAGTTCGCATTCAGGTCGACGTCACCAAAAGTCAACTTGGATGTAGTTCCACTGTAGGTCTAAATTTTAACTACTGAAATTCCATTGCTGTCGTATTCACCACAGTTGGTGTGTAAAGCTAAAAGTGTTTGTCAATGGCAGCAGGCTTTTCATGTGTAGCAGAATATGTAATCATGGTATAAAATGGCAGTTTCCCCCTCTAGTATTGAATTATAACAGCGACTCGTCTGTTTAGGCAAGTAAAGCATAGAAGCATAAAGGCCCAGAATATTCCAGAAACTGGACACAAGTCGTCTCGGAAACGGAACCTCCTTAAAATCTTCTTCTAGCAAGATGAGACATTTTGTGGGATATTTAAACAGTTCGACAATTCGAAAATTCTCCACTCGAATCGATTTGAATGATGGGGAGGACTTCGAATGAAATCGAATTTCATAGCTTCGCCGTACCCTACCTGTGACGTGGATTTACCGATATACTGATGAACGAAATAAATAAATCACCTTCCATGATACCATTCCACCACAATCTTCATTTCGATGTATAATGTATTTGGATCTTATCAAATTTCAGACGTGGGATTTTCGTAGTAAATTCGTTTTTTTTTTTGCTATTTGTGGAACATTGTTAACCCTGTACCCAACGCAGACGATATCAAAATTTATTATTTTAAATATCATTTTTTGAAATTTTTCAAAAAATTTCAACAAAACCATATTATGTGACCCCTCGTTGGAATGATCTCGACGAGCTCGTTCCAACGAGGGGTCACATGATATGGTTTTGTTGAAATTGTTTGAAAAATAATATTTTTTCAACTGCTGAATTTGCATATTACGCGGGCGGATGCTGCCGATTCGTTGTTTAAAGGGTTAAGGTCATGTTCATCATATGTGACAATGCCACGACAGCGATTTATGAATAAAAGAAAGCTTAACCAATCGTTTAAAACTTTGCTGCCCACATCAGAAACTTTCACTTCAGACGTTGGTTACGGGGGTTATGGGACAATTAAAAACAGAGCTTGTTTATCACAGTAAACAAATATTATTCCACGTCCAGAGTTATATTATATGCGGATATTTCGACTTCTCAAACTCATTTTCACCATCATGAAATGGTATTTGTTCACATATGCTTTCGGTATAGTTTACTGGAGAGTGGTTGGGAGCACTCTCAAATAAGCTGTTACAATCTAATACTTGGTAGACAAAGTAGTACTCAAATTTATTACTTTCCAAAGTGTGATTTACTGGGATTTCCAGGTTTGATTATAAACGATAACTTAACAAGTGAATTATGCAATCAACAATTGGGTCATGTATCCGTGCGAACAAACGAAGGCGCTTTGCCGTGGGTGTAATGGGGACTTCATTGTTTTTTGTTTCTTTTACCCTTTACCTAACATGAAAAGCAGACGACACTTGCAAAAAAAATTCTTGAATAACTATTATTTTCATTTTTGTCTCAAAAACATAGGTTATGAACCCTCATTGGAACGAGCTCGTTCCAATGAGGGGGTTATAACCTATGTTTTAGAGACAAAAAATGAAAACATAATGAAAATTAATTGGCTTTGTTTGAGAATAGCTCTGGCCGTTTTTGGCCGTTACGTTAGGTAAAGGGTTAAATAATATAATTATCGTTAATAATGAAAAGTAATAAACAGAGTAATCGCTTGACTGGACTGTTTACGTGAAATAATTCATTCGAGACGAGGGACTATATTGTAAAACACTGTTTGTACAACGTTCCTCACCTCTCATGAATTACTTCACGTAACCATTCCAGTCAAGCGATTACTCTCTATATTACAACAAATTAACGAAAATGTCAGCAATTATAACCTTCCTTTAAAACTGGTAGGTCAACCACATGGATTTGCAAAGGATATGACGGTATCATGCAGTTAATGCTTCATCATTGTCTTCTAGAACAAACTATTCCGCAACATGTTGAGAGCGAGCAGTTAGTCTCATTATAATGACGTACCGTGAATCAAGTTGAGTGAAAACTATCACTGTTTTAATGCTTTGTTTTTGTGATGAATTTAGAGAGGTTGGGAGATGTGGCGTCAAGTGAATAAATTATAAAACAGATATTAACATACCATTGAAGAATTCCATTCAAAATGAACACCCCTGAGAGAGAATTTTAACACTGTTACACAGATGTAAAGATTCTCTGCAATAGAATCTATTTCCCGATTGTAAGGCAATACATCGGAGTAAACTGAATATGTGTTCTTTATCATTCGTTTTTAATGTGTCTCTCTTTCCTGTAATTAATGTAGGTAGCGATAGCATCACGCGATAATTGCTTTTAATCCTTATGCGAATCCATAAAGTGGAGGTGACAAAAGCTGTAGACTTGATGCTTATCACCATACCTTTCATTAATTACTTATATGAGATCAATTTTCTATGTAAGCTCTAGGAAGCGAAGATATGCTTGTTTCCCACGGTAAACGGTTCGTATTGTATTCACTGGTACGATAGGACCCGATAATCAACGCACGCAGTACAGTTTTTTTTCTGAACTACGCAAAATAACTATAATAGACAGCCTAACTGCAGCTCTTGTACTTGTAGGGATGGAATGGTAACAATATATCTACAGGCCAAACACAGCACCTAAAGCAGACCTGGACTTGTTCCTCGTCAAACTAACTGAACTGCTAGACTTTTCAAGCAGGGATAACATTGTAGTCTACCTTATGGGTGACTTTAACATAGATCTGCTTAGAGTAAATACCCAAAGTAAAACGAATACTTTTATTGTCTCGTTATTTATTGCCGGTTTTTTGCCCGCCATTACAACGCATACCAGAGTTGCGGAGTTTTCCGCTACCATAATTGATCATATATTCAGCAGTAATATTACAAAGTTCACGTCCGGAATTATAATTACTGACGCCAGCGATCATTTTGCCACGTTCTATGTAAATGAACTAAATAAACGTCCTCCAGTCGCAAAGCCTAATTGTAGACGGTCAACGAAAACAGAGAATGTCATCCGTTTTAAAAGACTCTTAACGGCCTGTGATTTTTCTGATGTTATTAATGACGTTTGTCCTAACTCGGCATACAATCGGTTCCTGGATAAATTTCACATAGTATTTGAACAAGCATTTCCCCTGAAAGCAACCCCTTCACGAAAGAAACATATAAAACGAGAACCATGGTTGACCTCTGGCTTATTGCAATCTTCCCAAACTAAAAGTAAATTGTATGTTAAAAAACTAAAATTTTCTACCATCCAAAACACATCAGATTACAAAACATTCCGCCAGGAATATAACCGCTTGAGGCGAAAGTGCAAAGCAGATTATTATAATCAAGTACTACTTGAAAACAAACATAATATTAAAAAAAAACTTTGGACATATTGCGAAAGGCAATATACAAGTCAAATAACAACCGACAACTTCCGCCTATCTTCCTGGACGGGAATATTGAATTATCCGACCCAAGAATAATCGCGGACAGATTTAACACATTTTTTTGCTAACATTGTATGGATATAAGTGACCAAGTGCCTCCGACACAACGTCACTTCTCAGAATTTCTCTGCAATAGTAATAATGGGGATTCAGTTTTATAACACCTACTAATACACAAAAAATAGTTACCTGTGCTAATAAATTAAAAGGCAAAGCAAGTAATGAGATAGTAACGATATGTCTACCAAACGGCTGAAGAAGGTTATATACGAGATAACAGACCCATTGTCTCATATTATCAATCCATCTTTCGCAGTAAGTAGGGTACCAGACAGAATGAAGATAGCCAAAATCATTCCTATCTTTAAATCTGAAGATCCTCAACTTTTTACCAATTATCGCCCTATCAGTATTCTTCCAACATTCTCAAAAATACTCGAAAAAGTAATGTACTCGCGATTATACACTTTCCTCGACGAGCAGAATGCTATATATATAAGTATCAGTTTGGGTTTAGGAAGAGCCATTCGACTGTGCATCCCATTTTGCATCTATTAAACAGTGTCGCAGAAGCAAATGATAAAACTTCAAAGGATTGTACACTATCAATTTTTCTAGGTTTTTCAAAAGCATTTGATACCATAAATCACTCGATTCTTTTGAAGAAGCTTGAAAGCTACGGTATAAGAGGTTTAGCTAACTCCTGGTTCGAAGATTATCTAACAAGCCGGTGTCAGTTTGTATCTTTCATGAACAGCACATCGGAAGTAATGAATGTCTCCATTTGTGTACCACAAGGTCCAGTTCTAGGCCCACTTCTCTTTCTATTATACATTAACGACATCAGCCACTCCACCCTACTTAAGGTGTTGTTTTTTGCAGACGATACCACAGCTCATGCGTCGAGAGGGAACCTAGATACTCTGTTAGATGAGACCAAGCTGAACTCGATAAAATCAGTGAATGGTGCTCTGCAAATGGATTATGTCTGAATGCTAGTAAAACCAAATGTATGTTGTTACACCCGTAGAACGACTCGTATAATGCCGCCAATAAAAATATATCTTTGAACGACATAGACATTCCATTTGTTACCAACAGACTTGAGGAAAACTCTATCAAATTCCTAGGGGTCAACCTGGACGAAAATTTAAAGTTCAAACAACACACGTCTGCAGTTTGCCAAAAGATGGCAAGGGCAATATTTGCTCTTAATAGGGCAAAAGAATCCTTCCTTTGAAAGCCCTGAAGATATTGTCTCACTCATTGATACATAGCCATATGTTGTATGGTATACTTGTCTGGGGCCATGTTCCCTCAACCAGGAGAATTTCAACACTCCAAAAAAAGGCTATCCGTATCATAACAAATCGAAAATATACCTCGCACACCGAACCTTTATTTAAAAACTGTGGAATACTGAAGTTCGAGGACTTGTATAAGCTACATGTTCATCTTTTTATGCATGACTGATAACACAATAAACATTCTATGTCACTTGACAATACCATCGAAATATACACTAACCCTTCTGGAATGGAAGCAAGACAAACAGGGAATGTGCTCTCCCTCAAACCAAGAACTCGCTTTTCTGTTGATCTCCCTATTCATTCTTTCCCGAAAATTTGGAATGATTTAAATCTCGAAGTAAGGCAATATAGCAGGCCTCTGTTTAAAAAGACAATAATTAATTCTTTCTTGAATGAATATTCTTCTGACTTTACTTGAACCAATCCATTCTGTCCGGATTGTGGCCCACTATAAAGTGATCTCATCCTCCCAACTATCGTTCTACAATTAATCCTAAA
This sequence comes from Pictodentalium vernedei, assembly GCA_031216915.1. Taxonomy (NCBI): domain Eukaryota; kingdom Metazoa; phylum Mollusca; class Scaphopoda; order Dentaliida; family Dentaliidae; genus Pictodentalium; species Pictodentalium vernedei. Next base: position 65,380,137 of record CM062290.1, on the reverse strand, counting down.
CTTAAGACTTTTCAAATCACCACTTGTTTTTTCTGATTACCTCCGAACATGGGTAAAGCTTCACAAAAAGCCTCTCTAAGGGTTCACTTGTTGTGAATCGGGGAGGACAAAGAACTAAACGACTCTGATGTCAGGACAAAATAAATCATGTCTGGGAATGGCAGGAAGACAGCCTCTCTGACTATGCCATTTCCATGCAGTGTGCACCTTTTTATTGTTATTTTTTATTTATGTAAACTGTACATGAGAGTATGCTGCAAATAAAGTTTCATTTCATTTCATTTCATACATACAGGGCGTGGCATTGAATCCAAATAGACAAACACAAATCTGAATACATAAAAATTAAAATTAATTATCTGTCGGTTGATCGAAGTATGCATGTGGGATGGGCTTGTTAAGTTTTGTATCAAGTGCTATGCACTTCATACAAAACTTATCATGTCCATCCCTCATCCATGCGCCGATACAACGACAGAAAATCCATTCCAACTGTTTTTAAGTTAATTCAGAATGTTGCCGGCATTGTAATTCACCATTATATATAATGTAATATGATATACATACGATTTGACTTCGTTCGAAACCAAACACGCCCATCCCAAATTTATGCTCCGTTAAACCAACAGATTATTCATTTCAATTCTTATAATTTAATTTAAAGTGTTTGCTTGCATTATAATGTATCATTGGGCGACTTAGATCTACATCATTCATAACATGGTAGTCATATAAACGTTTTCGCAGCATGACAGTTTCATTGTTTTTGACACCGGCTAATATAATACACGCGGTTTCGAATACAGAAGAGAGAAAACCCAATTGAACACCCCAAGTAAATACTTACTAACAGCCCAACTGCAGCAATTATAGTTTAACTGCACCATTGAACCCATATTTTTAATAAACTTGACAAATTATCTAGACAAAGCAAAAACATTCATACAATAGGAAAATTATTCATCGAGGTATGAAAACCTTACCCCGGACAGTCATACACAAGCAAACTGATCCATTCATCCTGTCTTTGTATTTGAATTCCAAACATTCTAGAACATTAGTTTACACCATCGGCTGTCGGGGAGATTAACCAAATAATTGATCATATATCAAGGTCAGGTCTTTCCCATAACATATGTTTATCTCCTGTAACAAGGGAGCGCGTTGGTTACTGGAATGCACTTCAAACCGAAAGGCAAGGCACCTAATCTCGATTGCCCACGTGGAGGCATGGTAGAGCTGCGTACTAGGGCGTACAGCACGACCATGGTGCACTTGTCTTGAAAAATTGATAACTCTGCTTGTGTGGAGTTAGTATGTTGGGGGACCTGGCAGGTACTCGCAACTGCTCGATGGTTCTCTCTGTGTAATCTGCTTCTTCCATCTGTACAGCTATCCGACACAAGGTGATCCTGGCTGTAGAAAGTGTCGTTCAACCCAAATAAATAAATAAATAAATAAATAAATAAATAAATAAATAAATAAATAAATAAATAAATAAATAAATAATCTTAATTGAAAGGCGACGCGGTTGCTTAGTGGTTATGGCACTGAACTTCAAACCGAGAGGTCTTCGGTTCGATCCCCGCCAAGGGTAAATGCGTTGTGTCCATGGGCAAGGCACTGACTCCCGTTTGCCCACGTGGGAGCACGATGACGCTGTCTACTAACACGCTGCTTATCCTGTAAAACCTGTCTCGAGGCAATACCATGTAAAACCCGGTGCGGGGCAGCCTTTTCAGGATAGACGAGTCTGTTGTACGAGAAGTTTTGTGATTAAAAATTTACCTAACATGAAAAGCATGACGACACTTGCAAACAAAATTCTTGAATAAAAACGTTTTTTCATTTTTTGTCTCAAAAACCTAGGTTATGACCCCTCATTGGAATGAGCTCGGTCAAAAAAAGAGGGGTCATAACCTATGTTTTTGAGACAAAAAACGAAAAAAAAAAAAATTAATTGGCGATTTTTGTGAATAGCGCTGGCCGTTTTGGCCGTTACGTTGGGTAAAGGGTTAAACAGTTTTTCTCTGAAAAAAGTCCGAGTTAACATTATTGACTGATGAATTCAGCATCTACAGCATTTCAATAGGTTGTTGAGGAAGGTTCCATTTTGGTCACAAAATTAAATGGATGGTGATAATAAGTATTTTGTATCTCAATGCTGTGTGTTCCGTTACGAAATAGAGCAGTGATTCATGGATTCAGACAATTGGACAGCCCTTCATTTATAAAAAAACATTTTAGAAAACTAAATCTTACTTCATAACAAGATGTGCCGTATTTAAGTAACACTCCCCGCTGTTTTTGTAAAATAGATAAATTACAGCGACTATTGTCAAAGAATTCTGCACTGAACAGCTATGCATTTTTAGATACTCTGAAGGAAATGTTCTGGTGACCCAGGGAACAATTTTGATAAAGAAGTGGGGATTTGGAGGACGTCGGGAGGGGGGGGGGGGGGGACAAAACCTCTCCAACAAGGTGCTATAAGTGTTTGGGAGAGGAGTTGGCAGATATTATGTTCCGTAGGTGGAGTTTATACTGCGGTTTGGCTTACTTCAGCAAATCCTTGACAGTATTTCGGAACCATCGGTAATTATTCCAGCCATATTCTTTTCCAGAATTTAGACCCCAATTTCTTCATCTGTTACGAAGACGAATTTCATAACGGAGTTTAGGTGTAACAACGTTTGTCTTTGGAGAGGGTCAGAGCATCGTGTTAGATCAATTATATTCACGTAAGTTTTTGTATATTTTATTTAATCGTATTATCATTATCTGTATTGAGTAGTGAATTCCAATCCATTCATCTGATATATTTAGAACGCTAACTCGGGTAACATCATGTCTATTATAATTGCACACAATGCGCATAAATGATTGTCTTTGTTTGAGGTCAGATAATGCATGATTATAAACTGTCAAACGATAAGATAAGCCAAGAGCTCGGTTGTTAGAGCTCGGTTTGTCGACACCAGTAATATATATTTGTGGTCGCTTTTCCCATGACCTGAATATTCTTTTGAAAATGTATAAGTTAGATGTTGAGACTAAAGTGAAAGTCGTACGGTGCATGCTTATTTCGTCACACCAATTCGGATGCATTCAAGGCCCTTTCTATGAGACGGATGCAATAGAGGGATCGAAATGACGATGGCTCCCTGATCTTTATACAACTAGATTGCTGGAAAGCCAGAAACAGAAAAAAACGCCGCAACTTAATCTATCCTTTCCCCTACAGATAACATGAAATTAATCATTGTTGTAACTCCTCCCATCGATGACGTGTGGTGACGTAAAAGCTGTTACGCTGTGACTGAACTCACATCATAAGAGCTTTTACATCAAGAAACGAAAGCCCAGGACAAAAAACTAGTAACACAGTATCTTGGCCCTTATTTTTTTTTTCTCGTCACTTACTAAAACATGCTGAATATATTTAATTTGAATTTGCCGTGACAAAAATGCACATTATCAACATACTCATTGTCTCGGATATTAAATTACAGGCGTCGGGATATTGAAAACTTCCGAGTATTTTATTGTTGGTGCTGAGCACTGTCTATTAATAGTAAAAATTGAGCCACCTTCTCGTAATATGGTAACGAATGAGAAAGTTTTTTTCTGTATGTCAGAAATGAGCGTTCCATCAATCTAGTTGTATTGAACTCACATCATAAGAGCTTTTACATCAAGAAACGAAAGCCCAGGACAAAAAACTAGTAACACAGTATCTTGGCCCTTATTTTTTTTTTCTCGTCACTTACTAAAACATGCTGAATATATTTAATTTGAATTTGCCATGACAAAAATGCACATTATCAACATACTCATTGTCTCGGATATTAAATTACAGGCGTCGGGATATTGAAAACTTCCGAGTATTTTATTGTTGGTGCTGAGCACTGTCTATTAATAGTAAAAATTGACCCACCTTCTCGTAATATGGTAACGAATGAGAAAGTTTTTTTCTGTATGTCAGAAATGAGCGTTCCATCAATCTAGTTGTATTGAGTTCAGTGCGGAGGCTAAGTTCTTCTGTATTCATTCTCTGCCATATAAATCGTTTAAGCCTTTATGAGAAGAACTGTAAACCATCTCCGAAAGAGCTAAATGGTTCTCTTCAACTCAAGTTCCATCCATATAGTTTTGTTAGTCCACTTTTGTTTACTTTGTGTTCACCATTCGTGGTCTGTTTGCTTATTGTGATTTAACGGCACTTTCAGCAGACAGGGTCTCATCGTGTTACAGGTGGAGGAAGCCAGATTACCCATAGAGAACAAACGTGCAGCGGAGAGCAACTGTCCGACTGTCCAGCTTATCACCTCTATACAAGCAGAGTTATCAGCGATTGGTTGAAGGTCAGTGCACTATCGACGTGTAGTATACCTTAGTACAGTGCGGTCGTTCTAGAAAGGTTAAAATCCACGCGTGGGAAATATATCCACGCATACATTAACAGTGAATGTCCGACATAAAACAATGGAATGGCCATGCAATTTTCAATGAATGAAGCACCGGGTTGCACCCAGTGCTTCTTTCATTGAATATTTGCTAAAAATTTCTTATTAGTGATTGGGAAAAGCACCCATGGGCAACACTACCCACGCCTGGATTTCAACCATTCCACAGCGACTGTACTGTCTCACATGGGTAATCAGGATTAAGTATATCTTGCCCAAGGGCACAACGCTGTTTTTGCTGGTCAGGATCCAACTATCGGCTTTTGGCTTTCAAATCTAATTTGTCTAACCACCAAGCCAACGTGCTTCCTTCCATTTACTAGGGCTACACGGTATATCGATAAACCGATACATACCGGTATTCAAACCAATATCGATTGAATACCGGTGTAATTACAAAAATATCGGTTTATCGTCATTATTTATTTATCCACGATTTAATTTTCAAGATGTCTTTGAGTTTTGTAATTGTAGCCCCGATTGAATAATATTATCCCTTTATCCAAGGAATCGTCTGCTTGTGCCCTCGTAATATGCAAATTCAGCAGTTGAAAAAATAAATTTAAAAAATTTCAACAAAACTATATCATGTGACCCCTCATCGTTGAGCTCGTTCCAATGAGGGGTCACATGATATTGTTTTGTTGAAATCTTTGGTGTAAATCTGATAAACTAAATTTGAAAATAATAAATTTTGATATCGTCTGCGTTGGGTAAAGGTTTTTCGAACGCATCATCAAGGCATGCAGCAGTTTTCGATATACCGGTATACCGCGGTATTTTTTTGAATACCAATACCGGTATTCAGTTTTGAATATCGTGCAGCCCTACCATTTACAATGTTATATTCATTAATGACAACAACCAGTAATCCCTGCATATTCATAGAGGAGTGTGGTGTCGATTATACTTACACCCTGGCTCCATTTTCTGCTCTGGATGTGCAAATAACTCGAAATACCTGATCGAAGTAATAGATACAACCCTAGTTTAATGTAATCATGGATTTGAACGACCCGACAGCGTGTGGTGAGTTACAAGACGCTGGCATGTTGTTCAAATTCAGGTTGGTAAATGACCAATATCCTGTCTTCAGTCCAATCAACAACAGAATAATGAATATTCTTAAAAAAACACTTCATTGAAGACAAATCATTGCTAATTTACATTTTGAGTTGCAGATTATAACTTGAATTGAATAACATTTAACTTATAAGTACATATTACGATCGATACAACAGTAGATTAACTTAACAATAATAATAATATCTTCAGAATATGTTAGGCCGCTGTCAATTAACCCTTTACCCAACGAATCGCCCGCATCCGCCCGCGTAATATGCAAATTCAGCAGTTGAAAAAATATTATTTTTCCAAAATTTCAACAAAACCATATCATGTGACCCCTCGTTGGAACGAGCTCGTCGAGCTCGTTCCAACGAGGGGTCACATGATATGGTTTTGTTGAATTTTTTTTAAAAAATTGAAAAAAATGATATTTAAAATAATAAATTTTGATATCGTCTGCGTTGGGTAAAGGGTTAATTACAAACGCTTTATTGAGGGTTGAGCAAGGCTAAGTTACATTTTGCTTTAAAAATTATAACTTGAATTAAATAACACTCAACTTATAACAAAACCGATACAGTATATTCACGCATGTACCATTAATAATGATATTTACGAAAATAAAATTGGCAAAACAAGTAGGTCATTCTAAATCCCAAATCTCGATTCAAATCCAATCCCGAATCCAATGGGGCAGAAAATTTCGAATCGTATTCCACTGCTCCTTAAGTTGTGGATTTTGCACCTTCGCACAACAGAAAATATTTCCGGTTTTCATTCAGGTTTTCGTATTCAACGGCAACTTACCTGCTTGGGTAAATCATTTGAAAAAGCGGAATATTCCAGAAACCAGAAACGGAATCAAAGTAGTTTCAAAACCGGACACCCCCACCCCCACCACCGAACTGAACTTCTATAATCAGATCTCATGTTCAGAAGGGCTGGCGATGGAAGTAGAAATCAAGAGAAGACGCTTTGCAGGACTTTAACCCTTTTGACCCACAGGGGCGCTTTTTCGGGCTAGGATCAAAATGTGTCCCTATCACTTAAAATAAATGGTTGCTCAGTGAATTTGAGGGAGTAGACCAAACAATATTTTCAACGTGCAGCCCCAAGGCTGTACGTTAAAAATCTTAGATGGTCTACCCCCAAAATATGAATATGGGCTCTCCCAGTTATTGACAGGGTATAAACCATTAAGGTTCAAAGGGTTAAGAACTCGAGATGAAGAATAGAGACGATTGCGAATCGAATTGCATTTCGAACATTAACCCATTATCCTCCAACTCTTTGTTTCTAAATCTGGGTACTTAGGCGGTTGAGTTTATTTTTATCCCATGTGGCAGCATAATACAATGCGTTCGCCAGAATTTCCTTCATTTTTCTCATCTGTATATTTATTGTAATTCTATCAATAAAAGGGTAATCCTGATTGGCGATAAAGTTCATATAAACATACAGTTTGAAAAAATAAAAAGAACTGATAAGAATTGAACTCAACAAGCCGTACAGAAAAGCTGGGCTTCAAGGAAGGAACACAATTGCTTCCAGTCTGACTACGGATTGGAAGTGCGGGTTGGGGTGCGCCTAGAACCTATACATCGATGGAAAAAACATGTGTTTTTGTTGCATTTATATCGGAAAGTGCTCACAAGCAGCCCTCTTGGATCGCATCAAAACAACGAATAAGATGAAACTCATTTAGTGATCTGACTCTAGTTCGCGTCAGTGTAAAAAATCTTCCTGCTTTTCTTACCAGAGTGAAAAACAAAATTCTAATACAATTACTATAAATCTCGAAATTTGATTAGTTAATCAATAAAAACTGCGACAGTAAAATCGGCGTAACCTGTCGCAAATTTTGTGCATTCAAAAACTATTTCAGGAAAGTCAAGATGTATTCGTGGGCGTTCTATTTCCGTTCCATTTAGAGTAAATGACTACCATATCCAAGGTAAACAAACGCCGTGAACGTGTTGAATTTCTGTAAAATAAAATGTTTCCTATCTTTCTTGTAATTAATTGTATTTAATATGGATGAAGTTGGAAAGTTTAATATTAATGTGGAAGAGGTTTGGCAGAGACTGCTGAGTAATGAAATGAGAGTTGAAAAAACTGATTCCGACAGGCTTTACGACAACCGTGACTGTGTGGAACCAGTCAGTGATATTCTGATAATTTATAAACAGCAAATTTTCGTACGATGAAGAATTTATGGACGCTATGTGCGAAATAGGAAACCAAAATTCTGACAACTGGCAATAAAAAGTTTAATTGTTCAAGGCCAAATATTTCTGAGCGATCCGCTAGCGATGTTATAACATCGACTTCAAGTGCACGCGGTCCTTTCATTTTCTAGTTTGTCACCTGCGTTCGTGGCACCAACATGTACAACTGCAGAAACGCGTTCACCACTGAGCCCGATCGAGAGAGGTGAACTATTCGTTCTGCAACAATCATATCATCACCAGGAGCCCAATTCCACCAGACATGACTTCCCAGAAACAGTTTAAAATGAACAACTGTTCTGTAACCACAAGTAATTATTAAGGTTAAACAAGGGCTTCCAATCAAAGATCTCAATATTTTTAACTTTAATGGGTAAATCCTCGAGTGCTTTCCCGACTCCGACTGAAAAATCGCAATGTGAACTGATGTGAACTCTAAACTTTGAACAGGGAAAGCAGCTGGCGTATTTTGTTTTCAGCTTGTCACAAACATTTAAACTTGATAAATGTCGTCAGTACAAATATAAATATATTTTGTCATTGGTGATAAAATGAATAAAACGTTTAGAACTATTTCTATAGTGGCAGCGTAAAATATATTTCGTGATTTTGTTCGGAACTCCCAAATGACGTCACGACGGCTGTATTTTTAGATTTAAATTGTTGTCTTCAACAAGGCGTTGTTTTAACTTTTATAGTTGGGAGATCAAATACTATCTCAGTTTTCAGCTGAATTATATTAGAATAGGGATAACTATGTTGTATTTGATTGTTTGGGGCTAACGCGTCGCCGGCAAAACTCAATTTGCGACAGTAAAACCATCGTTTACGGCCCCAAACAATCAAATACAACATAGTTATCCCCTAAACAATCCCACGAAGTGGAACAGTGGTCGTTTATTGTGATAAACAAGCTTTCTTCACTGGCAAAAACCCACACCCGGAGCCAATACTGGAAAACTTTTACAATTGTGTTTTCCAGAATTGTATTTGCGACCTATTAATAAAACAGGCTAAAATAAATCATTGGCATTTTAGAAGATGCGGAAATTTGCCAACTGACAAACTGCCACGTTTTTGAAAATGCTAATGGTTCATTTCAACCGATTTAAAGCCATAAATAAAAGATACAATTCTAGACAATACAATTGTAAAAGTTCCACAGTATTGGCCCGTGGTTGAAATCCCATCAAAGTGGACTGCATAGATTTGAACGATTGGCTAAACTTGTCTTCATCCCTATGTTGTGTTCATGAGACAGCCAATGATTTAAATAACACTTCACCCGGAACACAGTCTGCTGCACATGTGAAACATCCAGAAAAATTAAGCGACTTTCCAGTCACTCCGTTGATGAAGCAGTTACGAAACGGACGACGTCATTGCAAATATTTCGCGGTGTGACGTCAGACGGTAACATTTGCCACTTGAGCCGTAAACATAGAATATACTAAGCGAGCTCTCGTCCAATAAGAGGAGGAGGATTTTAGTCTTATTGGAACATACATAGTTGTACATAATCTCACAAAATCAACACAGAGCATTCAGAAACGAATGCGTAGAAATATGTACATAGTCGAGATATTTCGTATCCACACTGATCACTTGAAACATCCAAAGGAAGGAAATATAATAGAAATATAATACATTACAACATTCTGTACAAACTTTTATTAAAACCCTTTACCTAACGCAGACGATATCAAAATTTATTATTTTAAAATCCTTTTTTCAAATTTTTTAAAAACTTTCGACAAAACCATATCATGTGACCCCTCGTTGGAACGAGCTCGACGAGCTCGTTCCAACGAGGGGTCACATGATATGGTTTTGTTAAATTTTTTGAAAAATAATATTTTTTCAACTGCTGAATTTGCATATTACGCGGGCGGATGCGGTCGATTCGTTGGGTAAAGGATTAAATTGGAATTTCTACTCCAGAAACTGTGGATGAATAAAATTTGTTGGACCGTGCGAGTAGAGAGTTTAAATTCTTTCAACCTTCAGTTTAGAAATATTTTTTTCTATTACTTTCTTACACAATAAATATATATTGAGATTAGCCAAGCAGTCAAGTAAGAATTCTACCACGCATAGTTCCAGGTCCAAGTCAATGAACTGACAACTGCACTGCTTTTTGGAAGTTGCCACCGACGGAATCTGATCCAGGTACTACGGCACCCAATCGCCTAGCCCTAAATGCTCTGCCACAAAACCAACTGAGCCAACGGCACATCCTTCACCCAAAACAGGTTGCAATTAACTCGGCCAGTATGTCAGTTTACACTTAGAACACAACCACAGACCGATATTCGAGAATTGTGACAATAACTGATTTTTTGGAATTGTTTCTTGGAGATTCGTAATTGTCTTCATTGCGACTGTATTTATTATGAGATTTTCCTGCGTATCGTTTGCCTTAGCAGTCTCTGCGGCTGGAAGAGAGTACTATTGTATTCGTCTATGGCCCCTGCTTTTAAACACGGTGACCAAAATATTGGCGATCTATGAAGATACAACTGCTTGAATTCAAATTTAAATCGCCATTGCCAAGCAGGAATTCCAATGTGGCGGAGTGCTGAGTGCGAGCCACTCAACAGGAGTCGATCTCGGGTCTTCGGCGTCCAATCGCCTAGCCATAAATGCTCTGTCACCATACCAAGCAAATCAACGGCAATCCATAAAAAGTTGCCGTTAACGCAGATGAAATTTACAGTTTTTGCGTAGTTAATTGCGTAGACAACACAAAACACATTGACAACCTAACTAAGCACGTGAATCAGAATTTCTATCTTCGAATCGAATCCCGAATCGAATTAGGGATCCGAAGTCGACATCGACGTAGAATCTGAATCGAATGGTAAGCAAGGCGAAATGTTTACACCACAGCTGAAATTTTCTTCGTTGCACTCTGTACTTGAAGTGGATTCTCAAGTGATGTTGTTTTCCAATGAACACCAGTTGACGATGTGATTTATCCCATGAATAACAGTTGATCGCGAGACATTCGAACATCGCGCATTAATATTGCGCACTACATTCGATTTTCGAGAGTATATTTTTTCGACCTGCAAAATTTCTGTTAACCCTTTACCTAACATGAAAAGCAGACGACACATGCAAAACAAATTCTCGAATAACTAATTTTTTTCATTTTTTGTCTCAGAAACATAGGTTATGACCCCTCATTGGAACGAGCTCAACGAGCTCGTTCCAATGAGGGGTCATAACCTATGTTTTTGAGACAAAAATGAAAAAATAATGAAAATTAATTGGCGATTTTTGAGAATAGCGCTGGCCGGTTTTGGCCGTTACGTTGGGTAAAGGGTTAACGTTCTATAAATGGACGGGAACTATTTCGTATCCGAACTACGTTTTTTTTTCTTTTTTCATGAATAGACCATCACCGAATTATGGTTATTCCAGGTTTTTTCATGAATAGACCATCACCGAATTATGGTTATTCTAGGCGTTACTTTGTAGATAAGCCAATTCGATATCCTGTCGGGAATAAAATAATTCTGTTCTGTGAAGGGAATAAACATAAGAATTGAATCCTGACTGTCCTAAATCCACGCGATAAAGAAACAAATTGATCACGTGCAAATTTACCATGCTCGGCTTCGCGGTTCATAGTACTTGCACATGATCAATCTGTTTCATCACCTCGTGGATTTCGAGCAGTCACGATTCAATTCTTGAAAATTTTCATGAAATCGCTTGTTATTTAACCTACATACACAGTTACGGCTTGGCAACAGGTAGCATGGGTAACGTACAGTACAAGACACACACAAGACACAGATTGCATTGCTACACTTTATAATATAAAGAGGCCGATAAGCCGAGTGAATCGAAAAGTTAACAACTTACTATTCTTTTATTACTGCGGCATGATCCCGCCGATAAAAAAGTATTTATTGCCATCGTCCCTTCAATAAAAAGAACATGAATTACCCGATTCGAAAATATATGAATCAGTTAGCCTGTTCGATGTCGATCCCAATTCAGGTCATCAGTGTTGAATCGAATAGAACCTTCGAAGGTTCCTAGACACCGAAACCTGAAAGACGCAAACTTTGATCTACAATAACAGCAATGTACGTGTGCAGTCGAGCTACCGACAGCGATAATACCATAACAGCACTGGTAACTTACTGAAGTTACAAGGAAGGCGCACTGTCGACTTTTTGTGGGTCCAAAATTTGTCGATTCAAACTCATCCGGCTTCTATCTCTCTAGGATGAGTTTTGTCTCACTAAATTACGATATCGTGTTGCTTGTTGTTCTTGTAGACTGAGTAGTCTCGGTCTTATATTTAGATTTTTTGGTCAACTCTTTGATCACACGGCCGTTCCATAAAAACGACAAGGCAATAAATAGACCTTGTAGGCTGTTCAAAACCATATATACATATTTTATTGTATTTATGCCCGTGAATACGGCAACATATCCAAATATCCAAGTCAGACCCATCACGGACGATATTTTCAAATATGTAAACAAACGCCGCCTGTCTGCCTTCTTTCTCAGAACAGAGGCCGACTGCCTTGTCGCTCTTTCCAGAGCTACAACAATCCTTATCAGACAGATTGTATTAATTATTAGTATGATCAAAACTGGTAAAGCAAAGAAGTAAACAGATGCCAAGGGTAGAGTTATCCAACATACACCACCTTCACCATAACCAATGTAGAATCCCCCAGGCCGTAGTTTATCAAGCAAAACAGACCCTCCCACAAAAAGTGCTGGAAGTCCCCAAGTTATCAGGCAATACCAATTCATTACTTTTCTGTGGGCAGTGTCCAAAGATTGAGAACCAAAAGTTCGGTTAAAATCATATGATATAGCTAGCATCCACGAGAAAGAAGCTAGCCAAAGATAATGTAACAATACAGCAACGGCAAAACATATTTCATTATGTTCAATTCTTGGGAAAAGGAAGCCTGTCTGTGCTAAGAGTAGAGTCGCAGAAAGCGCCATGACACATTTACCTGGTACATTTCTTAGGTTGGGTAGTATGGTATATACAATGATGATCAGTAACAGAGATAGAATGGAAATGCCGAGGAGAATTTTAGAAATAATCGACTCAGTTTTAGAAAACGTGAAAAACGTTCTCCATTTTGCAGCATCCGTCAAAGTTTTTAAACACACGTATAAACTTCCATTGAGTATTCTGTATTGGTCTTTTCCAGGAAATATTCGTTTGTCATTGATTAGTATAGTGTCGTTGACTCTTTCATATTCACCGTGCAAATAAGTAACTGACTCACAATCGAGAAAATTATCTGTGCTTGGACAAATGATCGCGAAACTCTGTGTCTTGACTACTCCCGAGAATATAATTATCTCCTCATACGGAAGGTGTCTGAGAGAATATGTCACATTGTCTATGGTTAAATAACTTTCTCCGTCAGGGTAATAGTTGGATATGGCGATATCAGATATTGTTGTCTTTGTTTTATTGTTTGGACACTGTGGCAATATATCAATGATGTTACTCAACCTAGCTACGAAATAGACATTCTCGTCAAAATCAGCCATCTCTCTAAAAAGTGCATTTATCTCTGATTTAAACAAAGGAAAACTTTCAACGTGGAATGCAATAGTTATTATTCGTGTCGTATTAATTATCAAACTACTGATATCAGAAAGAGTTTGGTTAACTATACTGTTTTTGTGAGACGTAGAGTTCACCATTTCAAAAATGGACGTGTCAACCAATTCTCCGTAGCTCATGTTTTTTGGATGTGCATAATGTTCATCTCTTCCAAAACCACAATATTCGCAAAAGACCACATGCAAAGCGTCGTTCGATTTCAACATCTCTGAAAGATGTTCCAGCCATGCGGATATATTGGATGGTGACGTGTTTTTGCCAGCAGACATAATATCGTCGTGGGAAGCTGATTCGCGTCGTCTCCGAGACGCAATGTTTTTCTCACCTTTGCCATCTTTGTTTTCCTCTGAATATGTTACCAAGAAGAAGGTCACATAGTATTTATCTGTTCCATCTCGAAATATTTGGTCATCCGTATGGAGTAAAGATTGTAGATTGGACGGCTTACAAGCACCGTTTATAAACGTTTGTCGAGGTGGACAGTTTAAATGTTTACATTCACCCGTCAGTGGTATGAATATTTCTGTGCTTGTACATTTTCGGACACGTATATCGTTGATCTGAAAACTGAAGATATCAGAAGACTGAAAGTTGAATAAAATGTTAATACCATTATCATTTTCATTCTCCAATTTATCTAATGTCGAACATGATAGGTTTCTGATTCCAAAACACATTGCACAGAATTGATTTTTGTACACTGCACCAGGTCTATCCTGATCATGTAAGGGATTTTCATATAAATGACATTTCAGTTCTGTTATTGACATGTTCAGAATGTTATTTCTATTTCCTGAGTTAACACATATTTGATGATTTGACGAACATCTTCTGACTCTCGTTACATCGATGGAATCTACTTTGAGAGAACAGTTATTCTTAATATAATTTACAAGGGAACTGTAATCTAATTTTTCAGGTCTGTCAACTTGACAAAATGCACTGACATTCCAAAGTGCAACTGTGCTTAACGGGAAACCGTGGCATTGTGCACAATATTTGTTTCTAAAAGCTATTTCTGGGACTGAATGGACTGATACAGGAGAAATTACTCCATAGTCATTTTCGCATTTAGTCGAAACTTCCTCTTGGTAGTCAGACGGGCAGGAATCAACAATAAGTAGGTGTTCTGTTGTTTTGTTTATTCTGAAAGCATAACACCCGCTGTGCGTTTTGAAACTTTTCCGCTTTTCGAAAAGTGCGATGCCGTAATTATCTCCAGGAAATCGTAAATACCCGCGCCTAACAATGTCCAGTACTTGTTCTTCTTGGTTCGCCCCTAGACATGTTTTCATGTAATCGAGACAGCAGTCTCCGTACACGAGGCAGTTGATATCGCAGAAACACGTACCAGTTGTGAATGAAGTACACCAGTTAGCCGGTTCCAAGCTGGCACAGCTCATCTTGTTTACATTACAGACAGGGTAGAGTGGTGTATCTTTCTCTAAACTGGCAGCACCACATTTATTTTCTGATTCTGTTCTTTCCTGGTCTGTACTGTTATTTTCACTGTTGCTAATAGAATCGAGTTTCTGTGGAGACTTTTCATCGGAGAAGGAGGCAAAGGTAGCACCTGTCACCAACAGGAACACCCACACAGCATGCGCCATCTGCCTGAGTTTATCTGAAAAAAACACTCCGTATTTAGATATATACTTAATGTTTGTAGGGCCCGTAGGTCTCAAATTTCCGATGCATCGAATCCAAAATCGAATTAGAAAGAGGACTTGACATCTAAATCAATCTCATGTCGAATCACAAGGTTCTTGATATCGTAGATATTTTATCTAACAATCTACTTAATTTGCACCCAAACTTCCGGTAAACATACACACATGTGCCTGGTAATTACGCATTAAAATATAGTTCCTGAAATTCAAAATTTTGACCAATTGCTACACGATTTGAACTGAAAAAAGGGGAAACGGGCTTTATATAACGGGATTGTCAGATAAATACAGATTATCATGATAATGTGCAAGTCCTGAATTGTTAGAAAATGAATTATCATGATAATGTGCATGTCCTGTGGTTTGTATCAGATTCGAGGTGGTGTTCAGAATGGAATCTCAACGAGCCGGCTTTGCCGGCGAGTTGTGATCCCATTTTTGGACAACACCGAGAATCTGATGCAAATCACAGGACATGCACATTATCATGATAATTCATTTATCTAACAATTCTGTCACATAAACAGATTAAATCTTAACCCTTTTACCCAACGTAACGGCCAAAACCGTCCAACGCTATTCTCAAAAATCGCCAGTTAATTTTCATTTTTTAATTTTTTTTCTCAAAAACATAAGCTCGTCGAGCTCGTTCCAACGAGTGGTCATAACCTATGTTTTTGAGACAAAAAATGAAAACAATTAGTTATTCAAGAATTGTTTTTGCAAGTGTCGTCTGCTTTTCATGTTAGGTAAAGGGTTAAATTATTTTTAAACATTTTGGGGACATAATGTTCGGTCGATCACTGAAACGCACATAGAATGTATCCATGCGCCTGTTATGATAGCCCGTAACGAGTCGTATATATGATACGGAATCAGAAGGAGTCGTTTATATGATACGGAATCGGAACACATTATGTGATACGTACCGTTTCTGGTGGTTTTCAGGCCAAAATCTGTATGATTGTTAGATAAATGTATTATCATGACCAAGTGCATGTACTGTAATTTGTATCAGATCATCGGACGTGTTTACAATCGGATCGCAACTCATCATAACGGGCTCGTTGCGATCAGATTTTAAACACGACCTCGAATCTAGTACAAATTACAGGACATGTGCACAGTCTTGATAATGTATATGTATCTCTCACAGCCGCAAATAGTATAAGTCTCAATTAAAGTATTCGTGGCGTCGTCCATAGATCTGGGCCTAAACGTCCTTTATAAAAATCTGGTCCCAATCGTACACGGTTCGAATTGTCCGGACACCATGTAACGAGTTAATTTTCTTACGTTCGATGTGTACTCGGAGGTTATTGATAGAAAACCCCGATAGAACCGATCGTATTTACAGACAATGCCACTCCTATTCAGAACGTTCAGTGCTGTTGGAAAAGCGAATGAAAAAAATATGGTGTGTGTTTAAAGAAATCATCAAGACTACGTGATTTGCATACAAAATAATCTTTATATTTGCTCTTCATGTCATGTTTTTTTTTCGTCAAATCTACTTTGACATTTAGGCTTTGATTGAATTTCTAATTTTTCTAAATTCGCACTCGGCAGCTTGCACCCGTCGGCTTATCGTCTCGAATTTATTCTTTCATAATATATCTCTCAGGTTGGTAATGCGGTGTAACTATTTAAAGTTGAACAATGACAATGCCAGTGAGATGGAAATCATTCGTGTGTGTGATTTTCAACGTGAAAGCGTGTGTCTTTAATATCCAAAGCCCACCAGTTTGGTTTCAAAACATAATAAGGGGCTTAACTCTCAACTGCGTCCTCGGTTACGGTGACATTTGAACAGACATGAACTGAAGTCACTAAAGAATCGGTTTATTGCATCTTCTGTCTTTATAAGAATAATTATAATAATACTGAAATTTATTGAAACATCTTTAATACATATTTAAAAGTGTTTTTACAACGACTATTTCTATAAACAGAATCTGTTTCTAGAACCATTATTTTGGTATTAGGGTGAAGCATTACATTAAGCTAAATGCAGGTTTAGCATCAAATTTGATTTCTATTTAGTAAATTAGACCTATTTTTCAAAAATAACCTGTAACTTGGTTATTATGGAAGACCATAATTATTGTAAACTGGAGGAAACTTCTTTTAATTTTTTTTATTTTCCTCAACATTGTGACTCTTCACAATCAAATGACAATTTGTCGATTGAAAAAGTAGCTGAAACGGAAACTGAGAATTAACTATCTTTTGGTTTGTTTTCAAATTGATCTGTTCATGTTTAAATTAACTCTTAGAAGCCGCAAGTCGAGTTTTCTTGCCTGTTTTGTAATGCGGAAGGTAACATGGCTGTGACGGTTCGGCTCTCTTGGGGTTGGGGGAGAATTATCCACTGAGCAGGTGCTTCTAGTCAAGTGTCGTCTGCCTGAATAGGCAGACGACAATTGACTAGAGAAGCACCTGCTTTACTGAAAGTTTTCTTGCCTGTGATGTAATACGGAAGGTAACATGGCTGTGACGGTTCGGCTCTCTTGGGGCTGGGGAGAATTATCCACTGAGCAGGTGCTTCTAGTCAAGTGTCGTCTGCCTGAATAGGCAGACGACACTTGACTAGAAGCACCTGCTTTTCTGAAAGTTTTTCGCGGTATGTCATGTTCAATAAATTCATTCTGATTCCCCGGCTTCTAAGAGTTAATTATTCCTTAGATTTTTCCTCAACATAATGTTTTACATGAAACTACATTTGTGATACTCAGTCTTATTATTTTAAAGATGGTCTTTTCAGTAAAACTGCATTGGCATATTATCATCGTCCTTTTTTGCGCAGCAGTGCTGTATTTTCTTGTTTATCTAGCGGATAAACGCTATAGAATGAATAAGATATTAAAACAATGGGTCAAAATAGTTCTCTACCCCGCGCGTAGGGACAAATATGATCAAGGGCCGTGAGTAATATATAGTATCCCACTCGTCAGATTAAAACATATATTTTTGGACACACATAATTTTTTATTTATTTTATTTACTTGAGCTTCCTTGGCAACTTCTGGTACACACTTCCGTCACGATATCACCGTGACTGTTGAAAGTGTCGTTAAACCTTAAAAAACAAACAATCAAACCGTGACCACGACTGCCTCATACTACTTCAAAATCATCTAATTAGGATGAAAAATTCCCGATAACCAATAAATAATGCACAGCACCTCCTCTCTTTCAGGTGGAAATGTTTTTACCAGATTTAAAAGCATGAGCGCTTGCCCATCAGCGACCACATCAGCATTACACACAGCAACCACGTGAAGTTAGGAATACAAACTTTGGTCTATCAAAACGAATTAGATAGTTTGGAAGAAAACTATCGTTGTTCCATATTAAAGGTTTAACGAATCTATTCCATGCCCATATGGCTTGAGGTCTCTCGTTTTATCCTTTCGCACTGGCACGCCTGCCATATCGATTAACTCATTTACAAGCGCGTGTCGTTCTGTGTATATAGCGTCTAAGGAATAATCGAGAGGTCTTGTTCTGTGGATGTCTTATTGCGATCAGTTTGTAATTTCATTGTCCTTTTTCACTGAACTATCAACCATAGAAATTATAGTTGGTATAATATGTTGGACAAACACAGCACTCAAATAACCAAGATATTCTTTTCCAGGCTTGTGGAACTCCTGGACAAAATAAATAAATAAATAAATAAATAAATAAATAAATAAATAAATAAATAAATAAATAAATAAATAAATAAATAACTTTAAAATTGATCTTCTAACCTTTGATAACGAAAATAAAACAAACGCTTTCGAAGACACCCGGTGTAGTTCAGGTCATAACAAAACCTAAAGAGTCATGGATGCCACAACGACTCTGATTGACCACGTCTTCTGTGGCAGTTTGAAGGACTACACTGCTGGAATAATTATCTTTCATGTTAGTGGTCACTTTGGAACGTAACCAAATGCACCTTGGATAAAGGATTCCCCCAACCTCCCCGCTCATTCAAAAAAGATAGTATGGATAAATTTAAAAATCAACTGTCTTTGTGCAATTTCACCAGCGCACAGGACGCCCGAAGTACAAACGAAGCATACAACCCACTTCTTGATGCCTTCAACGCGGCCTGTGACAAAGCATTTCCCATGAAACGTTTGTCAAAGCTCGGGAAATCTGTTAAACAACAGCTACATGTATGTATTACTACTAGTCACATGCAATTCTCCATACAGAAACAAATATACGTTAAAAAAATCAGAACACCCTCCAATGAGAACGGAATGTCTTATAAAAACTGCTGCCAACTATTTAATCGATTAGAACGCTCATGTAAAACACATTACTACAATACGGTATTCTTGGAAAACTAAAACAATATTAACCCTTTCAAACGGCGAGGCAACTTTTCCGGAACACGGCATTGATGCCTCTTAATTTTATTAAGTAAGATGGCTATGGCTGCTCAATATTTGTCTGGTTGAGCAATCAATATTTCACACGTACAGCCCTTAGTATACGTCGTAATGTATCGTAACCTTAAATCTGTTTGTCGAAGTCAAATAGTGGGTTTTTGGTTTTGGCCTTCCAGAATATGTGTTATAACATTGTCCGTGACTGTGTCGTGTGTGCCTTCTAATACACAACTAATGTTTTCTCTCGGAACATGCTTATCAGCGTCCTTGAAATGACGGTTAATGAACTATGCGCTGATACAAAATTATTTTTGATTTCATTTAGAAACACCTAACTCCTTGCATGCCGCTGACGGATGCACCTACCCAGGACAGGATTTCTCTTGCCACTGCAATATGTAGAATTTGGGCATATTTAATCCAATTTGCACCCTGTAAATTGAATGGAATTTTCAGCAACAATTTCTTGAGTTAAATTTAGATGAATGTTTCATCAAATCTAGTCATGGCTGCTTCACAGCAGCCATGACTAGATTTGATGAAAATTATTTAGAAAATACTCGGTGTGTTAAGAGTTAATTTTCTTTAAAAAAAACTAGATTTGATACTTGCACTTGGGTCAAACATACAGTTGGTCATACAAATTGATGTCTGTAGTCCCCAATTCATGCTGTTTAGCATCCAACATGATCAATCTAGAGTTCTGGTGCGGTATATGTTAATTAAAGAAAGGCAATGCAAAGCATGAGCCACTGCCCCCAACCTGTAAGCAAATTCAAAGTAACCTTGAAGGTATTATGGGACAGAAAAATTTTCTAAGTGGAAAGAGTGAAAACAAAAATATTTGCTCTGTCAAAAAGGGCCATAACTCTGGGAAAGGTTATTTGAACGGAACCCGTTCCTTATGCATATTCGTTCCCCCATTCAGGTCTATCAACATATCAAAGGAGATCTAAATCAGAGCGATGACTTTGAAATTACAATGGAAAACATTTGTATCAAATCTCGTCAAGGCTCTTTCATAGCAGCAATGATTAGATTTGATGAAAAATATCTAAAAAATACCCAAGGGGTTTCTTAAGAGGATGTGCTACTAGCGTTCCAACAATGTATTAGATTAAAATCCAGAGATTTTTCGAGGCGGGAGTTGAGGTTATTAACTCAGTATCGTTTTATAACAAACCTTTTAAGAATTCCCAATAAAATTACTTCCACGGTGAAATTTCTTTTGGGGATGCCATTAACTATTGGTGAAGATCCACCACAAACAATCTCTGCTTGTAAGAGGACACGTTAGAATTGAATCTAATATCATATCGCTATGTGTCGATTAAAATAATTTTTGTCTATGACATATATAATTACTTTTCGCCTTCATGGCCCGATACAAAACGTGTTTTAAGCTTCTTTTTTATTCCATTAAGCGACGGAAGTAAGATAGTCGTGTTAGTAGATAATTTGCGATACTTACCAATAATGTTAAATCAATGATGTGCGGGGTTTATGGCCTAGAACAGAAATATGATGCTATAAAATTCTGCCGTTAAGGTGTGTAATGGGATGTTTCTTTGAAATGGAAAGAAGATTTGTTTTTATCACTTCACCAAACACATCTGAAAAGGACAGTTGAAAACATATTTTTTAAATAACGAAAACATTATTTTTTTGCCGAACATCAAAACGACGGTGTCATTTGGACTAGCTCGTATCAACGAGGACCGTCCTTCTCTCTTTACCTAACATGAAAAGCAGACGACACTTGCAAACAAAATTCTTGAATAACTAACATTTTTCATTTTTTGCCTCAAAAACATAGGATATGACCCCTCATTGGAACGAGCTCGACGAGCTCGTTCCAAAGAGGGGTCATAACCTATGTTTTCGAGACAAAAATGAAAAAAATAATGAAAATTAATTGGCGACTTTTGTGGATACCGCTGGCCGGATTTGGACGTTACGTTGGGTAAAGGGTTAAGCAATGTTTAAGAAAGAGAAATTTCAAAAATATTAAAATTTGGTTTGTAAATTACGAAATAGTTCTGATCGGATATTGAGGTAAAGGTTAAGAAGATGTTTAGTATTTATAGCCGACGGTGCTTAGACAGACATGGGTAATAAGTGAGTGCTCGGACGTAATGCTTTTTCTTTGCCAGTGCCGTTTGTATGTAAAGCAAGAGGCCAATACCATTCAACCTTTATAATCGTACTCTGCAAAACTGGTTTCGTGTATATGGCAAGCAAGGAAGAGCCACACCAGGTTAATGCTACGTGTCGTTGATTGTAGGCATATATTGCAAGTTTTTACGTAATGATGAAATATCAAAAGGAAAACGTGGAAATAATTATATTTCTTGCAACTCTAGGCCAGTTCATCTATCTTATCTTTCCCCACTCCTCACCGCGACGATGTCTGGGTTAGGGGCTGTTTACAGAAGTATATAGATATATATATGCATATGTATATACATATACACATATATTTGTACTTGTGCATATAGATATGTGTGTGTAATGCGTATGTATGAGTATGTGCTGTATAATTCAATCTCGCCCCAGGTATCTCAGCGGTGCATGTTTGGGAGTGTCATGACATCACCAAAACTCAGTCAAGTTGGCTCTGAACCAGGAGACAAAAATGAGAGAGAGAGAGAGAGAGAGAGGAAGAGGGGAGAGGAATGGGGGGGGGGGGGGGGCGAGAGAAAGAGAGAGAGGGAGTATGGAATAATTATTTATCGTTCTATTTTGACACGGACATGTGCTGTACAAAATATAACTGTTTTTTTCTTCGTACCATTGTAACTTGACTCCATAAAAATGGAAATAAGTTAGAAAATAAATCATATCATATCAATGAATGAGTGGAATAACTCATTTGTGCTTTAAAAGATGTAGCAATTTTCAGATGGGTAAATTGCCATGTCTTTTAAAATTCCAGTAATTCATTTTAGCCATTTTATTCACTCGTATGAAATACAATTCTAAAAAAATTATAATTGTCAAAGTTTCAAAATATTGACGCCAGATCTAATGCCTTACACACTGTACTAAATGTTATTCTGTTGGTTATTTTAACTGAACAGTTTATGTGTTAGATAAACAGTAAAAAGTGTTTCAAAGGTAAATTATTGATGTTCCAATATTTTATCTATTTGAATGGTTGTTTTAATTTACCGACGTACTGTTTAAAAAAAAACAACGAAGAAAATTCTTTTCATACAGCCACAGGAAACTCTTGTGTTGGGACAAACTATCTAATTCTTTACCCAACGTTAAAGACAAAACAAATGGCTTTTCAAATTTAAAGCATAGCGAATAACCGATCATTAGAATTAGCCCGTCCAGATCATCCCATTGGGAAAAGGGGGAGGGGGAGAATAAAATATATTCGTGAGGCCAAAAATGAGAATTTTATTTTGTTCAGTAATTGAAAGTGTCGTCTTCCAGTCACGCCAGGTAAAAGTTACATGGATAATGAAACGCCTAAGATCGGCAAATTGTGAGGCACAACAGATAAAAACAATACATTTATTGAAGTTTTGTTGAAACAAAAACCGAAATAAAATCATTAAATTGATGAGCATTTATCCCGTGCATTGCCGCATGTACACCAAACAATAGCGTTTCTATTTCTGTCAGTGTCTTCGTCAATATACATTTATTTAATGCTGAGGAACATCGTGTCGTGAACATGTCGTGTTAGGTTAGGAGTTAGTCATGTAGGATTCTTTTGCAGATTTCTTTATTTTCAGGGCATGTAACTTATCCACTTCTTTTTCAGTTCCGGGAGCCGGGCAAGGTGAGAAGAAGTGACACAATAAAGCCCCGTTGTTAGGTGTTTGGAATCCCACCCAATAATAATACCTGTGTGGTGATACTCTGATTTCCTGCCTAGCGGTCTACACCAATCCCACCCCAGTGAGTGATTTATCTCACAGTCTACCTTCTCGTTCCCCAGCATTCAGACGCCGACTGTTTTCTAATATCCCTTACTGGGTTTTGTCATTGTCTTCACCTACAATATTGAGAGTTGGGTCTCCGTTACTCTTGGGCTGCTCATTTGACACCCAATTTCCCGATTCTCGCCACCATCAATTCCAGCGACTGTGATCTCAGTCTTTGCCAGTGTAGTTTGTAGGAGTGTCATTCTTCAATAAGCACTTTTGGCTCCACCTTCAACCAGACATTCAAGCAGACAATCGGGTGATACATTACAATATATCTATTGAATAATTCACACGCATATTTACTTTTATATTAATATGAGATTATTTGTTTGCAGCAAAAACATTCAGTACACCATTTAGAATTGATTACCCTTTATTTCAGTTTGTTCCACCGAAAAACCGTAATTGTATAGTTTTTTCAAATATTGTAATTTATCATCGGACCCGGTAATCCCCAGTTCAGACGGACTCATTTTGGACGAATCTAATATTAGGCATATGAATTATATACGACGATTATTCGTCTGTCTGAATCCAATAAATCTTTCAGTAGCATTTCAAACGAATATTCCTCTGCGGGTTGCGTATTTAATGCAAGTATAAGATTCGATGCGTTGTTTGATTCAGACACTCGAACTAGCACGAATCTAATCTAATGTTCCGCCGATGTTAGGTTGTGTTCTGGTGTTATCTTTCGCATACCGTTTTATGCTAATTAGGGAATCCCCTTTTATTAATAATTGGTTATGTTTGAAATGCCCAAAATGGGCCTACCAGGGAGAGAGTTAATAACCCAAGGAGACTGTCGCAAGTATACCAGGCAATTAAAATAGATTTGACGATAATCTGCGTCTGAATCAACGGGTATTTGATTCGACTGGAAACGCATCTAATACCATTAGATTTTATTCGTCCAAAAAGCGTTCTTCTGAACTCGGCTGACTGGGTGCTAAATATTCTGCACTTAGGATCCCCGGTAAGTTAAATGTTAGTCACAAAACATTAGCTATGGGCAAAAATAAGGACCATGCGAGTGGTTCCGTTGATGTCTATGGTACATAACTCACCTAGTGAATGTCTTCTGTCCCCTTCTTTCGTAAATCTGGATATTCTTGTGTGCTAAACAGTCAGAAACTTGCGACATTCAACGCACGAATCTAACATACTCACCCATAATCTGAATATGGGCCCCCAATTTCAGGACTAGTGACGTATCCAAGGTTAACTGAAACACTAAGCCGAGTTTAATTAAAATGTTATTTCTGTGTTAAAAGTTTACCGCATAATTAATAGCTTTTGTCACGTACGCTATTTCCTAAATGCATACTTATTGAAGCGCCAACTTAATCAGACGTTCAATAAAATGTATTGGAGGTAAGTCGTTGAGTTGATATTACGGACCCGATAAAACATTTGATACACGCTGAGAGATAATAATCGGACGAAACTCATATTAGGTGATTGAATTTTTATTGAAATGTTATTTTGGAATTGGATTTAGGTCAAAATACATTGTGAACGGCGTAGTTATTTTTTAACCATTTATCCAACGAATCGGTCGCATCCTACCCGTAATTTACAAATTGAGCACTTAAAAAAAGAAATTACTAAAAAATGTCAACAAAACCAAATCATGTGACCCCTCATTGGAACGAGCTCATCACATGATATTGTTTTCACCTATCGTTTCTTGAGTGGGGGCGCGGTGGCGTTGCGGTAACCGGTTCTCGTCAGATCACCGAAGTTAAGCAACGTCGAGCCCGGTTAGTTCTCGGATGTGTGACCGTCTGAGAGATCGACTCGGACTCCCGCGTTGTGTCCCCGGACAAGGCACTTAACCCCGATTGTCAACACGGGGGCACGATGACGCCGTGTACTAAGACGTACTGCACGTCGATGGTGCGCATGTCATCAACCAATCTAACCTTGCTTGTGCTGCAGGTCGGAGTTGTGATGTTGTGGAGCTGGCAGGTGCTCGTCGTTGCTCGGTGGTTCTCTCCGGTACTCTGGCTTCCTCCACCCGTAAAACTGTCACGGTCATGATTAGCCATTGTGCATAAGTATGTGACCTTAAACACCAATAACTAATTAATTACTAATCGTTTCTTGAGTGTTTTTTTCATTGCAGATGGCGCATTGTTGCACGTCCGCAGCGACATATGCGATCCAAAGTATCATGTTCCATTTACAAAAGAATAAAACCGGGTTATAATGTCCGATATGTGGGTGAAATTTTCTTTTCAAATAGTTTCCATTTGAAAACGTGATCTCTTTTAACTGATGTCATATGAAAGATATCCAATTCATCTCGAATCTATACGATATTTATGAATCTCGTGCACTAAAATAGGCCCGATACCGTTTACATCGACAGGGCCGCGACAACGAGGGAATAGGGGTGTGGCACCTCCAATAATGTTCCAGTCGTGACATTTTCTGTGTCTGATATCGTCTGAAGGAATCACAAACTCTCACGGGCTGGTGGGACCTCACAGAACTGCCAGTAATCACAACGTGGAAATCAAACTTTACGATCACAGATCGATAAACATTTTCCTTCTATTCCGCAACACACGATTACGTCGTGTACTAAGGCGTACTGCATGTCGGTGGTGCGCATGTCTTCAACCAATCAAACCCTGCCTGTGCTGTAGAGCGGAGTTACGATGTTGGGGAGCTGGCAGCTGCTCGTCGTTGCTCGGTGGTTCTCTCCGGCTACTCCGGCTTCCTCCACCCGTAAAACTGTCACCGACACGATATAACTTTGGTTGTTAATGTGTAGTTTAACCTTAATATATAAATAAATGAATAAGACGTTTGGAGGTGAACGCATCGTCACTGCTTAATACTTTATGGTATTTTTGCAATTTCTATATTTTGAGAAACAAGACACAGATACAACTGAACGAAAACCTCCAAATTTCATCAGAAATTAGTGTGTTTCATTGATGAAAGTTTTCCAGGGGGGAGGGGGGGGGGGACCGCCGAATTCAGAAGTGTTAATCATAATATCGCGTTTTATTTTACCATTCTTGTTTGACATTTAGAACTTAAAAAATATATGTTTTGCATTTATTCAATATCTGTTGTCAGCAGAAATAGGAAGTACGGGGAAAGCGTGATTCAAAATAGGGAGGGCTTAAGTTTTTGCCACTGTGGTTTCCCCACGGTTGTAAGGTTCCGTAGTGACTTGGAGCCAATGCTATAAAACGTTTACAATTTTATTTCCTATAATTGTATTTACTAGTTATGACTTTAAATAAGTTAAAATGAACCATTAGCATTTTCAAAGATCTAGCAATTTGCCAGTTGTCATATTTTCATGCTGAAACAACTCTTATCTCAATTCTCTACTCTTCAATGTGGTTTTAACCTTATTTTGTCGACCACCAGTCGAGCATTTTGTTCTAAACGTTATGGCATGGACAGACCAACACTATCATGGGAACCTCGGCAAGTGAATAAGTGCTTGCTTACTGTGGTAAGCAAGCTCTGTTTTACTGGTAAATTAGGACCCAGTCACCAGTGCTTGGGGTGGAAGTCCTCTAAGATGAGCAACATGGGTATAAACGATTGACTAAACTTAGCTTTAGCTTCATGTTGTGGTCATGATCAGCCATTGTGCAGAAATATCTGACCTTAACCCTTTACCCAACGTAACGTCCAAAACCGGCCAGCGCTATTCTAAAAAATGGTCAATTAATTTTCATTATTTTTTTCATTTTTTGTCTCAAAAACATAGGTTATGGCCCCTCTTTGGAACGAGCTCGTCGAGCTCGTTCCAATGAGGGGTCATAACCTATGTTTTAGAGACAAAAAATGAAAAAAACGTAGTTATTCAAAAATTTGTTTGCAAGTGTCGTCTGCTTTACATGTGAGGTAAAGAGTTAAACACAAATGAATAGGAATGAATCTTATTCGTTCTTCCAACAAGTAATTAGGCGATGGAGTTACAACTGTGTTATAATTTGTTATCAAACTTTCTCAAATACAAGCAGATATGCAGGCCATCTGTCTAAGGTAAAACAGGGAGTGGGAGGAAAGGTAGGGACGTGGAGATAGATGGTGCCCCCCCCCCCTCCTCCAATCCTGACCAAAATTTCCTGTAGTTATAATTCGGACTGTACGTCATGAGTAGTTGGAATTTCCATCTATCTAGATTTTAGAGCTTCTTTGGTGATGCTGATGTCTCCTTTACTTCCCAAAATTCCAACTTGGTTTCAAAAATTCTAACTCTTTCTATTTACAACTACAGTGTACGCAATATCGAGCTTCATAAGTATGCATGATGTCAATCGGTGCGAGATTTCTACAGTTCGTTTACTTATCGTAATAAAAAAATCGTCGAAATGCACTTCAAGAAAATCACATCATGTAAAATCGTTATCCTGTGTTAATTCCATCATTCACAGTTACAAAATGATTAAACATCCAAAACTGATCATTTCTGCATAAGATCTGATTTAATGTTAGGACAGTGTGAATTGCTCAAAGTTCTCAGCTTGAGCATTTGTTTAGCACATATTCAATCCCCAGAATAATATCAAATAATAATAATAACCTGATAATTCTATCATAAATGTGTTGGCATTTCAGTTACTAGAATCAATTTTGTGCCCCCTTTTATGGCTTCAATTTCACGATTTTTCTTGGTAGTGAATTTCCAACTAGGGGAGGGACTGGGAGGGGGGAACCCCTCCCGGTCTCTCCCCAAGTTGGAAATTCACTACCCTACACCCTCCAATTGGAAACCTCTAGTCTAGGAAAAGAGTTGTTTGAGTATCCATTCATGTTTTACACATTCCATTGTGGAAGAATGATCTATGCATCATCCAAACCGTAAAAGAAACATGCACGCTCCATGTTTATTCGGCTGGTTAGTTAGGTTGAGGGTTATCTGAAGAAAAAAATATAAGACAGGTGATTAGTTTATTTCATTCCGCTAACTGCTTGGATATAGTATTAAGTGCTGTACTTGCTCGCGTTTTAAAACGTAATTCAATTAATCACACCAATGAACAGAAATAAAAGTTCAAACAGAATAATTAGCAAAAAAACCAACAATAAAAAATATGTTCCGTTGAATTGGTCTATATCACGTTATCAAACGACAAAGTTCTATGTGACAACAGATAACAAGTGTATCTCCTCAGAATCTGGGGCATTAGACACCAAGTAGAGAAAGATAGCTTGTTATCCATCAACGGGCATATATGTTTACAGAACAAGAATTATATTTCAGGTGTATGTTTGAAAGCCATGGTTGAGGCGTCGTCCAAAAACAAACTGTATCTTTTTGGAGAGTTTAAATGCATAGTGGCTCATTGATACACGCACCAGACTCCTTGTACATCAACCAGCCAGTGGATGAGTCTGGAGGTTGTAAATTAGATCGTCAACGTCACAACTATCGTTGTGTCCTTATGCTCCAGTTTATCCAGATGTATATAGATAGAACAACAGAAGCGTTTGAAAAGGTTAATGTGTATCCCATACGTTTGGTTGGGCGCAAGAATACCACGACAAACGAAGCCTCGAGTGTTATTCCCATACGATTGGTTGAGCGCAAGAATACCATGAGAAACGAAGCCTCGAGTGTTATTCTGCGCCAAACCAAACGAATGCGATAAACATTAACCCATTCAATCGCTTGTGCGATTCTGTAATTATTACACAAGTTTGCATATTTCTTAAGTAGATCATTTTCTACAATACAAAGTGAGAATTAACCAGTCCTTCGTAGACTCAAAAGAAACAAAATAGGAGAAAAATCAAAAAATAATATTCACAATCATGGGACTAGTCTTAATTGTTACTTCCTAGGTTGGTTGAACATCCATTCATAATTTCATCTTTTAATGCGCCACCACTTCGATCGATGAAACACTGTGAAACCTAAATACAACGTACGATCATTTTATGCCTCATTTTTAAAGCACGAATTGTGAGTGGTTAAAATGATCTCCACCAAAACGTCACCGTACTTTCACAACAAACACCATAGATCTAAATTCGGAAGAATATTTCAATGAGAAATAATAGAAACTCACATGTTAATCTGACTTCCACACGGCTGTTGTCATTCAGCTGATTGAAAGTTTAAGATCTCCAAGAGAAATGATTGTATAATGCCCCCTCATATTTTTTTAAACTCCGTGTTATAGGGTTTACCAGAGGTACAGAATCCATACAAATTCCAATTAATATCAAGTAATGTCCATATACGACCTGTGCGGTTCATAAACATTATCATTAAAACGGTGTTACTTTTAAAATGTTTTCTTCCAAAATACATACATGTTATTGCCACCATGTGAATTTCTGAGATAGTGTATTGAAGTCGAGATCTCGTATATGAATCATTTATCCCATAAGTGGCTGTTTATTCGAACAATAAAAGCCTTGAATAAATTTGTGCTTTATTCACCCAGTAGGGTGATAAATTTTCCCCATAGGTTTAACACTGACAGACTTTATTTTTATACTAGAGACAGACTTGTTGACCTCTGACCTCTACCGCATTGGTGTAGTATAATTACCAATTCAATTGTTTTCTTTAAACCTTTTTGAAAATATTACACAATGCCAGTAGAAAACACTACACATTATTCATTTAATCAAGTATCTTTTCAAGTTTAGCTCAAGTTTGTAGGGGAATTACTTTTAGACAGAAATGTATCACTACGCCTTTTTTATTTTTGTTAACAATGCTTGTCATTGAATAGGATCTATGTGCTCCTTCCTCACTTCTCACTGTGTTTTGAAGCGAGTAACTGCATGATTTTGCCCCGACTGCCCAGTAAAGGATTTATGGGATAAACAAAATAAATGTATAGTGTTTTCAGGTAAACAAATTATTCTACTCGTAGAATTAAGAATGAAACCGACTCGCCAGAGGCTCGTCAGTTTCATTCTTAATCCTACTCGTAGAATATTTTTTTTTACTTGAAAACTCTATACGTTTATTCTATATATATATCATCTACGAGTCTGTTAGGATGAGTCGATATATGACACAGAGGCGAGTTCCAGACTTCAAAACACCATCTCGGAACTCTGAATGGTAGTAATAATCAATTTAGTTTACCATATCTTCCCCTTTCTTGATTGGTTCGCATAATGAAGGGATTAGGTAGAGTTTTTAACGCCGTTTGTTTTGACAATCATTCAGCGTTCATTAATTATTTTTTTTATGAATGATGATCAT
Source organism: Pictodentalium vernedei (assembly GCA_031216915.1). Taxonomy (NCBI): domain Eukaryota; kingdom Metazoa; phylum Mollusca; class Scaphopoda; order Dentaliida; family Dentaliidae; genus Pictodentalium; species Pictodentalium vernedei. The sequence continues at coordinate 65,349,543 of CM062290.1, read as the reverse complement.
GCCGCGATGGTACTGCGTTCTTGCGCTGTGCGTGGCCTAATCCCCATTCATTGTTTTACTTGTACTAAAACCACTGAAGTAGGGCTACACGGTATTTCGATAAACCGATATTTTCCGGTATTCAAACCAATATCGTTTCAATACCTGTGTAATTACAAAAATATCGGTTTATCGTCATTATTTAATTACCCACAATTTAATTTTCATGATGTCTTGAGTTTTTAGACTGTAGCCCAGAATGAATAATATTATCGCTTTACACAAGAAATCGTCCGCATGTGCCCACGTAATATACAAATTCAGCAGTTGAAAAGATAATGTTCAAAAATTTCAACAAAACTATAGCATGTGACCCCTCATTGGACCGAGCTCAACGAGCTCGTTCCAATGAGGGGTCACATGATATTGTTTTGTAGAAATTTTTGGAAAAATTTGATTTAAAATAATAAATTTTGATATCGTCTGCGTTGTGTAAAGGTTTTTCGAACCGCATCATCAAGGCATGCTGATTCGTTCCGTTGTGATGTCTCAAGTCTCGATTGTGGAACTTATGTTCAGATATCTGAACATTTTCGATATACCGGTATACCGCGGTATTTTGTTGAACACCGATACCGGTATTCTGTTTTGCAGCCCTACACTGAAGTGTATATTGGACGTTCACCTGTAGTTTCGTTGTATACTTTTTAGATTTAACACATGGTAGACCAATATACAAATATTATCAGGACAATAACTTATTTAGTCTAATTTATGTCGTTGAACTGCTGATTTATTGATCATTTAATTACTGTTATCAACAACATTGGCCCCGACATGTGGAATAATCCGACGCCAATTGAGTGCAGGTAAACAACGTTCTCTTTTTGAATCGAACGATTGCACGTCCGGTTGCTACCCTCCATACCAATTTGTATTTTGTCTAGACGGTATGGTTTGGGGGAAGATACCTTCTAATTGTAAGAGAAAGTTTATGATGCCTTCACTGGAACGAGCGCGTCGAGGTCGTTCCATTGAGGCGCAGTGAGCTTTCTTTTCGATGCAAACTAAACCATTTTACATTGGCATGGCGGGGGTTTGAACCCACGCCGAGAGAGTTTCCTTCGGCACCAACCGCCTAGCGAAACTATACTGAACCACGCACACCACTCGGCCACCGACAGACCCGGTGGCCGAGTGGTGTGCGTGGTTCAGTATAGTTTCGCTAGGCGGTTGGTGCCGAAGGAAACTCTCTCGGCGTGGGTTCGAACCCCCGCCATGCCAATGTAAACAAAACCAGCGTTCTTTCTTAATTCTATGGCATCCGAGAAATTTGAAAAAGACAAGTCCTGTCGCTGATTTCTTCAAAGGTGCAGTTCGTAGAATTAAGAGCTTAGATGCAACTATCTGATGTATAAACCATTTTAGTTTTTAAGTAATTGTTTGTGTCACCTTCTAGTAATTTTATATAAACAACTAGGATATAGTGGATATGGAATGAGCGTTTTGGGCGAGGCAAAATGGGAAATTGGTAGACGAGTTTCATAAATATCGAGTGACCAAATCACGAATTTCATATTCTGTTTATCATATAGCACCACAGTTACCTAAAACACATCCTTTAGGTAGAAACGGGTTAAAGAATGCAATTTCCCCTTAAACGTTATGCGTCATAAATCAATATAAAATAAGTATAAGAGTGGCAAATAGCATTAATTTAAGCAAGCAAAAAGCATTGTTTAGACAATCAAATCAAATGAAAGTATAATGAAGCACTAATTAATATTTATCGAAAACATGACACTGTAATAAACAGAGAAAACGGAGAAGTCTTATGATAAATTGATAATATTTTTTAGATTATCTTGTTAAAGAGACACGCTGTTACAAAGGAATCAGAAATCCTTTTCCAATTGTGCTTTACATAAAATATCAAGATGCACGAAGATGCTCTTCTCAGTAAACGCGATACACTACCAAATTGGAGCGCTTTGTCTCATTGGTTAGAGCACTTACCTTTACACCGAAAGGTCAGTGGTTCGATTTTGATACGTGCCATCTGTGCTATATCCTTGGGGAAGCTACGCAATGCCGTGGGGGTACGATAGCGCTGTGCACTAAGGCGTACTGCTCTTCGACGATGCACTTGCGTTTTACCTTTGCTAACTGTTGCTGCCGGTTTACTAAGTTAGGAAGACTGACAGTTACCAAACGCTGCTCAGTGGTTCTCTTCGGGTACTCTTTCTCTATCCGTAAAAACGTCCGACACAATAAGAGCCCACCTGCTGAAATTGTCGATAAATCCCAATAAATAAACAAAGAAACAAACAAACAGTACTACATAATGTAGAACAGTCTCCAATTCCACTGACTGTTTCACCAAACCCGATTCGCTTCAACCTGGATATGTCCCCTAAGTGAAAGCAATTACAAGTTACTGTTGATTTTGATCCTTGGAAGCAAGTGTTGGTCAGAAAAGTGGTTCCCTGCACCATTCATCTCCGACGAGAGAAAGTAGTCTTCCGATCATTTATTCAACGTCTCTGACGTCGTGATTATCAAGACTAGACAATAGCACCCCTACTTGTTGTGTTGAAAGGAAAGAAAGTTTATCCACAAATATCCGACTAATATATTGACAAAAATTCTGAGATGAATTGCTTGCTTTTTTGAAGTTCTAAAATAATATATTTCTCGTTTGATTTAACACTGGAAAAGGTTGACCTCTAAGTAGGTGTGGCATCATTAACGTCATTATACTTCGAAAGAGACGTAACGATGCGATGCATCATGTACTGGAAATAAAAAAAACAATTTATTATATGCCTCAGAAAAGGCTGGAAAATGTCCAACAGATGTGTTTCGATCTCTATTGTCACGACAGATATAAGAAATGATTTATTAAATATGATATTCTTTCCCAGAATTGCCCCTTATCAAACTCGGCTGATATGGTTTCAAACATGGCTGATATGACACCGAACTCGGTCGATATCACCCACGCTCGAATTGTCCCCAGTGATGCGTTCATAGGCGAAACCAATTTCTTTACATAGACATGTTCGCAGTTGTTCGTCGAACGCAGTCAGGAAAAATGGTGTTACCAGGCATGGTGGACTGAATTGAAGTAGAGATTTTTTGTATGATGGTAAATTTATGATGCTAATACGTAATAATTAGATGGATGAAGAAAATAAAGAAAATAGTTGTACAGAAAATTCATTGCAAACTAAAAGTCAGAGTCGTAAACGAGATTTGTCGAAGTGGGAGAGGAGGTAGTTGAGTTATCCGAACTTCGCGATTTTCCCAGTGGGGGAGCCAAGACGTTCGGATATCTGATTTAGGAGAGGCAGAAACTTCGGACTCTGTGAACAGATTGAGAAACAATAACACTATTAGAAAACTCGTCTCTTGAGTTCCAATGTGTTCTGTGTGCCTACTGGCACACAGAACACATTGGAACTGAGGGAACGAACTGTAACAGGTATGAAAATATTTGTAATAATTGGTTTTGGCTTAATACATAAAGAGGTTATAACTTGGTTAGTTTCATATCGGTCGATATATCAGTCCCCGGTAACTACACATCAGCCTTCAAATTTCGGTCTCAGGCTGATATGAAGTTACTTCAGGCTGATATTCTCAATCTGTTCACAAAGTCTGATGTTTCTTTCTCTCCTATATCAGCTATCCGAACGTCTTGGCTCCCGCATTGAGAAAGCCGCTATGTTCGGACAGCTCAACTACCTTCTCTCTCTAACTGTGTCCCCGGTGTGACGCCCTTGACGTAATGATTTTAGATCGATGTTGGTGCACAGTTCCACGCTTGAGTATTTAAATGGCAAATAAAGCAAGTTTTAACTGCAATTAAAAACAACATAGCACATATAATAAAAGAAACTTCTTCCTGTTTTGTGTAAGAATTAGAATTATATCATTCCTGACTGTGAAAAAATCCAAGTTTTTCAGCAGCTCGTGAAAACCAATATTTCCTTACTATGGCACCTGCTCAAAAACAGTAGGAATCCTATATGTCTTCATCGTTTCGGCATAAATTTGTTTCTGTTGACACACAGACAAGAGAAAAACATTGTGGGATAAATGAAGTAGATATGTTGTGCGGCAAACAATTTTCATCCGGCACGTTGTATTCATTATTCAACCCACGAGCTTCGGCTCGTAGGTTCAATAAATAAAACTACTTATGAGAAAGTTAACATACTTTTACCACTCAATATATTTATTTTAGATCACCATCGCTTTGTAACTCTCAGAAACGGCTCTGTCGTTAGGCAACATGGATTTGTCTGTTTTACCACTGTTTAATGTAATCATTTTGGCCCATGGCGCTCTGTTGACAAACTTATCTGAAAACACGCAAGGCAGTTCTTACTGCCAACGAAATCACACTGTTTCTGTATATTGGAATACCACTTTTGTATAAAAATTGTAAGTGTTGCTTTCAAACAGTTACTTTTTATGGAGTTTAACGGCACTTTTGACAGCCAGGGTCCAAAATTCATTAATTATATGTAGTTGGATTCCAACAGCAATAATGTGTTTTAGGGAACATTTAGTCCTATAAAATCAATATATAAATCAATTATATTTTATTTTGCAATTTGCAAGGCAGTAACGTAAATACAGTACACAAAAAACAACAATTACATATTATCCATATAAACACACTACAAGGAACAACTCAGGGCCGGTAAAATTTCTATTTGTATAGAATATCAAGGGATATAATCGAAACATGAATTTCCTACTGGCCTGATCCTCAGAATCACGGAACCACGGAATCACAAACTTCCCATTTATATAATGGAGGGAACTACCAGTCTATCACTGTTAAAAAATATTATGATGATGAGTATGTGTTACTTTGAGAACAGGTGATTTCAGATTTGTCATGCTTTTGGAGCTGTGCCACACGATGCCTGGCTTTCGCTTCTGTTAGCTCTTCAATTTACGTAGCGATCATATCCAGCTTGCTCTACCAACAAAATCCTCATTCCAATTTTAATAGAGTTTTTTTCATTATTACCTTGAATTTGAGTTTGTCGAAACCCTTCCAAAGTGGTATTGTGAAAACTAAAAAAGCTTTTTAACCACCACCGGTGACGAATGAAACCTAACGAATCGTCCGCATCCGCCCGCGTAATATGCTAATTGAGCAGTTGAAAACATTAAAGTTTTCAAAATATTTCAACAAACCATATCATGTGACCCTCATTGGAACGAGCTCATTAAGCTCGTTCCAATGAGGGGTCACATGATATGGTTTTGTTGAAATTTTTTGAAAAATTAAAAAAATATTTAAAATAATAAATTTTGATATCGTCTGCGTTGGGTAAAGGGTTAAGGGGATAGTTCAGGAAAGTTGTAAAGAATGAAGGGTATGCCCTGAAACAGTATTACAATATGAATACTGGGTCGTGTGAGGTGTCAAAATGACTATATTATACCCATTTTATCCCATAAATGGCCGTTTATTTGAACAGTAAAGGCTTTGGATAAATGTTTGCTTTATTCACCTGGGAAGGTGATAAATTTTCTCTGTAGGTTTAACACTGAAAGAATATATTCGCCTAGTAGCGACGGGCTTGTTGATCTCTGGCCTCTACCATATTTGTCTAGCATAATTAATAATTCGATTGTTGACTTCTTTAAATCTTTTTGAAAGTATTACACAATGCCAGTAGAAAACACCACCCACTGCTCATATAGTATTTTTGCAAGTTTAGCTCAAGTTTGTAGGGGAATTATTTTTAGACAGAAATGCATAACTGCGCCTTGTTTATTTTTGCCAATTGTGCTGGTCGATCGAATTAGACCAATGTGCTCCTCACTTCTCGCGGAGTTTTGTAGCGAATTATAGTATGATTTTGCCGCAACGGCCCTGTAGAAGATTTATGGAATAAACAAAATAAACGTATAGCGTTTTCAAGTAAAAAAATTATTCTACTCGTAGAATTAAGAATGAAACCGACTCGACTCGCCAGCGGCTCGTCGGTTTCATTCTTAATCCTACTCGTAGAATAAATTTTTTACTTGAAAACACTATACGTTTATTCTATATCTAATAACATATTTCCGAGATATCTATTTCCTAAACATCTTATTATCAACCTGGGGGATCCTTTTTTATCATCTCCGAAAGGACAATTTGTTAGTAAAACTCCATCATCCAAGTTTTTTGTCATTCCGGAAATATACGTTTGGCTTGTAATCATTACAAATACAAATGCAAGAAACAACAACCGGGAGAGGCCATACCGTCTTCCTCCAAACAATTCTTCATAAAAACTTGACCAAAAGATTCGAGAAAGAAGGTATTCAGTAATACAGAATCAATTTGGGTAAATCGGTAACTTATACAACTACACGCAAACACATCCAGTTGTGATTGACGGAGCTTGATGTTTGCAAACAGATTCACGTGGAAATGCCCCCCACCCCACCCCCATGTAATTAAAGAGACCACAGAAGTAAATAACCGTGCAAAAACAGTCAACCAGGTTGACCAGGGTAGCTAACAATGATGTAAACTTTTATTCCATTGTTGATGAAGGTATCCCATGTAAACTGACGACGATGAGAAAGAGAGCGGCGCGTCCTAATTTCGTATCAACAAGGCCTGTAATAGGTATGGGGCGTCGTTCGTACAGTCGGTGTTTTTCTAAAATGTGGGATATCTAGTAGTCTAGGGTCTCCTACATGTGTATTGTGTAAGATACTGTTCCAGATTAAGTTGCTGGAAGTGGATCACAGTAAAACACATGGAGGGTGGAATTTCCACACAAATGTTTCTTCTAAATCTTTCAAACATACATGTACTGATGTAATAATTCTTATTTTTTCTAGACATTGATGCTATCATCAGGGTGGAAGTTCCACTCTGCATCTGTTGTTTCACTGATCACGTCCAATATTGATTTGAGGTACATGTACATATTCACCACTTCACTGCATACACATTCCTTTTAAATGAAAGACTATTAAATTTGTCAAAATGCTATGGTTAAGTTGGCCAGTCATACTTTAGTAAATTCAAGTTTTTAACCTTCGAACTAATTGACCTTTCATGGGTGGCTCTTGCAGTGTGAACAGTCAGTTGGTACACTTTATTTGTAAACGAAAAATCATTTTCATTTTTCTTCAAATATAGCTTGGTGTGGGAATTTTCTCAATTCCTATGATGTTGTTGAGGTTATTCTTAACATCTTTTGCAAACAAAAGTCACAGTTGGTAATAAGTAGAATGTGGCACAGCAAATGCAGTTGCATGCACAAACATGCACACAATTGTGCATCCATCAGTAATTATACATCGTAAATGTTACCATTACATTCTATATTTGATAACCAAAATAATGATGTACAAAGTTCGGGGGTTGTGAAAATCGTTATCACTTAGTCAGGTTTCCTACATTGTGGTGTGTTTCTTGAACATTAGGTAAGATACCCCCTTTAATTAAGAAATATACTTGCATTTAATGTCAATTGAAAATGAACATTTACGTTAACAGTTTGAAAATGTATGAGTTGTCAGAATTTACTTTTGTTTAAAACCAAGTACGAAATAACCGAAGCAAAAGTTCCAGCATCAAGGTATGGTAGCTTCAAAAACAGAACGATACATTTATCTGTACTGACCTTATATCAATATTTTATTAGGCTCCTCGTGCTCCAGTATACTGAAACACGAGAAGCCAAATAAAATATTGATATAAGGTCAGTACAAATATGCAGGTTTCAATTTCAGTTTCACCCATAAACCTATCACCGACACGATACGACCCTGGCTGTTAAAGTATCGTTAAACACCAATAAATAAATTAATCAATAACGCCTATTGTCACAACTGTACTCTTGTGACAAGGCATACGTTTGCAACTTTTAGCTAACAGGTCCAGGTGGGAAACAATAATCCTAATCCTCAAGCTCTTGTCAAACCGCCATTTATTGCCAATAACACCTCCCATGGCTCTGGTCCTGATCTTAGCCTTCTGTTGTGATGTGTTACTGTATTTAAATAGTCTATCCTAGTTCCTTCCTTCCTTATAACGTTATCCACAGCGTCATGGCCACCCATATTCACCACCAGATTATTATTATATTATTATTATTACTATTATTATTATTATTATTATTATTATTATTATTATTATTATTATTATCAACTCTTTTTCTCCTTTTCTTCTTTTTTGTGTCCTTTTACTACTCCTTTTCTTTTTTCCGTTCTTTGATTTTCTTTTACTCTTCTTCAAGGGGAAATCAGGAAGACAGCCAATATGGCTATGACTTTCCCTAGCAATATACTCCTATATACTGTTTAATGATCTTCGTGACTTGTTTGGCATTCTTGTGTTACTTTGTTTATTGTAAACATATGTATGTAATTATGTATATTGCTGAATAAAATCAATCAATCAATCATTGGCGTACTCACGACAAATATCTGCTGTGAAATTTGTTTACCTAGAGCGGCATCCGAAGTTCACAAAGCAGAAACAGAAGTTTCGGATCGGGAGGTAATTCGGTCACGTGACGTGTGGAGCCGCCGGGCGCTAATGGAAAGGAGATACCAGTTGCGGCTCATTGAGCATTTATCTCAATCTAAAGCCCGAGAATTTTGCGATAATGGCCCGAGAAACGCACACTAAATAAAGTGGTAATAATATGAATAATGAGAACATATGAACAGTGAATATTAATGTCTAAATAAATTAATTACAATTTATTTTGCAATTTGCAAGGCATAAAATATTCACAATGCAGAAAATAACAACAGACATATATTATCGATATGGAAAGACAACAGGTGAACAACATAGTCACTGAAACTGAAAATGTAATTCCATCATTGTTATAAAAGACGATAATAATGATCAAAAAAAGCTTTAATCTCGGCAGACTGTGTTTTTACCGCGCTGTAAAATCTACAGTAAAAACCTATACAGAAAAAAAATCTGCAGAAATGCTTTCTGAGCTGCACCCACTCTTCGATTCCAGTTAATCTTTCACCAATGCCCGGAAAGAACTATTCACATCAATACTTCCAACTCTGTTATTGCTTTTTCATTTTTGCTTCCACAATATAGCTCATGATTCCTCGTTGGGATGAGCATGCTGAGCTTAATTGGAGGCAAAACTGGACATTTTAGCTCTTTCAGAACGATTGTTTGCAAGATGTTAAATCAGTCAATGATGTGACGTTATAATGGTTTAATAACAGAGGACAATTAGAGGACAATAAGAATACTACTGTTTTTCCCAACCCCAATGGAGCTACGCATGTCCCGGATGAGACAGATCTATCTTACCTGTCCCACATTACTTGAGGATAATGTTTCCCCTACCACACGCAGGGATGCCGAATGTACGTGGGCAGAGGTGGCAGCTGTTCCGTGCACTCAGACCACTGGGGCGAGAGGAGGCAGACAATGCCCTTTCCAGTTTGGTTACTCAATGTTTTTCATTGATGTATTCTTGAAGTAATGCTAAAATACACCTCAAATCCGTTCTGGGAGCTTTCAAAATACAAGGGGTAGTTTTGGAGGAGGTACCCCCCCCCAAACTCCCCCATACCAGGCCTTCGGCCTGTGAGGCATGCATGCTCCAGCATGTTGTGGCAGTACTGCTAGTGCGAGTAAATGCCCATTTCCCGCGGTCTGACACCCCTCCCCCTGCCCCGAAGTGCTTCCTCCTCCCCTGACCACACGCCACACGACGTCATCCAAATCAATAATTTCAAAGGAGACTTCATCGAAATGTTAACAGTTTCGACTGCTTTCAATATATTAACCCTCTGAACCCTAATGGTATCTATCATGTCAGTTCAATGATACCAATTGGGAGAGCCCATATTCATATTTTGGGGGTAGACCAAATAAGATTTTCAACGTGCAGTCTTGGGGCTGCACGTTTAAAATCTTAATTGGCCTACCCCCACAAATACACTGAGCAACCATTTACTTTATGCGGGTGATCCTCTACGGAAAAACGGTCCTATGGATCCAAAGGGTTCGCCCGTGACTGTTGTGATTTAAAAACAAGTTTTCGTACTATATACATTTGATATATACATGACTTTTCATGCAATTCATTTTTCACTGCGATTAGCCAAAAAACTGCTCAAGCATTTTAGATATAAACGTTGTGTTCGAATATACGAAAACAGTATGATCCCAAAAGCATGCGGTAACAAATCACTGTGTGTTTACAGATAAGATTGTCAGCAGAGCTGCATTATCCAAAATAATTACATTAACGGTGTACCGCCGACTCTTTATGTTGCTTTATGACACGGGCCTTTCTGAGAGTTGTGAATAGATAGAAATCTTGAATAAGTATATATGGTGGTAAAATATAGATTTTTCTTTTTGCAAGTAGTTTTTTCTTATTCAACCTACAGGCCAAGGCTCGTGGGTCACAATATGAATGGTACGTGCGGGATGAAAAATAATTGCCGTACTTGAAATTTTTCCATCATAGGTGTATCAATGGTTGGCTTTGAATTTTCTCTCCCAATAATCACGGGTTTGTTTGTGGAATACTTATTCTTCCGGTACATGGTTAGTTTTTGTAATCAATGGAACAGTGATACTATTAGAAGACAGATAGACAGAAATGTTTCCCATAATACAAGTAGGAATTTAAGAAATTAAGTATTCTGTGACAGAGCTTATAAAGCTATGTTAAACAAAACTGAATTGGTTGCATTATGGGGAAAAAATACATTTTAAAATTTCGACATTTCGAGATAAATGTCTAGGAGGTTACATCGCAGATGATTTCGAAATGTCATTAACATCAATGAGCCTGTGAGAAAAAACAACATTGATTCGAAAGCGGACGTGATGTCTTTTTTTACACATCCATTAAACTTTAAACCCTAGTATCTAACGCAGTAGCCGCTATGACATGAATGTTTCTGTATTCAGCTGGTTATGTACAAGCCGGAACTTTTTTCCCAGCACCGTTTATACTAGTTTCTTTCCCGTCGAGTCATTAATTACGCTTCGAAAAGTTTCCAAATTTCGTTGCACACTAATGATCGTCTGTCGCATAGTGGGGAAATGTAAACGTTCAAAGCAAAATAAAGTCCGTTCACAAAAACATTAGTTCATCAAAAATGAGATAATATTAAAAACAACAATCATTTCTAACTGCAACATTAACCCAGTCCCTTGACCGTCTCGTCTGCGGATCGCTTTATAAACAAATTGGTCAACCTTATTTCGGTAAATCTTCGGACATCTTGACATGCTTCGAACTTCTTTTCAAAAGGTTTTTCCCAGCTGTTTTGCAAATCTGCCCAAATTTGTACTTTTATTTTTACTAACAGTAATAGTCACGAAATGGTTAGGGGTGAATGGACACCAGCCGAAGAGAAACAGCGACATGAATTTCAACAAACACGCCCAATAGAAAAGATAACGAATGTAATTTAGACTAGTTCCAAAAAGGTTGTTTTGAGCTTCAAACAAAACAAACGGACCCCCCCCCCTTTGGGTTTAAACATCGGAATTAAAATTTGTTTATTTAAATGACTTTTTAATGCATAGTATGTGTAATAAACACGGGTCTCGCGAAATATGACTATGTCAATCAACGAGTTATGTAAAACACCCACCGATTCAAACACACATCGCATTCTGTCTATATATCTAATAATGTGGGGTTTCCCATCTAGGAAGTATTAAAACCAAGCATTGACCAGATCCCTGGTACTATATGTTTTTAACTGTTCTGCAGAGATAATATTCAAATTTTCCTCCATTCACTATTTATAAGTCCAGGTTTGATAACAGTTGAAAGATTCATGTCCATGAAAGAAGTGACTGATTTTCTTTTCAGTTTTGTTAACCCGCAATGCCTTTGGCAAATGTCCCGAATTTCCACTAGACTGTAACATGTACATATTCAGTTGCTTAGCGGTGATTTCTAGTCATGTCGTGGCTGCCTGTAAAGTTAACGTAAAGGTGGGTTTAGAACAAGTAAAAAAAATACTGTAGATATGATCTGTGGTCGTAAAGAAATATACCGTTCTTTGGCAGTGACATTCATAGCGTTATGGTAGAATGATAAAACAACTCATTCCGTTTTCCTCTTTGGTACTATCAGTAAATCTCAGCCAAGTCAGTTTCCGAATACCGAACCGACATCGCGGTAAAACACCCCTCCACCCTCCCCGCCCCCCCCCCCAAAATACTGAAACCGATACCAAACTTAAAATTTCAATACCGCCCATCTCTACTCTTTTTGTGGTGATCAATAGGTTCAATGCTTTCTAAACGTTCATAACGTTACATGGTAAGTCTCCAGTTGTTCTGTCAATTTATTTTAGACACATCGTTGGTAAGGTGCAATATTTTGTGCAATGCATATGCAATAATATTTCCCAAGGCCAAACTACATTGGTATGCGACGCCATACATGCCATGACGATTTGTCAACGTTTATGTCCACTGCCCATGCAAGCGTTTTTGAGAAGGGTTGAAAGGTCATCTTCTAGTCGGATTAGGTGAAGAATTAACGCTTTGAATACTAGGGGTATCTTCCATATCAGTTCAAATCCAACAATTAGAAGAGTCCATATTCATTATTTGGAGTAGACCAATCAATATTTTCAGTGTGCAGCCTTGGGGCTGTACGTTGAAAATATTGATTGGTCTACCCCACCCTTAACTAAGCAGGCGTCCTACTTAATGAAAGTATGACGTACCATGTCCATGGGCCGGTCAAGCGACCTCTCGTGTTCAAAGGATTAACATCTGTCGGATGGAAAGTTTTCCCCACCCTGTTTCACTAGTAAACCAATATCTCTTTCTTCTCCAACGTTTACACAGTTGCAATGTTCTCTCTGTTGGTAGCCCCTGTTTTGTATTTTGATCTTCGCTTACATGCCGTGATCACGCGACTGTTTCCAACAAAGGAAATCGCAATAAACAACCCTTGAAGGCTATTGAAAACCATGTAAAGGTACCTAATTGCATCTACCTCAGTGAAGGCAGCAACAATTCCCAATATCCATGTCAAACCCATAACAGATGAAATTCTTAAGTATGCGAAAAAACGTCGCTTGTCTGATTTTTTTCTGAGAACAGATCTTGTTTGATTTGTAGTTTTCTCAATAGCTATAATAATTATAACCAACGAATACACATTTAAGATGAACAGAAGTGAAACCGGTAGAGCAAAAAAGTACACGGCTGCCATATTTACTGTTATCCAACATATTCCACCTTGACCATAACCGATATAGAATCCACCTGGTTGCAGATTATCTATTAGGACTGACACTCCTACAAATAAAGCTGGTAGGAGCCACGCGATAAAATAATACGGTTTCATTTTCTTTTGATCAATATCAATCGCTATGGAGCGAAACGTTCGTTTAAAGTCAAAGGATAGAACCGCCATCCAACTAAAAGAAGAGAGCCAAAGATAGTGAAGAGTTATGGCCACTGCTAAGCAAAGCTCACGTTGTCCAATGCGCGTAAAAAACAGACCAGCTTGTGCTAATAGCAGCGTTATCGATAGAGACATCACGCACTTACCTGGTACATTTCTTAATTTTGGTATAAACATGTATACAGTGAAAGTTATTACCAATGAAAGGATAGATACGCCCAAAAGAACATTAGAAACGATAGATTCTACTTCAGAAACTTTGGTCCACAATCCCCCCTTGTCTATAGACGACAAACATAAGAACAAATTGCCATTGGAAAATGTATATTGATCATTATCTGGATGAATTGGTTCCTGGTTGATTATAATTGTATTGTTAATTATTTGATATTCATCTTCTGTGTACATGACGGAGGTACAGTCGGGCATATCATCCTTGGCTTCGCAAATCATCATTATATTTTGCTTTTCAAGTCGTCCCCTGAATGTAATTATTTCTTCAAACGGAACATGAGTAAACGAGTAGTACGATATATTATCTGTACTAAAATAACTCTCTCCATCATGTTTGTAAATGTGAGATATGTTTTCAGTTGATACCTTGATCCTATCTCTATCAAGGGGACACGCCATTATTGTACCTTTTGTATTACTCAGTCTAGCTATGAATGGAAACTCATCTTGAAGCGCCACGAGGTCTTCAAACAAAATGTCGATATGGTGTTTTAAAGTATGGATATTGGTTGCTTTGAATTGTATTGGCAGTATGTGTGTTGAATTTCCTATTGAATTGCACATATTAATCGCAAATAGTTTATTTGTACATGTAATGTTGAATGTCATTGTTAACCTTCTGAGCAAATATTTTGTAATTAATGATTGACCAATGTTGCCTGTTTTGTTCCGGATTCGAGAATAGCCCACAAATGTGTTGATAAGTTCAAAGTCAAGACTGCCGTTCAATTCGGAATCTGACTCTATTAAATAAGAGAAAATTTGTATCCACTTTGACATCTTATCCGAAGTATGGTTCATATTCTTGGATGGAATTGAATCTGCTGGATTATTTCGTTTATGAATATCATGGTCTTCAAGGTAAACGGCTAAATAAGTTTCATATACTCCCAGTGGGAAGATCTGATCGTCATTATGAAAAGACTTCTGGCCGTAGGGTCTAAGACATGTACCACTGACAAGCACCTCCCCTCTTGGGCAAAGCAATTTTTTACATTCTCCTGTTGATGGTATCAGCGTCTCGCTGTCCCGACATTTTCTGACAATGCGTTCCACTTTACCATGTTTTTCAACGTGTAACGTGAGCACATCTGACGAATCGAAGTTAAACAATATGTACATCCCAGGTACCCGCGATTCCTCAAATATATCACTCGGACAGGTAAATGTCTGGTTTACACCATTACACTCTGCACAATGTTTATTCTTGTACGTGATTTTATGTTCCCCTACTAAAGGATAAATGTAGGAATGACATCTGATTCCGATATCCGACGCGCTATCTGTCAGTGATATACTGAGTTTTTCACAGTTTTGCGCCAACGGAAGACACCTTCTAAGTTTATGAATATGTTTGAATTCTAAAGTCAAGTTACAGTGACTACTAATGAAGTTTACTGCAGAAGTGTAGTCCATTAGATCGGAAGTATTCCCATTACACTCGGCCTTCATTTTCCATAAAACAGTAGAGTCACGAGAATAGCCGTGACAATAGGCGCAGTATTTATTAATGAACGTCATCTCTGGAAAGGACATAACGGAAACGGGTGGATCTAGCATACCACGATTTGAACATTTGTCTGCGCTCTCTCCTGCAAAACCGAGCGGACAGGTCCCTATCATACGAACATAGCGGCTGTCATGTTCCATCTGAAACGCATAACATTCACTATTAGACCAGAAGTACCGAACCTGATCAAAGTTTTCAATACCGAAAGTATCACCTGGAGATTTTAGATAGCCTCGCCTAATCATCTGAACCACTTCATCTTCATTCGTTGTATTCAGGCAACCCGTATAATAGTCGTAACAGCAATCTCCGTAGACGAGACATTTGATATCACAAGCGCATACACCAAGACTGGTAGGTTCGCACGTCCTTTCTGTTTCAAAGCGATCTGTCGTACATGAAGACACTCCAACACTGTCGCATTTGTTCGGAAGGTTTTTCTGGGAACAACTGTCTCTGCCCGCAAAAAGTATCATCATCACAAATAGGTATCGTCGCCTCATTTTTCATTGAACCCTGTAATTAGAAGGAATGGCCATACACATATATGAATGAATTGTGCATGGCAACAAAAAAATGGGCTACAGGGCCGTGTAGATCCAGCTGAACCACCAACTAAAACGAACATTGCAATATGCATTCCTAAATAACTACAATGTCATTCCGCCTCTTCCACAGCATCGCTTGTGGGCAATAATTAGACTGAGCACGACCACCACGTTCCAATGTTGGGGTGCATAGGCTATATGTTCGATGGCAATTTTTAGAAACAAAATGGATACCTACCCTTTTGTATTGCGCAAAGAGTACTTTGTCCTTACCGTGAGATTAACAGTCCTTTGTCTAAATATATATATATATATATATTCGTCTAAATAAAGCTCAAACAGCACAGGAAAAAAAAATAGAAAAATATTTTTATTTCCTAGCTTTCGGTCTACTGAAGACCTTCTTCACGGTACAGACACAACACGAAAACAGCGACTAAGTAAAACTAGTATCTACAAGACCCTTACGAGTGGGTTCCAACGCTGCCTAAAACATTATATATATATAACTTGTTCCTGTAGACCAGGACCTTTCTGAGGGGATTTGATTCACAGGTGTTCTAAACAAAGGTGGGACAGTTCTTTCCGCTCGGTGTGCAAAAGTGATTTGCGTAAAGGGAAATCTGGCAGTGGACGAGGATACGACACAATGAACAATAAAGTGTCAGTGAGAATCATTAATAAATTAATATTACATTTTTAAAGAGCTGTAGTATTAAATTATAAGTCAGAATGGATTCGGTCAATTTGCCGGAGACTGTGTTATAGGAGACGATATCAGTCGCGAAGATCAAAAGCAAGGATCTCAAAACATGATGGGCGAAGGTTAAAATTTGTCCGACAGTACATCCGGTTCGTTGATCGTCAGTACGACCTTGGAACCTAACCCAATAAACTTCTTTGAAAAAATAAACGAAACAGGCTCGAACTCTCATTTAACGCTTTACCTAACTGATCGGTCGCATACGCCCGTGTTATTACAGATGACGCTGTTGAAAAAATATATGTTTTAACATGTTTCAACAACCCATATGATGTGACCCCTCATTGGATCGAGCACGTCGAGATCGTTCCAAAGAGGCGGTCACATGATATAGTTTTGTTGAAATGTTTTCGAAATTTTGTTAAAAACCGCTTGTGCATTGTGCAAATGGGTTTACAAAAAAAAAAAAAAATTCTAAAAATATAATAATAATACACGAATAAAGTTCGTGTACACGACTATTTGATTGTCATATTGTTCTCTGCCTATTGGCATATAGAACACATTGGAACGCGCGGGACGATATATGTGTAACGGACGTCTTCATACAATTTCAAAGGCTATTAAACATGACAGTGTTTTTTTGCATAATGAAAGTTGTGGTCCAGTCAAATGGTAGTTCTTTTATTCAAATTAGCGGCTTACAGGGAGAATGTTGATGTTCGGACAACCAACTATTTTTCAGACATAAAATAAAAAAATCCTACGGACAGGATCATCCATGAAACCCTTCTAGCTCCGTGCTTGACACGTAGCGCCATTGTTGAAAAGGCGAATCACGTTCTATTACAGACATCAGTTAGACAAAAGACTTTTAATCTCTCCACAGGGACAAAGTATTCTTTGCGCTATACAAAATAGTTGCTGTACATTTTTTATACCATGATTATCTATTCTACTACATATAAAAAGCATATGTCATAAATGTTAGCTTTACGCAGCAACCGTAGTGAACACGTCTGTCTGTAGTGAACATGCCTGCAATGGAATTTCAGTAGATTAAATTTACACCTACAGTGCAACTACATCAAAGTTGACCTTTGTGACCTCGACCTGAATGCAAACTTGTCTAAATTTATCGCCGGTCGCCTCGCGAGGCTTGAAATGAAAACGGCAATAATTTATTACGTTTTTAAATGAGTTTGCCTCATAAGACACCAGAAATTAACAAACATGCATTGTCTCGTGTTAATGAGGCATCCATAACATATATTATTATGTTATTAACCCTTTACCCAACGTAACGGCAAAAACCGGCCAGCGCTATTCTCGAAAATCGCTAATTAATTTTCATTTTATTTTCATTTTTTGTCTCAAAAACATAGGTTATGACCCCTCATTGGAACGAGCTCGTCGAGCTCGTTCCAATGAGGGGTCATAACCTATGTTTTTGAGACAAAAAATGAAAAAAATCATTTATTCAAGAATTTTGTTTGCAAGTGTCGTCTGCTTTTCATGTTAGGTAAAGGGTTAAAATGAAAAAGGCCCCGTGAATAATGCTTTTCTTTTTCCACTTTGTTTCGTCGATAAAATTGACAGCGGAAGTGCTGACTGACTAAATGAATCATTAGTATTTTAAAAGATATTGCAAATTGCCAGATCTTTGAAAATGCTTATGGCTCATTTTAACTCATTTAAGAAATAACAAGAAAATGCAATTCTAGAAAATACAATTGTATACGTTTTATAGTATTGCTCCCAGTACGCATATTAACCCAGGGTAACACAAGGGATCTCGACATCACGAGTAAGGCAGTAACATAGCCGTAATACCGTAACAATGGGGAAGAGGTTTCGATTCGAGATTTCAGTCGGCTTTGAACATTCTGCCTGATTCGATTCGACATTCGACTCTCAGCGCCGGAATGGTATCGTCCCAAATAATATAATTTATAACGGAATGAACTGGTCTGTGTTTTATTCATATAGAACTGTAGTTGCTAACCCTATTTATCAATCTTTTTACAGAGAGTGGATTGTAACTAAATCACCCACGGAGTGGAGTTAACACCCAAACTATAACTTTCAAATTTTACACATATGGACAAGAAAAACACAAGCAATGTTTCAGCCAATAGACCTCAGGTCCATTGGTTGAAACTTTGCCTGTGCTTGTTATGCTTTGCAACAAATTTGCAAATATTGCGTGGGTGGAATCTCCACTCTGCGGGTGATCTAGTGATAATACACTCTCCACGTCCTGTATATTGTGTTATCTTGCCATCCGATGATTTTGTTTTTCTTTGGCCGATAATTGATGCATAATGTCTTGAAAAGGTTAATATCAGTATTGATTTGTGGGGCGAGATACAACAATTCGTTATTTTGAAATTTAATTCACGAAGCTGATGAAATTTTGATAAATAGCAGACAATCGTTGGACCCGCTTGGGATTAATTTATGTTTGCATGCAAGTCATTTCACCTCAGGATGAATTTTACTGACAACTTCCGAACACACAATAAAGTCAGAACCATTCTCCAATTAACTGCAAAATAATTTCTGGATCGCAGAGACTCTTCAATGGACAAAAATTTGTGAGCAATAATTTGTCTTGGTAAATTGTCCATTTTACAATAACATGTTGGTTGTTTTAGGGGTGGCGGGTGTGGAGGGGGAGGGGGTAATTAGATTTCCATATCTTATTATATCTCACAAACTAGTGGCATTGGTAAAGACCGTAAAACATTTAATATGTGCATTTGTTAAATTCCTACAATTATCAGATAGTCAGCATTAAACTAAATTCGTAAGGCGGTAATTAGTTGGAAACATACAACTTAAAATATGTACACCTGGAACTTAATTAAGCACCCCCGAAATGTTTCATGACAGTGAAGTTGCTGTTACTGATTATTATATTTTAATGATTGCTATGACTTGCATGACATTTCATCTAGTGAAACAAGAGGCTTCTGCTTAACAGCCTACCCCAAACACATCCCCTCGTCCACGCGAAGCACGCTTCTCACGAATATCGCAAAAACACTATCATCTGTAGGCAATATCTCGGTATCAAACAAGACAATTTGTTATTTCTTTTATAAGTAAATGTTGACATGACAATGGGGAGACTGTTAGAGACGCAAAGATGACAAATCGTTGGCATCCATCAGGCATGTCATTCAAAGCTATTGGATGGCAATTTGGCTATAGCCATTCTATCATCAGCTGACCTTTATCAACAAACGATGTTAAGGGCCGACCAAGACCTGGATAACTCCAAAAGACCTCTCCTCGGGAAGATCGGAGTCTGGCACGCCTCATTTGGCGTGATTCTGTTGCTTCAAGTGGGGTTTCGAAACGCCTGTGGCTCCCCATCGGGCGTTTATGTAACAGAGCTGTCCGAAAACGTCTCAAAGTATTGGGTATGAGGTCCAAAAGGGTCATAGAGCGCCCAGCTCTGTCCGATCAGTATCAAAGACGACGTTTTGGAGTGGTGTATGTCAGGACAAGATTGGAATCTCAGGACGTGGAGGAGAGTCTATTGGTCAAACGAGAGTAGGTTCCTAATTCACGTCAAAGATGGTCGCATGAGATTGAGGAGTCATAGAAATACTGCTTACGCGCCCAGGAACACCATAGCTACTGTTCGTTATGGCGGAGGATCAACAATGATCTGAGGATGCCTCTCTTATGATTTTAAACTTGATATGGTGGCTGTACGCGGGAATCTCAATGGTCATCAGTACATCCGGTACATTCTCAATTGGATTGTCGTGCCTCATTTTGACAACCATCCATTGGCTACTCGCCCTGTGTTCATGGACGACAATGCAAGGCCACATTGTTCCCATGCTGTGAGGCCTTCCTTCAGAACAACGCCATTGCAGCACTACCTTGGCCTGCAATGAGCCCCGATTTGAATCCCTTAGGACACATCTACGACTTGCTACGACGTTGTGTGCAAGCCAAGGACCTGCCTGTACAGAATTTGGCCGATTTGGAAGTTACATAGCATGAGGGGCGGCAGCAGTTGCCTCTGAATCGTATCAGAAGGCTCACTGGTAGCATTAGGAGGAGGGTTCAGGCTGTCATCCGGGCACGTGGTGGATATACTCGCTACTGACGTCAGATACTGTTCAGGAGATCACAGGAGGTTACATTGTTTCATGAAAAACATTAGTGACAGATATGTGTAATTAGTGCCATTAAAATACTGCATATTTTCATCATTGTGTTGTCTTTCATTTGTCAATAGACCATTCTATCCCCTAACAATATCTTTTGACCATCTGAAAGATAGGATGAACGTAAGAGCAGTTACTTTTAACACCACTGCGAAAAAAACAGGGTATGCTCAAGTATGTTACAGGTGAAAATATTAAAGTAGATGCTGGTTTAGATAGGATGTTGTGCACAAAATAATTTCATAGAGAAATCAATTGTAGTACTGAGTTTATTACTACTTAATACAGTTGGGCACTGAAAGAACTAAAAAGGCCGTAAGTCTGTTGTCCTGTAATTATGTTTGAGACGTCTCATGAAAATCGGCTGATAAACATACTAAGAGTTTCACATACAAAAATAAGACATAGAAATCAACAAGAACAAGGGAAAATAATTTTGTTTAACGTTTGAGATTTTGCGCATGTGAAATTCTATTGATTATGAGAAGAATAGCCAACATCGATTCATTAACCGCGGTATATGTCATTTAACTCTTTGGACCATCGTTTCCCGGCATGGTATCGCCTTTGTGTACACTTACAGTGAGATGAGTCAGTCCAATATCAAAAAGAGGAGGATAAGAGAATAACTGCAGTGTGCAGCCGTCTGGCTGCGCACTGCAGTTATTATTTTATCATCAATGCCTCGTGTTTGGATCTCTTATAATGAACAAAAGTGGGGCGAATTATTATGCTCTGCTCCGAAAAATCGGTCTAACGCGTTCAAAGGATTAATGTAATATCGGTATTTTAATTTTATCAATTCATAATTTATGATAGTTTCAAAAATCAGTATAAGTAAACATCGACTAATGAGGTGGTATGTTATTTAGATGCTGTGGCGTCTTAAAACAATTGGGAGTAAACGCATGTTGTCGTTTTATATATGCATGAACAGTTTGATTAACATCAGTTCATAAACTTACCTTTGGGGAATGTGTTGGGTATTTACTAAGAGATGTAAAATGTTCGAACTGCGATAACAACGTCACCATGAACGAGATATAATTATTGTAAAGTAAAAGTAAATACTCACGCCGAGAGAGTTTCCTTCGGCACCAACCGTCCAGCGAAATTATACTGAACCACGCACACCACTCGGCCACCGACAGACCCGGACCACTGGCCGAGTGGTGTGCGTGGTTCAGTATAGTTTCGCTAGTCGGTTGGTGCCGAAGGAAACTCTCTCGGCGTGGGATCGAACGCCGCCATGCCAATGTAAACAAAACTAGCATCCTTTCTTAATTCTATGGCATCTGCGAAATTTGAAAAAGACAAGTGCCGCTGATTTCTTCTGAGGTGCAGTTTGTAGAATTAAGTACTTAGATACAATTATCTGATGAATAATTAAAAGTAAATATATTACGTATACCTTAACTGTAACGTGTCTTCAAACTGTATTCTGCTCTGGAAAATGTGAATATCAGCAACACGTCTTCTCTAAATTAGAAAGAATGTTTGTTTCGAGTGATATGTTGAAGATGTACTGGTTCTAGCTCTCGCGAAATCCACCCTTTCGTTGAACAGCATATACAGCTGTCATTTAAAAGTCTGAATAGGAAGCTCGTTGCGAAGAGACGGAGATCGACTGATGATAATTATAAATAGGAAACAATTATACTGCTTCTATCCTCAAAATAATATCCACATAAAAGTACATTTAAGGCATTTCAACACCAGTGTAGTTTCATAGAATTGTATAAAAGAGGTAATACAGCTTCACTCTAAAATTAGTTGGGTTACAAATTAACCCAAATCACCTGGGTTGGGTGAATATGAACTCAATTGGGTTTATATTCACTCAAGCAAGTTCATTTGGGTTGATTTTTAACCTAACTGATTTCAGAGTGTTAAGCGGACGTTGAGTGTCAACGGCGCTTGTCTGTTCAATAGTTGTATATCCTACTCATCCTTCACTGAAGCGCTCTTCTTGTATGTAGTCATACTTATTTTCACATGTTCTTCACCATTCACCACTGACAGAATATTTTCAACCACAAATAATTACTTTGTTAATGTAGTTATACATTTTGGGTCCAAATACTAAATTCCCGTTGGTCAGCTGGATAAAAACGTCATGTCCAAATGTAATTCATTTTCCAAATAATTCCATTGACCCGCATTTACGGTAGAGCGCAGTTGACAGAAGGTAATTTGGGCGGTGTTTGGGCGGGTTTTTAACTTTTAGCGCCTCTCGCAGTGATCAACTCCGCTGCTGTTTTTTGGTGACATTTCCCAACTGTGGCATAAAGCCCGTTACTAAAATTAAAAATCAGAGTTGTGCGCTTTGTCTTTTGTGTGGGGGTCGTTTTTCGCCTCGTTCGTTCGTACATGTCTCATTTCGTCTTTCTGCTTTGTTGTTTGGTAAAAAGTAGTTTAAACAGTTAGGGAATGCAATTATAAAAATAGAATGCAATTTTTATAATCTTTATAGGAGTATGAACGTGTGGGAATGGGTACAATTTGTATAAATCCCTTCTGGATTCATACATAATTTGTACCCATTCCCACACGTTCATACTCCAATAAAGGTTATAAAAATTGCATTCAATTCTTAAATGTAACTCCGTGAATTGTACATCCGGTGATTTGGCATAGTGTATCGAGTGTATTCCCTCTTGTTATTGTAAAACAACAAGTAGCTCATAACATTAAAACATTCATTTTCTGTACATTGTTTGCAAAAGTTTGTTAACTTTGATATTGGTTTTGTTCAGTTCGCTTCGAGCTTCGTATTTTAAAACCCTCGTTGTGCTCGATTTTCGATCTTTGTTCCCAGCGATCTTCATTATGTTAAATTTTTAGTATCTTCACTGGCTTAAAACCTTTGGCGTTGATGCAGCTTTGTTGTGGAATTCTTTATATCTCTGTAAGTGTTGTATTGACACATCTCCTCGTGTAAATTCTTTAATCGTTATTCTATCATCCCCCTTTCCTCTATGTCCAGGCGTAACTGGGAATGGGTGAGCATAGGGGATTTCAACCCCCATCCAAATTCTCTCTCCAGCTGGGATATTTTCGTTTTGATTGGAGTCTTAAATTTTTTACACGTGCAGCAGACGGTGTTCCGGATGAAGTGTTGTTTAACTTTCAAACCAATTTACGATTTGAACTAAGATGGAATGAGTTTATCTGGTTTATCGATGATTTACCCAATGCCGCCGTGGATACACAAGGTGTTTTTTTACTGAACCTGTGATCGTTAAAAGTTGCCTAGAACAAGGCAACTTTTAACGATCACAAGTTTAGTAAATAAGCCTTTCGTGTTTCACGATCTATATTTTGGGCATAGGGTAGTATCTTATTGAAACATATACATTATTGTGATGAGTTGACGGTAACATGGTCTGAGATTTGCGGTTCTGAACGTATGTTCAATCTCAATGCTTCGCGTCTCGGATGAACATAAGCTCCGAGACGCAAACCTTAGCCCAAGTTACCGTCATTTCATCACAATAATTTGTATTGTAGTCAAATTTACAAGGCTTTGAGCTTGATATCGCCCTTTAGTTAATTATAATTCATATTATGCTCGCTCCTTTCCTCTGCCACTGACATAAGTTTACTGTTGGACTATTTCGAATTTAGACACTTTTGTAGCATTAAATGCGATCCACTAAGGAAGCCAGAGAATGCGATCACTCTCGTCACTGCATGTTCAAAATCTTTTGGGTTGGATAACTCGGCAACAACGAACGGGTACGCATTTATAAATCGTGGCGGTAGCTGATATGTGGTATCATCGTCACCGTACATTGGGTGTATTGGATATATTGTGGCGATGATCGTGACCCATAACTATCTATCACAAGAAGCTGACTGTTGAACGTGTCGACCTGTCGAGCAAACAAAACATTTTGTGACACATGCATGTGCATGGTAATGTGGGTACATCTTTGTGAGTCCAGGTGGATACAGACAGAGGAAAAAACAGAAGTTTAGTTACAATAACGTCTAGTATATTCGCTCAGAAACAATATTGAATGATCTGTCCATGTATGGAAAGTATTGATATAATCAAGGCCTCCCGATGACCGATTGAGAGGAAGCAGTAAACCTGACCTGTTCCGATTATAATGACGTACATCGCGACTGATAATATATGCTAACTACATAATCAAAACATGACTTTGTAGAAGGCATACCTCAATGATGTAGTTGGAATGTTAGTTGGTCGGCATTAAAATTAAAAACAAAACGTCTTGGAAATGTATTTGCGGATAAATGAATATTCATGTAGCTGCTGAGTTATTACACATGTCGAGACCACCTTTTTGTATTACAGTAATTAAATGATAAATAAATCACCAGTTCAATGAAATAACTAAGACTAGATAATTGTTGCCATTTATGATATTTTCATATAGGCCCACAATGCGCCAAACATGAAAAGTAAAACAAAAAAGACACAACTGAAACACTAAACTTCAGTTGTTACAGTACTAAGAGAACAATGAATGTGGATTACGTCATGCAGAGCACAATAACGCAATACATTTACGTCATGTTCTTCATTCAGCAATTAGTTCACAGACGTTGAATTATTGTCAAAACACATAGCGTTAAAAACTGTACCAACTCCCTTTATTATGCGACCAAGTAAAGAAAGGGTGAAATAGTGTAAGATAAATCGGTTATTAGCACCATGGGTTTTCTAACTATGTGGGTTTCTTGACCTCGCCTCTGGGCACATATCGACTCGTCCTAACGGACTCGTCAATATATGCCCAGAGACAAACTCTGGACTTCAACACACCATCTCGGACACTCACACGTCGGTAATAACCTATATAAATCCCACCACAGCCATATACCACGAACCACTGAGCTGAGGGGGTTGAGATTTTGTGGTTTCTGGTGAAATGTAAATAGACGACTGAAAACATGTTCGTGAAATTTATAGAATAATGAACACGATGGCAGTAATCATAATTATAATTAATATTAGGAGCAATACAAGATGTAATTTCAACCGAATTATCGAAATGGCTTGATTAGAAAGTACATAAAGACCTTAATTATGTATTTTTCCAACTTTAGTCTCTTCATCTGCATAGTCTTTATTTCCCATTGCATCCCGCAAATACATCCCTATTTCCGTAAATTATTTACCATGTTTCGTTTCCCATCTATCAATTCGCTGTCCGTTAATTCCCAAGTCTTTGTGTCTTAAATTTCAAGTCCTGTTAAAGAAATCATAAACGATCGGTTGTTCAGAGAGTTCGCCATATTCTTTCAATGGCGCGATTTGCCAGAGAGTATTATCTTGTAAACAGACAACTCCTCATTAATGGACGTCACTCTAAAGTCCTCTAAAATAGGTTGTGTTAAAAATTAACCAAATTCATCTGGGTTGAGTGAATATTTTGATATCTTAATTTTTAATCCAACTAATTTTCAAGTGCACAGACTTACTGTGGTGATTCGCTAGTGTACATAACATAGGGAATGCAAAAGACGAGGTGGAAGACATTTTCTGTTTATTCCTTCGAGGGAGTGGGTGCTTCGAAATAATCGGTAAGTAATTACTTAAACAGTGATATGTCCTGGAACTTTTCGCATATGTTGGAGGGCTCTGATATTTTTCTTCCTGACCGCCAGAGAATGAACGAATGGATTTTGTCTGTTCTTTTAAACTAGTAGAATAATTCTCACTGTAAGTATTCGTATTTTACGAAATATCGCCCGAGAGATGACCAGTAAAACTGTTATTGTAATTGCTATTTCCCCTTTTATTATTATTATTTAACACCTTATTAATCTCGAGAACAGCGAGGACTGATGCCATGACATTTTCAGGGTTGGTAGCGGTAGTGGCGGAGGGACCGATGAGTCTGGTGCGATTTTTCCCGACGTAGACCATAACAACCAACGCTCTTTATTTGAAATTCTTGATTTCGCTACTCCTCCGGTTCGGCCTGACATATCGAGGTCGGAGTGTTTTTTTTCATTTTGTGCGCCTATATGTCTTGTATATTCTGTACAAAAATGGTAGGGGTCCGTCTTCCAGTTCGGGAGATCGATCGGTGCCGAAAATTTGGCAACGCTCTTTATCGAAAATTCTTGTTATCGCTACTCCTCCAGTCCTGCCTGAGGTATCGAGTTCGGACTTTTTCAATTATGTACGCCTACACGTGTTACTGGTGAGCGTCAGACTTCATGTTCCTGACGTACTACAGGTTGGATATTTTGACCAAAAATGGTAGGGGTGCGACTTAGGGGGTTCGGAGGATCGGTAAGATCGAAAATCTGACGACGCTCTTCATAGAAACTTCTTCTTATCGCTATTCCCGCGGAATGAGACGAGGTATCGAGTTTGGAATTTCTGCATGTTGTACGTCTATACATGACGTTCAAATCTAGTCAGTTGCCTGCTCCTTTCGGTTGATTCATTACGTATGGAAGTATCGAAATAGCCATGCATTTCAAAATTCTGGTTACTATTGTTATCTTCATCTTTGTGTGAACGCACATGCCATCGATCGTTCTTATCTGGGAGATAATTGACAAAAGGTGCCCCGGCTGGGAGATAACTTAGAAAAAGGTGCCCCAACTTTATACTCCCTTACACGCCATTACAGCAAGTGGTGTACGATCCATTGCGATTAACGTAATGTAAATCCCAGAAACAACAACAGAAACAGTCATTTTGTTTTAGACTATTGGTGACTGGTACTTTCTCTCCCAATTCAGCTGGTGCAATGCGATATCTCTCGGATACCACAACTGTAATTGTAATGACAGTATGGTATTTCGACTGATCTCAAATCAGCTCGATAGCTGGAATGTCAGCGAGAATCCCCACAACTCAATCCTCTCCCCAAGATGGCGTTATGTCAATCAACGCGGTAACTCCTCCCATTGGTGACATATGATGTCGTGAAAGCTGTTATGCTGCAGTAACTGGACGGAATCCTAACACGAAAACAAGTAACACGATATCAACTTTTCAATTTCGGAATTTCGTCACGTGAAAACTATAAGGTTCTATCTTCCAGTGGAAGATAGAACCTTATGGTTCTCACACGACGATTTGTTTTTGACGGTAATTGATAATTTTTGTTGTATTATAAATCATTCAACCTATTCATTTTAAATAGGCATCAGCAAACTTTATTTATAACTGAAAACCTCTAAGAAAATATCTGAGGTGAGCAGTGTTTATTTATGGCAACACCCCCTCCCCCCTCCCCCCTCCCCCCCCCCCCCCACCCCGCACCACTGCCGCTAAGGTGGTGGCGATTGAGACACTTTTGTATACAGTACGTGGAGAGTGTTATTGTAACTAAATCATCCATGGAGCCGGGTTATCACCCAACTATCACTTTCAAATGTTATATATCTGGACAAAAAACACAAGCAATGTTTCAGCCAATGGGTCTCCGGGTTTGACCCATCTCCTAACGCAGTATTTTTAAAAAATAAATTAAATTTCACATTTTTCGAAAACAAATTTCTTATTTTTTTCAATATAACAATACTAATGTGGATATCATTATATCCATATTTGTGGAGTTTTACCGAAAAACTCACAAGATATTTTAGGCTGTTTTTGGATTATTCTGGTTGATTTTTTGGCCGTTTTTGTTCGCTGCGTTATGTAAAGAGTTAACACGGAGGTCCACTGGGTTGAACTTTGCTTGTGTTTATGCTTTGCAACAAATCTGAAATTATTGCTTGGGTTTTATATCCACTCTGCGGGTGATTTAGTGATAATACACTTTCCACGTACTGTGCGCGACCAATAATATTCCAGCATTGAACGATTTTCACCATAACAATTCCCATTGTTTAGCTGCTGTGTTCATCTGAGTAAGAGCATCACACGCGAGCACGGTGGCTCAGTGGGTGCGGCGTTGGACATCAAACCTGAAGGTCTACTGTTCAATTCCCGCCAAGGGTAACTTCGTCGTATCCTTGGGCAAGACACATAATCCCGCTTACCGATGTGGGGGCACGGTGTTGCTGTGTACTAAGGCGTGCTACACGTTGATGGTGAACATGTCTTCAGTCATTGCTAACCCTGCTTGTGTGGTGATAGTACGTTGGTTGGTAGTTGCTCGACGCTGCTTGGTGGTTCTGTACGGGTCCCCCGGCTTCTCCCGACCGTAAAACTGTCCGATACGAGATGGCACTGGCTATCATAAACGTCGTTAAATCCCAATTTCAGAAAAAGCACACTTAGTCGGAGACTGATTATTTGTCATCACCATACACAATTTCATTCAAGTTGGAGGACCTTCCTCACGTTCCGTAGGGTTGAAAGCATTGAAAATGGAGGTCATTATATTGATTAGTTTAGAGCGGATTTTTGTCTGATAACACCTATTTTGGCGATGTCGTATTTATGGGTTTTGTCTACTGAAGGGTGGATAAACGTGTTGTGTGCTCATTGTGGCTGTACAAAATCTTTTATTGCTACTCACTCGTTTTTGGGGATGTATAACTACTCGTCGCGAAAAAAAGAATTCATTTCGAAAATCAAACTTTTATTACAGTACTAACTTCTTTAGTTAAAACATTATTTTATTTCCGTGGTTATGAAAATACACGTGTACACAATGTTGAACATTGAAACAATAATAAGAAAAACAACAATATAACCAGATAAAATGGATTCATCAGCAAGAACGAAAGCTTAACAATGCATTCATATATTTATAGGCAATGAGGCGGATAATGTGTCATCTCAGATAGGGGTATTAGATAAAATATAGGGAAAAACATAATGATGTGGAGTAGATTGTTTGAAAAGAAATAGGAACGGAAACGGGAGAAGAATTGAAAAGAAAATGGATTAAAATGAATAAAAGAAGTAAGCACGTCAGAAATAGAGGATCTCTCTAATGAGTCGCGATTTCATATGACATTTCTAAACCAACTTCACTCAAATCTATCTGAGTTGAGGTTTGATCGTGACGTTTGAGATTCTTTTTATCACATAATGTGTAACTTAACCCTCTGGACTCTGATGTCAAAATGGCAAAGTTTTCAGCAGAAAATATTTCCCATAATGCAGTTTGATATTTAACCAAATATATCTTGTTTGACAGAGCTCACTGAGCTCTGTCAAACAAGATATAACTGGTTACTTTCATAGTCAAACAATTGAAAAACAGAGATTGGAGAAAATTCTGTTGCGCTATCAGTGTGCTAGGGGTTAATCTTTTAGCTAACATGACGACAAAATTTTCTCATTGAAAGTCCCACAAAAGGAAATTGTTAAATTATTGAGGATAAAATCACGCAATTAGAGATTTGTTCTCTTTTTAGGGGTGAATTGATTGACTTTGTTCTGAATAACGACAAAAACTAGTTGAGTGACTTTGTTCTGTGTTACGACTTAAGGTGGAAAATCGTCAGTCAAATGTTATAATTTTTTCAATGTTTGCGCAATAAACATAGCTTATGACCATCACTGGAACGATCTCGTTGAGATTATTCCAATGAGGGTTATGAGCTATGTTTTCGAGAGGAAAACAATTAAAATATTTAGTTATCACTTTACCCAAGGTAACGGCCAAAACCGGCCAGCGCTATTTACAAAAATCACCATTCAATTTTCATTACTTTTTAATTTTTTGTCCTCAAAAACATAGCTTATGACCCCTCATTGGAACGAGATAAAAAATGAAAATGTTTAGTTATTCAAGAATTTTGGTTGCAGGGGTCGTCTTCTTTTGGTGTTTGGTAAAGGGTTATTCAGGAAATGATTTCTCTAAATGTTGTATGCTGTTTGTATTAAGTGGGCAACGGATGAAGAATTCGAGAAGATTAATTCATCTCTACTTTAGCAACAAACTCACAACATTTCCACGTCATTCACGTATTGAGCGTGCTATGAACGATATTTGCCCCAATTAGCTATTTGGTAGTGATAATAGGCGTTTTATGCTGAAATACTGTTTCGTTTATGGCGATAACAATATATACCCCACGTGACAGGTATATTATTTCGCTGCATAAATGTGAAATATTCAGTAGTGATTACAAGTGCTGTTCGTTATCAAAGATTATGACAAGAAAGATGATTAAAAATAAATTTCTGCCACCATTAGTCACAAATGGTAATTGATATCGAGATACTGCAAAATTCCGACAGCTTTTTTTGCTTTTTCATTTAAAAAAAAATCAGTTAAAAAAAAAACAGTTACTAATTTCCATCACATCAATAAACAAAACGAGTTTACCTCGGCAAACTTCCACTGTTTCTCCTACATTGTATTTTTAAACACAAAGAGTGCAAGAAACGCTTTATCACTATATTAAAATCATGTGCAGTTTCCAATATTTCCTTATAGACCTCGGATGTATAATGGATGCTCACGATTAGTAGAATACTATCTTTAATGCAGTTCCTCACTTGGCGCAAAGTAGCGTCACTTTTGGTCGCGCAGAAAGGACTATTGAAAAAGTAATGTTCTGCAGTTTCTCTCACACAGGATCTGCATAATGCTGCTATTGAAGAGTTATTGTTGAAGGGATGGCTATTTAAGTTACTGCAGGATAGATGCAGCAGGAAGTGGCACATACGTGCCTTCCGTGATTTGTCGTAATAGAACAGTAATACAGATACTTTAGAACAGGCTTCAGCTTCACGGACTGTAGCCCCAAGCGCTAGACAAGTCGTCCCTTGAGTTCAAATGTGTTCTATGTGCCAGTCGGCACATAGAACGCATTAGAACTCGGGGGGCGAAGTGCAAGCACTTTTAAGGTCCCATTTGAACAAAACTGAAATAAATTTCCAGTTTAAAGAAACATTGCACTGCACCATTCGGGCTCGACGTGAGATAGGCAACGTCTGTTACGCATGGACGTTACAAGAGCATTTCTTATTGTTATATCATCTGGATCGAAGTCTCCATATCTGTGCAACTTGTAATGCGTAGAAAATTTAAGTTGTGAAGCAACAAAAGCGTGTCTGTTATACTGCAGTTAATTTACTGGGAAGCTGTGCTGATAAGGTCACAAACTGGAGATGGGCGGTATTGGAATTTTGAGTTCGGTATCGGTTTCAGTATTTTTAAGCTGGTATACCTCGGTATCGGCTCGATATTCGGTACCTGACTTGACTGAGATTTTGTACTAAAGGGGAATTCACATCAGCAAAATACAAAATAAGTTTATATTGTGCCATTCTTCCACAGCTCCACAAATGCCACTGCCAATGAGCTCAACAGTTGCAGTCTTCTACGAACACAAATACTTTCTACTGTCATTTTGTGGCTTCCTCTAAACACACCTTAACTATTAAAGGCCTATGCGAGGCGTTTGCCGCCTCATGACATGTGCCCTGACTATACGATCTACGAGAGATCCTACTGAAAATAAACAAATCACCTAGGTAGTGATTTCTGGTCAAGTCTTCTTGGCCCAGACTTGGCAAGAGAACTCTGTTAAACAAAAAACTATTTACCATACCTCCAGTACAAATTTGACCTGTCAATTGAACATAGGTTATAGAGTAAACTCCTGTTCATTGAATAAAAAATCTTGTAACCTGTCGAGAAATTACTCTGATTGCCCTCAGTTTTCTTTTGTTTATAGTCCTATTTAGGCTCAGTACATCAGAAACAGGCATTTAATCTATTATATCTTGTTTGACAGAGCTCAGGGAGCTCTGTCAAAAAAGATATACTAGATTAAATGCTAAGTTTATCTCTAACATACAGGAAAGTGACACAATCCTTTTCAATTGAATACTCCTGTTAATTGAATAATTTTCATCGGCAAAGTGGCTATTCAATTAACAGGGTTCTACTAGTACTAAAGGGGAATTCACACCAGGAAAATACAGAATAAGTTGTTCTTGTATTATTCTACCACAACACTACAAATGCCACTGCCAGTGAGCTCAACAGTGGCATTCTTTTACGTAAACAAATTATATCCATGGTAATTTAGTGACACACCTTAACCTTTAGAGTCCTCTTTCGGGTGTATTCAATCTCAGAGCATGAGTCTTGACCTTGCCATCTTCAAGAGGTTCTGCTGACAATAGACAAAGCACCTGCACAGTGATTTCTAGACAAGTCTTGGCTGCCTGTTAAGGCAGCCAAGACTTGGCTAGAAATCACTACTAAGCAGCTGGACATGTACAGGTTGTAGTCTAGAGATAATTCAAGACAAATGCTCACTTCCCTGGGGGTTAACAAACTGAAAATAAAAACAGCCACTTCTGTCATGAAAATGAACCCTTCAACTACCATCAAGCCTCAACAAGGCCTCAAAAATAGTGAATATAGGGAAGTATGAAAATTCTGACAGTTTTTGGTATTCAATGATTGGTTCGGAACGGTTCTTCGGTATCCCCATGGTATCGGTATCAGTTCGGTTTTTCCCGTCTCTATCAGAAACCTATCTCAAAGCAATCTTCGCATTTGTGACCGCAAGTCACTAAATCACATTGTTTGTGTATTTTGGAAAACAACATTCGTGTCGAGAAAGGATGTGTTTTCTTCAATATTAACTGGAAAGATGTATTTTGTTGTTTTCCAATAACAAATGATACATACATCAGGAAACGTTTCGATTAAAAAAATAACATCGAGTCAATTAAACCCTTTACCCAACGCAGACGATATCAAAATTTATTATTTTAAATATCATTTTTTGAAATATTTCAAATTTTTTTTTAACAAAACCATATCATGTGACCCCTCGTTGGAACGAGCTCGACGAGCTCGTTCCAACGAGGAGTCATATGATATGGTTTTGTTGAAATTGTTTAAAAAATAATATTTTTTCAACTGCTAAATTTTCATATTACGCGGGCGGATGCGAGCGATTCGTTGGGTAAAGGGTTAAACCCTATTTTGCAATTAGAATGGCATCAAAGTATACATAATACATACAATAACACAAACATATATTATCGATAAAATACATTACAAGGGAACACTATAGTGTCTATCGGAATATGAGTTGTCGTTCTTGTACTAACTACTGCAGGTAGGTATTTATGATATTGTAAATATTACGTCTCCGTTTAACCCGTTTTACTGCCACGCCCACTTTATCCATATATGGAGTACCTCTATTTACGCATGTATGCGAGGAAGTTTAGTAAAATTTATGACATACTTAAAACTCTATCATGCGATTGATTGCTCGAAAGGGCTCTCTGAGCCCTTTCCAACAATTAATAAATGGTAGATTTGATCTGCGCATACCAGAACAAATAGATAATCATCGTAAAATAGGTGACAATAGTAGCTTTTTGCAGCGTACGTGTAAATAACACATTTTCAAATTCGTCCAAGGGTAGAACACGCCCGGACATCCCTCCGTCAACCCACGTAAACCAACGCACTTTCTGACACAAACAATTCCGCATACCAACCGGGACTAATTAATATTAGTCTCCACAGCACGGAAAAATTCAAGGAATCAGGAAGAGATAATCTGTTTATCGCTAGAGCCAATAGTCAAGTGGGCAGTCATTATATCAATATTACAAAATATAATTATGATGCATACAAGAAGCTTTGGAAGCTGCAGATTTGAGTTTTTTGCCCAGAAAATCGTTATTATTTTTTCATTTGTTTTGCCTCGAAAACACAACTCATGTCCCTCAATGGAACACTGTCAAGCTCCTTCTAAACCTATATCATGAGCTGTGATTTTGAAAATCCCCTTTAAAGTGTCGTCTGCTGTTCGCGTTATATAAATAGTGAAGCAAGGTAATCTCCTTGCGAACGTTGGTCAAAATATTAAATTTTCATGTGTCTGTAATACAACTAGTAAGTTAAAAAAATCAGTCCCATGTAAAAGATCCCATTGAGACCTTCTAAAAAAAGACTAAGTTGGTTCAATGTTTAGTTACATTATGAGAAATAATTGCACCTTGAAATTCGGCTTTTCGACATCAGTCTGCAAGGGGCTAAGGAAGATTCTTGGAGTTTGTTCTTTTGAGCTTATGTTGTCTTGTTAACATTATTGCAATGGTGGGTGGGGTGGGGGGGGGGGGTGCCTTTCCAATGTTTCCAAAGAAAAAGTTGTTATCTGTAAAACCAAAGATACATCAAGATTTGTTTTCTCACCTTTCGTGTTTACAGTAATAATTAACTTAGAATCGCCTTCAATTCACCGGACTGCAGCATCATTCCTGATTCGCAAAAATTCGAAGGTGTCCTTTTGAATAACAAAAACAGATTTGTGTCACTGTCAATCCTCAAACCAATTGCCGCGTTCCACTGAACCATCCATAACCCACAAAATACTGAGGGCCCAGTCGTGGTTTGTTCAACGTTTGTGACGCATAACCGACCAAGACATGACAAGAGACCTCATTCGTGTATTATCTGGAAAGAAAGTCTCCCTATCTACACAGTAAGTGACGCACAGAAGGGTTTATTATATAAAGCATCATGGGCTTGTCGGTGGTGTCACATGTATTTAACTCTTTACCCAACGCAGACGACATCAAAATTTATTATTTTAAATATTATTTTTTGAAATTTTTCGACGAGCTCGTTCCAACGAGGGGTCACATGATATCGTTTTGTTGAAATTCTGTGAAAAATATTATTTTTCAACTGCTGAATTTGCATATTACGCGGGCGGATGCGGCCGATTCGTTGGGTGAAGTGTTAAATAATTTTGTTACAGGGAGCTGTGCCACTTTGTGCAGAAATTCATTTCATAAAACACACATGACATTTGCAATGGGTTCACGTTATTTCAGTATGCTTCAATAAGTCTGGACTCCTCGCCCTCTGGTTGGACGAGAGTTTATGTATTGTTGTACGTTTACGGCTCTAGTAGAACATGTTACCGTTTTACGTCACCGCGCGAAATATTTGAAATGAGGCTGCCCGTTTCGTAATTATTCCGTCAACGGTATTGACTTGCAAAGAGTTTCATTTTTGTAGATTCTTTTCACCCGTGCAGCAGACGATGTTACGAATGAAGTGTGGTTTTAATTACAAATCAGTTTATGATTTGGACCAAGACGGTGTGACCTAGACCTTTTCTGATTAATGAATATTTACCCAGCTAAGTCTCGGGGTTCACGAGAGGTTTATTTACTAAACTTGTTAACGTTAAAGTTGCTTTGTTCATTTCAGAATGTGGGTTTTGAGCTATGGTTAGGGCCTTATTGGAACAATTATGTTGTTGTGATGGACTTACGGTAACATACTCTGAGGTTTTCGCTTTTGCGCTTTTTGTCTCGGTTGAACATAGCGCAAACCTCAGACCATTTTGCCGTCAATTCATCACGATAACTTATAATTAAGAAAACAACGTTTTTGTTTTGTTTTACAACCAAATAATATGGTTAGGGACATGTTATCATAACAACATGAATAACAGGATGTGACAGGATAGATATGTATCTGACAAAGGGGGTTGTGGGGGAGTGGCTGGTACCCTCATTTCGTCTCCACCCCTCTTCAGCTCAGATTACCGACCAGATAATGATACTATTCCCAAAGTTCGGTCGATAGTGGCAAGGACCGTTACCTGATCTTGTCTCAGTTCCATTTCCGAATATTCCGTTCTCCATGCTGTTATCATGAGGTTGGACTCATGTTCAACATTTATGTTTCTGTGTTTGTTTGACGTGCTGTTAGTCAGTCTCGGAACACTCTGTACAGCAGCTCGACAAATAAGGTTGCAACAAGATTAGAGAGGGGAGTTCGGGGGCGATCTTTCTTGGACGAGAAGGAAACTTTAATTCACCACAAGAATTGAGAGACACTATTGTATTATACGCTATCTTATACGATAATAGGAAATGTCTAACAAATATTGTTCGATATCGGTTGTCAAGATAATGATAAGAGACTATCTCCCCGGAAGTGACGCGCATTACGTTTAGATTAATATCACTGCGCGTTTTCGACCTTTGTATGGATTACTTAAATTTAGACACCTGAACTATCACTGAAAGTCAATTTTGCGTTCACGAACAAGGAGAAATGTGTCAATGGAACTTTTCGTAGATCAAATAACACTCGCAATATACAGCTATATGCTGTATTTTGCGAATGTTACTTGGTCCTCTCCTTTTTAATATTGGACTGATTTTCCCCTCTGATTTACGATGGGACTGGGGGGGGGGGGGCACTCAAGGCACTTGGTGGTCATAGGGCTACCCTCAGACACCTACAGATCGGTTGAAAAAATAGAACCTACCATTTTCTATTCTGTGGGTCATTGAATCAATGGTTTCTCTGCTGACTTATCAGAGGTTTCAAGCCCTTTTTTTGTTGAAGTATCACGGACAGGATAATGAACTTTTCAGAGATCCAATAACACTCGCAATATACAGCTATATGTTGTAGATTACGATTGTTATTTGATCCCTTCCTTTTTAATATTGGGCTGACCTGTTTCGTCCGTTCTCCACTACGAATACAATTTTAGCGGATTCAACCTCACCACAAAGTAAAGCGGCCATAGAAACTTAAAACGGATTACATGATACCGCCTTCAAAAAAAAAAAACGCCATCTTAACCGCACCATGAAATGTATTGTTTTTTCTTGTATAATTCTATTGTTAATATTGTTTGTTTTCCCAAAATTGAAACCTCAGATAAGAATTGTTGTGTATTACCGGGTGTTCTATAAGGTACAGTGCAGATATTTTCTAATAGTTGTGATGTTTTTTTTAAGCGAAATATTACTCCATGATCTCGTTACAAACGAGGATGACTCATCAGAAATTTGTCCTTCAGGGTGTTTGTCGATCAATAAACAAAACAATCAATATGGCGAGCATCACATTTGGTAGTTTGAACTGTCGAGGTCTGTCTTCCGATACTGTAAAACGCAGGGATGTCTTCTCACGGTGTAGGAAGGCATTTGATATCACTCTCTTGGTAGACACTCATTCCTGTAGTGATGTGGAAAATTCATGGAGAAACGAGTGGGGTTACGAGGCAATTTTCAACTCTTACACTAGCTCCAGTAGAGGGACTGCGATTCTATTTCGAAACACTTTAAGCTACAAAATACACGATAGTAGGAAAGACCCTGGTGGTAATTTCATTGTACTGGACATAACTATATATGAGCAAAGGCTCACGTTAGTGGCTCTGTATGGTCCCAACGAAGATAAACCTCGTTACTTTACAAATCTGTTTGATATAATTGAAGACATGGGTAATGACGCAATACTAGTTGGAGGCGACTGGAATGTCCCGATTTCTTATGAGGCTGACACAATAAATTACAGACATAAAAATAATAAAAAATCAAATGAAACAATTAAAACCTTAATTGAAAAATTCGATTTATATGATGTTTGGAGGGAGGAAAATCCGAGTACGAAAAGATACACATGGAGGGGCCCAGATAATAAAATGGCCAGATTAGATTACTTTTTGATGACCTCCAATTTGCAATCGTTTTTAAAAAGTTCGGACATAGAATTTAGATATAGGTCAGATCATAACCCAATAACTCTAAAACTATCTTTCGTAAATCAATCGAAAGGGAAAGGAATATGGAAATTTAATAACAGCCTTCTAAATGATGCAGAATATGTGTGTATAGTCAAGAAGGTAATAGCAGAAACTGTTCTACAATACAGTAATAATAATAATAATAATAATAATAATAATAATAATAATAATAATAATAATAATAATAATGGATTATCCATTAGCGACCAATTATTTTGGGAAACACTTAAACTCATGATAAGGGGCAAAACAATTCCTTATTGTGCATCTCTTAAACGGAAGTCCGAACAAGAACAATCAGAAAAAGAAACAAAAATAAAAACTTTGCAACGAAGATTAGATGAGGGTGATTTAAATGTCAGGGAAGAAATGGAAACTTTACAATCAGATTTAAAAATAATTAGGGAGAAAAAAATCAAAGGCGCTATTTTGCGATCGAAGGCCAAATGGAAAGTTGAAGGGGAAAGAGCTACAAAATATTTCTGTAACCTTGAAAAACGACACTACACTGAAAAAATAATCAGCAAATTAATTAGGGATGATGGTTCGGAAACACAAAACTTAACTGAAATTCTTTCTGAACAGAAACAGTTTTATGAAAAACTATATACATCTAGCAATCCGGGGGCAGATAAGATGAATAACGAGAATAATTTTTTTGACAGTAAGAACCCTTTCCTGAATTTTTTAAATGATGATGAAAAAATTTCTCTAGAGGGCGATTTACTTGAGTCGGAATGCCTCCATGCATTGAAAAAAATGGCAAATAATAAAACACCTGGTTCTGACGGCTTCACTGCCGAGTTTTACAAATTTTTCTGGAAGGACATTGGTAGCTTTCTAGTTAAATCCCTAAACTATGGTTATCAATCAGGAGAGCTCTCAATTGTCCAAAAAGGAAGCATTATAACGTGTATCCCTAAACAAAACAAATCAAAACTGTACATGAAAAATTGGAGGCCAATATCGCTAATAAATGTCGATGTAAAAATTGGATCAAGTGCAATAGCGAACCGCATAAAAACAGTTCTGCCCAAAATCATTTCAGAAACCCAGTTGGGTTTCATGAAAGGTAGATATATTGGTGAATCTACTAGGTTATGCTTCGATGTAATTAAGAAGTGTGAGCAGAAAAACATACCCGCGATCTTAGTTATGATAGATTTCGAGAAAGCTTTTGACTCATTAGAATGGAGTTTCATTGAACGCTCACTAAATTTTTTCAACTTTGGACCATCTATCATAAAATGGTTTAGAACGTATTACAACGGAATCTATAGTTGTGTTTTGAACAATGGCCATTGCTCAGATCGATTTGCACTAGGCAGGGGTGTGAGGCAAGGTGACCCTTTATCACCCTATCTGTTTATTTTGTGCGCTGAGATTCTCAGTGCCTCGTTAAAATTCAACCCAGAAATAAATGGAGTTAACATAAATAACTCCGAATATCTAATAACACAATATGCGGACGACACAACGCTGTTCTTAAGCGATGACGGCCATTCATTCAATGCCGTGTTAAGTATCATGGATGAATTTTCCAAACACTCAGGCCTGAAGGTGAATTTCGATAAAACACAAGTGATTTGGATTGGATCAAAGACGGGATGCGGTGAAGTAATTCCAACACGCTACAAAGTATATTGGAATCACCAAAGTTCATTCACAATTTTAGGTATTGAATACGATTTATATAGTGACAGATTTATTGAGAAAAACTATTTGAAAAAAATGGAAAAAATTGAAAAACTATTCAATGATTGGTCTTTCAGGAAATTATCCGTAATAGGTAAAACCTGTGTAGCGAAGTCCATGGCCCTTCCAATATTAATACACTGCTTAAGTGTTCTTCCTGACCCGGCAGAAGAAATTCTTCACCGAATGCAAAATATTTTT
This sequence comes from Pictodentalium vernedei, assembly GCA_031216915.1. NCBI lineage: Eukaryota > Metazoa > Mollusca > Scaphopoda > Dentaliida > Dentaliidae > Pictodentalium > Pictodentalium vernedei. The sequence goes on along the minus strand of CM062290.1, from coordinate 65,309,611 downwards.
TTTAAATTCCTGTGGTCTGGAAAACAAGACAAAATAAAACGAAACATTATGATAAATACGTTTGAAAATGGTGGAATTAAATTCCCTCACCTACAAACTTTCAGTCGGTCACTAAAAGTAACGTGGATCAAGAAATTATTAGACCCTCAGGTATTTGCCCCCTGGAAGACACTTCTATTAGCCGACCTTGAGAAATATGGCGGATATAAAGTGTGGTACCTTCGTAAAGAAGGATTGGAAAAGATAAGTAAAAATCTTAACCCTTTTTGGAAAAATGTGTTCAGTGGGTGGTCGGCCATGGGCGGCACGGGACCCCCAAATGTTCCAGAGATACAGTCGGAACCACTTTTCTTCAACAACAATATTAAGATTGGGGGCAAACTATTTTATAATCAACATTGGTGTGACCACGGCGTCTTCTTTCTAAATGACCTCTTAAATAACGAAAATTCTTTCCTGTTATACACTGAGTTTTGCGCGAAATTTGATTTAAAACCACCCTTCACTGTCTACCAGGGAGTGATAAACGCGATTCCGAAAAGCTGGAAAAGGCTAATTAAATCCCTTCCAAGATATGCTGACATTACAAACAGTCGTGTCGAGAAATTAAATATCACACAAAAAGTAAATCGAACGTTCTACCCACTTTTCCTTGAGCTAGTCAGTGAAAATCCCCAAAAAGCTCAAACTAAATGGAACAGCGTGCTGAACATTTCTCTGCAAACTTCAGGTTGGGAAGCGATCTACAAAACTCCGTTTGTGACCACAGATGATCCAAAGCTGCAAGCCACGCAGTTCAAAATTTTACAAAGAATTATATGTACAAATTCCATGCTTTTTAAAATGAAACTTGTAGAGACAGAACTGTGTACCTTCTGCGGTAACACAAAAGAAACTATAAAACATTTATTTTTTGACTGCCCATTCTCTAAAACAGTTCTACTGAACTGCTTTTCAAAATTAGAGGAATGTTGTAACTTGACTTTTCCCATGACCCCCGAATATATTATTTTACATTCAAACAATCAAACCATGCCTCCGATCATTGATCTCAGCATTCTTTTATTTAAACAGTTTATTCTCTCATGCAGAACAACGGGGTGTACCCCTAATTACTCAAGTTATATTGAACGGCTGAAATATTATAAACAGATCGAATTAATGTCTTTATATGTATATTCCGCCAAAAAGAAAACTACCATTCAAGAGAGGTGGAACTCACTAGCTACTGTTGTTTGACCTTGCATTAGTTTTTGAGCAACTTTAGCCAAAACGCCGATGTAAAGTTAATTAAAACAGAGTATTTTTCACGTAACTCTCCTTCCAGACTATCGACGAGACAGTTTCAAACCTTACTTCCATGAGATTGAGACAGAAATACCGCCTACGACAAACACTCCTGAAGTGACTACTGTTTCATTGAATATGAGTTGTTTTTTTTTTTGTTTTTGTTTTTTTTTTTTTTTCCTTTTTTTTCATGTGCACAATTGTGCATATTCCTGTTGCTTATTTTTTTTTGTAAATCACCTATGTGAATACACAACTGTATCGATTATCACTGTACATTTCTAATGTAATACTATATCTGAATAAAAAATATATAAAAAAAAAAAAAAAAAAAAAAAAAATAAATTTAGACACCTCAACGCTAATAACATAAAGTGACATCTACTGTTTACGTGTTGGTACCAGAAACATGTTTTAATTGCAGTTAAGACACCTCAACACTTATAACATAAATAGAATGTACTGCTTACGTGTAGGTACCAGAAACATGTTTTAATATAACAATAACATGAGTTTGGAGAGCGTTACGGTTTATTAACAGCCCGAGAGGAATGAATAACAGCCCGAGGGTTTATTACCGACACGAGACGGAGTCGAGGGCCGTTAATAGGCCAGAGGGCTGTTATTCATTCCTTGGAGGGCCGTTAATAAAATCATGTTATCAGTATTATTACCATGACCGGAAGCGGGCAGCGGGCTGTTAATGAATTTTGTTTTCATTAACGCCCGCGGATCGCTTCCGGTTGCATGGCGTCATGAATTACTGAGTCTTACCGCCCCGCTAAACTCCGTTAATATACTGGAGAACGCCCGCTAAACTGGTAATAATTGCAATTAAGACACCTCAACGCTTACAGCCTAAATAGCACCTTCTGTTTACCTGTATGTATCAGAAACATATTTTAATTACAATTAAGACACCTCAACGCTTATAACATAAATAGCACATATTGTTTACGTGCAGGTACCAGAAACATATTTTAATTGCAATTAACTGGTAGAGAGCTGAACACCCATATTTTGGCTTTTCTATAAAGCGCAGGATCCACTGCATAAAGTATCCTTCTTCTGTGGAGGTGTTGCATATTTTCATTGAAGTGCAGTTATTTTGTCTGCAAGGATCTGTCTTGTTACAATTTATGGCTGAGTGTCTATAGGCACTCTCTCTTAAATTGTAACGAGTAAAAGCCCTGGGAACACATTCTGGCAATCAAAAATAATTTAGAACTCAACCAGTTAAGGCACCTCAACGCTTATAACAAAAATAGCACCTACTGTTTACGTGTAGGTATCAGAAATATCTCATTCGTGGCTGCAAAGAAATCTGGTTTCTAGTGTGAGGCATTCGTGTAAACTTATCTTTCACTGTGGCCACTCATGACATAACTTGTGACCAACTCAAAAATGGAAATATTCCTAATTTATCATTATAAGCGAGAGACACTATTCCAGTGTTCCCGCTCGACCGAGACTGTCTCATGCTACATGCTCAGTCATTCTGAATATTTTAGTGCAAAACAAAGTGTTTTGATGCTATTCTTCGTTCCAAAATTCGGCCAACGATGACTTTTTTTGGTGGCAAATCATTTTTTGTGCAATTTGCTAAATTGTCACCCGACAGCTTGAAAACTGCATTTTTCTATTCATTATTTTCATAAACTATATAGTGACATAGCAGTCAGTTTGCATGTAAAGATTTATATAGCGCAGAGGACCAGTAAAACCATTTGCAAAAATGATGACCTTGCCTCTAAGTGCTCCTTCTCAGATCTCAATCTGTCTATCGAGAAACTCCACAATATTAGGTTTTTCCAAATAAATTATTCTACATGTACTGGGAGCGCGGTGGCTCAGTGATTACGTCATTGGACTGCAAACCGAAAGGTCCACGATTCGACCCTCGGCAAATTACGTTGCGTTCAGAAGTAACAACAAAAAACATTGACATGCTGAAATCTACAAAAAAATGTTTCTCGAACATATTACCCTATATTACTCGAACAGTTTTTTATACCCCCTTTCAATACCCAAAAGAAATGTAATGAGATTCTGAATATAAACTTACAGCTTACCGACTGGCAGTTTCTATACAGAAACTGCCAGTCGGTAAGCTGTAAGTTTATATTCAGAATCAGGGCTTCATTGAACAGAATACCATGGCTTCATTGAACAGAAACCCATTCACATTAACAGATGACACATATTTGCAGAGATTACATTTTAAAATATTACATAAAATCTTATATACAAATTCAAAACTCTATCAATGTTAAATCTCCGAAACTGAACTATGTACCTTCTGTAACAATACAAAGGAAACAATACCACATTTATTTTTTGACTGTTCTATTACAATAACTATTTTACTGAATTTTTCAGAAGATCTAAAAGATAAATGCCATACACATCTATTGCTAACTAAAGAACTGGTGATTTTAGGTCAAAGCAACAAATTATCTTTATCTGATACCAGAACAAACGTCTGCATACTTGCTTAAAAAAAAAGTATATCTACACCTGCAAAACTGGAAAAACTCTTTCAACATACCAGAGCGTCATTGAACAACTACAAAACTATAGGAATCTGGAACTTATACCCATTTACTCTTATCCAAATGAAAGATGCGACGAGATAAGAACAAAGTGGAGTTGATTGATTGTTTACTCTGCACTTGATCAAGTCTCCAAGGACAAGTCTGCATGAAAAACGACATCCTGGCAGTTTTTGCATCCAACTAGTTTGTTATTTGTAGCTTGGCTGAGCAACAACAGACTTCTATTTTATACATAACCTTACAACTTTGCAATTATCTGACTAAAAATACTATCTTGTTCTTCACCCCCATTGCCCACGCGGGGCACGGTGACGCTGTGCACTAAGGCGTACTGCACGTCGATGGTGCACCTGTCTTCAACCAATGTTAACCCTGCTTGTGTGGAGTTAGTATGTTGGGGAACTGGCAGTTGCTCGGTGGTTCTCTCCGGGTACTCCGGCTTCCTCCACCCGTAAAACTGTCGTGGTCATGATTAGCCATTGCGCAGAAATATGTGACCCTAAACACCAATAAATGAATAAATAAATACTATCTTGTTTACTCCAAATATATTTGTACATTTTAAAAAAAAATGTGTGATATTGAAGCTTTCTTTCTGTAAACAAGCAATTTATATCTGAATAAAAAAATATTAAAAAAAAAATTGCGTTGTGTGCTTGGGCAAGGCACGTAAACCGATTCTCACGTGTGTGTGTGGGGGGGGGGGGGAGGGGCACAATGGCGCTGTGTACTAAGGCGTGCTGCACATCTATGGTGCATGTATCTTCAACCAAAGCTAACGCTGCTTGTGTGGAGTTAGGTTGAGAAGTTTGACAATTGCTCGCCGCTGCTCGTTGGTTCCCGCCGGGTACTCCGGCATCCTCCACCCGCAACGCTGCCCGACACGAGGTGATCCTTGCTGTCGAAAGTGTCTTTAAACCCCAATAAATAAATTCTGCATGTAGTATACGTAAAACGTATTCTGTTCGGTTCTGAAGCCGTCCATTAATCGGCAAAGAATAATACATCAGGTCCTGATTCTTGGTCCAGAAGGCGAAGCAAGACCAATAGAGTTAGACCAATTTCCTTGGAAATGGGAATTACCCTTTACCTAACATGAAAAGCAGACGACACTTGCAAAAAAAATTCTTGAATAACTAAATTTTTTCATTTTTTGTCTCAAAAACATAGGTTATGACCCCTCGTTGGAACGAGCTCGACGAGCTCGTTCCAACGAGGGGTCATAACCTATGTTTTTGAGACAAGAAATGAAAATATTTTGAAAATTAATTGGCGATTTTTGAGAATAGCGCTGGCCGGTTTTGGCCGTTACGAACTTTCCTGTCATTTGGCCTCTCCCCCTATTAGTGTAAGGCAAAGGGTTAACATTCATGGGGTTGGGGGAGGGGTTACACTGTAGAGATTTTAGGTGTGTGGGTCGTCTCTGTCTTATATTTTAAGCTCCGCTTACACGCTCCGATTACGCGACTATTTCCAAGAAAGGAAATCGCGATAAAGAGCCCTTGAAGGCAGTTGAAAACCATATACAGATAACTTATTGCGTCTATCTCGGTCAAGGCAGCAACAATTCCCAATATCCACGTCAAACCCATTACAGATGAAATTCTCAAATATGCGAAAAAACGTCGCTTGTCTGACTTTTTTCTGAGAACAGATCTTGTCTGTTTTGTAGTTTTCTCAATAGCTATAATAATTATAACCAACGAATACAAATTTAAGATGAACAGCAATAAAACTGGTAGAGCAAAAAAGTACACGACTGCCATATTAACTGTTATCCAACAAACTCCATGTTGACCATAACCGATATGGAATCCACTTGGTCGGAGATTATCTATCAGGACTGAACCTCCAACAAATAAAGCCGGTAAGAACCATCCTGCAAAATAATACGGTTTCATTTTCTTTTGATCAATATCAATGGATATGGAGTTAAATGTTCGCTTGAAATCAAAGGATAGAACCACCATCCAACTAAAAGAAGAAAGCCAGAGGTAGTGAAGAGTTATAGCCACTGCCAAGCAAATATCCGGCTGCTCTAGGTTCGTACAAAACAGCCCGGTTTGCGCAAAAAGTAGAGTCACAGATAAGGACATCACACACTTACCTGGTACATTTCTTAAACTTGGTAAAATAATATACACAGCTAAAGTTATTAATAACGAAAGAATGGACACGCCAGTAAGAACATTTGAAACAATAGATTCTACTTCAGAAAACTGGAAAAATCGGGTCCACGATGACCCATAATCAAAAGAAGACAAACATAAGAACAAACTGCCGTTAGATAAAGTAAACTGATCATTTTCTACATTAATTGGTTCCTGATTGATGATAATTGTATTATTTATTATCTGATATTCATCGTCTTTGTACTCAGCTGATTCACAATCGGGCATATCATCCTTAGCAGAACAAATCATCATTACACTTTGCTTTTCAAGCCGTCCCCTGAATGTAATTATTTCTTCGTACGGAACATGCGAAAACGAGTAGTACGATATGTTGTCTGTACTAAAATAACTCTCTCTATCATGCCTGTAAATATGAGATATGTTTTCATTTGACACATTGATCAGATCTGTGTGAAGCGGGCACGACATGATTGTACCATCTGAATTACTCAATGTGGCAACAAATGGAACACCGTTCTGTAACGCTACGATTTCTTCAAAACATATGTCCATTTCATGTTTGAAATCATAGATGTTGGTAGTTTTAAATCTTATTGACAGCATGTGTGTTGCATTTACTATTAAACTACTTAAATTCGTTAAATACAATTCATTTGCATATGTCTTGTTACATGGCATTGTCAACAATGTTAGGAAATGTTTTGTGATTAATAATCGACCAATATCGCCTGTTATATCCCACGTTCGAGCATGGCATCCAGGTGTGTTACGTGTTTCAATATCTAGACTGTTGTTCAGTTCAGAATGCAACTGTATTAAATTAGAAATATTTTGTATCCACTTTGACATTTTATCCGAGAGAAAGTGTGTAATATTTTGTCGTTTGTTATTATTCCCTCCTGGGGTGTTACCAGGAATGCCCTGTTTTCCAATACCATGGTTGATGCCCATATTCATGGTTGGGAATGATTCTGTTGGGCCATTCCGTTTATTAATATAGTGGTCTTCAAGGTAAAACGCTAAACGGTACGCATATCTACCCAATGAGAAGATCTGATCTTCTTTATGAAACGTCTTCTGGCTATATGACGTCAGACATGTACCATTAACAAATGCTTTTCCCCTTGAACAATATACAGTTTCACATTCACCAGTTGACGGTATCAGCTTCTCGCCGTCGCGACATTTTCTTACAATGTTATCATCGACATGGAAACTGAGCACGTCTGACGAATCAAAAGTAAACAAGATTTTTATTCCACCTATACCCGGACCATTCGTATGTAAACTCGGACATGTAAGTGTCTTGTTTACACCACTACACTCTGCACAGTGTTTATTCTTATACGTGACTTCATGTTCTCCTTCTAAAGGATAAATGTAGGAATGACATCTGATTCCGCCATCCGATGTGTTCTCTGTTTTTTCTACATTGATCTGTTCACAGTTGTGTGGGGCACATCTTCTAATTTGATGAATATCTGTGAATTGGAGTGTCAGATTACAGTAATCACTAATGAAGTTTACTACGGAATTGTAATCCTTTGGACCAGAGAAAGTAGTGTTACACTTGGCTGTCGCGTTCCATAACAGAATCGAGTCGCGAGAGTAGCCGTGACAATAGGCGCAGTATTTATTAGTGAACGTTATCTCAGGAAATTGTTTTAGAGAAACAGGTGGATCTAGCATCGTACCGTTGGGACATTTGTCTCCGTTTTCTCCTCCTGCAAAATCAAAAGGGCATGTCCCTATCATACGAACGTACTGGTTGTCTTGATCAATTTGATACGAATAGCATGTACTATTAGACCAGAGGTACTTTACCTGCTTGAAGTTTTCAATACCAAAATTATCACCCGGAATGTTAAGATAGCCTCGTCTAATCATGTCAACTGCTTCATCTTCATTCGTTGCATTCAAGCATCCTGTATAATAGTCGTAACAACAATCCCCGTAGACAATACAACTCACATCACAAGCGCATGCCCTGTGAATGGGGGAATCGCACTTCGCCTCCATTGATAAGTTGTTTGTTGTACATGAAGACACCCCAACATTGCCGCATTCGCTCGCACTACCTCCATTTGTACAAAATATCGTGATCAGGAGCAGGTATCTACTCATATTTTCGTCGGATTCTGTAAATAGAAAAAGGGTGATACATATACTTAAGTTCTGAACCAAAACTTTATGGGAATGTTCGATTAACAGATATTACAAACAAAGGCCCTTTAACTGTTTCAGTCCGGTATGCATATTTTTGTGAAGAAAAAGTGGGCAGTGCACAAATAGAGAGCGCATTGAAGAATCAATCGCCAATGGGGGGTCAGTAATATTTTAATCCTGCAGCTCTAAAGAGCTGCAGGAATAAATTATTCCTGACTTCCCTTTAAGTGCAGAACCTACAGCTCTAAGAGCTGCAGGAATATATTCGTGATCCTCCCTAAAAGTGCAGAATGGATTCTCCCATTTCACAGTAGATAGTATTATAATTTGAGGTTATTGCTTGGTTAGATTAATATTGGCCGAGATATCAGCCTGAAGTAATACCATATAAGCTATCAACCTGACACGGGAGGTCGAAGGCTGGTGGGAAGTTACCGAACGCTGATATCTTGACCTATATGACATTAACCATGTGATTCAGATTCAGATTCAGATAATGTATTCCAGTATACATGAATGGTTACAAATACAATAACGATTACAAATGCATATATTTCATGTGTTTAGTAAATTGTATACTGCAGGGGGATGCATAGCCAGATCGATTGGCTGTCAACCTGTCACTCCCTCGAAGGAAGTGTAGTTGCATACTGTGACCAAATGATTTAGATTTAGAAAAAGAGTTTGTGACGCTAGGTTCGAGTTTTGTTTATTGCCAGAATGCATCTGCAAGCGGTTTCCAGCCCAAAAACCAATTGGAGGCTGGTGGTTAGGGATTGATACATTACTACGAAACAATCTGCTCTTCGTGACCACTTCATTACGCGGCGCCAAGACCCATCAAGCTCTCGATGTCGTACTTAGAGCGATAAAGGAATAAATCTATGTGCATTGGGCGTCCATGTCGACAAGAGCATTCGGGGGCAAGTCTCGCATCTTTATTGTCATTTCCTCTTTATTTATTGAAGCAAACAAATAATTACGAAAGGTTGTCATATCTATTATCTTTCTCTGACAGTGTTATTGTTTCTGATTCTTTCCGCAGAGCGGGGGCTTGGTGGCTCAGTGGTAGACTGTTGGGCTTCTATGCTAGATGTCCCGAGTTCGATCCCCACCGGAACGACCCGCGTTGTCTCTTTGAGCGAGGCACTTTATCCCGGTTGCCTTAATGGGGTCACGATAACGTCGTGCACTAAGGCATACTGCACGTCGATGGGGCACATGTCTTCAACTGTTGTAACTCTGCTTGAGTGGAGCTTGAACAGAGTTAGAATGTTGAGGAGCTGACAGTTGCTCGTAGATGCTCGGTGGTTCTCTCCGGGTACTCCGGCTTCCTCCACCGGGAAAACTGCCACGGTCACGACTATCCATTGTGCAATAGTATGTGACCTTAAACATCAATAAAATAAATAAATTCTCTTCTCCACGTTCAGCTATCCGACTGACAAGGTTTCCGTTGTGGGGAAGCTGCTTACAACGCTGAATCTTCATTTATGTTGAATTTTGTTTACAACGCTCTTCTTTTTTCTCTTCATCCAATTAAACTTACTCATTGTCATCATTAAATCCTCGCCCGTTGCCTGATAACGCTAATTCTACTGACTGCCTACATTCCACGAAAAACGGTAAATGGTTTCGCGTAAACAAAATGGCTGCGCCTAGAAACGCATCATTAGGGTCAACTCTAACTTTAGAGATCGATATCGGAAGATTTTTAAATAGAAGTGAAATTTCACTGGGATTTTCTACAAATCGTACAACGCAAGTACAATTTAAATTGCTAGCGATAGCTGAGAATCGTCCCCTGAGTTCCAATGTGTTCTATGTGCCCGTAGGCACATAGAACACGTTAGAGCACAGGGGACGAAATAGTAACACGGGTTTCCCTCGCAAATTTGGTTGCCGATAAAATGAGTTATTTTTGTTGATAGTAACTATTGTCAAATGAATTGCTGAGTGTCCTAACAATTGTGTTTTTATAGTCGCGAAGGCGTGCAATATCAACAGAACGAAACATGCGTGTGTCGTTCTGTGTATTTCCAACCGTGAACATAAATTGCAAAACAATGAATCTCAGTCATTTTCAAAGTCGTGGCAATTTATTTACAAATAAATTGCCATGTCTTTCAAAAAATCTAATGATTCATGTCAACCATTTTAACGGTCGACAGAAATGTTTATTTATTTATTGATTTGATTGTTTATTTATTCATTCAGGTTTAACTACACTATTTCCCCGTGGGACCCTAGGGACGTGAAGTGGTGCTTGTTTGCTATGGTAAACAAGTTCTGTTTCACTGGTGGCAAAATATGCCCCGGTAACCAATGCCTGGGGTAGAAGTGCTCTAAAATGGGTAACACGAGTATAAACGATTGGATGGACTAGACTTTATGTCGAGATTGATATGATATGGTATGATATGTTTATATCCCAATATACAAAAATACAAGATGCCAAATATATGCGTAATGGTTACATCATAACAGGATTCTCGTATACAGTAGTATTGTTTCAGATACACATAGATAATGGGATTTATCTTATACCTGTTGAAGATATAGCCCATGTGTTATAGATTATCTATAACACATACCCCTATGTCATATAGATTGGAGAACGGACTATTTCAGCTCATGGAATTTGTATAGTCTTTTTCTATATTATAATATAATGATGACATTCGCAAAATTGTTTATAAATCGTGTCAAATCTGGTGAAATTGATTATCAAACATATTTTTGTCATAAATCATAAGAATTGAGGCGTAAGTATATTTTCTGTAATTGTTTTCCCAGTTACAGGGCCACTTTCTAAGTGGAACTATACTCTATCATTCACTTGAATTTGTAGCCTTGTTACGCACCAACAGCTTTTCCGGGCACATCACATGTATTCATGCCCAACAAGAGAAAGCAGTCGACTCCACTCCAGATGAGTCGACATTTTGACACGAAATCATCCCCAAAACCCTTTTAAAAATGCAGAAAAGAACAAAAATGGTCGGTATAAGATAAATACAACAATACCATAGTGTGTTTTGATATGTTTGATATCTCAACTCGTTGAAAGTGAGTTTTTTTTCGCTCTCGAAGCCTTGCGAAAAAAACTCACTTTCATTTCGTTGAGATATCAAACATATCAAAACACACTATGGTATTATCGTATATATAACAATTACTGTATATGGGTAGGGAAAGGCATAGCCAGATTGGCTGTCTTCCCACCTTTCCCTCTGACAGAAAAGAGAAAACTACAGAATGACGGAAGGAACTTAAAGAAGAAAATGATCATTGTGATCAAGATTCGCCATTCTACAGAAATATGTATTATTAAACACCAATAAATAAATAAATAAATAAATAAATAAATAAATAAATAAATAAATAAATAAAATATTAACGACATTATCAAATTCCATGGGCATATTGTGACGGACATTTTTTTGCGGGTGTGGAAGGCGGAATTCTCGGGATTAATCACCGAACAGCGGCAGGTAACTGTCGGAATATCTAACGTATTGGTCCCGCACAGGCAGATTAGAAGACATGCGATTCATCGACCTACATTTCCCATAGCTACGTCACCGTGCTATCACTTGAACAATAAGGATTAACCCTTTACTTAACGTAACGGCCAAAACCGGCCAGCGCTATTCTCAAAAAATCGCCAACTAATTTTCAGTATATTTTGTCTCAAAAACATAGATTATGACCCCTCTTTGGAAGTGTCGTCTGCTTTTCGTGTTAGGTAAAGGGTTAAGTGTTGTGCTCAAGGACACAACGCAGGATCGCAAAGGTAGTTAAATGCCGTCACTCACATGATGTTTTGGGTATTGTGAATACATTAGTGTCGTGGTATTCGCAGCAGGATTTCTGGAAGTTAAAAAGGTTAACTATTACATAGTCACTACAATGACCTAGTATCAAGCTACGGCTGCTCATACACATCCACATTATTATAAACCTCGAGTTTTTCAGTTATGTTTTCAGTTTACAGAAACACAATATAAACTGACAGAATGTTTTCTTGGCAATTCCCAAACTGCGCTTCCATTCAGTATTTGTGCACAAGCCATGTGCGTTCTCCTTGGGGATTGCACGGCGAACTTGTCAGTGCTGAGCAATTTTGAGAAAAGAATATCGTTATAGTGTTATTGTCAAATTATCGATTTGTTTTATATTGTTATGACAGTGTCTAATTGTTTCCAGGGGTCGAAAGATTATAAACCTATTTGCAAGGGGAATCCGAGTTACTATTTCGTACCCTGAGTTCCAAAGTGTTCTATGTACCTACTGGTACATACAGTACGTGGAGAGTGTATTTTCACTAAATCGCCCGCAGAGTGGAGATTCCACCCAAGCAATAATTGTAAATTTGTTGTAAAGCATAACAAGTACAAGCAATGTTTCAACCAATGGACCTCCGGGTATAACCCGGAGGTCCATTGGTTGAAACATTGCTTGTGTTCTTTGTCCAAATGTACAGAATTTGAAAGTGATACTTTGGGTGATAACTCCACTCCCCGGGTGATTTCGTTACAATCCACTCTCCACATACTGTAGAACACATTGTAACTTAAGGGACGATTACAGCTATCGCCAGGGAGTCAAATTGTAATTGCAATACACGATTTGTAGAAAATTCCCCTGAAATTTCGCTTCTATTTAGAAATAGTCCGTAACGATTTCCATTCCACACATGTGTGCGGAACGGATTTTCATTTTCGCATGGTTTAGAGTTGCTGTATATGGGGACTTCATAGAACAGGCGTGCATTAAAATGTGTATTGGATAGTCATGTGACCGTTTCCGAGACTCATTCGTTTACTGTTTTCAAACATTGTGAACCATTTTACTGAGAATAGTATGTTTCATCATCTCCAACCAAGCACTCCTGCTACAGGGCATCCCTAATAATAACACTTCTGTTTTGCGTTCGCTTGCCACAGTTCTTCGAAAGGAAAGACTTCTTCTCCCTATTCCACTTGTATTTCTGCTCACCTTCTACTGTTCGGACAAAACCTGGTTGATACTATTCCAGAGTGCATGATTATGAATTCACCCGACATATATATCGAACAGATCCTTGAAATCCCCGCGCATCGACCTATCACCTATAATTCAATCACATTTGTGTTTTATATCCCCCAACTACGTTTTGTCCTGCTAGCCATAATTATAGTTTTGAAGTCAGAGATAAAATGTCCCTGTTTCCTCAGTGCTGTACATTTAGCCCCTATTGTCTCTTCATATCTCTCTGTCCCAGCTTTCAAAAATACTTTTTTCTAATTTTTGAAATCATAATTGGATATCAATGCACACGATGTAGTTCAAACTCATATTCCTAACTTCATACCCCTGGATAGTAATATGCAACAGACATCGGCGCTTATCATTTTTGTCATGATATTACAAGTTGTAGTATGAATAATGGCGGAACCCTGGTCAGAAAAGTCGATAATATTAGTTATCCAAGGTGTATGGGAATTTACACTGGTCTGGGGACTCATACACCCTGAGACGCAGCTGAAGGCTGTATAGGTTCCCAGACCGATGTAAACCTTTTAAGACACAAGGATGGCAGATTTATTTCTAAATCCTTTCGTCCTGTTAACCGTGCAGCTAATAGAGCTCTCAAAATCAACATTTTCTCCCTTTTCCAATAAGAGTGTTCTTCACAAATTGGCACGCCCTTTGTTCCCTTTCCTTAAATTTTTTAAAAGTTTCCGTATGACTTGCAAAGCGTTCCTAAAATTAATGTGAGTCATTTTTATTAACCAGACAACAAAACAAAACGCATCCAAAAATAGCATCATAAATAAATAGTCCCTACATGATACATATGGATTTTTGTTGAGAAGAAAGAGTAGAGACGTACAGAAAATTCATCGGTAACTAATACTCATAGTCATAAGCGGAGATTCGTCGAAGTGGAAAAAGGGAAAGTTTAGCGCTCCGAACAACGTGGCTTCTCCACTGGGAAACCGAGAAGTTGGGATAGCTGAACTAGGGTAGGACATTTGGTCTCATTCTGATATGAAGTTATCTCGGGCAGCTATCTTGGTCGATATGAAACTAACCAATTAACCCTTTACCCAACGAATCGACCGCATCCGCCCGCGTAATATGCAAATTCAGTAGTTGAAAAAATAGTATTTTTCAAAACAATTTCAACAAAACCATATCATGTGACCCCTCGTTGGAACGAGCTCGATGAGCTCGTTCCAACGAGGGGTCACATGATATGGTTTTGTTGAAATTTTTTGAAAAATTTGAAAAAAATGATATTTAAAATAATAAATTTTGATATCGTTTGCGTTGGGTAAAGTGTTAATAGCCACTAAATCGTACCCGTCGAAAAGGAAATACAACAATGAAGAGCAGATGTTATTTGCGTTTGTTTTCCTTTTTGGTCTCTGCGATTATGCGAAGCTTCGAATGGATTCTCGAATCGGCCTTTCGATTCGATTCATTTCGTTTTGGAGACATGCGACCGAATTGAATCGGCCGCGACAAACAATCATCGTGTTAAAGGTTTCACACAAATGTCAATCTCAGTCCGGTTTCCGCGAAGTTTGCATATTTTGCAATGTTGTTATGACGTCATTATCTTCATGGCAAGTACATTTAGCATTACATAAGGGTGAAAACGTAGCATATCACTAAGATTTTGAGTGCATGATTTCCAAGCTTGGCTACGAAAAGGCAATGAATTTACCCCCCCCCCCCACCCCCGCGCCTCGCGCAACGTGTTCTACGTATTCTGGAATACATCGTCAATTGAGTGCACCAAGGTGCTACCTCCAATGTTAAACCGCCTTGTTGCACTAAAAGTTCCCAACAATGCCCTGAACAGGAGAGAGAGAGTGACAGAGAGAGAGAGAGAGAGAGAGAGAGAGAGAGAGAGAGAGAAAGAGAGAGAGGATAGACTGAGAGAGAGAGAGAGAGAGAGAGAGAGGTTAGACAGAGAGAGAGAGGGAGAGAGCGGGTGGGTGACATGATAGTCCTCGAGGTTACATAATCCACTCTCTACTGAAACCCGAATCTTGAGATGTAACCATACCTGTTTTTACTTATTCTTCAAAATATATTACAGACGGGAACTCTTCATCAAAGACATGGATCCAATTAGGAATAATGAATCTTTAACCCTTTGAACTCTAGTGGTATCTTCCATGTTCAGTTCAAAGGCAGCAAAATTGGAAGAGTCCATATTCATTATTTGGGGTAGACCAATCAATATTGGCCTAAGGGCTGCACGTTGATAATATTCATTGGTCTACCCCACACATTTACTGAACAACCATCCTGTATAATGAAGTTATGACGTATCATGTTTCCGGCCGGAAAAACAGCCTCTAGGGTTCAAAGGGTTAAGCGCAGAATTTCGCGTAATTTATTTATCATGGACAACGACGACATCCGCTTATAGAAGAAGAATTCAAAGACGTTCTGGCTCCGGAACTATACAGATTTCAATTTTTGTTTATTTTGTGAAGCGAGAATTTAGGGAAATATGAGGAGTGTGCCCTTCAAAATATTATGTAAAATTTTCAAACCTGCAACAGTAATCAAGCAAAAAAAAAAAAGAAAAAAAAGAAAGACAAACAGAAAATAAAAAAATTAATTGAACCTTGCCCTTTTCATTCTTCTAAACATTTTCAACCATTAAATATTCTCGTGGTTGGACGTTGTGGGAATGTGGTAGGAGTTTACTAAAATAGTTAAAACCTTCGGAACCGCAACCAACAAATAATAGCAACGTCATGTCGTACAGTACACAATTATTATACAGTACATATATTACGTGTACATTAACAATAAAGAGTTTTCAAGCTGTAGCCGGTTCTAGAGAACATGATACGCCAGCAACAAGTTTTCTTTAAATTGGCGTGACTGTCTTTTTCAAGAGGCTTCATATGTGAAGTGAAACATATACTGGGCGAAGGCTCTTGCACAATCCACGCTTTGACTGAACTCCACGTAGCTGTGATCTAAAAGTTCGTTGCGTAGTGACATAACTGTATATCGACTGATGGTATTTCTGAGCGGAAACAATTATGTTGCATCCACTCTCATGATAATAGTTACATAAAGATATGTTTGAAGCACTTTAACAACAGTTACAATTAATAGAATTATCTAAGCGAGTGCTGCCGAGGAGACGAGGTTTGTCGATGGTGTTTGTGGCTCCAATGATGGCGCTTGTGGTTGCACAATCCACCGTTTTGTGTACCAATAATCTTGAGATTTAAGCACACTTGTTTGTATATATTCTTCAAAATACAGGACAAACGGAAACTGTTCATTGGAGATATGCATGCATAATATTAGGAACAGTTTAACTTTGACCCTTTACCCCAA
The DNA here is from genome assembly GCA_031216915.1 of Pictodentalium vernedei. Lineage (NCBI taxonomy): Eukaryota > Metazoa > Mollusca > Scaphopoda > Dentaliida > Dentaliidae > Pictodentalium > Pictodentalium vernedei. The sequence goes on along the minus strand of CM062290.1, from coordinate 65,293,104 downwards.
AAAGGGCAGCGCTATTCTCAAATATTATATTTTTATTTTTGTCTCAAACACATAGGTTATGACTCCTCTTTGGAACGAGCTCGTTCGAGCTCGTTCCAATGAGGGGGTCATAACCTATGTTTTTGAGACAAAAAATTAAAAACATTAGTTATTCAATAATTTTGTTTGCAGGTGTCGTCTGCTTTTTATGTTAGTTAAAGGGTTAACCCTTAGGCTCACAATTTCGGCTTCTCCCTCAATGGTGATAAGGAGATCTGCTGATACAAGAGTCCAAATGGGTACTGCTTCCAAAACTATACTCATTTCTTTTTTTCCCCTTTTCTTTGTATTTTATTGGAGTAGATGGATACTTGAGACAAATGTGGTTGGTGTTTGCTTGAAGATGTGAAACCTTTGATATCGCAACCGTAACTAATAAATAATACCAACGTATTATGATACATAATTATTATAAGTAAATATCTTACCTGTACCTTAACAATGAATAGTCTTCAGCCTGTACCCGATTCTGGATAGAATGGAATTTCAGCAACAAGAATTCTCCAAACTAGAAATAACGCTTGTTTTGGAGGACATGAAGATATGAATTATATCCTGGCCTGGGTTCTCCAACAATCCACTCTTTCGTTGTTTTGCATGCAGTTGTGGTCTAAAAGTTTGGTACGAAATTCGTTGCGTAGAGACAATATCGAAAATCGACAAACGGCATTAGTGAACAGGAAATAATTATGTCACATATATTGTGACAATAATATTTATAGAAACGCGAATTCCAAGTACATTAACAGCAGAGATGCTTTGTGGAATTGTGTAAAAGAAAGCTTGCAGCCGAGGAGACGACGAAAGTCAACGGCGTTTGTGAGTATAGTGGTAACCATTGCCCGGCTGTTGCATTTTCCATTCTTCCTTATCTATTAATCATGTGATGTACAGTGCGGACACCATGGACTGGACACTTTCCACGGGTGGGCAATACTTTCACGGACGCAGTAATATTAGATTCCAAACACTAATTATAGGAATAATCCTCAAACATTGAATTAATGAAGCACCGGGTACATTTGTTGCTGATGATTTTTATTTTAAACGAATGCGTGTAAATCGTTGCCCACGCGTGGATTACGACCAGTCCACGATTGCTGTTCTGTAGATATTGCCGACAGAAACTGTTCAACACATAATGCAAATAATAAAAACTATGTCAGTTGGAACTTTTTAGTTTAATCGCAGAATCCGGCTACTTTATTAATAGTAGAAAAATATCTGTTCAGGACCATCTGTTGTAAGGAATGTCTTGTGCTTGCTCACGGTTGTTTGCCAGAACACCCATACTCTCGCTCCTACTCTGCTCCCGCCAGACACATTCCTTCATCGGATGTCTCGAAAATAATTATCTCCATAAAACCGTCGACTGCGAATGTACGATTTTGCATATGACACACACACACACACACACACAAAAGATTTCTAGATCCACATACTGACTGTAGAAAAGGCTTCTGTAAAAGGGAGTACACGGGACGTGGCTGTGGATTCTTTTTTCACCAGATCAGACGTTCGGACATATTGCTTCATTGCTCTTTGACTCTTCCCATCTCTCGGTCGTTTTGGAAATCTACTACCGGACTTAGTGTGGTACAGAGCGAAACCTGGGGTGATAGGATACGCCTGCACTGTGATATACGAAACTGCATAGTGAAGACAGAAAGCTAGGAGTATTCACAAAAGAGAATTGCCGTGAAGGATAGTAGTATAAGACAAGAAAAAAATCACAGATATTCATGAGACAGTAGTATTGATGGTGAAAGTCGATCATACGACAAATATTGTTAGCCATAGCACACTTCAGTAATATTGGATAAAGGCCTAGCTTTATCTTATTGTTACAGTTTTTAGATTTTTTGGTCTGTTCTGACAAGTCTTAATGCTATTCGGGGAACTCTTGTTCTTGTTCCTAATAACATGTTTCGTTTATCCGGATTGTCCAAACAGATCACTTAACTGAAACTAACAAAACAATCAGATCACTTCATTTATTTAAACCCCGCCCACTGTTATCGTTATCTGATACAGTGGTTCCTAAGAATAAATCTAAGAATCCATCGAGCAGTAACGGGAACAGGCATCGCTCAGAGATAGGAAGTTCACCGAGCAAGTCAGCTGTCAAGCGATAGCTCCATCAAGTCACTCCATATTCGACTATTTGACTGATCTCAGAAATAATGGGGTTCCATAAGTGGGGGTGCTGCAAGTGGATTCCAGGCCCACACTCAGCTCCTACACTGCAAAAAATATAGGTTCTCTTTAGAACCAAAACTGGTTCTAATCTTGTCCCTGAGATGGAACCAGTTCTGTTTAAACAGTATTTATTTCAAATCAAATAAATGTATAAAGATTAACATAAAATATTAACAGAAATAAACATAAATTGAGGGGGTTTCAGCCGTAAGTTTAGAGTTTATACGAGGTTGTCTCAAACTATTATTAAGCAAAGGAGATATGAACGTTTGGCATATCGAACCAGTTTTGATTCTATACAGAACCAAAACTGGTTCGATATGCCAACTGTTCATATCTACTTTGTTTCAAAATGTTTGGCGACTGCGTTGAATAAGCTCCAAGTTTACTGCTGATTCTACTTCAGTTCATGTAATATTCTGTTAAAACTGAATTCAGTTTTGGTTCCAAAGAGAACCTATATTTTTTGCAGTGTAGTAGTCGTACGATTGGTTCCTACCTATTTTCAGCTATCTGTCCTATGATCAGCTTCCACTGTAGAAACACAATGCTATAGTGCTCTACCTGCCTTGCAGCCTTGTAACATTACCATTGACTGTCACTGTTCTGTACGTTACTAGAGTATGTCACAACTACTAACTTGTGTTACTTCTATGATTCTTAGTACACTACTGCTGTTCTGATACATTGTTCATAGTATACAATCACGTTGGTCATTTATAGTTCAGTTTCTCAAAGCATCTTCTTCGCCGAATGCATCTTCAAGTGGCCTGCTGTTCTTGCCCTCTCTTCTCCCTGCATACGGGATAACCATCTGATCAAACTTCTTGTTGGTCTATAGTGGAACTTCTTCCTGTTGCTTCACTCTGGCTAGGTTACATGTTCGCATATTGGTCACTGGTTTATTGGCCTTGTTTTTTTTTGTTTTGATATGACTTATCTTGACCTCAACAGGTTTGCGTCGTTGGTGTCTTTGCTCGCGGGCGCGGGTGGCATCTTTGTTCTAGGTAGTAACCCCATTCTCGCCGGGTTGGACTGAAATTTCGCTCTTGGTTTGATCTTGGTCCATCCTTGAATCTTCATTCTCTTGAATGTTTGTGTTTTTCATTGCGTTTCTAGTGGGAGCTACCTTTGACATCTCTTTCGTTCTCTTATCTTCAGACTGTTTCGTAGTTTCAGCGGAAACTCTATTCTTGTTTCAGTCTGAACTTTACTGAATTTCAGTCTTCTTCAATTCATTCTTTATGTGAGCTGCCTTTTGCATCTCTTTCGTCCTATTCTTTGTAGTTTGAGCGGTATCTTCGTTCCTCTTCGTTCGTCCTCGTTCGTCTTCGTTTCTTCCTCTTGCTTGAATCTTCGTTCTCTATCTCTTCTTTAGTTAATAATATTATGTGCTGTTTGGGTTTCTTCTCTTTTCCCCGTCGACGGACGATTCACGTTAGCCAATTCGCGAAAGTCTCATTTAATCCGACATCATTCTTGAAGATCTGTATGTGTAGGTCATCTTTGAATCTGAGCACTGTCTTTAACACAGACACCTTTACTCTTCGGAGTTCAGAACAGAAATGCGTTTATTTTCATACCAAATGTCCTTTTTATTCTTTTTTCTCTGGACGATTTTCTTCTTCATCTTCATCTTTATCATCCTCCACTTCGAACGAGTATTTTAACATAAAGCCGTCGGACAGAAAGTTTCGCTTTTCCATGGTTTATTTCTTGGGTTCTTCAAAGTCATACCCCCCTTCTTTATAAAGACGCTTTGCTGTATCTTGGATTTTCTTGAGTATTGGATCCATTAAAAAAATGATTAATATACACCAGAGCATGAATGTATTTAACGCCGATGGCTTCTCTGACTCTTCCTTATCCATTGCTTCCTCGATATACGTATTCACAAGGATGTTAAAATCCTCTTCGTATTTTTCGTGGCATGGGCGGATACAGGGGGGGGGGGGATAGGGTGGATTTCTACCCCCTTTGATATTTGAAAGGGGAGACAACAAGCAATTTTTCAAAGTCAAGTTCAACCTGTATTGAAATTATCCTTACACGAGGAGTTCTCGCGACTGGACACCATCGTATAAACGATTGGTACAATGTATGGTCTGTAGTCTGTACCTCAATGAGGTACAGACTACAGACCATACATTGTACCAATCGTAGTCAACATAAATGTCGATTCATCAACGAAAATAGTCTGATACATGTTATTTGGATGGAATATTATCACCATAAGGGTTCATGCGATGAGTAATGACTGGCTAGTCATTCGCCGAGGATGCTTGGAAATATAACGTTCACAAATTTCCTGTTTTGAAACAGGTAACTCGAACCCGTGCATTGCGGTAACGGCGAGGTCCGATAGACGCTCAGTTGTCATGCCGCTTCGCAGCCACGCATGGATCGTTCGTGACTCCGCCACTCAATTTTCCACCCCCTTTTTCAATCCTGGATCCGCTACTGCGTGGGCACTTTGGACATCTCCCAGAACAACAGTATTATCGTCTTCCTGGGTTTCGAGTAGTTCGGATAGTTCCGACTCATCGGTTTCTGCATCTTCTATTGGTGAATAGTTTCTTTATGAACATCTACAAAAGGTTTGCATTGCGTCCGTTGTATTCGGAATTCAGTTCACAAATCGGAAATTTGTTACAAGTACACCCTTTTTATATGCCGTTGAAATCTGGCAATACATTGACGACGGGTTAGAGTAACTTCCCCAAAACCTGCTTTCGGTATGATTCGTCAATTTTCCCACAAGATAGTTTATCCTGTGGTAAAGTTAGCCTCCGGAGTTAGTGTTTGTATGGGATCAGCTGAATTATCTTGGCTTTGGTCAATGGCATTCATAATCCAATAAGTTCTTGGCATAATCACATATGCATTGTATCAAAACATCATTAGCCGTCTTGATCACGACATTGGCTTCACGCCGGTTATCATGAGAAAGAAATCGCACTAGTTTTCTATTTCTGTTCTGCCTTTTAGTGTTCGTCTGTTTCCATTTGTCACTTTGAGCAAACTTCCTCTTTGTGCCGCTTAATGTCAAACTTTCGAGAAAATGTTTTTCTTCGGTAATCACAGTGATGAATTGTAATATCTTTAATTTTTAATGGTCGTAGAACAAATGAGTGGCCTACGCGCATCTTTGACTGCGCCCAAAGATCAATCGACAAAAGACGGTCGATAAAAGACGTACGATAAAAAGCTTTAGTGACTACACAGCTTTAGTTAAGTAATCTGCCTTTGCCCGATTGCAATCCCAAATAAACGCACACCATTCAACTTGATCATTTATTGAGTCGGTGGTCTTAACGTAGGCGGCCGCCCCTCTACATTCTGAGGATTTTGTCATACATTTCGAGTAGAGTTAATGATAAAGGTAATGTTTTTGTTCACTTTACCGACGAAGTGGTATAATGTGAAAACTGTCGGAAAGTGCTCCACACTGCAAAAAATATAGGTTCTCTTTAGAACCAAAACTGGTTCTAATCTTGTCTCTGAGATGGAACCAGTTCTGTTTAAACAGTATTTATTTCAAATCAAATAAATTTACCAAGATTCGCAATCAATTTTAACAGAATATTACATGAACTGACGTAGATTCAGCAGTAAACTTGGAGCTTATTCAACGCAGTCGCCAAACATTTTGAAACAAATGGGATATGAACAGTTGGCATATCGAACCAGTTTTGGTTCTCTATCGAACCAAAACTGGATCGATATGCCAACTGTTTATATCTCCTTTGTGATTTGAGACAACCTCGTATAAGCTCTAAACTTACGACTGAAACCCCACAATTTATGCTTAATTCTGTTAATATTTAATGTTAATCTTTATAAAGTTATTTGATTTGAAATAAATACTGTTTAAACAAAACTGGTTCCATCTCAGGGACAAGATTAGAACCAGTTTTAGTTCTAAAGAGAACCTATATTTTTTGCAGTGCAGGAGCCCTTTCCAACAGTCTATTGCATCATAGTACACCAACGACTTCATGACAAAATTTCATAAAATAATAATTGTTCATCCCACCACTTGTAATCGTTTCGTATTTTCCAGCTTTATGGTGTTGAAATTCATAAAACCTCTTGTCAATTTCACTGGATATCAGAGAGTCGAGCAACCTGCATCTGCATCTGTATATTTACGGGTCGAAATAATATGCGTGTGAATAGAACTAGTTCATAATAAAAACAAAGCCTCGTTGTCTGGGTTTCCACTGAATTCAGAAGTAAAATATGACGATGTGGGTAGTGATGGGATTGATTCATTACAGTTTTGCCGCCCAACTCTCTGTTACGCGTCATAGTGGCATTGGCCTTTGATATTGAAGTTGCTTTCTTTAACCCTTACCAATTTCGTTACCTTGCCCACACGCACTCGTTTAACTGGCGGTTATATGATAAACAGAATATGACATTCCTGTTTCTGCAATGTGACATTCGTGGCATTCGTCCGATTTGCCCTTTTTGCCTCGCCAAAGGCTCGTTAAAACGGAAAATTCTAGAATCGTTTCATAAATATCATATTGAAGAAACGCCCTTTTCCTAATCTCTGTTTAGGATTTGCCTTTAATTTACCCAAAGAACAGAAAAAGGGTAACATGAAAGAATGCATTTCAGGCCGTCTTAAATTCTAATTTGTACAATCCGCTTATGTGTGAGTAATCTGCCCAAACTTAGGGTGTGGGTCAGGTGTTCTGTCCAACTGAACTTATGGTTCTTATGTGTAGACGAGCTCCATAGGACTTTGGGGAGGTGGTGGTATGCGAGAGGTGAACTGGGGGCTAGAAGAAGATTGGAGAAAGAAGAAAACCAAGTATCTTTATAAAATACACGGAGTGTATAATTTTTCTGACGATATCTTTCCCACCAGATTTCCATTGCTACCACCGTCGATTATGCTCAGCAACTGTGTCGGGGATGTTTTATGCGACAAACATGTTTGTGCTTGCCATGGCACGTTCCTTATGTCTAGCACTTGATGAAAAACAAGAACGCATTCTAATGAAGTGGAATGTAAATAGACACAATATGAAGACAATGACCAATAACACACTGCACAAGATGGCTATTAATTCAAATTTATGACATATTTTCAATTTCTTTGCATTCTTTGCATAACATATGTCAAGAGCTTCTAAAGAGTTTGTTTAATAATTTAAATATTAAATAAACACACTTTCCAAAAAAATTGCCGTAGGCATTTATTCTCAATGTTGTTGAGAGGCTTATTTACCAAACTCGTGATTGTTAAAAGTTGCCTGGTTCAAGGCAACTTTTTACGATCACAGGTTTAGTAAATAAACCTCTCGTGTACCCAAGACGGCACTGGATAAATAATCAATAAACCAGAAAAAAAAAACTAATTCCATCTTAGTTCAAATCGTAAATCGGTTTGGAACACCCATTGCTGCACGTGTGAAAAATCCAGAAAAAATGAAGGTACTTCGTGGATGAAGCAATTACGAAACGGGCGACGTCATTTCAAATATTTCCCGTTGTGACGTCAGACGGTAACATAGTAAATAAACCTCTCGTGTACCCACGACGGCACTGGATAAATAATCAATAAACCAGAAAAAAAACTCATTCCGTCTTAGTTCAAATCATAAATCGGTTTGGAACACCGTCTGCTGCACGTGTGAAAAATCGAGAAAAAATGAAACGGCTTGCTAGGCACTTCGTGGATGAAGCAATTACGAAACGGGCGGCGTCGTTTCAAATATTTCCCATTGTGACGTCAGACGGTAACATAGAAAATAAACCTCTCGTGTACCCAAGACGGCACTGGATAAATAATCAATAAACCAGAAAAAAAACTCATTCCATCTTAGTTCAAATCGTAAATCGGTTTGGAACACCGTCTGCTGCACGTGTGAAAAATCCAGAAAAAAACGAAGCGGCTTGCTAGGTACATCGTGGATGAGGCAATTACGAAACGGGCGACGTCATTTCAAATATTTCTCGTTGTGACGTCAGACGGTAACATTTGCCACTGGAGCCGTAAACATAGAAGGAACTACGGCAGCTCTCACCAAATCATTGGGTGGGGATTTTTCTCTTATTGGAACAAATTTCTTTCATGACACAATTTATCAAAGTTCCAGTCCTCGGCTCATGTACACTAGAAAAAGATAAAACAGTGTAATTTTTGTAAAGGCTGGATTGCACAGACATGAGAACAACTGTCGCAAGAAAATGCTCTTTGAAATTTAGATAATCAAATATTTAAAGAATAAAATAAACTTTTGAAGGTCTCAGCATACCTTACTTATGGTATAGAATGCAAGTGCACTGAAAGTGCATCCTTAACTGGTAATAAAAATAAATTCCACACGATGAGTTTCTCCAGATTGTTTCTCTTTGCATTAGTCTTAATTGCTGTAATTACCATCCTTGCGTTTTCGATCGAACCGCATCTCATCAGATTTACTTCTAGATTTTATCCACCACTGGCATTAATGGAAAGCTTTCAGTCGCTGCATCAAAATACATGAATTGTAACTATACACGCACTATTTCTGAAAGAAACGTTCTTTCTTTCTTTTATCATTTACACAATTCTGCACTGAGCTACGTCATCATCTTAAAAAGTAACGTAGATAAGCATCTATTATGGCATCGTTGCGTGGAGATAATATACGCACCCTATTTATTGTGCTAACCATTTTCTTCACATAACAACCAACGCTAAGTAGACAAATCTCCTTCAATATTGTTTTCGATTTTCGCCTACAAAACATACCTTATGGAACCTGATTAGAACTGACCTCGATGATCTCGTTCCAGTGAGGGGTCACTAGTTACGTTTTGGGAAGCAAAAATGAATATCACATGTTCCAATAAGACTGAAATCGTCGTCCTTTGTTTGGATGAGAACACGCTTAGTTTTTCTATGTTTTCGACTCGATGGATATCGAGGAATATCCCTCAGTAGCTTCCCAAATGACGTCATGCTACGCCGCATCACCTCACATTGAAGGAACGACCAGCTGATCTTTGTGATTGTTTTGAAACGTACGCATTTGGGGTCGAATTGGGATGAATATTGCGCAGTAAAATGTCCCGCAGCATATAATAAAAAAGAAAATCTACTCCATTTTGGTCAGTATCTGGAATTATCTCATGAGTGTGGACCTAAAAGTTTTATTTTTCACTAGCTCTTGCGCGAATGAAAAATAATATTTTCAGCTCTACACAATGAATATTTTCAGTAGCTTCCAAAATGACGTTACGCTTCGGTGCATGACGTTGCCTTGAACGCCGCCTTGAAGGAACGATCCGCAGCTTTTTCTTATTGTTTTGAAATTGTTTGCAGTCGAAATGGGCTGAATACTGCGCAGAAAAATGTCACGCAGCTTATAATTAAAATAAAATCTACACTGATTTAGTGCATATCTGGAATTATCTCATCCGCGTAGACCTGAAAGTATTATTTTTCACTCGCGCAAGCGCTCATGAAAACTAAAACTTTCATAATTCCCGACACCCACTAAAACAGCGTAGACACCCTCTATATATGGCACAATAAGGCGCAATATCTTACCTCCTACAAGTATCTGGGAATTTCATTGGTTCAAAGACTTCACATGCATATTGCATATAAACCCATATTCTGCCTGTCAACATCAATATACGCCGACAGCTATGGGTAATCTCCCCTTTGTTCATTGATTATTCAAAATGGCGGCAGCCGATAAACGCTTCAAGTTGAAAGATTGAGTGTTGAAAGCTCATATTTGGACTGAAGTGCAGGTTAGGCAACTTAAAAGGCTTCATATTCTGTGGATGTGTGTCATGTTACCTTCGAAATGAAACTGTTTGGAATGTATGAATTTGCCTTGTTACAATTTATGGGAGAGTGCCTGTAGGCACGCTCCCGTAAATTGTAACAAGGGAAAGACACGTGAACACATTGTGAGCATTCTCTCATTTAATTTTGATAGCTGTTGTTATTAGATCTGTGCATCGATATAGCCGTCGGTAAGATATATTCGTTACACAGTTTGTTGGTGGCCTAATATGGTATATATGGTGTCAGTTAATTCCATATTGGACTCGAGCTTCGCTTCGCTCGAGTCCAATATGGAATTAACTGACACCATATATACCATATTAGGCCACCAACAAACTGTGTAACTGATAATATATTCATTGAGGCTGCCATTTCCATTATTGTTACGAAATATGATGATGATGAGCAAACGTAGATCTCGTAGCAGCAGGGTGAGGTTTTACCGAGCTATAGAAACTAGACACGCGCTTCCAAAGCAGTGTCAATTCACGCCTTGTTTCGGCGTGGATTAATTTTTTACATGTGTACCTAACACAACAGAATTTATTCACAAAAACGCCATTGAACCAGTGAATTTTATTATTTTGTGTATTTCTTCCCTCCAGAACATATCACATGGTCCCTTATTGGAACATAATATTCACAAAATTGCCATTAAAACTTTTTTATTTTGTTCATTTCTTTCTCCAGAACATATCTCAAGGTCTCTCGTTGGAACGATCTTGCCGAACTGCTTCCATAGTGATATCGTGAGCTGTGTGTAGAAATTTCAAGGCATGTCGCTCCGGACATTCTTTGAAAGTGTCATTGGTATTCATGGTATGTGAAGGGTAAAGTAAGTTAAACCCCTTTTGGGTCAAAATGTTAAATATTTTATCAGAAAATAATTTCCATTATGCAACTGTGATGTTAACGAATTCAGTCCAGATTGAGCTCTATCAAATTTTCTAGTTGCATTATGAGAAAAAGTAATACCCTGAAACTTCGAGTTTTCGACATCGGCGTGAAGAGGGTTAAAACATATTCTTGGGGTTTGTTCTGTTGAGGTTATGGTGTCTTGATAAAAGATGCACTGTGGCAAACGGGTCAGGAATCACTTTCCAAATGTGTTTCAGATGAAACTTGCCCACGCGACATCTCAGGATGACACAAAAAGATACCCAAGCCACTTACCCTTCTGTATCTCAGTCTACAAATCTGCAAATGGCAACACCAATGCGTGGCTGTTCTAATCATGTTTGTTCAGTACACAAATTATCAATATAATCAGATTAACCCTTTACCTAACATGAAAAGCAGACGACACCTATAAAAAAATTCTTGAATAACTATTTTTTTAATTTTCTCTCTCAAAAACATAGGTTATGACCCCTCATTGGAACGAGCTCGAGGAGCTCGTTCCAGTGAGGTGTCATAACCTATGTTTTTGAGACAAGACAATGAAAAAATAATGAAAATTAATTGGCGATTTTTGACAATAGCTCTGTCCGGTTTTGGTCGTTACGTTGGGTAAAAGGTTAAAACTTTTAGACAAGGAGCGTATTGGCTCGCTGTTACGGCATTGGACTTCAAACTGAAATATACCCGCCAGGTGTAACTACGTTGACACCTTGGGCAAGAAACTTAACCACGATTGCCCATGTGGGGGCACTTTGGCGCCGTTGCTCGTGGCTGCTCGGTGGTTCTCATCGGGTACTCCGTTTTTTCCGCGTGTAACACGAGGTGACCCAGATTGTCAAAAAGTGTCGCTAAACCCAAATAATACAAAAGATATAAACACAATTTTAGACTAGTTATGGATGAAGTGTCACAACAGAATTTTTCCATAAGGTAAGTGAAAAGGGCCAATACCTCTTGGGAAATAAATTGCAGCAGCATAGCCTAATGATATGCACAAGTTTTTGTCACGTTTAATCATTGTACAAAATATCACAAGTATCCTTGGGAAAGTATGAGACTAGTTGTGGCTAAAAGTTAGAGACGGACATTTCCAATAATCTAAATGAAAGGGACAATCACTCTTGAAAAAATAGGTGATGCAACGTGGCAAAACGATATTCACAAGTTATATTACGGTTATTCAGCATAAAAATATCAAACGTATCACATGGAAAGTGTGAGACAAGTTGCGGATAAAAGTTCAGAATGGACGAACGGACACACACGAGCTGACTGACTAACGGACACATGAATCCATATATACGCACGCTAACGCGGGTGTATACAAATGGAAATCATCTGTAAAATAAAAGATACTTGAAGATGTTGTTCTCTTTAAACGTTATTTCTCTGCTAAATAACTGAGAACTGCCTTCAACTTGACCGACTACAGTTAAAACCAGAAGTCCTGTCATGAAATGCGCACAAATAGCACGTCGATCTCAGCGTTAATCTACGCATTATGACCATAGTCACGCTATCAAATTCTGTACATATGGCCTGTGCACAAGCAATGTTTCAGCCAATGGACCTACGGGTAACCCCCAGGTCCATTGGCGGAAACATTGCCTGCGTTTGCTACGAGTAACCAGGAGAACCTGCCGTGCTTTGGATGTCATTCGATATGGCAATTGCGCACAATTCCTACGCGCAATTAAGCCTAGATAAGCGCACACAGTTCGTGACAGGACTTCTAGTTTTAACTGTACTATCTAAAAACAAGTAGATCATTTGCTAACGCATGCAATCGCATTCACGGTGTTTCACCATATTTGAATACCACGTTGATATCGACGATGTAAGCGTTTTGTATATAACTCGCCTTAGTTTTGTGGTTTTGCAACAACAAATAATGGTCTAGGAATACATTGGACCCTAATAATTAATTTATAAGTCAATTAAAATTTATTGTACAGTTTGTAAGGCAGCAAATTATATACATGATATACGAAATTACAATAAACATATATATCATCAATATGGACACGCTACAAGGGAACAGCAGAGTCAGAGAGGGTGACATTCCATCGTGTCTACACAACTTGCTACAAAATAACAATAAACATATATATTATTAATATGGACACGCTCGCTACAAGGGAACAACGGAGTCAGAGAGGGTATCATTCCATCGTTCCTACACAATATGATACAAAATAACAAAAACATATTTATTATTAATATGGACACGCTACAAGGGAACCACGGAGTCACAGAATGGTGTATTTCTATCATTGTCACAAAACATGACACAAAATAACAACAAACATATACACCATTAAGATGGGCACGCCACATGGGAACAATAAAGTCAGAGATGGTGTCTTTCTATCATTGTCACAAAACATGATACAAAATAACAACAAACGTATATTTTGTTAATATGGCCACGCTACAAGGTACATTGTGTAACAACACAGCCAGCGGGGCGGCGTCATTCTGTCGAGTTCACAATACATGATACAAAATAACAACAAACGTACATGTTAACAATATGAACACTCCAGAAGGGAGCAACAAAGTCAGAAATGTTGTCGTTCTATCGCCGTCACCAAATATGATACACAATAACAACAAACATATATAATATTAATATGGCAACGCCACAATTGAACAACACAGTTAGAAATGGTTTCATTCTATCATTGTCACCAAATATGATATATCATAACCACAAGCATATATATTATCAACATGGACACGTTCCAAGGATCAAAAGAGTCATACAGGGTGTCTTTCTATCACTGACACCGAAGATTATAATGATCAGTTTTTGTAACGATAGAATTACATTTTTATCTTACAATAAGTATGTATTGGGTCCGTAATTAACTGAATTCATCATGTATCAGGGACCTCCCATACAAAATCTGTATCTTGAACATGTAGGATACAAGCGCGTGCTAAGTTATGATTTGTTCACTTAGTTATGATTTGTTTGCGTTACAGTTTATAGAACATTACACCCTTCGAAAGGCATTTGCGAGAGACCGTATAAGCTCTATATAGGAACAGAGGGAAATTCTTCTCAGAAGTATTATTATGAAATTATTAAGCCACACTAATTCATGTCTCCTTTTCTAAATCACAGGAAGCATGCGAGTTGAAACAACACGCCGTTTACAACACACAGTTTTCCGAAATGTTAAACAGACGCTCTTATTACCCCTTTGAACTCGAGAGGCCGTTTTTTGCTGCCCAGGAAGACGACGCGTCATAATTTCATTAAGTAGGATGGCTGTAAAGTTAAAGTGCGGGGTAAAGCAATCAATATTTTGAACGAGCAGCCCTAAGGCAGCACGTTGAAAATATCAATTGGTCTACCCCCTCCCCCCAATAATAAATATGAACTCATCCAATTGGTTCCATGGAATTTCCATGGAAGACACCACCAGTGTTCAAAAGGATAAGTTGATCCTGGGATCGTGAAAGTTCAAGGCAACTCTATAGTGTACAGTACAGTTTTCATCGAAAAGACCTAAGTTTTTTTCAGTGAAAATGAAATCTTAAAAAGAAAGGCCAGTTAATGAAGTTACTGACATCACTGGTGGGAACTGTAAGGTAAATCTCTCATCACCCTTATGTCTGTGTACAAAGTATTGTGTCAAAGTCTCGTTCTTATTTCTAAGTCTCGTCGAGATGGCCATAGAAACAAGGACTCGACTCTGATGCAACATTTTGTACATTAACATATTGGTGATAATATATATTTACCGAGCTATAAAAACGGCGGGAGAAACGCCTTCAATGTTGTATCCGGCCATTCCTTCCTTCGGCATCCATTAATCCTTTATTCGATTTAATTAACAGCAATATCCGACAAGAGCTAAATCTCTATACTATTATTTTTTAAAATTTTGTACCTCCACGAAATAGCGCAGATTTCGTCCCTTGAATAAGCTTGTCGATCTCTCCCCACACTTGTTATTACTAACATATACATGTACAATTTTAGTATCAGCGAGCTGTTGTTCCCAGAGAAATTTAACGACGGGTCAATGACGAGTCGTCATATTCCCTGGAAACAAAAGTTCGACTTTGATACTAAATGTGTACAACCACATGATAGTTATGACATAAATCTTTCGAAAATCTCAAAAACTAAACGATCGTCTGAGGAATTATATTTTATTGTGCACGTTTGAAATCATCAATGCAAACAACTATGTGACGTGACAAAATACAGTTAACAAATCGTTCATTCCCTGTCACTGCTACTGACCCGAGATGTTCGTGTGGGCATTTTGAAGAAACCGAGCAACACTTTGTGTTTGAGTGTCCTCTGTGGTCACTACAGAGACAGGAAATGCAGAATAAAGTAAGCAGGGTTAACATCACTTTAGATAGTATTCTTTTTGGTGATTTATTTATCTTTGTCAAATTCGGATAATCTTCAGATTTGTCAAGCCTTCCAAGACTATATTGTAGATACGGGACAGTTTCAGCGGAATGGGTAAACTATGATAGAGAGAGAGGGAGAGGGAGAGAGAGAGAGAGAGAGAGAGAGAGAGAGAGAGAGGGGGGAGAGGGAGAGAAAGAGTTTGGGATTTATCATTTTATTTTTATTTATCTCTCTCTCTCTCTCTCTCGAAAGAGAGAGGGAGAGAGAGAGAGAGAGAGAGAGAGAGAGAGAGAGAGAGAGGGAGAGGCCTGGGGAGAGGGAGTATCAGCCTATTTCAGTGGCCACAACTGTACTGTAGCCGTCATCAATCTAATAGACCAGTTCGTATTTCATTGTTCGAAAATGTCTGTTTGTCATGCGAAAAATCACCCAAGATTTGCTGAAGAATGGATTTCCCTTTTTTGGAGGCAACACGCATAGAACGTAATTAAGGGCTTCTTAAAATGTGAATAATAAAATCAAAATTATGTGTTGCTCTCCATTGCACATGCACTTGCACCCATTTATTATTTTTTGTAATTTGTTAAATGTATTGGGAGAGACGTTGATATAGGCTATGCTTGTTCGTCAAACCCTATTTCTATTTTGAGAAATAAAATTATGTTTAAAAAAACTGTTACTGACAGGTTTAATGTTTGGATTTGTATTTATTTTGAACATTTGTTCTATGAGGATTTGGGATATTCTGTATTGTGCAATTCCCGGATAATTTATGTTTATAGTTTGAGCCGTTCTTTATTACAGTGGTTGTCAATAAGACTGGATTTGGCTTTTGAGGAGAAAAACTATCATCACCTTGGTCAATGACATGTTTTTGTGGATGGGTTTTGTTAGCATAGACAGGGATGCCAACTTTTATATTGTAGGTTGAATCGGATGCCATGCGGAGTATATTAGCCATTCCGTTCTGTATTTTGAGTATTTTTAATTGAAACACAAAAAGAAAGTAAAATTATCCTCATTTTTAATGTTTGGAAGAACAGTTTATTTTCTTATAAATGTTCTTTTCTTAAGTCACTCTGTTTTAACCACAAATTTTCGGCCACTTGGCCTTTATCAAGTGGAATACAATCAACGGTAGCTCACTAAGTGAAATCCATCCTTTTCTTATTAAAACAGTTAAACAGTTTTAATAAGAAAAGGATGGATTTCACTTAGTGAGCTACCGTTGATTGTATTCCACTTGATAAAGGCCAAGTGGCCGAAAATTTGTGGTTAAAACAGAGTGACTTAAGAAAAGAACATTTATCTACTTCCCTTTGGAGGATTTATATTTGAAAATTTATTTTCTTATAGTTCAATTTTGGTCATTTCGGTCACCAGCATACATTCTGTACACAACTGTAATACCGCAACGCTTGTTTTTCATTGGTTGTTTTTAGTTTCACGTCGACTGATTATTTACTGACACACTCTGCTCATTTATTCCTTCCTAGTTCTCCGCTTCGATCAATTTTTAAATGACGGTTATGACAAGCTTTTTATCGAAAGATTTGTATAATTCTTTAACTGTATTAAACCTTCGAACACTGGATGCCAGTTCAAGGACATCTGTTGGGAGAGCCCATATTCATATTTTGGTGGTTGATCAATTGCAATTTTCAACGTAGGCCTGCACAGTATATCGATAAACTGAGAAATTTGTCTAACCATCGAGCCAACGTGCTTCCTTCTATTTACTAGGCCTGCACGACATATCGATAAGATAATATTCTTGGAATGTAAAATTTACACTGTAGCTATATTAGATTGGGGGATTTTTCCTATCTTATATTTTGATCTTTGCTTACACATCTCCATTACACGACTCTTTCTAAGGAAGGAAATCGCTATAAAGAGCCCTTGAAGGCCGTTGAGCACTATATACATGTACCTGATTGCGTCCACCTCGGTCAATGCAGCAATAATTCCCAAAATCCAAGTCAAACCCATTACAGATGAAATTCTCAAATAGGCGAAAAATCTTCGCCTATCAGACTTTTTTCGCAGAACGCTTCTGGTTTGTTCTGTAGTTTTCTCAATAGCTGCAACAATTATGATCAACAAACAGATATTTACGATGAACAACAATAAAACTGGTAGAGCAAAAAAGTACACGACTGCCATATTAACTGTTATCCAACAAACTCCATGTTGACCATAACCGATATGGAATCCACCGGGACGAAGATTATCTACCAGAACTGAACCTCCTACAAATAAAGCTGGTAAGAACCATCCTGCAAAATAATACGGTTTCATTTTCTTTTGATTAATATCAATCGATATGGAGTTAAATGTTCGCTTGAAATCAAATGATAGAACCGCCATCCAACTAAAAGAAGAAAGCCAGAGGTAGTGAAGAGTTATAGCTATTGCGATGCAAATGTTCTTTTGCTCAACGCTCGTAAAAATCGACCCAGTCTGTGCTAAAAGTAGTGTCAACGATAGAGACATCAGACACTTACCTGGTACATTTCTTAATTTTGGTAAAAGAATATATACAGTTAAAGTTATTAACAACGAAAGAACTGACAGGCCCTGAAGAACATTAGAAACAATGGTTTCTACTTTTGAAAACTTGAAAAATCTTGACCACGATGACCCATAATCTATAGAAGACAAACATAAGAACAAACTGCCGTTAGATAAAGTAAACTGATCATTTTCTACATTAATTGGTTCCCGATTGATGATAATTGTATTATTAATTATCTGATATTCATCGTCTTTGTACTCTACTGATTCACAATCTGGCATATCATCCTTGACAGAACAAATCATCATTACACTTTGCTTTTCAAGCCGACCCCTGAATGTAATTATTTCTTCGAATGGTACATGAGTAAACGAGTAGTATGATATGTTATCTATACTAAAATAACTCTCCCTGTCATCAATATACATATGAGATATGTTTTCATTTGACACCTTGATCATATCTTTACCAAGCGGGCACACCATTGCTGTTCTTGCCGTATTACTCAAAGTAGCTACAAATGGAAACTCATCCCCAAGTACCACGAGTTCTTCAAACAAAATATCCATATGGTGTTTGAAAGCATCGACATTGTTTGTTTTGAAACGCATTGGCAACATGTGTGTTGAGTTTCTAATTAAACTGCTTGTGTTAAACACAGATAATTCGTTTCCACACGTATTGTTGAATGTCACGGTCAACATTCTGAACAAATATTTTGTAATTAATGATCGATTAATACTGGCTGTTATATTCCATGTTCGAAAATAACACTCACCTGTGTTTCTTGGTTCAAAGTCTAAGGCGTCGTTCAGTTCAGAATGTAACCTTATTATGGAAGAAATATTTTGTATCCAGTTTGACATTTTATCAGAGAGATCGTTTGGAATTTTTTGTTGCTCTTCCTCGTTTCCTACTGAGGTTTCACTGCGATTTGTTAGTTTCTTGTTACCCGCTCCATTGTTCATATTTTTGGATAGGGTTGATTCTGTTGGATTATTCCCTTTCTGAATAGAATGTTCATCAAGGTAAAACATTAAATGATATTCATATCTACCTAGCGGGAGGATCTGGTCATCCTTATGTACAGTCTTTCGTCTGAATAACGTCAGACATGTACCACTAACAAGTACCTCACCTTTTGGACAGTGCCGAATTTTACATTCTCCAGTTGACGGTATCAGCTTTTCGCCTTCCCGACATTTTCTAAAAATATTTCCACCAACATTGAAAGTGAGAACATCTGACGAATCGAATTTAAAAAAAATGTTTATTCCAAACCCCGGCGGACCTACCCGCTTACCTTTACTGGGACAGGTAAATGTCTGGTTTATATCACTACACTCTGCGCAATGTTTGTTCTTGTACGTGATATTTTGTTCCCCTTCTAACGGATAAATGTAGGAATGACATCTGACTCCAAGATCCGATGCCCCCTCTACTCGGTCAAAATTGATTTGTCCACAGTTGTGCGGAAATGGAACACATTTTCTAATTTTATGAACATCTTCGAAAACGACCAACACATCACAGTGACTACGAATGACGTTCAATACAGAATTATAGTCCGTTAGATCCGTTAAATCGACATTTTCCATGTCGCACTTGGCTTGCATGTGCCATAAAACAGTAGAGTTACTTAAGTAGCCGTGACAATAGGCGCAGTATTTGTTAATGAACGTCATCTCTGGAAAAGACATGACGGAAACAGGTGGACCTTGCACCCATCCTTTGGAACATTTGTGTGTGCTTTCTCCTACGAAATCGGAAGGACAAGACCCTATCATGCGAAAGTGCATCTTGCCGACGAATGGTACTTGAAACGAATAACATTCACTTTTAGACCAGACGTACTTGACCTGGTTGAAGTTTTCAATACCAAAAGTATCACCTGGAATGTTAAGATAGCCTCGTCTAACGATGTCAACTACCTCACCTCCATTCGTTGCATTCAAGCACCCTGTATAATAGTCGTAACAACAATCCCCGTAGACAAGACAACTCGCATCACAAGCACATGCCTTATGAATGGGGGAATCGCACGTCGGTTCCATTGGTAAGTGGTTTGTTGTACATGAAGACACCCCAACATTGCCGCATTCGCTCGCACTACCTCTATTTGCACAAAATATCGCTACCAGGAACAGGTGTCGACTCATTTTTCTTCGAATTCTGTAAATAGAAAAGGAGTTCGATTAACAGATATTACAAACAAAGTCTCGTTGACTGTTTCCGAGGAATGAATCGACAATGGGGATCAGTAATCCTTTAATCCTGCATACCCACTTTATGTGCAGAACCTACAGCTCTAAATTATTCCCGACCCTCCCTAAAAGTGCGGAATGGATGCTCCCATTTCACAGTAGAAATTAAATTACATTTAGGGGTTATTACTTGGCTAGTTTAATATCGGCCGAGATATCAGCCCGAAGTAACATCATATCAGCTATCACCTGACACCGAAGGTCGAAGGCTGGTGTGAAGTTACCGAAGGCTGATATCTCGACCGATATGACACTAAACAGGAAATTCAAATACAATAATGATTATAAATACATACATTTCATAAGTTTAGTAGATAGTATACTGTCGGGGGTGGTGCAGCCAGATTCGCTGTCTATCTGTCACCCCCTGGACCCTCCCTTTAAGCTTCCAATACCAAATGTATCACCTGGGGTGTTAAGATTGTCACGTCTAATCAGCGCAACTATATCTTCATCATTCGTTGCATTCAGACACTCTGTATAATAGTCGTAACAACGATCTCCATAGACGAGGCATTTGGTATCACACGCGCATAAATTATGCATGGTAGAATTGCAGGTAGGTGTAGTTGGTACGTGGCCTGCCGTACACGAAGACACTCCTACACTGCCGCATTCGATCGCAAGGGGTTGATCAGAACTACTGACTATGGTCGTACAGATTATCATCATCAAAATCGGGTATCGTCTCATTTTCCGCTGAATTCTGCAAATAGACTAAAAGATGTTTCATTTATTACTTTCCAAAGTGTGATTTACTGTGATTTCCGGGTTTGATTATAAACGATAACTTCACAAGTGAATTATGCAATCAACAATTGGGTCATGTATCCGTGCGCGCAAACGAAGACGCTTTGTCGTGGATGTAATGGGGCCTTCATTGTTTTTTTTCCAAACCCTTTACCTAACATGAAAAGCAGACGGCACTTGCAAAAAAATTCTTGAATAACTATTATTTTCATTTTTTGTCTCAAATACATAGGTTATGGCCCCTCATTGGAACGAGCTCGTTGAGCTCGTACTAAAGAGGGGTCATAACCTATGTTTTAGAGACAAAAAATGAAAAAATAATTAAAATTAATTGGCGATTTTTGAGAATAGCGCTGGTCGGTTTGAGACGTTACGTTAGGTAAAGGGTTAAATAGTATAATTATCGTTAATAATGAAAAGTAATAAACAGAGTAATCGCTTGACTGGACTGGTTACGTGAAATAATTTATTCGAGGCGAGGGACTATATTGTAAAACACCTGTGCGCATACGCGCACTCGTGTTTGTGCAACATCCCCCACCTCTCATGAATTATTTCACGTAACCAGTCCAGTCAAGCGATTACTCTCTGTTTATTCGAGATCTGAACAAAGACTTTTTGGAAGGAGTTTGATTCACAAAAGTTAAAAACAAAGACTCGCTTATCCTTTTCACGTGTTTATATAATTGTCTGTAAAGAAACACAATGAAGAATAAATCTGTAGTAGGCTACAGTAGTAATATAATCATACAACTTTAAAGAACTGTAGGTTTAAATCATTGCTTAATCTTCCAATAAATGCAAGAGTGGTTCGCCCATCTCGCCACGGGCTGCATTTTATTGCCTCGAAGTGAGTTTGCCCAATCAGAACGCTGAAATACCATCTAAGTTTCCATTGTATTAGGTAACTCACCTGCTATTGATGCCGGATGAGAACCCGCCATCACTCTTTTGATGCATTTCCACTCGCTTCGAGTTTTCGAAATTTGAATTTAAACAAACTAAGAGAACTGAAGTATCAAAAATATTTTGAAGGTACCATATTTATTTCTTAAAGACAATAACAAATTTAAAAATGGACAGAAAATATTATTTGTATTTTTTATACTGAAGCGAATATCTTTTTTTACAGTTTAACCAACAGATTAAAAGTGAACATTTTATGAGTTTTTTGTTAACCCTTTTCAGGTGGCCATGACAGTAAATGCATGTAAGGGTATTTCAGAAATGCATGTTGCGACATGTTTTATTTTGTAAACAAATATCGTATACCTTGTATGGAAATTAAGCTCTGTCAATACATATCATTGAACATATATGCATGGGACAATTCTACATTATCAAAAAAGAAAGAATTAAGCTATCGTGGAAGACAAGACCAGAATTTTTCTGCAATAGCCTATTGAAAGAAAATTTTAGCTTTAGAATACGGTAAACCACGCCTATAGGGCTGATGGATTTAATTATTGCTGACCCAGCAGCCGATCCATTATGTATTGGGTAATCGCGTCATCAGATGCTACTGCAGTGAATACCCACTTCACCAATGAAAATTATAATTAACAGGAGTATTCAATTAACAATGATTTGGCCACTTTCCTGTATTCTAGAGATAAACTGAATATTTGTTCTAATATATCTTGCTTGACAAAGCTTATGGAGCTCTGTCAAGCACGATATAATAGACCAAAGGCCAGTCTTGTATGTACAGAGGCCAAATGGTTCAACAAACATTCATGGATTGTCAGGGTAATTTCTCGACATATTGTACGAATTATCGTCAATTGACAAGGGTTTACTCTATAGCCTACAGACAATTAACAGACCAAATCTGTACTTAGGTCAAGGCAAATGATTCTGTGTTTGAAGTTGTATTCAATTGAGAGGGTTATTTAATTAAGATATATTCATTAACTGACCCCCACGTATTTTCTTTGGCTCCAACATTTATACATTACAGATAGAAGAGGTAAATACCAGTACTGATTTGTGGGTGTCACAATTCGTTCCTTTGAGATTTTGTTTTGTACAGTCGACGAGATGTGGTATAAATGACGACTCGTATGATTACATAATCCACCTCCCCATGGAGGTACTAATATTGAGATGTTGTCAGGCTTGTTTTTATATATTCTTCAAAATAATCGCCGATCGAAACCGAAACTGTTTATCAAAGCCATGGATAATATTGGAAATAATTAAATTTGGATCTCAAAAAAGTGTCTTCTTTATTACTTTCCAAAGTGTGATTTACTGAGATTTCCGGGTTTTATTATAAACGATAACTTCACAAGTGAACTATGCAATCAACAATTATATCATGTAACCGTGTGCGCAAACGAAGACGCATTTCCGTGGGTGTAATGGAGACTTCATTGTTTTTTACCTTTTTAATTTTTTTAACCCTTTACCTAACATGAAAAGCAAACGACACTTGCAAAAAAAAAAAACCTTCAATAACTATTATTTTCATTTTTGTCTCAAAAACATAGGTTAGGACCCCTCATTGGAACGAGCTCGATGAGCTCGTTCCAATGAGGGGTCATAGCCTATGTTTTAGAGACAAAAAAAATGAAAAAAAAATAATGAAAATTAATTGGTGAGTTTTGAGAATAGCGCTGGCCAATTTTTGGAAGTTACGTTAGGTAAAGGGTTAAATAATATAATTATCGTTAATAATGAAAAGTAATAAACAGAGTAATCGCTTGACTGGACTGGTTACATGAAATAATTCATTCGAGGCGAGAGACTCTGTTGTAAAACACTTGTGCGCATTCCTCACTTGTGTTTGTACAACGTCCCTCGCCTCTCATGAATTATTTCACGTAACCAGTCCAGTCAAGCGATTACTCTCTTTTTATTTAATAAGGTGACAAGGTGAGATATTGATATAAGAAGAATATCTCAATTCCGTTTTTTTATTTGCATGACGTGAGGGCGTAGAGATTTCAGAAAAATGTGGTTTATGTTTATTTTAAGATGAAAAAGATCCGAAACCACAGCCAGAACCAACAAATAATAAGCATTTTTCGAAACTTCTCAGGTCTCTGGTCGCAGGGTATAAACAAAGCAATTTCCATGTTCGCCGCGTTGAGTTCTGTGTCATCCAAGACAACTAGTTTCGTGAAATATCAAGTTTAAATTTGTAAAACCAATGTCATCTATACAATTAACCGAAGTGGCAACCCTAGATGATTTTAACCGAGGGGATGCAGCAGGTTTAAAGATTTTTTTTATACGGAGACAAGGACTTGTTTTGAGTGGCAACAAGGAAACACTCTTTGCACGGAGTTTCTCGGCTTGGTGAATCCCCGAAAGTTGTCGAAACTTTGCCCACGGCCACAAAGTCATGACTCATGGCGCGATGTGCATTCAAATACCATTTAAGTCGATAGGACTTAAATTCGAAATAATGAGAGTTCTCACACAATGTTGTCATTGTCTTAAACAAATGGTATCCTTGGCTAAAAGTTTTTTGAATTCGCAGTAATGAACAAAATGAGGTAAGCACCACACCCACTCTCTTATCCTATTGCTTACAACGTGTTTTCTTAAAATGTTTACACCTCGCGACCTGTGACCTTGCATAGATTAATGGCAAAGAGGGCAGTTTCGAAAAAGGCTTATAGCGACGTAGCCACGTTAATATAACTTAAAAATATATTATGCGTACCTTAGCAGTGGGACGAGTCTTCAAGTTGTATCCTGCTCTGGAAAATATGAAATTTCAGCATTAAGACTACACCAAACTAGTAAGAATGTTTTTTTTTAAATAACATAAATCGTGTGCAATTTCGCACACTCCACTCTATTATTGAACTGTAGCTGGGAACTATTATTTTGCTTACGAAGTTTGTTGCGTAGTGACTTTATCGAAAATCGACAGATGGTGCTTGTAAGCCGGAAACAATTATGTTGCATCCATTGCCATAATAATATATATAGAAAAGCACGTTTGTTTCAAACACTTAAGAACAGTAGTACTGTAGAATTGTGTAAAATTCAAGTGCACCTGCGAAGACGACGAGTATCAATGACGTATGTGAGAGCGGTGGTGGCCCTTGCGTCGTGGTCGAATCCTTCTTTCATCCACCAGTATTGTTATGTGATTTTCACGGACATAAATTCTTCGAAAAACGATATAAAACATTGGGCTCCACTGTACTTTTAATCAAGGAAACCCTTTACCCAACAAATCGACATCGTCCACCGCGCACTTTACAAATTAAGCAGTTGAAAAAAGGTATATAGAGGATATCTAGTGTTTTTTGGATGGATACCTAAAATTATCTCATTAGTGGACGAGACAAATGTTTATTGTTCGTGAGCGCTAGCGCGAGCGAAAATAACAGTTTATCTTGATCACAACTAAGATAATTTCCGGTATCTACTAAAAAAAAACAAGATTTTCTTTTGATGATACGCTTTTTATAAGAATCTGATAAAATCCACTCGTTTCAACATTGAATTGATGCATGAAAGTAAACAGCGCAGTGAATCATTGATACGCGGAAGTCATTTGATTGATACTCGGAACAGATAGCGTCGTGCAATCTGATTTAGCTGGTGGGTTTCTAACACAAACATGGCCTGAAAGTCCATAATATAAGTTTTTGGTTTGGTACGTCTATTCAAAGGACGTACCAAACCAAAAACTTATATTACGGACTTAATGGACGTACCAAACCAAAACCTTATATTACGGACTTTCAGGACATGTTTGGACTAGCGGAGTTCATGCATCAATGCAAGGTGAATACGTGTTGAATTATTGCTGGTAATGATCGGTATCCACTCAAAAACCCTGGGTTTTCTCTTCATTGTACCTTTCTGGAACAAATTGGTCATTTCCAGTGATAATTAGACGCATATACACCTTGAAGTGATGCTTTGAAAGCCGCCACTTTGATTGATATCGTGAAAGTGAAAATTTCTATATCTTCACAGTGGGGGATACGATTTCTATCTTTCCGCAATTTCTTCGATAATCTATCGTTTAGCCTATAATAAATTGTTTAACAAATTTTAACAAAACTATATCATGTGACCCTTTCATTGGAACGATCCCGTTCCAGTCAGGGGTAACACATGGTTTTGTTGTAATGTTTTGAAAAATTTGAAAGGCTAACAATTGAAATAATAAATTTTGATATCGTCTGACTTTGTGAAGGATAAATAGAAACGACTTATCGAAGAACTTTATACCGCGTGGCTTGGTGACCAATAACTGAAAATACAATGTTTGTATGGAAAAAACGTGCGTGACAATATTTGTCATGTTGCATAATTTTTGCAAGTAAAGTTGAACAAGAAGGGGCAATGAAAAAAAGACAAACTGATTGTATCATGGCCATTCTTTGTATCAGAACATGCAAAAATCTGGTCCTGTTTATCCAGAATAAGATCCAAGAAACTGAACGTAAATATACAAAGTTACGAGCATGTAAAAAACGAGCAAATGTCTGGTCCCAAAATATTTAGACTTTCATCACAATCAAAGGAACGTTAGAGCAGTGTGGACCAAAATAATACGAAGAGGGTCCGAATGGAATCTTACTGTTATATATTACATTTGTGGGGAATGTTCGCCTGGAGATTAATTATCCACCACAAAGAATGGCGGTAATGGTAAAACGTGGTGTGCAAGGTACAAATAGGTGTGTGTGTGTGTGTGAGGATAAACTGAAGTGTGTATCCATGGAGATACTTATACCTTATACATATATATATTACATTTGTGGGGAATGTTCGCCTGGAGATTAATTATCCATCACAAAGAATGGCTGTAATGGTAAAACGCGGTGTGCAAGGTACAAATAGGTGTGTAATTATCCATCACAAATAGGTGTGTAATTATCCATCACAAAGAATGACTGTAATGGTAAAACGCGGTGTGCAAGGTACAAATAGGTGTCTGTGTGTGAGGGTAAACTGAAGTGTGTATCCATGGAGATACTTATACCTTTAGACTCATAAAACATTTCATGCAAAACCAAGAAGTGTGTCTTTCATGCAGAATATTCATTTTGAGAATGTAATTTGAAAACGACCTTGCGTTGCCTGGAAAAAACAAATAAGATGCAGTTGCAAAATCTTCCCCGAAACACACAACTGCTCTCTCATCCTTCTAAATACATGTACCATCTTCTTCCTTTGTGATTTTTATACCACGATTGCTGTTCTGTTCGTTTTCAACATTGCTCAGATTATTACCATTATGTGGATGTACAAAATATGTATCCGAGTCGAGCAACTGGTTCTAAGGGCAGATCACGACGAGTCGAAGACGAGTTGTGATCTACCCTTAGAGCCCAGAACGAGACTCGGGTACATATTTTGTACATCCACATAATGGTATAATCATTTTATCTTACAATATATTGGGGATAAGTCAAGAATGTAGACGAATATATAACGAACTATTTACTCGTACGGTTGAACAAAAAGAAAAAATGGAACTCACGCGAAAGGAACGTGCTTGTATCAGACCCCTAATACAAACATTCGTATCAGGGGGTCGGATACACGACAGTTGCGGAGTTAATACAGACAAAATACGTGTTGTTTGTAAGATAAAATAACGACACGGGAAATATTTTAGATACACTACACGTGGATCCTGGATTAAGAACGTCATGTAGCAACGCATCTGATTGAATATTATGCGATTGGTTTGACTGACATTCTGATGAGAATAAAATGCTTCGAAACAAAACAGTGTCAAGCAGTAAAGTTATCGCTGATTATTTATTGTCTTGATGCAACGTACTGTTGATTCAAACTAATAAGCAACGATTTAATGTTCCAGCTTGCGAATCGGTCTCATCACAATCAACGATTAAGCTTTATCGTACAGTAGGGAACATATTGGTTATGTCATGCTGCGTCTGTGTCGGAAGTGAAAGGACACGTTAATTATAACCTTTTCGTATCGTTTTTCTCGAGCAAGGAGAATGTAGTGCACAATTATCTCTCATTGGAGTTTTATCTTCTGCCTTTCGGTGTTGGTCGGTCAGTCGATCTGCCGTGCTATGTCGTTTTTTTTTTGTTCGTAATGAAACGTTCGAAAAATAGATTCCGTTCTTTTTCTGAACAATCAATCAATCAAGTTTATTTTTAGTGCTTTTAATTAACGAAAACAGCAGACAGCTCGTAGAGCTGTCTGTTGTTTTCGTTTATTAAAAGTAACAAAAGGAAACGTGGATTTATGTTTTACTGGTGTTATAGATGTTTTCCAATTCATTCTTTATTTCTAAATTGGAACTTTCTCGCGCATCTGATAATTTCAAGGGAGATAACTTCATATCGAAAGTGAACTTTCATGGCGAAAAAGACAGGGATGAAAGAATCGTTGTTGGATCAGTAATAATTCAATTATTTGGACCTCTGGGTCTGCAGAATGACAGCATCACTGAACCTCCACATAAATGTTAAGCAGATTCGTTCTATTTGCAGAAGGACATTGGGTAACGAATATATCCGGCCGACGATATTCGCAAAACCACCGTGCAATTAGCATATTTTGTCAGTTCTCTCCTTCAAAACACAGCTTATGACCACTCATCGGAACAAAGTTGAACTCACTCCAATACGGGGTCATCTGTTATGTTTTGGAAGCAAAACTGAGAACATAAGGTATTTAAACGAATATTTCAATGTATCTCTACTTGTGCTTTGGTAAAGGGTCAAATTAAATGTACTGTTACTTAGTTAGATTAGGCTTGAACAAACAAACCCGATTTAAATATAAAATCTAATAGACACACAATAGAAAGCGAGTTGTTGGTGTATTTCTTGTCGTCACCTCTCAATCAAGGGAATATTATGTTTATGTCGTAGTTTGATGCGATAAAGGAAACGCTTTTGGCGTGAAAAAGCTACCTTTGTGATCCTAAAAAAAAGACTGAGCAAAACTATGTGGGCCTCTGTCCGTGCAAATGTCTTTGTACGTGTGTGGCTAAAAGCGCCACGCTGCTGACCGATACGTTTAGTTTAAACAATATTTATTCAGTAATTAACATGTGTGTACATTTCACAATAACATATGGATAACAAAGAATATGAACAACACTAGTTACAAGAGTATACACACGACAAGGAAAGCAGAATACTATGTAAAAGAGGGATTCGACAGAAAGCTGAAGCCGATACGTTTGTGGGTGTAGGGCTGCACGGTATATCGATAAACCGATATATACCGGTATTCAAATCGATATCGATTGAATACCGGTGTAATTACAAAAATATCGGTTTAGCATCATGATGTATTTACCCACAATTTAATTTTCAAGATATCTTGAGTTATTTAAAAGTAGCTCCGAATGAATAATATTATCCCTTTATCCAAGGAATCGTCTGGTTGTGCCCTCGTAATATACAATTTCAGCAGTTGAAAAAATAAGTTTCAAAAATTTCAACAAAACTATATCATGTGACCCCCTCATTGGAACGAGCTCGTTGAGCTCGTTCCAATGAGGGGCCACACGATATAGTTTTGTTCAAATCTTTGGGAAAAATCTGATAAGCTAATTTTTGAAAATAATAAATTTTGATATCGTCTTTGTTGGGTAAAGGTATTTCGAACCGCATCATCAAGGCATACTAAATCGTTCCGACTGTGATGCCCCGAGTCTCGATTGTCGTACTTGTGTTCATATATCTGAACCGTTTTCGATATATCGGTATACCGCGGTATTTTTTTTTTAATACCCATACCGGTATTCATTTTTGAATATCGTGCAGCCCCAGGTGGGTGGGTGGGTGAGTGGGTGGGTGAGTCGGTAGATGTGTGTAACATAATGCGATCAAATACTCACAGCAAATCTGCCATCTTCGAATTCTGCGAGTGACCTGCACTCAATGTTTGATAAAACATCAGAGAAATTATCTTGAAAAGAATAAAAACAAACACGTGGGTGAGGAAAAAGTAAGACGGGAGATAAAAGAAAATATATTCAAAAGCAAACGAATGACGTCATCCTCAAATTCCGAATCATTGTGATACGCACAACAAATAAAATATAGAAAGTAATATCACCACATAGTTATATTGCATACAGGGTCAGTGATGAGAATTTCGATTCCGCTGGTGAATTCTGTATTGGCGCCCCCGTGCCCTCTAAAATCAATTGGGTTGGAAATCATCCCAATTCAACTGTGTTGAATGAATATGAACCCTGGGGGCGCGGTGGCTCAGTAGGTAGAGGTGCAGGCTGCAAGCCGAGAGGTCCTAGGTTCGAATCCCACCTGAGGCAACCGCGTTGTGTCCTTGGGCAAGACACTTCACCTCCATTGCCCATGTGGGGGCACGGTGACGCTGTGCACTAAGGCGCACTGCACGTCGATGGCGCACCTGTCTTCAACCAATGTTAACCCTGCTTGTGTGGAGTTAGTATGTTGGGGAGCTGACAGTTGCTTGCCGTTGCTCGGTGGTTCTCTCCGGGTACCCCGGCTTCCTCCACCCGTAAAACTGTCGTGGTCACGATTAACGATCGTGCAGAAATATGTGACCTTAAACACCAATAAATAATATGAATATGAACCCACGAAGGTTCATATTCATTCAACCCTCTTGAATGTGGTTGGTTTTAGAGAGTAGCCTTTAGCTCAGAGTGTCGAACATACAGTTCGAGCCTCGATGCGGCAATAGACAAAACATGACAACTCCGCATAAGCAGGGTTAGCATTGATTGAAGGCAAGTGGGCAGTAGTACTAAGTGCATAACACCACCCTGCTCCACGTGGACAAGCGGGATTAAGTGTGCTTCAACTACATCAGCAAAGTATACCTTCTGTTAAGAATATTTTATCAGCCGGAACTTGAGCTATCACAGTCGGGAAAAATCAGATTTATACCCACCAACCCCACCCCACCCTAAATCGGTTAT
Source organism: Pictodentalium vernedei (assembly GCA_031216915.1). NCBI lineage: Eukaryota > Metazoa > Mollusca > Scaphopoda > Dentaliida > Dentaliidae > Pictodentalium > Pictodentalium vernedei. Next base: position 65,262,365 of record CM062290.1, on the reverse strand, counting down.
TTTCGTGACGCAACTATTTACAATGGGAAAAGAAATCGCTTTTAACAAAGAGGTAAAGACAGTGCGTTCATTTTATCGCGAAATAATTTACACTATTGATAAGACGACAGGTACGATTATAATGTAAACAGAAATTTGATTGGTCAAGAGATAAACGATATAAACCCGTATCGTTTGGAAAATGTCCAAAACCACGATATTTCCGCTCACCCACACGAACATTTTCCGTATCGAGTATCTGTCTCCATCTGGAATTTCATATCTTGTGTTGACGTCATGAGGCGGAAATAAATATCGTGGCAGACGAGACACACTGTTATTCGTGTAAAAGTTGTGTAATAATGGTAGGAGTATGCCACTGTCAACAACTGCTGCATTAAAAGTGTTAATGTCTGTTTTGCAGGCTTAAGTAAAGAGACGGGCGATCAGAACTTCAGACTGTTCTAAGCTTGTTAATTTATTATAATACATTAAATTTATTTTAGTTTGTACCATACTTTCCTGCCAAAAGGATGGGACCCAGGGTAAGTGCAAACATTGACAGTTTCAGTTGTCGATAGATATAATCGTCACTCCCATGTCTGTTCACGTAGTATAGGTTTTCACCTACCCGGCGTCAGCCTTATACGTCTGGCTGAGAGTAGGTAAACACCTGTACTATAGTGAACAGGGGTAACTAATAATATCAGATATTGTACACGACACGGCATTTAACCCTTTACCTCACACAAAAAGCAGACGACACTTGCAAACAAAATTATTGAAGCAAACTTTTTTTTATTTTTTGCGTCAAACACATAGCTTATAAACCCTCATTCGAACGAGCTCGTTGAGCTCGTTCCAGTAAGGGGTCATAAGCTATGTTTTTGTGACAAACAATGAAAAAGTAATAACAATTGAATGGCGAATTTTGAGAATAGGGCTGGCCGGTTTTTTCGTTACGTTACTAAAGGGTTAATCCAGATTGCAATGGACTTCGACAGATTTCTTCCGCACGCGTTCCCTAATGGACAGGAGCCAATGTACTTTGAAAAACGCTTATACGGCTGACTGAGGGTAGGTAAAAATATGTACTACGTGAACAGACACGGGGTAACTAATAATATCAGTTATTGTACACAGCATTTAAGCCACATTGCAATGGACTTCAACAAATTTATTACGCACTTTTCTGAATGGACAGGTGCCAATGAAAAACACATTGTCGACACTCATTATGATTCTCAACCGTGATGTACTTGGTATGTTATTGTGTGCAACGCTTGTGCAAACATTGATTAAAGGGGCGTTAGAGTTCATCACTGTACAATTATATTCCCACAAAGTTCGGAGGGTTCGACGAGACCCTCATAGAATTAGAATTAGAAAGTAGCATGGCACACTATGTTATTGTCCCAATATATCCTTGTATCTTGGAACAATTTATATTGTTGTATGATTGTCTTTTATAAGGCAGCTCTGGTATATGAAATGCCCTCTCTTAACACTGGAAGTTATTACAGGCATCGCGAAGTTTGGGAGAGATGTGAAGGTTATTCCATAACTCTCCCAGTATATAATATATATATCTATGATGTGTGTCCTTCCATGATCTTGCCGCTCGCTATAACCACCCCCCCCCCCCCCCTTCCGCCGTTTATAAAAGGAATAGACTGGGACTTGAAATCCAACACAATTAGCCCCACTACACATAAATCCAAATCCGGAATCACTTGAATATGCGTGGTCTACAGGAGGAGTTCCAGTCGGCATACCGTCAGAGTTGTAGCACTGCAACGGCTCAACTCCGGGTCCAAAATGACATTTTACTGTCAATGGACAAGAAACAAGTATCTTGTTTTGTACTTCTTGACTTAAGCGCGGCATTTGACACTATCGACCATGCCGTCCTACTGACTATCTTAGAGAGGAGAATCGGAATTGGTGGCACAATTCTTGGCTGGTTCAAATCATACTTCTTAGACCGGACTCTGAAAATCACTGTGAAGGGTGCGGTATCGGCGAGCTACGTCTGAACTACAGTGTTCCCCAAGGATCTGTGTTAGGTCCGCTACTTTATACAGTTTATGCTCGTCCCTTAGGTGATATTATTCGCCGCCATGGACTAAATTTTCATTTTTATGCTAACGATCCTCAGCTTTATATTCAAAGCCCTATGGACGAAAGGCATGCTGTTTCCTCTCTTGAAAGTTGTGTTTCGGACATCAAGTCATGGATGTCCACAAACTTTTTGAAACTGAATGCAGATAAAACCGAAGTTATCTACATTGTATTTCCAAACCAACTTTCAAAGCTTTCCCGTGTCCATCCTAATTTCAATGGTCACTTAATTTCTCCATCGACTGCAGTGCGGAACCTGGGGTACTTCTTGAGTGAAAATCTCTCTGGTGACAGTCACGTCACACAGGTGTGCCAAAATTCATATCATCATCTGCGGAATACCAGCAGGGTTCGATCTGTGGTTGAGGAGGAGACGGCTAAACAATTAGTTCAAGCTCTTGTCACCAGTAGGCTAGATTCTGCAACTCCCTGCTTGTTGGTTGCAAACAATCAACGATCAAAAGGCTGCAGCTCAGCAAAATTGTGCAGCCAGAATAATAACTCGACAACGGAAATCGCAGCACGTCAGTCCTATTCTCTCTCAGCTTCATTGGTTGCCGGTAAAGGAAAGGACTGAATACAAAATACTTGTAACATACAAAGCACTCAATGGTCTGGCTCCCGATTATCTCAGTTGCCTGATATACTCCTACACACCATCCCGTCCCCTACGTTCGTCGAGTTCGAATATGCTGTCTTTCAAACCGGGAAATCTTGTTAGTGCGGGTGACCGAGTATTCTCTGTCGCATTAGTTGTAATCCATGCGTGGGCAGTGATGTCCACGCACGCATTCACTTGGTAATAAAAATCATCATCAGCAAAATTTTAATTAAGCACCGGGTCATACCCGGTGCTTCATTAATTAATTTTTTTATGATTACTCCAATAATTAGCGGAAATATCTAAAATTATTGCATCCGTGGAAATATTGCCTACCAGTGGAAAGTAACCAATCCAGTGCGGTTGTACTGTCAATAGCCGTTTTATTGCGTTTCCTTCAGACTTTGTGACTTCCACATTTCCTTATTAATATTGTCATTAGTGCAGTTTTATTCACGTAACTTCAACTTGGCACATCTTCCAGCATTTAACACTCGGTTTTACATATGTACATCAGTCGACATCAGTCATCAGCAAAATAATTTCTTGAATATCTCGTTTTCTCAAACACATAGCTTTTGATCTTCCCATTGATGGAGCTCAACGAGCTCGTTTCGACGAGAAAGGTTTCTGAGAGAAAATTTGAAAAAATATTAGAACTTGAAAACGGTGTTTTTGTTTTTGTGCATTTCTTCAGCAAGTTACCGTGAGAAGATTTTACGCTATGCGAAGTTTTAAGCGATTCTAAAGGCGTGACACTGTTTTCTTTTCTAAGATGCATTGTCTGAAAGTGTTCGTTTTCAGATCGTTAAAACATTCACTTAATCCGTCGAGTTGAGCTGTTTATAAAAAAGCATAGTTTATATATCTATGTCCATTCCCAACCTCCACCTACTTACGGGACAGACTAAACTACTTCCGTAGACAGACTAAACTTCTCAATGAATGAAGTGGATCTTCTCAACGAACTATATTATGTGAGTGGCAGGCTTTACATGCCCGAATAACAGACCCAGAACCACCTTCCACAACCGGTGGGGTGGCTGACATAGTTATGGTGGCTTTTCTAGCTCCTTTAGTTCTCCTCCTGTGCGGCTGTTGAACGTGGAAAATGCCACTGCACTGCTAAAGAGGTCGTATAAAAAAACGCTTCACTGCTAAAGACGGTTCACATAAGCATTCAGCTTTCTTCCGAATCCCTTAATACAACAAGTTAGTTTGATTTGTTAGGTGTTAATTGTATTCTCTGGAATTTATGAACAAAACATTCAATACGTTTACACTTGTTTGCATGTATAGAGTTAACTTATCTTTTTCAATAAATATTGTTTAAACTAAAGAGGTCGTACGGGACGGGGTTAGTTTACCTCACACAGTCACTACGCACCTTTGGCGCGCAAAAAATCTTCTGTTTGCTTGCTTTAAATCTCCACCCACTCCTCTACACACACTTTTTAACCCTTACAGCACATTCTCTTTCTGACACGAATGAACTTAAGTGTGGTTGCTACCGTTAACCCTTTACCCAACTTAACGACTAAAACTGGCCAGTGCTATTCACAAAAAATCGCAAATTAAGTTTCATTATTTTTTTCATTTTTTGCCTCAAAACATAGGTTATGACCCCCTTGTTCCAAAGAGGGGTCATGACCTTTGTTTTTGAGACAAAAAAATTATTCAAGAATTTTGTTTGCAAGTGTCGTCTGCTTTTTATGTTAGGTAAAGGCTTAATGATGATTTGTGTTTTGGCTAGACGTTTTTAGTTGTATTGTGGGAAATAAGTTCTTGCTGTAAGATAAAATATTTTCCAAATCCTCAACCCCATGCAAGTGTAGTGGTCGAGGTAAAAGGTCCATTATTTCCAAATGAAATAAAATACTGCATTTTGATTGGCTGAGAGGTACGGTGTAACTTGCAATCCACAGTGGCTTTTTTACACCGTGTTTAACCACGGTGTAAAAACAAGAATATACAAGAGCAAGAGACATGTCTAAAAAATACCCATTTTTAATTATCAATTCATACCTTCTGCTCGGTTGTGTTAGAACAAAAATAAAAATACAGGAACTTTAATATTTATGTGCAATAAAATATTACAGATATAGATGTCATAGGAACTGGCTCATTGAGCCAGTTCCAATGACATCCATATTTGTTCGGTTTTATTTAAGAAACTTGCAAAGTACAAATTTTCTGTCAGCTTTTGCCCACAATGTAGGTTAAATTATTAAGTACACCAAAATTCTTGGAAATAAATCCATTATCCTTGTGTTTTCCAGGGTGTATGGGAAGTTACTCCTGCTTGGGAACTCGTACACCCTTCGGCTTCGCCTCAGGATGTATGTGTTCCCAAATCGGTGTAAATTTCCATACACCCTGGAAAACACAAGGATAACTAATATTTACCAGCCAGACTGGTTGGTCCGGATGTCTTAGTCTCGTAGTAAATCGGTCGCGTTTTGTGCTAGAGGTCGACGGTTTCGGCCTCGACTCCCGCTCGTCTATCTCGATCTGGTATAGTGGGGTGCGGTGGTGTTGTGGTAACCGGTCCTCGTCAGATCATCGAAGTTAGGGAACGTCGAGCCTGGTTAGTCCTTGGACGCGTGACCGTCTGAGCGCTCGATTCGGACTCCCAAGTTGTGTTATTGTGCAAGGCTCTTAACACCAGTTGTTCACATGGGGGCACGATGACGCCGTGTACTGAGGAATACTGCACGTAGATGGTGCGCATGTCTTCAACCAATCTAACCCTGCCTGTGCTGTAGTGCGGAGTTACGATGTTAGGGAGCTGGCAGCTGCTCGTCGTCGCTTGGTGGTTCTTTCCGGGTACTCCGCCTTCCTCCACTCGTAAAACTGTCACCGACGCGATATGACCTCGGTTGTTAAAGTGTCGTTAAGCCCTAATAAAATAAATACATGAATAATCTGTTACGTTGGTACCGTGACCAGCCCTCAGCAGTTGGAGGCATTCTGAATGCTATGGTGAAGCACTGTTTCGATCACTCTGAGGTGGAATCCGAGGTGTGTTTTACCGTGGCTAAATCACAACAAGAACGTGAGAGTAGCGTAGCGTTGCAGTCGAGGTATAAGAGCCACTTTCCTCCGTATATAAACTCTGAATAATTATATTTGACAAATTCATCAAAGATGGGTTAAATCATATTGGTGAGTACGTGCGTGAACAATATTCACCGCAATCGGAACGGATTTTCTTCAGCAAGTGTTTGTCATGTTTCAAAGGTATGTTATCACTTTCATTACGTGTTTTGAAAAGTGTTGTTTGCTTTGAGTGGAAAAAAAAACTGAATTTCATCAGTTGTTTCCGTATTGTGGGGTAAGAAAGACGTGTTTTCCTAACCACAGATGGTATAGTTAATGGTCACGCCGAATTTCGCTGTATTACTATTTTGGGGAAGCGTCGTATTCAACTTGGAATTTTATTTTTGACATGCCCGCGTTCTTGTGATCCAGTTGTGTTATACACAGTGTGGAAGGCGCATATATTCTTGACTCATTCAACCGGAAAGATTGCTTTTTCGGCCCACGAACATGACGTGTCATAATTTCGTTAAATGGGATTGTTGATAAGTGAATATGTGGAGGAAGATCAATTAATATGTTCAACGTGAAGCCCCAAAAATATGAATTGGACTACTCCCAAATAATGAGTGGGGACCCTTGCTGTCATTAAACTGACGTAGAAGAGACCACCAAGGGTTAAACACTGTTGGGAAGTCACCACCTTTTAAGGTCTGTTGGAACTGGCAAATTTTTCCAAATTGACAAAAACAAATGGTTCCAAAACACGATAATTAAACAATTTGCATACAAGCAATGGCAGGCAATGATACTGTTTTGCTCTAAAGAATATTTGGAGTGCTGAAGTTTGAAATTTAAAAGTGATTTTATTGTTGAAAATCAACTTTTAAATTGCAAATTGCACTAACAACAGAACTAAAAATTCACATTTGGAACACTTAAATTACTGAAACCAAAATTAATCAGAACCATGTATCTACAGCACATTACCGACAAATGAACTTTGATGTGCTTTTTGAATTATTTAAAACAGATTTTTAAGGGGTCGTCCAACCTAACTTTGGTCAATTTTTTGACATTTTTCCCAATGCCTCAGAAACAGATAAGAGAAGTAAGGAAAGGCAAATTATATATCAAAATAATGAGTAAAGTGCATAGAAAAGGTACATATATTTTTTTTCAGGAAAAAAAGTGAATTTTATGATTTTGAAGAAGATTAATTTGCAAATGGCATAAGTAACGAACCGGTAAAACCACAAAATAATCGGTAATTCGAAAGCCTTGTCCTCAATATAATGATAACATACTACAGACTCGGAGAAAGCATTTTTTTGACACACACTCTGGTGGGTTTTGACGTTTAAATGTAATAACACCAACACAAATTTTTGATGTTCCGGATGTGGCCATGTTTCAACGATGTTTTTCCGGTCATGTGATTACGATGTGGTTCTTGCAGAAATACTCAATTTGGGCAATCGTAAGAATGCAAGGACGTGATCACGCCCTTTATTTGTTCGAGACAATGTATGAGCGTATTTGCAAACAGGTGACAGCAAGTACTTGAGCTGTTAATATCGTAACTGCAAAATATGGTTCGAAATTCCCTCTCGTGTTTACAGGCCGTCTGAACTTTTTTGTTGACAAAAAATCTGAATTATTGCGCACTAGAAAGACAACATGAACCACTTGTAAAAAAAATAACCGAGTGTATAAAATCGGGACGATACACATAAAATAAGGCAATATTCATAACAAAGTAAGCAGAATGCTTCAGAAATCACTTTTTCGCGAAGTATATTCCAAGTGACCTAGAACTATATTGAGCGTGTTAATTTCCCCCTGTCGCTGCGAAGTTATTTACGTCCTAGTAACCATGGAATTTGAAGACGGGTATGTTTGATGTCTGCAAAGGACCGATTGAAGATGGGTTGAAAATGATGCATTCGTGCTTTTAAATAAGGTGCGCTTGGACGATGCTGAGAATTTAGTTTTTTCTTCCAACCAACCATAGTAATACAAGCGTCGATCAGTGGGTTTTTTTTATCGTTTTCCACTGACAAATGTGACAAATCTCCTTCACCGGAAACCATCCCCCAATTTGCATATCACAATAAACATAACCGCTGTCACGGAGTGTCAGCGTGGCCGTGTGGTCAAAACCGAAACGAATTATCGAATGCACGGTCAATATTAGCTGCAATTGGCTTTTAAATAAATGAAATATTCGCAATTTCTTCATTATTCATGCCGAGTTACTTTTTAATCAAACCACATGCGTTCAGTTTCGTTTGTCGGCATCAAACTGATATTGTTTGTGGTAATTAAATAGTACGAGAAGGCGAAGGAAGCCAAATATTTTTACATCATCTATTATTTAATACAAATTGATAATTTCTTTTATTTAACTGAAATTATGAACTGAGAAGTTGGGTGTGTTGCGATTATTATGCCCCAGACCTGGAACTTAGTGGAAGTTGGAAAATCAAAGGTGCATCTAGGGCCGTGCAGTGGTGACCCCCTGTCCTCTTAATCTTAGTCTTACCCATTCATCATTGCATGTACCAACATTCCCCCTTGTATCTCAACCATTGCTACTCCAATTTGAAGGATATTTGGTTTTGTGATCGAGCATCATGGAGAAACAATGCCTGTGTAGCTGCTGTAGCATGTGTTTCTTCCCACATTTTTTCAGAGTTGTGGTACTTTTTCACTCTTTTGAGTTAGAAAATTTTGTTTATAACTAGTTGATTTGTTACAATTTGTTGCAGAGTGCCTGCTAATACCCTCAATTGTATTGCTGCAGAATTTTCTTGTGAAGATTTTGTTCCTATTACTTATCAAGCAACAACCTAATGAATATTCTGTATAAAGCCACCAATCTGATGTTTGACACTTTTATTGGAGCTGTTTTGAAGGCTTATGGAACTCAAAATGTTGATTATGGCAGGACTTTTCTATTCACCCATGAATCGATAAATTAAGTGTTATAGTTGGAAGTAAGAAGCATGAAAGGTCCAGAACTAAAACTCTAAAAAGAATGTTTTGCAATGTAACATGATTTTTGCAGATACACTTATTTGGAGGTTTACCTGTCTGATAGTGTTTGGAATATGTGTGGCCAGGATCTTCAAAAAAAAGAGTTAAACTTTGAGAAAAAAGGCATATGCCTTGAGTGCCGGAGGTAGAGTCATACAAGGAAGAGAGCCCCACCCCCCCCCCCCACCCCCAAAATTTTCTGTGTCAAATGGAGCTCACTTGTCATCTTTTGGGGATTGCTTTGTGTACTGCGTTCTTGAAAAAAATATGTGAGACCCTCTGGATGTGCCCTTCTGATCTCAATATGTCAGTAAGCCTCCTTGGGGAAAGTACATGCAATAATGGTTATGTAAGGTTGATTTGATGTGTTTTGAATAACAATGTACTTTTAAGTACATTAGATGGTTTATTGCAGTGACAGGTTACAGTTACCCTTATTTCTTCTCCAACAGATATCATGAGTGTATTGGTGTCCAAGAGTTAAACAAAGCTAATGTACTTATTGATAAACCAGACAAATTTAACAATTTAATCACTATCAAATTGATGCATGGGATAAAAGGGGTTACAGTGCAAGGGGTTTGTAAATATATTTATTCAACTACAATGTATGACATTGCAGTGCATTCTACATAGGAGAATATCATATTTTCTTTCCAAACCATTACAGTAACACATGCATCTTGATATTGGGAGACACTTTTTTGTCCTTCCATACTTCTTCTGCTGGACTCCTTCAAGTTGACCTTTGTTGAACTCCCCAAATCAAAACATAAACAAAAGAAAATGTCTGCCTTCAATCAGTGAGTACTCCTCTTATAACATTTGGTCTCAATCTTCATTACTTTCATGAATTAGGAAAAGATTTCATCGAGTATGTACTTAAATGTTTATAGAATACAGCTGTTATTTTATTTTGAGGTATTTTATTGTAAAAATTTTGTTCTCTTACTTATGCCATAGCAGACTTTCAGGTGGTGCTATTTACACATGGCAGCAGTTCCATGGCAAATTTCAGTTTCCACATGTTCTATGTTTCATTCCAAGCATTTTGGTATATAATTTATTGGGGTTATTCATTTTGGGCCTTTTTTAGACTTGAAAGAAAATTACATGAAATTTGACCAAAGTTAGGTCGGACGTCCCCTTAATCTCCAACCTGAAAGATTTTTTTAGTATCAATATTAAGATGTGTAACCTTAAGAAAGCATGCTCAGGATTCACTGGAGCTTCACACTTTTCACTAGTTATGTTTCCCATCAACTGAACAATGGTTGTCCATCTTGTGTTCGAGACAAAATAATTAGTGTATTTATCCTTGACCAGTCAGCTGTATCATGTATTGCCATTTCAAAAGAAGGTTCAACATTGTACAACTCTGTCAGTGTTAGATGTTTGGATTTAGCAATCAATAGGGAGTTTGCGATTTCAAACGTGTACGGGTACGGGTACGGGTACGTGTAGCAGATAATTTGTGAAGTACGTCACACTTCTTGCACACGCTTACACGCTTGCTACACGTAAAACTGCCGGGTTGAAATTTGAAAATTCCAGTGATTTAAAAAGACAAAATGTGTTTCAGTTGAATGCACAAATTCGTGCCAGCTACAATCCCGTGGTTCCTAGAAGCTTTCTAATTGCAACAATCGAAATAATGAGCCTGTTTGTGAAACAAATTAGTTTAATTTTGTTGTGACAAGGACATGTCAACACTGGCATTAATCACGAAATAATTCGTTTTGGTCAGGAAAAGTCATTACGTGTACGTGTACGGGTAGACAAAAATCTTGTCGACAACGTCATAAAGTTTGCTTACTTCCACACGTACACGTTTTTATCCAACGGTAGAAGTAGGTTTACAAGTTTCGACGAACGGGTAGATATGGATAATAATGATAATAATGGTTTCATTTTCTCTCCACATATATAATATAACAGGTTATTCTCGTTGTAATCCTTGTGTTCTGGAAAATTTCTTCGCGGATATCAAGGGGAGATTGTTGTTGTGTTTGTTGTGGATTGGATATTTAAGATCTAAAACGCAGCTGTTTTCTCGAACAGTCTTGGAGAATATATTTTCCCTTTCTTCCAACGATGAATTATCACACCAGGATGTTTCTATTACGTTGCCACTACGCCTATGAACGATCACTATTATATATTTGATTATTTTATTCTTAATTTATTTATTTTCGTGTACGGGGTGAGTGAGTGAGTGTGTGTGTGTGTGTGGTCAGGTGTGAGGGTGTGTGTGTGGGGGGGGGGGGGGGGAATTGATTTAGTAGTATGGAAGTTCGATTGAATCAGATGGCTTACTACGATGGTTGTGAGCTAGGAACAATATGAGAGGGGGGGGGGGGGCACGTAAGTTGATTACTGAGCCGAAGGTTGATCCCAAAGTGCACAGCACTGAGATGAGGAGTATGGGAAGAGTGCCCCCCCCCCAATGTGGATAATCAGGAGGTTCTCACCAGGGACATTCAAGTCCCCCCCATTGATAACAATCGAACTACTGAATTATTTTTGAAAATTATTTTATATACCCTGTTTGTTTCAAAATTATTTATACCCTGTTTGTTTTTGTGTTTTTAAATGCGCGCTTCATTTTAAATGGGAGCGGGTCATGACGTGGGTGTGTGTGTGTATGGGGGGGGGGGGGGAGCTCTCCCAGGCCTGGCTACGTCACTGAGTAATGGCTTCCCGGTGGAAGGTCTTTGTAGCAGGGACCTGCTGAAAGGTAGAGAGCAAGGCATCAGCATAAGGAGAGCAAAACAAAAACAAAAACAAAAACAAAAAAAAAATAGTTTTCACGTGCCAAAGGGGCAGGTACGAAGTGGGATTTTAAAACCATTGCGAACCGAATGGCTATTATTGGATTTATAGTGTCAGACAGAACCAAGGAGGCCGGATAGCAACCAAGATCCAGCTCGTGAAAAGAGATTGCACATTGCACCGAATGCGTTTACCGGAGGGCCAGCCCCCACCAGCCACGTTATTCTAGGATGTGAGATTTATGCAGCCTGGCTCACCAAGCTACCATAAGGATTCCAATCGACCAGTGGTTCATTTGCTAGGTGCCGAGGCACACACAGGTGTGATGCTTCTATTGGGATGAAGTCATGGCATCTAATCAATGCCGCAAAACAATCTTCGTTAAAGAGAGAAGAAAAACACAAACAGAACGCTGCTTTGGGAGCAGCGCCAGCATGATTTCCATAGCGGTTACAAAATGGAAAAAACGCCACCAAAACAGACCAATATGACGGTTTGTAAAAGCTGGAATCATCCATTAGCTTACAGAATGAAAGGTTGGCAATTCGGTCTCCCTTTGGGAGAACCGATGACTAAATACAGCAACCAAAAAACAATCACACGCCCACCTTATGACCACTCACATACACAACATGCCCTTGTCGTGGGCTGGTTATGGACATATTTATTTCCTTATTAAGAGAGTCAAACACTTGTCCTAGCCAGACAAGTTTCAATCATTGGCTTGCGTTTAGTCATTCTCTGTGGCTGTTGGCAAGTGGCGTGTTAGCTCACTTGACTGAAAATCATGGTGAGCTATTCTAATCACTTTTAATGCCCGTCGCGCGTCCGTCGTCCGTCGTGAAGGTGATGTTTGGGAACACTTTAATGGAATTTCACTTGAGTAGCGGTTATATAGGGGCATTTTTTTAAATAATATTTTTGCTCGTATTGAGGGGGGGGGGGGGGGGGTGGTGGTGTGGGACCAAATGCGCCAATTGGTAAAACATCTTCTCTTGAACCAGCGGTAGCAGAGACCGTTATGCTGCTTCCATTTGGGGTGTAGAACCCAATTTGTTAAGAGAAGTTCGAGGGGCAATATTCACAGTCGTTATGGGAGGGGCAAGAATTTTTGTCCCGCCAAAAATTTATATTTTCTGACCGAGCGGCCGATTTGAACCAAATTTATTATGAAGTATATTAATGGGTCATAAGTATTTATGCCCCCAACAATTTCCAGTAGCTCCGTGGGAACCGCGGCAGCTAAAAATAGAAATATTTTTTGTTAAACGCCCATATCTCCAAAACCACAATGCACTGAGATTTCTTATTTGGTGTGAAGCTTCCTTGGAACCAACCAACAGAAAGGAATAGTAAAAAAATGTCATTAGTTTTGTCGTAGAACACAGCTTCTGGACTTTGAAAAAATGCTAAGTCCGCATTTTTTTAACACTGTGGATAATAGAAAAAAACATTTAAAAATCTGTTTTTTTCTAAACCACTGCCTCAAATGATTCATATTTGATATATGGCATCACTGTAAGTAGAATTTTCAGGTCTATTTAAATTGATCCCTTTGGGGCACATTTTGCGGGAAAAAATGTGGACCATGCATGGGCCTCAAAATACAAAATAAAAAAAAAAAAATCAAACGCAACTTTTGCTAAATCTGTATGTATCAGGTCATTGATATTTGGTATGGAGCATATTTGGAGCGGGTAGCATCCAACCGGCAAAAAAAACCCCGGGTTTTACATGGGTTGCCACAAGGTGTTATGAAATATTTGGATATACAAGTCTGCGCAGCATGATGCACAACCCTTCTGTGTCGGATACAACGGTGCCATTCTTACAAACGATTGATTGGGGTAATTGGAATGTGGTGTTAACTTGGCTAAACCGTCCTTGTCAAACCTAAACATTTTGACGGCATTCATCATTTGTAAATCGTGTCAAGTCAAAGCTTGGGAAATGAAACCTAATGTTAGAAGCTGAACGTTCATCAGTTGTGGATAACAACACTAATTCTACGTCGTCTTCAATCGCACCCAACATCAGCAGATCTGAGGAAGCCATTGTTGGTCAACAACATAATGATCTGAAGTCACAGAGTTACTGACCCGTTACCCGTACACGTACACGTTAATTAAAAAGTCGTTTCGCAACTCAATTTTTCTCAAATCACAACGTGTACGGGTACGTGTAGCTACATGTACCCGTACCCGTACACGTTTGAAATCGAAAACTCCCTAATGTCAACAAACATCCATGCATATCTGAACCAAATACATCAGCCAAGGTGTTATGTACATCCTGCATATGTCATTTGTCTCTTAAGGTGTCACGTCTTGGTGTCATTACTGGAAAAATAGTTTGGAATGAACATTAAAAACATGTTTTAATTAATTTTAAAATCACCCCAGAGTTCATTTCTCGGTAAAGTGCTATAGATATATGTTTTGGATTAATTTTGGTTTCATTAATTGAAGAGTTGCGTGTGTGGATTTTCCGTTGTGTTGTTAGTGCGATCAACATTTCAAAAGTTGATTTTCAACAATAAAAATATTTTTTAGTTTTCAACTTCAGCAAACAAAATATACTTTAGATCAAAGCAGTATCATTGGTTGTCCCCGCTTGTACGAAAATCGTTTAATTTAGTTGTTTTAGAACTCTTTTGTTTTGACCATTTGCGGAAATTCGCCTGTTCCTATAGACCTTAAGTGGCTATATAAGTAATGAAATTTTGTTTATTTTGAACATTCTCACCTCTGATATTCCTTCAATTCAAATTAAATATACAAACTGTACATCAAAATGAAGGTTGGGATGTATAGAACACGAATCACATGTGTAATCAACTCATAGAGTCGACTGTAGGCACCACTGGTTCCTGGAAGTCTGCTACCGTATTCGCACCAGAACTGATAATTTAATAATATTTCGCGAAAACAACCCGTGGCCAAATGTGCTTTTCATATCTAAGAACAAAGCTAGGGAATCAAAATTCTTCAAAACACGGCGACAGAGCTGCGTGGGGGTAAATACCAAAGCCTTTGCTTTTGTTTACGTATGAATATACTTTCGATTTCCGGTCGACGTCATCGGACAGAAAAAGCATGTAAAAACAACGCCGTGTAAAATCAAATAATGAAAAAGATCGCCTTCATACAGTGCACTGTTATTAGATAGAGATTGCGCAGCTACCATATTCAACGCAAGGTATCATACCTGTTGAAATATCTGTGAATTACGATTTTGTTTTTCGATGGAAATTCGTGGTATCTCGTGATTTGCGCATGTCTGTCGAGCATGGAAACCATCTTCAATAAAAAATGCAGACAGTGTAGTCCTTTTCCAAAATGCAGTCCTATCGCTGTATTCGAAAGTGTTTTGAATGCCTAGTTTTGTTCTTGGTTATATGAAGCACAAGTTGTTCTGATGAAATATTATTTTATTATCATGGTCATTGAATAAAGGGATTTGAGTTTACTGTATTCCAAATACCAAACAAACAGCTCTTGGACCGGCAAATTTACCTACAGAAAGAATGGTGTTAATACCGTTTTACCCGTTGCTTCACGTAAACCATTTGAGAGCACAGGGGTTAATTATTATTATGTATTTATTGGGTTTTAAGGACACATATTTTTTGCACAAAGGCTAACCATGACCATAACATGGATATCAACTCAAGACCAGGGATGTGAAGAGTGCATCAGTATACATAAATATATATGCAAGTTACTTATATGTCTTTGCTTGATACTCCTGGCGTCTCATCCCAAATTATTGGCCTTGGAAAAAGTTTTTAGACACGCTTTTTCTTTAGACCGAAAATAATATAAAACTTACACCAAGGCCAATATTCTAAACATCTCAAGTTGATTCTACCCGAAGATATGACTAAAATACATGTCGGCCTACGTCTACCCGTTTAACCCTTCTCAATATATTTTTTGATATCCCAGGCGATGGCAGGAAGACAGCCATACCGGCTATGCCATTGCCTAACAATGCACTTAATATATTTGTATTATGTAAAAAAAAAATCACTTTTGTATTACTGTATCAACTCAAGACCAGGGATGTGCATTAATAAGCCATGGTGCCCATTTTAGAGAGGGTTTGCACCTCCCAAGCATTGGTGACTGGGTCCTATTTTACCAGTACAACAGAGCCTGTGTACAGCAGTGAACAGGCACTGCTTCACTGCCCGGGGTTCCCGCGAGGAATAAGGGTTAATTAAGGCCTTCTCACCTGAGTACTGCCACAAATCGGCGGCTGGCCAAGGTGTTATTACTATTTTATAGATTTGTTGAGTGCCGTTTAATTCGTTACGTAACATGACAAGAAGACGACACATGCAAAACAATTTCTTTATTAACTAAATTGGCTTCATTTTTACCGAAAAAAACATAGCGTGTGACCTCTCATGGGAAGGAGCTCTATGAGCTCGTGCCAATAAGGGGTCATAAGATATGTATTTAGGGAAATAGTGAAACAACATATAATTTGAATGCTGATTTTTGTGACTAATGCTGTCTGGGCATGGCTGTTGCATTAGATAAAATGTTTCGATTGTTGAATTAAAGCCATTCGTGGCATTCACATAAAACGCCAACTATCGTGTCCGTTATTTTTAGCAAAGATTTAATATTATAGACTTCAAACCAATCTAGATATTGACTTACAAAAAGGTAAGTGTTGTGCAAGCAGGGTTACATCTACACGTTTGTTAAGAATACTTATTAAATCACTACACAAAACGAGCACCCGATAACAGATTTTATCTAACAATCATATACATTTTGGCTTGAAAACCACGAGAAACGGTACGTATCACATAATGTGTTCCGATTCCGTATCATATAATCGACTCATTCTGATTCCGTATCATATAGATTCAACTTCCGGTAAACACCCGCGCTATGACAAATAATATCATTATAGGCCTATGCATTGTTAGTACGCATTAAAACATGAAATTCAAAATTTTGACCAATTCCAACCCAATTTAAACTAAAAAACGGCTTTATGTAACGGGATTGTTAGATAAATGTATTATCATGACCAAATGCATGTCCTGTAATTTCTATCAGATTCTCGGTCGTGTTTACAATCGGATCACAACTCGCCCTGACGGGCTCGTTGCGATCTGATTGTAAACACGACCTCGAATCTGATACAAATTACAGGACATGCACATGGTCATGATAATGTATATATAAAAATGATTACAAACCACCAGTTTCTGTACCTGTTAGCACCACATTGCGTATGTCACACTAGGACAAACAAACAATTGTAATATGATGTAAAACTTATCTAAAGCGGACTCATCTTGTTATGTAAATTTGGGTTCTTTTAGTTTTAATTACAAGAAATCTGCAGCAGATGCTAAATTAGAAATGTTATCTCGATGAAAAGAGCAAGGCATATTTTTGCAGACTGCTTTATATTATACAGGTTATTTCCATTATTCATGTTATCTCAGTTTCTTTGTTATGACTCAACTCCAAACTTTTCATTTTCTTACTCTAAGTGATGGGAGCGCTGTTGCTTAGTGGCCCGCGGTTCGATCCCCCAGGGTAACTACGTTGTGTCCTTGAGCAAGGCACCTAATACCGATTGCCCACGTGGAGAGAGGGGTGGGGGTACGGTGGCACTATGTACTAAAGTGTGCTGCACGTCGATGTCGCGGCAGTTAGTACGTTAGGCGTTAGGGAGTCTGACAGTTGCTCGTGGTTCTCTCCGTGTACTGCGGCTTCCACCACTCGTAAAACTGAACGACAGAAGGTAAACTTTGCTGTCGAAAGTGACGTGAAACTCAAATAAATAAATAATTAAATAAATAAATAAATAAATAAATATTCTGCGTGACACACTCACTGTAATTATATTCTGCTCTAAACATGGAAAATGGAAAATGGTTTACGCAATAAAACAGTATCTATTTATTTATTGGGGTTTAACGACACATTCCACAGCCAGGGTCACCTTGGACAGTTTTACGGGTGGAGGAAGCCAGAGTACCCAGAGAGAACCATATAGCAGCGGCAAGTACTATAGGACTCCCCAACGTACGAATTCCTTACAAGCAGAGTTACGATTGGTTGAAGACAAGTGTTCCATCGACGCACAATACGCTTTAGTACACAGTGCCACCGTGCATCCACGTAGGCAGTCGGGATTAAGAGCCTTTCCCAAGAACACAACGCAGTTACCACTGGCAGAGTTCTAACCATGGATCCTTCGGTTTGATGTCTCACGCCGTAACTACTGTGCCGCCGCGCTCCCTGATAAATAGTATGGTATTGTATGTAGTCCAAGGAACATGTATTACAATGTGCCACAGAAAATACTTTTTTGAGGCGTGTGATAAACAGAACACTCAACCAAACGTTTACAACGCGGTGAAGCGCATCCGGTTTCGCGCTTCAAATTCGAAGTCCCCCATATTGATATTAACATCAGGCTCAGACGTTGATCTGTACAGTTAAACCTTTACCCAACGTAACAGCCCAAACCGGCCGGTCCTATTCTCAAAAATCGCCAATTAATTTTTATTATTTTTTTCATTTTTTGTCTCAAAAATATAGGTTATGACCACTCGTTGGAACGAGCTCGTCGAGCTCGTTCCAACGAGGTGGCATAACCTATGTTTGTGAGACAAAAATGAGAAAAAATAGTTATTCAAGAATTTTTTTTTGCAAGTGTCGTCTGCTTTCCATGTTAAGGGTTAAAATAAGTTTAATTCCAGATAGACTGAGAAATAGATTGAGTTTTATTCCCTGAATTTTGTCGAAATGCTTGCGGCTATTTGAAAGTACATATCAAAAGCTCCTTCTGAGATACGGAATTATGCGAGAATAGATACAATCTGTCGGTCTAAAGTTCACCAGATATAACGAAAACTAGAAAACATTTTTGCGCATGCTTATCAGAACAGTTATTTTAGTAATTACCAACAAAAGGCGTTTCCACTTTTAAACTAAGATATTAGCAAACCAGAGGTAACTAATTCGTCGTGAACAGCAGATGTGTTTCACAGAAGTTACCAATTGTCAAAATGATTGTGCTAAAACATATAGTCGTACTAATAGTGTATGCTCTGGAGTTAGTGTTAAAATCAGCTGTTGTTGCTGATGTACGTCCTTTGTCAAATACAAGCATAAAGCCAGAGGATAGACCATATTGGATTGCGGACACTTTACAGAACAACCCCGATTTGACAGACAAACTATGGAAGATCGGAGAAGCAGCCGCCCCCTTGCTAAACAAGGGGAGCGGAAGCAAACTGGGGAAGGGCATGGAACTTTATATATTAGACAACCTTCCAAATTTACTGAGAGACCGCAGATTTATAGGAATCCTGGGAATTTTTGGAGACGAGATGTCGAAAGTAAATCTTACTGGAATTCCTGATAGCATGGCTCCACAATACGTTATTGCCAACACGGATTATGTGCGGGTAGTACAACGTATATTGATGGGTGGAAGCGCTAAAGATGTTCTAGGGCCAAGAATGAATATGTCCGAACAGTGTTACAATGACGTAACGGATTTTGTTGACAGTCTCGTGGTTTACTCACCTTGGGCATTACACAGTAAGTATACCAAAGACGAGTAGTAATTACGGAAATGGAAGCACTAGGCACACTCTCTCACCCACAAATTTCGGTAGGTTTATTGTTGGGTCCTGCGATTATTCGAGTTTCGAGTCGGAACGTAAAATCGAAATAGGAAAATATGTTACAAATCTCTATTCGTATCACTATAAATGATACCATTTCCCACTTTGTCTTGTGTTCATGCCTGATGGATTCTGATAAATTTCGAAGGTGTCGTCGAAACTCGAGGGCAATTTCTTATTGCACCAGTCGTGCATGAACAAAGGAACTTTAGGCGTTTGATGTCGTTAAATTTAAGAATACCGCACTTTCGAAACAGGGGATATGTGTGCGAGTTGTACCTCTTTTTGTTTATTATGCGTGACGCCTTTTTTGTAGCGCAAAAATTATGTTTGTTGATGGCACGTGGCCCCGAATATGAATACCGTAGAGACAAGATGACTCTGTATAAGAGACACGTATAACGTTTTCATTATTGATTGATTTGGATATCTTTGGGAATTACATGTGAAGGTCATTCTATTCGATGAGGTGAAGGTCTCGTCCGTTTAGCGATTATCTCAACATCTCATTTTCAAATTCTCCGAGTGCCATAGAATCAAGAAAGGGAGATGGTCGTATTGCAAATGACATATTGGCGGTTCGAAACAATACTAAACCACGCACACCGCTCGGCCACCGACAGACGGTCTGTCGGTGGCCGAGTGGTATGCGTCGTTTAGTATACTTTGCAGTTGCTATCGGAGAAGATTTTCTCCTCGTGTGCTGCTATGCCATTTGAAAAGAAGAATGATTTTAAAAACTGCACTCGATCAAAAAAGTAATCAAATACCTCGATGAGTACGCAAGTTGAGATCACTGCTTTCTGATAATACTAATCCCTGAAATAGTATGTTTAAGAACGTCAGGCACATTGGGACATCAATTGTTCATCCTATACTGAAACAAAAAGCTGGGTGATGAAGATACAATTCAGGGCCCTGCGAAGTTTTGATATTTGATGTCTTCTCGGGTAAATGATTCAGTCCACGTAAACTCGAGGTTTCGGTTTCTGGCGTGTCGTAATTTGTTCTCACATCTTTCGATCTCCTATAAATGTTCGTATTTCGTCTCAAAGTTCTTTACGTCCAGTCGAGATAGTATGCTACCACTATAACAATATAACGCACCCGTAAATCGGTCCACTGACGGCGTTCCTTGATGTGGATAACAATAACTTGACTGTTGCAGAAAAATGTCAGCTACAGTGTAGCCACGAGGCCACAGTAAGAGCTGAAACGTACAGGTATTTATTACAACCTTGGCACAACAAACCGTTACAATAAGAGATTGTATGTGTTTTTTCACAGGTACGTGGAAAGGCTCACGTGATTCAAATTTTCAAAAGCGTAACCACTAATTGTTTTGGCCTCAACGCAAGGACGTGGCAATCATTTCAAACTTGGGGGTACGATCATACAAGGCTTTCCACACACTGGTACATATATAAAGCTAACTATGAGGGACTTGCGCACCTCTCTACATGGTGGAAAATGCACATTTTTGGCTCTATATTTCACAAACATCCCCAGCGGATCGAAATAATGTGCCGGGCTGGTGCGAAAATGTGTTAAATGTGGAGCCAAATGTGCGTTTTTCTCGACTTTAATCCTTTACCTAACCTGAAAAGCAGACGAAACTTACAAACAAAATTCTTGAATAACTAATTTTTTGCCTCAAAAACATGGGTTATGACCCCTCATTGGAACGAGCTCGTCTAGCTCGTTCCAATGAGGGTCATAACCTATCTTTATGATTTCTACACCTTCTCAATAGTGCATGTCATTCGGATAATTTCCGTCACATTTATGGACTTGTCACCACCGTGTTTTTTTTTGTCACCAACGAGTTTTTTTGTCACCAAAGAGTCTAAAAAACATCATAACTCCTAACATACTTGATGGAATGACACCATACTTGGTATGCAAATGTATCTTCATGATGTCTACACCCTCTCAATAGTGCATGTCATTCTGATAATTTCTGTCACATTTATGGACTTGTCACCAACGAGTGTTTCTGTCACCAACGAGTTTTTTGTCACCAACGAATTTTAAAACATCATTGGCGTTGCACGAATCGTCCCAGATTCGGCACTGTGACAGTGCGCTGTAGTTGAGACAAAAAAAAAAATTTAAAAATTAAAAAATAATGAAAATTAATTGGCGATTTTTGTGAATAGCGCTGGCCGGTTTTGGTCGTTACGTTGGGTAAAGTGTTAAAGTCCATAGCAGATATAAATATCCAATATAATCTGTTCACGGAAAACTGCATTTTTGAAAACTATGAAGACCGGATACAAAAGATCGAGAGATTGTTATGGGATTGGTGTTTTAGCTAGGTTAACACTCATCAGAACCCCCACTATGATTAATTCATTCGCACGCCCACTGCTAACACATTGTTTGACTGTGCTCCCAGATCCACTGGAAAATTATTCTCCGGGAGATACAATCTTTGTCTTATAACTTTCTGTGGTCAGGCAAAAAATGAAAAAATAAATAAACAAACAAACGACAGGTATCATTTTAATAGAAGACAGCTTCTTAAAATCCCCCGATACGAAAGCATCGAGCTATTCCTTAAACCTTTCTTGGATCAAAAAACGTATTGGCACACCTGCCCACCCCCCCCCCCCCCCACCCCTCCAGGAAAACGTTAGTTCGCTATGATTTTGAATACCACGAAAATCTGGCACTTACACAAAGAAGGGCTTTTGAAGGTTGGGGAACGTACAAATATATTTTGGAAAAACGTACTGTTTACATGGTGCAGATTCAAAAGTCAACACAACCTCCCTAAAAGTGTTTTGAACCAAGAAAATTGTAAGGAATAACAGTATGTTTTACTAGCAGGAAATTTTAAGCCACCGTCATTTATTCAATTGATAGCTGTCGTTGGTGTAATTTCTCTTTAAATGCAATCGTTAACCCTTTACCTAACGAATCGCCGCATCCGCCCGCGTAATATGCAAATTCAGTAGTTGAAAAAATATTATTTTTCAAAAATTGTCAACAAAACCATATCATGTGACCCCTCGTTGGAACGAGCTCGTCGAGCTCGTTCCAACGAGGGGACACATGATATGGTTTTGTTGAAATTTTTTTAAAAAATTGAAAAAAGGATATTTAAAATAATAAATTTTCATATCGTCTGCGTTGGGTAAAGGGTTAAGGGTTAAAGAAAGGAATTTTAATATCAAAGAACAATGTCGCCGAGTCCTGCTTCAATCGTTGACTACCGCCCTGCAAGTTTGCCTTTCCAGCACAATAGCCAGCAATACTGCAGTAAAGTCATCGCCATCAATATTCACCAGGGACGGATGGGCCAAAAAAGTTACCGGCAAATGCAGCGAGAGCGGACCTGGTAAAAACTTTGATTTTTCGAAATAAAAGAACGCTTGTTACGACCCGTAATGTAATAAATGCCCATAATGTAATACCTACCCATAATGTAATACAAAAACGACCCATAATGTAATACGAACCCATAATGTAATAAAAAACGACCCATAATGTAATAAATGTAATAACGTGTAATAAATGTTAGGTACCCATAATGTAATAAAAAATTTAAAAAAATAGATACAAATTACACTTTTCCAGGCCCGTAATGTAATAAAATTCTAAGTTTGATTATTGTTTTTTCTCTTTACTCCAGCAGTGCGTTCGGCTACTTATGACACATCCTACGCCTTCATCAATGCTGCCAATGGCCCCTATGCCGTACACAGCCAACATGTGTGGGTGTGTTGGGATTATGATGGAGAGTATTCCGGGACCTGGGGCGGGTATACTCTGCTCTGAGTGGCAGGCATTATCCCTCTTCTATTTGTACCACCCGCGCAAACGTCTTCCTCAATAGCCTCTACTGCCCTGCCACAACCATATAGGTCTACCTTACCAGACATTCAGTAATTTTGATTCCAGGATGGTCATTTATAACTGCAATCATCATATTCGACCGGCTGTTCACTTGCACAAAAGCAATGTGGGTAGCAGGTTCGTACTGTTAATAAATGCAAGTAACTCTGGCCAAAGTTGCTGGGGCAAAGGGTGAAAGGGTGGAGTGGGTGCCGTGGGATTTGGGTGCACCAAGACTGGATAGTGGCGAGGGGGGGGGGGGGGGGGTAGTGTGGGATACAAGGAAAAGATGGAACAGAAGCAAGACGTTGAGTCAAGCGGCGCAGAGGAATATCGGGAGGCGATATGGTAGGTGTACTGGTATTGGGATAGGGGATATCCTATAGCTCGATGGGATTTGGATTAGGCTACTTTCCTCCAAATTAAGCGTACGATCTATCCTCTGTCTCTCCAGTTTTCACTACCTGAACAAATTAGTCATTTCCCTGTACTGTACTACTATAAGTTTATGTCAAACCCACCGCACCTGGAAACCAATGAGCCCGATACCAGGATGACACTTAATAACGACCACATCATATTCCCGATCCTGTGATAACATGTGTCAAGAAATATTATTAGTCCACCACACGGCCTTCCACCTAAACTACCTACAGTCATGGCAGTTCCTGGCGGTTGGCAGGGACTTCCTGCCAACCGCCTACTCTATCACATCGACTATTCGCGTGTTCATCTCCGCTATTGTGCCATCTTCTCCTAAGTTACACCCAAACAACATACATAGCTAGACACGAGGAGTAACATGGGCGTATCCGTTTGACCGGGTGTGTGACCATCAAACCGGAAACCTTGAACCTGTGTATCGGCTCCTGCTGGGCGATTGTCCTGAAACTTGGTGTGTGGTTCGGGCGCCCAACAATTTTGCCACATCCGATGCCCGTCATGTGTGACCTTGATATTCTAACCGTTGACCTTGAACCTGTATCTCGGTTCATGCTGGGCCGATTTTCGTGAAACTTGGTATGTGGGAGTAGTTCAGGACGCTATATATATATATATAGAGAGAGAGAGAGAGAGAGAAAGAGAGCCCCGAACTACCCCCACATACCAAGTTTCACGCAAATCGGCCCAACATGAGCCGAGATATAGGTTCAAGGTCAACGGTGTGAATATCAATCAAGGTCACACATGACGGGCATCGGGGGTGGCAAAATTGTTGGGCGCCCGAACCACACACCAAGTTTCATACAAATCGGCCCATACACAGGTCACCGGATTGATGGTCAAGGTCACACCTCACGGTCAAACGGATTTGCCCATGTTACACCTGGTGTTTAGCTACGTATGTTGTTTGAGTGTAGCCTAGGAGAAGATGGCACAATAGCGGGGATGAACACGCGAATAGTCGATGTGATAGAGTATGCGGTTGGCAGGAAGTTCCTGCCAACCGCCAGGAACTGTCAGGAAATGTAGGTGGTTTAAGTGGTAGTCCCCACAGCTCAGAAAATGCTGTGGAATGCTTTTCCAATCAACATAATCTCAAGAACCACCAAAACTACTCTCTATTATAGATCTGCATTCGTCCTGTGCATACTATGGGTGATGCCACACCACTGGTGAAATTTATTTGAGAATGCAATCCCCTGAGCTCAATACAAAGAGGCTGCTTTGTACAACCAAGTGATGTGCACATTAACTCGACTCAGTTGCTGGTCACAGCCACAGGTGAACATGACATACTCTTAACCAATCTTCTCGCAAAGGTGGCCTGCGTGGATGATAGCAGTCTACAAGGCGTTTAACTTGCTTCGGTTCATATCAATTGAGGGTGTTCAATCTGTGGTGTGTTGAGGTTTTAGAAAAATAACACTGAGAGGAGTTGAAACCATTTCACTCAGGGCTGTCACTATTGAAACTGATACAATTTTTATTGAAAATGTAAGGTCTTTCTTGCATGCGCGAAGTGCAAACTATTTGACTGGAAAGCATTTGATAATATTACTTGACACATGTGATCACAGAACCGGAAATATGATGTGGTCGTTATTAAGTGTGGTCCTGGGCTCAGGCTCATTGGTTTCAAGGTGAGGAGGGTGCGACATGAACTTATAGTAGTACAGTACAGGGAAATTACTAATTTGTTTAGGTAGTGAAAATTGGAGAGACAGAGGATAGATTGTACGCTTAATTTGGGGCAAAGTAGCCTAATCCAAATCCCATCGAGCTATAGGATATCCCCCATTCCAATACCAGTACACTCACCATATCGCCTCCCGATATTCCTCTGCGCCGGTTGACTCAACGTCTTCCTTCTGTTCTATCTTTTCCTTGTATCCCACACTATACGCCCCCCCCCCCCCCTTCACCCCCCCCCCCCACTATCCGGTTATTGTGCACCCAAACCCCACTGCACCCCATTACGCCCTCTGCCTCAGCAACTTTGGCCAGAATTGCTTGCACTTATTAACAGTATAGGAACCTGCTACCCGCATTGCTTTTATGCAAGTGAACAGCCGGTCGAATATGATGATTGCAGTTATAAATGACCATCCTGGAATCAAAATTATTGAATGTCTGGTAAGGTAGACTTATATGATTGTGGCAGGGCAGTAGAGGCTATCGAGGAAGTCGTTAGCGTGGGTGGTACAAATGGAAGAGGGATAATGCCTGTCACTCATAGCAGAGTATACCCGCCCCATGTCCCGGAATACTCTCTATCGTAATCCCAACACACCCACACATGTTGGCTGTGTACGGCATAGGGGCCATTGGCAGCATTGATGAAGGCGCAGGATGTGTCATAAGTAGCCGAACGCACTGCTGGAGTAAAGAGAAAAAACAAAAATCAAGCTTAGAATTTTATTACATTACGGGCCTGGAAAAGTGTAATTTGTATCTAATTTTTTTAAATTTTTATTACATTATGGGTACCTAACATTTATTACACGTTATTACATTTATTACATTATGGGTCGTTTTTTATTACATTACGGGTTCGTATTACATTATGGGTCGTTTTTGTATTACATTATGGGTAGGTATTACATTATGGGCATTTATTACATTACGGGTCGTAACAAACGCTGCTTCTCTGCATCTGAGCGATCAATTGCAATCTGCACACAGGGTATTTCGATAGCATATTTATGTCTTCTTGATCGCTCATTCGAAACAAGTGGTTGCATGGGTGAGGGGCGGGTGGGGGAAGGGGGGAAGGGGGGTGGAGGGGGCTGGACCCATCGAAGAGACCATAATTCGATCCAATGGAAAAAAGAGAAGATTTTTCAAACTAACAGGACGCCGTTTCCTTGCATCTGAGCGTTCAAATGCAAACTAGACTGATGGTATATCGAAATGACTCCATGACTCAGTCCACAAAGGGATCATTTCTATAAACCGACAGTCTATCCAATCAGACCCAGTGCGATTTTGGGGGTACCAGGAGACGCCCAATAAGGGGCTTCAGGGTCCCCTATAAAGGGCGGGGGTATCGGGAATTTTCACGGTCGACCATATGGCCAGTCCATCTCTGATATTCACCTCAGAAATATAGCCAATCTATCTTGCCGTCACACTACTCGAATCGTCAATTTTTACTTTTGAATTCGGTGGAAAATCAGGCATAGTCGCTTTGTTTTTATTTTGAAATAGTTCTATTTACACGCGTATTAATTCGATTAGATAGTGCCTAGATGTACCAACGGCATCGCCCGATGTCTCTGAGGTTCCGCGCTACAGTTTCGCACTATTGCACAGGGGTAAAATTAAAAAAACAGGGCATATGGTGAAACTAATGCTATGGAAATTAGAGATATTTTTAGTATCAGATTTATGATTACATTAGGCTATTTGTTGGACAAGATAATTTGAAGCTTTGGTCCAATAGTTGGAGTCTGATGCATTGGGGAAAATTACCAGATGAATTATGAGAAACGGTGGCTTCGAAAAATTTGCTATTTTTTTAAATGTAATTTTTACACGGATTTGTTAACAGGCATGCAACTAAAAATGAGACGGAAACATGAATTTTTTTTCCACATTTTAGAAACAGGGGGTTATATGCCCCAGGGTAAGGTGAGTGGGGATAATGGAAAACTTCTGCTTTTGAGGCTGCTGGGTGGCTGAAAATGACTGGTATTGGCATTTGTGTTCTATTTTGCTGTTTGAAGTCTTGCCTTTGACAATAAATTATTTCACCCACATTCAGATTGCTTATTTCTGCTTAGTCAGATAGTGTTGTATGTTTTTAGTGGATTTGGGAAATGTAATACATGTTATGTGTTAGATAACTAAGTTACAGAATATTTGCATTTAAATGAGTGCATGGCGTGTCATTTTTGGAAATGCCTGGAAAACTATGGAGCGGAACCTTAAGAGCATTTTATTGTCGGTTAGGAACGCTTAAATAAATCCCAATGACCACAGTCTTAACCTTTCACTCTCTGTACAACACACCAAGTTGTTTTGAAAAAATACCTATACATATACAAAGTACATCATCTCTTGAAAAAATTAAACTGGAAAAAAATATATGTTGCCACATGGAATTTTAGTTTAAATTTCGAATTTTCACAACTACCGTATTGTTTTGCACTAAATTACCTTCACACTTCTTTTTCCATGCCTCATGTTTTTGAGAGATTCTCACACATTCCGGCACCAAATTACAAACAAACTTATTAATCCTTTCTAAAGTGGACGAACCAAATTTTAATTAATCGTTTTAAAGTCAAAATATATTTAACCAATCAGCTGATTAGCTCTGTTTAATCCTAGTCACAGCTTTAGGTTGTCAAATGCTCCAAGTCACGTGTTCATTTATTTTGTGGTTCATAACCCGAATGTCATTGTCAACTCTTGAACCAGGAATACACCATTTTTTCAGAAAGGCTTTTATTATTTCTGGTTTGTATGCAATTGTTAGTGATAGTTAACATTCATCAAGTGATATCTCTGCATAACTGGGAAGAAATAAGCGGACATTTTAAGAAATTTGTTGATGTATCCTAATTTCGTAACTGTTTTTGAATTTGCGTCCAGTTTCGAAAACACATTAAGGGAGAGCACTGCATTTCCTAAACACTGAGCTCTGTATTCACGATCGATCTATGCAATTATGAAGAGCCTGGTTGTTATTATTCACTACCACAGAATTGCAGTCATGGTGTCTACTTTTTATTTTGGTCACTGGTGTCATGTCCGTGTGTCATCCGTCGGTTACCCACCTGCGGCAACCGCGTTGTGTCCTTGGGCAAGACACTTCACTCCGATTGCCTACATGGGGGCACGATGACGCTGTGTACTGAGGCGTACTGCACGTCGATGGTGCGCATGTCTTCAACCACTCTAACCCTGCCTGTGCTGCGGTGCTGAGTTCAGAGTTACGATGTTGGGGAGCTGACAGCTGCTCGTCGTTGCTCGGTGGTTCTCTCCGGGTACTCCGGCTTCCTCCACCCGTAAAACTGTCACGGTCACGATTAGCCATTGTGCATAAGTATGTGACATTAAACACCAATAAATAAATAATACATAATCCGTCGGTTAAGCTGTTTGCCCTTTTATAGTGGGTGAGCAACCACCCAACCCCCGAACCAATGGTTGTTACTGCTTATTGTTTCACATTTTAACTGTATTTAACAGTGCTATTGACAGGACATTGGTAGTTAATGTAGTTGGTGGTAATAATAAAATGTTATCTCCAGTGGCTCATAGCAGTGTGGGACTTGAGAAGATGTAGCATGTTGTGGTTGTGGAAATCAGGCAAAAATTGCCCACAAAAGCTATTCGGCAGTCACAAAGACAATGCTGTATATTTTTACTGGTTGAAAACAGAGACTTGTGGATTTTGTTCACACAACTCAGAATAGACGCCAGATTCTTTTTCCTGGGTGGAATCCAAGGGGAGGTCACTCTTGTTTTCTCTTAAGGTTCCGCTCTACAGGTTCGCACTGCTGCACAGGGGTAAAATTCTAAAGTTAGAGCATATGGTGAAACTAATGCTATGGAGATAGATATATATATATATGATTACATTAGGCTATTTGATGGACAAGAAAATTTGAAGTTTTGGTCCCAAAGTTGGAGTCTGATGCATTAAGGTAAATTACCAGATGAATTATGGGAAACGGTGGCTTCGAAAAATTGGCTATTTTTTTAAAATGTTATTTTTGCATGGGTTTGTTACCAGGCATGTAACTAAAGCTATGAATGGAACTAGGGAATTTTTTTTCACATTTTAGAAATAGAGGTTTATATGCCCCAGGCTAAGATGAGTGGGGATAGTGGGAAAATTTTGCTTTTGAGGCGGCTGGGTGGCTGAAAATGACTGGTATTGGCATTTTTCTTATTCGTGAGTACATGGCATGTCAGTTTTGGAAATGCATGGAAAATGTTGAGCGGAACCTGACCGTAATATCCAGGTCAACCAATCAGGCTGCACGAACCTCTGATAACTAATGAAATTGACAAGACATTTGAATTAATAATTCATAAAGCTGAAAAATACAAAACGATTAGGCCAAACAAAATTAAACACTTGATTCTCAGGCAATTTTAAACGAATGAGGGCGGGCGGGCGGGCGGGCGGGCGGGCGGTTTTTATTTTTATTTTTTATTCCTGATGGAATGGTCACCAATGTCTAAAATCCAGTTGTGATAGACTAAAATTAAATGCTAGAGTTTCCATGTTGAGTTCACTGCTAGTGTTTTTGTAACAGTGATCATACAACACAAAATTAATATAGGACAACTAAAATGGAGATAAAAAATAATAAGGAGCTTTTTAAATGATTGAGTGTGAAGCCACAATCGGGCGTTTCGAAAAATGACGGTACCAATGCAAAAGCCGACATTTTCCTTGCCCATGTTTAATCCACGAAACGTAAATAATAGTTTGTTGATACAAGTTTGTTTTATTACAAATTACTGGAGAGCGCCTGTTGGCACTCTCCAATAATTTGTAATGAAACAATTTTAGATGAACGAATTCAGACCACCAAAACCAATCTTGCCCTCAACCAGTTAAATAAATATTCATTTTGTAAAAACAAATGAGAATTGTGTCGCATTTCGCGATGAGAATAACAATACTGTGTCAATCAATGTATACGACATATTGCATCGCAAATTGCGATGAGATTTCGCTAAAATCACACCTTATGATAGTTTTATACATTTTGAATTTTGAGTCCGAAATAAATATGACGAACGCGGGCCGAAAAAAACGAATGTGCCGCTGCCTGAGGATCAGAAGATTAATTTTGTTTATGTTTGACAGAAATCAGATGCCAAAGTGTGTTAGTATAACTAGGGTATCGAGGGATTTATCTTTCTCACTTCTATATTAGTGTGATAGCGGATGTGAGTGATGACAGGGTCATTGGTTATGTCAACAGTGAAGTAAGTAAACACACGGGAGTTCTGTTCCTGACGAACACGCAACATATTAACTCCCAAATCGTCGCCTGAGTGCTAGAATGTCCTATGTCCCGTAGGGGACATAGGACATTCTAGCACTCAGGCGACGAAATACCAAAGGTTGAGTCTTTTCTCGTATTGAGTCGCTGTTGGAATTTATAAATCGTCATTGTTCGTTAACGGCCAAATAGTCAGCGACGTGGGCATTGGGAATTCGTTGACCCCCGCCAAACTGTTTATAATGTCAGTATAATATACATTCATGTCTGACATCTTGCCCTGATAGTTCCTGGGTCACTTTGCTCTGGCTACACCTTGTTATACCTCCAGACACTGGGAGGTAAGCATGAACCCATTGAATCCGAGAGGTCGCTTGTCTATTGGATGTTGAATTACTCACATTGTATTGCAATACTGCCAGTCTCCTGTAGTAAAAAAATAATGCTGATAGGAAAATTTATCGAAAACATGAAACGGTCTGCAAACATAACTAATGATGAAATTTCGGAGAAAAAGGATTCGCATAATCAGTATGTTACAGGACGCTTAGTTGGCCGATACAGAAAGTTTTAGCTATGGAAGTATAGATATTTTGTGTCAACTTGCAGTAAGTTTGGTCTGTATCTTCTTCTCCAGAGGAATCAGTCAGAATGTGTCAAGTTAATTATACAACATCGTTACAGGAGGCAGATCCATGTTTGTTCAATCAAGCCCCCCCCCCCCCTCCTCTCTATTTAATATTTGGGCTCCCAATGGGAGGCGCGAATTTTAACTTAGTGAAATAGAGGGAATAATCATTAACCCTTTAAACCTGAGCGGCCGCTTTCCTATCCAGAGGCATGATACGTCATAATTTCCTTAAGTAGGAGTGAATGTGTAGAGTAGACAAATTAATTAATGCCCCGGGGCTGCACGTTGAAAATATTAATTAGTCTACCCCCAAATAATGAATGTGGACTTCCAGTTGCTGCTATTGAACTAACACGGAAGATTCCACCAGGGTTCAAAGGTTTAAGAAATCTTATTCTTCAGATCCACCAGTCAGAGTCTTTGATATGCATCGTCCTTAGGAGGGGGGAGGGGGGGGGGGGGATAGATAATAGTTTGTTCAAACCATGTACCCGTGGTAATACTTGGCATATTTGATGGACCCCGAATTTTAACTCAGTAGAATATGAGGAATAATCTTTAAATTTAAAACTCTTTTTTCTCCAGATCCACTGGTCAGTTTCTTTCGATATATTGTATACAGAATCCTTACGGTGTTTGGATTTACGTTTAATCCCATTGGGTTATAATTGTGCTCTCTGTGGGAGCCTGAATTTCAGCTTAGTGCAATATGGGGAATAAATATTAAAATCCTCTTCTTCAAATCCACCAGTCAGAATTTTTGATGTTTGAGATACAGCATCCTTACGGGGAAGATAAAGTTTGTTCAACTTAATTCTCTCGATTAGTATTTGAGCTTCCTATTAGAGCCCGAAGTTTAACTTGGTTGAATATGAGAAATATTCTTTAAAAATTTTCTCACGAACCTCTATCAGAATCTTGTGATACATGGTATACACTATCCTTAAGGTATGGGAGTCAGTACATGTTTTAAAAATCAAGTCTCTGTGTTTATGTTTGTGCTTTTTAATTTAGACCAATTTGAGGAATAATCTTTGAAAATCTGCTGCTTCAGGTCCAATGGTCAGATTCATGGTTGGGGGTGTGCGTAGTCAGTTCAAGTTTGTTTAATTTAAATCCCTAGGTTGTTATTTGGGCTCTCTATTTTCCAGTACTAGAAATCTGGGCATTATTTGTGTGGTAGCATCTCATTCCCCGAAACAAATCATCTTACTGGACAACAGAATATTGAATAGTTACACGACTTCATTCCTCTGTAGTGTTTAATAGCCACAGATACTAATTAAATTATTTTTTGAACAACTTTGTCGGGTGAGCACCTCAGGCTTCGCTCAGCATCTTGTTTTAATAGAAACGTAAATACAATCACGATACCTTTTTTCTAACTTCTGCGAGGACAATTTATGGGGTACCTTATTTCGTGGCAATGTGATTGGTCTTATTCAGGTTTTTGCCTTTGAATTCATCGGCCAATAATCTGATGTTTAACACCCTATGTTCAATGCTGGGAACGGAAATTCGCCGGTTTCCGGCTCCGAAAGCCGGCCACGCTATCCGGGAAATCTATAGTACGTAACCGGGAATCACACATGGCACTGGCCGTGTGTTATACTGAAGCTTTGTATTGAAAAACTGCCCCAATGTAACTTTGTAAGATTTCGTCAGAACTTTCGCGTCTGGAACTTTTAGAATCTTGCTTCCTGAAGAACCCTTTTCACCAAATTACTGTAGCTCTCAATCAGTTCCAGAGGACTCCTCTCTTCAACACAAGATCTTCACTTGTTTTACTAGTATCACTTACAATTCACTTGCTTCTTCACTGCCGTCACCAGTCTCCTCTGCTTCAAGCAGAGGAGACTGGTTACGCCGTGAAGAGGGAATTGAAGCCAGAAGGTAGAGCTGATAAACCTTGCAATTCAGGAAATGAAGATGAATGGAAGCGGGTTTGGGTTTTCACACTTCTCTTTGGAAAAGAACTTTTTCTGTATGGAGTTGGCAGATTGTCAATAAAATGTTCATTTTCTCGAAAATAAATGTGTCGTGTTACTCTCGTAAATTTACTCGATATTATGCGGGACATTTCCCGGTTCGTGGTTCTGAGTATAATTTCATTCCAGTTCTCGTTACTGTAGAAAACCGGGAATATATTAAACCTTACTTGTCACCTATCATCTACATTACCCACGGAGGTATGTTGTCGATGGCGAAATTTATTGACCCATAGTGTGTTTTATGCTCTAAGATAACAATATTTACAAACCACGTTGTAGTTTGAAAATTCTTTAATAATAACGAACTTCAACGCAGCAAAGGACTGTTTGGGTATGTCATTGCGTGTGATTTATTTCCAGTCCGCAATATTGTTGTCAAATAAAATCATAGAGACCCTACGCAATTTTCTTGACGGGAATGATTGAATCAATTTGCTTTTCAATGTGTCATTTTACCCAGCACGAATAGCAAACGATACCTGCGAACAAACTTCTCAGTTAACTAAACAATTTCATTTTTGCCTACAAAATGTAGCTTATGATCCCTTATTGGAACGAGCTCGTTCCAATGAGGCGTCATAAGCTAAGTTTTGGAGGCAAAAATTGAAAAGATATTAAAATTTCGTCGACGTTATTTGTGAATAGCACAGGTCATGTTGGCTGTTGCTTTTAGTAAACAGTTACTTGAATATTTAGGAACTATCGGGTCCGGACTAACCCCAACCCTTCCCATAGCTTCCCCAATCTTATAGCATATCGAGAACTTCCAAGGACAGCTCTCAATAAGCTAGGAAATAGTACAATATTATAAAAGGTACGGGTTTCGTCCTTGGGGAAAAATGGATTCGTAAGGGCGCGAATCCGTCTGATGGTAGCATTTGTTCATTCGGATACCAGAAAGGTGTACATGCCGTTTGCACCCTTCCAGAAATAAGAGCAACGTTCCAAATTTCGAACAACGTTGCGACAAATGTCAAACGTAAGCAACCACTAATGCTTGACGGTGGGTCGAGATCTGTGATTCACGATATGGCGATTCCAAAGCCGCAAGCTCATAATATTGCACAGTTATTCTTTCTGACAGAACATAGGTGAGGTTTTAAAACACTTCCCTAATGAGTTATAATTTCCCCCAAAGGAAAGAAGAGAAAAGTTCCTGGCAGAAAGGTTTGAAACTGGGATGGCTTTCATGTAAGGGGCATGAACTTTGTTTGACATGTATGTAGTCAATATTTATATATATGGACAATATGCATATATGACACATATATGTTTATATGCCATATATAGTTCGTGTCTCTTATACGAAGAACCCCCTCCCTTAAAACTCCTCTCACCCCGAGCTGGATGATTATAGAACTGTTAGCTCATAACATTTCTCGGTTATTCACACTGAACGGGCATGCAATCCGTTTTATATATTTCCCCGATGAGTTTCATTTCACCAAAACGAGGGAAAGTTGAATATTCCTAAGGGAATGGGTTTCAACTCGTACCATTCTCTTTCCCTTGTTACATGGTACTAATCTTTGGAGCAAGCGACTCTGTTGTTTACTTGAAGATATTTTATGAACTGCGGCTTATTAAACCAATATGTGACGTAATGGTTATACCCGCACATATATTGTCATTTAAAGTTTTAATTTTATTTTCAGTTTCAATTTTCACTTCCAAAACACTGCTTATGACTCTTAATTGGAACGAGCTCGCTGAGCTCGTTCCAATGAGTTGCCATCGGCTATATGTTCGGAACTTAAACTGTTCAGTTCTTCAAGAAAGATTTCGTGTGATAGCCATGTGAGCCCAAATGCAATCCGGCCTGTATTATTGTTTTACATGTCGACAGTCACGCACGCACGCACGCACGCACGCACGCACGCATACCCACCTGCGTGGTATTTTTCATGTATTACACAACTCTCGTTCAATAAGTTTGCGTTCAAGTACCGCCGTGATGATAAGTTCACCTGACGTACAATAAGATAAAAAAGTGTTAACTCATGTGTTTATTTCTAGTTATCGCGTACAGATATAAATTGTGCCTGTGTTGACTAACCTAATTTCGAAATGAAACCATTTTTTTTTCTTTTTGACTCTCTTGCGACTATGTATTTCTTTTCGCATTTTTCCCTATCACTGTTAGATTCATGGGTATGAACCTTTCACTGTGTGCAAAGTAAGGGGATGTAATTGGCAGGTTCCGGGGAAAACCCGGGAAGTGGAAACGTGAACGTTTCTTGTGATAAACAGGTTCTGTTTTACTGTTTAAATGGATCCGGTAACCGACGCCTGGGTGAGAATTCTCTAAAATCGGCGTTGTGTTTATTTATTTATTTATTTATTTATTTATTTATTTATTTATTTATTTATTTATTTATTTATTTATTTATTTATGTTTTACAACACTTTTATCAACCAGGGAGGGATGCAGTGGCTCAGTGATTGCCGCATTGGAATTCAACTGAAAAGTCCACGGTACGATCCCGGCCAGCGGAAGCTGCGTTGTGTCCTTTAGCAACTCACTTAACCCTTTACCCAACGAATCGAACGCTTCTGCGCCCACGTAATATGCAAATTCAGCAGCTGAAAAATATTATGTTTCCGAAAAATGTCAACAAAACCATATCATGTGATCCCTCTTTGGAACGAGCTCGTCGAGCTCGTTCCAAAGAGGGGTCACATGATATGGTTTTGTTGACATTTTTTGAAAAAATTTTAAAAATGATATTTCAAATAATAAATTGAAATCGTCTGTTTTGGGTAAAGGGTTAATTTCGATTACTCATGTGGCGACACGACACTGGTGCACTTTCCTTCAGCCAATCCTAACACTGCTTGTGCCGAGTTAGTAGGTTAGGGAGTCTGACAGTTGCTCGTCTTTGTTTGGTGGTTGTTTCCGTGTACTGCCGCTTCCTACACTCGTAAATTTCTCTTTTCGGAGACGCATCTGGCAGTCAAAAAAGTGTCGTTAATAAATAAATTAGTAAACAACACCCAGAGTTATATCGTGTCGTACAGCTTTATTGGGGGAGAAAGCCTAATATCCAGAGAGAACCACCGAGCTGCGACGCGTAACTGTCGGACTCTTCCAACTTATTAACCCCACAGAATGGGCTTAGCATCAGTTGAAGGAGTGTGTACAATTGGCGTTCAATAACCTTAGGACACTACTCCGCCGAGCTCCCATTTAGGAAATTGGGATTACGTGACCTGAAAAGGTCAACAAAATTACTCATGATTGACAGAATTTGATATTAAGTGGAATGTAAGCAGAAACAAAATGGGGAAAATAGCACATTGGGCAAAAGGGGTAATTAATTGCAGTTTGTGATGTATTTTTAGTTCATTTGCATTATGTGCAATAGATAATACATTCTAAGAGCTACACTTTTGTTTTTAATAATTTAAATATTTAATGAATTTACTTTAATCAAATATTTTTTCTGCGCACATTCTCATCGTTGTGATGTCCAGCATCGACGAAACTAACACCAACGATTCTGTCGTTTGCGGTGTATGTGCGCTGAAGCCTGAAATCGCGATATATTGTGCCACGAAGATATGAAGATTGAAAGTTTTGAAAATATGCTAATGAAGCTGATGTAAACAAAATCTTTCATGCTAGAGAGGCGAACAATTTTGTCTAGAGAGTATGGTGGGTCATTTCAGTCAATGATATTTAAAAGGAACGACCCTATCATTCCATGGTATTATTATGTTGGCGGGAGAAGAGGCCAGATATTGTACTGCAAATTGCGACTAAGTTGTTGCGACTCGAATGGTCACATGTATGAACGATTTCTGCGCGATGACCCGAAATATTCCTGTAATCAGAAATACGAGGACTCTGAGCATTACTTTCTTTTCTGTCCAATCTATGATATCTAAAGATAAATTATAGCATTATCTTATCGGGAAATGAAACAAAACAGCTTCAGAAAATATTTGCATACAGTTAAAACTAGAAGTCCTGTCATGAAATGCGCACAAATAGTACGTCAATCTCCGCGTTAATCTACGCGTTGTGAGCATAGTACGGCTATCAAATTCTGCATGTATGGTTTGTGCACAAGCAATGTTTCAGCCAATGGACCTCTTGGTAATCCAGAGGTCCATTGGCAGAAACAGTGCCTGTGTTTGCTATGAGTAACCAGGAGAACCTGCCGTGCTTTGGATGCCATTCGATATGGCAACTGCGCGCAATTCCTACACACAATTAAGCCTAGATAAGCGCACACTTCGTGACATGACTTCCAGGTTTAACTGAATTTAGAGCCGTACATAACAACATCGAACAAACGATGAGATTCCAATGATTACCCGAGTAATAGAATGACTTACCTCAATCAGTCATTACACCCCAATATCACACTGAAGGGTCTTATCAGGACTCATACTACAAGTTAGTTTGACAAAAACTTTGATTGATAGGAATCTGTGCCTAGAACAAACTTCACAACTCTGCACTTGTTTATGCACCATTGTTTGTAAAATAAGAATGGCTATTTTATGTATCGGTGAGGTATATATATAGGCATATGCCTGTTTACCAAACCATTTCATGTCGAATAAAATATTGTTCATTTAAAAAAGTAATATTTTCTATGGCAGTGTTTAACTTAGTACAGATACTCTTATGTTGAAAAAGAGTCCGTTTAACAAAATCAAATATGACACAGAAATGTGATTTGACAGACATTGTGTAAACGTTTAAGTGGACACCGGTAGAACATAAGCGCCGAAAATTTTGGACGTTTTGTTGTCACTCGTGTCAATTTACCGGGCTACACTGAGAATGACATCAAACTGAAGAAAATGATGTACTTATTTAACTGTTTCAGTAGCGGAATCAATAGCGACCATGACTGCGTGTCTACATGGCGTGATTGGAACTCGCCTGCGTACAATGAGAGAGTCAATCTCGCATTTTGTGTACTTTCAGTTTAGCGCGGCTCTGAAAGTCACATTTTTAACTACGTACTGCCCGTTGATAACTCTAGAGGCGCCTGGCCGTAGGATCCACCGGACAATTCTCGGTGGGCCCCCTACTGACACCTGGGGCCCACAAAATTAATGCAGCCCAACACCTGTTGGTTTCTGGAATTTCGTAAAGACGCACAAAAGGCGAAATTGATCTGGTTGCATAGAATGCCGGTTTATTGTAATTTTCTCTGTGTGGACTGCCAATGATATTCCACGTAGAGAAAAATTCGATATACAAGCAGTCTAGCCTGCCACTGATAACTCAGAGGCAAGGAAACAGTGTTCTTTTAATTTGAAAAATCAAATCGAAATTTTCTCCCATTTAGCCAAATTATGGTCGGCCCGATGTATCCGTGCACCCCTCACTCCTTGTTAATACCATTCTTTCCGAATGAGTGATGAAGATTACACAAAAACGGCATCGAATGTCCTCTGTGCGGACTGTCATTGATCGCTCAGATGCAATAAAGCATCGTTCGTTCAGTTCGAAATATCAAAATTTTCTCCAGATCCAGTCCGCCCCTGGATAACTCATAACTGTAAAATCATTAAAGGCGCACGTCGAAAGCTCAACACATTTGGAGTCCTAAATGGTGTTACAGTTTCATTTATTTTTATCTTAGAAAGACAAATACGGCTACTGGAGAATTATGTAGAATGGCAATCCCAAAGGACGTATCACACAAAAGAAAAATATTTTACGTCCACTGGGTCTAAGTTTGGCCAAATATGGAAAACGAATTCAGGTAAGGCAAATTCCACTTTCCGTTTCTGAAAGTATCGAAATTAAAAGTATTGATGCATTTGCAATTCAAATTGTTTTTTGCACACAGATCAATGCTGGAAATGAATAAAATTGACGGGTACAGTTTTGATACTTTTGTGCGTCTTATGACATACGAAATCAAACAGCGCGTTGATACTTTTGTACGTCTTTTGATGTACAAAATCAAACAGCGCCTTTATATATTGGGGTCATTTGTTTTGTTATTATTTTTCGATTTTTTAAAGTTTTAAACTCAATTCCTATTTTCTCATGAATAGTGCTCAGTGACAACCGTTGAGCCAAATGTTATCACAGCTTAAAATACTAATATAATCCTGCTGTCAATTCTTCTTAACTGGTTAAGTGCAAGACGTCACTATCAGGGCTTTAAAAAATAAGGATACCAGAGCAAAAGCCAACACTTCCCTTGCTTATATTTCATATCCAATCAAATTTAATACTAATAATATTTTGTTTATATCAATTTGTTTTATTACAAATTATTGGAGAGTGCCTGAGGGCACTCTCCAATAATTGTAATAAAACAAGTTTTGAATAACAAATTCAGACCACCAAAAATAATCTAACCCTCAACCAGATAATCACTAATGTGAAAAATATCTTGTCATTTGTACGTTTGACGTCGCATTTTGAAAAACACTGAAGAAACTGAACTCCCAGTGATGTTTGAACGTCAGAATAATTAAAGTCTCAAAGGGTTCATTCCTCGCTAAATCAGAGACGAGAGTAAATTGCACCCGTAAAATGTTAGTATATGAAGTTTCGAGGGAATACTGTCACCAGAAACCTTAACCCTTTGGACACAAGCGGCCACTTTTCCTACCAGGAACATGATACTTTATAACGTCATTAAATTGGATGGCTGTTCAGTAAATGTGTTGGGTAGACCAAGCAGTATTTTCAACGTGCAGCCCCGAGGCTGCACGTTGAAAATTTTGAATGGTCTACCCCAAATAATGAATATGGTCTCTTCTAATTGCTGCCATTGAACTGGCATGGCAGATACCATTAGTGTTCAAAGGGTTAAATTTATAAGGAATTGCTGAATTATGACAGTAACTTGCCACTGGCCACAGTGTGCTGTTTTCTCGAAACAACACACATTTATATGCCCTCACAGTATATTGGTGCTCCACAATATTTTTCAACAAGTGCATTTTTTAGCTCTCGTAAAATAGAAATCACGGGTGCTGACGGGAGCAATTCCACTCGCACCCGTCTCATTTCCAGGACTGACAGATTACGAGCATGGATACTTGCCAGCACATAATTACGCATCTGTCTTTCAGGGACACTGATTTACGAAAAACAACTACTTTATCAACAACAACGTGAATACAGCATTTCAATGCCTGTGCTTTGTGTTTCATTTCTAATTTTATTTTACAGTGTTTGATGCCTTTGGTAAACCCTCACCTGGTGTTCAGAAGGGTAATACGTATTTTGTGGGATCATGGGATGAATGCTATGCCGTGAGAGCCACGATACCCGATAACAGTTCGGTAATGGTGGATCCGTCAGATAACGTCACATACGTACTTGGAAACATAATCAGAAATGACACAGTTTCTTTCAGAACCAAATTCTGCAAAGCACAGTTTCAAGTTCCGGACTCCTTCATACAAAGCATGAACGTAGTAAGTACATAACATAGGAGATATGGCAGGTAAAAAATCCAATTTATTTATTTATTTATTTATTTATTTATTTATTCATTCATTCATTCATTCATTCATTCATTCATTCATTCATTCATTCATTCATTTATTTATTTATTCATTTATTTATTTATTGGTGTTTGATGACACTTTCGACATCCATGGACACCCCATGTCGGAGTACCCAGAGACAACCACCGAGCAACGGCGAGTAATGGCAGACTCCTCAACGTATCAACTCCGCTCAAGCAGCTTTAGAATTGGTTGAAGGGGGTGAACTATTGACCTGCAGCACGTCTTAGTTCACAGCGGCACAGTGCCCACACCTGGGCAAAACGGAATGAGTATCTTTCCCAATGACACAACGTACTTTCCCGGAGTCGAAACGTGGACCTTTTGAAGTCCAACGCCGTAACCAATAATAGACTTCTTTTTCATTCGTCTTCTATTAGAATACGCCTGTCAGATATGGGATAAATACACTTTGGATTTGTCTGATCGTCTAGAAGCTATCCAATACGAGACTGAAAGAGTTGTCATTGGCATTGGTGCAACACGCTGTACTCCTAAAAGTAAACTGGAGCTAGAATGTGAGTGGGAACGACTTGCAAGTAGACGAAAAATATCCAAACTCGTCCATTTCCATAAAATCAACCATAAACACACGCTGCCTTACCTCTACAATCTACTCCCGCCACTGGTTTCATTGACACAGAGATATAGCCTAAGAAATTCCGATAACCTGTCAGAAATCTCCACTCAAACCATGCTACGTCAAATATATTTCCTCTACTCAGCTGTCAAAGCGTGGAATGAACTCCCCAAACATGTTCGGCAAACAAAAAAGGACCATGGGCTTTAACCCTTTACCCAACGTAACGACCAAAACTGGACAGCGCTATTCTCAAAAATCGCCATTTAATTTTCATTAGTTTTTCAATTTTTGGCTCAAAAACATAGGTTACGATCTCTCGTTGGAATGAGCGCGACGAGCGAGTTCCAACGAGGGGTCATATCCTATGCTTTTGAGACAAAAAATGAAACAATGTAGTTATTCATGAATTTTTTTAGCAAGTGTCGTCTGCTTTTTATGTTAGGTTAAAGGGTTAAAAGCTACCATAACAAAGCCCTCGTAACTCAACCATCACATTTGTCTCACTATTATACACGTAAGCGCCAAGATATCCATTGCACAATAAGGTTCGAATGTAGTAATCTTCAAGCCCACCTTTCCAGGAATCATATATCGTCTACATATCTACGCAAATGCGAGTTAATTGAAACTACAGAACATTTTCTTTTTCATTGTGTGAAGTACAAACATGCACGAACAAAAACGCTGGGTAACTTGTCAGTGTCTGTTGGCCATTTTTAAGTTGCTGACTTCAACTTGGAAGGAATAACTCATGGGCTACCGGTAAATGACACAACTGTGCCTTTCCTTACAGCGTTGGATTATGGTAGTTTTGAAGTTTGTCAGTCTTCTTTTTCTTTTCAGGATACACGCGGGTTAGAAGTGAAATTAACTTGGGGACTTTGCCTTCCAGAATCTTGCAGGTCTTCTGACATTGGCGAATTTTTCAAGTTGGGTGAGTAAAGCGCCGTTGCATATGCAAATAACCTGTCATGGACTTCCATACCAGATTATCTCCAATCTCCATTTCTCAACGAAAAGAGGAATTAACAAAACAAGTTCAGTACATTAAACATGGGCAATAAAAATAGACCTCGATGACATGGAATATGTTTTAGCATTCCAGTTATAGAATATTAGCTTTTTATTGAAATAATAAATCAAAAACTCCAAATGTATATTTTTCGATACGTGTCGCGCATAATGTAAACATGCGATCGACGACCGGTGTTCGAGTCAGGCGCAAGAATACAACTATCTTTGACTTCGTACGCATAAATATTTGCGCTAAAGAAAATTCAGCGGTCGGTTACTAAACAACATAATGCACTAAACAGTCGAGGAAGTATGTGTTAATTTAACACTACAGCTCACGTGGTTTACGGGAAACTGAACCACAGCTGCAAAGATAACCCTAAACAAGAGACAACTGAAAGTCTACTAGTGCATACAAAATAGTATGCGAAATGTTATATGAAAAAAAGTAATATTTGAGAACGCATAGAAATGAAACAAATTATCTATCGTAACCGTCCGTAAATAATGTGATGAATTATATTTTCCTGCTATCAGTTTAAAACACCCCGGGCTTTTAATACTGCTGTATTCTCACCTCTCCAACAGACTGAGGTAATAAATTTTCACACTTCTGCTATAGACTGTACTATTGTTATTGACAGGTATTCACGGTAGGTCGTCCTCCACTTTCCAGCAATGTTATGACAGAGATCTGTCATTGGGGTTAGAACCTGAAACTGAGCATTGCAAAATGGGTATTACTGATGGGTAATACCGAGGAAAATAACCAATTAAATTTTGCACTGCTAGTCAATAATGAATTGGTTAGATTACCAATTGCATTAAGGGAAAGTTGAAATTATTCCATTCAACAATGTATCTTCAATTGAGTGCAACAAGGCGCCATCTGCAATGCCATAGC
The DNA here is from genome assembly GCA_031216915.1 of Pictodentalium vernedei. Taxonomy (NCBI): domain Eukaryota; kingdom Metazoa; phylum Mollusca; class Scaphopoda; order Dentaliida; family Dentaliidae; genus Pictodentalium; species Pictodentalium vernedei. Next base: position 65,219,264 of record CM062290.1, on the reverse strand, counting down.
ATTGCAGATGATGCCTTGTTGCACACGGGAAACGATTTAATTCATTTTATAAATGTCATGTACGAAAATGTATGCCCAAATTAATATTGATACAAGTACACTTATTAATGTCTGAAATGTATATAAGGCAATGTATTTAATTTAATTCTAAATTGTCACAGAAAAAAATAATGTGTATAAACCCCAACCCCAACTACAAATATTGTACAGGCTATACTTTAAATCGTCATTGTTTTCTTATTTTTTAACACCTTATTATGAGAACAATACCAGCTGGCAATGTGAGAACACTTCTTAATAATTAAAACAGTTCCAGCATGTTATTTTCAATATTGAAGTTAGGTGGAGATGGTATCTTCTTAGAAAGTAGCATTTTTAACTCATTGTGGTATAAATCTCTTGGTTCCATTCATGTATATATATATATATAATAAACGTACAGTGTTTTCAAGTAAATAATTTATTCTACTCGTAGGATTAAGAATGAAACCGACGAGCCTCTACGAGTAGAATATGTTTTTTACTTGACATCACCATACGTTTATTTTGGTTATCCCGTAAATTATCTACAGGTCAGTGGCGGCGAAATCTTGCTGTTACTCGCTACGAAACACTACGAGAAGTGAGAGGCACATAGATCCAATTCGATTGACAAACAAAACTGCCAAAAATAAACGAGTCGCAGTGATACATTTTTGTCTAAAAATAATTCCCCTAAAACTTGAGGTAAAGTTGCAAAAAACTTTATTAAATGAACAATGTGTATCTTTCTTATTTTCGTTGTTTATTGTTTTTTACGTCGTCGATTCATCTTGAGTTTTATAAGCAAATCAGACGACACGTGCATTTGTTTATTTACACTTTCCTAATTTGGAAAATGAAACATCACTCATCATGCCCCCACCGAACTTGTATTTCAGCACTTGGTTTCGATTCTTTTACTTTGTGTTTTCTTAGGAATACATTCTTTCAGTGCTAAACTTACGGGGGAAATGTATCACCCTACTAGCAACTGCTACTTAGTGAATAAAGCAATCGTTTATCCAAGACTTTTATTGTTTGAATAAACGTCCATTCATGTGTATATAATTAAACTTTTTTTCGGTTCATGCGTTTTCAGATAAAACGATTGGCTCACACGATTCTGTTTTTTCTTTTCATAACTCAATGAACCGAAAAAAAACACAATTAGGTCCGCCCCCAGCCACGCCCCTATAATACCAGTCTTCGGAGTTGCAACATGGTGTCAAATCAATAGAAGTTAGAACACTGGCACGTTCTAAATGTGAAAAGGAAAAATAAATTTATATTACTAATTTATCACCATGAAATTATTTATAAAATATTTAAATGACCGTGGTGGGTCAATTTTTCTTTTTCTTCACAACTGTATTTATTTGACATTTCAATGTTTACGCACACTGGGTGATCGTCTGCGTTCATCGTTTTACCCAAATCGATTGTAAACAATGGCTGGTCACGACGAATACGGCAATTTTGACATTGCAAATTTGAATACGGCAATGTCATCTGGCTTTATATCTAACTCCACTTTTACAAACTGTGTTTTTCAGTTCTCGGGTAACGGTCAAAACCAAAATACAATGTAATACTGATGGCCTACTTCTACCTACCACGGAACGTAACTTTTACGTGAAGTGAACAGTTGAATGAAATTTGAGGGAGGCGTGGCTTATGACGTTTTCTTTGCATTACGTAATTCATTGGTCAATAAAAAATTTAATGACATAAGTGCATTTGACTTGGAAAGTGTGTCAATTGCTCCCTGCATTTCAATAATATGCGCCCTCTTTTATGCCAGAAAAATAATATGTCTACCCGTTTTAGTTTTTAAGTCTGTGCTCGCTGAAGTAGAGGACGACTAACACTATTTATTTATTTGGGTCGCGAACGTTTAATTATAAGGAATGATCGTTTCTTTTTGTCTATTTCTTGAGTTATGAACCCCCAAAAAACAAACTCCAAACATCGCGTAAATGGGCTACGCCCATTTACACAGTTTGGACTTTGTTTTTTGGGGTTCATAACTCAAGAAATAGACAAAAAGAAACGATCATTCCTTAAATATAGTAAAAACAATAATCATGTAGTTCTTAATCACATTTCACTTTCCTCAAAAACGCGAACTGAAAATACATTTATATCGCTCCTTGAATCCACCAAGGCGCCATCTGCAATGCTAAAGTGGTAGTTAAATTCAAATTTCAAATACCGTACATAATAGCTCAGTAAAAGTGGCATACAAGGAGTGTGTGTGTGTGTGTTGTAAACAGGGAACCCCCCTTCCCCCGTTAATCACTCAAGGGGAGTTTTTTTGTTGTAAGTTCGACTCGTTCCTTTTTCAAAAGTCACTCATTTTTAAACATGTTGTTGTTGTAAATACACGATTTAAACATAAAAGCATCGTTGATAAGGCTTCACAAAATGTGTGTTTTTACTTCGTCTAGTTATCGGCAATCCTCAAGTCGGATCCCACCCGGCATGGAAAACATTGTCATTTCATGTTGAGCATGAACGAAACAGTATATGGGGTGGTATTTGTCACATAATGAGCAATGACATTCGAAGTGCTGGCTATGGGTCGATCGACAGGCATTTCACAGTGAGCTCGGACGTATCTCAGTTACCTTTCACTTTAGGAGGGTATACGATTCATATGCAGCTATTGACGTTCTCCAAATTTGCATATTTATATTTCAAAGACGAGCGTCAAAGTGACGACAATGGTATATATATATATATTTATCATATGACTCGTCCGTTTTGTTCACTTTAAAACATTTGATATTTTGTTTTCATATTAATCAGAGATAAATAAAACCTTCCGTCAGTTTCATTGGTCAGTTTCAAAACTAGACAATTTGATTGGCTGAATAAAATACAACTGGGTCACATTTGCATAATTTCAGTAGGGAGAATTTACGTTATCTGTCCTATTTAGAGTGGGTTATATTGTATTAATCTTTTACCTACAAGAAAAACGCCATTCATTTTTTTTATATTTTCACTTTTTGCTTCCAAAACATAGGTTATGACCCCTCATTGGAACGAGCTCGACGAGCTCGTTCCAATGAGGGGTCATAACCTATGTTTTGGAAGCAAAAAAATGAAACTTTTTAGTTATACGAGGATGTTGTTTCCATGTGCCGTCTGCAACTCAAGTTAGGTGATGGGTTAAAAAGTCATACTAAGTGGCTAATTTGTGCGTGTGTGTGTCATATGATAAATAGAATATGAAATGAGTGTTTTTCTCATATAATATTTATAAAACTCGTCCGAATTTTCTGTTTGGGCTCGCCAGAGGCTCGTCAAAACGGAAAATTCTTAGACTCGTTTCATAAATATTACATGAGAAAAACACTCATTCCATATCCTGTATTTATTTATTTATTTATTTATTTATTTATTTATTTATTTATTTATTTATTTATTTATTACTCGCTGAAAATGGTATTCATCTTCCTGCATCGTATTCCACTCTCAGTGTTGACGGACTATTTTTTTCTAATATTTACAAATCGGTTGAGTTGAATCAGTTATAAATGGTTGTTCTGGAAAAACAAATAAGGAGAAAATCAAATAAATACAAAAGTTCACTGCTCGGATTCGAGTATGATATTTTCCTCTCGTGGGCCGCGTGGATTTTTTAACTCTGCTTACACTTCGTGAAATAATCCTACCCGCTGTATTTGTTTAAAAGTATGTAATTGTTGAGAAGACACCCGGGACAGCAGTAGAAAATAAAGTGAAGTTTTCCTTTTGTTACTTTTAATAAACTAAAAAAGCAGACAGCTCTCGAAGCTGTCTGTTGTTTTCGTTCATGAAAAATTACAAAAAGGACACTTGGCTGTTTATGTCAAGCAAATTAGAAGCAACTAAATATCCGTTCACTGGTTTAGAACATTTAGAAAATGTTATAGTGCCATGTGTTAGATAGCTAATCGTGACGACAACATTATATTTTCAAGAGAGTGGATGATATGCCATTTTTATACGCCCGTTTTGAAAAAAAACGGGTCGTATTATGGTATACCGCTGTCCGTCTGTCCGTCCGTCTGTCCGTCCGGTCACACGTCGTACGATAACTCAAGAACGCTTTGAGAGATTTTCGTGATTTTGGGGTAGGTGGTGTATATCGATGGAGGGAAGCTCCCTTTCGTTTAGTGTCGCCGTTCGATTAGTCATTCCAGAGTTATGGGACTTTATTACTTAGAACATTGTTGGTTTTTTACACGTCGTACGATAACTCTTGCACGCTTTGAGAGATTTTTGGGTAGGTGGTGTATATCGATGGAGGGAAGCTCCCTTTCGTTTAGTGTCCCCGTTCGATTTGTCATTCCAGAGTTATGGGACTTTATTACTTAGAAAATTGTTGATTTTTTACACGTCGTACGATAACTCTTGCACGCTTTGAGAGATTTTTGGGTAGGTGGTGTATATCGATGGAGGGAAGCTCCCTTTCGTTTAGTGTCCCCGTTCGATTTGTCATTCCAGAGTTATGGGACTTTATTACTTAGAAAATTGTTGATTTTTTACACGTCGTACGAAAACTTGAGAACGCTTCGAGAGATTTTCACGATTTTTTGGTAGGTGGTTTATGTTGACGGAAGAAAGCTCTCTTTCGGTTGGTGTCGCCGTTCGATTAGTCATTCCAGAGTTATGGGACTTTATTTTTCACATATCGAACAATAACTTGAAAATGTTTAGAGCAATTTTCATGATTTTTTGGTTGCAAAGTATATGTTGATAGAATGAATCTCCCTTTTGATTTGTGCCGCTGTCCGATTTGTCATTCCAGAGTTATGGGCATTCCAGAGTTATAGGACTTTATTCATCAAAATATAGGCAATTTTCCACTTGTTGGACTTTGAGCAATTTTCATGATTTTTTGGTGGCAAGTATATGTAACTGACACGTACACATGTATACTCATACTGTGTGGTTCCCTCTTGTAGTTAATAACGGACGTATCGTGCGCTCATGGCGCAGATGTTTATTGGAAATGTATTGTAAGTCCCCGAGGCATATGACGCTGGTAAAGACCGAACCTACGACCGTGCGATACCATACAGATGGGGAACGAAATAAACATCCATATTTTATGTGTATAGTATAGTAATATAAAGCACAATAGCTGAAAGCAGTTGTTTGTCTTTCAGCTCCGTTTGCGAAGAAGAACATCTCGTTCAATAATGGATATTGCTATGGAGACGAAACAGTAGACGGAGATGCTTCCGCGATTACAGCAATGTAAGTATTGACTCTATCTGCACTACAAAAGCACCCGAAGTGCGTTATACTCGCTTATCGCCAAACAAACAGAATGCTACAAAATTCAGCGAAAATGTCGGAACCAAATCTGCCCATCCACATCCCACCTTCAACCCTCTGAACCCGAGAGGCCGCCTTTGCGGTCCAGGAACATAAAACGCCATACTTTCTGTAAGTAGAATGACTGCTCAGTTAATGTGTGGGGTGACCCAATATATTCAACGTGCAGCCCCCAAAGATAAATATGAACTCTTCCAATTGCTTGCATTGAACTTACGTGGAAGATACCAATATGGTTTATGGCTTAAGATTGCGTCAAGTCTCTCAAAGGTGTGACCCCCGTTTTTGGTGACGGTTGATGGCGTGAAATATGTTATGTAATGAGTTTAGTCGTCGCAGGGCACCTTTCGAAATCATAAACACCAAACGAAAGCCAAGCCCGAAAGCTCTGAAGACGGTATAAACTTTCCAATATTTAGTAATAGTAGTAAATTATTTTATTATAGGGTCACGTTTCTATACATCTTTACAGAAAAAAATACATCACATTGATACAGATGAGTAAAGTAGCATGAACCTAGCCGTGAAGGCTTATGAGACACTTGAAAAACGATATAAATGTCTATGTATAATATGTACATAATTTTTCAAATCATTCGCACACACAAAACCACCCAACCCCTCCCCACACTCCTCCCCCACCCAGCACCACGACCATTCGTACGCACAACTATGCATCTTAATTGGTAGAGTGCTGGAAGCCACAAAATGGACTTTACTAAAAGCACTGGTAATGGCCCTATCTGTTATTCTCCACTGAAGATAGTTTCCTTTTGGACCTGGTATAATTCAGATATTGTGCACAACAAATTGGTCTGTTACACTTGATTGGATAGTGCCTTCAATATTTGTACTTGTTTTTGTCAATAATAACTAACTGAACTATTTTGTTAATATTAAGTTTGTTTTGCCGAGTAAAATGTGAATTTTTGAATAACTATTTTTTTCCATTTTTATGTTAAAAACATAGATTATAACCCCTCATTGGAACGAGCTCAATGAGCTCGTCCCAATGAGGGGTCGTAAGCGAAGATTCTGAGATAAAAATGAAAGAAATAATGAAAACCGAACGGTGTTTTTTATGAATAGCGCTGGTCGGTTTTTCCAGTTACGTTTGGCTAAGAGTAACTATGTGACTCGGGCTGAAATCAAACAACATTAAGCTTTTGATACTTTTGTACGTCTTATGACGTGCGAAATCAAACAGCGCGTTGATACTACTTTGTACTCATTTGTTTCGTTATTATGTTTCGAATTTTTTATTTTTATTAGTTTTATTTCCTATTTTCTCTCGAATATTGCTCAGTGACAACCTTTGAGCCAAATGTTATCGAAGCTTAATATACTATTATAATCTTACTGTCGGGACTTCCTAACTGTTTGACTGCTAGAAGCCACCATCGGGGCTCTCAAAAATGAGGATATCAGATTAAAATCCAATGGTTTCCTTACTTATACATGTATTTCATATTCAGTTAACCATAAATAATAATTTGTTTATATAAATTTGTTTTATTACAAATTATTGGAGAGTGCCTGTGGGCACTCTCCAATAATTTGTAATAAAACGAATTTTGGATATGAAATTTAGATTGCCAAAAATAATCTAGTCCTCAACCAGATAGTCACTAATAAAAAATATCTTGTTATTGGTACTTTCCGACGTTTGACGTCGCTTTTTGAAAAACGTTGAAGAAACTGAATTCCCAGTGACGTTTGAACGTCAGAATAATTAAAGTCTCAAAGAGTTAAGCTCGGTGTAATATTTTGGGCCTGCAACATCGGGATCATGCAACTAGTTTCTGTGAAACACTCTGACCCTTGGGCATTCGATCAGCGATTGTTCCTCCAAAATGTATTTTGTTGAACGTTGCCTACTTATATCGACCAATTCGGCTCTCCTACCCCTTAAGAAAATGACAGGTGGGGGCCCTCTCTATATGTGACCAAATAGTAAACGCACGAACCAAAAGCTTCATCACAGTTTTTTCAGAGAAGGGGTCCTTTTTTTTCAACCTGTCCTCTCGGTGGAAACAGCGCCCTCTCTGTGTTTTCAATTGTCCTTTCGGTGCAGATAGGCATTTCCTATGTTATGGATGGTGCCTTTCTAAGTAAATAACCAGAAAGTCAAAATCGAAAGGTGCGTATCAATAGTTTGCATTTATCAGTTTGAAGGATTATCCTACGAGGCCAAGTTCGTCTTCTGACTGCATTGCTCTTGTTTAAAGCAGAAAAATATCATGCCACTTCTTTTCGAACATCCGTTCTGAGGAACCTGGTTGATTCACACCCGAGACGGTATACTTTTGTGCCATCACTGCAGATTTGACAGTCAACCAGGACAGAACGTGTACCATAACTACGACGGCACTGTGAATTCTGTGAATTTCGCCGAGGTGGTGTGAGCGGCACAGTGACGTCATTTAAACATGGCTTTCGCTCGCCAAAGAATTGTTACAATGCGATTGTAGATTAAAAACATTAAATGTTGGAGCAAAATTAATGTTAAGTTTGAGCTTATCGCTTCAGACTCTAGTCAAAAATATCTATAGGCATTTTTAAAACGCGGTGCGAACTTGAGTTAATGATTAAAAACAGTCCTTTTGCGCAACGAAACTAACGAATCGGCCAGTAACATAAAATACCACAAAATACACAACTCTTGATTAGAGTATTTATGGAGCAAATGTGAAGTTTAAGCTTAACGTTTGAGAACCTATCCAAAAATAGCTATGAACATTCTTCAAAAGATGCTACGAATTTAGAATAATGAATAAAAACAGTACCTTCGCCCAACGAAACCCTTGAATCGGTCTACCAACTATTAGAATAACCACAAAATGCAACAACTCTCGGTTGTTTTCATTTGACATTCAAAGTTAATCATATACCATCTTTTAGAATGAGCTGTTCGAATTCGTTCCGAAACATTGCCACTAAGTCTTGAAGAGTGATTTTAAAGTCTGCCAGCTGCACAGCAGTGTGCATGTGGGCACCGGCTCATTTTTTTCGGACTGCTGGGGCATATTCACTTCCGGGCGATTGCTCTCGGTAATTGTGACGTGACTATGCCGTTCTTGGTGATTGACGGCACGGCTCAAATGTTTGTCGTCTGTGCTATTTGTAGGGCTGCACGGTATATCGATAAACCGATATATACCGGTATTCAAACCAATATCGATAGAATACCGGTGTAATTACAAAAATATCGGTTTATCGTCATTATTTATTTACCCACAATTTAATTTTCAAGATGTTTTGAGCTATTTAACTGTAGCCCCGAATGAATAATATTATCCCTTTATTCGAGGAATCGTCTGCTTGTGTCCTCGTAAATATACAAATTCAGCAGTTGAAAAAATAATTTTCAAAAATTTCAACAAAACTATATCATGTGACCCCTCATTGGAACGAGCTCCAATGAGGCGTCACATGATATAGTTTTGTTTTGAATTTTCTTGAGAAAATCTGATAAACTAATTTTGAAAATAATAAATTTTGATATCGTCAGCGTTGGGTAAAGGTGTTTCGAACCGCATCATCAAGGCATGCTAATTCGTTCCGACTGTGATGCCTCGAGTCTCGATTGTGGTACTTGTGTTCATATATCTGAACAGTTTTCGATATACCGGTATACTGCGGTACTTTTTGAATACCGATACCGGTATTCAGTTTTGAATACCGTGCAGCCCTAGCTATTTGTGCTGTGGCGTAAGTGAATCAACCAGGCCTCGGGGAATCTGAAAGGCTTTAGAGAGAGAGAGAGTGTGTGTGTGTGTGCGAGATAAAGAGAGAGATAGAGAGAGAGAGAGAGATAGAGAGAGAGAGTGAGAGAGAGAGGGGGAGAAAGAGAGAGAGAGAGAGTGAGTGAGTGAGAGACAGACAGAGAGAGAGAGAGAGAGAGAGAGAGAGAGAGACAGACAGACAGACAGACAGACAGACAGACAGACAGACAGACAGACAGACAGACAGACAGAGACAAGAGGACGCTTTTCCGGCCCAGGAACATGATAATAATATCATTAACCCTTTACCCAACGTAATGGTAAAAACCGGCCAGAGCTATTCTCAAAAATCGCCAATTAATTTTTATTATTTTTTTCATTTTTTTGTCTCAAAAACATAGGTTATGGCCCCTCATTGGAACGAGCTCGTCGAGCTCGTTCCAATGAGGGGTCATAACCTATGTTTTTGAGACAAAAAATGAAAAACATTAGATATTCAAGAATTTTTTTTACAAGTGTCGTCTGCTTTTCAGGGTTAACTTGGACGGCTGCTAAGTGAATGTGTGATGTAGACCAGTCAATATTTTCAACACGCAGACTCAAGGCTGCACGTTCAAAATATTAATTTGCCTACCCGTCCTGATGAATTAGGACTCTTCCAATTACAGCCATTGAACTGACATGGAAGATACCTCAAGTGTCCAAGGGGTTAGTCTCGACTTCTTAATTGTATCCCTTTCATTTTATATAATTTCAAAACTTTTTCCTACAAAGCAGTCAGTTTTCATGGACATTCGGACAATTGCGAAGGTCCTTTAACCGCAATTTGTCTTCTCCCTCTTCACCCTGTCAACCTGGTTCGTATAATTGTTTTGTTGGGGGAGGGGGGGGGGGGGGTGAAAGAGCATCGATGGTTGATTATCTTACAGCAAAGATTACACCCCATAGTTGACGAGGGTCTGTACCAAATTAATACAACAGCCCCACGGAGCAATTTATATAAATTACTACTTATCCTCCTATAAATTCAAAATAGATCAATATGAACCGCATTGGAAACGGCAGTCCTTTTCAGCAACTTAGTAGTGAAAGATTAATGTTTTTATCGGAATTTAATTTATTTGGTCGAAACCCTGTTACTTGTATGTGTTCTCAACAAATACCGTTGCATGCTTTGTATGTAGGGCTTGTAGCTCTTTCCCTGGATGGGTGACCGTCTGAGCGATCGATTCGGACTCCCGCGCGCTGTGTCCTTGGGCAAGGCACTTAACTCCGATTGTCCACACGAGTGCACGATTACGCCGTGTACTAAGGCGTACTGCACGTCGATGGTGTGCATGTCTTCAACCAATCTAACTCTGCCTGTCCTGCTGAGCGGACTTACAATGTTGGGGAGCTGGCAGCTGCTCGTCGTTGCTCTGTGGTTCTCTCCGGGTACTCCAGCTTTCTCCACCCGTAAAACTGTCACCGACACGATATGACCCTGGCTGTTAAATTGTCGTTAAACCTTAATACATAAATAATAAATAGTAGCTCTTTCGGCCACGAATAATAGATAACAATCAGCTACAGCATAGTTACAAGATATTGGTTCGGCACTTGCCTGTTCTGCTCGACCGCTTCAGGTGACCATTATCTGGTCTTAAGGGGGCGCGGTGGCTCAGTAGGTAGAGGTGCAGGCTGCAAGCCGAGAGGTCCTCGGTTCGAATCCCACATGCGGCAACCGCGTTGTGTCCTTGGGCAAGACACTTCACTCTCATTGCCCATGTGGGGGAATGATGACGCCGTGTACTAAGGCGTACTGCACGTCGATGGTACGCATGTCTTCAACCAGTCTAACCCTGCCTGTGCTGCAGTGCGGAGTTACGATGTTGGGGAGCTGGCAGCTGCTTGTCGTTGCTCAGTGGTTCTCTCCGGGTATTCCGGCTTCCTCCACCCGTAAAACTGTCACGGTCATGATTAGCCATTGTGCATAAATATGTGACCTTAAACATCAATAAATAAATAATCCTTAAACATCAATAAATAAATAATAAATAATAAATAAATAATCTGGTCTTAAAATCTAGGTTCGTTAAAGTTATCACACATGAAGTTATTGAACAGGCGAGGAAGGTCCAGTTTAGAAGTATGTAATTGTTAAAAAGACACCTATGACCCAGAAGGAAATAAAGCGAAGTTTCCTATTGTTACTTTTAATACACTAAAACAACAGACAGCTGTCAGAGATATCTGTTGTTTTCGTTTATTGACTGTTACAAAAGGAAACGTGGTTGTTTGTATCAAGCTAATTAGAAGCAACTAAGTAACTGTTCACTTTGCCTCATATTTAGCGAATGTGTTTTTACAGTAATTTGTAAGTTTTTATTCTTCACAAGAAAAAAGGATCAACCGTTCCTCCTGGACTATTATATTAATGTGAAGTATGGTGTTTGTGTTGTATGCCATGATGCGCAAGAGTTGATATAATGAACACAAAAAAAGGTTGCAGAACATTAACAGATGGTGCAAGCGCCGTTTTCTTATTTTTAACCCTTTCTCTAACGTAACGCCAGAACCGGCCAGCGTTATTCTCAAAAATCGCCAATTAATTTTCATTATTTTTAAATTTTTTGTCTCAAAAACATGGGTTATGACCCCTCAATGGAACGAGCGCGACGAGCTCGTTCCGATGAGGGATCATAGCCTATGTTTTTGAGACAAAAAATGAAAAAAATAGTTATTTAAGAATTTTGTTTGCAAGTGTCGTCTGCTTTTCATGTTAGGTAAAGGGTTAAATGGGTTTAAGTAGAGAGTAATAGTCAAACGTTGAAACTGATTTGGGAAGATATTATAAACCTACCACCTTCCGTGGGGGCACGATGACGCGTACTAAGGCGTACTGCACGTCGATGGTACGCATGTCTTCAACCAATCTAACCCTGCCTGTGCTGCACTGCGGAGTTACGATGTTTGGGAGCTGGAAGTTGCTCGTCGTTGCTCGGTGGTTCTCTCCGAGTACTCCGGCATCCTCCACCCGTAAAAACTGTCACGGTCATGATTAGCCATTGTGCATAAGTATATGACCTTAAACACCAATAAATAAATATACCACCTTTCGTATTTCTCCACAGGAAAATGCCTAAGTTTGTTAAATGATGCGCAAATCGATGATACAACTTCGCTATCATTTAGAAATGTCCATTTTTATATAAAATTCACATACCAAGGTGTTAAATTCATTGATAACTTTTGAAAATTAAGGGGAGCTAACTTCCCTTTAAATCTCTTCCTAGGACGAAAATTGTCAGCCTTGGCTGTTCGGTTCATTGAAATTCGGATTGTGGCTTTAAGCTAAAAGGAGGTTATATCTCTTTGTCTTTTTTATGTCCCCCGACTTAAGTCGGGTGGCATATAGTGATTGAAGTGTGCGTGTCCGTGTGTCCGTGTGTGTGTTTGTGTGTGTGCCCGAGCCAATAACGCGAAAACGGTTAGGGCCACAGTCATCAAACTTCACACAATTATAAAGGACCATGGGAGGATATGTCACACACCATATCCGGGTTCGTACCTTCAAGGTCAAGGTCACATTTCAAGGTAACGCTAAAAATCGGTCAATATTCGTGTCTCAGCCATAACTCAGAAACGAATCATAGTACAATTGTTAAACGTTTTACAAATGTTAAGGACAGTCAGAAGGTGTGTCGCGTATAATAGTTTCTGCCGCATCTGCAAGGTGAAGGTCACAAGAGGTGGGGGGGGGGGCATGTGTTTCCTTAGTAACAGTTTTTCTTGTTTCAATCCAACAGTGTAATACTCTCAGTCTTCGGGCTGCTGATTCTAACTGGTACAAGCATAGAAGTATATCTAGAACTCACAGAACCCGTGCGGCGGTACAATAACGAGACAGCAGAGAAATACGAACTCGAGACCAAGAAGGGGGAGAATTCATATGACATTTCAAAGGAGTCTAAAGGAAATGATGAAGCGAAACAGACATACACCGAGATTGGTGAAGTGAATAAAGGCTTCGAAAAGACACAGGATGACAAGGAAACAAAGGGCGGCGACGAAGGGAAGGAGACAGAAAATGGAGAAGCCAAGATGTCAGCTGGCGTTCGTGAGCAACAAACTATCATCGCTGACTGGAAATTCAAGGACGAAAGAGCACAAGGTATTTTTTGTGAATATTGTAGTTAGTTACAAAGGTTGTTCGCGCGGAGGCTCACTGATTAGAGCATTATAACATTTGTCAGCACTAGGGTTTAATATTATATCTCACGTGACTTCCTTGCATTCTGATTGGCTGAAAGATGATACCCTATTTCGTGTAGTTTGCATCCACAGAACTGACCAGGCACTACACGTTTTCTATTTTTAGCACACTACTATATCAGTTTTCTTTTCATACTGGGCGAATAAAACTAATCAGGCTAAATTTAAATATCGATTCACAGAGACACAACATCCACAAAACGACCCGGAAAGAAATCATTGTGGAAAAATGTATCGCTTTTCCATTGTTGAAGTCACATTTTCCGAGGCGTTCATTTTATTCCTTGAGAAGATGATCCATATCTCGTTTCGAAGAGAATGATCCATACCTGGGTACAACATTCATGAGAACGCGTCCGGATGTGAAAAATTGTTTGTTTCGCTGCTCATATTATTTCGCTATTTAATTGTATGTTTTGGGCAGTAAACGAATAAATAATGGAATTCATTTGAATCTTCGGAGTTTTGTATCCCGTACTGACCCATTCGGTAATGTATATGTGTGACAAATCTGTGGAAATTATCAAACTGCGTTGTCAAATTTCGAAAATTATAGCTTTCATTCGCGAGTTGCGCGATTCTAGAATACACAGTTCCGTGGGAAATGTTTTGTTTACCCTTGCTGACCGATTCAAAATTTGTCTTCTGCTCATATCAATAAGCCGTGTTTTGGAAGAAGAAAATGTTTTTTGAAAACTAAATGGCATTTTTTTTCTATATAACGCTGGTTGGTAGGGCTGCTACCTTGGTTATAGATTAACAAATCGGACAGATGTTTTTCTTGACGGGCGTTCGATATATGAAAGGATTTGTGCATGTCTTGTCGTTGACTACGCCCATATAGTGCCCAGTGAGGTGGTGTAGTTCCTTCCGCTTCGCGGCGGGAACTACACCACCTCACTGGGCACTATATGGGCGTAGTCAACTCCAAACCATGCACTATTCCTTAAATATATTCCCGATTTTCTATAGTAACAGTAATGGGAATGAAATTACACTCAGAACCGTGAAATTGGAAATATGGCAGTTTATTGGCAATCTGTCTGTCATCTCCATACGAAAAGTCCTTTTCAGGAGAGAAGCGTGAAACTCAAACCCACTTGCAACTTGTCTCGTTTTCAGAATCGCTACTTTTGTCGCCACTACCTCCTGGCTTCAACTCCCTCTTCACTGCCGTCACCAGTCGCGTCTGTTTGAAGAAAATAACACAGGTGACTGCAGTGAAAAAAGGGTTGATGTTGAAGGACGAAGTGAACGGTGAGTGATACTAATGATTCTAAACAGAGTTAGATATTGGATGATCTTGCTGTTGAAGAGAGGAGTCTTTCGGAACTGATTGAGAGCTACATTGTTCTGGTGAAAAGCGTTATTCAGGAAGCAAGATTGTAAAAGGTTCGGGCCTTAAAGGGCTGACGAAACCTTACAAAATTACGTTGAGGCAAGTTTTCATTTAGAACACTTCAGTTCAACACACAAACAGTGCCATGCGTGATTCCGAGTTCCATGCTATAGATTTACCGAGTATCGTGACCCTGTTTTCGGGACTGGGAACCCGAGAATTCCCGTTCCTAGTATAAAACCCTAGTCAGCACATCGAAAGTTCATAGGCTCAATCCCAACCTGCGTCACGTGTTTTGTATCTTTGGGCAAAACACTTAATCACAATTTCCTAAGTGGGAGTATGCGGTGGCAAAGTTTGCTAAGGCATATTACACGATTGGACACATCCTTTCAGCCAATGCTAAACCTGCTTGTGTGGGGCTTGATAAGTTGGAACATCTGACAGTTCCTGCCGCTGCTTCGTGGTTCCCCCGGGTACTCCCGCTTCCTCCGCCAGTAAAGAAGTCAGGCATGATGTGCCCCTAACTGTTGAAAGTGTTGTTACGCACAAATAAATAAATAAATAAATAAATAAATAAATAAATAAATAAATAAATAAATAAATAAATAAATAAATAAATAAATAAATAGTGACCTAATACTTTATTACCAGACACAGTATATACCATATTAGGTCACTGACAAACTATATCTAACCAACTACTTATTCAATATCCACATCCAGCAACAGCAACGAATAATAAATGAGTTAATACTAGCTTTTTTTAACGTGACACGATTATCTCCCTTAGTATCCTCCCTCATCCCCATTATCTCGTAGCGGTCACCTGTTCAGGCCTCTCCTTGTTTTTTTTCACGCGAAACAAGTTGAAGCCAGGAGGTAGTGGTGACAAAAGTAGCGATTCTGAAAACGAGACAAGTTGCAAGTGGGTTTGAGTTTCACGCTTCTCTTCTGAAAAGGACTTTTCGTATGGAGATGACAGACAGATTGCCAATAAACTGCCATATTTCCAATTTCCCGGTTCTGAGTGTAATTTCATTCCCATTACTGTTACTATAGAAAATCGGGAATATATTTAAGGAATAGTGCATGGTTTGGAGTTGACTACGCCCATATAGTGCCCAGTGAGGTGGTGTAGTTCCCGCCGCGAAGCGGAGGGAACTACACCACCTCACTGGGCACTATATGGGCGTAGTCAACGACAAGACATGCACTAATCCTTATATTATATCGAACGCCCGTCAAGAAAAACATCTGTCCAATTTGTTAATCTATTACCAAGGTAGCAGCCCTACCAACCAGCATTATATAGAAAAAAAATACCATTTAGTTTTCAAAAAACATTTTTTCACATCTAATGCCCAAATCTCCCTCCGACCCCCTGTGTCAGTGTATCTTTAATTGGATAACATTTCCACTTTTTCAGACATACTTTCTGAATCTGTGCAAGAATTTACCCCTGGTGAACTGGTTCCCCTTGAAAATATTTTCTCCAGATTACCATATTCATTATACCCCATCTCCAGTCATGTTATCCCTCCTACCCGCCCCATCGTTCATGCTTTCAGTCACTACGATTTTATAGTCCAACGATGAACCTTGAGGATCTCTTTAATTCAAACAGTACAAAGTCATATCACAAAAACCGGTGCTCTCAGTTTTTAAAGACTATTTTTTCGAAAAGAAGTTAGAAATGACATTCATATTTGGGTTAGTTTTTTAATACACGCCTGTTCTGCTGTGAAAACCTCATCTACAGCAACACCATGCGGAAAAGGAAAATCTGTTCCGCACATATTTGCGGAACAGAAATCGTTGACGGACTATTTTTAAATAGAAACGAAATTTCACTGGAATTTTCTACAAATCCTGCAATGCAATTACAATTTGAATCGCTAGCGATAGCTGAAAATCGTCCCCTGAGTTCCAATGTGTTCTATGAGCCAGTGGGCCAGTAGGCTAGTAGGCACATAGAACATATTGGAATTCAGGGGACGATATAGTGAGACGGGTTTCTTTCGCAGATTTGGTTCGCGATAAAATGTGTTGTTTTTGTTATTAGTTGTCAAACGAATTGCTAAGTGCCCTTCTAATAAGTGTTTTTACGACATGAAGGCGTGTAATAAACACAGAACGACACATGCGTGTGAATAGGTTAATCGATATGGCACGAGTGCCATATCGATTAACTATTGCCAGTGAGTAAGGATAAAGCGAGAGGCCGCAGGCCTCGAGTTTTATCCTTCAGCGATGGCACAAGTGCCATATCGATTAACCCATTCACTCGCGTGTGTCGTTCTGTGAACTGGTTATGTGGTCTAATTTTGAAGTAAATCTGGAGATGAACATATGTTAAGTATCTAGGCACAGATTGTGTTCATATGTTGCCACATATCTCGACTGAATAAAAGATTTTTAAAATTCTGAAGGAAAGTTGTCAGTGAGGAGGTTAATCATCACATTTTCTCCAAAATGTCCAGGTTTTTGGATTAAAACATTGCAGATTCAAAAAGGATGGGCAAATGGTATTTTTTCACCTAAAAAACATAAATATGCGTTGTTCGTAATTAGTTCACACTCACGCGTTTTTAGGACCTTTCTTCACTCTCACTGCCCATGGTGTAATATAAATTCTTCAAATTGTGTTTGAAGGACAAGTCTTTGCCATTCAGAAGACCGTATTTTCCCGTAAATAGTAGTGCGAAACATAGAATCACCAATAAATTAATGCAAGCCCAAATATTTCTGGAAATAGCGTGTATTTTTAATTGTAACGATAAATCCTCATGCTGTACATAATTACATGTCATCGATAGAGAATCTCCAACGATAGGGCCATGCGAAGCTTCGAGGTTCGATTCGATTCGATTTCGAATCTCGAATCAGCTCTCCGATTCGTTTCATCACGAATATTTATCATGGGAATGAAGCTTGGTATCAGACATCTTCGTCGTCTCACAAAATGTATAGTTCACATGGAAATAGTATACAAAAGATGGAGCATAGCCTCCGAGACATTAACATAAATATCATCTTCACTCATGCCACCAGACATGCGAATTCCGATATCACTAATTCCCACCACTGTGAAATACAATTTCATGGTTTGCTAGCAATGTTGACGATGAACTATAATCCTTAAATATTTATTTATTTTATTTATTTACTTATTTATTTATTTATTTATTTATTTATTTATTGGTGTTTAATGCCACATACTTATGCACATTGGCTAATCGTGACCGTGACAGTTTTTCGGGTGGAGGAAGCTGGAGTTCCCGGAGAGAACCATAGAGCATCGACGAGCATCTGCCTGAACATTCTAACTCTATTCAAGCTCCGCTCAAGCAAGGTTACAGCGGCTGAAGACATGTGCACCCAGCGACGTGCAGTACGCCTTAGTACACGGCGTCATCGTGCCACCATGTAGGCAGCCAGGATGAAGTAACTTCCCCAAGGACACAACGCGGGTCGTCCCAAACGGGGATCGAAATCGGGACCTCTGGCATAGAAGTCCAACAGTCTACCACTGAGCCATCGCGCTACTATAATCCTTACAGGATAATATTTCAAATACATCATCAAGGCATGCATTCAACGAAGGCATTCCCTGACGATGTGGATGGATTATTTTATTAGTCCTGATTTGAGGCATCAAAGTCGGAACAAATCAAATTTTTAGTACCCCAATCCCAATTGGTCATCTTCAAGACGTCACTAATTCGTTTCGAGGTTCGTTTCGATTTCGGATAATGTACGTGATTCGAATCGAATCGAAAATGTGTGATTTGTATTTCTCTACCCAGCGAGTCCCAAGTTTACAGATGAATTTTCTAAATTGGCCTTGTGTGCCGTTGACCAAAGTTACTGTTTCTTACCCATTTTCACCCTGGTGGTAGCTTCCATGTCAGTTCACCGGCAGCAAATGGAAGAGTCCATATTTATTATTTGGGGGTAGACCCATTAATATTTGCAACGTATATTGAGAATATTGATTGGTCTCCCCTATACTTTCACTTGGCAGTCATCTCTTACTTAATGAAATTATGACGTATTATTGTCCCTGACTCGTTAAAGAGGCCGCTCGGGTTCAATGGGTTAAATTTCCCGGCAAACTGGGGACAAGTTGAAGACATATTCACTACTTGATCCAACACACCGATGAAAGATTCTGGAAGGTTCTAGAAACAAACTGCGCTTTCTTTAAGACCGTGAATTGCCACATGCCGTAACGATATCAAATTCCGTTACATTTTCTTTTCTAGGAATCCTTGCGAAGTGTCTGAGAGCATTTTCCATCTATACCAATATTCCAAAATTATTGGCAGCCAAGTCGAATGCAAGCGCAATCGGTTGCGTGCATGGAATACGTTTCCTGAGTATAACGTGGATCGTTCTTGGACATACTTATAATTATGGTATCATTTCTGCAACAGAAAGTCCAACACTGAGTGAGTATACGGTTTAGATATTCTGTACCGGCCACGGTGATAGATAATTATTACCACGTTCCCTAGTACGGTAACAAAGTTTAACCCTTTACCTAACCTGAAAAGCAGACGACACTTGCAAAAATAATTCTTGAATAACTAATTTTTTTCATTTTTTGTCTCAAAAACATAGGTTATGACCCTCGTTGGAACGAGCTCGACGAGCTCGTTCCAACGAGGGGTCATAACCTATGTTTTGAGACAAAAAATGAAAAAAATAATGAAAATTAATTGGCGATTTTTGAGAATAGCGCTGGCCGGTTTTGGCCGTTACGTTAGGTAAAGGGTTAACAGGGCATTACAAGAACGTAACGCTCAACTTAAAAAGTCACGTGATGTGTCGGGCCGTAAATAAGTTAAACATCTCATCAACAGCCCTTCAGTATTTATGACGTATCCGCCCTCACGTGACCTTTAGTTTCTAAACAATAAATACTTTTGATGCAAGAAGGAGAGACATCAATGACCGATGCTACAGTCTTCTACGACTTAGTTTCAAGCTCCCATGACGTTGACGTCAATCGTTACATACTTCCAAACGTATAACTCAACCTTGCAAACTTCTAAATGACTTTTATTGACAATTCTTTATTTTGTCATATTGATATTAACAGCTTACAATATCCATTATTATTTCCTCTTTAACCCTTTACCCAGCGCTGGCGACATCAAAATTTATTATTTGAAATATCATTTTTTCAAATTTTTCAAACAATTTCAACAAAACCATATCATGTGACCCCTCGTTGGAACGAGCTCGACGAGCTCGTTCCAACGAGGGGTCACATGATATGGTTTTGTTGAAATTTTTGGAAAAATAATATTTTTTCAACTGCTGAATTTGCATATTACGCGGGCGGACGTGGCCGATTTGTTGGGTAAAGGGGGTTCCCTAGTACAGTAACAAAGTTTAACAGGGCATTACAAGAACGTAACGCTCAACTTCAAAAGTCACGTGATGTGTCG
This sequence comes from Pictodentalium vernedei, assembly GCA_031216915.1. Taxonomy (NCBI): domain Eukaryota; kingdom Metazoa; phylum Mollusca; class Scaphopoda; order Dentaliida; family Dentaliidae; genus Pictodentalium; species Pictodentalium vernedei. The sequence continues at coordinate 65,199,135 of CM062290.1, read as the reverse complement.
GACCGTAAATAAGTTAAACATCTCATCAACAGCCCGACACGTGAAGTGACTTTTGTTTCTCTCTGTCGTACAATAGAAAAAAGAAACAGTTTCCAGAAATGATTTCAATTATTAAACAATATGATTTTTATTTAAATTATTAAATATTTAAAATGTCCAGCAAAGTTAGTCCCATAAGAACAAGCAGCTGTATATAGTAAGTAAGTCTGCGGACATTTTAAGCCATTATTCCTGACTTAAAATCGGTAAATATCGGGTTTGTTTTTAAGTTGTCTAACTTCGTTGAAATTGAAAGAATACCGGTGTCGATCACGTGATAATCATGTCACGCCAGTTTGTTTGAGAACAGACGATAATATCATCTGCCAAAATTGAAAACGTTAAGCTTTTACCCAAAGTAACGACCAAAACCAGGCAGCGCTATTCTCAAAAATTGTCAATTAATTTTCAGTATTTTTTTTCATTTTTTGTCTCAAAAACATAGGTTATGACCCGCATTGCAACGAGCTCTATGTTTTTGAGACAAAAAATTAAAGAAATTAGTTATTCAAGAATTTTTTTGCAAGTGTTGTCTGCTTTTCATGGTTGGTAAAGGGTTAAACATGTCTCTATCAAGCGAATTGAATGAAAACCAATTGGCTGTTTGTAGCTGCCATGTAAGGTACAGGGTCAAAACTTTCTCAGAATCGTAGTGGTAATAATAGTAATAACATGACTTTGTCGGGCCTTGTGGTTTATTAACGGCCCAACAAGTGTGAATAACAGCCCGACAGCTTATAAGCTGTTATTCACATTTGTTGACCGTTAATAAATCACAATGCCCCCCAAACTCAGGTTATTGTTATATTGTCCGAAATATTTCTAGGCTTCGTTGAATGAATCAAAACCTACATGTACCTCTTTCATCTTGAACTGCGCACTATTTGAAATGTAGGGTTTCCCAGAATTGCCTATTTTAAAACTCGTCTGATATCGCGCCGATCTCGACCGATATGAACAGACTAGAATTGTAATTTGTAAATAATCATTATTATGTTTCATTATTGTTTAGTTCGCCATTGTATCTGTTGTTACTCTTCCTGGTGAGGATGGATTTCTATTTGTTGAACATATGTCCTTTAATCCACCTTCTTTTTAAGGAAATAAAATATGTTTAACCTGCATCAGCCAGGAATTTAATATTAAATTTCTTGAACATTACATTATGAAGTAGCAGTTGTTTCTAGTCAAATGTCGCCTGCTTGAAAAGCAGACGCCACTTGCCTCAAAATAACTGCTTAAGGTGCTAAAAAAGTAAGGGAAATTTGTTTACTTTGAAATTCCCACCTCTCATATTCCACAAATTCCAATTAAATACACACAAATTTAAACCTGCATCAGCCAGGAATTTAATATTAAATTTCTTGAACATTACATTATGAAGTAGCAGTTGTTTCTAGTCAAAATGTCGCCTGCTTGAAAAGCAGACGACACTTGCCTCAAAATAACTGCTTAAGGTGCTAAATAAGTAAGGGAAATTTGTTTACTTTGAAATTCCCACCTCTCATATTCCACAGATTCCAATTAAATATACACAAATTATATATCAAAATCAAGGTTGTGATATATAGAAGTTTGCAGCAGGCATCAACGGTTCCTGGAAATCTGCTTCCGTATTCGTATCAGTCTTGATAATAAAATAATATTTCAGGAGACAATTGGTACCAAATGTGCTTCAGATGTCCAAGAACAAAGCTATGAAATCAAAATTCTTCAATTTGTAGCGACTGAGAAGCGTGGGGGAAATTCCAAAACTCGCGACTTTGTTTTCGTTGTCGGTTTGTTTATGTTTCGGTGAAGGTCATTTGGGGCGAAAAAGCATCGATATGCAATGCCGTCTAAGTAAAATCATAAGAAAGATCGGTTTTATACTACATACTTTTATTATATGGACATTGCGCAGTTGCATATACCTGTTTAAATTTCTTAGAATTACGCGATTGTTTTTCGACGAAACTTCGTGGTAACGCGTGATAGACACATGTGCGTCCAAATGCAGTCCTGTCGATGCATCGTAAATTATATGGAATGCCAAGCTTTATTCTTGGATATCTGAAGCACATTTTATTGTCAGTTCTGGTACGAATACGGTCGCAGACTTCCAGGAACCATTGGTGCCTGCTGTCAGCTGTGTGAGTTGAATGCACATATTTTTCATCACTACCGTAATTTAGATGTCTAATTTGTGTTTATTTTATTTTCACTCGTTTTCCTTCCCCCAGAACAAATCGTATTCCCGCTCACACTCGCCGAAAATAGTAATCCACTCCCAACAACGTATTCCCGATGACGGACTATTATTTTGTTTTGACATGTTTTGAAAGTAACCACGGAATCGATTATAAAGGGTTATTTTGGGAAAACAATTTAGGAGAAAATAAAATAAACACAAAACGTTCACTGTTTGGATTCGAGTACGAGTTTACCCTCTTGTGGCGAACGGCCCGTGAAATAATATCCTCCGCCCGCCCCACGCGAGAATAAAAATCGTACTCAAATCCGAGCAGTGAACAGTTGTCAATATATTGAATTTATAGAATATTAGAGGTGGGAATTTCAAAGTAAACAAATTCCCCTCACTTGTATAGCACCTTTAAGATATGTGACTTTTGCTGTTTACCATTATCGCCGGCTTTTAGACATTTTCCCGTTCAACATAGTGAACGTGTGAACACGATATCATACTCTTAACCCTTTACCCAACGTAACGTCCAAAACCGACCAGAGCCATTCTCAAAAATCGCCAATTAATTTTAATTATATTTTTTTTCTCTCAAAAACATAGGTTATTACCCCTTTTTGGAACGAGCTCGTCGAGCTCGTTCCAATGAGGGGTCATAACCTATGTTTCTGAGACAAAAAATGAAAAAAAAATTAGTTATTCAAGAATTTTGTTTGCAAGTGTCGTCTGCTTTTCATGTTAGGTAAAGGGTAAAGGGGAATATAAACAAAAACATTGCGAAGATCGTCAAGTGCAATATTTGTATTTAGATTTTGTGATATTATGCTCCCATGGCGCAGTGCATTCTATATCATATTTAAAATATTCTGATGTCTTCCAAAATGTGTTTTAAAATTGAAATATTTAATAAATTCACTTTTAAGGAATATACTTCATTGCACGCCTATGGTTTTATTTTTATAAAATGCAGGCTTTTTCTTCAAAAAATCGAAGCGAACAATAATTTTGTTTGTTTTGTCCTTGATCACGTGCGCGGACTATTTAAATGTATCTTTTTTGCGTTTTGGTTATTTTTGGCAATAATATATGTTTTTAATAATTGTTTTGTAAACTGTCGGCGTACAATAAATATTGGACAGCATACGCGCTCGAACTGTCATTTTTTACTGCACGAGATCGATTTTGGCGGAGGGATAATACTGAACAAGAAGCCGTAGGCTTCGAGTTCAATATTATCCCTCCACCAAAATCGATTAACAATTGTTTAGTACACTGTATGCGTGCAATAAGTACAGTACAGCATACGCGTTCGAACTGTCATTTTTACCGCACTCGATCGATTTCTCATTCAATATCCCTCCGCCCAAATCGATGTCGTATGGTGAAAAATGATAGTTCGAACACGTATGCTGTTCTGTCTAGTTTTGGGCACTTAGTCTCACTGTTGTGAGATACAGCCTCTACAAATTAATGTCCACAGTTCTCTAGTCTTGTGGTATTTGAGTTGAGAGCCGGATGTTTTATATATTTGTGTCATAAACGAAATAAGATTGATAGTTTAGTAAATTTGTAATGAAACTGTTGTGAACAGAAATCCGCCAATCGTGATGCATATTGGGATGAAAGATTTTCTCAATAATTTTGATAGGCGCTCCCAATCAGAGATGTAATCGAGAGTGTGCACAGTTGACAGAATGTAATTCGGACGGTGTTTGGGTGGGTTTTTAACTTTTAGCGGCTCTCGCAGTGATCAACTCCGATGCTGTTTCTTTGGTGACATTTCCCAACTGTGGCATAAAGCCCGTTACTAAAATACTCGTTTCCATTTCCGTTCCAGTCAATAATTTGTGATATCTCAAACAACTTACAAGAAATGTCAATCGACAGTGTGAAATTATTTCATTGATTTTGTTCTTGAACTTGTTGTCGTTTCATAGGTGATTATAGTTTACTGATATGTTAAATGAACTGTTTTGAACATTCCAAGTTTCGTTGCGAAAGACGGCAATTTGACAAATTTGGGTCAATGCCGAAAACCGGCGCTCAGCTCAGAGTTGGGCGCTTTGTCCTTTGTGTGAGGGTGGTTTTTCGCATCGTTCGTTCGTACATGTTTCATTTCGTCTTTCTGCTTTGTTGTTTGGTAGAAAGTAGTTTAAACAGTTACGAAATGTAATTATAAGAATTAAGTAATGACATTAAAAAGAAGAGTCACCTGGAGTACATAATATTCGACTCTGATGACCTAGAAATGTAAAAATATTAGGTAGCATCTCTCTTTCACAGCAACTGGTGTATTTAAATGGTATTTATGTATACCTTAAATCATGCTGCTTGAAAAATAAAGTTTATTCGGACTACATTTCTGGGTCATATGTGAGTGTTCCTTGAGTCACTTTCAACATAATATTACTTGTATTGAGTCAAACTCTGTCATAGAATACATTATTGACTGAAATTCTCCACCATATTTTCGAGGCAAAAGCTGTTCACCTCATCTGCATAGAAGATTTTGTTTACATCAGCTTCATTAACATATTTTCCAAACTTTCAATCTTCATTTCTTTGTTGCACAATATATAGAATTTCCAGGCCTCAGCTCACGTGCATCACAAAAAGACAGAACCGTTAATGTTGGTTTTGTCGATGTTGGTTTCACTATGATGAGAATGAGTTTCTAGAAGAATATTATTTAAAGTGCATTTATTAAATATTTAAATTGTTTAAAACTAAGCTGTAGCTCTCAGGATATAGTATTTATTGTATAGCATGCAAATAAACCATATTACAGCCAACATGGAATTAATAACCCTTTTGTCCAGTGTGCTATTCATGAGTTTTTTGTAGTGCCATATTTACATTCCCCTTAAATATTGCTGTAGACTGAACAATAAAGTATGTATTACAAGGGCACTATTGTTATCGTTGAATGCAGATTAAAATAATGCTGTGACCTTTTTCATCTCAGGCAATATTGTTGATGCTGATGCTTTGCTTAAAAGAGCAACCTTCAGAGGAGTGCAAGGTGCTACATTTGCAGTGGATTCGTTCTTTGTTCTCAGGTGATCATCTTTAGTTTAATCTTATACATTTTACAAGAATTCGCGAGCAAGTTCTAATACTTATATTAACGCCTTCAAACGGCCAGTAGCGTGGATGTGTAAGATGATCTTCGTAGTTCCAGCGCCGTGATCTTGACCTTCTCAAATACTACTAAGGGATTTTGGCCTACATGGAGTATGTCTCTCTCAGCAAAAGGACAGGCATTTTACGACCCATCCAATGGGACGGTGCACTTTGACAACATTAACCCAAGAGCTTGTGCTGCCAGAGTGTGTTCACCTACCCCAGAACGTCACCGACCGGGGATAGGTCCCTTGACCTCTGGCATGATCCACCCGACAACAACTCTCTGGCGTCTTTTACAATAACGGTCGCTTTGACCGAGTTCATGGGACAAATAATGTCGAGGTCCATTGACTCACGTTTAACAGCTATGTCGTTTGATTTGGGAAAGATACAGATGTTGCTATGGAAACTTATTCATCACATACTTACCATCCAAAACGGAGGTTTACACTAAGTGGAAAGCACTTGTCCTCCTTTCCCAGTTTTCAAACTATTTTTGGCAAATAAAAATATTTTTAATCTATCCAAAACGCTGTGATGTTTCTGATAATAAACAGCACGTGGCATACGGTCACGTGTTATGCAGTATAGTTTCAATATGGATGCGGTTTCATCTTTTTTAAAACTTTTCGATTGAAGTAGCGATATTATTTTCGATAACGCGTTTTTTGGTGACACAAGAATCTTGAATTCGATGCGGCCCTATTTAAAATTGATGAACCTTCGTTGATAAATTCTATTTGAGCCTCGTTATCCTTTGAAGCCTCGAATTAATTTTACTATAATAACTACCGTATATACATAGACACATTTGCAGGTAATATAATAGTGTTATAGTGTTTCTACATCGTTGTTGGCTGCTGAATAGGCAGCCAACAACTATGTAAAACACTGTCGAGATAAAAGCAGCTTACATCTCATCCGAGGTCTGAGAAAGAATAAGCTTGTGGTACTTTTTTAAAACAATGAAAATGATTTTTTTTATGGGAATCTAAGAGTTGAATCGCACACGAAAAAGATTTCTGTAAACTTAATTGATACATTTCCTTATAATTGCGAATTTTCAAAAGTGGCTGCTTTGGGATGGGCTGGCCCAGTGTGTGCCCCACCTCACTTGTTATAATTGTCTAAGCCCATGCTTAAAAATTCTTATAGTTGTCTAAGTTCATGCTTCAAAGAGGATTTTCTTATATTTTGAAAAATAAAGTGCATCATAATATTGTAATCTTGATATGTTTTACAAACTTTTAGAAAAAATCCATTCCAATGCCAGCAACCGCGAGTGCAAGAAAATCGCAATGAAAAGCACCAAAGAGCCCATTACAAAAAGTACCATGCCCCGTCATGTATTGTCCCAAAATACCCAGACATCCCAGGGTTTTTGGGACATACCACGATGTCCTAGTAGACTATACCAAGGGCACATATAACTCGCTCGACGATATGGGTTATATGGGAATCTCCTCACGTCCCCTCTAATCATAGTTCCTGGATACGTCCCTGATTAAGGATCCACTGTTTCACTTTAAGCTATCGAACAAAAAACTAGTATCACATTTATCAGAAATGTTTACGAACGTTGACTCTATTTCTTTTTCATGTTTGACTTGATATCCGCTTCAGCGTTCACACAGGTTGCATCTCATTTTCTTTCATTTTCCTGTGGATATTACAGAGGGATAATTATATTACTTCCTATTTTCAATAGAGTGTAGACATCGAACTGGATCTGGTATCGATAGCGTGGATGAATCCAAATTTCCAGTTCCATTTGGAATTCTGCAGTGATTGCTATACACTTGTAGTCACCGTTGTTCTATCACGATATACCGTTGTACTCTCTTTCGAATCGTGACGGAAACTTTAATACAATGAATACACTCAGGCGCATATTTCCCCCAAAACACTCTACTCCAAAATTCATGGGATAAAATATTACAAAATGTTATTAAATATTGTGTCGAGTCACCTAGCACCAAACCACTCTGCTTGTATCGTGTTCTGGAGAATGAAATGTCAACAAGGAACTCTCGGCTCGTGGCGGTGACAAAAACCGATGTTGCTTGCCTTGTACAAAAAGCAATACGAAAACTATATTTCAGAGATATTTTGGAGGCTTTACAACGATCTGATAATTTAAAAAAAAAAAAAAATAATTTGTACCACCATAGACATGTTTAACAACCTTCCGAAGTCAGAAAACGTAACGTTATTAACTTCTTTAAGTTAACCTTTTGAACCCTAGCGGCCGTTTTTTTTCGGCCAGGAACATGATACGCCATAACGTCATTAAATAGGAAGGCTGCTCAGTAAATGTGTGGGGTAGACCAATGAATATTTCCAACGTGCAGCCCCGAGGCTGCACGTTGACAATATTTATTGGTCTACCCCAAATAATGAATATGGACTCCTCCAAGTGCTTCCATTGAACTGTCATGGAATATATCACTAGAATTCAAAGGTCTAAGGCGAAAAATAGAAATACTGAAAAACGCACAACATAGAAAAAGCAATTAATTAACATTGCTGCCTCTTGACCACGGGATAGTTTAACCCCCAATCCATCCGCAACATATTTTGGTGTTCATGAATTGCAATTTTGCGTGATACCTCCTCGGTCTTGCGCTGAACCTGCAAATAAGATTGTGGGTGGATGCCTGCCCGTTGGATGGCTGAGTTTGATATCGCCCAAAACCTATGGGCACAAAACCCGGCAAGCCGATTATTTGACAGACTGACACATGGTTTACACTTTTCGTCACTGGAAGAGATTTACGGGAAAGTTAGCCCTCCTTAATTTCATAAAGCTGTCAACATAGATATGGAAATGTCGTATAAAAGTTGAAATTTCGAAAAGTTAACGAATTTGTATCATCGTTGTGTGCATCAGTTTCACAAACTTCGGGTATTTTCCTGTAGAGTAGTATAAAAATACTTATTACTTTCCAAAGTGTGATTTACTGGGATTTCCGGGTTTGATTATAAACGATAACTTCACAAGTGAATTATGCAGTCAACAATTGTGTCATGTATCCGTGCGCACAAACGAAGACGCTTTGCCGTGGATGTAATGGGGACGTCATTGTTTTTTGTTGTTTAACCCTTTACCTAATATGAAAAGCAGACGACACTTGCAAAAAAAAAAACTTCTTGAATTGCTATTATTTTCATTTTTTGTCTCAAAAACATAGATTATGACCCCTCATTGGAACGAGCTCGTTCCAATGAGGGGTCATATCCTATGTTTTAGAGACAAAAGATTGAAAAAATAATGAAAATTTACTAGCATATTATGAGAATAGGTCTGTTTGTTACGTTAGGTAAAGGGTTAAATAATATAATTATCGTTAATATTGAAAAGTAATAAACAGAGTAATCGCTTGACTGGACTGGTTACGTGAACTAATTCATTCGAGGCGAGGGACTATATTGTAAAACACTCGTGCGCATTCGCGCACTCGTGTTTGTACAACGCCCCTCGCCTCTCATGAATTATTTCACGTAACCAGTCCAGTCGAGTGATTACTCTCTATATAAACTGACTTTTTACATTTTTTTCTGAATCATTTTCAACGTTTAGCTACTATTTTCTGTCGAAACCCGTTTTAAAAAAAAGAAAAACGGTGTTTTCATCATCATTTGTTGTTCAATAACTTTGACGGTTCATTTTTATATATGTGGGCAGCGCGACATATAATACAGACACTGGCCTTTCCATTAATATAAAAGTCTAGAAGGTGATATTTGCTATTCTGTTGTCCCGGGAAGCCTTAACAAGTGAAAAGTACTGTAAAAACACATTTGTTAAACAAAGAACCAAAGTAGACACTTACTTAGCATTGATTGGTGTGATGCTGATGGATATTTTTAAAGACGGTTTAATTATGAAGTGATTGCTTCTAATTATCATGTCGTAAAGGCCAAGTTTCCTTTTGTAATTTTTAATAAATGAAAACAACAGACAGCTCCCTGAGCTGTCTGTTGTTTTCGTTTATTAAAAGTAACAAACTGAAACTTGGTTTTATTTTCTACTGATGTAATAGGTTTTTCTCAACAATTAATTGGTTCTTCCTCGTTCATCTTATAAGTTCAAGGGAGATAACTTTATTGAAAGTCGATTTTCATGACGATATAAGTCAGGAATGTGTATTTGATAGACGAATGTGATGTTGGAGAATTATGATCATGGTGTAATTTTTTTTTTTTAATCTTTCAGTGGATTTCTCGTAGTATGGTTGCAGTTAAAGGAATTACAAAAGAAGAAATCGCTCGTGTCTAACTGGCGATATTGGACCATGTACTACTTTCACAGATTCTGGAGGTAAGAAGACATATATCGTCTGGTATTTTCTGATGAAGATGCAACTTCGTCTTAATTATATTTTATATTTTTTATGTTCACTGTATTTCCCGTCATTTTTCTAACTTAACGTATTAGTGCCACATAACAAGGAGAGTACGACACCCAGAAACACGATGTTGTAAACTTTTCACCCGATGAATATTTGCAAATTCTGGTAGTTTACTGTGTTTACCACCACATATTGTAATATATTGTACTATATACAGGATTTCCAAAGTTTGTGAATTGTAAGAAAAAAACTGACATTTAAAATGTTCTAAAATTAACATTAATGAAAAGTATGAGAATATTCTGATTTGCAGGGTTATAATTATTAAATTTCATCTGTAAGTTGAACAATTAGTTCGTTAAATTATCGTAGCGGGACTATTTCTTATGTATGAGTGATTTTTGCAAGTGCACTGAGTTCTTTTTTGAAAGAACAATCGGCTGGTCTTTGTTATTGTTTTGAAAGGGGGCGCGGTGGCTCAGTTGGTAGAGGTGCAGGCTGCAAGCCGAGGGGTCCTCGGTTCGAATCCCACCTGCGACAACCGCGTTGTGTCCTTGGGCAAGACACTTCACCCCCATTGCCCACGTGGGGGCACGGTGACGCTGTGTACTAAGGCGTACTACACGTCGATGGTGCACCTGTCTTCAACCAATGCTAACTCTGCTTGTGTGGAGTTAGTATGTTGGGGAGCTGACAGTTGCTCGCCGTTACCCGGTGGTTCTCTCTGGGTACTCCGGCTACCTCCACCCGTAAAACTGTCGTGGTCGTGATTAGCCATAGTGCAGAATTATGTGACCTTAAACGCCAATAAATAAATAAATATTGTTTTGAAACGTACGTGTTTGCAGTCGAATTGGGATAAATACTGCGCAGTAAAATGTCATGTATCGTATAACAGAAAGAAAATCTACGCTATTCGGTGCATATTGAGGATTATCTCATTCGTGTGGTCCAGAAAAAGCGTGCGTGAAAAATAGAGCTGAAACGGTTAAGGGATTTTCTTGATCGATTAATCACGTGAATTAACCTTGGTTAATCGATTAATCACTTGTCCTAATAGATATCTGAATAATTGCCATACCGTTGATGATTTACAGCATGAACCCTTTACCCTACGTAACAAACAAAACCGACTAGGCCTATATACAAAAATCTCCATTCAAATTTATTATGTTTTTAATTTTTGCCTCAAAAACATATCTTATGACCCGTCATTGGAACGATCTCGTTGAGCCCGTTCCAATCAGGGGTCATAAGCTATGTTTTTGAGACAAAAATTTAATTTTTTTAGTAATTCATGAATTTATTTTCCAAGTATCGTCTTCTACCCGCAATGGGTAAAGGGTTAAGAATGACCATTTCCACCTACTGATACAGTATGATGATCATGCAAGTAAACAAGTTTGTCTGCAAGTAACTTGCATGCTTTACTCTGTCTCATATAATTGATGTGAGTCAGTGTGACAATGTTTGCCTGTTTTGGAGCAAGTTTGTTCCTTTGTTAACCCATATAATACAGTATTTCAAAAGTAACGGTGAATCGATCAATTACTTTTTGGATCAATCAAGATGTTGATCATTGATTAATCGATTAATCGATTAATCGGTTAACCGTTTCAGGTCTAGTGAAAAATAAAACCTTCATGCCTTGACTCATGAGGTAAGTCCCGTTATACACTAAAATAGCGTAGATGTTCTCTATATGTTATGTCCACACTGGTTGCATGCCTGTATAAAATCGCAAGTCCGTGGAAGACCCAACTGTGAAATTTGAAAAGCGGATATTCTGAGCTGTGATATATCTATTCAGTATTATTTAAACAAATGATGACTTGTCTTGAGTAAACGTTGTAGATAGTCGTCCCTTGGAACCAGAATCTCCCGACTCGTTAATGATTCTTTACGGATTCAATGCGAAAAGATCCCCGAGAGCCCTGGTCTGGTTCAGCGATTATGGGCCCCTCCAATGTCCTGTTATTGAAGTTTAGTTTCTTATGTAACCAAGACTCCAAGGATGCAGCCATCATCTACAGTATTCATTTAATTCCAGGTTGACGCCGATATACATGATTGTGGTGATGACATTCGGCTGCCTCTTCAGGTACCTTGGGTATGGACCTTTATGGCCCCATGAGGTTCCGGCATTTGAAAACTGTAAGACAACTTGGTGGACCAACTTTCTCTATGTCAATAATCTGGTGAACCTCGACAAAACAGTATGTTTCTTTAACAACTCAAAGTTTCTGTCTTTTGAATGTAACTCTCGGGAGCTTTACCAATTGTGAACAATCTATTCTGTCCCGATTGTGACCCAGCATAAAGTGATCTCATCCTCCCAACAACTGATGATCGGAAGATTTGTATAGTGATTTGGGGGGTCTTATGTTCGGGATAATCTACAATTATCCTGAGCATATGACCTTTCAGGTCGCTATTCATCTTTTTGGATTACTTTGAGCATTGTTTAAGTGGTTTTAATCCTAATATGGGGAAAGCTTCACAAAAAGTCTTCTTAGGAGCTTTACCAATTGTGAACAATGAGGCTAAAGAGTTAAACGCCTTTGATGTCAGGACAGGATATCATGTTTGGGAATGGCAGGAAGACAGCCTCTCCGGCTATGCCATTTCCATGCAATATACACCTTTTTGATTGCTACCATATTTTAATTTATGTAAACTGTATCCGAGTATGCTGCTGAATAAAGTTTCAATTTCAATAAAAAAAAACTCTCGAAAATCACCGTCGGAATATTTTGTCGTTATTGCTCTATAACATGAAAATCGAGTTTCAATAAAGTTATTTCCTTGCGGGGAAGGTTCAATTTAGAAGCAAGTAATTATTGTGGATACTCCTATGACATCAGTAGAAATGAAGGCAAGTTTCCTTTTGTTACCATTAATGAACGAAGGCAAAACACAGCTCTCGAAACTGTCTATTGTATTCGTTTATTAACCGTTTACCTAACCTGAAAAGCAGACGACACTTGCAAAAATAATTCTTGAATAACTAATTTTTTTCATTTTTGTCTCAAAAACATAGGTTATGACCCCTCGTTGGAACGAGCTCGACGAGCTCGTTCCAACGAGGGGTCATAACCTATGTTTTTGAGACAAAAAATGAAAAAAATAATGAAAATTAATTGGCGATTTTTGAGAATAGCGCTGGCCGGTTTTTTCCGTTACGTTAGGTAAAGGGTTAAATGTTACAAAGGAAACTTGTTTTTATGGCAAGCTTGTTAGAAGCAACTATTTCACAGATAATCCGCCATTAAGAATATCCATCAGTATCACACCTTCCAACACTTAGGAAGTGTCCACTTTGGATCTTTATTTAACGAATGCGTTTTTAAAAGTAATTTAACCCTTTACCCAACGAATCGCCCGCATCCGCCCGCGTAATATGCAAATTCAGCAGCTGAAAAAATATTATTTTTCGAAAAATTTCAACAAAACCATATCATGTGACCCCTTTTTGGAACTTTAAAACATAATATTTAAAATGGAACGGATGTGATACCTCTAAATCAAACAGAAGTGATGAACTTAGAATTCTACAAACGGATGTGGGTAGGTGGATTACCCATTCAAGTAACGCCTCTGCGCTGAAAGCGATCAGAGGGGAACTCGGGGGGGGGGGATTGGGGGGGGGGGGGGTGGGGGGGGATGGTGGTTAAATATAGAATAGATATGGCAAAATTAAGCCACCTGAATTATCTTGTAACCCCCCCCCCTCCCAACCCCTCCCCCACACCTCAAACGGCAGATGGTGTGAAACGATGTTTAACCCTGTTTGGAACTGTAGTATTCAAATAGGGTGGTTATGGCAAGCGAGTGAGCTAATGGAGAATTACTCTATAGAGACTGAAGCTTTAGAAGGGGTTGAAGTTGAGGCAGGGGGTAGCATTATCAGTGGAAGGGTGCTCGAGGGTTGTAATAGAAACTGACGAGCTGGAATTAGGACCAAGAGCTCTTTAGACGGGTTGTACAAAAAAAATGCCCCAGCTTTTGAGCATTACCTAGATTGATTTTATGGGGGGGGGGGGGGGGGGGTCTTTGTTGTTCAATGTGATGTTGAGTGGAGAAACGGGAAAGGCAATGAAAAAGTGAGACAAAAGAGTAATTTAGGAGTAACGGAGACTCTGGGACATTTCCTTTTAGAATGCACCAAATATATGCCGAGTAGAATAGGGCAAATTTGAACACTAACGGAAAATGGGATGAAAACCTGAAGGATAAGTGGATGGGGAATGACATGAGGGAAAGGTTAAATTTTACAGTTAGGAGGTTCGAGAAAGCATATATGGGAGGAATTAAGAAACACTTTTGACTGTATGCTGGGAGATTAGGCCTGAGAGTGGGGGTGGAATAGCCTGTCGGGGGACTGCGTTAACTCTTAACCCGCTGAGTATTTTCAAAATATTTTTCATCAAATCTAGTCATGGCTGCTATAAAGCAGCCATGATTAGATTTGATGGAAAATTTATCTAAATATAACACTGGAAATCATTGGTGAAAAAATCAACTCAATTAACAGGGAGAAAATATGATTAATTTTGCCCCAGTTATACCTATTTCAATAAGAAAAAAACTCTTTGCTGGGCAGGAATATCCACCAGCAGCATGCAAAGAGTTAATGTGGGCTTCCTTTTTAGAAGACCGCGACAAATCACCGGAAGGCCGAAGAATTATTATTATTATTATTACCATGGTCCTGGACCGGGGAAAGCGGACTTAGGTTTAATCGATTAGCCAAACCTAACTTTATAACTGAGTTTCTTGCCATGATATAGCCCAAAATGCTGAAAGTGACATTAAATATCAATAAATAAGGAAAAGTGGTATTTGGGGTTTAAGAGGGTTAATAATATTCCATAGGAAGTAGTTTATTTGTTTGTTGCCTTGGAGAAGAGCTTTCCACATAGACAGTTTTATCCTTTCTGGTAGCCATTGTGCAGAAATATGTGACCTTAAACACCAATAAATCAATAAATAAATAAATAATCCTTTCTGGAGAACAATAGTTATTTATGTTCCAGTAAGTGTAAAATTATTGCCATCTGATTGGACAAGAGGATGCGTATATTTTTCTGTGTTTACAGCTCTAGTAGCATGTGCTACCTCTTGACATTACCACGCGAAATATTGGAATTAAGGCTGCTCATTTCGCAATTATACTACTGAAAGTTTGCTAAGTACCAAGTACACCAAACTACCTGTTTTACGTTTTAGTTGAAATATTGTTATGAAAAGTGTATATACTTTTTATTTAATTATATCTTTAATTATTTAAGTACAGAAATTAAGATTTTATTTGTGTTTGACATTATTTGTTAGCTTTAGAATACGATAACAATGCAAAATGGATATTTTTGGTGAAAGAGGAAATTTTTCAATATGCCAAAAAGTTGACTGAGCGAGCTGGCATGGGTTCACTATCGAGTATGAGACCCATTACTGTTAATTACAGCTTGACAACGCCTTCTCATGCTCCCAATCAGGTTCCTGGTGGTCCTTTGTTGGATGTTGTTCCTTCTTGGACCAGCATGGCACCAGATTCCTGGACCCTTCTTGGCTGGACGGGACGGGACGGGCTGAAATTGCAAGCTGCAACTCATTCCAGATATGTTCGATTGGATTGAGGTCAGGGGATCTTACTGGCCAGTCAATACCCTCAATCCCCTCCCTCTGTCGGTACTCCCCGACAGCATGGGCAACATGAGGACTGGCATTGTGGTCCATCAGAATGAATCTATCACCCACTGCACCTGCATACAATCTGACGTGGACATCCAGGATCTCATCAATATACCGTTGTGCAGTCAATGTACCACGTTCAAGGACACAGAGCTCTGTACGCCCATCCCAGCTGATGCTGCCCCAGACCATGATTGACACTCGCCATAGCGGTCATGCTCAGCAATGTTGGCTGCATGGAATCGCTCTCCTGGTCTTCTCCATGCCTTAGAACGCCTACCTGTGTGGTCTGGGCAGTACCTTGGCTCATATGTAAAAAGGACAGGTCGCCAATCTTCTCTGGTCCATCCAGCGTGGTCCATGGCCCATTCATATCGTGCCTGGCGGTGGTTCCGGGACAGCGGAATGCGAATACATGTTCTTCACGATCGGAGACCACCTTCGTGCAACCTTGCCCGGATAGTCTGTGTTGAAACATTTACCCCGGATGCATTCGGAAGGTTACTGCGAAGCTGGGTTGCTGTGGTAAAGCGGCTCCTACGGGCCTGAATGATCAAAAAACGGTCTTCAGCTGCGGATGTTGCCCTGTCTCTGCCACCACCATGCCGTCTTACTGGTGTGCCATACTGCTGAAATCTTGCCCAGGCTCTGGTGATCACCGTATGGTGCACACCAAGGGCTTCACCAACCTTACGATGGGTAGCCCCTTGCTCCACCATCCCTACAGCCCGCCACATTTCTGCTTCAGACAAATGTCTTCTTACATTTGCATTTGCCATATTCAATCATTAAATCACAAGGGTCTGTGTTGAAATGAAGATTGAATACCCTACACATGTCATGTACATTTAGACAGTACACGAGAACATCATGAAAATCATCAGGGGGTACATGCTTTCCATGACTGTCACGAAAAGTCTGCCTGTCAAGATAGCTAATGTAAACACTGGGGACCATCTCAATACATTCCTCAATCATATCCACCAAACATATCGCAAATATGTCACAAGCAAATTTCACAGTGATGTGTCAAATATTTGGTGCTTAGCAAACTTTGAGTAGTATATTTCATCAACGGGGTAACTTGCAAACCGCTTCATTTTTTCCAATGAGGGGTCATAACCTATGTTTTTGAGACAAAAAATGAAAAAAATTAGTTATTCAATCATTTTTTGGCAAGTGTCGTCTGCTTTTCATGTTAGGTAAAGGGTTAATTATTTTTCCAGTGAAGTCGTGGGGTACTTGAGAGGTTTATATAGAATAGTGTTTTCAAGTAAAAAAAATATTCTACGAGTAGGATTAAGACTGAAACCGACTAGCCTCTGGCTAGTCGGTTTCATTCTTAATTCTACGAGTAGAATAAATTTTTTACTTGAAAACACTATACGTTTAGCAAAATCATGCTATACTTTGCAACAAGCACAGCGAGAAGTGAGGAGCACATTGGTCCAATTCGATCGACCATCAAAATTGGCAAAAATAAACAAGGCGCAGTAATACATTTCTGTCTAAAAATAATTCCCCTACAAACTTGAGCTAAACTTGCAAAAATACTTTATTATATGAGCAGTGGGTGGTGTTTTCTACTGGCATTGTGTAATACTTTCAAAAAGATTTAAATAAATCAACAATCGAACTATTAATTATGCTAGACAAATGTGTTAGAGGCCAGAGGTCAACAAGTCCGTCGCTACTTGGGAAATAAAATTTGTTCAGTGTTAAACCTATGGGGAAAATTTATCACCCTACTAGGTGAATAAAGCCAAAAATTATCCAAGGCCTTTATTGTTCAAATAAACGGCCAGTTATAGGATAAATTTTATTTATTAAACTTGTTACCGTTAAAACTTGCCTTGTTCATTTCACGGCGATGTGGGTTTTGGTCCACGAGAAGAGTCGTATTGGAACACATACGTTATTGTGATGAATTATGGTGAATTGACGGTAACATGGTCTGAGGTTTGCGGCTCGGAGCTTATGTTCAACTTGGACGCAAACCTCAAACCATGTTACCGTCAATTCATCACTGTAACTTATAATCAAGTTTAAAGCCGTTGATTTTTTCCGTGGTTTATCTGTTTGTTAGAAATGCCGTTCCTGTGTTCTATGTATTTTGTAAGCATCAGTTATTTGAACTGACTTTATCAGGTGCTTGTAACGTCATTTTAGTACATTTAGCCATTGTTGGACAAACAGCTCTTTATTACATTTGAACGTATTCTATTTTCTTGCAGTGTCTCGGCTGGACTTGGTATTTGGCGAATGATATGCAGTTCTATGTCATTGCACCAATATTCATGATCAGCATGCATTTGTAAGTATGTGTACGCTTCCAGATATGTGGTAAAAAATTATCTCTTTCGCAACGAGATCGAGAATTGACCGCGACACATTTACACCAGTGGCTCGAGATTTGCTAAATAAAATATAATTTTTTGCCTTGTTTTGTTAGATTTAACTCCTTGAACCCGAAAGACCGCTTTTCCTGTCCAAGATTGCCGTGCGAACTGAAGTCATAAAGTAGATAGTAGCTTTGTGAATTTGTTTGGTAGACCCATAGGGCTGCGCGTTAAAATATTGATTGGTCTTACCACAACTAACGAATACAGACTCTACCATATGATGGCACTGAGCTCCCATGGAATATACCACCAGAGTCCAAAGGGTTCAGCGCCGCCGTCGACACCATTGACCATAACATTCTTATTGACCAAAGAATATGACTCGCGGGCTACGACTGTATGGTTTGCATCGTATCTCTAAGATCACGCACAAAGCGTGGTCATTGACGGCACATCATACGAACAAGTTACACTTCAATTCGGCATCCCCCCAAGTGCCAATGTTCATTACGTTACTCCACACTACACATGTCATCCCTGATGGTGAAATTATCCGGAGCCATGGTTCTGATTTTCGATTTTACGCTGATGACATGCAGTTGTATATTAGTTTCACGCAAGATAGAGAATACGTTGCACGAGATAGAATTGAACTCTGCGTAAAAGTCATCAAAGCATGAATGACAGAAGACTTCCAGAAAATGAACCACAATAAGAAGGCAGCGATATACATAGAGGATATGGAATGAATGTTTTTCTCATATAATATTTATGAAACGAGTCTAAGAATTTTCCGTTTTGGCGAGCCTCTGGCGAGTCCAAACGGAAAATTCGGACGAGTTTCATAAATATTATAAGAGAAAAACACTCATTTCAAATTATATTTATCATATGACACACACACGCACAAATTAGCCACTTAGTATGACTTTTTAACCCCCTCACCTAACCTGAGTCGACGGCACTTGGAAAAAACATCCTCGTATAACTAAAAATTTTCATTTTTTGCTTCCAAAACATAGGTTATGACCCCTCATTGGAATGAGCGTGACATGCTAGTTCCAATGAGGGGTCATAACCTATGTTTTGGAAGCAAAAAGTGAAAATATAAAAAAAAATGAATGGCGTTTTTCTTGTTGGTAAAAGATTAATACAATATAACCCACCCTAAATAGGACAGATAAGGTAAATTCTCCGTACTAAAATTATGGAAATGTGACCCAGTTGTATTTTGTTTAGCGAATCAAATTGTCCAGTTTTGAAATTGACCAATGAAATTGACGGACGGCTTTATTTATCACTGATTAATATGGAAACAAAATATCAAATGTTTTAAAGTGAACAAAACGGACGAGTCATATGATAAATAGGTTTATCACATTAACTAAGGAAACTATCGAAGTTGTCTCTCAATGTTTCGGATTCAACGATTACCCCAAGCTTCTGTTTCCTTAATCTTGGTTATTTCATGGATGAAAATCTAACAGTTGATGAACATGTTAACTCGTTGAATCCCGGTGGTATCTTCCACACCAGTTCAGTGCCATCAAATGGAAGAGTCTGTATTCGTTGTTGGTTGGTGGAAGGGCAATCAATATTTTCAACGTGCAGCCTTTGGGCTGAACGTTGAAAATTTTAATTGTCTTCCACACAAATTCACTGAGCAACTATCTACTCCATGAACTTAGGTTGGGGGCGCGGTGGCTCAGTTGGTAGAGGTGCAGGCTGCAAGCCGAGAGGTCCTCGGTTCGAATCCCACCTGCGGCAACCGTGTTGTGTCCTTGGGCAAGACACTTCACCCCGATTGCCTACATGGGGGCACGATGACGCTGTGTACTGAGGCGTACTGCACGTCGATGGTGCGCATGTCTTCAACCAATCTAACCCTGCCTGTGCTGCGATGCAGAGTTCAGAGTTACGATGTTGGAGAGCTGACAGCTGCTCGTCGTTGCTCGGTGGTTCTCTCCGGGTACTCCGGCTTCCTCCACCCGTAAAACTGTCACGGTCACGATTAGCCATTGTGCATAAGTATGTGGCCTTAAACACCAATACATATATGAACTTAGGTTACAGTACGATGTTGGGCTGGAAAGAAGTTCTTCCGTGTTCAAAGGGTTTTGCAGGTTTGTCGGCGTTCTTTTTTTTTGTCTACGTAATATCAGTAGAATTCTACCTTTCATTAACACAAAAGCGTCAGAGTACATTGTTCACGCCTCTGTTACTAGTTATCTTTATTGAAACTCTCTTTTGATACGTTACTAGATCATGTGTCCATCCTATATTTTTAGGCCTGTCCAGGCTTTTTTTAATTTTTATTTCTCGTAATATTGGCATTTCAGTTACTGGAATCAATTTTATGCTCCCTTTCCCGGCTTCATTTTCAAAATATTTCTCGATAGTAAATTTCCAACTACGGGGAGGGACCGGGAGGGGGCTCCCCTCCCGGTCCCTCCACCTAGTTGGAAATTCTCTACCCTACACCCCCCAATCGGAAACCTCTAACCACGTCCCTGCCAGCATGGAAGAGTTGTCACTTATAGTCTCTATCGGGAATAGATGGAGTTTATAGACGAACAAAATTGAACGAACATTACAAAATTAACATATCGATAGCCAATGAGGTTCGAATGAACCATATAAATAGCCATGATATTTGATACAGAATCTGAGTACGACAGAATATCCAATTGTCCTTCTCTGTAGACTCTTTTGAGGTGGTGTAGGCTGTTGTTGACCATCCTATACTTTCTTTTCTAAGGCCTCATTTTAGGGCCTCATTTTACCACCATGGCTAGCTTGAATGGTGGACATCTCATGATATGCCTGTTCCCTCTTCAAAAAAGTCTATCAAGATAAACAAATTTGGTTTTTCTGGAATGTACAGCTGCAGCTTCCCGTGCCAACCCTCCACATGATTCGTTGCTCGGGGTCCATCATAATCATTATCATCAGTTTACTCAATGTATTATATTAGAATTTGAATCATTTTACAACTCTCTCGTACTGAATTCAGGCATTGCGGCGAAGATACTTGAATCATTTGAATGGAGAGTTATTTCCCCTTTTCGTTTAGAAACCCCAGCTAATCATTGTGAGCTGAGCTTGTTTATTGGGGTTTAACGAAACTCTCAACAGCCAGGGTCAAATCGTTTCAGACAATTGTACTGATGAAAGAAGCCGTAGTATACGAAAGGAACCGAAGTGCAGCGATGAGCAACCGCCAGACTCTCCGACTTACCAAGCCTGCATGAGCAGAGTTAGAAGCGGTTGAAGGCAAGTGCACCATCGATGTGCCATGTATATCTGGACGTTTGTATAATAGCTCGAGTTCCAACATATTGTACTTCATATATAGAGAACACACTTGTAGTGAGCAAAAATGTTTTCTTAGAAAATCTTATAATGCCATCCGGTTTTGTTTCTCGTATTGTCGTCACGCACCTTTCTGAAATATATACATAACTGATGGGTATTTGAAAATTGACTCTTTGAAATAAATGTTTGAACCAATCGTCAATTGCCTGTGTTTTAAATATTCCAGAATGAATTTTGAATGAGTCATGGCACTGATGGCAGAAACTACAGGTCTCGCAGAGACGTATGCTTAGGTTGGGAAAGGGAGAGTCTGACAGATAGTCTGACAGAATAAATGGACTATTTCTGGTTTCTCACTGCCAATTCGTCACTAAAACCGACCGTGAATAATAACGGCAAAAAAAACAAACAAACCAAAAAGTGCTATTCAGTTGCATTGTCTCTTGAAAATTATCCCATCTCTTCATTAACGTACGCTAGCTAAGGACTACATCGGCCACCGGCGGAAAAAAATATGTAACGTCCTTTTCTTTTCAAGCATAAGGGTGCTAACTACAAGTTTTTCTTTCAAATGGAGTTTTGTAAATTTTGTTTCTCGTAATCTTATCTCAGACGTTGTGCACGCTGAATCTCAGCTAATCTTTTAAGCACAAAATACAAGTAAATATTTTATATTGTCACTGTATCCCAATAAATTTTGTCTTTTGATTTGTCAGAATGCCTTGGACAAATAGCCATGACAAAGGGTGCAGCCAACACCCAAGGTATAGGACAGCGTGCAACATTCAGGGTATAAGCGCACGCGAAACATCGGGGGTATATGGTTTGAACGAAAGCTTTCCACGTTTGCTCGCCTCGACATAAAAATGGAACCAAAAATCCTGAAAATAGTCACAAATATCATAAGATTTCCGACAATTCGGTCATATTTTGTCGTTATGAATTAAATAGTCGAATAATTAAAATGAAACAACTTGAAAAAATAAAATAAAAGCAAATAATTCGTCCTCTGAGTACTAATGTGTTCTATGTGCAGTAGGCACATAGAACACATTGGAACTCAGGGAACGATATGTCAACAAAATACTGTTCACTCGTTTCCTTAACGACAAAAGGGATGTAACTCTATCTGTTGTCTTCTGCGTTTGTAAAAACAAAACAATTAGCGGAGCGTGAGAACCACGTCCCCAAATTTATTTTCACTATTTTCTATTGTGTTTCAATGGGGCAAAACATTATCTTCGCCGATATGTATGGTATATGGAGATTTAATATCTGGATGTCTCATTTAAACACCTCTCCTGCGGATCGGTGTTTAAAAACCGACATCCAGGTATTAAATCTCCATATACCATGCATGTAGGGGGAGATAACTTATATTACCATAAAGACTTCTGCGTATTCTTACCATTACAAGATAAGTTATCAGAACGTTTTATGTCCAGTTTGAATTCCCCTCTTTCCTCTTTTCCGGTTGAATTTCATTCCTCATTGTACTACCTTACTTCACTAAACTTGGATTAACCATTACCTGCTAACACTTACTGACAAATCTCTCATTTTCACGTGTAACTTGCTGATCCAGCGGAGGCGACCCAAATAAGCAATACGCTTACCGTCCGAACCTCTCATCTAATTTTGTTCTAATATTCCAGACCGTGTTCTACATACTGAAATATACTACTTATTGTATTTGTACTTCTTGTATTATATCGCGGATATGCAGTGGCGCTGTGCTAAGACTATGTCTTGTGGAATTCCTGCTGGACATCGGCGATATAAATTAAAATCAGGCAGTTGCATCTTCACAGATCTTCCATTAATTGAGATTCATGTGTTTAAAAGCTGGCACCATAGTCCATTGTCCCTATGTCCCGATAAATTCTGTCTTTTGATTTGTCAGAATGCCTGGGACAAATAGCCATAGAACATCCAAGGTATATGAGAGCGTGCAACATCCAAGGCATATTGGTACGCGAAACATCGGGGTACACGTATATGGTTGAAATGAAAGCTTTTCGCATTCACTCGCCTTGGTATAAAAATCGAACCAAAAAAACGGAAAATAGTCACTATCAGATTTCCGACAATTCGATCATATTTTGCTGTTATAAATCAAGTAGTCGAGTAATTAAATGAAACAACTTGAGAAAAATAAAGTAAGAGCAAATATCGTCCCCTGAGTTCCAATGAGTTTTATGTGCCAGTGGGCACATAGAACACATTGCAACTCAGGGGACGATGTGTCAACAAAATGCTGTTTACTCGTTTCCTTAACGACCCAAGGTTATGTAACTCTATCTGTTGTCTTCTGCGTTTATAAAAACAAACTCTATTCAGGAATTTGGTCCAAGTGATTTCGGAACATAAAAAATGCGTAAACAAATTTATTTCCACTGTGTTTATATTATGTTTCAAACGGGACAAAAACGTTATCTCCGCCAACATGTATGGTATATGGAGATTTAATACCTGGATGTCTCATTTAAACACCTCGCCTGCGGCTCGGTGTTTAAAAACCGACACCCTGGTATTAAATCTCCATATACCATACATGTTGGCGGAGATAACTTTTTTGTACCTTTTGTATTATATATAATTCATGTATGAACTTTTCAACTATTTTCCTTAATAAATATTTGTTTAAACTAATACCATAAAGACAGAATCTTTACTTTTCAGCTCTGTTGTCGCTGGTGGAATTTCCGTTGCTGTATTGCTGTGTGGTGGTGTGGTCGCTACTGCCTTGGAGGAAAATAAATACAACAGTGATATAATGCAGTAAGCAAAACGATTCTTCTTTTATATATATATCTTTATTTCAGACTCTATGTGTAGGTCCATAGAAAGAATGAATATGAATATAGAAATATTAATATTAACTGTGTATAAACTATATCTAAAGTGTGCGTCGACATTTATAATTAATCAGGGATTCTAGGCTTTTTATCAAGTATTGCATATACAAAAATTACAAGATAGGGCTACCGAAGCAATCATGGATGCACGTGTACTGGAAGCTCAGGGGATATGTAGGTACAGGATTTCGTTCCCATGTTTAAACGTTTGAGACTAAAACTTCAAGTCCGAAGAACAAAGGTGTGAGTGTAAGCATTCTCGAGTTGGTTGACGTTTTCTCGACATTGGTATATTGTTTTGCGTCTAAGCATCGAGAAAGTAGGAAGGGTTGTAGAACACTGGGCTAGCACTACAGAACCGGTCATATTTCATAATTAAACGATAGGCACTGTTATAACAAACAGTTCTTCGCCTGAGTGCTAGAATATCCTGTGTCCCATAGGGGGCATAGGACATTCTAGCACTCAGGCGACGAGTTATGCGACGCATATTGTGCTTAAAAAATGTCGCCCATAAGTGAGTGCAATATAACGGGGAGATGAAATTTTCAAATAGAACAGACTTTATATCTGGACTGCATTTTCCAAACTTCCTAATTAACATACTGAACTTCATGCACAAGGCGCGATACTGCCTTTCAGATTATAACAATCTCAGTTTGAATTTTCGAGATCGGTAACGGGAATGACAATTGAGCATTGCAACAGGCCGTCTTTTTTGTATATCCAGTGGAAAGTGAAGTGAACCTTTGTGTGGAACCTTTGTAAAAATATTAAAAAAGATTGGTCCTAAAGTTCCAACTCTCTGCAATAAAACGTAATTGAAGTAATAACAAATAACCCTTGAAAGCAATGAAAACTCACTTTCTACTTCTTGAGTATTCACTCACATCATCACTTTTCTCGTGGTATTTATCCCCAGCACTGCGTTTATGATTCTTTCTTTGTCATACCGCGTTCTAGGAAGAAGCAGTTACACATTTAATCGAGATTTTGTGAATAAAATTATCAATTTTGCAGGCCACCAGCCCAATGCTTAACTCTTTTGGTGCGGAATAATCTGAGAAACAGAATTCTTAGCGCCTAATATTCATCAGGAATTTTGCAAAAAGTATAGGTTGTTAGACTAAAGCGTTATTATTTTAAAAGATGTTCTAATGATCTATTTGACAGTTTTTCAAATGATTTCCTGTATATATTTAAATGGTACCTTTATACTTTCAAGGGACGATATCGTTGTTCATGGATAGGACATAAATGATGCATGGAACATAGGAATACGTATGTTTGTTCAACCCTTTACCCAACGAATCGGCCGCACCCCTCCCCCCTCCCGCGTAAAATGAAACTTCAGTAGTAGTCGCACCGATTCGGGCTGTTAGGGGGCTCAACATGACCAGTTGTGGGTACGGTACGATATGTGTTAACCCTTTAACCAACGTAACGGCCAAAACCGGCCGGCGCTATTCTCAAAAATCGTCAATTAATTTTCATTATCTTTTCATTTTTTGTCTCAAAAACATAGGTTATGACCCCTCGTTGGAACGAGCTCATCGAGCTCGTTCCAACGAGGGGTCATAATCTATGTTTTTGAGACAAAAAATGAAAAAAATTAGTTATTCAAGAATTTTTTTTGCAAGTGTCGTCTGCTTTTCATGTTAGGTAAAGGGTTAATAAAATAGTAAGTTGCGTAACGATTACAATATGTATACTTTAGTCATCCACAAATGGATTACAAAAAAATCACTCCAATTACACGAATTTACCCACAAATAGAATTCTTGAGGTTTAACCTTCATCCTACCGACCGGGATCTAAATGGACCCGACATGCATTTTTCTTTTGTTTACAGCGTTGAAATTAGGAACATACCAGGGCTTGGCTTTTTGGACTTTGTTTGAAACTTTTACGTATATTGTAGCTGATTTGTCACCAAGCTACAGGCATCTTAGGCGTAATTGAAAGATAAATTTTATGGACACCAGTTAGGGGATTGAACAAAGCATCATCTGTGTTCATAGTTCTTGTTTGTTTTTAGGTAAATGATGACTGCAAACACCAGAAACGCAAAATACACCATTGCTGAGGATGTAAAGCCCATATTTGAAGACCAGGAAGAAACAGAAATGGAAGATTCTAACATCTCGTCGTCACAGACTCTAATGCCCTTTTCCCAACGCAGACGACATCAAAATTTATTATTTTAAATATAATTTTTTAATGTTTTTCAAAAAATGTCAGCAAAACATATCATTTGAAAAATAATATTTTTTCAGCTGCTGAATTTGCATATTACGCGGGAGGATGTGGCCGATTCGTTGGGTAAAGGGTTCTAATCACAATTCCAGCATACCCGCATCCAGTCACGCAGAATCAATTGGCACAGCACTCGACAACAAAACTGATTGAAACAGCTCTCCAATCAACCCTTCACTCAAACATTGTAAATCGGCATCTCAGATAAATAATCAGCAAGAAAGTGGGCGAACTAGAACAAGAGGTGGAGGTAGCGGCGAGAATGTAGTCGTGGAAGGGGCCACACCCATATGAATCACCAACAACATGTTCACAGGACGACACACGCGTGTGAATGGGTTAATCGATATGGCACGGGTGTCAGCGCGGAAGGATAGGACGAGAGGCCACAGGCCTCGAGTTTTATCCTTCTGGTATGGCATAAGTGCTATATCATGAACCCATTCACACACGCGTGTCGTTCTGTGTTTATTACATACCTTCACGTCTATAAAAATAATTATAAGAAGGACACTCAGAAATTTATTTGACAACTATCAACAAAAAGAAAGCCGGCTCGTTGAGATCCCATTCTGGACACCAACTCGAATCTGATACAAATCACACGACATGCACATTATCATGATAATCTGTATTGTATCAGTCGTGACTTGCGACACGTCAGAATTACACCCTTACCACTGCCCAAGCTGTCGCCTTCGCGACATCTCTGGGTGCCCTTACTAAAACACGATTCTTGATCTTTTCTCATTTATTTTTCAGCATGAAAGGAGACAATAATGCATATTGGAATAACGTGTACATCACACCATGGTGCCGAGTGTCCGCCTATGCCGTGGGAATGCTTCTTGGATTGGTTATACACAAAATGAAACGCAAATCGTTTTCAAAGGTAAGTTTTATAGCCTATTTGGAAAGGGTAAAACGCTTTTAGATGGAAGTGTACCCGTTGCCGGATCCTGAATGGATTTGTTCAGGGAGGCGACCAGATTTCAATCATAGATCACAATGCGAAGTATCCAGTGGCGCCCCCTTCGGGCGGTAGTGTGTGGGGGGGGGGGGGGGGGGCGGGGCTACTTACCACTCCACTTTTTCGCCAAGCGTAGTAAAAAAAATACTGTCATTTTAATTTTTGTATTGAACGTTGCGGTGTAATGGTGGGTATGTTTAATTCCATATTCCCAAGTGCACTAAATCAGAGAAGTTTTTAAATTATGTTTATTTTTGCCCCCCCCCCCCCCCCCCCCCCCCAACGCACACACACATTAGCTGCAAACAACAAACAAGAATCGAGGGCCCAAATTGCAACAAGGCGTGCCGCGTTCAATCTGTCTGAAACATACCGCTTAAGAGTATTCGAGGAATTTTAGAATCGAGAGCGTGCAACGCATCCGTTTGGAAAGCAGCCTACTTTCATTTTCGATTTGAGTGTCGTTTGGTGCGTTGTGCTTGCACTTTACAACAGCGTTCTTCCGTTAAAATGTCACCATGTACGACATTTTCTATAACTGAAAGACCTAACCAATAAGTTTCAAAAGGATAAAACTGTTTTAATTTAATTGTCTGAGAATGCTCCAGAAAACACCATTTACAACGTAAATTTTAAAAATGTTCTCAACCCACCCCGGTTCGGCGCTGCACGCCGAGGCAGCCGCTGCGTGGCGGGCAATACCCAACTGTACCCCCTCACTCATGTAACTCTGGCGCCGCCACATGGAAGTATCATCCGATGCGCGTAGTGGCGTGTTGTAGGAGCACTATAGGGAGTATGTTCATTCATTTTATTCGCTACCAGATGAGTAACGACCAATCATATGTGTTCTTACACGATGTTCTTACACGTAGGTCGGATTCCACGCATGGCGTAAACAACTCATTTCTCAGTGTCTGTATTGTATCGGGTAATGTTGAATGCACCCAATAATCATAGTAAAAATAACTGGACGGATTATATCTTGTTTATCGCCAGAAACTAGAATTCTAGTTCCTGTCAGCAGAAACTGTGAACCCGGGGTCAACCTTACAAGTGGTCGTGACATGGCAACCTGTCAAGTGGTCGTGACGTTTACTAAAAGCCTGTCCTCATACAGAATCAGTTCGCCCCTTGGGTGCACCGGGACGACATTTGGAAGTCTGAGACTGCTGCTAGCGCCTTGGTGCGCTCATGGGACGAATTGCTACACGGAATTCACACCAGGTTCATGGAATATTGGTTTGTAAAACGCTGACCGCACCCCATACCCCCCTCACTATAATTCACCTACCAACAATACCATTAATATAGGGACACCCCTTTATTTACATTGTGCCCTTCTACACTTTACCTGCTCCATTGTCCTCATTCTAATTGTTTGATGTTATTTTATTTGCTGTACCTCATGTACCATAAATATGGTTTGAGCGTAATAAAGTAAAGTAAAGTTATTTTGTGGCCTTAACCCTTTACCCAACGCAGATCATTTTTTAAATTTTTTCAAAACATTTCAACAAAACCATATCATGTGACCCCTCTTTGGAACGAGCTCGTTCCAAAGAGGGGTCACATAATATGGTTTTGTTGAAATCTTTCGAAAAATAACATTTTTTTCAGCTGCTGAATTTGCATATTACGCGGGCGGATTCGTTGGGTAAAGGGTTAATTTCAGAAAAAATCCACAGATAGAAACCAGAGGTTTATTTTACTGTTGTAAATTGACTATTCCGTTTTTCTCCTGGTAAACTTCAAGATTCTACCGCTAGAAAGTGGAAATCCGGTTTATACCAAGAGAATTTCAGATTCCGACAGGGTCTAGTTCAGCTAGGGGTGTGACTAAGCCGGCGATGTATGGGTTTCAACATCCCCACCCCTCAAGGCAAATTATTGATGGGTAAATTTCACAATACATGCAGGCGCTACGCAGACAATAACGAATCGCTTCTAAAAACAATTCCAAATCTTCAGTTCTAGAATAGCTAGCTGTTGGGCGCGTTGTAAATGTGTCGTTACCTCAATTAGTATCGCGGCAGAGCATTTATGGAATAGCGACTGGATGCTGTAGTCTCCGGATCGACTCCCGTCGGCATCAACTTCCGAAAAACTTGAGAGTTTTCAGTTCAGTACCTTGCACAATGCCTGGTGGAATTCCTGCTCGGTGTAGGCGATATAACATAATGGTGACAATATCACTCCACTCGCGTTTCGGTTGAACATAACCTCCGTGCCTCAAACCTCAGACCATGTTACCGCCAATTCATCAAAGAAACATATATGTTCCAATAATACTCTACCCACAGCCCAAGACCTACATCGTGAAATGACCAAGGCAACTTGAATTGCATGATTGCAAATTTAGTACATAAACCTCTTGTATATCACAGGACAACAAAAAATCAGTCACTCAGATAAAGGTCGAGGTTACTCCATCTCAGTTCAAATCGTGAACTAAAAATAGATTGTGAGTTTCCATTCGCAGAACGCTCATTGGCCTCGAGGAATGCTATAGACCATTTTACATATCGCCATCTTACATCCGGGACTCGATATGCCCTCTCGAAACCAGCCATTCAGATTTGTACATGGCACCACCGACTGCTGTACTGTACTGAACGCTGCATTGATAACGTTTCTTTCCGCGTTATAAATATTTTTTGTCAATGCTGTCGTTCTTTTGAAACAAAATTCGATCATGTGTGCTTGCCTGCCGTTCTTCGAACGAAACATTTTAGCTTAAGAAGGCGAAGGTACACGGTAGTTGAGAGTTGTGACGAACGTCGGAACGAACATGAATGATTAAAAAACGAAAATGATAAGTGTGGAAATAACATCGCAAAATACACAAATTTCTGACACCCAATCATTGTTCTCTTCGGTGATGAGAACAACGCAGATTAGGTAAATTGTCTAATTTTAACCCTTTACCTAACGAATCGCTCGCACCCGCCCGCGTAATTCGCAAATTCAGCAGTTGAAAAAATACTATTCTTTCAAAAAATTTCAACAAAACCATATCATGTGACTCCTCGTTGGAACGAGCTCGTCGAGCTCGTCCCAACGAGGGGTCACGTGATATGGTTTTGTTGAAATTGTTTGAAAAATTAAAAAAAATGCTATTTAAAATAATTTCGTCTGCGTTGGATAAAGGGTTAATTGATAAAACGGAGACGAAAAATGAAGCTTTCAATGCGGATCAACAGCTCAGTACACACGTGTGCAATGTTGATAAATAAAGCCGGTTTGTGGGGGCAAATTGAGTCCCGGATGTAAGATGGCGCTATGTAAAAATGGTCTATTATTTCGGCGGTATGGACTTTGAATTTCATCCCATTGTTGTGATCTCTTCAAATATTTCACGTGGTGGCGTCAAACGGTAACATAATTATGTCACTGGAATCGAAAAAATAAAAAAAACTAAACGAGCTCTTTTCGAATTATAGGGCGAGGATTTTAGTCTTATTGGAACATATATTTATCAGTCGGCACTTGAACCATCACAGTCGGTACAAAACAAGTTTATAACCCACCCCAAATCGGTCACTACGCGTCATCCTTAATTTCAATCCTGGCCTGCCCATGGTCAGTGAATCTAAGTTGTATCAAACACTAGAAATGAATGCATTTAATTGTTTATTTTTTTCAGATTACAGCACTCAGCGGTTGGCTAATCGCTACGGCAGTTGCCCTCACAGTTATGTACATCACGCAGACAGAGTTGCGCGAAGGCGGAGCTCCATGGACCCGTGCGGACCGGATAGCATATGAATCTCTCAGTCGACCGCTGTGGTCTCTCTGTATTGCTTGGATCATATTTGCATGCTATAACTATCGAGGAGGTAAGTGTAGAATTTGGTTACTGTATGGTGAATTTATTTACGTATGGCCACACAAAATAAATTAATTGATTCTCAGGCATTTTTTCCAAAACATTGAGGGAGGGAGGGCTTTATTTTTTATTTTTATTTTTCTTTTGCAAAAAGTGAGCGAACATGGAGAGGATTTCGGCTGTCGTTTTTTACACACCGAAATATAGAAAGTGCATATTTATACAAATAAATTCATTTTTAATTCGAAAACTAAAACATTCCTCTAAAAACAAACAAACCGTGGGTACTGCAATTCAAAGGCATCATATTTTTTCGATGCTTTGCGGATTATCTTTGAAGAAAAAGTAATTAATCTATGGGGATTTGCCTGTTTACAATTTATGGGAGAGTGCCTTTTCACTCGCCCATAAATTGTAATAAGGCAAACATATTGCAACCAAATAAATATGCATCAGTCAAAAAATGTAAAAAAATTCGGGTCTCCCTGAGTTTGTACTCATTTTGAAAGATACTGAAAGGCAATAAAAATATCCAATTAAGGGGTTAAAATTTAATCAGGGATTGCCAGAGAATCAAAACACGTTTTTGTTTAGCCTAACGGTCACATCATGCCTTCATAATACCATTATTCAGCCTGTGACATGCTGACCGCTTCAAACCCGCTATAAATATCGAAATCAACTGGGCTCTGCGGGGAGGGGGGGGGGCGGTGGGGTTGCGGTAACTGGTTCTCGTCAGATCACCGAAGTTAAGCAACGTCGAGCCCGGTTAATCATCGAATGGGTGAGCGTCTGAGCGATCAATTCGGACTCCCGCGTTGTGACCTGGGGCAAGGCACTTAACCCCAATGGTCCACGTGGGAGCACGATGACGCCGTGTACTAAGGCGTACTGCTCGTCGATGGTGCGCGTGTCTTCAACCAACCTAACCCTGACTGTGCTGCAGTGCGGAGTTACGATGTTGGGGAGCTGGCAGCTGCTCGTCGTTGCTCGGTGGTTCTCTCCGGGTACTCCGGCTTCCTCCACCCGTAAAACTGTCACGGTCATGATTAGCCAATATGCATAAGTATATGACCTTAAACAACAATAAATAAATAAATATACTGGGTCCTGCGACACCATGCATAAGAATCCTAAGCGTGCACCAATCAAAAGCAGTTAAAGAGCACGTGCATCGGCGGCTTAGCCCTTTCGCTGGTAGAGTTTCGGCTTGAGTACGGATACAATTTTTAATGTCCTGAGCTGTAAGTCCGTACAGAGTACGGAGATACCACATCCAAGGAAAGTATACCATAGCACATTGTTATTTTCAATAAAATGCACATGTTGCAACAAATATTAGCTACAGACATAGGCGGCGGAACCAGGGCGGGGGGGGGGGGGGCGCATATGGGACACGTGCCCCTCCACTTTTTCCAAGGCCATGGTGCGTGGTTACACAATGAGTTAAAATAGGTGCATGCAAACGTGCCAATATAAAGGCATTCCTGTAATATATTATTTGCAAATCCAAATAACATTTGGCCATTGAATGCCACCTTCGGTCACTTCAGTCCGTTTCTTCTACTTCGACCATCTTCCAACCCGAAGGCAAGCCTTCGGGTTGGAAGATGACCGAAGTAGAATAAATGGTCAGGACAGTGACCACACCACGGCAAGCTCATCTAAACAATACACTATAGTGTGTCACGGAACATTTACCGATATACCCCATTCTCCCATTGGGCTGAACCATGGTAGCCTTGAACATTTCTGCCCCTCCACTTTTATCGAGTTTCCGTCGCCTCTGGCGACAGACGATATGACTTTATCCGTTTGTTCCATTATTATTCACTTTTTATGGAAAACACGAAATAAGGTAACTACATTATCTATGCCACAGGACGGCAAAACAATAAAATACACATAACGGTCGGTTGGGCCATATTTGTACTTCGTGTTGAGCTGCCAGTTTGAGTAAGCTTTTTGATGTTTTGGAAACGCAAATATGACTTCAACAATTTAGAGTTACCTTTCCTGATGTTCTCCAAACGTTTGTATGACTCGAAAAAAATCAGTCCTTTTGGTATCACTGAACTAAAAATATTTGAATTAGAAATACCCGCCTTGAAATGTTGTTGGAAGTGATGCAGTCTCTAAAAATAAACAGCCTTGGGAAAAACAATTGTTTCAATAAACGTTGGAAGCATTCTATTGACATTTTGCATTATTGATGAATATTCCAGATAAAAAAAGAGGGTGATTTGATGACTTTTGGTACTAAAAAATACAATTTACATTTTGTGTGTTTTTGTAGGGAATTCCCTGAGAAATATGTGCACGTGACCGGTACTTCCCTTGGTGTCAATTTTTCTCTCTTATTTGTTGTATGACCCCTGCTTTGGGGTCAGAAAAAGTTGTCTGAAGGGCTATACTTAACAAAGATATTTGAATGCCAAAATTAAAGTGATGCGATCATATTTTTTTTTTTGCCTGAATGTTATAATGGTCGCCTATGGGAAAATATTTAGTTCCGTGATACTAATAGGAGCTGGCTTCAGGAGGTAAGGGACTTGGTCCAAGTCACTTATCACCTGCAGTTAGCTCCCACTGGACTGAATTTTTTTAGTCATACAAACGTCTTTTCTAGTGATATGTTTGGAGTGTGGGTGCTGAGGTGGGCTTGATGGTATTTATGTAAACAAGTAACGGCATTACCAAGTCCTGTCAACGCTGTGTTCCTTATGAGATTGCTGCATACTGTTGAAAATATGTAATAACAATTTTAAAATTACATGTACGAGTAGTTTCCAGTCGTTTTCAATTTTTTCGTTTAACCCATTTCTGGTTCAGCACAGGATATTACCAAATTGTGCATCAATGAAGTGGTTACGGACCAGGGGGTTGGTGATGGAGTGGGGTCGTGTGTGAAATAATCAACTATATTAGAAACGGTTCCTAAACTGTAAAAAAATCCTACATCCCTTAATATATGCAGAATGATGACATGGATTCAATTTTCACCCGATATGACCTTCGTATTCAATTTTCACCCGATATGACCTTCGTATCGACCTTCAGTCTAGCATGATGATCGAATAACTTTCTGAAAGAAGCCGATGATAAAAGGACTCCTCATACCTGTAGCAAGCAGGGGTGCCGGATGAACCGATCAATGTTCTTCCACTCGTAAACAACAAAATAAGAAATACGACCAGTGAACTCATTAACGAGGGGGAGAGAGAGAGGATGGTGAAGAGAGATAGACGGGGAGATCCAAGCAAATCAAAGTTCTTCCACCTGTAAACATCAAAAGAAGAAATATGACCAGACCAGAATCCTATGAACAGGAGAGAGAGAGAGAGAGAGAGAGAGAGAGAGAGAGAGAGAGAGAGAGAGAGAGAGATCCAAGCAAATCAAAGTTCTTCCACCTGTAGACAACAGAAGAACAAATATGACCAGTTAATTCATGAACGGGGAGAGAGGGAGAGGGAGAGGAGAGAGAGAGAGAGAGGAGAGAGAGAGAGGGAGAGAGAGGGAGAGAGAGAGAGAGAGAGAGAGTTCGAATTGACCACGGTGACCGAGACAGGGTTGATGAATTATATTGATTTAGGTTCCAAGTTCATAGCGACAGTCTCGCCCCACAAAGCTGTGAATTTTTTAGATTTTATCTTCGGGTCTGAAAATCCGCCACTCCTCCCCAATTTATACTGTGAAATTGAGGAAGCTAACCCACTATATTAGTTTCTGACTTTGCCGAACTTTCCGGCTGGACTTAATTTTCCTAACTTGTGTTGTAGCGTTCACTGTAAAGTGAAAACTACTTTCCCTAGTCCGTTCTTTGATTGGCTTGGGCAAAGAAACGAGTCGCTGTTGAATACAGATATATTATCTTACAGTCAACATGTATTTTGTCTGTATTAACTCCGCAACTGTCGTGTATCCGACCCCCCCCCCCCCCCTTGACACAGATGTTTGTATCAGGGGCGGATACAAGCACGTTCCGTTCGCGTGAGTTCCATTTATTTCTTTTTGTTCATCCGTACGAATAAATAGTTCGTTATACATTCGTCTACATTCTTGACTTATCCCCAATATATGGTAAGATAAAAAGAGTATTACCATTATGTGGATGTACAAAATATGTATCTGAGTCTCGCTCCGGGTTCTAAGGGTAGATCATGACTCGTCTTCGACTCGTCGTGATCTGCCATTAGAACCCGGAGCTCGACTCGGATACATATTTTGTACATCCACATAATGGAAATAATCTCTGTTTATCATGATCATGTGCATGTCCTGTAATTTGTATCAGTTTCGAGGTCGTGTTTACAATCAGATCATAACGAGCCCGTACAGGACATGGCCATGAAATACATTTATCTAACAATCCTGTTACATAAAGCCCGTTTCCCCCATTTTTCAGTTTAAATGGGGTTGAAATTGGTCAAAATTTTCAATTTTAGGAACTGTATTTTAATGCGTAATATCAATGCATATGTGATAGTGTGTTGTTTACCGGAAATTGAATCTGTATGATACGGAATCGGAATGTGGAGGGGGGGGGGGGGGCTGATACAAACGCTTTTTCCTAGTTTTGGGGTGCAAATTCAGTTGATTGTTAGATAAAATACTTGCGTGGAGACGGACGGTATTCATTATACGGGTGTGCGATTGTCTATATTTGTAATAGCAACGAGAATCGATTTGAGATTCA
This sequence comes from Pictodentalium vernedei, assembly GCA_031216915.1. Taxonomy (NCBI): domain Eukaryota; kingdom Metazoa; phylum Mollusca; class Scaphopoda; order Dentaliida; family Dentaliidae; genus Pictodentalium; species Pictodentalium vernedei. The sequence goes on along the minus strand of CM062290.1, from coordinate 65,163,476 downwards.
ATACTAGATTCGAAATCTACCACCTGATACGATTCGGGATTCGAATCGACCATAAATTGAAGATTTGGAGGGCCCTAATGAGATCACATATAGCTCAAAATCGTCTGTGAGGTTTAATCGGCCTTTAGATCGAGTTGATTTCATTCATCTGCTCAAATGCTGAACTAGCAGAGCGATTAAGGAAGGAAATGAAGGGTTTGTCTTGCATGTGGCGAGAAAAGGCTTGACGTGTCAAACTGCCGCGAAGGTCAATGTGGGCCTTTTCCAGTAGCTTGACTGGTAAAGTCAAATATAGTTAGGTGTGAAAGTTCAAAAAGCGCTGACGTACAACAAAAAAAAACCCCGAAAAACAAAAAAAAAAAAAACAAAAAAAAAAAAATCAATGCCGTTGCCACGATCTAAGAGGTTCTTTACATTGTGTATTTCAGGAGTGGTCAATTCTGTACTGTCTTGGAATGGTTTCATTCCATTATCCAGACTGACTTACGCCACGTATCTCATACATCCAATTGCCATGCAGCTTTATGTATATACCAAAAAGACTCTCTTATATTTGAGTGATTACGATGTGGTGAGTATAGATTTCTTTTAAAGTTAAAAATTGTTTGAACAGAACAACAAACTCCGACAAGCGCATTTCTCAAAATTAGTCAATTCTTTTTTTATGCCCCCCGACTTAAGTCGGGTTGCATATAGTGATTGAAGTGTGCGTGTGTCCGTGTGTCCGTCCGTGTGTCCGAGCCGATAACTCGAAAACGGTTAGGGCCACAGTCATCAAACTCCACATAATTATAAAGGACTATGGGAGGATGTGTCACACATCATAGTCGGGTTTGTACCTTCGAGGTCAAGGTAACATTTCAAGGTCACACTAAAATTGGTCAATATTCGTGTCTCAGCCATAACTCAGAAACGAATCATAGTACAATTGTTAAACTTTTTACAAATGTTAAGGACAGTCAGAAGGTGTGTCGCGTGTAATAGTTTCCGCCGCATCGGCAAGGTGGAGTTCACAATTGACCTTCATACGTTCAGGGTCACAAATCGTGTCTCAAGCATAACTCCAAAACTATTAGGGCTACAATCATCTAACATTGCTCAATTATAAAGGAAAATGGGTGGATGTGTCACACCCCACAGCCATGTCCGTAAGGTCAAGGTCAATGTCACATTTCAAGGTCACACTGAATACGGCTAGTGCCACAGTCATCAAACTTCACACAATTATAAAGGACCATGGGAGGATGTGTCACACGCCATAGCCGGGTTCGTACCTTCGAGGTCAAGGTCACATTTCAAGGTCATACTAAAATTGGTCAATATTCGTGTCTCAGCCATAACTCAGAAACGAATCATAGTACAATTGTTAAACTTTTTACAAATGTTAAGGACATTCAGAAGGTGTGTCGCGTATAATAGTTTCCACCGCATCTGCAAGGTGAAGGTCACAAGGTGTGGGGGGGGGGGGAGGGCATGTGTTACCTTAGTAACATTTTTCTAGTTTTTTATTTCTCTCAATTTTGCCTTCAAAACAGAGCTTATGACCTGTAACTGGAGCAAGCTCGTTTCGTCCCTTCCAATGTGGTGTTATAATCTACGCATTTGAGACCAAAAATGATATTTTGTACTTATTCGTGATATTATTTTCACGACATTTCGTGTATCGTAATTGCGATGTTTTTTGGCCTGGAAGGACAGATCCCGTCGACATTTGATCTTTTCCACACTCATCCCCATTTCCGTTTTTCACAATTGAAGACTACAGTACGTGGAGAGTGTATTATCACTAAATCACCCACAGAGTTGTTGTTCGACTGTTCGCTGACGATACTTGTCTGACAGAGTCATCTTCTGATACTCATAGAATTCAGTCTAAAATGAACACCGAACTCCAAAAAATTAACAAATGGGCTGACACGTGGTTGGTCACATTTAATGCTAAAAAACAACGAACGTAATACTAGTTACACTCACCAGGGATGTTATATTTCCAAATATTGTTTTCGACAGCGAAACATTAGATTTTGTTACTGTCCACAAACATTTGGGGTTAACTATTCAATCCAACTTAAGTTGGGAAGCCCATATTGATGATATCTGTAAAAAAGCTTGTGCAAGACTTTCTCAGTTGAGAAAATTGAAGCACATTTTTAACCGACAGATCCTGGGAAAGATGTATAATGCGTTCGTACTACCAATATTAGAGTACGATAGTCCTGTTTGGTGCGGTGCTCCGCAACATTTAATGAAGCGCCTTGAGGATATACACTGCGATACCGCACGAATCGTATCGGGCCTGACACGATCAGTATCACGCGATCGCCTCTTGTTAGAAGGTGGGTGGAATAATCTAGAAACAAGAAGACAGGTTCAAAAGATGTGTATCTTTTACAAAATCATACACAACGATGCGCCAGATTTTCTCTATGAACTTCTTCCACCACGGGTTTGTGACACATCTTCTTATAACCTCCGCAATTCGTCAAATTTTATGCCTTACAGCATGCGAACTGAGCTATTTAAACGATCATTCTTTCCGTCTCGTCTTGCACGGAAACGTGGAACAATTTATCCCAATCAGTGCGAAATTGCTCATCGCTTACTGAATTCAAAAAACTCATATCGCCCCCCCGTATGCAGACCACCTGCATATTTCTCGCATGGTTCTAGAAAACACAATATCATTCACAGTAGAATTAGAACCGGTTGTAGTGATCTGAAAAGTGATAAATTCCTCAATTACATCTCTGAATGTTCATATTGTCCACATTGTATAACTGTTGTTGAGGACGCAGAACATTATTTCCTTGTCTGTCCATCTTATTCAAACGCTCGTAACGTTCTTATTGGTAATTTATCAAATCTTAATATTACTCTGAATTCGGTGGATAATCTACTGTACGGTGATCCGGTGTTAGAAACCAAAACTAACATTTTGATTTTTAAATTTGTGCAACAATTTATTTGTAGCACTGGGAGGTTCGACATCGAGTTTCCCATCTAGTAATATTTGTAAAACAATGCTGACTCAAGGTATCCACTTCAATATAGAATACGCATGGAGGGGTTACGGAATGGACGCGTCATCGGGGTGACGTTGAGCCAGCGCATCGGTACACAGATTGTGCAGTCACGATGATAGTCACGGTTGCGCTGTTTGTGGCCTGAGTCGCTGACGCGGCGTTTTCCCTACCTTTTGTGTGAATCAGCATGGATCTAATGAGACACGTCCCTAAGCTGTAGTACAGAAGGCGAAGAAATGATGATGATTATTATTATTATTATTATTATTATTATTATTATTATTATTATTATTATTATTATTATTATTATTATTATTGTTGTTATTATAACACATCCTAATCAGAACAGCGCCCAAGCGGCCTTTGGCTTTGAATATTAATTGATTCAAATCGAGAGAGATACAGAATGCAAAAGGGACATCAACAGCTTTTCTTTCTTTCCTTCTTTCTTCCTTTTCCGTCTTTGTTTAGTGCTACATATTCATATTTATTTATACACATACGCACATGTATCTGATAACCATAGAGTATAACAACCGTTGTATATACTTGAAGTATATACAACGGGTGTTGTATATAATTATAATTTATGCGAACGACCTCTGACCTCTTTCAATTCCATTTTCATTCATTCATTCATGAAACATCGTTATATCACAGGGCAGGTTTTAATTGTACGCTTATTGCACTTTGTCAAAATCCTCTGATGGTGTCATTTCTTATTTATTTTGCTTCAATAAAGGCAACCTAAAATTTTGCTTCAAAACATTGTAGAAATTACTTGAATGTTAATAGTAATTCGTATGCGGCGACTGCGAACTATTTATAGTCACGGCCTCGATCAAAAGTACTCGCGGAACTGCGCTAATTAAAAGTTCGTCTGCTCTACCTGAAAAAAAAACACTTCGTAAAAATTGTAAACAAACGCAAAATTATTTGTTATATTGGGACTACAGCATAAAACACGGAAGAAAACTGGAACTATGTCAAAAAAAGAATAACTCTACTGAAACACCGTTTTGTTACTGTTAATAAAATAGTTGAAATTTATTTTGTTCCAGCGCAGTTACATGATGCAAGAAGTGCAATCGCACTTTACAATCGCCGTCATCGATTTTGTAATGTAAGGGACACAACTCTATGCGTCTTGTCCTATTTCTTTTGTCTCGTAGACTGGTTTTCTTTGGAGGCCCGTGGGAAGCATATATAAGTCGGATAGACGCACGAGACGGGTGTCTGTTTGTTATCAGATAAAAACAATAAACATATAGTGTGTTTTTATATCTGTGTTATACAACTCGTTGAAATATGGTTTATTTTTTCTCGGCGAAGCCTCGAAAAAATAAATCATATTTCAACTCGTTGTTTAACACAGATATAAAAACACACTATATGTTTATTGTCTATATATACATATAAACCCATTCAAATAGTTTATTTTACATTTATGAATTTCAAAAACTTGTTTGTTTCGCCATTGTAACATTTTCTGAATTCATGTTATGGGAGCGGAGGTTTCTACTAAGTGGAAAGCACTTGTCCTCCTATCCCTTTTTGCTCAATAGTTATGACAAATAAAAATATGTTTAAAGTACCCACAGAGTGGAGATTCCACCCAAATAATAATTGAAAATTTGTTGCAAAGGATGACCAGCAAAAGCAAAGTTTCATCCAATGGACCTCCGGGTTAAACCCGGAGGTCCATTGACTGAAACATTGCTTGTGTTTTTGTTGATATGTACAAAATTTGAAAGTTATAGCTTGGGTGATAACTCCACTCCGCGGGTGATTTAGTCACAATCCAGTCTCCACGTACTGTATATACGAGAATCACCCGAATATTCGTCCAGTCAGGACACATCACTTCGCGTTCAGTTCCCCCACCTTCTTTGTTTTTGAATGCATTCCTCCTGGGTTATGAAACGGTTTTGATGAAGCATCTCAAACACGATATATAAATAGCAAGTATATTTAGACAGAACACAAAGAAGGTGGAGGACAATGGACTGGAATCAATGGCCCGATGTGGAGTGTTTCTTTATTTTACGTGCGCCGAAGGCGCGCGTGAAATACTGGAAAAACTCCACCAAGGGTGGTTGATTCCTGTTCCCGAACTCCACCCGAGTACTTTCAGCGACGAAATTAGTCGTCTGCGAAACAAAATAATCATTTCAGCTGTTCACTCAAAGCTACATAAAAACGCTAATATAAGAATAACATGAGTTTGGAGGGCGTTACGGATTATTATTACCACTTTAGGTTCTCTAGTATATTAACGGCGTTTAGAGGGGCGGTAAAACTCAGTAATTCAAGACGCCATGCAACCGGAAGCGAGCGGTGGGCGAATGAAAAAAAATCATTAACAGCCCGCCGCTCGCTTCAGTCATGGTAATGATAGTAATAACATCATTTTCTGGGGAGGTCCGGTTTATTTACGGCCCCTGGGGACTGAATAACAGCCCTCTGGCTAATTAACGGCCCTCGGCCCTCCTTGTATGTATTCATCTCGGGCTGTTAATAAACTGTAACGCCATCCAAACTCATGTTATTGTTATATTAATTTAATACCGTAACTCCCATTAACAACAACAACTATTCACTATGTAATAGTAAACATCCCTCACTTTCATAACATTTTGGCAAGTTTATTTAGTTCGTTGATGCTATTTTCACTGTGATTCGCCCGTTGTATCTACAGTGAAAACTACGATTTTTAATTATTACAACTTTATAGGGCCATTCTTTAAGCTATTATCACTAAAAATGAGGTCGTTCATTTTGTGTATTCGTCCTGTTCCCGATGACGTCACCGGGCCGGCGGGCCAATAATAAAATTGATTTTCATTATTGGCCCGGAGGCCCGGTGACGTCAATGTTCATTCAGCATTTCAGAGCATCAAACCGCCGAGGTAATTCTCCTTCACTTCCGAGAAATATCGATATATTTTGAACGTGGTCGTGTTTAAATTGATCGTTTCTCAGTCGTTTCCTTTAGCTCTCCGTTATTTCGTGAGAAAAGAGCATTTCATTTGAGCGTTTTATGATCATCGTCAGGTAAGTAACATACATTGTAAATAATATATCGTTAGTTGTTCGCCAATTTCGCCTGAACTTGGCTTATGTCTCGCCTAATTTCGATGTGAACAAGACGATTGTCAGCTGATCTGTCATGTGACTATGGGATGTGACCTTACTAAGTTATCCCAAAAAGCTTCAATGCTGTGATGAAAGTGATTGTTTTTTGTTCATTAAATTATGTTGAGTTCAGTAGTACATTATTTCTCTCCTTAAAAATCCAATGAAGCAATACCTACATGTACCTAGTGCCCTTGAATATTTATTAACAGTCCATGTGGTAATAATAGTAATAACATGATTTTGTAGGGCGTTATGGTTCATTAACGGCCCTACAGGAATGATTAAAAGCCATTGGGCATATTAGCGGCTCTCGACCCCGTCTCGGGCCGCTAATAGTCCCTTGGGCTTTTAATCATTCATGCCGGGCCGTTAATGAACCATAACGCCCTACAAAATCATGTTATTGTATAAATAACTTAATGGTATGAAAATTTCGACGTCACCATTTTCGCCATTCCCTTACACATTTAGAGGACAGATATAATAATTTGTTTTATCTACCATTTACATGAAAACACTCTCGCAAATAGTAATTTTTGTTCCGATAACAATTCGGCGATAAAAGATCTTCTATCGCTATTGCATTAACAAATAAAAGTCACATGACGTCGTGAGAAACGAACATAAGCGGGCTTGACGGACTATTTCATTTGAACTTGTAATCACAGGGCTTCAGTTCAAAAACTGACAATGCTGTAACAATCGATGCGTCTAGATTCCCTCAAATAAATCCCATGTGGCAGGAATGCAAGACACAGTGCATAAATAATCGAACATGTAAAGTCCCCCCCCCCCCCCCAAAAAAAAAGAGAAGACGAATCGCAATAACTGAAAGTGGCAGCGAGAAAATTTTGTGGTTTGCACACTTTTAAAAATCATGAATGAGGTGACGTTATGTATTTACAGAGATCCGTATGCACTACAAACATGTAGTTCCCCAGTTGTTTTCGTAAACCACCCGCCTACCCACTGAGTGATCTCCTGAACTGAAAATTGAATTACGTTCGAAATATCTTTGCCCGACGGAAAAAGCATACTTGAGCTGAGGTTTTTTATCACCATGCACAATTTCATTCATGTTGAAGGACTTTATTCACGTACCATTTGGCTGAAAGAATTGAAAACGGAGTCCCATTATTTTGATCAGTTGAGTGTGACGTTTTGTTTCTTAACGACTATTTTCGAGAAGTCGTGGTTATGGATTTTGTTGTCTGAAGGGTAGATAAAGGTGGTATTTGCTCATTGTGCTTGTATACAAGTTTTTATCGCGACTCGGCTCGTTTTCGGTGAGGTATAGCTACTCGTCGCACAAGCGCGACTCACAGCTATACGTCCCCAAATACGATTCTCGTCGCGATAAAGATGCTATACAAGCACAATGTGCACATGACACATATTTATTCCACGAATACTTTACCCAGAAGCCTTTACTGATGCATTGAACAGAAAAGGCAACCATTTTGATCAAAAGTGTTTATTTACCCCAAAACGCAATCGCAAACAGCAATATCGGAAGCGATAAAAATAATCGGCGATAAAAGATCTTGTATCGTTATTGCAGAAACAATACAAGTCGCATGACGTCGCGAAAAATGATTGACAGTCTTTTTCAATGGTACTGGTGATCACGAAATTGCTCCAAATAGCTGATAATGTTACAACGGACGATGCTCCCTAAACATAGTACTATATTCCAAGTTGCAAGGAATTACATAATTCATTACATAAATAATCCACCACGCGAATCACCGAAACCAAGAATATGAAGACGAACCGCAATAAATGAAGTGACAGCGCGAATGTTTCGAAGCATGACGTCAATGTCATTACGGGTTACTCGTTTCTAAAAAATTATAAAGGAAGTGACGTTGTGTACTAAGGCGTACAGGACGTCGATGGTGCACCTATCTTCAACCAATGCTAACCCTACTTGTGTGGAGTTGGTATGTTGGGGAGCTGATGGTTGCTCGTCATTGCTCGGTGGTTCTCTTCGGGTTCTCTGGCTTCCTGCACCCGTAAAACTGCCATTGTGCAGATATATATGACATTAAACACCAATAAATAAGTAAAAAGACTACAGTTACTGTAAAATTACCATCACTATTAGGCATGTTTGGTTAATTAAACCTTTGAACCCTCGTTTCCTGGAATGGTATCGCCTTTGTGTACACTTGCAATGAGGTGGGTCAGTCCAGTATAAATATAGAGGGAGCATAAAATAATAACCGCCGTCTATTATTTTATCACCAATGACCCGTGTATATAAGACATCATGTAATAAGACAGAAATTATACGAAATTATGTCTTGGACCGAAGAATCGGTCTACTAGGAAAGCATTTTTATGATATCGCCGCGGAGTTCCGCTGATTGTGTAAATATTTTGACATTTTTCTGTTTATTTTTGGGTCTATGACACTTTCAGCAGCTAGGATCTCGTGGCGTCGAACATTTTTACGAGTGGATGAAGCGGGAGTACCCGGAGAGAACCACTGAGCAGCTGCGAGCAACTCTTAGACTCTCCAACTACTAACTTTGCACGAATAGTGTTAGCATTGGATGAAGACAAGTGCACCGTCGATATGCAGTTTGCCTTAATTCACCGCGCCACCGTGATGCTTCGAAGAATTAAATTCTTATTGATTGGAATATTTATAACTGGAGCTAAATGAATATCTGTGTATTTTATGATCAAATGAATATCGCTCTACACCGAGAGTAGTCAACGCGCAAATACACTAAACGCAGGTACACAGATGACCCTAACAGCGTCGAATTCCTTTCAAAATTTGATTGGTGGTCTGGAAGCTTCACTAGAGGTGTGCAGTACGTGGAGAGTGGATTGCAATTAAATCACCCGCGGAGTGGAGTTATCACCCAAACTATAATTTTCAAATTTTGTACATATGGACAAAAACACAAGCAATGTTTCATCCAGTGGGCCTCCGGGTTTAACCCGGAGGTCCGTTGGTTGAAACTTTGCCTGTGCTTGTTATGCTTTGCAACAAATTTGTAATTATTGCTTGGGTGGAATCTCCACTCTGTGGGTGATTTAGTGATAATACACTCTCCACATACTGTAACGTTCTCCGTATTAAACCGGTGGGGAAAACGCATTACCTTGGTACGGGGATAAAGCAAACATTTATCTGAGTCTTGTTATCCGTACGCACCTTTTCACGGGATAAACATTTTTCTCCTTGCAGATTTACCTGTTTTTGGGCCACCTGGTCATAGCGATAGGAGCGGCATTTGTATTCTCTATAGCCTTTGAAGCACCATTTATGGCATTGGAAAAGATATTGTTTCGACGGAAATGAATGATACAATGTCAAGTGACAGACAAATTGTGATAATAAATTGACTTTTGACACTTCTGTTTGGAATGGATTCTTCGCCAATTCCGATATTGTGTAAAAATAAATAATGTATTGCCGGTGAAGAATACCATGACATGACCTAAATGTTGACTTTATGAACACTCCTGATCATGTATTAACCCTTTACCTAACACGAAAGTCAGACAACACTTGCAAACAAAATTATTGGATAGCTATTGTTTTTCATTTTTGCGTCAAAACATAGTTTATGACCCCTCATTAGAACGAGCTCAAAGAGCTCATTCCAATGAGGGATCATAAGCTATGTTTTTAAGACAAAAAAAAAAATATAGAAAATGATGAAAATTGAATGGTATTTTTGTGAGTAGCGCTGACCGGGTTTTGCCGTTACGATAGGTAAAGGGTTAAAAGAGGTGTTTAATGGTTGTATAAAAAGTTGTGATGTGACTTATACAGAAGGTGCAAAGACAAAACGGAACTGTAGTTTCTTTTAGACCGCGGTGATAACGAAATGAGGCACCCCCAACCACAAAATTTATATATTTATTTATTGGTGTTTAAGGTCACATATTTCTGCACAATGGCTAATCATGACCTCGAAGGTTTTACGGGTGGAGGAAGCCGGATGACCCGGACAGAACTGCCGAGCAACGGCGAGCAACTGTCAGCTCCCCAACATACTAACTCCATACAAACAGGTTTAACATTGGTTGAAGACAGGTGCATCATCGACGTGCAGTACGCCTTAGTACACAACGTCACCGTTCCCTACGTGGGAAATGCGGGTGAAGTATCTTGCCCAAGGACACAACGCGGTTGCCACATTTGGGATTCGAACCGAGTACCTCTCGGTTTACAGCCTGCAGCTCTACCTGCTGAGCCACCACGCCCCCCCCCCCCCCCCCACACATACACCAACCACAAAAGGATAGCCTGGTATCTTGCCGGTGTATGTAGGGGGTGGAGTGTAATTGTGGTGTGGGTCAGGACCTTTAATAACATGATGAGAACAAATTAATGATTTGTAATCACAATGCAGGGATTAATTTTGCGGTTTTCGCTTGTAAGACCTATGAGCAGGCTCTTGTTCATCGCGATCTGTAAGTCGTCCTCTCTCTACTTACCGGTGTCAAACACATTCGTTTGACTGAGTGCGTAGAAAGTCATGTTTATGAGCTGGACTCTCACGGTGGGTGGTTTTGGAGAACTAACTGTTCCGAGATAATACTATTCTTCTCGTCCTAATTGCCTGAATCCACGAATCACAATAAAAATTTTAAGACTGTTATTAGCATCATGTGGTGTGGGGGTGGGTTGGAGAAAATCTCACCCAAGGGGGGAAATATTTTACCATTTACCTAACGCACACTATAACAAATTTCTTTTATTTTAATTATTGTTTTTAACATTTTTCAAAAAATGTCAACAGAACCATATCATGCGACCCCTCATTGGAACGACCTCTCATTGGAACGACCTCTTCGACGAGGTGCGAAGGGTGATCTCAAAATTGAGGAATGGAAAAGCGGGAGGGGTGGACGAAATTCCTAACGAGTTTATCAAAAAATGGGGAGAGGAACTCTTGGAAAGCCTAACTGCCCTATTCAATTTAGCCATAGAAAAACAAGAGGTCCCAAAGGAGTGGAGGGAAAGCAAAGTGACATTTATTCACAAAAAGGGGGAAAAAGACGTTTTGGATAACTATCGAGGGATCTCTGTCAGTAGCAACATCGGAAAGGTTTTCTGTAAAGTCCTTTTATGGGAGACTAGAGGAGGTAATTGAGGAGAAGGGTTTTTTGGGAGAAATCCAGAATGGCTTCAGGAAGGGAAGGAGAGTTACTGACCATCTTTTCACACTATCCCAAATGATAGAATCCGCGAAAGCAAAAAAGAAAAAGATGTTTATGGCCTTTTTGGATATCAAGAAGGCATACGATAGAGTATGGAGGGAAGGTATGTGGCGCAAGCTGGAGGCTATGGGCTTAGGAGGCGAGTTTGTTGGAATTATGAAAGCATTATATAAAGATGTACAGAGTGAACTTAGCCTGGGAAACATTACAACGAAACGTGTGCCTATGGAGATAGGCCTAAAACAGGGGTGTATCCTTTCGCCGACCCTGTTTGCATTGTACATCAAAGGTTTAGGAGATGAACTCCTGCGTAGCGAGGAGGGGGTAGCAGTTGGTGACTTGAAGATCCCAGGGCTATTTTTTGCAGACGATATGGTTCTAGTGTCAGAAAGCGAAGAGGGGCTAACGAAAATGCTGGGAATTGTTGGGAAATATGGGAGCAAATGGAGACTCGAACTTAATGAAAGCAAGAGCAAAGTTATACCTGTGGGCCGCAAAGTGGACCCCACTCGAAGGTGGAGAGTGGGTGAGTTCTGTATTCCGGAAGGGAGCAGCAAACTTCTCAGTGTGGGAGAGACGGGTGATTACGAGTATTTGGGGGTAAATATAAACATTACAGGAAGAGGCATCTACCGGAACCACACAAATAAATTGATTCTGAAGGGGAAGCGAATCCTTAACCAAATGAAACTTATAGGGAGAAACAGTTTCAATAAGGTTTTCGTGGGGAAAACCATTTGGGAAATGGTGGGGCTGCCAAGTATAACATACGGTACGGAAGTGGTACCCCTAAACCAGACGGCCGTAAAGAGCTTGGAAATCCTGCAGAACGATGCAGGCCGATGGATAACGGGGTCGAGTAATGCCGCAGCGCTAGAAGCAATCAGGGGTGAGCTTGGGTGGATGAGGATCAAGGACAGGATAGACCTGTTGAAGCTCGGTTATCTTAATTATTTGGTAAATCTCCCCGACAGCCGATGGTGTAAAGTAATGTTCCTGAGAATTTTCAACTCAAATATCAAAACGGGGTGGATGGTCCAAATGAGGGAGCTAGTAGAGAACTACTCATTGGAGATCTCGGACCTGGACGTTGGGGCAAACCAGGGTAAAAAAATCGTCAGAGAAAGGGTCATGGAGGATTGTAACCGTAATTGGCGAGAGGGGGTCAAATCAAAGAGGTCTTTGGGTGGCCTGCGTGATAAAGAGAAGCCAGGTTTTGAAGAGTACCTTGATGGCACCTTTGGGGGGGTCACTGTTGTTCAAGCGGAGGTCGCGATCACTGGAGCTGAGGGGAAAAATTGGGAAAGACGGCGAAAGGGAGTGCCAGAGGTGTAACTTGGACATGGTGGAGACCCTGGAACACTTTCTTCTAGAATGCCCAAAGTATCAGCCTAAAAGAATGAGATTCACTGGGGGTATAATGGGGAAGTGGGATGGGAGAATGAAGGACATGTGGTTAGGGGGAGACTCAAAGGAGAGGGTTAATATGCTAATCGGAGAGATTGGGAAGAATGGGACAAGGGATATCATCAAGCAGTTCGTCTCCGAGTGTTGGGAGGAGAGGAGAAGCGTGGGAATAGGGAGGCAGTTGGGAGTACAGGGGTAACCATGGCCTTCTCGTCCGAGAACCGCGACAAATCAGCGGCTGGCCAAAGTGTTATTATTATTATATGATATGATTTTATTGAAATTTTCTGATTTTTTTTTATTTGCTTAATTTATAAATTATGTGGGGTGAGGGGGTGGCGGATTCGTTAGGCAAAGTGTTAACCCATGCACGAGTCTCGAAGAGATTTACTCATCCCACTCCACCTCGCATCATGTCGAGAGGTCCTCGGTTCGAATCCCACCTGCGGCAGCCGCGTTGTTTCCTTGGGCAAGACACTTCATCTCCATTGCCCGCGTGGGAGGGCACGATGACGCCGTGTACTAAGGCGTACTTTACGTCGATGGTACGAATGTCTTCAACCAATCTAACCCTGCAGGTGCTGCAGTGCGGAGTTACGAGTTTGGGGAGCTGGCAGCTGCTCGTCGTTGCTCGGTGGTTCTCTCCGGGTACTCCGGGTTCCTCCACCCGTAAAACTCTCACTGTCACTGTCATGATTAGCCATTGTGCATAAATATGTGACCTCAAAACATAAATAAATAATAAGTAACCTCGCATCATACCATCCCTGGTTTATATCATCATGAGAACCGAATTTCGGTAAAGCTATCTCCTTTGAAATTATTGGACGAACGAGAAAGGTCCAGTTAAGAAGTAAAGAATTGTTGAGAAAACAACGATAGGAAATAAAGCCAACTTTCCTTTTGCTACTTTTAATTGACAAAATCGACTGTAGTTTTCGAAGCTGTCTGTTGTTTTCGCTTATTAAAAGTTACAACGGGAAACTTGGCTTTTATGACAAGCTAATTACAGGCAACTACCTCACAAATACTCACAGATTTATAGAGGGTATCTATTGTTTTTGAGTGGATATGGAAAATTATCTCGGAACAATGAGGGATTTTCTCATGGCCCTCGTGGCCTCATTTCCGAAAAAGGGATTCTCAAACTGGGATTCCATGGGACATGGCTGTTAAATACCGAGATGAGGCATGAGGGATAGTAAATTAGACCTCATTGGGGGATTTTGTCCTGGCCCACATGGCCTCATACGATAAAAATGGAGTGCCGAAGGCCAGTCGATCGTTATTTAGGTGTGCTGGAATTGGAATTCTATCAACGGTTAAGATGGGACCTGCAGGGACATATACCAACCATACTCTCCTGCCGTTCTGTATTACAAGGCAATACAACACTCCACAATACCGCTTGATAATATGAAGCATCTGGTGGATTAGTGGTACCAAGGGCTAACAAGAGACCTACAGGGGTATATGCAGCATAAGCTATCCTACCGTTCTAAACTACCAAGCATTACCCCCACCCCCACAATACCACTTGACCTACCATAACGTACTACCCACACCAGCCATATAATAAAACAAAGCAATCGGTTGGATAATAATACCTCCGGAAAAGCTTCGGGTAATAGGGGTCGAACACCTCCTGCTATACTACTTTTGTTGTCAGAACAGCTTAGGTTGCAAATTATATTCGTTTAAGAGTAAGATGATATGCGAGAAAATTAAAAAGTAAAATAGAGAAATGAAAAACCGGCTGTCACATTACTAATCGGATGGAAGCTTACCTAATGTAAAAGCGCCCTTCTTTTCTGCCCTTCGAAGTTTAAAAGCGTAAGTGCACGACAAAGGTAGGTGGCTTTAGAATCAATGTCACACGCGCAGTTATTGCATCTGGCGCCATTTTTCAAATATGGTTAAGTTCAGCTGAACCAAATGTCATTTTTAAATGCGAGAAAGAAATAACAATGTCTTCTATTCACGATTAATGCAATATTATTCTGCTGTGATTATAATAGCGGACTGAAAGTTTCATCGGATCGCGATTGCGATGCGATCGAAATTTATTGTTCTCTTTTGGAATCTGTGAATAATAATAAGTCTTCGGCTTTCCGCTGATTTGTAGCGGTTCTCTAATGAGGAGGCCTACATTAAACCAGAGCCACGCCTGGGTATTTCCTCCCCACACTCTCCCTCCTAATCACCCAGCTATCAGTCAAAAACTGTTTCCTAACCCCCCCCCCCCCCCCCCCCATTGGAGCCTTCTCGATCTCACCAACTATAAAACTGACCCTTCTACTCATGTCATTCTCATCCAGTTGTCCTTCACGTTTCCATTCCATTTTCCCATTAGTTTCCCAAGGAGTCTAGTTCTACTGATTAAATATTTAGGACATTCTAAAATGAAATGCTCCAGGGTCTCCGTTATACCTAAGTTACAGATTTAGCACAATCTTTCCTCTCATTTTCCGTCCCCCCTCACCTCCAGTGACGTGGATCTCACTTTGAACAACGATGACACCCCCCCCCCCCCCCTCTCCCCCCAAACGATCCATCCAGATACTCCCCAAAAGCTTGCGTATCCTTTTTTATATAACCCGTCTAAAGAACTCTTAATCCTAATTCCAGCTCGCCAGTTTCTGTTGAAATCCCCAGGCACCTTTTCTCTTATAAAGCTCCCCCCCCCCCCCCCCGCTGCACCCCCCCCCCCCCCCCCCTAGATCTCCAGTCTCTATAAAGTAGTTCTCCATTAGCTCCCTTGACGACTTTATCCATCCTGTCTGATTCCCGGGTAATTTAGGGAGTAAATCGTAATTTGTACAGATTAACCCTTTACCCAACGAACCGGCCGCATCCGCCAGCGTAATATGCAAATTCAGCAGTTGAAAAAATATTATTTTTCAAAAAAATTTCAACAATCGTCGAGCTGGTTCCAACGAGGGGTCACATGATATGGTTTTGTAGAATTTTTTTGAAAAAAATTAAAAAATGATAAATAAAATAATAAATTTTGATATCGTCTGCGTTGGGTAAAGGGTTAAAACACCGATTCGTCATTCTATTCGTGCTGAGTTATAGTAAAATATACACACTCAGCTTTCCACTTCAGCTTACTGGTTCAAGTGGACGGTTATCTCCCCTTATCGACTATCCCTTATCGACTGCGTGAACCCATCAGCTTATTGCTTCACAGAAAATTGGCCAAGGTGTGAGAAAAGTGATCAGATTATACAGAATTTTGGACATCAAAGGAACAAAAGTCAAGACTTGTATCTTATAGATATTTTTACCGGGCGGCAGACACAAGACCATATTTCCGAGTTAATGCGCTTCCCAGTTATCTATCAAACCAAAAAGCGTAAATAGATGGCTAAAAGTCAATGGAAAAACTGTTTTAAACATTTTCAACATGACTGCGCAAGAGAAAACAGAACAGTTATTAGTGACGGGGGAACAAAACTCAGATGGTAAACTGGCAACATTCAACAATCACTATAAAGAACAAAAAAATGAACTTTCCCTTGCCATGCGCTTCCATAATATAATTTTTGGGCATTTTGTTTAATCTTCGGATTGTAAAACTTTCCCATCTCCGTAATGCAAATTTCCAATCCCCGAAACGAAAATTAATTTCAGGGGAGATAACCAGACAGTTTTTCCATTAATTTGAAGTTTAAAGCTGGACATGGCGTATCGTTGTTGATGAAGACACGAAAAGATGTCTTAACCCGAAAATACCCAATGCCATTTCATGCATTTGCATTTATCGCCCATTTCTCTTATGACAGCAAGGCATATTTTTGCAGACTGCATTTTTAATGCGGGTTATTACCATTATTTGTATAATCTCAGTTCTTTGTTAAGACTCCACAACTCCAAACGTGGGTGGGGAAGGGGGTGGCATGATGGCGCAATGCGCTAAGGCGTACTGCACGTCGATGTCGCACCTATCTTCAACCAATGCTAACCCTGCTTCTGTGGAGTTAGTACGTTAGGGAGACTGACTGTTGCTCGCCGTTGCTCGTGGTTCTCTCCGTGCACTGTGGCTTCCACCGCCCGTAAAATTTACAGACAGGGGGTGACCCTTAAACTCCAATAAATAAATAAATAAATAAATAAATAAATAAATAAATAAATAAATAAATAAATAAATAAATAAATATTCTACCTGATAATTAACTTTTGTTATTCCATGCCACACTCACTGTAATTGTATGTTGCACTAAACATGGAAAATGGTTTACGCAATAAAACAGTATCTATTTATTGATTGGGGTTTAACGGCACTTTTCACAGTAAGGGTCTCCCCGGACAGTTTTACGGATGGAGGAAGCCAGAGTACCCAGATAGAACCACATAGCAGCGATAGGTAACTTTCAGACTCTTCAACGTACGAACCCCACATAAACAGAATTACGATTGATTGAAGACAAGTGTTCCATCGACACACAATACGCTTTAGCACACATGGTTACCGTGCCTCCACGTCGGCAGTCGGGATTAAGAGCCTTTACCAAGGACACAACGCAGTTACCCCTGGCGGAGATCTAACCATGGACCCTTCAGTTTGCCACGCCGTAACTACTGAGCCACCGCGCACCCTAATAAAGTAGTATGGTATAGTCTCTCACTATACCAAAGTACATCAAAATCCGCACAAAAATGAGTTATAATGCAAAACGTTCGCGCAGAGTGTTTTTTCGAAGTGCAACAAGGGCTATAACTCTGGTAGAAATGAACGGACGAAACCCGGGGTATATGGATGCCAGGTCTATCATACCAGTCTGTCAGCATACTAAAGGACATAAACCCTTTGGTACTTTTGTACGTTTTATGACGTACGGAATCAAACACCGCGTTGATACATTGTTGTTATTTTGTTTTATTATTTTTCGATTTTTTAAAGTTTTAACCTCAATTCCTATTTTCTCCCGAATAGTACTCATTGACAACCGTTGAGCCAAATGTTATCGCAGCTTAAAATATACTAATATAATCCTACTGTCAAGACTTCTTAACTGGTTGAGTGCTAGAAGCCATTACCAGGGTTTTCAAAAAATGAGGATACCAGAGCAAAATACAACACTTCCCTTGCTTATTTCTCATATTCCGTCAAACACAAATACTATTTTGTTTATATAAATTTGTTTTATTACAAATTATTGGAGAGTGCCTGTGGGCGCTCTCCAATAATTTGTAATAAAACAAGTTTTGGATAAGAAATTCAGACCACCAAAAATAGTCTAGCCCTCAACCAGATAATCACTAATGTGAAAAATAGCTTGTTATTTGTACTTTCCGACGTTTGACGTCGCATTTTGAAAAACGTTGAAGAAACTGAATTCCCAGTGACGTTTGAACCTCAGGATAATTAAAGTCTCAAAGGTTTAATTGGTTTAAGTGGGAAACAACGGTGATGAATGTCTCTCTCTGGAGTAAGTGAGAAGGGAGTTATATAATGTCTCAAAGGGTTAAAATAAGGCAACCGTTGCCAGAGCTATAACGTAAAACATCCCTTTTTCTATTTCTCTAAGTCCTACAAGGTCCATAATCCTATATGTGGACAAAACCCACAATTTGCGGATATCATTTACCCACGGCAGTATACCAGCATACCCAAGGACATCAAACTCTGACAACTAATACCAGAGTTATAATAGGCCTACAAAATGTTTGTTTGAATGTTCGGAGGGACGCACGAACGGACAGAGACCTCGACTATATACCCACCGAATCTCATAAAGAGGTCGGGAGAATAATAACAGTGTAATATATGACGAAATAGTGTCGATGAGTGACAGATAGAGGCACAATCCCAATACAAAGGGTTTTGGATTAACAGCTTCGGCGCTAGAAGTGCATGTTGAGCTGTCTTGGAACGAGCTGATGTCGCAATTGAAAGGCGCCATAATTGTTTGATGTGTTTCATAACGACATCGCATACCATTTTCATTGTTTGAATGCCCCTAACCCATTTTGGAGCTTATATGCAGAGCGAGCCTGTCAGAGTGTAACATAACACCCCCACCCCACTCCGCCTGGAAACGGGAAACAGAAACATACTATTTTTGAGTAGGTACAAGAATTAAGTCACGAGTGACTGAAAGGAAAAATAAGTTTTCACGATTGACTGATTTCCCTGCAGTCACGAATGAGAAACGAAATAATTTGTCTTTTTAACCATTTACCTAACATGAAAAGCAGACGACACTTGCAAACAGAATTCTTGAATAACAATTGTTTTTCATTTTTGTCTCAAAAACATAGGTTATGACCCCTCTTTGGAACGAGATCGACGAGTTCGTTCCAAAGAGGGGTCATAACTTATGATTTTGAGACAAAAAATAAAAAAAATAATGAAAATTAGTTGGCGATTTTTGTGAATAGCGTTGGCCGGTTTTGGCCGTTACGTTGGGTAATGGGTTAAACTGTACTGGTTATTGCCTGCGAGCGCGCGCGGTGGTTCAGGGGTTATGGCATTGCACTTCAAACCGAGACGTCCACGGTTCGATACAGAGTATCTGCGCTGTGTCCTTGGGCAAGGTTCTTAATCCCGGTTGCCTTTGAGGAGGCACGGTGCCGCTGTACACAAATGCGTACTGCGCGTCGATGGTGCACCTGTCTTCAACCAATGCTACCCTACTTGTGTGGGGTTAGTACGTTCGATTGGGCGTCTGACAGTTTCTCGCCGTTGCTCAATGGTTCTCTCCGGGTATTTATTTATTTATTTATTATGTATTAGGGTTTAGCGACACATTAACAGCCATGGTCATATCATGTCAGTGACAGTTTTACAGGTGGAAGAAGTCGGAGTACCCGGAGAAAAGTTCTCTCCGGGTACTCCGGCTTCCTCCACCCGTAAAACTGCCCGACACGAGGTGGCCCTGGCTGTCGAAAGTGTAGTTAAACTCCAATAAATGAATAAATTGGTTATTGCCTTCAGTCACTATTTGTACAAACGAGTCTGTTCTATTGCAGTTCATCGGACAGTGCATGAAGGCTTCAGGCACTCTCCAATAAACTGTAACAAACCAGACTGGTGTGAACAAATAACGACTACTAAAATTATTCTTCCACTCTAGCGGGTGAGAAAAGATCAGCCAAAGTATGGTAAGATCTTTCAAGGAATTCCCGATAACAACACCATGCAATGACGATCGACATATCTGGAGTGTCTGAGAAATAGCAGATGTTCCTTGATAAAAGACGATTACCAACCATGCTCGAGGTGGTCTGTTTTGTCCTCCTGCAACTCACAGTAATAGTCACAGCAGTAGGTATGTATACTCAAGAAGTTCTTTTTTTTAATTTTGTTAAATTATACCTCCGAAAGTAAACAGAACGTTAAGAGTAAGTAAGCTACTTGCACAACTGACTCCGGTTTCTAAAAGTGTAAGCTACAATTCTACTTTGTTCTGTCAGAAACTGTCTTGGCATTCTTAAAAATGCAGGAGGGCGAAACATAGCTCCCCTCGCATGGCCTAGGGGAGCGATCAGCTCTCCCCAAGCTTACAACAGCTAAAAGTGGCAAAATGAAAATTTACTATTTATGAATTCTGCTCAGTGCGCTTTGCACATTTTATTTAGTGCTAGCAAGGTAGTCTCTGTGAGACGGCTACAATGCCCCTCCCACGCCCGAGGGCCTCGGCAAGGCCCGGAGGTGTGGGAGATACAGTGTAGCCGTCTTACAGAGACCACAAACAAAACAGAGATCTGAAAGGTGTGGTTTAAGGAACAAGCTGTTATGGTAATTATTTTCTAAGGCCAGGAGGGCTAGTTTTTGCCGTCCTTAATTTTTTAAGGCGAGCGTTCTGCTGGAAATGCCAGGTCTACAGAAGCTGAGATAAAATCAAGATATTGTTTGTACCCCACTTCTGCAGTAGAAACTACAGTTTTAGTTTCTATTTGCAGAAAATGGAATTAAATACGATAAATGTCAAGATCCAGTTCTGGGTTTCTAATTTCTGCCGGATGATTCCATTCGATTCCAGTTTTTACCATAACCAATACACGAGCTTAGAATAATTCCTCAAAATCAGACATGTCTTGAATCTGTAGAGCTGTTATGGTTTAATATGGGAGCAAATTGCGAAAGGAAAGATCAACACTTTAAGAAAATATTTCATTCTCAGACGTCAGAACTCCAGTCAAAAGCAAAAGCAATTCGGCAAATGCAATATTAAGTGTACAGATAACTGCAAAAGTACGTCATGTTTTAAGAAAGGTGTGAGAAACTTTCTTTTAGACACGAAGACGAGATTCTATTTTTCATGGTGAATGGACAAACGAGACTTCAGTTTATTTATTCGAAATTTTAAATTATGAACGAAATATTATGATAATCAACATTGACATCTAAAATAGCAGATCAAAGGCATACACAGTAAATACAGTTTTATAACAATGACGAGGTTTTTGGAACAAACTTCAAATGAATACTTCAGCAACTGGAACTATAGTTTGTGAAAAGTGCCTTCAAAACAATCGATGTGCAGATGTTCATCCAGGCAATATAATTCGGTTTCTGTGAAAAATCCTATAAAAGAAAGAAAGTTTCATCTGAAGGGCGTCCGGGTTCTACCGGGAGATCAATTTGTTGAAACTTGCTTTGCTCCTGTGACATCTCACGAATCAGTGTCTGGGTAAAAACTCCACCTATTGGGCCTTTACGATTCACGTACTGTCTTCAAAGATGCGGTCAAAATACGTCTGTATTGAGAAATAAAAAAGAATCGGACAGAATATTTCAATTGGTCGGAAGAGCGAACAGCAGATCGACCATCTAAAAGATTCCAAGGGACTGAATCTAAACATAGGCGATGGACTATTTCAGGGCTAGGCTTTTTCCAGGTTTTATCTAACAATCAACTTAATTTGCACCCAAAAAAAACTCGAAAAAACGTTTGTGTCAGTCCCTCCCCCCTCTCCTCCTCCGTCGTTCCGATTCTGTATCGGGCAGCTTTAATTTCCGGTAAACACCTCACTATCGCATATATGCCTTGTTATTGCGCATTAAAATATAGTCCTTGGAATTGAAAATTTTGACCTATCTCAACCCAATTTAAACTGAAAAATGGGAGAGACGGGCTTTATGTAACGGGATTATTAGATATTTGTGTAATCGTGACCATGTGCATGTCCTGTAATTTGTATCAGATTCGAGGTCGTGTTTACAATCGCATCACAACGGGCCCTAAATAGCTCGATGCGATCCGATTGTAAACACGACTGGGAATCTGGTACAAATTACTAGACATGCACATGGTCATGATAATGCATATATATTAACATCAGATTCCTTATAGACTTGGGACTGTTGGCTTGAGAGCTTGACAGCTTGAGGTATGGGCCAGACCTGATGTACGCCCCTCGAAAATTGTTCCTTACTTCTTCAAGTGTTGGAGACAACCAAGTAGAAGCGTTTAGCTTGACGCTGAATCTATTTCCTTAACCCTTTACCTAACATGAAAAGCAGACGACACTTGCAAAAAAAATTCTTGAATAACTATTTTTTTTCATTTTTTGTCTCCAAAACATAGGTTATGACCCCTCATTGGAACGAGCTCAACGAGCTCGTTCCAATGAGGGGCCATAACCTATGTTTTGGAGACAAAAAATGAAAAAATAATTGAAATTAATAGGCGATTTTTGAGAATAGCGCTGGCCGGTTTTGGCCGTTACGTTGGGTAAAGGGTTAATAGTTGTATGCTATTTTTGTCTGCTTAATTTTTTTCACATTATAGTTTGAAACTAAATACAATTTTAATGATATGTATTCATGGGGTACATATACTGAGTCAAAAAAGAAATTGTAATAGAAACAAATGTGAAAAATAGCATAAAGGACGAAATATAACAGTTCTAATGTTGCATGTTTGTGGACAAGAAGTCGTACAAAGAGTTTAATGAAAGTTTAATGAAATGTTGCTACGGATTTCAAAATAGCACGTGCTACCCGAGAACGTGACCGACGATTTTCTTTGTGTTATGTTGTGCTAGAGAGCCTGGATTATTGGGAAAACACGCTAGTTTATGTCTTCCGACATTTTAAAAAATGTCAAGGTCAACCGAAAATCAGATGTTGCGCGCCATTGGTAGAATGAGGCTGGGATACTTCCAGATGAGCCCGCTGCTGAGTTCGGGGTCACTGTATCCACTATTTGCCGTCTCATTGGAACCACTGGATTATTGCCGACCGACCGCGTTCAGGTCGGCCAAGAGTTATAACCCCTGCACAAGACCGACACAGCAGGACGACTCACTTGCGGGATCGCTTTCTTCCGGCGACAATTACTCCTGGTAGATCTAACAGTAGAATTAGTGCACAAACTGTCGCTGAACACGGCATCCGAAGTGGGCGTCCATACCATGGACCAATCCTTACCCAACGTCATCGTACCGTCAGAATGGAATGGGCACGTCAGAGTGTTCGCTGGACTCAGCAGCGTTGGAGCACAGTTCTTTGCTTGCGAGCGGGAATGCGACCTTTTCTGCGGGGGGTAGTGTAATGCTTTGGGCAGGAATTTTCTTGCACCATCGAACGCAGTTGATCTTCGTCGATGGTAATCTGAATGGACAGCGATATAGGGACGAAATTCGTAACGCCGTTGTTGTCCCGTTGCTCAACGCTAACGTCGGATTGCAGTTATTCCAGC
This sequence comes from Pictodentalium vernedei, assembly GCA_031216915.1. Taxonomy (NCBI): domain Eukaryota; kingdom Metazoa; phylum Mollusca; class Scaphopoda; order Dentaliida; family Dentaliidae; genus Pictodentalium; species Pictodentalium vernedei. Next base: position 65,140,063 of record CM062290.1, on the reverse strand, counting down.
AAGACAATGCACGATGTCTCGTGGCGCGTATATGTCGTGACTTTTTTGAGGAGCAGAGCATCGAACTTCTTCTCTGGCCCCCACTTTCGCCAGATTTGTCGCCAGTCGAGCATCTTTGGAATCAATTGGACAGTCGGGTAGGACTTCATGATCTGCAGACGTTAGGCGATTTACGTAATGTTCTAAGGCAGGAGTGGAATGCAATACCACAGGGTGACATCCAGAGACTTATCAGGTCCATGCGCCGTCGATGTCTTGCCATCCAAGAGGCAAACGGTGGACATACAAGCTATTGACTGCATGTGTGAACTTTTTATTTCACCCCATGTCTGAATTGCGACGTCCTGACGTGACGCTGGCAACAGTAAGAACATGAAATTATGCAAATTCATACAGCTAGACTCGAAATATGAATTTACAATAATTTGTTTGGGATTAAAGTCTATAATACTAAAACAATTGCTCCACGAAGTTTATTATACTTTCTTTTTGACTAAGTATATACATGGGATACGAGCCATTGATTTGCTTATTTTTTTCAGTAAACTGCATGATAATAATAGAATCTTAAAATTCATTTTAGTTCTAAAATCGTCAAAGGTCAATAACCTTACCCGTGAGGAGATGACCTTGGGAACCACCTGGTAATGATAAAGGGTTCCATGGTTCATCATGTATTGTCTACAAAATGCTAGTAGCGTGGTATACCACACTGTTTTGTGACAAAATCATGGCGTTGCATGCTGCTTTTTTATTATCGCTGTCCTGGCCCTAATTGCGAAATGGGACGCATTTTCAGGCCCCTTTAGTCAGAATTCGGAACTCGTCCCTATCTATTCAACCCTTTACCCAAAGTAACGTTCAAAACCGGCCAGCGCAATTCCCAAAAATCGCCAATTAATTTTCATTATTGTTTTCATTTTTTGTCTCAAAATGAGGGGTCATAACCTATGTTTTTGAGACAAAAAAGGAAAAAAAATTAGTTATTCAAGAATTTTGTGTGCAAGTGTTGTCTGTTTTTCATGTTAAGTATATATAAAGGGTTAAAAATGTCAAACCCCCTGCCACTCGCCCAGGGACTAGATCTCTGTTCGCTCTGTGGTAGTATAGCAGAAGCTACGAACCCAAAGCCGACGAGTTCCCGCCAGTCTGAGCATTATGGTATTTTTATGGGAAGTGATTTTTGGTTACAGACCCCGCACGTGCAATGAAAGCCGTAAACCGCAGCATCGTCTTCGGTTCTTTGGAATAGCGTGTGGCATTCGTCAAGTATATGTTCATTGTGCTGAGAGACGTTCGATGTTGGCCAAAGGCTCAGATGTTCTATCAATGCAAAAACATTGGATGGAATATCGGCGTTTTTCAGCTGTTGGTGACTGCTGCCCTCCCGAACTTTGTAGTCGATCCCCAGCGTGTGCAGTACTTAGTATTTAGTATCGTAAAATCCTTACGCCAGGCAGTAACCAAACCTACTGTTTCTCCTCTTCACCAGAGGTAGTATTAAGTCGGTTGTGTTCTGTTTCGTAAACGACCACTCGTCCCGATGTCTTCAGAACGGTTTTGGTGATGATCGTCACCCTATTGTTTCTCTGGAGGAGATCCCCAACCCACACTCCCAAATTTCTGTTCTAAAGAGCTGTGAGCTCTGACTGTGATAAAAGATAATATAGTTTTCTCCATTGGCTTTAAATTTATTTCAAGAGGTCTAAACGATCGACACGGGAAAATGACCTCGTATTGCGATACTTTTCCTATTTTCTCGGTCAAAATTTCAACAACACATTTTCATGAAACGATTCTATTGTTTCTACGTTCTAGGCGACACCAGCCGCTGCCCGAGTCACCTCACCGATGATGCATTTTTGAGGGCATATGGGGAACGATGTTATAAGTTTGTCACATACAGGAATAAGGATTGGAATAATGCACAACTGGCATGTCGCGCAGATCACATTGGTCGGCTGGTTGACATTCCCGATGCTGGTGTGCAGGATTTCATTTACGATTCACTAAAACAGCTAGGATTCAGCCAAGTTGGTGTGTGGATAGGATTAACAGATCGTGATACCGAAGGTCAATGGAAATGGACTACAGGTAAATGTTTATCTACATTTTTAGTTTAACCCTTCGAACTCGTAAGCTTGTTTTCCAGAGCTAAGTTCATTTTTGCCTAATTTCATCAAGTGAATATGAATGTTCAGTTCATTCTGGGCAGGGGCAGACTATTTCAATACACGAGTTTATGTTACATGTCCGCGGTGGGTATTTACAAATTACAGTTAAAACCAGGAGTCCTGTCACGAACAGTGCGCTTATCTAGGCTTAACTACGCGTGGGGATTGCGCGTAATTGCCATATCGAGTGGCAGCCAAAGCACGGCAGGTTCTCTTGGTTACTCATAACAAATACAGGCAATGTCTCTGCCAATGGACCTCCGGGTTACCCGGAGGTCCATTGGCTGAAACATTGCTTGTGCACAGGCCATATGTACAGAATTTGATTGCGTTACTATGGCCATAACGCGTAGATTAACGCGCAGATCGACGTGCTATTTGTGCTCATTTCGTGACAGGTCTTCTACTAGTTTTAACTCTATACGTGTTCTCTCTCTCTCTCTCTCTCTCTCTCTCTCTCTCTCTCTCTCTCTCTCTCTCTCTCTCTCTCCTTCGCGATTCAAGTTCAAGCTATCTGGGAAACTTTCCTTACAAGGAGGTACGCCGGTGACGGTGATGGGTGGCAATTCATAAATTGGGACGGGGGTCCAGTCATCATGGTCCTACCAGGTATGGATGAGTGTGTTGTGCTGTACCCCCACCACTAATAGAACAAGACATTTTGTTCCATTGAGCTAAATCCGGATAAATATGGATGAAGGCAAATAAACAGAGACACAGAGACTGCTATGTTATGAGCCCGAAGACTACAAATATAGTACTTCATCCCTTCTGGACGCTATCGGATTAAAAGGAGAGACGGAACAGAGGGGAAGAAACAGGTCTACCAGCCATTGGGCATCTTCCATAGCGTGTTCCATATTTCAACTTCTCTTTTTGTACCCAGAGAGAGAAAACATCTGTATCTCTAGTATGCAGTGATGGGTATTCAAGAACCGAAAGCAGCGTCAAGCTTTATTAAGCACCACTCCCCCCACCCTTTGGTGTTTTTTTTATATGAGAAGTTTGCAGTAAGATAAGTCATAGAACCGCCAAAGAACAAGTTACTACCAAATTTTTCAGTACACCAAATTAACCTAAGCGGGATGTGGCGGTTTTGGAGTGTAAAGGTCACATCAGCAGGAGGCAAGATACACCTCGGTGCGGCGGAACCGAGGCATGTGCTCTTTCCTACTCCTCTCTCAACGTGAGGCCTGGAGTGAGCAATAAAATGCATCACGGATTTCCCCTTCAAAATACAACCGTGCTTATTATTATTTCAACACAGCATTCGATAGTTTGGATCGTGAAGCTTCTAATGTGTAGTGTAAAATGGAAAAAGGTCCACAAATGGTGATTTACTTGAAACAGAAATATTATTTTAAACACACTTGGAGTAAAATTACAACAGACAGGTGCGAATACTGCAGCTGCTGCATAATGTATTGTAAAGAAATGTGGTTACAATTTTAACCCTTTACCTAACAAATCGGCCGCATCCGCCCACATAATTTACAAAATGAGAATCTGAAAAGGGAAATATTTTTCAAAGCATTTCAACAAAACCATATCACGTGACCCCCTCATTGGAACGAGCTCTTCTTAGAACACAGCGCCAACGTTCTCCCGTGTGGGTATTCCGGGATTAAGTGCCTTCCTCAAGGACACCACGCAGTTATCCCTGGCTGGGATCGATCCGTGGGCCTCTCGGTTAGTAACTTAATGTTTGAAACGAGAGCTCCGTTTCTCTGGAAATAGGGAAAAGAATAAGAGTTTTTGCCTGGACAGACACAGACAAAAGTAGTTTTGGGGGGTCTGGAGCGGGCGCTTTGTCTGAGTGGATTTTCGTTGAGTGGATTTTGAGTGAGGTGGTATGGGCTTTTGTGTACTCCACATAATTTGTAATATTTGAAAAAAAAGTACACAGATTAACACCGGCATCATTTCTGTTCTTGGACAATTGGTTGCATTGATTAGGAGGTTGATATTCAGTGGCGTAACAGTAATATTGGGCGCCCTTAGACCACATCTTGCAACTATTCAGTGCATTATAATGTTATATCTTACCTCCTACAAGTATCTGGGAATTTTATTGGTTCAAAGACGTAACATGCAGGCTGCATATAAAGCCATATACTGCCTGTCAATATCAATATACGCTAACAGCTATGAGTAATCTCCCCTTTGTTCATTGATTATTCAAAATGGCGGCAGCCGATAAACGCTTCAAGTCGAAAGATTGAGTGTTGGAAGCCCATATTAGGTCTGAAGTGCAGGTTAGGCAACTTGAAAGGCTTCATATTCTGTGGATGTGTGTCATGTTACCTTCGAAATGAAACTGTTTGGTATGTATGAATTTGACTTGTTACAATTTATGGGAGAATCTCCCATAAATTGTAACAAGGCAAATACACGTGAACACATTGTGAGAATTCTCTCGTTTAATTTTGATCGCTGTTGTTATTAGTTCTGTGCATCGATGCAGCAGTCGGTAAGATATATTCGTTACACAGTTTGTTGGTGTCCTAAAATGGTATACATGGTGTCAGTTAATTCCATATTGGACTCGAGCTTCGCTCTCGTCCAATATGAAATTAACTGACACCATATATACCATATTAGGTCACCAACAAACTGTGTAACTAATAATATTCTACCACACTGCCTGGGTACAAACATTCTATTCAGTATAATATCCACCCGGCCTTGACCAGCTTAAGACGTTTTAGTGATGGCTAGTGGTTACAGTATGGCTGCCGTGGAGTGGTCACTTTCCACGGGTGTACAATATTTCCACGCACGCAATAATATTAGATTCCAAACACAAGTTATAGGGGAAATAGTCAAAAATTTAATTAATGAAGCACCGGGTACAACCCGGTGCTTCGTTAATTAAAATTTCCCTGATGGTGATTTTCCTCCGTTCTTTCGGTTGTTTTCATTCCTTCATCAGTTGGTCAGCACCTAAACCGAAGAGTCATTTTGCATTATTACCACTTAATAGGGCCAATCCTTAAGTTATTATCAATAAAAATCAGAGCGTTCATTTTGTGTATTCGCCCTGTTCCCGATGACGTCAGAGGACCGGCGGGCCAATAATAAAATTGATTTTCATTATTGGCCCGACGGCCCGGTGACGTCAATGTTCATTCAGCATTTCGGAACATCAAACAGCCGAGGTAACTCTCCTTCACTTCCGAGAAATATCGATATATTTTGAACGTGGTCGTGTTTAAATTGATCGTTCCTCAGTCGTTTCCTTCAGCTCTCCGTTATTTCGTGAGAAAAGAGCATTTCATTTCAGAGTATAATCATCCGATGATCATCGTCAGGTAATTAACATACATTGTAAATTATATATCGTTAGTTGTTCGTCAATTGCCCCTGAACTTGACTTATGTCTCGCCTAATTTCGATGTGAACAAGACGATTGTCAGCTGATCAGTCATGTGACTATGGAAAGTGACCTTACTAAGTTAGCCCAAAAAGCTTCAATGCTGTGATGAAAGTGATTGTTTTTTGTTCATTAAATTATGTTGAGTTCAGTAGTACATTATTTCTCTCCTTGAAAATCCAATGAAGCAATACCTACATATACCTAGTGTCCTTGAATATATATTAACAGCCCATGTGGTAATAATAGTAATAACATGATTTTGTAGGGCGTTATGGGTCATTAACGGCCCTACAGAAATGATTAAAAGTCCTTGGGCCTATTAGCGGTCCTCGACTCCGTCTCGGGCCGCTAATAGTCCCTTGGGCTTTTAATCATTCCTGCCGGGCCGTTAATGAACCATAACGCCCTACAGAATCATGCTATTGTACAATTAGGTTGTTTCGGATATTGCTTCGACGGTTTGATGTAACAACTTGTACAGAATCCATCCTCATTTGTAATGAATTAAAACTGCTTCGTCATTTGAACCATTGTCTCATGATGTCATAATTATGTCACGAACACAACCGCCTAATTGATTTCAGAGAATATTGCCCCGATTATTTAAGCAAGCTGGTATTGAAGCATCCAACCTGAATGTTTTAAATACAACACTGCTTTGAGACCCGCCTTATGGGCCTAAATAAGTAATGAAATTTTGTTTATTTTGAAAATTCACATCTCTGATATTCCTTCAATTCAAATTAAATATACACAAAATAAACATCAAAATCAAGATGGAGATGTATAGAACACGAAACACATGTGTAATCAACTCATTGAGTCGACTGTAGGCACCACTGGTTCCTGGAAGTCTGCTACCGTATTCGCACCATAACTGATAATTTAATAATATTTCACGAAAACAACTCGTGGCCAAATGTGCTTTACATATCCAAGAACAAACCTGGGGGATAAAAAATTCTACAAAACACGACGACAGAGCTGCATTGGGGTAAATTCCAAAGCCCTTGCTTTTGTTTACGTTTGAATATACTTTCGATTTCCGGTCGACGTCATCGGACGGAAAAAGCATGTAAAAACAACGCCGTGTAAAATCAAATAATGAAAAAGATCGCCTTCATACAGTATACTGTTATTAGATAGAGATTGCACAGTTGCCATATTCAACGCAAGGTATCATGATACCTGTTGAAATTTTTGAGAATTACGATTTTGTTTTTCGATGAAAATTCGTGGTATCGAGTGATTTGCGCATGTCTGTCGAGCATGGAAACCATCTTCAATAAAAAATGGAGACAGTGTTGTCCTTTTCCAAAATGCAGTCCTATCGCTGTGTTCGAAAGTGTTTTCAATGCCTAGCTTTGTTCTTGGATGTATGAAGCACATTTGGCCACAAGTTGTTCTGATGAAATATTATTTTATTGTCAGTTCTCGTGCGAATACGGTAGCAGACTTCCAGGAACCAGTGGTACCTACAGTCGACTCTATAAGTTGATTACATATGTGTTTCGTGTTCTATCCATCCCAACCTTCATTTTGATGTATAATTTGTGTATATTTAATTTGAATTTAAGGAATATGAGAGGAATGAATTTTCAAAATAAACAAAATTTCATTACTTATATTGGCCCGGTCCTCGGTTCGAATCCCACCTGCGGCATCCGCGTTGTGTCCTTGGGCAAGACACTCCACCCCGATTGCCTACATGGGGGCACGATGACGCTGTGTACTGAGGCGTACTGCACGTCGATGGTGCGCATGTCTTCAACCAATCTAACCCTGCCTGTGCTGCGGTGCAGAGTTCAGAGTTACGACGTTGGAGAGCTGACAGCTGCTCGTCGTTGCTCGGTGGTTCACTCCGGGTACTCCGGCTTCCTTCACCCGTAAAACTGTCACGGTCACGATTAGCCATTGTGCATAAGTATGTGACCTTAAACACCAATAAATAAATATTGGCCCTTATAAATGATTTTCCCAAATGTTCGAATTGTTGGGGCCCTTAAAAACGTGCAATTGTTGGGGCCCTTAAGCGACGCCCTAACCTCATTGTATGGGCTTTACACCACTGTTGATATTGTTAGAAGGGTTTGTGTATTTTTGTGTATAAAGAATTAATTAATCCTTTACCTAACAAGAAAAGCAGACGATACTTGCGAAAAAATTCTTGAATGACTAATTTTTTTCATTTTTAGTCTCAAAAACATAGGTTATTAACCCTCGTTGAAACGAGTTCGATGGGCTTGTTCCAACAAGGGGTCATAACCTATGTTTTTGAGACAAAAAATAATGAAAATTAATTGGCGATTAATGAGAATAACGCTGGAGGGTTAAGTTACGTTGGTTAAAGGGTTAACGCAACAACTAGTATTTGTTGCACGTGAGCGATGTTTTATTTATAAGAAAGCAAGTTTTATGGAACCGCATGGATGAGCACGTGCCTCCTTCGCTGAGTAGAGGTTCACACCTTAAGAGCAACAATAAAATCTCCCCTCATTAATTGATTGTGGATTGTTTGTCTTGTGGTCAGATTGGATGCTAACTCACAGTGTTCTGACACAGGCAAAGAAACGTTCCGTTATTTGAAGGGTATATTATATTTCCTTCGAGATGAGTGTTTTGTTTGTTTTCTTTTCATTTAACGTACAACGGCCAATTCTAGGGTTTAATTATGGGGACGGCAATTCACGCGTTCACGGTTTATAAAGCCGGTGACGATGCTCGGGAAATGTATGACACGGAACCGTGAATCACGCATGGCATGGCACTGCCTGTGTGTTGAAGTGATTTTTTCTAAATTGAAAAACTGCCCCAACGTAACTTTGTAAGATTTCGTCAGCCCTTCCATGCCTGAACCGTCTATAATCTTGCTTCCTGCAGAATTCATTTTACTAAATCACTGTAGCTCTCAATCAGTTCGGGGCACTCCTCTCTTCAACATCAAGATCTCTTCTCTTGCTTCAAAGTGAAGCAAGACCTTCACCTGCTTTGAAGACCAAACTCCTATTCATTTTCTGAATCACTCACTATTCACTACCTCGTTCAACATCAACTTCTTCTTCACTGGCGTCACCAGTCTCCTCGGCTTCACGCAGAGGAGACTGGTGGCAGCAGTGAAAAGGGAGTTGAAGCCAGGGGGTAGTGGAGATAAAAACGAAGACGATTTGGTAGCGGGGTTGGGTTTTCACACGTCACTTAGGAAAAGAACTTTTCCGTATAGAGATGGCAGATTGCCAATGAAATGTTCATTTTTCACAAGAATAAATGCGTCTTGTTACTCTCGTAAATTTACTTGATATTTTCCGGGACAATTCCCGATTCCCGGTTCTGGGTGTAATTTCATTCCCGTTCCCGTTACTACAGAAAACCGGGAATATATTTAACCTCATTGAATACTGTAAAAATTTTACAACGTATTTTCCACCTGTAAACTTTAACCACTTGAACTCTGGTGGCTTCTCCCATGTCAGTTCAATGGAATTAGTTGGAAGAGTCCATATTCATTATTTGGGGGTAGACCAGTTCATATTTTCTACGTGCAGCCTTGAGACTACATGTTGAAAACATTGAGTAGTCCACCCCACACGTTCACTGAGTATCCATTCTACTATAGGTCTATATGAACTGGTGAATTTCCCCGAATATTCCAAAACAAAATAGCTCAAAAACAAATTAATTAAATAATATTCGCACAAACGATGACAGACAATGAGACTGTTTTCATCCAACGAACATTTACCTCCCTTATTGAAAATGAACCCCTCGTTGAACATGTTTATAAGCTTGCAATATCTTCTAAAGTTAGTAGGAAAATCAAGAGACTTTAAAATGTTACCTTTTTTGATTGATGTATATTCATTTGCACCGGTTTTCAACAAAGCATGGTTAACCCTTTACCCAACGTAACGGCCAAAACCGGTCAGCGCTATTCTCAAATATCGCCAATTAATTTTCATTATTTTTTCAACTTTTGTCTCAAAAACATAGGCCAACGCTATTCACAAAAATTTCCAACTAATTTTCATTATTTTTTTAATTGTTTGTCTCAAAAACATAGGTTGTGACCCCTCGTTGAAACGGGCTCGGTCGAGCTCGTTTCAACGAGGGGTCATAACCTATGTTTTTGAGACAAGAAAAAAAAAAATTAGTTATTCAAGAATTTTTTTTTTTTTTTTTTTTTTGCAAGTGTCGTCTGCCTTTCATGTTAGGTAAAGGGTTAACTAAAAAGTAATTTTAATATTAAAAATCAACTTTTAAACTGCAATATTTGATCTGATTTTATTTTTCTCAAGTTGTTTCATTTAATTATTCTACTCTTTAATTTATATCAGCAAAATATGATAGAATTGTCGGAAATCTGATAATATTTGTGACAATTTTCATGCTTTTTTGTTCGACTTTTTTTTCGATGCGAACGGAAGCGAAACGCTTTCATTTAAACCAAGTTCAACGATCTGAACGTAGAGGCTACCCATCTACGTTCAGATTCTTCCCATTCAAATCTGTTGTAAAATTCCCCAACAAGTTTTATTGGGAACTCAAAACACGAACCCGGAGTTGCTGCCGAAACAAATAGCTATGCGGAAACGGAAATACGATCGCATTCGTGCAGAGGAGGTGGATTATGATCATTGCGTGTGGGCTTTTTATTAGGAGTTACCGTTTCCGCATCGATATTTGTTTCGACAGCAACTCCGGGGTGTGCAAAAAACACGGACGATATCTTAGCTCTGTTGACGATTCACCCGCGTTCAAATCTCGATAAATAAATGATGAAACATAGTTTGGATCAATAAACTCTGCCCAAATGTTAGGAAATACGTGTACTATCTAATGCAACCGGTGATAAGGGCGAGAGCTTCATATATCGTTCCCAATAAAACTTACTGGGGAATTTTACAACAGATTCGGATGGGAAGAATCTGGACGTGGAGGGGTACAATCTCCAAACGGCATTCCAGTGACAAAAACCTCGATAAAGGTAATAACTAGAGAAACTGAAAGCAGCATATCTTTCTTCATTATTGAGCAAGAACGATTTGGAGTTATTTCCCTTCGACTGAACTCAAACATTTGGCGGATTGGAGGCTTTGCTGCGTAAACAATTATAATCAATCAGTTTACGTTCCAATTTACTCCTGAGTGATGAATTTTATGTTTTACAGCAAGGCGCAAATCTGAAATATCACATTGTGCGAAAAGTACAATCGCATTTTAGGCCCCATAAAGTAGATCTTCTGTTTCTCAGGCCATTATTTGTAAAATTGCATGCGGGCGAGCGATTTTTTATTTTATTTTTTACTTCTGTAATTATTTCTTTGACATCAAAAGTTCATGTTCTTGGTGTATGTTTCAGGTCCCATAATCCACGGAATAACATGGGTGGTGGTATATTCCGTCCCTTGAGAGCAAAAAGGCTTTGCACTGCTAGAGCATTGCAAAGCATTCTTGCACTCAAGGGACAAATCTATAAAAAAAAATTTAACTTGGGTAAAATATCAGACATAAATCATCTAATTATTTTTTAAGTTTACATTGGTTATAAAAAGAGAGGATGTGGCAGCCAAAAGGACCATGCGGGAGGGCCTGAGAAACAGATTTGTATTTTTTAAGCCTTATAGCAACTAATTAAAATCACTGAGAGTTTTATTTGGAGAGTTGTTTTTGTTTAAACTCACTTCAGTGTGTATGGCTAAATTCTACACAAGTGTGACTCTAAGACTGCTAATAACTGCATTCATTACTCTTCCATTGGCTGTTGATGACTCCCGGCATTCAAAAAACAAATAATGGGTTTTTCGTTTTATGTCCCCGAAAAGAAATGACTTAAATCCGTGTTGTCCGTCCTTCCTTGCTCGTCCGTTCGGAAAATTGTGTCTCAGTCATAATCCTATAATGGCTTAGTGAATTTTAATAAAAAACTTCACACAGTGGAAAAGGACAAGTGAGAGAATGCAAAAGTCAAGGTCACACTATTGTGAAATCTCTGGTCTTACAATAATTTTGTCTCAGTCATAACTGTATACCAACTGGATGGATTTCTATATAACTTGTAAATATAAAGGCCAAAGTCAAGGTCTATCGCTTGACACCACATATGAGTATGGGAACTCAAATCTTGGAAAAATGTTGTCCGCCCGCCAGTCGGAAAATTGTCTCTTAAGCATAAGACTAAAGGGTGGGTGGATTTTCACTAAACTTCACTCAAGGGACAAAGGGAAGGTGTGTTGTGCAGCACCACCAAGTCCAAATTACAAAGATCAAGGCCACACTCTCTTGAAACCTCGAATCTTGGATGCCATAACTTTAACTCGGGGGGGGGGGGGGGGATATTTCTGTGAAACTGCACAAAAGGATAAAGGACAAAGATAAGGTGTATTGAGTGCTACCCCAGGTCGATAATGGATAGGTGGATTTCACGAAACTTCACCAAAACATAAAGGACAAAGGGAGGGTTTGTTGTGCTGTGACACCAGGTTAAAATACAAATGTCAAGGTCACATAACAATGAAAACTCAAATCTTCGATTTTATTGAATTAGAAAGTGTACATTGTATTTCCATGTCATTTGTATAACTGCCCAATTCAATACAGAGGCAGGCTGGTCGTATCGTCCATCAGGAAAATCCCCGGTGTCCCTGTAAGAGTAAATTCTATCCCCTGGAAATATTATCCACCCAGATAAAAGTAAAATATGATGAAATATGATCCACCGGATACTATTTCCAGAGGATAGCATCCGGGAAATCGTATTTCCTAAGAAATTTTATCCTGAGGATAAAATTTCCTAGGATATATGATGCCCCGGATATTATTTCCAGGGGGATAGCATTTAGTGATATACACCCCCCCCCTATTGTTTCCCCCTGGGTCCCTCAAAATTGATGCAGTTCAACACCAGTTTGCGCCTGAAATTTCGTTAACCCTTTACCCAACGAATCGCTCGCATCCGCCCGCGTAATATGCAAATTCAGCAGTTGAAAAAATATTATTTTTCAAAAAATTTCAACAAAACCATATCATGTGACCCCTCGTTGGAACGAGCTCGTTCCTACGAGGGGTCACATGATATGGTTTTGTTGAAATTTTTTGAAAAATTCAAAAAAATGATATTTAAAATAATAAATTTTGATATCGTCTGCGTTGGGTAAAGGGTTAAAACGCCCAAACAAGCGAAATAGATCTGCTTGTATAGAATGCCGATATATTGAAATGTTCTATATGTGGACCACCAATGGCAGTCTACATAGAGAATATTTCGATATACCAGCCGTCTAGTCTGAAACTGATAGATGATATGCAAGGAAACAGCCTCTGATCAGCCCCGTACATTCCCACCCCTGCTGATACCATTCTTGCCCGAATGAGTGATTGAGATGATACAACACAGTCACCAAAGTGCTCTCTGTTTGAACTGCCATTGATCACTCAGATGCAAGGAAGCAGAGTTCGTCCAGTTCGAAAAAAGAAACTCTTCTCCCGGTCCGGTATCCGCCTTGAAAGAAAATAATACTATAGGTACAAGCTCCATGAGATCAAACCTTCTCTTAAAATAGTCGTTTTCTTTCCGTTTAAATATTCTGAGTTTTAAATTTTAGAAGGCCGTGCCAACACATTAGAATATACAAATAAACATTGTAGCGGTGTGTGTTGGGATAGTTGACAGTGCGTCGGTATGTGAATTTTAGGACCCGAGCATGTTCAATCATTGATAAACTTTTTTCTTTCCGCCCAGCTTCGCAATTCCATATTGATTTTTTTTTATGTTGATGTTCCGACATTTGTAGAACGTACAAACGCCAAGTATCACCGTATACGTTGGCGCAGTCGATAGCGCATTGTTATATAGTTGGAAAGGTTGTAGATCCACGCCACCGCAGGCTACCATGTACTATTAACCCTTTACCTAACATGGAAAGCAGACGACACTTGCAAAATAAATTCTTGAGTAACTAATGTTTTTTCATTTTTTGTCTCAAAAACATAGGTTATGACCCTTCGTTGGAACGAGCATTAAGGGGTCATAGCCTATGTTTTTGAGACAAAAAATGAAAAAAATAATGAAAATTAATTGACGATGTTTGAGAATAGCGCCGGCCGGTTTTGGCCATTACGTTGGGTAAAGAGTTAAAAACAATCTTTATCTGCAACCGTTGCCGACTACGTTTATGTGTAAGGAGGGCCTGGGAGAGGAAATTCGGGTCACAGGGTTAATTCTGTAAGGGGGGGCCCCCTCACAAAAGTGTCGGATACTGACCATTAGCTTTTGACTTCACAATTCTTCAAGTGATTACTTTATTACGAGCGCGGTGGCTCAGTGGTAGTCTGTTGGGCTTCTATGCCAGAGGTTCTGAGTTCGATCTTCGTCCGGGACGACCCGCGTTGTGTCCTTGGGCAAGGGACTTTATCCCGGTTGCCTACATTTGGGCACGATGACGCCGTGTACTAAGGCGTACTGCACGTCGATGGTGCACATGCAGTATTCAACCGCTGTAACCCAGCTTGAGTGGAGCTTAAACAGAGTTAGAATGTTGAGGAGCTGACAGTTGCTCGTCGCTGCTCGGTGGTTCTCCCCGGGTACTCCGACTTCCTCCACCCGTAAAACTGTCACGGTCACGATTAGCCATTGTGCATAAGTACGTGGCCTTAAACACCAATAAATAAGTATATAAAAAGATCAAATAAAGAATAACGCAGTGCAAAATGACAGCCGTTGGTAAACCGCGGAGCTCAGTTCACGAGACAACCCCTAATTAAGTGTCGGTACATGAGTCAGAACCTTGGGGGACGAGTTCAAACATTGCCTGAAAGCCCGTATTTAATTTCTGGGGTTTGGTACATCTTTCGAAAGAACGTATCAATCAAAAAAATTAAAATACGATCTTTTAGACAAATGATGGGTTGGGCAGTCCTAACCCGAAAATCCTGGACTCCTGGGCAGAACCCGGACCCCCAAAGCCCCGGGCATCGGGGTTACTACCCAGGGACTCCACCCGCTCACCGGCCCTGTGTGTACGATAATAATTTGTTGTCGTACGTTTCTTTGAATCCGACACAATTGTTTTTTGTGGTTTATTTTTCGAAACTGGCGCTCTAAAATGATAAACAAAAACTGTGGTATAATTTGGGGCCTGCTCTTTCTCGGCAAACTTTTTCAAAGATTTTTGATTAGTTGGGCGACTGGTTAAGCCCAGTTTTGATGTCTGTATGAATAATAAATACGATAATACTTCTTCAAAAAAAATAATAATTATTTTTTAATTAACAATGTGATCAATACCCGGTTAACCCTTTACCCAACCTACGGCCAAAACCGGCCAGCGCTATTCTCAAAAATCGCCAATTAATTTTCACTATTTTTTTCATTTTTTGTCTCAAAAATATAGGTTATGACCCCTCGTTGGAACGAGCTCGTCGAGCTCGTTCCAACGAGGGGTCATAACCTATGTTTTTGAGACAAAAAATGAAAAAAATTAGTTATTCAAGAATTTTTTTTTTGCAAGTGTCGTCTGCTTTTCACGTTAGGTAAAGGGTTAACGGTTAATTCAATAATATTCAAAATTTTTGAAGAAATATTTTGGTATTTATCAGGCGATATCAAATCAAACTAGATTTTTCGATTTCAAGAAATCGAGAGATTCACCTATTCCGCTTGTCTTTTTAGGCAGCAGCGAAATAAGATTGCATATAGAGCTGGTAGCTTTTTAGGCTATATTAAGTGCATAGCCGATAGAAAACTCCCTACAGTGTCTAACAATTCTTTCCGCAATACTCTTTCACATTGGCGTGATATGGCATCGTAGATTGTGGCGAATGTTTTCATAGCAGCGATTCCAAATTTTCAGTGTTTGTTCGTGAAGCTCGCCCGAACTCGGCCATATTATTGGAATGTCCCAAAGCCAGACATGGGCGTCGAGGCGGCCACCCCTCTGCCTCAACCCACCCCCGAACATGCACGTATGCTTTTCTGACATTCAGCATGATAGAATGGGAAATTTGTGGTGCTCTGTGTGTCCAAAGATGCGGTAACTATTTGTGGAGTATGTTTGAAACATTTATGGAAGTCGGCCTAGAATTGGCCGAGATATAGCGTTTTGATGAGTGGAGGTAATTGCTTGAATTTGGCCCTTTCCTGGCACGTGCGAACTGGCAGTGGGTGTATGTCTGGGGTTGTAGCAGTGTTCCCCCTGTGAGGTAGTTCCGTTTGAAACTTTGCATTCTCAGTTACTGGTGGAGAGATGCTGGTGACTGAAAGATGCATTGTGTACACTGACGCCAAATGGACCTCGCCAAGCTGGTAACAGTTAGATATTTGTCAGAAATGAAAAGTGGACAGTAATCGCGCATGGGTTAATGGCGAAAAGGCGGTAATTTGGCTAATTTGACATAAAAATTGAGCAGACAGCAGTGTCGCTCCTACGTCACTGTGTCCAGACCACCGAAGGCAGCCACGCGAAATGTTCAGATGTTGTTCTACTTTCCCTGCTTGACAGGATAATATCTTTATCGAGTGGCGTAACTGTCTGAGGACAACGTGAATTGCATGGAAACCGGGGGGACGATTCGTCCCAACTCTATTCCCAATGCAATGACGTTTTCATTCACTATTTACCTGTCACCAGTCGAGTTTGACTTTATTTGTGTCTATGTGATGAACTGTTCAGATTTAAATATTAGCACATTTATATGGGACATAAAGTTTGTATGGTTAATGCTGAATTCAAGGCAGGCGGGCGGGCGTTAGGGCATGCATGCAAGTAGACAGGCAGTCCTGTCTAACAGCTCTTCCGACCGTACTCTTTTACTCTGGCATGACTGGTGTATGGTTGAAATCGAAGTAAGGGCGGGCTTGCTCTCAGGCAGTTTGGTTGGCAGAAAAACAGAAGGCATTCCGTATTCCATTCATAATTGCTGGAAATCCATATCTACTTCCCATAATTGCAGGAAATCCATATCTACTTCTTTGAAACCACGCGTGCAGAGTTAAGTTATAAATCAACAATGCCAGCTCAAATTTACGAATTCAATTTCAATAAAAATCAGTAAATGAAGGTTAAAGAATATTTTGAAAATTACAGTTTTTCACACAGTACTCTCAAATAGCTTTGAATATGAACCGCTTGCAAAGAATATTTTGAAAATTACAGTTTTTCACGCAGTACCCTCAAATAGCTTTGATTACGAAAGGGTTACACAAGTCACAGAAATATTCAAATCATTTGTATAAGTGATAAAATGAAAACAGTTGTCTGGAGAATGAATACTGGTCAGCTATGAAGGATAGCGTTAACAAATAAAGCATCTCAGTTTCCAAAGATCATCAATCACAGATTGACAGAGTTTCTGGTGCACAGAAAACATTCAGCGCTGAATCAATTAGGATATGGAGTAAATTGTCACTGGAACTGAAAATGTTTTTTTTTTTTTTGGATGGAACCTACCTTTATGATGCTAGAATGGGCATAGGGTTAAACTTTACAACAAATCTTACAACAGAAAATATGCTCAGTAGGCAATTGTGAATACGCACATGCAAATCATTTTCGATATTCCGTTCCAATGAGGAAGACAAGTGAATGCGCGCGATCAGGCATCGGGCGGAGGCAGGCAGTAGGCAGGCAGGCAGGCAGGGACATGCAGGCAGGCTCAGACCGAGGCAGACAGGCACACAGGCAGGCGGGCAACTGTACTCTTTCACACAGGCATTGAATGGTTAAAATCGAAGTCAGGGCGGGCTTGATGTTAGGCAGGTAGATAGGTAGTCAGACTGCGCGCAGGCATCTAGTGCATACCGGCAGGCACAGGCAGGCAGGCACAAGCAGTCAGGCAGGCAGGTATGCAGGTAGGCACGCAGGTGTCCAGGCAGACTCGGGCAAGCGCAGGCAGGCACAGGAAGGCTCAAAGGTAGGCTTGCAGACAGGAAGGCAGGTGCGCAGGCATTTCTAACAACTCTTCCGACTCTGCTCGTTCACACAGGCGTGACTGGTGAATAGTTAAAATCGAAGTCAGGGCTGGCTTGATGTCAGGCAGGTAGGTAAACAGACAGACTGTGTGCAGGCGCAGACATGGAGGCACTGGTAAGCGCAGACAGGCACGCAGGCAGGCTCAAGCAGGCTCAGGAAGGCATGCTGGCAGGTGCGCATGCAGGCAGGCAGGCAGTCACGGGCAGTGGGCAGGCAGGCGCAGGCAAGTGAGCAGGACGGCTGGCGCGCAGGCATTTTTAACAATTCTTCCAACTGTTCTCTTTCTCACATGCATGACTGATGAATGATTAAAATCGAAGTCAGGGTAGGTAGATAGGCAGGCAGACAGACTGCAGGCAGGCAGGCATTTCTAACAACTCCTCTGAATGTACCCTTTCACACAGGCATAACAGGTGAATGATTAAAATCGAAGTCAGGACGGGTTTGCTGGCAGGCAGGTAGGTAGACTGACAGACTGCATTTCATAATATTCCAGCCATAATTGCTGAGAATCCATATCTACTTCTTTGAAACTACGTGCAAAGGGTTAAATTAGAAATCAACAGCATCATAGCAATACTGCTTAGGAAATAGTGTCACCACACATTTATCTATTCTGTTGCAATTAAAAAATCAGTAACAAAAAGGGTTAACAGACCGTTCTCTTTCACACTGGCATGACTGTTGTATGGTTAATGTTAAAGTCAGGGCAGGTGGGCATTTCTGACAACTCTTCCGACTCTACCCTTTCACACAGAAATGACTGGTGAATGGTTAAAATGAAATTCAGGGCGTGCTTCCTGTCAGGCAGGTAGGTTGGCATACACACTGACAGACAGTGTTTCGTATTCCAGCCATATTTGCTGGAAATCCATTTCTAATTCTCTGTAACCACGCATGCAGGGTTAAGTAAGAAATCAACAGCATTATAGCAGTATTGGTTTGTTGGAATAAAAATCAATAAAAGAGGGTTAATGAGTATTTTGAAAAGTGCAGTTTTTTTCAGGCAGTACTGTACTCTGTATGAAATAAGAAACACATCATCTGGAGAATGCTGGTCAGTTAAAATCATATTACACAAAATGAAACACCTGTTGTGATGATCAATCATATTTGACACTTACTGATAACAACGCTTGAGAAATATTATACCAGCAAAGTGAACAACTTTTAAAACGAATTTGTGGGTACTCCAATTCAAGGCCCGAAAACTGGGTGAAGAGTAAAACTTTGAATAAAACATATAACAGCAATATTGTTATAGGATGTACGCCCTATCTTCTCATGAAAAAAACTTTGAGAAAATATGTCTGCAGTGTTGAGAAATCGCATGTGAAAGTTGGCGAGAACAGCAATTATTCCGACAGTACCCTTATGGGAGCTCCCAAATCTGCCAAGGGTTAAACTTTTTATAATCACATATAGAACAAAAGTTGTTGTACTTTGACAGCTGCATGCAGCCATAGAAAACATTCAGCGCTCAATCAATTAGCTATGGAGTAAATAGACACTTAGAGTTACCAAATTCTAAAAAATTGAAGTTTTCTTGGACGGTACCTACTTTTAGGCAACCAGAATGGGCATAGGGTTGAACTTTATAACCAAACTTACAACAGAAAATATGATTGGTAGGCAATTGTGAATGTGGACATGTAAATTATTTTTCGATATTCCATTCCAAAGTGGAAGAAAACTGAACTCAAAATGAGCGAATTTTAGGTAGACTTTTAGGGTACTCTGATTCAAGGCCCGAAAACTGGGTGAAAGCTAAAACTATGAATAAAACATATAACAGCAAAATTGTTCTTGGATGAATGCCCAATCTTCTCACTGGACGTGATTTGAGAAAATATGGTTGCAGTGCTGAGAAATCGCAAGTGAATGTTGGCATTTTTCGCCAAAAATGCATTTTCGGGTGACGTTTGTGGCAAAACAGGGTCAACATGTGTAATACTGCCTATGCAGACAGATGCAAGTGCACATGCTTCAAATACTAGGAATGTTTCGGCCCAATCGCCCAGAGTATTTTTGAGAATTGGGGCAAAACGTGACATTTTGGCTACATTTTGTACGATTTTGGCAGAAAACGAAAAACTTCAGAAATCCCATGACCCAGGTGAGAAACTTCGCATAATGCTTTATTGATGTGCCGAATTTCAACAAAATCGTACAGACCGTTTTCGCGTAATCCGTCAGACAAGATTCGGTGAAATAAAAAAAAAAAAATAACTAGATTTTTCGATTTCAAGAAATCGAGAGATTCACCTATTCCGCTTGTCTTTTTAGGCAGCGACGAAATAAGATTGCATATAGAGCTGGTAGTTTTTTAGGCTATATTAAGTGCATAGCCGATAGAAAACTCCCTACAGTGTCTAACAATTCTTTCCGCAATACTCTTTCACATTGGCGTGAATGCTGTATGGTTAATCTCCAAGTTAGGGCTAAATAGCAAACCTGTTGAACACATCGTACCCGTCCAACCCCCTCCTTCTAGATTTTTCGATTTCAAGAAATCGAGAGATTCACCTATTCCGCTTGTCTTTTTAGGCAGCGACGAAATAAGATTGCATATAGAGCTGGTAGTTTTTTAGGCTATATTAAGTGCATAGCCGATAGAAAACTCCCTACAGTGTCTAACAATTCTTTCCGCAATACTCTTTCACATTGGCGTGAATGCTGTATTGTTAATCTCCAAGTTAGGGCTAAATAGCAAACCTGTTGAACAGATCGCGTATACTTAATAATAACAACATGTGCATATGTGACACCATAGATTGTGGCGAACATTTTCGTAGCAGCCATTCCAAACTTTCAGCGTTTGTACCTGAAGCTCTCCCGAACTCGGTCATATTATTACAAAGTCCCGAAACCAAGCATGGGCCTCGAGGCAGCCGCCCCTCTCTCTATGGAAATCGGCCAAGAATTGGCCGAGATATAGCGTTTTAATGAGTGGAGGTAATTATTTGAATTTGGTCCTGTTCTAGCCGGTGCGACCTGACGCTGGGTATATGTCTGGGGTTGTGGCACTGCTCCCCCTCTGGGGTAGTTCCGCTTGAAATCGTGGATTCTCAGTTTCTGGTGGAGAGACGGTGGTGACTGAAAGATGCATTGTGTACACTGGCGCCAAATGGACCTCGCCAAACTGGTAACAGTTAGATATTTGTCAGAAATGAAAAGTGGACAGTAATCGCGCATGGGTTAATGGCGAATAGGCGGTAATCTGGCTAATTTGACATAAAAATTGAGCAGACAGCAGTGTCGCTCCTACGTCCACTGTGTCCAGACCACCGAAGGCAGCCACATGAAATTTTCAGATGTTGTTCTACTTTCCCTGCTTGACAGGTAAGTATCTTTATCGAGTGGCGTGACTGCCTGGGGACAACGTGAAACTGAGCGGACAATTCGTCCCTACTCTATTCCAAATGCAATGACGTTTCCATTCACTATTTACCTGTCACCAGTCGAGTTTGACTTTATTTCTGTCTATTTGATGAACTGTTCAGCTTTAAATATTAGCACATTTATATGGGACAGAAAGTTTGTATGGTTAATGCCGAATTCAAGGCAGGCGGTGGGTCGGGTGGGCGGGCGTTAGGGCATGCACGGGCAGCCAGTAGGCAGGTAGGCAAGGCAGGCAGGCGCAGGCAGGCTCAGACCAAGGCATACAGGGCGCACAGGCAGGCGGGCAACTGTACTCTTTCACACAGACATGGCTGTTGAATGGTGAATATCGAAGTCAGGACGGGCTTGATGTTAGGCAGGTAGATAGGTAGACAGACTGCGCGCAGTCATCTAGTGCAGACAGGCAGGCACAGGCAGGCAGGCAGGCACAAGCAGGCACGCAGGCAGGCACGCAGTTAGGCACGCAGACACGCAGGCAGACTCGGGCAAGTGCAGACAGGCGCAGGCAGGCTCGCGGGCAGTTCTAACAACTCTTCCGACTGTACTCTTTCACACAGGCATGACTGTGAATAGTTAAAATCGAAGTCAGGGCTGGCTTGATGTCAGGCAGGTAGATAGACAGACTGTGTTCAGGCGCAGGCAGGGAGGCGCTGGTAAGCGCAGACAGGCACACAGGCAGGCTCAGGCAGGCATGCCAGCAGGTGCGCATGCAGGCAGGCAGGCAGGCACAGGCAGTCGGGAAGGCAGGCGCAGGCAAGCGCGCAGAAAGGCTGGCGCGCGGGCATTTCTAACAACTCTTCCAACTGTTCTCTTTCTCACAGGCATGACTGTTGAATGGTTAATATCGAAGTCAGGGTAGGCTTGATGTTAGGTAGATAGGCAGGCAGGCAGGCAAGCAGGCGGGCAGGCATTTCTAACAACTCTTACGAATGTACTCTTTCACACAGGCATGACAGGTGAATGGTTAAAATCGAAGTCAGGACGGGCTTGCTGTCAGACAGGTAGGTAGACTGACAGACTGCATTTCATAATATTCCAGCCATAATTGCTGAAAATTCATGTCTACTTCTCTGCAACCACGTGCATAGGGTTAAGTTAGAAATCAACAGTATCATAGCAATACTGCTTAGGACATAGTGTCACCACACATATATCTATTCTGTTGCAATGAAAAAAATCAGTAACAAAGGGTTAACACACTGTTCTCTTTCACACTGGCATGACTGTTGTATGGTTATTTTCGAAGTCAGGGTAGACAGGCATTTCTGACAACTCTTCCGACTCTACCCTTTCACACAGACATGACTGGTGAATGGTTAAAATCGAAGTCAGGACGTACTTTCTGTTAGTCAGGTAGGTAGGCCTACACACTCATAGACTTTCATATTATTCCAGCCATAATTGCTGGAAATCCATATCTACTTCTCCGTAACCGTGCATGCAGGGTTAAGTTAGAAATCAACTGCATTATAGCAATATTGCTTTGCTCACATTTATGAATTCTGTTACAATAAAACCCATAAAAGAGGGTTAATGGATATTTTGAAAAGTGCAGTGCTCTATCAAATAAGAGAAAACAGCATCTGGAGAATGCTGGTCAGCTACTAATGATATTGTACAAATAAATAAAACGTTAATCACAGCTTGACAGTTACTGATAACAGCAAGCTTGAGAAATTTTAACTGGCATTCGCAAAGTAAACCACTTTTATAAAGAATTTGAGGGTAGTCCAATTCAAGGCCTGAAAACTGTATGAAGATTAAAACGTTGAATAAAACATATAACAGCAAAATTGTTCTTGGATGTACGCTCTATCTTTTCATGGGAAAAACTTTGAGAAAATATGAGTCCAGTGCTGAGAAATCGCACGTGAAAGTTTTTAACAACTCTTCCAACTGTGCTCTCACACAGGCATGACAAGTGAAAGGTTAAACTCGAAGTCAGGGCCTGCTTGCTGTCAGGCACTTAGGTAGGCAGACAGACAGACTGATAAACTGCATTTCATATTATTCAAGCCATAATTGCTGGAAAATCCATATCTACTTCTCTGAAACCACACATACAAGGTTAAGTTAGAAATCAACAGATCACAGCAATATTGCTTAGGAAATAGTGCGAGCACACATTTATCAATTCTGTTGCAATAAAAATCAGTAAAAGAGGGTTAACCTAATGTTCTCTTTCACACTGGCATGAATGTTGTATGGTTAATCCCGATACCAGGGCAGGCAGGTATTCTAACAACTCTTCCGACTGTACTCTTTCAGACAGGCATGACAGGGGAACAGTTAAAATCGAGGTCAGGGCGGGCTTGTTGTCAAGCAGGTAAGTAGGCAGACAGACTGACAGACTGCATTTTATAATATTCCAGCCATAAATGCTGAAAATCCATATCTACTTCTCTGAAACCACGTGCACAGGTTTAAGTGAGAAATCAACAGCATAGCAATACAGCTTAGGAAATAGTGTCACTACACATTTATCAATCCCGTTGCAATAAAAAAAACAGCAAAAGAGGGTTAACGGGCTGTTCTCTTTCACACTGTCATGACTGTTTTATGGTTAACGTTGAAGTCAGGGCAGGCGGGCATTTCTGACTACTCTTCCGACTCTACCCTTTCACACAGAAATGACTGGTGAATGGTTAAAATCGAATTTAGGGCGTGCTTGCTGTCAGGCAGGTGGGTAGGCATACGCACTGACAGGCCGTATTTCATATTATTCCAGTCATATTTGCTGGAAATCCATGTCTACTTCTCTGTAACCAAGCGTGCAGGGTTAAGTTAGAAATCAACAGCATTATAGCAATATTGCTTTCTTGCAATAAAAATCAGTAAAAGAGGGTTAATGAATATTTTGAATAAGTGCATTTTTTTTCAAGCAGTACTCTCTATCAAATAGGGAAAACAGCACCTGTAGAATGCTGGTCAGTTAAAATCATATTACACAAATAAAACATATCACAGCAAAATTGTTCTAGGATGTACGCCCCACCTTCTCATGGAAAAAACTTTGCGAAAATATGTCTCCAGTGTTGAGAAATCGCATGTGAAAGTTGGCGAAAACAGCAATTATTCCGACAGTACCCTCATGGGAGCTCCCAAATCTGCCAAGGGTTAAACTTTTTATAATAACAAATAAAACAAAAGTTGTCATACATTGACAGCTGCATGCAGCCATAGAAAACATTCAGCGCTCAATCAATAAGATATGGAGTAAATTGACACTTAAACTTACCAAATTCTAAAAAAATTGGAGTTTTCTTGGACGGTACCTACTTTTAGGCAATCAGAATGGCCATGGGGTTAAACTTTACAACCAAACCTACAACAGCAAATATGATCGGTAATCAATTGTGAATGCAGACATGCAAATTATTTTTCAATATTCCATTCCAAAGTGGAAGAAAAGTGAACTCAAACTGAGCGAATTTTAGTTACACTTTTAGGGTACTCGATTTTAAGCATAGAAAACTGGGTGAAGGTTAAAACTTTGAATAAGAGATATAACAGCAAAAGTGTTCCTGGATGAATGCCCAACCTTTTCATGTGACATGTTTTGAGAAAAGCTTGTTGCAGTGCTGAGAAATCGCATGTGAATGTTGGCAATATTCGCCAAAAATGCATTTTCGGGTGACGTTTGTGGCAAAACAGGGTCAACGTGGGTAATACTGCTTTTGCAGACAGATACAGGTGCACATGCTTTAAATACTAGGAACGTTTTAGCCCAATCGCCCAGAGCATTTTTGAGAATTGGGGCAAAACGTGACATTTTGGCTACATTTTGTACGATTTTGGCAGAAAACGAAAAACTTCAGAAATGCCATGACCCAGGTGAGAAACTACGCATGGTGCTCTACAAATGTGCTGAATTTCAGCAAAATCGTACAGACCGTTTTCGCGTAAATTCACCTATTCCGCTTGTCTTTTTAGGCAGCGGCGACATAAGATTGCATATAGAGCTGGAAGGTTTTTAGGCTATATTAAGTGCATAGCCGATAGATAACTCCCTACAGTGTCTAACAATTCTTTCGGCAATACTCTTTCACATTGGCGTGAATGCTGTATGGTTAATGTCCAAGTTAGGGGGAAATAGCAAACCTGTTGAACACATCGTGTATATTTAATAATAACAACATGTGTGTATGTGGCATCGTAGATTGTGACGAATGTTTTCGTAGCAGCGATTCCAAACTTTCAGCGCTTGTTGTTTGTTCATGAAGTTCGCACAAACTCAGTCATATTATTAGAAAGTCCCGAAACCAAGCATGGGCCCGTCGCACATACACTCTCCTGACAATCAAAAATGCAAAATTGATGTCGCTCTGTGAAACCATGCCGTAACTCTTTAGGAAAAATGAGTGAAAATTTCATGGAAATCGGCCTAGAATTGGCTGAGATGTAGAGTTATGATGAGTGGCGGTAACAGGTTTAATTTGGTACTGTTCTAACCGGTGCAACCTGACGCTGGGTGTATGTCTGGGGTTGTGGCACTGTTCCCTCTCTGAGGTAGCTCCACTTGAATCGTTTTGATTCACAGTCACTGGTGAAGAGATGCTGGTGACAGAAAGATGCTTTGTGTACACCGGCGCCAAATGGACCCCGCTGAGCTGGTAACAGTTAGAAAATTGCCAAAAATGAAAAGTGGACAGAAATCGCGCATGGGTTAATGGCGAAAATGCGGTAATTTGACTAATTTGACATTAAAATTGAACAGACAGCAGTGTCGCTCATATGCCCACTGCATCCAGACCAGTGAAGGCAGATACACGAAATCGTCAGATGTTGTTCTACTATCCTTGCTTGACAGACTAGTATCTTTTGTCGAGTGGCGTGACCGCGTGGGAACAACGTGGATCACGTGGAAACTCGGGCAGGCAGGCGCAGGCAAGCGCGCAGGGCTGCTGACGCGCAGGCATTTCTAACAACTCTTCCAACTGTTCTCTTTCTCACAGGCATGACTGTTGAATGGTTAAAATCGGGCGGGCGGGCGGGCGGGCGGGCGGGCGGGCGGGCGGGCGGGCGGGCGGGCGGGCGGGCATTTCTAACAACTCTTCTGATTGTACTCTTTCACATGGGCATGACAGTTGAATGTTTAAAATCGAAGTCAGGGCGGGCTTGCTGTCAAGCAGGTAGGTAGACTGACAGACTGCATTTCACAAAAATTCCAGCCATAATTGCTAAAAAATCCATATCTACTTCTCTGAAACCACGTGCATACCTACTTCTCTGAAAACCACATGCTCAGGGTTAAGTTAGAAATCAACAGCATCACAGCAATACTGCCTAGGAAATAGTCACCACACATTTTATCTATTCTGTTACAATAAAAAAATCAGTAAAAAAGAGGGTTAACAGACTGTTCTCTTTCACACTGGCATGACTGTTGTATGGTTAATGACGAAGTCGGGGAAGGCAGGCATTTCTGACAACTCTTCCAACTCAGCCATAATTGCTGGAAATCCATATCCACTTCTCTGTAACCACGCATGTAGGGTTAACTTAGAATTCAACAGCATTATAGCAATGCTGCTTTGCACACATTTATGAATTCTCTACAGAGGGTTAATGGATATTCAAATAGGAAAAACAGCATCTGGAGAATGCTGGTCAGCTACTAATGATATTATACAAATAAATAAAAAACGTTAATCACAGCTTGACAGTTACTGATAACAGCAAGCTTGAGAAATTTTAACTGGCATCAGCAAAGTAAACCACTTTTATAAAGAATTTGAGGGTAGTCCAATTCAAGGCCTGAAAACTGTATGAAGCGTAAAACTTTGAATAAAAACATATAACAGCAAAAATTATTCTAGGATGTAAGCTCTATCTTCTCATGGGAAAAACTTCGAGAACATATGTCTCCAGTGCTGAGAAATCGCACGTGAAAGTTGGCGAAAACAACAATTATTCCGACAGTACCCTTATGGGAACTCCCAAATCTGGCAAGGGTTAAACTTTTTATAATAATATATAGAACAAAAGTTGTCATACTTTGACAGCTGCATGAGGCCATAGAAAAACATTCAGCACTCAATCAATTAGATATGGAGTAAATTGACACTTAAACTTACCAAATTCTAAAAAAATTGAGTTTTCTTGGACGGTACCTACATTTAGGCAACCAGAATGGGCGTAGGGTTAAACATTACAACCAAACTTACAACAGCAAAATATTCTGGGTAGGCAATTGTGAATATGGACATGCAAATCGTTTTTTGATATTTCATTCCAAAATGGAAGAAAACTGAACTCAAAATGGGCGAATTTTAGGTAGACTTTAGAGTACTCTGATACAAGGCTCGAAAACTGGATGAAGACTAAAACTTTGAATAAAACATATAACAGCAAAATTGTTCTTGGATAAATGCCCAATCTTTTCATTGGACCTGATTTGAGAAAATTTGGTTGCAATGCTGAGAAATCGCATGTGAATGTTAGCAATTTTCGCCAAAAATGCATTTTTGGGTGAAGTTTGTGGCAAAATAGCGTCAACGTGGGTAATACTGCCTATGCAGACAGATGCAGGTGGGCATGCTTCAAATACTAGGAACGTTTCAGCCCAATCGCCCAGAGCATTTTTGAGAATTGGGGCAAAAACGTGACATTTTAACTACATTTTTCACGGCATTGGCAGAAAACGAAAAACTTCAGAAATGCCATGACCCAGGTGAGAAACTTCGAATGAAGCTCTACTGTCGAGTGGCGTGACCGCGTGGGAACAACGTGGGTCGCGTGGAAACTATGGGGGCGATTCGTCCCTACTCTATTCCCAATGCAATGCCGTTTCCATTCACTATTTACCCACCACAAGTCAGTCGAGTTTGGCATCATTTTCTGTCGATTTGATGAATTGTTCAGCTTTAAATATTCGCACATTCACATTCGACAGAAAGTGTGGAGTTAAACTGCTTATTTCAGGCCGTCCCGACCGAAACTGACAACTTGTCACGGTGGCGAAAAAGCCGTCATCTGGCTAATTTAACATTCAAATTGAACAGATACATTGTTGGATATACGCCAATTATGTCCCGACCGTGCAATACAGTAACTTCAAATTCTCAGAGTGTGTTCTACTCTCCCTGGCCGACAGCTTAGTATCTTTGCCGAGTGCCGAGACTGCGTGGAAACACCGCGGATCAGGTGGAAACCGAGGGCATGATTCGTCCCTACTTTTATTCTCAATTCAACGGCTTTTTCCATTCATTATTTACCTGTCACCGACTAAGTTTGGCATTATATCTGTTTATTTGATGAACTTTTCAACCTTAACTATTTGCGGCTTCATGTTGCACCGCCGAAAGGCCAATGGACGGTTACAGTGTTGAGAAATCACCTTTGAAAGTTGGCGAAAGCAACAATTATTCCGACTGTACCGTTATGGGATCTCTCAAATCTGCAAGGGTTAACTCAGGGTTAAATTCTGTTGGAACTAAAATCAGTAAAAGAGAGTCAGCAGACTGTGCTCTTTCACACTGGCATGAATGTAGCATGGTTAATGTCGAAGTCAGGGCAGGCAGGCGGGCTGGCGGGTATACAGGCTTTTTTCGGGAAGGCAGGCAAGTAGTTTTAACAACTCTTTCAACTGAACACCCACAGAGACATGCCAGGTGAATGGTTAAACTCAAAGTCATGGCATGCTTGCTGTCAGGCAGGTAGGTAGGCAGACAGACTGATAAACTGCATTTTCATATTATTCCAGCCATAATTGCTGGAAAATCCATATCTACTTCTCTGAAACCACACGTACAGGGTTAAGTTAGAAATCAACAGCATAACAGCAATATTGCTTAGGAAATAGTGCGAGCACACATTTATCAATTCTGTTGCAATAAAAATCAGTAAAAGAGGGTTAACCTACTGTTCTTTTTCACACTGGTATGAATGTTGTATGGTTGATGTCGAAGCCAGGGCAGGCTGGTAGGCTGGCGGGCGGTTTAGCAGGCTTTTTCGGGCTGGCACACAGGCAAGCAGGCAGCCAGGCATTTCTAGCAACTCTTCCGACTGTACTCTTTCACACAGGCATGACAGGTGAATGGTTAAAATCGAAGTCAGGACAAGCCTGTTGTCAAGGCAGATAGACCGACAGACTGCATTTCATAATATTCCAGCCATAATTGCTGAAAAAACATATCTACTTCTCTGAAACCATGTGCACGGGGTTAAGTTAGAGTTAGAAATCAACAGCATCATAGCAATACTGCTTAGGAAATAGTGTCACCACACATTTATCTATTCAGTTGCAATTAAAAAATCAGTAACAAAAGGGTTAATAGAGGGTTCTCTTTCACACTGGCATGACTGTTGTATGGTTAATGTTGAAGTCAGGGCAGGTGGGCATTTCTGACAACTCTTCCAACTCTACTCTTTCATACAGAAATGACTGGTGAATGGTTAAAATCGAATTCAGGGCGTGCTTGCTGTCTGGCAGATAGGTTGGCATACACACACGTATTTCATATTATTCCAGCCACATTTGCTGGAAATCCATATCTAATTCTCTGTAACCACGCATGCAGGGTTAAGTTAGAAATCAACAGCATTATAGCAATATTGGTTTGTTGGAATAAAAACCAGTAAAAGAGGGTTAATGAGTGTTTTGAAAAGTGCATTTTTTCTCTATTAAATAAGAAAAACAGCATCTGGAGAATGCTGGTCAGTTAAAATCATCTTACACAAATAAACACCTGTTGTCTATCAATCATATTTGACACTTACTGATAACAACGCTTGAGAAATATTATACCAGCAAAGTGAACAACTTTTAAAACGAATTTGTGGGTACTCCAATTCAAGGCCCGAAAACTGGGTGAAGAGTAAAACTTTGAATAAAACATATAACAGCAATATTGTTCTAGGATGTACGCCCTATCTTCTCATGAAAAAAACTTTGAGAAAATATGTCTCCAGTGTTGAGAAATCGCATGTGAAAGTTGGCGAAAACAGCAATTATTCCGACAGTACCCTTATGGGAGCTCCCAAATCTGCCAAGGGTTAAACTTTTTATAATAACATATAGAACAAAAGTTGTTGTACTTTGACAGCTGCATGCAGCCATAGAAAACATTCAGCACTCAATCAATTAGATATGGAGTAAATTGACACTTAAAGTTACCAAATTCTAAAAAATTGAAGTTTTCTTGGACGGTACCTACTTTTAGGCAACCAGAATGGGCATAGGGTTGAACTTTACAACCAAACTTACAACAGAAAATATGATTGGTAGGCAATTGTGAATGCGGACATGTAAATTATTTTTCAATATTCCATTCCAAAGTGGAAGAAAACTGAACTCAAAATGAGCGAATTTTAGGTAGACTTTTAGGGTGCTCTGATTCAAGGCCCAAAAACTGGGTGAAATCTAAAACTATGAATAAAACATATAACAGCAAAATTGTTCTTGGATGAATGCCCAATCTTCTCACTGGACGTGATTTGAGAAAATGTGATTGCAGTGCTGAGAAATCGCAAGTGAATGTTGGCATTTTTCGCCAAAAATGCATTTTCGGGTGACGTTTGTGGCAAAACAGGGTCAACGTGGGTAATACTGCCTATGCAGACAGATGCAGGTGCACATGCTTCAAACGCTTGGAACATTTCGGCCCAATCGCCCAGAGCATTTTTGAGAATTGGGGCAAAACGTGACATTTTGGCTACATTTTGTACGATTTTGGCAGAAAACGAAAAACTTCAGAAATGCCATGACCCAGGTGATAAACTTCGCATGATGCTCTATAGATGTACCGAATTTCAACAAAATCGTACAGACGGTTTTCGCGTAACCCGTCAGACAAGATTCGGTGAAATAAAAAAAAAAAAAAAAATAAAAAAAAAAAAAATAAAAAAAAAAAAGAAAACTAGATTTTTCGATTTCAAGAAATCGAGAGATTCACCTATTCCGCTTGTCTTTTTAGGCAGCGACGAAATAAGATTGCATATAGAGCTGGTAGTTTTTTAGGCTATATTAAGTGCATAGCCGATAGAAAACTCCCTACAGTGTCTAACAATTCTGTCGGCAATACTCTTTCACATTGGCGTGAATGCTGTATGGTTAATCTCCAAGTTAGGGCTAAATAGCAAACCTGTTGAACACATCGTACCCGTCCAACCCCCTCCTTCTAGATTTTTCGATTTCAAGAAATCGAGAGATTCACCTATTCCGCTTGTCTTTTTAGGCAGCGACGAAATAAGATTGCATATAGAGCTGGTAGTTTTTTAGGCTATATTAAGTACATAGCCGATAGAAAACTCCCTACAGTGTCTAACAATTCTTTCGGCAATACTCTTTCACATTGGCGTGAATGCTGTATGGTTAATCTCCAAGTTAGGGCTAAATAGCAAACCTGTTGAACACATCGTACCCGTCCAACCCCCTCCTTCTAGATTTTTCGATTTCAAGAAATCGAGAGATTCACCTATTCCGCTTGTCTTTTTAGGCAGCGACGAAATAAGATTGCATATAGAGCTGGTAGTTTTTTAGGCTATATTAAGTGCATAGCCGATAGAAAACTCCCTACAGTGTCTAACAATTCTTTCGGCAATACTCTTTCACATTGGCGTGAATGCTGTATGGTTAATCTCCAAGTTAGGGCTAAATAGCAAACCTGTTGAACACATCGTACCCGTCCAACCCCCTCCTTCTAGATTTTTCGATTTCAAGAAATCGAGAGATTCACCTATTCCGCTTGTCTTTTTAGGCAGCGACGAAATAAGATTGCATATAGAGCTGGTAGTTTTTTAGGCTATATTAAGTGCATAGCCGATAGAAAACTCCCTACAGTGTCTAACAATTCTTTCGGCAATACTCTTTCACATTGACGTGAATGCTGTATGGTTAATCTCCAAGTTAGGGCTAAATAGCAAACCTGTTGAACACATCGTACCCGTCCAACCCCCTCCTTCTAGATTTTTCGATTTCAAGAAATCGAGAGATTCACCTATTCCGCTTGTCTTTTTAGGCAGCGACGAAATAAGATTGCATATAGAGCTGGTAGTTTTTTAGGCTATATTAAGTGCATAGCCGATAGAAAACTCCCTACAGTGTCTAACAATTCTTTCGGCAATACTCTTTCACATTGGCGTGAATGCTGTATGGTTAATCTCCAAGTTGGGGCTAAATAGCAAACCTGTTGAACACATCGTACCCGTCCAACCCCCTCCTTCTAGATTTTTCGATTTCAAGAAATCGAGAGATTCACCTATTCCGCTTGTCTTTTTAGGCAGCGACGAAATAAGATTGCATATAGAGCTGGTAGTTTTTTAGGCTATATTAAGTGCATAGCCGATAGAAAACGCCCTACAGTGTCTAACAATTCTTTCGGCAATACTCTTTCACATTGGCGTGAATGCTGTATGGTTAATCTCCAAGTTAGGGCTAAATAGCAAACCTGTTGAACACATCGTACCCGTCCAACCCCCTCCTTCTAGATTTTTCGATTTCAAGAAATCGAGAGATTCACCTATTCCGCTTGTCTTTTTAGGCAGCGACGAAATAAGATTGCATATAGAGCTGGTAGTTTTTTAGGCTATATTAAGTGCATAGCCGATAGAAAACTCCCTACAGTGTCTAACAATTCTTTCGGCAATACTCTTTCACATTGGCGTGAATGCTGTATGGTTAATCTCCAAGTTAGGGCTAAATAGCAAACCTGTTGAACACATCGTACCCGTCCAACCCCCTCCTTCTAGATTTTTCGATTTCAAGAAATCGAGAGATTCACCTATTCCGCTTGTCTTTTTAGGCAGCGACGAAATAAGATTGCATATAGAGCTGGTAGTTTTTTAGGCTATATTAAGTGCATAGCCGATAGAAAACTCCCTACAGTGTCTAACAATTCTGTCGGCAATACTCTTTCACATTGGCGTGAATGCTGTATGGTTAATCTCCAAGTTAGGGCTAAATAGCAAACCTGTTGAACACATCGTACCCGTCCAACCCCCTCCTTCTAGATTTTTCGATTTCAAGAAATCGAGAGATTCACCTATTCCGCTTGTCTTTTTAGGCAGCGACGAAATAAGATTGCATATAGAGCTGGTAGTTTTTTAGGCTATATTAAGTGCATAGCCGATAGAAAACTCCCTACAGTGTCTAACAATTCTTTCGGCAATACTCTTTCACATTGGCGTGAATGCTGTATGGTTAATCTCCAAGTTAGGGCTAAATAGCAAACCTGTTGAACACATCGTACCCGTCCAACCCCCTCCTTCTAGATTTTTCGATTTCAAGAAATCGAGAGATTCACCTATTCCGCTTGTCTTTTTAGGCAGCGACGAAATAAGATTGCATATAGAGCTGGTAGTTTTTTAGTCTATATTAAGTGCATAGCCGATAGAAAACTCCCTACAGTGTCTAACAATTCTGTCGGCAATACTCTTTCACATTGGCGTGAATGCTGTATGGTTAATCTCCAAGTTAGGGCTAAATAGCAAACCTGTTGAACACATCGTACCCGTCCAACCCCCTCCTTCTAGATTTTTCGATTTCAAGAAATCGAGAGATTCACCTATTCCGCTTGTCTTTGTAGGCAGCGACGAAATAAGATTGCATATAGAGCTGGTAGTTTTTTAGGCTATATTAAGTGCATAGCCGATAGAAAACTCCCTACAGTGTCTAACAATTCTTTCGGCAATACTCTTTCACATTGGCGTGAATGCTGTATGGTTAATCTCCAAGTTAGGGCTAAATAGCAAACCTGTTGAACACATCGTACCCGTCCAACCCCCTCCTTCTAGATTTTTCGATTTCAAGAAATCGAGAGATTCACCTATTCCGCTTGTCTTTTTAGGCAGCGACGAAATAAGATTGCATATAGAGCTGGTAGTTTTTTAGGCTATATTAAGTGCATAGCCGATAGAAAACTCCCTACAGTGTCTAACAATTCTTTCGGCAATACTCTTTCACATTGGCGTGAATGCTGTATGGTTAATCTCCAAGTTAGGGCTAAATAGCAAACCTGTTGAACACATCGTACCCGTCCAACCCCCTCCTTCTAGATTTTTCTATTTCAAGAAATCGAGAGATTCACCTATTCCGCTTGTCTTTTTAGGCAGCGACGAAATAAGATTGCATATAGAGCTGGTAGTTTTTTAGGCTATATTAAGTGCATAGCCGATAGAAAACTCCCTACAGTGTCTAACAATTCTTTCGGCAATACTCTTTCACATTGACGTGAATGCTGTATGGTTAATCTCCAAGTTAGGGCTAAATAGCAAACCTGTTGAACACATCGTACCCGTCCAACCCCCTCCTTCTAGATTTTTCGATTTCAAGAAATCGAGAGATTCACCTATTCCGCTTGTCTTTTTAGGCAGCGACGAAATAAGATTGCATATAGAGCTGGTAGTTTTTTAGGCTATATTAAGTGCATAGCCGATAGAAAACTCCCTACAGTGTCTAACAATTCTTTCGGCAATACTCTTTCACATTGGCGTGAATGCTGTATGGTTAATCTCCAAGTTGGGGCTAAATAGCAAACCTGTTGAACACATCGTACCCGTCCAACCCCCTCCTTCTAGATTTTTCGATTTCAAGAAATCGAGAGATTCACCTATTCCGCTTGTCTTTTTAGGCAGCGACGAAATAAGATTGCATATAGAGCTGGTAGTTTTTTAGGCTATATTAAGTGCATAGCCGATAGAAAACGCCCTACAGTGTCTAACAATTCTTTCGGCAATACTCTTTCACATTGGCGTGAATGCTGTATGGTTAATCTCCAAGTTAGGGCTAAATAGCAAACCTGTTGAACACATCGTACCCGTCCAACCCCCTCCTTCTAGATTTTTCGATTTCAAGAAATCGAGAGATTCACCTATTCCGCTTGTCTTTTTAGGCAGCGACGAAATAAGATTGCATATAGAGCTGGTAGTTTTTTAGGCTATATTAAGTGCATAGCCGATAGAAAACTCCCTACAGTGTCTAACAATTCTTTCGGCAATACTCTTTCACATTGGCGTGAATGCTGTATGGTTAATCTCCAAGTTAGGGCTAAATAGCAAACCTGTTGAACACATCGTACCCGTCCAACCCCCTCCTTCTAGATTTTTCGATTTCAAGAAATCGAGAGATTCACCTATTCCGCTTGTCTTTTTAGGCAGCGACGAAATAAGATTGCATATAGAGCTGGTAGTTTTTTAGGCTATATTAAGTGCATAGCCGATAGAAAACTCCCTACAGTGTCTAACAATTCTGTCGGCAATACTCTTTCACATTGGCGTGAATGCTGTATGGTTAATCTCCAAGTTAGGGCTAAATAGCAAACCTGTTGAACACATCGTACCCGTCCAACCCCCTCCTTCTAGATTTTTCGATTTCAAGAAATCGAGAGATTCACCTATTCCGCTTGTCTTTTTAGGCAGCGACGAAATAAGATTGCATATAGAGCTGGTAGTTTTTTAGGCTATATTAAGTGCATAGCCGATAGAAAACTCCCTACAGTGTCTAACAATTCTTTCGGCAATACTCTTTCACATTGGCGTGAATGCTGTATGGTTAATCTCCAAGTTAGGGCTAAATAGCAAACCTGTTGAACACATCGTACCCGTCCAACCCCCTCCTTCTAGAATTTTCGATTTCAAGAAATCGAGAGATTCACCTATTCCGCTTGTCTTTTTAGGCAGCGACGAAATAAGATTGCATATAGAGCTGGTAGTTTTTTAGGCTATATTAAGTGCATAGCCGATAGAAAACTCCCTACAGTGTCTAACAATTCTGTCGGCAATACTCTTTCACATTGGCGTGAATGCTGTATGGTTAATCTCCAAGTTAGGGCTAAATAGCAAACCTGTTGAACACATCGTACCCGTCCAACCCCCTCCTTCTAGATTTTTCGATTTCAAGAAATCGAGAGATTCACCTATTCCGCTTGTCTTTTTAGGCAGCGACGAAATAAGATTGCATATAGAGCTGGTAGTTTTTTAGGCTATATTAAGTGCATAGCCGATAGAAAACTCCCTACAGTGTCTAACAATTCTTTCGGCAATACTCTTTCACATTGGCGTGAATGCTGTATGGTTAATCTCCAAGTTGGGGCTAAATAGCAAACCTGTTGAACACATCGTACCCGTCCAACCCCCTCCTTCTAGATTTTTCGATTTCAAGAAATCGAGAGATTCACCTATTCCGCTTGTCTTTTTAGGCAGCGACGAAATAAGATTGCATATAGAGCTGGTAGTTTTTTAGGCTATATTAAGTGCATAGCCGATAGAAAACGCCCTACAGTGTCTAACAATTCTTTCGGCAATACTCTTTCACATTGGCGTGAATGCTGTATGGTTAATCTCCAAGTTAGGGCTAAATAGCAAACCTGTTGAACACATCGTACCCGTCCAACCCCCTCCTTCTAGATTTTTCGATTTCAAGAAATCGAGAGATTCACCTATTCCGCTTGTCTTTTTAGGCAGCGACGAAATAAGATTGCATATAGAGCTGGTAGTTTTTTAGGCTATATTAAGTGCATAGCCGATAGAAAACTCCCTACAGTGTCTAACAATTCTTTCGGCAATACTCTTTCACATTGGCGTGAATGCTGTATGGTTAATCTCCAAGTTAGGGCTAAATAGCAAACCTTTTGAACACATCGTACCCGTCCAACCCCCTCCTTCTAGATTTTTCGATTTCAAGAAATCGAGAGATTCACCTATTCCGCTTGTCTTTTTAGGCAGCGACGAAATAAGATTGCATATAGAGCTGGTAGTTTTTTAGGCTATATTAAGTGCATAGCCGATAGAAAACTCCCTACAGTGTCTAACAATTCTGTCGGCAATACTCTTTCACATTGGCGTGAATGCTGTATGGTTAATCTCCAAGTTAGGGCTAAATAGCAAACCTGTTGAACACATCGTACCCGTCCAACCCCCTCCTTCTAGATTTTTCGATTTCAAGAAATCGAGAGATTCACCTATTCCGCTTGTCTTTTTAGGCAGCGACGAAATAAGATTGCATATAGAGCTGGTAGTTTTTTAGGCTATATTAAGTGCATAGCCGATAGAAAACTCCCTACAGTGTCTAACAATTCTTTCGGCAATACTCTTTCACATTGGCGTGAATGCTGTATGGTTAATCTCCAAGTTAGGGCTAAATAGCAAACCTGTTGAACACATCGTACCCGTCCAACCCCCTCCTTCTAGATTTTTCGATTTCAAGAAATCGAGAGATTCACCTATTCCGCTTGTCTTTTTAGGCAGCGACGAAATAAGATTGCATATAGAGCTGGTAGTTTTTTAGGCTATATTAAGTGCATAGCCGATAGAAAACTCCCTACAGTGTCTAACAATTCTTTCGGCAATACTCTTTCACATTGGCGTGAATGCTGTATGGTTAATCTCCAAGTTAGGGCTAAATAGCAAACCTGTTGAACACATCGTACCCGTCCAACCCCCTCCTTCTAGATTTTTCGATTTCAAGAAATCGAGAGATTCACCTATTCCGCTTGTCTTTTTAGGCAGCGACGAAATAAGATTGCATATAGAGCTGGTAGTTTTTTAGGCTATATTAAGTGCATAGCCGATAGAAAACTCCCTACAGTGTCTAACAATTCTTTCGGCAATACTCTTTCACATTGACGTGAATGCTGTATGGTTAATCTCCAAGTTAGGGCTAAATAGCAAACCTGTTGAACACATCGTACCCGTCCAACCCCCTCCTTCTAGATTTTTCGATTTCAAGAAATCGAGAGATTCACCTATTCCGCTTGTCTTTTTAGGCAGCGACGAAATAAGATTGCATATAGAGCTGGTAGTTTTTTAGGCTATATTAAGTGCATAGCCGATAGAAAACTCCCTACAGTGTCTAACAATTCTTTCGGCAATACTCTTTCACATTGGCGTGAATGCTGTATGGTTAATCTCCAAGTTGGGGCTAAATAGCAAACCTGTTGAACACATCGTACCCGTCCAACCCCCTCCTTCTAGATTTTTCGATTTCAAGAAATCGAGAGATTCACCTATTCCGCTTGTCTTTTTAGGCAGCGACGAAATAAGATTGCATATAGAGCTGGTAGTTTTTTAGGCTATATTAAGTGCATAGCCGATAGAAAACGCCCTACAGTGTCTAACAATTCTTTCGGCAATACTCTTTCACATTGGCGTGAATGCTGTATGGTTAATCTCCAAGTTAGGGCTAAATAGCAAACCTGTTGAACACATCGTACCCGTCCAACCCCCTCCTTCTAGATTTTTCGATTTCAAGAAATCGAGAGATTCACCTATTCCGCTTGTCTTTTTAGGCAGCGACGAAATAAGATTGCATATAGAGCTGGTAGTTTTTTAGGCTATATTAAGTGCATAGCCGATAGAAAACTCCCTACAGTGTCTAACAATTCTGTCGGCAATACTCTTTCACATTGGCGTGAATGCTGTATGGTTAATCTCCAAGTTAGGGCTAAATAGCAAACCTGTTGAACACATCGTACCCGTCCAACCCCCTCCTTCTAGATTTTTCGATTTCAAGAAATCGAGAGATTCACCTATTCCGCTTGTCTTTTTAGGCAGCGACGAAATAAGATTGCATATAGAGCTGGTAGTTTTTTAGGCTATATTAAGTGCATAGCCGATAGAAAACTCCCTACAGTGTCTAACAATTCTTTCGGCAATACTCTTTCACATTGGCGTGAATGCTGTATGGTTAATCTCCAAGTTAGGGCTAAATAGCAAACCTGTTGAACACATCGTACCCGTCCAACCCCCTCCTTCTAGATTTTTCGATTTCAAGAAATCGAGAGATTCACCTATTCCGCTTGTCTTTTTAGGCAGCGACGAAATAAGATTGCATATAGAGCTGGTAGTTTTTTAGGCTATATTAAGTGCATAGCCGATAGAAAACTCCCTACAGTGTCTAACAATTCTGTCGGCAATACTCTTTCACATTGGCGTGAATGCTGTATGGTTAATCTCCAAGTTAGGGCTAAATAGCAAACCTGTTGAACACATCGTACCCGTCCAACCCCCTCCTTCTAGATTTTTCGATTTCAAGAAATCGAGAGATTCACCTATTCCGCTTGTCTTTTTAGGCAGCGACGAAATAAGATTGCATATAGAGCTGGTAGTTTTTTAGGCTATATTAAGTGCATAGCCGATAGAAAACTCCCTACAGTGTCTAACAATTCTTTCGGCAATACTCTTTCACATTGGCGTGAATGCTGTATGGTTAATCTCCAAGTTAGGGCTAAATAGCAAACCTGTTGAACACATCGTACCCGTCCAACCCCCTCCTTCTAGATTTTTCGATTTCAAGAAATCGAGAGATTCACCTATTCCGCTTGTCTTTTTAGGCAGCGACGAAATAAGATTGCATATAGAGCTGGTAGTTTTTAGGCTATATTAAGTGCATAGCCGATAGAAAACTCCCTACAGTGTCTAACAATTCTTTCGGCAATACTCTTTCACATTGGCGTGAATGCTGTATGGTTAATCTCCAAGTTAGGGCTAAATAGCAAACCTGTTGAACACATCGTACCCGTCCAACCCCCTCCTTCTAGATTTTTCTATTTCAAGAAATCGAGAGATTCACCTATTCCGCTTGTCTTTTTAGGCAGCGACGAAATAAGATTGCATATAGAGCTGGTAGTTTTTTAGGCTATATTAAGTGCATAGCCGATAGAAAACTCCCTACAGTGTCTAACAATTCTTTCGGCAATACTCTTTCACATTGACGTGAATGCTGTATGGTTAATCTCCAAGTTAGGGCTAAATAGCAAACCTGTTGAACACATCGTACCCGTCCAACCCCCTCCTTCTAGATTTTTCGATTTCAAGAAATCGAGAGATTCACCTATTCCGCTTGTCTTTTTAGGCAGCGACGAAATAAGATTGCATATAGAGCTGGTAGTTTTTTAGGCTATATTAAGTGCATAGCCGATAGAAAACTCCCTACAGTGTCTAACAATTCTTTCGGCAATACTCTTTCACATTGGCGTGAATGCTGTATGGTTAATCTCCAAGTTGGGGCTAAATAGCAAACCTGTTGAACACATCGTACCCGTCCAACCCCCTCCTTCTAGATTTTTCGATTTCAAGAAATCGAGAGATTCACCTATTCCGCTTGTCTTTTTAGGCAGCGACGAAATAAGATTGCATATAGAGCTGGTAGTTTTTTAGGCTATATTAAGTGCATAGCCGATAGAAAACGCCCTACAGTGTCTAACAATTCTTTCGGCAATACTCTTTCACATTGGCGTGAATGCTGTATGGTTAATCTCCAAGTTAGGGCTAAATAGCAAACCTGTTGAACACATCGTACCCGTCCAACCCCCTCCTTCTAGATTTTTCGATTTCAAGAAATCGAGAGATTCACCTATTCCGCTTGTCTTTTTAGGCAGCGACGAAATAAGATTGCATATAGAGCTGGTAGTTTTTTAGGCTATATTAAGTGCATAGCCGATAGAAAACTCCCTACAGTGTCTAACAATTCTTTCGGCAATACTCTTTCACATTGGCGTGAATGCTGTATGGTTAATCTCCAAGTTAGGGCTAAATAGCAAACCTGTTGAACACATCGTACCCGTCCAACCCCCTCCTTCTAGATTTTTCGATTTCAAGAAATCGAGAGATTCACCTATTCCGCTTGTCTTTTTAGGCAGCGACGAAATAAGATTGCATATAGAGCTGGTAGTTTTTTAGGCTATATTAAGTGCATAGCCGATAGAAAACTCCCTACAGTGTCTAACAATTCTGTCGGCAATACTCTTTCACATTGGCGTGAATGCTGTATGGTTAATCTCCAAGTTAGGGCTAAATAGCAAACCTGTTGAACACATCGTACCCGTCCAACCCCCTCCTTCTAGATTTTTCGATTTCAAGAAATCGAGAGATTCACCTATTCCGCTTGTCTTTTTAGGCAGCGACGAAATAAGACTGCATATAGAGCTGGTAGTTTTTTAGGCTATATTAAGTGCATAGCCGATAGAAAACTCCCTACAGTGTCTAACAATTCTTTCGGCAATACTCTTTCACATTGGCGTGAATGCTGTATGGTTAATCTCCAAGTTAGGGCTAAATAGCAAACCTGTTGAACACATCGTACCCGTCCAACCCCCTCCTTCTAGATTTTTCGATTTCAAGAAATCGAGAGATTCACCTATTCCGCTTGTCTTTTTAGGCAGCGACGAAATAAGATTGCATATAGAGCTGGTAGTTTTTTAGGCTATATTAAGTGCATAGCCGATAGAAAACTCCCTACAGTGTCTAACAATTCTGTCGGCAATACTCTTTCACATTGGCGTGAATGCTGTATGGTTAATCTCCAAGTTAGGGCTAAATAGCAAACCTGTTGAACACATCGTACCCGTCCAACCCCCTCCTTCTAGATTTTTCGATTTCAAGAAATCGAGAGATTCACCTATTCCGCTTGTCTTTTTAGGCAGCGACGAAATAAGATTGCATATAGAGCTGGTAGTTTTTTAGGCTATATTAAGTGCATAGCCGATAGAAAACTCCCTACAGTGTCTAACAATTCTTTCGGCAATACTCTTTCACATTGGCGTGAATGCTGTATGGTTAATCTCCAAGTTAGGGCTAAATAGCAAACCTGTTGAACACATCGTACCCGTCCAACCCCCTCCTTCTAGATTTTTCGATTTCAAGAAATCGAGAGATTCACCTATTCCGCTTGTCTTTTTAGGCAGCGACGAAATAAGATTGCATATAGAGCTGGTAGTTTTTTAGGCTATATTAAGTGCATAGCCGATAGAAAACTCCCTACAGTGTCTAACAATTCTTTCGGCAATACTCTTTCACATTGGCGTGAATGCTGTATGGTTAATCTCCAAGTTAGGGCTAAATAGCAAACCTGTTGAACACATCGTACCCGTCCAACCCCCTCCTTCTAGATTTTTCGATTTCAAGAAATCGAGAGATTCACCTATTCCGCTTGTCTTTTTAGGCAGCGACGAAATAAGATTGCATATAGAGCTGGTAGTTTTTTAGGCTATATTAAGTGCATAGCCGATAGAAAACTCCCTACAGTGTCTAACAATTCTTTCGGCAATACTCTTTCACATTGACGTGAATGCTGTATGGTTAATCTCCAAGTTAGGGCTAAATAGCAAACCTGTTGAACACATCGTACCCGTCCAACCCCCTCCTTCTAGATTTTTCGATTTCAAGAAATCGAGAGATTCACCTATTCCGCTTGTCTTTTTAGGCAGCGACGAAATAAGATTGCATATAGAGCTGGTAGTTTTTTAGGCTATATTAAGTGCATAGCCGATAGAAAACTCCCTACAGTGTCTAACAATTCTTTCGGCAATACTCTTTCACATTGGCGTGAATGCTGTATGGTTAATCTCCAAGTTGGGGCTAAATAGCAAACCTGTTGAACACATCGTACCCGTCCAACCCCCTCCTTCTAGATTTTTCGATTTCAAGAAATCGAGAGATTCACCTATTCCGCTTGTCTTTTTAGGCAGCGACGAAATAAGATTGCATATAGAGCTGGTAGTTTTTTAGGCTATATTAAGTGCATAGCCGATAGAAAACGCCCTACAGTGTCTAACAATTCTTTCGGCAATACTCTTTCACATTGGCGTGAATGCTGTATGGTTAATCTCCAAGTTAGGGCTAAATAGCAAACCTGTTGAACACATCGTACCCGTCCAACCCCCTCCTTCTAGATTTTTCGATTTCAAGAAATCGAGAGATTCACCTATTCCGCTTGTCTTTTTAGGCAGCGACGAAATAAGATTGCATATAGAGCTGGTAGTTTTTTAGGCTATATTAAGTGCATAGCCGATAGAAAACTCCCTACAGTGTCTAACAATTCTGTCGGCAATACTCTTTCACATTGGCGTGAATGCTGTATGGTTAATCTCCAAGTTAGAGCTAAATAGCAAACCTGTTGAACACATCGTACCCGTCCAACCCCCTCCTTCTAGATTTTTCGATTTCAAGAAATCGAGAGATTCACCTATTCCGCTTGTCTTTTTAGGCAGCGACGAAATAAGATTGCATATAGAGCTGGTAGTTTTTTAGGCTATATTAAGTGCATAGCCGATAGAAAACTCCCTACTGTGTCTAACAATTCTTTCGGCAATACTCTTTCACATTGGCGTGAATGCTGTATGGTTAATCTCCAAGTTAGGGCTAAATAGCAAACCTGTTGAACACATCGTATATACTTAATAATAACAACATGTGCGTATGTGGCATCAAAGATTGTGGCGAATGTTTTCGTAGCAGCGATTCCAAACTTTCAGCGTTTGTTGTTTATTCTTGAAGTTCGCGCAAACTCTGTCATATTATTAGAAAGTTCCGAAACCAAGCATAGACCCGTCGCGGGACTCCCTCCCCCCCCCCCCCCCCCACCCCCATCACACACTGCACATACGCTTTCTTGACATTCAAAAATGCAAAATTGATGTCGCTCTCCATGTGAAACCATGCCGAAACTCTTTGTGAAAAATGAGTGAAAATTTCATGGAAATCGGCCTAGAAATGGCTGAGATATAGCGTTGTGATCAGTGGCGGTGATAGTTTTAATTTGGTGCTGTTCTAACCGGTGCAACCAGACGCTGGGTGTATGCCTGGGGTTGTGGGACTGTTCCCTCTCTGAGGTAGTTCCACTTGAATCGTTTTGATTCACAGTCACTGGTGGAGAGATGCTGGTGACAGAAAGATGCTTTGTATACACTTGCGCCAAATGGACCCCGCTAAGCTGGTAACAGTTAGAAAATTTCCAAAAATGAAAAGTGGACAGAAATCGCGCATGGGTTAATGGCGAAAATGCGGAAATTTGGCTAATTTGACATTAAAATTGAACAGACAGCAGTGTCGCTCATATGCCCACTGCGTGCAGGCCAGTGAAGGCAGATACACGAAATCTTCAGATGTTGTTCTACTATCCTTGCTTGACAGGCTAGTATCTTTGTCGAGTGGCGTTACCGCGTGGGAATAACGTGGAACGCGTGGAAACCATGGGGGTGATTCGTCCCTACTCTATTCCCAATGCAATGCCGTTTCCATTCACTATTTACCCACCACAAGTCGGTCGAGTTTGGCATCATTTCTGTCTATTTGATGAATTGTTCAGCTTTAAATATTCGCACATTCACATGGGACAGAAAGTGTGGAGTTAAACTGCTTATTTTAGGCCGTACCGACAGAAACTGACAACTTGACACGGTGGCGAACAAGCCATCATCTGGCTAATTTAATATTCAAATTGAGCAGATACATTGTTGGATATATGCCAATTATGTCCCGACTGTGCAAGACAGCAACTTGAAATTCTCAGAGTGTGTTCTACTCTCCCTGGCCGACAGCTTAGTATCTCTGTCGAGTGCCGAGACCGCGTGGAAACACCGCGGATCAGGTGGAAACCGAGGGCATGATTCGCCCCTACTTTATTCTCAATTCAACGGCTTTTACATTCA
This sequence comes from Pictodentalium vernedei, assembly GCA_031216915.1. Taxonomy (NCBI): domain Eukaryota; kingdom Metazoa; phylum Mollusca; class Scaphopoda; order Dentaliida; family Dentaliidae; genus Pictodentalium; species Pictodentalium vernedei. The sequence continues at coordinate 65,095,782 of CM062290.1, read as the reverse complement.
TTATTTTACCTGTCACCGGCTGACTTTGGCATTATATCTGTCTATTTGATGAACTTTCAACCTGAACTATTTGCGGCTTCATGTTGCACCACCGAAAGGCCAATGGACGGTTACAGTGTTGAGAAATCACCTTTGAAAGTTGGCAAAAACAACAATTATTCCGACTGTACCGTTATGGGATCTCTCAAACCTGCAAGGGTTAACCTCAGGGTTAAATTCTGTTGGAATTAAAATCAGTAAAAGAGAGTCAACAGACTGTGCTCTTTCACACTGGCATGAAAGTAGCATGGTTAATGTCGAAGTCAGGGTAGGCAGGCAGGCTGGCGGGTATACAGGCTTTTTTCGGGAAGGCAGGCAAGTAGTTTTAATAACTCTTTCAACTGAACCCTCACAGAGACATGTCAGGTGAATGGTTAAACTCGAAGTCAGGGCATGCTTGCTGTCAGGCAGGTAGGTAGACAGACCAACTGATAAACTGCATTTCATATGATTCCAGTCATAATTGCTGGAAAATCCATATCTACTTCTATGAAACCACACGTAGAGGGTGAAGTTAGAAATCAACAGCCTCACAGCAGTACTGCTTAGAAAATATTTCGAGCACTCATCTATCAATTCTGTTGCAATAAAAATCAGTAAAAGAGGGTTAACCTGATGTTCTCTTTCACATTGGCATGAATATTGTATGGTTAATGTCGAAGCCAGGGCAGGTTGGTAGGCTGGCGGGCGGTTTAACAGGCTTTTTCAGGCTGGCAGGCAGGCAGGCAGGAATTTCTAACAACTCTTCCGACTGGACTCTTTCACACAGGCATGACAGGAAAATGGTTAAAATCGAAGTCATCGCATGCTTGCTGTAAAGCAGGTAGGTAGGTTGACAGACTGCATTTCATAATGTTCCAGCCATAATTGCAGAAAATCCATATCTACTTCTCTGAAACCACGTGCACAGGGTTAACTTAGAAATCAACAGCATCCTAGCAATACTGCTTAGAAAATAATATTACCACACATTTATCAATTCTGTGGCAATAACAATCAGCAAAAGAGGGTTTACAGACTGTTCTCTTTCACACTGTCATGACTGTTGTGTGGTTAAAGTTGAAGTCAGGGCAGGCGGGCATTTCTGACATCTGTTCCGACTCTACCCTTTCACACAGAAATTACTGGCGAATGGTTAAAATCGAATTAAGGGTGTGCTTACTGTCAGGCAGGAAGGAAGATATACACACTCACAGACCGTTTTTCATACTATTCCAGCCATTTTTGCTGGAAATCCATATCTACTTCTCTGTAACAACGCATGCAGGGTTAATTTAGAAATCAACAGCATTATAGTAATATTGCTTTGTTGCAATAAAAATCAGTAAAAGAGGGTTAATGAAAATTTTGAAAAGTGTATTTTTTTTCAGGCAGTACTCTCTCTCTATCAAATAGGAAAAACAACATCTGGAGACTGCTGGCCAGTTAGAATCATATTACACAAAAAATAAATAAAGCATCTCAGTTTCCAAAGATCATCAATCACAACTTGACAGAGTTTCTGGTGCATAGAAAACATTCAGCGCTGAATCAATTAGGATATGGAGTAAATTGTCACTTGAACTGAAAATGTTTTTTTTTTGGATGGGACCTATCTTTATGATGCTAGAATGGGCATAGGGTTAAACTTTACAACAAATCTTACAACAGAAAATATGCTCAGTAGGCAATTGTGAATACGCACATGCAAATCATTTTCGATATTCCGTTCCAAGGAGGAAGACAAGTGAATGCGTGCAATCAGGCAGCGGGTGCGGGCAGCCAGTTGGCAGGCAGGCACAGGCAGGCAGGAACATGCAGGCAGGCGCAGGCAGGCTCAGACCGAGGCATACAGGGCGCACAGGCAGGCGGGCAACTGTACTCTTTCACACAGACATGGCTGTTGAATGGTGAATATCGAAGTCAGGACGGGCTTGATGTTAGGCAGGTAGATAGGTAGACAGACTGCGCGCAGTCATCTAGTGCAGGCAGGCAGGCAGGCACAAGCAGGCAGGCAGGCAGGCAGGCACGCAGTTAGGCACGCAGGCAGACTCGGGCAAGTGCAGGCAGGCGCAGGCAGGCTCGCAGACAGGAAGGCAGGCGTGCGGGCAGTTCTAACAACTCTTCCGACTGTACTCTTTCACACAGGCGTGACTGTGAATAGTTGAAATCGAAGTCAGGGCTGGCTTGATGTCAGGCAGGTAGATAAACAGACAGACTGTGTTCAGGCGCAGGCAGGGAGGCGCTGGTAAGCGCAGACAGGCACACAGGCAGGCTCAGGCAGGCATGCCAGCAGGTGCGCATGCAGGCAGGCAGGTAGGCACAGGCAGTCGGGAAGGCAGGCGCGGGCAAGCGCGCAGAAAGGCTGGCGCGCGGGCATTTCTAACAACTCTTCCAACTGTTCTCTTTCTCACAGGCATGACTGTTGAATGGTTAATATCGAAGTCAGGGTAGGCTTGATGTTAGGTAGATAGGCAGGCAGGCAGGCGGGCTGGCATTTCTAACAACTCTTACGAATGTACTCTTTCACACAGGCATGACAGGTGAATGGTTAAAATCGAAGTCAAGACGCGCTTGCTGTCAGACAGGTAGGTAGACTGACAGACTGCATTTCATAATATTCCAGCCATAATTGCTGAAAATCCATGTCTACTTCTCTGCAACCACGTGCATAGGGTTAAGTTAGAAATCAACAGCATCAGAGCAATACTGCTTAGGACATAGTGTCACCACACATATATCTATTCTGTTGCAATGAAAAAATCAGTAACAAAGGGTTAACAGACTGTTCTCTTTCACACTGGCATGACTGTTCTATGGTTATTTTCGAAGTCAGGGTAGACAGGCATTTCTGACAACTCTTCCGACTCTACCCTGAAACATAGACATGACTGGTGAATGGTTAAAATCGAAGTCAGGACGTACTTTCTGTTAGTCAGGTAGGTAGGCCTACACACTCATAGACTTTCATATTATTCCAGCCATAATTGCTGGAAATCCATATCTACTTCTCCGTAACAGTGCATGCAGGGTTAAGTTAGAAATCAACTGCATTATAGCAATATTGCTTTGCTCACATTTATGAATTCTGTTACAATAAAAACCATAAAAGAGGGTTAATGGATATTTTGAAAAGTGCAGTGCTCTATCAAATAAGAGAAACCAGCATCTGGAGAATGCCGGTCAGCTACTAATGATATTGTACAAATAAATAAAACGTTAATCACAGCTTGACAGTTACTGATAACAGCAAGCTTGAGAAATTTTAACTGGCATTAGCAAAGTAAACCACTTTTATAAAGAATTCGAGGGTAGTCCAATTCAAGGCCTGAAATCTATATGAAGATTAAAACGTTGAATAAAACATATAACAGCAAAATTGTTCTAGGATGTACGCTCTATCTTTTCATGGGAAAAACTTTGAGAAAATATGAGTCCAGTGCTGAGAAATCGCACGTGAAAGTTGGCGAAAACAACAATTATTCCGACAGTACCCTTATGGGAACTCCCAAATCTGGCAAGGGTTAAACTTTTAATAATAACATATAAAACAAAAGTTGTCATACTTTGACTGCTGCATGCAGCCATAGAAAACATTCAGTACTCAATCAGTTAGATATGGAGTAAATTGACACTTAAATTTACCAAATTCTAAAAAATTGAAGTTTTCTTGGACGGTACCTACTTTTGGGCAACCAGAATGGGCATAGGGGTAAACTTTACAACCAAACTTACAACAGCAAATATGATCGGTACGCAATTGTGAATGCGGACATGTAAATTATTTTTCGATATTCCATTCCAAAGTGGAAGAAAACTGAACTCAAAATGAGCGAATTTTAGGTAGAGTTTTAGGGTCCTCTGATTCAAGGCCCGAAAATTGGGTGAAAGCTAAAACTATGAATAAAACATATAACAGCAAAATTGTTCTTGGATGAATGCCCAATCTTCTCACTGGACGTGATTTGAGAAAATGTGGTTGCAGTGCTGAGAAATCGCATGTGAATGTTGGCAATTTTCGCCGAAAATGCATTTTCAGGTGACTTTTGTGGCAAAACAGGGTCAACGTGGGTAATATTGCCTATGCAGACAGATGCAGGTGCACATGCTTCAAACGCTTGGAACATTTCGGCCCAATCGCCCAGAACATTTTTGAGAATTGGGGCAAAACGTGACATTTTGGCTACATTTTGTACGATTTTGGCAGAAAACGAAAAACTTCAGAAATGCCATGACCCAGGTGATAAACTTCGCATGATGCTCTATAGATGTACCGAATTTCAACAAAATCGTACAGACCGTTTTCGCGTAACCCGTCAGACAAGATTCGGTGAAATAAAAAAAAAAAAAAAAATAAAAAAAAAAATAAAAAAAAAAAAAAAGAAAAATAGCAATAATAATAGATCCACCTATTAGAAATAGGTGAATCTAAATAGCAATAATAATAGATCCACCTATTAGAAATAGGTGAATCTAATAAAATCCAACACAGAACAAGAATGCTTTTCAAACGAAGCTGGTAGATTTATAGACGGACGTTTACTAACTGAAACCTGCAGATAAGATCAATTTTTCTCTTTCGTACCGTATACAAAGTTCAAATTTGTACATATAATTTATTATGATCATTATTATATGTCGTTTTGAGAAATATCAAACATATTAATATATTAGCCTCTGTATGTTGTTAAATATTTTAAAATGACATTCCTGAAATAAATAATGATGTTTAATGTTTTGTTTCTATTTTTGTCTTCGTGCAACACTCAGTCTGTGTTTGCGTTCACTCCACTTTTCCCACGTTCCCTGCTGTGTGGAATATATCAATTAAGGAAAAGTTAATACTCTCGCTCGTTGATGTTTTCTGCATTCGTTCACCACAGTATTTAGAGTTAACTCCCCTAACGGACAGAAACCTGGACATGCAAAAAAACTCTCAGTAAAGTAACTGTAAACATGATAACAATTGTTTGTATCGGATGCAGGGACGTGTCGACGGGGGTGAGGAGGGTGTGTCCGCCCCCCCCCCCCAATCCTATAGTTGGACATTCGGAGGGCAAGTCACAAATAGTTTGAAATTCCATCTATCTGGATTTTTTAGAGCTTCTATTCTGATAATGATGTCTCCTTTACTTCCCAAAATTCCATCTATCTGGATTTTAGAGCTTCTTTGGTGATGCTGATATCTCCTTTACTTCCCAAAAATCCAACTCGGTTTCAAATCGGCAAAAATTCCAACTGTTACTATTTACAACTACAGTGTACGCAATATCGAGCTTCATAAATATGCATGATGTCAATCGGTACGAGATTTCTATAGTACGTTTACTTATCGTAATAAAGAAATCCTTGAAATGCACTTCAAGAAAATCCCAGCATGTAAAATCGTTATACTGAGTTAGTGTTGTCCTTTTTCCCAAAAGTGTTTTGAATGCCTAGCTTTGTTCTTGGATATGTGAAGCACATTTGGCCATAAGTTGTTCTCGTGAAATATTATATTATTATCAGTTCTGGTACAAATACGGTAGTAGACTTCCGGGAACCAATGGTGCCTGCTGTCAACTCTATGAGTTGATTACATATGTGTTTCGTGTTCTATACATCCCAACCTTCATTTTGATGTATAATTTGTGTATATTTAATTTGAATTTCAGGAATATCAGAGGTAGGAATTTCAAAATAAACAAAATTCTATTACTTGTATAGCACCTTAACACATATTCAGTTCCCAGAATGATACCAAATAATAATAACCTGATAATTCTATCATAAATGCGCTGGCATTTCAGTTACTAGAATCAATTTTATGCCCCCCTTTCATGGCTTCATTTTTAAAATTTTTCTCGGTAATGAATTTCCAACTAGGGGAGGGACCGAAAGGGTACCCCCACCCGGTCCCTCCCCAAGCTGAAATTCACTATCCTACACCCCCAATCGGAAACCTCTAGCCACGTCTCTGATCGGGTGGATTCATCGTGATTGGGTGTCAACGACGAAAAAGTTTCAGAATACAGCCCATTATTGATGTTGTTGTTTGGTGGAAAGTATGTTTTTTGTTTATTGTATTTTTCGTGTGGGGAGACTTTCGACGTAATTTTTGCAGATTCACAACACAAGTGAAGTATTTCTGAATCGTCTTGTACCAAGTCACAAATTAAACCAGTCTGAGGCATTACTTGCACGTGCGCTTTATTCTATTTACAGTTGAGAAAGATTACGGAAACGCATGAATAAGCACGTGCCTCATTCATTGATTAAATTTCACGCTTCAGAATCAGAATCAACTGTAAATTTTCACTTACTTTTCGGTATTATTTCATAGTGTGCTGTCTTATGTTGTTGATGGGGATATGTTCTGTAGGTCGAAGGATAAATTATAATTTCTTTAAGATAAGTGCTTTTGTTGTTGTGTTTTCATTCTATTCTCTTCGCCACGATTTTCTGTTGACTCGTTTCGTTTTCATCCATTTTCCAGGCAGTGGCGGCGCCAGAGTTACAAAAGTGAGGGGGTACAGTTGGGGATTGTGCAGCGCCGAGCTGTGGTGAGTTTCGGGGGGGGGGGGGGGGGTGCTCTCCCTAAGTTGAGAAAATTAGTAACTGTTTTGCAACAAAATCATGCGAATATGGATATCATTGGAACCGGCTGAACAAGCCGGTTCCAATGATATTCAGATTTGCATGATTTCATTGAGTTATACCTTTGAGAATTTTTCTAAAATATTAAATTTTATTTATTTTTTAAAATTTCTGTAGGCTGAAATTCAAAGGGATGCCTTGCACGCTCTCGAATTTAGCATTCGTCGAATACTCTTAAGGGCCTATATAAGTAATGAAATTTTGTTTATTTTGAAAATTCTCACCTCTGATATTCCTTCAATTCAAATTAAATATACACAAAATGAAGGTTGGGATGCAGAGAACACGAAACACATAAATAATCAACTCATTGAGTCGACTGTAGGCACCACTGGTTTCTGGAAGTCTGCTGCCGTATTCGCACCAGAACTGATAATTTAATAATATTTCACGAAAACAACTTGTGGCCAAATGTGCTTTATATATCCAAGAACAAAGCTAGGGGATAAAAATTCTTCAAACCACGGCGACAGAGCTACATTGGGGAAAATTCCAAAGCCCTTGCTTTTGTTTACGTATGAGTCTCTTTCGATTTCCGGTCGACGTCATCGGACAGAAAAAGCATGTAAAAACAACGCCGTCTAAAATCAAATAATGAAAAAGATCGCCTTCATACAGTGTACTGTTATTAGATAGAGATTGCATAGTTGCCATATTCAGTGCAAGGTATCATGATACCTGTTGAAATTTCTTAGAATTACGATTTTGTTTTTGGATGGAAATTCGTGGTAACGAGTGATTTGCGCATGTCTGTCGAGCATGGAAACCATCTTCAATAAAAAATGCAGACAGTGTTGTCCTTTTCCAAAATGCAGTCCTGCCAGTGTATTCGAAAGTGTTTTGAATGCCTAGCTTTGTTCTTTGATATATGAAGCACATTTGGCAACAAGTTGTTCTGATGAAATATTATTTTATTATCAGTTCTGGTGCGAATACGGTAGCAGACTTCCAGGAACCAGTGGTGCCTACAGTCGACTCTATGAGTTGATTACATATGTGTTTCGTGTGCTATACATCCCAACCTTCATTTTGGTGTATAATTTGTGTATATTTAATCTGAATTTAAGGAATATGAGAGGTGAGAATTTCAAGATAAACAAAATTCCATTACTTATATAGGCCCTTAAGCACTATGTTTCAGTCCGTTCAAACGCAGAATGCCTTGTTGCAATTTGGACCCTCGACTTTTGTTTGTTGTTTTGCAGCTTGCGTGTGTGTGTGTGGGGGGGGGGGGGGGGGGGGGAGGGGGAGGGACATAATTTCAAAACTTCTCTGATTTAGTGCTCTTGGGAATATGGGATTAAGCATACCAACCATTACACCACAACGTTCAATACAACAGAAATTAGAATGTTAGTATTGTTTTAGTACGCTTGGCGAAAAAAGTGGAGGGGTAAGTACCCCCACATACCCCTCCATGGTGCCGCCACTGTTTCCAGGGGGTGGGGAGGGGGGAGTTGAGTACTGGTGGAAATATTTTGTAGTCTGACCCCAGGAAGGAAAAATCAATGTTGTTTTGTTCCACTGATATTCCATAAAGTCCACGACTAATGAGAAATGGGATAATATTTATCTGGTGTTCATTCTTTCACCCGTAAAACTACCATACACCAGGAGACCCTTGCTGTCGAAAGTGTCGTTACCCCCTCCCCCCATAAATATCTAAACGCTAACGAAATTTAGTATATCAAATAGAATATATATTACACAATCAACAATAAAAAATAGTGTTGTTTTTTTTTACTACTGATAGTATTGTGTATATTTTATTGGATACATAAAACTGAGTCAATACGACGAGAGTCTATGTTCCTATGTACATGTAACTCGGTATATTACAACAAGCAGGAGACACACAATGTTTCACCTAATGGACTTTCCGATTAATCCCTGACAACCACTGATTGAAACACATTGTGCATTTTATTCTTCTAACGTGATATCAAATTTATTGTCAGTGTTGGAAGTGAAAAAATCACCAGACAACAAACTCTGAGAAGCGAAATTCAAAATGTATGATCATAGTATACTGGGGGTTTCTGTCTTTGGTGTGGAGAATATAACAATAACATGATTTTGGAGGGCATTTTGGTTAATTAGCGGCCCTGCAGCAATGATGAACAGCCCGAGGGTTTATTAAAGGCCCGAGATGAAGCCGAGGGCTGTTAATAAGCCCAAGGGCTGTTCATCATTGCTGCAGGGCCGCTAATGAATCGTGATGCCTGACAACAATCATGTTTTTCCTATTATTACCACTCTCTGTTACAGCTAACTTGAATCTAAAAATAGCCGGGCCGCAGGCCGCAAATGGCTATTTTTGTTAATCGACCAGTAACTTAAGCGGCCCATCCACAGTCAATATAATTGTCAATATTATTGACTCAATATTATTGACAATATAATGTTTGCCCTCAACTGCACTATCATTTTGATCAATATTTCTTTCATTTCTGATTCGACAATCATAGGATTGATTGATCAATCTTTGATTGATTTTGCCATGTTGATGGCTCTGTGTTTTTGACAAGAATGAAATATTGATCAATACAATTGATGTGACAAAAATGCACATCAATATTATTGACAATACGTCAATAAATATTTGAGCTCTCTGATATTCTTCAATACATTGATCAAGTCTTCAATATCGCCCATTCATGATCAATAAGATTGTCAATATAAATTATTGACAATTATATTGACAATCATATTGAGTGTGGATGGCCCGCTTTATAGATTGAGTGGTAATAATTTGAATTATCGAGTTCCAGGTTATTCGGTGTGGAACCATCATGACGTTTGTCAAAGTTTTGCAAACTTTAGAGGGACCTATTTGTTTTTCGATCAATGGACGATTTGTTCACTGTGGGGTGGGGGGGGGGGATTTGAATTCATTACCTTTTACTTAGAGGTATAGGACAAATTTAAAGCGAATTGGAGGGTTTGTGGCAGGGCAGTTCAAGTAACTGCTATTTAAAATGCTCGTTTTGATACAACCTTCATCCCAATATGTCCCCCCACCCCGCAACAAGACTATATATTTTCGTGTTTGATGATTATTATTTCTTTCTTTCTTTCTTTCTTTCTTTCTTTCTTTCTTTCTTTCTTTTTTTTAAGAAAACAGTTACATGGTTGAGTTTCACCCAGGCAAATCGAATTCTAAAAACAACATTAACCCTTTACCTAATATGAAAAGAAGACGACACTTGCCAAAAAAGAATTCTTGAATAGCTATTTGTTTTTCATTTTTTTGTCACAAAAACATAGGTAATGACCCCTCATTGGAACAAGCTCGTTCCAAAGAAGGGCCATAACTGTGTTTTTGAGACAAAAAAGAAAAAAATTAGTTATTCAAGAGTTTTTTTTTTTTTGGCAAGTGTCGTCTGCATCTCATGTTATGTAAAGGGTTAATCTGTATGAATTACGATTTACTATCTAAATTACTCGGTAAAGCTCCCAAACAGTAGATTGTGTAAAATGACGTTTAACCATGTATCAAACTATAAATTCAGACAGGATGGATAAAGTAGGCGAGGGAGTTAACCCTTTACCCAACGTAACGGCCAAAACCGGCCAGCGCTATTCTCAAAAATCGCCAATTAATTTTCATTATTTTTTAATTTTTTGTCTCAAAAACATAGGTTATGACCCCTCGTTGGAAGGAGCTCGTTCCAACGAGGGGTCATAACCTATGTTTTTGAGACAAAAAATGAAAAAAATTAGTTATTCAAGAATTTTTTTTGCAAGTGTCGTCTGCTTTTCATGTTAGGTAAAGGGTTAACGGAGAACTACTGGCCGTTTTTAACTGTTAGGTTGGGTAAAGGGTTAAGAGGCACAAGCAAAATTTCAGCTGATGAACTCCCTGATTACACCCATGTCCAACTTGAGTCGTTCAAAGAAAATCAACGACTGGCACACTGGAAGCTCTAAAATAATTTCATATTTTGAAAAATATATTATATAAGTCCAATTATGTAACCAATTATATCCTTCTTTGATAGATTTTGCAGAGCTTGTCAAACGAGAAATATAATTGGTTAAATTCTCAAATTGGATTATGCGAAAAGTTTGTTGCAGAAAACTGATTTTGGACATCAGATCGAGTAATGGGAGACAACTCTTTCAACACATTATTACTTTTTGGCGAGAACTTTGAAAAACGATTGAAAAAAATCCGTCTGTAACACTTAGTTTGAAGTAACACTGTACCACGCCGAATTGTGTTTTGGTAACAACAATAACAGAGCGGCCTCCGGTATGTTTCGGAAGGCGAAGCAAAAAAAGAAATGGGAAGGAAAAAGTCAGATGGACGAAGAAAGATCTTTGAAATTATTGAGAAATATTGGTAAGAAAATTATGACTACAAGAAATATGACTGGGAGGTGGGGGGGGGGGGGGGGGGAGGGGAGGAAGTCCAGAAAAATCGGATGCTTCTTCCATCGAATTTTCCAGGTACTTGCCCAGTGAAACTATCAAAATTTCAAACTGGCGGGTGAAACTATCACAATTGGGCTAGAAAGCGCCCGATACCATTTTTTTGGAGCTCCAACACCAGTTGCAGTTCCGAATATTTTTAATTATATGTCAGATTTAGCTCAGTGGTAACGCATTGGGCTGAGGAGCTGACGATCCAGGTTCGAATCCCACCAACGGATTTTGGAAAAACAAGAAAAAACATTTTGAAGGTTAAAAAAAGAAGAAATAAACCTCTCCCTCTTTTGTATTCCCCCTGCCCTGCCCTGCCCTGCCCTGCCCTGCCCTGCTTCATCGAGCAACCCACTTCTCTTTACTTCACTCTCTCATGTCATACCTGTTTTTTTTTTTTTGTTTTGTTTTTTTTATTTTATGGTTTGTTGAGTTTATTTTATTTAACTTCTTTCGTTTGTCCCTGCTAGGATTCGAACATGCAATGTTCTGATTTACGCAACGACACGCTACCGACTGCGCTAACGCACACGACAGCATTCTGTGTTCGTCTGTTCTATATATTTGTCACCATTTAATAAATCAGAATATGGAAGGTGGTGAAAGAAAACAGTAAAAACTGATGGAGCTGAAAACACCGAACATTCCTGACCAGAACCCACAACTCTGGAACGGGTTGTCAAGAGAAATGTGCAAATCAACCGATTGCGCCAATAACATTTTGTTACAAAACGTGGAAGTCAGTCAGCTGATCAGTCGAGTTATATCTCATTGCAGGCCGCTGATTCCGTGATTCGGAATATTCTCAAATTAGAAAAGTTGAAAAGAGCACTTCAAAGTCAGCCTATGAGAATCAAGTGAAAATCATTTGGTTTTATAGCGAAAAAATAAATTCTCAGTTGTGAAGGGATGTAAATTTTTCAGCAGGCGAGGTTTGAACCTACAACACAAGAATTCCGATGTTCGACGACCGTATCCATTGTACCACGGCGAACGTAAATAAATTTTTGAACCAATAGGTTATTATGTCAATATTTACGAATGAAAGCAAAAAATGTGTCACATCGACGTAATTTTTATTCATTCTGTCAGTTTTCAAGATTCACATGTAGACCGGGAGTGGGGGTTGATGTGTATATATTGTGATGTAGGGGTAAGAAGGACATAATGAATTGGTGCATATGTTGCACGTGGAGACTTTGGTTTTGTGAGAGGAGATGTAATGGAAAATGTTCATGCACGTGAATTACATGCTTATTGAAGCTCACGCATTACTCTCCTGCGAAAACTTGCTTTTGAAACAAGGAAGGGCCTCCATTCTTCAGTTTATCTTTAACTTGTGCATTTCATTGGTTGCGGAAAGTTTATGAAAGTAAAGTTATTTGTGATACAGTTTAGTTTGGTTTGTGTTCTTTCTGGATTAATTTTATTCATTTGATTCGCTGATGGAAATTCAGGATTCATACAAGTAGTTCGATTTTTAACATGATTTATTCATCCCTCTAAAGGCGTTTCAATTTTATAGCCCTGCGAATCACCCCTTTTCGCTTTGCATCGAATCGAATTGGGTTTACTATTCGAATTCAAATCGAATCTCGAATCGAATCAGGGACGTCTCGAAGATGACCGCCTGGGGGAAGGGGGTGCTATAAACCTGATTTGTTCCGACAGTGATGGCTCAAGTCGCGACTGATAAAATATTCCAACTTCATCACCAAGGCATGCCTTCGTCGAAGGCATGCCTTGGTGATGGAGTTGGAATATTATCCAGGAAGGATTATAATTAAAAAAGAAACAGAAACTTGATTCAACAGTGGCAGTGTCTAGTGAGACTTGGAATTTGCATGGCTGGTGGCATATATAGGTACAGATGCTGTTTCTGTTTAGAGAGCGGAAACTACACTCAGTCTTTATTGTCAATATTATTTATGAACAATTTCCACCAGAACTATAGTCTTGTGAGATGACGAAGAAGACTGGTGCAAAGCTATATTCCATTGAAAAGGTTCGAAAGGAAACGAATTGTGCAGCCGATTCGATTCGAACCGAATAGCAACTTAAGATTCCAAATCGAATCGAATCTTGAAGCTTCTCAGGGCCCTATTTATTTTACTTTTTGGGGGGCGCGGTGGCGTTGCGGTAACCGGTTCTCGTCAGATCACCGAAGTTAAGCATTGTCGAGCTCGGTTACTCCGTGTACTAAGGCGTACTGCACGTCGATGGTGCGCATGTCTTCAACCAATCTAACCCTGCCTGTGTGTGCTGCAGTGCGAAGTTACGATGTTGGGGAGCTGGCAGCTGCTCGTCGTTGCTCGGTGGTTCTCTCCGTATACTCCTACTTTCTCCACCCGTAAAACCGTCACGGTCATGATTAGCCATTGTGCATAAGTATATAACCTTTAACACCAATAAATATTATTAATAATAATAATATTTACTTTTTTTAATGATCATCATTATAATATTTGATATTTGCAATACCACAACTCTCTACAAACTAGACCGCGGTAAAAGTGGGCTGTGAGATATACACAGGGCAACAATTCCTCCCGTTTTAGTTAAAACAGCAAATCATGTCATGAGGCACTTTTAGTAAGAAATAACTTTTGGTTTTTAAGACATTCACTTGGTTTCCATCAATTACACCGACGATAATCGAAACGCGTAGGAGCTGTTACTAGCACCGATGTGTGTGTATTGTGTCTATGGGATGGAGAGGAGGGGATATGACTGAGCTATACACAAAAATGTCACCGTCTTCCGTCACCAAATTTGGTGCAGGTGCGGTACTTGGTAACTTCTGAACTGGTATTTTTTTGAGATGTTAAATTCCAATGTCACGGGGTCACAAAATTAATTAAAATACATGTTCGGTGTCAAGCCAGTTATCTGTGTCCTCGAGAGCCCCCGACTTGGACATTACATAGAGGGTCCTCGAAACAATATTTGTCTTTGGAGATCAAGGCCACTCGATCACAAACTTCAAGATGTGCTCTCAGAGTCGCCGACATGCATCTTGGTCGAGTTCTCACTACCTGATACCTCTTCTGTGGATACGACTAAAATTCACGACGTTAAAACTACTAAGTTTCTACGTTTTTATCACTAGATTCCCATCTAGTGCTTTTTAGAGAGATGAGTGAAAAACTTTTGCACCGTTATCTATGTGTCCCGAAGAATGCATGTTGCTTTTCAAATTGTAGAATTACCCAAAACAAGATGCCCCCTTTACTGTTTCATCTGACAGAAACATTTAAGGTTTTGTGATACATTTCACGTTTTCAGTATTATATATTCAAACCGTAACTGTCTTCAGATTTAGGGAGTTTGAACCATGTTTTCCCACCACATCATACATTTATCCGACGGTTCTTACGTTCACACACCTCTGTTTTTTGGGAATCTTTTTAGACAAGAAGCCCTCAATCTCCAAAATTAGCTACAATAATGGTATTGTCATGGTAACTGTCTTGGCAAACTGCTCATTTTCAATTGCAGTGGTTATATCTAGAACCTTTCCAACTTAAAGTCACCAAAATATCATCATCTATCTGTGACAGTTATTTGTTAAAGTTGAGATCGTTGAACATGCGAACTCTTGGGTAAATGGTCCCGACGGAATAGTTATTCTTGTGGTGGTGGTGGTGGTAGGGGGTGTATGCCCCGTTGTTATCGTATAAACACCGTTTAATGAAAAGAAGGAAAAGTACCCCATCAGATTAATGGCATGCTGTGAAACTCTCCTTCATCCCAACCCAGCACTCGGAAAAAGTATATTTATATGACGGCACCTATTTTTTCTTTGTATTTCTAGAATAATAAATTCCTGTTTCTATAGACAGTCAGGATTTGACTAGAATCCTCTATCACGGGGTGTTATTTAACAATTATCTCGAAGATTAACTCCTCATATCACAGCACAGCAACTGTTTTGAAGCCACAAAGGCTGGCAGGGAAGTCTTGTAGATCTAAAGGTTGATATTGAAATTATAATGTCAAAGAAGAATGGTATCACTCAAAATCTGATAGGGCCTATAGTTTAACCACGAACGTTTGATACCCTTTTTTCACCAATCGCCAAAACCCAGGGTCATTTCTTAGGAAAGGGTTATGAAACTGTCTGGATTCAGGGTGTCGTTGGCGCAAGAATGTTATGTTTTTCTCTGTTTTTCTGGGATTTTTTTGAAAGCTATATGTGAGATTTATTTTATAATGACCATTTTCCTTGTCATTTGTACACTTCAGTTTAAACCTTTGATATCAAATTAGTCGGATTATAATCCCAAACTTTTAAAGCAATTACAACTAAGTTCGTCACTTCGTCGCTAAGGCATTGCAGATGACACCATAATAATATAATAATAACACTTTGGCCAGCCGCTGATTTGACGAGAAGGCCTTGGTTACCCCTGAACTCCCAACTGCCTCCCTGTTCCCACGCTTCTCCTCTCCTCCCAACATTCGGAGACGAACTGCTTGATGACATCCCTTGCCCCATTCTTCCCAATCTCTCCGATTAGCACATTAAGCCTCTCCTTTGAGTCTCCCCCTAACCACATGTCCTTCATTCTCCCATCCCACTTCCCCATTATACTCCCAGTGAATCTCATTCTTTTAGACTGATACATGATGTTCTTATGCTGCGACTTGTCCATTTTGGCGAACAATTCTATCTGTTGCAGTGTTTGCGACCGCTAAAAACTATATCCTTCTCATTTGTGGATAGTTGAAGTCCCAGCCATCATTTCTCGTAAGTCACCGTGAGAGTACTCTCAAAATAATTCCAGTCTCTGATTTCAGTGTACCATTGGAAAGCCTTGACTAAATTGTAATGGAAGTAACTTAAGTAAGTGTTTGGTGAAAATGTATTGGGTAGTACTTGCAGGCAAAAAAATTCAAACCGAATAGATATGATCGTTTCAGAATGATTGTAGGATAGCCTATTTCTAAAACATTGATACCTTTATCGCAGTACGAGCATACTTAATGATACTTCTAGCTTAGGTTAGGCCTCATAATGTCACTCTGATCAGACGGTTATTTGCCAATGATTCTAATATTGGCATTCAATTGATAGATTAGACTTTAAGACTATAATGTTATAATTTCAGTTGTGTTTTAAAAAATCCACACTCCTTACCACATATCCTTCGGCCGACACACACCATCCCTGACAAATTAACATTCACACACGCACAGGTTGCCGTTGCAGTTGCAACGCACTTTTTCTGGAAGAAATGACGAAACGGGTAAATAAAATCATTAAGAGGGATCCGTACGCTTGAAGAGTACTTTTCTTCATTCAGAAAGGCGTTTGTGTTGCGAATTCTTTAATCTACGTTTAGAAACTTCAAAGTCCTACAGTTTGAGAAAACCCTGTCATTAATATTACTTCCACTGTACCTGTCATTGATGTGTTGATAGTCCAGTGGTAGCGCTCTGGACTGGTGATCTTAGGATTGTGAGTTCAGTTCCTAGTGGTGGTAATTTTATTCATGTCCGCAATGCAATAAAAACCCATTACTCGATGCAACTTTAAGGTGAATATGAGTTCTTAGTGTGATGATAAGGCGAGGACGTTGGACTGGAGGTAACTCACTGGACTTCGGAGCGCAAGGTTGTGAGTTCAAGCCCCCGAAGAGAATGACTTTTTCATATCTGAGAAATATAAACACACATCTACCTGATGCAATACAAAGATAAATATCAGTTATCAGAATGATATTGAAAGGAATGTGATGGTCTGTTGGTAACTTGTTGTGCTGCTGATCACAAGGTTGGAAGTTCGACTCCCCAAAGAGGAAGAAATGTTTTCATGTTTGAACCAAAATGCAACCAACGAAAAGATAAATAGGAAAACTAAGTAAATTATTATGGGGGATCCCGTGGCTGAGTGGTAACGTAGTGGACTGCGGACTGGAAGGTCGTGAGTGGTTGTGGGTTCGAGACCAGGAGCCTCCCGAGGTAATGAGAGCGAAACACCGAAATGAATCATCTGGTACTGACTAAGAGCGAAACCTAGAAAAGAAACAGATGGTTGAAAAATGAGGGGGAAAACTTTTTTTCAAAATCTACACTTGGTAATCTACACTTAAAATTGGAAAAGCTTTTTCTTTAAAACGCATTTTTGATTTTCAGTCCTCGACTTCGAGTGACGTTTTGTCGTTTCCCACCACCTTTTATTACAATGTCACGTTTTTTATATTGATTTACATTCTGTATTTGGATTGTTATTTAGTTTAGTTTATTTTTTCAGTTTGCCCCTGCTGGGATTCGAACCCACTCCGCTAGGTTTGTAAGCCGCGTCGTTACCTATCGCGCCACCGAAGAACTGCAATCAAGTGTGTGCTTTATCATTAAGTATTCTCATTTCAACACCGCAATATGATGAGATGGCATCAAATAAATGAAATTACTGTTAGTATTTTGTTTATTATTTCTGTTTGCCTCCAGCGGGATTCGAACCCACTCCGCTAGGTTTGTAAGCCGCGTCGCTACCTATCGCGCCACCGAAGCACTGTAAACAGGTGTATGTTTTATCATTAAGTATTCTCAGTTCAACACCGCAACATGATGAGATGATGGCTTCAAATAAAAGAAACTACTTTTAATATTTAATAAACAAAACTGGACTTTTATTGTAGTTTTAGTATACGGTTTACGTGTGGGCATCAGGTGGATGCAGACATTCTACCCAGTTGATCGATGGTCGCTGCGAAATCTATGGAACTTCCACGAACACTTCACAGAGTGACACTCTATCAACAGCGCCAATGCAGACAACGATGTTTGAGGTCTGTGTGTTCTACAATTTACAAATGTGTTAAGGGGACGTCCAACCTAACTTTGGTCAAATTTCATGTAATTTTCTTTCAAGTCTAAAAAAGTCCCAAAATGAATAACCCCAATAAATTATATACCAAAATGCTTGGAATGAAGCATAGAACATGTGGAAACTGAAATTTGCCATGGAACTGCTGCCATGTGTAAATAGCACCACCTGAAAGTCTGCTGTGGCATAAGAAAGAGAACAAAATTTTTACAATAAAATACCTCAAAATAAAATAACAGCTGTATTCTATAAACATTGAAGTACATACTCGAAGAAATCTTTTCCTAATTCATGAAAGTAATAAAGATTGAGACCAAATGTTATAAGTGGAGTGCTCACTGACTGAAGGCAGACATTTTCTTTTGTTTATGTTTTGATTTGGGGAGTTCAACAAAGGTCAACTTGAAGGAGTCCAGCGGAAGAAGTATGGAAGGACAAAAGAGTGTCTCCCAATATAAAGATGTATGTGTTACTGTAATGGTTTGGAAAGAAAATATGATATTCTCCTATGTAGAATGCACTGCAAAGTCATACATTGTAGTTGAATAAATATATTTACAAACCCCTTGCACTGTAACCCCTTTTATTCCATGCACCAATTTGATAATGATTAAATTGTTAAATTTGTCTGGTTTATCAATAAGTATAATAGCTTTGTTTAACTCGTGGACACCAATACACTCATAATATCTGTTGGAAAAGAAATAAGGGTAACTGTAACCTGTCACTGCAATAAACCATCCAATGTACTTAAAAGTACATTGTTATTCAAAACACATCAAATCAACCTTACATAACCGTTATTGCATGTACTTTCCCCAAGGAGGCTTATTGAGATATTGAGATCAGAAGGGCACATCCAGAGGGTCTCACATATTTTTTTCAAGAACGCAGTACACAAAGCAATCCCAAAAAGGTGACAAGTGAGCTCCATTTGACACAAAAAATTCCTGGTGGGGGGGGGCGGGGGGGGGGGGGGGCTCGCTTCCTTGTATGACTCTATCTCCGGCACTCAAGGCATATGCCTATTTTTCTCAAAGTTTAACTCTTTTTTTCTTTTGAAAGATCCTGGCCACACATGTTCCAAACACTATAAGACAGGTAACCCTCCAAATAAGTGTATCTGCAAAAATCATGTTACATTGCAAAACATTCTTTTTAGACTTTTAGTTCTGGACCTTTCATGCTTCTTACTTCCAACTATAACACTTAATTTATCGATTAATGGGTGAATAGAAAAGTCCGCCATAATCAACATTTTGAGTTCCATAAGCCTTCAAAACAGCTCCGATAAAAGTATCAAACATCAGATCTGTGGCTTTATACAGAATATTTATTACGTTATTGCTTGGTAAGTAATAGGAACAAAATCTTCACCAGAAAATTCTGTAGCAATACAATTGAGGGTATTAGCAGGCACTTTGCAACAAATTGTAACAAATCAACTAGTTATAAACAAAGTGAAAAAGTACCACAACTCTGAAAAAATGTGGGAAGAAACACATGCTACAGCAGCTACACAGGCATTGTTTCCCCATGATGCTCGATCACAACACCAAATATCCTTCAAATTGGAGTAGCAATGATTGAGATACAAGGGAGAATGTTGGTACATGTAATGATGAATGGGTAAGACTAAGATTAAGAGGACAGGGGTCACCACTGCAAGGCACTAGATGCACCTTTGATTTTCCAACTTCCAGGTCTGGGGCATAATAATCACAACACACCCACCTTATCAGTTCATAATTTCAGTAAAATAAAAGAAATTATCAATTTGAATTAATTAATAGATGATGGAAAATATTTGGCTTCCTTCGCCTTCTCGTACTATTTAATTACCACAAACAATATCAGTTTGATGCCGACAAACGAAACTGAACGCATGTGGTCTGGTTAAAAAGTAACTCGGCATGAATAATGATGAAATTGCGAATATTTCGTGTATTTCATTTGTTTAAAAGCCAATTGCAGCTAATATTGACCGTGCATTCGATAATTCGTTTCGGTTTTGACCACACGGCCACGCTGACACTCAGTGACAGCGGTTATGTTTATTGTGATATGCAAATTGGGGGATGGTTTCCGGTAAAGGAGATTTGTCACATTTGTCAGTGTAAAACGATCATAAAAGACACTGATCGACGCTTGTATTACTATGGTTGGTTGCAAGAAAAAACTAAATTCTCAGCATCGTCCAAGCGCACCTTATTTAAAAGCACGAATGCATCATTTTCAACCCATCTTCAATCGGTCCTTTGCAGACATCAACACAGTCCGTGGTAACTTACAACATCACAACATCGGGGGAAATCAACACGCTCAATATAGTTCCAGGTCACTTGGAACATACTTCGTGAAAAAGTGATTTCTGAAGCATTCTGCTTACTTTGTTATGAATATTGCCTTATTTTATGTGTATCGTCCCGATTTTATACACTCGGTTATTTTTTTACAAGTGGTTCATGTTGTCTTTCTAGTGCGCAATAATTCAGATTTGTTGTCAACAAAAAAGTTCAGACGGCCTGTAAACACGAGAGGGAATTTCGAACCATATTTTGCAGTGATGACATTAACAACTCAAGTATTTGCTGTCATCTGTTTGCAAATCCGTTCATACATTGTCTCAAACAAATAAAGGGCGTGATCACGTCCTTGCATTCTTACGATTGCCCAAATTGAGTATTTCTGCAAGAACCACATCGTAATCACATGACCGGAAAAACATCATTGAAACATGGCCACATCCGGAACATCCAAAATTTGTGTTGGTGTTATTACATTCAAACGTCAAAACCCACCAGAGTGTGTGTCAAAAAAATGCTTTCTCCGAGTCTGTAGTATGTGATCATTATACTGAGGACAAGGCTTTCGAATTACCGATTATTTTGTGGTTTTACCGGTTCGTTACTTACGCCATTTGCAAATTAATCTTCTTCAAAATCCTAAAATTCACTTTTTTTCCTGAAAAAAATTATATGTACCTTTTCTATGCACTTTACTCATTATTTTGATAAAAAAAATTGCCTTTCCTTACTTCTCTTATCTGTTTCTGAGGCATTGGGAAAAATGTCAAAACATTGACCAAAGTTACGTTGGACGACCCCTTAACGTCAACACTTCAAAATAAAATTTGAGTAGACAAACTTTCCGGAAGGAAAGAAAGAAAATAATTCAACAGTTGTTGTGAACCATCGGGGGTTTGAACCCACATTCTTAAAATCAACGTAGGCCTACCGACGCGCTACCGACTGCGCTAATGGACACAACGATCAATGATACAGTAAGTTTTTCGAAAGTAGAGTAGCAGACTGACACTCAGCACAGAGTGTGATGCAGTTTTGGATCTGCTCTTTTTCGACAGACCTTTTTTATTCATAACAAAGTCACTCAATTGGGGAAATTCTAATACATATGATGCACACGGCGGTGTTCTCAGTTGTGTTAGTAAACAAACTAGAAGAGAGAAACTGGGTGGTGAGAAAACAAATCATCAACGCACAAAAATCTTCGGGAGTTCGATCCCGTAATCTTAAAAACCCACCCACCAACGCGCTACCGAATGCGCCATTGAACTCGACAATCGTTATCGTTTGTATATTCTACAAATGAGCAGAAAACATTTTGTTTCAATTCAACTCCAGATGGAAAATTTGAACGGAAAGAAAACTACGGTTCTGACAGTAGGTTTGATGCTTTTGAAGCTTGTTCCTGATATCTTTGTCTGTTAGTGACGGCACTAATTGACATGGTGATAATCCAGAACCATTGTCTTTTGCTGCACAGTTTTCGAAAATAGAGTTGCAGACTGACACTCAACGCAGATTGTGATGAAGTTGTGGGTCTGCACTTTCTCGACAAACGTTTTTATTGGCTATAGACAAAAAAAGAACACGGCGATATTCGATTTTTGTTTATTTGTTCTCAAATGAGTAAATAATCAAACTGTAATTGAGAAAGTGGATGGTAAGAAAACAATTGCACGATAGTCTCCGGGGGGGGGGGGGGGGGGTTGAACTCGCGATGTTAAGAGTACAGACGCGATACCAATTGCGCTAACGGACACACCAACTTTTCTGGTTTGTATGTTCTACAAATTAGCTGGTAAAACCCTTTTTATAATTAAATCAAGATTGCAAATTTGATGGAGAGAAAATGACGGTTTTAAGAGCAGGTTTCGTGCTTTTAAGGGCGCTTCTTGAAATCTTTGCCTGGTACCGACTACACTAATTGACACAATAATAATTTATTTTTGTAACTTCTCATGATATCCTGAAGTTGGGAGTACAGGGGTAAGCAAGGACTTCTCGTCCGAGAACCGCGACAAATCAGCGGTTGGCCAAAGTGTTATTATTCTTGCTGTTGTCTTCAGCGAGATAGTTTTTTTCGAAAGTAGAGTAGCAGTTTGACCCGCAACGCAGAGTGGGATGCTGTTTTGCACTTTCTCGACAAACCTTTTTCATTGATAACAAAGACACTCAATGAGGAAATTCTCAAAATATGCAGACGGCGATATTCGATGGTTCTCAAATATGTTAATATCCTCATTTCTAAATCAAACTGGAATAGGGAAACTGAATGGAAAGAAAACAGTTCAAAAGGGTGGATATGTTCGGAGGCTTGAACCCGAAATTTTAGGGTTCACGTATCGACGCGCTACCGACTGCGTCAACCGACACAGCGAAAACGTTTGTTTGTACGTTCCGCAAATGGGTTTAACCCTTTACCCAACGTAACGGCCAAAACCGGCCAGCGCTATTCTCAAAAATTGCCAATTAATTTTCAAAATATTTTCATTTTTTGTCTCAAAAACATAGGTTATGACCCCTCGTTGGAACGAGCTCGTCGAGCTCGTTCCAACGAGGGGTCATAACCTATGTTTTTGAGACAAAAAATGAAAAAAATTAGTTATTCAAGAATATTTTTTGCAAGTGTCGTCTGCTTTTCATGTTAGGTAAAGGGTTAAGCAACTTCTATATGATTTCACCTGAGATGGAAAATTTGAACGAATAAAAACAGTTTTGAGGGCAGTTTTAGGCCCTTTGAGATCTGTTCGTAGAAATTTTATATGTACAACCGCAATCGAATATGCTAATTGGCGCAATAATCATTTCGCCCCTGAGTACCAATGTGTTCAAGATGCCAGTAGGCACATTGAACACATTGGAACTCAGTGGTCGATTTGTTGTCGGATGTTCTGTTCTTCGATTCACTGTCTTTTCCGATAAAGTTTTTCCAAAGTGGAGTTTTAGATTGACACACAAGACAGAGTTGGATGTAATTTTGGGTCTGCTCATTCTCAACAAGGTTTTTTTTTATTATTGAAAAGGACTCTCAATGAAGAAATTCCAAAAATGACAACATTTTCTGGTATGAGTTGGACTCGAACCTGTGCGGGGTTGACACTTGAGTTTATGAGAAAAACGAAAAAGTTCAATGCGTGTATACCAACTGAGCCACTGCTCAACCGGTGATCTATACATCAGATTCTACGTGGCCATGTATAATTCATATACAGTCAGAATGGACAATTTTCCGTTTTGGGACATTTAATACAAACTATAAAAAAATGAGGACACCCCCACCCCCATCCCCATCCCCATAAGGAGAAATTCCAACGCTTAAATTTCAAGAGGCTGAAAATGAACTAAATATTATTCTGAAAGCAGCATTGATATTCGTAGTGACATGGACTCTAACCTGTTCTGCGTTGACAGCTCAGTTCACGGTAATAAGACAATACGACAGTGGTCACTTCCATTGCCCACGTGGGGGCACGGTGGCGTTGTATAATAAGGCGTACTGCACGTCGATGGTGCACTTGTCTTTAACCAATGTTAACTCTGCTCGTATAGAGTTAGTATGCTGGAGAGCCTGAGAGTTGCTCGCCGTCCACCACCCGTAGAACTGTCCTACACGAGGTGACCCTTTCCATGCTGTATACTAGCTTATGTTCCTGTTTGTTGTAATGTTATTTTGTAATCAATGCACTAGTATACCGCAAAATAAAGATCTGTCTGTCTGTCTGTCTGTCTGTCTGTCTGTCTGTCTGTCCGCCCGCCCGCCCGCCCGCCCGCCCGCCCGCCCGTCCGTCCGTCCGTCCGTCCGTCCGTCCGTCCGTCCGTCCGTCCGTCTGTCTGTCTGTCTGTCTGTCACGCAAACGTGTAAATTACTGCGGCCCAAATCACTTTTTTGGTAATACCGGTTCTAATAGTTCTATAGTCGGAATGTTTTTCTTTCTATCGACGATTGCGAAGTGATGGGGTCCCTTGAAAAATTCGTCACACAGCTACCAATGTTCAATTTGTTAATACAGAATAGCCTCGTCTGACTCGGGTGCAGATCATCTGAGGCCGATGGCGGTCGGAATTCTGGGTACGTTTCTTGAGTCTACAAAAAGAGAAAAAAATAGGTTTGAGGCTCGAGAAGTAGACAACGACTGCTCCGTCAGTTCAGCAATGTTATCTCATGTTGTCGCCTCCGGTTGATTCACAAGGTAATCAATTGCTTGATAAAATCCTGGACAAACAACAATTGCGAAAGTATGAACAATGTCACGTGGATGCTGAGAACGGAGATGTGTGTTACCACCACTGTGTGTTGATCGAGAAACGTGCATCAAGCCGAAATGATGTTCCTAATAGGATAACAACACCACTGAGGCTTGATACAAGTTTCTCGATCAACACATCGTCGCCTGAGTGCTAGAATGTCCTATGTCCCAAAAGGGACATAGGACGTTCTAGTACTCAGGCGACGACATGGTGGTGATCACAAATTTATCTTACCATCTCGGAAACCCACTTGGTGGTAGGTAATAAGCTGTTTATATTAACATATTCCCCCCTTCCTCGGCCCATGACGTAATACAAATTCCTTGTTCCTCTTGTACTATAACAGCTGAAGTTTATAGTAGTGTTTCAGCTGCACGTTTCTGTTTTTTTATTTTTCATCTTTAAAGCATGAAAGGCCTATATAAAAATATCATCATGGCAACATTTCGCTGAGTTGGTCTTTTATTGGTCGTACAATAAGCCTTTTTCGAAACTGTCATTTTGGCTTTTAATCTTTGCAAGGTCACAGGTCGCGAGGTTTAAACATTCCGAGAAAACAAAGCAGGTGAAGTTCTTCGGACCCCATTACGTTAATTAGTGCGAATTCAAAAACATATAGCCAAGGTTGTCATTTGTTTATGACAGTGGCAGAATTGTATGAGAAATTTCATTATTTCGAGTTGAGTTCCAATTGACTTGAATGGTGTTTGAATGCACTCTGTGCCATGACTGTGGCCGTCGGCAATGTTGCGACAACTTTCAGGGATTCCCCAAGTCGAGAAACTGCGTGCAACGAGTGTTTCCTTGTTGCTACTTAAAACAAGTCCTCGACTCCGTAAAAAAGTATTTAAACCTACGGTATCCCATCGTTTAAAGTCGTTTAGGGTTGCCCCCAAAGTATTTTGTAACATTATCACTGGGCGACAAATGTCTCCCAGTGATGAATATTTGTCTCCCAGTAACAGTACTAGTTTTCAAGGTACTGGGCGACAAGGTATTTTTTTGAAACACGTACAATCAGAATAGTATTTAGTTTATTGTAATCACTGGGGAAGTGTTTTGCATTTAATTTTGAATATGTACACATGCAGTACACGACTACACTCACATCACCCGTGCTTGAGTTAGTTTGAATTTAAAAATTCAACAACCAGTGTAGTACACTGGTTGTTGAATTTTAAAATTCAGTCTCAAACGTGGGTTATGTTTTTGTACATGTAAGAGTGTGGGATTTCATTTTTGTTATTTGTAATGACATTTATGCAACTATCAGTAATGTTTCTTTTTAAAAATATTGGTAATATTAAATTTTGTATTTAGACTGAAATGCATAACCAATTTTGAATCAGTTGAGACCCGTGACCTTGCATAGATTAAAAGCAATATGGCAGTTTCGACAAAGGCTTATTACTGTTATAAAATCGGTTACCTCGACATGCGTAATCAGTTTTCGATGAGTGCAGATAAGAACGTTCTTGTTCTGCGCGTTGTTAAGGTGATACGTGTTTGCGTCGTCCATTTTGTATACTGCTGGTCGCCATCTTGGTTTCTATGGTAGCACATGGTTGCTATGTGACCCCAAACCCACTAATAGGATAGAGGTATGTTCGGAGGTTACGATCGAGTGAATAGGCGTAGTTTCCCGGTTCGTTTACGTCGATGAATTACCACAAACAACCCGACAACCCCATACCAACACAATCTACCCTAAACTACCAAATTAGACTTGGCGATGCCCCTTATGGAGCATATAAGAATAGCACGTAGTGCTATCGGACGGAAAGGCCTCCTGGGTGTAAGTTCCATTGAACTAAAGTGCATCAGATTACCCAAAGAGACCCGATAATTGTTTTATTTTGCTCGGATTTCAACTAAATTCTCGATTTCTACCTATGTATCTGCAATCTATGTTATGACTTCCCTCATCTCCTTATAAAGTATTTCGACGGCCCTAGACGTGTTTATGTTCTATTGTACACATTGCATAATGCTGGATGTGCCGGTATACGCTTATGTGCAAATGCATAATGTGCGTACACCACATGCAGCACATAGGCAGATACAACCAGTACTGGATCATGTAACCACGGTCATATCCTAAAAAGTGTTTCTATAAGTGGGATTCCGTAAGTGGGATTACAAGCTCCGATACAGTTAGTCTTAAAAACGGATTCCATCTTGTCTCCAACTATCTGTCCTATGATTTGGCTTTATTGTAGTCATCCAATACTATATAGTCTTCTAACATCCTTGCAGTATTGTGCCATTACTATCTTGTTCCATAAGGACTCCGAGGACTCTAGACGTCTTTATGTTCTATTGTACACATTACGGGTAGCACATATGCACATGCTAGATGTGTCGATATGTGCGTATGTTCAAATGCACAATATACGCACATCACATGCAATACATTGGCACATATGACCAAAAATGGATTCTATAAACACCGACGTTTCCCCCAAAGAGATATCATAAGCGAAATTCCAAGCTCCTTTTCAGGTAGTCTTACCATTGGCTTCCATCTTGTCTCCAACTATCTGTCCTATCATTAGCGTCCAATATATACACCTAATACTATACAGGCCGGACATTCTTTAGGACTGCAGGAGGGCTGCACGCCTATTGCGCGCCTAGGAAAAATTGAGGAGGGCAATTTTTTGCACCCTTTGATTTTCTGGAATGCCAGACCAGTGTTTGGAACTGCCTTTAAAATCTAATAGCATTTCGTCCCCCGAGTTCCAGTGTGTTCTCTGTGCCTTCTGGCACAGAGAACACATTGGAACTCAGAGGACGATTTGTCATTGTTGCATTGATTCTCAGTAATTCATGACCCATTCTATGTTGCCTTTCGATACATTTTGAATGTAGAAGGCAGTCACATAAGAATTGAATGCAACATTTTGAATAATGAGATTATAAGACGTGTGTGCCAGTATTTCCTCTATGTAGCTGAATGTAGTTCATTTTGTCAGTCACAGTGTTAATCCATTGAAGTGAATATAACCAAAATTGCATACAAGTTTTTGAAAACTTCAGGTGCAATTGCATTCCCAAGCAATCTGAGGAGGGCAACTGTTTTGCACTCCTTGGTTTTCTAGATTGCCAGGCCTAACTATAGTCTTCAACTACCCTCTCAGCATCACTACTGACTTGTAGCACTACTGCCAGCCTGCTAACTGTCTAAGATTGCTCGAACGATCGAGTGACTCCACATACTGCTCTTCGACTCATCTTGGAAAAAGGGACTCCATGGCCACAGGCGTTTTCCAAAAGAGATTCGATAGGGACTCCCTAAAAGGGATTCCATGAGTGGGATTCCAAAAATGGGATTCCTAGACGACTCCGTAAAATGGGGTTCAGTGATTGGCAGAAAATCTCGAGAGTATAAAAAAGGGATTCCTCTCCCGAACTTTGTCATTTAAAGTTTAACCAGCGATGGATCAACACCACACCTGCGGCGAGTGCCGAAAATCATTCAGCCGTTTAAAGTGTCTGATACTACACAGACAAACCATCCACGAACCTACGGGATATCAATGCTTGAAGTGTTCAAAGATGTTTAAAAGGAGAAGAGACACGACCTAACCAGACATGAGAATGTTCACCCACCAAATAAACTACGACAATAACGCAGAAGAGAACTCAAAAGAATAAACCAGTTAGAAACAATGGAACTGTCAAAACCGTACAAGGTGAATAACCACGAACCAACCAGAAACTCGTGAATGCCAGTACCACCAACAGAAATGTCTCGTACAGTAATGACCGGGACGGGAAATAAATGTCAATGGAACCAGGCCATAATTCATCAATTGAAGAGAAGTATGTATTGGTGGAACCTAGTTTACAGGAAAGCTTACCAAATCGACAGCATTCGGTACGCAGAGAATCAAACGAGCTTGCTACGATTGACCTGGATACAGACATGAGAGAGGTCATAGAATTCCGAACTATGAAAGAGAACAAGAAGATTCTTCAATACAACCAGATTTTACAAAGATACAGAAAATTCTACAAAAATGCTTCACAACCATTAACTCTTTTGGCGCGGAATAATCTGAGAAACAGAATTCTTAGCGCCTAATATTCATAAGGAACTTTACAAAAAGTATAGGTTGTTAGACTAAAGCGTTATTATTTTAAAAGATGTTCTAATGATCTCATGACAGTTTTTCAAATGATTTCCTGTATATATTTAAAAAGGCACCTTTATACTTTCAAGGGACGATATTATTGTGCATGGATAGGACATCAATGGTGCATTAAACATAGGAATACATATGTTTGTTCAACCCTTCACCCAACGAATCGGCCGCCCCCCACCCCCGCGTAACATGCAACTTCAGCAGTTAAAAAAATATTATTTTTCAAAAAAATTCAACAAAACCATATCATGTGACCCCTCGTTGGAAAAAGCTCGTCGAGCTCGTTCCAACGAGGGGTCACATGATATGGTTTTGTTGACATTTTTTTAAAATTTGAAAAGAAATGATATTTAAAATAATAAATTTTGATATCGTCTGCGTTGGGTAAAGGGTTAAACGCACTTGGAAATGGACACACACAATTGGCTAATGACTACTGCAGTACCTTTCCGCGGTCTGCCGTCTGTCGACTTTAGTCGCCTGTGGCATCAAAAGAGTAAACGACCAAGATACAGAACCAGCGATGACAACGGAGAGAACAAAGTTAAATATTATTTTTCCAAAAAATTCAACAAAACCATATCATGTGACCCCTCGTTGGAAAAAGCTCGTCGAGCTCGTTCCAACGAGGGGTCACATGATATGGTTTTGTTGACATTTTTTTAAAATTTGAAAAGAAATGATATTTAAAATAATAAATTTTGATATCGTCTGCGTTGGGTAAAGGGTTAAACGCACTTGGAAATGGACACACACAATTGGCTAATGACTACTGCAGTACCTTTCCGCGGTCTGCCGTCTGTCGACTTTAGTCGCCTGTGGCATCAAAAGAGTAAACGACCAAGATACAGAACCAGCGATGACAACGGAGAGAACAAAGTGAAATATTATTTTTCAAAAAAATTCAACAAAACCATATCATGTGACCCCTCGTTGGAAAAAGCTCGTCGAGCTCGTTCCAACGAGGGGGTCACATGATATGGTTTTGTTCACATTTTTTTAAAATTTGAAAAGAAATGATATTTAAAATAATAAATTTTGATATCGTCTGCGTTGGGTAAAGGGTTAAACGCACTTGGAAATGGATACACACAATTGGCTAATGACTACTGCAGTACCTTTCCTCGGTCTGCCGTCTGTCGACTTTAGTCGCCTGTGGCGTCAAAAGAGTAAACGACCAAGATACAGAACCAGTGATGACAACGGAGAGAACAAAGTGAACGAAACGAAGTGATCGAACACAAAGACTAATAGAACAAACAGGTTCTGAACAAACAGAACAAATACTGGACTATTGAACAGACAGTGTACAGAAAAGTTAATAATATTTTAAGCTATAACAAAAGTTCCTGTTTTGTTTTTCTTACTAGCTGGGGAGGGGAATACCCTTGAGGTTTTATGCCAAATCACGGAACCCCACTTTACGGAGTCGGCTAGCAATCCCATTTACGGAATGTACAAGAGAACATAAACACATCTAAGGGCGTCGGCATACTTTATAAGGCAGCAGGGGAAGTCGTAACATCGCTTGTAGATACATAGGTAGAAACCGAGAATTTAGTTGAAATCCGAGCCAAAATAAAACAATTGTCGGGACTATTTGGGTAATGTGATGTACTCTTTAGTTCAATCTAACTTACCTCCAGGAGCCCTTTCGGTCCTATAGCACAACGTGCTGTTCTTATATTCCCCAAAGGGGGTTTCGCCAAGTCCGTTTCGGTAGTTCAGGGTAGAGTGTGGAGGTTTGGAGAGATTGTCGGGTTGTTTGTGGTAATTCTACGAAGTAAACGAACCGTGAAACTACTCTATTCAATCGAACATACCCTCCAAACATATTTCTGTCCTATTAGAGGGTTTTGGGTCAGATAGCAACCACATGCTGTCATAGAAACCAAGACGGCGGCCTCCAGTATACAAACTGGACGACGGAAACACGTATTGCCCTAACAACACGCGCTGCGCATGCGCACTGACACCATGTATCACTAACGGTAATTACGCCACAACATGGCCGCTCACGCAGGTTACCATGACAACACACCATAGCGCCACTGGGTCACGTGACATGACGTCACTTCTTCTGGTGTCATCCACCGGGGTCATCCAAATGAGACCTCAGAACCACAACACATACTACTTATATTTCGCATCAGTCAAAACGATATACCATGGCATTATCTAAAAAACAATTGTGAACCCGCTTCGATACTATCCATAAAGTTAAATAAGTCGAAATCTCTAGGCGAAGAGGGGTAAATACACCGAATGGAAGGTAATGGCGTAGACATTGTTGAAGAATGTAAATAAATGCTCAAGATTACCATTTGACATAAAAAGAAAACACTAGCGACAGAATGTAAATGTTTTTCACGATAAGGCCAGGTAATCTGGAAAATCAAGGAGTGCAAAACAATTGCCCTCCTCAGATTCTTTGGGAGTGCAATTGCACCTGAAAATTTCAACACAAAAACCTGTAAGCTATTTGGGTTATATTCACTGCAAGGTATTAATATTGTGACTGAAAAATTGTACTGCATTCAGCTACATAGAGAAAAAATTGGCACACACATCTTCTCATTATTCAAAATGTTGTATTCAATTCTTATGTGACTGTCTTCTACATTCAAAATGTATCGAAATGCGACACAGAATGGGTCAAGAATTATTGCGAATCAATCCAACATTGACAAATCGTTCCCCGAGTTCCAACGTGTTCTCTGTGCCAGTAGGCACAGAGAACACATTGGAACTCGGAGGACGAAATGATAATAGATTCTAAAGGTAGTCCCAAACAGGCTTGGCTTTCCAGAAAATCAAGGGGTGCAAACAATTGCCCTCCTCAAGTTTTTCTAGGCGTGCAGCACTACTGCACTCCTAAAGAAAGCCAGACCTGCACGATTGTGAAGTTCCATTGCAGTTGAATAAAATCACATTGGTTTATTTGAAAAGAAACCACTGTTCTAAATTTAGAGGTTTAAAAAGTTATTAATGTGCAATATGTCAGCTCTGGCATCCATAGACGTTGAAGCAGGATCTTCACTTTGTTTCGACTTGGCACAATACATCCACATCAAGAATCACCCCATGCAACTATAAATAGTTTCCCTCGTTCTCCCACCGTTGTTTCCATTTTCCCCTTTTCTACTCTCAAGGGAAATTATATTGAATCCCACCTCAGTCTTGTAATGACACTGTGAAAATATCGCCCCTAAACAGGTGATGACTTACAGAGCTCAAGCTTGCTGTCGAATCATGTTCATTTACTGTGTTTACTTGCAATATTTCCTTATGTATATTACTTTTCATACGACTATTATTTTATGTCAGGTTTAAGTAGGGTTTAATACTGGGAATGGGAATTCCTTGGATCCGCCTTCGCGAAAGCCGGTTGCGATGCGCGGGAGGTCTTTAGCACGGAACTGGGAATCAAGCATGACAATGTCTGTGTGGTGAATTGAAGTTTTCAAATTTTAAAAACTGACCCAACGCAAATTTGTAAGATTTCGTCAGCCCGTCCACGCCTGAACCTTTTACAATCCTGCTTCATGAAGAACCCTTTTCACCAAATCACTGTAGCTCTCAATTTGTTCCGGATGACTCCTCTGTTCGACAGCAAGAACTTCATATGCTTCAAAGGCAACCTATTCTGCAACCTTCAAAGGCTTCATTTTCAGAACCACTAGTATCACTCACTATTCACTACCTCCTTCAACATCAACTCCTTCTTCACTGCCGTAACCAGTCTCCTCTGCTTTAAGCAGAGGAGACTGTTGACGGCAATGAAGAAGGAGTTGATGCCAGAGGGCAGTGGTGATAAAACTAGCGATTCTGAAAATGAAGACAAGTTGGAAGAGGTTTTGGGTTTTCAGACTTCTCTGGGGAAAATAACTTTGCCGTATGGAGAAGACAGAATGACAAAAATGTTCATTTTCACGAAAATAAATGCGTCTTGTTACTCTCGTAAATTTACTTGATATCATTCGGGATATTTCCCGATTTCCGGGTGTGAGTGTAATTTCATTTCCGTTTCCGTTACTATAGAAAATCGTGAATATATTAAACCCCAGGTTTCAGGTTTTGTTTTCCAAATAAAAATGTTGGTTAGACTAAATGTGGTAGAGATTGAGTGTCTTGTAGCTTGAGCAGGGGATCATCACTTTAAAACTGAAGTGTTGCAGACGTAACTAAAATTTTCCAGACCTGCAGAAGAACTGTCCAGACACATCATTTACAATCATTTGGAAAACTTTCTTTCGTTTATAGCTATGGGACCATTATCATGACAAAAAGTGTTCTGATGTTCTACACAGTGTGAAACATCTGTGAAGCCTTTAACGTAAGCCTCGCTGTACATCAAACGGATATTCCAACTAGTAGAGTTTAATATATTCCCGGTCTCCTATAGTAAACCCAAACCAATCGAAGAACCAAACCAAATGAATCTACTTGTGACCAGGAATCAAACAATTTCATGTGACGTTGTCAGCATTGTTTAGACAAAAGAATTGCCCTTGTGGCGCAACTTAATGCATGAGTGATGGAACATTTGAAAACATGTCTCTGCCATTGCTTGGCGATACTTTATATTTTATAGTTTATACAGTCCAGTCAACGTAGAAGATCGAAGAACAAAAAAGTATATCAGAAATAGTCCCTCAACCCCCATCACTACTTTATTCCGCCCAACAATCTTGACTTGCCGGAAAACGAAATTCTCAACTTTTCCGAATCGATTTCACACCTGTCTCAAACGAGGCTTGCGTGACGTCATTGACGTGCACATATTTCGTCGAGCTGACAATTTTTAAAGGCCAAGTGAAAACTCGAGTGCCTTTATGCTGAACGCTCTGGAGAAACATTCCATATGTTCAGGCGTAATATTCAAATTGGCTGTATCACAAAACGTCGAAAAAATCAAAATCTGTACCGGTGTGTTTACACAAGACTACAATAGGCTTAAGGCTATAGTATAGTCTATATCTAAATAGCATCGGGTATTTTGTGGGAAGAGACTATAACCGTGGGGAATAACCATGGGTGTCTGTTGTGAAATTCTCACTGACGTTTGAATGATTTATAAATCTTGAGAAGCGTGTCTTTGTTTGCTTTTCAATTTTAACCTCTGATTATCTTCAGAAAATTGATATGGATACCAATGACATGTACGTATATTCAGTACACGGGGGCTGTATTATCACTAAATCACCTGCAGGGTGGCGATTCCACCCAAACAACAATTGCAAATTTGTTGCAAAGCATAACAAGCACAAGCGAAGTTCCAGCCAATGGTCATCCGGGTTATACCCAGTGGCCCATTGGCTGAAACATTGCTTGTATTTTTTGTCCACATGTTCAGAATTTGTAAGTGATACGTTGAGTGATAAATCTATTCCTGGGGTGATTTAATTATAATCCATGTACTGTACATATCTTACACAACTCAGTAAACTCTGTTCACCAAACACATGAAACCCACCCTCTGTATCTCTTATTGATCTCTAACCGCAGAAACATCTCACTGGTTACTATAATTACTATCAAAACAAACTTTGTGAATTTTAGTTTTTCGACGTTTTGAGAACACACCTTCAAATTGTAACTAGCCACTGTCATATAATGACAAAATTATTATAGCGGTCCATAAATCTGGGTAGTTGTATTCCGCCTAACGACGAGACCAGACTAACCACATCAAACTCGACGCCCACGGCGTCTTGTTTGATCTGGCAGATGTGGTCTTGTTCACTCGAGAAAATCTAACACCCCAGATTACTTGACTGTCTTAACTCTTTGAACCCCAGCGCCAATTTTGCCGACCAAGAACATGATACGTCATAACGTCATTAAAAGGGATGGCTGTTCAGTAAATGTGTGGGGTAGACCAATCAATATTTTCAACGTGCAGCCCCGAGACTGCACGTTGAAAATATTGATTGGTCTACCCCAAATAATGAATATGGACTCTTCTAATTGGTGCCATTGAACTGGCATGGAAGATATCACTAGAGTTCAAAGGGTTAATAATCTGTATTCACATTTTATTTTTTCAGGAAGACCCGTCACATTCACGAATTGGGCTCCAAATCAGCCAGGCGTTGGGGGAGGATTCGAAGATTGTGCTCTTATGAAAATGGATGACCGAGGCAAATGGCACGATTATTCTTGCGGGGTTTTCTTCGATCACTTCAGTTATGTATGCGTATATGGTAAGAATATGGTAACACAAATATACCGGACGCATGTGGGGGAGGGGGATATATTATTATAGAAAAGTATATATTCTGAAAAAAAAAAACACTTCTCTCAAGTGTGCTGGATCTAGAGGATACTTGGACCTAACGTGAAGAATATTCACCTGAATTAAGCCCAGAACAACACAAAATATTTCTACCAAGCTTTTTGACAACCTAAGACCTTCACGAGGCCTAAGGCGACGAATATTAATCTGATTTAAGCGCCGAACAACACATAACACCCCTGCCAAGCTTGCGGCCTACCGAAGATGTCATCAGGGTACATAATGACTACAAGACAAACACAGCACTTACAATGGATAAGATATTTCGATCCCCGCCAGCGGTAACTGAGTTGTGTCCTTGGGCAAGGCACTTAATCTAGACTGTCCACGTGGCAGCACAGTGGCGCTATGGACTAAGAGGTCATGCACGTTGATGGTGCACCTGTATTCAACCAATATTAACCCTGCTTGTGTGGAGTTAGTACGGTGGGAAGTCTAACAGTTGCTCGCTGGTTCTCTCCAGGTACCCCGCATCACCCACCCGTAAAACTGTTCGATACGATGTGACCCTGGCTGTCGAAAGTGTCGTTAAACTCCAATAAATAAATAAATAAATAAATAAATAAATAAATAAATAAATAAATAAATAAATAAATAAAAAGAAATTAACCTGTGAAAATTTCGTTCTGTCAACAGAGACCAGGGGTCAATTTTTTTTTTGATTAGGGTTTAACGACACATTAACAGCCAGGGTCATATCATGGCGGTGACAGTTTGACGGGTGGAGGAAGCTGGAGTACCCGGAGAGAACCACCGATCAACGGAACAATTTACGAGCAACTGTCAGCTCTCCAAAATCGTAACTCTGAACTCTGCACCGCGGCACAGGCAGGGTTAGATTGGTTGAAGATATGTGCACCATTGACGTGCGGTACGCCTTAGTACACAGCGTCATCGTGTCCCCGTGAAGGCAATCGGGGTTAAGTGCCTTGCCCAAGGACACAACGCGGGGGCGCGAATCAGTCGCTGAAATGGTCACCCATCCAACAACAAACCGCGCTCGACGTTGCTTTACTTCGGTGATCTGACGAGAACAGGTTACCGCGACGCCAAAGCGCCCCCACCAGGGGTCAATACTATAAAACTTGTACAAATATATTTTCCAGAATTGTATTTTCTGTTTATGGAAATATCTGATTGAAATGGATCAATCTGCGTTTCAAGACACGTGACAATTCAAGTCACCTGTAAGTAAATTGTCACATCTTTTGAAACGCTGATGATTTATTTCATGGATTTGTAACAGGGATGGGGTGGACGACTCCCCAGGGGCTAGAACCCTGGCCGAAATCTCCCTGTTGTTCTTCAGATTCGTGAGGACCTGAGTCAACTAGCAAACCATGGATAAAATATAACTCAACTCCACAGGTAGAATAACCATTAAGTCATGTGTTGCGGTCTGGATGAATACACAATAAAATAGGAATAACAGTTTATACGTGGTTTATTAAGAAGCCCCAAAATAGTATGATATGAAATGGACATGATTGTGAATGATGGGTCAAAAATAACGGGTCCACTACACTTTTACCAAAAAGGGGATTAAATTACACACAGTAATTCTATTAACTTGAATGGTTCCCACAGAACTCGGACCTGGAGAGAACCAGAGTCAGAAACGGTGATTCTCACCAGGGCTGAGTTGAATGAAACAACAGCACGAAATCTACGGCGTAAACCAATAAATAACATTGATTCATTTTGAACATGGAAATGACTTGAAGCCAACAAAAATAGAATTACACCTCTGTTATGAGCAGACGAATTATAACAGAGTAATTTAGAACTTCTATTGTATATTATATTTCAACTGCTGTTACCAAATCCGTTACAGATTTATATTAATCTTTTGAACCCTAGCGGTCGTTTTTTCCGGCCAGGAACATGATACGTTTAAATAGGATGGATGCTAAGTGCATGTGTGTGGTAGACCAATGAATATTTTCAACGTGCAGCCCCAAGGCTGCACGTTGAAAATATTCATTGATCTATCCTAAATAATGAACATGGACTCTTCCAGTTGCTGTCATTGAACTAATATGGAAGATACCACCAGGGTTCAAAGGGTTGATAAGTAGAAAATACAATCATGAAAGATACTATTATAAACGTTTTATGGTATAGACTTCTGGAGTCAGAAAGAGTAAAGACCGTTGAAAACAAAAGAAAAGTACTAGAAGGAAAATGCTACTGGGGAAACAAAAATAACAGATCCAGAATACCCTAAATCCTGATTAACGTAATGTGATGAACAGATATCATTCGATTATTGGCTCCCGTTTTCGGCTCTGCGTGAGATTACATATCCTTCGAAAACCCGAGAGGATTTGTCTTTCAGTTAAAATTTGCAAAGTCCAATATATGTTGGCGGGATGTTTCAGAGTAGGGAGACAAACCTCAAAGGTATTGGCACCCAAAATGGACAGGTTATCGAAAATTCGCCTTCAACATATGTTTTAGCCAAAACATCCAATAATTTTCCTTTCATTTTGCAAAATGCTACCAATAAGAAATCTCAAAATATCCCCGCCGAACCGAAAATTTGTCACCAAAATTTTGGATGCCCCTACCTTACTCGCACCCCGAATCTACGCCACTGTTGAGAAACGTTTACCTGCTGTAACTTTCACTATCTTTTCGTT
Source organism: Pictodentalium vernedei (assembly GCA_031216915.1). Taxonomy (NCBI): domain Eukaryota; kingdom Metazoa; phylum Mollusca; class Scaphopoda; order Dentaliida; family Dentaliidae; genus Pictodentalium; species Pictodentalium vernedei. Next base: position 65,058,229 of record CM062290.1, on the reverse strand, counting down.
TTCAGATAAGCTTCTTTCAACAACAACAGCTCACGCCACCGACCAAGGAACTCGATCATCACCAGGAACAGCAGTTCCTTCAACAGCAAATCTATTCACAACCAAGGCTACATTTACACAGCGGTATGCATAGAAAACAAAAATGGCACCCAATCCATTAACTAACACAACGGTTATATCCAGTCTGCGTTATTTAACCCTTTACCCATTTAACGACCAAAACCGGCCAGCGCTATTCTCAAAAATCGCCAATTAATTTTCAAAATATTTTCATTTTTTGTCTGAAAAACATAGGTTATGACCCCTCGTTGGAACGAGCTTGTTCCAACGAGGGGTCATAACCTATGTTTTTGAGACAAAAAATGAAAAAAATTAATTATTCAAGAATTTTTTTTGCAAGTGTCGTCTGCTTTTCATGTTAGGTAAAGGGTTAAGAGTCTGGATGACACATTTTTCGAACTATTTGAATTATGCCTTCAAATCATCAGCTTTTGAATCCTCATTGGAACGAACTCGTTGCAATGAGGGATCATATGCTATGTTTCTGAGACAAATAAAATTGAACGAATAATACAATTTGTATGGCGATTTTTTTGTGAAACAGCGCCGGACTTTAGACGCTGCATAGGGTAAAGGGATAAGGAAACAAAACTGCAGCGTTGGCGTTTGTTGGTTATGGAATCCCAGAAAAAAAACACTGATCTCCATACAACGGGATTGCTGGAACGTCAGGGAAAAACGTCGCTGCTTAAACTGCCCCGCCCTCTCAAGATGGCGTCAAGTCAGTCAACATAATAACTCCTCCCATGCTATTACGTTTGATGACGTGGAAGCTGTTACACAGTAGCTTAACAGCTTTCACTTCCTCAACCGACATTGCGTTTTCTTTACAATGAAAACTATTAATAGTGTATCAAGTTTCCAAACTCGGTATTTGTTTTTTTTTTGTCCACAATGTGTTGTAAATATTCAATTGCTCTCTGTCGACTGACCTGTCTGAGCCGCAGTCAGAATAGAAGATATGGATGTATGTGAGTGTGAAAGTGTGTGGATCTGCGTGTGTGTGTGAGAGTGATTTTTGTTTGGGTGCACGTGTGAGTCTGTGAGTGTGTGTACGAGCGCCTGAGCCAGTCCAAACCCTTACAAACTCGACCTAGCTTAGTGGAAAGTTTTATGCACAATTATTTAATCTATGTATCTAAATTAACTAGGGTCCTTTCCCCTTCGCTTTTGTCTTAACTTTCTACTACACATTTGTTCGTTAACCCTTTACCTAACACTTGCAAAAATATTCTTGAATAACTATTATTTTCATTTTTTGTCTAAAAAAAACATAGGTTATGACCCCTCATTGGAACGAGCTCGACGAGCTCGTTCCAATGAGAGGTCATAACCTATGTTTTAGAGACAAAAAATGAAAAAAATAATGAAAATTAATTGGTGATTTTTGAGAATAGCGCTGGCCGGTTTTGGCAGTTACGTTAGGTAAAAGGTTAATGCCTTTGTTCTTTTCCTTTTCTCTTTTTAATCTGCAAGAAAAAAATATTATTTTTCTACATTGTCAGATGCTGTCATAACATACTGGATTGTTAATGTACTGGAGAGGAGGCTTAGTTAAGTGTTGAGCACTTGTCCTCCAACCCCTTCGCTTTCTTGTTTGCAAATAAAATATGTTTAATCTAAATATTCAATGTCCAAATCGTCAACATATACACAGATCGGCACGCGCGTGTGAATGGGTTAATCGATGGAGCAGGAAGATAAAAGAGAGACCGAAAGCTAGAATGCGGCCTCTCCCGCGTGTGAATAGGTTGATCGATATAGCACTTGTGCCTTTGTCCGAGATGGCGCAAGTGATATATCGATCAACCTATTCACACGCGCGTCTCGTTCTGTGTTTATTACACGCCTTCACGTCAAAAAGAAATTAAAAGAAGGACTCTCAGCAATTCATTTGACAATTATTCACAAACAGAACACATTTTATCGCCAACTAAATTTGCAAGTGGAACTCGTGTTACTATTTCGTCCCCTGAATTCTAAAGTGTTCGTTCCAACGAGGGGTCATAACCTATGTTTTTGAGACAAAAAATGAAAATATTTTGAAAATTAATTGGCGATTTTTGAGAATAGCGCTGGCCGGTTTTGGCCGTTACGTTGGGTAAAGGGTTAATTAGCCCATAACGTGCCTACAGCCCTAAACGGGTACCACAGGCCGCCATTTGTATGAACCACTGGATATCTAACAGAAGTCCAAGTGGCAAATCTAGTCTCGTTTGGAGAATTACATAGTTACAAGCAAGAGAGACTGCTAACTAAAATTCCAGCCCAGACGAAAATGCCTTGACTGGAAAATTTTATTATGAAATCCTCATCAACAACAACACTAAACCATGCGGAAAATGCAAATCCCTTCCGCACACAGGTGCCGAACGCAAATCGTTGACGGACTACTTTTAAATAGAAGCGAAATTTCACTGGAATTTTCTACAAATCGTGCACAGTAATTACAATTTAAATCGCCAGCGATAGCTAAAAAAGTAACACGGGTTCTCGCAAATTTGGTTGGCGATAAAATATGTTCTTTTTGTTGACAGTTTGTCCCCCGCGTTCCAAGGTATTCTATGTGCCTTGTGGCACATAGAACACATTAGAATGCATGGTACGAGCTGTCAAATAATTGCTTTTATAGACGTGAAAGTGTGTAATAAACACAGACCGTCCGGCGGCGCCTCGTTTTATCCTTCTGCGCTGACACTCGTGCCATATTGATAAACCTATTCACAAGCGTGTGTCGTACTGTGTATTTGGGGCGCGCCGTCAAACATCTCCTGCCCCCACCCTTTGATATGCCACTGACTGAATCCATTAATTTTCAATCAAGTCCATCCAAGTACTAAAATACAATGCATCCCCTTTTGTCTACTCAAATTTTCACTATATATCTCGTGATCAGTTCCAGTCCAGACAAACTGCACTGACTGAAAAAATGTTATTGGGGCACGGCGTTAAACATCCCTCACAGCCACTATTTGGTACGCCCGTGGTTGAACCCATCAATCTTCAATAAAGTCAACCCACGTACTAAAGCAGAATGTGAGCTCTCTTTGTCTTCTCGGATGTTGATGGGAATATGTATTCACAAATATGATAATATTTTCTTTCAAATTCTCTTTTACAGGCCCTAGTTGTCTACACCTGGAAACTGGTGAGCAGTTTGAGATAAGACGGGATTTATATGGACGAAGAGTAACTATGTAACATTTCACAGCGTAACAACAAGACTTGCTGATCACTGTAACTAAAGCCTGGAATGTACCCGTCGATTTTAATTAAAAAATATAAAATGACAACGTTGATTTTTACGTTTGTTCTTTTGCAACTCAACCTCTCTCTCTTTGTATTCCCCTGTGACATAAAGATCGCCGAATCATGTTGGAAGAATGCAAACTGTTTCGCGTTGAATTTGAGACAGGACAGTGACTGATGAAGGCCAAGGCTAGAAAATAAGCAGGCTGACATTTGCAGAATGAGGTCCCCAGAGGGTGAATTTGATGATGCTATCCCATACAGTGGACCAATTTATCCTCTGGGTACCTCTTTCTGTTTAGTGTTGAGACTCTGATTCAGATTGAGGTTCACAAAGGGTAAATTTAGTGATGCTACCCTGCTGTGCAGGGTAGCATCACTAAATTCACCCTCTAGGGATCTCATTTTGCAGATGACATCTGCTTATTTTGTGGCTTGTGAAGGCCAATGGTTTGGTTTTTATGGAAGCTTTTGAGTGACGCTGAGCTATTAGTTCGCTTCCGAACCTGGTGCCAATACTATAAAACTTTTCCAATTGAATTTTCTAGAATTGTATTTTCTACCCGTTAATATAACTTATTAAAATGAATCATTAGTATTTTAAAAGATATGGAAATTTGCCAACTGGAAATTTGCCACATCTTTGAAATGCTTTAAAGTCATAACTAGAAAATACAATTCAATAAAATACAATTGCAAACGTTCTGTAGTATTGCCCCCCGTCAAATCACAGTGATGTCAAGTAGGCTGTCATGGCAATGCGCGTGAACTGCGATGTTGTAACGTATATACTATGGGGATGGTTATAGTTAATGGACGTGTTGTTTGGGTGTCTCGTATTTACGTCCCTCATGTTGGGCGGAACATTGTTGATGTGGGAAAGAATGATTTTTAACAGAGTATCAATCCAAATCTTCACCTTATTTGGTGAGCAACAAATCGAATGAGACAAACAACCATAGGACAGTTGCTTGCAATTACGTGGAGCGAGAAGATCGTTGGGCAGAATGGCGCACAGCCGGAGGGTCATAGCCATTTGGAATGAGCGAAAGATTCGTAGGGATTACTGTTTCTTAGACCAGTTGCTAACTCTCAAATTTAGAATTCGACTCCTCTGATTTGGTAGACACTGAATCAAAATTTCAGGTTATTAGTGTGCAATAGGGCCAAGGAGAGGCGTTAGCCCTTTACCTGACATGAAATTCTTTAATAACTATTTTTTTTTCATTTTTTGTCTCAAAAACATAGGTGATGATCCCTTGTTGGAACGAGCTCGTCGAGCTCGTTCCAACGAGGGGATCATAACCTATGTATTTGGGACAAAAAATAAAAAAAATAATGAAAATTAATTGGCGATTTTGAGAATAACGCTGGCCGGTTTTGGTCGTTACGTTGTTGTGTAAAGGCTTAATATAAAATACATAACTTGTTCGTCAATCCTTGTAAAATAAATAAGCTGAAAACATCGAATGTGGAAAAATATTTTTTGCAACGCATCACGTTGAAATAAAGGTATTAAGAAGTGTATTTTACGCGTCTGTGGGACGTTTGGGTATGGTTTGGAACGGGTAATCTCATCTGCTGTGCCTCTGCTTTACGATTTCCGAATAAAATGACAAATATCTCCCACGGTTGCGTGCTACTGACGACTTTCCTGTGACTGAGGAATTCCGCTAAGATCCCGTCTATCTTGAATGGAAACCAACCACTTATATCTTGTTTAACACACCACGGTGAGCTCTGTGAAACAAGATGCATCTGGTTGAGTTTTCAATCCTACAGGGGTAATGCAGTTTGGCGCAAGGAGTCGTTACCATGTTAACGTCACTATTGTTCATCATGAACCGGTTCCAGATAGTGTGATGCACCTAACATGTTAACCCGTTCACCATAACGTAACAAAAAAAAACGTGTTAAGGGGTATGCGTGGAAGAAGCCCGGACGGGTAAGTGGGCGCCTATTGATATACTATACTTTAGAAAGGCTGACAACGTACTTTCTTTCCATGCCACATACTATATCAGCAAATGGACCAATACCCACGAGGCACTACTTTTGTGGTGTACAGTATGGCCTGTTAATGGGTTGGCCCAGTTCTTCTACTTCAACCATCTTTCAACCAGAAGGCTAGCCTTCGGGTTGAAAGATGCAGAAGTAGAAAAAAATAGATTGAACTGACTTAAGTTGGAATTTATTTATCTGAAATTGTCTATGTCCGGACAAAATATATTTCAGAAGTACCTGCATATTGACTCGTCTGCACACTCTCAAATTTTTAAACTCATTCTGCAATCATGTAAAGCTTCTGTGGAAAAATGGAGCATCTTTCTCCGCCTCTATCCCCTTCTCTGTCTGTTCCTTTTATATGGAGTCCGGCCCATATTACATTACTGGCAAACGCAGACGACGCAAACAACCGCCGTGTGGCACGTTCAGCACGTGGCGATTCGTTGCATGGGTAATTTGTGTTGGATATTTCATGTTCTCGCCTCACTCCTACATCTTTCACCAGAGGCAAAAACCGCACAGCGATATTCATTTACAACACGTCATTCAATTCTTATTATTTTTGCATCTTTGTCTCAAACACATAGTTCATTATCCCTTATTGGAACGGGCTCGTTCTAACGAGGTGTAATGAGCTATATTTTGAGACACACAGTTTAATAATATGAGTATCTGAGATTTTTTTTTTACAAATGTAGTCTGTTATTTGTTTTGGATACTTTGTTAACCCATTACCCAACGTAACGCCAAAAGCGGCCAGCGGTATTCTCAAAAATTGCCAATTAATTTTCATTATATTTTCAATTTTTGTCTCAAAAACATAGGTTATGACCCCTCATTGGAACGAGCTCGTTCCAATGAGGGGTCATAACCTATGTTTTTGAGACAAAAAATGAAACAAAATAGTCATTCAAGAATTTTGTTTGCAAGTGTCGTCTGCTTTTCATGTTAGGTAAAGGGTTATCGATGAGTTTGTAGTTTTATTTTGCTTGTGGTGATATTTCAACTTTCTTAAAAGTTTTTCTTTTTTTTTCCAACTCGTGTGTTCGGTACGAAAAAGTCGTCAACCTATTTCAACATCGTACTCGGATACACTCTCACTCTTTAGGTAAACAATGAAAGAGTATCAATCCACGTGAGTGCCTGTCCCTATCGCATGCCACGCCAGTCTGTCTTGTTGACAGAACACATTGCGAACGCTCATCCAGTCACTTAAACACACAGACTATTTACCGTCGCATAACTCATCGGCCCACTCGCGTGTGAACTTGGTGACACACGTGCCAACCTTTATTTTCATTGGGTGTACAAAACTGTATACAAATCTCTAGATTATGAACACCTCCTTTGTAATTATACAGCCTCAGTATCTCACTGAAATTAACAAAGACATGCAAAGACTGTCCGCGTCATAGTGTCTTTTCAATTCACCAACGAGGAATGGCACAGAGTGATGTAAACGCCTCAGTTGTTAAATCTAAACGAGTAAGTTGTATTATTATTACATTCAGGGACACAAGTCCGAGAGTGGGGGTGTCACGTGCATTTTTGTGTCGGACAGTGGTCGGGCGGAGTTAATATTTCTAGATAGTTATCTATCTTAAGCAAGAGGCGATTATTTTTCGCTGGATCGCCGCGATCGAATAGTTGGTAAACTTTTACACCCGATCACTAGGGGATACACACTGCGATTTTCCCCGATTTTGCAAATCCGTCGATCATGTGACCTATCCAATATGACGCCACACAATAAGCGAACGATTCATGTGACATAATGCCAGACGCTGATTGGTTTCTAGAAATTGTTCCGTTCGACTATGTTCACCAGAGTATGCACACGATCGATTGTATCGGCTATCTATTCGCGGGAATAATAAAATCGGGCGATAAGATCAAACATGCTTGATCGGTGCGATCGATCGCGCGAACAGCCCCCCCCCCCCCCCCCCCTGAGTTCTATCGCCGTCGCCGCACTGGGCAGATGGGCGAAATTTAGAAGCGATTTCAAAATCAGCGCGACCCAACGAAAAATAATCGCTCGTGTGACCCTTGTTTTAGTCATGGGCGTAAAAGGGGAGGGTGTCGAGCATAACCTCCTCAATAATTTTCTACTCATGACATTTTCGTCTCGAAGGGAGTTTTAGATGTCAAAACTCTCTTGCTTGGAAACACGTCCTTTCTTAACCCTTTACCCAACGAATCGCCCGCATCCGCCCGCGTAATATGCAAATTCAGCAGTTGAAAAAATATTATTTTTCAAAAGATTTCAACAAAACCATATCATGTGGCCCCTCGTTGGAACGAGCTCGTTCCAACGAGGGGTCACATGATATGGTTTTGTTGAAATATTTTTGAAAATTTAAAAAAAAATGATATTTAAAATAATAAATTTTTAATATTGTTTAAAGGGTTAACAGACTAGATTTGATAATTGGACTAACACGGGAGCACGGTGGCTCAGTGGTTACGGCATTGAACTTCAAACCGAAAGGCCCACGATTCGATCTCCGCCAGGGGCAACTGTGTTGTGTCTTTGGACAGGACATGTAATCCCGATTGGCCACGCGTGGAACGCTGGCGCCGTTTACAAAAGCGTACTGCATGTCGACGTTGCACTTGCCCTCAACCAATGCTAACCCTGCTTGTGTGGAGTTAGTATGTTGGGGAGTCTGACAGTTGCTCCCCGTTGCTCGGTGGTTATGTCAGAGTGCTCCAACTTCCTCCACCCGTAAAACTGTCCGACACGGCTGTCAAAAGTGTGGTTAAACCCCAATAAAATAATTAAGTTAGTTTGGATTTGCCTTACTCGATTCGGGCTGTTGAGGTCCAAGGATCATTAATCTGTATTACGGTTTCTGCCAATGAGATAACGACTTGGAAAGCACATACGTTAACACTGTTGCGCGTATTATTTTATTTATCCACAAATAAATTTTAACTGTAATTCACCGAGACGACCCGCGTTGTGTCCTTGGGCAAGGCACTTTATACCGGTTGCCTACAAGGGGGCACGGCGAAGCCGTGTACTAAGGCGTACTGCACGTCTATGGTGTACATGTCTTCAATCGCTGTAACCCTGCTTGAACAGAGTTAGAATGTTGAGGTAAATAAATAAAATATTTTAATTGATTTCAAAGTAATACACAGACAACTAAGAATTCTATGAAAGACCATTTAGAACATCACCAACTGGGTCGAAAGGCATTGAACTACCCTACTCCGGCCCAGCACACCTTCGGCGCGCAGAAACTATATCCTCCTCGCGAAAAATTACTCTTGACATTTTGTTGGGTACAGAGTCCCGCAGATGACATGTAAAGAAAAAGAATTCTCAATTCGTGTGAACGAACTGAATTCGTGCGAAGGAACTGAATTCGTGGGCACGAACATAATTCGTGCGAACGAGTTGAATTGAGTTGAGTAGGACTGAGACCTTTTTTTATTATAGCCTTTCATCGACACACAGAATAAAATGGATGTACCTGACAAATTGTTTTTTTTTAATTTAAAAATATTTGGATTAATTATCAACCTTTGACCTAACCCAGTGGCTTCTGGGTCCCACCACTGTATATAACGGATTGACAACACCTTAAAATGGTACACACGCATAAGAACATCCTGGAACAAAATACATTTGGGTGGTAGCTGGACGTGTCGGTGAGGGACAATCTCATTGGACAACAAAGTCAAACAGATATCCTCGACAGGGTTGTTGCTCCTCATACGACAACTGTCCTGAGTGTCCTCTCTTGATAAGCCTGGTCTTCGCGGATAACGACGTCCGATCGCATCGTGTACGCACCGTTGTCGGTTTCTCACGTTCAGAATTCAGCAACACACTGTCTCCTGGTTTGTCAGAAACCCCGACCTCAATCCAGTTTGGGACATGTTAGGTAGTCTTGTACGTCAAAGGGTGTCACAAATGTGATGTGTAAAAGCTGGATGCTCTGAACCAAGAACCCCAGCGTCTGATTCATGAGCTGAGGAAGTTTTCCGATAGTAGTAACACGCAACATTGACTCTTTAACCCTTTACCTAACGTGAAAAGCAGACGACACTTGCAAAATTAATTCTTGAATAACTAATTTTTTTCATTTTTTGTCTCAAAAACATAGGTTATGACCCCTCGTTGGAACGAGCTCGACGAGCTCGTTCCAACGAGGGGTCATCACCTATGTTTTTGAGACAAAAAATGAAAAAAATAATGAAAATTAATAGGCGATTTTTGAGAATAGCGCTGGCCGGTTTTGGCCGTTACGTTAGGTAAAGGGTTAAACATTTTTTACTTGCAGCAAGTAAAAAAGGTTTAAAAAGTCAATGTTGCGTGTAAGTTGCAACACTGTCTAACTCAGATTACAGTACGGAACAGGTGTGAAATCCCTTTGAGTGTCATGTTTGCCCCATAGGTTATCACAATATTTGGGGGGAATTTTTTTTCGCTCTGGCTACAGAAACATTAACTAATGCTCCGATGCTGTTGAATTCCGGTGACTTCTGCAATGGCTCCAATGGTATGTCCGTTCGGAGTGCGAATTTTGTAGCGGATTCAGACGCAGGTTCTCAAAACATGTCTTAACTTTTCTTTCCATGTGTACACAATAGTTAATTTTGCAATGTTTTTTCATTAAACTGTGTCCACATGTTTTAATCTTCACTTATTTCTGCAAATACAATTTGAATCTTAACAATTTTTGACGCCTTTGAACTGATGTATGACGAAATGCCCGTACACCCTAAATTTGCATCATTGACTTCATGTTTTGTCCCCAAAATACCATCTATGCCAAGGTGTTTTGGACACAATGGTACACGTGTAGGAGAGGCTTGCAGAAACCGGCTAGTGGTGGGGTGTGGCCGTCTTGTATTCCATCGGCGACTTGTGATGGACTCTCACAACCCCTTGAACACCATTTCCGGATCCACGCACTGCGTTGCAATGGACTGTATGCAGCCTTACGCGATATTTTATTTCATGTGTTTTTTAATAAAAATAAATCTACCATCCTCAGTTCCATACATACGCACGCAACATTTTGAAATGACTATTGTTTTGACTCTTTCTGATTGCAGACTAATAAACATCTCATTGAGCGGAAAAGAAGAGCGAGGATAAATAATTGTTTATCGGAACTGAAATCATTAGTCCTCAAAAGTAATTTATCAGATGTAAGTATACAGTAGTCAGGGACATGGCGACAGGGGTGTGTGGTGGGTGTCACCCCCTCAATCCTGGCAAAATTTTCCTATAGTTGGAAATTCGGAGCGCAAGTTATGAGTAGCTGGATATTCTATCTATCTGGATTTTAGAGCTTCTTTGGTGATGCCGATGTCTACTTTACTTCTCAAAATTCCAAATCGGTTCCAAATCAGCAAAAATTCTAACTGTTACTATTTACAACTATAGTGTACGCGATATCGAGCTTCATAAATATGCATGATGTCAATCGGTACGAGATTTCTATAGTAAGTTTACTTATAGTAAAAAAATAAATCCACGAAATGCACTTCAAGAAAATCACATCATGTAAAATCGTTATCCCGAGTTAATTCCATCATTCAGTTACAAAATGATGAAACATCGAAAATTGATCATTCCTGCATAAGATCTGATTTAATGTCAGGAGAGTGTGAATTGCTCAAAGTTCTCAACCTGCACATATTCAGTTCGCAGAATAATACCAACTAATAATAACCTGATAATTCTATCATAAATGTGTTGGCATTTCAGTTACTAGAACAAATTTTATGCCCCCTTTCATGGCTTCATTTTCAAAATGTTTCTCGGTAGTACATTTCCACCTAGGGGAGGAACCGGTAGGGGACCACCCCCTCTCAGCCCCTTCCCCTAGTTGGAAATTCACTATCCTGCAACCCCCCCCCCCCCCCCCCCCAATCGGAAACCTCTAGCCACGTCCCTGACAGTAGTTGTATTAGGAGAGCATCCCTTCCAATTCGAATGCAAGTTTGTGTGGAAAGAAAATGTGGCATCCAGTGATGCGACATCACAATCAACTATACATCCGTGAGAAGGACCAGTTATAACTTATTTCTACAACCCCATGGGTTCGTTGATCCTTTCTCTGATTCATTTATTATTTATTTATTTATTTATTGGCGTTTAAGGTCACATATTTCTGCACAATGGCTAATCATGACCACGACAGTTTTACGGTTGAAGGAAGCCGGAGTACCCGGAGAGAACCACCCAGCAACGGCGAGCAACTGTCAGCTCCTCAACATACCAACTCCACACAAGCAGGGTTAGCATTAGTTGAAGACAGGTGCACCATCGACGTGCAGTGCGCCTTAGTACACAACGTCACCGTGCCCCCACGTAGGCAATGGGGGTGAAGTGTCTTGCCCAAGGACACAACGCGGTTGCCACAGGTGGGATTCGAACCGAGGACCTCTCGGCTTGCAGCCTGCACCTCTATCTACTGAGCCACCGCGCCCCTCCTTTTTATGAAGTCCCAATAGAATGGCCCTCTCAAAATTTGATACAGTCTTACAATCATTTAGAAACACTTCGGCAAAAAGAGCTAACAAGTCGTCGCCTGAGTACTAGAATGTTCTATGTCCCATAGGGGACACAGAACATTCTAGCACTCAGGCGACGAAGTATGTAGTTTACTAAGATTGACCGGCCGCGTGCACGGCCGGAAAAATATCCCCGAAAGACCCAATATAAATTTAAATAGAGATATTGAGTTTTTACGGGTGTGAAATCAGGAGCCTGCATCAAGGATAAAAGGACCACAGAAGCCATCTCCTCATTGCCGGATTGTATATTATTCCGATCATGCGGCGTTTCATTTCGTCAAATATTCTGACCTATCAATTGGCATTTTTCTATACAGTAACTCCTAAATATCTGATCATTCTCTGCTGTGTCGCTGATTCCACCTGTTTTCATCCACGTAGACAAAAGTAGAAACGCGGATGTGGGCTTTCGCTGGCGAATATGTTTTTGTGTGGATGTGTTTTTTTTTTGTCACGTCTTCGTTTATCAAACTTACAGAAATTATATTCCTTACAATTTGAAATTTGGAAGTTGAAGGTCAAGGTCACATGGATACAAAATTCTGGATATGCTCTTAAAAGCATATAGGTAGGTAACTATCTCAGTCAAGTATGCATTGGTTGATGTTATCTGACACCCATCTCATGATCTGTGCAGTCGTTGGATATCAACCTATCTTGGCGAGTCACATCTGGGAAATCTGGTGACATATCGTCGCCTGAGTGCTAGAATGTTCTATGTCCCATAGGGGACATAGAACATTCTAGCACTCATGCGACGATATACTATCTGGTTGGCTCTATCTAGGCGAATCCATCCCAGTCGTCGTTGCATGTCGTAGTCTGCTCCTGCTCACACTATCCAGAGCATACTAACCATGATTGTCGCAGTTTTGAATTTAGCCTATCAATTTCTCAACTCAACACCAACGTTTGGATATCGATGATGTCACCGCCAAAAGCTTGAACCACTGAGCGACTACACATACACAAATGAAGTGAGAGTTGACGGTTTGCTTTCAGAACAGATGCGTCATAACGCATCTCAAACGGGGCAACGCCTACAGAGCATTGGCCTTTTGAAGCGAGTAAAACAACTTTGTCTCCACTTGAGATCCCGATTAGGACCATTGCTATAAACTTTCTCCTATAGATCTATTGCTGTGCACAAATAGCCTGAATGTGTGTTTTCTAGACTGAGTGTTTATTATATCTAATATTTACGTTAGTTGCCCTTATTGGATGCGTGTCTTTGGCCTCGAACAATTCTTATTTCGATAAAATATGTAGATTGCCAACGAACATATTACTTCTAAAATAAAAACTACGGAAACCCGATTTAATTTATTTATTTATTTATTAGTGTTTAAGGTCACATACTTATACACAATGGCTAATCGTGCCCGTGACAGTTTTACGAGCGGAGGAAGCCAGAGAACCCGGAGAGAACCACCGAGCATCTGTCAGCTCCTCAACATTCTAACTCTGTTCAAGTTACTCACAAGCAGGGTTACAACGGTTGAAGACATGTGCACCATCGACATGCAGTACGCCTTCGTAACTGGGATAAAGTGCCCTGCCCAAGGACACAACGCGGGTCGTCCTGGACGGGGATCGAACTCGGGACCTGTGGCATAGAAGTCCAACAATCTACCACTGAGCCACCGTTCTCCCCACCCGTTTTAATAAATTAACATAAATCAAAACTACTGAAAAAATGTTACGATGTTCTCTGTTAACATTCTTCTTTCGTTATCCCGCAAATAAATCCACCAGATATAGCTCCATTTGATATATGTGTTTTAACAATTTCGAAGGGTTGGTTTGCAAGATGTGCTATTTGGCGCAAGCTTGACGTGGTTGTTTCTGGTACCCCTAGTACCAAAATTTAGATTAGTTTGCATTTTATTGTTATTATCATAGTATATACCTCTGAAACTGACCCAGACAAATCCGGATCGATGTTATTTTTTTCTTCAAAATATCCCGAATGGAAAGAGAGCGGTAATAGTGGGCATTGACACTCTACGTACAAGGATTTAACACACGATTCCCAATACCCCAGAACCGACTCTAAGGAAAAATAACTATAGGAATTCTCATAGTCATCTTGCCTCAGCAATCCTATGGAAAGTCCTATAGCAAATTTTGCAGCGGCCGCTGCAAAATTTACTATGGGGCTTCCCTTAGTACCACCCTTGGCTCTATAAGTTACCCAGAACTGACACAAGATGTCTATGGGAATTCCTATACTACATTTTGTTCTTAGAGTATTCGCACTGGGTATGGGGAATACTGTGTTAAATCATTGTCCCTAGAGTGTCAGTGCCCTCTACTTCCGGTCATTCCTTTCCATTATGCCTCCTAAGCCGCAGTTACCTTAATCTCAATCTGAACAGCTAAAGCTTCTTAATGTACAAGAAAGAAAAAGTATCATCCATACTCTTCCCAAAGAATATTTTTTTTTTTGTAACACTGTCCATCCAATGACCATTTTGATCTGACAGCAGCTCGCTAGATTCGATTGCTGTACAGAAACACTATTTTGCATGCAGGTCCGGAGAGAGGAAATTAGGGTCTCAGGGTTAATTCTGTGACTGGCCCCCTTTCGGGAGTGTCGGGATACTGATGCAGATGCCGACGTCATCTGCCGCGTGTGCCGAAGGCACGAACGATGACAGGGAGGGAGAGTATCTCCCCCCTCCCCCCCCCCAGACAATTTGAAAATCAGTTATTAAATGGAGACTTCTGGCGGCTTTTTCAGATGAAAAATAACTTTCTTTTTTGGGGGGGGGGGGGGGGGCTGTCAAAATGCCATTTTGTGCAGTAGCATACAGAATGAGCACTCCCATTCCTTCATTACATGAGTGGCAAGTAATAGTCCAATACAACGGGCAACTTACCTTGCTGGTTCTTGCATGGGGGGATCAGGGACCCAGGGGACCCAGGCTTGGCACAGGCGTCAGAACTTTAGGGCCCAGGCCTGACCCAAGAATCCTGGACCAAGCCCTGGCCCCACCCTCTCCCGGCCCTGTATCCATGAACACTCCACAGGAGTTTGTTTCCTTAGGTTGTTCCTTATCCTATGTCAATGACTTTTATTGAGTAATTTTACTTCAACCATCTCGCCCATTCCTTGTGGAAACCGAAGTCCTTAATTACGTTGCACTCTATTTTGCACCACTCCATGCGCTATGGGAGGGGGGGGGGGGGGGTTATAGTGCGGTTCATGCAGTCTAAATTCCCCAAAATGCACAATGTTTGTCTCTTAAACCTTACCCATCTCACCTCTTACCTTCAACTACACGCCCTCAAATGTATGGCGGATCAGTTGGCTCGCTTCAACTATGCTATCTTAACTGCGACACTTGAAGAAGTGAGGATTCATTTCAAACTTTTGAACGTAAAATAACACTTTCGCTGCCATTAACCTGTTGGGCTTTATTTGAATGTTATTAATCTGCACAACTTTTTAAATTTTTTTTAACAAAACCATATCATGTGTCCCGTCATTGGAGCGAACTTGATGGGTTTGTTCCAATTAGGGGTGGAACGATATGGTTTTATTGAAAGGTTTTAATTTTTTTTCTACTGCAGAATTTGTATATTGCGCGGGCGGATGCGGCCGATGCATTGGGAAAACGATTAACCCTTTACCCAACATAACGGCCAAAACTTTCCCGCGCTATTCACAAAAATCGCTAATTAATTTTCATTTTTTGTCTCAAAAACATAGGTTATGGCCCCTTGAGCTCGTTCCAATGAGGGGGTCATAACCTATGTTTTTGAGACAAAAAATGAAAAAAATTAGTTATTCAAGATTTTTTGGGCAAGTGTCGTCTGCTTTTCATGTTAGGTAAAGGGTTAATTTACATAAGGCTGCAGGTTGAACACTTTTAATAGATTTAAAGTTTATCCCAGTCTGTGCCTTTTAACTGCACTGGCATGGTAATGGCATAAGCTACCATGAAACCGTCTGAGTGATCAATTCGGACTCCCGCGTTGTGTCAATGGGCAATTAACCCCGAATGACCACATGGGGGCAAGATGACGCCGTGTACTAAGTTGTACTACACGTCGATGGTGCACATGACTTCAACCAATCTAACCCTGCCTGTGCTGCAGTGCGGAGTTACGATGTTGGGGAGCTGGCAGCTGCTCGTCGTTGCTCGGTGGTTCTCTCCCGGTACTCTGGCTTCCTCTACCCGTAAAACTGACACGATCATGATTAGCCATTGTGCATAAGTATATGACCTTAAACACCAATAAATAAATAGATAAATAGCTACCATGAAAACGTCAGTGAATGCACAGTGTGACTACAGAACATTGTATCCGAAGAACGAGGCACTGATGTAAAGGTGTTTTTATTTCTTTATTTTAGCCCCCAAGGAATTCAAAACTGGAAAAAGCAGATATTCTTGAAATGACAGTGGATCACATTAAAAGCTACCAAAAACTGAATCAAGGTAGGTGACACACTACGATGTGCGTTTTAGCACATAAAAACCCAAGGCCGAGTTAGCTCAGTTCCGATCTTGTACAGTAATAGTTCGCTTTGCGATGATAAAAAAATATAACGAGAACAGTTGTTTTAAGTAAAGTGTGGGCATTTTAAATGAAAGAACATCGAAGCTGAATAAGTACTGATATATTTTTTACCCTGGATAAATGCACTGTTTTCGAGGCTTCTGTTACACCTTCTTCAAGAAAAAAAAGGCCGACAGTATTGGCATTTCTCCTCTACCCCAGCCGTTTGCTGCACTTTGAGGAGTTTGGAATTTATATATATATTATAAACTTCTTCTTGGAGATATACAGTACGTGGACAGTGGATTGTAACTAAATCACACGCGGAGTGGAGTTATCACCCAAACTATAACTTTCAAATTTTGTACATATCGACAAAAAACACAAGCAATGTTTCAGCCAATGGACCACCGGGTTTAACCCAGAAGTCCATTGGCTGAAACTTTGCTCGTGCTTGTTATGCTTTACAACAAATTTGCAATTATTGCTTGGAATCTCCACTCTGCGCGTAATTTAGTGATAATACACTCTCCACGTACCCCATGGTTCCCACCGAAGAAGGCCAATAAAGCCGAAGCGTTTGGGACAGTTCTTGCGCATTAGAATATTTACCAGAATTTTAACGAAAAGACTTCATATTATATTATATATGTATAATACAATTGTAACCTTTATTCTCGAATATCGGTCTCGGGGCGAGTCGTAAATGAAAACTAACATACCGGCTGAGTCAATTGCAACCTTTGGGTTTTTGTTGGCTCAGTTGGTATGGTGGCAGAGGATTTATGGCCAGGCGATTGGGTGTGGTAGATCCAGGATCGACTCCCGTCGAGGCCACCTTCCGAAAAAGTTTACAGTTTTCAATCCAGTGGCGCGGTGTTTGCACGATGTATGGTGGAATTCCTGCTTGACATGGGCGATATAAATTAAATTCAAGTAGTTGTATCTTCACGGATCTTCCATTAATTGAGATTCATGTGTTTAAAAGCTGTGGCCATAGACCATTATAACAGTAATCTGTTCCAGTTGCACTGGATGCTAGGGTAAACGATCCACGGGTAAATCTCACAATAAAATACAGGCTACTTGTAGACAATTACGTATCATCACAGAAAACAATTCCAACAATTCAGTAATTGTCAATTCTCGAATATCGGTCTCGGGGCGAGTTGTAAATGTAAACTGTCATACTGGCTGAGTCATTTGCAACCTTTGGGTTGTCGTTGGCTCAGTTGGTATGGTGGCATTTATGGACATTCGGCTGGGTGTCGTAGACCCCGGGATCGACTCCCGTCGAGGCCATCTTCCAAAAAGGTTTACAGTTTTCAGTCGGTGTTAGGACCAAGCCCGGTGGAATTCCTGCTTGACATAGGCGATATATATATGTATAATACAATATTATTTTATTACCAGTTCTGTATGAATGCGGTAGCCTACTTCCACTCATGCCAACATCAACTATGCGAGGCAAAAGCATGTATTGTTTCGTGTTCTGTTCACCACAACTTTCATTTTGTCATTTTGGAGTTTAATGTGTATATATTTATTGGAATCTTATGGAAATTCAGGCTTAAGATTTCCATGGTATATTCGTTTATTGTTATTAATATAGCATCTTCAAACTTCAATAACATTCTCGATGTTGCCCCAAGTAAAACAAAGTTGTCTTCTTGAGCCAAACCTGTACCCTGACCCCCCGGTCGTCTCTTTACGTCAAATGTGCTACGTATGAAAAATATGGCTTCTGGCAGTATTTTGCCTACGATTTCGGTAGTCAACATTGGCGGCGAAGTACAGGGCCGTTAAGTGGTTGCAGTTGTGATGGTGATGGCTATGTTTGGAGAAGACCTCCTGTCAAACGACACATTGTTTTCAACAACGTAAATCGAGTTCGTGTATGAAGTGCTGTTTGTTTCTAGATATACTTAAGTTGTTTTTATCGTATTTTGGATCACGTGATAAATAAAATCTTCAATTGGTCCCCAGTTTATAATATCATTCTTGAAATGCGCCCAGTGAATAAGGTGAGGGCCGGGCCAATTAAAGGATCGGCCCAGATCTAATTTACTGACGTTGTTTCGTAACTTTAACAGTAAAAAAGAGAAGATTTGGAAAACTTCTATTTTGGCAAATACACCCATAAGAAAGTATGAGCCAAACGTCTCGCTTCGTGTGCAGCGGTATAGGCAGTCCCGAAGCTAGGATCTCAAACTTTTGCGACATGGCGGGATGAGAGTTCAAAATTCCCAACAGTGTTCCCTGGTCGTTGAACGTCGGTTGGAACTTGAAACATAGCTCAGTCTACTTCTTCAAAACAATAATAAACTAATCAGACCCGAAACATTCGTTTATCGTTATTATTTTAAAGAATTACTGCCGTTTAATGAAAGTATTTCGATTAACCTTTTACCCAACATAACGGCAAAAACCGTCAGCGCTATTCTCAAAAATCGCCAATTAATTTTCATTTTTTGTCTCAAAAACATAAGTTATGTCCCCTGTTGGAACGAGCTCGTTCCAACGAGGGGTCATAACCTATGTTTTTGAGACAAAAATGAAAACAATTAGTTATTCAAGAATTGTTTTTGCAAGTGTCGTCTGCTTTTCATGTTAGGTAAAGGGTTAAAAAAAAACCCAATAATACACGAACATGTTTCATGTACATGACAAGGCAGTTATCATATACTTATAGCGAACGTATTCATCCCCAATATATATGAAACATAAAGGTGTTTTTGCATAATAAAAAATGTGGTTTCGTCAAATGGTCAACTTTTTATCAAATTAGCGGCATTCCGAGAGAATGTTGGCGTTCGACTATCAATATTCCAGCAGACAACAAAACTTCCCGTCAGAGTCAGGGAGCAGAGAATTGAAAAAAAACATATATTGGACAAAAAAATCTCCTGGTTCTATAGTGTGCCCATTTTACAAAGGAGGCATAAAAAATAGCATTCTTTTCTCTACCATATTAAATGGGCACAACAGATAACAAAACTCCCCGACAGAGTCAGGGAGCGCCCCACCCCACCCACCTCCGCCTCCAATCACCACATAGTTTCGAGTCTGTGGTAAGGACGCAGTTTTGGAAAAGATGTCCATGGGTTTTTCAGAACTTTTTCGCTCACCACATTTCACATTTTGTAGGTGATACCAACATGAATGCAAGTAGCCAGACCAACAAGAAGTCAACGCTTTACAATACCGGATACAGTCAGTGCATTTTAGATGTTCGGAGGTACTTTGAGAGATCAAATCATCACACTGATATCGAACAAAATCTAATGCTCCATTTGGACAAGAACAAGACCGAGGGTTTTACTCCGACCGTCAGTTTTAAGCGCATCCCCGACAGCGACAGATCGCACGATGCTGGCAAATCTGGTTTAAACAGAGAACAGATCTGTCGCCATGAATACTGCAAAAATGGAAGTGAAAAGCAAAATGACATGAAGGTGAACGAACTGAGTTTCAAGGACTGTAACGCGGTTTATATCATTATTAATGCCGACACACAGACTTCGTTTAAAGTAAATCCAAATGTTTACCCAGAAACTACAGCAAATCAACAATGTTTGCTTTGTTTAGACAGACGTGTCAATTTACAGTTTCCATCACATGTAAACGACAACGAAAAGAGCCAAGATGGGGTGGTACCACTAAATAATAATCGAGACGTCTCTTTTGATGTTACACAAAACGTTGGAAACAGCCACAAGACTTCTCAATGTTGGAGGCCATGGCATGAAAATTAGTCTTCACTCTTTGCAGTCCTCAGACGTTCATCTAAACGTCTTCACATGCCACAGGTGACGCGAGCGTTCCGTACGCTGCGATAAAGAAATAAATTATGGCTTTTCCTAAACATGTTGCTATTTTGGTACAGTGTTTTGGTTCTCATTTTTTATCTGCTGTACAACAAAGGCAGTAAACGCATAAACTTAGTCCAGTATCGGATATGGATTCGTTGCGTCAAAATTAAATTCTGTGATTTTATATTTCAATCTGCATATTGGTCTCACTGTAGTTAGTATTTGTCGTTGTTTTACAACGTGGCTCATATTAAAGGCATAACACCATATAGAAATTGCAAAATGCAACGAAAAATTGATATTTGTTACGTTATCGGAAACGCTCGTATCGCATTTAATGCACGTGTAAATGTATTGATACACGTAAAGACGTAACGCTGTTTCGATTTTAAGCGAAGACGCGTTGGAAATAATTTTCAAACACAAAAATATGATTTTAAAATATGAATAAAAAATCGTTTTGTAAATGTATTACCCGCGTGAAAATGCTACTTTTTCCAACAAGAAGAAGGCATCCACACGTTTTTTTTGTACAGGTGGCAATACAAGCAGAGAATTGATAAAAAAAACATATTGGACAAAAACCGCCTGGTTCTATAGTGCCCATATAAAAAGGAGGTATAAAAATAGCATTCTTTTCTTTACCTTGTTAAATTGGCACACAATAAAATCGATCACAATTGTTATCAATATAATTAGGTCTGGACCTAAATATGTCTGGTCTGAAACAAACGTATTACGCAACAAGCCTGCCTCACACAGCATCAGGCTCATTGGGTTACGTTTCTTTCAGTCTTCGGCCATACTTGGGTCCAGGTTCCCGTTATACTCCCCGCTCGTGGGTCGCCATAGAATTAACACTGGAACTTACCACTAAACCCAATCACTATACTCCCTGTCCAATTCGCTATAAGCGTTCTCATTGGGCCAGTGACCAGTCTAACTTTAAATGTTGAATTTGTAACTCCTTTTGGAAGATATTGTAAGATAAATCGGGCATTACCACCCTGGGAGTTCCCCGATGGTGTATTGAAGTTTCAACCTCATCTCTGGCTATATTTAGTCGTATCAGACTCGGCGATATATGACAAAGAGGCGAGGCGGAGATTTATTACTTTCCAAAGTGTGATTTACTGGGATTTCCGAGTTTGATAAAAAACGATAACTTCACAAGTAATTATGCAATCAACAATTGTGTCATGTATTCGTACGCGCAAACGAAGACGCTTTGCCGTAGGTGTAATGGCGACTTCATTGTTTTGTTTTTTAAAACCATTCACCAACCACGAAAAGCCAACGACACTTGCAAAAAAAATTCTTGAATAACTAATTTTTTTCATTTTTTGTCTCAAAAACATAGGTTATGATCCCTCATTGGAACGAGCTCGTTTCAATGAGGGGGGTCATAACCTATGGTTTAGAGACAAAAAAGAAAAAGATAATGAAAAATAATTGGCCATTTTTGAGAATAGCGCTGGCCGGTTTTGACCTTTACGTTAGGTAAAGGGTTAAATAATACAATTATCGTTAATAATTAAAAGTAATAAATGGAGTAATCGCTTGACTGGACTGGTTACGTGAAATAATTCATTCGAGGCGAGGGACTATATTGTAAAATACTCGTGCGCATTCGCGCACTCGTGTTTGTACAACGTCCCTCACCTCTCATGAATTATTTCACGTAACCAGTCCAGTCAAGCAATTACTCTCTATGTAATACACTATCCCGGAATCTTCCAGTCGGAATCGTCGATATGGGCCCAGAGAAGAGGTCAAGACTTCCATACCCCCCCCCCTCCCGGGGTGGCGATAGACCATTTTTTTGCGATTCCCACGTGTGCGACCTATACTCTAGAATATATGGCAAGCTTAATATCGCCGCGCGTTGTGACGTAACAAGACTCTTTTATGTGATTCGAAAATATCGAAACGAATTATCTCCTGTCTCACCGAAACTTTATCCATGTGTATTATTTATTTATTTATTTATTTATTGGTGTTTAAGGTCACATATTTTTGCGCAATGGCTAATCACGACCACAACATGAATATCAACTCAAGACAAGGGGTGAGCATTAATAAGCCATGTTGCCCATTTTAGAGAGGGTTTGCACCTCCCAAGCGTTGGTGACTGAGTCCTATTTTACCAGTAAAACAGAGCCTGTTTACCGCAGTGAACAGGCACTGCTTCACTTCCCTGGGTTCCCACGGGGATATCCATGTGTATTGTTCACACGTTCTTTACACGATCATGTGATAAAAATGATATCAAATGCATTCTACTGTACACAGAATTTATAGACCTCGTTCATTAAATTCGATTTGATCCTCATAAATTCTAGGCGAAAATCTAATTTCGTACACTCGATGTATTATTGCCATATAAAATAACTCATTTGTCAGTCTCTATTTACAGCGTTGGGTGGTCACGAACGAAACTACGAACAGAATTCCCAAATTTGCCGTGAGATTGCCTGTATATGTACATGCAACAACACAGATTCTTTGTGAGTATACTCAGCGGTGTGAGTATCCCAAAAGCTTCTCCTCGCTTCGACTTTATGTCAAAAGGGCGACCGGCAAGGCCTCTTTGCTGGCCCGATGCAACTGCGGAACTCTCTATGACGACGAGTAAAGTGGCAGATGGGTTAACTATTAAATATCCAATTTGTTGCCTTTTGTAACACAAATCCAAAGTAACGCGTCCTTCTGGTCTTGGCAAATTTATAGAGGGAGGCATTTAATGATAAACCAACACACGGACCCGTCTATCTAAATGATTGTTTGTAGACGCATTTATCGTGTTTGAATATATCACGATTTGTGATAGAGAAAATACCAGAATGTTGATTGTTATCAGCGTAGACGATTAACAGTAGGTGTTACCCGGAGGTCGAATTCTTCAATAAAAATTCAAGTTGGTAAAATTGACACAGTGAGAACAAATGGGACGAGAAAAATGGTTAACATTGGCCACTCACTATTCTCGTCTTTGAACATTCTGGTTATTGCAATAATCTGTTTTGCACCATTGGTGGGTTGCTTCTTTTGGTTTGATGAGGTCCCTGGATACTTGTATTAGACAATTAGATAAAGACCGTGACGTAAGCTTAACGTTGGGCGTTGGGCATTGAATGTCGTTAGGCATTCGTAACGGCCAAAACCGGCCAGCGCTATTCTCAAAAATCACCAATTAATTTTTATTATTTTTTCATTTTTGTCTCAAAAACATAGGTTATGACCCCTCATTGGAACGAGCTCGTTCCAATGAGGGGTCATAACCTATGTTTTTGAGACAAAAAATGAAAAAAATTAGTTACTCAATCATTGTTTGGCAAGTGTCGTCTGCTTTTCATGTTAGGTAAAGGGTTAAACTGGTACCATCAATTTAAACCTCTGTGGGCTGATGTGGGCCCCAATCTACAAATGACAAGCTGTTCATTATCAGGTTTGGCCAGAGCAGGTGTACATATACGGGAACAAATTTTCATTTGAATTGTTCCAAAAATATTGTCTGCACATTTTCTACATTTCAAACAAGACATCCACCCCCTACTAACGTGTGACATGTTCCCAGTTTAAGCCCAATATTCTCACATATAAAGAAAGCCTCCTGATGTTGTATTTATGTTAAGAGTGTGATGTACAACATCATCTTTAAGGTTTGAAACACAAATGATGGTATATATTAACTGATATATTGATATATTTTTAAAAAATTCAAAAAATTGCACAGGTTGGAAATGCACATTTTTGGCGCACTCAAAAGACCCACCCACCCCCACATCACGTCTTGCAAATTTTTGGTGGCCTCCCCCTGGGGGATCTATGATTGTCGTATAATTAGCCTAATGCAGTAACTGCTCTCTCTTCTCCACACGGAACACACAACATTACAAGTAGGGCTTAATATCTTCCCGGTTTTCTATAGTGACGGGAATGGGGATAAAATTATACTCAGAACTGGGAAATGTCCGGGATAATCGGGGGGGGGGGGGGGGGGTAGGAAAAAATTTGCAGACACCGATGCCGCCTTTTTGTTTTTGACCGGTCGGCGGACCCACCCACCCACCCCATGTAATTTGTTTCCAGTTTTACAATTTTTTCCGGGGTTATGTGAACCACCCACCCACACTAAATACATGCTTCTGCATCATCCTTCCCACCATACTGCACCATAACCAATTTTATCATACAGTATTGAGTGATTGACCTTGTACAGTAGGACAGGTCTTGAAAGAACATCCGTTTTATCAGACCAAAGTGGTCTCTTAAGGCAGATGGTCTCCCATAACAAATCAAATATAGAGTAAAGCTGGTATGTCCAGGTATGTCCATATAAAACATGGTCTCCAAAGACATCGGTCTCTTAAGGCATGTTCTATTGTGATTCATTAACACTCTTGAATGTCATATCATTAACTTTTTACCTATAGTTATCTCTCTATGTGTTCAGACATGTTGTAGAAACCAACAATATACATATACATGGTATTCGACAGTGTTCAGAGAGCTTTGTAAAATATCATACAAATTGTTGATTTTTTTTACTGCATGCATGAACCAGCATGGACTGACATGAAGAGAGATAATTGCGGATGAGAAAGTATACTTCAATATCAATGTGAAGGGTGTTGATGTAGCAAAAAAAAATCTCTATGCAGCCGCTGATTAGTGATCCATTTTAACTTGCATTATTCAATATGTCATACACTGTATCACTATAAGCCGAATCATGGCTCAGCCGCAGTAACAGTTTTATAATCCCAAATAACCCATGGTAGGTATCCCCTGATGACGAGTGTCTTTTTGTTGGTTCGTGAATGATACTTCACTGATTATGGTATACAATTTTGCCCAAAAGTGTCTGAGGAAAAAATTTGCAAGCATCGGAGATTTTTTTTTTGTCCTCCTTGACCACCCACCCACCCACCCCGGCATCAGTGTTTTGCAAATTTTTTCCAAGCCCCCCTCCCCACCCCCGGGATAATTTCAAGTAAATTTACGAGAGTAATGAGACGCATTTAGTTTGAGAAAATTAACATTTTACTGGCAATCTGCCATTTCCATACGGACAAGTTCTTTTCCTAAGAGAAGTGTGAAAATCGAAACCCGCTTCCAACTCGTCTTCATTTTCAGAATCGCTAGTTTTATCACCAATATCTCCTGGCGTCAATTCCATCTTCACTGCTGTCATCGGGCTCCTCTGCTTGAAGCAGGGGAGACTGGTGACGCCAGTGAAGAAGGAGTTGATCTTGAAGGAGGTAGTGAATATTGAGTGATACTAGTGATTCTGAAAATGAAGACGAGTTTGGTCTTTGAAGCAAGTGAAGATCTTGTTGTTGAAGAGAAAAGTCCTCCGGAACTAATTGAGAGCTACAATGATTTGGTGAAAAGGGTTGTTCTGGATGCAGAACTGTAAAAGGTTCAGGCATGGGAGGGCTGTCGAAATCTCACAAAGTTACGTTGAGGCGATATTTCAATTTAGAAAAAGTCGATTCAACAAGAAAGCAGTGCCATGCGTGATGCCCCGGGCATCGTAACCGGCTTTCGGAATCGGGAATTTCCGTTCCCAGTATTAAACCATAATTGCATGTTTCAATGTAAAGGTGGACGGCGTATGCAATAGTTCCCGTTGCGGTTCTTTTGCGAGGGGAGGGTGCTGGGGTAGCTGATGCGATGTTGCAGGCATCCGTGAAAGTACATTATTTGATTATTCCGGAAGCTTTCGTAACTGTTCACCTAACAAGGCTACGCGGCGAAATCTGCCGAAAGATGTTCTTGAATAAGTACAAAATTTCATTTTTGCCCCATCGACCTTCATTAGAACAAGCTCGTTTCAACGAGGAGTCATAAGGTGTGTTTTGGGGGAAAAAAATTAAAACATGGTTTGACATTTTTCGCCATTGGAAGAAATTTACGGGAAAGTTAGCCCCCCTCCCCTTAATTTCCTGAACCTGTCAATAATTTAACACTTAGGGTATGGGAATTTCATATAAAAATTGAAATTTCGAATTGATTGCGCATTTGTATCATCGAGGTGTGCATCATTTCACAAACGTCGGGCATTTTCCTGTCGAGTTGTATAAAAATACACAAGCAGGCTTTTTACAATTTTTCCCCAATCCTTTGAACGTTTGACTATCATTCTATGTTAAAACCCATTTAAAAATAAAAAAAAACGTCATTTTCACCATTTTTGAAGTTTTGGAACTTTTTTCTGTTCATTTTGTCAACAGTGTACGCATCTTGACATATAATACACACACTGTTCTCTCCCTTAATACAAAAGCCTTGGAGGGAAGATTTGGTAAATATTTTCCCCGTAAAGCATAAAAACTTTCAAATTTTTATTAAAAACACATTCACTAAACAAAGAGCCAAAGTGGACATTTATTAGTGTTGGGAGGCGTGATACTGACAGATATTATTAAAGATATTTATTTACTTATTGGTGTTTAAAGTCATATACTTATGCCCAATGGCTAGTCATGACCGTGACAGTTTTACAGGAGGAAGCCAGAGTACCCGGAGAGAGCCACCGAGCAACGCCGAGCAGCTGCCAGCTCCCCAACATCGTAACTACGCACTGCAGCACAGGCAGTGCTAGATTGGTTGAAGACATGCGCACCATCGACGTGCAGTACGCCTTAGTAAACGCTGTCATCGTGCCCCCATGTGGACAATCGGGGTTAAGTGCCTTCCCCAGGACACAACGCGGGAGTCCGAATTGATCGCTCAGACGGTCACCCATCCAGTGATTAACCGGGCTCGACGTTGCTTAACTTCGGCGATCTGACGAGAACCGGTTACCGCAACGCCACCGCGCCCCCTATTAATAAAGATGAATTATATCTGAAGAGGTTGCTTCTAATATGCTTGCCATAAAAAACCAAGTTTCCTTTTGTAACTTTTAATAAATGAAAACAACAGACAGCTCCTAGAGCTGTCTGTTGCTTTCGTTTATTAAAAGTAACAAACTGAAACTTGGTTTTATTTTCTACTGATGTAATAGGTTTTTCTCAACAATTGGTTCTTCCTCATTCATCTTATAAGTTCAAGGGAGATAACTTTATTGAAAGCCAATTTTCATGACTATATTTATTCATTTATTTATTGGTGTTTAAGGTCACATATTTCTGCACAATGGCTAACCATGACCGTGACAGTTTTACGGGTGGAGGAAGCCAGAGTACCCGGAGAGAAACATCGAGCAACGGCGAGCAACTGTCAGCTCCTCAACATAACAACTCCACACAAGCAGGGTTAACATTGGGTGAAGACAGGTGCACCATCGACGTGCAGTACGCCTTAGTACACAGCGTCACCGTGCCCCCACGTGGGCAATGGATCTGAAGGGTCTTGCCCAAGGACACAACGCGGTTGCCGCAGGTGGGATTCGAACCGAGGATCTCTCGGCTTGCAGCCTGCACCTCTTCCAACTGAGCCACCGCGCCCCCTCATGACGATATAAGTCAGGGATATGTGTTTGATGGACGAATGTGATGTTGGAGAATTATTATCATGGTTTCATTTGGTTTTTCATCTTTCAGTGGACTTCTTGTCTGTTGTTTTCGTTTATTAAACATAACAAGCGGAAACTTGACTTTATTTTCTACTGATGTCATAGGTTTTTCTCAACAATTCTTTGATTTTTAGTTGGACATTCCTCGACCGTCTAATAATTGCAAGGGAGATAACTTTATCGAAAGTCTCGTGGAGCTCTGCCAAAATAAGAACTAATATACTAAAAGCCTATATTGGATGTACGAAGGCCAAAGAGGTCTATAAACATTTATTGGTTGTCAGAGGATTTTTCGATAAATTACAAGATTTCTTATTCAATTTACAGGAGCTTTATTTATTTATTTATTTATTTATTTATTTATTTATTTATTTATTTATTTATTTATGCTTAGCACCACATCAGCATATAAGACTATATCGTGGCGTTAAAAACTATGCTTTATAAAGTAGGTCATTATTTTCCATGAAATAAAAACGAGTCGATGAAATATGGAAAGAACATGGTCAGAAAAAGTGAGTAGCGGGAAAAAGTTTGAAGTTATGGCAAAAGGACTCCAGTTGTTTAAAGAATACTGCGTAAATCAGCCGATTGAGGAGGTATGAGTTATGAGTGTTAAAAGGAATAAAAACAATATAAAATTTATTAAAAAGTTGTATTCCTTGAAAAGTGCTAGAATGTTATGAGCGTTCATGTTCTAAAGCAAGTCTCAGAAAGACACTGAAGTAAAGTTCTACCGTCTGCAAATCTGTACACTGCAAACGCAATTGCTCCATTGTCAACACTTCGTCCCTTCAGTTCCAGTGTGTTCTATGTGTCAATAGGCACACAGAACACTTTGGAACTCAGGAGACGACTTTCTGGCAAGAAGCACATGTTGGTTGCATACTGCCGTCCAACAAAAAGGAATGTGTATGTCTCGTGTGACCAATGGGACATTTTGTCAAAATAACAGTATTTTCTACAGAGGTTACGAGACGAGTAATTATTATCACTAAAATTAGAACGGAAGCTATGGAGCTTGTTATTTCGTCGGCTGAGTGCTAGAATGTTCTATGTCCCACAGGGGACATAGAACATTCTAGCACTCAGGCGACGATTTGTTGCCCCATTCATTTCCGCCTGCCAAAGAGATTTGATAAACTTATTGATATGTGTTTTAAAATCGCCGAAGGGAAGTTTAAAATAAGTGAGATGCTTGTTTAAGGCCAGTTTTTCTGCACTGTCTGCTCTGGTGTAACCAGAGATATCAGGATGTCCAGGCAACCAGCAAAACGCGATATCATATTGGTCAGACATGATAATATTGAACTTCACAAGAAGTTCCAAAATGAGAGGGTTCTTTAACCCTTTACCCAACGTAACGGCCAAAACCGGCCAGCGCTATTCTCAAAAATCGCCAATTAATTTTCATTATTTTTTTCATTTTTTTGTCTCAAAAACATAGGTTATGACCCCTCGATGGAACGAGCTCGTCGAGCTCGTTCCAACGAGGGGTCATAACCTATGTTTTTGAGACAAAAAATGAAAAAAATTAGTTATTCAAGAATTATTTTTGCAAGTGTCGTCTGCTTTTCATGTTAGGTAAAGGGTTAACTTGGGGTTGAGTAAAGGTGAAAGAGAGTCGGAAAATATAATCGATTTCCTTTACTGTACATTCTCGATGCCTTCAATCACAAGATGTACTGGTTTGACCTCAGCCGTGAAAATAGAGCTTTTGTTTGGTAGTTTACTCTTTTTATTATAAACAGGTAAACTTGTGTTGAAGATAGGGTAACTGGTTTGGTATTTGATGCAATTAACCGGATATTCGGGTAACAGATGTCCAATTAAGTGAGCCTCGCTGTACCAATGAGAACTTGTGTACGACAATCGGTAAAAAAGCACGTCGTCACTTATCGGCAATCCTGGAAATAAGCAGACTGTTATCTGCATAATTTGGTTCCTCCGAGGGTAAATTTGGTGATTCTACCCAGCATAGCAGGGTAGCATCACTAAATTTACCCTCTGTGAACCTCCTCAGTCTGAATCAAGAGCTCAGACCTAAACAGAAAGAGGTACCCAGAGGATAAATTGGCCCACTGTATGGGATAGCATCAGCAAATTCACCCTCCGGGGACCTCAGACTGCAAATGACAGATTGCTTATTTCTGGGCTTGCTTCTCGGGTTTCCGTTGGGAAGTCATGTTGAATGTCAGCTAACAAAAAACTGCAACACTGTCTTCTTACTTACTGAACACTTGAAAACAGACATATTACTTTCTTTTTGTCTGAATAATGCTCTTCCATTACGGCTCAAAAATAATGTATTATGTCAGACGACATTATGGTTGGTGTCGGATGTGACTAGGTTTATGGCTTACCTGAGTATTTAGAAGTGAATTACAGTTTTCATTATACACACTTCTGTCAAAAGTAAGAAATATCATCTGTTAGGCGAGACATTAATTATACATAAATTTTTCGACCTATCGACCTTCACGAGTTTGCAAAATTACTGCAGCGTATGTGTAAATTGTTTGAATTGAAAGCTAAAGTTAAATAGTTTGTTGTTATTTAAACATTCAAACATCGCCAGTCGTGTGACAGAAAATACGCACGGACGGTGGGTCCGTTATAAAGGGGATCACGATACGACTTTTTCTCAGGTGGCATATGATATCTACTCTGGCGCACTGTGATATTTCTGGATTCGAAAAGAGAAAATAATTAACAAATTTAGGCCTAAAAAGTTAAAAATCTGTTTGTCCTGCATGGTCATTTTGGCTACCGCAAGCTCCCTTTTTATAACCATTCACAAAAATCGCCAATTAATTTTCATTATTTTTTAAATTTTTTGTCTCAAAAACATAGGTTATGACCCCTTTCGAACGAGCTCCTCGAGCTCGTCCCAAAGAGGGGTCATAACCTATGTTTTTGAGACAAAAACTGAAAATAATTAGTTATTCAAGAACTCTGTTTGCAAGTGTCGTCTGCTTTTCATGTTAGGTAAAGGGTTGAGGTCAATTTACATCGCAAACACAATAAAAGTATAAAGTAAAGTAGCCGGAAACGATCCTTGGTTGGGCAAAGTTCTCGAAGTGTCCGAACACCCTCTGACAGCATCAATGTTGGGTGAATGCTTTCACAGGGTTCATACAAAAAAATTGTTCAAAAAGTTCAAGGGTTTTTCAAGGGTTTTTCAAGGGCTTCTTCTTTTTTTTCAAGGGCTACATATACTATTCAGCTTGTTGTATGAGCTCTAAAAATCTAAGATTCATGTGACACGGATCTGACTTTGGAAGTCAGGAAGTACTAGTACCCAAAGTGTGATCTGTGTTACAGTAAACTTGGTAAAACGTTCCAGACTTTTTTATGTTTTTTTTAACTGAGCGACACGAGCGCAACAAACAAGTAAAAGGCGAGTACACATATTTACAATGCCCAGGAAATAGCTTGGTATTCAAGGGTTTTTCAAGAGATTTCTTAAAGTTCAAGGGTTTCTCAAGGGCTAATTTCAAATTCCAGGGTTTTTCAAGAAAAAACTCATTTTCAAGGGTTTTTCAAGAGCTGTATGAACCCTGTTTCACAGCATTCCGTCCTATCGGGTTGGGAAGATTAAATAGCTGCCCCATGTGCGGAGAAAGACGCTTTAACCCTTTACCTAACCTGAAAAGCAGACGACACTTGCAAAAAAAATTCTTGAATAACTAATTTTTTCATTTTTTTGTCTCAAAAACATAGGTTATGACTCCTCGTTGGAACAAGCTCGACGAGCTCGTTCCAACGAGGGGTCATAACCTATGTTTTTGAAACAAAAAATGAAAATATTTTGAAAATTAATTGGCGATTTTTGAGAATAGCGCTGGCCGGTTTTGACCGTTACGTTGGGTAAAGGGTTAAATGCAGATAGAGACGTCTTCGAGGTATTCGAGAATAGAGAGGCCACAAAATTGCTGCAACGGAGGTGATCCCACATACCCGTGCCTTTGGATCAAGGGGGTTGTTAATTTAACCCTTTACCCAACGCAGACGATTTCAAAATTTATTATTTTAAATATCATTTTTTAAATTTTTTCAAACAATTTCATCAAAAGCATATCATGTGACCCCTCTTTGGAACGAGCTCGACGAAAGAGGGGTCACATGATATGATTTTGTTGAAATTTTTCGAAAAATAATACTTTTTCAGCTGCTGAATTTGCATATTACGCGGGGGATGCGGGCGATTCGTTGGGTAAAGAGTTAAGTTGTATAACTTGCTCGTCAGTGAGGGCTCGCACTACAGGCGTTGGATATCCGGTGTCTTAAGCTGAAAATACCAAGTAATCGACCCCGAATAACCAATATAGACTTTTCAGATATTTTCATTAAAAATACACGGAAGATACCATGTTGTATCATCTTGGTGAAGGGTTAAAAAATAACAACAGTAAAATGTACTTTGATAACATATAATAAAGCAATGAATAATACTACATGTATAATCATGGTGAGACTGTGGCGTTAATTAACTGTTACGAAGCTCAAGCAATTAGCGTAGCATCATTAATACTTTTTCAAGCAACATGATTTCGTTGTGCATACCCCGGCGTGGGGATCATGAAACTCTTTCCACCAACTGGATTTCAGCAAATATATATTAAATATGTACTGCTCACATTTTGCTAAGGATCACCCCTTCCCATCTATATATTTGATACATAAAAGGTCAAATTATGTGTATTGTTTTAAGTTTGTTCATTTGTTCATTAAGGTTTAACACGACCTCCACAAGCTTTGATCATACCATGTCAGGGAGTCGGAGTACCCAGAGAGAACAACTGAGCAATGGCGAGTAACTTTCGGCCTCCCTAATATACCCTGCTGACACAAGCGGTCAGCATTGGTTGAAGATAAGTGTTACGTTGACATGTTGTACATCTATGGTCGACGCGCAGTATTCCCACGGGTCACTTGCTTTCAAACAGTGCTAACCCTGCTTGTACCAAGATGATAAATCAGAGAGTGCGAAAGTTACTTGGCATTGTTGAGTGCTTTCCTATGGGAACTCTAGTTTTTGTACCCGTAAATTTGTACAACTTGATATGACCCAGACTATTAAAAGTGCCACTGCTCCTCAATAAATAAACAAACAAATGATGTACCCATATTCCTTTCATGTTCAAATTATGTTGACGAATGGGGAGTGATCCTAAGCAGAATGTGAGTAGTATATATAATGGATATCTCGATACTCAGAACCAGCTACAGTTCACTCTATTGCCCATTTAATAGTGCCACGAGAGGCTGAAATTTCAAACAGAAAATTCTTCCCACAATGCAACCAGGAATTAAACTAATTCAATCTTATTATCAGAGACCGATGCGTGTTTCCCATAATACAACTAAGAATTTAAAAAATTCAATCTTGTTTGACAGAGCCGAGCTCTGTCAAACAAGTTGATTTGGTCAAATTCATAGCTGCGTTATGAAGAAATTTTCAAGTTGAAATTTGTATTATTTATGTTAAATGCCATTTTCAGCAACTATGGCCATCGTAAGAGCCCAACATAGGTATGAAGTCAAGTTGATCTAATTGTTTGTATACATACTGCCTACTTTAGAAGCATTTCCCACGGCGTTGGTCATTAAGTCATTGTTTGTTTCGCCATTGTATTGATTTTTTGTATCATCTTAAGGGAGCGGAGGGTACACTAAGTGGAAAGGACTTGTCCTCCTATCCCAATTTGCAAATTATTTTTGGCAAATAAAAATATGTTTAACCTAACCTATTAAGTCCTACGTTAGCAGTAAAGAAGAACTTGTTTACCACAGCTCCACTTCCCGTGGTTGCCACGCGGGTGAAATTTGGATACCTCAACATCATGTGCAGAAGGTTAATGCCACTTTCAGCATCTATATCTATAACGTGACCACAACACAAGTATAAACCCAATGATATCCAATAATTTTTATTTATGGCAACGACATTACCGCACGACAAGTAAACAGTCAGGTTTAGCCAACTGATTGTAATATTACTGCCCTTTCCAGAAGATTCACAACACTCCATGCGCTGATTATCGAGTCCTTTTATACCAGAAGAATAGGAGTTGGCTATTGCTGTAACCAAGCCCACTGTCCGGGATCCCAACGTTCATAATATAGCAGAACAGCTGAAATTGTCTACCAGCGTAAACATGTGCCATGACACTTCCTGCGGTTACCACAGAGAAGCTGTTGTGTAGTAACGGTTAATCCATTGAACCAGGTATACATAAATTATAACGTAAAAATGGCGGGCGACGACCATACTAGTGAATGGATAGGGCTATTTATTAATTTATTCATTGGGATTTAACCACACCAGGGTTTGCAATCGGTACTGGAACCGATACCGGCGGTACTCCGCCTTTTAATCGGTACCGATTCCAATCCTTCAGAACCGACGGTTCCGGTACTCGTAGTTATATGTGAATGTGATACACGAGTAACACGACGGAATCTACACGGGCAGTAAAGTGTTAATTGAATGTTTCCATAATGTTGGAACTTCAGAGACTCGAGTCCCACCACCCCGTCCCCTGAGGTCCAATGTTTTCTATGTGCCTACTGGGGTTGCAGGCTTTGATGAGAATTGCTGCAAACAACAAACTGAAAAATAGATTTTCAGTTTTTCAGCCCAAATAAAACGTGTTTATTGATTGAATTTGACCCACAAAATCACTGTTCACTCATTTTTACCGATTAGAGTTTACACGAATCGACTGCGATCGCCTTTTCAGTATGGTACCGGTACCGAAAACAGTGGAAACGACGGTACTTTGCAAATTCTGAACCACACTTTCGACAGCCAGGATCACCTCGCGTCCAACAATTTTACAAGTGGAGGAAGCCGGAGTACCCGGGGAGAACCACCGAGCAGCGACGAGCAACTGCCAGACTCGCCAACGTACATGCTCCACAGAAGCAGGGTTAGCACTGGTTGAAGACAAGTGTACCATCGACGTGCAGTACGCCTTAGTACACAGTGCCACCGTGCCCACATGAAGGACATGGCTATATAATTAAAATATCGTTGAGCCTTCCAGCAAACACAAAACAGATCTGTCTACTCCGCTGTGGATAGTATCGTATCAAGGGCAGTAAAGACTTCAATCAGTTTGGGCTAAGATCAGAAGCAAACTGTTTTTCTATTAGACCTTCGTGGTATATGCACATTTTATACATCCAATGCCATATAATGGATTTGAGAGGGTGTCTTTACTTTGCTTTCTTTACTAACATATTAATAATAAATACGTTGGCCAGCCGTTGATTTGTAGTGGATCTCAGATGAGATGAGAAAGCCTTCAGTACCGCTACGCTCCTTCCTTGCTTCCCTCCAATCATTCCAACACATAGAAACGAACGGTTTGATAAAACTTATTTATTTATTGGGGTATAGGTGCACTTTCGACAGCCAGAGTCACCTCGTGAAGGACAATTTTACAGGTGGAGGAAGCTGAAGTACTCGGAGAGAACCTTCTAGCAACGGCGAGCAACTGCCTGACTCTCCAACTACACACAAGTAGGGTTAGCATTGATTGAAGACAAGTGCACCGTCGACGTGCAGTACGCCTTAGTACACAACGCGACCGTGCCCACAAGTGGGCAATCGGGTTAAATGCCTTGTCCAAGGACACAAAGCATTCACCCCTTGGCGGGGATCGAACAGTGGACCTTTCGGTTTGAAGTCCAATGCCGTAACAACTGAGCCACCACGCTCCCGTTTGATATCTCGTCCTTCTATCTTCTCACTTTCACTACGAACCACACGTACTCTCTCCCTTGCATAATCAGCTACCCACATATTCTTCTTTCTCCTGCCCCATTTCCTCATTAAACCACAGGTTAACCTTATTCTGTCTGACCAATATTTTGGACATTCTAAGAGACAGTGTTCCAAGATCTCCATTACTTTCAAATTAAACATTTGACACTGTCATTCACAGTCTTTCCCAATTTCCCCAAGGCCTCTAGAGCCTTCGATCTCAATTTGAACAACAAGTGTCCTGTGAAGCCTAGAAATTCTATTCCATTCGAAATTATTCAGATGAATTCGGAAATTTTCTAATCGTCGATATATTCTCAAAGTCTCATCAAATGTCTCCGCCAAAACTCTCCTTCTTTTTGGAAGAGTTCAAGGAGGTTCCGCTGCTGAAACTATAAAGATTCCGTTTCAAGAATACTCCGATTTTTGATTAACCTGGAATAAAAGACGAGTCGTCAACGAATACAGTATTTGAGTAGTGACCAGGGACCAATACAAAACAACTTTTACAGTTGTATTTTTTAGAATTGTATTTTCAATTTTTAGAAATGACTAATTGCAATGAAACTTACGCATTTCATTTCGAAGATGTGGCAATTTGCCAGTTGGCAAATAGCCATATCTTTATACTGCTAATGATTCATTGTATATTCACTTGTAGAAAATACATTTCGGGAAAATACAATTGTAAAAGTTTTATAGTAATGATCCCAACTCTGGAGAATGGCAAATTTTCCGACTGTAAGACGGTGTAATATCAACAGTTTTTGTAGTGGGGGCAATTCGAGATTGGATTCGATTTGAAATTCTTGACACGATTCGATTCGGGATTCTATTC
The DNA here is from genome assembly GCA_031216915.1 of Pictodentalium vernedei. NCBI lineage: Eukaryota > Metazoa > Mollusca > Scaphopoda > Dentaliida > Dentaliidae > Pictodentalium > Pictodentalium vernedei. Next base: position 65,021,912 of record CM062290.1, on the reverse strand, counting down.
GACCTAAACTATGAGGTTAGCAGGGCTCTTCCCCGGATGTGCCATCCAGGCACTCTTTAAGTCTGGCCTCTCGTTATTCCACAAACCATGCAACACTTTATGCATACCAGGTTAAATGGCTCAGCGGTTTCCACTACACGGCGTCCCCATGGTAACGCTAGGAAGTGCAATATGAAGGAAGACAAAACAAAAGCAATCTTTAAAAACAGCATATAACCATGAAATTACCCTGATCGTCTGCAGATGAAGAAACATGTTCTGTCACAACCTTTCCGTACAATATTGAATAAGAAACAAAAAACGACGATACAATTTTTTTCTTCTGATTTTAGTTAACATGGAAGACAAAAACACTAACCGAACATAACACAGGATTCAATAGTGTACAGCAATGAGGTTTATTTGGTTGGGAAGTTAATGGAAACTGTTAACCCTTCGGACCCTATTGGTATCGTCCAAATCAGTTCAAGGGAAGAAATTGGAAGAGTCAATATTTATTATTTGGCGTAGACCAATAAATAATTTCAACGTGCAGCCTAAGGGCTGCAAGTTGAAAATATTGATTAGTCTACCTATTTATTTATTGGTGTTTCGGGGGGGGGGGGGGGGGCGGTGGCTCAGTAGGTAGAGGTGCAGGCTGCAAGCCGAGAGGTCCTCGGTTCGAATCCCACCTGCGGCAACCACGTTGTGTCCTTGGGCAAGACACTTCACCCCCATTGCCCACGTTGGGGCACGGTGCCGTTGTGTACTAAGACGTACTGCACGTCGATGGCACACCTGTCTTCAATCAATGCTAACCCTGCTTGTGTGGAGTTGGTATGTTGGGGAGCTGACAGTTGCTCGCCGTTGGTTCTCTCCGGGTACTGCGGCTTTCTCCACCCGTAAAACTGTTACGGTCATGATTAGCCATTATGCATAAATATGTGACCTTAATCACCAATAAATAAATATAATAATTGGTGTTTAAGGTCATATACTTATGCACAATTGCTAATCATGACCGTGATTACGGGTGGAGGAAGCCGGAGTACCCGGAGAGAACCACCGAGCAAGGATGAGCAGCTGCAAGCTCCCAAACATCGTAACTCCGCACTGCAGCACAGGAAGGGTAGACTGGTTGAAGACATGCGTACCATCGACGTGCAGTACGCCTTAGTACACGGCGTCATCGTGCCCCTACATGGACAATCGGGGTTAAGTGCCTTGCCCAAGGACACAACGGGGGAGTCCGAATTGATCGCTCAGAGATTGGTTAGCAGCATACTACTTGATGAAAGTATGACGTATCATGTCCCTGGGCAGGAAAGGCGCCCGCTCGGCTCTAAAGGGTTATTTATTTATTTATTGTTGTTTAAGGTCACATACTTCTGCACAATGGCTAATCATGACCACAACATGGAGATAAAGTCAAGGTCAGTCAATCATTTATACCCCATGCTGCCTATTTTAGAGGACTTGCACCCCAAGCTTTAGTGACTGGGTCCTATTTTACCAGTGAAACAGAGCTTGTTTACCACAGTAAACAAGCACTGCTTCACTTCCCGGGGTTCCCACGGGGGGCTCTAAAGGGTTAAACTACATACAGATAAACTAACAGTAGAGTGAAATGCTTGCCACACACTTTAGCTTTGAATCTATGTATTTATTTAGTTATTGGCACTGAAGGTCATTTTCTGCATATTTAGCTATGTTATGCACGCAACGTAGGCACGATGTCAAGTTCCACCAATCGTTTATGCCCATGGTTCCAAATTTGGAGAATTTCCGCCTAAGACATTGACTGTCGTCACTCATTTGATCAGTAAAACATAATTTCTTTACTACAGTAAACAAGCACTGTTCTAAGCTACCCATAAGCCACAATTCTTTTTTACCTTTACCGATACCAACCAGTGACAATGATTGTTGAAAAGCCCTACCCAAGAGCTTTCCAAGAATCAATATCAGGTGCTGACACCATCAACCAAGAAAGCTCTCCAATAAATTGCAACAAAACAAATCCAGATGAAGACTTTCTGACTACCAATAGTAATCTAGCCCTTTACAGGTAAGTTTCTTTCATTCAGCTGAAGATGCGCTATCATGAAATACATTGTTGGAAAGAGCCCTGCGAGCCCTTTCCATTAATGTTTTACACCACAGTACTTCACCAGCATAATTAACGAACAATCATTATTTTATCATGTCAATTTAACCCTTTACCCAACGTAATGGCCAAAACCGGCCAGCGCTATTCTCAAAAACCGCCAATTAATTTTCATTATTTTTTCATTTTTTACCTCAAAAACATAGGTTATGACCCCTCTTTGGAACGAGCTCGTTGAGCTCGTTCCAAAGAGGGGTCACAACCAATGTGTTTGAGATTAAAAATGAAAAAAATCAGTTATTCAAGAATTTTGTTTGTAAGTGTCGTCTGCTTTTCATGTTGGGTAATGGGTTAAAGTAGATCATGGTTGAATTTTAATGCTATCTATTTATTTATTGGTGTTCAAGGTCAGTTTCAGCATCTATGGCTATAGCATGGCCAGAACACAAGTGTGAAGTCAAGTTTAGTCCATTATTTAAACCTTTTCTGTACACTTTAGAGGACTTCCAAATCAGGTCCTATTTTACCACTAAACCAGAACATGTTTACCACAGTAAATCAGCACTTCCCAGGGACTGGGTTCACACAGAAACTGTTCTCTAATCCCCAGTCCTGTAAGCGAACAAACAACTGGTGGATCAATAAGATCATCTGCCTGGTTTGTGCAGGCCTGAGATTCTGTGTAAGCTGGAAGTGTTCTATGAAAGAACACAAGCACTGCACCACATATTTTTCACATATCAAAGGTCATGCTATAATGGAAAGTAACTCAGGACTCAGTAGGTATATGTAATACTGTCTAATATACTGCTATCAAAACAATGATATTTCTTTCGGTTCATTTTCACACATCCATATAAATACAAGTGTCATTAGTTTTTAAATATTCAAGATATGTTGTTCATTTTTAATAGTATAAATAAATAAATAATATATACACAGAAGGGTTACATATATAATATTTGAAAATAGTAAAGTGTTTAACCCTTTACCCAACGCAGACGATATCAAAATTTATTATTTTAAATATCATTTTTTAATTTTTCAAAAAAATGTCAACAAAACCATATCATGTGACCCCCTCATTGGAACGAGCTCAATGAGCTCGTTCCAATGAGGGGTCTCATGATATGTTTTTGTTGAAATATTTTGAAAAATTTAATTTTTTCAACTGCTCAATTTGCATATTACGTGTGTGGATGCAGGTGATTCGTTAGGTAAAGGGTTGATGGAAGCAGCTAAATTAAATTCGAAGCACCACTCAGTCAAAGCAAACATTTAATAAAGAAAACACAAACCAACATGGTACAAATAAAACAATTACATAATGCTGGGCTTATATTTAGTATTACAACCTTGAAACCAATCTGGAAAAAAACCTCACAAAAATCATTATAATACTGCAATTACAACAGCAGTCAGAGATTTTTAAAGATCGCGATAGAGTTGTGATTCAGTCAAAATTTCCTGTCCACTTTCCTATCCCAGAACACCATGGAATCTTACTTATCAAAAAAGAAAATTGAGAACATTGAACTCAGGATACTATTTTTCTTTTTTCTCTCGATGTGGTCTTTATTTATTTATTTATTTATTGGTGTTTATGGTCACATAGTCCTGCACAATGTCAAATGGATATACAGTCAAGTCCAGCCCATCATAGAAGATTCCACTACAAGCACTGGTAATCGGGTCCTATTTTACAAGTGGAACAGAGATGGTTTACTACAGAAAACAAGAACTGCTTCACTTCCAAGGGTTCCAACAGTTACAGAAGATGCAGCCTTAATTTTGCAATATTTTATTTATACAAGAGGCCCCATGGGGCTTGAAGTACTCATCTTGAATAGAACACAATATAAACAAGAGTCCAAGAATGCGTCTGCATTAAGCAATCCATCTCCATAGGATACACTGTCAATCCTTGAGTCCCTCATGAGCGATAAAAATCCGGGCATCATGCCTTTTTTATCAGTTGATCATAATGTAAAATGTAGAGCTCCCATATGAAGCCCCTTGACACAACCTATGTGGATTAATCTCAGTTACACACCTCTAGACGGTACTGAATACAAATTTTTTAATTCTTCAGCAATATGGCCAATTCTGGCTCCCATAGGGAGCCCAAATATTAACCCAGGCTATTGATTTGAACAAAGTTGAATCTGACTTCCCTAGAGATGTTGTGTACCAAATATGAAAGCATTCTGACTGTTGGATCTGAAGAAAAGAAATTTTAAAGAGATTTCTTCATATTGCACTAAGTTGAAATTTGGGCTACCATAGTGAGCCCAAATATTAACCTACGGATCTGATTTGAACAAACTTGAATCTGCCCCCCCCCCCCCCCTCTAGAGATGTTGTATACCAAATATAAAAGCATTCTGGCTAGTGGATCTGAAGAAGATTTTTGAAGAAATTCCCTCATATTGTACTAAGTTAAATTTCAGGTTCCCATATGGAGCCCAAATATTAACCCAGGCACTCGAATTGAACAAACTGGAATCTGCCCCCCTCCATCCCCCCCTCCTAGAGATATTGTATACCAAATATGAAAGCATTTTGACTGGTGGAGCTGAAGAAAAACATTTTTAAAGAAATTTCCTCATATCGCACCAAGAAAAAATTTGGGCTACCATAGCAAGCCCAAATATATAACTTGGGATCCGATTTGAATAAACTTGAATCTGACTCTGACTCCTCCCCTCCCCCCTACAGGTGTTGCATACCAAATATGAGAGCATGCATTCTGACCGGTGGATTTGAAGAAGATTTTTAAAAATTATCCCCCATATTGCACAAAGTTAAAATTTGGGCTTCTGTTATAAGGAAGCCCAAATATTAACCTGGGGGCTTGGTTTGAACAATCTTGAATCTGACCCTCATAACAATGATGTATACCAAACATTAAAAGATTCTGACTGGTGGTTCTGAAGAAGAATATTTTTCAAGAATATTCTCCATATTATCCTAAGTTAAAAATTTGAGCTCCTATTATTGAGGCCAAATGTGAACCAATGGGCTTTATTTTAACAAACTTGTATCTGACTCCCTTATGAATGCTGTATACTGAATATCAAAAGATTCTGATGATTGGTTCTGGAGAAAAGATTTTCTTAATTTTTGCAAATATGCTGACTCAGCATTTTTTCGATGCCCATTACAGAACACTCTAACATAACCGATGGCCATTTTTTTTACCCTTCAATTCTACTGGTCCTAACAATGCTTCATACCAAATAACAGCTCTCTGTTCCGTGTGGTTAGGGAAATATGGGCATTTGAAAATATTTCTATTTTTATCTCCCAGGGTTCCCAAGGAGAGGCAGATATTTTTTTTTTTTGCATGAGTGAAGTACTTATGACCCAATGATACCACATACCAAATTTGGTTCAAACTGGACCATCGGTTCAGAAAATAGAAATTTTGGGCGGGACCAAAAATCTTACCCTTCCCATTACAAAGCCAAATATTGCTTCACAAACTTTGTTTGAACAAACCTGATTCTACACCTCAAAAGGAAGCGCCATAACAAATATCAAGTCATTGTACACACTGGATCATGAGAAGATTTTAAAAATATTTTGGAGCATTTTCCCCCACTCCCTCCCTATGGGGTCGGCATGTTGAGTTGAAGAAAAATGCAATGCCCCTTCGGGACCATCACTCACACAAACTTTCACTTGAATTGGCCCAGTGGTTTTGGAGAAGACCAAAACATGGTATTGACGGACGACGGACGGAGAGTGATGAGATTAGCTCAGCTTGACTTTGTCAAGATGAGCTAAAAATCCCAAACCACCAATGTGTGTCGCGATCATATCACAATCTTATCGAGATGGAGGCAGTTTTTTTTAACAACACAGTACTGAAGACCATTTAGGGGTCAATACTGATCTTTGCATCTAAACATCCAACACACCTTTTGTAAAATTTTCTTCCAGGATTTGCTATTCATAGTACACAAAGGGTTGTAGATAGTACAGCTTCTTACAACCATAAATATTGTTATTTATTTATTGGTGTTTTAGGTCACATATTTCTGCATAATGGCTAATCAGAACCACAACATGGAGATCAGGGCTGGGAGGAGTTAAAATTTCCCTTAACACATTAACGTGTTAAATATTTCTGGGTTAACGTGTTAAATGACGTTAAATGTTAAAATGAACAAAATTGTAGTATAACAGACCAATTCGGGCCTTTTTGGCTGATTTGATCTTGAATATGATTGAACTTACGTTCACTATTAGCCCTTTTAACTCCAGTGGTATCTCCCATGCCAGTTCAATGGCAGCAATAAGAAGAGTCCATCTTCGTTATTTGGGATAGACCAATCAATATTTTCAATGTGCAGCCTTGGGGCTGCACGTTGAAAATACTGATTGGTCTATCTGACACATTTACTGAACAGCCATCCTATAATATAATGACGTTATGGCGTGTCATGTTCCTGGCCGGGAAAAAAGACGCCCGTTTTCAAAGGGTTAATATAGTTCTCGGGTTATCGTAAAGTCTAACATTCAGCAATGTTTTTTTCTTTCACTTTCACAATTGATGGCATAAATCGTCATCACACACAGCAAATGGTGCAAAATTCAAAGTCATCGGCATGCGCGATTCGGCTTGGGAAAACCCAGGATAATGACGCAATGCTACACACATACGTTTATAGAAGTTGTTAGTTTCTGCGTTGCTCATGTCGTCTTGCTCGGGTAATTGATATTGAGTGCGGCAATGATGACTGATGAGGCTATGGTATAAGACATGCACGACATGACTATGAAAGGGTCGACAATGAGGCACAGTTTCTATTAACTGAGTGAGAAGAAAAAATATATGACCTATAGGCTATACATATACATTAGATGAGTGACGATGAGTACAAAATCATTCCTGATGCACCCTAAGAAACCTAAATTTAAACGTTAATAACTTAGTTAAAAAATTTTTTAACTTTGTTACAATAATTTAACACTTTAACGTTTGAAACGTTAACTGCTCCCAGCACTGATGGAGATAAAGTCAAGTTTAGTCGATCATTTATACCCATGTTGCCCATTTCAGAGGACTCCACCTCAAACACTGGTGGCTGAGACTATTTTACCATTAACCCTTTACCCAACGTAACGGCCAAAACCGGCCAGCGCTATTCTCAAAAATCGCCAATTAATTTTTATTATTTTTTTCAATTTTTGTCTCAAAAACATAGGTTATGACCCCTCATTGGAACAAGCTCGTCGAGCTCGTTCCAACGAGGGGTCATAACCTATGTTTTTGAGACAAAAAATGAAAAAAATAGTTATTCAAGAATTTTTTTTGCAAGTGTCGTCTGCTTTTCATGTTAGGTAAAGGGTTAAAACAGAGCTTATTTACCACAGTACGGCCCCACAAAGTGGATCTTCTGTTTCTCAGGCCATTATTTGTACAACTGCATGTGGGCAAGCATTTCTTTTATTTTCTTTTTTTATTTCTGTGATTTCTTTGCCATCAAAAATTCATGTTCTTGGTTTATGTTTCAGGCCTCATAATCTACAGAATAGCATGCGTGGTGGTGCATTTCATCCCTTGGGGGCAAGAAGTTTTTGCAACGCTAAAGCATTGCAAGCCTTCTTGCACTCAAGGGACAAAATTATAAATTTTTTTAACTTTGGTAAAATATCAGACATAAACCATTTAATTTTTGTTTTTTTAAGTTTGCATTGGTTATAAAAAGAGAGCATGCAGCAGCCAAAAGGATGATGCGGGACGGCCTGAGAAGCAGATTTTTTATTTTTTTAGGCCTAAGCTTGTGTGTTTTCGCAAATCAATCCATTTGAAACCCAGATTCGTGGACCTGCCACTGAAAAACGATAGAGATCAACTGTGTACTGACGATATGGTAAATGGCTGTGTGTCTTGACAACTACATGCAAGAGGTGGAGTTATTCTATTAATCAATATGTAATTAAGTAAGATCCATTGTGTTGATATCAAATTATCAATATAATACTCATCTTTATTAAGTGTAGCAGACATCATTAACAACTATTATGCGGTAAAACATCCACAAACTACAGACAGTGTTAACATTACAATATCACACTCAGTATCATATAGCTGAAGCTCTCACACTAGCACCAGAAACAATTCTATTTACATACACCCAAACAGAGCTCTTGATAGAATACTGGAATAAATGACGTTTACACCTCAACTTATCATTTTTTGAAAATACATATCTCACACAGAGGAAACATTAGCAGCATATATATTAAAACTGTTTACCTTACAAATCGTCGCATCCTTCCACGTATTATACAAATTCAGCAGTATTTAATTATTGGGGTTTGATGACACCTTCAACAGAAAGGGTCACCTCATGTCGGACAGTTTTACACTAGAAAAACTGTGAGCACGGCTCCCTAAATGATACCACCCACTCCCTCCAAGAAACATTTTACAACAGTAAAAGTGTGTTTAATGTACAGAGCACAAACACTGACACCAATGTTTGAAGGTTTCATTGAAATCCATTCACTAGTTTAAAAGAGGTTGTGGATAACGAATGTCAACAATCTCTGCCTCCCCCCCACCACCACGCAAACTTGAATTGACAAAGCCCATTTTTAAATAAGGGAACCCTAAAAATGAAAATATCTGAAAACAAAACAGGAGGTGCACATCTTCAATATATGTAAAAGAATGTCTGAAAGTTTCAATGGAATCAGTTCAATGGTTTAAGAGGAGATGCAGATAGCAGATCTGTACAGAATGTCAACTGAATTTGACAAAGTTCATTTTTCAAAATGGAAAACTGTAAAAAAGAGAAAATATCTGAAAACAAAATAGGAGGTGCACATCTTCAATGTATGTAAATGAAAGTCTGAGAGTTTCAATGAAATCCGTTCACTGGTTTAAGAGGAGTTGAGGATAGCAGGTGTACCCCCCCCCCTCCCCCCAAAGCATAACACCCCTATAGCATAACGGGCAGACAGCCGTATGGAATATGAAAATATCTGAAAGAAAAATAGGAGGTGCACATCTTCAGTGTATGTAAAAGAATGTCTGAGAGTTTCAATGAAATCTGTTCACTGGTTTAGGAGGAGTTGCGGATAGCAGATCTGTACAGAATTTCAATTGAATTTGACAAAGTCCATTTTTCAACTGTAAAAATGAAAATATCTGAAAAGAAAATAGGAGGTGCACATCTTCAATGTATATAAAAGAATGTCTGTGAGTTTCAAAGAAATCCGTTTACTGGTTTAGGAGGAGTTGTGGATAGCAGATGTGTACCCCCCTAAAGCGTAACGGACAAACATACAGACATACGGATGAACCAAGTGATCACTATATACCTCCCACTTTTCAAGTGGGTGGTATAATGAAGAGGAAGCCAGAGTACCCTGAGAGAACCACCAAGCAACTGTCAGACCCCAAGCATACTAACTCCACACAAGTAGGGTTAGCACTGGTTGAAGACAAGTGCACCATCAACAGGCAGTATGCATTAGTACATAGCATCACCATGCCCCCACGTTCCTTGCCCAAGGACACAACACAGTCACCCCGAGCAGGTTTGAAGTCCAAGGCTGTAACAAGGTTCATACAATCAAGGAGCAAAAAAATTCAAGGACCTTTCAAGGACATTTCAAGGACAAATAAAGACAAATAAGAATTATCAAGCCGCAGTTTTTTGACGGAATTGTCATTTCTCAAAAAATCTTGTCTGCTTTTAAAATGTTTCTTTCAGAATTGGATGGATGCAAGATTATGTTTGGTGGTAACAATTTATTAATATATATTTTATTACAAATCATTGGAGAGTGCCTCTGGGCACTCTCCAATGATTTATAATAAAGTAAATTTATGTGAAGAAAGTGTCATTTGCTACTGAGTCTTTACTGAGTCGGAGTAAAGAACAGAAAGACTGGAGTACTCTCACTTTTCAGTTAAATTGATGGCGGCTTCCAGCCCTCTACCAGTTATTTCTGACATCCATGTTTTCTTTCCTCACCCTTTTTATAAAAATTAAAACCAAAGAAAATTGAAAATTTGGCAAAAGGTTGGACTCAAATAAACAAGCTGCAACGATAGAAAAATCCAAGGACATTCAAGGAGCCTGACTGCTTTTCAAGCACTTTTCAAGGGCATTTTCTGAATATTCCAAATTCAAGGAGTTGAGCAAAAATTCAAGGACTTTACAAGGCTGTGCAAACCCGGAGTAATCAGTGAGCCGCCATGATCCCAACCATTCTGACTGATCAGAGCAATAACTCCTTGACTGTTAGAGAAAGGGATACTGAATATGAGAATCTAGATCACAGCTAGACACCTTTCATACTGTTCACAAAGATGGGAATTGGGAAGCCTAAATCTCTAAGCCTCATTTTCTGCAAAAAGGAATATATCCATGTATTTTACGACTAGTGAACTGGACTTTTTCCATTCGAATAGAATACAAATCGAATCACATGTTTTTGGTTCGAATTTGAATCGAATCAAACTGACGCATGCAGTGATCATGTAGATCACAGTTGACAGGTCTCTCACATTCCCACCATTTCAAGTTCATGCATTGTTGAGCTGGCTATACAACTGATGCATTCTGTCTGCTCTTTCCCCTAATGATTTTATTCATGCCCAGCTACTGACTTTTAAATAATAACTCCCCGACAGATCTGACTAACCAGTCATTCTTGTTATTAATGTAATTAGCAAGAAACAAGAGCTGGACTGTCGTCCGGTGCATACACCCATGTGGTGTGCCGCCTAGTGTGGCATACCTATCACCAAATATTATACAAAACAAGTTCCATAATAATAATTTACTTAAGTTATGAAATTTATTAACCCTTTACCCAACGAATCGCCCGCATCTGCCCGCGTAATATGCAAATTCAGCAGTTGAAAAAATATTATTTTTCAAAAAATTTCAACAAAACCATATCACGTGACCCCTTGTTGGAACGAGCTCGTTCCAACAAGGGGTCACATGATATGGTTTTGTTGAAATTTTTTGAAAAATTTGAAAAAATGATATTTAAAATAATAAATTTTGATATAGTCTGCATTGGGTAAAGAGTTAATATTCTTGGACAGACTCACACATGGATGGATGGATGGACAGTCACGGATGGAAGCACGGACACACGGACGGATACATGTAATCCAGTATACCCCCCCATTTGTTCGAAAATAATGACCACATGTAATGATATATGCAAAAAGAAAGGACATACGTTTTCGTGATCATCATCGGGATATTCCATTTCAGTATTCGCAGTCATTTATTCAAAAATCAAATTGAATTGAATCAAACAATCAATCCAAAATTGAAATCAAATTCTAAGATGCACAGGGCCCTAATGTGTATTTTTTTCACTTGGTATATAGACAAAGGATTTATCTACTGTTTTCCAAATTTTCAGATGAAAATCTCGTTGTAGTCAAAAGATGCGAAAGAATTTCAGAGCCTACTAAACCTTTTTGTTGTTTCCATGGTTACAGAAGAAATTTTATCTGGATTTCAATAGACTAAAGCAATCCCATTCAGGAATTTTGTCATCTATTTGTAGATCAGATTTAATTACATTGTTTTAGACAGCTTGCAGAAACACTCATACCCATCCATTGAAATCCCCCCAAACAAATAGATGGAGAGACAGGAAGACAAGACTGACAGACAAACAGACAGGCATATAATTGCACTATTAACTAATTACAATTAAATCAGCTGGTTTCGACTTCACATGTAGTTGCTTATGATAGATTCAACAAAGCTAAACTTATTTATATGCATCCAATATTATTAATATTAATAATACAAATGATATGTTGGTGTTAATTTGAATAAATTATATATTTTTAATAATAAATATACGAGTCACTACTCATTCATCCTAAAATCCCGAATCTGGGGTATAGTTTAGTGATAATAATTTAACACTTAAGAGCTCTTTTCATCTTGATCAAATGTATTGCTAGAAAAAGATGCGGCAACACCACCTCCAAATTTTGAAAGTCTTCCAAACAGTTGTCGAAATACACTGGCAGTGATTTAAGTGATGTCTTGGCTGCCTGTAAAGGCAGCCAAGACTTGACTTAAATCTTTATCCAGTGACAAGTCAAAGAGGTTGTAGTTTAAATATTTTTTTGAAAAAAATTCCAGAGACTTATATTTAGTGTTATTTATTTATTTATTGGTTTTTAAGGTCACATACTTATGCACAATGGCTAATCATGACCGTGACAGTTTTACAGGTGGAGGAAGCTGGAGTACCCAGAGAGAACATCAACCAACAGCTGTCAGCTCCTCAACATTCTAACTCTGTTCAAGCTCCACTTAAGCAGGGTTACAGAGGTTGAAGACATGTGCACCAACGTGCAGTATGCCTTAGTACACAGCGTCATCGTGCCCCAATGTAGGCAACTGGGATAAAGTGCCTTGCCCAAGGTCACAACGTGGGTTGTTCCAGATGGGGATCAGACTCGGGACCTCTAGCATAGAAGACCAACAGTCTTCCACTGAGCCACTGCGCACCCTATATTTAGTGTTAATAACAAAGCAATTGTGAAACTCTCATCACATTAAGATTAATTTGCAAACAATATATTTTACAGAAACAAACATACAGATTAATGTATGAGTCAAGGATTTGTTAAAGTAAGCCAGGACAGGAAAACACACATGGCATCACAGACATTTTTCAGACCATGCAGAGTGTAAGAACCAGATACTGCTGACACATCAGAATGAACTCAAGTTTCTGGTGTCGAACTATAATTTTTTATCACATTACTGAAAGTAGACTTAACATTCAGATAGTGATGCAGTCCGAATTCTATTTTTTTCAACTTCTCAAGTGCTGGGAAAGTAATGATGCTGTCTGAATTCTATTTTTTTCAACTCCTCAACTGTTGTCCCTGTGGGAAAGAATGTCATGGGAGCTGCTTTTGGAGTATTCAGACTAAATATAATTTATTCTGACTTGAAAACTAGTAATAATAATAAATATAAGACAAGATGGAAAAAGTTCAAATTTTCTTTCTCAACCTACTCCTTATACTACAAGGGAGATAATGTGGTACTTGTGACATGAGGAGAATATCAAAAGGAGTTGCAGTTCCTGATGAACATAGCACTGGATGATATCAAGGTATTTATCTGTTTCATTGTACTCCACACTGTCTCAGCAAAATGTACATACAAAAAACACATCGAGGAAACTAATAATACATCAGAAAGATGCCAGGTTTATTTTTGTAACTCTTAATCTGAAATGACTAGCAGACGACACTTGCATAAAAATAATTCTGAATAGCTAAAAAATTTAATTTTTGCATCAAAAACATTGCTTATGACCCCTCACTGGAAGAGGCTTAATAACCTCAAAGATCAAAAACTATATTTTAAAGGAAAAAAATGTAGAAAATAATAAAATTTAGGCCACACAAAATGAATTAATTGATTCTCAGGCAATATTTTTTTAAATCAGAGTTTCATTTTTTATTTTGATTTTTTTCTTCAGAAAGTGAAGAATTATACAAATAAACACATTTAAGTTTAAAATAATACAGTAGAATCCTCTTAATTGAATATCCATTTTGCCAGTGAAAATTATTCAATTAACAGGAGCGTACAATTAACAGGGATTTGGTCAGTTTCCTGTGTTCTGGAGGTAAACTGAGCATTTATTCTATTATATCTTGTTTGACAGAGCTCATAGAGCTCTGTCAAACAAGATATAATAGAATAAATGCCTGTATTGGATGTAGTGAGGCCAAAAGGTTGATAAATGAGGGGAATTTGGTGCGTGTCACAGTAATTTTTTCGACATGTTACAAAAATTTATATACAATTAACAGGAGTTCACTCTACAACCCATATGCAATTAACAGATCAAATTTGTACTGAAGGTATGGTAAATGGTTTTGTGTTTGAAAATTATATTCAATTAACAGGGATATACAATTAAGAGATATCCAATTAATTGGGCTCCACTGTACTTTTTTGCATCCTTAATTATGCTTTTCCAATTACAGCTACACCATACATCAATTAAAAAATGTAAAATGTTTTGATTCTCCTGATTTTATAATAACATTGGAAGACACTGCAAGGCAATAAAATTGTTCAATGAGGGATTGCATGGGAAGGAAACAAGCCTGAAAATATGCAATCTGTCATTTGAAGAACTAGATCCCCAGAGGGGGGAATTTGCAGATGCTATTCCATTCAGTAGACCAATTTATCCTCTGGGTACGTCTTTCTCTTTAGGCTTGAGACCTTGATTCAGATTGAGGTTCACAGAGGGTAAATTTGGTAATGCTACCCTGCTGTGCAGGGTAGCATCACCAAATTCGCCTTCTGAGAACCTCATTCTGCAGATGATAGTCTGCTTATTTCTGGGCTTAGAAGCAAAATACTTATTTATTTAGCCTTGCATGACAATTGTTGGAAATAAGGTTGGCTGCATGTGGGTGTTGCTTAGGTAAAAGAGTTATGACACTGTATTAATTGAAAATTGAATATGTTTTCATTTTTAGAATTCGCTTCAAATAACTTACCACAATGCCAAGTATTTCCATTTGTTTCTTGAATCGTGAACCCAATTATATAACATGTGTCCAAGAAACCCTGTGCAGTTTTAGTCTTAGTCGGTGTATAATTTCACACAGTGTGTGTTATCGCAGCCTATGGTTAGTCAAGAGCCCTGCGAGTCAGATATTTTAGTTCGAGTCGATTCGATTCTAGTTTAAAACTTGCGAGCAGTCATTTTTCGAGTTGATTCTTATAAAACCGACAGCCCGAGGGATTTAATGTTCTTTTATCGCATAAATGCGACTTTCAATCAGCTAACTATTCCATGTATACATATTTGGTACAAGCAATTTTTTTTTATTATTAACTGATTACTATGGTAACTAACCCTGTGTACCGTACAACCGTAGTGTAAATCTTATCTATATCAAATCTTTACTCAACGTAAAAGGCAAAACCAGTCAGTATTATTCTCAAAAATCATTCAAACTCAGTTTATCAGGGCTCTCAAGGAATGGAGAGTGATCACTCACACTCTCCTATCACTCACCAAAACATCCAAAGTGGCAAGTGATTATCACTTGCCTCCCAGACACCTTTAACCCTTTACCTAACATGAAAAGCAGACGACACTTGCAAAAAAAATTCTTGAATAACTAATGTTTTTCATTTTTTGTCTCAAAAACATAGGTTATGACCCCTCATTGGAACGAGCTCGATGAGCTCGTTCCAATGAGGGGTCATAACCTATGTTTTTGAGACAAAAAATGAAAAAATAATGAAAATTAATTGGCGATTTTTGAGAATAGCGCTGGCCGGTTTTGGCCGTTACGTTGGGTAAAGGGTTAATCATCCTCTATTTATTTATTATTTATTGGTGTTTAAGGTCACATATTTCTGCACAATGGCTAATCATGACCACGACAGTTTTAAGGGTGGAGGAAGCTGGAGTACCCAGAGAGATCCACCGATCAATGGCGAGCAACTGTCAGCTCCCCAACATACTGACTCCACACAAGCAGGGTTAGCACTGGCTGAAGACAGGTGCACCATCAACGTGCAGTACGCCTTCGTACACAGCGTCACCGTGCCCCACGTGGGCAATGGGGGTGAAGTGTCTTGCCCAAAGAGACAACGCAATTAAATCATCCTCTAAAAGGCTAATTGCAGTTGCAATTACTCACCATTAGTCATCTAATCTGAACTGAAGTCGAGTGACATGTCACTTGCCACCAATTTGCTCCTTGAGAGCCCTGCTTATGATCCTGCTTTGGAATGGATTTTGAAAATGTTTTTTTTTAGTGAATTCCAAAAATGAAAACATATACTATTTGCAATTAATAAATTGTTTTATGTAGAATATGAGAATGAATTATTGAAAAAAGTATTTTCCTATCAAAATCTAGTGCCTTTATAGAATAATTTTAAGCATGTATTGTAAAAAAATTATCCACATGTTTGATTGTCATACATTTTTTTAATAAAATAATATCATTAATAACATTATATAAGATTTGTTTAAAAGAGTTAAGTTTCGATGTCCTGTCACTTTCCCCAATACCATTATAATATCACTACTTTTCAGTCTTTTGATTTTGAGGTGAACTGTTGCTCTTGCACACCTTCACAGCTGCAATTCTGGACTTTTTGTGATCGGCCAACAGCATGGCTCGGATCCACCTAGCGAGCACTCAACCCTTACCTAATGAATTGGCTGCATTTGTCACGTAATATAGAAACTGAGTTGTAAATAAAATTAACAAAACCATATATTGTGGCTCCTCATTGGAATGAGCTTGTCGAGTTCGTTCCAATGAGGGGTCACATGATACGGTTTTGCTGAAATTTTTCTAAGAGTTGGGGGTTAAAAAAATAATAAATTTTAACGTCATGTGATTTCTGTAAAGGGTTACAATCTGTTATTTATTTATTTATTTGTTGGGGGTTTAACAACACTTTCAACAACCTGGGTCACCCCATGTCAGACAGGTTTATGGGTTGAGGAAGCTGGGGTGCACGGACATAACCACCTGGCAATGGTGAGCAACAATCTCTATCCCTCAATTGAATGAGCTGTTCATGCTCATTTCAATGATCGGTCAAAAGCTATTAATTAAAATCAACATTAAAAAATAAATCTGAATGAGGATTTTCATCAATAGGGCACCCCAGATTTTGAAGATTCTTTAGATAAAGGGTTAATTGCTTTGAGGTATTAACCCCAAGCACTCTGGTAGTACATCACACAATTTCTCCTGTCACTCTGTTTTCCTCTTGTTTAACCATGAATTTAACCCTTTACCCAACATTATTTTTTTCATTTTTTGTCTCAAAACCATAGCTTATGACCCCTCATTGGAACGAGCTAATAGAGCTCGTTCGAATGAGGGTGTCATAAGCTATGGTTACGGTTAAAAAAAATTAGTTATTCAAGAATTGTATTTGCAAGTGTCATCTGCTTTTCATGTTAGGTAAAGGGTTAACCAATTATATATATCTTGTCAAAACAAATTATATTTGGTTAAATATCAAACTGCATTATGGGAAATATTTGCTGTTGAAAACTTTGTGATTTTGACATCAGAGTGCGGAGAGTTAAACTGAGCACATATTTATCTTTCAATAGAGAAAGGTTCAGATAATCTGCCAATGGGCTGTGATTTTTATTCACAAAATTGAGATTATTGTTAGTTTAATACATTTAGTTATTAATTAATAATAAGTAATTAAACACCTACCCCAATTAGACACATAGCTTAGAAACAACATAAATTATCTGGCATGAAAATATCAAGAAGTTATATGTAAGATTTTCAAAATTAAGACTTGAAATAAAACTGCAAAAATAGTTCAGAAATTTACAAAGTAGCAATTAATCCGAACCAGTTATAGAACTATTTAGCTGATGCATCCAGTAAAAACATTCACACAAATGTAACCAAATATATTTAATTTTTGGGAGTTCATTCCAATAAGATGCCACAAGCTAGGTTTCAGAACATGAAAATGAATAGAATGTACAATTTGAATGGTGATTTTTGTGAAGAGAGCTGATGGGATCGTTAAGTTTTTAACCCCCCTCAAATCAATGCTTAATAATACTAATGTCTAGCACATGACTTTGACATTGAGGAATATGTGGGAGTAGGGCATTCTGAAGGGGGTACAGAGTATGGATATGAAAAGTGCTTATATGATGAAACAGCGTATCAAATATTGAACAAATTACTTGAACATAATGACTTAGAAAGAGTTGAAAAAACTTAACTTGAAACAAAAACTTAACAACTTCCTTTAAATGCCCTTGACCCTGACTTGTATGGGATGTAAAGGTGTGCAAATGCTGGTAAGCTACAGTACAGTTACTGTGGATTGGCCGAGTAATCCACGTGTGGACAGTGATGTCCACACATGCATTTACCAGGTAATAAAAATCCTCATCAGCAAAATTTTAGTATTCAACCGATTACCAAAAATGGTCGTTGACTGATTACTGGTTATTTGAGCTAATAATTGGCTGATTCTGATGCCGATTCTGATTGTAATACCATGCACTACTAGTCAAGCCGAGGCTCAGAAGAACTGCATTAAACTGAACATTTTTCACAGTTTCATTGGGGTCGCAGTAAAGTTACCAGTCACACACACTTGGGTGGTAAACGTGGCTCTGAGAGCCACGTTTACCACCCAAGTGCGTGTGACTGGTAATTTTACTGCGACCTGAGTCAATGGAGTGCAACCTTCAATTTTCCAGTATGAGCTGGCGATTGCCGCAAGTACGTTCAATTGTAAGCTTTACATGTCGTTTTAACTTGTATATCCCGTAAAGGGACATCTAGAGAGATTATGAATACACATTGCGGTTGTTTCTCAACTTTAAATTTTATTGAATGGTATCATTGACATCATTTTACATTAACAATTGAACAATTGCAGAAAATAATAAAATACGGTTAATGAATCATCACAAAATGCTTGGCAACAATCGGCTGAACTGATGTTCCATGAGCCGTTGCCATTTTCATCCGACTGCCCACAATCAGCTGATTGTGGTGGCCAGTTCGGATCATCGGTTGAACACTACAAAATTTTAATTAATGAAGCACTGGGTTATACATTGTGCTTCAGTAATTAAGTGTTTGATGATTATTCCCATAATTAGTGTTTGGAATCTAATATTATTGCGTCCGTGGAAATATTGCACACCCGTGGAAAGTGACCAGTCTACAATGACTGTACTGTACATAATTATAATGAAGGTGCATAAAAAATATGAAAGAATTAAGTAATTTGAACATGTGGAGATTTAATTAGAGCGGGTTGGAAAAAAAACTTTCACAGTGTTTCACTTCTGTCAAAATAAGGCGAGTAAAAAAAAGCAACCAAAATAGAGTTGGGGCGGTATTGAAATTTCAAGTTCAGTTTCGGTATGGCTATTTTTAGAATCATTTACCTCCGTATTGGTACGGTATTCGGTGTCAACAACATAATGTACTCACACCAATACCAATATCAAATGGTATTTTTGGTACACTGCCCAGGTATAGTTCACCATTTTATTAGGGGTGAAACGGTTGGCTCATTTTTGTAATCGCCTAACCGAGAGCTGTAATCAGATAATATCCAGTTATCCGTGGCCATTATTTCACCGAATTTGGGATCAAAACTATAGGAATTGGAAAGCAGTATTCTCAAACTACTCCGCAGTGTGTATACAAACGAACTTTGTCAAGTGCTCAACAAAGTCCGTTTGTATGCATAATATGGAATAGTCAAAGTCGATTATTTCTCAATATATACAATGCGGCTTTGAGATGTAATCTATCACAAAGGAGAAGCAGCAGATTTACTACATTTTAAATGTGGAATGATGATCACTAGCGATATTTCGGATAACCGGTTGATGTTTTTTCAATCGGTTAGATAGCTAACTGGTTTCAAACCGATTATCTGGTTAACCATTTCAGTACTACATTTTACACAAGACAAAGCCGCCGAAGTGTCAAAATGATGGAAGCAACATGGGTAAATCCCAGCGGTCATTGATGTAACAAAATTGCTAAGAGAAAATACCCCCTGGGTATTTTTGTTCAGCATCTTTGTTACATAAAATGACTGGTGATAACTGCCTTTAGAAATGCTTAGTTCATGGGATCTTCTTGTCATGAATTTTGCATAATGTTCTGTTCTTTAACGTTTTATTTTTTAACTAATGTCCATACCAAATTTTCCAATAACGAAATTTTAGTATTTTGAGATTTCCTCTGTATGCATGGTAAATCAGTATTGGCTCAATATCATTACAAAATGGTATTTGCAGGAAACAAGCCATCTCTAATCTAAAACTGTTAAGCTGAGCTATAAGGGAAAAGAAAATTTTTAGCAGAGTATTCAAGGCTAATAATTTTAGACACACTGAAGACCTGCCTGACTTTTTTATTCAATTAGGTGTGGTCATGGTGCTCTGTCAAACAAGATATAATAGTTTAAATGCCTGCTTTGGATGTATAGAGGCCAAATACGTCTATAAACAAGGCGTATCCAATGTTTTGACAGATAATTTCTTGCCATATACACAATTATTTTATTCACTTAATGGGAATTTAGCCTATAACTTATATGCAATTGACAGGCCAAATTTGTATTGAAGGTATAGAAAATGGTTTGATGTTTGAAAGTTATATGCAAGAGATATCCAATTAAGTGTACTCTACTGTTTTCTACTAACCAGTTACAAGTAACTACAATGAGAACACTTTACTATCATGGTTCACAATTTTTAAATATTTATTTTTGAACTCTATAATACTGTGAAACATTAAGTTTTCAGGCCAGTTAATTTTTATACAGTATGTGAAGTAATTCATCACTAAAACACTAACAGAGTGGATATTCCACACAAGCAAAAATAACTGTGTCAATGAGAGTGAATGCCTAAAAAGCACGAGCAAAGTTCAGGCTTATTGACCTGAGGGTAAGCACCTGCAAAGCTCAATTTGATTCCATACAACCGAGAGGATTTGAGTCATGTAAATAGAATAACCCTTTACCCAACACAGACAATTTCAAAAATTTATTATTTTAAATATCATTTTTTAAATTTTTTCAAAAAATTTCAACAAAACCATATCATGTGACCCCTCTTTGGAACGAGCCCAACAAGCTCATTCCAAAGAGGACTAACATGATATGGTTTTGTTGAAATTTGATATGGTTTTGCTGAAATTTTTGGAAAAATAATATTTTTTCAGCTACTGAATTTGCATATTGCACTAGTGGATGCGGGTGATTCGTTGGGTAAAGGGTTAAACTTTTTCAAATCCTGGGATGGGGAATCCCCATATAATCACAAGCTTAATCCTATCACTATTTTTTATGCTTACAAGCAGAGTGTCCATGTTACCATGGAAACAAAAGGGCTTGAAATTCATGCAAGAATCAAAATTGATTCTTTCGAATGATTCTCACAAAGAAAACACCGAGAATCAACTTTACACTTGCAAAATGTTCATTTGATTAATCTTATGATTCTTATCATAGATTCTCCATAGAGGTGTGGATAATTCTGTATGGTATAGTATCACAAATTCACCCTCTGGGGACCTAATTCTGTAGATGACAGTCTGCTTATTTCCTGGCTTCTTCAACTGCAACACTTGCATGATGTTTGGTGTTCAACAGGCTTTAATAATGCCTCTAGTTATGCAGAAAGAAACTATGAATCAGTAGGCTTAAGAAAGTTGTGGAGTTTCACTGTATTCAGGAACAAAGCCCAGTACCAGTAACTCTGTATAAGACTCTTGAAACATGTGATTCTCAATCCTCTGCTTGATTCAATTAAATTTATTATTTTTTTATTAGGATATAACGACACATTAACAGCCAGAGTCATATCATGTCAGTGACAGTTTTACAAATGGAGGAAGTGGAGTACCTGGAGAGAACCACCGAGCAAAGACGAGCAGCTGTCAGCTCTCCAACATCGCAACTCTGAACTCTGCACGGCACAAAGCAGATCGGTTGAAGACATGCACACCGTCGATGTGCAGTATGCCTTAGTATACAGCATCATCGTGCCCCCATGCAGGCAATCAGGGTTAAGTGTCTTGCACAAGGACACAACATGGGAGCGCGAATCAGTCACAGAAATGGTCACCGATCCAACTACTAACCACGCTCGATGTTGCTTAACTTTGGTGATCTGACAAGAACCGGTTACCATGACGCCACCGTACCCCCTGATTAAATTCAAGCCAAAAAATTAGATTCCCTGGACTGTACACTGTGTTGAACCTGGAGTCCATTGACTGAAACTTTGCTTGTGCTCCCTACACCTTGTCACAGAATTTCATTAACTGCCCAGATGAAAACTCCAAACTGTAAGCATTTCAGTAACAAACAACTCTAACCTTACAAACATGCCCAGGAATAAGCAGACTGCCATCTGCAGAATGAGGTCCCTATAGGGTGAATTTGGTGATGCTACCCTGAACAGCAGGGTAGCATTACTAAATTTTCCCTCTGTGAACCTCAGTCAAGGCCTCAGGTCAAACAAAAAGAGGTACTCAAAGGATAAATTGGGGAATCGGATTCTAGCCCATTGTATGGGATAAGATCTGCAAATTCACCCTCTGGGAACCTCATTTTGCAAATGACAGATTGCTTATTTCCAGAATTGCTTAGAATGAAACCTAGCTATGTGTATAACTGGAGCTTATGGCATAAAAAAACACAACTTGCTGGCAAACAATACAATTTTTCCATTCACAACTCAGTTGAAATTTTTGTAGTCATGGCCTGAATGCGCTTAGCATTACAACTTTTACACAAGATGTGGTCATCCAATGGGTAGCAACCTCTACCTTCAGCTTCAGAGGATAGTTGTGTCCTACAATCCTGAAAAAAATAATTTTTATACATCAACCCTTTAGCCCACCATGACCATGCTCCAAATTTGGGAGAAATTATCATTTCATTTTTTGGAGATGCTATCAATTAGGGTTGCACGATATTCAAAACTGAATACCGGTATCGGTATTCAAAAAAATACCGTGGTATACCTGTATATCGAAAACTGTTCAGATATCTGAACATAAGTACCACAATCGAGATTTGAGGCATCACAGTTGGAACGATTCAGCATGCTTTGATGATGCGGTTCGAAAAACCTTTACCCAACGCAGACGATATCAAAATTTATTATTTTAAATAATAGTTTATCAGATTTTTCCAAAAAGTTCTTCAAAAACAATATCATGTGACCCCTCATTGGAACGAGCTCAGCGAGATCGTTCTAATGAGGGGTCATATGATATAGTTTTGTTGGAATTTTTGAAAATTATTTTTTCAACTACTGAATTTGTATATTACGAGGACACATACGGACGATTCCTTGGTTAAAGGGATAATATTATTCATTCGGGGCAACAGTTAAAACTTAAGACATGTTGAAAATTAAATTGTGGGTAAATAAATAAAGACGATAAACCGGTATTTTTTTAATTACATCGGTATTCAATCGATATTGGTTTGAATACTGTTATATATTGGTTTATCGATATACCGTGCAGCCCTACTATCAATATTAACTCCTTGCATGCTGCTGACAGATATCCCCCCCAGAATGTATCTTGCCACTGACATAAGCATAATATGGGCATATTTAATCAAATTTCCCCCCTGTAAGTTATACGAATTTTGTCATCATTGATTTCTTGTGTTAAAATTAGATGAATATTTCATCAAATCTAGTCATGGCTGCTTCACAGCAGCCATGAATGGATTTGATGAAAAATATCTTGAAAATACTCAGCGGATTTTAATTAAGAGTTAACACTCTTCACGTAGATGTCAAAATATTGAAATTTCATGCATTAATTTATTACCAATAATGAAATCAGGAATTTAATGAATTCTATCTTGTTTGGCAGAGTTCAATAAGCTCTGTTAAACATGACTGAATTGGTTAAATGTCAAGTCGCATTATGGTAAAAATTTGCTTCTTCAAATTTTGATACTTTGACACAAGTGTGCAAAGAGTTGAGTTGAATAAAACAAATTATTTTTCTAATCACGATATAAAAGGTCTATCACGGCACTTGGACACATCTGCCAATTACTGAAAAGAATATTGTGTTTTTATACCCTTGAAGGTATAGACAATTTGACAGTTTTTCCACTACCTCACAGCCTCACAAACTTTGGTGGCATAGCAGTGATCAGCCAAGTAAAGGCAGCCAAGGCTTGACTAGAGCTGAGCCTTTTTTGACTTTTGTTTTCTGATTCGGTTCCAGTTTCTGCAGCAAAACCCAAAACCAAACTGCAAGACCCAGCAAAAACTGGGCGAACGGTTTTACTGCGTTTGTACCATCTTACTGGGAGGAATCTGGACTAATGACCCCTACAGATTCTCCTCACTTTGTCTATCTGACTAAAGGGCTAAAACATGTGTTCTCATTGTCACATTTTTTCCCTCATTAAAACCTCCCTGTTCTTGTTTTCACTAGAAATCACTGCGATGACACTTTCACTACTGTCTGCAAGACACCCTTAAGACTGAATTTGGGGGCACTTGTGCCAAGGCACAAGTGCCTCCAAATTCAGTCTTAAGGTGTTTGTAAAAGTGCCCCCAAATTCAGTCTTAAGGTGTTTGTAAAAGTCTGAAATAGGTCTTTAATGGCTAAATAGATAAGAGTTTCCATTAACCCTTTACCTAACGAATCGCCGGCATCCGCCCGAGTAATATGCAAATTCAGCACTTGAAAAAACATTATTTTTCAAAAAATTTCAACAAAACCATATCATGTGACCCCTCGTTGGAACGAGCTCGTTCCAACGAGGGGTCACATGATATGGTTTTGTTGAAATTTTTTAAAAAATTTAAAAAAAATGATATTTAAAATAATAAATTTGGATATCGTCTGCATTGGGTAAAGGGTTAACAATCACAATGACCATAATCCGAATCTTTACTTCTACTTTTATGAATAGGACAACATTAGTTCCAGTTTAGGACAAATCTTTAAATTGTTATTGAGTGAAGCTACTGTTTTGCTGGAATCAGAAGCTACTGTTTTGCTGGAATCAGAAGTTAAACAAGAGGCCAAAATGGGGTCTTAATCACTCACCTATTTAAAGAAGTATTTGATTTCACATTCAGCATCTATGGCCAGTTAACACTACAGAACCTAAACATGAACCCAGGAACTTGATTTAAACAAGCATGGATCTGACACTCCCACACCCCTACACCTCAAGGATTCTGTATATATCAAATATAAAAAAAATTTTCTGGTAGATCTGAAGCAAAAGATTTTAACAATTTTTTTCTCATATTGCACTAAGTTAAAATTCAGTCTACTGTAATGAGCCCATATATGAAGCAAGTGCCTTGATTTGGATAAATGTGAATCTGCCCACCCCCTAGGATGCTGTATACAAAATATCAAAAGATTCTAACTGGTGAATCTAAAAAAGATTCTTCAAGAACATTTCTCCCAGCACACTAAGTTAAAATTTGGACTCCTGTATATATGAATCCAGGGTCTTGTTGAACCAACATGAATTGGACCCTCCTACGGATGCTGTATGCCAAATATCAAAAGATTCTGATTGGTGGTTCTGGAGAAGAAGATTTGTTTTAAATTTTGTGGGCATTAGGAGAGTTATGCCCACTGTGGGGCTTCTCATGGGGGTGAAAACTTTTTAACAAACTTAACTTGACATAATTATGATTAGGAACATGCATATCAAATTTGGTTCAATTCAGTATAGTATCGATAATGAAAAGTTCATTTCAGATGATGGACGGACAGTTAGATGGACACCGAAATAAGATCACTTTGTGGCCTTAGTAGTCCTATTACATCAGTAAAACAGATCTGAACTTTTTTTAAACAGATCTGAACTTGCTTATACTTTAAAGGCCAGGAGATTTTCATACATTTTATCTAAACGTTCGGTCTACATCCATGGGTTTGCAGTTGTTTTTAGGCAAGTCTTGGCTGCCTATATAGGCAGCCAAGCCTTGCCTATAAAGAACTGCCAAGGTACTTAAAATGTACCTAGCTCGTTCACTCAAAGAGTGTATGTAGGGCACCATTTTTTTGGCAGTGAAAAATGATCGAAGTTGGAATCAGACCTTAACTCCTACCATGCTGCTGGCAGATATTTCAGTTTGGAAAAACTAAGCTCTCACCACTATATAAGTAGTATTTCTTTATTGGTGCTAAATACCAACATCAGCAGCTAAGGCTATATAATTTTAAGTAATATAATTTGGGACACAATTAACACAATTTTGCTCTGGAAACTGAATCAGCTCTTAGAGGAATCATTTCTTGATGAGTTTCATGTAAATCGTTAATGAATTTTTGTATTAAATCTACTTATGACTGCTTCACAGCTGCTATGACGACTAGAATCAATGAAAATATCTTTAAAAAGTCCTCAGTAGATGAAGAGTTAAGAGTTACTACAGTAATCCAACACTGCTCTGCATTCCAAAGTGTTCATACTGAGGGTTACCAGGTGGATAATATGTATTTATTATACGCTAAACAATAGATTATCGAAGAAATTGCGGAAAGATAGAAATCGTATCCCCCACTGTAAAGATATAGAAATTTTCACTTTCACGTTATCAATCAAAATGGCGGCTTTCAAAGCATCACTTCAAAGTGAATACAAGTCAAATTATCACTGGAAATGATCAATTTGTTCTAAAAACGTATAATGAAAAATAAATCTAGTGTTTTTGAGTGGATACCGATCACTTCCAGCAATAATTCAACATGTATTCACCTTGAACTGATGCATGAAACCTGCTAGTCCAAACATAGCCTGAAAGTCTGTAATATAAGTTTCGGGTTTGATACGTCCTTTCAAAGCTGAATCAGATTGCAAGATGCTATCTGTTCTGAGTATCAATCAAATCACTTTCGCATTTCAATGATTCAATGCGCTGTTTACTTTCATGTATCAACACAAGGTTGAAATGAGTGGAATTATCAGATTCTTATAAAAAGCGAATAATAAAAAGAAAATCTAGTGTTTTTGAGTGGATACCAAAAATGATCTCACTTGTGACCTGAGACAAATGGTTATTTTTGCTCGTGCAAGTGCTCGCAAAAAATAAACATTTGTCTCCGTCACTCATGAGATAATTTTCGATATCCATCCAAAAACACTAGATATCCTCTATTTACTGTACCAGTCTATGGTAATCAAAGCAAAACATTTTGGGAAAAACAAATTTTTTTTAATATTTGCCAATGGTAGGAAATCACTGATGCAATTACTTCATTCTTAGTTAAATGATGGAGTAAACATAAAATTTAACCTTTGCCAAACATGAAATGCCACATAAAGTAGATTTTCTGTTTCTCAGGCCATTTGTTTGTAAAACTACATGTGGCAGGCATTTTTTTATTTTATTTTTTTATTTTTGTAATTATTTCTTTGCCATCAAAAGTTCCCATTCTTGGTTTGTTTTATGTTTTAGGCCTCATAATCTACAGAATATCAAGGGTGGTGGTGTATTTCGTCCATTGACTGCACGAAGGATTTGCAATGCTAAAGCATAGCAAAGCCTTGCTGCACTTAAGGGATAAATTTATCTACTTCATTAACCCTTTACCCAACGCACGCGATATCAAAATTTATTATTTTAAATATCATTTTTTCAAATTTTTCAAAAAATTTAAACAAAACAATATCATGTGACCCCTCGATGGAACGAGCTCGACGAGCTCGTTCCAATGAGGGGTCACATGATATGGTTTTGTTTAAATTTTTTGAAAAATAATATTTTTTCAACTGCTGAATTTTCATTATACGTGGGTGGATGCGGGCGATTCGTAGGGTAAAGGGTTAACTTGGGTAAAATATCAGACACAAACCATTAAATTTTTATATTTTTAGGTTTGCATTGGTTATAAAAAGAGCGTATCTGGCAGCCAAAATGACCATGCAGGCGGGCCTGAGAAACAGATTTTTAACTCTTTTAGGGCTTAACATACAATCAATTGTAACTTTTTTAAGCCAGAACTAATTTTTTGCATCAAAAACATAGCTTGTGACCTCTTATTGAAATGGGCTCATTTCAATGAGGGGTCAAAAGCTTAATTTCAATGAGGGGTCAAAAGCTTAATTTTGGAGATCTTCTGTTTCTCAGGCCATTTGTTTGTAAAACTACATGTGGCAGGCATTTTTTTATTTTACTTTTTTATTTTTGTATTTATTTCTTTGCCATCAATTTCCATTCTTGGTTTGTTTTATGTTTTGGGCCTCATAATCTACAGAATATCAAGGGCGGTGGTGTATTTCGTCCGTTGAGTGCAAGAAGGATTTGCAATGCTAAAGCATAGCAAAGCCTTGCTGCACTCAAGGGATAAATTTATCTACTTCATTAACCCTTTACCCAACGCACACGTTATCAAAATTTATTATTTTAAATATCATTTTTTTAAAAAAATTAAACAAAACCATATCATGTGACCCCTCGTTGGAACGAGCTCATTCCAATGAGGGGTCACATGATATGGTTTTGTTGACATTTTTTGAAAAATAATATTTTTTCAACTGCTGAATTTTCATCATACGCGGGCGGATGTGGGCGATTCGTTGGGTAAAGGGTTAAGTTGGGTAAAATATCAGACACAAACCATTAAATTTTTATATTTTTAGGTTTGCATTGGTTATAAAAAGAGGGTATCTGGCAGCCAAAATGACCATGCAGGTGGGCCTGAGAAACAGATTTTTAACTCTTTTAGGGCTTAACATACAATCAATTGTAACTTTTTTAAACCAGAACTAATTTTTTAATTTTTTGCATCAAAAACATAGCTTGTGACCTCTTATTGGAATGAGCTCATTTCAATGAGGGGTCAAAAGCTTAATTTAAATGAGGGGTCAAAAGCTTAATTTTTGGAGACAAAAATATTTAAAAATGAAAACTGCATGGTGATTTTTGTGACTAGCGCCAGCAGGTTTTGGCCGTTGCATTGCATAAAGGGTTAACTATGCTATCTTACCTCACATCTATAGCAGTCGACATGAAAACTACGATCCAATGCAACAATTCTCACCGTTTCTTGACCACCTTTATCTGGCATTATTGGATGGTTACAAACACAGCACCTTGGAGCAAATTTTCTGAAATGAATAAAATAAATTGCAATAAACAGAAATGGTGTTTGTGCAGAGGGAAATATTTCAAAATGGCAACCGTGCATGTCTAAAAATATTGTATTTTCAGTTTTATGCATTTACACCTTATTCCCATTCATAGCTGAGAAAGTTGTGCTTACCGATGATAAAACATAACATGCTGGAAAAGGATGATAAATGTTCTATGTGGAAAGACATAAACCACCCTCCCCCCCGACTCCCAAAAGTAAAAAAGACAAAGCGTTGGTGGACTTCCAAAAGGTTATATCCCACATTTTGGCGAGATATGCATTTTTACAAATTTGAAATCGATGGGTCCAGTTACATAAGAAGTACAAGAACATAAGTAATAGAGCTGAAATAGTTAACTGATTAATCGATTAACCAATGATCAACCTCTTGATCGATCAAAAAAAGTAACTTATCAATTAACCGTTGCCTTAAACTAGGTATTATATAGTTTAACAACAGGGCTCAAAATAAGCGGTGTTGCGTCGCTTTTTGCTATGCAAAACTTGCAAAAAGCTACACAATGTTCAACTATGTATAGCATTTTGCAATACAAGATAATCAACTGCAGCCTATTAGGCTGCAGTTGGTTATCTTGTATTGCAAAATGTACATGCAAATTTGCAAACAAATTTGAAAACTAGTTCACTGATGCTTTACTTCCGATTGTGGAACATTCCAGGCATAACACAGATTAACTCTCCATCAAGCATCATCAGCAACTTTATATGTAAGATGAATTCTATTGGTTTAAATTCTTCCTGTTTTTACAACATTTTGCATAAAATGTCCATTAAAAATAAGTTCTAGCCCATCAAATTAAAAATCCCAACTTCCATTTGGAGAACTCTATTAAACAACCAAGACGCCATTTGAAAATATCCAAGTCATGCAACCCTCAAAGGCAGTTCAGTTAAAAAAAACATAGTAAATGTTTCATGTGTTGCAGATCATTTGGAAATGACCAGAAATGAATGGAAACTATTATATCTACTTAGAAGAATTCAATACAAAACAGCATAACATAATTCTGGTATTCAAAACTAGCTATGTAATTTTTACAAATTGCAACTAGAGGTACTGCGAGCAAGCTCACAAAGTGATACCCCCCGCGCAGTTGCGCTTACGAGGACACAACCATATGATGTAGCAACTGAAATGTATAAGTTAGATTATCTCCCCTTGGAAATGTCGGAACGGAATTATATTGCTTCATGCACATCTTCATATGGAGTTCTTCCATTGTGTAAAGTTTCATGAAAATTCATTGAACGGTTCAGGAGTAGTTGCGCTTACGAGGACACAACCATATGATGTAGCAATTGAAATGTATAAGTTAGATTATCTCCCCTTGGATATGCCGGAACGGAATTATATTGATTCCTGCACATCTTCATATGGAGTTCTTCCATTGTGTAAAGTTTCATGAAAATCTAAATTTTATAGTAAATTTCCTTTCTTATTATACCTACCACAATTGTTTACTACAGGCTTGCACTACAGTGGAAGTCCCTAACTCGGATAAAATACTCTCTATTTTTGTCTTTCCCAAGCAAGTTGGGAAAGAAAAGCGGTGCAAAAGCACCAATAAAAATAAGCCAAAACTGGGTCGAGTGCAACCGGCGCAGACCCAGTACGGGACGCTCTCTCCCAAGTACAACTCCACGACTTCCGTTGCCAGTGCGCATATACCGTCTCTAAAGACTCATTCTTTTTGAATCCGAAACGTTAGAGTTATGTGATCAGCGGGGAGGAAAGATTCTTTACCCGTAAAGAAGACGGGAGGGCCTCCATGTAAACAATTGTGGTAGGTATAATGAGAAAGGAAATTTACTATAAAATTTAGATTTCTTATCAACCTACTCACAATTGTTTACTGCAGGCTGAATAGACAAAAGGCTGGAGGGAATCGCAAAACCAACCCCCACATAACCCTAGTGCACTGGAACCGTGAAGTAGAAGGAAGAGGTCCCGAGGCTTATCAACCATAATGTCGCAATCATTGGTAAAGGACAATGAAAAGAGACATATGAGCCTGTGTGACACACAGACAGAAAAAGGGCAGTAACAGCACAAGGCTGAAACTGACCTTCAAGAAGCCTAATGGCTATGGCAGACAACAGCCTGAGCAGAAGAAAGAGGACCCAGGGCAAAAAGGTCCTCCGACTGCTCCTGCAACTGGCATAAATAAAAGGTGGAGAAAGTAGAAGCATTTCTCCAGCAGGCTGCCTGCATAACATCCGACAACTTGACGGAGTTAGAATAAGCCCAAGAGGTAGACAGTGCCTGCACCTTGTGGGCAGAAATACGATTGGTAATACAATCGCCAGTTGCTAAATGACTATAAGCCGTACGAATAGCAAGACACATCCATCGAGAAATGGATTGAGGAGAGATCTTCTGTCGACCCGGAATGAGAGACAGAAAAAAACGTTTTCTGCCCTTCCGTATCAAGCGTGTCCGATCAAGATAAATGCGAATAGCACGGACCGGACAGAGCAAAGGGCGAGTACCCTCAACAGAGGGAAGAGCCCTGATACAGATAGGAGGAGGAGTAGTATCTGGTAACTGATTCTTAGCCAAAAAGGAGCAATCAGTGGTAAAAGTAACACTGTTGGGAGAGCTCCTAAAAAAGGCCGGGTCAACCGAGAGGGCGTGAAGCTCACTAACCCGTCTGGCCGAAGCAAATGCCATCAGAAAAGCCGTCTTATATGTGAGAAATTGCATATCCACCTGGGATAAAGGTTCGAACGGTGCCCCCCCCCCCCCCCCCCCCCCCCAAGCAAAGCAGCACCCACGAAAGATTCATCGTGGAGTAAGCTGCAAAGTCCGAGGCCTTTTCAAAGAAAAGTGCCGAACAAGCTTGGAGAGGTAAGGATTAGTGCCGATACGACGCTTCCCCACATAAGAAAAAGTCTCTGAAAGCATAGACCTGTAACCCTTGATGGTAACAGGCTGGAGACCCCGAGAATCAAACAGATATACTAGAAACTCCGCAATCTGTGAAATCGAAGGATTGGCATAATCAACAGAGTGATCAGCACACCATCGACAGAAGACCTTCCATTTAGCTGCATAAGCTAAACCAGTGGAGTGCCTCCTTGAAGAAGAAATGCACTCCACTGCTCGTCTCGAAAAACCTCTACGGAGGAGACAGGACCTGACAAAAGATATGCGTGAAGGCACAATGAAGTCGGGTCGACGTGAAACCTCCTCGGGCGACCTTGACAAAGAAGGTCGTGACGTAGCGGGAGACGTGCCGGAACCGCCGCCATCAGCAAGCGGAGCTGATTGATCCACACCCGCTGAGGCGACAGGGGAACGATCAGAATGATTCGACAACTGCAGGTTCGAATTTTGGCGAGAACCTGAGGAAGAATCGGAACCGGCGGGAAGGCGTAGCCGACTAGACCGTTCCAATCGAGTGACAGGGCGTCCATGGCAAAAGCCAGAGGATCTGGACACGGGGACACGAAAGTGTCCACCTGATGGTTCCAACGAGTCGCAAAGAGGTCGATGTGGGGATGTCCCCAGAGATCGCAAAGCGACTGGAACACTGCCCTGTGAAGCATCCACTCGGTGGAAATAACCCTGCCCTGTCGGGACAGGGAGTCGGCTAGGACGTTCAGACGACCGGGAATGTGACGAACAACCACTCCGGCGTGAACATCCTCAGCGAGCAGTAAAAGATCCCGAGCTAACTCGTACATCGGAAGCGAGTGCGTGCCGCCCTGGTTCCGAATGTAAGCAACCACTGTCGAATTGTCGGATAGTAGAAGGACCTGGCGATTCGACAGGTGAGGGATCCACTGCCTGAAACTCAGAAGAAGAGCAAGAAGCTCCTTCTGGTTGATGTGTAGAGCTGCTTGATCCTGGTCCCACATCCCGTGTAGGGAAAGACCGAGAGGATCCAACGTCGCACCCCATCCGAGATCACTGGCATCTGCCATCAGAACGCGATCAGACGTGGGTAAGTCCAGCGGAACACCCTGCGTAATCCACTGAACATCTGTCCAGGGAAGAAGGTGAGGATACAGAGAGTCCGGAAACGGAAGCACCTGATCCAGAGAATCCACATTCAGTCTCCAATGACTGAGCAGAAAGTGTTGGAGAGGTCTGACACGCAGCCGACCTAGAGGAATGAGATATGTCACCGAACCGCAGAGACCGATCAGCCGGAGAAAACTCCGAGCGGTCGCGGACCTGGACTGGGACAGAGTCAGAGCAAAAGCTGAGAGAATCACAGCCTTGGCCTGGGGAACAGCCACCAAATTGAATTTGGTTTGGAAAGACATCCCCAGATGACAAAACGACTGAGAAGGGACCAGGTCCGACTTCTCCTCGTTGACTCTGAATCCTAGCGACGTGAGCAAGCTCAACAGAGTGGCGACATCCGATTCCAGTAAGGCAGCATTGGAATGCCTCTGGAGGATATCGTCCAGATATGCCGAAGTAGTCACCCTGGACTGTGTGCGATGGAACGCTATCACATGCGACATCAGTCTGGTGAACGCCCAAGGAGCCAGGTTGAGGCTGAAAGGCATGGCCTTGAACTGGTAAACTCGCCCCAGAAAATCGAACCTGAGATACTTCCGTGACGCCCGATGCATCGGAACGTGGAAGTAAGCGTCTCGCAGGTCGATGCTGGCTGCGAAATCTCCCTGGTGAATTGATTGGCGGACCGACCTGAAAGTCTCCATGCTGAACTTGGGAGCAATGATAGACTGGTTCAGGATACTCAGATCGATAACCGGTCGGAGTCGGCCGTCCTTCTTCGGCACCAAGAACAGGCGGGAATAGAAACCCACTGACTGAACGTTCTTGACGACCTCGATCGCCCCCTTTGCCAGGAGATTGGCAATCTCCGTGGACAAAAGTTCCTGACGTAAAACGTCTGAAGGAACTGTGGTTGGAAGAGGCACCCTTGACAGAGTGGGGTGCCGTCGGAAGGATATGCGCAGCCCAGACCGAACAACATCTAACACCCATGGAACGGATGTGATGGTGGTCCAATGGTCTGCGAACTCTGCTATCCTTCCTCCAACCTGGGACGAGTCGAGGTGAGGACCTTCATTTCGAGCCCCGACGAGGCCCGCGAGAGGAGAAACCACCTCCTCTGCTAAATGAAGAATCCTGAGACTTCCCTCAATTCTGCCGACCCCTACCTTTACCCCGTGAGTAAGAAGTAGAGGCGGCGGCAGAAGGACCAGCCTTTTGCTTCACAGAGGAAGCAGAAGGGTACTTGTTAGGCTTGGAACGGCCCTTGCCTCCCCGAGAAGGCTGATCAAGCTGACGAAACAGCAGCTGATCTTTGGAATGACGTAGGACGTCATCCCGGACCGTCGACACGGAACCATGGAAAAGTTGCGGACCTGCCAAAGAAGCAGATCGAAGAGTAGCACGCTGCTCCTCGGGAAGGGATCGTCCTGTGTCCAGCACAGCGTACCTTCGAACTAATTCCAAATTGGCCGTGTTACAGGCATGCGTGTGAGTAAGGTGCATAAGCGCCTTGGACAGCACACGTAAAGGAGCCTGTACCTCGTCAAACTTATCTGGAGGCAGATAAGCAGCCAAAGCTGAGACGACGTGATCTGAGAGAGAAAGCATGCCAAGCATCTCTCTAGATAAGCCCAACGTGGACTCCAGAGTCGTCATTGGAATGACGGCAGACTTGGGCTTGGAAAGCCCGAGGGAAGTGGAGTCCTGATCCAGAACCGTCAAAGCCTGGCAGACTGACGGATTGGCGGAATCGTAGGAACGATAACGCACAGGAGGCAAAAAGATGTCAACCCTGGTGAAGAACGAAGTCTTCAAAGCCTTGGAATTCAGCTTGGCATCCAATGCTGAAAAAGCCTCAACCACCTGTACCGACTGGCACGGTCAAAGGCGCCCAGAAGCAGGTTGCTCCATAGGCTGTTGGCGCGCGACCGATGATCGCGGCCAGGCTGACACCGTCAGCTGGTTAGCAGGTTTGAGCTCAGGCAGAAACCCAAACACAAAGTCAAGGGCCCTCGACCTCAAGCATGTCGGACTCCTCCCCAGAGTCGGAAGACACATAGCCCATCGTGGGCAAACCAGCCGACGCCTCCCATGGTGTCGGGACAGCAGAGGAATCGGAAACCGGCCTGTTTCCAATCCCGGGAGGCGGCGCCATAGGAGGCGCCTGGAAACCACCCATAGCCTCGCTGGAAGCAACAGGAAGGCTCTTAGAAAGAACCTGAGTGAGTAAGAAGAGGGCCTCCCTAAGCTCACTGCCTGTACCGACCGGTTCGACAGGGGAGCGAACCGGCAAAGTGGCTTCACCTCTGACCCTCTTAACCAGCGAAGGGTCACGATCCTCCAAAACACCCGACGTGGGACGACGGGCGGCAGCCGAAACATCTGAAGGCAGACGTGTATAGGGGTATGATGCACCCCGAGGATCAATATTGCGAGAACTCATGAGAGTCACCGCGGACCTCTGCGGGGCAGAAGGTCCAGGCTGCACAAAAGGCGTTGGTCCCCCAAAACTGGTCGTGTGACCAGAGTGAGTAGACGGAAACGCCACGGAGTTCATAGTGTTTCCACTATGAACATCCGAATCCAAAGACACAACTGTGGTGCTCGACGGCGAAGAGACTACAGCGATGGGCTCGACCGGCAGCCCCTTCCGACTTCACCAAGTTGAAGTCAGGGAAGGCTGAGGCCGATATCCCACATCTACAGTATCCCCTGCAGCGAAAAGCCGAGGCCGGCTGAAACAGATAACGAAGCAGATGGGCCAGCAGCAGTAGTAGATACGTCGAGAGTCGTTGAGGCTGGTGAAATAGTGGAGAGAGCACACCGGCTCGGCTCCGAAGGAGGAGTCACAACCCTAGTGACAGCCTCAGATGTCGACTGGAGGGGGACCGTAGACCCGGAACCAGGCATCTCTACACCAGAACACTCAACGGCTCCCGCAGTATCCACCACAGGAAAAGACTGCACATCCCCCACGGAGGAGGAATAACCCTCACCAGACAAAGTCGGCTCGGGAGGCCCGAACGACCATGTTCTCCTTTCCCGCGGGAGCGGGAGGCAAGACCACGAGAACGAACGACACGGTTTACTGACGCCCAGAAGGTGGAAGACCATGTTCCACAGACACCACACGGCCGCTCGGCCGAACACCCATTACAGGAGGAACAAGACGAATGTACATCGTCCACATGCTTTTGCAGCAGACATTGCCCACAGGGAATTGTCCTGGGCATGATAGAGGTGAGAGGAGCAGAGAAGGTGAGATGAGAAAACAGAACACCCCCAAAGAAGAGAGAAAGGTGACAGAAACAAAGACCCCAGAAGGTCGACCGGGAACCACCCAACAGGAAGACTACTCTCAAAAGAAAGAAGAAACACTGCAGGAGTGGTACCCCGCTGACACCTAACTCTAACACAATTAGAAAATTTTGCAAAAAAAGCATTAACAATAATTGTGAAAAAAAACTAAGTCCGAACCGCGTGGCACGCGAAATTCGCGCGCGACTCGAGAGAGTGCAAATAAATATACATTATGGACATATAATAGAAAAGAGAATATATAAAACACTGTTCCTGAGAATACAAAGGATACACTGTGGTATAATGAATCAGGAATCATCAAACATCGAGCTGGTGGAACACTGATAAGCGTGCAAAAACATCTCGACACGAAGCGGATTTTAAAAAGAATGAGTCTTTAGAGACGGTATATGCGCACTGGCAACGGAAGTCGTGGGGTTGTACTTGGGAGAGAGCATCCCGTACTGGGTCTGCGCCGGTTGCACTCGACCCAGTTTTGGCTTATTTTTATTGGTGCTTTTGCACCGCTTTTCTTTCCCAACTTGCTTGGGAAAGACAAAAATAGCAAGTATTTTATCCGAGTTAGGGACTTCCACTGTAGTGCAAGCCTGTAGTAAACAATTGTGAGTAGGCTGATAAGAAATTCTTCAAACGGTTTAGGAGGAGTTGCGCTTATAAGGGTGGACAGACGGACGGACAGGGTGATTCCTATATACCCCCACAAACTTTGTTTGCTGGGGGTATAATAAATTTTTTGGAAATGTGTGTCATTTTGCTACGCAAAGAAAAAAAGGTATTTTGAGCACTGTTTAACAAAGGAACAAACTTGCTCTAAAACAGGTAAACATTGTCACACTGACTTGCATCAATTATTATGAGACAGATTAAAGCTTACAAGTTATGTGCAGACATACTTGTTCACTTGCATGATCATTGTACTCTAGCAGTAGCTGGAAATGGTCATTCTTAACTCTTTGCCCGTTGTGGACAGCAGACAATACTTGCAAAATAAATTCTTGAATTACTAAAAATTTTCAATTTTTGTCTCAAAAACATACCTTATGAGCTCTCATTGGAACGAGCTCTTTCCAATGAGGTGTCATAAGCTATGTTTTTTGACAAAAATTGAAAACATAATAAAATTTGAAGGAGATTTTTATATATAGCGCTTGCCAGTTTTGTCCATTACTTTGGGTAAAGGGTTAATGCTATAAATCATCAACGGTTCAGCAATAATTCAGCTACCAACTAAAACAAGTGATTAATCGGTTAATCCATATGATTATTATTATTATTTATTGGTGTTTAAGGTCACATATTTTTTTGCACAATGGTTAATCATGACCACAACATGAGCATCAACTCAAGACCAGAGGGGAACGTTAATAATTAAGCCACATTGCCCATTTTAACCCTTTACCCAATGTAACAGCCAAAACCGGCCAGCGTTATTCTCAAAAATCGCCAAATAATTTTCATTATTTTTTTCATTTTTTGTGTCAAAAACATAGGTTATGATCCCTCGTTGGAACGAGCTCATCGAGCTCGTTCCAACGAGGGGTCATAACCTATGTTTTTGAGACAAAAAATGAAAAAAATTAGGTATTCAAGAATTATTTTTGCAAGTGTCGTCTGCTTTTCAGGTTAGGTAAAGGGTTAAAGAGGGTTTGCAACTCTCAAGCATTGATGACTGGGTCCTATTTTACCAGTAAAACAGAGCCTGTTTACCACAGTGAACAGGCACTGCTTCACTTCCCGGGGTTCCTGCAGGGAAATCCATATGATAAATCGATAAAGAAATCCCTTTAACCATTTCAGCTCTAATAAGTAATTGATGCAGGTGAATTGTGTTGTTTGGTCCGAAATGTTCATATATAGTTCCTAAATGCCGCATCTTTAAAATATTTTTTTAGAAAAATGGGGTATGGTAATTCTAAAATGTCAAATCTCAAAATTCCTGTTTGTAAAGGGAGGCAATTAGCTTGTTTCTGATAGGTGGAAGAGAAACAAGCGGTAAGCCTGGTCAATCAATCCTAGCGTGAATGGCTCAGGTCATAAAATAATAGAGATATAATCAAGTCAGAAAATAAGCAGACAGTCATTTGCAAAATGAGGTCCACAGAGGGTGAATTTAGTGATGCTACCCTGCACAGCAGAGTAGCACCACTAAATTTACCCTCTGTGAACCTCAATCGGAATCAAGGTCTCCAAACTAAACAGAAAGAGGTACTCAGAGGATAAACTGGCCCACTGTTTGGGATAGCATCATCAAATTCACCCTCTGGGGACCTCATTTTGCAAATGTCAGACTGCTTATTTTCAGGCATGGATGTAATCAATTTAAAACTGTCATATATTTTCCTTAACAGAAAGTTGACTCTCAAAATGTATCACCACCTAAAGGTCACTTTTCTCAAAGAAAATACCTCTACAGTAAAACCTGTCTTGAGAGGCAACTTTTGTGAAAGACCATCTGTCTTGAGAGACCACTGTGGCCATGTACCGATTGGTTTCATTCTATAATGGACCTTTCATGAGAGACCACCTGTCTTGAGAGACCACAAAACTGTGGCAAAAACACAGTTTTTTACCTGTTTTGACAGACCGGAAAAACATTTTTTGGCAATTTCCGAGTATTAAAATCAATAAAAAGGTTGAGAGTTAGATTTTTTTTGGTCTGAATTTGTTATTCAAAATTTGTTTTATTAAAAATTATTGGAGAGTGCCTGTTGGCACTCTCCAATAATTTGTAATAAAACAAATTTATACAAACAAAATACTTGTGTTTGACTGAAGAGGAAACATGAGCAAGGAAAAAGATGGCTTTTGTTCTGGTACCTTCATTGTTGTAACTCAGCCAGTTAAGATCAATGTAGTGTGCACAGAAATCAATAGTTCAAAAACGTAACCAGGACATCGGCCCAACAGTGAAGTTTTTTTAGTTTATGTACTTTTATCTATAATTTATTAAACAATGCCTTTGTACTTGTATTAAAACTGAATTAAAATAAAATAATAAAAAATATTTGAAAAGTTAAAAAATTTATAGTAATTTATATATTTTTTATACTTACCAATGACCCAGACTTAGCTGGTGCTAACTCCACAAAAACCAGGGCCAAACACAAATTTTGCCCCCCAATCCCCAAAATTTGCATCCAAAACAAAAAGAAATCATGTCCTAAAGGACCTCCATAGTACGACTCTACTGCGCATGCGCAGTGACGCAGTCGTCCCGAAATTGGCGCCAAATATCATTCTTACTGGCAGTGCCTGGTCAGCGCTATGTACTCAGCGGGGAGGCAAGAGTTCCCAACTCAGGGAGGGCCATCCCCGTCTGGGTCATTGGTAAGTATAAAAAATATATAAATTACTATAAATTTTTTAACATTTTTATACTGTACCAATGACCCAGACTTAGCTGAATAGTAAACAGGCTGGAGGGCCTAGGACATAGAGGAAAATCCAATAAGCTCAATTATAAAATAAAGAGGTAACCCCTTAAGGAGAAAAGGAGTATTAGGCTTTACATGTATCTTTCTTATTTAATATTTAAATTAGAAAGATACACTACCCTTAATAATTGAGCACAATAACATTCATGTTCTCTATTAACATCCAGTATAACCCTTATACTAATTATTTTTAAAGCAAGCCAATAAATAAAGTAGTCCAGAGAATTGAGACTCTTTATAATCATTTAAAAGTGTCCGAGTATTGTATATTAAAGCCCGTTTGACACTTGACATATACAAATGCTTCACACCGAGCTACACTTTAAAAATAAGACATGAATGAAATTAAACATTAATATTACACTTTAAAACCATCCCGGAAGCGACTCAGAAATACTGTCTTGGAGGAGGCATTCCCTTGCTTTTCGCTATAAAGCAGGTGACCTAAGGGAACACCCACCCCCCCCCCCCCCCCCCCTTCCCCTTGGTCAAATAGCCCAGAGCGAAGAGGGCAGTCGGACGGAGTCACTGCCGGAACAGAAAGCCTGCATAACTATAGTTGCAACTGTTTAGTGGACGACATTCTGAGCAACAGATAACGGACCTAAACAATGCAGGTCTCCAGAAATGGACTCAATATTTCTGAGATAAAAATTAGTAAATGTGGATGGCTGAGACCAATAAGCAGCCTTCATTAAATCTGTAATAGCAACACTATTAGCATAAGCCCAGGAAGTAGAAAGAGCTCTTACTTCATGAGCAGAAATCTTAAGCACAGACTGCTGAGAAGAAGATAAATCTTCATACGCAGTACGGATAGTTAACTGAACCCATCTAGCAATAGAATGGACTGAAATGTCCTTTCTATTAGGCATCAAAGACAGAAAGAAACGTTTCCGTCCCTTTCTGATGAACTGAGATCTCTGTTTATAGATACGTAGTGCTCTAACAGGACAGAGTAAAGGCCTACGCCCGTCTGAAGACGGAAGAGCCTTAATAACAATAGGTTCCGGATATTTATTAGGAGCCTGATTCTTAGCTAAAAAACCGACATTAGTAGTGAAGGTGATAGTGTTCCCAACACTACGATAATGAGAATCATCCACCGATAGTGCATGAAGCTCACTGACTCTTCTGGCAGAAGAGAAAGCTAAGAGAAAAGCTGTCTTATAAGATAAGAATTTGAAATCTACTGTCCCAAGAGGTTCAAATGGCTTTTCCTTCAATTTAAGGAGAACCCAAGCTAAATTCCACTTAGGAATTAATCTAAGAGTTCTGGGTCTATTTATCGAAAAGTTTCTAACCAATTTCGATAAAGAGACATTAGATCCAATTTGTAAACTATCATGATGTGCATAGGTATCAGATAACATAGATCTATAACCCTTTATAGTAACAGGTTGCAGTTTGATTTCGTCAAACAAGTATACTAGAAAGTTAGCAATGTCTGGTATAGAGGGATCAAATATATCAACAGAATGAACCCTACACCAACGACGGAAAACCTTCCACTTAGCCGCATAGTTTAGCGAAGAGGAGGTCCTCCTACAGTTAGAAATCGCGTCCACTGCTCGTCCTGTAAAGTGCTTGCCATGCAAGAAGGACCGCACAACGGAAAAACGTGAAGGTTGAGACCTTGCGGGTTGTGATGTAGTTGGCGCGATTTCCCCTGCCAAAGAAGATCCTCTCGTGGAGGGAGCTTCCGCGGTAGGTCCCACAACAGACACCTGAGTAGATTTATCCACGGTCTCTGTGGCGACAGAGATGCTACCAACAGAATCTTGCATTGAGATTGTTTTATCTTTAGCAATACTTGTTGAATTAACGGCGCAGGAGGATACGCATATCCTATCATTCCGTCCCAAGGGATCGACAGAGCGTCTACTGCAAATGCTCTTGGATCCGGACACGGGGACACATACGTTTGCAACTGATTGTTGAGATGTGTCGCAAATAAGTCTATCATTGGCCGTTCCCATTGGTAGCAAATCTGATTGAATACTTGTTTGTTGAGAGTCCACTCCGACGGCAACAAGCAACCCTTTCGTGAAAGGGAGTCTGCTAGCACATTCAGACGACCCGGTATGTGACAGACCGAAAGAAGAACGTGATGTTCCAACGCAAACAGAAGGATTCTTTCCGTTAGATTGAACAACGGAACTGAATGAGTGCCTCCCTGATTCCGTATATACACCACTACTGTCGTATTGTCGGATAGGATTTGGACATGAGCATCGTGAATAATGTCCATCCAGTGACGTAACGCAAGCCAAATTGACATCATTTCCTTGATGTTTATGTGCTTGCACAGGAAATGCGGATCCCAAAGACCCTGGCATCTCGAATCCGTTGGGATTAATGATGCACCCCAACCTGTTTGACTGGCATCCGTCATAATGGTAAAACTCGGATCCGGCAACTGCAGCGGAACTCCTTGAGTTAACCACTGAATGTTTGCCCAAGTCTGAATCTCTTGTTCACTTGATCTGACAAGAGAACGTCTACATCGAGCGAATGAATTTTCACACTCCAATTCTGAGTCAGGAAAATTTGAAGAGGCCGTGTGCGTAACCGTCCCATCGGAATGAGATCCGCGGCGGCTCCGCACAGACCTATCAGTCTCATAAATTCTCTCGCCGTGACTTTGTCTGTATTCAGACAATAGCGAGCGTAACAACTGACTAATTTCGCTCTGGTTAACGGCAGACGAACGAGATTGTTGTGCGTCTCGAAGCTCATTCCCAGATGAGTGAATGACTTGGACGGCACCAGATCCGACTTCTCCTCGTTTACTATGAAACCGAGACGTCGGAGCAATAGAAGAAGATTCTGAACATCGTTCTGAAGCGTTAACTCGTTGCCGTACCTCTGAAGAATGTCGTCCAGGTAGGCCGACGTTACCGCAGACGAATGAGCTCGGAAGTAGATCATCACCGAGTTCATTACCCGAGTGAAAGCCCAGGGTGCTAGATTCAATCCGAAGCACATGGCCCGGAACTGATACACCACTCCTAGGACTGCGAAGCGTAGATACTTTCGGAATGTCGGATGTACCATGACGTGAAAGTACGCATCTTTGAGATCTATGCTCGTTGCATAATCGTTCACCCGAATACTCGCTCTGACCGATCGAATCGTCTCCATATAAAACTTCGGAGCGACGATCAGCTTGTTTATCCAGCTCAAATCTATGACTGGACGGAACGAGCCGTCTGGTTTCAGAACCAGAAACAGATGGCTGTAGAATCCCAGCGATTCCTGGTTTTCTACGACCTCTACCGCGTTCTTCATTAAAAGAGACTGCACCTCTGATAGCAGAGCGTCTCTTTTCTGAGGGTTTGACGGAAGATGAGTCCACTTTGGACTTCGAGTTAATGGAGGCTTTCGTTTGAAGGATATCTTTAGACCTTCCGAAGTCACTCCTCTCACCCACGGGTCGTCCGTAATCGACGCCCACTCTTGAGAAAAACTCGACAACCTTCCGCCAACCGGAACGCGATAGAGGTTTAAGCCATCACCTCCTGGATCTGCGAGGCCTGCGGTAGGAGAAACCACGTCTTCCACGACCCGCACCTCGCCTCGTCGACCTCGGGGCGTCCGACCGATTGTCCCGGCCTGAAGGACGTCCCGAACGAGAGTCACTATCCTGACGGTCTCTCGAATAAGAGCTAGAGGACGCACCGGAACCTCTATAGGAACCTCTCTTGGGCGGATAAGACCCAGAAGTGCCCGCCTTATTCGTGTCTGCTGTATCCGACCTTTTAGGAGCGGATCTAAACAACAGAGAATCACTAGCTTTCTTTTTAATATTATCATAAATAGCGGAAAGCTTGCCGTCAAAGAGAAGATCTCCTGAGACCGAAGCGACTCTAAGAGAGTTCTTCACCTTAGAATCCACTAGTGTGGATGTAGACAGGGCTGCGTCATGTCTAACCAACTCCAGATTTGCCACTGAAAGGGCGGAGTTACACGTGGAATAAGCTACTGCCCTTGAAAGAAGTCTTAAGGAGGATTGTATATCCTGAAACTCTTCCCCTTGAAGACGCAGTGATAACGCCTTAGTAAGGTGATCTGCGTAAGATAAGGCATCTAAATTGGCTCTGTTAGACGCAATAGCTGTTTCCAACACTGCGGTTGGAATAGAAGCTGACGACGGTAATGATAGCTCTAAGTCTTCCGCCTCGTCGTCCATACGCAGAGGAACTCTCGGTATACCCTGACCTGCCGTGTCGAATTTATTCCTTGCATTAATGAAAGGCAGGTTGAGAGTATTTGCGGACAAGAAGCCTGCTTTCCCCATCCTGGAAGCAAGTTTAAAAATAGCGTCGTTCAATAATTCAAATGTTCTTGCAACATTATTGGACTGCGACGGAAACTCGGGAGCGATGTCCCTGAACCGCTCGAAAAAATCAGAGTCCAATGACGCTATAATTCTCCTGTCCGGAAGCGCAGCAGTCTGGCCCGACGGAACAACTTGAGGAAGAAAGTGCCGGATGAAGTCCACGGCAGCTTTGTGTTGTTCCGAAAGGGATAGCTCCAATTCATCCGTATCCCTTTCACCATCCGGTCGGACCTCCCGATGTTCCCGGTCGTCCGCCCCCGATGCTTCGGCGGAGCGTA
Organism: Pictodentalium vernedei; assembly: GCA_031216915.1. Taxonomy (NCBI): domain Eukaryota; kingdom Metazoa; phylum Mollusca; class Scaphopoda; order Dentaliida; family Dentaliidae; genus Pictodentalium; species Pictodentalium vernedei. Next base: position 64,977,750 of record CM062290.1, on the reverse strand, counting down.
CCGACCCAGCGCCGTCGGATAATTCTCGATCCGACACCGTTTCTGTCGGCTGCTGGGATGCTGCGATAAGCTGTGCTATCTGCACTAGAATGTCCGACGTCGAGACCTGCGGAGGAGCGGTCTTTCGCTGCTTCGCCGAGGGCAGCTCCGCATCAGATGGCTCCCGCATACTTTTCCTATGCGAACGTCCGGAGTCCATCGGTCTCGAATCCCTGGCTGCCGGATGGTGTGACCTGGTCGCCGAAGAATCCTTCATCGGCGAAGCTGGCAAAATATCGGAGGTCACGCAGCCAAGGTGCGGTCGTGTGCGCCGACGAGAAGAGGAAGCCTTAACAGTCTCTGCGGACTGCTTATACAACGGAGCATCCCGAGCGACGGACGTATGCTCCGCTAAAGACACATTTTGTACCACAACATCTGGTCCCAGATGTTGTTGTACGAGAGAGGGGCCTCTCTCGCTCGCGGCCCGGCTGGACCTTGACGAGCTAGGAACTGGACTAAAAGGCTTCCTCCGTTCTCGTTCACTATCCGCCGTCACTGGGTGTGCATCTATTATTTTTATAGTGCTCGGATCACCCAAAATTTCCTCTTGGACCGCATCGGACGAACCCGGCTGCCGAACCATTCGGTGAATGGACGCTACACCGGGCGAGCTAGCGGACGACATTTGTCTAATCTCCATGAGCACTTTTGCCGCTAGCTCTGTATTTATTTGTGACGACGGACGCACACTTGAAGAAGATAACATGGAAACATCACCCTGTTCTGGTTCCTCTGAAATAGAAACTGAGAGAGTAGAGTGACCTTGTGGAGAAAGAGCCGGCATCGCTCTTTCTCCAGAAACAACATATCGTGACACACGTTTCCAATGTTTCTCATCCCAATGTTCACATACAGGACAGGGATTAATGCGAGAACACTGACTACAATTAATGCAATAATCATGAAAGTCAGAGGAAGATTTCTTCCTATTACAATTTGAACAAAGTCCCTTCATTGTGAAAGAACAACAATAAGTCCTAGTTACTCGCAAAAACCCCTGACACAAAGATACATAATAACATGATCCATTAATAAATGAAAAAACAATTGCAAAACAAAATAATTTTGAAAAAATATTTTTTCAGAGAAGCCCAAGTTGCTGAAAAGTAACGTTGAGCCCCGATGGATCCGATGGCAAAGTGTGGTCAAAAATTTTAAAATTATATAAAATAATTAATGAGACACTTTCGGATAATATAAATGTATCTTATAATGAGATAAACTACCACAAAGGCAAACAGCCCCCCTCAAAAAAGGCTGTTGCCAATGAAAACAAACAGTGTAAACACAGTAGAAAACATGACTCCAGGCACTGAAAAAACTGGCCCGGAATCAGTCATCAATTACACTCTATCTGATGCAAAACAGAGACTCCCAGGGGAGAATCTGCAGAACATCAGATGGAAGATGCAGAACACAAACGTTATACACCCATGGGTGAAAACGTAACTATGGGGAAAATAACAGAAAACATTCTGTAACCAAGCAACTCTCCCAGGGAATTTTTAGAAATGAAACTTCTCAAAAATATGCCAAAAGCATGGGAGAATTGCAAGGGGGGACTTTAGAAGGATTAGGGGAGAGGAAACACTGAATAAGCAGTGCAACAATTAGCAAGAATGACAACAAGAGGCGTTTGCCTCGAAAATAGGCAACTTAACATAATTTCAACAAAAAATTTTAAGTACAGCCCTGATTATTTTTTGCCACTTCTTTTTTCCTCTCCTCCTTCTATCCTCCTTAGAATCACATTTTCTCCAAGAATTACGTGTCTGGCATCCTTTAAACTGAGATTTACAAGCACAAAGATCAGTGAGATGTTGACTGATGAAGGGCCAAACAGAGAATAATATTTGGCGCCAATTTCGGGACGACTGCGTCACTGCGCATGCGCAGTAGAGTCGTACTATGGAGGTCCTTTAGGACATGATTTCTTTTTGTTTTGGATGCAAATTTTGGGGATTGGGGGGCAAAATTTGTGTTTGGCCCTGGTTTTTGTGGAGTTAGCACCAGCTAAGTCTGGGTCATTGGTACAGTATAAAAATATCAGTCCTTCTCCATTTCTGCAACAAATATTCTCTGGTTGGTCATTCAATGACCAGCGCAAAACGTCAAACCAGTTATGAGAGACCACCTGTCTTGCAAGACCACTTTTGCTTGGCAAAAAGGGTGGTCTCTCAAGACAGGTTCTTCTGTTCTACACTCTAAATGTTCCTTGAAACAACGAGTGTGTCTTTCTTTTCCAAGCACCAAAGTTACTCTGTTCTGTGTTCCCCATATTTGAAGTTATTCCATTTTTTGTCTTTTTTGTTTTTTGTCTCTCAAGAAAATTTGAGATACAACATTATGGAAGCATGGGAGGGGGGGGGAGGTGGTGCTGTGTACCATGGCATACTACACATCAATGGTGCACTTGCCTTCAGCCAATGGTAAGCCTGCTTGTGCATAGTTAGTACGCTGGGGAGTCTGGCCGTTGCTCGGTGGTTCACTCTAAGTACTTCCCCCACCCGTAAAACTGCCTTACACGCATGGAGGAAGTAGTGATCAAATCCCTCGTAACAGAATGCACCTGTTGAAAGCTGTGCTGTATACCAAATTTTTGCTTTCGGTATTACAGGGATACGGAAAAATACCGGAACCAAATTAAAATATTGCTCATTTTGGTGTTTATATTTTTCTGTGAAATTGACAAAGCCAACTCATCAAGGTGGATCGTAATTCTAAAAGCCTGTAGGTGGCATATTTTGAATCGAATTGATAAGAAAACATGCAAATGTGATCTTTATAAGCAACAAGTAGCAGCAGACATTGCGAATGTGTCATAGAAATAAAAAAGCAACGGCAGAAAAACGAAAAATGGCAAGTTGTTAACATGGAGAAATATGTCCTGGTTCCAGTGTTCCTAACATTCAGCCTGATTCGATATATTTTCTGGAAATTACTGTGCAATTTATTCACAGGGGTCTGGTGGGTGGTTACCCGGTTGACAGTTGGTTGGAAATAATCCACTAGTATTGACAATTCAATACGCTGACAACTGGGTATACAAATGGTAATACTGCCTGTCATTATCACTTCTCGATGATTTTTTATAGCATTTCTTTCAATTTAGCAATGTTATTTTATGTTGCAGATACTTTTAACAACTGGTCATTTTATTAAAATACAAGCCCTCAAGCTTTAATACCCAATCATCTGCTTTATGTTCATTCGAATAAATAATTTGTACTTCACACCAGTGCAAACTGGGAAGACACGATCCACCTAAATTTTAAGACATTAAAAAACAATGTATGGAAGCCAACAGGTAACATTAGATTTAGCATTATCGAAGTTCATTTGATCGACTGATGCTTTGAAAATGATTTGCTGCTATTAGTAAATCTTCGAATTTGTACATTTTTTTTCTCATGGGAAATGAAAATGTGCCTTAATTTATCATGGAAAATCGTGGATTCTCTGAAATTTTAAGAAACGTGTATGAAGCCAGGAACCAGAAGTATACTTTGTGAACACTGGTAGAGTGATTCCATCAAAATACTCTATAATTTCAACTAGATTAATGTCATAAAACATGTTATTTTACATGGGGGCATGGTATGAAGAACATAGAGGCCAACTAATTATATTGGCCAGTTTTTTAATGAATCACTCGATTCAGTGTGATGGTTCACACTGAATTGAGTGATTCATTAACTCTTTGAGACTTTAATTATCCTGACGTTCAAACGTCACTGGCAATTCAGTTTCTTCAATGTTTTTCAAAACGCGACGTCAAATGTCGGAAAGTACAAATAACAAGATATTTTTCACATTTTTTCACATAATTAGTGATTATCTGGTTGAGGGCTAGATTATGTTTGGTTGTCTGGATTTGTTATTCAAAACTTTTTTAATTACAAATTATTGGAGAGTGCCCACAGGCACTCTCCAATAATTTGTAATAAAACAAATCTATCAACAAAATATTATTTGTGTTTGACTGAATATGAAATATAAGCAGGGGAAGTGTTGGCTTTTGATCTGGTATCCTCATTTTTTGAAAGCACTCATAGTGGTTTTTTGCACTTAACCAGTTAAGAAGTCTTGACCGTAGGATTATATTAGTATTTTAAGCTGCGATAACATTTGGCTCAATGGTTGTCACTGAGCACTATACGGGAGAAAATAAGAATTGAGGTTAAAAATTTTAAAAATCGAAAAATAAAACAAATCACCACAAAGTATCGATGCTCTGTTTGATTTTGTATGTCATAAGACGAACAAAGGTATCAATGCACTGTATGATTTCGTACGTCATAAGACGTACAAAAGAACCAAATGGTTAAATAACTTGCTAGACTAATAAGTTATCGCAGCTGAATTAACTTATCAAGTTCATGAGATGTCAGAGCTGAACTTCTTAAGTTACTATATGGTTGAATGTTGGGAAATTGGGTCAGTTTGCGACTACTTTCAGTGTTCTGTGCATATACCGAATATCGTACCAAAAATGAGGTATCTACCTGACAAATACCGATACCAAAGCTGAAATTTCAATACTGTACAGCTCTACTCCTGTTAATAGAAAGATTTTCGCTGGAAAAGTGGTTCTTCCTTTAACAGTGTTCCAATGTACCATTATAGAATATCACTTACTTATGGAACTCTTCAATACAATGAATTTGGTTCATGGAATCAAATGTGAATGGAATACAGTAGAAATGTCTTGAGAAACCACTCTTTTTACCAGGAAAAAGTGTGGCAGTGTGCAAAATAGTATTACCAGATTATTAATAATTAAACACTTTTATTTATTTTATTCTACAGGTTGACTCTAAATGCAGATTTTTTTTATTAACAATTCAATATTTCAGGTAATATATATATAGTTGGTTGTGTGCACTTTGACTTTGCGATTTGATTCTTTTGGGATAAGGAGGTTTTTGTGAGTTGTGCTCATTCGTGATGCGGGAAATTTCTCTGGTCTGTTTCATTCAGATCTTGAATGTTGTCGATATCAGTACCAGTTTATGTGGAGGCAAACTTTTGAAGAAACTGATAGAGACCTGTGTCGTTTTGAGATGGTAAGTTGTTTTATTTAGTGGTTTCAAATTGTACATCAATATTACATACATCTGCAGTTTGATCGACGTTTTCAGCCCCGATCAACCCACAGATGAACATACAGTGATAACAGGAGTATTCTCCTTTTTTGGCAAAAGTAGATTGTTTAATCCCTCAGCGAGCTCGTTCCAGTGAGGGGTTATAACCTATGTTTTTGAGACAAAAAATGAAAATAATAGTTATTCAAGAATTTTTTTTGCAAGTATCGTCTGCTTTTCATGTTAGGTAAAGGGTTAAAAAAAAAGCAAAAAAAACCCAAAACAATGAAGTCCCCATTACACCCACGGTAAAGCATCTTCGTTTGCGCGCTCGGATACATGACACAATTGTTGATTGCATAATTCACTTGTGAAGTTATCGTTTATACCAAACCTGGAAATCCCAGTAAATCACACTTTGGAAAGTAATAAATATATAAAACTGTCTGATGGAGTTCACACACTTTTTTATCGTTTCCTTGGACCACAGATCTGTGACACTGCAATAAAAGTGGTTTCTCAAAACAGGTGCATGTGGTCTCTCATAACAGGCCCATTACAGAGTAAAACAACCAAATGGTATGAGATCATAGCAGTCTCTCAAGACAGGTGGTCTCTCATGACAGTGGTCTCTCATGACAGTGGGCTCTCAAAACAGGTTTTACTGCACCATCTACACTTATGGGTTAAAGAATAAATTCCTGTTAATTGAGCGAAAAACTCTAGTACAGTGGAACCCTGTTAATTGAGTAGACACTTTGCCAATAAAAATTATTCAATTAACGGGAGTATTCAATTAACACAGATTGTGTCACTTTCCTGTATTCTAGAGATAAACATGAGCTCTGTCAAACAAGATATAATAGATTAAATGCATGTATTGGATGTACTGGGGCCAAATAGGTCTATAAACAAAGGAAAACTGGGGAGAGTCAGGGTAATTTCTCGACATGTTACAATATTTATTCTTCAATTAAAAGGAGTTTACTCTATAACCTATATTCATTTAAGAGGTCAAATTTGTACTGGTGGTATGGTAAATTATATTTTATTAACAGGGTTATTCAGTTAAGAGATATCCAAATAAATGGGCTCTACTATGCTGAGAAATTACCCTGACAAGGCTACACAAAGTAGATCTTCTGTTTCTCAGGCCATTATTTGCAAAATCGCATGCGGGCGAGTGGTTTTTTATTTTATTTTTTATTTCAGTAATTACTTCTTTGCATCAAAAGTTCATGTTCTTGGTTCAAGTTTTAGGCCTCATAATCTACAGAATAGCATGGGTGGTGGTGCATTTTATACCTTGAGTGCAAGAAGGCTTTGCAATGCTAAAGCCTTCTTGCACTCAAGGGACAAATTCATCAATTTTTTTAACTTGGGTAAAATATCAGACATAAACCATTTAATTTTTATTTTTTTTTTAAGTTTAACTTGGTTATAAAAAGAGAGCATGCGGCAGCCAAAAGGACCATGCGGGAGGGCCTGAGAAACAGATTTTTTATTTTTTTGGGCCCAATCACTGAATTCTTTTTATTTTTGGGCCTATTTGGCCATAGTAGATCCAACACAGGCATTTAATCCATTATATCTCGTTTGACAGACAGACCTTTGGATTACTTTATTTTGAGCACATTTTTCTCAGGGCTTAAAATGTGCCCAAATCACAGAACGTTCCATTTTAAGGAACATTATTGATTTTTAAAGCTGACAGTTATTTATTTATCGTTCCGTTCCCCTAGAAAGCACAGTCCAAACATGGCCTGAAAGTCTATGACATAATTTTTTTAGTTTGGTACATCCTTGAAAGGACGTACCAAACCAAAAAATTATGTTACAGACTTTCAAGTCATGTTTGGACTACTGTAAGCATAATTAGAAACATGTTGTTACAGTTTATGGAAATTGAAATGCACTGCAGCCTGATGGAGCCACAGCCAAATCGATTCTGGAACTATTCACAGCTATATGCAATGCTGCCAACAGAGGAGGCACAACTCTTATATGCAATGCTGTCAACATCAATCTAGTGATTGCATATTTCTTTTTCATCGATATTTTTATCATCGGAAGTCATCACATGTTGCCAACCGAAGGGACATAACTCTCTTTTGGTATATGCCTGTGGCATATCGTGTTTGGATTTTTGGTTTGGTTAACGAACAGGTGAATGAAACAAATTTACTTAATCTTCAGAATAGGTTAATGAACAATGAAATGGGTAACCTGTTAATGAGTTAATCAAAATATGGAATTGTCAAGGCCAGTTGGTTCACCTGTACCATTCTAGAATATCACTTACTTATGGAAGTCTTCAATACAATGAATTTGGTTTGTGGCATCAACTGTAAATGGAATACCATCTAAACTTTTTCCACACACAACACAGACAAAACAAGCTGGATGATACGGTTTTCCAGTGGCTCTCAGCAGCTGAAAATACAAAGAAACTCAGCATTCTCTACTTAACTGAAAACATTTCACCCATTACTATGTCAGGAGGGGCTGTCAAATGCAGGAAATGGATCTCTCTGTAGTAATGACATACTGTTTTTATTACCATACAGCAATTTTATTCACTTGGCATTATGCACACCTCAGCTTATCACCCACCAATTTAACCCTCAGTTAAATAAGTCAGGGTTCCCCCAGAATATTGAAAACAAAATTCAAGGACTTTCAAGGACCTTTTTGAAGAAAATTCAAGGATATTCAAGGACCATCTCGAGGCTGAAATGTCCTAAGGCCGAAACATCCCAATGGCAATACCCCCTTTACAATAAGTAGTCAATTGTACCTCGGTTCACAAGTTGTGAACCGAGGTAAAATTTACTACTTATTGTTTGTCAAGCAAACAGGTGCGCACGTTTTCATCACTGTGGCAACTGTTTCATCTGCTATGAAAGCCCTCATTTCAGTCGCATCTGTATCCACCCAAGATCGGGCAAGTGCAAATGGTTTCATGTTTGGGTTTTTTTCATAGTATTGTTTGGCATATAAATTTGTTTGCGAAGTGCACAGTTCCATAAAATCATTGTCAAAAAATTTACTGAAAAAAAAAACTCACGCTCGTTGCCATCCACAGAAAACTGAATGCCCGTGGGGACGTTAAATGTTTTTAACCATGGGTGGTGGAACGAATCCCCCAAATTCAATGTTTTGTCAACATGAACACACGTGCTTGATTGATCAGCTGATTCACCGGCATTTACGTTTTCTTCCAAATTGCTTTCACACGACTCAAATTCATATGACGAGTCTTCTTTGATATTTCTTATGAAAGAATATCCAGGAAAAACGCCCTCATCCGAATCAGAATCCTCAATAATGTCCTAGAAAGTTGATAAATTATTTTCAATTGATGACGCCATTTTCCAAACAAAGTCGAACTGGGACGTTTTGTCCCCCTGTCGGACAAAGTATTGGAACATGTGCGTTACTTTATATGGAAACTCATGACGATTGCAGTGGAAATCAAAAGGTTTTCATTGGTTGTTAAACATAATTCGACCAGGGAAGCCCCCCTCTGTACTAATAAACATGAGCCGACCGAGTGCTAAGAGTTAATTAATATTAATAACACCTACTTGTTTGGATTTGTCAATAAATTTATTTGTTCCTTTTTGGACGCTATTATGCTTGTGATAAATCGGCGATCAAATTCAAGGACATTCAAGGACCTTTTACTGATATACCTCGTTTTCAAGGACTTTCAAGGCCTTGAAAATAGCGTTTCAAATTCAAGGACATTCCAGGTTTTCAAGGACCCGCGGCTACCCTGTAAGTGTCTGTAGATTTTTATATATTTTTTCCACACTTTGACATTCTATAACCCGCGGCATTGCAGTTGTCTTTGACAAGTCATGGCTGCCTACATAGGCAGCCAAGACTTGCCTAAAAACAACGGCCAAGGTACTTAGAATGTAACCTGTGATTAAAGCCTGAGACAGCATGTTGGGGCTCCTGTTCTGTTGCAGTAAAAGTGAACATAGTCGAAATTAGGATCCTAAGGGTTAAATCCTTGGACTCTTTATTTATTTATTGGTGTTTAAGGTCACATACTTATGCACAATGGCTAATCATGACCGTGACAGTTTTACGGGTGGAGGAAGCCGGAGTACCCAGAGAGAACCACCGAGCAACGACGAGCAGCTGTCAGCTCTCCAACATTGTAACTCTGAACTCTGCACCGCAGCACAGGCAGGGTTAGATTGGTTGAAGACATGCGCACCATTGACGTGCAGTATGCCTTAGTACACAGCGTCATCGTGCCCCCATGTAGGCAATCACTCCTTGGACTACCAGGCCTGATAATACAGTCAAACAATAGTCCAAACAACTACCTGCTACTAGTGATAGGAAAACACAGGCATCATATAGCGATGTTTGCTCTTAACCCTCCACCCAATGCACAGGATATGAAAATTTAATATTTTTATTAGTTTTTTTTAAAAATTTTTCAAAAAATTTCAACAAAACCATATCAAGTGACCCAGGCCTGGCATTCTTTAGGCGCAGGAGTGCTGCTCGCCTACTGCACACCTAGAAAAAATTGAGGAGGGCAATTTTTTGCACCCCTTGATTTTCTGGAATACCAGACCTGTTTGGGACTGCCTTTAAAATCTATTATCATTTGTATATGTTGCATTGATTTGCAATAATTCATGACCTATTCTGTCGCATTTCGAAACACTTTGAGTGTAGAAGACAGTCATAAAAGAAATGAATACAATATTTTGAATAATGAGAATATGTGTGTTGCCAGTTTTTCCACTATGTAGCTGAATAGAGTACAATTTTTCAGTCAATATAGTAACCTTAAAGTGAATATACAGTACATAGAGAGTGTATTGTCAATAAATCACCTGTGGTGTGATGATTCTCTCAAGCAATAAATTCTAATTTGATGCAAAGCATAATTAGCATAAGCAAAGTTTCAGCCAATGGCCATCTGGGTTAAACCCAGATGTCCATTGGCTGAAACTTGGCTTTTGTTTCTGTGCGAAATTTAAAAGTAGAACCTTGGGTGATACCTCCACTCCATGGGTGATTGGGTGACAATCTACTGCCCATGTACTGTAACCAAGACAGAATACAAGTATATGTATTGAAAACTTCAGGCAATCATTTTGCATGCCTTGATTTTCTAGACTGCCAGGCCTTGTGACCCCATATAAAGGGAGATAAAAAGTTGAAAAATGAATATTAAATTCTAATACATTCTGTGCCTATTGATATGTAAACCATGCATAGACACTCACAATTTCCATCAAAGTTATTATTAAGTTGCAATACAAAATTTGACGAGAAGGCTCGTTTCGTTGGGGTGGTTGTTATGCAAATTTAAATCTAAGCGAATGGATGACCGGTTAGCCAAAAATGCATCTTGAATGGTAAAGTCTGAGTAATTTTACTGGTAGAGTGCTAAATTTTTTCTCGGCCTCAAGATTTGTTCACACATTATTGTCTTGTTACAATTTATGGGAGAGTGTCAAAAGGCACTCTCCCATAAATTTAAACAATGCAAATCAATGGAGATGCAATTGTAACAATGCAAATCAATGGAGATGACGTAATTTTAATTTATTTATTTATTATTTATTTATTGGTGTTTAAGGTCATATATTTCTGAACAATGGCTAATCATGACCATGACAGTTTTCTGGGTGGAGGAAGCCAGAGTACCCGGAGAGAACCACCGAGCAATGGCGAGCAACTGTCAGCTCCCCAACATACTAACTTCACACAAGCAGGGTTAGCATTGGTTGAAGACAGGTGTACTATCGACGTGCAGTACGCTTTTAGTACACAGCATCACCGTGCCCCCACATGGGCAATGGGGGTGAAGTGTCTTACCCAAGGACACAACGCAGTTGCCGCAGGTGGGATTCGAGCTGAGGACCTCTCGGCTTGCAGCCCGCACCTCTACCTACTGAGCCATCGCACCCCCATAATTTTAATTCAAAGATAATAAGAAGGACATCCATAGAATATGAAGTCTTCAACTTTAGATACCTGCACTTCAGAATAAAGCCCTAATAGGGGCTTCTAGCACTCTACCAGTTAAGCAGCCTTTCTTGTGTCTAGATATATTTTTAGACCTTTGCCTTGAGAGGCTTTATATACTTCAATTCCATGCAATATATAAATACTTGTTAAAAACAAGCCAAGCCCAATACTGGGTCTGGACCTGCATCGCTGCATGCAATTGGTTACAGAGATTAACAGATTTCAAAGTATCGGCAAACAGGAAGTGGCTGCACGGCAGATCTGAAAATTAGATACACGATACAACTCATCATTATGAAGCAGCAGACCAAATATAAAATCATTCCCTTTCATAGAAGCCAAGAAAACTTTGACCGGAGAAGTGTTTCGGATGGACTGATGGACTGACTGACGGACGGATGGACGGATGGATGGAGTCGAGCGGTTACTAGACCTGCTCTGCAGCTGGCGACGCAGGTAAAAAAACATTTTTCAAGAATGTTTACATAGCCGAGCGTCCAGTTAGCCATCTCCAAACCACGTGAATGGTCAGTCGGTTAGAGTCATTTTCAAAATTTTGCACACCGTGTCCCCAGTTTTTTTTTCTGGTTAATACAGCTGAGTGTATTGTATTTATACACAAAACTGTATTAACACTAATTACTAAAATAAAAACAATCTTCACATGAGAACACGATCTTCTTTCCAAAAACACACTTCAAATATTATTTTGACTAATATTTCCCAGCACTTAACATGCACAGTCTAAGAATTTATGTGCTATTAAACTTTCATAGTTGGTGATTTATCAACAAAATATAGTGGTATTTACTTATTGATGTTTAAGGTCACATATTTATGCACAATGGCTAATCATGACCGTGACAGTTTTATGGGTGGTGGAAGCTGGAATACCCGGAGAGAACCACCCAGCAACGACGAGCAGCTGCCAGCTCCCCAACATCATAACTCCGCACTGAAGCACAGGCAGGGTTAGATTGGTTGAAGACATGCGTACCAGCGACGTGCAGTACGCCTTAGTACACGGCATCATTGTGCCCCTACGTGGGCAATGGAGATGAAGTGTCTTGCCCAAGGACACAACGCAGTTGCCACAGGTGGGATTCGAACCGAGGACCTCTAGGCTTGCAGCCTGCACCTCTACCTACTGAGCCACCGCGCTCCAAAATATAGTGGTATAATAGGCAACAGCAGAATTTTTCTGTGCCCTGTACAAACCATTGTATATGTAATCAGCACCAGAATTGGCAGAATGTTTGGTGAAATAATTGGTTATCAGTTCATAGCAAGTTTATATAATCAGTTGATCATGATCACTTGGCCTGCTAATGTATTAACCCCAATCTAAGGGCAAAACCGGCCAGCGCTATTCTAAAAAATCGCCAATTAATTTTCGTTATTTTTCTCATTTTTGGTCTCAAAAAATAGGTTATGACACCTCATTGGAATGAGCTCATTCCAATGAGGTGTCATAACCTATGTTTTTGAGATAAAAAATGAAAAAAAATTAGTTATTCAAGAATTTTTTTTACAAGTGGTATCTGCTTTTCATGTTAGGTAAAGGGTTAACATAACAGTTCAAACAACAACCTGCTATTAGTGATAGGAAAGTATAGGCATTAAATAGCAGTACATGCTCTTAACCCTTTACCCGATGCAAATGATATCAAACATTAATATTTTAATTACTGTTTTTTTTATATTTCCAAAGATTTCTACAAAACCATATCAGGTGACCCCTTACTGGAACAAGAGATTTGTGGAAAATCTGATAAACTAATTTTGAAAATATTAAATTTTGATATCGTCTGCGTTGGGTAAAGTTTTTTCGAACCGCATCACCAAGGCAGGCTAATTCGTTCCGACTGTGATGCCTCGAGTCTCGATTGTGGTACTTGTGTTCATATATCTGTACAGTTTTCGATATACCAGTATACCATGGTATTTTTTTGAATACCGATACCGGTATTCAGTTTTGAATATCGTGGAGCCCTAGTCTAGTGGGAATACAGGAAATTTGTCCAGGCCCTCAAGGGTTAATAGGCTACTACAAACAGGTCCCAAATATTACCTGCTTCTAGTTATTGGTAAGTACACACATAGTGATGCATACTCTTAACTCTTTCGCTGCCGAATTTAACTAAAGTCGAATCCCAACTGCTGCCGATTTCGACTGATGTCGAAATTTGAAACCAGATAGCAGTACGACTGTTCTAGAGGAAGTAACTCTCTTATTTTTGGTGATTTATGATATCGTGATGTTCTATTTACGTTCAATGTCAAAGGTCAAGAACAACTTTGCGCCACAACCTAAGGAAAGTTAGAGTCTGGAAACCATCAGCCAATCAAATTTAAGCAACCTAATTAAATATGCGCGGAAAGTTAAAAAATTTATAGTAATTTATATATTTTTTATACTTACCAATGACCCAGACTTAGCTGGTGCTAACTCTTAAATTCTAGGGCCAAACACAAATTTTACCCCCCAATCCCCAAAATTTGCATCTAAAACCGAAAATTACATGTCCTATATGGTCCTCCATACCTTTCCTCCACTGCGCATGCGCAGTGTCAAGGAGGTCTCGAAATTGGCACCAAAAGTCATTCTTACAAGCAGTGCCTGGAAAAGCGTCATGTACTCAGGGGGGAGGTATGAGTTCCCAACTCATGGGAGGCCCATCCCCGTCTGGGTCATTGGTAAGTATAAAAAATGTTAAAAAATTTATAGTAATTTATATATTTTTTATACTTACCAATGACCCAGACATAGCTGGTGCTAACTCTTAAAATATAGGGCCAAACACAAATTTTGCCCCCCAATCCCCAAAATTTGCATCTAAAACTAAAGAAAACATGTCCTGAAAGGCCCTCCACACTTCGCCCCTACTGCGCATGCGCAGTGTCAAGGACGTTCCGAAATTGGCGCCATTCATCATTCTAATAACCAGTGCCTGGTAAGCGCTATGTACTCAGCGGGGAGGCAAGAGTTCCCAACTCCTGGGAGGGCCATCCCCGTCTGGGTCATTGGTAAGTATAAAAAATATATAAATTACTATAAATTTTTTAACATTTTTATACTGTACCAATGACCCAGACATAGCTGAATAGTAAAAAGGCTGGAGGGCCAAGGACATAGAGCAAAATGGAATACGCTCAATAAAATAAAATAGAGTCATCCCCTGTAGGGAAAAGAAGTAATAGGCCTTACATGTATCTTTCTTATTTATGATAAATTAGAAAGATACAACACCTTCCAAAAATTGAGCTTCATACATCCATGTACTCTATTAATATCCAATAATCCTTATACTAATAATTTTTAAAGTAAGCCAATAATAAAGTAAGTCTAGAGAATAGAGACTCTTATACTCCTAAAGTGTGTGAGAATTGCATAATCATGTCCGTTGACATATGCAATATTCAAAAGCTATACTTTAAAAACTAAGACTTGAATGAATTTTATAAACTTAAACTTCTCACTAAACAACCATCCCAATAACAGCTCAGAATGACTAACTCCGGAGGAGGTATCCCCTTGTTTTCATAGTAAAAACAGGTGACCCAAGGGAACACCCTCCCCCCCCCCTTTTTCTTGCCCTGGGTCAAATAGCCCAGAGCGAAGAGGGCAGCCGAACGGAGACACTGCCGAAACAGACAGCCTACCTAGCTATAGTAGCAACTGTTAAGTGAATGACATTCTGAGCAGTAGATAATAGACCTAACAATAGAGGCCTCCAGAAATGGACTCGATATTTCTGAGATAAAATTCATGAATGGATGGCTGAGCGCAATGAGCAGCCTTCAAAAATCTATAATAGCAACACTATTAATGTAAGCCCAAGAAGTAGAAGAACTCTTACTTCATGAGCCGAAATCTTAAGCACAACTGCTAAGCCAATGATATACCATAAGCAGTACGCTAGTTAATAGAATCCATTAACAATAAAATGGAGCGTAACGTCCTTCTACTAGACATCAAAGACAGAAGAAGCTTACGCCCTTGTAATAAACAGATATCTGTTTATAAATACATAAACTGTGCCCGGAAAGAGTAAAGGCCTATGCCCATACGAAGACGGAAGGACCTTAAAATAATAGGTTCTGGATAATAGGAGCCTAACTCTTATGCAACAATCCAACCTAAATAGTAACGGAAGTATTGATTCCGAAACTATGAAAGTGAAAATCATCCATCGATAGTGCATGAAACTCACTGACTCTACAGTAAAAGAGAAATCAACAGAATTACTGTCTAAAGGTCAGAATTTGAAAACTACTGTTTCCAGAGGCTCAAATGATTACTTAGCTAAATAAGAACCTGAAGTTAAAATCCGTATAGGAATTTAATCTAAAGATTCTAAGTCTATTTATCAAAAAGTTACTAACTGACTTAGATAAAGAGACAAAAGACTCAATTGTAAACTATCATAGAGTGCATAGGTATGAGGTAACATAAACCTATAACCTAAATAATAACAGGCTGCAGTAGATCTTGTCAAACAAGTATACTAAAAAGTTGCAATGAGTAGTATGGAGGGATCAACCATATGAACATAATGATCCCTACACCACGACGGAAGAGCCTCCACTTTAGTCGCATAGAATAGCGAAGAAGAGGATCTCCTATAGTAAGAAATCGCGTCCAAAGCTCGTCCAGTACAGTGCTTACAATGCAATACGGACCACACAACGGAATACATGAAGGTTGCGACCTTGCTGGTTGTGATAAAGATGACACGATTTACCCAGTGAAAAAAGATCCTCACATAGAGGAAGATTTCACGTTAAGATCCACAGTAGACAAGAGAGTAAATTACTCATGATCTCTGTGAAGATAGAGATGCTATCAACAGAAATGTATTGTGGTTGTTTATCTTAGCAATACCTGCTAAAACAACAGCGCCGGAGGATACGCGTATCCTATCATTCCGTCCTATAGATCAATAGAGCGTTAACAGTATTAGCTCAGAGATCTGGACAAGCCAACACATACGTCTGCAAATGATTAGCAAGCTGTGTCATAAATAAAACATCATTGGGCGCTCCCATAGATAGCAAATCTGATTGAATACTTGTTTGTTGAGAGTCCATTCTGAC
This sequence comes from Pictodentalium vernedei, assembly GCA_031216915.1. Lineage (NCBI taxonomy): Eukaryota > Metazoa > Mollusca > Scaphopoda > Dentaliida > Dentaliidae > Pictodentalium > Pictodentalium vernedei. The sequence continues at coordinate 64,961,518 of CM062290.1, read as the reverse complement.
AGCAACAAGCGACCCGTAAGAGAACGGGAGTGCGTTAAAACAATCAGACGACCCAGAATATGACGGATCAAAACTGAACTTGGTGTACTATAACCAACAGACGGATTCTTTCCATTAAATTGAATAACGGAAACGAAAGAGTGCCTCCCTGGTTCCGGAGATACGCCACTACTGTCGAATTAAAGGACAGGAATTTGGGCATGCGTTTCTGAATAATGTTCATGCAATGACATAAAGCAAGCCTAAAAAACATTATTCCGCGGAAGTTAAACTGATAGCTAAAAGACTGCGGAACCCAAAGACTCTGGCACTTCGAATCCATAGGGATCAGTATATATCCCAATCTGTTTGACTGGCAACCGTCATAACAGCCACACTCGGGTCCGGCAACTGCGGCGGCACTCTCTGAGTCAACCACCGAATGTTTGCCCCAGTCTGAATCTCTTGTAACACTAGATAGACAAGAGAATGTATAAATCAAGCAATTCATGGATTGCCGGAAAGTTGCCGTCGAAGAGAAGCTCCTCCGAGAACGAAGCGACTCTGAGAGAGTTCTAAACCTACTATCCACGCGTGGATGTAGCTAGGGCTGCATCACGTCTAACCAACTCCAATCAGCCACTGAAGGGCGGAGTTATACGTGAACAAACTACTGCCCTCAAAAGAAATTACATTGAGAATAATATCCCGTAAATCTTTTCTTGAAGACGTAATGATAACGCCTCAGTAAGGCGGATTACGTATAATAAAGCGTCTAAGTTATGTCTACTATACATAATGTCGTTCCCAACATTGAAATTGGAAAAGACATAAACGGCGAAAAAGAATATATGCAGTCTTTAATCACACCGTCTAGACGCATATGAACTCTCGGTATGCCCTGCTCTGCCAAAATAAACTATATGTAAAAAAGATAAAATGGCAGAAATGAGCCACGCGGACAAGAAACCAAACTATCATGCTTAGTAGCAGGCTTGTATATATATATAAATATATAGCGTCGAAAAATAAAACACATGTTGTAATGACAATATTGGACTGCGTCGGTAAGTCAGGGACAAAGTCCCTGTACCGATCGAAAAATCCGAGTCCAATGACGCTATAAGTCTCTTATCCAAGATCGCAGCAATGAAGTCCGAAAAATAATCACTGGAAGAAATGCCAGAAGATATGAAAGGCATCTTCCGATACTACTAAAGGGAAAACTCGAAATCTTTCGAATCCCTTTCGCCATCCTGTCGGACCCTATAAAGCGTTCGGTCGTCCGTAGCTTGATGCAACCGCGGACCGCACCGACCCAGCGCCGTCGGATAATTCCTGATTCGACCGAGAAACCGTCAATTGCTGGGATGCTGCGAAACAACTGTGCTAACTCGGATAGCACGTCCGTCACTGAGGCCTGAGGAGCAGCGGTCTTACGATGCATTGCCGCAGGAAGCTCCGAGATCGTTACCCCGTGCATACTTCCAATATGCGAGCGAACGGAGTGTATAGGCCTCGTGTCCCTTGGCTACCGGATGGCGCGACCTATTCGCTGTGGAATCACTGAATGCCGAAACTGATCGGATACTCGAGGTCACGTAGCCAATGTGCGGTCGTGTGCCCTGCTGTGAGGATGAGGAAGCATTAAAGACAGTCTCTCGGACTGTCAATATAACGGAGCGTCCCGAGCAACGGACATATGCTCCGAATGTAAAATATCTGAACCACAACATGCGGTCCCCTATGTTGTTGGCTTCCTCCGATCTGTCCTCAATCTGCCGTCACTGGGTGAGTACTAAAGTAATTAAAGTGCTCGCATCACCCAAATCTCCTTTCTAGACCGCAACGGACGAACCCGGCAGCCGAACCATTCGATGAATGTACGCTACACCGGGTGAGCTAGCGAATGTCACTCCGTAAGCGATAGACATATTCCATGAGCACTTATTGCCGCTAACTCCTCATTAACTATGACGACAGAGGCACACTTTTTGAAAGACATCTCCATAACTCTTCGAACAAGAAACCAGAAATGCTTGGATAGCAAGCATAAAATAATAATATATATAGCGTCGTTCAATAATTCGAAAGTTTGTGTGACATTATTGGACTATGTCGGAACTGAGGGACGATGTCCCTGAACCGAACCAAAAAATTTCTAAGTCCACCGACGCTATCAGTTTCTTATCCGGCATCGCAGCATATGTTGTTCCGAAAGGGAAAGCTTGAAATCCACCGAATCCCTTTCGGTATCCCGTCGGACCGGATGAAACTTTCGGACATCCGTACCCGCTTCCGCGGAGCGTCCCGACCCAGCATCGTCGGATAAAATATATGCGACAGATTCAGTTGATGCTGGGATGCTGCGATAAACTGTGCTATTAAGGAAAGCACGTCCGTTCCCGAGGCCTGTGCAATAGCGGACTTATGATGCATTGCCGCTGGAAGCTCCGTGTACGTTGACTCCCGCACACTTCCTATGCGAACGTCCGGAGTCTGCAGGCCTCGAGTCCCCGGCTACCGACCCAGCGCTGTCGGATAATTCTCGATCCGACACCGTTTCTGTCGGCTGCTGGGATGCTGCGATAAGCTGTGCTATGTGCACAAGAATGTCCGGCGTCGAGACCTGCGGAGGCGCAGTCTATCGCTGCTTCGCCGAGGGCAGCTCCGCATCAGATGGCTCCCGCATACTTTTCCTATGCGAACGTCCGGAGTCCATCGGTCTCGAATCCCTGGCTGCCGGATGGTGTGACCTGGTCGCCGAAGAATCCTTGATCGGCGAAGCTGGTAATATATCGGCGGTCACGCAGCCAAGGTGCGGTCGTGTGCGCTGACGAGAAGAGGAAGCCTTAGCAGTCTCAGCGGACTGCCTATACAACGGAGCGTCCCGAGCGACGGACGTATGCTCCGCTAACGACACATTTGTACCACAACATCTGGGGCCAGATGTTGTTGAACGAGAGAGGGGCCTCTCTCGCTTGCCGTCCGGATGGACCGGAACGAGCTATGAACCGGACTAAAAGGCTTCCTCCGTTCTCCCTCCGATCCGCCGTCACTGGGTGTGCATTAAGTTAATTTTATAGTGCTCGCATCACCCCAAAATTCCTTCTAGACCGCAACGGACGAACCCGGCTGCCGAACCATTCGGTGAATGGACGCTACACCGGGCGAGCTAGCGGACGTCAAAGGCCGTCGAACCTACTAGGGTCCTCTTAGGCAATTGGCGTATTACATGAGCACTTTTCCGCTAGCCCTTCATTAATTGTGACGACGGAGGCACACTGTTGGAAGACATCACAGATACATCACCCTAATCTTGATCGTCTGAAATAGAAATTGATAAAGTAGAGTGACCCTGCGGGGAAAGGACCGGAGTGTCCAAATCCCCAACAACATACCGTGACATACGCTTCCCATATTGTCATCGAAATCATACGATACAGAACAGGAGTTAATGCGAGTACACTGACCACATATAGAATGATAATAAGGTCAGAGGAAGACTTCCTCTTAAAACAATTGATCAATATCCTTTCAATGTGAAAAGAAAACAAGTCCTGGTACTCGCACTAACCCCTGGCAATCAAAATACATAATAATAATATGATCCATTAATATAGAAAAAATAATTGAAATCAAAATATTTTGAAAAACTATTTTTTCAGAACAGCCCAAGTTTCTGAAAAGTAACGTTGAGCCCCAATGGATCCCAAGCCTAAGTGTGGACAAAAATTTAAAAAATATTTTAAACAATTTATTCAACACTTACGAACAATAATAATGTATCTAGTTATGATTAAAATAACATAAAGATATTATTATTTAGAAATCCCCCCCTCACACAGAGGGCTGTTGTAAATGTAAACAATGAGTGTAAAAACACTAAAATAAGACTCCAGGCACCCAGGCCCGAAATCAGTTACCAAAAATACACCATCTGATGCAAAACAGAGACTTCCAGGGAAGAAACTGCAGAACATCAGATGGTAGATGCAGAACACAACGCCTAACCACCCGTAGGTGAAGACGTAAACATGGGGAAAGAACAGAATTCATTCTGTTATTCAGCTAAAACTCCCAAGAAATTTTAGTAATAATAATTACAGAAATTATGCCAAAAGCATGGGAGAATAGCAAGGGGGAACTTAAAGGACAGGAAGAGAGGAAAAACACTTGAAAAAACAGTGTAACTAAATAATCAGAATGACAACAAAATGGCTGCTGCCTTGAAAATAGGTAACTTAACATAATTTCATTAAAAAAATTTAAGTTACAGCCCTGATAATATTCTGTCACACATTCTTTTCCTCTCCTCCTTTTCTATCCTCCTTAGAATCACCATTTCACTAATATTTATGTGTCTGGCATCATTTAAACTGAGATTTATAAGCACAAAGATCAGTCAGATGTTAACTGATGAAGGGCCAAACTTAGAATGATTAATGGCGCCAATTTCGGAACGTCCTTGACACTGCGCATGCGCAGTAGGGGCGAAGTGTGGAGGGCCTTTCAGGACATGTTTTCTTTAGTTTTAGATGCAAATTTTGGGGATTGGGGGGCAAAATTTGTGTTTGGCCCTATATTTTAAGAGTTAGCACCAGCTATGTCTGGGTCATTGGTACAGTATAAAAATATATAAATTACTATAAATTTTTTAACATTTTTATACTGTACCAATGACCCAGACTTAGCTGAATAGTAAAAAGGTTGGAGGGCCTAGGACATAAAGCAATCCAATAACTCAACTATATATATACAGAATTATTCCCTCAAGAAGAAAGGAGAAATAGGCTTTACATGTATCTTTCTATTCTGCATCAAAACGAGAAAGACACAACACCATTCTGTACTTGAGCATTATAACATCACTGATGTCTATAAACCTCCAGTATAATCCATTATGGTAATTATTTTTAAAGGAAAGCCGATAAATAAAGTAGTCCAGATAAATGAGACTCTTAAATTCATTAAAAGTGACCGATAATTGTATATTAACGTCTGCATGATATGTGACATATACAAATACTACACACCGAGGTACACTTAAAAAAATTACATGGATGAGTAAAAAATTATCTTTACACTTTAAAAATCATCCCGGTACCGACTAGAATTACTGACTCTAGGGGAGGTATTCCCTTGCTTTTCACTATAAAGCAGGTGACCTAAGGGAATGCCCCCCCCCCCCCTTCCCTTGCCCTGGGTCAAATACCCCAGAGCGAAGAGGCTAGGGCGGCAGCACAGAGTCACTGCCGGAACCAAAAGCCTACACAACTACAGTTGCAACTGTTTAGTGGGCAACATTCTGAGCAACAGATAACGAACCTAAACAATGCCGGTCTCTAGAAATGGACTCAATATTTCTGAGGTATAAATTTGTGCAAGTGAAAGGCTAAAACCAATATGCAGCCGTCATTAGAACTGTAATAGCAACGCTATTAGCATAAGCCTCTGAAGGAGAAAGAACTCTTACTTCAAGAGCTAAAATCTTAATCGCAGACTGCTGTGTTGAAGATATTATCATAAGCAGCACTGAAAGCTAATAGAATCCATCTAGCTATGGAATGGACCGAAATGTGGAGGAAGCTTCCACAGCATAAGCCACAACAGACACCTGAATAGATTAAAGCACGGTCTTTGTGGAGACAGAGGTGCTACCAACAGAATTGCATTGAGATTATTTGACTTAAGCAATATCTGCTGAATCAACGGCGCTGGAGGATACCAATATCCTATTATCCTGTCTCACGAGATGGATAGAGCGTCAACTGCAAACGCTCGAGGATCCGAACATGTTGACACATACACTTGCAACTGATTGTTGAGATGCGTCGCAAATAAGTCCATCATTGGCCGCTCTCATAGGTAGCAAATCCGATATAAATACTCGTTGTTAAAAGTCCATTTGACTGCAACAAGCAGTCCTTTCGTGAAAGGGAGTCCGCTAAAACGTTCAGACGACCCGGAATACGACGGACCGATAGGAGAACTTGATGTTCTAGTACCAACAGAAGTATTCATTCCGTTACAGTGAATAACAGAATGGAATGAGTACCTCCCTAGTTCCGAAAATACGCTTATACCGTCGAATTGTCGGACAGAATTGCCTGTGGGCAATCTGGATAACATTCATGCAATGACGTAACGCAAGCCAAAATAACATCAATTCCTGATGTTTATGTGCTTGATTAGTAACTACGGATCCCAAGGACCCTGGCACTTAAAAACCGTTGGGCTCAATGTTGGGTCCCAACGTATTTAACTGGCATCCGTCAAAACTGTAAAACTCGGATCCGGCAATTGCAGTGGAAGTTATTTCCCTGAATATCTGCCCAAGTCTGAATCTGTTTCACTTGACTTACAAGAGGATGTACGTAACGAGCGAAAGAATCTTCACCCTCCAACTCTGTTCTTTTTTAGTCAAAAAGATTTGGAGAGGACAAGTGCGTAGCCGCCCCATTGGAATAAAATCCGCGGCAGCTCCACACAACCCTATCAGTCTGATGAATTCTCTCGCTGTAACTTTGTCTGAGTGAAGACAATAGCGAGCGTAACAACTGATTAATTTCACTCTGGTTAACGGCAGATGAACGAGATTGTTGTGTGTCTCGAAGCTCATTCCCAAGTGGGTGAATGACTTGGACTGTACCAGATCCGACTTCTCCTCGTTAATTATAAAACCGAGACGTCGGAGTAATAGAAGCAGATTCTGCACATCGTTCTGAAGCGTTAATTCGTTGCCGTACCTCTGAAGAATGTCGTCCAGGTAGGCTGACGTTACCGCAGACAAATGAGCTCGGAAATGTATCATTACCGAGTTCATTATTCGAGTGAAAGCCCAGGGCGCTAGGTTCAAACCGAAGCACATCGCTCGGAACTGATATACAACTCCTAGGACTGTGAAGCGTAGATACTTTCTGAATGTCGGATGTACCATGACGTGAAAGTTCGCATCCTTAAGATCTATGCTTGTAACATAGTTGTTCACCCGAATACTCGCTCTGACTAATCGAATTGTCTCCATATAGAACTTCGGAGCGACGATCAGCTTGTTTATCCAGCTCAGATCTATGACTGAACGGAACGAGCCATCTGGTTTCGGAACCAGAAACAGATGGCTGTAGAAACCCGATGATTCCTGGTCTTCTACGACCTCTACCGCGTTCTTCTCCAGAAGAGACTGTACTTCTGATAGAAGAGCGTCTCTTTTCTGCAGATTTGACGGAAGCTGAGTCCATTTTGGACTTCGAGTTAATGGAGGCTTTTGTTTGAAAGATATTCTTAGTCCTTCCGAAATTACCCCTCGAACCCAGGGGTCGTCCGTAATTGCCACCCAATTGTTTATAAAACTCGACAATCTTCCGCCTACCGGAACACGATAGAGGTTCATACCATCACCTCCTGGACCTGCGAGGCTTGCGGAAGGAGAAACTACGTCCTTCACGACTCGCACCTCGCCCCGTCGACCTAGGGATGTCTGACCGGTTATCTCGGCCAGAATAACGTCCCCCACGTGAGTCGCTGCCTTGACGGTCTCTAGAATAAGACCTAGAGGACGCAAAGGAACCTCTATAGGAACTTCTCTTGGGCGTACTTGTCCCAGATGTGCCTGTCTTACTCTTTTCTGCTGTATCCGACTTTTTAGAAGTGGATTTGAATAGCAGAGAATCTGAAGCTTTCTTAGTTATCTGATCATAGATTGCTGAAAGCTTGCCGTCGAAGAGAAGCTCTCCGGAGACCGAAGCGACTCTGAGATAGTTTTTCACCTTACCATCCATACGTGTGAATGTAGCTAGGGCCGCGTCACATCTAACCAACTCTAGGTTTGTCACTGAAAGGGCGGAGTTATACGTGGAATAAGCCTTGAAAGAACTCTTAAGGGAGATAGTACATCCTGGAATTCTTTCCCTTCAAGGCGTAATGAAAACGCTTTAGTAAGGTGATCTGTGTACGATAATGCGTCTAAGATAACTCTGTTAGACATTATTGTCGTTTCCAACATCGCGGTTGAAATTGACATAGACGACGGTATAGATCATTCTAGATCTTCGGCCTGATCGTCTAGACGCAGAGGAACTCTCGGCATGCCCTGTCCTGACGTTTCGAAATTATTCCTTGAATTGATGAAAGGCAGATGTAGAGCATACGCCGATAAGAAACCTGACTTGTTCATTTTGGTAGCAAGCTTATACATAGCGTCCTACAATAGTTCAAATGTTCTTGTGACATTATTGGACTGTGTCGGAAACTCAGGGACGATGTCCCTAAACCGATAAAATTATTCCGTGTCCAGTGACGCTAACAGTTTCTTATCCGGCATCGCAGCCTTTTGGTCCGACAGAACAACTTCTGAAAGATAATGCCAGATGATATCTATGGCAACTTTATGTTGTTCCGAAAGGGAAAAAACCAACTCCTCGGTATCCCTTTGCCATCCTGTCAGACCACTTAAAATTCTCGGTCGTCCGTACCTGATGCTTCAGCAGAGCGTACCGACCCAGCGTCGTCGGATAAATCCTGATCCGACAGAGATTCTGTCATCTGCTGGGATGCTGCGATAATTTGTGCTATTCGTAATAGCACGTCCATTACAGAGACTTGTGGAGCAGCGGTCTTACGTTACTTAGCCGCTGAAAGCTCCCAGGACAATAACTCCTGCATATTTCTTATGCGAACGTCCGGAGTCCATAGACCTCGTATTCCTGACTACCGGATGGCGTGACCTGGTCGCCGTGAAATCCTTGGTCGGCGAGACTGGCTAGATAACAGTGGTCACGTAGTCAAGGTGCGGTCGTGTGCACTGCTGTGAGGATGAGGAAGCCATTAGAGCAGTTTCTCCTAACTGTCTATATAACGGAGCGTCCCGAGCGGTGGACGTATGCTCCGAATGAGAAACATTTGTACCATAACATCTGTTCTCAGATGTTGTTGTACGAGAGAGGGACCTCTCTCACTCGCAGCGCGGGTGGACTTGGACGAGCTAGGAACCGGACTTAAAGGCTTCCTCCGTACCCTCCTCGAATCCATCGTCACTGGGTGTGCACGTAGTATATTTTATAGTGCTCGCATCACCCAAATCTCCTTCCTGGACTGCAACGGACGAACCCGGTTACCAAACCATTCGATGAATGGACGCTACACCGGGCGAGCTAGCGGACGCCACAGCCGTCGATCCTACCTGGGACCTCTTAGGCAATTGACGTAATACCATGAGCACTTATCCGCTAGCTCTTCATTTGACTGTGACGACGGAAGCACACTTTTTGAAGACATCACAGAAAATCACCGCATTCTTATTCTTGAATGAGGCCTATGGAGCCGTGATTTACATAATATCCACTGGCAGATCCAGGGACGTTCATTCCTGCATTTATATAATATGCGAACGTCCCATCAGGAAAGACCTCATATCCTTGGCTAACAGATGAAGTAACCTGGTCGACAGTATTCCCTGGTCGGCAAAGCAGGAGCTCTAGGAACGTTCATTCCTGCATTTATATAATATGCGAACGGCCCCTGGAACTCTGTGGTCACAAGCCAAGGTCCGGTGGTGTGTGTTGACATGAGGATGAGGAAGCCCATAACACAGCCAGTTCGGACTGTGTATGTGACGGAACGTCCCGAACAGGAGGATTGGACGTATGTTCCGACTAACAAACAAACATACAACAACATTGCGGCTCAAATGTAGTTGTAAGAGAGAGGGGGCCTCTCTCGCTCGCGGTCCGGATAGATCTGGACGAGCTAGCTACTAGACTGACAGGCTTCCTCCGTACTATCCTCGGATCCATCGTTGCTGGGTGTGCACGTTCCAAGTTTATAGTGCTCGCATCACCCACACTGCTTCCCAGAACTGTAACGGACAGACCCGGCTGCCGAGCCATTTGATGAATGGTCGCTACACCGGGCGGACTAGCGGACGATCAATGCCTTCGATCCTACTAGGGACCTCTTCGGCAGTTGTCGTATTACCCTGAGCACTTGGCCGCTAGCCCTAACACTGCAACAACGGAGACACACTTGTTGAAGACATCACGAAAACATCACTCTGAATTCTGAAAAATAAAATGATAATATAGAGTGATCCTACGGAGAGAGGACCGGTATGGACCCCTCCCCGCAAACACAATATCATGACACACGCCTCCAACGTTGTCATTTCAATCCACACACACAGAGCAGGAATTAGTGCGAATACATTGAACCTGAGAATTAGAGGAAGATATCCTCGCATTATAAATAACAAAATATTTTTTTTTATCAACAAAAAGTTAAAAAATTTATAGTAATTTATATATTTTTTATACTTACCAATGACCCAGACATAGCTGGTGCTAACTCTTAAAATATAGGGCCAAACACAAATTTTGCCCCCCAATCCCCAAAATTTGCATCTAAAACCAAAGAAAACATGTCCGGAATGGCCCTCCACACTTCACCTCTACTGCACATGCGCAGTGTCAAGGACGTTCCGAAATTGGCGCCATTAATCATTCTAATAACTGCCTGGTAAGCGCTATGTACTCAGCGGGGAGGTAAGAGTTCCCAACTCCTGGGAGGGCCATCCCCGTCTGGGTCATTGGTAAGTATAAAAAATATATAAATTACTATAAATTTTTTAACATTTTTATACTGTACCAATGACCCAGACATAGCTGAATAGTAAAAAGGCTGGAGGGCCAAGGACATAGAGCAAGATGGAATACGCTCAATTATATAAAATATAGTCATCCCCTCTATGGAAAAAGAAGTATTAGGCCTTACATGTATCTTTCTTATTTATGATAAATTAGAAAGATACAACACCTTCCAAAATTGAGCATCATACATCCATGTACTCTATTAATATCTAGTATAATCCTTATACTAATAATTTTTAAAGTAAGCCAATAAATAAAGTAAGTCTAGAGAATAGAGACTCTTTATACTCCTTAAAAGTGTCTGAGGATTGTATAATAATGTCCGTTGACACGTGCTATATTCAAAAGCTATACTTTAAAAACTAAGACTGAATGAATTTTTAAAACATAAACTTCTCACTAAACAACCATCCCAATAACAGCTCAGAATTACTAACTCCGGAGGAGGTATCCCCTTGTTTTCATAGTAAAACAGGTGACCCAAGGGAACACCCTCCCCCCCCCCCCCCCTTTTCTTGCCCTGGGTCAAATAGCCCAGAGCAAAGAGGGCAGCAGAACGGAGTCACTGCCGAAACAGACAGCCTACCTAGCTATAGTAGCAACTGTTAAGTGAATGACATTCTGAGCAGTAGATAATAGACCTAACAATAGAGGCCTCCAGAAATGGACTCAATATTTCTGAGATAAAAATTCATGAATGTGGATGGCTGAGCGCAATGAGCAGCCTTCAAAAATCTATAATAGCGACACTATTAATGTAAGCCCAAGATGTAGAAGAACTCTTACTTCATGAGCCGAAATCTCAAACACAACTGCTGAGTCAATAATATACCATAAGCAGTATCGATAGTTAATTGAATCCATTAGCAATAGAATGGAGCGTAACGTCCTTCTATTAGGCATCAAAGACAGAAGAAGCTTACGCCCATAGTAATAAACAGATATCTGTTTATAAATACATAAACTCTAACCGGACAGAGTAAAGGCCTATGCCCGTACGAAGACGGAAGGACCTTAATAACAATAGGTTCCGGATATTAATTAGGAGCCTGACTCTTATGCGAAAATCCAACCTAAATAGTAAAGGAAGTAGTGATTCCATCGATAGTGCATGAAACTCACTGACTCTTCAGTAAAAGAGAAGCCAACAGAATTACTGTCTAAAAGGTCAGAATTTGAAAACTACTGTTTCCAGAGGCTCAAATGAATACTTAGCTAAATAAGAACCGAAGTTAAATTCCGTATAGGAATTTAATCTAATGATTCTAAGTCTATTTATCGAAAAGTTACTAACTGACTTAGATAAAGAGACATAAGACTCAATTGTAAACTATCATAGAGTGCATAGGTATGAGGTAACATAAACCTATAACCTTAATAATAACAGGCTGCAGTAGATCTTGTCAAACAAGTATACTAAAAAGTTGCAATGACTAGTATGGAGGGATCAACAATATCAACATAGTGATCCCTACACCAACGACGGAAGAGCCTCTACTTTAGCCGCATAGTATAGCGAAGAAGAGGTTCTCCTATAGTAAGAAATCGCGTCCAAAGCTCGTCCAGTACAATGCTTACAATGCAATAAGGACCACACAATGGAATACGTGAAGGTTGAGACCTTGCGGGTTGTGATAAAGATGACACGATTTTACCCAGCGAAAAAAGATCCTCTCATGGAGGAAGATTTCGCGTTAAGTCCCACAGTAGACATCAGAATAAATTACCCACGGTCTCTGTGAAGACAGAGATGCTATCAACAGAAATGTATTGTGGTTGTTTATCTTAGCAATACTTGCTGAAACAACAGCGCAGGAGGATACGCATATCCTATCATTCCGTCCTATTAGATCAATAGAGCATTAACAACATAAGCTCAGAGATCTGGACAAGCAAACACATACGTCTGCAATTGACAAGCAAGTTGTGTCGTAAATAAATTATCATTGGGCGCTCCCATTGATAGCAAATCTGATTGAATACTTGTTTGTTGAGAGTCCATTCTGACGGCAACAAGCGACCCATAAGTGAACGGGAGTCCGGTAATACAATCAGACGACCCGGAATATGACGGACCGAAGCAGAACTTGGTGTACTATAACAAACAGAAGGATTCTTTCCATTAAATTGAATAACGGAAACGAATGAGTGCCTCCCTGGTTCCGGAGATACGGCACTACTGTTGAATTAACGGACAGGATTTGGACATGCGTTTCTGAATAATGTTCATCCAATGACATAAAGCAAGCCTAAAAAAACATTATTCCGTGGAAGATAAGTGCTTGCTTAGAGACTGCGGAACCCAAAGACCCTGGCACTTCGAATCCATTGGGATCAATATTATATCCCAACCTGTTTGACTGGCAACCGTCATAATTATAAAACTCGGATCCGGCAACTGCAGTGGCACTCTCTGAGTCAACCACCGAATGTTTGTCCCAGTCTGAATCTCTGGATACACTAGATAGACAAGAGAACGGGTAAATCGAGCAATTCATGGATTGCTGAAAAGTTGCCGTCGAAGAGAAGCTTCTCCGAGAACGAAGCGACTCTGAGAGAGTTCTTCACCTTACTATCCACGCGCGTGGATGTAGCTAGGGCTGCGTCACGTCTAACCAACTCCAAGCAGCCACTGAAGGGCGGAGTTATACGTGAACAAACTACTGCCCTCAAAAGAAATCACATTGAGGATAATATCCCAGAATTCTTTCTCTTGAAGACGTAATGATAACGCCTCAGTAAGGTGGATTACGTATGATAAAGCATCTAAGTTAAGTCTATTAGACATCATTGTCGTTTCCAACATTGTGGTTGGAAAAGACATAGACGGCGAAAAAGAATATTTCCAGTCTTTAACCACGCCGTCTAGACGCATATGAACTCTCGGTATGCCCTGTTCTGCCAAAATAAAATATTCGTATAAATGATAAAAGGCAGAAATGAGCATTGCGGACAAGAAACTAAACTATCATGCTTGGTAGCAGGCTTATATATATATATAGCGTCGATAAATAATACACATGTTCTAATGACATTATTGGACTGTGTCGGTAAGTCAGGGACAATGTCCCTGAACCGATCCAAAATTCCGTGTCCAATGACGCTATAAGTCTCTTATCCAACATCGCAGCAATGTAGTCCGAAATAACAATCACTGGAAGATAATGCCGGAAGATATGTATGGCAGCTTCCAATGCTACGAAAGGGAAAACTCGAAATCTTTCGAATCCCTTTCGCCATCCTGTCGGACCCTATAAAGCGTTCGGTCGTCCGTACCTGATGCAACCGCGGACCGCACCGACCCAGCGCCGTCAGATAATTCCTGATTCGACCAAGAAACTGTCGATTGCTGGGATGCTGCGAAAAAACTGTGCTAACTCGGATAGCACGTCCGTCACTGAGGCCTGTGGAGAAGCAGTCCTACGATGCATTGCCGCTGGAAGCTCCGTGATCGTTACCCCGTGCATACTACTAATATGCGAGCGAACGGAGTGTATAGGCCTCGTGTCCCTTGGCTACCGGATGGCGTGACCTGTTCGCCGTGGAATCACTGAATGATGAAACTGATCGGATACTCGAGGTCACGTAGCCAATGTGCGGTCGTGTGCACTGCTGTGAGGATGAGGAAGCATTATCGACAGTCTCTCGGACTGTCAATATAACGGAGCGTCCCGAGCGACGGACATATGCTCCGAATGTAAAATATCTGAACCACAACATGCGGTTCCCTATGTTGTTGGACGAGAGAGGGACCTCTCTCGCTCACAGCCCGGACGGACCTGGACAAGCCAGGAACCGGACTAACAGGCTTCCTCCAATCTGTCCTCAATCCGCCGTCACTGGGTGAGTACTAAAGTAATTATAGTGCTCGCATCACCCAAATCTCCTTCCTAGACCACAACGGATGAACCCGGCAGCTGAACCATTCGATGAATGTACGCTACACCGGGTGAGCTAGCGAATGTCACTCCGTCGATCCTACAAGGGACCTCTTAGGCGATAGACATAATCCATGAGCACTTATTGCCGCTAGCTCTTCAATAACTATGACGACAGAGGCACACTTTTGAAAGACATCTCCGTAACTTTGCGAACAAGAAACCAGAAATGCTTGGTAATAGCAAGCATATAGTAATAAATATATAGCGTCATTCAATAATTCGAAAGTTTGTGTGACATTATTGGACTATGTCGGAACTGAGGGACGATGTCCCTGAACCGAACCAAAAATTTCTAAGTCCACCGACGCTATCAGTTTCTTATCCGGCATCGCAGCATTCTGGTCCGACGAAAGAACCTGTAGAAGATCAAGTCAGATGACATACACAACAGCATATGTTGTTCCGAAAGGGAAAGCTCGAAATCCTCCGAATCCCTTTCGGTATCCCGTCGGACCGGATGAAATTTTCGGACGTCCGTACCCACTTCCGCGGAGCGTCCCGACCCAGCATCGTCGGATAAAACATTATGCGACAGATTCAGTTGTTGCTGGGATGCTGCGATAAGCTGTGCTATTTAGGATAGCACGTCCGTCCCCGAGGCCTGTGCAGTAGCGGTCTTACGATGCATTGCCGCCGGAAGCTCCGTGTACGTTGACTCCCGCACACTTTCCTATGCGAACGTCCGGAGTCTGCAGGCCTCGTGTCCCTGGCTACCGGATGGTGTGACCTGGTCGCCGATGAATCTCTGACTGGCGAAGCTGACTGGATATCCGAGGTCACATAGCCAAGAGCGGTCGTGTGCACTACCATGAGAATGAGGAAGCCTTATTGACAGTCTCTCCGGACTGACTATATGTCGGAGCGTCCCGAGCGGCAGACGTATGCTCCGAATGCGAAACATTTTGTACCACAACATCTGGGGCCAGATGTTGTTGTACGAGAGAGGGGCCTCTCTCGCTCGCCGTCCGGATGGACCAGAACGAGCTATGAACCGGACTAAAAGGCTTCCTCCGTTCTCCCTCTAATCCGGCATCACTGGGTGTGCATTTGGTTGATTTATAGTGCTCGCATCACCCCAAAACTCCTTGTAGACCGCAACGGACGAACCCGGCTGCCGAACCATTCGATGAATGGACGCTACACCGGCGAGCTAGCGGACGTCAAAGGCCGTCGAACCTACTAGGGTCCTCTTAGGCAATTGGCGTATTTACATGAGCACTTTTCTGCTAGCCCTTCATTAATTGTGACGACGGAGGCACACTGTTGGAACACATCACAGATACATCACCCTATTCTTGATCGTCTGAAATAGAGATTGATAAAGTAGAGTGACCCTGTGGGGAAAGGACCGGAATGTCCAATTCCCCACTAACATACCGTGACATACGCTTCCCATGTTGTCTTCGAAATCATCAGATACAGAACAGGAGTTAATGCGAGTACACTGACTACATATAGAATGATAATAAAAGTCAGAGGAAGACTTCCTCTTATTACAATTGATCAAAATCCTTTCATTGTGAAAAGAAAACAAAGTCCTGGTACTCACACGAACCCCTGACAATCAAAACACATAATAATAATATGATCCATTAACATAGAAAAAATAATTGAAATCAAAATATTTTGAAAAAATATTTTTTCAGAACAGCCCAAGTTTCTGAAAAGTAACGTTGAGCCCCAATGGATCCCAAGCCTAAGTGTGGACAAAAAATTTAAAAATATTTTAAACAATTTATGCAACACTTACGAACAATAATAATGTATCTAGTTATGATTAAATTAACATCAAGATATTATTTTCAAGAAATCCCCCCCTCACACAGAGGGCTGTTGTAAATGTAAACAATGAGTGTAAAAACACTAAAATAAGACTCCAGGCACCCAGGCCCGAAATCAGTTACCAAAAATACACTATCTGATGCAAAACAGAGACTTCCAGGGAAGAAACTGCAGAACATCAGATGGTAGATGCAGAACACAACGCCTAACCACCCGTAGGTGAAGACGTAAACATGGGGAAAAGAACAGAATTCATTCTGTTATTCAGCTAAAACTCCCAAGAAATTTTAGTAATAATAATTACAGAAACTATGCCAAAAGCATGGGAGAATAGCTAGAGGGGACTTAAAGGAAAGGGAGAGAGGAAAACACTGAAAAATCAGTGTAACTAAACAACAAGAATAACAACAAAATGGCTGCTGCCTCGAAAATAGGTAACTTATTAAACATAATTTCATTAAAAAATTTTAAGTTACAGCCCTGATAATATTCTGTCACACATTTTTCCTCTCCTCCTTCTCTATCCTCCTTAGAATCACCATTTCACTAATATTTATGTGTCTGGCATCATTTAAACTGAGATTTACAAGCACAAAGATCAGTCAGATGTTAACTGATGAAGGGCCAAACTTAGAATGATTAATGGCACCAATTTTGGAACGTCCTTGACACTGCGCATGCGCAGTAGAGGTGAAGTGTGGAGGGCCATTCAGGACATGTTTTCTTTGGTTATAGATGCAAATTTTGGGGATTGGGGGGCAAAATTTGTGTTTGGCCCTATATTTTAAGAGTTAGCACCAGCTATGTCTGGGTCATTGGTACAGTATAAAAATATGATAAATTTATACCAATTTGTATATTTTTATACTTACCAATGACCCAGACATAGCTGGTGCTAACTTATCTAGGGCCAAACACAAATTTTGCCCCCTAATCTCCCAAATTTGCATGCAAAACCGAAAATTAGAAGTCCTAACTGGTCCTCCATATATTTACATTCTGTGCATGCGCAGACGTCAGGAAGTGACCAGAATTGGCGTCAACACCATTCTTTGTAAAAGAGAGTATTACAAAATAATTCAGCGGGGAGGTATGAGTGCCCACTCATGGGAGGGCCCTTCCCATCTGGGCCATTGGTAAGTATAAAAATATACAAATTGGTATAAATTTATATTTTTACACAGTATACCAATGGCCCAGACATAGCTGAATCATAAATAGGTGGAGGCCTTAAGACTTCTGAAATAATTCCAATCCTGCAATCCATAATGAAGGAACTTACATGTAGAACAGTTAGGAAACAGTTAGGAACTAGAGGTACTGTGAGCAAGCTCAAAAAGTGATACCCCTCGTGCCTGTCAGAACGGAATTATATTGCTTCATGCACATCTTCATATGGAGTTCTTCCATTGTGTAAAGTTTCATGAACATTTAGGAGGAGTTGCGCTTATAAGGATGGACAGACGGACAGACAGACAGACGGTGTCCGGACAGACAGACGGCAAGAGAGGGAAATTCCTATATACCCCCCTAAACTTTGTTTGCGGGGGGTATAATTACATGTATGTCTGTCTATACAGTAATAGAGGAGGCATATTCTAAACAAGGAGCCCAATGAAGTAATTCCTTAATGTAAGTATGAAGACAAGTTCCTAATTTTCCAAGACTAAGCCCCAAAAATTAGGGTGGCGTATCTGAGAATAAGAGAAAATCTCCCACAAACATACGCCTTACAATAACATTTCAGCTGTATGCAGGATATAAATACGGACAAAAACAGCATCCTTCAAAGATACATACATTTTAAGCCAGATTATGGGTAAAAACACCCCTCCCCCTCCCCCACCCTTTTTTGAAGGAACCTTCAAAATAAAAAAGGGGGAGAGCTCTGGAAACAATAAAAGCGGTACCCAACAACAATATAATTAATTGTCTAACACGCACTCAGGTATTAATTCAAGATTAATAAATGGTGCTTAACGTTACTTCAGAAGTTATGGCTATAGTGACGATCCTGGAAATTAATATTGCACAGTAAATAGCATACACCGCAGACAACGTACACAGATATGTCGAAAACTGGCGATATAAAATACAACATGCACAGATCTAATCAAGCCGGGGAGCACAGTCGCTCAGTAGGTAGAGGTGCAGGCTGCAAGATGAGAGGTCCTCGGTTCGAATCCCACCTGCGGCAACCACGTTGTGTCCTTGAGGAAGACACTTCACCCCATTGCCCATCTGGGGGCACGGTGACGTCGTGGACTAAGACGTACTGCACTTCGATGGTGCACTTGTCTTCAACCAATGCTAACCCTGCTTGTGTGGAGTTAGTATGTTGGGGAGCTCACAGTTGCTCACCGTTGCTTGGTGGTTCTCTCCGGGTACTCCGGCTTCCTCCACCCGTAAAACTGTCACGGTCATGATTAGCCATTATGCATAAATATGTGACCTTAAACACCAATAAATAAATATAAAAGGAAGAAATTGGAAGAGTCAATATTTATTATTTGGCGTAGAACAATTAATATATAATAGGTAGACTAATCAATATTTTCAACGTGCAGCCCTTTGGCTGCACGTTGCAAATATTGATTAGTCTACCTATTTATTTATTGGTGTTTCAGGGGGGGGGGGGGTGGCTCAGTAGGTAGAGGTGCAGGCTGCAAGCCAAGAGGTCATCGGTTTGAATCCAACCTGTGGCAACCGCGTTGTGTCCTTGGACAAGACACTTCACCCCCATATTGCCCACATGGGGGCACGTTGGCAATGTGTACTAAGGCGTACTGCCCTTCGATGGTACACCTGTCTTCAACCAATGCTAACCCTGTTTGTGTGGAGTTGGTATGACCTTAAACCCCAATAAATATATAAATATCTAATCAAGCCACACTGAACGATTCCTGAAGAGAAAACACACTTCCTACATGATCCATAGGCGACCACTGTACAATAAATTCCAGTAACAACACTCTCCAATGTGAATAATCCAATATCTATGATCGTAAAGCACGTGTAATATGAGTACCAAACAAAATAGAAACTTGGATCTAGAGATGTACAAATGTATGATTAACAGGCTCCTACACGGACCGCCTCCAAAATAAATTATTATTTCATGGTCCACCGAATACAATAAAGCGTTAGCCTAATAATAATAATGCGTGATCGCATACATATTAGCATATAATCATCTGAATACCAGTTAACTGGTTATGCAGCCTGTGAGGTACTCAAGAGTAGCAATTTAATTGTGATGATTTATAAAAAAAAAGCTTGTATATAACAAATCAACCAAAATAATAGGGCATTAATTCAGTTAAAATGCGGATGAGCCCATGAGGACGCCACAGAACACTACATAAATGCATAAATTGCATATATTACAATAATAAAGCTTGCAGGAAGAGAACTACTTCTTGCCCGGTAATTGCTTATAACACACAAGGAAGTGTCTGAGTGTGTGTGTGTGTGTGTGTGTGGGGGGGGGGGGGAATTCGAAGTCAGAACAAAATCTCCTCCCCCGCATTATTCAATTGTACTTGTGTCAGTTAACAGAAAAATATAGGAACCGCAATGGTTCTCTCACGGTGGGGGGGGGGGGGGGGGGGGGGCGGGGGAAATTCGAAGTCATAACGAAATCCCCTCACCCATATTATTTAATCGTACCTGTGTCGATTAAGATAAAAAATAAAAAATATAGGAACCGAAATGGTTCCCTCACATCTAACCGACTCCATATGCCACTATGGATGGAGAGGAACGTGAAGAATAAAACATCCCCTGAAAGAAGACCCTCTCTGGGAGAAAGCTTCTGGGGAGCGTCACATAACCGACACTTGAGAATATTGATCCAAGATTCTTGTGATAACAGAGATGCCACCAGTAGGATTCACCGTTTAAACTATTGAATCAAATGAACAGGAGGGTACGCATACCTTATTATTCCTCCACTGCCTGCGCTCAGTAATCTGGGCATGGCGACACAAATGACGGTAACAATTGTTCCGGAGCGTCGAAACTGAAGAATCATGGGGTGATCCCACTGGTAGCAAAACTGTACAAATAAACACATGTTGAGCATCCATACATATGAAACAGGCGACCTTTCCAAGGAGCGAGTCTGCTAGTACGTTCAGACGAAACGGTATATGACGGATAGAGAAACATGAAAATGATTCTCCGTTAGGTATTATAACAAACGTGAATGAGTGCCGCCCTGGTTCCTGATGTACGCTACCACTATTGAGTTGTTCAACAAACTCTGAACAAGCGTGAACACATTGATATAGCGCTAACAATATTGACATAATTTTTGATGATTATGTGTTTCTACAGGAACCGAGGGTATCAGACCCCTGCAATTATAGCCTGTAGGACTCAGGGCCGTGCCCCAAACTATTGACTCATACCCGTCATAATCGTGAAAGCCGGATCTGGCAGTTGCAGTGGAACTAATGAGTTAACCACTGAAAACCTGCCTCAATATGAACCTTTTTGTTTACTATATCCGTTAAAACAATACTGGTCCTGAGCGAATGCGATGCCACACTCCAGTTCTGTGTAAGAATAACTGGAGGGGACGTGTGCATAAGCGACCCATCTAAACAAAATGCATAGCAGCTCAGCACATCTCCATCAGTCGCATAAAACTAATTCGTTCTGGATAATGGCAGACGAACCAGATTGTTATGAGACATTACCAAGTTAATATTTGAGTGACAGCGCATGGCGCCATCACCAGACCAAAGCTATCCTTAGATCTATGCTTATAGCATAGTCAATCACTCGAACACTCATTTTAACCGACTAAATGATAACCATAAACAAACTTTTAGAGCTTTGATAAACTTGTTAACAAGCTCCAGTCTATTATCTGTCAGAATGAGCTCTTAGGCTTCGGTACGAATGACAGGTGGCTACAGAATTCCAGAGAATCTTGATTCTCGGCGACCTCTATTAACCTCATTAATTGTCAAGAGAACCTTTACCTCCAATTGGAGAGACTCTTATGCAAGGATTAGACAGAAGCATTGTCCATCAGACATTAATTAGTTGTGGTTCTCTCGGAAAGATAGCCACAGGCCTTCCGAAACCACACTTCTGAACTACTAGTCTCCGTAACAGTTATCCAGATTGATGCTCATCTTGATAACCATCCATCAACCGTAAAACAACAGAGGTCCTAACTCACACCTGTAGCACCTGCGTGGCCTACGGAAGGAGGAACTGTGTCTCATTTGCGAAGAGCCTTGACCCAGTGGTTTAGGGGCGTTTGACCAAAGTCTTGATCAGACGTAAGCCCCACATTCGAGTCGCTAAATAACGATCCCTAGAGTAATTATAGGAGAGTAAACTATACCCTCACGTGGAGTCCTTATAGACGACCGTCTGTCTAGGACGTCCTGTGAGGCCTACAGAAGGAAGAACTGTGTCTCATTCATGAAGAACCTCGACCCAACAGTTTAGGAGCATCTGACCGGAAGTCCCGATCAGACGTAAGCCCCGTATACGAGTCGCTATATGACGATCCCTAGAGTAATTATAGGAGCGTAAACTATACCCTCACGAGGAGTCCTTATAGGCTACTTTCTGTCTAGGACATCCTCCCTTACTCCTTTCTGCTAATGTGTGTCAAATATACGTCGACATAAGGAGCAGAGTATTGATGCTTTCTTTGTAGCTTGTTCATAAACCAATGAAAACTTATCATCAAAAACTTAGTGTCCAGAAACCGGAGCGACTCTAAGAGAGTTTTTCACCATGTCATCTATTAAGGATGACGACACAAGGGCTCTGACACGTCTATTCAACTCCGAATTAGCAACTTGTTAAGACAGAGTTATACGTGATAAATATATAGCCCTGGAAAGGACTCTAAATGAGGTACAAACGTCCTCCAATTCTTTTCCGTAGAGACATAGCATCACAGTTCATAAAGGTGATCTGCTTAATACAGTGAGTCTAAATTCGCTCTGAATGAATAAACGTTTTCGCAATTGTGACCAAGCGAATAATGAATGACGAAGGTAAGGCCATAGCTAGGTCCTTAGCCTACTCATTCAATTGCAGAGGAACTCTCAATACATCTTCACTGTTTTCCGACCAGCGGAACTACAGAAGAAGATGACAAGAAACGGCCTTACTTCTTTCCACTGGAAAGTTGAATGTGGAGTCGTCTAAAAGGCCAAAAGCCTGCGACACCTGTCTATACTTAACCAGAAAAGACATTCCTTCTCTTTTTCCGGATAATTTAGCATGCAACAACGCTGGCGGTTTCTTGTAAATAGATGCAGCATTCTGATTCGTTGGAACACATTCAGGGTAGTTTTGATGGAATAAATCCTCTCAACCCTGTATTGTTCCAAATGTGGAGGGTAAATCCCCTCCATATCCCTTCATCATTCATCTGAATCAGTTGAAATCACGGTCAACGGCATCTGAACTGGACCGACCCAGCACCATAGTTCAGCTCAGATTTTGAGACTGCCGTCGATTGCTACCGCACTTGCTGGGATGCTGCGAGGAGCTGCGCATCTGTGTCAGCAAAACAGTAACGGAGGCCTAAGGATCGAGCAGCGGTCTTCTGGCCGCCGGCTGCTCCCAGGACAGTATTTCCTAGACGGCACTTTCTCCCGACGTCCCGATATATGAAGCCTTGTTTAAGTTATTGAATAGCGCTATTTTCGAGCTGTTGCAGCATTCTGATTCTGAGGAACAAACTCAGGGAAGTATAGATGCATAAGCACTATCGACACCCTGTTGTTCCGAATTCGAATGGGAAGGGTAATTCTCCTCCAAAACCCTTTCATCCTCCAACTGAATCAGATTATACTCACGGTCATCGGCATCAGAACGCGCGGATGACTGGACCAACCCAGCACCATCCGACAGCTCAAGTTCTGAGACTGCCATCGTCTGCTTCTGCATTTGCTGGGATGCTGTGATGAACTGCACAATCTGCGACAGAAAGTCTGTTATGGAGGCCTAAGGAGCAGCGGTCTTCTGTTGCATGGCCGCCGGCTGCTCCTGGGACATTGTGACCGAGATGGCTCTTTTCTGCGGACGTCCCTATAAATGAGGCATCGTCTCCTTGGCTACTGTATGGTGTGACTTCACTGACGACGAGTGACTTCTCAGCGATGCAGGTTGGATATCAGTAGTCATGTAGCCAAGGTGCGGTCATGTGTGCTATGTAGACGTTGAAGAAGCTGTAATTATAGCCGACCCCAGCTGTAAACTGACGGGAGGCGAGGTCATATGCTCCGACTGATGCCCGTTCCGATCCATAACATCTTATAATAAAAGAGAGAGGGGGGGGGGGGGGGGCCCTCTCTCGCTCGCGGTCCTTCAGATCTCGCCGAGCTTCTTGCTGAACTTGCTGGCTTCTTCCTTTCCATAGTTGCAGGGTGAGCATTATATTGATTTTATATTATAGTGCTCGCTCTACCCTTTCCATTCTCCTTGATTGCAACGGACACACTCTGCATCACGGTACCCTCAGGCGGTGTACCGCTTCACTGGTTGAGGTAGCTGGCAACAGGGATTTGAAACCACACTGTGGTTTATTGCCCTGTCTAATATTCATGAGCACTTTAGCCGCTAGCTCTGATTGACTAATTAATGCGATGATGGAAGCACAATATTTGACGGTGTCACGTAAACATCACCATGTTCTTGTTCCTCTGTAAATATAAACTAATAAACTAGAGCGACCTAGGGCGAGAGGACCGGTGGCAGCCTCTCATAACGAGAGGACCAGCAGTGGTCCCTCACTAACAATGTACTGTGACACCCGTCAGCAACGTTTGTCATCCCATGCGACACATATGAGCAAGAATTAGTAGAAGTACATCGACGACATGCAAGGCAACCTACAAGAAAATAAGAGGAATGACTTCCTCGCCTTGCTTAAAGAGCAATATGCTTACATAATGAAACAGACTAAGTCGATTGTACTCCCACCAATTCCACATTAAATACAAATAAAAAGATACATAACAAAATCATTCAAAATATAAATTGAAAAATAGTTTACACCAAAAAATTTTTCGAAAAATTTTGACAAGAGCCCAAGTTCCAAAAGGGAACGAAGTGCCCAAAAGAGCCCAAGAGTGGACAAAACTAATCTTTTCCTCCCAAAAATTAACTGCCGCACTACGGGACTGTATAATGTATCTTACAACAGACCTACCATATCAGAAATAGGAACCTACACATAGATAACATATGTTGCTAATGTACACAACGTCAAACTAAAAACCGGAAACGAGACCCGAAGCAACACAGCCCGAAATCAGTAACAGATTTTTTAACTGTCCGATGCAAGGCAAGATCTTCATCAGAAGAAAAAACATTGGAAGTATGATGCATGACTAAAAACGACTAAACACCCTAAGGGTGAGGACGTAACCCTGGGGAAATACAGAAAAAACTTTCTGTATAACACGTTAAACTCCCAAGAAATTTTATATAAAAAATTAAAAAAAAACAAGCCAAAAAAGCTTGGGAGTTTAACAGGGGGGATCAAGGGTGGTTAGGGAAGGAATACTAAACCAACAGTGGAAAAAATTATTATCAACAATGATGATGTCAGGCTCATGTCCCGATATTAGGAAACATGAACTAGTTTTTATAAATATTATAAAATTACAGCCCTGAACATTTTCAAACCACCGTTTCTTCCTTCCCTCATCCAATTATGTCCTTGGATCCACCAATTTAACCATTGATTTGTGTCTGGCATCATTATTAACTGAGATTTAAAAAGCACAAAAGTCAGTTTGCTGTTATCTGACAAGGGCCAAACAAAGAAAGGAGTGCTGCACGCCTACTGCACACCTAGAAAAAATTGCGACATCGACACCGTAGCTGCGACGGGTGGTGCAATCTCACAAAATTCTAAGTTCATCAAGGGCCATAACTCCAAGAAAAATATTTGGAACAACACATGCATTGAAGAGTGGCTAGACATCTATAAGATACACTTACATGCCAAATATAAAGTCATTCCATCAAGTATTTCAAAAGTTATTGAGTTTTGAAACTCGTTGGTCACAGACAGACCGACCGACAGACAGACCGACATTGCCACTTACAGAGCTGCTAGTTGCAGCTAAAAATTGAGGAGGGCAATTTTTTTGCACCCCTTAATTTTCAGGAATGCCAGACCTGTTTGGGACTGGCTTTAAAATCTATTATCATTTCGTCCCCTGAGTTCCAATATGTTCTCTGTGCCTACGTACTAGCACAGAGAACACATTAAAACTCCAGGGATGATTTGTCAATGTGGCACTGATTCGCAATAATTCATGACTCATTCTGTATTGCATTCGATACATGTTGAGTGTAGAAGAGTCACATAAGAACTGAATGTAACATTTTGAATAATGAGAAGATGTGTGTGCCAATTGTTCTGCTATGTGGCTGAATGTAGTACACTTTTTTGGACACAATAATAATACCTTGAAGTGAATGTAATCAAAATAGCACACAAGTTTTTGCATTGAAAATTTCAAGTGCAATTGCACTCCCAAGCAATCTGAGGAGGGCAACTTTTTTGCACTCCTTGATTTTCTAGATTGCCAGGCTTAGAATCTGTAAATCCATGGGATGTAGACTGTCATTGTGTAGCAAAAATGTATAAAAATCCCCATGCCTTCAACCCTTCAAGGGCACAGACAGCCACAAACTGCCTTGCTTTTATTGATCCGAGAAAGTTGTCGAAAGTGTATTCTTTTTTGAAAATATAGAGACTGTTAAGGCATCTGCAGCTGTGTTCTATTAGTTACATAGTCAGTAAGTGACCAGGTACGGGATAAAACCTACAGACCAGGTACCATCCTGTACCGGCAGACCTTTAGATCAGTTGAATTTGGGCACAACGGAAAATAATGATGTGACCTGCATGGTTAGAGAAAAAGCGCTGGTATTTTCTTCTTCTTAACGTCTGTTTTAGGTCCCCCATCTTAAAATGCTGGTTTACAACCCCTTGTTATAGGTCTTCACCATTATCACTGATTCCCTCCCACTACCCTTTGACGTAAGTTTACTCGACAAACTCGAGAAGACTTCTTAGTTTCCCAGTTTTGAGTCAAAGATCTATTTGCTGAGAAATGCCACAAATGTGAATATAATAGATCTCAAGCTTTAAGTGCATGATCATATGGAATTCGCCACAGAAAAGCAATCGCCGTTGCCAGTGTCGTGTACGACGCCGATTGCTTTTCTGTGGCGAACTTTGTGGGTTTTTTAAAAAATTATTTATCTGTTGCATTGTTTGATTCGAAGGTAAGCTCTAAGCTATATTGCGAGCATCAGGGAAACCTGGCCAAACCAAATATTGCCGAAACACTGCAAAACTTTGGAAAACGTTTCAAACTCCGCATAATTTGGGCGCAGTTATCTTATTTGGGCACAGCATTTACCATCATTAGTGGGGAAGAATTTAAAGGCCTGTGTACCGGCTGGTCACCTGCTAAGTATGTTACAAATTTATCCCACTGATTACCTTCAGGAATAAGGTAAATGAAAAGTGGAATAAAAACCAACAATTTTACATACATTTAAATACTTTTAATGTCATCACCACCTGAAAAGGGTTAACAAAGCACTTTTAAACTTTAGAAAAATCATTTTTAATCTGTTGAGTAAACTGTAAAGAAAATGTTTTCAACAAAGAACTTTTGGGACTACAAATAATATTTTCTGTCCATTTTTCAAAATATTTAATGTTTTAAACCAATCAATACAGTACTTGAAAATATTTCTGGTACTTAAATTCTCTTATTTTAATTCAAATTTTGAAAATTCAAATTGAGTGGAATTGCATCAAAATTGTAATGGCAGCTACTAACCTGTGAAAGATAACTCTTGGTCACCGTGTATTAAAGTGACACCCACCGTGTATGGGATTTACCTGCACAGCAGGGTAGCATTACTAAATTTACCATCTGTGAACATCAAGATTTTAGGCCAAAACAAGAAGAGTGACTCGGAGGATAAATTGGGGATTCCAGCCCATTGTAGGGAATAGCATCAGCAACTTCACAATCTGGGGAAATCATTCTGCAAATAACAAATTGCTTATTTCCAGACTCGATTCCAACCCAGGCCTGTAAATCTCTTGCCACCAGACAAGCCAGAAAATAAGCAGACTGACATCTGCAAAATGAGGTCCCCAGAGGGTGAATTTAGTGATGCTACCCTGCACAGCATCACTAAATTTACCCTCTGTGAACCTCAATCTAAATCAGAGTCTCAAAATTAAACAAAGAGGTACCCTGAGGATAAATTGGCCCACTGTATATGACAGTATCATCAAATTCACTCACTGAGGGCCTCACTCTGCAAATGTCAGACTGCTTATTATCAGGCCTGCCACCAGAGATATAATTTGGGAACTTTTAACCAAATTTTACTTTGTAAATTGAATCAGCTTTTTGACCAATCATTTTTCTTATTGTATTTTTATGAATTCTCAATCAACTCTAGTAACATTTGCTTCACAGCAGCCATGACTAGATCTAATGAAAAATATTTATAAAAATACGCAGCAGTTGGGGACTGATGAAATTTGCCAATAAAATGAAGTCTTACACAAATCAATGAAGTTTATATGAAAGTGACTATACCTTTATCACCACATTAACTCAAGTTATAATTCTTATTAAGAAAAGGGCGTATAAAACAAATTAACTCTTAGAAGCAGGGGAATCAGAATGAATTTACTGAACATGACATACCACGAAAAACTTATAGTAAAGCAGGTGATTCTAGTGCAGTGTCGTCTGCCTATTCAGGCAGACAACACTTGATTAGAAGCACCTGTTCAGTGTTTAATTCTCATCCAGCCCAAAGTGAGCCGAACTGTCACAGCCAGATTACCTACCGTATTACATCACAGGCAAGAAAACTCGACTCCAGGCTTCTAAGAGTTAAGATTTTAATTTCAAATAGGAAGAATACTATTTTACTTACCCTGTCAGTAACTGGTTTTGAGCATACAGAACATTTCTCTAAAGTATTCTGAAAAATATAATTGAGGGCTATACATACATGTAAAGATTAACTGTAAGGTCTAAAAAAGTTAAAAGTTAAAAAATTTATAGTAATTTATATATTTTTTATACTTACCAATGATCCAGACTTAGCTGGTGCTAACTCTAAAATATCTGGGGCCAAAAACAAATTTTGCCCCCCAATCCCCAAAATTTGCATCAAAAACCGAAAAATAGATGTCCTATATGGTCATCCATACCTTTATTCCTCTGCGCATGCACAGTGTCAAGGAGGTCTTGAAATTGGTGCCAAATGTCATTCTTACAACCAGTGCCTGGTAAGCGTTATGTACTCAGCAGGGAGGTATGAGTTCCCAACTCATGGGAGGGCCATCCCCGTCTGGATCATTGGTAAGTATAAAAAATATATAAATTACTATAAATTTTTTAGCATTTTTATACTGTACCAATGACCCAGACTTAGCTGAATAGTAAAAAGGTTGGAGGGCCTGGGACATAAAGGAAAATCCAATAGGCTCAATTACATATAACAGAATTATCCCCTCAAGGAGAAAAGGAGAGATAGGCTTTACATGTATCTTTCTTATTTGTATAAAAAAAAAAGACAGACACAACACCATTCTGTAATTGAGCACAATAACATCAATGATCTCTATTAACATCCAGTATAAGCCTTTATACTAATATTTTTAAAGGAAAGCCAATAAATAAGGGAAGTCCAGAGAAATGAGACTCTTTATACTCATTAAAAGTGTCTGAGGATTGTATATTAACACCCAATTGAGACATGACATATATAAATGCTTCACACTGAGCTACACTTTAAAAAATATTACATTGATGAGTAAACATTAGCTTTACACTTTAAAACCATCCCGGTACCGACTCGGAATTACTGACTCCAATATTCCCTTGCTTTTCACTATAAAGCAGGTGACCTAAGGGAACACCCCCCCCCCCCCCCTTCCCCTTGCCCTGGGTCAAATACCCCAGAGCGAAGGGGGCAGCAGGACAGAGTCACTGCCGGAACCGAAAGCCTACATAAGTATAGTTGCAACTGTTTAGTGGACGACATTCTGAGCAACAGATAACGGACCTAAACAATGCAGATCTCCAGAAATGGACTCAATATTTCTACGATATAAATTCATGAAAGTGGAGGGCTAAGACAAATATGCAGCCCTCATTATATCTGTAATAGTAACGCTATTAGCGTAAGCCCACGATGTAGAAAGAACTCTTACTTCATGAGCTGAAATCTAAAGCACAGACTGCCGAGTTGAAGATATTTATCATAAGCAGAACGGATAGTTAATTGAATCCATTTAGGCATAGAATAGACCGAAATGTGGAGGAAGCTTCCACGGCATATCCCACAACAGACTCCTCAGTAGATTAATCCACTGTCTTTGTGGAGATAGAGATGCTACCAACGGAATTTTGCATTGAGATTATTTAACTTGAGCAATGTCTGCTGAATCAACGGCACTGGAGGATATGCATATCCTATCATTTCGTCTCCCTAGATCGATAGGGCATCTACTGCCAACGCTCGAGGATCGGAACACTGGGACACATATGTCTGCAACTGATTGTTGAGATGCGTCGCAAATAAATCCATCATTGACCGCTCTCATTGGAAGCAAATCTTGATTAAATACTCGTTGTTGTAAGTCCATTCTGATGGCAACAAGCGGCCCCTCCGTGAAAGAGAGTCCACTAATATGTTCAGACGACCCGGAATATGACGGACCGATAGGAGAACTTGATGTTCTAGTACAAACAGAAGGATTCATTCCATTAACTTGAATAACAGAATAGAATGAGTGCCTCCCTGGTTCCGAAAATATGCTAATATCGTCAAATTGGCGGAAAGAATTGCACATGAGCATTCTGAATAACGTTCATTCAATGACGTATCACAAGCCAAATTGACATCATTGTTGATGTTTATGTGCTTGATTAGGAACTGCGGATCCCAAAGACCCTGGCACTTCAAATCCGTTGGGCTCAATGTTGCGTCCCAACCTGTTTGACTGGCATCCGTCAAAACTGAAAAACTTGGATCCAGCAATTGCAGTGGAACTACCTGAGTTAACCACTGAATAACTGCCCAAGTCTGAATCTCTTGATCACTTGATTTGACAAGAGGATGTCCGTATCGAGCGAATGAATCTTCACCCTCCAATTCTGGGTCCAAAAGTTGGAGAGGATGAGTGCGTAGCCGCCCCACTGGAATAAAATCCGCAGCAGCTCCGCACAACCTATCATTCTTATGAAATCTCTCGCTGTAACTTTGTCTGAATGAAGACAATAGTGAGCGTAACAACTGATTAATTTCACTCTGGTTAACAGCAGACGAACGAGATTGTTATGCATCTCGAAGCTCATCTCCCGGTGGGTGAATGACTTGGACAACACCAGGTCCAACTTCTCCTCGTTTACTTATGAAACCGAGACATCGGAGCAATAGAAGCAAATTCTGTACATCATTCTGAAGCGTTAACTCATTGCCGTACCTCTGAAGAATGTCGTCCAGGTAGGCCGACGTTTCCGTAGACAAATGAGCTCAGAAATGAGTCATTACTGAGTTCATTATTCGAGTGAAAACCCAGGGCACTAGATTCAGATCGAAGCACATGCTCGGAGCTGATACACGACTCCTATGACGGCAAAGCGAAGATACTTTCTGAACACCTGATGTACCATGACGTGAAAGTACGCATCTTGAGATCTATGCATGTAGCATAGTCGTTCACCCGAAAACTCGCTCTGAACGATCGGATGGTCTCCATAAAAGAAAAACTTGGAGCCATGGACAGCTTGTTAATCCAGCTCAGATTTATGAGTGGACGGAACGAGTCGTCTGGTTTCGGAACCAGAAACGGATGGTTGTAGAACCTGGGGATTCCTGGATTTCTACAAACTCTATCGCTAACTTCTAGAGAAGAGACTGGACTTCTGATGGAAGCGAGCCTCTTCTCTGCGTATTTGACAGAAGCTGAGTCCATCTTGGACTTCGAGTTTAGCGGAGGTTTTCATTCGAAGGACAGTTTAGTCCTTCCGAAATCACCCCTCGAACCCAAGGGACGCCCGTAATCGACTCCCAAATGGTTGAGAAAACTCGACAGTCTTCCGCCCACTGGAACACGATAGAGATTACACCATCACCTCCTGGTCCTGCGAGGCTTGCGGAAGGAGAAACCATGTCCTCCCCGGCCCGCATCTCGCCCTGTCGACCTAGGGGCGTCTGACCGGTTGACGCGGCCAGAATTACGGCCCCTATCTGAGTCGCTATCCTGACGGTCTCTAGAGTAAGACCTAGAGGACGCAAAGGAACCTCTATAGAAACTTCCCTTGGACGTATTCGTCCCAGAAGTACCTGTCCTACTCTTCTCCACTGAATCCGACTTATGGAAGCAGGTTTGAATAGCAGAGAGTCTGAAGCTTTCGTAGTTATCTGATCATAGATTGCGAAAAGCTTGCCGTCAAAGAGAAGCTCCCGGAGACCACAGCGACTCTGAGAGAGTTTTTCACCTTACTATCCACGCGCGTGGATGAAGCCAGGGCCGCATCACGTTAACCAACTCCAGGTTGCCACTAAAAGGGTGGAGTTAAACATGGAGAATGCTATGGCCCTCGAAAGAACTCTTAAGGAGGTAGATTCATCCTAGAATTCTTTTCCATCGAGACATAATGATAATGCTCTGGTAAGGTGATCTGCGTACGATAATGCGTCTAAGCTAGTCCTCTTAGACGCTATTGTCGTTTCCAACATCGTGGTTGGAATTGACATGGACAACGGTATAGACAGTACTAGGTCTTCGGCCAGGTTGTCTAGACGCAGAGTAACTCTCGGAATGCCCTGTTCTGCCGTTTCAAATTATTCCATGAATTGATGGAAGGCAGATGTAGAGCATTTGCCGATAAGAAACTGGACCTGCCCGTTTTGGTAGCAAGTTATATATAGTGTCATGCAATAGTTCAAATGTCCGTGAGACATTACTGGACTGTATCGAAAACTCAGGGACAATGCCCCTAAATCGATTAAAGAATCCTGTGTCCAGTGGCGCTATCAGTCTCTTATTTGGCAACGCAGCATTTTGGTCCGGAGGAACAAAGTCAGATGATAATGCCGGATATACTCTACGGCAATTATGTTGTTCCGAAAGGGAAAATTACAACTCTTTCGTATCCCTTTAGCCATCCTGTCAGACCACTTGTAAATCTTGGTTGTCCATGCGTGTACTTGCAGCGGAACATACCAACCCAGCTTCCTCGGATAATTCCTGATCTGACGGAGTTTCTGTCGGATGCTGCTATAATTGTGCTATCTGCGATAGCACGTCCATAACGGAGGCCTGTGGAGCTGCGGTCTTACGGAATTTAGTCGCTGGGAGCTCCTTGGACGTTGACACGTGCATACATCTTAATGCGAACGTCCGGAGGATGAAGGCCTCGTATCCTTGGCTACCAGATGGAGTGACCTGGTCGCCGTGGAATCCCTGGTCGGCGAGATAAGTTGAATATCACTGGTCACATAGCCAAGGTGCGGTCGTGTGTGCTGCCATGAGGATGAGGAAGCCGATAGAGCAGTCACTCCAGACTGTCTATATAATGGAGCGCCCCGAGCGGTGGACGTATGCTCCGACTGAGGAACGTTATGTACCACAACATCTGGACCCAGATCCAGATGGACCTGGATGAGCTAGGAACTGGACTAATAGGCTTCCTCCATACCATCCTCGTATCCGTCGTCACTGGGTGTGCACAAAGTATTTCATAGTGCTCGCATCACCCAAATCTCCTTTCTGGACCACAATGGACGAACCCGGGTGCCGAACCATTCGGTGAATGGTCGCTACACTGGCTGAACTAGCGGACGCCAAAGCCATCGATCCTACTTGGGAACTCCAGGCAATTGACGTATCTGCATGAGCACTTGCCGCTAACTCTTCATTTGACTGAAACGACGGAAACACACTTTTCTAAGACATCACGGGAACATCACCCTGCTATGCTCCTCAATGAGGCCTGTGGAGCCGAGGTCATGCGTGATTAGCCGCTCGAAGCTCCAGGGACGTTCATTCCTGCATTTATATAATATGCGAATGTCCCAACTGGAAAGGCCTTGTGTCCTTGGCTAGCAGATGGAGTGACCTGGATGATGTGTATTCTCTAGTCGGCAAAGCAGGAGCTCCAGGGACGTTCATTCCTGCATTTATATTATATGCGAACATTCCCTGGAAATCTGTGGTCACATAGCCAAGGTGCGGTCCTGTGTACTGACATTAGGACGAGGAAGCCAATAGAACAGCCGCGTCCGACTGTCTATGCGACGGAGCGTCCCAAACAGGAGGAGTGGACGTATGCTCCGACTAACAAACGAACATACAACAACATCGCGGCGCAGATGTTGATGTAAGAGAGAGGGGGGCTCTCTCGCTCGCGCTCCGGATGAACCTGGGTGAGCTAGGAACCGAACTAACAGGATTCCTCCGTACCATCCTCTGATCCGTCGTCACTGGGTGTGCACGTTGTATTATTATAGTGCTCGCAGCACCCAAATCTCCTTCCTGGACCGCAACAGACGAACCTGGGTGCTGAGCCATTCGTTGAATGGTCGCGACACCGGGTGAGCTAGCGGACGCCAAAGCCATACTAGGGAACTCCAGGCAATTGATGTATCTGCATGAGCACTTTGCCGCTAACTCTTCATTTGATTGTGACGACGAAAGCACACTTCTGGACAACATCATGGAAACATCACCCTGTTCTTGTTCCTCTGAAAAAGAGATTGAAAAACTAGAGTGACCCTGCGGAGAGAGGACCGACATGGTCCTCTCCCCACTAACAACATACCGTGACACAAGTCTCCCACGTTTGTCATCCAATTGATACACACTGAACAAGGGTTAGTGCGAGCACATTGACTACAGAGGAATCAGAGGAAGATTTCCTCCCATTACCATTTGAACAATAAT
Organism: Pictodentalium vernedei; assembly: GCA_031216915.1. Classification (NCBI taxonomy): domain Eukaryota; kingdom Metazoa; phylum Mollusca; class Scaphopoda; order Dentaliida; family Dentaliidae; genus Pictodentalium; species Pictodentalium vernedei. The sequence goes on along the minus strand of CM062290.1, from coordinate 64,927,169 downwards.
CTTCATTGTGAAAAAGTAAAAAAAAAGTCATAGTACTCACACTAAACCTTGAAACAAAGATACATAATAAAATAATCCATTATAACATTACTAAAAAATAATTCAAAAAGAAAAAATTTTTTGAAAAATTTTTTCAGAAGAGCCCAAGTTCCCAATGGGAACAATGAGCCCAAATAGATCCCCAAAAAGCCTTAAGTGTGGACAAAAATTTTAAATCATTTCAAAAAATTAATGCCTTGTGCTTAGTTCAGTTTATAGCAAGATAAATTAATATTACGAACAATATTAATGTATCTTGCTATAAACTGAACTAAGCAGAAGACAAGTAATCACTATCAGAAGTAACCGTTGTCAACCTAAACAAAAAGTGTAAACAAACCGGAAACATGACTCCAGGCACTGATAAACATGGCCCGAAAAACACTATCTGATGCAAAACAGAGGCTTCCAGAGAAGAAACTGTAGAACATCAGATGGTAGATGCAGACCAAAACGCTTAAACACCCAGGGGTGAGGACGTAAACATGGGGAAAAAACAGAAAATAATTCTGTTTCCAAGCCAAAATTCCCAAGAAATTTTAGTAATAAACATTACAAAATATAAGCCAAAAGCATGGGAGAATAGCTAGGGGGGAATAAAAGAAAGGGAGAGAGGAAACACTGATCAAACAATGGAACATTCATAGCAAGAATGACTACAACAGGGTCATGCCTCGAAAATAGGTAACATGAAATAATTTCGTAAAAAAATTATAAGTTACTGCCCTGAACATTTCCTTCCACTGTTTCTTCCTCTCATCCTTCTATTTCCTCCTTATATCCACCATTTCTCTCATAATTATGTGTCTGGCATCATTTAAACTGAGATTTACAAGCACAAATATCAGTAAGATGTAACTGAATTGAGGGCCAAACAAAGAATGACATTTTGCGCCAATTTCGAGACCTCCTTGACACTGTGCATGCAGAGGAGTAAAGGTATGGAGGACCATATAGGACATCTATTTTTCAGTTTTTGATGCAAATTTTGGGGATTGGGGGGCAAAATTTGTGTTTGGCCCTAGATATTTTAGAGTTAGCACCAGCTAAGTCTGGGTCATTGGTACAGTATAAAAATATATGTTTCTCTGGCCCTCCCGCATGGTCCTTTTGGCCACTGCATGCTCTCTTTTTATAATTGATGCAAACTTAAAAGAAAAAATCAAATGGTCTATGTCCAACATTTTTACCTAGGTTAACCCTTTACCCAACGTAACGGCAAAAACCGGCCAGCACTATTCTAAAAAATCGCCAATTAATTTTCATTATATTTTCATTTTCTGTCTTGAAAACATAGGTTATGACCCCTGTTTGGAACGAGCTCAACAAGCTCATTCCAAAGAGGGGTCATAACCTGTGTTTTTGAGACAAAAAATTAAACCAATTAATTATTCAAGAATTCTGTTTGCAAGTGTTGTCTGCTTTTCATGTTAGGTAAAGGGTTAATAGAGTTGATCAATTTGTCCCTTGAGTGCAACAAGGCTTTCAATGCTTTAGCACTGGAAAGCCTTCTTACACTCAAGGGATGAATTACACCACCGCCCATGCTATTATGTAGAATATGAGGTCTAAACACAAAACAAAGAACATGAACTTTTGATGACAAAGAAATAATTACAAAAAAACGAGAGGCTCATCTAGAACAGAACACAAAACAAACAGAGTCCAAGAATGAGTCTACAATAAGCAATCCTTGAGGCCCTCAGGTGTTACAAAAATAGTCAGAGCTTCATGCCTTTTCATCAGTTGATCATAATGTAAAATGTAAAGCTCCCCTATGAAGACCCTTGATACAACCTATGTGGATTAATCTCAGTTACACACCTCTAGAGGGTACTGAATACAAAATTTCTAATTCTTCAGCTACATGGCCAATTTCAGCTCCCACAAGGAGCCAAAATATTAACCCAGGCTCTTGATTTGAACAAAGTTGAATCTGACTTCCCTAGAGATGCTGTGTACCAAATATGAAAGCACTCTGACTGTTGAATCTGAAGAAGAGAAATTTTTAAGAAATTTCTTCATATTGGGCTACCATAGAGAGCCCAAATATTAACCTTCGGACCTGACTTGAACAAACTTGACTCTGATCCCCATAGAGATGTTGTATAGCAAATATGAAAGCATTCTGACTAGTTGATCTGAAGAAGAAGATTTTTAAAGAAATTTCCTCATAATGCCCTAAAATAAAATTTGGGCTACCATAGGGAGCCCAAATATTAACCCAGGGAACCAATTTGAACAAACTTGAATCTGACTCCCCTAGATATGTTGTAAACCAAATATGAATCTGACTCCCTAAGATATGTTGTAAACCCAATATGAAAGGATTCTGAGAAGTGAATCTGAAGAAGAAATTTTTTGAAGAAATGCCCTCATATTGTACTAAGTTAAATTTCAGGTTCCCAGGCACTTGAATTGAACGAACTTGAAGCTGACCCCCCTAGAGATATTGTATAAAAGAAATGAAAGCATTCCGGCTGGTTGATCTGAAGAAAATTTTTAAAGAATTTTCCTCATATTGCTCTAAGTTAAAATTTGGGCTACCACAGCAAGCCCAGATATATACCTAGGGACCTGATTAGAACAAACTTGAATCTGACCATCCTAGGGATGTTTTATACCAAATATGAAAGCACTCTGATAGGTAAATCTGGAGAAGAAGATTTTTAAAGAAATTTTCTCATCTGGAATTTACTTAAAATTCCGGTTACCATAGGGAGCCAAGTATGAGCACAGGGGCCCGATTTGAACAAATTCGAACTTGACCCCCCTACCCCCCTAGAGATGTTGTATACCAAATACAAAAGGATTCTGACAGGTGGATCTGAAGAAGAAGATTTTTAAAGAAATTTCCTCATATTGCTCTAAATTAAAATTCAGGCCACCATAGGGTGCCCAAATAAGAGCCTAGTGGACTAATTTGGGAGCCCAAATCTTAACCCATGCACTCTAGTTGACGAAACTTAAAACTCTGACCCCCCCCCCCCCTGACCCCCCCCTGACCCCCCCCCCCCCCCCTCCCCTTGAGATGTGGTATACCAAATATGAAAGGATTCTGACTGGTGAATCTGATGAAGATGATTTTTAAAGAAATTCCCTCATAAGTTAGAATTTGGGCTCCCTATTAAGCCCGACTCTTGATTTGAACAAACTTGAATCTGATCCCCCTAGAGATGTTGTATACCAATATGAAACCATTCACATACAGATTGGTGCATCTGGAGAAGAAGATTTTTAAAGAAATTTCATCATTTTGCGAGCACGATTTCAACAAATTCAAATTTGATCCAACCCCACCACCCCCCCCAAGCCCCCCACCCCCTCCCACCTAGAGATGTTGTATACCAACTATGAAAGGGTTCTGATGAGTGGATCTGAAGAAGATTTTTAAAGAAACTTCATCATATTACACTAAGATGAAATTTTGGGCTACAACAGAGAGCCCAAATATGAACCCAGAAACCCAATTTGAACAAACTTGAATCTCCCCTACCCCTCCCTCACCCCACCCCGAGATGCTATATACTAAATATGAAAGAATTCTGACTGGTGAGTCTGAAGAATAAGATTTTTAAACATTATTCCTCATATTGACCTAAGTTAAAAATTAGGACGCCTGTATTCAGCCCAAATATGAACCAAGGGGCTTCATTTGAACAAACTTATATCTGACCCCCTTATGGATGCTGTATTCTAAATATCAAAAGATTCTGATCATTGGTTCTGGAGAAAGGTGGACACTTTCCAATAGTTTGTAATAAAACAAAGGTTGAATAACAAATTCAGACTACCAAAAATAATTTAGCCCTCAACCAGTTCATAATAATCATGATAATGCCTAGTAATCATGATGATGTCCGATTTCTCCAAAAATTAAAAAGAGTGATGCCACTTTTGTTTGGCAGGGGAGAGCAACTGAGCAAATTGTTGTTTTGTTCTTGGTATGTGATAAAGTGTAGACTATAAGTTATCTCCCCCTACATGTATGGTATATGGAGATTTAATACCTGGATGTAGGTTTTTAAACACCAAGCCGCAGGCGAGGTGTTTAAATGAGACATCCAGGTATTAAATCTCCATATACCATACATGTTGGCGGAGATAATGTTTTTGTTCTGTTTGAAACACAATACAAACATAGAAGAAATAAATTTGCGGACGCATTTCTCATGCTCTGCAATCACTGGACCAAATTTAATTTGTGAATATTTATTGTTTTTATAAACGCAGAAGACAATATATACATATAGAGCTGCAACCCTTGGGTCATTGAGGAAACGAGTAAACAGTATTGTGTTGACATATCAACTCCTGAGTTCCAATGTGTTCTATGTGCCTACTGCCATTATTTTTGTCAAGTTGTTTCATTTAATTTCTCGACTATTTGATTTAAAATAGCAAAATATGATCGAATTGTCGGAAATCTGATAATATTTGTGACTATTTTTCGGTTTGATTTTTATACCGAGGCGAGTTAATGCAAAAATCTTTCATTGAAACTATATATCCCCAATGTTTTGCATGCCCATATATCCTGGATGCTGCACACTATTATATACCTCGGACGTTGGGTGCATTCTTTGCCATGGCTATTTGTCCAAGGCATTCTGACCAATCAAAAGACAGAATTTATCAGGATATAGGGTCAAGATTATTCATTTATTATTTATTTTTCAAGGCTAAAACATAAATATGCACTGAAGACAAGTTTAGCTACTCATTAACCAGTAGAGCATTAATTATTTTTGGTCATCAAAATTTGTTTATATGTCTTTGTCACTCTCCCATAAATTGTAAAAAGACAAATCCAGACGACTAAATAATTTCACTTCAGACATAATATAAACCACATACACAGAATATGGAGCATTCAAGTTGCGGTACCCACTCTTCAGTATAAAGCCCATATATGGTCTTCCTGCACTCTACAGTTAATACCTATGCTTACCACTTTAGGGGACTTCCACCCTAGACATTAGTGATGGAGTCCCCATGAGAAAATAATTTATTCATTTATTGGTGTTTAAGGTCAGATACTTATGCACAATGGCTAATCGTGCCTGTGACAGTTTTACGGGTAGAGGAAGCCGGAGTACCCAGAGAGAACCACCGAGCATCGACGAGCAACTGTCAGCTCCTCAACATTCTAACACTGTTCAAGCTCCGCTCAAGCAGGGTTACAGCGGTTGAAGACATGTGCGCCATCGACGTATAGTATGCCTTAATACACAGCGTCATTGTGCCCTCATGTAGGCAACCGGGAGAAAGTGCCTTGCCCAAGGACACAACGTGGGTCATAGCAGACAGGGATCGAACTCAGGACCTCTAGCATAGAAGTCCAAAAGTCTACCACTGAGGCATTAAGCTCTCCCTATGAGGAAAGGAGGAGACAATATGTTTAAAGAATACTTTACTTACCATATAACACTTTTCACAGTATGGCTTATTCTCCATGGAATAAAATGACTTTCCTTGCAAAGTTAAAGCTGAAAGTAAAATTGAACAATTAACAAACATACCTCAACAAACTGTACAACTATTACAAAATCCTTCTCCTGCAAGTGCATACCAGCAAGATTGCAAACTATATTTTTTTTCTCCATGTAACAGGCAAGTAATCCTAATCTTTATGCCAGTTACAGGCAGTGATTACACCTCAATAGCTATAGAACTGTACATGGGCTAATCTGCTGCCACTTACCCCAATTCCTGAACTCAATAACTGTTATTTTCACAGGTTTGAAAGCAACAAGGCCGGGAAACACAGTACAGTGGAGCCCACTTAATTCGATCTCTCTTAATTGTATATCCCTGTTAACTGAATATAATTTCCCAACACAAAACCATTTACCATACCTCCAGTACAAATCTGACCTGTTAATTGAATAGAGGTTATAGAGTAAACTCCTGTTAATTGAATAAAAATCTTGTAACATGTCGAGAAATTACTCTGACTCTCCCCAGTTTTCCTTTGGTTATAGACCTATTTGACTTTAGTACATCCAATATAGGCATTTAATCTATTATATCCTGTTTGACAGAGCTCACAGAGCTCTGTCAAACAAGATATAATAGAATAAATGCTATGTTTATCTCTAGAATACAGGAAAGTGACACAATCCCTGTTAATTAAATACTCCTGTTAAATGAATAATTTTCAATCATTGCCAAATTGGCCATTCAATTAACCCTTTACCCAACGAATCGGCCGCATCCGCCCACGTAATATGCAAATTCAGCAGTTGAAAAAATAATATTTTTCCAAAAAATTTCAACAAAACCATATCATGCGACCCCTCGTTGGAACAAGCTCCTTGAGCTCATTCCAACAGGGGGGGTCACATGATATGGTTTTGTTGAATTTTTTTTTTTAAAATTAAAAAATGGTACCGGTATTTGAAATAACAAATTTTGATATCGTCTGCATTGGGTAAAGGGTTAACAGGGTTCCACTGTATTATCTGCGATGCCATTTGGGCATCCACTACCAAAGGTAGAGGATACCTATGTGTTATTGCAGATAATCCCTTACCCTGGGAAACAGCTATACCCATAGCACCAGACCTTTAGATCAGTCTAATTTGGGCATAATGGCAAATATGGATGTGACCTGCATGGTCGGAGAAACAGCACCGGTATTTTCTTCTTCTTAGAGTCTGTTTATGTTTTAGGTCATCGTCTTAAAATGATAGTTTACAACCCTTGTTATAGGTCTTCACCATAACCACAGGTTCCCACCACCCTTTGACGTAACTTTACTTGACTAACTCGAGAGGGCTTTTTAGTTTCCCAGTGTCGAGCCAAAGGCCTAGTTGATTGTAAGCTAAATTACGCATGGCATTTACTGAGAAATGCCACAAACATGAATATAATAGATCTCAAGCTTTAAGTGCATGATCATATAGAATTCGCCACAGAAAAGCAATTGCCATCAATAGTGTCGTATACGACATCGCCGACGTCGATGGCTTTTCTATGGCAAACTCCATGTGGGTTTTGAATCTAAAATCTGCATTAGCACATAAATCAGTAATTAAATCAAGTAAATAAATACCTGTTATTTAATTGCCCTTTGATATATTTTATTAAATTTCATCTTGAAACTAAATTTAATTGGAGGTGGAATTTAAAAATAGTATGAGTGTAAGCATCTATTTTCGCATCAGTCAAAGACGCTGAACTGTTAACATGTTTCTGCTGATGTCCAAGTTTTATTTTGATACACAGTGACTAGCTCTTGAAATCAATGGACATATAAACCTGACTGTACTATTAAATAACCCTATTCTATGCATTCTTGAAGCTACTACTCCTTTTGGTTGTGACTTCTGACATTGGCACTCACAATCGGCTGATTGTGCACTCAACTAATCGGCAAGCGGATGATAGTTGCAAATCCTTATCGGTTAATCACTACAGAGTGCAGACCAGTTAGTTTATGCTGTGGTCTATACAACTACTCTTATTGAACTTTTATGTTCAAAAAGGTAGTGGAAATATACATTTCTTGTGCCCTTCTTGAAACATCAAATTATACACGTAAAAAGCATTAGATATACTTTATTCATGTGGGTAAACAATAGGCAGATGGAACATCTGTATGTCCAACTGAACCTAGATTTGTCACTGCTTTTGAGAGCAGTGTTCCAGCCAAATTAACCCTTTGATACTTTTGTACGTGTTATTACGTGCGAAATCAAACAGCACGTTGATATTTTGTGGTCATTTGTTTTATTATTTTTCGATTTTTTAAAGTTTTAACCTCAAATTCCTATATTCTCCCGAATATTGCTCAGTGATAACCATTGAGTCAAATGTTATCACAGCTTAAAATACTACTATAATCCTGCTGTCAAGACGTCTTAACTGGTTGAGTGCTAGAAGCCACTATCAGGACTTTCAAAAAATGAGAATAACAGAGCAAAAGCCAACACTCTCCTTGCTTATATTTCATGTAGACACTCTCCAATAATTTGTAATAATAAACAAGTTTTGAATAACAAATTCAGACCACCAAAAATAATCAAGTCCTCAATCAGATAATCACTGATGTGAAAAAATGTGAAAAATAGCTTGTTATTTGTACTTTCCGATGTTTGACGTTGCATTTTGAAAAACGCTGAAGAAACTGAATTCCCAGTGACGTTTGAACGTCAGAGCAATTAAAGTGCGAGGGTTAATAATAATAATAGTTAATAATAACTCTCTTTATTCAGGCAAGGAAATAACCTGCGAATGATCGTTTAGGTTACTTGTGGGTTACGTCAATTGTAAAATACACGAATGAACTACAGGTTATGACAAAGTAATACAGCATAACTTTATTAACCCTTTACCCAACGTAACGGCCAAAACCGGCCAGCGCTATTCTCAAAAATCGCCAATTAATTTTCAAAATATTTTCATTTTTTGTCTCAAAAACATAGGTTATGACCCCTCGTTGGAACGAGCTCGTTCCAACGAGGGGTCATAACCTATGTTTTTGAGACAAAAAATGAAAAAAATTAGTTATTCAAGAATTTTTTTTGCAAGTGTCGTCTGCTTTTCAGGTTAGGTAAAGGGTTAAATCACTTAACTCGCATGCTTCACCAGAAAGACTTGATAGTCTTTCAGGACTATCTCAACTCAAAGGTTGAGTACTGCACTCACATATGAATAGAATGGCATATTGTTTCCATCATAAAAGAATTTTTGCCAAAATAAATAGCAACAACTATTGTGCATTCCCGCTATGGCAAGATCACACATTAGTTGTTATTTATAAAGGCAGAAATCCTGTTAACCCTTTACCCAAGTAATGGCCAAAACCAGAAAGCGCTATTCTAAAAAATCGCCAGTTAATTTTCATTATTTTTTTCATTTTTTGTCTCAAAAACATAGGTTATGACCCCTCATTAGAACGAGCTTGTCAAGCTTGTTCCAATGAGGGGTCATAACCTATGTTTTTGAGACAAAAATTGAAGAAAATTAGTTATTCAAGAAATTTTTTTGCAAGTGTCGTCTGCTTTTCATGTTAGGTGAAGGGTTAATACAATATAGGGGCAGTTAGCTGAATGGAATAATTAATTGCCCGTCTTCTAATTTTTCTTCTTCCGATAACCCTTCATCTAACTGTGTCGTCTGCTTTTCATTTTAGGTAAAGGCTTAAGATATTAAAAAGCATGACTGGTGTCATAAATCTAAAGAAGGCAGAAAAGTGCCAAAACAGCCTTTTTCCCATGGGTTATGACCATGATATATGGCATAACCTGCCAACAGGTTAAAATATAAACTTTTTATTTACAGGCTTGTCTGTTTAAATTACTTACCACAGTTACAACATGTAAAACAGCTGATGTGATAAACTTGATCTAAAGCTGTGCATCCATTCACTTCTCCCATCACTTTGGTGTTACATTTAGCACACATACCTGAGTATTAAAAAAAGAAGAAACTTAAATAAGAAATTATAGCAAAGCTATGCAAAAAAAGGACGATTGCGTACACACCGGAACAGCCATAGAAATCCCATCCTTAAAACAAGTGAACAGGACATCCATTGGGGTATTGAAAATGTGAAAACGTTGCGACTGAAAGAAGTATTTGGTATTTTTAATCATTACTGATGATCGGACATGATCTGACAATCATCTTTCCAAAATATGACGATGTCAGATGATTTTCGAAAAACATGTATCAAAACAGTCATTAACATGCTGACACATAAATTAGTTTGGCACAATATATCGCTCGTTACTAGGGAGGCACGTTGGTTGCTAAGGTAACCAACTAACATCATTGCGGACTCCTTGGTTTAGATCCCTGGTGTATTATAGGTACATATATTGAATTTAGTCAAAATTGTCCTAATAGATAGCCCATCGCTAGGGAGGCACGTTGGTTGCTATGGACACCAACAGACATCACTACAGACTCCTTTTACATCCTAAGTGTATAATGGGCCTATATATCAGACTTGGCAAGAATTGGCCCAATAGACCAACCGTTGTTAGGGAGGCATGCTGGTTGCCAAGGAAACCAACGGACGTCATTGCCAACTCATTGGTTTAAGTGTCTAGTGCATTATGGGTTCTTTTTTCAATATATCAAATTTGGTCAGAATTCACCCCGTTTTCGACTCTATGGTTTAGATCCCTAGTGCACTGTGGGTCAATAGATTGAATTTGGTCAAAATTGACCAAATAGATCACCCGTTGCTAGGGAGGCACATTGGTTGCTATGGACACCAACTGACATCACTACAGACTCCTTTCAGATCCTAAGTGTATAATGGGCCCATATATCAGACTTGGCCAGAATTGGCTCAATAGACCACCCATTGCTAGGGAGGCATGTTGGTTGCCAAGGAAACCAATGGACGTCATTGCCAACTCATTGGTTTAGGTGTCTAGTGCATTATGGGTTCATATATCAATATATCAAATTTGCTCAAATTCACTCTGTTTTCGACTCTATGGTTTAGATCCCTGGTGCATTGTGGGTCCATAGATTGAATTTGGTCAAAATTGACCCAATAGGTTGCCCGTTGCTAGGGAGGCAAGTTGGTTGCTAGGGAAACAAACTGACATCATTATTGACTTCTTGGTTCGAATCCCTGATGCATTATGGCTCCACATATCAAATTTAGTCAAAATTGGACCAGTAGGTTGCTCGTTGCTAGGGATGCACATTGGTTGTTAGGGAAACCAAATGACACCATTTTCGATTCTTTGGTTTGGATCCGTAGTGCATTGTGGTTCCATATATCAAATTTGGTCGAAATTGGCCCAAGAGGCTGCTCGTTGCTAGGAAGGCACGTTCATTGCTAGGGAAACAAACTTGCATAATCTTCGACTCCTTGGTTTGGATTCCTAGTGCATTATTGGTTCATATATCAAATTTGGTCAAAACTTGCCCAATAGGCCACCCATTGCTAGGGAGGCACGTTGGTTGCTAGGGAAACAAACTGACATCATTATCGATTCCTTGGTTTGAATCCCTGGTGAATTAAGGGTCCACGTATCAAATTTGGTCAAAGTTGGCCCAGTAGGTCGCCCGTTGCTAGGGAGGCACGTTGGTTGTTAGGGAAACCAAATGACACCATTTTCGATTCTTTTGTTTGGATCCCTAGTGCATTGTGGATCCATATATCAAATTTGGTCGAAATGACCTAAGAGGCCGCCCGTTGCTAGGGAGGCACTTTAGTTGCTAGGGAAACCAACGGACATAATTTTTGACTCCTTGGTTTGGATTCCTAGTGCACTATGGGTTCATATATCAAATTTGGTCCAACTGGCCCAATAGGTGGTCCGTTGCTAGGGAGGCACGTTGGTTGCTAGGGAAACAAACTGACATCATTACTGACTCCTTGGATTGAATCCCTGATGCATTATGGGTACACGAGTGAAATTTAGTCAAAATTGGCACAGTAGGTCGCCCGTTGCTAGGGAGGCATGTTGGTTGTTATGGAAACCAACTGACACCATTTTCGATTCTTTGGATTGCATCCCTAGAGCATTGTGGATCCATATATCAAATTTGGTCGAAATTGACCCAAGAGGCCGCCCGTTGCTAGGAAGGCACGTTCGTTGCTAGGGAAACAAACTGACATCATTATCGACTCCTTGGTTTGGACCCCTATTGCATTATGGGTCCATATATCAACTTTGGTCAAAATCGGTCCAATATATCTCCTGTTGCTAGGGGTGTTGCTAGGAACATCACGTGATGTAGTAAATTGTAAATTAGTCTGACTCCCGGTGTATTATGGGAGAATATTCCCCCCCCCCCTCCGTTACTTCCCTCAACTGATGGTTCACTTAATTTACCCAATTGGTATCTGAACATTCCTTTGAAAACAATTATATTGTCCCTGTTTGTTCTTGGGAAGATTCCTCGAATAAGAGACGTTCTCGTAAAGTCTCTTCCTGGCCGTTCCTTCCGGTGAATAAAAAAAAGTGTTTATAATATAAAGGACTCTCGAGTTCATACGCCGGAGGCACAATCGTCCTTTAAAAAAAAAATGTTTATATATTTCTTACATGTACCGGGGGTACATGCATTTAAAAACTAAATCATGTCTGTTCGAAATCCACATGATGTTGAAACAAATTGATCACGTGTGAATTCCATGAACCGTGCATCAGTTCATGCTGAATTTGCACATCACCTTTGGATTTCGAACACTCAAGATTCAATTCTTATGTTTATTCCCTTGATATAAAAAGAATTATTTTATTCTCGGATAGGATAATTAGTGAGCTCATTCACTACTTTCTGTCCTACTATATCTGCAAATCACCATATATAAACTTATCAAACATCTACATCAAGAGCTACCCTAGGAGGGCTATACATAATAGGTTTAAGCTGTCAACCATTTTTCTTATAGCAGGAAAGCAAACAAATTACATTTATGGTATCTAGTAGCAATTATATATGAGACTGCTACATCCCATCATTTATCGACTTAATTTCATTTCGACATTACAGTTTTTAAAATGAAAACTTACCCCTCCACAGAAAATGTTCGAAAAGATACATTTTGGCCAGTATGACTTGATGACATCTTCTGCAGCATATTCATACCTGAGTAAATTGTATTTGTGCATGTTCCGACTAAATGAATTATACCAGCTTCAAAAATGCCAGAATCTGCTTGTAGAAAGCGACAGACCTTTAGATCAGTCTAATTTGGGCACCACGGCGAATATGCATGTGGCCGGCATGATTGGAGAAAAAGCACTGGTATTTTCTTCTTCTTGGCATATGTTTTAGGTCCCCAGTCTTAAAATCCTAGTTTACAACCATGTGTTATATTAGGTCTTCAACATTATCACTGATTCCCTCCCACCACCCTTTGACGTAAGTTTACTTGTCTAATTCGAGAAGGCTTCTTAGTTTCCCAGTGTCGAGCCAAAGGTCTATCTGAATGTAAATTACACATGGCATTTACTGAGAAATGCCACCAACATGAATATAATAGATCTCAAGCTTTAAGAGCATGATCATATGGAATTTGCCACAGAAAAGCAATCGGCGTCGATAGAGTCGTATAGGACACTATGTTCACGCCGATTGCTTTTCTATGGCGAACTCTGTGGGTGTTTTAAAAAAAATGTTTATCTGTTGCATTGTTTGATTCAAAGGTAAACTCTAAGCTATATTACAAGCATCAGGGCAACCTGGCCAAACTATATATTGCTGAAACACTGCAAAACTTTGGAAAAAGTTTCAAACTCCGCATAATTTTGGCTCAATTATTTTATTTGGGCACAGCATTTACCATTGTTAGTTGGGAAGAATTTAAAGGCCTGGAAAGCGATGAGATTTGGTTATTGAATAGATCTGACATGCCATGTAGATGTCCCTCTAATATCAGAAACTGAACTATAACACTTAGATTTGTGTAATTGGGTAAAAAGGTTTGTTGGAGTGGCTTCAGCTGATGTGAAACTTCCAGTGTCACCCTGAAACCCCGTTGTCACTCTCTAAAATGCTGTATTGTCATTCTTGTTTTACACCATCCCCATGAAATCGTAAAATTTTCAATATTTCTGAGCAATGAAGGGCATGTAACCTAGGTATCTCAAATGGAAAGATGTTTTACCATGGTTATAAGCCTATATAAAAACCCCAAAATTTTGAAAAAGGCCACTCATAGTGAAACAAAGCCCCCCCCTCCCCCACCACCCTCCCCCCCCCCTATTTTTCACATTTAATGGGCAGAAACAGATACTGTTCGCGAACAGGACTTTGAGGGGATAGTTAAACTACTGGATAAAGGTAAATGTATTGGTACTATCTTTCCATATATATGTGTCTTCTCTTTCGATAAAAATGTCAAAATCTTGATTAGAGCTGTGCGGTATTGAAATTTCAGGTTCGGTATCGGTATCAGTATTTTTGGGGCAAATACCTCGGTTTCGGTATGGTATTCGGTATATGCATAGAACACTGAAAATAGTTGCAAACTGACTCAATTTCCCAACTTTCAGCCATATAGTAACTTGACAGGTTCAGCGGTAACATCTCGTGAATTTAACAACTTACTGTGATAACCTATTAGTCTAGCAACTTATTTAATGAAACACTTGATTCACTGTGAATCACACTGCATCAACTGATTCATTAAATAACTTGCCAAGATAATCAGTTGGCCTCTCTGTCCATCATACATGTACCATGCCCCTCCCCATTGAATCGGGTAGAAGAAATATATATGTTCTTCAACTTTAGGGCTTTTCAGTAAGTTTTCACTGGTAGTAACACTCTTGGTCAGGCCCTCACTCCACCCCCCCCCCCCCCTTATCGTTCAAAGTGGCATCAAGATTAATGTCCACTGTCCAGTGAATCCAGTGTCCAATATCTATACATATATGCAAGTAATTCAACTGTAATTAATCTCTCTATGATAATCCCTGTCGTGAAAACATTGTGCAATCATTGCCATTCATGCAATGCGCCATGACATGGTATCATTCACCTTTCATTATTTGGGTTCATGCTTGATAAACATATAAAATAACATGTTTTATAACATTCACCTAGTGGCAATTATAGGGGTTTTTGAGTGGAATCACTCTATCAGTGTTCACTGACTTCACTTCTTGTTCTTGGCCTCATACGCGTTTCTGAAACTTTAAGAGAAGCCACGATTTTCCATGATAAATTAGGGTAAATTTTCATTTTTCATGAAATTAAAATGTACAAATCGATTATTTACTTTTAATAATAGCAAATTATTTTCAAAGCATTTGCTGCACCTCGATTGACAAAATGAACTTCGTTAATGCTAAATATGATGTCACCTGTTGGCTTCCGTATACTGTTTTTTAACACTTTACCCAATGCAGACGATATCAAAATTTATTATTTGAAAAATTATTTTTTAACATTTTTCTAAAAAATACAACAAAACCAAATCATGTGACCCCCTCATTGGAACGAGCTCGACGAGCTCGTTCCAAAGAGGGGTCACATGATATGGTTTTGTTGAAATTTTTTCAGATATTATTTTTTTATAATATTTTTTCAGATGCTAATTTTGCATATTACGCGGGTGGATGTGAGCGATTTGTTGGGTAAAGGGTTAATGTGTCTTAAAATTAAGGTCAATCACGCCTTTTCCCATGTGCATTGGTGTGCAGTATAAATGATTTAATCGAAAGAATATAAAGCAGATGATCGGGTGTTAAATTTTGGGGCTTGTATTTTAATAATATGATCGGTTGTTAAAAGTATCTGCAACTGAAAATATTAATGCTGAATTGAAAGAAATTCTTTAAAAAAATGATGGAGAGGCGATAGCCACTCGCTGTATTAACGTTTATATGTCAAGTTGTCAACGTATCG
Organism: Pictodentalium vernedei; assembly: GCA_031216915.1. NCBI lineage: Eukaryota > Metazoa > Mollusca > Scaphopoda > Dentaliida > Dentaliidae > Pictodentalium > Pictodentalium vernedei. Next base: position 64,911,794 of record CM062290.1, on the reverse strand, counting down.
AATTTTCAAAACCAGTGGATTATTTCCAACCAAATTTTAACCAGTCAACCACTCGCACGACCCCCCAATTGCCACTGTGAATAAATCACACAGTAATTTCCAGAAAATATATTGAATCAGCCAGAATGTTGGAAACACTGGAACCAGGCCTATTTCTTCAGAAAAGGAAGTACCAATTTAACAACTAGACATTTTTTCGCTTTCTGCCATTACTGTGTTATTTCTTTCTCCGACTTATACTCAGCGTCTGCTACCTACATGTCACTTACAAAGTTCACATTTGCACGGTTTCTTATCAATTCGATCAAAACATGTGGCCCACAAGTTTTTAGATTGATGATCCACCTTGATGAGTTGACTTTCTGTCAATTTCGCAGAAAAATATAAATACCGAAATAATCGGTATTTTGATTTGGTTTTGATATAGTTTCAGTATCCCCTATAATACCGAAACCGTACCAAATTTGGTATAGCACACAGCGTTAATCTTGATTAGCGGTTATCGTTTTTTCACTAAGAAATCGTAGTATCCTCTGAGAAACCCATATTTACACTGAGAATCCGGTTTCCGATTGAGCAGTGTGAAAGAAGCTGATGGTGCTCATGTGTCCATCGTTGAGCTTGGTTTTCAGTTTTTTTTAATACTTGGTCAACTGCAACATACATACTTTCTCTTTCTCTTGGTTGGTTTGCCACCATTCTCTAAATGAAACAACTTTACTTTTGTCAACAAACTTTTATGCTTGAAAATGTCATTGAGTTTGTATATATTGGGATGGGCTTTACCGATAATTCTATTCAAGGTGCAGTGCCAGCCTTCTACATTGTTATTAGTTTGATGCATACCAGAAAATAAGTGGTCAGACAAGGCCAATGTTGGACTGAGGTTTAAATTTATTTATTTATTGATATTTAAGGTCACAATGGCTAATCGTGACCGTGACAGTTTTATGGGTGGAAGAAACCGTAGTACCCGAAGAGAACCACCGAGCAACGACGAGCAGCTGCCAGATCCCCAACATCATAACTCCACACTGCAACACAGGCTGGGTTAGATTGGTTGAACACATGCATGCCATCGAAGGGCAGTATGCCTTAGTACACGGCGTCATTGTGCCCCCCACGTGGACAATCAGGGTTAAGTGCCTTGCCCAAGGACACAACGCAGGAGTCCGAATCGAACACTCAGATGTTCACCCATCCGAGGACTAACCGGGCTCGACATTGCTTAACTTTGGTGATCTGATGAGAACCGGTTACCGCAACACCACCGCATCCACCATTAACTGTTAACAGGCACTGGAAATCAGAAAGTAGTTAGTGGTTAAAGATAAATCACACACAACTTTTGGAGAGTCAATCGGTTTTAACATATAGATAACTTGTCTGATTTGATATCCATTTCATTTTGACCACAAAAAAAAATTGAAAAAAAAACCCACTGAAGATATCTGACAGATATTCGGCAGTGATTGTCGAATCGAATTTGAATCAAATTTTGTGATCAAGTCGAATATCATTTCGAAGACCGAATATTCACAGGGACGAACCACTACCCATGTTATTCTTAAGATTATGAGGCCTAAAACATAAAGCAAACCCAGAATATGAACTTCTGGTGGCAAAGAAATGCACAGAACGACATGTGAATGGGTTAATCGATATGGCACGAGTGCCAATGTGGAAGGATAAAATGAGAGGCCACATGCCTCGAGTTTCATCTTTCTGCGATGGCAGAAGTGTCATATCGATTAAGCCATTCAGATGCACATGTCATTCTGCATTCTGTGTTTATTACATGCCTTCCTGTCTATAAAAACGTATAGTGTCTGTATAAGGAAAGCAGTTAAAATGTTGAAGAGTGAACTGTGTTCCCCTTAGTGAATACACAGAACTACACACATGTGTGACTGGGTTAATTGCTCGTGCCATCGTAGCCTCTCGTTTTATCCTTCCATGCTGGCATTCGTGCCATATTGATTAACCCTTTACCCAATGCTGACGATTTCAAAATTTATTATTTTAAATATCATTTTTTAAATTTTTTCAAAAAATTTCAACAAAACCATATCATGTGACACCTCTTTGGAATGAGCTCGTCAAACTCGTTCCAAAGAGGGGTCACATGACATGGTTTTATTGAAATTTTTCAAAAAATAATATTTTTTCAGCTGCTGAATTTGCATATTAAGCGGGCAGATGCAGGCGATTCGTTGGGTAAAGGGTTAACCCATTCACATGTCATTCTGTGTTTATTGCATGCCTTCACATCTAACAAAAACAATTATTAGACGGACACCCAGCAATTCATTTGACAACAATCAACAAGTTAATTCGCAATCAGTTCAGTTTCAGGAGATCAATCGTCTTTTTCAAACACGTGCGATTTGGGGGGAATTCTTGTGGGCAGATTTATAAATAGGCCAAACATGTACATGTGGTGTACGTATGTTTGTACTATCGTAGCACATGCATATCTGAACTAGTTTTATTCAATTTGTTATCATTATACACCTAATAATGGTTGGTTTGAACTCTTCCTTCTAAACTTTAGAAGTAATTCTCTATGCAGAGATGTTTTAATTGCTTTGTTTAAACTGCATGGCTTCCATGATTGTAGGGCTGCACTATATTCAAAACTGAATACCAGTATCAGTATTCAAAAAAATACCCGCGGTATACAGGTATATCGAAAACTGTTCAGATATGTGAACATAAGTACCACAATCGAGACTCGAGGCATCACAGCTCGGAACGAATTAGCATGCCTTGGTGAGGCGGTTCGAAACACCTTTACCCAACGCAGACGATATCAAAATTTATTATTTTCAAAATTAATTTATCAGATTTTCCCTAAAGATTTCAACAAAACTATATCTTGTGACCCCTACAGTTTTGTTGAAATTTTTGAAAATTATTTTTTCAACTGCTGAATTTGTATATTACGAGGGCACAAGCAGACGACTCCTTGGATAAAGGGATAATATTATTCAATCGGGGCTACATTTAAAAAACTCAAGACATCTTGAAAACTGAATTGTGGGTAAATAAATAATGACGATAAACCAATATTTTTGTAATTACATCGGTATTCAATCGATACTGGTTTGAATACCGGTATATATCGGTTTATCGGTATACCATACAGCCCTACATGATTGTAAGTCAAACAGAAATTCCATGTAGGCAGGGCTATGTTAAGTTTTGACGGATGACGTGATCATGCAAAAATAGTCCATCAACCATGCCTGGCATTCTTTAGGAGTGCAGGAGTGCTGCACGCCTACTGCACACCTGGAAAAAATTGAGGAGGGCAATTTTTTGCACCCCTTGATTTTCTGGAATGCCAGATCTGTTTGGAACTGTTTTTAAAATCTATTATCATTTCATCCCCTGAGTTCCAATGTGTTCTATGTGCCTACTGGCACAAAGAACACATTGGGAGTCAGGGGACAATTTGTCAATGTTGCATTGATTCGCAATAATTCATGACCCATTTTGTGTCGCATTTCGATACATTTTGATTGCAGAAGGCAGTCACATAATTGAATGCAACATTTTGAATAATCAGAAGATGTGTGTGCCAATTTTTCCACTATGTAGCTGAATGTAGTAAATTTTTCAGTCACAATATTAATACCTTGAAGTGAATACAGTGGAACCCTGTTAATTGAATAGCCACTTTGCCAATGAAAATTATTCAATTGACAGGAGTATTCAATTAACAGGGATTGGGTCACTTTCCTTATTCTAGAGATAAACTTAGCATTTATTCTATTATATCTTGTTTGACAGAGCTCCATGAGCTCTGTCAAACAAGATATAATAGATTAAATGCCTGTATTGGATGTACAGTACATGGAGAGTGTATTTTCACTAAATCACCCGCAGAGTGGAGATTCCACCCACGCAATAATTGCAAATTTGTTGCAAAGCATAACAAGCACAGGCAAAGTTTCAACCAATGGACCTCCGGGCTAAACCCGGAGGTCTATTGGCTGAAACACTGCTTGTGTTTTTTTGTCCATATCTATAAAATCTGAAAGTTATAGTTTGGGTGTTAACTCCACTCCGCGGGTGATTTAGTTACAATCCACTCTCCACGTACTGTACTAAGGCCAAATAGGTCTATAAACAAAGGAAAAGTGGGGAGAATCAGGGTAATTTCTCGACAGCTTGCAAGATTTTTTATTCAATTAACAGGAGTTTACTCTATATCCTACATTCAATTAACAGGTCAAATTTGTACTGGAGGTATAGAAAATGGTTTTGTGTTGGAAAATTATATTCAATTAACAGGGTTATTCAGTTAAGAGATATCCAATTAAGTGGGCTCCACTGTATAACCAAAATAGCATATTAGTTTTTGCATTGAAAATTTCAGGTGCTATTATATTGCACTCCCAAGCAATCTGAGAAGGGCAATTGTTTTGAACTCCTTGATTTTCTAGATTGCCTGTCCTGATCAACAATTTCCATTCGGAAGATGTGTGCGGTAGGGCTGGGCGGTTTATCGGTTTTTCGGTTCAGTTCGGTTTTTTTTTTTAACCGAAACCGAACCGTCGCCTTAACAAAAAACCGAGACTTTCGGTTTCAACAAATTTCCCAGAATTGGTTAAGTTTATGACCACTCAATCACTTGCTTTCCGCACGCCAAAGGCTTAAATGTCAGGCAAAGGTAAATGCTGTGCCATTTATGCTTACTTCGAGAGGACTGACAACAAATCCCCCCCACCCTCCCCACACAAATAGTGGTAGCAAATTTCTTGTACCTTAAACAATATCTACAAAACCACCAGCAGATGGAATATGAAAAATTAAAAAGTCGTACGTAAAAATCCACACATGCAATTCAAGAATTGTTAAGTAAATTTACTGAACCGGGCATATTCGACCAAAGAGGTATTGCAAGTTACCTGACAATATGTGGAGTAAAAGTATTATAAATTACCTTTGACCTAAAATCATCTGCGTACAGCACGTTGTAAATTAGATTGGTGGTAAACATAAAATTTATTGAGTTTTAAAACCTCAAAGTTCACATGGGAAAAATGACGAGTAAATTATGTTAATTAACCGACCACTGGCACGTTCTCTGAAGTCACATGCTCAGAGATAACGCTGCGCATTGGCAGTTATGTTTTTTGTCAACAATAAAATGGTTAAATTAAAATAGAACACATCCAATTAAATGGATGGCAGGTAACTATTGAAAGTTTTTTTAAAACTTATTGGGAATTGTTTGTATACTATTTGAACTTACTTTAAGGAATCGCGCAGTACTGCAGGTCTGTCAGGTACACACGCTGCATTCCCAATACGATGTTAAAATCAGCACGTGTCATGACCATGTGTATTTTGTAAACACAACAAATCCCAAGATGCAATATTGCAAACTTTCTTTCAACCCCCATTATGCAGCAGTCTCCCCTCCCTTCAAAATCATCAATCGCCTGTCTTGAATAAGATGAAATCAACGCAGGGATAAGCCAAGAGGGCAAAGTAAAGTTGGTAATATCTTTGCCTTGGCACCGCCCATTTCTATGTTTGGGCAGAATCAAAGTAAAAAATGAACATCTACAGTCGAAATTAAGAGAGATATTGTGAAAGCATTGGAGTGAGTTACCAATAAAAGTGATTCGTATATCACGACTTACTTCAACAATAGTTATCAAAATCAGAAAAAATATGATTTGTGTTCCTCTTATTCCACTGTCATTTGAAGCAGGAACCATCAAGGAAACACGGGGCACGTCTATTTTCAAGCGATGTGATAATTACCGAAATAAGCACAACAATTGCACATTATCCACCAAAACCAGGATGAGAGCATTGCGACTCCATAAAAAATAAGGAAATGTTGATTTTTGCTAAAATGTAGCTTTTCTTGTGAATTCTGCATCTTGTCTTGACAAGGTCCCAAATCTCACTGACAGAACAAGGCAGCTCCCACCAGTGGTGGAGCCATGGTTTGAAATCCTGTGGACCATGCTAGTGGAGATTTTTTTTTTTTTTTGGGGGGGGGGGGGGAATCTCAGGACTGAGGGTACTGTACTTGTACTGAGGGCAGGAAATCAAAAATAATTTTTTCAAATTTGGGGATTGGAGAAGCAAGTGGGATTTTGAGTGGAGGATGGGGGGGGGGGGGGGGGGGGGGGGGGGGGGGCGGGGGGGCTGGTCTCCCTAGATACCTCATGGCTCCACCGCTCCACCACTGTTGCCCACTACAGCAGCCCAACACATTATGTCCATTTGCTGAGAAGAGTGGTGAACACTGATTAACCCCGAATGACTCAACTCGCTATATGAGCCTCATGACTTGGATGACAAATACAGACAGATTTTATGTGTACATTACCCTCTAAAATGTGGATTTCTACAATATATTATGAAAAACCGAAACGAAAACCGAACCGAAAACCGAGTTTTTGTACAAAAACCGAAACCGAAACCGAACCGAAATGCGAATTTCAAAACCGCCCAGCCCCTAGTGTGCGGAAAAGATTTTCATTTTCCATATGGTTTAGTGTTGCTGTAGATGGGAATTTCAGAGAACAGGTATGTAATAAATATACAGAACCACACTTATGTTTGAATGGGTTAACGATTACTGGACGAGAGCGAGTGGCGCAGGGATACCACGAGAGACGGTAGGCTTGAGTGGTTATCCCCAGCGCCACACGCTCGAGTCCAGTAATCGTTAACCCATTCAAACATAAGTGTGGTTCTGTATTTATTACACACCCAACCCTGAAAAGGAATTCATTGTAATTAATCGCTAATTTAATTAAATAGTCGACGATTTGAACGGTTGGAAAGAATTTTAGAGAGAAACAGGCAATTCTGTCAGAGAACCAGTCTAAGTCATTGACCTTTCCACCTGTAGAATTGCTGTTGATTCATTTTGTTCCCCAAAAAATGTCGGTCCGGCCACTTAAAACTCAAAAGATTCCATTCATCATATATCAGACGTCACAAATTATGAGGTCTGAAATGTGTTTCAAAAGTGTGTGTGCAGGCATCATTATATCTGGAGGATGGAAAATGTACAAAGATTTTAATTTAGATATGGTGCGAACTGGCCACTCTGTTTAAATTTCATGCTTTTTAAACTGAACTAAAATAGAAGTTTGAACTCGGCTTGACTATACATGCACTACTGCCACTAGGCTATCGCATGTGGACATCGGTCATTTCTGTTCTGCACTGTAACAAAAGTACACATTGGACGAGAAAAGACATTTTGTGCAATAAGTTCCGGGGCATTCATTCGACCATTCAGAGTAACTGAAGCAGTTTGAGATTTCATTCTGAGTGAACTCTGCAGTCTTGGTAAGTTAGCACTTTATTTTTCAACATTATACATTTTCTGACTTGAAATTTAGCCTTCTTTTTATTTACCTCAAGTCTTGATAACTTTTGTTTGAAAAGGGCTGCACTTACAGATAAAGGCTTTAGGTTGTCCACATTTACTACAGATACAACATGTATACAAACTATTACAAAGGGAGAAATATATTGCACGATAACTGCAAGAAAATGTGATGTTTTGTCTCCACAAGTAATTTAGTTTGTACACCTTTTTTACACCACCCCCCCCCCCCCCCCCCCCCCCCCCCCCCCCCCCCCCCCCATCTATAACCTGACAGCATTTTCTCGGAAAGCTCACAAAATGAGTATCCAACAGTCTTAGTCAGAGGCTCAAAGAGAAATACGGGGGTGGGGGCAGGTGTTCTCACCAGTAAGCTCCAACTTATTTTGGTTGATAATATTTTCAAAGATTGATTAATGTTTACATTATTTTGTGCTAGTACTAAAACTATACTTCACCAGCTTGTTATCTGAACGGTTCTGTCAATATTTTTTTCTTGGTATCTGGTTTCAAAACAAAATAATTTTTATGTGTCTGCTCCAATATCTTGTCAATCTTAAATTTGGAATTTGGTATTCTGAATTTGCGTTTAGTAAGTAGTTTTAAAGAGGACTGATAGAACGTGACTACTGACTAATCATAGGCTTTTGGAACATTTTCTTGGGGATTGGGGCTGACCAATCAAACTGCCCTGAACTATTGTTTCAAAATCAAAAGGCAGGCCCTTTCTTTGAATTTGCCTTTGAAATGCTCTGCCATCTACCCTGATCTTTGCCAAAATTATAAAAAATACCCCCTCCCTCTGAACAATCTTTTCTGAAAATACCAGTCCCTTTCAATGAAAACTGCAAAATTAGCTGCTTATTGGTGAAGGGGGATGAAAGTGCCGCAACCCCTATCCCATCTCATACACCCATGTAGCTAATTCATATAGGAGACATTTGATTTAAGTCCTGTTGCTGATAATTAAGCAAAATAATACCCCTTGTATTAAACAGAAATACTAGCAAATAATCCTTAATTGGTCCATTCAAAAATACACATCAATCTGTGTCTGGAAAATATTGTCATATTGTCTGTGTTTTAATTTAAATATTCTAATAATTATTTTTTGAATTTCATGGAAGTCATCGCATAAAATTGACAATATATTGCATTCATCAGACCACCACATGTATTTACCACCCCTCCCCTCTTCGTGGTCTCATTCCCACCCTACTCAAGACTTTTCAGAATTTCAGTAGTGGGTAGCAGGTAACATTTTTTAATTTCCCCAGTACAAACTCCAGAAAAAGTCATATTTTAGCAATACTACTTCCCCCTAACCAACCCCCCCCCCCCCCCCCCCCCGCAAAAAAACCTAAAATAAAATGAACCAGTTGCCCCAACACCCACTAGCATGTAAAAAAAACATTGGTTCCACAAATGTAAACTACTGAGTTTTTCTTATAAAACCAGGCTTTTCATTCTTCCGAATTTATTTTCTTTATTGAGCTAGTGTGGGGCTGGGGGGTGGGGGGGGTAAGGGTGAAATTGGTGATACTTAATCAGTAACTGCATGTACTAGCTGCCAAACATCTCCAGGCGCTTTCGGCGTGTCGTCGTCTGTTTTACCGCTTCATGGTAAACAGTTTTCAAGATTGATTTTGTCTTGCTTCTTGAGAACTACTTCAACTTAACATGCTTTTCAAAGTATGTTTGCGTTGACAAACATGCTGCTTCATTGCCGAAGTGTGAATCGAATAGGATTACACAGTAGACCTCGTATCGACTCATCGGCAGCACGCAGCGGTGAGGGCAACATTGTAACAAAATTTTATGGGAACTGTAGTACAAGTGGCTGGCTGCAATATCGAACCCAATTGGACTTATTTGTCCTAAAATTAATCAAGTTTTCCTCGGTTTTCAATAACGAAGCAAAGGTTGAGTTTCACTGTTCAATTTCTTGGCAGAGATCATGTGTCTTTCATGACTTTCCGTAGTTTTTAGCACAGTTGTGCATCAAACATTTTGGTATGAGAATAGGTAATTCCGACAGATAAATATAGCCGATGGTTCTCATTGGTTATGTTCCACTGAACGCTGCAAACTTTAAGAATCAGTCTATCAAGAGAACTTGTGCACGCGAAGGGTACTTTTTAACGGATCGCACTAGAGCTTTCTGGTTAAAATTACAGCATGCCCCTAAAATCCATGTGATCGTGACAAATACAGTTACGGGTGTGTAATAAATAATAATTATTACCACTTTATAGAGCGTTCCCTAGTACATTAACAAAGTTTAACAGGGCATTACAAGAACGTAACACTCAACTTACAAAGTCACGTGATGTGTCGGGCAATTAATGAGTTGAAGATCTTATTAACAAAAGCCTGACACGTCAAGTGACTTTTGTTCCTCACTGTCGTACACTCGAAAATGGAAACAGTTTCTACAAATGGTTTCAACTAGTAAACAATGTGATTTTTATTTAAATTATTAAATTTGTAAAATGTCCAGCAAAGTTAGTCCCATAAGAACAAGTAGCTGTATATAGTAAGTAAGTCTGCAGACATGCATTTTAAGCCTTTATTCCTGACTTACACGTGGTAAATATCGGGTCTGTTTTTAAGTTTTCTAACTTCGTTGCCATTAAAAACGTACCGGCGCCGATCACATGATAATCATGTGACACCAGTTTGTGTGAGAACAGATGATAATATCATCTGCCAAAATTGAAAACGTTAAAATGTCTCCATCAAGCGAATTGAATGAAGACCACTTGGCAGTTTGTAGCTGCCATGTAAGGTACAGGGTTAAAACGTTTGTCAGAATCGCAGTGGTAATAATAGTAATAACATGACTTTGTCGGGCCTTGTGGTTTATTAACTGCCCAACAGGTGTAAATAACAGCCTTTAGCTTATCAATGGCTCTCGACTTTGTCTCAGGCCTTTTATAAGCTGTCGGGCTGTTATTCACACCTGTTGGGCCATTAATAAACCACAATAGCCTCCAAAGTCATGTTATTGTTATGTTACAAAAATAATGAAAGTGTCAATGATACTGTAGCTTAACTTGTGTGTTGTGTTTGATGAAAAGGATAATGCTCAATGTTTATGAAAGCATTATGAAATAAGACAAGAATTGTGATAACTGGGAATATGTTCATTTCTGTTCCCTGTATGCTATGTTTTTGATAAAAATAATATGAGGTGTACACTGTACTAAAGAGCTGAGGGGTGGTTTAATATGACCTCTCAGTTAATGTATGTGGCCCTCACAGTTAACATATATCATGAAAAGTTACCAAGTTACAGTGAAATTATTCCAAAACGAGTCATCCTATCAAGTTACAATGAAATCCCTTCATAAATATGGCCTGTAGACTGTGCTAAAGGTTTTCGGGCTTCGGCCTGTAGCCGTCAGTTTCCCAATTGCATCCAAAGAGGACGTTCTCATCTAGACATTATATGAAGTCAATCTACCAAGTTACAATGAAATCCCTTCATAAATATGACCTGTAGACTGTGCTAAAGGTTTTTTGGGCTTTGTGCTCGGGCAGCCATCATGGTTGAATGATCACAACCAAAAGGGGACATTCTCATCTGGGCATCATCTGGAGTGATCCTACAAAGTTACAATGAAATCCCTTCATAAATATGACCTGGAGACTGTGCTCAAGGTTTTCAGGCTTCGGGCCCCTGAAGCCATCACAGCTGACCAATCACGATCAAAAGGAGATGTCATCATCTAGGCATTATATGGAGTCAAACTAACAGGTTACAATGAACTCCTTTCATAAATATGACCTATAGACTATGCTAAAGGTTTTGGGCTTTTGGGCTTGGGCATCGCGACCAAAAGGGGACGTTCTCATCTAGACATTATTTGGAGTCATCCTACCAAGGTATAATGAAATCCCTTCATAAAATAAATATCACATGTAGACTGTGCTAAAGGTTTTCGGGCTTCAGACCCCTGTAGCCATCACAGTTGCCTAATGGTGTCCAAAAGGGGACGTTCTCATCTAGACATTATATGAAGTCAACCTACCAAGTTACAATGAAATCCCTTCATCAATATGAACTGAAGACTGTGCTAAAGGTTTTCAGGCTTTGGGCTCGGGCAGCCATCATGGTTGAATGATCGCAACCAAAAGGGGACATTCTCATCTGGGCATCATCTGGAGTGATCCTACGAAGTTACAATGAAATCCCTTCATAAAATGACCTGTAGACTGTGCTCAAGATTTTTGGGCTTCGGGCACCTGTAGCCATCACAGCTGACCAATCACGACCAAAAGGGTATGTCATCATCTAAGCATTATATGGAGTCAACCTAACAGGTTACAATGAAATCCTTCCATAAATATGACCTTTTGCCTATGCTAAAGGTTTTTGGGCTCGGGCACCCATCAAGGTTGAATCATCAAGATCAAAATGGGACGTTCTCATCTAGACATTATTTGGAGTCATCCTACCACGTTACAATGAAATCCCTTCATAAATATGACCTGTAGACTGTGCTAATGGTTTTTGGGCTTCAAGCCCCTGTAGCCGTCACAGTTGCCCAATCACGTCCAAAAGGGGACTTTCTCACCTGGACTTCACAGGAAGTCAACTCACCAAGTTACAATGAAATTCTTCAATAAATATGACCTATAGACTGTGCTAAAGATTTTCGGGTCGGGCAGTCGTCACGGTTGGCAGATCATGCCCAAATGGGGAAATTCTCATCTAGACATCATAAGGAGTCATCCTACCAAGTTACAATGAAATCCCTTCATATTACACATGACCTGCAGACTGTGCTAACAGTTTTTTGATTTTGGGCTTGGCCAGCCATCATGGTTGACAGATCATACCCAAAAGGGGACGTTCTCATCTAGGCATTATACAGAGGCATCCTACCAAGTTACAATGAAATCCCTTCATAAATACGACCTGTAGACTGTGCTAATGGTTTTCGGGTTTTGGGCTCGGCAGCCATACCGGTTGACCGATCGCGACCAAAAGAGGACGTTCTCATCTAGACATGACCCCAAACCTGCATAGGAAATTTTTGTGACGATCAGACAAGAACTGCGGGGTGTAGCCAGTGCTAAAGGAAAATGTGAACAGACTCACAGACTAACAGACTTCCACACGCATGATGGCAATAGCTTATCTTGACTTTGTCAAGTTGAGCTAAAAATGAAAGCCTGCATGCATTTATATAAAACAAAAATGACCTGAAAAATGGAATATCTACTTAGTGTGGCCTTGAAAGAAGTATTTATTGTATGCTAAACGATAGATTATCGAAGAAATTGCGGAAAGATAGAAATCGTATTCCCCACTGCGAAGGTATTGAAATTTTCACTTTCACAGTACAAATCAAAATGGTGTCTTTCAAAGCATCACATCAAGGTAAAAACGAGTCAAACTATCACTTGAAATGATCAGTTTGTTCTAAAAACGTATGATGAAAAGTAAATCTTGTGTTTTTGAGTGGATACCCATCATTTCCAGCAATAATTCAACCAGGCCTGAAAATAAGCAGTCTCACATTTTCAAAATGAGGTCCCCAGCGGGTGAATTTGATGATGCTATCTCCTACAGCGGGCCAATTTATCCTGTGGGTACCTCTTTCTGTTTAGCTTTGAGACTCTGATTCAGATTGAGGTTCACAGAGGGTAAATTTAGTGATGCTACCATGCTATGCAGGGTAGCATCACTAAATTCACCCTCTTGGGGCCTCATTTTGCAGATGACAGTCTGCTTATTTTCTGGCTTGAATTAAACACGTATTCACCTTGAATTAATGCAGGAAACCCGCAAGTCCAAACATGGCCTGAAAGTCTGTAATATAAGTTTTTGGTTTGGTACGTTCTTTCAAAGGATGTACCAAACCAAAAACTTATATTTTGGACTTTCAGGCCATGTTTGGACTAGAAACCCGCCAGCTGAATCAGATTGCAAGATGCTATCTGTTCTGAGTATCAAACAAATCATTTCCGTGTTTAAATGTTTTAACTGATAGAGTGCTGGAAGCCCATATTTGTGCTTTATTCTGAAGTGTCGATACCACAACTTAAAGGCTTCATATTCTGTGGATGTTGTTCATATCACCTTTGAAGTGAAATTATTTAGACTGTTAGGATTTGCATTGTTACAATTTATGGGAGAGTGCCTATTGGCACTCTCCCATAAATTGTAACAAGGCAAATATATGTGAACAAATTTTGAAGCCCAAAAATAATTCAGCAATCTACCAGTTAATGCGCTGTTTACTTTCATGCATCAATCCAAGGTTGAATCGAGTGGAATTAATCGGATTCTAAAATAAGCATATAATAAAAAGAAAATCTAGTGTTTTTGAGTGGATTGCTAAACTTATCTCACTTGAGACCGAGACAACTGTTTATTTTCGCTCGCAAAGGCGCTCGCGAAAAATTAACATTTATCTTGATCACTCATGAGATACATTTCGGTATCCACTCAAAAACACTAGATATCCTCTATTTATTTAATGCTCAGGCATCAATTCACGCTGAAAAGTTAAAAAATTTATAGTAATTTATATATTTTTTATACTTACCAATGACCCAGACTTAGTTGGCTGGTGCTAACTCCACAAAAACCAGGGCCAAACACAAATTTTGCCCCCCAATCCCCAAAATTTGCATCCAAAACAAAAAGAAATCATGTCCTAAAGGACCTCCATAGTACGACTCTACTGCGCATGCGCAGCGACGCAGTCGTCCCGAAATTGGCGCCAAATATCATTCTTACTGGTAGTGCCTGGTCAGCGCTATGTACTCAGCGGGGAGGCAAGAGTTCCCAACTCAGGGAGGGCCATCCCCGTCTGGGTCATTGGTAAGTATAAAAAATATATAAATTACTATAAATTTTTTAACATTTTTATACTGTACCAATGACCCAGACTTAGCTGAATAGTAAACAGGCTGGAGGGCCTAGGACATAGAGGAAAATCCAATAAGCTCAATTATAAAATAAAGAGGTAACCCCTTAAGGAGAAAAGGAGTATTAGGCTTTACATGTATCTTTCTTATTTAATATTTAAATTAGAAAGATACACTACCCTTAATAATTGAGCACAATAACATTCATGTTCTCTATTAACATCCAGTATAACCTTTATACTAATTATTTTTAAAGCAAGCCAATAAATAAAGTAGTCCAGAGAATTGAGACTCTTTATAATCATTTAAAAGTGTCCGAGTATTGTATATTAAAGCCCGTTTGACACTTGACATATACAAATGCTTCACACCGAGCTACACTTTAAAAATAAGACATGAATGAAATTAAACATTAATATTACACTTTAAAACCATCCCGGAAGCGACTCAGAAATACTGTCTTGGAGGAGGCATTCCCTTGCTTTTCACTATAAAGCAGGTGACCTAAGGGAACACCCGCCCCCCCCTTCCCCTTGCCCTGGGTCAAATAGCCCAGAGCGAAGAGGGCAGCCGGACGGAGTCACTGCCGGAACAGAAAGCCTGCATAACTATAGTTGCAACTGTTTAGTGGACGACATTCTGAGCAACAGATAACGGACCTAAACAATGCAGGTCTCCAGAAATGGACTCAATATTTCTGAGATAAAAATTAGTAAATGTGGATGGCTGAGACCAATAAGCAGCCTTCATTAAATCTGTAATAGCAAC
Source organism: Pictodentalium vernedei (assembly GCA_031216915.1). Lineage (NCBI taxonomy): Eukaryota > Metazoa > Mollusca > Scaphopoda > Dentaliida > Dentaliidae > Pictodentalium > Pictodentalium vernedei. The sequence continues at coordinate 64,896,769 of CM062290.1, read as the reverse complement.
ACTATTAGCATAAGCCCAGGAAGTAGAAAGAGCTCTTACTTCATGAGCAGAAATCTTAAGCACAGACTGCTGAGAAGAAGATAAATCTTCATACGCAGTACGGATAGTTAACTGAATCCATCTAGCAATAGAATGGACTGAAATGTCCTTTCTATTAGGCATCAAAGACAGAAAGAAACGTTTCCGTCCCTTTCTGATGAACTGAGATCTCCGTTTATAGATACGTAGTGCTCTAACAGGACAGAGTAAAGGCCTACGCCCGTCTGAAGACGGAAGAGCCTTAATAACAATAGGTTCCGGATATTTATTAGGAGCCTGATTCTTAGCTAAAAAACCGACATTAGTAGTGAAGGTGATAGTGTTCCCAACACTACGATAATGAGAATCATCCACCGATAGTGCATGAAGCTCACTGACTCTTCTGGCAGAAGAGAAAGCTAAGAGAAAAGCTGTCTTATAAGATAAGAATTTGAAATCTACTGTCCCAAGAGGTTCAAATGGCTTTTCCTTCAATTTAAGGAGAACCCAAGCTAAATTCCACTTAGGAATTAATCTAAGAGTTCTGGGTCTATTTATCGAAAAGTTTCTAACCAATTTCGATAAAGAGACATTAGATCCAATTTGTAAACTATCATGATGTGCATAGGTATCAGATAACATAGATCTATAACCCTTTATAGTAACAGGTTGCAGTTTGATTTCGTCAAACAAGTATACTAGAAAGTTAGCAATGTCTGGTATAGAGGGATCAAATATATCAACAGAATGATCCCTACACCAACGACGGAAAACCTTCCACTTAGCCGCATAGTTTAGCGAAGAGGAGGTCCTCCTACAGTTAGAAATCGCGTCCACTGCTCGTCCTGTAAAGTGCTTGCCATGCAAGAAGGACCGCACAACGGAAAAACGTGAAGGTTGAGACCTTGCGGGTTGTGATGTAGTTGGCGTGATTTCCCCTGCCAAAGAAGATCCTCTCGTGGAGGGAGCTTCCGCGGTAGGTCCCACAACAGACACCTGAGTAGATTTATCCACGGTCTCTGTGGCGACAGAGATGCTACCAACAGAATCTTGCATTGAGATTGTTTTATCTTTAGCAATACTTGTTGAATTAACGGCGCTGGAGGATACGCCTATCCTATCATTCCGTCCCAAGGGATCGATAGAGCGTCTACTGCAAATGCTCTTGGATCCGGACACGGGGACACATACGTCTGCAACTGATTGTTGAGATGTGTCGCAAATAAGTCTATCATTGGCCGTTCCCATTGGTAGCAAATCTGATTGAATACTTGTTTGTTGAGAGTCCACTCCGACGGCAACAAGCGACCCTTTCGTGAAAGGGAGTCTGCTAGCACATTCAGACGACCCGGTATGTGACGGACCGAAAGAAGAACGTGATGTTCCAACGCAAACAGAAGGATTCTTTCCGTTAGATTGAACAACGGAACTGAATGAGTGCCTCCCTGATTCCGTATATACGCCACTACTGTCGTATTGTCGGATAGGATTTGGACATGAGCATCGTGAATAATGTCCATCCAGTGACGTAACGCAAGCCAAATTGACATCATTTCCTTGATGTTTATGTGCTTGTACAGGAATTGCGGATCCCAAAGACCCTGGCATCTCGAATCCGTTGGGATTAATGATGCACCCCAACCTGTTTGACTGGCATCCGTCATAATGGTAAAACTCGGATCCGGCAACTGCAGCGGAACTCCTTGAGTTAATCACTGAATGTTTGCCCAAGTCTGAATCTCTTGTTTCACTTGATCTGACAAGAGAACGTCTACATCGAGCGAATGAATTTTCACACTCCAATTCTGAGTCAGGAAAATTTGAAGAGGCCGTGTGCGTAGCCGTCCCATCGGAATGAGATCCGCAGCGGCTCCGCACAGACCTATCAGTCTCATAAATTCTCTCGCCGTGACTTTGTCTGTATTCAGACAATAGCGAGCGTAACAACTGACTAATTTCGCTCTGGTTAACGGCAGACGAACGAGATTGTTGTGCCTCTCGAAGCTCATTCCCAGATGAGTGAATGACTTGGACGGCACCAGATCCGACTTCTCCTCGTTTACTATGAAACCGAGACGTCGGAGCAATAGAAGAAGATTCTGAACATCGTTCTGAAGCGTTAACTCGTTGCCGTACCTCTGAAGAATGTCGTCCAGGTAGGCCGAGGTTACCGCAGACGAATGAGCTCGGAAGTAGATCATTACCGAGTTCATTACCCGAGTGAAAGCCCAGGGTGCTAGATTCAATCCGAAGCACATGGCCCGGAACTGATACACCACTCCTAGGACTGCGAAGCGTAGATACTTTCGGAATGTCGGATGTACCAAGACGTGAAAGTACGCATCTTTGAGATCTATGCTCGTTGCATAATCGTTCACCCGAATACTCGCTCTGACCGATCGAATCGTCTCCATATAAAACTTCGGAGCGACGATCAGCTTGTTTATCCAGCTCAAATCTATGACTGGACGGAACGAGCCGTCTGGTTTCGGAACCAGAAACAGATGGCTGTAGAATCCCAGCGATTCCTGGTTTTCTACGACCTCTACCGCGTTCTTCATTAAAAGAGACTGCACCTCTGATAGCAGAGCGTCTCTTTTCTGAGGGTTTGACGGAAGATGAGTCCACTTTGGACTTCGAGTTAATGGAGGCTTTCGTTTGAAGGATATCTTTAGACCTTCCGAAGTCACTCCTCTCACCCACGGGTCGTCCGTAATCGACGCCCACTCTTGAGAAAAACTCGACAACCTTCCGCCAACCGGAACGCGATAGAGGTTTGAGCCATCACCTCCTGGATCTGCGAGGCCTGCGGTAGGAGAAACCACGTCTTCCACGACCCGCACCTCGCCTCGTCGACCTCGGGGCGTCCGACCGATTGTCCCAGCCTGAAGGACGTCCCGAACGAGAGTCGCTATCCTGACGGTCTCTCGAATAAGAGCTAGAGGACGCACTGGAACCTCTATAGGAACCTCTCTTGGGCGGATAAGACCCAGAAGTGCCCGCCTTATTCGTGTCTGCTGTATCCGACCTTTTAGGAGCGGATCTAAACAACAGAGAATCACTAGCTTTCTTTTTAATATTATCATAAATAGCGGAAAGCTTGCCGTCAAAGAGAAGATCTCCTGAGACCGAAGCGACTCTAAGAGAGTTCTTCACCTTAGAATCCACTAGTGTGGATGTAGACAGGGCTGCGTCACGTCTAACCAACTCCAGATTTGCCACTGAAAGGGCGGAGTTACACGTGGAATAAGCTACTGCCCTTGAAAGAAGTCTTAAGGAGGATTGTATATCCTGAAACTCTTCCCCTTGAAGACGCAGTGATAACGCCTTCGTAAGGTGATCTGCGTAAGATAAGGCATCTAAATTGGCTCTGTTAGACGCAATAGCTGTTTCCAACACTGCGGTTGGAATAGAAGCTGACGACGGTAATGATAGCTCTAAGTCTTCCGCCTCGTCGTCCATACGCAGAGGAACTCTCGGTATACCCTGACCTGCCGTGTCGAATTTATTCCTTGCATTAATGAAAGGCAGGTTGAGAGTATTTGCGGACAAGAAGCCTGCTTTCCCCGTCCTGGAAGCAAGTTTAAAAATAGCGTCGTTCAATAATTCAAATGTTCTTGCAACATTATTGGACTGCGACGGAAACTCGGGAGCGATGTCCCTGAACCGCTCGAAAAAATCAGAGTCCAATGACGCTATAATTCTCCTGTCCGGAAGCGCAGCAGTCTGGCCCGATGGAACAACTTGAGGAAGAAAGTGCCGGATGAAGTCCACGGCAGCTTTGTGTTGTTCCGAAAGGGATAGCTCCAATTCATCCGTATCCCTTTCACCATCCGGTCGGACCTCCCGATGTTCCCGGTCGTCCGCCCCCGATGCTTCGGCGGAGCGTACCGACCCAGCGCCGTCGGATAATTCTCGATCCGACACCGTCTCTGTCGGCTGCTGGGATGCTGCGATAAGCTGTGCTATCTGCACTAGAATGTCCGACGTCGAGACCTGCGGAGGAGCGGTCTTTCGCTGCTTTGCCGAGGGCAGCTCCGCATCAGATGGCTCCCGCATACTTTTCCTATGCGAACGTCCGGAGTCCATCGGTCTCGAATCCCTGGCTGCCGGATGGTGTGACCTGGTCGCCGAAGAATCCTTCATCGGCGAAGCTGGCAAAATATCGGAGGTCACGCAGCCAAGGTGCGGTCGTGTGCGCCGGCGAGAAGAGGAAGCCTTAACAGTCTCTGCGGACTGCTTATACAACGGAGCGTCCCGAGCGACGGACGTATGCTCCGCTAAAGACACATTTTGTACCACAACATCTGGTCCCAGATGTTGTTGTACGAGAGAGGGGCCTCTCTCGCTCGCGGCCCGGCTGGACCTGGACGAGCTAGGAACCGGACTAAAAGGCTTCCTCCGTTCTCGTTCACTATTCGCCGTCACTGGGTGTGCATCTATTATTTTTATAGTGCTCGCATCACCCAAAATTTCCTCTTGGACCGCATCGGACGAACCCGGCTGCCGAACCATTCGGTGAATGGACGCTACACCGGGCGAGCTAGCGGACGACATTTGTCTAATCTCCATGAGCACTTTTGCCGCTAGCTCTGTATTTATTTGTGACGATGGACGCACACTTGAAGAAGATAACATGGAAACATCACCCTGTTCTGGTTCCTCTGAAATAGAAACTGAGAGAGTAGAGTGACCTTGTGGAGAAAGAGCCGGCATCGCTCTTTCTCCAGAAACAACATATCGTGACACACGTTTCCAATGTTTCTCATCCCAATGTTCACATACAGGACAGGGATTAATGCGAGAACACTGACTACAATTAATGCAATAATCATGAAAGTCAGAGGAAGATTTCTTCCTATTACAATTTGAACAAGTTCCCTTCATTGTGAAAGAACAACAATAAGTCCTAGTTACTCGCAAAAACCCCTGACACAAAGATACATAATAACATGATCCATTAATAAATGAAAAAACAATTGCAAAACAAAATAATTTTGAAAAAATATTTTATCAGAGAAGCCCAAGTTGCTGAAAAGTAACGTTGAGCCCCGATGGATCCGATGGCAAAGTGTGGTCAAAAATTTTAAAATTATATAAAATAATTAATGAGACACTTTCGGATAATATAAATGTATCTTATAATGAGATAAACTACCTCAAAGGCAAACAGCCCCCCTCAAAAAAGGCTGTTGCCAATGAAAACAAACAGTGTAAACACAGAAGAAAACATGACTCCAGGCACTGAAAAAACTGGCCCGGAATCAGTCATCAATTACACTCTATCTGATGCAAAACAGAGACTCCCAGGGGAGAATCTGCAGAACATCAGATGGAAGATGCAGAACACAAACGTTATACACCCATGGGTGAAAACGTAACTATGGGGAAAATAACAGAAAACATTCTGTAACCAAGCAACTCTCCCAGGGAATTTTTAGAAATGAAACTTCTCAAAAATATGCCAAAAGCATGGGAGAATTGCAAGGGGGGACTTTAGAAGGTTAGGGGAGAGGAAACACTGAATAAGCAGTGCAACAATTAGCAAGAATGACAACAAGAGGCGTTTGCCTCGAAAATAGGCAACTTAACATAATTTCAACAAAAAATTTTAAGTACAGCCCTGATTATTTTTTGCCACTTCTTTTTTCCTCTCCTCCTTCTATCCTCCTTAGAATCACATTTTCTCCAAGAATTACGTGTCTGGCATCCTTTAAACTGAGATTTACAAGCACAAAGATCAGTGAGATGTTGACTGATGAAGGGCCAAACAGAGAATGATATTTGGCGCCAATTTCGGGACGACTGCGTCGCTGCGCATGCGCAGTAGAGTCGTACTATGGAGGTCCTTTAGGACATGATTTCTTTTTGTTTTGGATGCAAATTTTGGGGATTGGGGGGCAAAATTTGTGTTTGGCCCTGGTTTTTGTGGAGTTAGCACCAGCCAACTAAGTCTGGGTCATTGGTACAGTATAAAAATATTAAGTCATATTCCCCTGTCGGTCGGCAAAACGAAATATCAAAATGATATTTAGAAATCGATATTTCATCGTAGGTTCGGATGACGAATCACATGTACTTTAAACGAGTCAGCACATCAGTAATGAATTCCAGAGTCCCAAATACAAACGAATTCGAATAATTGATAGTGACAGTGACTAAATCAATTCATTAAATCAGCGGTTTCAAAGTTTGACTTTCTCATTCACCTTCCAGCGAAAAGCCGAAATCACTTTCAAATTTCTTCAGTTCAACTTCACACGTCTTCAGTGCATTGAGTTCAAAAAAAAAAAATGACGTGTCTTGTTATTGAAAATAAGAAAGTGGTGTTTTTTGTTATTGTTCTATTTCTTCGAAACACATTGCGATTATTTCAATTCGCCAGCCTTGGTAAATCGTAAAGTTAGGGGAGAAATAAGACGGGACTACTTTTTGTGCAGATATTCACACATTCCAATGGTTGGAGTTTGGTTGTTGTAATTTTTGTATGGACGCCGGTTCGGCACATAAATTTTGCGCCTTAATGGCAAATAAAGGCCACAAATTGGAGAGTTTGTAGTCGTAGAGCATTAAATAAAAAGAAAATTCACGAAAATTTGATGAATACCGAAAATATCTCGTTCGTGGCTACAAGAAATATGAGGATCTTCACTCGCGACTGCGTCGCTCGTGAAGATCCTCATATTTCTTTGTAGCCACTCACGAGATATTTTTGGTATTCATCAAATTTTCGTGAATATCCTCTATTTATTAAACATTACTTTGGTAATTTTCCTGTTTTCTAATGATAGAACTGAGCATTTATTCAATAATATATTTTGCAGCTCTATGACAAGGACAAAACCATACTCACCAAAATATTCGGGATCTCCTGCCGATTCCATATTCTGCAGCAATAAATTAGTAAGAGCATCAACCTCTGCTTCTTTTCCAGATGGACGAGATGCAGGCTTTGATACAGGTGCAGGTGTCAACTTCACTTGAACAGGTTCATTCGTGGTTGGAACTTGTGGACCCGGTATGGGCCTTTCATACTGAATAGGTATTGGTATACCAGGTGGCGAATTGGGTCGATAATTTGAGCTGGTTGACTGCACTGGTTCATACTGTTGAGATTGAGAAGACGGAGGTTTATATACATTTGAATAATTGTTCTTCTGAGATGACACAGAGGATATGTTAGCGTAGGTGTTATCAGAAGAAGGATATGGTGGGCCAGATATATCAATATTACGAATGGTGTATGGAGATCTTGGCTTGTCAATCGATGGTGGTGTCATATCCAGATACCCTGGCTTGAACTGTGATGAGCCGGAGTCTGGAAAAAGAATGTCCCTGGGATCAGAACTATGGCTGACATAAGTAGATTTTTGTACTGTTTTCTTAAATCCAGGCTGACTTATATATTCTGACTGACTTTTGTATTCAGCACTACCGCGATCTGTTTTCGATGCATATGATGATGACGTCTTTGAAGAAACTGGTCGATCATTTTTGTAGTCATACATTTGTGAGAGTCCTCCTGATGATGGTGGGGGAGGAAATTCATCACGGTATCCATATCCTCGATCACTGAGAGGAGGTGGTGGAGGAAACTGAGGATCATCTATATATCCTCCTGTGGACAATGGTGGTGGAGGTGGTAAATCATCTTCACCATACCCAGATCTGTAATTTCCTACAAGACAAAAATTATTGATTACAAGTTTGGGAGGATATGAGAATGTGGGTTTCTGATCTCCCTGGGAATCAAACTCACAGCAACACCATAGAGCTGAAACGGTTAAAGGGTTTTCTTGATTGATTAACCCTTTACCCAACGTAGACGATATCAAAATTTATTATTTTAAATATAATTTTTTTTAATTTTTCAAAACATTTTAACAAAACCATATCATGTGACCCCCTCATTGGAACGAGCTCAATGAGCTCGTTCCAATGAGGGGGTCACATGAAATGGTTTTGTTGAAATTTTTTGAAAAATTAAATTTTTTCAACTGCTCAATTTGCATATTACGCGGGCAGATGCTGGCGATTCGTTAGGTAAAGAGTTAATCACATGGATTAACCTTGGTTAACCGATACAGTATAATGATCATGCAAGTGAACAAGTATGTCAGCACGTAACTTGCATGCTTATGTAATTGATGTGACTCAGTGTGATAATGTTTGCCTGTTCTGAAGCAAGTTTGTTCCTCTGTTAACCCATATAATACAATAGTTCAAAAGTAATGGTTAATTTATCAATTACATTATGATCGATCAAGATGTTGATCATTGATTAACCCTTTACCCAACGTAACGGCCAAAACCGGCCAGCGTTATTCTAAAAAATCGCCAATTAATTTTCATTATGTTTTCATTTTTTGTCTCCAAAACATAGGTTATGACCCCTCGTTGGAACAAGAGCTCGTCAAGCTCGTTCCAACGAGGGGTCATAACCTATGTTTTTGAGACAAAAAATTTAAAAAAGTAGTTATTCAAGAATTTTTTTTATAAGTGTCGTCTGCTTTTCATGTTAGGTAAAGGGTTAATCGATTAATCTGTTAACCATTTCAGCTCTACAACCCCACTTAGAAATAAGAAGCCCAACATGTAAACCACAAGACCATTGCACACCCATCAAAAATGATGGCTGGAATCTAGCTTTTTAGATGAAGTTCTCATAACAACTTGGTTGTCTTTCCTTACGGCAGCCTGAAAGTGTGAAACATGCTGGCTACAGATAGGGCTGCACGGTAATTCAGTATTTTACCGAAACTCTGTATTTTTTTTCGATACCGAGTAAATACCAAGCAATTTTCAATTTAATCGGTATACCAACTTTCACGGTATTATCGATTAAAAAAGTCCATGTATGCCACGAAAATGCGAAATGAGATGTATGTGGGGCTAACCAATTTCATCTCAGATCAAAGTAATACTGAAAAATTACATACTTTAGACTAATGTGCTCCTGTTAATTCAATGTTTCTTTATTCGAGTACATCCTGTCTCAATGTATTCCGTGTAAACGCGATTAGCATTTCTCCCGGCCACTAACAATAGAAAAGCCATGCTGGTGTTTTATTAGCTGCAATCTGATAATATTGTGTCATGTTTGAGACCTGATAAAGTAAATATGTTATCTTTCTTGGCTTCAAATTTGAAGTAATTCATTTTGTTGTTCATCTGCAATGATGAAATAAATACTGTATCCATGTTCATTTATTACTCATTTGTCTATCAAGGGATATAACCCACCTCACGTGTATATCACATACTTGCTGTCATTGTTCATGACACTCGAGGATATCTGAACGGATAATTCAGAATTTCACCTGTTATAACTTCCTGATGAAATGACCAAAGTTTTTTTGTAACGAGCATTTTACCGATAATCGTTTTTTAACATTTTTGCGGGAATGAAGAAAGTCATAACAGCGAAATCGTAAAAAATACATTGTCTGTAAAATGCTCGTTGTAAAAACAACATTCGTTCTTTGTTGAAGCACAGGAGTCTGGAAACTTGATCTAAAAAGATATATCACCCTTACTTCAAATTACCCCCTTTTATATATTTAATATACGCATGTATATTAACTATATAAGAAAGGGTATTTCAAAGTAGGTGTGATATATCTCTTTAGATCAGGTTTCCAGATGCCTGTGATTGAAGTTCCCCTGTCCAGCTGTTCCGAAAATGTAAAGCCGATGACACTCACGGTATTTAGTCATGCCGCATTATTTTATTTTATACTGTACTCGGTGCTGAAAAATCAAATACCGTGCAGCCCTAGTTACAGATCATGAGAAGGCAAAAATAAACAGCTGCGCCATGAGCACATGATATGCCCGTTATTAATTATAAGAGGGAACCACACAATATGAGTATACATGTGTACTTGTCAGGTTACATATACTTGGCACCAAAAAATCATGAAAATTGCTCAACATGTGGAAAGTTAAAAAATTAATAGTAATTTATATATTTTTTATACTTACCAATGACCCAGACTTAGCTGGTGCTAACTCTAACAAAACCAGGGCCAAACACAAATTTTGCCCCCCAATCCCCAAAATTTGCATCCAAAACAAAAAGAAATCATGTCCTAAAGGACCTCCATACTACGCCCCCACTGCGCATGCGCAGTGTGACAGACGTCCCGAAATTGGCGCCAATTATCATTCTTACTGGCAGTGCCTGGTCAGCGCTATGTACTCAGCGGGAAGGCAAGAGTTCCCAACTCCAGGGAGGGCCATCCCCATCTGGGTCATTGGTAAGTATAAAAAATATATAAATTACTATAAATTTTTTAACATTTTTATACTGTACCAATGACCCAGACTTAGCTGAATAGTAAACAGGCTGGAGGGCCTAGGACATAGAGGAAAATCCAATAAGCTCAACTATATAGTAAAGAGGTAACCCCTTAAGGAGAAAAGGAGTATTAGGCTTTACATGTATCTTTCTTATTTAATATTAAATTAGAAAGATACACTACCCTAAATAATTGAGCACAATAACATTCATGTTCTCTATTAACATCCAGTATATCCCTTATACTAATTATTTTTAAAGTAAGCCAATAAATAAAGTAGTCCAGAGAATTGAGACTCTTTATAGTCATTTAAAAGTGTCCGAGTATTGTATATTAAAGCCCGTTTGACACTTGACATATACAAATGCTTCACACCGAGCTACACTTTAAAAATAAGACATGAATGAATTTAAACATTAATATTACACTTTAAAACCATCCCGGAAGCGACTCAGAAATACTGACTTGGAGGAGGCATTCCCTTGCTTTTCACTATAAAGCAGGTGACCTAAGGGAACACCTGCCCCCCCCCCCCTTCCCCTTGCCCTGGGTCAAATAGCCCAGAGCGAAGAGGGCAGCCGGACGGAGTCACTGCCGGAACAGAAAGCCTGCATAACTATAGTTGCAACTGTTTAGTGGACGACATTCTGAGCAACAGATAACGGACCTAAACAATGCAGGTCTCCAGAAATGGACTCAATATTTCTGAGATAAAAATTCGTAAATGTGGATGGCTGAGACCAATAAGCAGCCTTCATTAAATCTGTAATAGCAACACTATTAGCATAAGCCCAGGAAGTAGAAAGAGCTCTTACTTCATGAGCGGAAATCTTAAGCACAGACTGCTGAGAAGAAGATAAACTCTCATAAGCAGTACGGATGGTTAATTGAATCCATCTAGCAATAGAATGGACCGAAATGTCCTTTCTATTAGGCATCAAAGACAGAAAGAAACGTTTCCGTCCCTTTCTGATAAACTGAGATCTCTGTTTATAGATACGTAATGCTCTAACAGGACAGAGTAAAGGCCTACGCCCGTCTGAAGACGGAAGAGCCTTAATAACAATAGGTTCCAGATATTTATTAGGAGCCTGATTCTTAACTAAAAAACCCACATTAGTAGTGAAGGTGATAGTGTTCCCGACACTACGATAGTGAGAATCATCCACCGACAGTGCATGAAGCTCACTGACTCTTCTAGCAGAAGAGAAAGCTAAGAGAAAAGCTCTCTTATAAGATAAGAATTTGAAATCTACTGTCCCAAGAGGTTCAAATGGCTTTTCCTTCAATTTAAGAAGAACCCAAGCTAAATTCCATTTAGGAATTAATCTAAGAGTTCTGGGTCTATTTATCGAAAAGTTTCTAACCAACTTAGATAAAGAGACATTAGATCCAATTTGTTGTAAACTATCATGATGTGCATAGGTATCAGATAACATAGACCTATAACCCTTTATAGTAACAGGCTGCAGTTTGATTTCGTCAAACAAGTATACTAGAAAGTTTGCAATGTCTGGTATAGAGGGATCGAATATATCTACAGAATGATCCCTACACCAACGACGAAAAACCTTCCACTTAGCCGCATAGTTTAGCGAAGAGGAGGTCCTCCTACAGTTAGAAATCGCGTCCACTGCTCGTCCTGTAAAGTGCTTGCCATGCAAGAAGGACCACACAACGGAAAAACGTGAAGGTTGAGACCTTGCGGGTTGTGATGGAGTTGGCGCGATTTCCCCTGCGAAAGAAGATCCTCCCGTGGAGGAAGCTTTCGCGGTAGGTCCCACAACAGACACCTGAGTAGATTTATCCACGGTCTCTGTGGAGACAGAGATGCTACCAACAGAATCTTGCATTGAGATTGTTTTATCTTTAGCAATACTTGTTGAATTAAGGGCGCTGGGGGATACGCATATCCTATCATTCCGTCCCAAGGGATCGACAGAGCGTCTACTGCAAATGCTCTTGGATCCGGACACGGAGACACATACGTCTGCAACTGATTGTTGAGATGTGTCGCAAATAAGTCTATCATTGGCCGTTCCCATTGGTAGCAAATCTGATTGAATACTTGTTTGTTGAGAGTCCATTCCGACGGCAACAAGCGACCCTTTCGTGAAAGGGAGTCTGCTAGCACATTCAGACGACCCGGTATGTGACGGACCGAAAGAAGAACGTGATGTTCTAGCGCAAACAGAAGGATTCTTTCCGTTAGATTGAACAATGGAACTGAATGAGTGCCTCCCTGATTCCGTATATACGCCACTACTGTCGTATTGTCAGATAGGATTTGGACATGAGCATTGTGAATAATGTCCATCCAGTGACGTAACGCAAGCCAAATTGACATCATTTCCTTGATGTTTATGTGCTTGCACAGGAATTGCGGATCCCAAAGACCCTGGCATCTCGAATCCGTTGGGATTAATGATGCACCCCAACCTGTTTGACTGGCATCCGTCATAATGGTAAAACTCGGATCCGGCAACTGCAGCGGAACTCCCTGAGTTAACCACTGAATGTTTGCCCAAGTCTGAATCTCTTGTTTCACTTGATCTGACAAGAGAACGTCTACGTCGAGCGAATGAATTTTCACACTCCAATTCGGAGTCAAGAAAATTTGAAGAGGACGTGTGCGTAACCGCCCCATCGGAATGAGATCCGCAGCGGCTCCGCACAGACCTATCAGTCTCATAAATTCTCTTGCTGTGACTTTGTCTGCGTGCAGACAATAGCGAGCGTAACAACTGACTAATTTCGCTCTGGTTAACGGCAGACGAACGAGATTGTTGTGCGTCTCGAAGCTCATTTCCAGATGAGTGAATGACTTGGACGGCACCAGATCCGACTTCTCCTCGTTTACTATAAAACCGAGACGTCGGAGCAATAGAAGTAGATTCTGAACATCGTTCTGAAGCGTTAACTCGTTGCCGTACCTCTGAAGAATGTCGTCCAGGTAGGCCGACGTTACCGCAGACGAATGATCTCGGAAATAGATCATTACCGAGTTCATTACCCGAGTGAAAGCCCAGGGTGCTAGATTCAATCCGAAGCACATCGCCCGGAATTGATACACCACTCCTAGGACTGCGAAGCATAGATACTTTCGGAATGTCGGATGTACCATGACGTGAAAGTACGCATCTTTGAGATCTATGCTTGTTGCATAATCGTTCACCCGAATACTCGCTCTGACCGACCGAATCGTCTCCATATAAAATTTCGGAGCGACGATCAGCTTGTTTATCCAGCTCAAATCTATGACTGGACGGAACGAGCCATCTGGTTTCGGAACCAGAAACAGATGGCTGTAGAATCCCGGAGTTTCCTGGTTTTCTACGACCTCTACCGCGTTCTTCATTAAAAGAGACTGCACCTCTGATAACAGAGCGTCTCTTTTCTGCGGATTTGACGGAAGTTGAGTCCACTTTGGACTTCGAGTTAATGGAGGCTTTCGTTTGAAGGATATCTTTAGACCTTCCGAAGTCACTCCTCTCACCCAAGGGTCGTCCGTAATCGACGCCCATTCTTGTGAAAAGCTCGACAACCTTCCGCCAACCGGTACGCGATAGAGGTTTAAGCCATCACCTCCTGGACCTGCGAGGCCTGCGGTAGGAGAAACCACGTCCTCCACGACCCGCACCTCGCCCCGTCGACCTCGGGGCGTCCGACCGATTGTCCCGGCCCGAAGGACGTCCCGAACGAGAGTCGCTACACTGACGGTCTCTCGAATAAGACCAAGAGGACGCACCGGAACCTCTATAGGAACCTCTCTTGGGCGCATTAGACCCAGAAGTGCCTGTCTTATTCTTGTCTGCTGTATCCGGCTTCTTAGAGGCAGATTTGAACAACAGAGAATCCGAAGCTTTCTTTGTAATTTTATCATAAATAGCAGAAAGCTTGCCGTCAAAGAGAAGTTCTCCGGAGACCGAAGCGACTCTAAGAGAGTTCTTCACCTTAGAATCCACAAGTGTGGATGTAGCTAGGGCTGCGTCACGTCTAACCAACTCCAGATTTGCCACTGAAAGGGCGGAGTTACACGTGGAATAAGCTACTGCCCTTTGAAAGAAGTCTTAAAGAGGATTGTATATCCTGAAACTCTTTCCCTTGAAGGCGCAGTGATAACGCCTTAGTAAGGTGATCTGCGTAAGATAAGGCATCTAAATTGGCTCTGTTAGACGCAATAGCTGTTTCCAACACCGCGGTTGGAATAGAAGCCGACGACGGTAATGATAGCTCTAAGTCTTCCGCCTCGTCGTCCATACGCAGAGGAACTCTCGGGATACCCTGTCCTGCCGTATCGAATTTATTCCTTGCATTAATGAAAGGCAGGTTGAGAGTATTAGCGGACAAGAAACCTGCTTTCCCCATCTTGGAAGCAAGTTTAAATATAGCGTCGTTCAATAATTCAAATGTTCTTGCAACATTATTGGATTGCGACGGAAACTCGGGTGCGATGTCCCTGAACCGCTCAAAAAATTCAGAGTCCAATGACGCTATAATCCTCTTGTCCGGAACCGCAGCAGTCTGGCCCGATGGAACAACTTGAGGGAGAAAGTGCCGGATGAAGTCCACGGCAGCTTTATGTTGTTCCGAAAGGGATAGCTCCAAATCATCCGTATCCCTTTCACCATCCGGTCGGACCTCATGATGTTCCCGGTCGTCCGCCCCCGATGCTTTGGCGGAGCGTACCGACCCAGCGCCGTCGGATAATTCTCGATCCGACACCGTTTCTGTCGGCTGCTGGGATGCTGTGATAAGCTGTGCTATCTGCACAAGAATGTCCGGCGTCGAGACCTGCGGATGCGCAGTCTTCCGCTGCTTCGCCGAGGGCAGCTCCGCATCAGATGGCTCCCGCATACTTTTTCAATGCGAACGTCTGGAGTCTATCGGTCTCGAATCCCT
Source organism: Pictodentalium vernedei (assembly GCA_031216915.1). Lineage (NCBI taxonomy): Eukaryota > Metazoa > Mollusca > Scaphopoda > Dentaliida > Dentaliidae > Pictodentalium > Pictodentalium vernedei. The sequence goes on along the minus strand of CM062290.1, from coordinate 64,881,548 downwards.
GGCTGCCGGATGGTGTGACCTGGTCGCCGTAACATCCTTGATCGGCGAAGCTGGTAATATATCGGCGGTCAAGCAGCCAAGGTGCGGTCGTGTGCGCTGACGAGAAGAAGAAGCCTTAGCAGTCTCCGCGGACTGCCTATACAACGGAGCGTCCCGAGCGACGGACGTATGCTCCGCTAAAGACACATTTTGTACCACAACATCTGGTCCCAGATGTTGTTGTACGAGAGAGGGGCCTCTCTCGCTCGCGGCCCGGCTGGACCTGGACGAGCTAGGAACCGGACTCAAAGACTTCCTCTGTTCTCGCTTACTATCCGCCGTCACTGGGTGTGCACCTAGTATGTTTATAGTGCTCGCATCACCCAAAATTTCCTCCTGGACCGCATCGGACGAACCCGGCTGCCGAACCATTCGGTGAATGGACGCTACACCGGGCGAGCTAGCGGACGACATTTGTCTAATCTCCATGAGCACTTTTGCCGCTAGCTCTGAATTCATTTGTGACGACGGACGCACACTTGTAGAAGATAACATGGAAACATCACCCTGTTCTTGTTCCTCTGAAATAGAAACTGAGAGAGTAGAGTGACCTTGCGGAGAAAGAGCCGGCATAGCCCTTTCTCCAGAAACAACATACCGTGACACACGTTTCCAATGTTTATCATCCCAAAATTGACATATAGGACAGGGATTAGTGCGAGAACACTGACTACAATTAATACAATGATCATGAAAGTCAGAGGAAGATTTCTTCCCATTACAATTTGAACAAACTCCTTTCATTGTGAAAAGTCAACAACAAGTCCTAGTTACTCGCACAAACCCCTGACACAAAGATACATAATAACATGATCCATTAATAAATGAAAAAACAATTGCAAATCAAAATAATTTTGAAAAAATATTTTTTCAGAGAAGCCCAAGTTGCTGAAAAGTAACATTGAGCCCCGATGGATCCGATGGCAAAGTGTGGTCAAAAATTTTAAATTTATATTAAATAATTAATGAGACACTTACGGATAATATAAATGTATCTTATAGTGAGATAAACTACAGCAAAGGCAAACAGACCCCCTCAAAAAAGGTTGTTGCCAATGTAAACAAACAGTGTAAAACACCAGAAAGTTAAAAAATTTATAGTAATTTATATATTTTTTATACTTACCAATGACCCAGACTTAGCTGGTGCTAACTCCACAAAAACCAGGGCCAAACACAAATTTTGCCCCCCAATCCCCAAAATTTGCATCCAAAACAAAAAGAAATCATGTCCTAAAGGACCTCCATAGTACGACTCTACTGCGCATGCGCAGTGACGCAGTCGTCCCGAAATTGGCGCCAAATATCATTCTTACTGGCAGTGCCTGGTCAGCGCTATGTACTCAGCGGGGAGGCAAGAGTTCCCAACTCAGGGAGGGCCATCCCCGTCTGGGTCATTGGTAAGTATAAAAAATATATAAATTACTATAAATTTTTTAACATTTTTATACTGTACCAATGACCCAGACTTAGCTGAATAGTAAACAGGCTGGAGGGCCTAGGACATAGAGGAAAATCCAATAAGCTCAATTATAAAATAAAGAGATAACCCCTTAAGGAGAGAAGGAGTATTAGGCTTTACATGTATCTTTCTTATTTAATATTTAAATTAGAAAGATACACTACCCTTAATAATTGAGCACAATAACATTCATGTTCTCTATTAATATCCAGTATAACCTTTATACTAATTAATATTAAAACAAGCCAATAAATAAAGTAGTCCAGAGAATTGAGACTCTTTATAATCATTTAAAAGTGTCCGAGTATTGTATATTAAAGCCCGTTTGACACTTGACATATACAAATGCTTCACACCGAGCTACACTTTAAAAATAAGACATGAATGAAATTAAACATTAATATTACACTTTAAAACCATCCCGGAAGCGACTCAGAAATACTGTCTTGGAGGAGGCATTCCCTTGCTTTTCACTATAAAGCAGGTGACCTAAGGGAACACCCGCCCCCCCCCCTTCCCCTTGCCCTGGGTCAAATAGCCCAGAGCGAAGAGGGCAGCCGGACGGAGTCACTGCCGGAACAGAAAGCCTGCATAACTATAGTTGCAACTGTTTAGTGGACGACATTCTGAGCAACAGATAACGGACCTAAACAATGCAGGTCTCCAGAAATGGACTCAATATTTCTGAGATAAAAATTAGTAAATGTGGATGGCTGAGACCAATAAGCAGCCTTCATTAAATCTGTAATAGCAACACTATTAGCATAAGCCCAGGAAGTAGAAAGAGCTCTTACTTCATGAGCAGAAATCTTAAGCACAGACTGCTGAGAAGAAGATAAATCTTCATACGCAGTACGGATAGTTAACTGAATCCATCTAGCAATAGAATGGACTGAAATGTCCTTTCTATTAGGCATCAAAGACAGAAAGAAACGTTTCCGTCCCTTTCTGATGAACTGAGATCTCTGTTTATAGATACGTAGTGCTCTAACAGGACAGAGTAAAGGCCTACGCCCGTCTGAAGACGGAAGAGCCTTAATAACAATAGGTTCCGGATATTTATTAGGAGCCTGATTCTTAGCTAAAAAACCGACGTTAGTAGTGAAGGTGATAGTGTTCCCAACACTACGATAATGAGAATCATCCACCGATAGTGCATGAAGCTCACTGACTCTTCTGGCAGAAGAGAAAGCTAAGAGAAAAGCTGTCTTATAAGATAAGAATTTGAAATCTACTGTCCCAAGAGGTTCAAATGGCTTTTCCTTCAATTTAAGGAGAACCCAAGCTAAATTCCACTTAGGAATTAATCTAAGAGTTCTGGGTCTATTTATCGAAAAGTTTCTAACCAATTTCGATAAAGAGACATTAGATCCAATTTGTAAACTATCATGATGTGCATAGGTATCAGATAACATAGATCTATAACCCTTTATAGTAACCGGTTGCAGTTTGATTTCGTCAAACAAGTATACTAGAAAGTTAGCAATGTCTGGTATAGAGGGATCAAATATATCAACAGAATGATCCCTACACCAACGACGGAAAACCTTTCACTTAGCCGCATAGTTTAGCGAAGAGGAGGTCCTCCTACAGTTAGAAATCGCGTCCACTGCTCGTCCTGTAAAGTGCTTGCCATGCAAGAAGGACCGCACAACGGAAAAACGTGAAGGTTGAGACCTTGCGGGTTGTGATGCAGTTGGCGCGATTTCCCCTGCCAAAGAAGATCCTCTCGTGGAGGGAGCTTCCGCGGTAGGTCCCACAACAGACACCTGAGTAGATTTATCCACGGTCTCTGTGGCGACAGAGATGCTACCAACAGAATCTTGCATTGAGATTGTTTTATCTTTAGCAATACTTGTTGAATTAACGGCGCTGGAGGATACGCATATCCTATCATTCCGTCCCAAGGGATCGACAGAGCGTCTACTGCAAATGCTCTTGGATCCGGACACGGGGACACATACGTCTGCAACTGATTGTTGAGATGTGTCGCAAATAAGTCTATCATTGGCCGTTCCCATTGGTAGCAAATCTGATTGAATACTTGTTTGTTGAGAGTCCACTCCGACGGCAACAAGCGACCCTTTCGAGAAAGGGAGTCTGCTAGCACATTCAGATGACCCGGTATGTGACGGACCGAAAGAAGAACGTGATGTTCCAACGCAAACAGAAGGATTCTTTCCGTTAGATTGAACAACGGAACTGAATGAGTGCCTCCCTGATTCCGTATATACGCCACTACTGTCGTATTGTCGGATAGGATTTGGACATGAGCATCGTGAATAATGTCCATCCAGTGACGTAACGCAAGCCAAATTGACATCATTTCCTTGATGTTTATGTGCTTGCACAGGACTTGCGGATCCCAAAGACCCTGGCATCTCGAATCCGTTGGGATTAATGATGCACCCCAACCTGTTTGACTGGCATCCGTCATAATGGTAAAACTCGGATCCGGCAACTGCAGCGGAACTCCTTGAGTTAACCACTGAATGTTTGCCCAAGTCTGAATCTCTTGTTTCACTTGATCTGACAAGAGAACGTCTACATCGAGCGAATGAATTTTCACACTCCAATTCTGAGTCAAGAAAATTTGAAGAGGCCGTGTGCGTAGCCGTCCCATCGGAATGAGATCCGCAGCGGCTCCGCACAGACCTATCAGTCTCATAAATTCTCTCGCTGTGACTTTGTCTGTATTTAGACAATAGCGAGCGTAACAACTGACTAATTTCGCTCTGGTTAACGGCAGACGAACGAGATTGTTGTGCGTCTCGAAGCTCATTCCCAGATGAGTGAATGACTTGGACGGCACCAGATCCGACTTCTCCTCGTTTACTATGAAACCGAGACGTCGGAGCAATAGAAGAAGATTCTGAACATCGTTCTGAAGCGTTAACTCGTTGCCGTACCTCTGAAGAATGTCGTCCAGGTAGGCCGACGTTACCGCAGACGAATGAGCTCGGAAGTAAATCATTACCGAGTTCATTACTCGAGTGAAAGCCCAGGGTGCTAGATTCAATCCGAAGCACATGGCCCGGAACTGATACACCACTCCTAGGACTGCGAAGCGTAGATACTTTCGGAATGTCGGATGTACCATGACGTGAAAGTACGCATCTTTGAGATCTATGCTCGTTGCAAAATCGTTCACCCGAATACTCGCTCTGACCGATCGAATCGTCTCCATATAAAACTTCGGAGCGATGATCAGCTTGTTTATCCAGCTCAAATCTATGACTGGACGGAACGAGCCGTCTGGTTTCGGAACCAGAAACAGATGGCTGTAGAATCCCAGCGATTCCTGGTTTTCTACGACCTCTACCGCGTTCTTCATTAAAAGAGACTGCACCTCTGATAGCAGAGCGTCTCTTTTCTGAGGGTTTGACGGAAGATGAGTCCACTTTGGACTTCGAGTTAATGGAGGCTTTCGTTTGAAGGATATCTTTAGACCTTCCGAAGTCACTCCTCTCACCCAAGGGTCGTCCGTAATCGACGCCCACTCTTGAGAAAAACTCGACAACCTTCCGCCAACCGGAACGCGATAGAGGTTTGAGCCATCACCTCCTGGATCTGCGAGGCCTGCGGTAGGAGAAACCACGTCTTCCACGACCCGCACCTCGCCTCGTCGACCTCGGGGCGTCCGACCGATTGTCCCGGCCTGAAGGACGTCCCGCACGAGAGTCGCTATCCTGACGGTCTCTCGAATAAGAGCTAGAGGACGCACCGGAACCTCTATAGGAACCTCTCTTGGGCGGATAAGACCCAGAAGTGCCCGCCTTATTCGTGTCTGCTGAATCCGACCTTTTAGGAGCGGATCTAAACAACAGAGAATCACTAGCTTTCTTTTTAATATTATCATAAATAGCGGAAAGCTTGCCGTCAAAGAGAAGATCTCCTGAGACCGAAGCGACTCTAAGAGAGTTCTTCACCTTAGAATCCACTAGTGTGGATGTAGACAGGGCTGCGTCACGTCTAACCAACTCCAGATTAGCCACTGAAAGGGCGGAGTTACACGTGGAATAAGCTACTGCCCTTGAAAGAAGTCTTAAGGAGGATTGTATATCCTGAAACTCTTCCCCTTGAAGACGCAGTGATAACGCCTTCGTAAGGTGATCTGCGTAAGATAAGGCATCTAAATTGGCTCTGTTAGACGCAATAGCAGTTTCCAACACTGCGGTTGGAATAGAAGCTGACGACGGTAATGATAGCTCTAAGTCTTCCGCCTCGTCGTCCATACGCAGAGGAACTCTCGGTATACCCTGACCTGCCGTGTCGAATTTATTCCTTGCATTAATGAAAGGCAGGTTGAGAGTATTTGCGGACAAGAAGCCTGCTTTCCCTGTCCTGGAAGCAAGTTTAAAAATAGCGTCGTTCAATAATTCAAATGTTCTTGCAACATTATTGGACTGCGACGGAAACTCGGGAGCGATGTCCCTGAACCGCTCGAAAAAATCAGAGTCCAATGACGCTATAATTCTCCTGTCCGGAAGCGCAGCAGTCTGGCCCGACGGAACAACTTGAGGAAGAAAGTGCTGGATGAAGTCTACGGCAGCTTTGTGTTGTTCCGAAAGGGATAGCTCCAATTCATCCGTATCCCTTTCACCATCCGGTCGGACCTCCCGATGTTCCCGGTCGTCCGCCCCCGATGCTTCGGCGGAGCGTACCGACCCAGCGCCGTCGGATAATTCTCGATCCGACACCGTCTCTGTCGGCTGCTGGGATGCTGCGATAAGCTGTGCTATCTGCACTAGAATGTCCGACGTCGAGACCTGCGGAGGAGCGGTCTTTCGCTGCTTTGCCGAGGGCAGCTCCGCATCGGATGGCTCCCGCATACTTTTCCTATGCGAACGTCCGGAGTCCATCGGTCTCGAGTCCCTGGCTGCCGGATGGTGTGACCTGGTCGCCGAATAATCCTTCCTCGGCGAAGCTGGCAAGATATCGGAGGTCACGCAGCCAAGGTGCGGTCGTGTGCGCCGGCGAGAAGAGGAAGCCTTAACAGTCTCTGCGGACTGCTTATACAACGGAGCGTCCCGAGCGACGGACGTATGCTCCGCTAAAGACACATTTTGTACCACAACATCTGGTCCCAGATGTTGTTGTACGAGAGAGGGGCCTCTCTCGCTCGCGGCCCGGCTGGACCTGGACGAGCTAGGAACCGGACTAAAAGGCTTCCTCCGTTCTCGTTCACTATCCGCCGTCACTGGGTGTGCATCTATTATTTTTATAGTGCTCGCATCACCCAAAATTTCCTCTTGGACCGCATCGGACGAACCCGGCTGCCGAACCATTCGGTGAATGGACGCTACACCGGGCGAGCTAGCGGACGACATTTGTCTAATCTCCATGAGCACTTTTGCCGCTAGCTCTGTATTTAATTGTGACGACGGACGCACACTTGAAGAAGATAACATGGAAACATCACCCTGTTCTGGTTCCTCTGAAATAGAAACTGAGAGAGTAGAGTGACCTTGTGGAGAAAGAGCCGGCATCGCTCTTTCTCCAGAAACAACATATCGTGACACACGTTTCCAATGTTTCTCATCCCAATGTTCACATACAGGACAGGGATTAATGCGAGAACACTGACTACAATTTATGCAATAATCATGAAAGTCAGAGGAAGATTTCTTCCTATTACAATTTGAACAAGTTCCTTTCATTGTGAAGGAACAACAATAAGTCCTAGTTACTCGCAAAAACCCCTGACACAAAGATACATAATAACATGATCCATTAATAAATGAAAAAACAATTGCAAAACAAAATAATTTTGAAAAAATATTTTTTCAGAGAAGCCCAAGTTGCTGAAAAGTAACGTTGAGCCCCGATGGATCCGATGGCAAAGTGTGGTCAAAAATTTTAAAATTATATAAAATAATTAATGAGACACTTTCGGATAATATAAATGTATCTTATAATGAGATAAACTACCTCAAAGACAAACAGCCCCCCTCAAAAAAGGCTGTTGCCAATGAAAACAAACAGTGTAAACACAGAAGAAAACATGACTCCAGGCACTGAAAAAACTGGCCCGGAATCAGTCCTCAATTACACTCTATCTGATGCAAAACAGAGACTCCCAGGGGAGAATCTGCAGAACATCAGATGGAAGATGCAGAACACAAACGTTATACACCCATGGGTGAAAACGTAACTATGGGGAAAATAACAGAAAACATTCTGTAACCAAGCAACTCTCCCAGGGAAATTTTAGAAATGAAACTTCTCAAAAATATGCCAAAAGCATGGGAGAATTGCAAGGGGGGACTTTAGAAGGTTAGGGGAGAGGAAACACTGAATAAGCAGTGCAACAATTAGCAAGAATGACAACAAGAGGCGTTTGCCTCGAAAATAGGCAACTTAACATAATTTTAACAAAAAATTTTAAGTACAGCCCTGATTATTTTTTGCCACTTCTTTTTTCCTCTCCTCCTTCTATCCTCCTTAGAATCACATTTTCTCCAAGAATTACGTGTCTGGCATCCTTTAAACTGAGATTTACAAGCACAAAGATCAGTGAGATGTTGACTGATGAAGGGCCAAACAGAGAATGATATTTGGCGCCAATTTCGGGACGACTGCGTCACTGCGCATGCGCAGTAGAGTCGTACTATGGAGGTCCTTTAGGACATGATTTCTTTTTGTTTTGGATGCAAATTTTGGGGATTGGGGGGCAAAATTTGTGTTTGGCCCTGGTTTTTGTGGAGTTAGCACCAGCTAAGTCTGGGTCATTGGTACAGTATAAAAATACATGACTCCAGGCACTGAAAAAAACTGGCCCGGAATCAGTCATCAAAATTACAGTCTATCTGATGCAAAACAAAGACTCCCAGGGGAGAATCTGCAGAACATCAGATGGAAGACGCAGAACACAACGTTTATACACCCATGGGTGAAAACGTAACTATGGGGAAAATAACAGAAAACATTCTGTATCCAAGCAACTCTCCCAGGAAAATTTTAGAAATGAACTTTCTCAAAAATATGCCAAAAGCATGGGAGAATTGCAAGGGGGGACTTTAGAAGGCTAGGGGAGAGGAAACACTGAATAAGCAGTGCAACATTTAGCAAGAATGACAACAAGAGGCCCATGCCTCGAAAATAGGCAACTTAACATAATTTCATCAAAAAATTTTAAGTACAGCCCTGATATTTTTATGTCACTTCTTTTTCCTCTCCTCCTTCTATCCTCCTTAGAATCACCATTTCTCCAAAAATTACGTGTCTGGCATCCTTTAAACTGAGATTTACAAGCACAAAGATCAGTGAGATGTTGACTGATGAAGGGCCAAACAGAGAATGATAATTGGCGCCAATTTCGGGACGTCTGTCACACTGCGCATGCGCAGTGGGGGCGTAGTATGGAGGTCCTTTAGGACATGATTTCTTTTTGTTTTGGATGCAAATTTTGGGGATTGGGGGGCAAAATTTGTGTTTGGCCCTGGTTTTGTTAGAGTTAGCACAAGCTAAGTCTGGGTCATTGGTACAGTATAAAAATATTGCCTATATTTTGATGAGTAAAGTACCATAACTCTGGAATGACAAATCGGATAGCGACACAAATCGAAAGGGAGATTCCTTCTATCAACATATACTTGCAACCAAAAAATCATGAAAATTGCTCTAAGCATTTTCAAGTTATTGTTCGACATGTGAAAAATAAAGTCCCATAACACTGGAATGACTAATCGAGCGGAGACACCAACCGAAAGGGAGCTTCCTTCCATCAACATAAACCACCTACCAAAAAATCGTGAAAATCTCTCGAAGTGTTCTCGAGTTATCGTACGTGTAAAAAATCGACAATTTTCTAAGTAATAAAGTCCCATAACTCTGAAATGACTAATCGAACGGCGACACTAAATGAAAGGGAGCTTCTCTCCATCGATATACACCACCTACCCCAAAATCCCGAAAATCTCTCAAAGCGTTCTCGAGTTATCATACGACGTGTAAAAAATCAACAATTTTCTAAGTAATAAAGTCCAATAACTCTGGAATGACTAATCGAACGGCGACACTAAACGAAAGGGAGCTTCCCTCCATCGATATACACCACGTACCCAAAAATCACGAAAATCTCTCAAAGCGTTCTCGAATTATCGTACGACGTGTAAAAAATCAACAATTTTCTAAGTAATAAAGTCCCATAACACTGGAATGACTAATCGAACGGGCGACACTAAACGAAAGGGAGCTTCCCGCCATCGATATACACCACCTACCCAAAAATCATGAAAATCTCTCAAAGCGTTCTTGAGTTATCGTACGACATATGACCGGACGGACAGACAGATGGACAGCGGTATACCATGATATGACCCGTTTTTTCAAAATGGGCGTATAATAAGGTTGCTTTCTCCCTCCTACCAGACACTATTTCGGTGGGTCCTCATTCTCCATTACCGGTAGACCAAAATTAGACCAAATCTAAAGGCCTGCTTTATAAAACTCTGCATTATACAGTCTTCTTGTGAACATCAACAAAGTTAAAAAAAAGACTGTTTTGTTTGAAAACAAAGTGCTAATCCAATACAGGTACAGTATGTGGAGAGTGAATTATCACTAAATCACCCATGGAGTGGAGATTCAACCCAAGCAATAACTACAAATTTGTTGCAAAGCATTACAAACACAAGCAAAGTTCCAAGCAATGAAACTCTGGGCTAAATCCAGAGAGTCCAATGGCTGAAACATTGCTGGTGTTTTTTGTCCATATGTGCAGAATTTGAAGATGGTACTTTGGGTGATAATTCCACTCTGCAATTGATTTTGTTACAATCCACTCTTCACATACTGTACATGGACAGAGAATTTCTAATGAGGCACGATTTCATATGTACTTTCTGTTCCAAGTTCACTCAAATCGATCTGAGCCAAGGTTTACCGAGGCTCAGATTGATTTTAGAGTTTCAGAAGTTTCCTGTCAAATCCTGATGAGCTTGAGGTAAACTTGAGATTCTTTATCACATAATGTGTAATTTAACCCTTTACCCAACATAACGGCCAAAACCTGTTCTAAAAAATCGCCAATTAATTTTCATAATTTTTTTCATTTTTTGTCTCAAACACATAGGTTATGACCCCTCGTTGGAACGAGCTCATCAAGCTCGTTCCAATGAGGGGTCATAACCTATCGTTCCAATGAGGGGTCATAACCTATGTGTTTGAGACAAAAAAATGAAAAAAATTAGTTATTCAAGAATTTTTTTTGCAAGTGTCATCTGCTTTTCATGTAAGGTAAAGGGTTAACCTTTTGCCTAATATGAAGACTAAAACTGGCCAGTGCTGTTTACTATTATTTTTTTCAAATTTTGCTTTGGAAACATAGCTCTTTGGAAACATAGCCTATGACCCCTCGCTGATACAAGCTCATTGAGCTCATTCCCATGAGGGGTCATAAGCTATGTTTTCGAGTCTAAAAATCATCACAGTGTAAGAAATGTTCTCAAAAAGAATTCAAATGGAAGAAAATATAGCATATATATCCTTTAAACAGATCTGAAACAAGTGGGCATGAAAACTAAGAAGAAAACTTTTTTGGAAATGACATATAGAATAACTGGAAGAAACTATTGGTTATGGTATATTTTCCCCTCGTTATGAATTCCAAAACTTGGAATTGTTTCTTGGGAATCCTCCTACTGGTAGAGCTTCCCATGAAAAGCTGTCTTAAAAAGGTTAAAAATCTGTTTCTTTGGCCCTCTTTTTATAACCAATGCAAGCTTAAAAAAAATAAATATTAAATGGTTTATGTCTGATATTTTACCCAAGTTAATAAAATTAATAAATTTGTCCCTTGGGTGCAACAAGGCTTTGCAATGCTGAAGCATTGCAAAGCCTTCTTGCATTCAAGGGACGAAATACACCACCACCCATGCTATTCTGTCAATTATGAGGCCTAAAACATAAAACAAAACAAACCAAGAACATGAACTTTTGATGGGTATGCACATATGCAATTTTACAAAGAATGGCCTGAGAAACTTAAGATCTTCATTGTGGGCCCTTAACATGTTATTTTTGCCTCTTTAACTGGTCGAGTGCTAAATTATTTTTGGTCCTCAAACTTTGTTCACATGTCTTTGCCTTGCTATAATTTAGGGGAGAGTGCCAATAGGCACTCTACCCTAAATTATAACAAGGCAAAGCCTTACAGACTAAATAATTTCACTTTTAAAGATAATATGATACATATCCACAGAATATGAAGCCTTTAAGTCATGGTACCTGCACTTATGAACAAAGCCCAAATATGGGCTTCCAGCACTCTACCAGTTAAGTTTGCATTGATTATAAAACAAGAGTATGCAGCAACCAAAAAGATCATGTGGGAGAACCTGAGAAACAGATTTTTAATGTTTTTAGGCCTAATCTCACACAATTTTCACATTACCATATTGTCACAGCTTGCATAAGCTGCAGGTCAGATGAGTACCCAGATGCAAGGGTTACAATTTACTTCAATGAATTTACAATTGGATGTGCATAAGGGTTGGCAAGGTGGACATTTATTTGCCATCATCCCTCAGGAAAAAACATGAGTTTAGGCCTTAGAAAGTAATATTTGATACCCAATCATGACAATTTATGGATCAGCCAGGGTTGGCTGATTTAAATTATTGATTTAAAAAAAAAATCATTGATATATTCAGGTATATTTTTAAAATTTGGAAATTATCTGAAACAAGATGGAAAGCATATTAACTGTTGAAATACAGTAATTAGCCCTTGTTTATGACAGAACTAATATATAGAGAGGGAATATACATCCCACTGTGTCTTGATTGCTGGAACATGCTGAAGGTAAGTTAAATGTTCCTGAATAATAGATCTGAAACGGTTAAAGGGTTTTCTTGATCGATTAATCATATGGACTAACCTTGGTTAACTGATTAATCAGTTATCCCCATAGATCCCTGAATAGCTGCCGCACTGTTGATGATTTACAGTGTTAATAATGTCCCGTTTTCTGGCTATTGATACAGTGCATCAAAAGGAAATGGTTAACTGATCAAGGATTTTTTAATCGATCATGATGTTGATCATCGGTTAATCGATTAACGGTTAACCATTTCAGCTCTACTGAATAAGTTTTGTAAGTTTATATAATTTTTAGTGTACAACCGATTACCAAAAATGGTCGCTGACCAATTACCGGTTATTTGAGCCCACAATCGGCCGATTCTGATGCCGATTCTGATTGTAATACCTTGCACTACAAGACAAGTTGAGACTCGAAAGAACTACATTAAACTGAACATTTTTCAAAGTGTTAAACTTCGTTGACTGGGGTCCCAGTAAAATTACCAGTCGCGCACACTTGGGCGGTAAACGTGGCTCTCAGAGCCATGTTTACCGCCCAAGTGCAGGCGACTGGTAATTTTACTGCAACCTGAGCCAATGGAGTGCATCCTTCACTTTTCCGGTATGAACTGGCGATTGCTGCAAGTGTGCTCAGTTGTAAGCTTTACATGTCGTTTAACACGTATATCCCATAAAGGGCGTCTAGAGAGATTAAGAATACACATTGTGGTTGTTTCTCAACTTTATTGAATGGTATCATCGACATCATTTTACATTAACAATTGAACAATTGCAGAAGATAATAAAATGTGATTCAGAAACATCACAAATTGCTTGGCAACAATCGGTTGAACCGATGTTCCAGGAGCCGTTGCCGTTGTCATCCGATTGCCCATAATCGGCCGATTGTGGTGGCCGATTCCGATCATCGGTTGAACACTAATAATTTTCAGCTAACATGAATAATTATAAAACTTTATTTAAGTGAACATAGATTTTAAACCATATATATGATAATCCTTCAATGAACCCATCAAACATACAAAATCAACTCAAGAACAACGATCAGTGATTTAAGTATCAAAAGTATCAATGAAAGTGTCAATGACACTGTAGCTCAACTTGCCAAGACATGTACATGTTTCGTATGTGACACAGCAATGACAAACATCTAGGTAATGACCTGATAACAAAGGTACATATAAAGTATTGTAACGGTCTGTACATAAATACTGACCATAGCCTGTAACAAATGTATAGGTAAAGTAAATATTGTAAAGGTGGGTTACAGTCAGATGCTAAACTGGAAAAGAAATCTTTGAGTCCCAGAGTGGGTCTGACTGAACCCCAAAATATTTGTTCTCATAGCACTGTGATAACAAAGGCACCCCAAAACACACTCGTTCCTGTCCCAAGGTGATAACAAAGATACCCAAGAAGCTTCGTGAAGATCAGTTCATAAATTCGAGTCATATAGAAGTTGTGACAAAAAACTGATTAGACCTAATTTCGGTACAAAATGGCCACTGGCAGTCATCTTGAATTTTGGACCGAACCCAGAAACACTCGTTCTCGTCTCAAGGTGATAACAAAGGTACCCAAGGTGTTTCGTGAAGATCGGTTCATAAATACAGACTCTAGCCCGAGCCGTATTGACATGTGTACTTACTGTGTGTAAGTAGCACTGAAAAAATCAAAGTTCATCTAATCTGCATAATTTCTGCATGAGAAAAAAACCTGTATTATATGTGATGTATCCCGTGGTACTAAACATTCACACACAAAATTATTCAAATCAGCGCTTTCATATGGAAGTTCTGTGCAAAAATGAAAAAATTTGTAGTAATTTATATATTTTTTATACTTATCAATGACCCAGACTTAGCTGGTGCTAACCCAAAAATATCTAGGGCCAAACACAAATTTCGCCCCCCAATCCCCAAAATTTGCATGCAAAAACGAAAATTAGAAGTCCTAACTGGCCCTCCATACATTTTGTCCTCCGCGTATGCGCTGACGCCAGGAAGTCACCAAATCTGGCGCCAATAAAATCATTCTTTGTAGAAAAAAAGATCATAATAATTTAGCGGGGAGGTATGAGTGCCCAGTACTGCCCACTCATGGGAGGGCCATTCCCGACTGGGTCATTGGTAAGTATAAAAAATATATAAATTACTATAAATTTTTCATATTTTTATACTGTACCCAATGACCCATACTTAGCTGAATCGTAAAAAGGCGGAGGGCCTAGAACTTCCGAAATATTAGATCAACATATATCAAATCCTTCAATCCATGATGAAGAAATTAGAATTTATATGAATATCTCTTAATATAATAATAGAAGAGACATAACCTAATATGGATTCCAATTATGTAAATCCTAAATCTAAGCATAAAATCATGTTAATTAGGATATAACAAATAAACAATTTTAGAGACAAGTCTGGACTAGGCCCCAAAAATTATTATGGCATACTGAGAATGAGAGAAAATTTTACATAAACCTATGCCACACAATAATACTGCAGCTGATCGCCAAACATAGTATGGACAAGACAGCTTCCTCAATAGTTACATACCCTATAAGGCAGAGAAGTGGACAAAATGAGCCCCCCCCCCTTTTTTTTGAACATAACTTCAAAAGAAAGAGGGGAGAGCTCTGTAATCAATAAGCAGAACCCGGAAACAATATAAGTAAATATCGATCAGGCACTCAACAAATTAATTCATGAATAATAAATGGTGCTTAACGCCACTTCACAAGCCACTGCAAATTGGAAGATAAATAACCCAAGCAGTACGGATAGCTAACTGACTTATTTAATAATAGAATGAACATAAACGTCCCTTCTATAGAAAAATAATGACAACAGAAGCATACTTCTCTTCTGATAAACTCTGATGTGCATAGAGAGACCCTCGGACTCAGGATTGTAACGCAATATATGAACTCAAGACCGAAATAATAGAGAAAACCATAATATATGCCCAAACTTGACCTTAAGTTAAAGGATTCTCTAAAACAAAACAGGTCAAGAGGGAAAAACGTTTACCACTCCAGTTAATAACTGGAGTAGACATGTGTGTAAGCGACCCATCGAAATAACATTCCAAGCCGCTCCACACAACTCCATCTGGCACATAAAACTATCGCTGTTAATGCGTCAGATAACCAGTAAAAGCGAGCCAAATAGCTGGTTAATTCGCTCTGTGAAACAGATGAACCAGCCAAATGAATAGTGGGATACAAGAATCCTATCATAAATCCCATGAGACATTATCTAGTTCACAAAACAAATGATCTAAAGAACTATACTCACTACAATTGCCAAACGTTCGCTTATCGACTGAAAGATAATAATAAATAACCTAATTATCCACTTCCAGTCAAAATCGGCCGGACCGAGTTGTATAAGAGCCTCGAACCACCGGCTCAGGGGAGTCTGATCAGTAACTCAGTCTGACGAGAAACCCCTATCCAAGGGGCTGCATAGACAAACCTAAGAATTATATATTGGAGAGATACCTACATGTATACCTTCGCTATGAGCCTTATAAGCGAATTGAGTCTAGGACAAACTCTCCTACTCTTCTGTTGGCTGTGGTCGATTAGACCCCAACTTGAAGAGTCAAGAACAGATGCTTTCTTGTAGTTTAATCCTACAATAATGAAAGCTTACCATCAAAGACTTAGGTATACTAATACCTTGCTATGAGTCCTTATAGATGATTTGAGTCTAGGACAACCTCTCGTACTCTTTCTGCTGGTGATGGTACATTAGACCCCAGCTTAAAGAGACGAGGATTGATTCTTATCATAACAAGACCAATACCGGGTCTGGACCTGCGTCACTGAATGCAATTGAATCGGCAAACAGGAAGTGGCTGCACAGCAGATCTGAAAATTGCATACACGATACAACTGATCATTATCAGGCTCCAGATGAAATATAAAATCAATCCCTTGCATAGAAGCCGAGAAAAGTTTGACGAAAAATTTCAATGTTCAGGGGGACAGTAAAATTTCAAAGTAGTTGCAAACAGGAAGAGGCTGCACGGCAGATCTGAAAATTGCTTACACGATACAACTCATCATTATGAAGCAGCAGACCAAATATAAAATCATTCCCTTTCATAGAAGCAAAAAAAACCTTGACGGAAAAAGTGTTTCGGATGGATGGACGGATGGAAGGACGGACAGACTGATGGACAGACTGACGGACGGAGTCGAGCGGTTACTAGACCTGCTCTGCCGCTGGCGAAAAAAACTAGAGTAGGAAGACTAAAGCAACCTAAGGCAAGTTTTCCACCTAGTTAAATGCAAAGATGAAGACACAAGGCTTCGTTGCATCAGAATAACTCCCAATTAACATTAGTTAAGACCGAGAAATAAATACTACGTCTGGAAAGAATTTACAAAGGTACAAATGACCACAAAATTCCTTCCATATAGATGATGCGTCACAGTACTTAAAATTAAAGTACATAAGACCATGAGACTAAATTCGCTCTGACTAAAAAATTATCTTCTCAATTGCGTCCGAGCGAACAGCTAAATGATGACGGTAAGGCTAAAACTAGGATCTTAGCCTGCTCAATCAACGCTGAGGAACTCTCCACATCTTCTCCTGTTGTTTTTAAAAGTATGTGAACCATCACAAACGATTAAAAATACAGAGGAAGAAGATAAGAATCCGAATTACTTTTTCACGCCAAAAGTTAAATATGGTGTTGTCTACAGAATCGAAGACCTGTGACACCAGTGTAGACTTAACCGGAAAGAGATCTTAATACCCTGCTCTTTACCCGGATGAAGTCAGTGTCGAACTACGCTAGCGGTTTCTCATAATTGCTCGCAGCATTTTGAATCACTGGAACAAGTTCAAGGAAATGATAATGTATGGTATCTATATCATCCAAGAGTTGTTCCGGAAGGAAAAGATATCCTTCCCATCATACGTTCAAATCAGGTAGAATCACAGTCACCAGCATCTAAACAGGCAGGTAACTGGACCAAATAAGCACTATGCAACAGCTCAAAATTTGAGACTGACGTTGAGTGCTTCTGCCTTAGCAGGAATACTGCGATTAGCTGCGCAACTGCGACAGCAAGTCCGTTACAGAGGCCTGAGGAGCAGCGGTCATGAATAGCCTCTTCGCCGGCTGCTCCTAGGACAGGGAGTCCAATATAGTTATTACTGCGAATGACCCGATGAATGAAGCCTCATCTCCTTGGCTACTAGATGGTGTGACTTTCTTCACTAAAGATGGACCTTGGCGATGTAGACTGGAAATCCTGAGTCACTTAGTTCCTGAGTCGAGCTCATTGCAAAGAGGGGTCACATGATATGGTTTTGTTGAAATTTTTCGAAAAAATTATATTTAAAATAATAAATTTTGAAATCATCTGCATTGGGTAAAGGGTTAAATAAAAAAAATTGATTTTTTTTATTAAAAAAATCACCAACTCGGAGATTAGCTGGACAACACCAACGATTATGTTACTAATTACACCCATCTCATACTCTCTAATGTTTGAGCCCATCCCCAGCCTTCATGTTTTCAGCTTATTTGTCATATTCAAATGGACATGTACATAGATGTTTGTCCCTATATACCGATAAATTCTGTCTTTTGATTGATCAGAATGCCTTGGACAAATAGAAATGACAAAGGGTGCACCAAACATCCAAGGTATATGAAAGTGTGCAACATCCAGGTATAAGCAGACGCGAAACATTGGGGGGTATATGGTTTAAACAAAAGCTTTCCGCGTTTACTCGCCTCAACATACATGTAAAAATCAAACCAGAAAACCCGAAAAATAGTCACAAATATCATCAGATTTCCGACAATTCAATCATAAAAATAAAATAAGCAAGTAATTAGTCCCTGAGTTCCAATGTGTTCTATGTGCCAGTAGGCACATAGAACACATTGGAAGTCAGGGGATGATATGTCAACAAAATACTGTTTACTCGTTTCCTTAATGACCCAAGGGATGTAACTCTATCTGTTGTCTTCTGCAATTATAAAAACAAAATAATTATCACGAATTTGGTCCAAGTGATTGTGGAGCTGAGAAATATGTCCACAAATTTATTTCCACTATGTTTGTATTGTGTTTCAAACGGGACAAAAACGTTATCTCCACCAACATGTCTGGTATATGGAAATGTAATACCTTTTTGCCACTTTTAGCTTTTGAAAGCTTGGGGAGAGCTAATCGCTCCCCTAAGCCATGTGAGGAGAGTGATTTTTAGCCCTCCTGCATTTTTAAGAATGCCACGCCTGTCATCGATTAGATGAAGTTTATTCATCTGTTACTCTAAAGTACATGTATGTTTTCTATTTCTGACTCAATAGGCTCAGCAACTGAACCCCTAAGAATGATCAAATGGAAGTTAGGCTGAACCTAATGGAGATATTTACAGATAGGGCTTTTTGTGGTAAGTGATGCCATACAGACTATTGTGGATTATTTTCTAAGTTACATGTAAGGAGAGTGACGTGTTATTTACTATAGGTTCTTAGAGCATGGTGGCTCAGTGGCAGACTGTTGAACTTCTATGCTAGAGGTCCCAAGTTCAATCCCCGCCTGGGACGACCCACGTTGTGTCCTTGGGCAAGGCACTTTATCCCGGTTGCCTACATGGGCACACAATGATGCCATGTACTAAGGCATACTGCATGTCAATGGTGCACATGTCTTCAACTGCTGTAACCATGCTTAAATGGAGCTTGAACTGAGTTAGAATGTTGAGGAGCTGACAGTTGCTCGTCGAGGCTCAGTGGTGCTCTCCGGGTACTCTGGATTCCTCCACCCGTAAAACTGTCACGGTCACGATTAGCCACTGTGCATAAGTATGTGACCTTAAACACCAATAAATAAATAAATACTATAGGTCCTTAACACATAGAAAAGCCAAACTGAAACCAAGGGTTCTTTTTCCTAAAACTGCACCGAAACCAAATCTGAAAACTCAGAACCTGACAGTAGGGCTAAAATGGTTGGCTCGCTCATTTTCATAACTGACTAACCGAGAGCTATAACCGGATAATATCTGGTTATCCGTGGCCATTATTTCACCGAATATGGGATCAAAACATTAAGAATTGGAAAGCAGTATTCTCAAACTATTCCGTAGTGTGCATACAAACGAACGGGAGTACTCAACAACGTTTGTTTGTATACATGCTACAGATTAGTTTTTGCGATACTCAGTACTCGTGGAAACGGTCGATCATTAACAAAGTCTTGAACACCAAAGTCGAGGTGTAATCTATCACAAAGGAGAAGCGGTAGATTTACTAGTTTTAAACGTGGAATGGCGATCACTATCGATATTGCAGATAACCAGTTGACAGTTTTTCTAATCGGTTAGGTAGCTAACTGGTTTCAAACCGATTATCCAGTTAACCATTTCAGTACTACCTGACAGCTCTACATGCACATATATACATTCAAATTCAGCATTCGGGAACCACATTGCTACCTCACCTGATATTTGGCGATACGACGAAGGAGCTGGTTCTTGCGACCTAAGTCCTCGATCATGAAGATGTAGCTGATCCAAATCTTGAGCAAGCCCACTGCTGTAGTGAGACATTCTTGAAAGTATCAATACTTTAAAATGTTCTTATATGATAACCTAAAAATAGGACAAAATGTGGTAGATATTATATTCTGATAAATTAATAATAGACAAGAGCACATACATGTACATGTTAACCCTTTAACCCTTTACCCAACGAATCGGCCGCATCCGCCCGCGTAATATGCAAATTCAACAGTTGAAAAAAGATTATTTTTCAAAAAATGTAAACAAAACCATATCATGTGACCCCTCGTTGGAACGAGCTCATCGAGCTCGTTCCAACGAGGGGGTCACATATGGTTTTGTTGAAATTTTTTGAAAAATTTGAAAAAATGATATTCAAAATAATAAATTTTGATATCATCTGCGTTGGGTAAAGGTTTAACCCTTTACCCAACTTAACGGCCAAACTGGCCAGCGCTAATCTAAATGAAAGTGTCAATGACAATGTAGCTTAACTTGTCTGTGTGTTGTCTTTGATGAAAAGGATAATGTTCAATGTTTATGAATGGATTATGAAATAAGACAAGAATTGTGATAATTGGGAATATGTTAATTTCTGTTCCTTGTATGGTATGTTTGTAGTAAAAATAATATGAGGCGTAGACTGTACTAAAGAGCTGAGGGGTGGGTTAATGTGGACCTCACAGTTAATGTATGTGGCCTTCACAGTTAACGTATGTCAATGAAAGTTACCAAGTTACAGTGAAATTATTCCAAAAAGAGTCATCCTATCAAGTTACATGGAAATCCCTTCATAAATATGGCCTGTAGACTGTGCTATAAAGGTTTTTGGGCTTGAATCAGGCATGTGTAGCCATGACGGTCGACAGAGTGCAACTAAAAGGGGATATCCTCATCTCGACATTATACTGAGTCATTCTACTACGTTACAATGAAATCCCTTCACAAATACGACCTGTAGTCTGTACTAAAGTTTTTCGGGTTTTGGGCTCGAGCACAACCAAAGGGGGACGTTGTCATCTGGGCATCATCTGGAGTGATCCTATGAAGTTACAATGAAATCCCTTCATAAATATGAACTGTAGACTGTGCTCAAGGTTTTCGGGGTTCGGGCCCCTGTAGCCGTCACAGTTGACCATTCACGACCAAAAAGGGGATGTCATCATCTAGGCGATATATGGAGTCAACCTAACACGTTACAATGAAATTCTTCCATAAATACGACCTATAGACTATTCTAAAAGTTTTGGGGTTTTGGGCTCGGGCTGCCATCAAGGCCGAATGATCGCAACCAAAAGGGGACGTTCTCATCTGGACATTATTTGGAGTCATCTTACCAAGTTACAAGGAAATCCCTTCATAAATAAGACCTGTAGTCCTGTAGTCTGTGCTAAAGGTTTTCGGGCTTCAGGCCCCTGTTGCCGCCGCAGTTGCCCAATCGCATCCAAAAGGGGATGTTCTCATCTAGACATTATATGAAGTCAATCTACCAAGTTACAATGAAATTCCTCCATAAATATGACCTGTAAACTGTGCTAAAGTTTCTAGGGTTCTGGGCTTGGGCAGCCATCGTGGTTTAATGATTGCAACCAAAAGGGGATGTTCTCATCTGACCATCATCCGGAGTGATCCTACGAAGTTACAATGAAATCCCTTCATAAATATGACCTGTAGACTGTACTCAAGGTTTTCAGGCTTTGGGCCTCTGTAGCCGTCACAGCTGACCAATCATGACAAAAAGGGATGTCATCATCTATGGAGTCAATCTAACAAGTTACAATGAAATCCTTCCATAAATACGAACTGTAGACTATGCCAAAGGTTTTTGGGTTTTGGGCTCGGGCAGCCATAAAGGCTGAATGATCGCGTTCAAAAGGGGACGTTCACATCTAGACATGACCCCAAACCTGCATATGAAATTTCGTGACGATCAGACAAGAACTACGGGGTGTAGCCTGTGCTAAAGGAAAATGTGAACAGACTCACAGACTAATAGACTTCTGCACGCGTGATGGCAATTTTCTTATCTTGACTTTGTCAAGTAAAGCTAAAAATCACCAATTAATTTTCATTATTTTTTCATTTTTTGTCTCAAAAACAAAGGTTATAATAACTCATTGGAACGAGTTCATCGAGCTCATTCCAATGACAGGTCATTAACCTATGTTTTTGAAACAAAAAATGAAAAAAATTAGTTATTCAAGAATTGTTTTTACAAGTGTCGTCTGCTTTTCATGTTAGGTAAAGGGTTACAAATGTAAATAACATAGCAACCAAGAATGGCCAGGAAATTTACAAAATTAAGCCTACGACAGCCTATTAATTTATTTATTGATGTTTAAGGTCACACACTTATGCACAATGGCCAATCATGACCGTGACAGTTTTACGGGTGGAGGAAGCTGGAGTACCCAGAGAGAAGCACCAAGCATCGACAAGCAACTGTCAGCTCCTCAACATTCTCAGTTCAAGCTCTGTTCAAGCAGGGTTACAGTGGTTGAAGACATGTGCACCATCGACGTGCAGTATGCCTTAGTACATGGCATCATTGTGCCCCCATGTAGGCAACCGGGATAAAGTGCCTTGCCCAAGGACACACTGCGGGTCGTCCCGGAAGGGGATCAAACTCCGGACCTCTAGCATGGAAGTCCAACAGTCTACCACCAGGGCTCGCCTTGAGTAAAATGGTCGGGGCCTAAAAAAAGTGCCCCACATATTGAGGTCGGGGCTTTTTCGGGGCTGATTTTCCATTTTGTCCATTATTGTTAGTTCTTTTTTGTGGAAAATGTCGGGGCTTGAAAAAAAGGCCCCAGCAAGTGCTCCTCGGGGCTGATCTCGGGGCCTGGGCTTCACAGCCCCGACTCAAGGCAAGCCCTGCTACCACTGAGCCACCGTGCTCCCACCACAGCCTAAAACATCTCGATAAAACCACACAAATATGGATATCATTAGATCCGGCTCATCGAGTCGGTTCTAAAGATATCCATACTTGTATGGTTTTATTGAAAAATTATGAGAATTTTTTCGAAAAATGTGGAATTTAATTGATTTTTTTCAAAAGCTGTGTTTGGTAAAGGGTTAATACATGTACATGTCTTCTGTCTTTTGTCTTTTTCTTTTGAAATTACTAAACCAACTGCCTCTCTTTCACTACATCACATAATATTACACACCTTAGAGCAGGAATGCAGATTTAACTTACCATACTGACTTGAGAATCAGCCCAGGGTGTGCATGAAGGGGAGCAAAACACATTTGGTCAGTGACACTTGGTCGAAACGACATTTTGCCGAATGGACAGTTGGTTGAAAGGACACTTGGTCAAAAGGACACTTGGTCGAATGCACATTTGGTCGAATTTTCATTTCTAAATTAGGCCATTTCGTCAAAATTAAAATTTTAACTTTTTTTTATTTTTTCAAGTTTTTTGTAAGTGTTATTGTATTTATTTTTCTTGACATGGAGTTGACCTGGAGTTTGTTTCATTCTATTCTTGGTTCCATAAACGTGAGAGTTTGGTTTTATCACAGAATGAACTGTTTCTGCAGCATTCAACCTGCATACATGTGTCACAAAAAACAAAACAAACAAGAGGCCCCACGTGGCCTTAATCGCTCACCTGACAAAGTGACTCGAAGAAGTATTTTAGGTCACCTTCACCATGTCATGCCTCATCAACATTAACTGGTTGAGTGATAGATTTTGTTTGAAGTTCAACATTTGTTACCTAAAATTAGTTTTATTTAAAATCATTGGTGTGTGGCCAATCTCCAATGATTTTTAATAAAGCAAATTTATCTCTGCAGACAAACTGGTTTAGCATGAAGCACAAACAAGGAATGTGAAGAGATAGCCTTGGACATCTCTCCCCAACTGTGGATATCTTCCATGTGCTACATGTATATATTTGCATGCAAGAAAACAAAAATTTTCACAAATTTTATTTTTTTTTATCATCATTGGAACAAGCTCAAACAGCTTATTCCAATAGGGGTATGGGAAGATCAGGTATATTTTTGAGACAGAAATGTGAATATATAAATAATGGTGTTTTTTTGTGAATGATGCTGGAGAATTTTGCGTAAAGATATGGTAAATGGTTTGTTCTAGATACAGAATGATGCAAAAGTATTTAAATTTGATTAGGCAAGTTGTTCCTATAATGCATTTAAAAATTGAAGTAACTGTTTTTTTGCTGACGAACTTTTAGATGTGTGTGTCTGTGTTTGTGTGTGTGTGTGTGTGTGTGTGTTTGTGTGTGTGTGTGTGGGGGGGGGGGGGGGGGTAAGAGTGTTCTTGCAAAACAAAATTCCTGAATAAATGGAAAATTTTATTTTTTGTGTGAAAGACATAGTGCGTGAATGTTGATTGGAACAAGCTTAGAGAGCTCATTTTAATGTGAAGTCATAAAGCTGTGTTTTACGTACGAAATTCTGGAATAACTAAAAAAATTGCTTTTTTGACTCAAAAAGCATGGTGTGCGACCTCTCATTGGAATGAGCTCAAAAAGCTCATTCCAATGGGGTATTTACAAGCGATAAGTACATGTATGTTTAAGAGACAAAAATTAAAATTTGAATAGCGATTTTTGCGAAGAATGCTGACAAGTTTTGGCAGTTATGCTGGTAAAAAGGTAAGATATGCAAAGTGGTTGTTTTTTAGAGGCGACATTTAATTAAGGGGAATTAACCCTTGATTACTGAGGTAACTTCTAAAAGTACTGAAATTTCATGAAGCAATGTGAATAACAGACAACAGTTGCCTAAAAATTTCATGAATAACTAAAATTTTTATTCCTTTGTCTCGAAAACATGGCATATGACCTTTGTTGGAATGAGCTGAATGCGTGTGTTCCAATGAGGGGTCATAAAATTTGAACGAAGATTTGTGTGAATAATGCATTAGTACTGCTAGATTTGGGTAAACGGTTCACCCTGGATACCACCCCTTCTATAGTAGATCTTTTCTGCAAATTTTGTCTAAGATTCTATCAACTTTACAAATAAATACGTTCATGAATCACAATCAGATCCACCCTACAATGTTGCATACCAAATATCAAAAGATTCTGCCTGCTGGATCTGGAGAAGAAGATTTTTTAAGAAATATGCCTGAAACGCACTAAGTTAAAATTTGGGCTCCTATACGGAGCCCAAATATAAACCCAGTGGGCCGATTTGAACAAACTTGAATCAGATCCACCCCACAATGTTGCTTACCAAATATGAAAAGATTCTGAAGCTGGATCTGGAGAAGAAGATTTTTTAAGAAATTTGCCTGAAATGCACTAAGTTCGAATTTGAGCTTCTATAGTGAGCCCAAATATGAAACTAGGAAGCCAATTTGAACAAACTTGAATCAGATCCACCCCACAATGTTGCATACCAAATATCAAAAGATTCTGCCTGCTGGATCTGGAGAAGAAGATTTTTTAATAAATTTGCCCGAAATGCACTAAGTGCGAATTCGGGCTTCTATATTAAGCCCAAATATGAATCCAGGGGGCCGATTTGAACAAACTTGAATCAGATCCACCCCGCAATGTTGCATACCAAATATCAAAAGATTCTGCCTGCTGGATCTGGAGAAGAAGATTTTTGAAGAAATTTGCCTGAAATGCACTAAGTGCGAATTCGGGCTTCTATATTAAGCCCAAATATGAATCCAGGGGGCCGATTTGAACAAACTTGAATCAGATCCACCCCGCAATGTTGCATACCAAATATCAAAAGATTCTGCCTGCTGGATCTGGAGAAGAAGATTTTTGAATAAATTTGACCGAAATGCACTAAGTTTGAATTCGAGCTTCTATAGTGAGCCCAAATATGAATCCAGGGAGCCGATTTGAACAAACTTGAATCAGATCCACCCCGCAATGTTGCATACCAAATATCAAAAGATTCTGCCTGCTGGATCTGGAGAAGATGATTTTTTAAGAAATTTGCCTGAAATGCACTAAGTTCGAATTCGAGCTTCTATAGTGAGCCCAAATATGAATCTAGGAAGCCGATTTGAACAAACTTGAATCAGATCCAACCCACGATGTTGCATACCAAATATCAAAAGATTCTGCCTGCTGGATCTGGAGAAGAAGATTTTTTAATAAATTTGCTTGAAATGCAATAAGTTCAAATTTGGGCTCCTATACTGAGCCCAAATATGAACCCAGGGGGCCGATTTGAACAAACTTGAATCAGATCCACCCCACAATGTTGCTTACCAAATATGAAAAGATTCTGCCTGCTGGATCTGGAGAAGAAGATTTTTTAAGAAATTTGCATGAAATGCACTAAGTTCAAATTCGAGCTTCTATAGTGAGCCCAAATATGAATCTAGGAAGCCGATTTGAACAAACTTGAATCAGATCCACCCCACAATGTTGCATACCAAATATCAAAAGATTCTGCCTTCTGGATCTGGAGAAGAAGATTTTTTAAGAAATTTGCCTAAATGCACTAAGTTCGAAATCGGGCTCCTATACTGAGCCCAAATATGAACCCAGGGGGCCGATTTGAACAAACTTGAATCAGATCCACCCTACAATGTTGCATACCAAATATCAAAAGATTCTGCCTGCTGGATCTGGAGAAGAAGATTTTTTTAAAAATTTGCCTGAAATGCACTAAGTTCGAAATCGGGCTCCTATACTGAGCCCAAATATTAACCCAGGGGGCCGATTTGGACAATCTTGAATCAGATCCACCCCACAATGTTGCTTACCAAATATGAAAAGATTCTGCCTGCTGGATCTGGAGAAGAAGATTTTTTAAGAAATTTGCCTGAAATGCACTAAGTTCGAATTCGGGCTTCTATAGTAAGCCCAAATATGTATCCAGGGGGACGATTTGAACAAACTTGAATCAGATCTACCCCGCAACATTGCATACCAAATATCAAAAGATTCTGCCTGCTGGATCTGGAGAAGAAGATTTTTGAAGAAATTTGCCTGAAATGCACTAAATTTGAATTCGAGCTCCTATAGTGAGCCCAAATATGAATCTAGGGAACCGATTTGAACAAACTTGAATCAGATCCACCCTACAATGTTGCATACCAAATATCAAAAGATTCTGCCTGCTGGATCTGGAGAAGAAGATTTTCAAAGAAATTTGCCTGAAATGCAGTAAGTTCAAATTTGGGCTCCTATACTGAGCCCAAATATAAACCCAGGGGGCCGATTTGAACAAACTTGAATCAGATCCACCCCACAATGTTGCTTACCAAATATGAAAAGATTCTGCCTGCTGGATCTGGAGAAGAAGATTTTTTAAGAAATTTGCCTGAAATGCACTAAGTTCGAATTCGGGCTTCTATAGTAAGCCCAAATATGTATCCAGGGGGACGATTTGAACAAACTTGAATCAGATCTACCCCGCAACATTGCATACCAAATATCAAAAGATTCTGCCTGCTGGATCTGGAGAAGAAGATTTTTGAAGAAATTTGCCTGAAATGCACTAAATTTGAATTCGAGCTCCTATAGTGAGCCCAAATATGAATCTAGGGAACCGATTTGAACAAACTTGAATCAGATCCACCCTACAATGTTGCATACCAAATATCAAAAGATTCTGCCTGCTGGATCTGGAGAAGAAGATTTTCAAAGAAATTTGCCTGAAATGCAGTAAGTTCAAATTTGGGCTCCTATACTGAGCCCAAATATAAACCCAGGGGGCCGATTTGAACAAACTTGAATCAGATCCACCCCACAATGTTGCATACCAAATATCAAAAGATTCTGCCTGCTGGATCTGGAGAAGAAGATTTTTTAAGAAATTTGCCTGAAATGCACTAAGTTCGAAATCGGGCTCCTATACTGAGCCCAAATATGAACCCAGGGGGCCGATTTGAACAAACTTGAATCAGATCCACCCTACAATGTTGCATACCAAATATCAAAAGATTCTGCCTGCTGGATCTGGAGAAGAAGATTTTTTAATGTTTTTCCCATTGCCTACAGTGTTAAAAAGTGCTGACTCAGCACTTTTTCAAAGTCCCGAAACTGTACCCTATGATAAAACCGATGGCAATTTTTTTTTACCAATCCTTTCTGTTGGTCCTAAGGAAGCTGCACACCAAATAAAAATTCTCAGTGCCGTGCAGTTTTGGAGATATGGGCGTTTTAAATTTTTTCTATTTTTAGCTCCTGCAGTTCCCACGGGGCTGCGGGAAAATTTTTTTTTGCATAAATCAAGTACTCATGACCCAATAAGCCCTCACATAAAATTTGGTTCAAATCAGCCTCTCGGTTTGGAAAATAGAAATTTTGGGCGGGGCAAAAAATTTTGCCCCTCTCATAACAACGTCAAGTATAGCCCCACAAACTTCTCTTGAACAAATCTGAGTCTACACCTCAAAAGGAAGCTGCACACCAAATATCAAGTCTCTACTACTGCTGGTTCATGAGAAGAAGATTTACAAAGATTTTGGTGCCCCTTGGGGGTGTGGCACCACCCAGGAGGAGGGGCAACTTCATTTGAACAAATCTGAATTGGCATTAGGTAATAAACATTTAGCCAACATTTGAATAAAATTGGGCTAGTGGTTTAGGAGGAGAAGTCGATAATGTAAAGTTAACGCCGGACGGACGACGACGGACGCCGGACGACGGACTCCGGACAGAAAGTGATTAGTAAAGCTCCCCTTGAGCTTCGCTCAGGTGAGCTAAAAACAAACCAATCTACTTTTAAAACTAGAAGTCCTGTCGTGAAATGTGCACAAATAGCACATCGATCTGCACGTTAATCTACGCATTATGACCACAGTAAGGCTATCAAATTCTGTAAATATGGCCTGTGCACAAGCAACGTTTCAGTCAATGGACCTCCGGGTTGGCAGAAACACTGCCTGTGTTTGCTATGAGTAACCAAGAGAACATTCCATGCTTTGGATGCCATTCGATATGGCAATTGCGTGCAATTCCCCCCACGCTATTAAGCTTATATAAGTGCACAGTTCGTGACAGGACTTCTAGTTTTAACTGTTATATATGCTATGTTATATATGCTTCTTTGTGTTTTTCCTTTTTGTTCTTCTTTATATACTGCATTTGCTAGTTTTTGAAAAAAAAAAAAAAAAAAAGAAAAAGAAAAAAAATTCTTTGGAAACAAAAACACAAATTGTTTTTATTTTTTGGAGCTCCAAAACACAAATTATGTTGCCAGTAAAGTTATTTGTGTGAAGTATATATTTCGGCTGCCACGATTTTTTAATTTAGGATTTGATTAATCGTCGCAAATAATTGATTAATCATACCCAGATGACCCCCTCCCTCTCTTTGAAGTCGTTAAAATGAAGTTAAAGTCAGATGACCTACCTCAAGTAAACAATGAAGACGATCCTCTTTTAGGTACATTCAAAGCTTTGATGTTCTGAACTTTTGAACCGTCAGTGTAATAATCAAGACCGGTCATCCATTGCAAACTTCGCAATGGACAACCGGTCTTGATTATTACAGTTAAAACTAGAAGTCCTGTCGTGAAATGCGCACAAATAGCACATCGATCTGCGCGTTAATCTGCGCGTTATGACCATAGTAAGGCTATCAAATTCTGTACATATGGCCTGTGCACAAGCAATGTTTCAGCCATTGGACCGCCGGGTAACCCGGAGGTCCATTGGCAGAAACATTGCCTGTGTTTGCCATGAGTAACCAGGAAAACCCGCCGTGCTTTGGGTGCCATTCGCTATGGCAATTGCGCGCAATTCATACACGCAATTAAGCCTAGATAAGCGCACAGTTCATGACAGGACTTCTAGTTTTAAGTGTACATTGCCGGTTCAAAAGTTCAGAACATCAAAGCTTTGAATGTTACCTAAAAGACAAATGCTTCTAATGGCTTCTTGACATTTAACGTCGACATTCTTGACCTTTAACCTTTAGAAACAATAGTTTTTTCATCAAATTTTTTTAAAATTATTTAACGTCTAAAACGGTGTAAAATTTACCTTTTCGTCGATAACAAAAAAGTCTGCTCGATTTCGGCATGGCCAATCAACAATTGATTAATTGAGACAGCCCTAGTATTTATATTTCCCATGCATATTCACCAATCACTGAACAATTTTTAAATTAACCCCCAAAAAATTTTCAAACAACTTTTGTGGACAATTCGACGAAAATTCGATGAAAATGAAAAATTTATACCAATTTTAATATTTTTAATACTTACCAATGGCCCAGACTAGCTAGCTGGTGCAACTCAATTTATTACCAGGGCCAAACACAAATTTTGAAACCCCCAAACCTCCCGAAATTTGCCAAAAAACATAAAAACGAGAAGACCAGTATGGTCCTCCATACTTTTGCGCTCAAGGACAACAATAGGCTATACTGCCATCATGTCATTCTTTATTGTTGTGCCTGTTAAATGTTATTAAGAACTGTAATATAACTCAGCGGGGAGGAAGGAGTGTCTACTCCAAGGAGGGCCATCCATGTCTGGGCCATTGGTAAGTATTAAAAATATTAAAATTGATATAAATTTTTCATATTTTTCCATTATACCAATGGCCCAGACTAGCTGAGAATAGTAAACAGGCAGGCGGGCCCAGTACTTGATATTCATTGCTCTTATTACAGAAAAAACAATGAAAATATAGGTGTAACTCTATTTAAGGCCTAGCATAACCCATTATGCTAATTTGATAAAGGAAGCCAAAATATAAAGAAGGCCAGAGAAATGAGACTCTTTATAAATCATTAAAAGTGTCCGAGTATTGTATAGTAAAGCTCATCTTGACACATGACATATACAATAACACTTCACATCGAGCTACACATTAAAAGCATATAATACATTGAAAATTGCTTCATACCAAGCTACACATTAAAACTACCATAGCACTGACCCCAGGATACTATCACTGAAGTAGGTATGTCCATACTTTTCACTATAAAGCCAGATGACTATTTGGAAATACCACCCCCCCCCCCTTCCCCTTGTTTTGAAAGTAACTGCACTTCAAAACGAAGAGGGTAGAAGACTGGAGACAGTGCTAGAGCAGAATGAAAATCCTAATTAGAATGGACGACATTCTGAGCTACCGATAACGGTCGTAAAGATCTGAGATCATCCGAAATTGATTCTAAATCTCGAAGATAAAATTTGGTAAAAGTCGTCTGTTGTGTCCAGTAAGCTGCTTGCATCAAATCCTTCAAAGAAGTACTACTAGCATAAGCCCAAGAAGAAGCTAAAGCTCTAACTTCGTGAGCTGAAATCTTATAAACTATTCTCTGATTCACAGACAAAGCATTATAAGCTGTCCAAATAGCTAACTGAATCCATCTAGATATGGAATGAACAGAAATATCATTTCTGTTAGGAAGAAGAGAAAGAAATAACCTCTTCCTACCTCTTCTAATAAAACTAGTATGCTCCTTATAAATCCTAAGCGCTCTTACTGGACACAACAAAAGTCTCTGACCATCTGAAGATGGTAATGCTTTAATAAGAATAGGACTAGGCCGTTTGTCCGGAACCTGATTCTTAGCTAAGAATCCCACTTTCGTAGTGAGGGTAATAGAATTACCAACACTACGATAATGAGAGTCTTCAACAGACAAAGCATGAAGCTCACTAACTCTTCTAGCTGACACAAATGCTAAGAGAAAAAATGTTTTATAAGTAAGAAATTTAAACTCAACAGTATTTAACGGTTCAAAAGGTGCTTCCTGAAGTTTCAGAAGAACCCAAGCTAAATTCCACTTTGGGACTAGTCTCAAGGTGCGAGGTCTATTCACAGAGAAGTTCCTCATTAATTTATTTAAAGAAAAATCTGACCCAATGTTTAATTTCCCTTAGTGTGCATAGGTGTCAGAAAGCATAGACCTATAGCCCTTAATAGTGACTGGCTGTAGCTTAACTTCATCAAAAAGATAAATAAAAAAGTTAGCTAAATGAGGAATAGTTGGGTTAAAAAAATCAATCAATTGTGATTCACACCAACGAACAAAAACCTTCCACTTCGCTTCATAATTTAATGAAGAGGAGGTCCTCCTACAGTTAGAAATTGCGTCCATTGCTCGTCTGGAAAACTGTTTTCCATGCAAGAAGGACCGCACCACGGAAAAACATGAAGGTTGAGGCCTTCCGGATTGTGATGAAGCCGATGGAGTTTCCCCTGTGTCAGAAGATCCCGGAGAGGTGGTAACTTCCGTGGAACGTCCCAAAGAAGTTTCCAGAGAAGATTTATCCACGGTCTGTGAGCCAACAGACTTGCAACCAGAAGAATCTTGCAAGAAGACTGTTTTATCTTTAGCAAGATCTGTTGAATGAGGGGAGCTGTAGGGTAAGCATACCCTATTATCCCGTTCCATGAAATTGACAGTGTCTACTGCATAAGCCTGAGGGTACGGGCATGGAGACACAAACGTCTGCAACTGATTGTTCAGACTCGTGGCAAAAAGATCGATCACTGGACGTTCCCACTGGAAGCAAATCTGATTGAAGACAGAGTTTTTTAACATCCATTCTGAAGGTAGCAGGCGATCCTTTCTCAATAGAGAGTCTGCTATTACATTGAGACGACCTGCAATATGACGAATCGATATCAGAATCTGATTCTCTTGAGAGAAAAGAAGAATCTTTTCGGTGAGATTCATCAGCTGGATGGAATGAGTACCTCCCTGATTCCAAATATAGGCTACTACTGTTGAATTGTCCGACAGAATTTGAACATGTGAGTTTATTACTTGACTGAGCCAATGATCAGGTGAAAAATCCTGCAGGAACCTCATAGTTTCCATATGCTGCTCAGCCAAAGATGTAGTGTCAGTCTCGTCTTCATCAAACTCCCTAACACTACCAGCTAGAGGTTCCTGGTATGGTCTATTATCGGCATACTGATTATTTGAGGAAACCCTTCTTTCTGCCGATCCAGCACCGTCCGAATCATCCGAAGCGGAGATCGATGACGGCCGCATATTATGCTGCTGTTAGTCTGCAATTAGCTGGGCAATTTGCTCCAGCAATTCCGTATTCGAGGCTATGTTCACCCCCGTTCTACGCCTTTTTGGCTCCGGAAGGTGATCTGACACAGCGCCCAGCGTCCGTCTTTTTGAAAAAGACGTTTGCCTCGAAATGCTAGCCATAGAGAGAGCCGGATCCTGGCTCTGACTCTCTACCTATGGATCTTGCCGGCTAGCATGCGGTCTACTGTGCTGAGTCCTGGAAACGGACGAAGAAGAGGCTCTTATATCAAAATTACTGCCAGCCGCACTGGCAGAGAAAGTTACATCAGAAACAACTGGCTCTGAAGCAGTTTCTACCAGACTACCAGCGGAACTGGCAACAAAAGTCGAATCTTTCTGTTTTGTCCCCAAAACAGAAGAATGCTTCGCTACTGATGCACCTTTCAATTTGACTGGCCTCTTCCCCTTACATGGCGTCGTCTGAACAGAGGACTGTCTTCCATCCTCTGTATCCTGGACCGCTACAGATTTTCCCGGTATTGAAGCACTAATTAAAGGCTCCGTTACACCAGTCAGGCTAGTTGACCGTCGGCTTGTCCGAGGTACCGAGTATTCTGCGATACCTCATAAGTCAACATGCTCTGTATCTGAAGACGACGGCAGCACAGAACTTGAAGTTATACCATGACCAATACCATGTTCTTGTTCCTCTGAAATGGAAACTAAATTTTGATTAGTTACCTTAGGCGAAAGCACCGAAATCGGTGCTTCGCCAACACATACATAAGTAGAGAGAGAATTCCATCGCTTGGAATCCCAAGAACAGCAGGTTGCCCAGGTTACATCTTTCGAGCAACGAGTGCAAGCTAAACATGAAGAATGAGAATCAAGAGAGGACTTCTTCCTCTTACATTTCGAACATGAGGACTTCATAATACCCACACGCCCGAGGCAAAAATTTAAACTGAATAGGACCAAGTCCAAAACAGGCACAACAAAGGCCCAGGTCAGACAACCGGTATCCCAATAATACCCTTAACAATAGAGAAACTTCCCAGAAGATTCCCCACAAAGAAGGGTAATGGCAAACAGACACGTCCAACTAAGTCAAAAATAACCGGTATGCGACCAAGGGGGTATGAATAATCCACATTCCGTAAATTATCTAAGATTTTCAAGAAGAATTTTAATTAATAACAAATTCGCTAACAGCAATTAGTTCTTAATGAAAGTGTCAATGACACTGTAGCTCAACTTGACAAACTTGAATTTGGTAAGTTATAAATGAAAAGGCAAAATTGAAGAACAGAGTAATCCATCAATTTTTAAATGTGAACTGTAAGACTGGCTAAAGGAAGAATGTTGATACACAAAAGCAGTATGTTCAGAGGTTACTGTAAATGGCAACTTTTTTCACAGAAATGAATGCTAATCAATAGTTCTTATCGAAAGGTCTTGTCTAATGAGCACACCAAGTTAAACAAGCATACCAGGTTTCAAAGCAATCCAATCATAAATGTGCCCTGTAGGGTGTGCCAAAGAGAAATATTGAGGTCTGACTAAACTAAGTTCTAAGAACGTTGGTTGCGGCACCATTTTCTTATGGAAATTGCAGAAAATCGATAGCTTCCATCTAGAGGTCACCCCAAACAAGCATGCCAGGTTTCAAAACAATCCAATCATAAGTGTGCCCTGTCGGGTGTGCCAAAGGGAAATATTGAGGTCTGACTAAACTTAGTTCTAAGAACATTGGCAGCGGCAACATTTTTCGATGGAAATGGAAGAAAATTGATAGCTCCCATCTAGAGGTCTCCCCAAACAAGCATACCAGGTTTCAAAGCAATCCGATCATAAATTACATCTTGTTTGACAGAGCTCATAGAGCTCTGTCAAACAAGATATAATAGAATAAATGCCTGTATTGGATGTAGTGAGGCCAAAAAGGTTGATAAATAAGGGGAATTTGGTGCGTGTCCCAGTAATTTTTTCACCATATTACAAAAATTTATATACAATTAACAGGAGTTTACTCTACAACCCATATGCAATTAACAGATCAAATTTGTACTGAAGGTATGGTAAATGGTTTTGTGTTTGAAAATTATATTCAATTAACAGGGATATACAATTAAGAGATATCCAATTAAGTGGGCTCCACTGTATATCGATAAACTGATATATACCGATATTCAAACCAGAATCGATTGAATACCGGTGTAATTTCAAAAATATTGGTTTATCATCATCATTTATTTACCCACAATTCCATTTTCACGATGTTCTGAGTTTTACTACACTAGTCCCAAATGAATAATATTATCCCTGTACCTAATGAATTGGCCGCATCCTCAAAGGGTAATACGCAAATTATGCAGTTGAACAAATATAATTTTTCAAAATATTTCAACAAAATCATATCATGTGACCCTTAATTGGAACGAGCTCGGCGAGCTCGTTCCAATGAGGGCTCACTTGAAATGGTTTTGTTGAAGTTTTTTAAATAATTTGATAAACTAATATTTAAAAAAAAAATTAATTTTGATATCGTCTGCATTAGGTAAAGGGTTATTCGAACTGTATCATCTAGGCATGCTGATTTGTTCCGACTCTGATGGATCAAGTCCCAATTATGATACGCATTAGGGCTGTCACGATTTTTTAATTTAGGAATCGATTAATCGTCGCAAATAATCGATTATAATCGATTAATGGTACATAGATGCCCCCGTCCCCACATTTCCCTCTCTTTACGTTGTTAAAAATGAAGTTCAAGTCAGTTGACCTTCCTCAAGTAAACAACGAAGACGATCCTGTTTTAGGTACATTCAAAGGTTTGATGTTCTGAACTTTTGAACCATCAGTGTAATAATCAAGACCGGTCGTCAGTTGCGAACTTCGCAAGTTCGCAACTGCTGACCGGTCTTGAATATTACACTGACAGTTCAAAAGTTCAGAACATCAAAGCTTTGAATGTTCCTAAAAGGCAAATGCTTCTAACGGCTTCTTGCGATTTAACGTCAACGTTCTTGACCCTTTACCTTAAGAAACAATAGTTTTTTCATTTTTTTTTAAATTATTAAACGTCTAAAATGGGGTAAAATTTACCGATTCTTGGACAACGAAAAATACTAATCAATTTCGGCGTGATCGATCAGCAATCAATTAATCGAATAATCATGACAGCCCTAATACGCATGTTCAGATATCCAAACAGTTTTTCAATATACCGCGGTATTTTTTTTAACACTGATACCGGAATTCAGTTTCAAATACCGTGCAGCCCTAATATGAAGTTGACTCGTTAACTCTTAACTGTAAATTGCTATCTGTAACTGTTTATTTTGTATTTATTATATTTATATATCTGTCGAGTAATAACATGACTTTTAAGGGCATTACGGTTTATTTGCGGCCCAACGGAAATAATTAATAGTCTGAGGTCGTAAAAGCGATCCAAGACAGGACTGCTTTATAAGGCCTCAGACTGCTAATCATTTCTGTTAGGCCGCTAATGAACCTAAATCCCCCTAAACTCATGCTATTGTTATATTAATCAGTTATGGCCTCTCCTATTAGTGGTGAAAGTAATAACATAACTTTTAAGGGAATTATGGTTCATTCATGGCCCAACGGAAATAATTAATAGCCTGAGGTCTTAAAAGCAATCCAAGACAGGACTGCTTATAAGACCAGATTGTTAATCATTTCTGTTAGGCCACTAATGAACTGAAATCCCCCTAAAATCATGTTATTGTTATGTTAAGCGGTTGTGTTCTCTCCTATTAGTGGTGATAATAATAACATGACTTTTAATGGCATTGCGGATCATTCACAGCCCAACGGCAGGACTGCTAAAAAAATAGGGCCTACGTGATTACAGGGCTTATATTTCGACGAGAATCCGAGAATCGATTCGCACAAAGATTCGCGCAATAAAACCGGCGAGAATCCATGTAGATTCTCGCTGCACCTCTGCTAGGATTCGCGTCAATTCAACCCTTTAACTAACACAGCGACAACAAATTAACCAATAGAAGGCTAACATGACCTGAAATATCCTGACACTTTGTCAATAAAACGTTACAAATTATGGCTGTCATTGGAACCTGCTCATTGAGCCGGTTCCAACGACAGCCATATTTATAAGATTTTATTGGTAAATATTGTTCATTTAATTATTTTATCATTTATTTATTATTTATTGTTTAAAAATTATCAAACTTAGTTTTAAAAATTAAAAAAGTGTGTTGGGTAAAAGGTTAACATGTGTTATCAGTATACAACAGTGGTTCAACCTTGGTGGCGTCATGGGATCCTGGGACACTCATAGTAAGTATGGATTCTTGCAACCATTTTCACGAGAATCCAAATGGATTCTCACAAATTTAGACGAAATACAAGCCCTGTGATTATTTGATTAATCGATTAACCATCGATTGTTGTGGTAGTTGACGGTTTTTATTTATAGTCGATCATCGTTCATTTTTAAAGTGGTACAAATCGGTTTAAAATTGTGCTGTGTAATGAGATAAATTAATGGATTGTTAACCTTTGAAATGTCTCACCATAGTTACTTGTACTGTACCATGACCTTTGTTTTCCGCATTATTGTGCAACAACATAATTCTGAAAACACCAAGCCTTGCCATTTGATCAGTTCCTATTCTCTGTAGTATTAACCAGCACCAGTACGAAAGAGTATCATTCAAACGGTAAATCTTTTAATAATTGCAGTTTGGGAAGTCACTGGAGAGTAAATAGAATCTTCGGTCTTGTACACTTGAGCAACCCTCTTTGGAATACTTGGAACTACATGTAAGGCTGCAATGATACATTTTCTCACGATACGATGCATATCATGATACGATCCCATGATTTGATACGTATCATGATACACTGGTCAGTCATCAAAAAGTTAAGACACAAGAAGCAAAACTGCAGTTATGGACCATCGGGTCACCTGGTGGTCCATAACTGCAGATTTGTTTCTTGAGTCCTTGCCTTTCTACTGGGCTGATGAGTAGAGGGAAAAGTCTAATATCCACCCATACAATAGCAAAATAAATCATCATACAGTTCTGGGTCAAGTAGCTTCATTTCAATGAAATTAGATTTCTCAAACTTCTTGACAACAAACAATTGTGACGCACTCTTGTTTCCTCGGAATTTGTGAGTTGTTGGATCATAGTATATAAAGGTTCAAGAGCGAGGCTAATGATTTGTGCTATTCAATGCTAACAAATATCCTAGAGCAATGTAAATTCAGACTATTTATTTATTTATGTATTTATTTTATTTATTTATTTGTTTATTTATGACTATTCATTTCAGACTATTTATGAAATTTTGGGTCCACATGTATCATGATAACAGCGCAAACAAATTGTGATACATATCAGAGAATAAATCGCAATACATTTGTTTCACAATTAATTGTTGCAGCCCTATCAATAAGGCATTAAAAATAGAGTTTGCACAAACATTCAACATTAATTGTCAGTGAGTGGTAATGTGGGATTGTTTTTTCTTCAATAAAACACTGCAGGTTATCAACTTTACAAAAGGTAGCATTTAATTAAGACAAAAATTTCATACTGCCATGAGTTACTCGCAACGGTATGAAGTACTTATCTAATTAAATGCAGCCTTTTGTAAAGACCTGCTCCCCGCCCAGTGGATTAACAGTAAATTATCTTTTACTTCTAGTACTAGGAAATCCTCGTCTGGCAAAAAAGATGGAAACAATAACCGATTTTAATGAAACACACCCCAAACCTAGTGATTTTATCAATAAGTAGGGTTGCAACGATACATATTCTCACAATATGATGCATATCATGATACAATCCCCACGATTCGATACATATCATGATACACTTGTTAATCATCAAAAAGTGAGGACACAAGAAGTAAATCTGCAGTTATGGACCACCGGGTGACCCGGTGGTCCATAATTGCAGACTTGCTTCTTGAGTTGTCACATTTCTTCTGGATTGGTGAGTCGAGGGAAAAGTCTCATATCCACCCATACAATGGCAAAATAACAAATCAGCAAACAGTTTTGGGTCAAGTACATGTAGCTTCATTTCAATGAAATTTGAGTCTCAAACTTCTTGACAACAAAACATTGTGACACACTCTTCTGTTTCCTCGGAATTTGTGATTTGTTGGATCATAGTATATACATGTAAAGGTTCAAGAGCGAGGTTAATGGTGTGTGCTATTCAATGCTAACAAAATACCCGAGAACAATGTAATTTCAGACTTCTTCAGATTTGAAGATGTTTAAAGCGTCAAAAAATGCTTCGATGCAGTCCATGTCATTTTTCACTTGTATCGGCTATAAAATAATAACCCGGAGTTGTGCCTAAACAAATACCGATGCGGAAACGGAAATATGACCGCATTCAGGCAGAGGAGGTCAATTATGATCACTGCATGGGGGGATTTTATTAGGAGTTACCATTTCTTCATCGATATTCATTTCGGCAGCAACTCCGAGTTGCGCAAAAAACATGGGTGACGTCGAAGCAATTGTTGACGTTTCAAACGCCTTCAAATCTCAATAAATAAAGGATAACATATAGTTTGGATCAATTTACTCTGCACAAATGTAAGGAAATATATGTACTATCGAATGCAGCTGGTGATAAGGGCAGAAGCTTGATATATATTCCTATTTTCGGGTTTTGAGTTCCCTTTAAAATTTGATGGGGAATTTTACCACAGATTTAAATGGGAGGATCTGAACATACTCTTGGGTGCCAAATAATCATACATGTATGATTATTAATTTTGAGAACTTCTCCCACCATGCATGATGCTTATTCCACTCTGTATGATTATTAAATTCCTAGTTGTAATCATTACACAAAGCAGTCCCAATATGACTGAACTAATCTCAGGCATCATTCCTTGGAAAGCTCTGCAAGAGAGCTTTCCAAGGAATGATGTCTGAGACTTGAATTTTACCATGCATAAACTTGGTGTGCCTAAACACAGCAGGTCACCGCAGGTCACCACAAAACTATCTTTTTACTCAACAATATTCACTCACTGGGCTAATAAAATGCCAGTTGCATGGTTAGGGGTCACTGGTCACTTATTGTTGACCCATACAATCCCAAAGGCCGATAAGAGGAGAATATTCAGAAAATGAAAGAGGTTTCAACCGCAGCCCTGACGATGTAAATAATCCACTTTCCCTCATGATATGTTCAAAAGTGGCATAACAATCGTAGAGGGTTAGGTCCAAGCATGTTAGGTCATAGATTAGTGAAATGTATCTCCATGAAAAACCTTAAAATATCTGCTCAGACGCAAGATGGGTTTTTTTTTAACTAAGGTTAGAGGATTTTCGTGGAAGGGGGTACATGTATCCGAGAGGATCACGGTGGTATTATAATATTCAGCGTGGCTTTGGATTGCTGTCAATTTATGAGTTTGACGAGGGGAAGGGAAGTGTTGTAATTATATGGGAATGTCGGGTACACTTTAATAGGTTATCAGTGGGATAAAGGGAGTGTGTAAAGGGCTTAAAAATGAGTGGGTCTGTGTGGGGAGATTAAGGTAAACAGGACCAGCGTATAGGATAAAATAACTATTAAATTGCTGGGGTATGTGGGTGCGTCATGCTCATATGTGAGGACAGAGTGGAAGTTGCATGCCTATGTGTGCGAGTCATGCTCATTGTGAGGCCTTGGGTTAGTTTGATATTCATAAAATAAACTCACTTTGAGTAAGAGTTGGAGTGGGTATTGTGGGGTTTGAAACTCACTGTCAGAGCAGGTGCTCATGCATTTCTTTGTGGGTAAAATAAATGTATGGTGGCAAATGTGTTTGTGGCTCACTGTGAGCTGGGGGTAGGGATGCACATTTGTTTAATTGTGGGTAAAATGTATGTGTTTGTGGCTCACTGTGTGCTGGGGGTTGGGGTGCACATTTGTTTAATTGTGGGTAAAATGTATTCAGGGTTATGTGAGGGAAGGTCTAGTCGGAACTGAGGGTGTTATGTATTTGTTCATTACATACACACTGGTACTATATTATTACCTTGGTGATGCATGTTAGGTGCTGTAACATTACATCTGTGGGGGAGGGCAAAGTAGGGATCGCAAAATTCTGAAATGTGAAGGCCAGAAAACTACTTCTAAAGTAACCCTGCCGCCACCACCACGTAGTTGAAACTCCAGCCCCCTTCCGAGAACAGTAATTGTCTGATTCAAAACATTTTCCAACTCTCCAATGACTAAACCATCTGCATACTGAGGAAAATTGTAACGAAAACATCAACTGGAAGCAGTTAGAATAATTGGCTCATTGCAATCAAAACATAGTAAGAGCAACATCTATGATTATGCTAATTATTGTCTAATAATTTGATTGATTAATAGGGGTAACAGTAATTACTATGACCGCTTTTACTTGTAGCAGTAACAAAACACCATAAACTATCAATTAACCATGCAAATTAAAAATAAGCTAGCTAACCCACCATGGAAAAATGAATAGGTCAGTTGTTTTTGCCATTTTCCTTTCAATGCAAGGCGGGGTTATCGGCCTTTGCTTTGGGATTGTTTACGATAAGTGACCCCAAACCATGCAAATGACATTTTATTAGCCCAATGAGTGAATATTGTTGATGAAAAGATAGTTTTGTTGAGACCTG
The DNA here is from genome assembly GCA_031216915.1 of Pictodentalium vernedei. Taxonomy (NCBI): domain Eukaryota; kingdom Metazoa; phylum Mollusca; class Scaphopoda; order Dentaliida; family Dentaliidae; genus Pictodentalium; species Pictodentalium vernedei. Next base: position 64,840,095 of record CM062290.1, on the reverse strand, counting down.
CAGTGATTTTGTTCGCCATTTCCCCTTGAATGCAAGGCAGGGTTATCAGCCTTTGGGATGTATTGGCCAACGATAAGTGACCCCAAACCATGCAACTGGCATTTTATTAGCCCAATGAGTGAATATTGTTGAGTAAAAAGATAGTTTTGTGGTGACCTGCGGCGACCTGCTGTGTTTAGGCACACCCCATAAACTGACTCACTTCTAAGACACCCCCTCCCCTGTGCTATTATTCTGGCCTGTACCGTTATTAAATTCTGGCTATTTTTTCACCCTGTACTATTATTTGGAACCCAAGAGTAGAGGGGTAGCCAACACGTTCATATCGCTGAACTACATGTATGCCAAATGATACTCTTAGGCACCAAATAAATGTGATGACCCACATTAACAAGATGTTTCAGACTTTGAGGCACTTCTAGTTGGGCAGCAAAAATACTAAATAACACAAAAGTCAATTCACAAGCTTCAAAATACATGTAATGACAAATTATTGCATTACGCTCGATGTTCTGCATCAATCATCTCTCTGAGTCTGAAAACTCGGATGGCACGCCCTCAAAATATCACAGCAGAAAAAAATTTAAGAAAATGGCACTACATCCAGCATTTGGAAAGAGTAGGGTATGCAGGGGGTTGTTTATAAAATACTATTACACATAATGGTACACGTCCATAAGTTGAGATACTGGTTGGTAATTTGAGACGTTCCGACGGAGATTGGATGCGCGAAATTGGGAAACTTTACAGATAAAACCAATTTAAGCATTAATCACAGAGATGAGACACCTTTGATCCTATTACGTAACTGATAATACAACTTTGTTTGATGTGTATGTAAGAAAACTGAAACTTACGCGGGCCCTTATATCAGTAAGATGGGTGCAAATGCAAAAGAATGTTGAAGAAATTCTATCTTGACGGAACAATTTCCGCTTCAATGAACATTTCTCATAACATTAACATGACGAATCCATTCCATATATAGAAAAGCACGTGTTATTTCACTTCCGGGTTGGATCGCTGGAGATTCAAGAAGGTATCAAATATTTTCCCACGGGCGACCAGTTTCGGAGATTGCATTATTTCTATACGGTAACTCTAATTTAAATATTTAGAACAGTCATATTCAAGCCCCGAATTTATACCGATTTAAATATTTGATACCAAATGACCTTTAGCGGAAGGTTGGGGGAGGGGGAGGTTGCGGGGGGGGGGGGGAGGTTGTTGTGGAGCATGACACCGGAATAATGTTTTAAGTCAGGGCATTTTCGTTTGAATTTTGGTAAAGGTATGATTTGTTCTTGCGGATCATGTACCGGTACTTTCTTACGAAAATCCTGGTTCAACTTCCCTAAGCCAATGGGTGCTGGGTCGATTCGCACTAATTATCAATTCTCTTGGGGCGTATCTGGGTCTTGGTCCAAATAGCATTAATTACCAATGCTCCTGGGTTGTATTACCCTGAATCATTTTTCCCTGGGTAGTTTCGCCCTACCCAAAGGAGTTTTTAACCCCACCAGGTGAATCATTTCGCCCTACTATCGAACGTCACTTCTATTAATTTAAAAAAAAGTTGGCTTCTTTATTTCACGAGCTCATGTCTGCTCCACAAGACGATACTGCCGCACTGTTACATCAAATGTCTCCTAAAGTGGACAGTGCTCATTTGTATAAACGATTGACTGAAATTGATTTTATAGTTGTGTTGAATATCGGTCGATATGTACCACTGCCATTTTTGTACCAGTCGATATGCACCACATCGGCAGTCGATATGTGCCATTCATTCAAAAAGTCGATTTGTACCACCCTAAAAGTCGATTGTCGGATATGTACCACATAAAAGTCGATATGTACCACATGAATTTTTTATATAATAATAATAACTCTTTGGCCAGCCGCTGATTTGTCGCGGTCCTCATAAGAGAAGGCCATCATTCCCCCTGCACCCCACCCCCTCTCCCCCTCCTCTCCTCCCAGCATTCAGATATAAACTGCTTAATAGTATCCCTCACTTCCTCTTTTTCAATTTCTTCAATAAGCATTCCTACCCTCTCCCTCGTGTCCACCTTCAGCCATCTATCCTTTGTTTCTTCACCCCACTTCTGCATTATTCTTCCAGTAAATTTTATTCTATGAGGTATATACTGTGGGCATTCCAAGAGAAAATGTTCCAGGGTCTCCACTACTCCAGAGTGGCACATTTGGCATCCCTTTTCTTCATCTCTCCCAATTTTTCCCCGAAGCTCCAGTGATCTTGATCTCAGTTTGAACAGCAGTGACCCTCCAAAGGTGCCATCTAGGTACTTCTCAAAAGCTGGCTTTTCTTTATATTGTAACCCCTGCAGTGATCTTTTCACGCTAACCCCTGCTCGCCAGTTTCGATTGCAATCTTCCATGACTCTCTCTTTGACAAACCTTTTGCCTTCTTTCATTCCTACTTCTATGTTTTTGACCTCTATAGAGTAATTGTCCATTAGTTCCCTCACATGTTTTGACCACCCCGTTTCTATATTAGAATTCCAAATGGTATCGAGCATCAATTTGCACCACCGGTTGTCAGGCAGGTTTCTCAAGTAGTTAAAGTAACACAGTTTTCCCAAATCTACCCTGTCCTTGATTTTCATCCACCCAAGCTCCCCCCTTACTGCTTCCAAAGCTGCAGCATTACTCGACCCTGTTATCCATATCTATAGATGACTAAAATTTAATCGTGAAATGTGAATAAAGGGAAGTTCCAATGTGTCCTTTGTTACAAATCTATTTTGATTTTCGACCATAATGTAAAAATGTTTCTTTCATGTTTGATTCCAAAGATATTGATATTATAATTCAAAGTATATTCATATTAATTTATGTTTTTTATCTGTTTAAAAGCAATCAGTCTGCAGTTTGAATAAGATTTTTACTTGCAATCAAAACACATCAAATCGAACATCTGTTGTGAAGTGCACATCTGTGTGAGGTATTACTTCAAAGGCTGCTCATTACAGGGCATGTTCAATTGAGCGTTATCCTTTTGTAGGCTACTTACTACACAAGCCATACACTGCAAAAATATAGGTTCTCTTTAGAACCAAAACTGGTTCTAATCTTGTCCCTGAGATGGAACCAGTTCTGTTTAAACAGTATTTATTTCAAATCAAATAAATTTATAAAGATTAACATTAAATATTCACAGAATTAAACATAAATTGAGGGGGTTTCAGTCGTAAGTTTAGAGGTTATACGAGGTTGTCTCAAATCATTATTAAGCAAAGGAGATATGAACAGTTGGCATATCGAACTAGTTTTGGTTCTTTTCAGAACCAAAACTGGTTCGATATGCCAGCTGTTCATATCTCCTTTGTTTCAAAATGTTTGGCGACTGCGTTGAATAAACTCCAAGTTTACTGCTGAATCTACTTCAGTTCATGTAATATTCTGTTAAAATTGAATGCTAATCTTGGTAAATTTACTCGATTTGAAATAAATACTGTTTAAACAGAACTGGTTCCATCTCAGGGACAAGATTAGAACCAGTTTTGGTTCTAAAGAGAACATATATTTTTTGCAGTGTACACTAACATAAACACCACCGGACATCATGGAAATTTCAGTTCAAAATGGACAATCCTTGCTCTTCATGTAAAAGAGAAGTTAGAACTCGTCAGGATGTCACGAATGCGATGCCTGTGAAAGATGACCCCATAGACTTTGTGGAACAGGCATGAACAGAGAAACTTATCGGAAAATGCTGAAAGACCAACGTGATTGCAAAACTGTAAGTTGGTTTTGTCCTGATTGCCCTCAGCAAATACCTACTGAAACAGATGATATTCCAATGGACACAGAAGAGACTTATGTAGGGGCATTGGGATCTTTCAATGTAACTAGACTACTGATTTACCCTCTTAAAAAAATGCAGTTGAGATGAATTTCGGTTAAATAGAATATGCAACAGCATGGAAAAATAGACCACCTTGAGCGGTCTATAGATCAGCAGGAGTTTCCATCCAGGAAAACCACATTTCTGGGAACTTTCATCCAATAATCAAGGTGGGACAAAAACATTAAAGATGAACCGAAGAAAAGGGTTATACTAGATCCCCCGTCCATGTTCACAGGAAGGTGAAGCACATAATCACATTTGATAAAATCTTTCGACGTTCACAAACTACAACGAAGGTATCACAAATGGGTTAAAGATAAACTTCAGAAAAATGGTTTCCCTGCCTCTGGGCACACACATTGAAAGGTGACACATCAAAAGAAACAGTATCAAAACCTTGTTGTGGGATGGTATCACTTTATTTTACTGTAGACCTCCCGCATTATCTGTTAACTGACCCCATGTGTGTGTGTGTGAGAGAGAGAGAGAGAGAGAGGGGGGTGTAAGGGGGGAGGGGTATGCGTGTGCGTGCGTGCGTGCGTGCGTGCGTGCGTGTGTGCGTGCGTGAAAATTTATATTTTTTTAAACATATTCATGTTCATAGTTCTCTGTCTGTCTGTCTGTCTGTCTGTCTGTCTGTCTGTCTGTCTGTCTGCCTGTCTGTCTGTCTGTCTGTCTGTCTGTCTGTCTGTCTGTGTCTGTCTGTCTGTCTGTCTGTCTCTCTCTCTCTCACTCTCCCTCTCTCTCTCTCTCTCTCTCCACCTCTCACCATCTCTTTCTCTGTCAGTCCCGCCTTATTTGTCATTTGTAACATATAAACTCGTGTGAGCTCACGGGCCTGCACATTCCTTACGTAATTCATAAAAACTACATGCTAATGTTTCACCGTTGGCATCACTAGGTGGAAACAAACGACGTACTTTTTTTTTTTTTAATTTTCCTTCTTCACGGTGTACTACATTGACCCGAAAGACTAACTTTTAACACATTCCCTTTTCACCCTCTATCTCCCTCTTGTTTTCCCTTCTCATTCAGCCAATGTCTCTCTCACTACCTGTCTCGCTGGATCAAATCCCCACATCCAACGAATCTTTCAACACGTTTAACTTGACTCAGAGACCACCTAACACATCCCGGATGTCTGTCTGCCTGTCCGATTGTCAGCCTTTTTGTTTGCCTGACTCCATGCATGCCCTCCCCTGGCTGACTGACTATACATTATAATTTAATATCTGATAAGATTGCATGTCTACTATCGACACTAGCCACTCATATTACCTACTCCACTCATTTACTTACTCCACTCGTATTAACCCCTTTCCCAGCGTAACGGCGACACCGGCCAGCGTTATTCACAAAATCGCCAATTAGTTTTCATTATTATCTTTTTATTTGTTGTCTCAGGGACGTGGGTTATGGCCCCTCTTTGGTACGAGCTCGTCGAGCTCTTTCCTGTGAGGGATTATGACCTGTGTTTTGGGACGAAAAATGAAGAAAATTAGTAATCAAGTATTTTGTTTGCAAGTGTCGTCTGCTTTTCATGTTGGGTAGAGGGTTAACTAGATGTTATAGTTGTATCCTCCTTAAGGCAATATTCCTAGCTGCTTCATTTACTGTGTTCAATACCAATCCTGGTCTTAAATAGAATATATCCCATAAATGACCGTTTATTTGAACAATAAAGGTCTTGGATAAATCTTTGCTTTATTCACCGAGTAGGGTGATAAATTTCCCCCATATAGGTTTAACACTGAAGGAATTTATTCCCCAAGTAGCGACGTAATTGTTGACCTCTGGCCGCTACCACATTTATCTAGCATAATTAATAGTTCGATTGGTGATTTCTTTAAATCATTTTGAAAGTATTTCACAATGCCAGTAGAAAACACCACACACTACTCATATAATAAAGCATTTTTGCAAGCTTAGCTCAAGTTTGTAGAGGAATTATTTTTAGACAGAAATGTATTACTGCGCCTTGTTTATTCTTGCGAATTTTGCTGGTCGATCGAACTGGACGAATGTGCACCCCACTTCTCACCATGTTTTGTAGCAAATTATAGCACGATTTTGCTGCAACTGCCCTGTAGAAGATTTATGGGATAAACAAAATAAACGTATAGTGTTTTCAAGTAAACATATTATTCTACTCGTAGAATTAAGAATGAAACCGACACGCCAGAAGCTCATTCTTAACCCTACTCGCAGAATATTTTTTTTTACTTTAACCCTTTACCTAACCTGAAAAGCAGACGACACTTGCAAAAATAATTCTTGAATAACTAATTTTTTTTCATTTTTTGTCTCAAAAACATAGGTTATGACCCCTCGTTGGAACGAGCTCGATGAGCTCGTTCCAACAAGGGGTCATAACCTATGTTTTTGAGACAAAAAATAAAAAAAATAATGAAAATTAATTGGCGATTTTTGAGAATAGCGCTGGCCGGTTTTGGCCGTTACGTTAGGTAAAGGGTTAAAACACTATATATAGGCCTACGTTTATTCTATATAAATACGTACTTCCACCTTCAGATCTCTTTTGTAAATATACTTTTCTTCGCTTTGTTTAATTGTATATATGTTCCATTTTTTTTTGTATGCATCAACATATCAGCCCATATCTGAAACCGAATCGCTTACATTGTTGGAAGTCTCAATAATCACAGATCAATATCCAGACAGCACCGTATCGCTAATTGCGGCTGTGCAGAGCAAAGGGACTATCCGAGCTCTCTTTCACTTCTACACTCCCATTACGGTACCTAATGTTTTGTCTGGAAGAGCACCGAGCTCGGATAGGCCTGTTTCACCGCTTTGTGTATTGTCGCAAATTAAGAACGAAACTACCGGGAACCTCTCTTGTGTGAGCGTTGTTACCTTGGTGTGCGTTTGAGGGGTTTGTCGGTAGCAGCGACCGTCACAACGATGACGGCATACTTTTTAGCAGCGACTAGCAGCTCTATAAGTGGCAATGTCGGTCTGTCGGTCGGTCGGTCAGTCGGTCGGTCTGTCTGTGACCAACGAGTTTGTCTGTGACCAACGAGTTTCAAAACTAAATAACTTTTGAAATACTTCACGGAATGACTTTATATTTGGCATGTAAGTGTATCTTATTGATGTCTAGCCACTGTTCAATGCATGTGTTGTTCCAAATATTTTTCTTGGAGTTATAGCCCTTGATGAACTTAGAATATTGTGAGATTGCACCACCCGTCGCAGCTACGGCGTCGATGTCGCGATTTTTCTTTATACTGAACGTCATCTATGTAATCACTGTTGAACCAGTACATCATCTGATTTATAATCATCCAGTCCAACCCTAGTTCAGCGATCTGAACGTAGTGGCTACCCCTACAGGGGTAGCCACTACGTTCGGATCGCTGAACTAGTCCAACCCCAGACCAAACCAAGTCCTAAATCCGCCTCTGCCGAAGAAAATCGTGTGTTCTTAGTCGCGGTTTTTATTTTATTCGGCTTTAGTTTTATTCTAATACAGCTCTCATATGACATTGAGTTGAATCCAGGACCAGTCTCCGCTGATTCACCTACTACTATGAAATCTCTGACAATCCTGCATCTCAATGTTCAAAGCCTTAAACCGAAGCTAGATATCTTGAAACTAGAAACTAGTACTTGCGGCTGACATCTTGGCCTTTTCTGAAACTTGGCTAAGTGCTGACGAAGCTCCATCTAATATTATATTGCCTTGCTTCCAGGAACCAGTTCGTCTAGATCGACCATCCAGAGCAGGGGGTGTAGCTATTTACATAAAAGATGAAATTCATTTCAGACCCGCTCTGATATTCTCACATCGAACTTGGAAGGCCTCTGGGTTGAAAATTTTGATAGTGAAAGATCGCTCCTACTAGATGTATTTTACCGACTTCCTGACAGTCACTTTTCCACTTGGGACTTAATGTCAAGCTCCATAGATAAGGCATAAGATACCCGCATCAGAGAATTATTATAACAGTTGACTTTAATGATAACCAACTATTCTCCTGTAGGGGCCCATTTCTGGAAGTGTTGAACGTCTTCAACCCCAGATAGCTTGTGAATGAGGCAATATACTTCACAGAATCATCTGCTTCCTTGCTTGACTTATTCGTTGTAAGTACTACGGTTAATGTAGTGTCATGTGAGGCACTCGAACCACTTATTCCTGATCAAGTTCGACTATCACTGTCCTACATCCTTTGAAATTGTATTTCCCGTAAATCCACGTACATCATTTAAACGTCGGGTATGGTTGGACTCTCAAGGTGACTATGTTGGTCTGAATAACGCCATTGAGAGTGTTAATTGGGATTCAATGGTCGATAGTCATAATAAGGATAAAATGGTCTCAGATTTTGCTGAGACTCTATAGCCCCATACCTCTAGATATATACACAACTCAGCTATGACATCTAGGAGGAACGAGCTCCCTGGATGCACAATGAAATCAGATACCCAATCAGACAACGTAAACGCCTATATCGCCTAGCAAAACGTTCAAATTTAGCTGGCCACTGGAACAAGTACAAAGCTAAGCGAAGTGGTCTCTGCCATTCGGAAAGCCAAAAGTTTCCATACCAACAAAATACACTCTATTCTTTCTAGTAACACGGAAGTCTGTCACAGTGGCGGCGCCATGGGGGGGGGGGGGGGGGGGGGGGCTAGGGTGGGGGAGTATAGGGAATACTTACCCCTCCACTTTTTTCGCCAAGCGTATTAAAAAAATACTATCATTTTAATTTTTGTATTGAACGTTGCGGTGTTATGGTGGGTATACTTAATTCCATATTTCCAAGTGCACTAAATCAGAGAAGTTTTTAAATTATGTTTGTGTGCCCCCCCCCCCCCCCCCCCCCCCCCACACACACACACACATTAGCTGCAAACAACAAACAAGAGTCGAGGGCCCAAATTGCAACAAGGCGTGCCGCGTTCAAACGGTCTGAAACATACCGCTTAAGAGTATTCGAGGAATGCTAGAATCGAGAGCGTGCAACGCTTCCGTTTGGAATGCAGCCTAATTTCATTTTAGATTTGAGTGTCGTTTGGTGCTTTGTGCTCGCACTTTATAACAGCGTTCTTCCGTTAAAATGTCACCATGTACGACGTTTTCTATAACCGAAAGACCTAACCTGTAAGTTTCAAAAGGATAAAACTGTTTTAATTTGATTGTCTGAGAATACTCCAGAGAACACCATTTACAACGTAAGTTTTAAAAATTTTCTCAACTTCGGAAGGGGTGTCCCCTCCCGAAGTTGAGAAAACTTTTAAAACTTACGCGCGGCGGGCAATACCCAACTGTACCCCTTCACTTCTGTAACTCTGGCGCCGCCACTGGTCTGTCATTGGCAATAAATCACAAGCTATTCCCACAACTGGTCATGAAAATCTAATGTATGTAGAAAATGTAGATGAAGCTGAAGTTTTTAATGATTATTTTTGCTCCATATCAACAGTTGATGACTCTTACGCTTCCTTGCCGTGTAATGATTTTCCGGAACGACCAATAGTTGACAACATTACTCTTCAATCTACAGAAGTGTACAACGCTCTGAAATCTCTAAATCCCTCCAGAGCCGCATGTCCGGACCATATCAGTCCACGTTTATTAAAAGAATGCAAAATATGCATGTGTGAACCACTGTCCACCATATTTAATGTCCTTTTATCTGCAATTTATTTTCCTATTGAATGGGAAAAGGGGAATGTAAGTCATGTCCTGAAAAAGTCACCCGCCAATACAGTAACGAACTACCGTCCTATATCTTTACTAAGCTGTGTAGGCAAAGTATTTGAAAAGTGCATCTTTAACTGGTAGAGTGCTGAATTATTTTTGGTCATTAAAATTTGTTCACATATCTTTGCCTTGCTACAATTTATGGGAGAGTGCCAACAGGCACTCTCCCATAAATTGTAACAAGGCAAATCTTGACAGACTGAATAATTTCACTTCAAAGGTGATATGTAGAACATCCACAGAATATGAAGCATTTAAGATGTGGTACTGACATTTTTGAATAAAGCCCAAATATGGGCTTCCAGCCCGCTACCAGTTAAGCGACTTGGGGGCTTCCTAAAATCTAACAATGTATTTACTCAATAGCAGTCAGGATTCACGCCTGGCGATTCTACAGTTCTCCAGTTGACGGACATTTACAATGAGTTTTGTCGAGCACTGGACGAAAGTAAGGAAGTTAGAGTAGTTTTTTTGCGATGTAAATAAGGCGTTCGACAAAGTTTGGCACTTAGGCCTAATTCACAAGCTCGAAAAGATTGGGGTAAGTGGCGATCTACTTTTGTTTCTCAAATCTTACCCCCGCGACAGGTCCCAGCTGGTTGTGGTTAACTCTGCTCAGTCCTTTCGGAGAGCAATCAAGGCAGGAGTCCCGCAAGGGTGTATCTTAGGACCCTCGGTATTTTTTTATCAATGACATTACTGAGAACCTAACTTGTAGTGTAAGGTTATTTGCTAACGACACGTCCTTGTACAGCATTGTCGAAACACCCATTGCAAACACCAGTTATTCTCAACCATGATTTATCTGTTATCAAGAATTGGGCCTCAGTGTGGTTGGTGGAATTTAATCCTAGCAAAACTGAAAGTATGTTAATTTCCCGTCGAATTGATCGAGATGTCCACCCTCCCCTATTCTTCGCGAATACCCAAATTACCGAAGTCAGCGAGCATAAACATTTAGGGGTTATTATGAATGATCGCTGCACGTTGAACAACCACATTTCTTATATTTGTGCTGAATCTTAGGAACGTTTAGACTTTATGAGGAAGGTCAAATTCTTATTAGATGTCAGGGTCCTGGAAAAAAATATACTTTGCCTTTATACGCCCACTTCTTGAATATGCTGATACCGTCTGGGACAACTTTTCTGAATCTAATTCCCTTGTTCTAGAAATATACAAATTGCAGCTGCCAGGATAGCTACAGGAGCATATTTAAGCGCCAGCAAAGCTCTGCTGTACTCCGAGACCTGCTGAGATACTTTACAGCAACGGCGTCATAAATACAAACTCATCCTTTTCTACAAAATGTATCCCCGCAGACACCCGACTATGTTGCTAATAGAACACCCCGCCCCGATCATACGTTGTCTGACCGTCCTTACGGTCTGCGTTCAAATAACCAGAACTATTTGCGCGTCCCTTTTTGTAATACACAGTTATATCAACTGTCCTTTTTTCCCGAATGTCACCATTCGCGGGGATACATCGCTGAATAACTTTAAAAGATATCTTAACTCTGAAACCAATAGAGCACAGGGACACATTAGTTATGCATTATCCCGCCCAGCTCAAATCTACCACTGCCGATTGCTTTTGCACTGCAGTAACCTTAATTTTGATTAATCTAATAATCACCTTCACCACTCACCGTTCTGTCGCTGCGGTAACTTAGAAACAGCAGAACACTTCCCGTTCTGCTGCGCGTATTATCAAAAGATTAGGAGAGTTACATTAGAGTCTTTACCTTTTCTTATAGATCTTGACACTCATGTATGGCAGTACTAGCCTGACGAATACTGAACATTGTCTCATTTTCAAAACGGTGCAGAATTACATTATGATATCCGGGCGTTTCGGCTAGCGTTTGTGTGTGTGTTTGCGTGTTTATGTGTGTGTATATGCCGCACACTGGCGCTGGCTGGAGCGCCTGGGTGGTATAATGTATGCTTAAGAACAACTTAACTTCCACAGTCATTTCCTCATATTCCAGTTATGTCAGCTGCAACAATCCCTACTGCCCCGATTGCATTTCGTAAACTTCGTAAATTTGGAAATTGTCAAAGTCGTGGTCCGCGTCTAAATCTGGAATCCTCGTCTTGTGCAACCTGTCGCGCTTCCCCCTTACAGTGGTGCTATGTAAATACCATATGGATACAATTAAGAACTTGCAAACAAAAGTTTAAACAAATAAACCATAACATTCGTCATCCTACGATGATGATGCAGCTAACGTAGACACCACACCCAAACATCATGACCAACCTCTTTGTCGCAGTCTAAACGATACGAACTTCACGACGGGACTTGTTGCCGCCCTCAGGTGTTATGATAAATAGTGGAGGGAGTCCTATAGGCAGGTTGCTTCTTGCCTACCTTGAAGCACCGTCTTTCCGCTGGCGAAAATGAAGCACCAATACTCTAATCCCAGAAAAGTAATGATTCGATCGTCATTCTCCATCATGTGTCACATAATTGGCTCTCAGTTCATTCTTTCAGTCTCAGTTCATTCTTTCAGTCACAGTCTGTTTCAGTCACCCCCATCTTCTTCCAGGGGGTGGCAGGTAGACAACCAATCTGGCTATGCCACTTCCCACGGTATACTTCTCATTACATTTGAGCAATATGTTTATTTGTAACCATTTTACATGTATGTGTACCGTGAATAAAGCATCTCATTCTGAATCTGAATCTATATTCCAGATGTGCTTCGACAGTTAACCCCTCGATTACTCCATATTCTGTAGCTTATTTGGATGCTCCCATTCCAAACGTAGCACAACAAACTTCGAAATATGGATGGAATGATTCATTAGTGATTCTAACACAATTTTTATATGTTCCTGTCTCAGACAAGAACTTTCTGTCTGGACGTATTTGCTTTAAACGAGTGACTTCAATCAACTGCAGTTTGATAACTCTATGGACTCTACCCTTCCCATCAACTGCACCCATCAACTGCCATCTTTCATTTTGTGTAATTGTTTGGCCTTGGGAGATGACTCACATAAGCCATAGGCTTCCTGATGAATCCCTATCACCTGTTGTATTTCCTATTTATGCAATGTATACAAACCCATTGTTACTCATTCAAATTCTGTCCTCCAACATTTTTGGTGTATACGTTTTTCTACAATTCATGAATAAATATTGTTTAAACTAAAAGAAACAGTATCAACACCACCAAATAACAAAACTCACTTTATTTTCTTGCTTAGTAAGAAATCTAAACCACACAGTCAAGCGTGCCAAAAGTCAAGCGTGCCAAATACGTTAACCCTTTACCTAACGTAACGTCCAAAACCGGCCAGCACTATTCTCAAAAATCGCCAATTGATTTTCATTATATTTTCATTTTTTGTCTCAAAAACATAGGCTACGACCCCTCTTTGGAACGAGCTCGTTCCAATGAGGGGTCATAACCTATGTTTTTGAGACAAAAATGAAAACAAATAGTTATTCAAGAATTTTGTTTGCAAGTGTCGTCTGCTTTTCATGTTAGGTAAAGGGTTAAATCCAGACAACTTATTATTGGGCTTATTTAGACAGTCCGAATATTACATATTGGGCAGATTTATTTATTTATTTATTTATTTATTAGGGTTTAACGACACTTTAACAACTAAAGTCATATCGTGTCGGTGACAGTTTTACGGGTGGAGGAAGTCGGAGTACCCGGAGAGAATCACTGAGCAACGAGCTGCCAGCTCCCAAACATCGTAACTCCGCACTGCAGCACAGGCAGGGTTAGATTGGTTGAAGACAAACGCACCATCGACGTGCAGTACGCCGTAGTAAGCGGCGTCATCGTGTCCCATGTGGACAAACGGGGTTAAGTGCCTTTCCCAAGGACACAACGCGGGAGTCCGAATCGATCGCTCAGACGGTCACCCATCCATGGACTAACCGGACTCGACGTTGCTTAACTTTGGTGATCTGACGAGAACCGGTTACCGCAACGCCCCCCTTAATTGGGCAGATTTGACTGTACATTTGTCTTTTAGGCATATATAAATTTTATTCTGATTCAGGCTGGGTTTGCCATTTAGGGGTCTCATCAAGCTCACAAGCCACCAGCCTAATTCATCCAACTGATGTATTCCAGACGATTGAATCTATAACATAACATAAACGTTCATTTTCTTTGAATTAACGAAGGGAATATTGCTCAGCCGAGACTTGATTTGCCCGAATTTTTTTATGACATTATCATTAGGAATGAACACTCATCACAGATGTAGTTTTATGATTAAACCACACATGTCAACTTATTGTGTGAATATATTGATGTGAATCAAATACTTATCAAGTGAAATATCTATAACTGGTGCTCGAAAGAATACCTGTATATCTCTGGGTGAAGGGATTTCCCATTTCATCAATGGTGGTCTACACGTAAACTCCACAAAAGTGATATGGTACGGCGAAGCTACGAAATTCTATTCAATTCTATTGGAAAATGTCTCGACGATTCGATTCGATTTGATTCGAGTTGCACAGATTTTGGAAAATTCGAATCACGGAGAGTTCTCAAAATCATACCAAGTGTGTCCTCTTGAACTCTTCTTCTATCAACGGGTCTCCTGTACAGGAGATACGATGATAGAAGAAGAGTCCAAAGAGGCGCCGCATCCGAAGCTTCTTCGATCCCATCCTGGGCAATTCGGCATTTTTTAAACATTTGCCAAAAACAGACGAACTGCAGTTAAGTAAAATACTTGAGTGGAGACAGGCAATAGTTATGGTTGTAGAAGGTGTAGTATATTCAACTTCAAGAACGGTGAGATGCGATTCGAGATTCGATTCGATTCAATTCGAAATTCTCTGCCTGATTCGTTATCGGATTCGGTTCTATTCGATTCGAAATTTGAGATTCGCAGGCCTCTAAAAATGAGTAAACAAATAGCTCATAACAATGTAGAATTCTTTACATAATTAGACTGGTAGCATGTGAGTACAGGGTCCCATTAACATTTATATTTTCTAAATGTGTGAATATGATAAAAAGCACGGTCAAAGAGAATGCCGTGTTTTATGTGATTTAGGAAAAATTAGCGAAAAACCAGAATACTGACCAGGTATCGAAAACTTACTGCAAGTTAGCAGTTATTTTCTCAGATTCATACATAAATCCTTTGTCAAATTTGGTATAAAAGGACATCTCTTTGTATTCTATAAAAAGGTTGTTTGGGGCGGAGGCTGAAACTTACCCAAATCACTCCGCGGCAGGATGTTGTAAAACGTTAGTTGGACAACTATACGAGTATGATGGTGGTTACGATGCTAACGATAGTGGTTAAGAACGTGTCCGTCTCCATATCTATAAGAACTTCGCGTTCACGGTTAATGTTGACCGAATATGGAGAGCTCTCGGGACACAAGTCAAATTTTCGAAGGAATTCGAAACTTTTATGAGCTGTTTCTTTACCCATTCTCCGTGAAATTTGCCTACAAATTATCGTTGATAAAATGTGATGTCCTTTTACTCACAGAGATATGCAAATATTCTTTCGTGATCAAATTATAGATATTACAATCAATAAGTATTTAATTTACCCTGAAAACATAAAGAAATTAATGTTTTTCCGTGACTTAACTACGAGGTATAATGATAAAACTCCTCGGCTTGAATCCCACCTGCGACAACCGCCTTGTGTCCTTGGGCAAGACACTTAGTCCCAATTGCCCACGTGGGGACGGTGTCGATGAGTAGTAAGGCAAACTGCACGTCGACGGTGCACTTGTCTTCAGCCAATGCTAACCCTACTTTTGTGAAGTTAGCTCTTCGGTGCTCGGTGGTTCTCTCCGGGTACTCCGGCTTCCACCACCCGTGAAACTGTCACGGTCACGATTAGCCATTGTGCATAAGTATGTGACATTAAACACCAATAAATAAATAAATAATTTAGTAAACAAACGTATCTAATAGTAATGGTATCGTAGGACCCTGCGAATATTCGAATGCGATCGAATCGAATACCGCTCACTGTTCTCGAATCGAATCGAATTTCGAATCGAATATATTAGAATAGTTATCGGTAGCGCTATAGGGGAAGAAACATCGTGTTTAGCCCGGAACATAACCATGCTGGAACGTACTCCCTATTTCATGAGCCAGCGACGAATATATCCGTCGCCGGCACATGGAACAGGAATAACAAGCGACGGATAAACGCGTCGCCGGCACTGAACGTGGAGTTGTGTGAGATGGATTCCACTTTAAGCTGATGTGTGCCTATTCTTAAAACACGCTTTCCTCCCGCCGATATCGGGTGCATTCCGACAGAGAGAAAATTGCAAGGACAATCGGAGATATTCGATTGATGTTCGACACCGATTGCCGAATGGAATTCTAATCGAATACAGCCGTCGAATCGAATATCATTTCGAATACCGAATATTCGCAGGGCCCTATAGTATCGCCAACAAAGTTTCCGTCATATCAAGTCTTAACTGAGCAACAATTTTCAGCGTTAGGTCAAAAGTAAATGACTGATAATTTTTCATTTCAATCGGATGGAATTTTTCAATGGATCGGAAAACCGAACCGTTCAGGTTCGCTTTTCCGACCAACTGAAATATTCCATCTGATTGAATTTAAATTAGGCGAGGGCTATTTAAGGGCTTGTCTGATTTCCGGTCATAACGGCGTCAGATTGTTTCAGAAGTTGACTTCAGATATTCGTTATACTTGTGCAGCTATCCGAAAGTCGTGGCTGCCCCACTACGACAGCCACGACGTTTGGATAGCTGAACTGTCATTCGTTACTACTCAAGTCTGATTGATACAGAGCAACACGCCGAAGTTTTTGTCATCCCAACAGTCAAAAAGCCGTCAGAATGAAATGTTGCCGATCGAAAAGAAATATTTTGCGTTTGCTCCCTTAGATTGAGTGACGCTGCTTGTCAGTCTGTGTAAAACACAGACTATTGTTTTGAATGGTTTCTTTCTCACTCTTTTTTGTTCTGTTCTTCTTTACAGAATTGTTGAAATCGCATGTTAAGACCCCATAATGCATTCAAAGTTGCCGAAGTGCGAACATTTATTTTTATACTCAAAAGGTGGGCGGGGCAAATATTTTGAAAGTGGATCATGCTGATATCTCAAGCATGCCGTGACCCATGGATCTGGGGCCAACACCAAATGAGTCGAAACACAATGGAGGTGAAAAAAGTGCACTTTTCATAAATGCGCGAAATTGCATTTTCTGCCCTCATAATGCATTCCCAAAGTTCCTACATGTATTTCTTCACTCAGAAAATTAGGCGGTCCTAAAAAAGCCGGAAAGGGGGTCAGGCTCATACCTCAAGCATGGTATGACCTATGTATCTGGGACCAAAACCAAATGAGTATAAACTCGCTTGAGGTTCAGTATTTGGGTCTAAGTCACTTGGTTTATCCAGGTGGCATTTTTTCAGAATTCCACCTAACACCTTTACAAACACTTGACAAGTCATGTCAAACTCACGCCTTGTGATGATCATATATGGTAACATGTTAGTTTTTTGAAGTGAGATTCAGAATGGCTTTAGTAAGGGATGGGAAGTCACTGCATGACCATCTTTTCACGCTTTCCCAAATGATCCCATCTACGAAAGTCACTCCCTCCCCCACAAAAAAAAGAAAAGAAAACAAATATAGAAATGTATATGGCCTTTCTGAATGTAAAAAAGGCATACCATAGCGTATGGAGTGAGGGTGTGTGGCGAAAGCTTGAGGTCCTGATCTTGGAAGGCGAGTTTGTTTGAATTCCGAAAGCATCATATAGACCTGAAGATGTAAAGAATGAACTTTGCCTTGGTAATATAACAACACAACGCGTGTCTATGGAGAAAGACCTAAGACAGGAGTGTACCCTTTCGCCAATTCTTTTTTTCACTGCACATCAAAGATTTAGGAGTAAACTCCTGCATAGCGACGGGGTGGGGAGAGGGGTAGCAGATGGGAATTGAAGATCCCAGGGCAATTTTTTGCAGACGACATGGTACTGGTGTCAGAAAGCGTAGAGGGGCTAGCGAAAATGCTGGCAATTGATGGGAGACGTGGGAACAAATGGAGACTCGAACTAAATGGAAGCAAAGTTTTACCCTTTGGATGTAAAGTGGAACCTACTCGAAGGTGGGTAGTGTGGGAGTTCTGTTTTCCAGAAGGTCGCAGCAAACTTCTTATTGTGTTAGTGTGGAAGAGAGGTGACGACGAGTATTTAGGGGTAAATATAAACACTACGCGAATAGGCATCTACCGAAATCATACGAATAAACTAACTGTGGAGAGAAAGCGAATCCTCAGTCAAATGAAACGTTTAAGGAGAAACAGTTTCAGTAAGTTATTCATCAAGTAATTGCATCAATTCTACATACTGCACTGCAAGGAAATCAGCGAGAACTTCTCTTTTTCAAATTCCCGCGTGCCATAGAATCAAGGACCCTGGTTTTGTTTACAATGGCATAGCGGGGGTTCGAACCCATGCCGAGAGAGTTTCATCCGGCACCAACCGCCTAGCGAAACTATACTGAACCACGCACACCACTTGGCCACCGACAGACCCCAAAAATAGATTTTTTTTTTTTAAATTTAAAAATTTGTTTTAAAAATTAAAAACAAAATGTGTAGAATACAAAAACAGATGTACGATCCTCCATGACTATAGATGTGACACTTTGGCCAACCGCTTCCATATCATGTGTTATACCAAAATCAAAGCGGACTTTGAGTGGCCTGCGTGATATCTAAAAGGGAAGCCACCTTTTGAAGAGTACCTCGATGGCACCTTTGTGAGTGTGTGTGTGGGGGGGGGGGGGTGGGGGGGGGGAGTCACTTGTTCAAGGCGAGGTCGCGGTTTCTGGAGCTTAGGGGTAAAAATGGGAAAAATGTTTTTAAAAAAATAGATGAATTTAAAAAAAATTGTTACATGGGATATGTCGATGGCCGAGTGGTGTGTGTGGTTCAATATAGTTTCGCTAGGCGAAAACTCCCTCGGCGTGGGTTCTAACCCCGTTATGCCATTGTAAACAAAACCACGAGTTTCAATAAGGTTTTCGTGGGGAAATCCATTTGGGAAATGGTGAGTGTACCAAGTATAACATATGGTACGGAAGTGGTACCTCTAAACCAAAAGCTTTAAAGAGCTTGGGAACCCTGCTGAACAATGAAGGCCGATGGATATCGTGGTCGAGTAATGCCGCAGCACTCGAGCCAATCAGGGTTGAGCTTGGTGGGTGAGGGTTATGGACAGGATAAACTTAATGAAACTCTGTTATCTTAAGTATTTGGTAAATCTCCCCGACAGCCGATGATGTAAACTATAATATTCCAGAAAATTTGGAATTCAAATACAAAGACAGGGTGGATGCTCCAAGTGAGGGAGTTAATAGAAAACTACTCACTGGACATCTCGGACTAGAAGTAGGGACAACCCATGCTAAAAAAAATCGTCAGAGAAAGAGTCATGGAGGACGGTGACCTTAATTGACAGAGGTGATCAAAGCAAAGCGGACTTTGAATGGCCTGCATGATAAAGGGAAGCCACACTTTCAAGAGTACCCCGATGCCATCTTTGTGGGGGCTGGGGATGGGAGGGGGGGTCACTGTTGTTCAAGCTGAGGTCGCGGTCCTAGAGCTTAAGGGAAAAGTGGGAAAACCAGTGAAAAGGAATGCCATATGTGTAATTAAAGCGTGGTGGAGACCCCTTGTACTAGAATGTCCAAAAATACCAGTCTAACAGAATACGATTCACTGGGAGTATAATGGGGAAGTAGGGTAGGCGGATAAAGGACATGTGGTTTGTGGGTGACACAAAGAAGAGGTTTAGTATGCTATCGGAGAGAATGGGAAGAATGGGGCACGGGATGTCATTAAGCAGTTCCTCTCCGAGTGCTGTGGGGAAGGACGAGACGTGCGAATATGGAGGCAGTTGCGAGCATAGGGATAACAAAGGCCTTCTCTTGAGAACCGCGAAAAATCAGGGATCGGCCAAAGTGTTATTATATATTAGGAAATCGTTTGTTGACATTTATTTTAATCATGAAATTCTCCCGAAGTATAACAAAAATGGGAAGTTTCATTGGAAAGCTTTTTCTGAGCATTTGTTCCGGCAAATTGTTTGCGACAGTAGTTGACATAATCCCTTTCGTTTCGATTTTTGAATGAGTGCTGATGATGATTGTCCACGCAAATGTCGCTTGATTGGACAAATACGGTGGGTATATTTCAAAGTGATCTATTCCGTTTACTTGGTTTATCGTGAGCATGCGTAGACACACGGAATAAAAACCAGGTCGTTTTATTGAGTAGTTTATATTCTGGTTTATCATTCTGGATTAAACCAACTAAACCTCCTTGAGAGCAGGGTTATCTGGTTTATCATTCTATTCTCGACATGAGCAGCGGAAGGCACATAAGAGTTCTACGCCTCGCACGACGACAATAAAAAAACATTCAATTTCGAGTGTCAAAAAAGAAATAAACAGTGCAAGGTTCATGAAAAATGCTATAACTCAAGAGAGAGAAACTATAAAAAAGCTAATAACATTTATTTAGCCCATAAAAGCTGCATTTCAAAAATATTCGATTCTCAACTGAAAGGGTATTTTTTTTCTCAGAAAAAAATTGTTACAACTTTCAGAAGATCCTTTTTGGCCATTTTATTTCCATGATAGCAGTCACGCAATTTTTGACACCATCACTGGAAAGTTTCTGATGAGGGCCTTTTAACCATGGGTTTCTAAGATTGTTTAAAAATGAAAGCAGGGATATGTTTCCCACGCTTTGGATGCCCCCCTCCTAACAATACTTCCATGCGTCGCGTTTCCTAGCAACATCAAACGGGTTTATGTGGAATAGTATTTGCATTAAACATATCGTTCTGTTGTGATTTATAAACCTAGTTTAGGTTTACATGGAATAGTAAACTAAGTAAACCGGAATAGTTCACTGAAACCCACCGGTATCACTCGTGAACTCAGCATATGACAACAGTGAGAAATGGTGTTTCCCTTGAACAAAAGGAAAACAGTTTGATCACTTTGTTCAAGAATTGAAGATGCTACCAAGTCGACATGTCTGATATCCTAGTCTTGTTCTTGGATATCCGAAATAACTTCTGACTCACATAGTCATGATATGACTTTTAGTTGTAGATGTGTATCGATTCGGGTTCTGTGTAACACGTCCTTATTTTAATGTTTCACTTGTCTGTGTTATTTAAGATGCTATTTTAGCGAAATTTGTTTACTTTGAAATTCCCACCCCTGATATTCCATAAATTCAAAGTAAATGTACACAAATTATGCATCAAAATATAAATATAGATGTAAGTCAACTCATAGAATTGACAGCAGACCCCAACGATTCCTGGAAGTCTGCTACGGCATTCGTACAATAGCTAATAATAAAATAATGTTTCTGGCCGTGTGCTTAGAGGATTCGAAAGGGTTATCCGGAGTGGATGTTTGTTTTAGACGACAATTGAGCTTCCCTGCACTGATAGAGTGACAATTTATTATTCAAGTTCTCCGTCAGTGTCTATTACCCTTGAACAAGAATTGAATCATCAATGTTGCCCGTATCCCCCAAATGATTCTTATAATTACGTTATTGCGACAGGTGTATCAATCTCTGAATGGTAAAAGCGTTTCATTAATCCATTTTTCCATATGGGTTACCGAACTCTGTCCATTGGGAACAAAATCTAATAATATGAAACATTTGCCATTATAATATCGTGCCTAAAGAAGTTATGTGCCTATTTCCCTGACAACTACATTATTTGTGAGAAGAATTCGTTTTTACTTATTCTTCCGTGTTTTTTGTTTCTGTTCAAGTGAAATATCCCCTAAGTGATAGATCGCAGCATTCTATTCAATCAATTTCGTTTAGTATTAAGGGAAATAATTGTGTGACAAATGGACTATGAATTCCAGCAGACAATTTACTTTCCCAGAGGATACGCATTTTTTGTAATCGTGACAAGAACATGTTGTTGTGTTCATCCTGCCGATTAACCCTTTATCTAACAACCCGCGTACTTCAAACACTTTCAACAAAACCATATCACTTCGTTCTTGGTTGTGTTCGACCTGTCCAACTAGTTCACCTTCGTTCACTGTGTTGTGTTCAGTTCTCTTCGTTCATTTCGATCTTGCTTATGTCCATTTCAATCTTCGTGCACTCGTCTGTTGTTTTGTAGAGGTTGGTTGTACGTTATCATGTTTCTGGTTTTGTCTGCTCAGTTATGTTCTTTCAATTGTTGTTCCATTGTTGAAATACTCTTTTGGGTGCTATCAATCCTTTTTCATACCACCGAATATTTATGTCATGTCACGGAATCCCACATTACGGAATCACATTAGGAAAAACGAGGATTTGGGAAGTTTAGGAAAATTGTTGAGTTGTTTGTGGTGATTCTACGAAATAAACGAGCCAATAAAATGACTGTTATACCAAACAACGCACCTCCCGTCTCCCCCACTCGTCCATTGTTTCGTTCGAACATTCACTCATTCTTTTGTTCAGTCATGCATAAATCAAGTTAATTGACTTTATCCCGATTCCAAACTGAGACGTGGCTGCTGTTCGGCCACCACGTTCCGGTTTGGACTCGGATACTCAGTCAGTACTTGCGTTGCACTGATTATTTTTCTAGTTCTAAATATGAAAATAAACCCGGTATTTATTTATAACGTGATATTATATTTCTGAGTATATCAGAAGAAATATTCTGACTAATCAAACAATCCGTAGTCTGTTATCGGCTTAATTTATCAGCCTGAAAATTTATTAGGGCTGACCTTCAGTGTTCGCCACTCGGATTGCAAGAAATAGATATCGGTCTGGTAGTGTGAAGATTAGAACCTTCACACTTCCGAGCTGATATCTATTTCTTGGAATGATGTGTATGCCCTCTATTATTCAGAAAATCAACTGGTGTTTCTTTTGTCTCAGGCTGTCTCGTGGCTGCTGAGCAGCAGCCACGTTACAACTGGATATTGAATTATATCGCCCTTATTTTTACTTACACTACACATTTATCGGTTTCCAAACGTTTTCGACTTCGCAATCCTATCATCGGAATATTTATGAGCCTCCCTTGTTTTCTCTGCTCGCAGTCTGTGACCAGGCACGACACAGTTCGGATATAAACCCCAAAAAAGTGACAATACTACATCCCAATGATTAATGCCCTCCAGCCCAATTCAAACTTGCAAACCTGTCCCACGAACCAATCTAATAGTGCCATTTTAATTTCATATTAAATTTAAACGCTGTCTCGGGAAAGGACTTGTGACACTATATATACTCTTAACATCGGGGCCTTCTGAAAAGTGAAGGTTCTACAGCAATTGGCAATATTTTCTTTGTTCATGTATCATATTCAACAAAATGCAAATAGTATTTTGTTTATATAAATTTTGTTCTACTGCTAATTGTTGGAGTGTGCCTGTGGGCTCTCTCCAATAATTTGTAACAAGCAAATTTTGAATAACAATTACGACCACCGAAAAAAAATCTGGCCCTCAACTAGCTACATTACCAACCTACATGTATATTTATATTTGCTCAATCTCCAGTGCTCAATATTCTAGTCCCATAGCGCGTAATTCCCTAGTGGTTTCAGTTTGTATTTGACTCTCTGAAATATGAATCCATTTTGTAAACATTTCCAAAACTCGACAAGTTTTTTTTTTTCAGCAAAATGCAAATAAAATTTTGTTTATATAAATTTGTTCTACTGCTAATTGTTGGAGGGAGCCTGTGGGTTCTCTCCAATAATTTGTAGGAAGTAAATTTTGGATAACAATTGAGACTATCAAAATAATCTAGCCCTCAACTTCCTGAATATCCAGCTCATTATAAGCTGAAATACAGTCCCGGAATCATCCATACTATAAGACCGTGTCGCCCCATGGGCGCCGCACGGCTCCACACGCAATGCCTTATTATTGGAGGTGGCGCCGTGACGCGCCTGTGAAACGATATACACTATCCATTTCTAAAATCATCCACGAGATTGTTTCGGCATTTGATAAGGAGGAATCACTTACGCCAGGGGCTTTCTTTCAATCCGTTCTTCAATAGTGTACTTGCTCAACGCGTCTGGTGCTCATATGATGCGGCGATGTGTGAGTCGTCACTGCCGCATCATGTGGCATTTGACAAGGAGGAATCACTTACGCCAGGGGCTTTCTTTCAACCCGTTCTTCAATAGTGTACTTGCTCAACGCGTCTAGTGCTCATATGATGCGGCGATGTGTGAGTCGTCACTGCCGCATCATGTGGGCGCTAGATGTGTTGAGCGGGTGAATTGATGAATTTGGACCTGATGTTTCTTCCTCAATACATACTGTATATTCACGTTTCACCTGTTCAACCCTTCTCTCATGGGTCCAATAAGTTCCATCATTTACTTACTTGCTGTAATTATCCACTGAGATAACCCCCCTCGGAATAAAATATGAACCCAATCATTGTTCATGTATATGCATCCTTTATTCCCATTCCCATTGTGGGTCGTGGCTGCTAGGCAGTGCCATTCCATTTTTAGGTTAACTGCTATTCATTCGACCAGATTTAAGACGTGTTTTTGATTGCACTTGTTGCAAAATGTATGGTTCAAATACATGCCGAGCTGAATATATCTCTGAGATCCCAAAGCATTCATATATATATATAGCCAACTCGGGCAATACTTTGGCCACATGGTATTTTGGTACCAATCGAGAAAAGTGTTTATAAGA
Organism: Pictodentalium vernedei; assembly: GCA_031216915.1. Taxonomy (NCBI): domain Eukaryota; kingdom Metazoa; phylum Mollusca; class Scaphopoda; order Dentaliida; family Dentaliidae; genus Pictodentalium; species Pictodentalium vernedei. The sequence goes on along the minus strand of CM062290.1, from coordinate 64,815,751 downwards.
CAGAAAACTAGTATGATAAATAATGGTAGTCACGATGTAATTCCCAGTGTATGAACTCCGTAACTACAGACACTTATTGTTTTCCACTGTTGTGTGCTTACAGAATCCCCCTTTATGCTGTACCCTCAACCCCGGCACGACACTGGCCCCATGTCGATACTTAACTTATCCCATCCCTGATAGTATAGTTATACCAACTCAGTTTATACCATCCCAGACTCAATAATATACTTTATAGCCAACCCAAACTACCTAACCTACCGTACCACTCTATGTGCACTTGTGCACTGTTCATTTTTGTACTGCTCACTGTTTTTTATGTCTTTTGTTTGAGCAGTGCTCCTTCTCTTGAAAATATGTTGTTGAAACAGGTAACCGCCAGCAAAAAACACTTTATATTGCATCGTCTCCCAATGGCTACATTTATCTCCTTTATAAACTAAATCGCCCAGTCCACAGCCCTACAAACACAATCACGGCGATATATTCTAGTCGGTACATTGATATTTCTACTATTCAAAAACCAAGTGTTCCATCACCCGACTTTGATAACCTCTTTACTACTTTTCTGAAAACGATCATTCATAATGGCGATAACAATAGCTCAGTATAGAACCTCAATTGGAGTTTTCAATGCCGGGTGTTGGAATGCGGATAGTACAAAAAACAAAAACTCCTTCAACAACAACACTGTGCATTTTGTGACGTTATCCGTTCTGTTTTGGCAATTATCGGGAATAACATTGACGTACAGTTTTATTATCCTAACTGTCTTACTTATTGTTGCTGGAGATATCGAATCCAACCCAGGCCCAAATGATTTTACTTCTGATCATCAATCAACACTATCAATCTTCGATTATAATGTTCGTAGTTTACCTTTTAAACTTGCACGGATTGTTGATATTTCAGAAGATTTTGATGTTCTATGCTTCACCGAAAACCACCTGAATGAAGAATTTGATTCAAATGATATTAAAATAGCCGACTTCTCCCTGCCTGTTCGTAATGACAGAGACAACTTTGGTGGTGGCATTGCAGTTTACTTCTCAAATGGGCTGCACTACAACGTTTAACTAATCTGGAATTCGATAATTCTATCATGTGGTTCGAAATCTCTTCGAAGTTATTTCGTTATCTCCTCGGGGTATCATATAGATCTCCCCAGTACTGTGTTCCTAACTACTGGGATCTTCTTGACGGCTCAGTTGAAGAAGCTCTAAATTTAAATTGTTCACTTATCCTCTGTGGCGATTTCAACTCTGACTTGCTAAACAGCCAAGCTAAACTGAACAATATACTGAATCATTTTAATCTAATTAATGTTATAACCAAACCTACACGTATTACATCGCACTCTGAAACGTTACTTGATCCCATTCTCGTAACCGATTCTGTTCGAACTACTGAATCTGATACTATTGACCTTGAATTGTCTGACCACCTCGGATCGTATACCCACGATGCCTTTGACAGTGTATCTCATGAGGCTTTTTATCGCTTTGTACGGAACTACAACCAAGCCGATTTTAATTTAGCTAACTTTCTCCTTGGTCAGGTGGATTGGAACACATTTCTAGAATCTGATGACATAAACCTTATGCAAAACAAATTTGTAAACACTTATCTTGAAATCATCGATAAATGCATACCTCAATCTAAAATACTTATACGTCCAAAGGACAAATACTGGTTCACGTCGGAATTACGTACTGAAATACGTCGACGTGATAAACTTAGGAAAAAAGCCAAGAGAACCGGGGGCGATACTGATTGGATTTTATTCAAACACTGTCGTAACAAGGTCAATAACATGAAAAAGTATTTCAAAGCCCAATTCGAAGAAAAATTGCAAGATAAAATAACTGATTGTTCATCCCTCAAACAATTCTGGCACATCACCAAACATGTCCTCGGCAATCATTCATCCAAATCAATCCCTCCTCTTACCCGCTATCCCAACTCCACTGCCGACATGGCCTTCACCGACGCAGAAAAAGCTAACTTACTGAATGAAACCTTTATAAGCAATGGATTTGTCGATGATCAAAATCATACCCTTCCCGAATTTATTCCTAAATGCACTCGCAATCTCTCAAACATATTTTTTAGGGAACTGCGAATTCGATTGCACTCCCACTGAGTGTCCTCTTCCGCAAATCTCTGGATTTACATAAATTCCTATCTGAATGGAAGAAAGCAGATGTTATACCAATATTCAAGAAAGATAACCCAACAGAAGTGAAGAACTATAGGCCTATTTCAATATTAACGACTCTGGCTAAAATATTTGAAAAACTAGTTCTGAAGTATCTATTTAGTTATTTCCAAGAAAATAAATTACTGTATGAATTCCAATCAGGCTTTCTTCCAGGCCACTCCACAACATTCCAGTTATTAGAACTCTACCATTCCATTTGTCTCTCTCTTGATAAACGCCTCCAGGACCTGTGCAATTTTCTGCGACATTTCAAAAGCGTTTGAGAGAGAGAGAGTCTGGCATAAAGGCCCTGTTTTCAAACTTCGCCAATATGGCATCTCTGGAACCCTTATTGCATGGATTCGGGACTACCTGCACGAAAGAAAGAGTTCTCGTCCAAACTACCTTTTCCGACTATAGACTCACTCAAGCTGGAGTGTCCCAAGGCTCGGTTCTCGGTCAGTTTCTCTTCCTAATCTATATCGATGACATTGCTGAGATCATCGATGCCTTTTCTAGACTGTATGCCGACGATACATGTGTAACTGATAACAACAACAATATTGAAAATCTTACCGTTTCCCTCAATCGAAACCTTGGAAAAATTAACACCTGGTCTCTTCAATGGCTCGTCTCATTCAACCCTGTTAAGACAAAGGCAGTTCTTTTCCACTATGGCAGTAATGATGGAACAGATTATCCCACCTTAATTTTTGATAGTAATCCAGTCTCATTCACTGAGGATCACAAGCACCTGGGTTTAATTCTCCAATCTAACTTAAACTGGGATTCCCAGATAACTGAAATATGCAAGAAAGTCAACACCCGTCTGTCTTTCCTTCGCAAAATGAAATTCATTTTGAACAGAAAAACCTTGGAACAAATCTATCTCACCTTCATTCAACCACTACTTGATTACGGCGACATGGTGTGGGACTGCGCACCCGAATATTTGACTCAGAATCTTGACAGACTTCAGCTTGATGCTGCGCGTATCTTTACTGGCTTAACGCGATCTGTCCTGCTGATCAACTTCTGGCTGAACTAGGGTGGCCCTTCCTTTTGAAGCGACGTGAAAAGCACAAATACTGCATTCTTTTCAAAATTATCAACAATGAAACTCCAAATTACCTCAATGCATTGTTACCCCCTCGAACGCACGATATCTCAATGTATAATCTTCGCAACCCCAACAGATTCACGTATTATCCGTCAAGAACGGAGCGTTTCAAAAAATCCTTTTTTCCGTCCACCACAAAAAGCTGGAACAACTTACCAGACGTGCTCACCGGAGCCGCAACACTAACGGCGTTCAAACAAACCTATGCCCAATCGAACTTGATCCCCAAACCACCTCTTTATTTCCGTGTGGGTAATAGAAAGGCAAACATTTTACACTCAAAACTGCGTAATAACTGTAGCGACCTAAATAATGACAAGTTCCAAAACTATATTCTGGCCAATTCAAAGTGTATGTGTGGTAATCCCTGAAAATGCTCATCACTATCTCCTGGTGTGATCTCGATACTCTGACCCAGGATTACACTACTCGATTCTCTTCGAGATTTTGATATATCATCCGAAACCGATCTCTTGTACGGTAAACCCACACTGACAACAAAACAAAACGAATATATCTTTCTGAAAACCCAAGCGTTCATCCTAGCTAGTGGCCGCTTCAATTGAGTCATTATATTCTCGACTAGCCTCTCTCTTGCACTAGACGAGACGTACTAAAAACGTCACATCCCTCCCCCTTTATCTTGCCATTCAAGAGCTTTCGTTGAGAAAGTCAACAGTGTCCAGCCCTATGTATTCCCTGTGTCGAGACCCTATTACGCACATGGCTGCCTGTTTCAGCAACTTACATATTTCAATTGTAAATAGTGTAAATTCCTATTCGTTTGTGAACCAATCTATATATCTTGTAGCCGCATCTATGTATTGTTTTTTCTGTTGTATTTATGAAGAGGAGTTAACATAAGTTGTATAACTTGTACTCCAATGCTTTTTGCAAATTTATGGCAAATAAAATATGTTTAAACTAACAACGCACCTTATTATTGACATAGGAGGATTCGGGTTGAATCCATGCCAAATAAAGCCCGTTTCGGTTGTTTGTGAAGATTTAATGGTATTGTCGTATTGTTTGTGTTAATTCTACGAAGTATCCGAACCAATAAAATTATTCCTATTCAATCGTGTACACCCTAGGAATTTACCCTGTCCCACTAGAGAGTTTTGTGACATATAGCAATCACGTGCTACAATAGAAACCAAGATGGCCACCCCTTTCATACCAAATGGACGATGGAAACACATATCGTCCTAACAATACGCTCTGGGCATGCGCACACTAAGAGCACGTACCACTATGGACATGATGTCACAAGATGGCCGCTCAAACGGCTACCATGACTGCCAACATGACGTAGATGGATCTCATAACTATGACGTCACTTCCGAGGTTTCGGAACGCTTAGCGCGACCCGGTCGGTTATATGATCTACTACTTACATGGTCAGTCGTACAAATGGTCTATGGTACGCGATCCGATTTATTGGGAGCCCAGCAAGACCAGCTTGGAGAACTGTACTCGTAAATTAAGTAAAAAGTTGGGATGACCCATGTGTCCGACTATTACATGTATTTATCTACAAATACATTTCCATGAGCTTGGAAGTATTTTTAAACTGTAATCCCGACGGTTTGAGGTCCAAACTACTTTATCAAGGCATGTCTTCATAATATTTAAGGATATATTGTCAGTTGTGATTTGAGACATCGCAGTCGGAACAGATCACATTTTACATCCCCAATCGGATATCTTCGTGACGCCTCTGGACGCCAAACTGGATTGACCATATGGTCCACCGGGAAAATGAAAATCAATATCATTCTAAATGGATCTGATTGTATAGACTGCCGGTGTATCGAAATGCTCTCCATGTGGACTGCCATGCCATTGGCAGCCCACATAGAAACATTTCGATATACCAGCAGTCTAGTCTGCATTTGATCGCTCAGTTGTTAGAAAACAGCGTTCTGTCAGTTTGAAATATCAAAATTTTCTCCGATGGTATCGAACAATGGTCGGTTCGATTGGTACAAGCCCACCCCCCCCCCCCCCTTCAGTGCAAACATTTCTCCGAATGAGCGACGAAGATGATATAAATAAACCATTGATATGTCCTCTATGTGGCCTGCAATTGAACGCCCAGATTCAGTGAAGCAGCGTCCTTTCAGCTCGCAAAAAAAACAAAATTTTTTCCGGGTCCGGGTCCCAGCTTGGTGCATTTCCCGGTAACTTTTCTTGACCCCAGTGGTGGCGCCAGGGGGGGGGGGGGGGCAGGGGGGCTACATCCCCCCCCCCCCCCCCGTCGGAGAGGTCCAGCCCCCCGTCGGAGATTTTTAGTCAGTCCGTCGGAGAGTCTCGTAAACCCGACTTTCACGAGAAATTTCCGACAATCGAATGTAGATATCTCGTCTTGTCAGTCTCGAACCCGTGCAGCACTGGAACTTTGATAGAGAATAGTGATTCTCACGAAATTCCTTAATGTCGTTCGTCAAACTGGCTTTATAGATGAAATATTTCCCGACCTTATTATAATATGTTTACTTTAACCCTTTACCTAAGGTAACGGCCAAAACCGGCCAGCGCTATTCTCAAAAATCGCCAATTAATTTTCATTATTTTTTTCATTTTTTTGTCTCAAAAACATAGGTTATGACTCCTCGTTGGAACGAGCTCGTCGAGCTCGTTCCAACGAGGGGTCATAACCTATGTTTTTGAGACAAAAAATGAAAAAAATTAGTTATTCAACAATTATTTTTGCAAGTGTCGTCTGCTTTTCAGGTTAGGTAAAGGGTTAAATAATGAACAAACATACTCAATTTGCTTCTATTTTGGTTCTCCAATTTACCAATTTTCACTCATTTTCCTTCGTTTGGGAGGTCAAATGTTATAGCCCCCCTGTCGGAGAGGTCAGCCCCCCCCCCCTCCCTATCGAGAAATCCTGGCTCCGCCCCTGCTTGGCCCAGTCCGCCCGTGCTGGACGCAAAGCAGAAACTGAAACCACAGTCTTAGCTTGGGGTTAGTTTAATCTACCTCATCACAAATGCATCCCCACTCGACGAGATAGAACGATGTAGGCATTCAATCTATTTTATTATATGCTAGCCTGTGAATTATTGGAAATTATCTAAAAGATAGTTCTCGGTATCCATCGATTTGATGGATAACGAGGAATATCCACCAGAAGCTCTCTAAATGATTAGAACAATTAGCTGGTTAAATTATCCTGGTCAAGTGGGGCTACTTTTTGTTTTGAGTGATTTGGCTAGTACAGGCTTGAAAGAACGATCAGCTGATCTTTGTTTTTGTTTTGAAACGCACGTGTTTGTAGTCGAATTTGGTTGAATATTGCGTAGTAAAATGTCGCGTAGCGTAAAATAAAAAGCAAGTCTACGCTGTTTCATTGAATATCGGAACCTGAAAATATTATTCGTGTGGACCTGCAAATATTATTCATGTGAACCTGAAAATAGTATTTTTCTCTCGCCCAAGCGCTCGTGAAAAATAAAACTTTCAAGACCACACTCATGAGATAATTCCCGATATTCACTAACATAGCGTAGATATCCTTTGTTTTCTTTTATATATTCTTTCAAATCTTGGAGTAAAATGTAAACCCATTCTTCTTGAATAATAATATTCATAATAACTGGAGGTCTACTGAAGATCGCAAAGCTAATCTCAAGATATCATTCAACGAGGCAGGGCCAAGTCCAATTTTTCCTACCCAGGGAGAAAAAAATCACTTAATATTAACCTGATACAAAGAAATTCATTTTTAATATTTTCTGGTGCTCGGTCGGGTTTAACATCGTAAGGTTGAATACTGAATATTGTTCAATAATGTGAATAAGAAAGTGACATTGAATACGGTACGTTTTCCTTAGGACGCCTGTAAATGTAAAAGCGGCATCTCTTCATGGGCGGACTGGGACAAGAAAAGAATCCGGAAATGAAGCATGGCGGACCTCGGATCCGGAGAAAATTGTCCTTTTTGTACTGAACGAACGCTGCTTCCTCGCATCTGAGTGATCAATGACAGTTCACACAGAGGACATTTCAATGACATTTTTACATCATCTTCAACACTCATTCCGCAAGAATGGTATCAACAAGGGATGGGGTGTGAGGACCGATCGGACCGACCATAATTCGGCCCAGTGGATGAAACTTTTGATTTTTCAAAATAACGTAATGCTGTTTCCTTGCATCTGAGCGATCAGTGGCAAACTAGACCGCTGGTATATCGAAATGTACTCTATGTGGCCTGCCTTTGGCAGTGCACATAGAGAACATTTCCATTTTCCGTTATTCTGTGCAATCAGATATTTCGCCTGTTGAGCGTTTTCACGAAATTTCACGCACCATCGGTATTGGGCTGCATCAATTTTGGGGGCCCAAAGGGCCACCCAATAGGGGGCCCACCGGAAATTTTCCCCGAGGACCATACAGCCAGTCCGCCTCTGTATCTCTTCCAGTTCCTTCGGCTGGGTTCTCGGCAAATGGGGAGGTATGCAGTGTTACATGTAAAAACATGAACAAACGTTTAAAATGACGTTAAATAGAAAAAATCCCAAGCATGTGTTCTTTTATTTTTTGAGCTCTACAAAATAATAAAAAATTCGTAAAAATCGAACGCATTTAACCCTTTACCCAACGTAACGGCCAAAACAAGCAAGCGCTTTTCTCAAAATTCGCCAATTAATTTTCATTATATGTTCATTGTTTGTCTCAAAAATATAGGCTATGATCCCTCTTTGGAACGATCTCGTCGAGCTCGTTCCAATAAGGGGTCATAACCTATGTTTTTGAGACAAAAAAAAAATAGTTATTCAAGAATTTTGTTTCCAAGACTTAACCGTTGAGAGTTTTCCAGGACAGCAACGCATTTTATAGATATAGTTTTCGTCGAAGATAATGTCCCAAAATTTAAGAAGGATGGGCTCCCAAATTGGCCCGAAAGTAAAAGATTAAGAAACAAAACCATAAAACTTGCATCACGCACATTGTAGATCGAAATATAATTAAAGTAAAAATGTTGTTGACAATTTCAAACGAAAGGAAATCGGTATGTGAAGTGTCAAAGCTGTGCCACTTATGACTACGGAGTTGTTCCTGCTACAAAATTAGTCTTTTTAATGAAAAGTGCCCAAAATGGCATGTGGTTCTTTTGAGAAATGTTTTATGCCCCCGCGACGAATAGTCGAGGGGATGTTGTTTTACCCCTGTCCGCTCGTCCGTCCTCATCTAGGGTACCTTTTTTGTCCGGCTAACTCCTCTGAAAGTTTTCAATCTAGGACATATTTTTATCCCCGCATTTTAAAAAATGCGGGGAATTGTCATGATCTCCGTCCGTACGTCCGTACGTCCGTACGGCCGTACGTCCGTACTTCCGTACGTCCGGTTTTGTAATTCGAAACGCAGTAACTTTCTACAGTTGTTCGATAGGGTCTGTGCAACCCACAAATACAACTTTTAAATTTTTGTGCCACCAGGTGGCTTCTGTGGAGCCACTTAAAAAATGCGTTATTTTTTCACTTTTTTTGCTGAATAGTCCTAACCTATGTAATTCGGAGTTCTAAAATTACACTAGGGTGTTGCTAAATGATCTGTAGATATGTAGGAAGGTTTCGGATTTTTCGGGTGCCACGTGGCTGTGCCACCGTAGCCACTTTTGTGTTTTCTTAGACCGTTTCCGGCATAAGGCTCGTAGGATATGTAATTCGAAATGCTAAATCCATGCTCAGATGTTGCAGTAGGGTCTATAGATGCGCACGAAGGTTTCGGATTTTTCGGGTGCCACGTGGCTGTGCCACCGTAGCCACTTTCGTGTTTTCTTAGACCGTTTCTGGCAAAAGGCTCCTAGGGTATGTAATTCGAAACGCTAAAACCATGCTCAAATGTTGCAGTAGGGTCTGTAGATGTGCACGAAGGTTTCAGATTTTTCAGGTGCCACGTGGCTGTGCCACCATTGCCACTTTTGTGTTTTCTTAGACCGTTTCCGGCGAAAGGCTCCTAGGGTATGTAATTCGAAACGCTAAAACCATGCTCAAATGTTGCAGTGGGGTCTGTAGATGCGCACGAAGGTTTCGGATTTTTCAGGTGCCACGTGGCTGTGCCACCGTTGCCACTTTTGTGTTTTCTTAGACCGTTTCCGGCGATAGGCTCCTAGGGTATGTAATTCGAAACGCTAAAACCATGCTCAAATGTTGCAGTGGGGTCTGTAGATGTGCACGAAGGTTTCGGATTTTTCAGCTGCCACCTGGCTGCGCCACCATTGCCACTTTTGTGTTTTCTTAGCCCGTTTGCGGCAAAAGGCTCCTAGGGTATGTAATTCGAAATGCTAAAACCATGCTCAAATGTTGCAGTAGGGTCTGTAGATGCGCACAAAGGTTTCGGATTTTTCAGGTGCCACGTGGCTGTGCCACCGTTGCCACTTTTGTGTTTTCTTAGACCGTTTCCGGCGAAAGGCTCCTAGGGTATGTAATTCGAAATGCTAAAACCATGCTCAAATGTTGCAGTGGGGTCTGTAGATGCGCACAAAGGTTTCAGATTTTTCAGGTGCCACGTGGCTGTGCCACCGTTGCCGCTTTTGTGTTTTCTTAGACCGTTTCCGACGAAAGGCTCCTAGGGTATGTAATTCGAAATGCTAAAACCATGCTCAAATGTTGCAGTGGGGTCTGTAGATGCGCACGAAGGTTTTGGATTTTTCAGCTGCCATGTGGCTGTACCACCATTGCCACTTTCGTGTTTTCTTAGACCGTTTCCGTCGAAAGGCTCCTAGGGTATGTAATTCGAAACACTAAAACCATGCTCAAATGTTGTAGTGGGGTCTGTAGATGCGCACGAAGGTTTCCGATTTTTCAGATACCACGTGGCTGTGCCACCGTTGCCACTTTTGTGTTTTCTTAGACCATTTCCGGCGAAAGGCTCCTAGGGTATGTAATTCGAAACGCTAAAACCATTCTCAAATGTTGCATTGGAGTCTGTAGATGCGCACGAAGGTTTCAGATTTTTCAGCTGCCATGTGGCTGCGCCACAATTGCCACTTTCGTGTTTTCTTAGACCGTTTCCGGCGAAAGGCTCCTAGGGTATGTAATTCGAAATGCTAAAAGCACGCTCAGATGTTGCAGTAGGGTTTGTAGATGCGCACGAAGGTTCCGGATTTTTCAGGTGCCACGTGGCTGTGCCATCGTTGCCACTTTTGTCTTTTCTTAGACCGTTTCCGGCGAAAGGCTCCTAGGGTATGTAATTCGAAACGCTAAAACCATGCTCAAATGTTGCAGTGGGGTCTGTAGATGCGCACGAAGGTTTTGGATTTTTCAGGTGCCACGTGGCTGTGCCACTTTTGTGTTTTCTTAGACCGTTTCCGGCGAAAGGCTCCTGGGGTATGTAATTCGAAATGCTAAAACCATGCTCAAATGTTGCAGTGGGGTCTGTAGATGCGCACGGAGATTTCGGATTTTTCAGCTGCCACCTGGCTGCGACACCATTGCCACTTTCGTGTTTTCTTAGACCGTTTCCGGCAAAAGGCTCCTAGGGTATGTAATTCGAAATGCTAAAACCATGCTCAAATGTTTCAGTAGGGTCTGTAGATGTGCACGAAGGTTTCCGATTTTTCAGGTGCCACGTGGCTGTGCCACCATTGCCACTTTTGTGTTTTCTTAGACCGTTTCCGGCGAAAGGCTCCTAGGGTATGTAATTCGAAACGCTAAATCCATGCTTAAATGTTGCAGTGGGGTCTGTAGATGCGCACGAAGGTTTCGGATTTTTCAGGTGCCACGTGGCTGTGCTGTTGCCACTTTTGTGTTTTCTTAGACCGTTTCCGGCGAAAGGCTCCTAGGGTATGTAATTCGAAACACTAAAACCATGCTCAAATGTTTCAGTGGGGTCTGTAGATGTGCACGAAGGTTTCAGATTTTTCAGCTGCCTAGTGGCTGTGCTGTTGCCACTTTCACATTTTCTTAGACCGTTTCCGGTGAAAGGCTCCTAGGGTATGTAATTCGAAATCCTAAAACCATGCTCAAATGTTGCAGTAGGGTCTGTAGATGCGCACAAATGTTTTGGATTTTTGGGGTGACACGTGGCTGTGCTACCGTTGCCTCTTTCATGTTCTCTTAGACCATTTCCGGCGAAAGGCTCCTACAGTATGTATTTCAAAATGGTAAAACCATGCTCAAATGTTGCAGTAGGGTCTGTAGATGTGCACACAGATTTCGGATTGTTCAGGTGCCACGTGGCTGTGCCACCATTGCCACTTTCGTGTTTTCTTAGACCGTTTCCGGCGAAAGGCTCCTAGGGTATGTAATTCGAAACGCTAAAACCATGCTGAGATGTTGCAGTAGAGTCTGTAAATGCGTAGGAAGGTTTTGGATTTTTTGGGTGCTAAGTGGCTGTGTCACCGTTGCCACTTTTGTGTTTTCTTAGACTGTTTCCAGCGAAAGGCTCCTAGGGTAAGTAATTCGAAATGCTTAACACATGCTCAAATGTTGCAGTAAGGTCTGTAGATGTGTACAAAGGTTTCAGATTTTTCAGATGCCACGTGGCGGTGCCACCGTTTTTCTTTCGTGTTTTCTTAGATCATTTCCGGCGAAAAGCTCCCAGAGTATGTAATTTGAAATGCTAAAACTATGCTCAAAAGTTGCAGTAGGGTCTGTAGATGTGCACGAACGTTTCGGATTTTTGGGGTGCCACCGTTGCCACTTTCATGTTTTCTTAGACTGTTTCCGGCGAAAGGCTCCCAGGGTACATGTATGTAATTCGAAATGCTAAAACCATGCCCAAATGTTGCAGTGGAGTCTGTAGGTGCGCACGAAGCTGTGTCACCTGTGCCACTCAATATGATTTTAGTGTGTCATACAATACATTTCTTCTTTGTATCAAGCATTCATACAAAGTCAAGGATGCAAATGCGGGGATACACTATAGTGTGCTTTGCACACAAGTGACACCATCTAGTTTTATTTCACATCATGTTTGTACTATTACCAGATGTGTTCATACTGTCAGGATTTTGATTTGCTTCAATATTTCACAAAATTACAGGTTGTTGAACTTGGTCAATTGTTTGTAGAATATGACACTTTGTGGAGGCACCATATGTGTCTTACAGACAAAGCTCGTGTACGAATGACAAATCAGTTTGCTCTTCAATCTCCTGTGCCCTTGTGTTGTGGGGAATGCTTCAGTCGACTTTTTTGTTCTCTTATCAAATAGGAAATGTACAAGATCCCTCGCAAACGCGTTTCGAAAGCTTGCAGTGTACTTTCATTAGTAGCGTTAACAAATCGTAACCATGCACACGCTTATATTAGACAATTGCAAGATACAGATTTTTTATCAGGGGCCCCCGTTGTATTTGGGTAATTACGGGCCCAATACGTACTTATGGTAAAATAATATGATGTACCATTTTTTGCAGAGACTCGCATTTCCCACGTGCCGAGAAATTGCATCAGACAGTAACAAAATTGCAAATTTTCGCCGGTGACAAAACCCGGTCGAGAAGTTTCGAGTGTTCGGCAATCGCAGTTCAGACATTGCCTCCCACACGATTTTTCAGGCTGATGGCTCTCACATCCAGTGGGATAAGAGGAGCTGTTGGGAGGACGGATCGGCGCTGTCTCACGAAAGTGAATTGATTAATTTCCTACTTGCATTATGGTGGAAACATAGCAGATTGAAATGTTGATATTTCGTCAGCAGTGTGCAGACTGTTAACGAGATTTCAAGGTTTCACGTCTGGCATATTACTTGTTTTTCCACTAAAAGTCCAATCTTGAAAGCCTGGGCATTCCACTTCAGTATAAATAAATGGCAAATAACTAATCTCCGATCGTGAAGCCTTTCCGATTTTCGCTCGATCTTCTATTTTAATTGCTTTTATCGATTTTGAAATCTGAGAAAATATTTCTGGGGGGTAATGGATTCTATAAGCATTATGAGAAGTGCAAATATGAAAACCGATGAACAGCCAGCGGATATGTTTACTAATTTCTTCAGATGTGTTTACAGACAAGGCAATTGATTTTTTTCTTGGGGGGCTTCTCTGTAACAATAAAAATATCATCACCACGCCATCCTATTAAAGTTATTTCCAGGGTAGGTGAACAACTGTTTCGACCTACGACGGTAAAAACTGACGATGGGTGTTTTTACGGGTCGCAGTCACATGATAATACATGTTCCCCATCGCGCTTTCGTCTTCTAAATCCCTCATTATTGCGAATGGGTCTACAGCTCGTCCCCTGAGTTCCAGTGTGTTCTATGTGCCTACAGGCACATAGAACGCATTGGAACTCAGGGAGCGAGCTCTCTTCCGTTCTTAGTTGTGTCGTCGATTGCAAATTTCCTATAAATACGAACTGCGTTTCATCATGGTGCCGTCTTCAGTGTTCACGCTGTCGGGTACCAATTTAACCAATTACTCAAGAATTTCATTTGGCACAAAAATCTTCGTTAGCTAAAAGTTTGGGACCAAAAAGTTTCTTTCACTTGTGAAGGAAAGATATTGCGGCAGTGAAGGGCGTGATCGATGAAGAAACGGAAAAAATGTATATAATTACGTCTTTTGTCAATAAGGCGTTTGAAAATGAGTTTGGATAAACTTTTAACGTAGACTGACCGTAAGTGGTAATAAAGCAATGATATTTTATTCACCGGTATACTAAACAAATGTAAAATTGACAAATATGTGTAAATCTGCAATATCCAAGTTTACAGTAATACAGCACATACACACCCAGACAAAATATAATTGTATACTGGCAGGAAAAGGCATATCCAGATTGGCTGTCTTCCTGCCTTTCCCCAAGGAAGAAGAGAAAAGTGAGACAGAATAAGAAAGATAAAGGTGAGGATAAACAAGGCATGTACAACATTGTGCATTCACAGTACTGTTTGTATTAAACTTTCACCGTGTACAGGGTGCTAACGTCCATTCTAACCTCTCCGTGTGGTGCACATGATGGCTGGACATCAAAGGCAACCAGGCGCCGCAGAAATAGCCCCAATCAAACACTAAATTACTTTTCAACACATCCACATAATTGTGTATATGTTTGACGGAGACTAAGTCAAGGGACTGCCTTTGGACAAGCTCCAGACTGATTTAGGTCGAGAACATTAATACACAAAGGACAGTGTAACAAAAAACGTCCGTTGTGTATTATATCCTTGTCGACCATTAAGGAATAACAGGAGCTGGACTGGATCGCAGAGGCTACACTTATAAATGGAGGTAGGGCTAGACAGCACAGCTGGGACAATAAGGACTTGAACAAGATATGTTTTTCTCGTAAGAGGAAATAAATTTAGCTGTTGACTTCTTTTTTAATTCTCTCCTGTTGGTTTGTTTCCGAAGGTCAATGTCAAATTCATTCCACAATTTAGATATAGAGCGTTTTAGTCCTCCTTTCTATGGTTACGAATGTGACCTGTTTGGCGAGTATTCATAAAAGTTTCGTTGTTCACGGTGGAAAGAAAGTCATCAAACGATCCTGGCAGATTCCCACTGTGCCAATCAAACACAAAAAGGGAAGCATGTAATTTATATAAATCTTGAATCTTCAATATAATCTTTGATAAATATGGGGTCAGCATGTGCATTATATTTTTGGTTGTTTATAATTCTTATTGATCGCTTCTGTAATTTAAAGAGACGATTACAGGTTTTTGAGCCCCCCCCCCTCCCCCCATAATGGAATTCCATAAATCAAGTGGTTTTGTATAAGTGAGAAATATAGAGTTTTCTTGACTTTGTGTGGCCAAACTTTCTTTACTTTGTTGGGCGCGCAGTTGGCAAGAGCAAATTTCGAGCAAATATGCGATAGGTGTGCCTTATAGGAAAGGTTTTCATCAAGACTTATACCAAGGAATTTTACATATTTTTCATTCTTACTATAACCAGCTTTAGTAATAACTTCATTGTTTATCCGTGTTTGTTGGAATGTGACATTCTTGTCTTTGTGGAATGGGTTAAGTATGATGTATTTTGTTGTTTTTTGCGTTTAGTACTAAGTGGTTGGCAACCCACCAGTCAATAATATTTCGGAATTTTTCATTAAAATCCAAGACTAGAGGGTTTTTATCCGCACCAGATTGGTATACTGAGGTGTCATCTGCGAACGATTAGAGGTACATCTTTGTTGACTTATGTATATCGTTTGTATATACGAGGAGGAGGATAGGGCTGAGGATGGAACATTGAGGAATCCACATGTTAGTTCATCTATACTGGATTTACTGTCTCCAGGAGAGACATATTGAGTCCTACTATGGAGATAGCTATTAAACCATTTGTTTGCATTACTTCTTATACCGTAATAGTTTAGCTTTTTAATTAATATTTCACGACTTATGGTATCAAAGGTTTCGAGGGATCCAGGAATAGGGCTATCGTACTTTCTTTACTGTCTTTGTTGTCCTCGAGAGCCATATATATTTAGCAGTTGCTTAATCGGATGTAAAGTACTATGTCCTTTCCTGAACCCGTATTGGTGTTGGTAAAGAATATTAAATTTATTTAGGAATTTTAGGAGACTTACGGATATGAGTTTTTCAAGAATTTTGGAAAATACGGGAAGAATGCTGATCGGCCTGTTGTTTGGAAACTCCTTCTCGTCTCCCGATTTAAAGACAGGTATTACTTTGGCAATTTTCATCCTGTCGGGAACTTCCCCCTTACTGAAGGAAGTATTTGTAATATGTGCAAGTGGATCCGCAACCAAGTTTATTGAGTGTTTAAGGATGGCGGAAGTAAGATTCTCACAGTGTTGACTTAACTTCGGCCTCATAGCATTTAGTATCCTTGTAATGGCAGAGGACGATGTTGGTGTGATGAATAGGGCATCGCAGTGTGGATCGTTTAGGGACTCAGTAAATAACTTGCGCTGTTTGGGTGTTAACTTGGAGGTTTGACTTCCCATATTAGCGAAAAAAGTATTAAACTCCTATGCAATCTTATTTAGATCATATATTGTCTTGTCACCATGATGGAATAGTGAAGGCAAGTTACGTTTGCTTTTGTTTATGTTTAATGCTTTATTTAAGATTACCCATGTTTTCCGCATGTTATTCTTATTTTCTAGAAGAGTTTTTTTCATAACACATAGCTTTGCTTTGTTTTTTAATTTTGTTTAATAGCTTACAGTAAGTTTTGTAATTCTCGATATTCAATTCTGTGGGAGATCTTTTAGTTTTTTGTGTAAAATTTTGCTCTTATTATTGGCAGAGATAAGAAGTCCTTTTGTCATCCTATGTGTTTCATTACCTATGGCGATGCAGTTGTTTTGTCGGCGGAGGTTCAAATCCCACCCCGTGCACCTTAAATTTTTGGTCAACTAAATGAAGATCGTTCCGCGTTAATAATATTATATCATCGAATCGCTAAATATAAGGCCAAATTTAAAAAAAAACGGGAGCACTGAATATTACATGTGGAGTTCAAAATTCTGTAAGGTGCAACTCAAACCAATTGTTTGCATTACCTCTTATCCCATAATAGTCTAGTTTTTTAATTAATATTTCATGACTTATAGTATCAAAGGCTTTCGAGGGATCCAGGAATAGGGCTATCGTACTCTTTGCGATCTTTATTGTTCTCGAGAGCCATATATTTTAGCAGGTGCATAGTGGGATGTAAAGTACTCTGCCCTTTTCTGAACCATATTGTTGTTGGTAAAGAATGTCGAACTGATTCAGGAATTTTACAAGTCTTATGGAAATGAGTTTTTCAAGAATTTTGGAAAAATAAGGGGGAAATGCTGATCGGCCTGTAGTTTGTATGTAAACCCCTTCTCGTCTCCCGTTTTAACGACAGGTATTACTTTGCAATGTTCATCCTTTCGGGAACTTTCCCCTGACTGAAAGAAGTATTCATAATATGTGCGAGTGGAGCCTCAACCAAGTTTATTGAGTGTTTAAAGATGTTGGTAGTGAGATTTTCACAGTCTTAACTTAACTTTGGCCTCGTGGCAGTTTCAATCCTTGTAATTTTAAAAGGCGATGCTAGTGCATGAATTGGGTATTGTGGTGTGGATCATTCACGGACTCAGTAAATAACTTACGCTGTTTGGTTATTAGCTTGGAGGTCTGATATCCTACATTAGCAAAAAAAAAAAAAGTATTAAACTCGTGTGCAATCGTATTTGATTCATATATTGTCTTATCACCAAGACGGAATAGTGAAGGTAAGTTACATTTCCTTTTGTTCATGTTTAATTCTTTATTTAAGATTTCCCATGTTTTCCGCATATTATTATTATTTTCTAGAAGAGTGTTTTCATAATTCATCGCTTTGCTTTGTTATTTTTAATCTTATTGAATAGCTTACAGTAATTTTTGTAATTCTCAATATTCAGCTCTGTGGGAGCTCTTAAGTTTTTTTCAAGAAAATTTTGTTCTTATTATTGGCAGATAAAGCATTGTTTTTTCTTCAACAAAACATTGCAGGTTATCAACTTCTACAAAAGGCTGCATGTAATTTTAATAAATAGATTAAATTAAATAAATACTTCATACCGTCGCGACCTGCAGGTCGCGACGGTATGAAGTATTTATTCAATAAAATGCAGCCTTTTGTAGACTTGCGACCTGCAAAGCCTAGTGGAATAACAGTAATAAGTCGATTAATCTGCTGTCATCTAAGTGCAACAACAGGTGTATGTACCACCATCATTCAGACGATTAAGTGACCTGATGGAATAGATATAACTCAGGCGGTTGCCCTTTTCGCCTCCCGGGGATTTCCTCAAAACTTTCGTGTTCTGTTGGATTTTACCAATTGTCTGTTCACTCTTGAAATAATTGACTGCTCATTTTTCAAAACTCGGGCCATTTATTTGGGCCAGATAGCGAGGTACACCCCTACCCTTCCATTTGCATTTTGGTACCACAAAACTTTGTTTGGCACTAAAATACCCAGAATGGCTAAAATGTGGCACCAGACAAGTTCGGCCCAGTGTGAACACAGACCGTCTTGAAACATGTTGGTATGGAAAATGGCCGGATCCTATTCATAATCCTCATTTTGCAGGTGACAGTCTGCTTATTTTCTGGCTTGTGGCCAACAGCATACTCTGACTCTAAAGATAGTCGATAAGGGCTTTGAGAAAAAGACGAACAAAGCTTTGAGTAAAATATTAACTGCTTCGTGTTTTTTTTGCAAATAGAGAATCCTACGTGCAGTTTGGCACTATCCAAAATTACATTATACTTCTTGAAAAGCTGGTACAGTCGCTATATGTGTAGGGTTTGTGGATATAGTGCAAGGAGGTTACACTGCTGGATAATTGCCATAAAAAGTTGACTCTGCAATAACTGGATGGCTAGATAATTGCCACGAAAGATAAAGAATCAGCATGCCATTATTTCCGATAACCAAGTCGATTTTTCGGAGTATTAATATTATTGAACTGGCGCTGCAATAGTGTTCTTGTGTGTTCTAAAGACCATTGTCGTGAGTTGGTACTATCAGAGGAGGGAAACAAGACAAAAGCTTTTAAAGTTATCTTACACATACCAAACAAAAATCGTCATTAAAATAGACTTTCGATAAAGTTACCCCCCTTGAAATTGCCAAACGAGCGAGGAAAGTCCAAGTAAGAAGCAAGTAGTTGTTGAGAAAACAGCAATAGAAAATAAAGTCAAGTTTCCCTTTGTTACTCTTAATAAAAGAAAACAACAGATAGCCCTCTGAGCTGTCTGTTGTTTTCGTTTATTAAAAGTAACAAAGGAGAACTTGATTTCTCATAGCAAGCTAAAAAGAAGCAACTAGTCCACAGGAAAACATAGCAGATCACACCTCCCAGACTTTTATATTAATGGGAAGGATAGTGTGTGTTTTATATGTCACGATGCGCACACTGTTGATATAATGAACAGAAAAAAAGTTGCAGATTATCAAAAGATGGTGAAAAGGTCATTTTCTTATTTTTTCAGTGTGTTTCAAGAGAGATTAACCCTTTACCTAACATGAAAAGCAGACGACACTTGCAAAAATAATTCTTGAATAACTATTTTTTTTCATTTTTTGTCTCAAAAACATAAGGTATGACCCCTCGTTGGAACGAGCTCGACGAGCTCGTTCCAACGAGGGGTCATAACCTATGTTTTTGAGACAAAAAATGAAAATATTTTGAAAATTAATTGGCGATTTTTGAGAAAAGCGCTGGCCGGTTTTGGCCGTTACGTTAGGTAAAGGGTTAATAGTCAAACGTTGATACTGATGGGAAGAAAATGGTAAAATATAGCTTCTGTATTTTGATACTACTGTACGGGGGCACGGTTGAGTCGCGATAACCTGTTCTCGTCAGAACACCGAAGTTAAGCAACGTCGAGCGCGGTTAGCAGTTGGATGGGTGACAATTTCAGCGACTGATTCGCGTTTCCGTGTTGTGTCCTTGGGTAGGGCACTTAACCCCGATTGCCTACATGGGGGCACGATGACGCTGTGTACTAAGGCGTACTGCACGTCGATGGTGCGTATGTCTTCAACCAATCTAACCCTGCCTGTCCCGCGGTGCAGAGTTCAAAGTTACGATGCTGGAGAGCTGACAGCTGCTCGTCGGTGCTCGGTGATTCTCTCCGGGTAACCGTAAAACTGTCACCGACATATGACCCTGACTGTTAAAGTGTCCTAAAAACCCTAATAAATAATTAAATAATACTACTGTACAGGAGATACCCGAAGACGCGAAATGAGGCGCACGTCGATTATACAAATTCGATAACATTTAGAAATTTCGATTTTTATATGTCAGACTTAGGACATTAAGGGTAGGGCCCGCGATTTCGAATCTCAAGTTGCTATTCGATTCGATTCGAATCGGCAGCATGACTTTTTTCCATTCGATTTTTTTCACTGGAATACAGCTTGGCGTCAGTCATCTTCGTCGTCTCACGAAACGTGTTGTTCTGGTGGAAATTGCACATAAATACAATTGAAAATAAACACTAAGTGTAATGTCCTCTATCTAAACAGAAACAACGTCTGTACCTATGCCACCAGCCTTGCTAATTCCAGTCTCAAACTACGACTGTAGAAAGAAAATTTAATTTTCTCAGGCAATATCAACGATGAGCTGTCGGTAACAGCTGTCCCCGTGCAGATCCTAGTACCGATTATTCTCGCGCCCATTTCTGTTTTTGTACTACAATCCTTACTGGGTAATATTCAAACTACATCACCATGGCATGCCTTCGACGAAGGCATGCCTTGGTGATGTAGTTGGAATATTTTATTAATCAGGACGTGAGCTATCACTGTTGGAACAAATCAGCTTTTCAGCCCTCTCCCCCTTCCCCAGTCGGTCATTTTCGAGACGTTCCTGATTCGATTCGAGATTCGAATTCGAATAATAGACCCGATTCGATTCGAGATTCGATTCGAAGCGAAATGGGTGATTCACAGGGTCCTATTAAGGGGAGCTAACCTTCCTGTAAATCAATTCCAATGACGAAATTTGTCAGTCATGACTTGTTTTCACTGATAATGCAGTAATATGCAATAGAAAACAGATAATTCTTGTAGACGAAACTTTTTTGATATTCGGGAACACCGGGAGTTAACATTTCAGAAGTTTAGTCTGGCAAAATCGTTATCAATCTTTTCTACGTTTTTTTAAACACTGCTTTTGTAAGTGTTAATATTTCACCGAATTCTAATAAATACTTTTTTTGGACGAGACGATAAAACTGAAAGTCAATAGAAGATATTGTCAAAAAAATCTCTTTGTGTGCTAGAGTTTACGATAAAACAGCACCCCTTCATGAAATTAAATGAAGCATTAAATCAGCAAGGTTATATATCTCTGTGTCAGGATGCCTTTTCTTTTCGAGTTCCCAGTTGTTCCTTGATTAAGCAGTATTTGACATCTTTATAGGGGGTTAGTTATAAAACAGAACTTGATTAGAATCCCATACAAACATAACGGCGTTTTATGTATGAACTGTTTTGTTTGTTATGAAGAAGGTTTTTTAATTGATTTACGACCGACATTTACCCTTCTGAGGCATACATTTTCTTTTTCAAAGGACGAGAAAGAGAGACAGAACACAAAGAGAGGTTTCAGTTTTATACTAGCATTTTTATTTCAAAATTTAATAATAGCATAGCATAATTTCAGTTTAAATTAATTCCGTAACTATTATGGGAAGTGTAAATTATATTTATACTCCCACAAACGTAGTGGGATGGCCAGTCGATCTGTCGATGCGAACAACTTCTACATATCTCAATATATTGCTTGATACTTGGTCCTGACCACGTTCTGTAAAAATACTCTCTTCGTAATTTGGAGCAGTATCGAAGTGTGTTCTGTGCCGGAAATAGTGCCTAACGGGCACGAATGAATCAAATAAATATCCCAACCGCCAGTACAGAGTCCACCGCTGGCTCAACAATCTCAAACTGGTCATTGCCGCATAAACCTTTTCCTTGGTGATATTTCGTTCCACTTGGAGACAGCCTAGTATAAATAAGCCTTTGGCTTGTTGCTGAAGCCAGTTCCATGTTTGTTACCTTTTTTGTCAATTTATGCTTGTTACTCTATAACTTAAACATACTTTGGAAATAAATATTGTTTAAACTAATATAATGGTTTGAAACTTGGTGCGCGTGATCAATACTAAGTGCTGAAGAGCGCGACATCAATTTGCTGCCACTCCATTAAATCATTACCGAGTTCTGGCTCTTCATTTCTATAGGTGCGAGTGCACGGAAAAACCTTCTGGAGCAGACTACGACGTTTCTTGAGATCTTGGTTTGAAATTTAGTGTACTCAACTAATATTAACCTTTTACCCAACCTAACCACCAAAACAGGCCAGCCTATTTACAAAAATCACCATTCAATTTTCATTATTTTTTCCTTTTTTTGTCTCAAAAACATATCTTATGACCACCATTGGAACGAGCTCGTTGAGATCGTTCCAATGATCGGTCATAAGCTATGTCTTTGACGCAAAAAAAAATAGTTATTCAAGTATTTTATTTGCAAGTGTTGTCTGCCTTTCGTGTTAGGTAAAGGGTTAAGCGCAGATGTGCGTGACATAATTTTGCTGCATCTCGATTTAAGTAGTAGTGTGCTAAATTATTTTTGGTCATCAAAATTTGTTCACATGTCTGTACCTTGTTGCAGTACATGGGAGAATTTCCTCAGGCACTCTCCCATAAATTGTCACAAGGCCAAGCCTCACAGACTAAATAAATTCACTTCAAAGATAACATGAAGCAAATTCACGGAGTATGAAGCCTTTAAGTTGTGGCACCAATACCTCAGAATAAAGTCCAAATATAGGCTTCCAGCACCCTACTAGTTTAGTGATACTGTGGTAATGTCTTTTTGCGTCCTCAACAACGTTGGTCGTATATTTTCACAATCGTGTGGAGCGAACGACTTTTACATTTCATACCATATTGTTTTCAACCTTGTATACTTATCCACATCACGTACAGATGTGTATGACACAATTTTATTGTGGTTCTGTTTATTCTTCTTAACGTTATTGCCCTTAAATTTAGTTAAAAATATCAGGGGCCAATACTATAAAACCTTTACAATTGTATTTTCCCGAATTATATTTTCTACCTGTTAATAAACAGTCAAAAATGAATCATTAGCATTTTAAAAGATAAGGCAATTTGCCAACCGGCAAATTGCCAGATCTTCTAAAATGCTAATGGTTCATTTTAACCTATTTAAAGTCATAACTAGAAAATACAATTCTAGAAAATACAATTGTAATAGTTTTATAGTACTGGCATCTAGTGTATTACACTCCAAATGTATGAATCTTTACCTTTTTCATGATTTCGTTTGGAGTTGTCGACCCTTATTACTGCCAGCTAAAAAAGCAAATTAAACCGAATCACATCAAGAGGTGTGGTAATTCGATAACCTAACACATATTTATGAAATCTCGGCGGAGATTAAAACACATCCTTGTGAAATGGAAGTAGGATGTGAACTCTTATTTTGTATTTTCCTTCTGATTAAAACAAAATCAATCTTTGCTTGTTCTGAAATGATGCCAGGTGTGACAGGAATGATAGTCCGTAGGAAAATTAGTCCCTCTGGACTATTATTCCGCGGAATTATAGTCCTAGGTCTAACATTTCTAGGAATAGTAGTCCGCCGGACTACTATTCCTAGAAATGTTAGACCTAGGACTATAATTCCGCGGAATAATAGTCCAGAGGGACTAACGTTCCTACGGACTATCATTCCTGTCACACCGGCATGGTTTTTACATGACAGAAAACATAATAATGCTGCTCTCAATAAGTCTTAGGCCCCTAAGGAAATACTTTTGATTCTCAGAGACCACCGCATTGATTTTTTTCATGCGCATGGGTACATAATATTGACATTTTTCAAATATCACCATTGGTTGTGCAACGAAAATAGGAAATATAAATGCGCAAAATAGTAAATTTTGGGGTGGATGTCAACGGGATCTTGAGCTAAAAAAACCGAAATCTGTATACTGGGAATCCGGTTTCAATAATGGTTTTTATCTTAAAATCAACATGTATTTTGTCTGTATTAACTCCGCAACTGTCGTGTATCCGACCCCCTGATACAGATGTTTGTATCAGGGGGGCGGAAACGAGCACGTTCCTTTCGCGTGAGTTCCACTTTTTTCTTTTTGTTCATCCGTACGAATAAATAGTTCGTTATATATTCGTCTACATTCTTGACTTATCCCCAATATATTGTAAGATAAAAATGATTATTACCATTATGAGGATGTGCAGAATATGTATCCGAGTCTCGCTCGTGATCTGCCCTGAGAACCCGGAGCTCGACTCTGATACATATTTTGTACATCCACATAATGGTAATAATATTTATATCATGTATAATAACCACGAACAAACAGCAGATACAGTGGAATTGACTTTTGTTGAATGTGTGACTGAACAAATTCCACAGTTTAGCCGGAAATACGAAGA
Source organism: Pictodentalium vernedei (assembly GCA_031216915.1). Lineage (NCBI taxonomy): Eukaryota > Metazoa > Mollusca > Scaphopoda > Dentaliida > Dentaliidae > Pictodentalium > Pictodentalium vernedei. The sequence goes on along the minus strand of CM062290.1, from coordinate 64,791,521 downwards.
CCTCGAATTGAACGAAACGAACACGTGCGTTTGTTTTCAGCCTCCGAGTGAAAATGTCATTGTTTTGGGTAAATTTCTAACCATGAGTATGCATGCATTGAATTCCGTCCTCATTCGAGAGATTTTGTCTTTTAGATTTACGTTTGTACGTTATCATACGTCCCGTGCCTTGCACTCTAATATCGAAAAATAAAAACGGCATCTCTATATAACATTTTTCCAGTGATCTGAAATTTCGTTCAGGGTTCATTCCCACTTGACCAATTCCGTTTAGACCAATTCCCACGAGACCAATTCCCAAAAGACCCATTCCCCTTAGACCAACCCAAAATAACTCTATATCAATAGTTTGATATATTTAAAAATGTGTATAAATGTATTTAATGTTATTGATATTCAAGCCTGAAAATACGCAGTCTGTCATTTTGCAGAATGAGGTCCCCAGAGAGAGAATTTGCTGATGCTATCCCATACAGTGGACCAGTTTATCCTCTGGGTACCTCTTTCTGTTTATGTTTGAGACCTAAATTCAGATTGAGGTTCACAGAGGGTAAATTTAGTGATGCTACCCTTCTGTGCAGAAAAGCATCACCAAATTCACCCTCTGGGGGACCTCATTGTTCAGATGATAGTCTGCTTATTTTCTGGCTTGTTGATATTTTATAAACTGTAATGTTATAAACCTATATTTTTGTATGTTATGCGTATAAATATTTTTTTTATCAAATAAAGTGCTTATCAGTAAATAAATGTTTTCTTAATTATCCTTAATCAACCCATAACCAATAACAGTAGGTAGTTGGTCTAAGGGAAATTGGTCTTTTGGGAATTGGCCTAAAGGGAATTGGTCTAAAGGGAACTGGTCTAAGGGGAATTGGTCTAATGAAAAGACACCCCGTTCAGATGTCTGAACTATAAATTACATACGATACACGAGGCTGGATTAAAAAAAAATTATTGATAATGACAAACACAAATATATACAAACTCTTCCCTTGTGTGCATCAAGGGCCATCTACTATGCTTTAGCATTGCAGATGGTCCATTGATGCACTCAACTGACAAAATAGAGATATAATGCAGACAACATTTCTCTCCTTTATCCTTTCTAAGGAGAAATACTGTCAGCTATAAGATGAATCCGAAGAAACCACACCGTAACGGTGGTTTGAGAGCAGTCCTGCGTTTTATCTATCAATCATATAAATTTTGGCCTGAAAACCTCGAGAAACGGTACGTATCACATAATGTGTTCCGATTCCGTATCATATAGACGACTCATTCTGATTCCGTATCATATAGACGACTCGTTTCCGGTAGCGCTACGGGCTATGACAACAGGCAGATGAATACATTCTTTGCGCGTTTCAGTGATCGACCGAACATTATGTCCCAAAAATGTTTAAAAATATTTTAACCCTTTACCTAACATGAAAAGCAGACGACACTTGTAAAAAACATTCTTGAATAACTATTTGTTTTTCATTTTTTTGTCTAAAAGACATAGGTTATGACCACTCATCGGAACGAGCTCGTTCCATCGAGGGGATCATAACCTATGTTTTTGAGACAAAGAATGAAAAAATAATGAAAATTAATTGGCATTTTTTTCGGAATGGCATTGGCCGGTTTTAGCCGTTACCCTGGGTAAAGGGTTAAGATTTAATCTGTTTATGTGACAGAATTGTTAGATAAATGAATTATCATGATAATGTGCATGTCCTGTGATTTGCATCAGATTCTCGGTGGTGTCCAGAATGGGATCACAACTCGCCGGCAAAGCCGGTGTGACAGGAATGATAGTCCGTAGGAACGTTAGTCCCTCTGGACTATTATTCCGCGGAATTATAGTCCTAGGTCTAACATTCCTAGGAATAGTAGTCCGTCGGACTACTATTCCTAGAAATGTTAGACCTAGGACTATAATTCCGCGGAATAATAGTCCAGAGGGACTATTTTTCCTACGGACTATCATTCCTGTCACACCGGCTCGTTGAGATCCCATTCTGGACACCACCTCGAATCTGATACAAATCACAGGACATGCACATTATCATGATAATCTGTATGTATGTCTGTTAATGTTACATTATTTACAAGATAGCTGCACGACAAACACGTTAACGTTAAAGAGACAGACCTAAAGTTTGGTAACGTACGCATGTTTAGTAGTATATATAATCAGTAATGTAAACAATATGATAAGTATACTTTATGCTACCCAACTGAAACACGATGCCTAGATGTAAAATGAAAACACTACTACCAAAGGTGGGCAGTGTCCAAATTAGGAAAGCATCTTTAACATGTCGTCTTAAGCAAAGCGGGGAATCGGGGAGAGCAATCAGTAAGTGTTAAATTCAGAAAGTGGGACAAACGGGAATAAACCCAAGCGTTATTCATGCAGTGTCGGACACACCCCAAAGGCAGCATCACAGCAACAGCTGAGAATGAATTCACGAGAAATACTTGGTTTAAGTATGTTCTTCGCTGTCGATACAGGTTGGAAAAACAAGTTCTACTTTTGAATGACCTATCGAAATGCTTTGAAATTTGATGTTTCATTGATACGGGAATTAAACAAATTGTACTGTTTTTACGCCCAAGCACTTTTGTTTCGTATTTAAAAAACAATGGAAAAAATACGAAAATTATATAAACTACGCACAGGACAGGCCAGTGTCTTTTAGCTTTGAGACACTGTTCTCCATTGACATGGTAGTTCTAAGAACTCCAGACATGGTTTAAAAAGCAATCATGTCGTGGGTTGTAAATTAATCAAAATAAACCAAAATTACGTGTTCCACGACAAGAAGAAGATTAATTGAATTTGTAATCAAGGTACGAGTTGCTTGACATCTGTATATCTCCCAGACAAAAAAAACATTTTACACACTCGCATCACGTTGCATTGAATCAGACAATTCAATTAACAATTACTATGTCTCCATCTTTTGGAGACAAGCCTACACATGCACGTAACAGTCTAACAGACAAACATCTCCTTGTTTCCTTCATCTTATTTCCAGACTCAGATATAGCCTGAAAAATAGACAATATAGGAATACGCTTTGTTGGTTATCTGGATTTAAAGGTAAATAATAAGCGTGATTTTATTTTAGCCCAGTCAGATCTTGCCAGGAAAGGAATGAAAGCTGCATTCAATCTTTGTAAGGCCCTACCTCTAAGAGACATGTCGCCTGAGTTCTAGAATGTCCTATGTCCCCTATGGGACATAGGACATTCTAGCACTCAGGCGACGACATTTCTCCAAAAATCGGGATCAAACTCTTGCGTTCTGTAATTCACCCCATATTAACCTATAATGCAGAAATTTGGTTTACAGGTGTAGCTAAAAGACTTATGGGCTCCAGAGCAAGGGCAAATAAGTCAGGAAAAAACATGAATCTTCTTAAATTACTTGATCAATATGACTATGAACAATGCCAATCAAAATTTGGTAAACAGCTACTTAGTGTCCCAAAAAACACCAGTAACATTGGTTGCATGATGGAACTGAGGCTGTTGCCACTTTCAGCAAATATCATCAATAAAATCAAAAAATACAACGAACACTTAGAAAATTGTTCTGACGACACACTGCTTGGAGTGGCTGTAGCAGAAGACAAAACGTTGACTGGTAAAGGGGTTTTCTCATGGGTCGATACCATTAATTCATGTCAAGTCTTTACTAATGATATGTCTGCTCAAAATAATACTGATATAACTAAAAATTTCTTTGAATCGGCCATGAACTCGTCCCTCTTCGATGACACCAGAACACGAGGTAGAAATGAACTCAGAACGTACAGACTGATCCACTCAAAACCTGTTCTTGCAACCTATCTTTCCTGTTGTAAAGTGAAAATGTACAGAAAGGCTCTAACAAAGTTGCGCTTAAGGTATCGAGAGAGGAAGATATTTTAATCTACCCGAATTTGCTCGTCTGTGTGCAGAGTGCAAGAACATAGACGATGAGCAACATCTTCTTCTCCATTGCAGACTGCTCACTGACGAACGCACCAAACTTGTGGCTGGCTTTCGTAAAATTGATAACACATTCGACGGCAAATCTGACCAGGAGAAATTCAAGTCATTGATGATCTGTGTTGACCCAGAGATCATCAATACACTAGCTTGTTATACTTATAATGGCCAAAAGTGTAAAGGGATATGGAAATTCCAAGTCAACTAAGTCGAAGCCACATCTTGCATTCCTTTAACATTCAGATGGATGATACTCATTTGCTCAAAACACAGTCTCACAGAGCAACTAGTCTCATCAAATTAATTCAGTTTGTAAAAAATTGCATGTTTAACTGTATTCATTTGTAAGATATGTTGTTTTAAAACGTGTTACTTGTTGGACACTCGACCATTATTGGTGTAAGAGTACATATACAATAAATAAATAAATAAATAAATAAATAAATAAATAAATAAATAAATAAATAAATAAATAAATAAAATGTTATTTGTGTTGGAATTTGTTTTTACTCGGGAGCGCCTTAGCTATTTGGTATGGGAACATAGCGACATTACTCCGCTACTGGGGAAAAAACTCTTACCAGGAAATGCATGTGCAGCAGAATTCCCTTGACTATACTAAACCAATGTCTGCACCCACATGTTATACTTCTTACTGTAATTCTTCTCCTTGCTCAAGCTCATCGATCTCTGTTAAAAATATAGGAAGAGTTATCTTTATGCAGCGCACCAGGTACGCTATCACGTTTGCCACTCGTTACGCACCTCATTCGCAACTGAGGTACGCTCTTTCTCCCATAGTTTAGCACTAGAAATCAGGGGTGATGAAAACCGGGTCTTTAATGGACTGCACACGTAAGGCTTGTGCTTCCAGATTATCAGCGTTAACAATAATTTCTACGCCACAACCCAGGCGAACCTGGTAGTAGAGTCCATGTAGGCCTGAGGGGCTCGAGCCATAATCTGCATTCATTACACATCACATACATTAACATTCATTTAAATAAACAAAATTTAATTCCGATGTTTAGACCAAAAGATGAAGAGTCCGTTTGTTTGAAGCTGTACTGATCAAATGGATCGATAAAAAATCAAAACAATCGTTTGGGAACCAGTCTAAATTACATTCGTTATCTCTTCTATTGGGGTTGTTTGTTGACATTCGTTTCGCTGTTTCTCCTCGGCTTTTGTCCGTTCACGCCTTACTATTTGGTGGCTGTTACTGTTAGTAAAGGTATAAGTACAAATTTTGGCAGATTTGCAAAAACAGCAAGGGAGAAAAGTTTTTAAAAGGAGTTCGAAGTATGTCAAGATGTCCGAAGATTTACCGAAATAAAGTTGACCAATTTTGATTTAACGGGATCCGCAAACGAGACGGCCACAGGACTTGGTTAATGTTGTGGTTGGAAATGATTGGGGTTTTTTAAAAAATATTATCTCATTTTTGTTTAACTGTTTTTTGTGAACCGATTTTATTTTGCTTTGGACGTTTTGATTTTCACACGACGCGACAGACGATCGCTAATTGTATAACGAAATTTGGAAACTTTTAGAAGCGTAACTAATGACTCGATGGGAAAGGAACTAGTATAAACGGTGATGGGAAAAAAGTTCCGGCTTGTATAGTTGCCAATCTATTAAATACAAGGGTTTAAAATTTAATGGATGTGTAATAATACCTATTAATAGAGTTGTGTTTGCAATGATATATTCGTCAAAGAAACTTAACATACGAGTGCTGAACATGATGATGGAAGTAGGACCCTGCGAAGCTTCGAGATTCGATTCGATTTCGAATGTTAAATATATATTCGGTTCGATTCGAAATCGGTGGCTCGATTCGGTTCCTCACGAATCTTTTTTACAGGAATATAGCTTGGAATCGGTCATCTTTATCGTCTCACAAAACGTATAGTTCAGATAGAAATCGTACATACATATTGTTGAAATAAAAGACTGAGAGTAACTTCCGATACATGAGCATAAAATAACATCCCCACGCACGCCACCGGCCATGCTGATTCTAATATCACTAGTCCCTACCACAGTTGAATAAAAAATTAAGGTTTCCAAGCAATGTCGACGATAAACTAATCCTTACAGAGTAATATTCCAACTACATTATTAAGGCATGCCTTCAACGAAGGTATGCCTTGATGATGTAGTTGAATTATTTTATCAGTCCGGACTTGAGCCACCACAGTCAGAACAAATCGGGTGTATAGTACCCCAGCCTCATGGGTCATCTAAAAGGCGAAACTGATTCGATTCGAGGTTCGGTTCGATTTCGAATAATAGACGTGATGCGATTCGAATCGAAATGTGTGATTCGCAGGGCCCTACATGGAAGAATGTTTAAATTTTATGAAAAATTAACCATATCGTGGGCAAGATAATAAACACATTCAAAGATCTCCACTTAGGTAAAAGACTGTCACGGCCGCTGATTTGTCGCGGTTCTCGTACGAGAAGGCCTTGGTTACCCATGTTCTACCAACTGCCTCCCTATTCCAGCGCTTCTTCTCTCCTCCCAACACTCGGAGACGAACTGCTTGATGACATCCCTTGCCCCATTCTTCCCAATCTCTTCGATTAGTAGATGGTATTAGTATTGGTAGCATGTGGGTCGGACAGCTCTGGAGATTAATCATTCCACTTGGCAAAGCCGTGGAAAAAGTCATGGCAGAATTTTTACCACAGAATTACCGATTGTTTAGTTCATTTATGTAAATGTGGATTTATTGTATAAATAGTTGACGGAGAAGCATACATATATTTATTTATTTATTTATTTATTTATTTATTTATTTATTTATTTATTTATTTATTTATTTATTATTTATTTATTTATTTATTTATTTATTTATTTGAGTTCTAACGACAATTTCAACAGGTATGACCACCTCGGGTCGGACAGTTTTACGGGTGGAGGAAGCCAGAAAGAACCACCGAGCAACTTTTAGACTCAACACCGTACTAACTCCGCGAAACCAGGGTTAGCAATGGTTGAAGGCAAATGCACCATCGAAGTGCAGTACGCTTTAGTGCATCGCGCCACCGTGTCCCCATGTGGGCAATCGGAATTAAGTGCCCTACCCAAGGACACAATGCTGTTTCAACTGGTCAGGATCGAACTGTTGACCTTTCGGTTTGGCGGGACGTGGCTGGAGGCTTCCAAGTGGGGGTGTAGGGTAGTGGATTTCTAACTAGGGGGGAGACCGTGAGGGGTGTTCCCCCCTCCCGGTCCCTCCCCCTAGTTGGAAATTGACCACCGAGAAAAATTTGGAAAATGAAATGCCAACACCATTATGATAGAATTATCAGGTTGTTGTTGTTTGTTATTATTCTGGGAACTGAATATGTGCTAAACAAATGCTCAAGCTGAGAACTTTGAGCAATTCACACTCTCCTAACATTAAATCACTTCTTATGCTGGAATGACAAGTTTTCGATGTTTCGTCATTATGTAACTGTGAATGATGGAACTAACTCAGGATAACGATTTTACATGATGTGATTTTCTTGAAGTGCATTTGGAGGATTTTTTTTATTACTTTTTGTAAACGTACTATAGACATCTCGTACCGATTGACATCATGCATACTTATGAAGCTCGATATTACTTACACTGTAGTTGTAAATAGTAACAGTTGGATTTTTTGCCGATTTGAAACCGAGTTGGAATTTTGGGAAGTAAGACCTTTAGTGATCCGTCAGGGCCGTATTAAATATTATACTTGAAGACAACACGCAGGAGACACGTCCTTGAATATCATACTTCACCACCTGTAAGTTACCTTGACAATTTATTCTGTTATCATGAAACCTGACAACTTATTCTTAGGGTAAGATGTCTCTCAAAAACACAACATTATCATAAATAATTGGCCAACTTTGAATTTACATAAAGCCACAAATGCAGAAAGTGACATTAAACACCAGAAAATACGCACATCACAGAAAAATCATAAAAATAACTTTCCGCGCCGTATTGAACCCACGAAATGATGTTTGACCTGCAAAACGCCTTTAAACGTTCGATAAAATGATTAAAAATCGATAAGATGTACCCAAACTATGATTATTTGAGCCACCCCAGATTTTTTTCAAATTTTGTTGAAAAATTGTTAGTTTTCATGGATGGTTATTACACTACTGGTTAAGTTTATTACACTACGGGTTATTACACTACTGGTTGATTTGTATTACACTACTGGTTGATTAATACACAACTGGTTAATTTTTATTACACTACTGGTTAATATTATACTGCTGGTTGATTATTGCACTACTGGTTGTTACGGACCCCCCACCCCCCCCACCCCCCTGTCGCCACGTCCCTGATGCTTTGAGCCACCGCGCTCCCTTTTTTTTATCACACGTCCATTTAACTTTAAACCCTTGTATTGAACGGAATCGCCGCTATGACATAAATATTTCTGTATTTAACAGGTGATGTGCAAGCCGGAACTTTTTCCCCAGCACCGTTTATACTAGTTCCTTTCCCCCCGAGTCATTAGTTACGCTTCGAAAAGTTTCCAAATTTCGTTATACACTTATCGATCGTCTGTCGCGTAGTGTGAAAATGAAAACGTCCAACCAAAGGAAAATAAAGTCGGTTCACAAAAAAATTAGTTGACCAAAAATGAGATAATATTACAAAAACAACCATTTCCAACCACAACATTAACGCAGTCCCGTCTAAACTGGTCAACTTTGTTTCTGTAAATCTTCGGACAGCCTGACGTGCTTCGAACTTCTTTTAAAAAAGTTTCTCCCAGCTGTTTTGCAAATCTGCCCAAATTTGTTCTTATATTTTTACTGACAGTAAAAGCCGGCAAATGGTTTTGCGTGAATGGGCGGCAGCCGAAAAGAAACAGCGATACGAATTTCAACAAACACGCCCAACAGAAAAGATGTAACTCAGACTGGTTGTTTTGATTTTTTTATCGATCCATTGATCGGTACAGCTTCAAACAAAACAAACGGAATCTTCGTCCTTGGGTTTAAACATCAAAATTAAAATTTGTTTATTTAGATGAATTTATTAATGCATTGGGTGTGTAATAAACACAGAATGCGACGTGTGTTTGATCGATGGGTGTTTTACATAGATCGTTGGAATGGCGTAGTCGTATTGATATATATGACTACGCCATTCCAACTCGTTATGAAAAATCACCCACCGATTCAAACACACGTCGCGTTCTGTGTATGTACATAAGGATCACCTGGCAAATTCATGTTGCTATCGGGGACAAATGGGGACAACCCCACCAAATATTTGGAAACAACTTCCAACAAGACTCTTACATATATTCGTCTCCCCATTGAGACGTAACAAAACAGTTTAGCACTGTAATCAGTATATGTGACATTTTGATCGAGTGTACCACATATCACCCAGGCACTCAATGATACAACTAACTATTTCCTGTTCGCTTTGATCAGACAAATCATTTTCAGCTTTCGCTCAAAAAGATTAAGGATAGAATCGATATTGTTGGAGAATAATTCCCAGGAGAATATTCTTGTCAGTTTCTTGTCTTCAGAAAATAAACTCCAGTGACATAATTCTCAGGACTTCCTCATGATGATATTATTGTTCCAAGACAGACTGTGTCCGCAGGGACATATCAGATTCGCAAACTCGCTGCTGGATCTGAGATCCATTATAAATATATAACTGGCGAAAATGCGCATGAGTGATAATTTCTTGCTTTCCCGTGGGAGAGTCGCCGTGTCTTCAAGTAAGAGTACTTTAAGGTTTATCTCGCAAGATTATAAAGAAAACAAGACCTCGTAACACTTGAGAAGATGAATGAGTCTTCTCCCATTTCCTTTCACCATGTGCTCATATTTTTATAACCCATCTGCTTACATGCCTAGACAATTACATCACTTCTCTAGAACCAGAATTATTGGTACCATGTGTCAATTTAACCGAGTACGCCGGACGCACGGGGCTCCCTCTCTGCATTCGGACCACAATGCCCTTCCCAAGTTCTCCACTCAATTTGTTTCAATGATTTATGCTTGAAGTAAAGCTAAAATACACCCCAAATCCGTTCTGGGATCTTTCAAAATTCAATGAGGAAGTTTAGGAGGAGGTCCCCGGGGACACCGCCTCTCAAACTCCTCCATCTCGGGCCCTTGTCTTCGAGACATGCATGCTTCGGCATGTTATGGCCGGGCTGCTAGTGCGAGTAAATGCTCTTTTCCAGGGGTCTGACCCCCCCCCCCCCCGCTAGTGTTCAACCGATTACCAAAAATGGCTGCTGACCGATTACCGATTATTTGAGCACACACTCGGCCGATTTCGATGCCGATTCCGATTGTGATACCGTACACTACGGGTCGAGGCTTGAAAGAACATTAAATTGAACATATTTCACAGTGTTGAACGTCGTTGAATGTGGTCGCAGTAAAATAACCAGATGCGCACACTTGGGCGGTATACGTGGCTCTCAGAGCCACGTGTACCGCCCAAGAGCGCGTGACTGGTCATTTTTCTGCGACATGAGTCAAAGAAGTGAAACCTTCACTTTTTCCGGTATGGACTGGCGATGGCCGCAAGTGCGCTCAGTTGTAAGCTTTACATGTCCTTTAACACGTATATCCCGTAAAGGGGCGTCTGGTGAAACTAAGAATAGACTTTGTGGTTGTTTCTCCACTGTATTGAATGGTATCATTGGCAGCATTTCACATTAACGATTGAATAATTGCAGAAGATAATAAAATGTAGTTAATGAATCATCACAAAAAATGCTTGGCAATAATCGGTTGAACCGATGTTCCAGGAGCCGTTGCTGTTGTCATCCGATTGCCCACAATCGACCGATTGGCGTGGCCGATTCCGATCATCGGTTGAACACTACACCCTGCCCTGAAGTGTTTTCGGTGCCCCTGCATTTAACTCGTGCAGTTTCAGGAGTAAAGACTGACCCAAATTAGAATCGGCGCGATCGACACCAGAAGATAATACATGAGCAGAGTTCATCTTCGTTTGGATTTTGGCATTGTGTGATAGCTCATATAAGAGTCCATGTCCAAAATCACCATACAATCATTGAAAATATGGAGGAGGATTACTGTTTTTTGGAAGATATCAAATTTATGGAATGAGTGACTGCAAGGAAATACAAGTTTGCACGGCTAAAAGCCGCTTCTGAACTCAAGAAAAATTGGATTTCCTAACATTCGCAAATGCGACAATCCTGGTACCTACTCAAAAACAGCAGGCATTATCTTTATTATATGCGTTGTCGCGTTTTATTTGCAATCAAAATGCCCCCCTCCCCGCCCTACTTTTGAATTACCGTAAATACGACGATGGGCTGCTGGGGGATTTCGGGAACTGGGATTTTGGAAATAGGTGGACATTCGAGTTTAATATATCCCCTGGTTTTCTAGGAACCGGGAACGGGAATGAAATTACTCTCACAACCGGGAACCGGGAAATTTCTCGGCTAATATCAAGCAAATTTACGAGGGTAACATGACGTAATTATTTTTAATGATAACGAGCATATTTCACTGGCAATCTCCAATCTCCAAACGGAAAAGTTCTTTTCCAAAGATAAGTATGAAAACCCAAACCCGCTTCAATTTCGTCTTTGTTTTCAGAATCACTCGCATTATCACCTCTACCTCTTCAACATCAACACCCTCTTCTACACGGCCGTCAGCAGTATCCTCTGTTTTAAGCAGAGGAGACTGGTGACGGCTGTAAAGAAGGTGTTGATGTTGGAAGAGGTACCGAATGGTGACACTAGTGATTCTGAAAATGAAGACGAGTTTGAACCTTGAAGCGGACGAAGAAGATCCTTCAGTTGAATTTTTGAAATGTTAACCAATTTGTATCATCGATCTGCCCATCATTTCACAAACTTCGGGCATTTTCAGAGTAGTATAAAATACAGAGGCTGGGTTTTTTTTAACAATTGTTCCCAATCAATTTGAACGTTTAACTATGATTCTCTATTTAAACTAGGGTTTAATATATCCCCTGGTTTTCTAGGAACGGGGAAGGGGAATGAAATTTCTTTCAGAACCGGGAACCTGGGAATTTCCCGGGTAATATCAAGCAAATTTACGAGGGTAACAATATGCATTTATTTTAATGATAAAGAACATATTTCATTGGCAATCTCCCATCTCCAAACGGAAAAGTTTTTTTCCCTAAGATAAGTATGAAAACCCAAACCCGCTTAAATCTCGACTTTATTTTCAGAATCACTCGCATTATCGCCTCTACCTTCTCCAACATCCTCTTCTTCACTGTCGTCATCAGTCTCCTCTGCTTTTAGCAGAGGAAACTGATGACGGCTGCGAAGAAGGTGTTGATGTTGGAGACACTGAATAGTGATACTGGTGATTCTGAAAATGAAGACGAGTTTGAACTTTGAAGCGGATGAAGAAGATCTTGCTGTTGAAAAGGGGGAGGGGGAGGGGAGAGGGGGAGGGGGAGGGGGTCCTCCAGAACTGGTTGAGAGCTACAGTGATTTGTTGAAATGGTTCGTCAGGAATCAGGACTGTAACAATTTCAGTCGTGGAAGGGCTGACGGAATCCTACAACGTTTCAATTCAGAAAACTCCAGTTCGGTACACAACGTGTGCCGTGCTTCATTCCCGGTTCCGTGCTGTAGATTTCCCGGGTATAGGGCCGGCTTTCGGAACGGGGAACTCGGAAATTAAACCCTAGGGGACATGTAGATATTAACTGTTATGAATTTCGCTCATATTAAGGCTGATGTTCTATAGAATGCGGTGTTTGGGGGGTTATCATCATTGGATATACTGACAGTAGATTACTGTTGAATTTTATGATTTTCTGTTCACTTTTCATTCTTTTATTCTATGTTCTAATTATGCTTCATTTGGTTAAATGGTATTACCGATATTATTCGCCCTGTCTTGTTGTAAATTGTACACTGTCAATCAATGCACGAGAGTGGAGGGTCTTCTCAGTAGTAAGCACTTGTTATCCAATTCCGATTTGCGCTGTCATTTCCCAGCTTGACGCCGTACAGGCCTACGTCACGACGTTCTCTGTTTGTACTGATGTAATTTTCGTTTGATGAAGGCTTGTTCTTCTTCTTTTTCTCATACAACCATGTCCGGGCCAGAACTTTTTTTATCTTTTGACCTAGGCTTATAATATTTAGCATGTGGGTGAATCACCATGAGACGATGTGTCGTGCACCATCACCCATATTACCTTGACCTTTGACCTCAAGGTCAAATTACTGATTTTTTTGCAAGTAAGCTTGTCCGGGCCAGAACTTTTTTACCTTTTCACCTCGGCTTATGGTATTTGACATGTTGGTGTATCACCTTGAGACGGGTGTTGCGTACCATCATGACCCACTATGACACTGACCTTTGACCTCAAGGTTAAATTACTGATTTTTTGGCAAGTAAGCTTGTCCGGGCCAGAACTTATTTACCTTTTCACCTTGGCTTATGATATTAGGCATGTGGGTGTATCATCATCAGACGATATGTCTGGTACTATCACGACCCACATATGACCTTGACCTTTGAGGTCAAATTATTGATTTTGTTTTATCTTTTGACCTAGGCTTATGATATTTGACATGTGGGTGTATCACCGTGAGACGATGTTCCATCATAACCCACATATGACATTGACCTTTGATCTCAAGGTCACATTACTGATTTTTTGGCAAGTAAGCTTGTCAGGGCCAGTACTTCTTTACCTTTTCACCTTGGCTTATGATATTTAGCATGTGGGTGTATCACCATGAGACGATGTGTTGCGTACCATCAAGACCCACATATGACTTTGACCTTTGACCTGTAGGTCAAATTACTGATTTTTTGGCAAGTAAGCTTGTCCGGGCCAGAACGTATTTACCTTTTCACATTGGCTTATGATATTAGGCATGTGAGTATATCACCATGAGATTATGTTTCGGGTACTATCATGACCCACATATGACCCAGATCTTTGAGGTCAAATTATTGATTTTTTTTATCTTTTGACCTAGGCTTATGATATTTGACATGTGAGTTTATCACCATGAGACGATGTACCATCATGACCCACATATGACATTGACCTTTGACTCCAAGGTCAAATTACTAATTTTTGGCAAGTGAGCTTGTCTTGGCAAGGACTTATTTACCTTTTCATTTTGGCTTATCATATTTGGCATGTGGGTGTATCACCATGAGACGATGTGTTGCATACTATCATGACCCACATATGACCTTGATTTTTGACCTGCAGGTCAAATTACTGATTCTTTGGCAAGTAAGTTTGTCCGGGCCAGGACTTCTTTACCTTTTCACCTTGGCTTATGATATTAGGCATGTGGGTGTATCACCATGAGATGATGTTTCGGGTACTATCATGACCCACATATGACCCACATATGACCCTGACCTTTGAGGTCAAATTATTGATTTTGTTTCATCTTTTGGCTTAGGCTTAATGATATTTGACATGTGGATGTACCACCATGAGACGATGTACCATCATGACCCACATATGATATTGACCTCTGACCTCAAGATCAAATTACTGAATTTTTGTTCCGAAGACTGAGAGAGTAATCGTTTGACTGGACTGGTTATGTGAAATAATTCATGAGAGGTGAGGGACGTTGTGCAAACACGAGAGCGCGAATGCGCACGAGTGTTTTACAATGTAGTTCCTCGCCTCGAATGAATTATTTCATGTAACCAGTCCAGTCAAGCGATTACTCTTTTTATTACTTTTCATTATTAACGATAATTATATTATTTAACCCTTTACCGAACGTAACGGCCAAAACCGGCCAGCGCTATTCTCAAAAATCGCAAATTAATTTTCATTATTTTTTTTCATTTTTTGTCTCTAACTCTTAGGTTATGACCCCTCATTGGAACGAGCTCGTCGAGATCCTCTCAATGAGGGGTCATAACCTATGTTTTTGAGACTAAAAATGAAAATAATAGTTATTCAAGAATTTTTTTTTTTTTGCAAGTGTCGTCTGCTTTTCATTTTTCATGTTAGATAACGGGTTAAAAAAACAAAAACGACGAAGTCCCCATTACACCTAGGGCAAAGCGTCTTCGTTATATTACACAAGTGTTGATTGCATAATTCACTTGTGAAGTCATCGTTTATAATCAAACCCGGAAATCCCAGTAAATCACACTTTGGAAAGTAATAAATATAAAATATTCATGGGTATCTTATGGTGTTAATTGATCGACATTGTATCGTACACATGTTTGACAAAGTGTAACGACTCATCTCTTCATTCCTCGTCACATGACGTACATCACACATTGGACCTTCAGCTAAATAGCATTCACATTAAGCATAAAAGATAAGAGTTCTACGAGACATGAAATGATATTGCATAAGATTGCATTGCACAGAGCAGGGTCGTCGTTCTCAGTTAGGAAAACCAAATTTTCAGAGAAATCCATGAAAAAGAAGCCTGGAGTGGATAGTTAACATTAAGCTTCACAGAGCAGTCTGCCCCGACCGATTGACTTTGTACCAAACTCCACAAGAAAGGCTTGTCCTCGCATCCATCGGCAGGCGTGGTTGCCAATGTCGACCTTTTCGATCCTGAGGTTGTTGTTATTTACGCGAAGACGTGTGAACATATTTATTACGCAAGTGCACTCTAAAATCCGATGCGATAAAAAATAACCCATATCAACTTGGTTGAGTGAATATAAATCCCAGTGGGTTGATATTCACCCAGCACAGTTGATTTGGGGCGGTGTTTAACCCAACTGATTATAGAGCGTGTGGATGTTGTGATGCATATGAAAAAAACCAAACTGGCTTTTAAATTTCCAGTAGATCTTTAATTTAATCCTATCCATTTCATACCATCGTCAATGTCCTTAACCCTTTACATGACATAGCGGCCAAAAAGGGCCAGAAACTAACCAGAATAAGCCCACCACAGCCTAAAGTATCTTGGAAGTTTTTCAATAACGCCATACAGATATGGATATCATTAGAACCAGCTCGTTGAGCTGGTTCTAATGATATCCAAATTTGCATGGTTTTATTGAAAAATTGTGAAATGTGTTTTCGAAAAATGTTAAATTTAATTTATTTTTTTAAAATACTGTGTTAGGTAAGGGTTAAGATACATCGTAGCGTCAAAATTATCATCATTTATTGTGTTCTCAATCTTGGAAATCGCACACCGTTCACTTAGCTACTGACATTTTTCGAAAACACAGCTCAAATTTGAGGAATCACATCGTGTCGACTTGGCAAACCGAGGGACAAAATGCTAGCTGGTTTCAACGTTATGGCACTACAAGTATCGCTTGCATTGCCGTCAGTTTGTAACAACCATTTTCTACAGAACTGCCCATAATCTGTTCCGGTTTCTAATAGGCCAGCATATTCCATTCTATCACGAATTTTAGGAAGTCAGTACCGATAGATTGTGCAAACATGAAATGAGACTGAGCTGGTTAATCAAGTAACCATCTAATAAATTTTGATGATATTGCTCTTTTCAGATTTAAAGTTATTTTAGAACGAAACTCAGTTCAAGTAATTTATTTCGAACATTGAACAAATACAACCAGATTCTGCTTTCGGCAGGCTGCTTGTCTAATAAAAACAAATCTTGTATGGATAAGGAATCGATTTTTTGTGATCGTTAAGGTTAAAAATCTTGTTATTTCCACTTGTTCGTTTTTACAATGCCTAGCCGCCTCTGGGGTAATGGTAGTATGATATGTTATAAAAAATGTGTTTGGACTGACTTTGACGTTTCAGTGTCTGACAGATATCTTAAAGTATACGCATGAAGGGAAAGCTATACCAACCGAGTGAGAAAGTAGAGATTCCAACCTCCAACGCCGAATCTCCCATCATTTCGAGCTTATCAAGAAAAAACGAAAAATGGGAAAATCGTACCTTCACTGCTGAAGAATATGAGGCTTTATTACATGACCAGGGAGCACGGTGGTTCAGTGGTTACGGTATTGGACTTTAAACCGAAAGGTCCTGGGTTCGATCCCCACTAGGGGTAACTGCATCGTTTCCTTGACCAAGGCACTTAATTCCGATTGTCCACGCGGGGGAACGGTGGCGTTAGTACGTTGGTGGGTCTGACAGCTGCTCGCCGCTGTTAGGTGGTTCTCTCCAGGTACTACGGCGTCCTCCATCCATAAAACTGTCCGACACGAGGTGATGACTCTGGCTGTGGAAAGCGTCGTTAAACTCCGATAAAAAATTACATGACGACCACAATAGCTCATCAATGCCGTCGTGGTTTGCTTTTAATTCCTTAATGCCTGTGGCGAAGATATCTGCTCAGGAAATGATTTCTCTTGCCACTGAAATAAGTACGATATTTAATCAAATTTGAATTCTGTAAATTGTATGAAATTTTTCACCATTGGTTCCCGAAGAGTTAAATTTAGATGAATTTTTCATCAAATCTAATAATGACTGCTTCACAGCAGCCATGACTAGATTTGATGAAAAATATTTCAGAAATACTCAGCGGGTTAAGGGTTAATTCTGGTTCAGCTGAAAACGAGAGAGTGTCAACTTTTCCAAACTCGTATTATGTCTGTGTCAAACGAGGCTCACACGAACATTTGGGTTGGTCGCAGGGGGCGTTTTCCACCATGAAAGTATCCGAACACCAGTCACTTATACGTAGGCAGATTTTGCCGGGTTCCCTCTCAGACTCCACCTAATCATCTTATTTATTCCATAATACACGCTGCATTCACCACTTTAGGTAGCATTCCGTCGCCCGTTTGTCTTCTTAATGGGCCAGACGTATTTCTTAGAACAGTATGTCACACACCACGGTTTCCAATCTGCCTTGTCCATATGCCCTCTTAGCGGGTCTATTAATCGCCAGCCTTATCAATGAGACAAAGTTTGCAAACGCGGGAACCTGAGACTAGAAGAATGGTTTTAGCGCACAGAGGGCGCGTTGGGACGTTTTGGGGCAAGCCCCTTTCGACCCTCAGAACCTGAACTACCTACATCAGCTTTTATACTAATACTTTATAATAATAATGATTTCCTATTCTACTATATATGAAAAGCCTATGATATGAATTTTAGCTTTACACGCCAACGTGGTGAACACGTGCGTCTGTGGTGAACACGCCAAGAATGTTAAAATTTTCACCTGCAGTGGAACTACACCCAAGTTGGCATACGGTGACCTCGACCTGAATGCAAACTTGTCTAAATTTATCGGCAGTCGCCTAGTGAAGAGTGAAATGAAAGCGGCAATAATTTATTATGTTTTTGAATGAGTTTACTTCATAAGATACCAGAGATACCAAAAAAATTAACAAACATGCGCTGCCTCATGTTAATAAAGCATCCCTAACTCGAATTCGTATGTTATTATGATATTAAAATGAAAAAAGGTCCCATGATTTGCACGTTTCTTTTTCCATTTCGTTTCGGCGATAAAATTGACAGCGTTAGTACCGTCACTCGGTGCTCATGTAAACAAAAATAGATTCTCCCGTGTGTACGTCTGCTGCTCAGTAAAATTGAATATTGTATCATTTAACATTTAAAGTCTTAATAATCTGACGATCATGGTGTAAATAAAATATACCCAAAGTAGATTGGTGTATCAAATGTTCATCACTCGTGGTGAAGCAGTTCTAACCCCTCGTCAAAGGCTTGCGGTTAACACCACTTCACCACTCGTGGTGAACATTACTGTGGATACATTCTTTTTATTTAAATCTGAGGACATTTATGTTATCATTTAAGAATTGAATGCAGTTTTTATAATCTTTATTGGAGTATGAACGTGTGGGAATGGGTACAAATTATGTATGAATTCCGAATTTGTTCCCATTCCCACACGTTCATACTCCAATAAAGATTATAAAAATTGCATTCAATTCTTATAATTACATTCCGTAACTGTTTAAACTACTTTTTTCCCCCACAAATCGTCATTCGCCGTTGTTGAAACTCATACGACTTTTAGTCGTTGGAATCAAGAACTAGCGCAGGCCTTTGTTCCGTCTAAATGATATCTCAAAGGCAAATAAGCTTTAATTTTCTCAACTTTAGAAATGGAAAAGAGTATTTTAGTAAGGGGCTTTATGCCACAGTTGGAAATGTCACCAAAGAAACAGCAGCGGAGTTGATCACTGCGAGAGGCGCTAAAAGTTAAAAACCCACCCAAGCACCGCCCGAATTACATTCTATCAACTGCGCTATACCGTAAATGCGGGTCAAAGTTCGACCAAATGTATTCATTGGAAAATGAATTACATTTGGTCATGACGTTTTCATACAGCTGACCAGTGGGAATTGAGTATTTGGACCCAAAACGTATAACTACATTAACAATGTAATTATTCTGCCACAAACTACTATGGCGGACTGATAACATGTGAATAAATGTGCCATTGCGATGTGATAGTTTTGATATCACCCACAAAGAAAGACACCATGTTGCAGCGACAAATAAGCAAAATGCACCTTTCGTCACAGCGGAAAAGACATTAGCAGCACCCCGAAAGATAATTGTAACAATGGTCGAGGAGTTATAGTGTCAACAACAACGTTAAACGCACTCTCAAAATCACACCAGATCAATCTCTTTTTCGTAGCGCCGATGGCTGGGCATATAAGCCTTTTTAATTGAATGACGGAAGTGAAAAACAGTCTCATACAATTCTCAATCAGAACACTTAATCCCGCCGAACGAAGTGGAATTGAAATAACAAGACTCCTGTAATTGAATTTGCATACGAAACCCAATAATATAATTGCCCGTGAAAAGGTTTTAAACTGAAAAAAATCTCTCATGTCATTTCTTTCCTCACCGTTTCTGACACTACATGTTGGAGGTTTTCTCGATCGATGTTTCTAAGACTGTGAATTTGACATTTTGTGTTGTGTTATAAGTACTATAAAGCGCTCAAGGTAATTGACTTTTCATTTGCAGTAAATAAATGTTAAGAGTTAAAACCTTGGGTAACCTTAGTACCTTACAGTTCAACACGGCGCAACGATGTTCTGTACGACACATATGGAACCACCATCTTAAAAACGGTGTAATCCAATTTGTACTGGACCGTTTTTTAGATGTTGGTCCCATCACACATCATTATTTTGCGCCGGTTGGCCTGTGCTGGACCAAGGTACACATTTACATTTTAATGTAACACAATGTTACTAAACAAAACTTATTTCTTTATCGTTCGCCATGACAAAACGAGAGCGGTGTGGATTTATTAACTACTGGGTTGCGGATCAGCTGACACCTTTCTTCAATATGAACGTGATCAGTAACAGCTCAAAGTGTAGGAGACCTTCGTAACTCCCACCCCACACACCCTCTGCAGTGTTGTGTGTTGAAACAAGTATTTTGCTTAGTTTGTCAGTAAACTGCTTAATCACATTATATTTCTAACATCAAGGGTTTAATCCCGGCAACGGGAATTCCCGGGTTTCCGGTTCCGAAAACCGGCCCGATACCTGGGAAATCTAGAGCACGGAACTGCGAATGAACAGTGGTTTTGTTTGTGTATTGGACTGAAGTTTCTGAATTGAAACTTTGTAAGATTTCGTCAGCCCTTCCACGCCTGAAATTCTTACAATCCTGTTTCCTGACGAACCATTTTCAACGAATCACTGTAGCTCTCAACCAGTTCTGGAGGACCTCCCACACCCTTCCTTTCAGCAGCAAGATCTTCTTCATCCGCTTCTAAGTTCAAACTCGTCTTCATTTTCAGAATCACTAGTATCACTATTCAATACCTCCTCCAACATCAACACCTTCTTCACAGCCATCACCAGTCTCCTATGCTTAAAACAGAGAAGACTGGTAACGGCAGTGAAGAAGATGGAGTTGGTGTTGGAGAAGGTAGAGGTGATAATGCCAGTTATTCTGGAAAGACGAGAGAAGTGGGTTTGAGTTCTCATACTTGCCTTTGAAAAAGAACTTTTACGTTTGGAGATGAGAGATTGCCAATGAAATATGCTCATTATCATTAAAATAAAGGCGCCATGTTACACTCGTAAATTTTCTTGATATTACCCTGGAAATGTCCCGTTTCCCGGTTCTGAGAGTAATTTCATCCCCGTTCCAGCTTCCTAGAAAATGAGGGGATATATTAAACTCTACTAACATCCATTTAGCTGTAATGTATCAATTAGCTCAATAAAAGCGTAAATTAGCTTATGCATACTTTACACTCAAATATATTCGGCCTTTCAGAGACAACACTTTATTTACTACCCAATCTTCGTACACAAAAGGTCGCTTTTCCGATCCACCATCGTGATGTAGCCTGAACTCATAAAGTAGATAGTTGCTCAGTGATATTGTGTGGTAGATCCATCAAAATTTTCAACGTGCAGCCCCAGTTTAAAATATTGTTTCGTCTCCCCCTCCCCCAAATAACGAATATAGTCTCTACCACTTGATGGATCTGAACTGGTATGGAATATAACATCAGGAGCCAAAGGGTTAACAAATATAAACCTTACGTTTTCATTTTGTAACTTTAAAATACGCCGTGGAATTTTGTTCTTCGGAATTCTAGAAAACCAGCCTTCAACAGTACACTGCCTGAAAAATCTTCGGTCCTCGAAATTGAAAAAATGAGAAATCATCCGTTCTGGGCATAATAAGTTCAAGTCCATCTGGATACGCGAAGCTCGAAGTGGCAAAACTGTTTAGTTCCAAAAAGAAAAAAAAAAAAAAAAAAAAAAAAAAAAAAAATTCCAATCCGGAGAACTTGCAAGTTTGCTTGGTCGTCCAATATTTTATTCGAAAAAAATAAAACAACTAAGTTATATAGTCAGAATATATCATAGTGTTCCGACTTTTAAAAACTTTTGTCTAAGTTGAAAAAAGGTTCCCACTGCTGGTAATGTGGATGGATTCAGCATGAGGACCTTGTTTTAAAAAAAAAAACTTTTTAGTAACTCGGAAATATACTCTTTAGCTTCCAATTCATTTCACTGATACGGGTCCCATTTAACGGTACCACCCCATAAGTTACACATCCCATTTGTCACACAGTCTAAATGACTATATAAACACCACCCTTGCACACCTATTATTGGTGTAATAATAATAACTCTTTGGCCAGCCGCTGATTTGTCGCGGTCCTCATAAGAGAAGGCCATCATTCCCCCCTGCACCCCACCCCCTCTTCCCCTCCTCTCCTCCCAGCATTCAGATATAAACTGCTTAATAGTGTCCCTCACTTCCTCTTTTTCAATTTCTTCAATAAGCATTCCTACCCTCTCCCTCGTGTCCCCCTTCAGCCATCTATCCTTTGTTTCTTCACCCCACTTCTGCATTATTCTTCCAGTAAATTTTATTCTATGAGGTATATACTGTGGGCATTCCAAGAGAAAATGTTCCAGGGTCTCCACTACTCCAGAGTGGCACATTTGGCATCCCTTTTCCCCATCTCTCCCAATTTTTCCCCGAAGCTCCAGTGATCTTGATCTCAGTTTGAACAGCAGTGACCCTCCAAAGGTGCCATCTAGGTACTTCTCAAAAGCTGGCTTTTCTTTATATTGTAACCCCTGCAGTGATCTTTTCACGCTAACCCCTGCTTGCCAGTTTCGATTGCAATCTTCCATGACTCTCTCTTTGACAAACCTCTTGCCTTCTTTCATTCCTACTTCTATGTTTGTGACCTCTATAGAGTAATTGTCCATTAGTTCCCTCACATGTTTTGACCACCCCGTTTCTATATTAGAATTCCAAATGGTATCGAGCATCAATTTGCACCACCTGGTGTTAATGGTCTGTTCTGAATTAATTTCATTCAGTGACCATTTTCATCATCAGGGGATTTAAAAAAAACAAAACAAATTAAATGTTATATTTTCTGGTGGGCGGTTGTGTTCTGTGGTGTTTCTGATGAATTCATAAACAGTGTTGCAACGACCTTTGCATGATTTTACAGCACATGTCCAGTGCTGACAAAACTTCCTAGTGACATGTTTGTTGTAGATGTAACCTTCAAATAAAACTTGTTGTGTGCCACGTTGTGATGAAATGTTTTCTACTTTCTGAAGAGCTGCCATGTTTACTGTGGAGAACGTTAACTTAGGAAATTTTACTGTGGAGATGAATGAAAGGTTTTAGCGCGCCGAAGGCGCGCAGGGACGATGTGGGATTTACAAATCTCTTGCGACCCGGTTCGCCTTATTTTATTTCACTTGGATCTTGGATCACACAGGCCTAGCTTTCCTATTGCCTCAAATGGGGTCTGAAGGGGTATGCACGCGGTTAGAATTCCCGGCAGTTTGCATTGGAGTGATAGATTGTCAAAGATCAATCCCTCAACGCCATTAAGACTATTAGAGAGTGGGCTCTATTCGGTTCCAGCTTGGCGATGGTAGAGGTTTGAGACCCACCATGGTGGCGAGCCAGAATATAATGTTGTGCGATGGCAGTTGTAAGGGAAAAAGAAAAAAGAAAACCAAACAGCAACGCCGGTTTGGTAGCGGCCCCGGTATATGACCATAGCGGTTACAAAAAAGGAGTGGAGAAAGCTCCAACAGTTTAGTTTGAAAAAAACGGGAGTTATCCATCAAGCCTTCTGGGAGATAGGATGCCGTATGTGATTTGAGGTATCTGGTTATCCTTCGGGAATTCCAAATGACCTCCAACCCCAACCCCCCCCACACCCACAAAAAAAACAACAAAAAAAAGCCCTTAAAAGGGCTGTTTGCTGGCAAGATTGTTTCAATCCTTGCCTTGGTCTTGTTAGGTTTTCTGCACATCTTTGCATGAGGATTGTTTCAATCCCTCATAGTTTGTCATTCAGTTTGGTCGTGTGTCTGATGAGATAGAGGAGGTAGAAAAGATAGAGAGCTGGAAATTAGAGCAATTCGGTTTTTAATTTACAACTGTTCCGTCCGTGACGACCAGTGACATGTGGATGGGGAAGCCAGCATTTTTTCCCCGAGATTTATATCTCAGGGAGGGGAGACCCGGCAGCAGGTGGAGATTTTCCTCGCTATTTGCAACTCCCCCTGGTAACAGAGGCCTTTTTAGTTGGAAGTTTTTCTGATTTGTATGCACGGAAGGCCTTTCTTTTTTGTTTTATTATTTGGAGTGTGGTTTCAGTTATTCTGTTGGCCCGCGGTTTAACTGTCTGTTTGGGACAAATCTCATCAAGAGTGTTGTTAATGACTTCACTGAGACTGGTACATGCTTGCTCGAGCTCGCAGGTATTCATTGGGTATTTACTGTGGACAATCCAAAATTTACTCCTTAAATAGGGAATATGCATTATGTTTATTCAACATAGAAGGCACTTCAAAAAAAAAAAAAAATGTTTAGGCTAAAAACAACAAATCAAATAAAACTTCAAATGTTTATTAATAATAAAAAAAACATAACATTTGTTTTATGTAATCAAATCAAACCAAATCAAAAAGCCATTCAGGTGATAGTGTTTGTACAGAGTGAACAAGGTATGAGTTTTGAATACTTGAAAAAAAAATAAAACTAATAAAACTAATTGATGATTACAGTAAAGCAAACTTCAATTGATTGCTTCTCACGTAATAACACAGTATTATCTGTCGAGGGGTAACAGGTTGTTAACACTCTTTTATTAACTTCAAAACTGTGTGACTAATGACACATTTGGATTGTGTGACAAATGGGATGTGTAACTTATGGGACCAAACCCATTTAACAAGATAATGCCTGGTCCCATTTAATTTCTTTGTCCTGGGAAGTTTTTCGGCAGGAAGAAAATAGCGATTTCTTTGGTTGACTGGACGTATTTGCCAGATCGTGAACAAAATCTTTTGCAAGTTGTCCTGATCGGTGAGGTAAAAATGTCTGTCTTCCCACGAACGTTAGTATTTAAGCAAATTGGCACTGATGTAGTTTTGAATTCCAATTCCGGCACCATTTTGTGCACACTAGGTGGATATGTCTGTTGTTTTTACAGCAGCAGTTACACCAACGCTATTTCATAATATAGAGTTAGATTGAGGTAGGGATGCTCGGTATATCGATAAACCGTTATATACCGGTATTCAAACCAATATCGATTGAATACCGGTGTAATTACAAAAATATCGGTTTATCGTCATTATTTATTTACCCTCAATTTAATTTTCAAGATGTCTTGAGTTTTTTAAATGTTGCTTCGAATGAATAATATTATCCCTTTATCCAAGGAATCGTCTGCTTCAGCCCTCGTAATATACAAATTCAGCGGTTGAAAAAATAATTTTCAAAAGTTTCAACAAAACTATATCATGTGAGCCCTCATTGGAGCGAGCTCGTTGAGCTCGTTCCAATGAGGGGTCCCATGATATAGTTTTTGTTGAAATCTTTGGTTACAATCTGATAAACTAATTTTGAAAATAATAAATTTTGATATCGTCTGCGTTGGGTAAAGGTTTTTCGAATCGCATCATCAAGGCAGGCTAATTCGTTCCGACTGTGATGCATCGAGTCTCGATCGTGGTACTTGTGTTCATTTATCTGAACAGTTTTCGATATACCGGTATACCGCTGTATTTTTATGAATACCGATGCCGGTATTCAGTTTTGAATATCGTGCAGACCTAGATTGAGGGTTGGTACTCATATTACAAAGTTGCCTCGCTCCGTCTGGACGTAAACGACTTCTGTGGGTTCAGTTTCTGCTTCAGTGTTATGCCGCCACATGTGACTGATTGCTTCTCTTCCCGTTCTAAGTACGCCACTTCGCGTTTGTGGTCTCGTTCCACCTTTGCTCTTGACTATTGTTTGCTTGTTTATTCCTCCAACAACCTGTTCCATCTGAACGACACATCCAAGGCAGTTTCAATGTCATAATTTCTTTTCACCTTAAAACCTACGATGAGTTAGTTGACATGTTCTGGAATCCGTCTCCATTTTAACCCTTTACCCAACGAATCGGCCGCACTCACACGTGTAATATGCATGTTCAGTAGTTGGAAAAATATTATTTTTCAAAATATTTCAGCAACACCATATCATGTGACCCCTCGTTGGAACGAGCTCGTTCCAACGAGGGGTCACATGATATGGTTTTGTTGAAATTGTTTGAAAAATTTGAAAAAATGATATTTAAAATAATAAATTTTGATATTGTGTGCGTTGGGCAAAGGGTTAAGGATGTTGACTAAGATAAAAAGTTAGCCTGCTCGGATCTCTCCACCAAATGTCGAAAGATGTAACTGTGATAACATTAGCTCAATAAAAGCGCTTGGCAGCTTTAAGCATTTATTTACATTCAATCACGGTAATCGACAGTGTTTCGCTCCTCAGTCAGGGACCTGACTATTGATTACAGGAAAATAATATATTTTATTATACACTTTATAAATAATCACATTTCTATTGGTTGGATCTTCACGTGACTGGTACTCAAAAATCCATGTACATCGGTTTTCCAGCAAATATCAACTTTCTAAATAAAGCTTTTGGAAATCCCCTCTCCAATTCTATTTCAATCAACGTAATCTCTATAACATTGTTTATTTTTATGTTATTCTTTTGATGATAACTATTTTGTTGTTAAATAAAACTATTTCTGGTTCATATAATTGAACTTTTAATTGACATAGAGAATATTTTTTTAGGACGGTGTATACAATAGAAGATTGTTTTTTGAGGACGGTGTATACAATAAAACAGTTATGGACTTTTGTGGTGGTAAATATGATGTGATAAATATGTGGTAAATATGATGTTAACGCCTCGGTCAATATACATTTTTAGGTTCATATCACATCATATTCACCACCACAAAAGTCCATAATTATATAATATCCAAAACATTTAATCGTGACAACAACATGTAAACTGAAATTGAAAGCAATAATTATAATTCATTGAAATACAAGATTTGTCAAGTAGCTTGTAATTGTTGTATGAAAGCCTAATCGGTGATTATCAGTTTATGCATGCTATGCATTCTAATGGATTCGGCTTTCAACAACCAACGATGTAATTTATTTATTAATTTATTGGTGCTTAACGCCACGTCAGCAGCTGATGCTATATCGTGGCGTCAATGTTGTAATTACTGCCTGATCACCTAAATAATTATAGCCCTTACGTTTTCATTCTGTAATTCTAAACTACGCCCTGGAATATTTGTTTTTCGGGATTTATCTAGAAAACCAGCATACAAGACCAATACCCTCCAACTCCAGTTACCACATGTTTGAAGAAGTAGCCGTTCAATCAGCTCAGAGCCCATTATAAAGAGCAGCATTGTGTGTCTATTGTATCAAAATACCCCCAATAGCCTTGTGTATCCTGATATTTTGAGACAACATCATGCTACTTTTCTATACGAGGCTAGAAGATCCATCCAACATAGAGAAACATCTTTGGCACTGTGCTGACAATATCTATCGTTTGATTTAAGATAATCATACACTTCAAAGCTTCGAATCGGATGAAAATGAACCGGCCGACCAGGGTACCATATCAGATTGGACTAAATTGTACTGGATCGGGTGGATGTGATTATTATAATTCATGAAGGTACGGGTGTGGGATGGGAAAATCTCGCCCGAGGGCAAGATATTTCGGCCAGACACGAGGCTTGCCGAGTGTCTGGACCAAATATCTTGTCCTGAAAGTGAGATTTTCCCATCCCACACAGGTACCCATCATGGATTATTTTTCTCCCTCCAACATGCAGCAATTACGTTAGCCAGAGATAATCGGGAGTCACGTGCTGATTCAATCAACTCATTTTGTGTTCGTTGTTTTGAAAAACGTATGACACCATCGGAAAGAGCATGCACAAGTTATGTATATACCATTGGTATATACCACGAAACTTATTAGGAACGGTGGCAGCTTGAGGGTTGAATGGTTTTAGAGCATCAGATTTTGATCACACTGCATTCCGATGACGTCAATATGAATTAGTTGGTAGCAAGAAACTGACACGATATGCCTAACGTCATAATAACATTATAAATGTGTAACGCCACGTGGGTTGGGTGGGATACATCTGTCTCTCCCTGCTATCTCACCAGGACACACGTATGTTACACATGCAGTTCGGGGTGGGGGGGGGGGGGGGGGCGGAATTGAAAAAGGCAGACTGATAGAGCCTGCACCACTATTTTCGTTCAAACGCAAATAAATACATGAGATATGAAGTGAGTCGAGTCTTTAGCTCATATAATATTGATGGAACGGGGAAAGCTTTGGCGATGAAAATGAAAACATCGCACCAGTTTCAACATTATCGGATGAGAGAAACCCGAATTCCATATTCTGCTTGTCACATGACAAGCATTTCGTGAAAAAATAGATCCATGCGCTTAGTGAAAGGTTAACTAGAAGGAATTCCAACTTGAGATGCTTAACAATGACATCATTGTGTTAAGTGGGCTCACCTAAAAAATTATTTCTAAATTTCGGTTTAACCACGTGATCTAGAAGCTTATTTACACCAGGCATCAAATGAACATTTAATATCGTTCATAACAATCATGATTTAAAAAAGTAAGATTTTTTTCAATATACATTTGGCTATCACAGAACAAATTTTAGGTGAAATGGCGTTTCAACTATCGTCAAAATATCTAATAAAATGTGCGAAGAATACCAAGATACCTAAAATTTCATTTAAGTTTTTCCGCAAATCGCTCATTTTTTAATCCGACTCGACTGAAAAAGATTATTTAGAAAACCGTCGAGTATGCTAATTTCATTTCTGTTTAACTGTTTTCATGTATTTTCAAGCCGAAGTGGAGCGGGATTTAGTTGAATATCCATTCCGGGCCCTTATTAAGACATTTTTATTCTAAAATTATCGCCGTTCTCTTTACGGAATTCATATTGCCAAGGACCAATGATCATGTTACCTTTTCTTCTCGATTATTAAGCTCTTATTGCATTGGTCGGAGGTACCATGGAGGTAAAGGCTGTATATTTACCGACAAGACGAGAGAGCCAAAAGGTTAAGATATTATAGAGGATATTTTAAGATATTTTAGTGAATATCGTGAATTATCTCATGAGTGTGGACCTGAAATGCTTTCAGGTCCACACGAATGAGATAATTCCCGATATTCACCAAAATAGCGTAGATTTTCTTTTTATTATATGCTACGTGGCATTTTAATGCGCAATATTCAGCCCAGTTCGACTGCAAACAGTGGGTGTGTTTTCAATTTTAACTGCAAACAATGAATTCAAAAGAATCAGAAACATTAAAAACTCACGTGTTGTTCACCACTTCAGTGAATCCTGAATACGAGTATTGACTTCAATCAATTATATCTCCACAACTCCTCGACTTCACTGAGCCTCCGCCTCAAGTTCAAAATAAATTGTTTCACTCCGCTTAATTCTATCAGGTGTCGTCGTCCAAGAAACGTGAATTTATATTCCATTAATTTATACCACTTATCACACAAGCAATAACAAGGAATTATAACACGAACAGCATGATGCAGTTGTAAACACTGACATTTGCTGATATAGAAACTCCCAAAGCGACGGCTCTTGAGACAAATCATTTTTGAAGAGACGTCATTCGTTCGAAATGACGTCATGTTTTTGGATTCGACTACATTGTTGTTCCAAGATTGGTGGCATGTTGCAGTTAACGCTTAACAATGAAACTTATTTTTTGTTCGGCATAATATAATAATTAGAACGTTTCTTTTCATGTTCTATCGGTCGATAGTACCTGAGTTGTGTGATTTCTGAAATAAAACCGTCAGCAGCTTCGCTGCTTCAGATTTTATTTCAGAAATCACACAAACTCAGGTACTATCGGCCGATAACACATGAAAAGAAACGTTCTAATATTATAGTAGATTTT
Organism: Pictodentalium vernedei; assembly: GCA_031216915.1. Classification (NCBI taxonomy): domain Eukaryota; kingdom Metazoa; phylum Mollusca; class Scaphopoda; order Dentaliida; family Dentaliidae; genus Pictodentalium; species Pictodentalium vernedei. The sequence goes on along the minus strand of CM062290.1, from coordinate 64,761,728 downwards.
CTTGTTTGCTCTTTGCTACTCCACAATAAATGTTTTTTGCACAACATTCGGCCCAATTCCGTACATTTCAAAACAATAACAAAGATCAGCTGATCGTTCCTTCAAGGCGACGTAATGCGGCACAGCGTGACGTCATTTTAGGAAGCTACTGAGGAATATTTCCAGACGTCTATGGAGTTGATAAATATCGAGAAATATCTTATAGATAATTTTCGATAATTCACAGGCTAGCATATAATAAAAAAGTCATATTTCTCACATTATATAAATATCAAGCTGAATACTGTGCCAATGTTGTTTGAAAAGGGGCTAGAGTTTTTATAATAATTTTAATGATTATAAACAACTCGGGCATAGAATTACACACTGGTGTATCAATAGAGATTTGGCGTTGATTTGTGCGCAGAAATAACCAATGTGCGGGAGAACTAAAAGGACTTTTCCCGAAATCTTGGTATTTTTCGATCAGTTTTTGAATATTTCAACGATTGTTGAAGCTAGTTCACCGAAAATTGTATTGCATTATTGCCAAGTATATACTGAAGAAATGTTATTTTAAATGCAGTTAAAATCGTAATTGTTGCGAATGAAATAAAATATTCACATTTCAAGTTGATGCCAACATGTGTTTCCCAATTTCGTGAGTTGTCGCCCTTTCTCTATCTATATATAACCTGTGTCATATGTTTCCAGACATTCGTGGATTTAAGTGCCCTTTTAAAAAAGCCGGTTGCAAAATCGTTTATAATGTCACAAAAAATGGATATGTGGTCCATATATAGAAGAAACACATCCCTTCTCTTTGGTGTTCGCTTTCTTAGGTTTTATCAGAGCTGAACTTTTTAATTCATTACAACAGTTTGTGTCGTAAATACATTAGACCACTTCTTGTATGATATACCGTTCCTAAAATATTCACCTTTACAGCTACTCAAAAATGTATCCGAGATTTTGGGGCGCTTCAATACTAATCTCCAGGCTTCCAAATACGGTTTGCGCCACGAGAGAGTTGAAGATCTATAGGCTTCTTTCTTATGAGCATTCCATTCCATAATGCATGTTGACAGTTCTCCAGGGTTATTTCCATTCTTCTTGCTTTCCTTCTAATACTCTTCTTATTGTTTTAGAGGTTTTTTTTGTTTTTGAATTTTTGAGGTTTTCTTTAGGGTTTAATAAAGAGAAGAGAACTGTCGGGTTCTCGGTTCAGAAAGCTGGTCACGATACCCGGAAAATCTATAGTACGAAACCGTGGATCACGCATGGCACTGTTTGTGTGTTGAAATGAAGTTTTTTAAATTGAAAACCTATCCCAAGGTAACTTTAAAAGATTTCGTCAGCCCTGCCACGCCTGAACCTTTTACAATTCTGCTTCCTGAAGAACCGTTTTTTACCAAAATGCTGTAGCTCTTAATCGGTAACGGGGGACTTTTCTCTTCAGCATCAAGATCTTGCTCGTCTTCATTTTCAGAATCACTAGTATCACTCACTGTTCACAACATCCTTCAACATCAACTCCTTCTTCACTGCCGTCACCAGTCTCCTCTGCTTCAAACAAAGAAGACTGGTAACGGCAGGGAAGGGGGTGTTGAAGCCAGGAGGTAGTGGTGCTAAAACTAGCGATCTGATAACGAAGTCGAGTGGGAAGCGGGTTTGGGTATTCACACTTTTCTTGATAAAGAATATTTCGACATTTAAATGGCAGATTGCCAATAAGATGTTCATTTTCACGAAAAGAAATGCATCTTTTGTTACTCTCGTAAATTTACTTGATATTATCCGGAAGTATATTAAACCCTAGCTTTCTTCATTTTGTTTTATTATACATTTTTTATCCTTTCCCTTATCTCTTTTATTTTTACTCTTTCAGTGTTCCTTTTTCTCAACTTTCTATACGTGGTTAATTGTTCTTAATAATTATGATGTTACTTTCTGCTTGCTCCGTTATTGCATTTGAAATTTTTATTACTGTGAAGGGGAAGAGGGTTGCTAAGAGTTAACCCTATGAAAACTGATGTCAAAATTGGGAAGTTTCCGCCAGAAAATATTTTCCATAAAGCAACTAAAAATTTAACCAAACCATTCTTGTTTGACAGGGCTCAATGAGATCTGTCAATCAGAATTAAATTTGTTAAATTTCCACTTGCATTATCGGAACAATGTGCTTACTGGAATTTTAACATATCGACCTGAATATGAAGGCGGTTATGCACTTGTCCTCCAATCCACTGCCATATATGCAGATAAGATATGTTTAAACTACACAAGCAATACAATGTATATGTTGTGCTGCAAACATTCTATAAGTTTTCTCACAGCAAAACGACGATAGCCAACCACAGAGGACCCCATCAGGTCAACGTAAGAGGTTAGTAAATAGTGTGGTAAATTTGGTAGATAATTTACCAGTGATCTATTAAAGAAACAGCAACACTACGTTCAGATAAAGAATTACCATTATGTAGGAATCTAAATTGAGACGTCTAGTCGGTACGAAGTAACTTTAATGAATGCCAAGAAAAGAGTTAATCTTAAACAAGAGCATATCACGGGAGATAATCAAACCACTGGAAGTGTTTACCTCAAGAAATACCCACCTCCAGCAGTCGTTCTCACTACAATAGTATTTTGGAAAAAAGCATATATGTGTAGTCACCGGGCATGTCAACCGGTAATTGTAGCGGTACCGGTATCGGTACTGCCGGTTCCCTCATGCTCCAACCGGTACCGGTACTGAAGCTTTTGTCCCACCAGAACCGGGACAAAATTATTTTATGGGGAAATTCCTAATTGAACGAGGGTAAAAAGGATGATAATCGTGTACGGCACACTTGCACGACATACTTTTAACATATTTGTGAATGAACATACCAAAACACTATGCAGGTGCATGCTCTGTCTGCGCCACAACTCGATAAGGCCGACCATTTTGACTTTCCATATGTCACAGCAAAGACACTGGAATCGCCACCATTGGCTACTTCAAAGAAATTATTCTGTGGTGACATGAAAGTAATCATAAAGCACGATCTTCGTGCTTTATGATTACTTTGATGTCACCGCAGAATAATTGGACGATGCCATGTTTGTCTTGCGATCTTGAGGACTGGCGCGGTTTAAATGCGAATTTCTGCTATCTGTTTGCGATATTTCATCCAATTGTTGATTTGTCTCTGTACCGGTACCGGTTTCGGCTGGACAGGCTCTGTCCCGTCCCAGTACCGGTTATGTTGGTACCAGCGGTAGTTTGACATGCCCGACAGTCACAAATATTGAATGATCGTTCAAACAAGTCAGAAGTGAAGCAGTTAAAACAAGAAGAAAATATAAAGAAATCCATAAGTCTTGGTCGTTTCCGCTTCTTTGTCTATAAGAAAGACCTGGGGCTCTTTATTGTCAGAATGGAAAATTTGGCAATTAGAACTCTCTTGCATTCGTTAATTTTGTAATTTTGTGATCAGATGTTCTCAATAAAATAAATGGCTCCGTCAAAGAGTAGCTTCGTGCATATCTATCGTCTAATATTTACACATGTTTATCGAACACCTGTTCGTTAATGTGAACTGTTTATGTCTTATGAATTGGTTTGTTATGTAAAATGACGCAAACGTGTTTAGCGGAATACACATCACATTACAAAACCTGAGTCAGTGTATTGGAATGGTTTCAAAAATATTAAAGGCATCCAAGACTAATTGAAGTAGTGTAGTCTCCTGAAAGTGACTAAAGGTCGTGACTGTGACCTGGTTTTGTACAATGAAACCTGTTACCGAAAACAGTTTCTCGTGAATTGCGATTTCTTTGCGAACTGCGCTTTCGATTAAGGTCATTACATAAGGCAAAGGGTAAAAAACTTATGATGTGTTATTGTGTGGAATGCTGTACCAAAATATATGGGCGTTGAAAGCAAACTGCAATGTGTCCACCAGCGTCGGAAGGGAGCGGATTGGTACACTAAGGATTTGGACCATGTTCTTTCGAGAAAACCTTGTGAATGGCTTTGAGATAGTGTTCTTTGACGACAATAGAGTGCTATTGTTAACCTAAAAACTGAATCCAGTTGACCTCTGAACACCTCAATACAGTACCAACATTGACAACTTTATAAGAGTATTTTGTGGGCTGGTAGACCCCCCGAGTTTTCTTATGATTAGAGTTATCTCGGTAAGTGTCAGTAAACTACACTGTCTAAGTTCACTGCATGTCAAACTTACCTCATTCTGCCGACGTGTCTGTCCAACAATTCATTAATTATTTGACTATGTAGCCCCGCGAGGCTATAGGATTAAAATGTAGCCCCGTGGGGCTATAGGATTAAATTATTTCTGATTCGCCTTTCAGGTTTATTGTTTATCTTCATAGCTTTTACCTGAATGTTGGGAATTTGAAGGGACGTGAGGAGAAATAGCCCGCCTGGGGAATGGGTGAATGTAGTCCTCCTCGTTAGATGACAACAAAAAATCAGCGGAAGGTCAAAAAATTATTATTATCATTACGTAAAACTGTAGGCATAATGTGTTGAAAGGGTTCATTTCAAAAAGAGGAACGAGAACAGTTTACCAAATGTAATTATGTGTGCGATCTCTCTGTGGTAGTACTGTTTAACCCTGTGAAGCCGAAAAGATAGCTTTTATGGTCCAGGATCGTGATACGAACTGAATTAAAAAAGTATATAGTTACTCGGTGAAACTGTGTGGTAGACGAATCAAGATTTTCAACGTGCAGCCCGAAGGCTGCACGTTGACAATATTGTTTGGTCTTCCCTCAAGGAACGAATATGGACTCAACCAGTTGGTGGTTCTGAAATGGCATGTTATACCATCAGGGTTCGAAGGGTTAAACGCAACAAGCAAATTCACTGATCACACAGTTACTCGCTCTTGGTTCTCTACGGACAGGCATAGACCAAATCCTTCAACCTGTAAAACCATGTATGCTCCTTAAACCCTAAAACACTAATAAATCATTAACCTGGATAAAATATTTGATCGTGTATTTTTTTAAAATGAATTGGTTGAGAATATTTTAATTGATGTATTTCCTACTTGCTAGCAGTATGTAGCTCTGTATGCAGACTATCCCTTGAAGTGCCGTATGGTGCATTATTAAGTCGCATTTCCATTTTGATTAAAAAAAAAGAGAAAAAGTATTTTTCGTATTTCTCAAAAAAAAATTTAAAAAAATGAATGATTAATAAAAGTAATCCCTGAAAGCACGTGCTAACCCGTTATTCAGCACACACGACAGCAAAATTTATTATTTTTGTTTTTTTTCCAAAGCATGGAAACAAAACCATATCATGTGATCCCATTCATTTGAAAGTTCTCAACAGGCTCGTTCCAATGATGGGATCACATGGTATGGTTTTGCTAAAACCAATTAAAAAAGTATCACTTCTGTCAATTTGTAAATTAAGCGGGCGGATGCGGCTGATTCATTAGTATTAACATAGCCCAAGTGGCCATCCCTTTGCAATATTGGTGTTGATTTCCAACACAGATAGTCGCTATTCGGTATATACAGTGAGGATATATTTCAGAATCCCCGGGCATGTTGACAGAATCAATCCTTCTCACTCTCCCAAATCACAGAAAATAATTGCCTAGAATTCTATAATGTATCACCTGATTAAGTCGCAGAATTGCGTCTGCGAAATCAGTTTGGTTGGCAATACTTTGAGAGAGTGGTTAGTCTAAACAGATAGCAGAGCGCGATTAACAAATTTACAAATAGATTGAAATTTAACACCGAATGACTGAACAATTTAGACTCTGGTATCACATTTACTTGAAAACCGTGGAAGATCAACTGTCCATAAAGTAAAAATATGTTGGAGCAATTGCCCGAGATAACATCTTACCCTCCTCTTTAACTGTTCTAATGTCGCAGCAGAATAGAAAATTAGGATAGATCCCGATAGATTCTTTCTGTTTTATGGAATAGTTTTGTGAAAACGCTATTAGAAATTGCTCGAACTAGTGTCGCAGCAAAATTGAAAGGCCTGGATGCCACAAAATATCCCGAGCGTTTTTGCACTCAACTTGAGATACTCGTTGCTAACACACACTCAACCAATAACAGAAATAGCTCGAACAGCTAACTGTATACAATCTTACAGCAATGCCATTCCTTTCGTGACGCGGTGACTAAACAGCCCCGTAACAACCCAGAAAACGTTTTTAGGCCTGTTATTAGTCCTCCGAAATGACACTCAATGTGATACAAATACCATTCTCTTTTTTCACGTCTTTTAAGAGCAGCCTCTTTTAGACGAAATTCAACCCATCCGATCAATTCAGGGGTTTCAGTTCAAGCAAAGTATGTGGGAAGCAACGGTGCCATAAATTATGTCCATATCAATGTCCATTAATGGTCCGATCTCTCCAATTCTGCCAACGAATTTACATTCAACTGCCTCTAGTGTTAGTTCTGATACTGACGCGATCTGTTGACCATCTGCATTTCTTATTTTCATTTCCCTTCCTTTCCCTCTGTTTATATTTTTCCTCCTTTAGTGTTTTATCCTATTTTATTACTTATCTGGTTATATTTATTATATTTACACAAAGGGTCAACAGGAAGACAGCCAAGCTGGCCACATTGTACTCCAACAGTATGCATGTGAGAATGTTGAAACTTGATTGCTATGTAATTATTGTATATTCTAGTATTCATATAGATGTATATTGTTAAATAAATTCAGTTCAGACTGGTTCCAAACAATCACAGTGTCAACTTCATTGAAGAATGCGACTGGCGACATTAGAAATTGATGTTTTTTGATGATTTATTGCGAAGTACACACTGTAGGTGAACAAAGTCTGACTTTCAAATTATTCCAGCACTTTGCCAGTTAAAGAAAACGTCCCTCTCCGTCTATCAAGGAATGATGACGTACTTTCATCAAATTATAAACGGAAGAGTAATTTAGAAATTATCACTGGCATTTGCTTTGTTGTGTTACTGCACGTGCAATTGCACTTCATGAAATTCAATTATCAGTTCCCTGAGAAAGATGTAATAAGATTGCGGATTTTCTAAAACCATTAACTCTTTACCTGAGTGAAATTGAGACGATGTTTCGATAAAAACGTTCCCGGGATCAAAATTATTTAACCCTTTACCTATCATGAAAAGCAGACGACACTTGCAAAAAAAAATTCTTGAATAACTATTTTTTTCATTTTTTGACTCAGAAACATAGGTTATGACCCCTCGTTGTAACGAGCTCGACGAGCTCGTTCCAACGAGGGGTCATAACCTATGTTTTTGAGATAAAAAAATAAAAAAATAATGAAAATTAATTGGCGATTTTTGAGAATAGCGCTGGCCGGTTTTTCCGTTACGTTGGGCAAAGGGTTAACATCTGATGCCCTGTACCGGCCGATATTGTGTTCCTGATTAGAAGTAAATAAAGTTGGAAGACCTATCGAACCCAAATGTCAGAACTACTTGTTAGAATTTGTTTTATCTTATTTCGTTTTCCCGTCTACTTTTCTGTTTATTTTAGAATTGTAAAGAATTATTTTTCGGTTTAAAAGAGTATGAACGTTTGATGGGCGCGTTAAACTACCTGAACTTCAAGTTGTGCCATGTACTTCAAATTGCTTGCATAAACCAAAAAGACTACGGGGCCAGAAGGTAAGTACAAACTTAACTGAAAACATGAACTACTTTAACAATCTTCCTCATCCGATGTCTCGATGAGTAAACACATAGGCTCCTGCAGGGATCAAAATACTTTTTGTATTTGCCTAGCGAAATGCTATACATTTTAAAAAATGTATAGCTTTTTTGACAGTTGTGTAGCATTTTTATGTTTCAAAATAAATACACAATAATGAGTGATTTTGTTCTCTAGAAAACATTTGACACTCGGTCACAGGTATTTTAGTGGTAGGCCTGGACCAGTTCTGAACCAGTTCTGTTTAAACAGTATTTATTTCAAATCAAATAAATTTACCAAGATTAGCATTCAAATTTAACAGAATATTACATGAACTGAAGTAGATTCAGCAGTAAACTTGGAACTTATTCAACGCAGTCGCCAAACATTTTGAAACAAAGGAGATATGAACAGTTGGCATATCAAACCAGTTTTGGTTCTGTATAGAACCAAAACTGGTTCAATATACCAACTGTTCATATCTCCTTTGCTTAATAATGATTTGAGACAACCTGGTATAAGCTCTAAACTTACGGCTGAAACCCCCCAATTTATGTTTAATTCTGTTAATATTTAATGTTAATCTTTATAAATTTATTTGATTTGAAATAAATCCTGTTTAAACAGAACTGGTTCCATCTCAGGGACAAGATTAGAACAGTTTCGGTTCAAAAGAGAACCTATATGTTTTGCAGTGTGGTCTCCGCGATATCACACAGAGCTTATTGTCTACATTCTATTATTTCCAAGTACCATTCCAACATTAGGCTGTCTTTTATTCTCTCCTCTAATGAATATTTCGCGCTGCATCCTGGTCGCTGTATTTGGTCCCCCATTATCATCTCCATTATAAGTATAGTGTGCATTTTCACGGCTTGGATGCAGCTCATAAAACCTATTGCTTGCCGCGGTATGCTTTTACTTCAACTATTGTTAATTACTCTCCTACTTGACTGCGACATTGTGCAATCATCTTGTATAAGTTTAGAAACAAAGTGTGGTTTAAATTAAACTGTATGAAGCGCGGAACTTCTGGCAAACACCAGTTGGCTAATGATATATGCGATACATTTTCTGTACTGTAACCTGTACTGTATATCATATGTTTGCTCCATTGTAACCAGTAACTCCAACACCTTACTTATTATATTGTTATGTGTGTCCCACTAGAGATAATCAATAACATTATAGATTAGGAGCTGCCAAACCATATTTTGTCTTCTCTCAATAATATAAGGATTTATTACTTTCCAAAGTGTGATTTACTGGGATTTCCGGGTTTGATTATAAACGATAACTTCACAAGTGAATCATGCAATCAACAATTGTGTCATGTATCCGTGCGCGCAAACGAAGACGCTTTGCCGTGGATGTAATGGGAACTTCAATGTTTTTTTTGTTTTTTCACCCTTTACCTAACATGAAAAGCAGACAACACTTGCAAACAAAATTATTGAATAACTTTTATTTTCATTCTTTGTCTCAAAAACATAGGTTATGGCCAGTCATTGGAACGAGCTCGACGAGGGGTCATAACCTATGTTTTAGAGACAAAAAATGAAAAAAAAATACTGAAAATTAATTGGCGAGTTTTGAGAATAGCGCCGGCCGTTTTTGGCCGTTACGTTAGGTAAAGGGTTAAATAATATAATTGTCGTTAATAATGAAAAGTAATAAACGGAGTAATCGTTTGACTGGACTGGTTACGTGAAATAATTCATTCGAGACGAGGGACTATATTCGCGCACTCGTGTTTGTACAACGTCCCTCACCTCTCATGAATTATTTCACGTAATAATAATAATAACACTTCGGCCGGCCGCTGATTTTTCGCGGCTCTCGTATGAGAAGGCCTTGGTTGCCCATGTTCTACCAACTGCCTCCCCCTATTCCCGCGCTTCTTCTCTCCTCCCAACACTCGGAGACGAACTGCTTGATGACATCCCTTGCCCCATTCTTCCCAATCTCTCCGATTAGTATATTAACCCTCTCCTTTGAGTCGCCCCCTAACCACATGTCCTTCATTCTCCCATCCCACTTCTCCATTATACTCCCCATGAATCTTGTTCTTTTAGACTGGTATTTTGGGCATTCTATAAGAAAGTGTTCCAGGGTCTCCACCACGCCCACCTTACACATCTGGCACTCCTCTTCACTGTGTTTCCCAATTTTCCCCTCAGCTCCAGGGATCGCGACCTCAGCTTGAACAACAGTGACCCCCAAAGGTGCCATCAAGGTACTCTTCAAAACAAGGCTTCTCTTTATCACGCAGGCCACGTAACCAGTCCATTCAAATGATTACTCTTTATTAAACATTGGTGACGGGATTTAAAATAGACTTTTGTGCTGTGAATGTTCAAAATAGTTAAGGAATTACAACAATGGTAACACACTGCAGTGTTCAATGAAAGTCTGTATAACTGGATTCGATATGTTGGAAGACTCAATTTCTACTTTGAGGCAAACACAATAATATGTAAAAACAGAAAAAAGCGCTATTTTATTAAGTCATTTCGGCACAACACTTTATTCTCCGATTAGGTTACTTAAAAGACCGGAGAATTTAGAAGATTAATCATATGCTGAAATTTTAATTTTGAATTGGTGACAGAACACACTAACCATGAACCATATGAAATAATGGTAATATACAAACATTACAGCAAATTTCGTCATCCGGGTGATTAACTCTAGTGGAACTGTGATTAGTGTTCGCATAACAATATAATGATTGGGGCTAGCGACTGACGTCTGTTTTCAGATTCCATTGGCAGCCCAACTACCACAGTCTTATCAATTAGAAACTGATTATCTATCCACGTATCTGGGCGAGCTGGGCAAACGAACCACTGAAAAAAGCGAAGCATCCGCAGAAGATCATACTGCACCTGCTTCGTTCCATTCAGTTTAACCCTTTACCTAACATGAAAAGCAGACGACACTTGCAAAAATATTTCTTGAATAACTAATTTTTTTCATTTTTTGTCTCAAAAACATAGGTTATGACCCCTCGTTGGAAGGAGCTCGACGAGCTCGTTCCAACGAGGGGTCATAACCTATGTTTTTGAGACAAAAAATGAAAAAATAATGAAAATTAATTGGCGATTTTTGAGAATAATGCTGGCCGGTTTTGGCCATTACGTTGGGTAAAGGGTTAAACAGTATTTATTTCAAAAGAATTTCCATGGTAATACATAGCTTACATTGTCATTCGGTGTGGATTCGACAGTAAGCTGTTAGCTTATCTGTGGTCGTTTCCACTCATAGTAATTTTAACAGGTAGCAAACGAGAAGACAGTGAGGCCAATTCCTTCTATCAAGAACGTGTACAATAAGATACCTGTTGACACAAATAATTCGCTAATAAAGAAAACTAGAAAATACTATAAAAAGATACAAATTGGTTAGATTTCCCTAACTGATATAGAGTAAGAAGATAGAAGTACAGTTCTTAGGAAGAGAAAGGGTAAGGAGCGCCTAGTCCGAACCAACCCACCGCCACGTTTGTACCTTGATACTGTAACAAGCGAATTCTAAAATTTAACGTTGTTGGACTATCATAAGAATATATAATCTAGTCTAGGAAATGACCGGGAGTTAGTTTATCGTGGTACTGTAATTCTGAGCATATTTTGGTGGATTTTCACAGTTAAACAATAGTAACATTCTTCTTCGTTTCATTCGGTATGTTCATCTCTTATTTACAAGTACCAACAGATAGCTTACACGGGCCCACATTCCATTGTTATTTCATAAATAAATACTATATTATTTGGGTTCGCGATTGTTTCATAGCTTTACATTTGTTGTGGATGAAAAGAAAATAGCAATCAAAAGTAATCACTAATGCTTCGCAATAATGCTTCTTTTCTCTTTTTCTGCCCTGAGGGTATCTTCCGTATCAGTTCTTTGACAACAATTGAGAGAGTCTATATTCATTATTTGGGGGTACGTTGAAACTATTGATTGGTCAACCTCACACATTTACTCAGCAGCCAGCCTGCACTAATGAAATTATGACCTATCATGTTTCTGGTCCTGACAAATGGCCTCCCCGGCTCAAATATTATATTTACTGGTGTTTAAAGTCACATACTTATGCACAATGGCTAATCGTGACCGTGACAGTTTTACGGGTGGAGGAAGTCGGAGTACCCGGAGAGAACCACCGAGCAACGACGAGCAGCTGTCAGCTCTCCAACATCGTAACTCTGAACTCTGCACCGCAGCACAGGCAGGGTTAGATTGGTTGAAGACATGCGCACCATCGACGTGCAGTACGCCTCAGTACACGGCGTCATCGTGCCCCCATGTAGGCAATTGGGGTGAAGTGTCTTGCCCAAGGACACAACGCGGTTGCCGCAGGTGGGATTCGAACCGAGGACCTCTCGGCTTGCAGCCTGCACCTCTACCAACTGAGCCACGCCCCCCCCCCCCCCCGACTCAAAGGGTTAAGCTGGTGTTAGCACGTATCTTATCATCAGTTATGTTTGGTTATTTCACCATGTTATAGGAAGTTTCTTTCTTCTGGTAGGTACACTTGACACTATACCATCCAACTCCATACAGATAAAAACAATATAACAACTTAAATTTTTTTACCCTTTTTTTGTTCTTTTATGTTCTTCTAATAGAGCATGTAATGCCGTCATTTCTTGTGATGTATTTATTGTGTAAATAGTGTACCTCCTGTACCATTACACAATGGTTTGAGTGAATAGACTAGAAATAGAATAGAATAGATATAGAATATACCCATAGTAGCTTGGTGTACCAAATGTTCACCACGAGTGGTGAACATTTGGTCCACCAAGCTACTTTGGGTATATTTTATGTATACCATGATCGTCAGATTAATTAGAGTTTAAATGTCAAATAAATCAATATTCGCACGTGCGAATCTGTTTTTGTTTACACAAACACCGGTGGGCGATACTTCCGCTGGCATTTTTATCGCCGAAATGAAATGGAAAACGAAACCTCAAATTACGGAGCCTTTTTCAGTTTAATAACAAAATTACGTACTATTTCGAGTTATGGATGCTTTATAAACACGAGACAACATGTGATTGTTACACTTATTTAAAAACGTAATAAATAACTGCGGGTTTCATTTCATTCTTCACGAGGCGACGAGTGATAAATTTAGACAAGTTTGCATTCAAGGCGAGGTCACCAAAGGTCAGCTTGGATGTAGTTCCACTGTAGGTGTATTTTTTTACTATTGAAATCCCATTGCTGTCGTATTCACACGGTTGGTGTGTGAAGCTAAAAATTATGTCATAGGCTTTTCATATATATTAGAATAGGTAATTATGGCACAAAATAGTTACTGGTTACAATGGAGCAAACATATGACAGAAAAACCAGTTGGTAGTGAGGCATTAGCTGTACTATTTGCTGTAAAAACACTTCTTAAGAAAACAAATACCTGACAGGGCATCTGCTCGTGTTCAACGCTTGGAAATTATCATGTCGGCACATGACTGTACAAATCAAGGTAAGAAAATGAAGATGCTTTAATTCGAATACCGTTAAGTAATAAACCTAGGTTCGTTCAAAAGCCGGATGACGTAATCGGATTAATTGAAACAATGAATTCATCTCCAGTCACAGTAAAGCAAATACAATTGTAGACTAGATGAGGACACCATTGTCTAAAAAACCAAACTTTGTCAGAAATAGCTGGCCATCAGCAGTGATGTAAATTTATCCCACAAGTAACAATTTATTCCAGCAACAGAAGCCTTGGATAAAATTTTGCTTTAATCACCTAGAGGGATGATAAATTTTCCCCATTGGTTTAACACACGGAAAATTTATCACCCTAGTAGGGTGTTGGAAACGGACTATAGTATGTTGACACCTGGCGTTCCATTTGAAAGGTCGTGATATCTTGTCCTGATTTCTGCATGTCAGAAATCTGTCGAAACGAAGCGACGATCATCACTTAAACGATGTTCTTTAATTATGAGAAACCTTACCTCTCCCCCCAGCACAGCAACGCACAACACTAAGTACACTCTGCACAATGCCAATACAACCGAATTCACACATTGTCAAAATAATTTGAACACACCTGTATCACATACTGTTGAACCCATGGCTTCCACACACGAATCCCGTGTAACCGCAACAACTATTTCATCATCAGAACGAAATGGTGGCACAAGTGTTAAAATTAACGACTTCTCTTTGCAGCATACCGACCTCTCGAATCCAAGCACATTATTGAATAGTTTATTTCACGGAAATAGTATAAACATTAACACTTTAAACATCTATATACAAAAATGAATTAGCATTCGTGACCTGCTTTGAAAGTGGCCCAATAGCTCTCACCCACTCAATGCTACATGTACGCATTGTAATGTAGCATAATTAATAGTTCAATTGTTGTTTTCTTTAAAAGGTTTGAAAGTATTGCACAATGTTCGTTTCGTACAAAAGAATAAAGATTGTTCATTTAATAAAGGATTTTTGCATGTTTAGCTGACGTTTTTGGGGGAATTATTTTTAGACAGAAATATATCACTGCGCCTTGTTTATTTTTTGCAATGTTTTCTTGTCGATCGAAATGGACCAATGTACTCCTCACTTCCAGCTATGTTTTGAAGCGAATAACAGAACGATTTTGCCGCGACTGCTTTGTAAAAGATTTATGGGATAAACAAAATAAACGAATAGTGTTTTCAAGTAAAAAATTATTCTACTCGTAGGATTAAGAATGAAACCGACTCGCCAGAGGCTCGTCGGTTTCATTCTTAATCCTACTCGTAGAATAATTTTTTTACTTGAAAACACTAAACGTTTATTCTATATTTAATGCCAAATTTCATAAGACGAAATAAACTATATAAATACACAGAAAGTCGCGATGTGTGACTGCGTTCGTCAATACAACACATGTGCCGGCACGGAAGGATAGAATGAAAGGCGCGGCCGCGAGTTCTATCCTTCCGCCGTGGCATGCGTACCGCATTGACGAACGAATTCACACGTCGTGACGGTCTGTGTTTATTACACGCCTCTATGACATAGAATCTATTAATTTAAAAACTGAAACATCACACGCAGAAAATTTCAAACCTTGAAACCTTTTGTTATTTATTGACCGAAGGGATTGACACCACAGCATCCGAATTGGTCTGGGTCAGCATGTGACGTTTCGATTGACTGATTATTCAAATGGACGGTGTTTAGTTCTGTTGATGGATCTATGGCGTCAGTTTGAAAAATAGTCCTTCAACGGAAATCCGCATGGAACACGTGTTCCGTTCGGATTTGTAAATATGGAACTGGAAGAAAAGTAATAAGCGTGTAATAAGCGTAAAAGATGGCTGCCTTTTGTGGGGATACCGTGTAATCAATCCATCAAAAAGCCGTGTTCTTGTGTTAACAGAGTTACATTCATCACGCCCAGGGATGAGCAGCAAGAAAGCAGTAGGTCGCAGTTACTGCTGGTGGCCAAATTTCGACAGGCCCATTGACAGTACTGCAAAACTTCGACTAACGATCATTATCTGACCGAACACCCAGAACCGACTGTATTATCCGGAACTGAATCCAGAAACTCAACACCTTATTCGTTATGTTATTTTGTGAACACTACTCACGGTCCCACTAATACTAATTAATAAGGCACGTCTCTTGATTCAATTTAACTGTGAAATAGGGGTGAGTAGCATGTATTATATGATCAATTAAGCTAATTAGTCTACGTTATGGGAGTCTGCATTTTGGGAGGCCTGCATTATGGGCGTGAACCTTTGGAGCTATCTAGTTAAGCTTGCCCTTCCATCATTTATGTCTCTCTGGGAGTCATTTAACAGTACTATATTTAATATGGGTCTTCGGTCATTTGTTTTTTAAATGTGACTTGGACAACATTTGTTATTTTCCTTCTGTTGTTTCATAACACCGTTGGAATTTACAAAGCACCCATTTATGCTAACTAGTATAACGAAACTCATTACTTATTCAGAAAACAAACATGTTATTAAATGATTCATTCATCTTTGTCAGACTTCTCCTAAAAAATAACTACAAATCTAACCATTATATTTTTTGGACAGAAGTTTTTTGCCTTACAAAACATTATGGGCTTTATTCTCTTTCCACTGAAATTAAATTCCCTTCATAGTGCTGAGAATTAAAGGGTATAGGCAAGACCATTTACTATTTTCTGCCGGTAGCAGAAGGCTCTATTGTGAAAGTATTACTTGATTCAGTGAGTGTCTTTTTCTAACATTTCAGTTTGTAATTTTGTATCAAGGGTACAAAGTTCGTGCGAGTCCCAAAATTCGTTTAGCAACTTTTGAATGTTCGGCTAAAACAAAGGCACTATCACACATCATGCCACTTGGAATCCATTAATTGTCGCGCTACTAAAAGCACAAAAACGTAGCTTGTGAACCACCATTTGAATGAACTCAACTTTCAATGAAGGATCACAAGCTATATTTGTGGCCAAAGATTGACAAAAAACCCCAAAATTTTAAAGTCATTCCTGGTGGTGATGACCGGTTGTTGTCGTTTCATTAGGTAAACGGTTAAATTAAAATAAAAAATTACCCCCCCCCCAAAAAAAAAAAACAAAACAAAACAAAACAAAACAAAAAACAAAAACAAAACAAAACAAAAAAAACAAAAAACAACAACAACAGGTACCAAGCCAGGTATCAAGTTTCTCTGCTGACTAATCCGACACACGGTTCTATTTTGCTATCATCCACCCAATATTATTGCTCAGAATCAAATAGGGGTTTCTTCTTTTTCACATTCGTAGCCATTATTGGAAAGAAGCTTAAAGAAACAAAAATGTAAAATAAAAAGCGATGGCAAACGAAAGGTGTGTAGCTCCACCTAATGGTTTGGTTCGTATGACTGGATCCGAAACACGGAACTAAAGCCCTTTACACTGGACGACGTCAGTGCGAGCATTGTGAATGGCGCTGTAAAAAACGTAATTCACATTTTTTTTTCTTTTCCATTTGCTGTGTCTTCTTAATGTGATGCTTCTAATTTGAGCTTTGCTGTCGAACAAAGATATCAACATATAAATATGCATCTGAAGTCCAAAACACGGAACGTGCAGTCAGAGAAAAAAAAACTTTCAACGTAACGATTTGTTGGGTCACAATTTTTATTAATGATTTTATGCTTCTTGACCTTGACCATTTGCAGTGTAGTGAAGATTTGTCTTTATTTACAGTACAGTCGCCGTGGGGTGGTCGTAATCCACGAGTGGGCAGTGATGTCCACGCATGCATTTACCAGGTAATAAAAATCATTATCAGCAATATTTTAATTAATGAAGCACCGGGTTGTACCCGGTGCTTCATTAATTAAATTTTTGATAATTCCTATAATTAATGTTTGGAATCTAATATTATTGCGTCTTTTGAAATATTTCCCACCTGTGAAAAGTGACCAGTCCACGGCGGCTGTACTGTAGAGCATGACTAACATTGTAGAATAATAATAATAATAATAATAATAATAATAATAATAATAATAATAATAATAATAATACCCATTTATATAGCGCCAAAATTATAGTTCAGAGATATTGAACCATATTCTTAGACGCTGTGCAAGTTACTGTGCTCGTGCAAATATACAAACAGAATATATACAGTATCTTACAGTCCAGAAATCATTTACAGGCTTTCTGAAATAGATATTTTTGGGGATCTTTCTTAAAAATGTTGACATTTGACAATCTTTTCAGATGGTCTAGTAAATTATTCCGCAAGTGAGAACCAGCAAATGAGAATGACCTATCTCCAAATGTTTTACACCTATATTATTAAAAAAAAGTAGGGGATATTTGATAAAAGTGAGATATATGAAAAAGTATATTTATATTTTCATAAAAAAGACAGTTGATGCATTGCACTGTGACATCCGGCGAATCATTTCAGCGATAATTGGATGTCTGACAGGCACACATTCCACACAGTGAGCCGGAGAAGACATGGGCGGTCAGTCAGAGAATTCACCATATTCAGTCCAAGTCCTCAATACCTGGTAAATCCTCCTCGGTTCGCGAGACAAGCGCGGATCCGGCATGGCATACCCCTCACCAAACGTCCAATATGTCAGCTTGACTAATGTTATTCCATTTTTCCTGCGGTGCAGCGGCGAGTTCCTGGACATTGGTAGGGGGCTGTTGGCGCTGTCGTTGTCATAGGCGCCTGCCAAGCACATCACAGACGTGCTCGATTGGTGAAAGGTCTGGACTTAGTGCTGGCCAACGCAGGATAGTGATGTTCTGCTCCTGGAGGAACTCTGTAGCGACACGGACCCTGTGTGATCTTGCATTGTCATCTTGGAACATGAATCGACGGCCGTGACGTCGCGCAATTTGCACCATATGAGCTGCTAACACGTTGTCACGGAAGTACTGCCCCGTGACACGCCCTTGGATGACATGTAATGCTGTTATGCTTGTCATGGTTATGCCTCCCCACACCATAACCGATCCACCACCAAAAAAACGATCGTGCTGCCTAACGGTTACGTCATGGTATCGTTCGTTCCGCCGCCGCCACACTCTGTTTCGCCTGTTTGGAA
Organism: Pictodentalium vernedei; assembly: GCA_031216915.1. Classification (NCBI taxonomy): domain Eukaryota; kingdom Metazoa; phylum Mollusca; class Scaphopoda; order Dentaliida; family Dentaliidae; genus Pictodentalium; species Pictodentalium vernedei. The sequence continues at coordinate 64,743,487 of CM062290.1, read as the reverse complement.
ATGGAGAATGAGCCTCGATTCATCGGAAAACATGACGTTGCTCCACTGACGATTGTCCCAGCGCTGTTGTGTTCCAAACCAATTACGCCTTGATGCGACGCGACGTTCAGTCAATCGTGGAATTATTCGAGGTCGTCGAGCGTACAAATTCCAGCTGTATAGGCGATTTCGAGTAGGCTGACAGCTGACTCGCAATCTGTCGCTCCGTGGAGCTGCTGTCCAATTTCTTAGGCACTTTGATGGCGGTTACGCAATGCTGTGGTACGGATGAAACGATCCTGGTTAGCAGTTGTAGCCCTTGGACGACCTGTCCGACGTCTCTTATCAACATTGCCTGTCTGACGGTATCGTGACCACAACCTGCTAATCACCGATTGAGTAACGTTGAGAATTTGAGCCACTGCAGTCTGTCTGTTGGCAGCTTCCAACATGCCAACGTCACGTAAACGTTCGTCACGTGGAAGTCTTCGAATACCTCAAAACTTACGTTTCGACCAGAAACTATTGATGAACGAGTTTATACCAAGAAAAGAACGATGAGACCTTCGAAAAAGCCTGCTCAGTGCAAATAAATATTTCAAAACGTACCCCGCAGACATTAACGCGGCGCTCGTGCGAAAAATCTGCACGAAGTTTTCGTGGGCCGGTGACATTCATTTTCCACACTGAACTTGGTAACATATTGATGTGTTCTATCACGCGTATCCAATACCATTTTCTGAAAATATCAATATCCCGCTACGTTTTTGAAGAGTATTATTTGAACATGTAGTAGCATTTTACCGTCGGACCTCGGATTGTCACACATTCTTGGTAATGATTCGTTCTTCTAAGTGGCTGTTGATATGTTCATTTGCGCTTTGAAAACTAATAAAGTTTTGAAAATTATTCTGTACTTGACTGGCAGCCTTTGCAGATTTATCAGTGCAGGGGTGAAGTGTTGAGATCGTGATACCATACATTCCACTTGGGCTTATGCATTTATAGACAGAACGGGATGTGTGTTTGAATCGGTGGGTGTTCTACATTACGAGTTGGAATGGCGTGGTTTATTTCCGATGTTTAAACCCAAAGTTGAAGAGTCTGTTTGTTTTGACTGAAGTTGTACTGATCAAATGGATCGATCAAAACAACCTTTTCCGGACCAGCGTTTGTTGAAATTCCTATCGCTGTTTCTCGTCGGCTGGTGCCCATCCACGCCTAACCATTTGGTGGCTATTACTGTTAGTAAAAATATAAGTACAAATTTGTGCAGATTTGCAAAACAGCTGACTACTAATTTTTTGTGAACCTACTTTATTTTGCTTTGGACGTTTTCATTTTCACACTGTGCGACAGACTGTCGATAATTGTGTAATGAAATTTGGAAAACTTTTCGAAGCGTAACTAATGACTCGTTGGGAAAGGAACAAGTATGAACGGTGCTGGGGAAAATTGTTCCGGCTTGTACATCACCCACTGAATACATAATCATTTATGTCATAGCAGGCCATAGCGGCTATTTCGTTAAACACAAGGGTTTAAAGTTGAATGGATGTGTAATAAAATACTTTCTGCAGGCGAGAGTACTGATATTGTGGGAAGTTATACAATAAGGCATTCCAATAATCAAAATATGAAGTTACAATGGCCGGAACTAGAATTTCTGTGGAGTCTTGTGTAAAGATCTGTCTTATCTGTTTAATTTTATATATGCCTCTCAAATCTTTATTGCATATATTTGTAACAAGTTTGAGTCAAAGACGTCACCGAGATTACGTGCACTGTTACTTGCGCTGATGACAGAATCTCTTACCTTCACTCAATTGATGTCAACTTCAGTGAGTTGCTGTCATGAACCAATTATTAGAAATTCGGTCTTATGACCATTTATCATTAATTTGTTGGAAATCGTCCAGGTGCGAATGTCCAAAATGCATTATTCAATAATGTTTTAGCTTTAGTTTGATCCTTGATTGTTGGACGAAAAGAGAAATAGATCCGTGTGTCATCAGCATAACCATGAATGTCAGGCAGGTTCGATTCAATGATGGTGAACATTTTTGAAATACAGAAGAGAAACAGAACAGGATTAAGGCAACTGTCATGTGGGACCCTACATTTGAGATGGGTGTGTTTTGACAGGTTACCGTTTATTAATGCACGCTACTGCCTGTTCTTCAGACAAGATCATAACTAGTAAGCAGCTACACCATTACAAGTATAACTATGTCGACATTGCACAATATAACAATGACATGATTTTGAAGGGTTTTACAGTGTATTAACGGCTCAACAGAAATGGTTAACAGCCGAAGAGTTTATTAGCGGCCCGCGACGAAGTCGAGGGCCGCTAATAAGCTCAAGGGCTGTTAACCATTTCTGTTGAGCCGTTGATACACTGTAATGCCCGACAAATTCATGTTATTTCTATTATTGCCACTTTCGTACATCGGGGACATTACAATTAAATTATATGGGAAATAAGATAAATAAATGAAGTTTGACGTTTTAGAATTAAAAAAACCGCGACACTATCGTCTGATTTGTTGACAAACAAACCGGGTAACATGACTATCGTCTGATCAGTCTACGACGAAATTTGGGAAGTTAGATGACGAAATATATCTTCGAAATGCGAACTTTAGGCAAGGAGTTTATTCATCAAAGATGTCATCACTTACTTTGTGTGTATCGCTTCCTATATCTGATACATTATCTATCCGTGACACAAAGGGAAACACTTGAAACAAATGTGTTAATTGTGTTTACAAATTTAAAAAATCCGAATTGAATTTCGATCCAAATGGAAATCTGGGAAAAATACTGTTGATCGGCTGAGAGATGTGACGTCATTGTCTATATTTAGACGTGTCGGGCTGTTATTGACGTGTTGGGCTGTTATAGTCAATAACGATCCAACACGTCACATGACTTGTTGAGTATTACGAGGTTTCAACACCCGACAAAACATCGTTAATGTGCTAGGAACGCCCGCAAAAGTGGTAATAATAAGAAACAAAAATCAGTAATTAATGCTTTATAGTATCGTGTGAAACGCACCATCATTCGATGTACGGAGATATATACACACATATTATTAGAACAGTCAGTTGATCTGGATTATAATCGTGTTGACGAGCGAGACGAGACCAGACAGATAATAGACCAATTATTATAGCATTCAATCATTCTGGGCAGTCAAATTTCGTTGCATTGACGAGACAAGATCAGGCAGACGACGAAGCGACATGTGACTGCCCAGATTGATTGACTGCCATAATAATTTCTTTATTATATGTCAGTAGAATTTTAAATATTGAATACGACACGTGAAACATGAACAAAAAGTAAATTACAGAATGTTTGTCTAGGGTGTTTACCGTAAAGGCGCTCAAGTTTCCACCTTCCCTTTGAAAACTGCAGCCTCAAAAATCTATACGGCAGTATACGCACGCCAGTGACATCAGGCGAGCCACGTTTGAGACGGGTATGATGTGGATTTGGCAAATTTAAGTGTCATTTTCCGGCGAGTAAGAATTTTTCGGGTTACTTCGACAGCATAGATCCTATCAGCACTTCCCAATATTGATAACGTGAGTCCCCGCCCCCAGCTCATGTGACCTTTATATATAAAACAGTAACATGGCTGAAGCCAAATTGGGAGACAGTGATGACGGTAGCCGTCAATCGCTCCATATTTCCCCTTTTTCTGAACGTATATCTCAACCTATGCACTCTACTAAATTACTGGTCTTGACAATTCTTTATTTATATAAATGCAATTAATGGATTTAGAATTTTAGACTTTCGTAATGGTAATCCATAGTTTCGCTTTGCCAACGAACGAAAACACGCAACTAGATTCAGTCTAAATGCACAAATATTTCAATGTGGTTTTCACATATAGTTTAGTTTTCAACTCAGATTTTACAAAATTTATTAACATTAGAATTGATACTTGCAGTAAAAGTGAATTTTAACACAAACGGTCGCGCGCGTGATATATCAATTTTGATTTATTTATCTTTTGAGTCGTATTCATGTCAGTCATTTTCTGCCAAAGCTTGTGTAAAAACAAACGTATGATTTGTTTGTTGGAAACAAAGGTCAAGTAAGCGTGTGTGTGTGGGATGGGGGAGGGCAGGCAATTTCTGGTATCCACTATTGCAAAGCTATTTGTGGCAGTCATATAATAAATATAGGTTATTACCATCATCTGGGTTTCCGAGATGTCGTGACCTGGTCTCTGAATGATATATCGACTTCAATACACCATCTCGGAATCCCACTCAGTGGTAATGGCCAATTCATCTTACAATTTTCCTCTCTGAATTGACTTGTTCACTAATATTTTTACAACCATTCATCCATCGTCTATGAATAGATATGAATAGATTTTTTAGGAATGAAGATCACGACGTCATAGTATTATTTTCTTGAGATGTGCATTCATTGTTCCACAAGTACTATAACTATCTGTTTATTTCTTTATCGAGTTTAACGCATGTTCGGCCTATATAAAAATATCATCATGGCAAAGAAGTATCTTGTCTAATTTATTTCACTAAGTTGGTGATTCATTTATCATTTAATTACTTTTCTCAAAATGGTGGCTCCGACGTGTGTAACCATTTCTCGATAAGTGCAGGTAAAAAACATTCTCTTTTTCAAACGACTGATCGCAAGCGCAGCTGCTATCCTCAATAAGATTTGTATTTTGTCTAGACGTTTGTACTTGTATTGTTGGAAATCCGTAGGCCTATTTCTTGGAAGATAAAGTCTGGTACAATTCTTTTTCACACGGCCATTGAGAAAGAATAGTATTAAGACTTTGATATTTTCGTATTATTACGTACGAAATCTTTTGTTTAATTTAACCCTTTAATACTTTTGTTCGTGTTATTGCGTACGAAATGTAACAGCACGTTGATATTTGTGGTAATTTCTTTTATTATTTTTCGATTTTTTAAAGTTTTAACCTCAAATTCCTATTTTCCCCCGAATAGTGCTCAGTGATAACCGTTGAGCCAAATGTTATCGCAGCTTAAAACACTAATATAATCCTGCTGTCAAGACTTCTTAACTGGTTGAGTGCTGGAAGCCACTATCAGGGCTTTCAAAAATGAGAATACCAGAGCAAAAACCAACACTCTCCTTGCTTATATATCACTTTCAGTCAAGCACAAATAATATTTTGTTTATATAAATTTGTTTTCTTACAAATTATTGGAGAGTGGCTGTGAGCACTCTCCAATAATTTGTAACAAAGCAAGTTTTGAATAGTCTTCGTCATGGAAACCAGTTTACTCAGGGTTTTCGCAGGGATCGATTCTTGGACCACTCTTATTCCTCATATATATTAATGATATAACCGATAATTTAATCAGTAACATTCGTCTCTTTGCTGACGATACCTTCTTATATCTTATAGTGGAAAACCCGGAACAAGCAGCGAACCAAATCAACCGTGATTTAGCAACCATTGAAAATTGGGCCAAAAAATGGTTGATTGAATTCAACCCACAAAAAACTGAAAGTATGCTCATAACTCGCAAAAGTAATTCCCTTGTACACCCTCCAATATATCATTTTCAATACACAAATATGCGAAGTCAGTAGCCATAAACATCTAGGAGTCCCCTATTGAGTAATACTTGCACATGGAACAATCATATTGACCATACATGTTCTAAAGCTTGAGTAAGAATAGACATGATGCGGATGCATGAGTTCACCCTAGATAGAAGTGTACTTACAAAAATCTATTTTGAGTTCATCCGACCCCTTCTAGAATATGCCGACATGGTTTGGGATAATTGCACTGAAGGTAACGCAGCAGACATTGAGAAGATTCAAATTGCTGCTGGCAGGGTTGTTACTGGCGCAACCATGAGCACCAGTAAAGCTAAATTATATTCAGAAACTTGCTGGGAAACTCTTCAGGACAGACGAAGGAAACATAAGTTAATACAGTTTTTCAGAATGTATCACCATATAACACCACCATATCTTGCCTGTAAGGTACCCCCTGGAATATCAGCAACTACCCTGCGGAATACGCTCCGTTCTGATGATAATGTTCGTACCCCCGTTTGTCGAACTAATATATACTAATTCTCGTTCATTCCAGAAACAACTTATGGAATAATATTCCACTATCCATTCGTGAAAATACACTCATTAGTAACTTCAAGAACTTTCTAAATCATGACAAGCAACCCCCCCCCCCCCCCCCCGTCGTTCTTCGGTAATGCCCAATGCCGTCCAGCACAGATATACCACTGCAGGTTGCGTTTGGGGTGTAGTAACCTTAACTCCCATCTACATGCTAATCATCTGGCAATGTCGCCTATCAGTGTAGGGAGATCGAGTCAACTGGACATTTTCTGCTGTTATGCTCGCTGCACCTATGTGCCAGAAATAGGTCTATTGCACAAATACCCCTTCCACTGAACATACATACATTATTCTACGGCTCCGAGAGCCTATGTAGTGGCGAGAATCGCTTCATGTTTGAAACAGTTCAGGATTATATCATGGCAACCAAACGCTTTCAGTAAACTCCTTTAAGCCTCTATCAAGGTAATAATGTATTGTTTCATATTTCCGTGATTACCATTAGCCCTCAACAGACCTTAGTTAACCTCCGAAGGAACAGACCAGTCTTAGTAAGTCTGGTTTCACCAACACCAACATCTTCCTAGTCTGACACCTTAGAAAGATCGCATGTTGAGCCACCCGCGGTGCGAGTCGAAATAGGTCGTGGCATGGCTGTGATGGGCAGAGTGCCCTGCTGCTCCTGCGGTTATAGTGCCGGCAGGGTCTAACATCATTTTCGGAAGGGCCCTCGCGAAGCGGTTTCCAGAAGGTGATGTCGGTTTCTGGTGGTTCTGCGAGATGCTTGGTCTGTTGCGGTTGCTCTCCGACTTGTTTTGGTTTGTGCTGTTATTGACTGTGAACCGCTCACAGTACTTCTATAATTTAGGTATAGAGCTGCATTTGTCTCCAAGTTGGCTTCTCTTTTCTTTCTTCCACTTCGTCTTTTCTTCTTCCCTTTGCCGTCTCATTTTTCGTATCTATATTATTATTCTGTTTCCTCTTTCACTTCTTTTTTCTTTTCTGCTTCCTTTATATATGCCTTATTTCTCTCAACATACAGTTTTGAGCAATATTTAGTATTCGTTTACTAACAGTAATAGCATCTTTCTCATGTAATTTGGAGGCATAAGGGAGACGACCAAAATAAGCACTATGCTTTCTGTCGAATCCCTTCACTATAGGGCTTATCATATTCACTGTATACTGCCTACCGAGTTCTATGTATCTATAATTATGATGTTTTATTTTTATTTTGTATAAAATGGTGTATGCATGTATACAGATATTCTCAATACATATTATTTAAACTATGTTTTGAATAAGAACTTCAGACCACCAAAAATAATCTAGCCCTCAGCCAGATAATCACTGATGTGAAAAATATCTTGTTATTGGTACTTTCCGACGTTTGACGTCGCATTTTGAAAAACGTTGAAGAAACTGAATTCCAAGTGACGTTTGAACGTCAGGATAATTAAAGAATCAAAGGGTTAATTGACGTAAGCGGGAAACAACAGCGATGGGTGTATCTGTCTGGAGTAAGTGAGTAGGGAGTTATATAACGTAAAAAACAATACAGAATACTCATCTCAAGAGATAAAATGGCACAAGCGTATATATTCGTAAGAATAATGACTTCTGCGTACCAGGGACAAACAATTTCAAAGTGTCATAAATCTTCCATCCATTCACTTTTGACAGGAGTGGGCAACTAACATCTCTCGAATTCCTTGGTGAGACGAAGAGGAATTGGATACAATTAAATTTAGTGTCAAGTATTCGTTTTTTTCTCAATTCTATGTCTGAGATCAATGAGACTTTCGTGTGGGATGATTAATGTCTGTCTCCACATTAACCCTTTACCTAACATGAAAAGCAGACGACACTTGCACAAACAACATTCTTGAATAAGTTTTTTTTAAAATTTTTTGTCTCAAAAATATAGGTTATGACCCCTCATTGGAACGGGATCGACGAGCTCGTTCCAAAGAGGGGTCATAGCCTATGTTTTTGAGACAAAAAATGAAAAAATAATATAAATTAACTGGCGAGTTTTGTGAATAGCGCTGACCGGTTTTGGCCGTTTCGTTGGGTAAAGGGTTAACTGTTTCGGGACTAGTTCCAATACGGAAATTGCCCGAATGCCTGTTAATTACTTTCATCAATCTTGATATCTTGTCTCGGAATTAGAAACCTTTTTAGTAGTGCACCATATAAACCCAAACCATCTTGTGACGCAGCTTTAAGTGGGTTTTGAAGTGCGGTCGATCCCATCAAATGTTTTTAATGAAATATTTAGTGTTCTGGCGGATTGCTTTGCCAACACGATGCAGCATTCCCATCAAATATACTTGGCAGCTGTCAGTTAGTTCCAGGACACTATACCTTTAGACATTCAATTTCCCCGAAAAATTGACCGAAAAGGGCGGGGATAAGCTCCGACAGAAATAGGATATGTTATGAGTCACCGCGTGCCAATTATGGCGAACAGTGACGCTTTGCATCTTGCAGTTTTGTTGAAAATGTAATAGTTACGACACACACATTTATGTGAATGATACTGTGAGCAATGCCATGCAGAAATATGCATCAGGAATTCAACTCCACCTTTCGGCATCAGTGGTTTTTTGACATCGAGGGTGCTTCGCTAGAAGGAAATTTGCAATAACATGCACGGAACGTCACTGCATGTGAATACATTCGTCAATACGGCACTCGCGAGTGCCAGATCGGAAGGATAGAGCAAGTGGTGCAGCCTCGAGTTCTATCCGTCCGCGATGGCATGAGTGCCGTTCAGACGAACGCACTCAGACATCTTGGCGTTCTATGTTTATTACACGCCTGTATGAGATAGAATACATTAATTTAAAAATTCAAACATGACACACAGGAAATTTCAAACTTTCAAACTCTTTGTTATTTATTGAACGAAGCGTTCGATTCACTGGAAGTCACCACAGATTGGAATGGTGGGAAGAGGTGTTTTTGAATGACGGGGAATTAATGGTGGCAATTAGTGAGGACTGTGTGTAGGAGGAGAAGAAAGAAGAAGGTTGGAACAGAAAATTCAACGCAAACTTAAGATTCAGAGTCATAAGCAGAGATTCGTAGAAGTAGAGGAAGAGATAGTTCAGAAATCCGAACGTCGCGGCTTCCCAAGTGGAGAAGCCGAGACATTAGGATAGCTGAACTAGGAGACGAGAAAACTTGGGATTTCATGTAAAGATTGAGAAGCAATAACAGTGTCAGAAAACTGTAACACATCTGAGAACATTTTGTAATTATTTTGGTTTTTTCTTACTTTCCAAAGTGTGATTTACTGGGATTTCGCGGTTTGATTATAAACGATAACTTCACAAGTGAATTATGCAATCAACAATTGTGTCATGTATCCGTGCGCGCAAACGAACATGCTTTGCCCTTGGAGTAATGGGGGCTTCAATGTTTTTTTGTTTTGTTTTCAACCCTTACCTAACATGAAAAGCAGACGACACTTGCAAAAAAAAACTCTCTTGAATACTATGTTCATTTTTTGTCTCAAAAACATAGGCTATGACCCCTCATTGGAACGAGATCGTTCCAATGAGGGGTCATAACCTATGTTATGTTTCAACATTTAACATGCTATATTGTTCAAACTTTGCACACATGTTGATCAGTAATTGCTGTTGTGCATGTGACAAGAGCAGGTAACTCTGTTTTGTATTTCCAGAGTTATTCCCCCTTTTAGTACTTAAAACATTGCCGTATTGTGTCGCCTACTCCTTCAACATTTTACATGCTATATTGTTCAAACTTTGCACACATAGTGATCACCAGTTGCCGTTTGCGTGTGAGAATAGCAGATAACTCCATTTTGTATTTCCAGAGTTATGCCCCTTTTAGTACTTAAAACATTACAGTATTATGTCGCCTTCTCCTTCAACATTTTACATGCTATATTGTTCAAACTTTGCACACATGTTGATCAGTAATTGCCGTTGTGCATGTGACAAGAGCAGGTAACTCTGTTTTGTATTTCCAGAGTTATGCCCCCTTAAAACATTGCCGTATTGTGTCGCCTACTCCTTCAACATTTTACATGCTATATTGGTCAAACTTTGCACACATGGTGATCACCAAGTGCCGTTGTGCATGTGACAAGAGCAGGTAACTCCATTTTGTATTTCCAGAGTTATGCCCATTTTAGTACTTAAAACATTGCAGTATTGTGTCGCCTTCTTCTTCAACATTTTACATGCTATATTATTCAAAATTTGCACACATGTTGACCACTAATTGCCGTTGTGCATGTGACAGGAGCGTGTAACTCTGTTTTGTATTTCCAGAGTTATGCCCCCTTTTAGTATTTGAAATATTACACTATTGTGTCGCCTACTCCAACATTTTACTTGCTTTATTGTTCAAAACTTTGCACCCATGTTGATCATCAATTGTCGTTGTGCATGTGACAGAAGCAGATAACACCATTTTATTTTTAAACGACGAGAATCCTTGCCGTTTATAGCTATTATGATCCTCATAATGTCCTTTTCCTTGGCGTTATCAATGAAGTTAACCTGACAATGAATGGACGCTACCATTGTAAACGGCGAGGAGAATCTTCTACAGCAGCCTTGTTTTTATTTTGTGAAGACCTCAGATGGATTAATATGAAAATGTGAAAACAGGTGAATTACCCTTTACCCCATACATGGTAGGGGAATGGGCAGTGATTGGAGGGGGGAGGGGGACAGACATAGTCGAGTCAACAAAAATTTTATACTTCACCCCAGAGAAACTTGTGCATGTTCCAATTTTGACGGGCGTATGTTGCCCCGCTAGACGGTGCTGTTGTTTAATATTATCCCATTTTTAGTGAACTAATTTCTTTTGTGAACCGACATTATTTTGATTTGGACGTTTTCTTTTTCACAGACAGACGATCGATAATTGTACAACGAAATTTGGAAACTTTTCAAAGCGTAAGTAATGACTCGACGGGATAGGAACTAGTATAAACGGTGCTTGGAAAAAAGTTCGGGATTGTACATGCATCACCAGTTGAAAACAGAAACATTTATGTCATAGCGGTGATTTCGTTAAATACAGGGGTTTAAAGTTTAATGGGAGTGTAGTAAATAAAGAAACTAAAATAGTTAACTGTAACATGAAAATTGAAATGAATATCTGTGACCGAATGGGAATAAGAATGTGGGATAGGTGTGGTTTGTTGTATGAAGAGCGTAACGCTTTTACAGAACCTAACAGGCCCATCTACATCCATACGACAAATAATTGATTTTAACAGTTATAATTTAACCCTTCACCCAATGAATCGCCCGCATCCGCCCGCGTAATATGCAAATTCAGCAGTTGAAAGAATATTATTTTTCGAAAAAATTCAACAAAACCATATCATGTGACCCCTCTTTGGAACGAGCTCGTCGAGCTCGTTCCAAAGAGGGGTCACATGATATGGCTTTGTTGACATTTTGTGAAAAAAAATAAAAAATAATATTTAAAATAATACATTTTGAAGTCTGCGTTGGGTAAAGGGTTAATTCAGTGTATTTGTGTGTATGATAATGTACCCTTGAGCGACCGAAGTGTCCCTCATTTATATCATTGCAATCATATGAACGTCTGCGCAGACGACAGTTTTATTATTTTCAACATTCACCAATACACGAAGTCGTGAATACGGAAAAGAAAGACCAGTGTGAACAAACCACGTAAATACTAACTAACAGATAGCCTGCAGCAATTACACTTCAACTGCACTATTGGACGCGCCCATATTTTTTTGTTGGACAAATAGGCGGGAGAAAGCCAAAACAAAAAAATTATTTACCGAGTTATGAAAAACTCACCTCACCAACCATGTACGTGCAAAACGGATATCATTAAAGAAAATTAAATTATAATACCATAATTAATCCATTCATATATACTGTCCCAAACATAGGGGTGGTGGCGAATGCTAGAAACTTCGTTCAGTATTCTCTAAAATAAATGCAAAGGTTCGGTACAAAAGTTCACATTGTAACATAATATTCATTTCTTTTCTCAATAAATATTGTTTAACCCTTTACCTAACAGAAAAGCAGACGACACTTGCAAAAAAAAAATTATTGAATAACTAATTTCTTTAATTTGTTGTCTCAAAAACATAGGTTATGACCCCTCTTTGGAATGAGCTCGGCGCGCTCGTTCCAATGAGGGGGTCATAACCTATGTTTTTGAGACAAAAAATGAAAAAAAATAATGAAAACTAATTGACGATTTTTGAGAATAGCGCTGACCGGTTTTGGCCGTTACGTTGGTAAAGGGTTAAACTAAGTTCACATTGCACAGCTGAAGCATACCCCATGTGTCTGACAATGTTCGTTGATTTGTCGAAAAATCTAACAGTGCGTTGAATAGGTATGAGATGCGCGTGTATAAATATGTGTGTTGGTAACTTAGGCGCAGAACCCTTTTTTTCGACATTTGACTAGTGGGAAACGATATTAATTATAAAACACTGTTAAACTATATAATTGCATACTCGTGAGATAGCTGGCTTCAGTGGCGTCTTGTGTAGAAGCATATAATTATCTCAAGGTGGACATTGCCGCGAGTAAAAATACCAAATTCACAGGTCAAATGAATGAGGGAATCGTGGGTATCCACCCAGAAAAAGAATTATCTTTTAGTTTTCTGCTCTTCTGAAAGGATTTCAATATTTCAGATAGAACCATCGGCGGGCCATTCAAAACCAAAGCAGCTACATTGTAATCGGTGTCTAACCATTCCACGTCTGCATTTATTGAATCGCCGCGACAAAAAGCTGATTGTTCTCTAACCGTTCGTCCACTGCACTAATTGAATTGCCGAGGAAAACAGCTGATTGTTGCTTAACCCTTTACCTAAAATGAAAAGCAGACGACACTTGCAAACAAAATTCTTGAATAACTATTTTTTTTTTCATTTTTTGTCTCAAAAACATAGGTTATGACCCCTCATTGGAACGAGCTCGACGAGCTCGTTCCAAAGAGGGGTCATAACCTATGTTTTTGAGACAAAAAATGAAAATATAATGAAAATTAATTGGCAAATTTTGAGAATAACGCTGGCCGGTTTTGGCCGTTACGTTGGGTAAAGGGTTAAATATTCCCTCACTGCATTTATCAAAACTCCCAGGCAAACAGATGAATGTTATCTAACCATCCCCACTGTTTTACTAAACGGCCGAGGAAAACTTTAAACCCACAGTATTCTTTTTTTGCACAGTGTTCACCAATGGATCAACTTGTTTTAAAATTAGAATGTTATGAAACGGAAAACACAAGAGAAAAAATTTCGAATTAACCTTTATTTCTCCGGATTTTTTTTACGAGAACACTACCTGATATAAATGTAAACTGTTGCAGAATACTCAATAGTTTTTCTTCATCATTGTTGGTTGCCTGTAAAACATTGCTAAGATAATGTCGCCTATACAGTTTGACTTCTCTAGGCAGCCTTTTTAAAGCAATATGAAAGTGGCAGTTTGAAAGGTATGTGGGGAGTATGGGTTTTAAATTCCAACCGATGTTTTTAATTAATAAACGCATTAGTCTTAGAGCCGTGCCCTGGGAGCCGCGCATCGTTTTATTCCGTACTTCAGCGATTCCATTTTGGTTCGTTCAGGTCGGTTAGTTATAGAATAGTCATTTCGTCCTGTTGTGGTACTTACATATCGTCCCCTGAGTTCCAATGTGTTCTGTGTGCTTACTGACACACAGAACACATTACAACTCAGGGGACGATATATCTTATTAACCTTCCCGACATGCTCTTTTGTGTCGTGTTTTCATGGAGCGAAATATTCTCCTTTACCGTTTTAAAGGTTTTGCACTGATAACACAATCACTGAAGTGTCAGTTAATTGTATATTTTGTGTATAAGTTTTTGTTATTTTTATCTATGCTAGGAATATTGATTATGCTACAATGTTTTAGTGCATGTAACCCTCCTGAATGCGAATCTAGACCTCTCAGATTGTGCATTTTCTGTCGGTCCTGGGTATAAATATATTGTAACTGGGACTACGTTCACAATGCAATGTGCGATATTTTGGTTGCAGTTTATCCTGAAAAGGAAGGACCGGACTCAAAAGTTACGGAAAAACCCAATTCATTCAAACCAGTATATATATTTTCCAACACAGACAGAATTTAGACGTCGTTGTTCAAACTAACCAATAAAAGAAAACTCAAAAGGGGGGTTGTTAATATTAGGCCCGACAGCCCTATAGGGTTGTTGGACTAAATTAGTACTGTACCTCTCTAGAAGTGTACAACTACAACAACAGCTTGATGTAGACGGTCTTGTGTACGGCCGCGCAATGCAGAACAACGTGGTTAAAAGTCGTCAAACAGTCAATGTGTGCTTAGTGCTGGAACCATTCTAATACTTTGAACGTTACTGCTCTATGTACCTAGTAATCCACGTCAGTCTTGGTGTTAGTAATGGTGTTAACCCTATGGACCATCATGGTATATTCCAAGCCAGTTCAGAGCTATCGACCGGTAGAGTCTACATTCTTTACTTGGGGTAAGATCATTGAATATTTTCAACGTGCAGCCATGGGGCTGCGCTTTGAAAATCTTTTTGGTCTCCCACACAAATTCATTGAGCAGCTATCTCCTTTATGAATTAACCCTTTGACACTTTTGTACGCGTTATTACGTACGGAATCTTTTGTTTAATTTAACTCTTTGATACTTTTGTAAGTGTTATTACACACGAAATCAAACAGCACGTTGATACTTTGTGGTCATTTCTTTGTTATTATTTTTCGATTTTTTAAAGTTTTAACCTCAAATTCCTATTTTCTCTTGAATAGTGCTCATTGATAACCGTTAAGCTAATTGTTATCGCAGCTTAAAATAGCAACATAATCCTGCTGTTAAGTCTTCTTTACTGGTTGGGTGCTAGAAACCACCATCAGGGCTTTCAAAAATGAGGATACCAGAGCAAAAGTCAACACTTTCCTTGCTTATATTCATATTCACTCAAACGCAAATAGTATTTTGCTTATATAAATTTGTTTTATTACAAATTATTGGAGAGTGCCTACAGGCACTCTCCAATGATTTGTAATAAAATAAGTTTTGGATAACAAATTCGGACCACCAAAAATAATCTATCCCTCAACCAGATAATCACTAATGTGAAAAATATCTTGTTATTTGTACTTTCCGACGTTTGACGTCGCATCTTGAAAAACTTTGAAGAAACTGAATTCCCAGTGACGTTTGAACGTCAGGATAATTAAAGTCTCAAAGGGTTAAGGTAGGATGGCGATCCTGGATTGGAAAATAGGCATTCTGCGAAAAAGGGGTTAAGCAATGGCGTCGTGCAGTTGATATTGAACCAACGTGTCCTATCGAAAATATTCCTTTTGTACGCACGTGATTGCATACTTATATTCAAACGTCTCTGTGGAACATTTATTCTAACGATCTGCAACTTATTCAGAAAGAGATGTTAAACACTCCACTTTGTGATTCACAACATGTCAGGCAAACTCCCTAGGCTCTGTGAATAATGTAATAGATATGCCTTGTTTGGCTGTTATACTATTAATATGAATGACGTATAAGTTTTTAAAATATTCGTTTCAGTTCTCAACAGTTTGCTGATATATCCCAGTGTTCCCTTGTCGTGCTGTCTTTTCTTAAAATAATTCATTTTTACAACTCTATTTCATGAACTGCGTAATTAATTAATAGTTAACGAGGCATTTTACTAAACCTATCCACAAAGCAAGAAATATGTCATCTGGAAAAACAACCTAATGTACTAACCCTAACCACAAAGCGAGAGAAGTACCATCTGGGGAAAGCATTTAATGTAATAACCCTAATCCTAACCACAAAGCAAAAAAAAAAAATAAAAATAAAATAAAATAAAAAAAATACCGTTTGACGAAAATACTTAATGTACTAACCCAAACCACAACTTGAAAAAGTACCATATGAAGACAGTGCCTAATTTAGTAACCCTAACATTTATTTTTCTCTTCGGCGCTAATGCAAAATAGACTTTCAAGTGTTGTTTGTGGGCACTTCGATGACATGATGCCAGACCAGCCGAACTACTGCAGTTACCCTGTCATCATTGGTTATTCATGAGGGGATTAATAAATAAAGTAATAAAATTGAGATCTCGTCTTTGGACATATATCTACGAGTCCACAGGATGGGTCGATATATGGTCCAAATACCAGGTCGAGACTTCAATATGCCATTTCGGATCCCCACCCCATTCGGAGGGGTGATGATCAATTTATATTGCAATATCCCATCTAAAGAGTGACATGGGCACCTCTTAAACAAGGACATATCAAATCAAAACACATCGTTGTTGTAATGGGTGATCTGAGCATTCGAAAAGAAAAATATATTCACGTGGATAAAAACAATGTCTTTATCAACTTAGTTTCCGTTTTAGTTGAGCGTAAAAATGATATCCCGGTACACTTGACTTTGCTATGCAGATAAAACAAGCTAGCTTTATTGACTTAATTAGCATTTCAAAAGGTGAACGCAAAATGCGGGTAAACTAAAGTACTTGATTCCTATTGTGGTCGAAAGCAGTCTTGAAAACGCATCTTCTTTAGCTCTCACGTCCGTGGAGTGTTGCTGTCCTCAATACAGAGTTGAATGTAGTTCAGACGTTTTTACTTGTATTGGAGAACATACCGGTATATAGAAAACATATTCTAAGAGTTTGCATTCCAGACGGTGGGGTCTACAGAATCGTAAACAAATGTTACCTACTATCGTTGTTGAACTCCACTGCTTTGCCAGCTGTGGGGTGTGTTGTTTTTGGACTCTTTAGCTTTTTGGGCATGTGAATCAAGCAAACAGGTGTTTGGAATTTGAACTCATTTGATGTGCCCTAAAACTGTTTCCTACGGGGCTTTCAAACTTTTGAATTATTTTTACGCCTATGTGCGCCCAAGGTGGAACATTATGCATGAAGATGAGATAGGTGAAGCTGGTAGAGAGAATTAGATTCCGCACATTATCTTCGTCACATCTAGTCATCGTGGATGTCGGAAACATATTGGGATTGTTCGGCGTCAGGTGAGAATGTTTTTGTTCGCGATCAGGGACATATTCCACGAGGAAATCGAGTGAATTCTTGGAAATAGACGGCGCCTTCTGATGACAGGCATATTCTTGTTAATCTCTACTCTTATATATAAAGTTAAGAATCTTATTGCTAATCATTACCCAATAAAACCATAATTCTATAAAGTTATTTAACCCCCTGCACACTGTTGTCAAACTATCTAAATTTCAGGCTGCAAACGTTTTCCATCATGCAACTAGAAATTTAATCAATTCAGCATTGTTTGACAGAGCTCATTGAGCTCTGTCAAACAAGACTGAATTGGTTAAATTCCTAGTTGCATTATGGGAAAAATGACGACTTGAAATTTTGGTGTTTTGACACCAGAGAGCAAGGGGTTAAGCAAACCCAAACCCACTCTCCGCTGGTGGACCTCCGGGTTAAATCCGGTGGTCCTTCAACAGCAATTCTCGCTACTGTTATCAAGTTATGTTAAATGGCGTTTTTTAGAACTCAACTTATCTGGGTGTTACATTCTCTAATATGTTTTTCTCCAAGAGGCTTTCTCGGCGAATTACTCCTCGTGTGTTCTATGTAACGCAGCCCCCCCCCCCCCCCCCCCCCTTTTAGGACTGCAGGTGTTGGCTACAAGAGGATCGAAGATTACTCATCATCCCTTGAATGTATTTTTCCAGAACTTGGGAAACATTACTCTGGCACTCTGGTACGAGTAATGAATGAAAGTCGTGTTCAAAATATGTTTCAAAGTATATTCCTCTGGCACCTGTCAGGCCGTTTCCGATGCCAGTCCCTAATCTCTGTGCCATCTCTTCTCAGGTCAACTTTTTGCAGATGGTAGTTCTTTCTCTCCTCTTTCTATTTGCACCATGATTAGAGGTCGACTGTTTCAAGTTGTGCACGACCGGCTTTGCTGGTAGTGGGTCCTGGCTCCCTCTTTTGGTGTGCTTCAGTACTCTTGAAAAAATGATCCAGAAAAAGTACTCTCGCTCTCCGCAGAAGGAGACTGGTTCTTGTAGTGGGATAGTTTTCGAATGGGCATCAAACTAGAGGCTACGATTACTTGTGTATGTAGAACCGGTCTTGTGATTCAGAGAGAAGATATGTGTATATGCTCCCTTCGGGGTCACAACTGAAAATCATGGATTAAACCTTAATCTTAACATGTTGAGTATTTGCCAAATTTCTTATAGAATCAAGTCATGGCTGCTATATAGCAGCCATGACTTGATTAGATGAAGAAATCAACTGAATCTGGTTTCAATAAGTCATTGATTAGAGAGCTGTAAACTGCGTTTTGTGGGGATACCCTGTATATTTTGTTCGCAAACGCTAGAATTCTGTCATTAGTGGAAACAGGCTCCGTTTGTACTGGAAAGAATAAGAGTTGAAAGGGGGACCGAAAATGCAACTTTGGTCTATTGTTTAGATGCTCCCGCGAATGATATCGACATATAATTACATTGTTAATGTAGTTATACATTTTGGGTCCAAATACTCAATTCCCATTAGTCAGCTGGGTGAAAACGTAATGACCAAATGGAATTCATTTTCCAATGAATACATTTGGTCGAACTTTGACCCGCATTTACTATAGAGCGCAGCTGACAGAATGTAATTCGGGCGGTGTTTGGGCGGGTTTTTAACTTTTAGCGCCGCTCGCAGTGATCAACTCCGCTGCTGTTTCTTTGGTGACACTTCCCAACTGTGGCATAAAGCCCGTTACTAACATACTCGTATCCATTTCTAAAGTTGTGAAAATTAAAATCAGAGTTGTGCGCTTTGTATTTTGTGCTGCGCACGGCACTTGCATCACATATCTCTATGGGAATGACGTCACAACACGTCCGCTCAAGCGGGCTACCATAAAGACACAAAATGGCGTCCCGGCGTTCCGTGACTATGGCGTCCCTTGCCCCCCCCCCTCCCACCATCCTCTCCCCAAATGAGGGTCATTTATCCACATGACACACATCTAATGTAGTATAAGAGTAGTGTTAAGCCACCAAGGAATTGTGCTGAAACAATATTTTTTGCATGTTGAATGAGTTCAAGCTTTTTACATTAAATGTAAATCATCACAGGATCTAAATAGCTGTCTACCATTGGTAATCGAGAACAATCACTTGACATGGCAGACGGCAATGGCAGTGGATCTCCAAAGCACCCACCCTATTCACCTCGCCTTAGATACCCTCTACTCTCTCATCGACCTCCCCTTCGAGATGGAAAAAAAATAACTGACCACAGATTTTAGTTAACCCCCCACCCCAGCCCCATCGTAAAATATGATGTTTATGCTCAAGAAATATGATGAGCACCACTCCCAGAAGAAAAACGAATTTTAGAATTCAAAACCGTCAACTAGACGGAAAAAGCCATGCATAATGATACAGCGACTGAAATGGGTGGATTTAAGAGTGACCTTCAGAGTTCGCCGGGGCCGTGTTAAATATTATAATTGTAGGCAACGCAGGAGATCACACAGTTCTAGACCTTGAATACCATACTTTATCACCCATAAGTTTTCTGGTATGATAGAACCTGACAACTTACGCCTGGGGTAAGCAGTCTCTCAAAATCACAGCATTACTACAAATAATTGGTCAACTTTGAATTTACATAAAGTCACAAATGCAGAAAGTGACATTAAACACAAGAAAACACGCACATCATCACATAAAAATCATAAAAATGCTTTTCCTCGCCGTATTGGACCCACGAAATTATGTTTGACCTGCAAAACGTCTTTAAATGTACGATAAAATGATTAAAAATCGATAAGGTGTACCCAAACTATGATTTGAGCCACCTCAAAACTTTTTCAAATTTTGTTGAAAAATTGTTGGTTTTCATGGATGTTTATTGCACTACTGGTTAAGTTTATTACACTACTGGTTATTACACTACTGGTTGATTTGTATTACACTACTGGTTGAGTATTACACTACTGGTTAATTTTTATTACACTGCTAGTTAATGTTACACTACTGGTTGATTATTACACTACTGGTTGATTATCACACTACTGGTTAATTTTTATTACACTGCTGGTTAATGTTACACTACTGGTTGATTTGTATTACACTACTGGTTGATTATTACACTACTGGTTAATTTTTATTACACTACTGGTTAATATTACAATACTGGTTGATTATTACACTGCTGGTTGTTACAATCCCTCAATCAATTACTGGACAAAAACGTTCCTAAGAGTCGTTAAAAACGTCCGCTAGATGATTTTTCGGTGCGCTTTGATTTTAAAATATAATGTTGGCTTATTCGGGTAGTTTGATGTAAGTAGTATCTATTTTTATATTAATGGTCTACTTTTTAGAAGTTTTCCATTCATCTCGACCTGGTGCAACCAGATTAGAGCCTTGGTCAAGACGTCCCCATCAATTGGTCAAAACGTCCCCAGATCATTTTTCAGATCGCGGTGTTATTAAACTATGATCTCAGTCCATTCCAACAGTTCAAGTAGTTTTATATCAAACTTGTCTATTTTTTTATATTAGTGGGTGCAGTTTTTCATTCATCTCAACTACGGGCAGCCAGATTCGTGATTCGTTCAAAACGTCCCCAACAGTTGGACGATAGGCCTACGTGCAACATTTCTCCGATGTGGGCCTTTGAGACCCAGCCCTTTACCTACAGACAGGGACGTGGCTATAGGTTTCCGATTGGGGGTGTATGGCGGTGAATTTCCAACTAGCGGGAGGGACTGTGAGGGAGAACAACCCTCCCAGTCCCTACCCGAGTTGGAAACTCACTACTGAGAAACATTTTGAAAATGAAGCTATGAAAGGGGGTATAAAATTGATTCTAGTAACTGAAATGCCAACTCATTTATGATAGAATTATCAGGTTATTATTATTTGATATTACTCTGGGAAATGAATGTGTGCTAAACAAATGCTCAAGCTTAGAACTTTGAGCAATTCACGCTGTCCTGTTAAATCAGATCTTATGCAGGATTGATTTATTTTCGATGTTTCATCATTTTGTAACTGCGAATGATGGAATTAACTCAGGATAATGATTTTACATGATGTGATTTTTTTTTTTTGAAGTGCATTTCCCCATGATTTTTTTTTATTACGATAGGTAAACGTATAGAGGTCTCGTACCGATTGACATCATGCATACTTATGAAGCTCGATATTGCGTACACTGTAGTTGTAAATGGTAACAGTTGGAATTTTTGCTGATTTGAAACCGAGTTGGAATTTTTGGGAAGTAAAAGAGACATCAGCATCACCAAAGAAGCTCTAAAATCCAGATGGATGGAATTTCCAACTTCTCATGACTTGCCCTCCGAATTTCCAACACTATCGGAAATTTTGGCCATGATTGGGGGAGTCTGGGGGGGGGGGGGTATCCCCCACACACACATACACACCCCTGTCGCCACGTCCCTGCTAGGCGGGCAAGTTGACTGGAAGAAACAGAAAGAGTTGTTTTAATGACAAGACTTTTCTGAGATAAGCCATCAATTTTCAACATTCGCTTATCTCTTCGGATCCGAGATATGCCCTATTGATCTCATATCTTAAATGATAATGTTTCCCAGCCGCATATCTGGGATCCCAACTCATTAAACAAATGATTTGCTCTCAACTGGTCATAAAACGGGACTTCAGCAGGCTTATCTAAAGCTAAGATTTGAATTTGCATTGGTCTATTCTAATCAAACTCTTTTAAATTTTAACTGACACTCGGTGACGTTTTTTCTGATTATTTGGCCCATAGCATCTAAACTCTTTGTCCTTTTAACCCCCTGGGAGAAAAAAATTCCCATGATGCATCTAGAAATTTAACCAATTCAATCTCTTTTGACAGAGCTCACTGAGCTCTGTCAAACGAGATTGAATTGGTTAAATTTCTAGATGCATTATGGGAAAAAACAGCTTCCTGAAATTTTGGTATTTTGACATCAGAGTGAAGGAGGTTAAACAAACAAACAAATAAAAATAGATTAGCTGAATGGGTGGAGAAAAAATCAGTTCATGAACATAAGTACTTTAGATAATATACTTATGTTATGGATTTTTGACACTTATAATATATGTATATTTTCTTTAACTGAGGCTCCGTGAATATTAGCAAACACAATTCCAAAAACAGTGGCTGAACACGGAAATTTATCAGGATTAATACATATCAAAATACTCACAAACAAATTTTGCCTGGATAAAAAGGGTATGTGTCATTAATGCCTGTCGTATTCAGGGTGGGGTCGCACAAAAATGCAAGGATACAAGGTCCGGGTGGGTGGGTGGGTGGGTGGGTGGGTGGTCCGAGCCCCGAAGTGCAGTTTTTGCCGGTGTAGTGCAATTTTTTGCCAAATATCATTTTACAGACAAGTAATTACAACCAAAGTGAATTCAAGTGCTTAGATTTATAACTTAGAACAGAATAGAGCATTGATAATGTGTTGGGGGCTCCATGTTAGAAATGTTTCCCCATGTTTTACCCTTCATTAGGGAGTGGGTCCTGTTCTGGGTCTGGCAAAAATTTTCGAAACAAAAAAATGATTCAGAGCTATTTGGTCATGATTTTCACTCCTTTATCTTTCTACTAAGACAGTCTGCCTCTTATTAGTGCTTTGTAGCTCCTATTATTTCATTCTTCTGTTAGCCTCGGGGTGTCTCGTGCCATTGGTCTAGTGTGCTTCCATGTATGGAATAATTGGAAAGATTGATAGAATAAAAATCTTGATTGTGAAAAACGTGTATAATTTCAAGGTAAATGTGATTCTAGTGACACTAACATAAAAAAAATAAATTAGAGGCAATTCATCTCCGACAAGCCATCTTGGCATGGGTCAAAGATCTTCAGTATTAGGTCTCTCTCAGACCAGCTGTACAAACTAAACATTTAACCGAAAAGAAATGAAATGAAAAACAACTATTTCTTGTGGACAGTTGAAGATATCCAGGTGGGAACAATATATTTTGGGCGGGGCTTCTTGGTGGTGGGATTCGATTGGTGTCTGAACAGCATAGACATGTTGTACATCGGGGTAAGGGTTGTGTTGCTTGGAACATGAATGGGTGTATATCTGCAATTCAGTTAGTGGAGACGGGTTCCAGTGGTTACCTGGGGATCTGATGCTGCATTTCCGTTGTGGCTTTATATGCAGAGAGATTGTTTGGGGCCATCTGTGGCTAGGGATGCCTTGGATGCCCAAGAGCAGGGCTCGGATATCGGACAAGTTGGTTTGCGGCACCTTTCCTGTTTGGGAAAAGTATTTATTTATTTTCTTTTTTTTTGCTTTAGGTAATTTGAATACTTCGTTAAACAAACTTTATAAATTGGGGGTGGGTCCCCAATTGTCTTTGAGGAAAAAACTATGCGAGAGGGGCATGACTGGCAAAAATTTGGCAATTTGCATTCCGGGGATGGTGGATCCCAAAAATTGAGAATGTAAAAATTTCCACCTTGTATCCGTAATTTTTTGCCTGATCCCCCCCCCCCCCTCCCCCCGTATTCTACACTTATCTCCGCGTCACTAATGCCTACAGTGATGTGTTTCTACTTTCTCATATCTGTCAATATAATTCCTGTCTTTTTTTAAATCAGCGCAGTGATTACACATGTTACATTGTGCGTGAAGCGGTTTAGTAAGATTTTTAATTTCGAAACGACGTTATCATTATAATTCGTTTCGGAAAAAAATACATATTTAGCCACTTCACATATTTTTCGTGTTCGCTTGTGATAAACGCTCAAATTCGAATATTCAGTTTATTTTAAATCCATTATAAATACTCACCACAACAAATAAAATTAGAAAATATCGGTTTCCGATATATTCATTTAAATTTCTGTGAGAGTAGAAGTACCTTAAGTAAATTTATACTTCCCGTTAAGCAAATTTATACTTCACTGACAAACAGTAAATGAAAAAGAGGTTTTAAGTGAAGGTTAGATATGTCGATTTTAAACATTTTTTTTTTTGTGAACGCACGAAACATTCAGTGCATTTATTACACACCTGTTCTATGTAATCCCCATCTACAGCAACATTAAACCATGCGGAAAACGAAAATCTGTTCCGCACATATGTGCGGAACGGAAATCTTTGACGGAGTAGTTTTAAATAGAAGCGATATTTTACTGGAATGTTCTGCAAATCATGCAACGGAATTAAAATATGAATCGATAGCGACAGCTGAAAATCCTCCCCTGAGTTCAAATGTGTTCCATGTGCCAGTAGGCACATAGAACACATTGGAACTCAGGGGACGAAATAGTAACACGGGTTCCCTTCGCAAATCTGGTTGGCGATAAAATGTGTTGTTTCTGTTGATAATTGTCAAATGAATTGCTGAGTGTCCGTCTAATAACTGTTTTATAGACGTGAAGGTGTGTAATAAACAGAAAGACACACGCGTGTGAATGGGTGAATCGATATGGCACTTGTGCCATCGCGGAAGGATAAAAGTTGAGGCCTGTGGCCTCTCGTTCTATCCCTCCCTGCTGGCACTCGTGTCATATCGATTCACCCATTTACACACGTGTGTCAGTATGTATATGTCGTCATCATTATATTTTGGGCGTCGAGAATGTCTTTTAGTCACATTCTCAGTAAAGCCTAATTAACTCACCAATATCGCCAGACATGGGAACCAATTCAATAAAAAAAAATAAATAAATATTAGGCAGCCTTGTATTGAATTTATAAATTTCAGAAAGAAGGTCTGTTGGTCACATGTGCCATTTTTTTAAACCAGGATAGTTGTTCGAGAATAGACCGTTATTTCGTTCAGTGTAAAAAATAGACAATAAAATAGCACCAAAACGCTTGGATGTGAAGCGTGCTGCTCCAACCGTTACTCCATTCTCCCATTCAGACCCCCCACAAGCTCCACATATAAATAGTGACTGACTGAACGCAAGGTAAGAACATGTCAGAATCCCTCTCCTGTGGAAATCAATGACGATTTTCAATAAATGTGTCCCGTGTATTTTTCGATATGCTGTTCGAGGTGTGCTGAGAAAAAAACAAAACAAACAAAAAAAAAAACAACAAAAGAAAAAAAAACAAAACTGCAAAAACAATATCACTGTTTGAATGAAATCTTCTTTGGACTTACTGGGAAGAGGTGGAGCTGAGGGGTGTGTGTGTGGGGGGGGGGGGGGTGGTCTAGCGAATGTGTGTTGGCCTATGCAGCGCTTGTAGATCATTCTTGGTCTTTATATTATATGAAACGTGGTTTTGGGCCAATGTCTTCTTGTGGTGGTTGTCCAGGCTCCCCACTTCCCTGTGTGCGCCACTTGCGTCTTGGAGCAGGAAGGGTACGGCGGGCCGTCAATGAAAATAGCAGGAATAACTTGATTTTATTAGGCGTCCCGGTTTATACATCAACTGCCATCTTTCATTTTGTGCAATTGTTTGACCTTGGGAGACGACTCACATAAGCAATGTCTAGGGGTGGGCTTCTTCGTAGTCAACTCCCCACTCGCAGAGCTGCGAGGCAGTCCTCACAGACTCAATCCTAAAGTTCCCCACGAGTGAGCGAGGCAATCCTCACTGTCTCCAGTCCCCAATATATTTATTAGAGAGAGATATAGACATCCGATATTGTATATTGTGACTGTTGTCACGCACGCTAAAAACTAAAGTGTTAAAAACTACACTTGGGGTGCTCTATTTAACACTTACTAAGTGCTGAACTAGCACTTTGTTCAAGTTTTAACACTTTAGTTTTTAGTGTGCGTATGAATGTTGCTATTGATGGGGCGAGTGATGGGTTTCTTCCTAGCCCACCCCCCACACGCAGAATTTCCAGGCAGTCCTCACAGACTCAATCCTAAAGTTCTCAATGAGTAGCGAGGCAATCCTCACTGACTCCACACACTTTAATTCTATTGTATCGGATTTTAATTTTCTGTGACTTGTTTTGTTTTTCTGTTAAGGGTTTGGTGCCCGTTTTGCTCTACCTTTAATTCACTACCTTGGAGTCTGTTGAGAGTTTTGTTTTCCCTTATAAAAAAGTACCATGGTAAAGCATGGTAAATCCCAAAATACCCTGGTAATACCTGGTATTACCAGGGTATTTTGGGATTTACCATGGTACTTTTTTATAAGAGTTGTAGGTCTCTTAATCGCGTTTCAATACTTTCTATTTTTACAAGCTCATGAAGTTCCTTTATCGGTGCCCGTGTGGGCTTGTATAGTGCCACGCGCATGGCAAGGCATGGTTTTGAACCCCCTGCAGCTTCTGAATGTTGGTTTGCTCAGGTCACTTGTTATTATGACACTATATTCTAGTACAGTGCGTACAAATAATTTGTAAAGCTTGGGAAGCACGTCTTTGTTTGCTCCCCAGTTTTTACCTCTGATAATCTTCAGACAATTGATGCGTTTAATAGCATTAATGGAGTTTAAAAAAATTCGTGACTGTTTAGATTGAAGCTGCTAGCTATCCGGTATAAATCCCCCAAAATTGGCCTCGTTGCTTGCTTCTAATTTGTGATCGTTTTACTGGAATCAGTACTAAGACTGTTTTTTATCTTTGCTTCTTAATGAACGTGACTCCTTGAGTTTGTTGGGAAAACCAAACTTTCACAGTACTTTTTCATATGAATTTAAAATCACTGTCATATAACTTGAAAGGATATAATTTTAAATGTTTTCAAGTAAGATTCTAATTAGCTATTTTATGAACGTCATTCATGTGTAGCGTTCTCCCTATTAATTCCTGGTAGAGTCGACCCAGAACGCTAACATTCACCGGGTCCCGTCTAGAAGGACAATTGTCAACAGACAACAGAGAAAATACTTTAAAAAATAAAATTTAATCTTCAAAATGAATCCGTTCAAGGGAGGAATTCTTCAGCATCCCTGTGACTAATTTACCTTTCGTTAACTAGTTGATAAAGTTGATATACTTCTGAGTCCAATTTCCAATACCCAACGTTCAGAGAGAGAGAGACAGAGAGAGACAGAGAGAGAGAGACAGAGACAGAGAGAGAGAGAGAGAGAGAGAGAGAGAGAGAGAGAGAGAGAGAGAGAGGGGGGGGGGGGGGTGAGAACAATTTACATGCGTACGCTAGAGCTTCCAATAACAATCTGACTGCCTGAACGGAGATAAATTACGTCACAGTGATACTGACGTTACAAAGACAAAACACGTTGTGAAGTACAATTAAAATGCGCGATGCAGAGTGAAACGAAACAATACAGAGGTATGAAACGAAATCACGGGATGAAAGGAAACTGGAGCCAAGTTTCATCACACCTCCACTGCTGGAGATGCGTCCCGCATCTAGAGTTCCAACAGACCAGGACGACTCTCAAGTAATCGTCGACTGGTCACGTACATCTGCGCCATTTCTACTGTATTCGTGTGCTGACCATCATCACCAAAAGTTTGGATAGTCGTGGTCACTGTGGCATGTGCAACGTTGCACTGGACAGCAGTGTCTGTCGTAACAGGTGCCTGTATCATCACGAGTTCGCACTGAACTTCTGCATCCTTGGTAGTCGGTGCTGGTTCAAGATAAAAGGCAGGGTCAGATTCAAAATCCGACTGGTTACTAGTAGCATCATGGCGATGGACTACAGCAGATATATCATTACCTAATAATAATATAATATAATATAATAATAACACTTTGGCCAGCCGCTGATTTGTCGCGGTTCTCGGACGAGAAGGCCTTGGTTACCCCTGAACTCCCAACTGCCTCCCTGTTCCCACGCTTCTCCTCTCCTCCCAACATTCGGAGACGAACTGCTTGATGACATCCCTTGCCCCATTCTTCCCAATCTCTCCGATTAGCACATTAACCCTCTCCTTTGAGTCTCCCCCTAACCACATGTCCTTCATTCTCCCATCCCACTTCCCCATTATACTCCCAGTGAATCTCATTCTTTTAGACTGATACTTTGGGCATTCTAGAAGGAAGTGTTCCAGGGTCTCCACCATGCCCAAGTTACACATCTGGCACTCCCTTTCACCGTCTTTCCCAATTTTTCCCCTCAGCTCCAGGGATCGTGACCTCAGCTTGAACAGCAGTGACCCCCAATGG
This sequence comes from Pictodentalium vernedei, assembly GCA_031216915.1. Classification (NCBI taxonomy): domain Eukaryota; kingdom Metazoa; phylum Mollusca; class Scaphopoda; order Dentaliida; family Dentaliidae; genus Pictodentalium; species Pictodentalium vernedei. The sequence goes on along the minus strand of CM062290.1, from coordinate 64,715,257 downwards.
TGCCATCAAGGTACTCTTCAAAACCTGGCCTCTCTTTATCACGCAGGCCACCCAAAGACCTCTTTGATTTGACCCCCTCTCGCCAATTACGGTTACAATCCTCCATGACCCTTTCTCTGACGATTTTTTTACCCTGGTTTGCCCCAACGTCCAGATCCGAGATCTCCAATGAGTAGCTCTCTTCTAGTAGCTCCCTCACTTGGACCATCCACCCCGTTTTGATATTTGAGTTGAAAATTCGCAGGAATATTACTTTACACCATCGGCTATCGGGGATATTCACCAAATAATTAAGATAACCGAGTTTCAACAGGTCTATCCTGTCCTTGATCCTCATCCACCCAAGCTCACCCCTGATTGCTTCTAGCGCTGCGGCATTACTCGATCCCGTTATCCATCGGCCTGCATCGTTCTGTAAGATTTCCAAGCTCTTTACGGCCGTCTGGTTTAGAGGTACCACTTCCGTACCGTATGTTATACTTGGCAGCCCCACCATTTCCCAAATGTTTTTTCCCACGAAAACCTTATTGAAACTGTTTCTCCCTATAAGTTTCATTTGGTTAAGGATTCGCTTCCCCTTCAGAATCCATTTATTTGTGTGGTTTCGGTAGATGCTTCTTCCTGTAATGTTTATATTTACCCCCAAATACTCGTAATCACCTGTCTCTCCTACACTGAGAAGTTTGCTGCTCCCTTCCGGAATGCAGAACTCACCCACTCTCCACCTTCGAGTGGGGTCCACTTTGCGGCCCACAGGTATAACTTTGCTCTTGCTTTCATTAAGTTCGAGTCTCCATTTGCTCCCATATTTCCCAACAATTCCCAGCATTTTCGTTAGCCCCTCTTCGCTTTCTGACACTAGAACCATATCGTCTGCAAAAAATAGCCCTGGGATCTTCAAGTCCCCAACTGCTACCCCCTCGTCGCTACGCAGGAGTTCATCTCCTAAACCTTTGATGTACAATGCAAACAGGATTGGCGAAATGATACACCCCTGTTTTAGGCCTATCTCCATAGGCACACGTTTTGTTGTAATGTTTCCCAGGCTAAGTTCACTCTGTACATCTTTATATAATGCTTTCATAATTCCAACAAACTCGCCTCTTAAGCCCAGAGCCTCCAGCTTGCGCCACATACCCTCCCTCCATACTCTATCGTATGCCTTTTTGACATCCAAAAAGGCCATAAATATCTTTTTCTTTTTTGCTTTCGCGGATTCTATCATTTGGGATAGCGTGAAAAGATGGTCGGTTACTCTCCTTCCCTTCCTGAAGCCATTCTGGATTTCTCCCCAAAAAACCTTCTCCTCAATTACCTCCTCTAGTCTCCCATAAAGGACTTTACAGAAAGCCTTTCCAATGTTGCTACTGACAGAGATCCCTCGATAGTTATCTAAAACGTCTTTTTCCCCCTTTTTGTGAATAAATGTCACTTTGCTTTCCCTTCACTCCTTTGGGACCTCTTGTTTTTCTATGGCTAAATTGAATAGGGCAGTTAGGCTTTCCAAGAGTTCCTCTCCCCCTTTTTGATAAACTCGTTAGGAATTTCGTCCACCCCTCCCGCTTTTCCATTCCTCACTTTTGAGATCACCCTTCGCACCTCCTCAGTTTTGATTTCGCTGCACACGAAGTCCGAGAGATTTTCCTCGACCTGGCTCGGACACTCCGGTGGGTTACCTGCAACATCGTAACTGTCATGGCGATTAGTCACAGCAGGTTCAGCATCACCTGCAACATCACGAGGACGACTTCGAATCACAGCTGGTCTAACAGCAATAGACGCAATTCTCGGGCGAGGAGCACTTTCTCATCTTCTATGAGATCCAGAACGATCCCTTGGTGACCTCCAATGTGATCGGCTGTGTCGTAGACTATCACGCCGTGCATCTCGTAGTCTGTCTGTCATATTTAGGTGAAAGTCAGTCTGTTGATGGCGGCGGAAATTGTAGTCTCTTCTGGTTGCATAATTACAAGGGGTGCAAACATACTTCTTGGGGATCTTGTAACTTTTCCATATATCCATCCCTGAAACGAGATAACCAGGGATTAGCTAATAGCAAATAAACATTGTAGCTATTTACAATTCTTTTTTTCTGAAAGCAGTTCATAATTTACACAAGTATGAAATCAGCAAAGTGATAAGGCCTCATGGTTCTCCATCCAGAGCGCCTTTTTGCAAAACCCTGTCTAGCGGGGGTATCTTGTTGACCCTCATCTGAATCATCAGAATTTTCTTCAGACTCCTCTTGACGTTCCGATGGTGGTAACCTGTAGTGAGGTCTTAGACGACCTATATGAACCACCGAAGTGCAACCAGAAGAAACATCTATAACTTCAACTGTGATGTCACGCAGTGTTTTAGTTACTCCATAAGGTCCACGCCAATACTTCTGAAACTTTTTGGGTACAGGTTCCGTTTCCACTGGGGTATAAAGCCACACCCAGTCTCCTTCTTTGAACTGTTCATTCTTTGTCTTTAGGTCATAGTTCCTTTTTTGGCATCTCATTGCAATTCCCATATGTTGCCGTGCTATTTGATGAGCTGACCTTAGGTTAGTTATTCTTCAAATATTTTGCATATTCTGAGGTTTCAGCATAAACTTCGGTACATGGTGCTCCAAATTGTAAGTCAAGGAGGGTTGCGACCTCCTGTCCAAATATCAGAAAATTAGGAGTAACCCCAGTTGACTCCTGTATGTAAGATCGATAAGCACTCATCATGAATGGTAGCACATCATCACAATTGTCCGTCTTCTCTTGTAAAAAGGAACTCAACATTGACCTAATAGTGCAGTTCATTCTTTCCACCTGGCCATTGGATTCCGGTCTGTACGGTGTTGTTCTCGTCTTGTCTGCTCCTATTAGGGTGCAGAGTTCCTTAAAACGTGGCTTTCAAATTGGCGACCCTGGTCTGAATGTATCTGTTGTGGAGGTCCATACCTTAGTACAAACTGTTCTGCTAACAGGTGAGCCAACAGTTGATGCTTTCAGGTCAGGCATCGGGTATGCTTCAGCATACTTTGTGAAGTAGTCAATCACTACAAGAATGTATCAGTTATTTCTTTCAGTAGCAGGGTTAATGGGTCCCATGATATCAATACCTAATTTTTCCAAAGGAGCTCTGGCAGCATAGGTCTCTAAGCCAGCTTTCTTCTTCTGCATCTTTACTGGGTTACACACTGCACAGGCTCTCATATAACCTATCACATTCTATCTGATCCCTGGCCAGTAGTAACACATTTAGACTTTCTCTGTCGTTTTTGTTATTCCCATGTGTCCTGATAGTGGCGGGTCATGGCATGCCTTGATAATTAATGGCCTGCGAGTTTCAGCAACTACTAGGTGCTTCACGTCGTGAGCAGCTCTCTTTTCACAAAGAAACAAGATGTTATCTTCATATTTCAGACTGTTCAATTTGACCACAAGTTTTTCACAAACGGGCTTTCTGGAGATATGTCCTTCCAATCTGGCTCGTTTCCCTCTTTGATCCAGTTGGGTACTAGCTCAACATCAGGGTCATCCTGCTGGAGATCTCTTTTGGAACTTGTGTCCACACCAATAACCTGGATCTGCCGTTGTTCGTCCACATTGTGTGCAAGGCTCTCGTGACATGGCATCAGCATTTCTATGTGCCTTTCCTGCACGATGATGGATTTCGAAATCATAAGATGCCAGAGCCTCGAGCCACCTTGCCAGTTGCCCTTCTGGTTTTTAAACCTCAACAGCCACTTAAGTGAGCCATGGTCTGTTCTGATAATGAACTGTTTGCCAATCAAATATGGACGAAAGTGGGCCACAAAAGACACCACAGCTAGAAGCTCCCGTCTAGTCACGCAATAATTCTTCTCGGTTTTGGACAACGCTCGGCTCCCAATAACGGTCTCACTTCCATCTGTCTCTTGTGATAGCACTCCACCAATACCTTCCAAACTGGCATCTGTATCGAGGATGAAGGTTTTTGCTGGGTCTGGATATCCTAATATGGGTGATTCAATCAATCGTCTCTTAAGAGTGTCAAAAGCATTCTGGGCCTGCGGTGTCCACTTAAAACACTGATTTTTCTGAGTCAGTTTATTTAAAGGAGCAGCTATGGTTGCAAACCCTTCTACAAATTACCTGTAGTAGCTGCATAAACCAAGGAAACTCTTCAGCTTTTTCACATTGGCTGGTGGCGGACAGTCTCTAACCACTTCAATTTTTGATGGGTCAGTGGTGACTCCAGATGCTGATACCCTATGCCCAAGGAAAGAGACTTCCTATTGGAATAAATGGCATTTTGTTGGCTTCAAGTTCAGTTTTGATTGTTCTAATCTAGTGAATACCTCCTCAAGTGGTTCCATTACCTCTTGTAATGCCTTGCCATATATCAGCACATCGTCAAGGTAATTCAGGCAGGATTCAAAGTGCAGTCCAGCCAGTGCCCACTCCATGAGCCGTCCAAAAGTTCCCAGATCATTACAGAACCCAAACAGGAGAACATTAAATTGGTACAGGCCTCGTGTGGTGCAAAAAGCAGTTTTTAGTCGATCATCTTCCTTCACAGGGCACTGCCAGTATCCAGACTACAAGTCAAGTGTAGAAAACACTGTACATTCGCAAGGCTATCAAGCGCTTCACTGATGTTTGGCAGAGGGTATGTATCTTTCTTTGTTACTGCATTGAGTCTTCTATAATCAATCAGAACCGTAGCTTGCCATCGGGCTTCTTTACTAAGACAACGAGGCTAGCCCATGGGCTTGTTGATGGAGAAACTATTCCATTTTCAAGCATCTCTTTCAATATATCATCAACTTCGTCTCGCAAATGGGGTGGTACTCGACGTAAAGGCTGTTTTATTAGAAATGCTGAGCCAGTCTTGATCTCATGTTCTGCTAGTTGTGTGAGTCCTAAATCGTCATCATTCCTTGCAAACAGCTGCTGGTGTTTCATAATTAAAGCAACAGCTGCTTGTCACTGCGAGCCTGTCAAAACCTCAGGTAGTTTCTCCGGCAATGCTCTAAGATGTGATGGGCGTTGGTCAACATTTGTAAAATCCCTTGCCTCAGCAACTTGATCATTCATCAATGTGCATTCTGGGTAGAGTTGTCCTATTTGAGTTATTTTCTTATGACACGTACCTCATCTGTCATGTTCATCAGGCGAACAGGTATATTCTGCTCACCTTCAGGTATTTCTGCCATTACCTTTGCAGGCAAGACTTTGTGTTTTTCCAGGATTCCTTCAGTCAGTTCCACAACTCCTGTGAGGGTGGCTCTGTTCTTTTCCACTAATGTTCCGCATGCTACAACTTCGTGAAGTGGTGGTAAACTAATGGTTTCTGCTAAGCAGATGTTGCATATAGCTTGCAACTCTTCTAGTTCAGTATTGTGTGGTTTCCCCTCTATGGTCAGTGTGCGCCCCACTATATCCACAGCACACCCAAATTTTTCCATAAAATCCAGTCCCAATATCACAATCATGTGAGCCAACTTCCACAACAACAAACTCGTGGGTGTAACATTCACCATTGATCTCTACTTGAAACTCAGCAGCTCTACATGTGGTCAGTTTCTCGTCACTTGCCGTATATAAATTCCAGGATGCCTCTATCAACATAGGCATGTTTTTCTTCAGTATGGCCCGGTATGAGTGGACTGAAACCACAGATAGACATGCACCTGTATCTATCAAGCAATGAACTGGTAGTTCATTCAACCATCCAGTAATGTGCAACCCTGCAGATGGTGACTTCCAGTGTGCCAAAACTCGAGGTTTCTTGGCAGTGATGTTTCTATTTCATCTTTGTTTGCTGCGCCTCACACTACTGGAATTCTGGGGATTGTTTTTACACTCAAAGGCCTTGTGGCCCACTTGGTGGCACCAAAAACAGGTGGGAGGTCGTGGTTGTTTTCCTTGTTCCACTCCTGGCGTTCGGCTGTCTCTCAGATTATTCACGTCTCTCTGCAATTTATCCAAAGTCATGGTCACATGACTCAACTGCCTTGAAACATTTTCAAATAACCCTGGCTGAGTGTCACTGTTGTATGAGGGCTGAAACTCGATCACAGAAGTGAGTCGAAAGGTTTCAAGTTCAACTGCAGACTGTATCGCTTCATTCAAACTGAAAGGCTTTGATCGCCTCAAGTGCCCTATCATTTCAGCATCACCTGCCAGAGCATCATATAATGTGTCGATGGACAGGCTCTCTTGCAGTTCTTTTGATGCTGTAGGATAAGCCTGAGTTATCTTACGTTTAATCCGCTGTGTCAAGTCGATTAGTAGCTCATCTTTTTGTCGTCTAAATGCCCTTAACTCTACTCGGTGAATATTTTAAACTGGACAGGCTGAAATCGAGCTCACAATGCATCCTAAATTTTCTTCACATCTTGTCGTTCTTTAAGCAACATGCTGGCTAGTATTTGTTGAGCTGGTCCTTCGAGACTATTTGCTAGGTATAGTGCTTGCTCATGCTCAGTCCACCCATTCAGTAGTGAGCAGTTTTCAAAGTGTATTTCATAACCTGAAAGAGCTGTTGATCCATTGAAGGGTCTTGCTAAGATCTGACTTCCAGATCTAAAACGTGATGTTGTCTCTAAATTGTTTCTGCCATCAAAACATGTTCTTGTCTGCATCGCATTCCAAGTGGGCTCTATACCAACTGACGTTGGCTGTTCATCATTGAGACGAACTTTCCTTGTGGGCCACCCACTCTCCACTTGTGCAGCAGCCTTGGACTTTCTCTGAGGGTTCATGGTGCTATTCTGCTCTGGTATTTGTGATGAAAATTCCGGAGATCTATCACCAGGGGGTAACATTCTCGGCCCACTGCTCACAGCTGGTGTAAAAGTGTCAGGTGCATGTCTTCTGTTTTCTATGCGGACAAAAGGGCTATCTGGTCCCATAAGCTCAAATGCTTCTGCCTCAATTTCTCTTTGTCTCTGGAGATAGTGTTCGGTCGTATGCCTCACACCATTTTCACTACCTGTAGCCCTCCTCCGCCATATGTCTTGTTGAGCCTTCTGGTGGCCTGCTTGGTGACTATCATTACTGTTAGGAGTGTTGTTTGGTGCTATTTGACCCTCCTGTGGTTCCCACAACTGTGCAATACCAATGCACTGTGATGCGACAGTATCATCTTTTGTACTTGGGTATGCTGGAGGTAATTCATTCCAAGTGGAGTTCAGCATGTTCATGGAAACAGCCACTGTGCCACTCACTACACTTGTCACAAAATTGTTATCATCAATGTCTACATTTTTCACTTGCTGTCGGAGCATCTGTCCCCTTGGTGTTGAGTATGGAAATGACATTGGCTTCTGTTGATTGAGCCAAGCTGGCTCACATATACCCTCGTCAGTTGAAGTGCTCGGACTTCTTGATGGAGAACATCCATCTATTACTGGTCGATTCCAGCAGATCGTGTTTCTAACTTGAAACAGATCAAGTCTGTGTTTCTCGCCAACATCATGACAAAGTGATTCCTCTGCTGCTCTCAATTCTGCCACCGTCTCATAAGTTTGCGACTCAAAATCAGATACATCGAATCTACGAAGCGTGGGTTTCTGTTCGTTGTCATTTATAGTATTTTCCTTGGATCGAGTAACTGAGTTTCCTGATCGTGCACTCAAGTAGGATGGGATTCACTCCTCACTCACTTGAGCTACTTGCTCGCAGGAGTTAGCAACCTGCTCGCTTGAATGAGCAGTCTGCTCGCTTGAATGAGTAACCTGCTTGCTCAAATCTTTGTTATGATGACTTGTAGAAGGCATCTGCTCACTGCAAAAAGTGTCTTGGCTATTAAATCGAGCACTCTGCTCAATTGAATGGGCAACTCTGTCAGATTCAGTGATCTGTTTCATGGGACAGCAAACTTGCTCGCTCCGATGCACGGAATGCTCTCTTGGAGAAGTGAACCACTCAGTCAAACAAAATTTCTGCTCGCTAGGACAAGGGTCTGGTTGTTGTGACAATGCACCCTGCCCAGCAGACTGAGTAATGTGCCCACTGTGTTTAGCTGTGTGCTCACTGGAACAAGTGCTTTTCTGATGGCATCGAGCACTCCGCTCAGTGGAATGAGCAATCTGTCCATATGCATAAGAGTAGTCAGATGTTTCCAAAATATCTTCATAAATATGCTCGCTCTGTTGATCAGGCTCCTCATAATTCCCATCAAGCTCATTTTGGTGAGCCGATGTGCTCAGTGGATTAAGCAACTCATGTCCCTCTCTGTCCATGAGTGATTTTCAGTTATAATTTCCGACCGCAGGATTGAAGAAAAAAAAAATCACCTCAATTGCCACTTGTTTGACAAAATCCGTTACCTCTGCCACCACTGTAGAGTTCTCCCTATTAATTCCTGGTAGAGTCGTCGCAGAACGCTAACATTCACCGGGTCCCGTCCAGAAGGACAAAATTTTTTTGTCAACAGACAACCGAGAAAATACTTTAAAAAATAACAGCATTTAATCTTCAAAATGAATCCGTTCAATGGATAAATTCTTCAGCATCCCTGCGACTAATTTAACTTTCGTTAACTAGTTGATAAAGTTGATAAACTTCTGAATCCAATTTCCAATACCCCACGTTCAGAGAGAGTGAGAGAGAGAACAATTTACATGTGTACGCTAGAGCTTCCGATAACAATCTGACTGCCTGAACCATAGATATCGGATAGAACATATCTGATATCTATGGCCTGAACGGGGATAAATTACGTCACAATAATGCTGACGTTACAAAGACAAAACACGTCATGAAGTACAATGAAAATGCGCGACGCGGAGTGAAACGAAACAATACAGAGGTATGAAGCGAAATGAAACGAAATCACAGATGAAAGGAAACTGGAGTCAAGGGGTCTACGTTACACATAAAAAAACAGTGTAGCACGTTTTGACCAACGGATGTGAGTATTTGACCAATATTTGGGGATGTTTTGACCATCAGGTTTGGGACGTATTAGTTTGGTGGGGGTGGGGGGGGGTGGGGGTTGACTTGTTTTCGGATTCCATGGGCCCCATATACGTTTGACAGGGACATTTTTGTATTCACAATAATGACCTTTTAAAATCCCCCACGGAAAAATGTCAGTCACAACAAACTTAATGCGATTGGATGTTATAAACCAATCAAATTTCCTTTCACTTCTCAGCTTCGGCATCTTCCTCAAAATGGCTGCAAGATTGTAAATATTTGCCGTGTTGTTTTTCAACTAGAAATTCACATGCACTTTTTGATGACAGCTCCTAAAAACACATGGGGAGAAAATATGAGAACCATATGCGCTGATACACAAGATTTGGTAAATGCTATAAACTTTATTTTCAATGAAAACTGAAACTTTGATTTAAAATGGATGCTATCAAAAAGTAAAATGTGTAAGAGCAGACTCGAGTCGAGAGACAAATTAAGGCGGTTGTACTAAATACAGCAAGTCCCTAAGTCCCCTCGGATACAAAATACAGCAAGTCCCTCAAACACACCGCTAATAGCGTCAAAAATTAAAAATTAGAGACTTTATCATAGAACTGCATGTTGACATTTATAGCGATATCAATAAATGTGGGCGTGGCCTAATTCCTATCTGTCACCATAATTTATACGCTTCCACATTTTGGAGTTAGTTCTTGGAGGATAACGTTTAAAAAGAGAATGAAATTCATAGTTATAGTGAAATAAATGAGTATTTAAGAGATGGACCACTGCTTTTGTGTGTGAGTACTATGAAAAAATTATTATTCCCATGAAAATTTATGACAAATTGCCGGAAAAACATGAAATGGTCACCGCCATTTTTATGCAAGTGGAATATCAACTCCCCCAAAATAGACGTAACTCAGTGAATTCTGATTGGTTTGGGATGAAATAAACGTCATTTTTGTAGGGACTTTTCCAAGGATTTCTGTAATATTATTTATAGTTATGCAAATTTTACGTGTCATAATATAAAATAGGTACGAACATCTGCGTTCTCAACATCAATATTTTTAAAAAATCAAAACCGCTAATCTCGTATAACCTCTCATTTTCATACATCAAGTCCTCCTAAATATTATCTTAACTTTAACAGTTTGATATTTATTAGCGTGACGTGGCGCAAGAATATCAAACCAACCCACCCGTTTCTTCTCAGCTTCAGCCATTTTTTTGCCTTGCCAAAATTATCTCCCTTTGTCAAAGGGAGGTAATTTCCCAGCATTTCGACAAAGACAATGTTTACAGTACACCTCTCCGAACTTTTTGTTGAAAACAACAATGTTTGTGTAATTGTGTCCTTCACTCCTTGTGTAACCTGTGTTTCCTTTCTTGGAAAGAATATAATGAGTTCTTCCCCAAAGTTTAGGAAACGTGATTTTTGTCAGAAACGTACAAGAACTAGTAGTAACAGTGATACTGATAGTGACTTTGAACTGGAAGTAGAACAAAATATATTATAGTATAATGTGACATTTGAAAATGATCGAGCCATCTACACTTATGAATTGGACAAAGACTATAGTAATGGAGACCTTCAAATATTAGTTTAAGTGACAAATGATTTTTTATGGTAAGATGTTGTTTAGCTTTGACTTTTGCTAAACTTTTGCGTGTTGGTAGTCACTGCAGAGAATTGACAGAATTTTTGACAGAATTGATATGAAAATTTAAACATTTTAAAATTTCGTAATTTTTTTATTATTAAGGATATTCAAAATTGGTTTTCATTTTGGAATTTCCCATGTGATCCCCTTCAAAATGATATATTACATGGCTAAGTTGTAAAAATATTTAAAAAACTTTTGATATCGCTACTATTTATTTTTGTTTGTTTGTTTTTTTCAAATTTAAAAGTAGTAAGTGTTTGACAATCTTTTATTGTTTTCAACAGCAGTTTCGGCGATCTCCGAGTCACGTGTGTGTAAAATAAAAGTACAGCTTTTAAAAGAGATGCTTTTGAAGAATTACACCCAAACCGGCCTCCAGCCAAAACGGCCTCCACAATTTCGCCCAAACCGGCCTCCACAAATACACCCAAATCGGCCTCCGACAGATTTATTTTTTTTTTATTTCTACAATTTTATTCATACCCATTTCTTTGCCTACCTCATTTCACAGAAAGTGATATCCTCCAATTAAAAAGTGATAAAAATCCATCGCAACTTTATATCCTATACGAAATCTAACACAACCTGTTGGTTCCAAATCTGCTGCCATCCAAACTGAATGCTCATTGGATGTCCTTATTCAAACAGGCATTCCAAAATTCAAGAAGCAAAGGAAAAAATCGGTCCCCAGTATCGATCTCCAGTTATACGATCACAAATTAGAAGCAAATAAAGAGGGGAAATTTTGGGGATTTATCCTTGATAGCAATCTCAGTCTAAACAGTCACGTAAACTCCATTACGGTTAGAGCTACTAAACGTATCAAATTTCTGAAGATGATCAGAGGTAAAAATTGGGGAGCAAACAAAGATGTGCTTCTCAAGCTCTACAAAACATTTATACGTCCGGTACTAGGATACGGTGCCATAATAACAAGTGACTTGAGCAAAACCAACATTCAGAAGCTACAGAGTGTTCAAAATTATGCCCTGCGTGTGGCACTATGCAAACCCAAATGGACACCGATAAAGGAACTTCACGAGCTAGCAAAAATAGAAACTATTGATACGCGATTAAAAGACCTACAAAACAAAACCCTCAACAGACTTCAAGATAGTGTATTAATGAATGAGCTGAACTAACACCGATCCCTTAACAGAAAACCCTTTCATTCATTCGAGAATCCACAAAATGCAGTTGTGGAGGACGGGTTGAGTGATCAATTTTTTGCGCAGACAGCCAATTAAAATAATGGAGACCGGTTTGGGTGAAAAAGTGTGGGCCGGTTTGGATGATCAATGCTTAATCATCACCGACGATGAAAATATTGGAGGCCGGTTTGGATAAAAATGTGGAGGCCGGTTTGGGTTAAGTGGAGGCTGGTTTGGCCAAAAATGTAGGAGGTCGGTTTGGCTGGAGGCCGGTTTGGGTGTATTGGCTTTTGAAATGCTATGTGAAAATGTTTTTTTGATACTTATTTTATTTTTTATTTTATTTTTTTATTTCATTTTTTTTTGTTTTTGTTTTTTTTTTGTTTATTTTATCATGTTTAAAGGAGGTCCGCTGGCTTGAGCACTCTAATATTTTATCTGTTCAAAACAAGCTAGTGCTTAAGTTCTGTCCGGCTTTCATCCACAAGTAAATCTCTCTGTTCCGACCCAGGCTGCTAAAAGTGCAGAGAAATAAATAAATAAATAGTTTAAGCAAAACTAGTTGACGCAAGTCGTAACGGGTCAAACAAATGCAAAGACAGAATAGCAAGCTTGCTTTAATTTCATCATGTTTTGTGAATTAAATCTAGAAAATAATTTACGAAAATCATCATTGAGAAGCATGCTTTGAAAATTACAATTTCAGTAAATAATGTAATAAATAATTATAAACAACGAAACTGCCAACCCGAATTTCTGAAGTGTTTTTTTTATAAACAGTCAAAAAAGTTCTGAATTTGTCAATGAAAATGCTTGATATATACGGTACTTAATAATTACACATAATAAACAAATTTGACAGTCCTTTGTAATTCATGTCTGAGGTTAAATTTTGTGAGTGCTTTACATGATGAATGATGTGTCACGTAATTAGCACTTGAGGGGACTTAGCAACTTATTAGGGACTTGCTGTATTTAGTACGACCCAAATTAAGGAGCTATGTAAGTAATGGAATTTTGTTTATTTTGAAATTCTCACCTCTCATATTCCTTAAATTCAGATTAAATATACATAAATTATACATCAAAATGAAGGTTGGGATGTATAGAACAGGAAACATATGTAATCAACTTATAGAGTTGACAGCAGTTACCACTGGTTCCTGGAAGTCTGCTATCGTATTAGTACCAGAACTGATAATAAAATAATATTTCGCAAGAAGAACTCGTGGCTGAATGTGCTTCAAATATTCAATAACAAAGCTAGGCATTCAAAACATTTTCGAGTGTAGCGATTGGACTGCATTTTGGAAAAGGCCAACAATGCCCTGCATTTTTTTATTGAAGATGGTTTCCATGCTCGACAGACATGTGCAAATCACTTGATACCACAAATTTCCATCAAAAAACAAAATTGTAATTCTAAGAAATTTGAACAGGCATCATGATACCTTGCGTTGATTGAATATGGCAACTTTGCAATCTCTATCTAATAACAGTATACCGTATGAAGGCGATCTTCTGCATTATTTGATTTTAGACGGCGTTGTTTTTACATGCTTTTTCCATCCGATGACGTCGACCGGATATCGAAAGTATATTCATACGTAAACAAAAGCAAAGGCTTTGGAATTTACCCCTATGCAGCTCTGTTCCATGATGATCTGCTTTGGTTGCTGACCATTATTTTATGCCAGGGTGACCTGGGTACTTAGTTCCTCAGTTTTTTTACTCAGCTCAACCAGTTGGGAATCTAGGGCATCCTTATATAGTCCCTTGGAGCTTCTTTTGCAGCATGAAAAGAGTTTTTTTCCTTGAGCTGGAGATGTGTAGTTTGCTGGATTTTAAAGGGAGATCTGTCAGTTATCTCTGTTTCCTTGACCTGTTGTTCCAGTTCAAGGGCAAGCTTAATAATATAAGGTCTTTATCTTCCTCAATAGCATGGGGGTCCAAGATAGAGATGGTTCTGGAGAGGGGCACGGTGATTTTAGTGATGTCTGTTGGTGTTTTCTGGCTTGCTTGATCCAAGCAGGTAGGAGCTTCAGATGTGGTTGAGGGACCCCATCTTCTCTTCCACCTCATTCGTCTCCCTGTCTTCCGACTTATCCAGTGGATAGGTTGGGGTTGGCATGGGAAGAGAGGATGATGGTGATTCAATGGGTGTCTCCCTCGCCACCTGCTGTTTCTCTGTTCCTGCTCTTTTCTTTGCAAGCTATGCCTCCGGCCGGCACCGGACATCTCTGCGCCTGGTGGATGGATTCTTCTTTCTCTTCTTCTCCGATGAAACTGCTATCGGGTGAGGACGAGTGTGAGGGGAGAGGGGGAATCCTCACATCAAAGGTACTATCTCTCCCCGATGGTGGGGTAGTGGTCTCCTGCGCTTCGAATTCCAAAGTCAGGTAGACACTCGTGCCCCTCATCTAGAGAGTACAGTTAAGAGGACAAGAGATGTCCAGAGCTGACAGGGCATTTTTTAGCTTGACTGGGATTTCCAGATTTGCCGTAGTGGGCGGTCAATCAACCCGTCATCACACTTTGGAGTCAAAGGTGTGAAATCATGGGGGGGTGGGGGGGTGGGGGGGTGAGGGGCAGGGTTGAGGGGGTTGGGGGGGTCTACAGTCCTGGCTACATCTCTTGTCTTAAGACAAGGTCTTTACATCGTTCGGGAGTGAAAGGTGACCACACCCCAAAATTTACGCAATTTGATGTATTTTAGGATGGTTTTTCCATGTTTTTGAGAAGTTGCTGAGCTGTTATTCTGTTTTTCAACTTTAGCATACAGCATCATAAGATTTCTGCTTCATGATTTGTTTTTCTTCCAAATGGCAAAAGCAGGGGTGTATTATATATTATGGGAATATTGTACTCTTTCCACTGATATTTGAGTTGAGCTACCACCAATCCCACCCCCACCACCACCCCCCCCCCCCCCCCCCCCCCCCCAACCCAATCACCCCCGCCAGCAATTCACGATGTTGACGTCCAGATTTGTCTTAGTTCAACCTGCAGTGCAAGTATGTTTTAAGTGAATCGAAAAACTATCTTCACAAATGAGAAATTGCAGACTCTTTATTGCTGCATTTGTGCGTCGTTAGCCTTGGCTGGGGAAGCCTCCCCATCAAGTAAGCTTTCATCAAATGAAGCTGATGAAGAGTAGTCTCACAGCAGCCAACCTTATACACTAAACCCGCTATTAAAATTTTATTACTCTTTAATTTTTTGCATCCAGAACATAGCTCGTGTCCCCCCACCCCCACCACCCCCCCCACACACACACCCCAACACACAGAAACTGGGATGAGTGCATCTCGCATCGAGTCATAAGCTATATTTTTGAGGCAAATAATAAAATAAATATATAAAAACTTAGTTGTTGATAAAATTTGTTTAGCGAGTGCCGTCTCTTGCTATGGTTTGGCTAATGCAGTTGTCTTCGTTTAGAGGAGGTCATGAAAAGTAGGATATCTCTGTAATAATATGAAATTGTCATTGTGCCAGCAGACCCAGCACATTGAATACAATATATAAACAAAATATCCCATGCTATTTAATATTACGATTTTAGTCAGAACGCCTGCCGCCAATTGTTCGAAGTAGGTCCCGAGAAGTCCCCATAACCCCCCTTCCCATCCCCGCGATAAAAAACCTGTTCGAGTGCACCCATTCTAACTTAAAGTAAAGTACTCCCTGCGACTGGAACAGCTATTTATGCGAATTTGAACGCACCCATAAATAGTCTCATACGTAAAGTGATATGGAATTGGATTCCTCACTGGGACCAGGAAAAGATCGTTAAACAGTAGTGATATTTAGTGGGTAAATTACAAAGTCATAATAAAGACATTTATGTCACAGATGTACAAGTATGAATGATATAAAGGTTTAACCCTTAAGAGCCTGGATATTTTTAGCTCACCAACTTTAGTTGTGTAAGCTTATGGCATGGCTCGATCGGTCGGCGTCTGCATCGGCGTCTGTGTACGTGTCCAATAATGTTAAAGCTTCTGTTTAAGTCACTTACTCGCCCTATTTCCATATCATGGCTTTTATAATGCTGCTATATGATGATTATTATCATTTTACCATGATTTAACCCCTCATACCCAACATTTTAGACATTTTTCTTCACATTTTTAGTTGCGTTTAGTTTTCTGTTTAGCTCAGAATTTCATGTTTAACTAAGTGTTTAGGTCAACTGCTGTGCTCCTTCTCTTCCCATGGCACTTATATTCATCATACATGTTCCTCAGTATCATTGCTCCATGATTAACCCCTCATACCCTGCATTTTAAACATTTTTCTTGACATTTTTAGTTGTGTTTAGTTTTCTGTTTAGCTTGGAATTTCATGTTTAACTTATTGTTTAGGTCAGCTGCTGTGCTCCTTCTCTTCCCATGGCACTTATATTCATCATACATGTTCCTCAGTATCATTTTAACCCCTCATACCCTGCATTTTAAACATTTTTCTTGACATTTTTAGTTGCGTTTAGTTTTCTGTTTAGCTTAGAATTTCATGTTTAACTAAGTGTTTAGGTCAGCTGCTTGGCTCCTTCTTTTCCCATGGCACTTATATTCATCATACGTGTTCCTCAGTATCATTGTTTCATGATTAACCCCTCATACCTGCATTTTAAACATTTTTCTTGACATTTTTAGTTGCGTTTAGTTTTCTTTTTAGCTCAGAATTTCATGTTTAACTTAGTGTTTAGGTCAACTGCTGTGCTCCTTCTCTTCCCATGGCACTTATATTAATCATACATGTTCCTCAGTATCATTGTTCCATGATTAACCCCTCATACCCTGCATTTTAAACATTTTTCTTGACATTTTTAGTTGCGTTTAGTTTTCTGTTTAGCTCGGAATTTCATGTTTAACTTAGTGTTTAGGTCAGCTGCTGTGCTCCTTCTCTTCCCATGGCACTTATATTCTTCATGCGTGTTCCTCAGTATCATTGTTCTATGATTAACCCCTCATACCCTGGATGTTAAACATTTTTCTTGACATTTTTTGTTGCGTTTACTTTTCTGTTTAGCTCGGAATTTCATGTTTAACTTAGTGTTTAGGTCAGCTGCTGTGCTCCTTCTCGTCCCATGGCACTTATATTCATCATACATGTTCCTCAGTATCATTGTTCCATGATTAACCCCTCATACCCTGCATTTTAAACATTTTTCTTGACATTTTTATTTGCGTTTAGTTTTCTGTTTACCTCGGAATTTCTTGTTTAACTTAGTGTTTATGTCAGTTTCTGTGTTTTACTTTTAAGAGGTTGTGTTTACGTAAGCTTTGTCGCATGTTATGAGCCTGTTTGATACAGTTCTTGTGTTTGCCAAAGTTACTATCAAAGAGGAATGTTGGTGAGCTATAGGGCGTTGACGTCCTTCTTGTTATACATATTTTTCCACTATACCAATAGCCCAGACTAGCTGGTGCAACCCAATTTATTACCAGGGACAAACACAAATTTTGAATCCCCAAACCCCCAAAATTCGCCAAAAAACGCCAAAAAAGAGAAGACCAATATGGTCCTCCATACTTTTTGCGCAATGCGCAACTTGTTGCCAAGGACAACAATAGGCTACTGCAGTGCTCAAAATAACTTTTTTTCTCTATGTAGCAAAATGCTACAAATTTCCAAAAAATGAATAGCATTTTGTAAAAATTACATAGCTATTTTTGTATACCAGAGTTATGTTATGCTGTTTTGTATTGAATCCTTCTAAGTAGATCGAATAGTTTCCATTCATTTCTGGGCATTTCCAAATGATCTGCAACACATGAAACATCTACTATGTTTTTTTCAACTGAACTGCCTTTAAGGGTTGCATGGACTTGGATATTTTCAAATAGCATCTTGGTTGTTCAATAGAGTTCTCAAAATGGAAGTTGGGATTTTTAATTTCATGGGTTTTATGTACATTTTATGCAAAATGTTGTAAAAACAGGAAGAATTTAAACCAATAGAATTCATCTTACATATAAAGTTGCTAATGATGCTTGATGGAGAGTTAATCTGAGTTATGCATGGAATGTTCCACAATCAGAAGTAAAGCATCAGTGAACTAGTTTTCAAATTTGTTTGCAAATTTTCATTTACATTTTGCGATACAAGATAATCAACTGCAGCCTAATAGGCTGCAGTTGATTATCTGTATCGTAAAATGCTATACATAATTGAACACTGAGTAGCTTTTTGCCAGTTTTGTATAGCAAAAAGCGACACGACACCGCTTATTTTGAGCCCTGGGCTACTGCCATCTTGTCATTCTATTTTTTGGCCCATGTCAGATCAACACGTATCCTAACTTCTATGCTATAAAATCCTAATAGTATAATAAAGCAAGACATGATTTTGGAGTGGAATGGTGGAATATTTGCAGCAGAAACTAGCTGAATAAGGACATTGAGTTTTTGAACGTTCAGGGCTATAACTTTATTGAAATTAATTACTATTTCTTGTTCTTCCTGTTTTCGGGATATGCTCCTGATTCGTTCATTCTTTGTTATTAATCACTATGTGTTTGTTCAATGTTCACCCTTTTCCTCTTGAATCCCTGCATTAGATTTTTAAGAACAATTTGCTGTTCCTGAATTTGTTATTAAATTAAAAATTCTTCTTCTTAAAAACCTCAGATAATTACGGAATGTGGATTGTGCGTACCCCCTTTGTCGCGTACTGGTTATTCTCGACATAGTTGGACATGTCTGTTTTGCCATTACCCTTCTCTTTGGGACAATGGGCAGCCTGGCAGCTGATTTTAGGGAGAAGTGACTTCTCCCTCCAGAGACTTTAGGGAGGGGGCCTGGAGGAGAAGTCAGTGGACATGAGGGAGAAGTCAGAAAAAAACAAAACGTATATGACATCGTGACAAACTAAATGTACATAGAGGACACAATTGTGGAGAAAAAAATAAATAAAAGTTATACAAACATACATACACACGCAAAACTAAGTCAAGTAGGTTAAAATCCTCTCCCCCCCCCCCCCCCCTCCCCCCCCCCCCCCCCCTACAAAAAATTGTGTTGTCCGTGGTTTCTGAATACCCCAGCTCTTTCCCCAACAGTGATGACTAGGCCTGGGGTGACCTTGCAGTTGATTTTGTATTTGCCTCAATGCAGTGGATTTGAAATTTAGCATTACCCATGGTGAGAGTGTTCTTCTCTGTAATAGAAGGTATATTATTTAAAAAAAAAATATTTAAAGTATTTAAAATAAATTTCAAGTTCACATAAGAAGCTGGGTCATTCATGATTTCTGAATGTCCAAATTGAATTGAAAAGCACAGTTAAAAAAGTTTTCGACATCCTTCGTGAATTAAGTGTCATTAACAATTTGAGTTAATTTATTTCTTAGGTAAATGACAAAATATTTCAGTTGTCTCCCTTGTCTGCTGCGCTGGGTGATAAAACTCTGTTCAGAAAAATAACCATTTCTGCCAACCATCTTACATTGACACGTGTGACTGGTGCTATAAGGCCTGCCATTCTTATCCATCCTAATATGTGATTTCTATCATAGCCTTATTACATTTAACCCCCTTCCATCACAAGTTTTCAAAGAAAAACTTTCAATGCAAATATTGCAGGGCGAATTTCAGTGCAACCAATTTTTCAGTGGAACAGAGTGCAACCGTAAGCAATTTTGACGTTTTTATGGATGAACTGTCCCCTGCACATTTTTTTTTGTTTTGAAACGGTGGTTAACTTTAATAAATTCGAATTAACTTGATGCGTATCTTGTGTGATTCGTGGTTTTTGCTGACACTTTTGTTTGTTTTTAAATAGCCTTTTGTGCTGGTTGCTATCAGCTGGGGCATATTGTTCGAACAACTACGACATTACAACTCTTTTCAGAAATATAAAATTCGGCTAGTTTAGGCTATTTTCAGAGCCATATGACGGATTTTAACAACAGCCGTGTTTACTTTTTTGTGAATGCGGAAGCATTGTTTTTTTGGAAATAAAACATAAGAAAATACAGTAAATTGCCATGTCTCCCAAGGAAGTTTTGGAGGGCGACGTGAATTTCGCCCCCAATGTCAGCCAAGGCGACTTGAGGAATGACAAGGCGACTTCTTCGCCCTAGTCACCCACTTGGCTGACCCCTGCTGTGGGGAATCTTCTGTGGAAGTTTCTCTATTGTTAAGGGTATTCTTTGGATACCAGTGTCTTACCTGGACCTTCGTTGTGCCTTTGTTGGACTTGGATTACCGGCTCCTATTCAGTTTAAATTATTGCCTCGGGCATGTGTATATCATGAAGTCCTTATGTTCGAAATGTAAGAGGAAGAAGTTCTCTCTTGATTCTCATTCATCATATTTGGCTTGCACTCGTTGGTCTAAAGATGATACCCGTGCAACTTGCTGTTCTTGGGACTGCAAGCGATGGAATTCCCTCTCTGCTTATGTGTGTTCTGTGCTGCCGTTGTCTTCAGATACAGAGCATGTTGACTTACGAGGTATCGCAGAATACTCTGTACCTCGGGCAAGCAGATGGTCAACTAGCTCGACCTGTGTAATGGAGCCTTTCATTAGTGCTACCGTACCAGGTAAATCCATAGCTGTCCGGGATAAGGAGGATGGAAGATAGTCCTCTGTGCAGACGACGGCACATAAGGGGAAGAGACCAGACAAGTTGAAAGGTGCATCAGTAGCAAAGCATTCTTCTGTTTTGGGGTCAAAACAGAACGATTTGACTTTTATTGCCAGTCCTGCTGGTAGTCCGGTAGATAATGCTTTGGAGCTAGTTGTTTCTGGTTTACCTTTCTCTACCAGTATGGCTGGCAGTAGTCTTTGCATAAAATCCTCTTCTTCATCTGCTTCCAGGACTCAGCACAGTAGACCGCATGCTAGCCGGCAAGAACCAGAGGTGGAGAGTCAGAGCCAAGATCTGGCTCTCTCTGAGGCTAGCGTTTCGAGGCAAACCTCTTTTTCTAAAAGACAGACACAGGGCTCTGTGTCAAATCACCTCCTGGAGCCGAAACGACGTAGAACGGTGGTGGACATAGCCTCCAATACAGAATTGCTGGAGCAAATTGCCCAGCTAATTGCAGACTCCCAGCAGCATGAAGTGTGGCTGTCATCGATCTCCGCTTCGGATGATTCGGACGGTGCTGGATCGGCAGAAAGAAAGGTTTCCTCAAATAATGAGTATGCCGATAATAGACCAGACCAGGAACCTCTAGATGGTAGTGTTAGGGGCTTGATGAAGACGAGGCCGACACTACATCTTTGGATGAGCAACATATGGAAATTATGAAGTTCCTACAGGATTTTTTGCCTGAATTAATACCGTCTGGTTAGAGTTTTGCACCTTCTAGAGCCAGGCCTCTGTCTTCTTTGGACAGGGAGGTCATTAAGTCGAAGGAAAGTATCCTTCTGTATCAGTCACAGTCAGTCCACGCTTTAGATGCTTTGGGTTGCGTTGACAAGGCTATTGCAGGCCTGGCTCAGGCTAGAAAAAGTTCTTTCCTTTCGGAAAGGAAGCCTGACCTACCGTTCAGAGGCAATACCTTCTTAAATACGGTAGGCGAGAATAAGATTCTGAGAGCTCCTCTGTGAGTGGATTGTGGTGCAAGGAACTTGGGTATGTCTCTTCATTCATTGTGTTGCATCAGTTCATTTGTTCTAGATACCTGCATTGAATCTAGCAGAAGTATGTTGGACGCTATGACCATATTTGAGGGGCGTTGGCCGGCAATCTGAGAGCTTAGTTGTTATCTCCTTTGAGAGTGATCTCTCGTGCCATTATGTATACCACATACCACTCTGCTCTTTCAGTAGCAAATTTAGAGTTGGTCGGGCGCGATGCTGCCCTTAAATCTACGTCATTTATCGATGACAGTGTTAAGAGCTCTCTATGAGCCGCTCCAGTTTCGGGCTCATCATTACTTAATGACCAGTTAAAGGCAGTATTTGAAGATGC
This sequence comes from Pictodentalium vernedei, assembly GCA_031216915.1. Taxonomy (NCBI): domain Eukaryota; kingdom Metazoa; phylum Mollusca; class Scaphopoda; order Dentaliida; family Dentaliidae; genus Pictodentalium; species Pictodentalium vernedei. The sequence continues at coordinate 64,693,619 of CM062290.1, read as the reverse complement.
TTCTAAGAAAGCCACAAGTCAGCTTTTGTTGCACTCAGCTTTGCAACCTCAGCCTTCCACAAGTGGCGCTCCTCGGAGAGGTAGATTTTTCTTCAAGAGAGGCTCAGCCTATGCTGTTTCTAGAGCTAATCGTGGTCGTGGTGGCTCGAAGCAACGGAGTGATTTTAAAAAGGGGATGTCGCAGTCAGTTAATAACGAAACATGTAACCCCGCACCGATGTCACAGACGGGTGCGAGGGCTTCACGAGGTTTCTCCTCGTATAAGCCTCGTAAGTCCTACAAATGAAGAGTTTGACCTCTACTGTTCTGTGGTTGGCGGAAGACTTTCAAAATTCGCAAGCAACTGTGACAGTATAACACAGGATCTTTGGGTTCAAGACATTGTAAAAAGTGGTCTATGTCTTTCGTTCCTGAGAAAACCTCCATTGATGCGGTTTCCACGTTTTGTGAGCCTTCCACAAAATGTAACGAAGGGAGAGGCTTTGATTTCAGCAGTAGACTCTCTTCTACAAAAGGAGGCAGTAGAGGTCGTAGAGAATCCCAATTCAGTCAAAAGGATTCTAGTCAACTTTTTCTTGTACCGAAGCCAGACGGCTCGTTCCGGCCGGTCATATATCTCAGTTGGATAAACAAGCTTATAATTGCTTTAAAAATTTATCTGGAAACAATTTGGTCAGTGAGAAACAGCATCAGAGTAAACGATTACGCTGCAAGCGTAGACTTAAAGGACGCGTATTTTCACATCTTGATTCATTCGGCATTTCGGAAATACCACCGTTTCGCGGTTAACGGAAGAGTATACCAGTTCAGAGCAATGTTTTTGGCTTGAACCTTGCTACATGGGTGTTCACTTGGGTGATGATGCGGTGATGAGCCACTTCAAGGCACACTCATCAGCTTCGATGACGTCGGCATATCTGGACGACATTCTTCAAAGATACGGAAATTTTCATGCTCTTCAAAACGACGTTCAGAGTCTGCTATCACTGCTACGACACCTAGGTTTTATAACCAATGTCAACAAGTCGGATTTAATGCCGACGATGTCGTTCATTCACCTGGGGATGAGTTTCGATACTCTCATGATCGGGTCTGTTTGCCTGTAGCAAGAGCAAAATTAGTTTCTCTTTACGCAAAATACTGCATAAACGTGCAAGTCATTACTGTAAGAGAGTTTGGACTTTGCGGCGCTGCCGTGGAATTAATTCCTCTAGGTCGTTTGCACAATCATCTACTTCAAATTTATCTAATTCAAAATTGGAGCATAAAGCATCAGTCGTTGGACAGCCCAATTGCTTTAACACAGTCGGTAAAGCATCACCTTCAAATTTGGGGGAATATCCAGTGGTTATCCCTGGGAATACCACTCTCAGGATTCAGGGTCCGTCGTTCATAGTCATGACGGACGCCAGTCAGGAGGGTTGGGGTGCTTCTCTGATTCTGGGCGAGGAATTTCTCTGTGAACAGACCTTGTACCTTGAGACTCGTCCCTAAGTGGAATTTAGCTTGGGCTCTTCTGAAACTTCAAGAAGCACCTTTTGAGCCGGTAATACTGTTGAGTATAAATTTCTTTCCTTTTAGCATTTGCGTCAGCTAGAAGAGTTAGTGAGCTTCATGCTTCATCTGTTGAAGACTCTCATTATCATTTCTTTCTCTTCTTCCTAATAGAAGTGATATTTCTGTTCATTCTATATCTAGATGGATTCAGTTAGCTATTCGGACAGCTTATAATGCTTTGTCTGTGAATCAGAGAATAGCTTATAAGATTTCAGCTCATGAATTTAGAGCTTTGGCTTCTTCTTGGGCTTATGCTAGTAGTACTTCTTTGAAGGATTTGATACAAGCAGCTTACTGGACTCAACAGACGACTTTTACCAAATTTTATCTTCGAAATTTAGAATCAATTTCGGATGATCTCAGATCTTTAGGACCGTTATCGGCAGCTCAGAATGTTGTCCATTCTAATTAGGAATTTCATTCAGCATTCTGTTTGGTCTGCTCTAGCTCTGTCACCAGTCTGCTACATACCCTCTTCGTTTTGATGTGTAGTTACTTTCAAAACAAGAGGAAGGGGGGAGGGAGGGGAGATGGCATTCCCAGATGGTCATCTGGCTTTATAGTGAAAAGCATGGGCATACCTCCTTCAGTAATAGTAACCTGGGATTATTGCTATGGTAGTTTTAAGGTGTAGCTCGATGTGAAGCAATTTTTAATGTATTAAATTCTTTTAATGTGTAGCTCGATGTGAAGCGTTATTGTGTCAAGACGAGCTTTACCAGACAATGCTCGGACACTTTTAATGATTTATAAAGAGTCTCATTTCTTATCAACTTACCTTACAATTGTTTACTAAAGACTTGCACTATAGTGAAAGACCTTAACTCAGATAAAATACTCTCTATTTTAATCTTTCCCAAGAGATGTGGGAAAGAGAAATGGTGTAAAAAACACCACGAAAAAATAAGCCAAAACTGGGCCGAGCACCATCGGCACATTCCCAGTATGGGGCGCTCTTCCCTTAGTACAAATCCATGACTTCCGTTAACCAATGCGCAGTGCAGTCATCAATTCATCATTCTTTTTTGTCCGAGTTACGTGTAGGATGTGTCTCCGCCATTTGCATTACGAAACAGTGATAATTCAACTCGTCAATAATGGTTTTCCTGTGACTGGAATTACGGATCTGAAGATCATATAATAACAGGACTGTGTTTTATATATTCTCGTTAATATTTTCAACCACATTCTCAATGAATTTTATTTATATATTCTGTTTTCACGAATGTTTTTTTGACATCGTGTCAGCACGGTTCGGATATAAAATTTTTAGGTTGATAAATTTTATTATCCCCGCATTTTAAAAAATGCGGGGATATTGTCATAATCTCCGTCCGTACGTCCGTACTTCCATACGTCTGGTTTTGTAATTCGAAACGCTGTAACTTTCTACAGTTGTTCGATAGGGTCTGTGCAACCCCAAAATACAACTTTTAAATTTTTGTGCCACCAGGTGGCTTCTGTGGAGCCACTTAAAAAATGTGTTATTTTTTCACTTTTTTGCTGAATAGTCCCAACCTATGTAATTCGGAGTTCTAAAATTACACTAGGGTGTTGCTAAATGATCTGTAGATATGTAGGAAGGTTTCGGATTTTTCGGGTGCCACGAGGCTGTGCCACCGTAGCCACTTTTGTGTTTTCTTAGACCGTTTCCGGCAAAAGGCTCGTAGGATATGTAATTCAAAATGCTAAATCCATGCTCAGATGTTGCAGTAGGGTCTATAGATGCGCATGAAGGTTTCGGATTTTTTGGGTGCCACGTGGCTGTGTCACCGTAGCCACTTTTGTGTTTTCTTAGACCGTTTCCGGCAAAAGGCTCGTAGGATATGTAATTCGAAACGCTAAATCCATGCTCAGAAGTTTCAGTAGGGGCTATAGATGCGCAGGAAGGTTTTGGATTTTTCGGGTGCCACGTGGCTGTGCCACCGTAGCCACTTTTGTGTTTTCTTGAACCGTTTCCGGCGAAAGGCTCGTAGGGTATGTAATTCGAAATGCTAAAGCCATGCTCATATGTTGCAGTAGGGTCTATAGATGCACACGGAGGTTTCAGATTTTTTGGGTGCCACGTGGCTGTGCTACCGTAGCCACTTTCGTGTTTTCTTAGATCGTTTCCGGCGAAAGGCTCGTAGGGAATGTAATTCGAAATGCTAAAACCATGCTCATATCTTGCAGTAGGGACTATAGATGCGCACAAAGGTTTTGGATTTTTCGGGTGCCACGTGGCTGTGCCACCGTAGCCACTTTTGTGTTTTCTTGAACCGTTTCCGGCGAAAGGCTCGTAGGGTATGTAATTCGAAATGCTAAAACCATGCTCATATGTTGCAGTAGGGTCTACAGATGCACACAAAGGTTTCGGATTTTTCGGGTGCCACGTGGCTGTGTCACCGTAGCCACTTTCGTGTTTTCTTAGATCCTTTCTGGCGAAAGGCTCGTAGGGTACGTGATTCGAAACACTAAAACCATGCTCAAATGTTGCAGTGGGGTCTGTAGATGCGCACGAAGGTTTCGGATTTTTAAGCTGCCACGTGGCTGTGCCACCCTTGTCACTTTCTTGTTTTCTTAGACCCTTTCCGGTGAAAGGCTCCTAGGGTATGTAATTCGAAATGCTAAAACCATGCTTAAATGTTGCAATGGGGTCTGTAGATGCGCACGAAGGTTTCAGATTTTTCAGTGCCACGTGGCTGTGCCACCATTGCCACTTTCGTGTTTTCTTAGACCGTTTCCGACGAAAAGCTCCTAGAGTATGTAATTCGAAATGCTAAAACCATGCTTAAATATTGCAATGGGGTCTGTAGATGCACAGGAAGGTTTCGGATTTCAGGTGCCACGTGGCTGTGCCACCATTGCCACTTTCGTGTTTTCTTAGACCCTTTCTGGCAAAAAGCTCCTAGGGTATGTAATTTGAAATGCTAAAACCATGCTCAAATGTTGCAGTAGGGTCTGTAGATGCGTGCGAAGGTTTCAGATTTTTCAGGTGCCACGTGATTGTGCCACCATTGCCACTTTCATGTTTTCTTAGACCGTTTCCGGCAAAAAGCTCCTAGAGTATATAATTCAAAATGCTAAAACCATGCTGAGATGTTGCAGTAGGGTCTGTAAATGCTCAGGAAAGTTTCGGATTTTTGGGGTGCTACATGGCTGTGCCAACGTTGCTACTTTCATGTTTTCTTAGACCATTTCCGTCGAAAGGTTCCTAGGGTATGTAATTCGAAATGCTAAAACCATGCTCAAATGTTGCAGTAGAGTCTGTAGATGCGCACAAAGGTTTCAGATTTTTCAGGTGCCATGTGGCGGTGCCACTGTTGCCACTTTTGTGTTTTCTTGGACTGTTTCCGGTGAAAGGCTCCTTGAGTGTGTAATTCGAAACGCTAAAACCATGCTCAGATTTTGCAGTAGGGTGTGTAGATGCACACAAAGGTTTCGGATTTTCATGTGCCACGTGCCTGTGCCACCGTTGCCACTTTCATGTTTTCTTAGACCCTTTCTGGAGAAAGGCTCCTAGGGTTGGTAATTCGAAATGCTAAAACCATGCTCAAATGTTGCAGTAGGGTCTGTAGATGCACACGAAGGTTTCGGATCTTTTAGGTGCCACGTGGCTGTGCCACCATTGCCACTTTTGTGTTCTATTAGACCGTTTCCGACGAAAGGCTCCTGGGGTATGTAATTCAAAATCCTAAAACCATGCTCAAGTGTTGCAGTAGGGTCTGTAGATGCGCACAACACAAAGGTTTCAAATTTTGCAGGTGCCATGTGGCTGTGTCACCGTAGCCACTTTCATGTTTTCTTTGACCGTTTCCGGCGAAAGGCTCCTGGGTATGTAATTCGAAATGCTAAAACCATGCTCAAATATTGCAGTAGGGTCTGTAGATGTGCACGAAGGTTTAGGATTTTTCAGGTGCCACGTGGCTGTGCCTCCATTGCCACTTTCATGTTTTCTTAGATCGTTTCCATAGAAAAGCTCCTAGAGTATGCAATTCGAAACGCTAAAACCATTCTCAGATGTTGCAGTAGGGTCTGTAGATGCTCACAAAGGTTTCGGATTTTTCGGGTGCCACGTGGTTGTGCCACTGTTGCCACTTTTGTGTTTTTTTAGACCGTTTCCGACGAAAGGCTCCCAGGGTACATGTATGTAATTCGAAAAGCTAAAACCATGCTCAAATGTTGCAGTGGAGTTTGTAGATGCGCACGAAGCTGTGTCGCCTGTGCCACTCAAAATGATTTTAGTGTGTCATATAATACATTTCATCTTTGTATGAAGCATTCATACAAAGTCAAGGATGCAAATGCGGGGATACACTATAGTGTGCTTTGCACACAAGTGACACCATCTAGTTATTATTATTGGAGTTAGGCATCAATGAGGGACTGTATGGACAGGATTTCTTCACTCTGTTGAGGGCTGAATTTCTGTTTTTTAGGTCCCTGTCGGCCGTCTGGGTTTTGTCATGTACTCACCGGTTATTTTTTCTGCCACCTTCTCTCGTAGTTGGGGGGGGTGTTCTACTTTTTGTATCTGTTGAGCTCCTCGCGCACCCACGAGGGGTGGGGAATGCTGTCGTTTCGGAGCCTCCGGACATGACCATGTCTGGTGAGAGTTACACCCTTTCCGTGGGGGATGTGCAGCTCCTCCCACATCCGTGGGGGGGTGGGGAGCGGTGTCATTTCAGGGCCTCCCGACACGACCACGTCTGGTGAGAGTTATTCCCCATCCATGGGGAATGTGCATTTTTTTTACCATGGTGGATACTGCGGGAGCTGTTGGCTTTCTGGTGAAGACAATGCGCCCTCTCCAGTCGACATCTGAGGCTGTCACTAGGGTTGTGACTCTTTGGAGGCTGAGTAAGGTGGCTCTCTCCCCTTTTTGCCAGTTCCAACAGCTCCCATCGTATCTGCTGCTACTGTTGTTCCGTCTACAACGTCATCGGTCACCGTTTTAGCCGGTCTCGGCTTAACCCAGCAGGGTTCTGCAGTGATGTCTGTAGTATGGTTGTGGGGTATCGGCCTCAGCCTTCCCTGACTTCAGCTTGGCAAAGTCGGAAGTGGCTGCCAACTGAACCCCCTGCTGTGTCCTCTCAGCCGTTGAGCACAGCAGTTTTATTCCTGCAGGGGTCTGCAGCGGTGTCTGGTGGTGTTGACGTGGGGTATCAGCCTCAGCCTTCCCTGACTTCAACTCGGCGAAGTCGGAAGTAGCTGCCGACCGAACCCCCTGCTGTGTCCTCTCGGTCGTTGAGCACATCAGTTTTATCCCTGCAGGGGTCTGCAGGGATGTCTGGTAGTGTAGACGTGGGGTATTGGCCTCAGCATTCCCTGACTTCAACTTGGTGAAGTTGGAAGGGGCTGCCGGGCGAACCCTCTACTGTGGTCTCTCAGCCATCGAGTACCTCAGTTTTTACCTGCGTCGCCAGCGGTAGAGCAGGTCTAGTAACCGCTCGACTCCGTCCGTCAGTCCGTCCGTCAGTCCATCCAAAACACTTCTTCCGTCAAAGTTTTCTTGGCTTCTATGAAAGGGAATGATTTTATATTTGGTCTGCTGCTTCATAATGATGAGTTGTATCGTGTGTCTAATTTTCAGATCTGCTGTGCAGCCACTTCCAGTTTGCCGATACTTTGAAGTCTGTTCATCTCTGTAATCAATTGCATGCAGCGACGCAGGTCCAGACCTGGTATTGGTCTTGTTCTCATTAGATTTGGATGTTCATGGTGGGGGTCACAAGAGCTGCGTGGCGTTTCCGTCCACGCACTCTGGTCCCATGGCCAGTTTTGTGTGACCAACGCTTTTTGTGCAGCCTGGACCTTCTGTCCCGCAGAGGTTCACTGCGACTCTCCTGAGTTTCCGCTCTGTTGATCCTCGGGGTATGTGATACCCCACTACACATCTGCCTTCAGACGTTTTTGACTGCAGCCCGTCGCCCCGCATCGGGTGTATTTCAGGATCATGACCCTTCGCTGGTAAATGGGTCAGGAGTGAAGCCACTTTGTCGGTTCGTTCCCACATCGTTCCATTCCGACAGTCATTGAGCTTAGGGAGGCCCTCTCCTTGCTCACTTAGGTTCTGTCCAAGAGTCTTTTCCATTACTTCCAGTGAGGCTACGAGTGGTTTCCGGGTGTCCCCTGTGGCGCCACCTCCCGGGATTGGAAACAGGTCGCTTTCTAATCCCCTGGTGTGCCCACACCATGGAAGGCGTTGGCTGGTTTGCCCATGATGGGCTATGTGTCTTCTGAGTCATGGGATGAGTCTGACATTCCTGACGTTGAGAGCCAACAGTCTTCTGGCTTGGGGGCAGCTCTTGACTTTGTGTTTGGGTTCCTTCCAGGTCTCAAACTGTCAAACCAGCTGACAGTGTCAGCCCGGCTGTGATCATCGGTCGCACGCCTACAGCCTGTGGAGCATCATGCTTCTGGGCGCCTTCGACCGTGCCTGTTGGTACAGGTGGTTGAAGCATTTACCGCTTTGGACTCTAAGCTGAGTTCCAAGGCTATGAAGACGTCGTTCTTCATCAAGGTTGACACTTTTTGCCCCTGGTGCATTATCGTTCCTACGATTTCGCCAATCTGTCAGTCTGCCAGACTGTGACAGTCTTGGATCGGGACTCCAACTCCTCAGCCATATGGAGACTCTGGAGTCCAGGTTGGGCTTATCGGGAGGTATGCTGGAATACATTCTCTCTTCGATCACATCGTCTCTGCTTTGCTGCTTATCTGCTCCCAGATGAGTTTGACGACAAACAGGTTTTTGTTTTGTGTGTGCTGTTCCAGGCACTCATGCATCTTCTCACACACATGCCTATAACGTGGTTAGCATGGAATTAGTTCGCAGGTACGCTGTGCTGGACACAAGACGTGAGGGGCAGTGCACTGCTCTTCGATCTGCCTCTTTCGGCAGATCCGTGACTATTCCATGGTTCCGTGGCGACAGTCCGGGATGGTTCCCTTTGTCATTCCATTGATCTGCTGCTGCTTGGTCAGCTTGATCGGCCTTCTGTTGGAGGCAGCAGGCGCCATCCAAATCCTAACAAGTACTCCTCTGCTTCCTCTGCGAAGCTAAGGGTTGATCCTCCTACCGTCACTTCTTCTCCCTCACAAGGTGGGGTAGGCATTGGCAGTAGTCACCTTGATTTCGTCCCAGGTTGAGGCACTCCTTTAGTAGAGAGGGCCTCTTCCAACATGAGTCCCTTTCAACGTTACACGTTGACCATGGAGATAGGCAATCTCCTGTCAACGGGGACAATCGAGGTCATCAGGAACTTTCTTTTAGTGGGATTTTGTTCCTGCATGTTCTTAGTGCCGAAGAAGGACGACCGACTCAGAGAGGTTATCGATCTGAGTATTCTGACTCAGTCTATCCTAGCTCCTCAGTTCAGCATGGAGGCTTTCAGATCAGTTCGCCGCTCCATTCCACAGGATGTTTTCCAGTTCAAGGCCATTCCCTTTGGCCTCGGCCTGGATCCTTGGGCCTTCACCTGTCTGATGTCGCATGTGTTAGTCTGACATCGCACACAGTCCAAGGTGTCTTCTTCGGCTTGTCTAGTTGATATCCTCCAGAGGCAATCCAATGCTGCTTTTCTGGAGACTGATGTCATCACGTCACTAGGGTTCAGAGTCAACGGAGAGAAGTCGGACCTCTGGGATGGACTTCATCAGCTCGGAGTCTTCCCCGACTGCCTGGTCTCTGCGTTTCGGTGACAGATCTCATTCCTCTAGGTCAACTGCATGTCTGACCTCTCCAACACTTTTTGCTCAGTCGTTGGAGGCCGAATATCGATCCTCTGGTTCTGGTGTTTCTGGTACTGGAGTCTCTTCCTTGTCACCTTCTCCCCTGACAGATGTTCAGTGGATTATGCAGGGAGTTCCATTGGACTTCCCCACGTCTGACCGTGTTCTGACAGTAATCGCCTGCGATATCGGATGGGGTGTGACGTTGGATCCTCTAGGTCTTTTCCTTCACGGGTCATGGGACTAGGATCTAGCAGCTTTTCATGTCAACCAGAAGGAGCTTCTTGCTCTTCTTCTCTGTTTCTGACAGTGGATCCTCCGCTTTTCGAATTGCCAGGTCCTTCTGTGGTCTGACAACTCTACGGTGGTTGTTTACATTCGGAACCAGGGCAGAATGCTCTATGTTCCCAAGTACGATTTGGTTCGGGATCTTCTACTGCTTGCTCAGGATGTCAACGTCTGCGTGGTTGTTCGTCACATTCCTGGTCGTCTGAACATCCTAGCCAACTCCTTGTCTCGACGGGGCAGGTTCTTTTCCACCGAGTGGATGCTCCACATGGCGGTGTTCCAGCTGTCTCTTTGCAATCTCCGGGGTCATCCCCACATCGATCTCTTTGCGACTCGTTGGAACCATCAGGTGGACACTTTCATGTCCCCGTGTCCTCTGATGCTCTGGCTGTCGCCATGGACGCTCTGACCCTCCTTTGGGACGGTTTTGTAGGCTACGCCTTCCTGCCGGTTCTGATTCTGCCTCAGGTTCTAGCCCACATATGAACCTGCAGTTGTCGATTTCTTTCGATCACACCCCTGTCACATCGGTGGGTGTGGTCCAATCTGCTCCACACTCGGTTAGCAGCGGTTCTGGCATGTCTCCCTCTACGTTGCGACATTCTTTGCCAAAGTCATCCGAGTAGTTTTCAGGTTGACCCGACTTCATTGTGCCTTCGCGCATGTCTTTAATTGGGTCCTGTCTCCTCCGTAGTGGTTTTTAGAGACAAGCAGTGGAGTTGCTTTTCTTCTTCAAGGAGGCAGTCACTCCACTTGTTTAGCCTCTGTGGCTAAGTAGAAGGTTCTTCTGTCGATGGTGTGCTATCACTCTGTTGCTTCTGTCACTCCTTCGATCACACTGATTGCGGAGTTTCTGGTATATGTTTGTTTCTGGGGGTCTCTAGCAATGGGTACAAGTCCATGCTTCAGAGACCTTTTTCATATGTGGTACCGCATCGTTTCAGCACTCATCCTTGCCTCTTCAAGCTTGTTCAGCACTTTTCCTTGAAAAGGCCTACGACTTTGCAGTTTATTCCAAGATGGACACTTTCTTGGACGTTGCTCTGCTTGGGGGGGGGGGGGGGGGGGGGGGCATTCGTGCCTTCATCCCGGGTGGATATGCATTTTCTCACATGCCAGATCTCTTCTGAATCCATTTCTCGACTGATTTGTCTTGCTATTCGTGCATCTTCCGCTCATATAGCTACTGTCAATTGTATTACCAATCATTTTTCTGCCACGAGGTGCGTGCATTGTCTTCCTCTCGGGGCTTATACTAACTCCGTCAAGTTGTCGGATGTTATGCTGTCAGCCTACTGGACAAATGCTACCTGCTCCACTTATCTGCGACAGTTGCAGGAGCAGACAGAGGACCTTTGTTCTACGAGCCCTCTTTCTTCTGCTCAGCATTCATTCCAGCCATTCAGCTTCTTACAGGGTCAGTTCCAGCTCCGTTTTGTTACTGACCTTTCTGTCTGTGCATCGCACATCCCCATACGCCTCATCTTTCATTGTCTTTTACTAATATTTGTGATGCTATGGTTTGATAGGACTAGGGATCTCTCCCTCTGTCCACAGTTCCAGTGCATTTGAATTATGTGTGGGTTGGTTATGTGATTCACTCCATCCTATTGTCTTTTCAGCATGTAGTAAACAATTGTAAGGTAGGTTGATAAGAAATATAAATTTTATAGTAAATTTCCTTTCTTATTATACCTATCGCAATTGTTTACATGGAGACCCTCCTGTCTTCTTATTCGGGTAAGAATCCTTCTTCCCCGCTGATCACATACCTCCTATGTTGGCGGACTCAGAAGAATGGTTTGATGACTGCTTGTGCACTGGTTAACGGAAGTCGTGGAATTGTACTAAGAGAAGAGCGTCCCTTACTGGGTTGTTATGATGGCGCTCGCCCCAGTTTTGGCTTATTTTTTCGTGGTGTTTTTTACACCACTTTTCTGAAGATTAAAATAGAAAGTATTTTATCTGTGTTAGGGTCTTCCACTGTAGTGCAAGCCTGTAGTAAACAATTGCGGTAGGTATAATAAGAAAGGAAATTTACTGTAAAATTTATATTTCTATGGACTTCTATATATTTTGGCTTCCTTTATCAAATTAGCATAATGGGTTATATGCTTGGCCTTAAATAGAGTTACACCTGTTTTTTCATTGCTTTTCTGTAATAGGAGCAATGAATATCAAGTACTAAGCCCGCCAGCTGCCTGTCTGCTATTCTCAGCAAGTCTGGTCCATTGGTATAGTGGAAAAATATGAAAAATTTGTACCAATTTTAATATTTTTAATACTTACCTATGTACCAGATGGGGATGGCTCTCCCTGGAGTGGACACTCCTTCCTCCCCGCTGAGTTATACTGTACTTATTAACATTTAACAGGCACAACAATAAAGAATGACAAGATGACGGTAGCCTATTGTTGTCCTTGACAACAAGTTACGCATTGCGCAAAAAGTATGGAGGACCATACTGTTCTTCTCTTTTTTGGAGTTTTTTTGGCAAATTTTGGGGGTTTGGGGATTCAAAATTTGTTTTTGGCCCTGGTAATAAATTGGGTTGCACCAGCTAGTCTGGGCCATTGGTAAGTATTAAAAATATTAAAATTGGTATAATTTTTCATTTTCGCTATATGTTGAAAGTCTACCTCCTGTGGCTTTGCAGTTGTTTCTAGTCAAGTCTTGGCTGCCTACAATGGCAGCCAAGACTTGCCTAGAAACAACTGACAAGGTACTTAGAAAACGAGGTTTAAGTTTACCCAAACAATGCATTTTGGGGCACCTATTCCCTTGCATTAAAAAGTTGGAAGTAGGGCGTTAAGGGTTAAGCCAGGCCTTTAAATCCATTTTTGGGGGCACACCATTTTGTCCTAATTTGGGCACATTAAAACCAGAAATAACAGCCTTATCCAGTTATGGTTTATTGCCATGACTTTCTTTTTATACGGCCTCTCATATGAGCGGGCAGTATTATGGTATGGCAATGTCCATCTGTCCATCTGTCCATTAATTTTTATTTGTCCATGCTATAACTTGGAAACAATGCATCCAACAGATACTGTTTTTTATGGTTGATAAGTCATGACTAGAGGATGGTTCCTTTCGATAACCAGCATGCTGGCAATTCCAATATGGCCGCAATGGCAACCTGGGAGTTTTGGTGACTTTTGATTCTACACGCAATAGCATGAAAACAATTTATTCAAGTTTAATGGGTCGTAAGGTAGGAATGTACAATTATTTTTGAAGGAATTTTTTACCTTTTGTTCAACTAAAAATTTCTTCACAAGCAGAGTTTTTTCATAGGCGACCATATATTTATCGACCGCTGGTGCAGCACTTGTTGTTTCTGTTGATATATTATGATGGAAGTTTGCTCCAAACACAGATGAGGCACAGAGAAGAGATTTTATATATTTTTCTTGATGTCTTCACACTTGAGTGCACATGTAAATGGTGTGAAATTGCACAAATCTAAAGGCCTGGGTTAAGCAAATCTGAATTACACAACCTGTGGGTGACCCAAATGAGATGAAGGCCATGTCCAATTCAATTTAGGTTTTCAGCTAATAAGATATTGATTGTTAGGCCTAAAAAAATTAAAAATCTGTTTCTCAGGCCCTCCCGCATGGTCCTTTTGGCTGCCGCATGCTCTCTTTTTATAACAATGTAAACTTAAAAAATAAAAATTAAATGGTTTATGTCTGATATTTTACCCAAGTTAAAAAAATTTATAAATTTGTCCCTTGAGAGCAAGAAGGCTTTGCAATGCTTTAGCATTGCAAAGCCTTCTTGCTCTCAAGGGATGAAATACACCACCATCCATGCTATTCCGTATTATGAGGCCTAAAACCTAAACCAATAACATAAACTTTTGATGGCAAAGAAATAATTACAGAAATAAAAAATAAAATAAAAAAACGCTCGCCCGCATGCAATTTTATGAATAATGGCCTGAGAAACAGAAGATTTACTTTGTGTGGCCTTATCAGGGTTTATTATTTCTTATTTCAGACTTCAGAAATTCAGATGGACTGGTTGAGAGTCATGTGAACAAACTTAATGTGGGACAGTGTGTAGTTTTTGTTTCTGTGCGGACAAAACCGTCTGAAAGCTATTGTATAGAATGTCATAGAAAGTTCAGACTAGCACTCTCCATGATTAGATTCGAAGGTAAGTAATACTTTGTTTTTACTATATGTATGTCAGGTACATGTATCCATGCAATGAAAAGACAGCCCTGGTAATTCACCCTCAGCAATCAGCAGTGCCGAGGAAAATGCCAAGAAAACGAAAAATATCCAAAACAAAACTACTGCCGAGGATGGCTTCTCCAGAAAGCCTTGTGGTGGAAGAAATTACTCAACTTCCAGGTTACACAAGGAATCAAACCATGTGGGTTGCGCTATGCTGTTTTGCTTATCTTACAATTTACAGTACAAGATGCAGCGTAACCACTAGAAACTGTGTGTTCTGCTTCTTCTATGTTGATAACACCAGAATCTGACATCAGTTTCTGGAAAGCTCTTACAGAGCTTTCTAGAAACTGATGTCAGATGCTGGTGATATCAACATAGAGGCAGTGAGATACTTAGTTTGTGCTTATGCTGCATCTTATTTTCACTCATACTATACATATTGAGCAAGTCACCTGCTTACTTAAGTTTTTTTCTCTGCATTCACATTGTTCATGTTATTGGCATGGTCTAATTGAGTGAAAGATTCTGCACGTTGATTGTGGCTATATACACATGTATCTTGAACTGCTTTCACATGTTAAAGTTACTTGAAAGTTTTCACTTCGCCGCATACTACGTATACATGGCAATTGAGATTCTGCCCAGCCCCGATGATTTTCACACAATCGAACAGGCTCCACAGCAATTGCCGTAGAGGCACCAGTTTTCCACAGCAGTTTTTTTGCTGAGAAAACAACGATGAATTACCAGGACTGAAAAGGAATGCCACATATTTAATCTAGGAGTAGTGGAGATCCTGGAACACTTTCTATTAGAGTGTCAAAAATACCAGACTAATAGAATAAGATTCACTGAGGGTTTGATAAGGAAGTGGGATGGGTGAATGAAGGACATGTGGTTGGTACATGTAGGTGACACAAAGGAAAGGGTTTAGTATGCTTATCGGAGAGATTAGGAAGAATTGGGTACCGGTTGTCATCAAGCAGTTCGTCTCAAGAGTGTTGGGAGGTGAGGAGAGGCATGGGGATAAGGAGGCATTTGAGAACACAGGGCTAATCAAGTTCATGTGCAGAATGAGGTCCCCAGAGAATGAATTTGGTGCCGCTACTTTTACACTGCACAACAGGGTAGGATTACTAAATTTACCTTCTGTAAACCTCAATCTAAATCAAGGTCACAGGCCTAAACAGAAACAGGTACCGAGGGGATAAATTGGGGGACTACAGCATGCTGTATGAGACAGCATGAGCAAATTCCCCCTCTGGGGACCTCAGTCTGCAAATGACAGATTGTTTATTTCCAGAATTGCTGAGTATCAATTCCTGTATCTCTTAACCCTTTACCTAACATGAAAAGCAGACGACACTTGCAAAAAAAATTCTTGAATAACTAAATTTTTTCATTTTTTGTCTCAAAAACATAGGTTATGACCCCTCGTTGGAACGAGCTTGTCGAGCTCGTTCCAACGAGGGGTCATAACCTATGTTTTTGAGACAAAAAATGAAAATATTTTGAAAATTAATTGGCGATTTTTTAGAATAGCGCTGGCCGGTTTTGGCCGTCACGTTGGGTAAAGGGTTAACTAAATAAGCCTGATACATGTAATATGAATAGAGCTAGGAGATTTGGATTTTTCAGAGTTGGTTTTGGTTCGGTTTGAGGGAAAAAGTTTTGTGTTTGTTCAGTTTTTCTATAGCTTAAGAACATGTAGTAAATAACACTTCAGGCACCTTAACTTGTAAAAGTCTGTAATTTATGACACAATTCACCAAGCCTGGAAATAAGCAATCTGTTCTATGGAGAATGAGGTCCCCAGAGTGTGAATTTACTGATGCTATCCTTGGGTACCCCTTCCGATAGTACCTGAGTTTGTGTGATTTCTGAAATAAAACTTGAAGCAGCGGTGTACGGAAAATTGCCCTTCCAGAAAGTTGCCCTTCCAGGCCTGGCATTCGTAAAAATGCAGGAGGGCTAAACATTGCCCCCCTTGCATGGTCCAGGGGAGCGATTAGCTCTCCTTAAGCTTACAAAAGCTAAAAGTAGTAAAATGAACCTTTACTATTAATGAATTCTGCCTAGTGGGCTTTGTACATTTAATTTGTTGCTGCTAACAAGGTAGTCTCTGTGCGACGGCTACACTGCCTCTCCCACACATCCGGGCCTTAAGCTTGGCAAGGCCTGGATGTGTGGCAGAGGCAGTGCTGCCATCTTACCGAGACCACTAACATAGTAGAGAAATAAAAAGATGTGGGTTTTAGGTGCACACGTCTTCAACCAATCTAACCCTGCCTATGCTGCAGTGCGGAGTTACGATGTTGGGGAGCTGGCAGCTGCTCGTCGTTGCTCGGTGCTTTTCTCCGGGTACTCCAGCATTCTCCACCTGTAAAACTGTCATAGTCATGATCAGCCATTGTGCATAAGTGTGTGACCTTAAACACCAATAGATAAATAAATATAAATTTGACAAATTCATGAAGTGTATACAACATTAATTTGACACTTTTAACATAGAGTTAGCACATATTTATGAGGTAATACAGGTGTATATTTACTTTTTAACAGACGACACTTGCCAAAAAATGATTGAATAACTACTTTTTTGATTTTTTGTCTCAAAAACATAGGATATGACCCCTCATTGGAACGAGCTCTAAGCAATCTGAGTTATAATTAAACAGTCCTTATACATTTCTTAGCCTTTTACTGAAATCTGATTGTGTTCACCACCCCCTTTAAAAACTATTCAGGTGTTTTATTTTCACTAACAAACTTGTGACACAATTGCGTGAGTAACTTCTGCAGGTTAACAGTTGCCCTTCTTAGTCTCTTCTGAGGTGGCTCACCTCTTGATGCTAATAAATGTTCTCTTGCAACTGATGCCTGGTCCTTCTGAAGTGCTTCAATAACCGCCCATCCAGAAGGGTGATCATGGCCGATCATCTGGTGGAGTCCATTATTCCAGCCCTCAAAGCTGTTGTTCATCCTATGGCCACCCTTCATTGTAGCATCAGGTGTGAACAGGGGTACCCCAGGGGTATTTTCTCTCAGCCAGACGTCGATTTAATTTTAAAAAATTGAATAGCAGTTTACTAACTTGGATAAATTTTGATTAGCATTTCCTATTATTTATATGTTTTTGTCATGAAATTGATTAGCTGTGGTGGAAAATTGATTCGAAAATCGCTATGCGACTCCAGTTAAATCAAGCCCTGCTCTCCGCTCTTTTATTTCATCAAAATATCAGAGAATTTGCCTTATCATCATCAGTATATTGATGATAGATTAGTAAAATTATTAGTATTGCATTCAGAGTGTGACTATTATAAAATTGTCACTGATAGCTGGGAAGTATACCAAAAAATACTATTTGGTATCCAGGCCTGGCATTCTTTACCGCATGCCTATAAAAAACTGAGGAGGGCAATATTTTGCACCCCTTGATTTTCTGGACCTGTTTGGGACTGCCTTTAACATCTATTATCATTTCATCCCCTGAGTTCCAATGTGTTCTCTGTGCAAGCCAGAAAATAAGCAGACTGTCATTTGCAAAATGAGGTCCCCAGAGGGTGAATTTAGTGTTGCTACCCTGCATAGCAGGGTAGCATCACTAAATTTACCCTCTGTGAACCTCAGTATGAATCAGGGTCTGGAATTATGGATCTGAAGATCGTATAATAACAGGACTGTGTTTTATATATTCTCGTTTATATTTTCAACCACATACTCATTGTTTATTATTTACTATTCCGTTTTCGCGAATGTTTTGTTTGCGACATTGTGTCATCGCGATTCAACAATGAATTTTTCGGTTGATAAAAATTTGTTATTGGAGTAGGTGTCGGCCATCTGGGTTCTGCCACCTTCTCTCGTAGTTGAGGGTGTTCTTCTACTTTCTGTTGAGTTCACCTTTTTCTTCTACTGCTCTCACCTCTGTTCTTTCCAGTTCGGTTCCTTTAGGGCAATTCCTTTTGCCCTCGCCATTGGTGCGTTCTCGTGTCCGTTTCGTCCGCACCCGCGGGTGGTGTGGAATGCTGTCGTTTCGGGAGCCTCCCGACTCGACGTCTGATGTGAGTTTACCCTCTCCGTGGGGGATGTGCAGCTCCTCCCACCCCCGCAGGGAGGGGGGGACACTGTCATTTCGGGGCCCCCCCGACTCGACCACGTCTGGTGTGAGTTTGACCCCCTATGTGGGGGATGTGCAGCTCCTCCCGCTCCTGCGGGGGGGGGGGGGGGGGTGGTGAACGCTATCGTTTCAGGTCGCCCTATTCGACCACGTCTGATGAGAATTGCTCCCCCTCCGTGGGGGATGTGCAGCTCCTCCCACACCAGCGGGGGGTGGGGGACCGCTGTCGTTTCAGGGCTTCCCGATTCGACCATGTCTGGTGAGAGTTATTCCCCTTCCGTGGGGAATGTGTAGTGTTTTACCATGGTGGATACTGCGGGAGCTGTTGGTTTTCTGGTGTAGAGATGCCTGGTTCCGGGACTATGCGCCCTCTCCAGTCGACATCTGAGGCTGTCACTAGGGTTGTGACTCCTCCTTTGGAGGCCGAGCTTGGTGGCTCTCTCCGCTTAGCCGCCAGTTCCAACAGCTCCTGTCGTATCTGCTGCTACTGCTGTTCCGTCTACAACGTCATTGGGCACCGTTTTCAACCGGCCTCGGCTTCTCCCTGCCAGGGTCTGCAGGGATGTCTGTAGTGTGGTTGTGGGGTTTCGGCCTCAGCCTTCCCAGACTTCCTCTCGGCGAAGTCAATTGGGGCTGCCGACTGAACCCCCTACTGTGTCCTCTCAGCCATTGAGCACAGTAGTTTTATACCTGCAGTGGTCTGCTGCGGTGTCTGGTTGTGTAGACGTGGGGGTATCGGCCTCAGCCTTCCCTGACTTCAACTCGGCGAAGTTGTAAGTGGCTGCCGGCCGGACCCTCTCCTGTGGTCTCTGCGCTGTCGAGCACCACAGTTGTCAATGGATTCGGTTGTTCTTAGTGAGACACTATGAACTCCGTGGCGTTTCCGTCCACTGATTCTGGCCACACGACCAGCTTTGGGGGTCCAACGTCTTTTGTGCAGCCTGGACCTTCTGCCCTGCAGAGGTCAGCGGTGACTCTCATGAGTTCCTGCTATGTTGATCCTCGGGGTGTGTCACACCCCTATACACGTCTGCCTTCAGACGTTTTCGGCTGCCGCCCGTCGTCCCACGTCGGGTCTTTTGGAGGATCGTGACCCTTCGCTGGTTAAGAGGGTCAGAGGTGAAGCCACTTTGCCGGTTCGTTTCCCTGTCGAACCGGCCAGTATGGGCAGTGAGCTTAGGGATGCCCTTTCTTTACTCACTCAGGTTCTGTCAAAGAGCCTTCCCGTTGCTTCCAGCGTGGCAGCGAGTGGTTTCCAGGCGCCCCCTATGGCGCCGCCTCCCGGGATTGGAAACAGGCCGCTTTCTGATCCCCCTGGTGTTCCGAAACCATGGGAGGCATTGGCTGGTTTGCCTACGATGGGCTATGTGTCTTCCGACTCAGGGGAAGAGTCAGACATGCTTGATGTCGAGAGCCAGCAGTCTTCAGACTTGGGGGCAGCTCTTGATTTCGTGTTTGGGTTCCTTCCAGATCTCAGACCATCTAACCAGTCGACAGTGTCAGCCAGGCCGCGATCATCGGTCGTGCGCCAACAGTCTATGGAGCAACCTGCTTCTGGGCGTCTTCGACCGTGCCTGTCGGTACAGTTGGTTGAAGCATTTTCAGCCTTGGACTCCAAGCTAAGTTCCAAGGCTATGAAGGCTCCGTTCTTCACCAGGGTTGACACCTTTTTGCCTCTGACGCGTTATCGTTCCTACGCTTCCGCCAATCCGTCGGTCTACCAGACTTTGACGGTTTTGGATCAAGACTCCAATTCCCTCGGTCTTTCCAAGTCCAAGTCTGCCGTCATTCCGATGATGACTCTGGAGTCCACTTTGGGCTTATCGAGAGAGATGCTTGGTATGCTTTCTCTCTCCGATCACGTCGTCTCAGCTTTAGCTGCTTATCTGCCTTCAGATAAGTTTGACGAGGTACAGGTGCCTTTGCGTGTGCTGTCCAAGGCGCTCATGCATCTTACTCACACGCATGCCTGTAACACGGCTAATCTGGAATTAGTTCGAAGGGACTCTGTGCTGGACACAGGCCGATCCCTTCCTGAGGAGCAGTGCACTACTCTTCGATCTGCTTTTTTGGCAGGTCCGCAACTTTTCCATGGTTTCTGTGTTGACGGTCCGGGATGACGTCCTACGTCATTCCAACGATCAGCTGCTGTTTCTTCAGCTTGTTCAGCCTTCTAGGGTAGGCACGGGCCATTCCAAGCCTAACAAGTACCCTCTGCTTCCTCTGCGAAGCAAAGGGGCTGATCCTTCTGCCACCACTTCTACTTCTTACTCATGGGGTAAGGGTAAGCGTCGGCAGTCTTGAGGGAAGTCCCATGATTCTTCATTCAGTAGAGGAGGTGTTTTCTCCTCTTGCGAGCCTCGTCGGGGTTCGCAATGAAGGTCCTCACCTCGACTCGTCCCAGGTTGGAGGAAGGATAGCAGAGTTCGCAGACCGTTGGGCCACCATCACATTCGATCCTTGGATGTTAGATGTTGTTTGGTCCGGGCTGCGAATATCCTTCTGACGGCACCCCACTCTGTCCAGGGTGCCTTTTCCAACCACAGTTCCTTCAGACGTTTTACGTCGGGAACTTTTGTCCACGGAGATAGACAATCTCCTGACAAAGGGGGCAATTGAGGTCATCAAGAACATTAGGTCAGTGGGTTTCTATTCCCGCCTGTTCTTGGTGCCGAAGAAGGACGGCCGACTCCGACCGGTTCTCGATCTGAGTTTCCTGAACCAGTCTATCATTGCTCCCAAGTTCAGCATGGAGACTTTCAGGTCGGTCCTCCGTTCAATTCACCAGGGAGTTTTCTCTTCCAGCTTCGACCTGCGAGACGCTTACTTTCACGTTCCGATTCATTGGGCATTACGGAAGTATCTCAGGTTCGTTTTTCTGGGGCGAGTTTACCAGTGCCAGGCCATGCCTTTCGGCCTCAACCTGGTTCCTTGGGCCTTCACCAGACTGGCATGTGATAGCTTTCCATCGCACACAGTCCAGGGTGACTACTTCGGCATATCTGGACGATATCCTCCAGGGGCATTCCAATGCTGCCTTACTGGAGTCGGATGTTGCCACTCTGTTGAGCTTGCTCACGTCGCTACGTTTCAGAGTCAACGAGGAGAAGTCGGACCTGGTCCCTTCTCAGTCATTTTATCATCTGGGGATGGCTTTCCGCACACAATAAAATTTGGTTTCGGTTCCCCAGGCCAAGGCTGTGATTCTCTCAGCTTTTGCTCCGACTCTGTCCCAGTCCACATCCACAACGGCTCGTAGTTTTCTCCGGCTAATCGGTCTCTGCTATTCGGTGACAGATCTCATTCCTCTGGGTCGGCTGTGTGTCAGACCTCTCCAACACTTTCTGCTCAGTCGTTGGAGGCTGAATGTAGATTTTCTGGATCTGGTGCTTCAGTTTCCAGAATATCTTTCTCCTCACCTTCTCCTCTGGGCGGATGTCCAGTGGCTTTTGCAGGGTGTTCCGTTGGACTTACCCACGTCCGATCGTGTTCTGACGGCAGATGCCAGCGATCTCGGATGGGGTGCGACATTGGATCCTCTAGGTCTTTCCATTCACGGGATGTGGGACCAGGATCATACAGCTCTGCACATCAACCAGAAGGAGCTTCTTGCTCTTCTTCTGCGTTTCAGGCAGTGGATCCCTCACCTGTCGAATCGCCAGGTCCTTCTGTTGTCCGACCATTCGGCGGTGGTTGCTTACATTCGGAACCAGGGCGGCACGCACTCTGTTCCAATGTACGAATTGGCTTGGGATCTTATACTGCTCGCTCAGGATGTCCACGCCGGGGTGGCTGTTCGTCACATTCCCGGTCGCCTGAACGTCCTAGCCGACTCCCTGTCCTGTCGGGGCAGGGTCATTTCCACCAGGTGGATGCTCCACATGGCGGGTTCCATCGATCTCTTGTGACTCGTTGGAACCATCCGGTGGACACTTTCGTGTCTCCATGTCCAGACGCTCTGGCTTTCGCCGTGGACGCTCTGGCCCTCCTTTGGGATGGTCTTGTCGGCTACGCCTCCCTACCGGTTCCGATTCCGCCTCAGGTTCTCACCCAGATATGAACCTGCAGTCGTCGAATCCTTTCGATCACACCCGTCGCTTCGGTGGGTGTGGATCAATCTGCTCCGCTCTCTGTTAGCGGCGGTTCCAGCATGTCTCCCTCTACCTCGCGACTTTCTTTGCCAAAGTCGCCCGAGGAGGTTTTCAAGTTGACCCGACTTCATCGTGCCTTCGCACATGTCTTTTATCGGGTCCTGTCTCCTCTGTAGTGGTTTTTCGAGACACGCAGTGGAGTTGCTTTTCTTCAAGGAGGCACTCACTTCACTGGTTTAGCCTCTGTGGCCAAGTGGAAGGTTCTTCTGTCGATGGTGATCGATCACTCTGTTGCTTCTGTCACTCCTTCGATCACACCGCTTGCGGAGTTTCTGGTATATGTTTGTTTCTGGGGGTCTCCAGCAATGGGTACATGTCCATGCTTCGGAGACATTTTTTCCTATGTGATACCACATTGTTTCGACACTCATCCTTGCCTCTCCAAGCTTGTTCAGCTCTTTTCCTTGAAAAGGCCTAGGACTTTGCAGTTTACTCCAAGATTGTCACTTTCTTGGGCGTTGCTCTGCTTGGGGGTGGGGGGCGTTCACGCCTTTATCCTGGATGAATATGTGTTTTCCCACATGCCAGATCTCTCCTGCATCCATTTCTTGATGGACTTGTCTTGCTATTTGTGCAGCTTCCGCTTGTCTAACTACTGGTGATTGTATTACCAATTGTTTTTTCTGCTACGAGGTGCGTGCATTGTCTTCCTCTTTTAATAACTCTGTCATGTTGTCGGATGACTGCTGTTATACTGGCAGCCTTCTGGAGAAATGCTACATTCTCCTTTTATCTGCGACAGTTGCAGGAGCCGACAGAGAACCTTGGGGCCCTCTTTCTTCGGCTCAGGATGTTGTCTATCCAAGCTTTTCAGCTTTTTTCAGGGTCAGTTCCAGCTTTGTGCTGTTACTGCCCTTTCAGTCTGTGCGTCGCACTTCACCATACGCCTCATCTTTCATTGGCTTTTCTAATGTTTGTGATGCTATGGTTTGATAGGCCTAGGGATCTCTTCCTCTGTCCACGGTCCCAGTGCTATTGAGTTATGTGTGGGTTGGTTATGTGATTCCCTCCAGCCTTTTGTCTATTCAGCCTGTAGTAAACAATTGAGGTAGGTTGATAAGAAGTATAAATTTTATAGTAAATTTCCTTTCTTATTATACCTACCAAAACATGGAGGCCCTCCTGTCTTCTTATTTGGGTAAGAATCCTTCCTCCCTGCTGATCACATAACTCCTGTGTTGTTCGGAATCAAAAGAACGACGAATTGACGCATTGCTCACTGTTACGGAAGACGTGGATTTGTACTATGGAAGAGCGTCCCATACTGGGTGTGCGCCGATGGCGCTCGGCCCAGTTTTGGCTTATTTTTTCGTGGTGTTTTTACACCACTTTTCTTTCCCAAATCTTGGGAAAGATTAAAATAGAGAGTATTTATCTGAGTTAGGTTCTTCCACTGTAGTGCAAGCCTGTAGTAAACAATTTTGGTAGGTATAATAAGAAAGGAAATTTACTATAAAATTTATACTTCACTGGTAAAATAGGACCCAGTCACTAATGCTTGGGGTGCGAGTCCTCTAAAATAGGCAACATGGGGTATAAACGATTGACTGACCTTGACTTTATCTCCACGTTGTGGTCATGATTAGCCATTGTGCAGAAGTATGTGACCTTAACCCCCTGCACACTATTGTCAAAATATCTAAATTCTAGGCAGAAAAAGTTTCCCATAATGCAACAAGAAATTTAACCAATTCAATCTCGTTTGACAGAGCTCATTGAGCTCTGTCAAACGAGATTGAATTGGTTAAATTTCTAGTTGCATTATGGGAAAAAACAGCTTCCTGAAATTTTGGTATTTTGACATCAGAGTGAAGGGGGTTAAACAATAAATAAATAACTCAAAATTACAATACTGCCCATCTCTACTGCAAAGCTTTGAGATTTAATTCACCTTCTAATCTTACATGTAGGTTGTTTTCCAGTTCAATTTGAAATCAGCTGGCTAATTGCTTCTTTTCGAATCTTTTCACAGGAATGTTGCTTGGTGTCAATCATCTAGGAAGGCCTAGCATTCTTAAAAATGCAGGAGGGCTAAAAATCGCGCCCCTCGCATGACCTAGGAGAGCAATTAGCTTTCCTCAAGCTTACAAAAGCTAAAAGTGGCAAGATAAATTAATGAATTCTGCCTAGTAGTTGGCTTTGTACTTTTTATTTGGTGCTGCTATCAAGGTAGTCTACGTGAGATAGCCACACTGCCCCTCCCACACCTCTGGGGATTGGCAAGGCAGTGTGGCCATCTTACAGAGACCACTAACATAGTACAGATCAGAAAAGATGTGTGTTTCATGAATAGGCAGTTATGGTAATTATTATTTTCTAGTGTTCAGTTGTATTCATACATTCGTTTCGAAGGATGCTTGTCAATGGAAACTGCGAAATAATTTTTTTAATATATAGTTCTCTTCAGATTATCTAGATCTCTTACAAGTTAAAAGATCATTTCAGGAATTCTGGTAATACATTTAATAAACAAACACTAGATTTCAAGCTTGCAATTTTATTCTGAACCACAGGCAAACAATAACATTAAGGCCACACAAAGTAGATCTTCTGTTTCTCAGGCCATTATTTGTAAAATTGCATGCGAGCGAGCGAGCATTTTTTTATTTCATTTCTTATTTCTGTAATTATTTCTTTGCCATCAAAAGTTCATGCTCTTGGTTTATGTTTTAGGCCTCATAATGTATGGAATAGCATTCGTGGTGGTGTATTTCGTCCCTTGCAAAGCCTTCTTGTTCTCAAGGGACAAATTTATAATTTTTTTTTACTTGGGGAAAAATATTAGACATACACCAATTAATAAAAAAAGAGCATGCGGCCGCCAAAACGACCATGCAGGAGAGCCTGAGAAACAGATTTTTATTTTTTTAGGCCTAAATTTAATTTTGAAAAAAAATTCATTTTGTTTGTTCAATTCAAGAGTATTAAAAAGTGAGGTTAAACATTGAATCAAAATCACTCTCCTCACATTTTTCACTCTCACGAACTTTATTTGAGGTGAGCGATTTTCCACTCTCCTCCATTTTGCTCCCATTCGTCACTGATATTGGGAATGATCTTTAAAAATCTTCTTCTTCAGATCCACTAGTCAGAATGTTGTGATATTTGGAATGCAGCATATTTAGAAGGGTCGGATTCAATTTGTTCATATGGGATGCCTGGGTTAATGTTTGCACTCCCCATGGGAGCCTGAATTTTAACTTAGTGCAGTTTGAGTGAATTTCTTTGAAAATATTCTTCAGAGCCATAAGTCAGAATGCTTTCATATTCTGTATACATCTTTAGGGAGGTGAGATTCAAATTTCTTCAAATTGAGTGCTTTGGTTAATATTTAGGCTCCCTATGGTAGTCCGAATTTTAACTTGGTGCAATATGAGGGAATTTCTTTAAAAATCTTCTTCAGATCCACTAGTCAGAATGCTTTCAAATTTAGTGTACAACATCTTTGAGGAGGGTAGGGGGAGGGTGGGGGGCATTGGGGAGATACAAGTTGGTTCAAATCGGGTCCCTAGGTTAATATATGGGCTCCCCATAGGAACCAAAATTTTAGCTACCAGCAATATGAAGAAATTACGTCGAGTCCGGTTAGCCATTGCATGGGTGACTGTCTGAGCGATCGACTCGTGCATTGTGTCCTTGGGCAAGGCACTTAACCCTGATTGTCCACATGGGTGCACAGTGACGCCGTGTACTGAGGCATACTACACGTCG
This sequence comes from Pictodentalium vernedei, assembly GCA_031216915.1. Taxonomy (NCBI): domain Eukaryota; kingdom Metazoa; phylum Mollusca; class Scaphopoda; order Dentaliida; family Dentaliidae; genus Pictodentalium; species Pictodentalium vernedei. The sequence goes on along the minus strand of CM062290.1, from coordinate 64,667,885 downwards.
ATGGTGCACATGTCTTCAACCGATCTAACCTTGCCTGTGCTGCAGTGCGGAGTTACGATGTTGTGGAGCTGGCAGCTTCCCGTCGTTGCACGGTGGTTCTTTCCGGGTACTCTGGCTTCCTCCACCCGTTAAACTGTCATGGCCATAATTAGCCATTGTGCTCAAGTATGTGACCTTAAACACCAATAAATAAATAATAATAATATGAAGAAATTTGTTAATAAATCTTTTTTGCAGATCCACCTTTCAGAATGCTTTCATATTAGGTATACAGTGTCAGTAGGGGTGTGTGGGGGTGTTGGTCACATTCTAATTTGTTAAAATAGAGTCCCTGGGTTCATGTTTGGCTACCTATGTGAGCCCAATTTTTTACCTGGTGCAATATGACGGAATTTCTTTAAAAATATTCTTCTTTAGATCCACCAGTCAGAATACTTTCATATTGGAAAACAACATTTCCAGGTGAGTAAGATTCAAATTGTTCAGATCAGGTCCCTGGGTTAATATTTGGGCTCCCAAAGGAAGCTTGAATTTTAACCCAGTGCAATATGAGGGAATTTCTTTAAAAGTCTTCTTCTCCAGAACCATCTCTTAGAATGTTTTGATATTTTGTATACAACATCTCTAGGGGGGTCAGATTCAAGTTTGTTGAAATCGAGTCCCTGAGGTAATATTTGGGCTTTTTATGGACGCCTGAATTTTAACTTAGTGCAATATGAGGAAATTTATTGAAAAATCACCCTCTCCAGACCCACTGGTCAGATTACTTTTGTATTTGGTATGCAATATCTCTAAAGGGGTGAGATTCAATTTTGTTCAAATTGGTTTCCTGTGTTAATATCTGAAACCCCCTATGGTAGCCCGAAATTCAACTTAGTGCAATATGAGGAAATTTCTTCAAAAATCTTCATCAGATTCCCCAGTAAGACTGCTTCACATTTGGTATACACCTCTGGGTGGTGGAAGGAAAGGGCTCAGACTCCAGTTTGTTCAAGTTAAGTTCCTAGCTTGACTAATATTTGCTTTCCAAAATCCCTTGCCACTGAAATAAGTGTAATTTGGGCAAAAATAACCCAGTTTCTTCCCCTGTAAAAGGAATAAACTTTTTGACCAATAATTTCTTAAGATAAATTTAGACAAATTTTTCATCAAATCTAGTCATGGCTGCTTTGAAGCAGCCATGACTAGATTTGATGAAAAATATTTTGAAAATACTCAGTGGGTTAAGAGTTAATTAATTTTTTTGAATTTTGAATTCTGAACTTATCTGCATTATAACTGGAACAGAGGTTCCAGATTTGACAACCGGCATATGATTGATAAACGATTGCCACTACAACTTGGCGCCAGCCTCTCCGATGCACACCTCTTGTTCAGTCCTGAAAGAGAAAGAGATAAACCGTTAATTTTTTTGCATATGGTATGAATTTTGTTTGCTGCCATTTAATGTAGCCATTCATTTAGTGAGAACATTATGTTGTGCACATGTATTAGTTTATGGAATTTTTTTAGCTCACCTGAGTGAAGCTTTACTATAATCATTTTTCATCTGTCATCCATTTGTCATCTATTCCTAGTTCATCGTACATCCATTAACTGTCGCCATCCATCGTTAATCAACTTCCTCTCAGAAACTGCACAGAATGGAACCGAAAACTACCACACCCACATGAGCCATAACTTCATTAGCACCCACAATTTTTTTTTTTTATATAAATTAAAAAACATTTTCTTCTCCAGAACTACCAATTGGCATCTTGTGATATTTTGCTAATTTGTTCAAATTAAGGCCCAGGGTTCATATTTGGGGCTCCCTGTGGGAGACCGAATTTTAACTTACTTCAAATTTTTCAATAAAATTTCAACAAAACCATATCAAGTGACCCCTTATTGGAACTAGCTCGACGAGGGGGTCACATGATATGGTTTTGTTGAAATGTTTTGAAAAATAATATTTTATCAACTGCTGAGTTTGCGGTCTGATGCGGCCGATTCATTGGGTAAAGGGTTAACAATCTACTGCATCAAGTCGACCAATCAAAATCTTTCTATATTTGCTATTCAGCATACTTACAATGTAAGGGTGTCAGATTCAAGATTGTTCAAATCAAGTCCCAAGACTCATAGGGAGCCTAAATTTTAACTCTGCAATACGAGAAATATTCTACAAAGAGGGAGTGGTGGCATCATGGTAACCGGTTCTTGTCAGATTACCGAAGTTAAGCAACCGATGACGCTGTGTACTAAGGTGTACTGCACGTCAATGGTGCGCATGTCTTCAACAAATCTAACCCTGCTTATGCCGTGGTGAGAGTTCAGAGTTACGATGTTTGAGGGCTGACAGCTGCTCGTCGTTGCTACGTGGTTCTCTCCGGGTACTCTGGCTTGCTCCATCTGTAAAACTGTCACCGACATGATTGACCCTGGCTATTAATGTGTCATTAAAAACCGTAATAAATAAATAAATAAATTCTACGGAGATCTTCTTCAGATTCTTCCAGCAGAATCTTCTGATATTTGGTATTCAGTTCAAATTTCTCAAATTGAGTCAATATTCTTCAGAGATCTTCTTCAGATTCTCTCAGCAGAATCTTCTGATATTTGGTATCCAGTATCCTTGTGGGGGTCATATTAACCCTTTACTCAACGTAACGGCCAAAACCGGCCAGCGCAATTCTAAAACATCGTCAGTTAATTTTCATTATTTTTTCATTTTTTTGTCTCAAAAACATAGGTTATAACCCCTCATTGGAACGAGCTCGTCGAGCTCGTTCCAAGGAGGGGTCATAACCTATGTTTTTGAGACAAAAAATGAAAAGAATTAGTTGTTCAAGAATTTTTTTTGCAAGTGTCGTCTGCTTTTCATGTTAGGAAAAGGGTTAAAGTTTTCTCAAACTGAGTCTAATACTTCATATCACTAGCATTGCAGATGGCACCTTGTCCCATTCAGGGAATGAATTATTAATTACAAATTCCTTTGATATGTAATTACATTTTCTTGTAACTTTATGTAGCCCTTAGAGGGATCAAGCTATCTTTATTTTTGTCCTAGAATATGAATTTTTCACTGAAAATACCTTGGAAATATACTGAAAAGGTTCTGGAGTCTCCATGAATCAAATACCCATTGAAATACAAGAACAATGCACAGGGGTTCTTTTGGATGTCTCCAGGGGACGAATATGGGCCCCTTTTCCATTGACATTTTGGCATGATTTTCCCCCAATTCAAACCAAAATTTTCCCAATCTCAGTCCTCATTCAAATAAAAATTTAATTTTTCTTTAATTCTTGAAGGTCCAAAAGGCAGTTTTTACATGTAGATACGTTTGCAAGTTACATCCAAGGAACCTTGTCAGTTTTATCTTGTCAAGTCTTGGCTGCCTATACATAGGCAGCCAAGACTTGCCTAGACACCTAGATACTTGCCTAGACACAACTGCAAAGCCACAAAATGAAGACTATTGCATAAATATCTAGATCATTTAATAGTGTAAGAACAATTTATTTAATAGAGATTACAGAGACTGATCATTATTTTATGTAATAGGGTGTTATAAAATGTACTACATGCACTTTTCATATAGTAGCTTCTGTATCTTTGTGTGTTTCTTCTCCCAAACAAATCCCCAATTGGAGCCTTCACAACATGAATTTTCCCAATTGCATGGGATCCCAGGCCCTTTCCCAAAGAGGGCAGAAGAATCCCTGCTGCAGAATTTGATTTTCTCTTTTTGGTGAGTCTAGGTTATTGAGTTATTCCAAACAAAAGGTCTTGAGAAATATTTTGGCAGAAAGTCGGATGTGGTAGTTTTTTGTCCTCTGTTTGTTAGCTTTAGAATGCACCACCTGCACTTCAGAAGCATTGATTTCTTTGCCTAAACATTCAGTATTCTTTCACACTTCTTTGTTCGCACACGAAAGCTGATCTTTAATCAGACCTTTGCACACTATTTTATTTGTTCTCATATGCTGTCTATGCAGTCATTGGTATTGGTAAACACAATAATTTGCACCATGAAACTCTTTGATGAACGGAATAATGTGTTGATGCATCTTCTATCAATATCATTTGTGAAAAATCATTTTTCTCCTAATTATTTCTTGCTAGAGACCTCAGGACAATGAGAGTTATTTGTTATACACCCAGCCTCTGGAAGATGTTTTGATGGGCATACAGTCCGATACCGGCAGGGCAAAAGCTTCAGTACTGGTACCCTTTGGAGCATGAGGGAACTGTCAGTAACGGTACCAGTACAGGTATCAGTTGATATGCCTGGCCAATTATAATGCATTATCTCTGCCCATTAATAGATTAGGAAAATCAATAACCTTCACACCCTGAAAATTGGCTCCTCTCCACATCTTAGTTTTTGTTATAGAAATTTAGAACATTATTGCTGATGTTTTTGAGGTGTGACATGAATATAGTGATGAAATTTTTTCAGCTTTGAAGAATTTTCTACCTGCAATCGACTTTCAAAAAGTTTTCATTTACTTATGAGAAGGGTACACATATGGAATACTCAGTTGTTTCCACTTCTTTCGGTTAAGGTTAATTTATAATTTGAATTCTCCTCCTCATCAGTCACAGTTGTTCCTTGTTTATCTACTTTTTTCTCTCGCAGTTTTCATGCATTTTTAGTGGACTTGTGGACCAACACGTGGTTGCCACTCAGGCCTGAAAATAAGCAGTCTGATATTTGCAGAATGAGGGGCCCAGAGGGTGAATTTGATTATGCTATCACATACAGTGGCCCAATTTATCCTCTGGGTACCTCTTTCTATTTCTTCTTGAGATCCTGCTTCAGATTGAGGTTTACAGAGGGTGAATTTAGTGATGCTACCCTGCTATAGCAGGGTAGCATCACTAAATTCACCCTCTGGGGACCTCATTTTGCAGATGTCAGTCTGCTTATTTCTGACTTGTTCCCACTGATCAAGGAAAAAGTCCCAAAAGCCATGAAAACAAGCTTTTTTTTCAAAAGTTGCTAACCATGTTTCATACTGTTCTTGTTTTCTATTGTTTGTTCGACTATCATGTTGTGCCATTTGTGGATTGAAAAGTATCAGAATACCATAACTACTACCCCTTGGGATTACTCTAGCTCAGCAGTGGTTACTTTAAAAATAACTCTGAGATTAGTTGTGTCCTGTATGGGTGGCTTGGTTAATAATCAACAGATCTTCATTTCCACACAGTTGTTGTTTCAATCAGAAGAAAAATTGAGTTCTGTCTGTGACTTTTTTATTAAATGATTTATGTCCATGGATGGAATAGCTTGAAGTGTCTCTTTCTTCTCTGGTAGTATTATCTTTCTTGCAGTGTTCAGGTTTTTCTTAAGTTGTCTGTAGGTTACTGCATTCTGGTCTATAGGACATTCCTGTTATTTGAATATAGGATTTCTGTCCCAACTGTTTACACATCATTCTGCAGAAGTTTGACATCTTATTTGCACACTGGTTGAAGGACAAGATTTCTTTTTATTAAAAGTAATATTCTATTCTTTCATAAATGTGTAGGTTAATAGTGAATTCCAAATTTTTAATGGCACCATTTATCCAAATAGAAGAATTAATTATTGATTATTGATGCCTAAAAGCCTAAAGTCACCTTCAAATTTTTCGAAGTTGTAGAGCAGGTGGTCTGAGATCGGTGGTTTTGATAATGTTGAGAAATAAACTTGCCAATTCTGATCGTTTACATGAAAAGTACAAACAAAAGGCACTTGACTAGAAACACCTCAAAGAAATTAGTGTCAAGAGTATTTTGTGTCTTATATTTTTACTACACAGGCCTGAGAAACAGACAATCAACTTTGTATGGCCTAAATAGAATACTTCTTATTATTTATGGATAAAAGTAACAGAAAACACACATAATATTTTATTGCAATTTATTTTCAGAAGAATTTAAACTGAAATAAAATGAATAGAAAATAATTTTGGTGAATCTGCACTCAGTCAAAACCACACGATTGTACTGTCTGTTATACAATTGACAAACGGTAGGACCAACGTTTGTCTGAAGAAGTCAGTGCCCTGAAAATTCTCTGAAACAAGTCGTACCCATGTATAAGACGCAGCCCGATTATGATATAACTTTTCAGGTAAAAAAGTGTGACTTATACATGGACATATACGGTATATAGGTGTATACACACATCAATTACAATAATTATGAGAGCATTGTGGAAACTAGATACTTCACTATATAAATATTTTAATCATTGTTGGCCAAAAAAGTGAGAGAGTCTTCACCCACCTCCAGCTCCCCGCTACTCTGAGGCTCCTGTGTATTTTTGTTTCGCTATGTTTTTCTGTCTTTTAGAGAAATGTAGTCTCCCAGGCCTGGCATTCTGAAAAATGCAGGAGGGCAAAAAATCGCTCTCCTCAATCAGCTTAGGAGAGCAATTAGCTTTACACAGCATTTTAAGTATCCAATTGAACGAACTCATTGAAACTGAAACCAACAGACTACATCAGTGATTTTATTAAATTTACTAAGGTAAAGCGAAATCTCTTAGACATCTAGATGTCTCACTCAACAACCGAACACACACTTGACAAGACCTGTGTGTGTACCCAGACCTGTTGTCCAAGAAAGTCATACGCCTACCACTACCCAAGGGGTTGAAGGTGGTAGTGGTGACTTTCTTGGACAACAGGTCTGCTTGAATCTACAGTCGCATCCTGGTGCAAGTGCTTCAAGTGACAGGATAGTAGTAATGGTAGTAAATTATAGTGTCAATATTCCTTGAATAATTACCCCTCAAACTGTGATGTCAGTTGTTGAACTTGAAACTGACAGAAAAAAGAATATTGCTGTGACCCATTTTGCTTCAAATGATTGCAACTGTGTTTGGGTATGGTTGCAGCCATTACCTTTTACCACTAAACCACTTTTAAAATGAAATTACGTGATGTTATGTGACTTCGAAGTTAAATTACATTTTTGCTTTACAACAAAAATTTAATGTGAGCATAATACATGTAATCTCAATCATCCCAGACCAAAATATTTAGGAGGGCAGTTTTTCGCTCTCCTTAATTCTTTCAGGAGGGCAGTAAGGAGAGCTAAAAAATCGCTCTCCTGAAATTGCCAAGCCTGACTACTTATTCAACAGGTCATAAACACTACACATTAGTCATTTATCTGATCTGCCTTATTCAGATAAAGTTACTCACAAAAAATGTCATTCAACTTTTCTTATTTTTTATACCCCACAAAATGAAGTTTAGGGGAGGTATATAGGAGCTGACTTGTTGGTCGGTTAGCCTGTCGGTCTGATGTCGTCATCGATCTGTCGGGGCCTTTCAGTCTTATATTTCAGCTCAAAACCCCAAGGGGACGATGAATGATATAAGTGGGCTGATATTTGTATATCTATGACAAGAATCAAATGAACAACCTTGAAAAATCAGAGTTGATTCTCATTTTCTCCTTATTAGTCACTTCAATGTATATTTCAAAATGGTTTTCCTTTTTTGTTGATGGATGAAGTCTTGGTTAAGAAAGGTCGCTAAATTAATATTTTGGTTGGGCATGAGAGTGAGAATGCCATCCCACAGATTAAGTCTCAGTTCATATAAATTCTCAAGTGAGTTAGGTTGGAAATTCGGCACTTACTTAAGATAAGACAGAGATATTTTTTATCTAAACATCATCCATCTGACATTCCTAATTTTTAGGTATCAGCAGAATAATTGGAGGGGGAGGGTTAGAGAATGCTGACATGGCACTGCCAATTTCATCTGTCCATCCATCTTCCTGTAGAGCTATCCATACATATATCCATCCATATCAAGTCTGAAAATAAGGAATCTGTCATCTTCAAAATGAGGTTCCCAGAGGGTGAATTTGCTGATGCTATTCCATATAGTGGGCTAATTTATCCTCTGGGTACCTCTTTCTGTTTAGGTTTGAGACCTTGATTCAGATTGAGGTTCACAGAGGGTGAATGTAGTGATGCTACCCTGCTGTGCAGGGTAGCATCACCAAATTCACCTTCTGGAGACCTCATTTTGCAGATGACAGTCTGGCTTGATCCATATGTCAATAAATGCAGTTTGTTTCTCTTCTGTATTTACAGTTCTAACTGCTCGATGGAAACCTCGCTCGACATGTGGGTTTGGCATGATATGAGGAAGACTATAATTTTGGGGTCTCTTTGCCAAGGGTTTGTGTCATGTTGACCTTGAACTTGACATTTATGCCTTTTCCATAACTAAATGTTTGTGGGGCTAAATTCATATGGCGGTTGGACATGATGGACATGGGAGAAAGAACCCTATTCATTTTAATGAACTTAATTGCGCATGTGCAGTACAGTGATGCTGTGTACTATGGCGTACAGCACGTCGATTGTGCACTTGTCTTCAACCAATCGTCGGCTGAGTGCTAGAATGTCCTATATCCCATAGGGGACATAGAACATTCTAGCACTCAGGCGACGCAATGCTAACCCTTCTTGTGTGCAGTTAGTATGTTGGAGAATCTAACAGTTGCTTGCCACTGCACAGTGGTTCTTCCCTAGTAATCCGGCTTCCATCACCCAAAAATTAAATAAATAATGCCACATCAAGTTATTGGGTTGAATTCTTTGTGTCTGGTACCAGTTTCAGGATAGCAAGCACAAAACTCTTTAATAGCCATCACCATGACTGGCAGGAAAACGGTTGGTATCACTCACATGACAGGTACCAACAAATACTTTTAAGCTTTGACCAAACTAACACAGTATTCACGCCATCAACTGACAATGGTGCCAACTGCCCTAAAATGTTTTGTTTGGCACCAAAAATACAGCATTTGGCACCAAAGAAATACACTTGGTAGGTTTCAAAGTTTTTTGGGTTTATTTCCATGCATCGTTTTCGATAAAATTGCAGTCTGACAACAAAACGATTGAAGTCTGACAATTAATCTATAGGTAACAGCTAGATATAATTAGAGATGGGCGGTATTGGAATTTTGAGTTCGGTATCGGTTTCGGTATTTTTGTGTGGTCATACCACGGTATCAGTTCGGTATTCGGTTTGTGACTTGAGATTCACAGATAGTACAAAAGGGGAATCCATGTCAGAAAAATACAGAATAAGTTGTTCCTGTATCATTCTATCATAGTGCTACACATGCCACTGCTAATGAGCTCAACATTGTCATGCTTTTGCCAATACAAATCATATCTACAGTAACTTGTGACTTGTTCTAAACAAGACCTTAACCTTTCAAGGCCTGCTTAAGGCGTCTGTAATCTTAGAATGTGTGTTCTGAAGATGGCATCTTTAGCTGGGCTTGATGTCAGTAGAAAAATCATCTGGTCAGTGATTTCTAGCCAAGTCTTGGTTGCCTGTTAAGGCAGCCAAGACTTGACTAGAAATCACTGCTAAGCATGGCAGGTACAGGTCGTAGTCTATTGAGAATTCAGTTTGACTCTCCAGGCCATTAAGGCATAACAAAACTGAAAAAGAAAATCAGTCACTAATTAAGCTTTCATGAAAATGAACACTTCAACTGCAATCAATCCTCAGTAAGGCCTTATAAATAACGAATGTAGGGGAACTGAAAAAACAGATGGTTTCGGTATTCAAAGGTTGGTTTGGTTCGGTTTTTCGGTGTCCCCATGATATCGGAATCGGTTCGGTTTTTCGGTATATTGCCCATCTCTAGATATAATCAGTATTTTAGGTGGATGTTTACCACTCTCTCGAGTGGGTCATAGAAGGAGAGGGTGATCATTAGCTGCAGGCTTGTGAATCTACACATGACTTCAAACAACCTTGCATGCACTGAAGTTTTGGTTGAGCCTGCACTAGAGTTTTGATTGTGCCTGCACTAGGGCTGTCGCGGCTATCATTTTTTGTAATCGACTAATCGTGACCAGTAATCGACGGTTAGTCGATTAATAGTCGCTTCCCATGATTTTTTAGCAAATCATTCTTCTGTTCATAAAACTCTGAAAATGACAATGGCACCAGTTTGTTCAGACGAAGTGGGGTTGTGGGAACAACAAATCGGTCCCAACTGAAGCTGCATGTAGTCCAATCTTGGACCCACAGTCCGTAATATAATTTTTGGGGTTGGTACGTCCTGTAGGACGTACCAACCCCAAAAATAATATTACTGACTGTGGGTCCAAGTTTGAACTTGATTGAAGCCGATGAATTAAAATGAATTTACCAAAGAACGTTCCTGCATATGTTTCCTTTCTGCAATAAGTTTCTCGAAATTTTGAACATTGAGATCTATGCATTCCCTCATCAGTTGTTAAAATTGGATCTTAGTCTGAAGTTCCGAACTTTGAGAAGTGATCTCACGTTCTGACTTTTGTCATAATTTTGTCACTTCTGCGCTTTGGGTTTTCCAGTGGGTGCATTCGTGTGTACAAGACTGGAGAAATTCAGAAGAATCTATTCTTCTCGAGTAACTGTGAGTGTTCTTTCTTACACAGTCAGTGACAGTCGTACAGGCTTCCGGATATGAATGTTAACTATGGTTAGATATTTCAAGTTATTCACCTTCATTGATCATTCACCTCACAAAACAATGCAATTTAGCCCCGACGTGTAGTAGACGTGTACCACCTTGAAAATAAACGACGATCGACTAAAAATAAAAAACGTTGACTACTTCAATAGTCGACGGTTAGTCGACTAATCGAATAATCGCGACAGCCCTAGACTGCACTAGAGTTTTGGTTGTGCCTGCACAGTAGTTTAAATATTTTATAGTTGTTTCCTGCTCACCAGTGTTTCTCACTGTGTTCATGCTTTTTCTCATAAAACTGGCCAATGTGTTAGGACTACAGGTTAGATGTGCTGTTAAATCTGAATAAATGGACAAAACTAACATTTGCTGATTCTTTCGACTTTTTAACCCTTTACCCAACGTAACGGCCAAAACCGGCCAGCGCTATTCTTAAAAATCGCCAATTAATTTTCATTATTTTTTCATTTTTTGTCTCAAAAACATAGGTTATGACCCCTCATTGGAACGAGCTCGGCGAGCTCGTTCCAATGAGGGGTCATAACCTATGTTTTTGAGACAAAAAATGAAAAAAATTAGTTATTCAAGAATATTTTTTGCAAGTGTCGTCTGCTTTTCATGTTAGGTAAAGGGTTAACTTGTAGAGTGCTCGCTTAACATTGGTGGCAAAGAAATATGTTTTGTTACAATTATTTCAAAACAAATTGTCGTGAAACACTTCCAGTGAGCTGAGACCAGAAGGGTCAGTGCAGACACCTTGGAATTAAAAGATCCTTGTAAATATTTGCTACCAAGTAACATGATTTATACAAGCAGTACTCTTGGTGTAGTTTAAATTTTGGGGTGATCATTTGGGTTGTGCTACTAAAAGTATGTGCGTGTACATAAAATACCAATAGCATTTTTAGCTCAACTTTTACGGAGTCAAATTTGAGGCTATTCCGTCCGTCAACAATTTGACATGGCTCGGCCTATAGGCTCTAGCTATGAACCGATCTTCACGAAACTTCTTGAGTACCCTTTTTATCACCTTGGGATGAGAACAAGTGTTCTGGGGTGCGGTCCGAAATTCAAGGTGGCTGTCTGCAGCCATTTTGTAGCAAAATTAGGTGCAATCAGTTCTTTGTACAGAACTTCTATATGAAGATTCTGATTTGAATAAATTTCTGAATGAATGTTTAGTAACATGGAATACATCACATATAATACAAGGGTTTTTTCTTTATGCAAATTAGATGAACTTTGATCTATTCAGTGCCACTTGTACACAGTAAGTGCACATGTCAATATGGCTCGGGCTAGAGGCTGTATTTATGAACAGACCATTGCGAAACTTCTTGGGTACCTTTGTTATTGCATTGGGACAGAAACGAGTGGTTTTTTGGGTGCCTTTGTTATCACTGTGCTATGAGAACAAATATTTTTGGGTTCAGTCAGACCCACCCTGGGACTCAAAGATTTCTTTTCTAGTTTAGCATCTAACTGTCGCCCACCTTTATAGTACTTTACCTATACATTCGTTGCATGCTACAGGCAACACTTATGTACAGACTGTTACAATATTTTACATGTACCTTTGTTATCAGGTCATTACCTAGATGTGTGTCATTGCTGTGTCACATACTATACATGTACATGTCTTACACAAGTTGAGTTACAGTGTCATTGACACTTCAGATGTTGTTGCTTTGTGGATGATGCAAGAAGAAAATTCCTAAATTCATCCGTATAAATGTCATTGTAGTATTTTTAGAGCCTAACCAAAAATAGATATGCCAATTTTCTTCATTCATTTTTAGCTCATCTTGACAAAGTCAAGCTGAGCTAATCTCATCGCTCTCCGTCCGTCGTCCGTCAACACCATGTTTTGGTCTTCTACTCCAAAGCCACTGGGCCAATTCAAGTGAAAGTTTGTGTGAGTGATGGTCCCATAGGGGCATTTCATTTTTGTTCAACTCAACATGCCCAACCCCATAGGGAGGGAGTGGGGGAAAATGCTCCAAAATATTTTTTAAAATCTTCTTCTCAAGAACCAGTGTGTACAATGACTTGATATTTGCTATGGAGCTTCCATATGAGGTGTAGAATCAAGTTTGTTCAAACGAAGTTCGTGAAGTAATATTTGGCTTTGTAATAGGAGGGGTAAGATTTTTGGCCCCGCCCAAAATTTCTATTTTCTGCACCGATGGTCCGGTATGAACCAAATTTGGTTTGTGGTAGTATTGGGTCATAAGTACTTGACCCATGCAAAAAAAAAATTCCTGCATCCCCATGGGAACCCTGGGAGCTAAAAATAGAGATATTTTCAAACGCCCATATTTCCCAAACCCCACGGAACAGAGAGCTGTTATATGGTATGAAGTATCCTTATGACCAGTAGAATTGAATGGTAAAAAAAAATTGCCATCGGTTATGTTAGGGTGTTCTGTAATGGGCATCGAAAAAATGCTGAGTCTGCATATTTGCAAAAATTTTAAAAAATCTTTTCTCCAGAACCAATCATCAGAATCTTTTGATATTTTGTGTACAGCATTCATAGGGGGGTCAGATAAAAGTTTGTTGAAATAAAGCTCATTGGTTCATATTTGGGCTCTCTACAGGAGCCCGAAGTTTTAACATAGGGTAATATGGGGAATATTTTTTTAAAAATATTCTTCTTCAGAACCACCAGTCAGAATCTTTTAATGTTTGGTATACATCATTGTTATGAGGGTCAGATTCTAGATTGTTCAAACCAAGTCCCTAGGTTAATATTTGGGCTTCCTACGGAAGCCCAAATTTTATCTTTGTTCAATATGGAGGGTAATTTTAAAAAATCTTCTTCAGATCCACCAGTCCGAATGCTTTGATATTTGGTATGCAACATCTCTATGGGGGTCAGATTCAAGTTTGTTCAAATCAGATCCCTAGGTATATATTTGGGCTCACTATGGTAGCCCAAATTTTTACTTAGTGCAATATGAGGAAATTTCTTTAAAAATCTTCTTCTTCAGATCCACCAGTCGGAATGCTTTTAAGTTTGGTATACAACATCTCTGGGGGGGGGGGGGGGGGGGGGGGGGGGGTCAGATTCCAGGTTGTTCAATTTGAGTGCCTAGGTTAATATTTGGGCTGCATATGGGAACATGAAATTTAACCTAGTACAATATGAGGGAATTTCTTCAAAAATCTTCTTCTTCAGATTCACTTGTCAGAATGCTTTCACATTTGGTATACAACATCTCTAGGGGGGTCAGATTCAAGTTTGTTCAAATCAGATCCATAGGTTAATATTTGGGCTCGCTATGGTAGCCCAAATTTGAACTTAGTGCAATTCGAAGAAATTTCTTGACAATTTCTCTTCTTCAGATCCAACAGTCAGAATGCTTTCATATTCGGTACACAACATCTCCAGGGAAGTCAAATTTAACTGTGTTCAAATCAAGAGCCTGGGTCAATATTTGGGATCTCTATGGCAGCCGCAATTGGCCATTTTGCTGAAGAATTAAAAATTTTGTATTCAGTACCCTCTAGAGGTACTAAGATTAATCCACATAGGTTGTATCAAGGGGCTTCATAGGGGAGCTCTACATTTTACTGTATAATCAACTGAAGAAAAGGCATGATGCCCAGATTATTTTTGTCACTCCTGAGGGACTCAAGGATTGACAGTGTAGCCTATGGAGATGGCTTGCTTAATGTAGACTCATTCTTGGACTCTGTTTAAATTGTGTTCTGTTCAAGATGAGCGCTTCAAGCCCCGTGGGGCCTCTTGTTTTGCATTGTGTTTCTTTCATTTTCTGTTTTTTTCTGCTTGCTCCTGGGTATAGGTTCTTTCACTGGAACTTGCTTGTCAAGCTTATTGGTTTAAGGGGTACAAGCTATGGTTCCGGAAAAATACAAACAAAGTTGTTGCAATGATGGTAGTGTTGTTTTCAGACACCAGAATGTAAATGAAAATATTCTAACAAACTTGCTGAAAGGATACGTAGGATGACTACAATCAATTTTCCTTCGCAGCTAGCCCCAAGGTATAAAATAACTCATGACACTGACTCTTGGAAAGCTCTCTCTGAGAGCTTTCCGAGAGTCAATATCAGGGATCGTATTATTGGGGCTAGTTGCTCATCCTGTATCCGATAATACCATTTCCTTTTGGGCCTCGCGGTGGACATCATTGTCGCCGCATCTTCTCAGGAGCCACGTGGGTTAACATGGTAGAACTTTCAAGTGCCATCTTCTGACAGCAATGCCATTGTGTTAGTGCACATGCGCAATACAGGTTTGTTAGGGTGATGCAAGATTCTGCACATCAACTGTGTTGTCAGCTGCGGGCTACCATCATAGATTTCTTAGGTATACCTAGTTCTTATGGGAAGGAGGTAGTATAATTATAGACATGGTTACATGATTTGCGGGAGGGTTCATTTATTATCTAAATCCTAGTTTCTGCCTCCTCTTCAGCTCTGTTTTGTGCCCTCTTGGATTTGTTTATACCGTTGTCTTGGATTGCTCAGATTGAATGGGTTATATGTTGTACTACAAACCTACTATCATAATTTGGAGTGTGTGTGCGATCTAATTGGAGTGTGGAGATAGTATAGAAGTGATGGGGTAACTCATTTCTTTTATTTTGACCTAAGGGATTCTTATTAGAACTGTTCTGCCATCTAAAACACTGTACTCAATCACCATCAGGATGTTTATTGGGTGTATATACCTGTTCTCTGTGCCTCAGAAGAGTCCGCAACTTGGAACAGAAGAGTCCGCAACTTGGAACAGAAGAGTTCTCAACTTGGAGCTGCAGGGTTTTCACCTTGGAAGCGTTTTGAGTTTCCGTTAATATATTTAGGTTCCTCTGCCTACTTTGTCTATACCACCGGCTACGTCTGGTGTTGACCTACTCCATGTTTGGACCCAAAGGCTGTACATAATTTTTTGGTGCGGTACAGCTTTTAACTCCCGCTACGAGCACCTAAAACGAACATCGGTCATGTCTGTTTTTATATAGGAAGCGTTAAATGATTGGCTCGCAGAATACACGAACCTATCATGAGCCAGTCACTTAACGCTTCCTATACAAACAGACTTGACCGATGTCTGTTTTAGATAATCGAATCCAGAGTTGACTCGTCGTGATCTGTTAATTAGAACCCGGAGCTCGACTCGGATACATATTTTGTTCATCCACATAATGGCAATAATCTCCATATACCTCCACAAAGAGTTACCCCTAGAAACAAGATATGTAATTTCGACTTTATGCGCATGAGCCCATGGGACATCTGATAAATATCTCAATGTGGCTGCAACTGCATCTTTCATGTCCTTGTTTGAATATTTGGAGACCATTGTTTTGAGAACCAGTCGGAAACGGTGTCAGAGATACTACACTTTGGGATGGTTACACTAAAGCTCTCACGCCAGTATTCACATTATGTAGGGAATTCGATGCTTTCTTGTGACCTGGGACCAGTCTAGCCATTCAATAATCCATCGTATATGTTTAGATTTGCTTGTCTGGAACATTTCATTTGGGCGGAAAAGCGAACCTTTGGTTTAATTTTTTCCGACCATTTGAAATATTCTTGTTGATTAACCCTTTACCCTGCTGACAGTTGCTCGCCATTGCTCGGTGGTTCTCTCCGGGTACTCCGGCTTCCTCCACCCGTAAAACTGTCGTGGTCATGATTAGCCATTGTGCAGAAATATGTGACCTTAAACACCACTAAATAAATAAATAAATAAATAACCCTTTACCCAACGCAGACGATATCAAAATTTATTATTTTAAATATAATTTTCAGAAATTTTTCAAAGAATTTCAACAAAACCATATCATGTGACCCCTCGTTGGAACGAGCTCGACGAGCTCGTTCCAACGAGGGGTCACATGATATGGTTTTGTTGAAATTTTTTGAAAAATAATATTTTTTCAACTGTTGAATTTGCATATTACGCGGGCGGATGCGGGCGATTTGTTGGGTAAAGGGTTAAACCCAAATAATCCCATAAACATTCATTATACCCCCACAAAACGAAGTTTAGGGGTATATAGGAGTCAACTTGTCGATCGGTCAGTCGGTCCGTTTCACATGTAAACTTGTGGAGCGAACTACTTCCCCAGTTTTAGCCGCATTTTCATGAAACTTCACAAAAATGATCAACATGACGAGGAGCAGTGCGTGACGTAATCTTTTTCCCGATCGGATTCAAGATGGTCGACTGGCGTTCGGATTTAATTTTGCAAAAGACTCGAGGAGCGAACTACTTCCACAGTTTCAATCGCATTTTCATGAAACTTCACAGAAATCACCAACATGATGAGGGGACGTGCGTGACAATTTTTTTTCCAGATCGGATTCTAGATGGCCGACTGGCGACCATATAGGATTTTGCAAAATACTGTGGAGCGAACTACTTCTACAGTTTTTGCTGCATTTTCATGAAACTCAATATAACACTGCGTGACAAACTTTTTCCAGATCGGACTCAAGATAGCCGACTGGAGGCTATATTGGATTTTTTTTTGCTTAGAAAATTTGAATGCCCCTTTTCAGTCATCCACACTAGGCGGTACGCCACGGTGGGGGTATACGGGGCGAAGACCATCTCTAGTTTTATTTGAATCAATGCAAGAATTTGTTGCTTAGTTGCTACTTCATTTCCCCGAATCTTTTGTGACATTACTGTTAGGAATGGAGATGGACACGTATTATTATGATTACCCCATGTAGATTCACTAAATATGTTAATATATTGGTGGCTTCATGGTGTAATAGTATAGAATGTTGGACTCACTGTCCGTATCACATCATGGTTCCAAGTTTGGATTAGCGCTGACTTTGTTCTCTGTTTCATAATGATTGACTGTTTATGAAGCGACCATTTGTTAGGAGGTCCGATCAAAATGTAAATTTAACTTTATCCCCATCCTCTTATTGATTGCATTATCCATAACTGTAGTACGAAAGAATACCTGTATATCTCTGGTGTGAAGGAACATCACATTTCATCAACGATAGCCTTCACGCAAGCTCCACGAAAAGTGGATAGATTAACAGCATCGGATTCCTAATCTGGTGACGAGAGCTTTGGGTTCATTGACACACCTATCAGCTACATGGTCCACCACTCTTGTCGTTATTACCTGGTTCTTCTGCCGTAGCGCCCACTGGATTGTACTAAAAAGCCACTGCTACTAGCCTCGATCACCACTGCAAGTTTTCCATACAATCATTTGCAGTGCTACCACTGTTATGTCCGACTGTTCAACACACTGTTAACACAAGTGCTCGTTCATTCCTCATACAACTATCCACAGTTATTATAACGCCGTTTTCTAAAAAAAGTGCGGTGTAGTGGATGGCGCCAGTCTGTGTGTCTGTGCGTCCGTTCGCATTATAACTTCAACATTTCTGCTCAGTATGCGATGAAATCTGATGTGGTTGTTTGTTATCATGAGGTCTTTAAGCAGGCGTTTTGCTGTTGTAATATTTTTTCTATGAGTTATCGCCCTTTGAATATACAAAAGTAGGCTATTTTTGTCTGTTCGACTCGTATCTCAGTTTGAGGTTTGGGATCTCAATGAAATTTGGAATGAAAATTGTTTATTGGAAAGGCTTTCAAATGAGTCTGTAATACTATTTCTTACCTATCGCTCTTTAGACTTATCCCCCTTTTTAACTTTGAAAATTTGCTGTTTGCCTCGTAAAATAGCCATTTTTTGTGTGTTCGCCGCATATTTCAGGATTGGGTTATCAGATGTCAATGAAATTTGGAATGATGATTGTTTATGGGAACGAATTTCAATTGAGTCATGCCTTGCAGTAAAACAAAGAAACTAAATGTAAATCACCTCCCCACATGACATTATGTCTTCCTTCAACAAGGTTTTGGGTATCAGATTTCAATTAAATTTGAAATGAAGATGGTTTATGGGAAAGACTTTCAAGTGAGTTATGGCCCCACAGTAAAACAAAGAAACTACATGCAAATCACCTATCAGCATGTGGCATTATATCTTTGTTCTAATTCTCTTATGTGAATGGTTCGATTGTCACTAGACTTCAGTAACAGATGTTTCTGGCCTTCACATTTACCTTGCTGTAAAAACAAAGACAATAATTTTGCTGTTTGGCTGGTAAAATAGCCATATTTTGTCTGTTCGCCTCGTGTCTCTGGTTTAGGTTTAGTGGCTCTCAATACAATTTGGAATGAAGATTGTTTATGAGAATAGCTATCACAGTATCATGGTTCATTTCTTCTCTTGACATTGTGGGGGTATGCCCCGGGACGTTCCTCACCCCCTCTTGTTCCATACAGTTGTAGTTGTCTACACTGACTAAGACATGTTATTTAGTCTTTTCTCCAAGTAGGGACGAGGTTTATGGGAAAATCACTCATTGACGATTCAACATACATTTCAACATTTGACCGACTTCTGCCGTTTTTTTAACTTTTACAAGGTACTACTGATTCCCACTGTTGCTGTGGATGTTATGGTCTCTTCATTTACTGCATCTTGCTGCCAGCCCGACGATCAGATTCTTGTTGAGACCAATAATGATCTGTGCACAGAGTTATCTCCTTTGAGCGAGACCATATCTGGTCAACAAGAAAACCCCTTACTCAGACCTCGAATTATATCCTTCGTGTCCTCATCTAAGAAAGAGATTCTCGTAACACAGAGAAGGAACCAGTAACTGGGATTCCGTAAGTTGAGTTCCTTGTCGACTTCTACAACAGACCTTGCAACTATTTCAGGGCACTGTAATAACGTATATTTTTGTGATAACCCGTGTGAGCGTCCAAATCACAACTTGTCGTGAAAAGACACATGATCAGATCAGGCACTACGATAGTGACAACGCGCTGTATTCTGAAGTGTACTTTGCGTCGATGGTGCTTTTCGAAAAACCACTGCTTGCTGTATGTGTGGAGTAAGCAGGACTAAGAGGAGGTACAATTTTTCATAACACGTTAAGGTGTTAAATAATTCTGCGTTAACGAGTTAACTGGCGTTAAATGTTAAAATGAACAAAATTTTAATAACTTCGGTCATTTTTATTATGTACAGTTCGTCTCTTGGGTTCCAATGTGTTCTATGTGCCTTCTGGCACATATAACACATTGGAACTCAGGGGACAAGTAGTTAACATGGTTCTCGCAGGTTATCGTAAATTGTAACATTCAGCGATGTTTTCATTTAAGAATACAATCGCTGTGGCCGTATCCATAAAAAGAGACACCCGCCTTTGCTCGAATACTAGTCCTTACATGGAAAATAGACGTTCGGACGAAGCTGATATTGCTGTATCGACAAATATTGGCGGGTCAATTTCGCCAACGTTGGTAGGAGTGCTTCGTGGACTTTCCAACAAATCAATGAGTCGTCTATAACTGAAAGACATCTAAATTAGTCGTGGTATTCAATTCCGTCAAATGGCGTAAAATTCGACGTTATCGGCACCCGCGATCCGGTTTGGGTAAACACAAGGTAACGACGCAGTGCTACATATTATACAATTATAAAAATAGACGTTCGGACGAAGCTGATATTGCTGTATCGACAAATATTGGCGGGTCAATTTCGCCAACGTTGGTAGGAGTGCTTCGTGGACTTTCCAACAAATCAATGAGTCGTCTATAACTGAAAAACATCTAAATTAGTCGTGGTATTCAATTCCGTCAAATGGCGTAAAATTCGACGTTATCGGCACCCGCGATCCGGTTTGGGTAAACACAAGGTAACGACGCAGTGCTACATATTATACAATTATAATCTTCAAAGTTAAACGTTATTAACTTGGTTAAAAAATTTTAACGTTGTTAAAATAATTTAACACGTTAACTGCTCCCAGCCCTGGGAGTAAGTAAGCTGGAAAGTCTGGCACTTGCTCGCCGCCGCTATGTGGTTCTGTCCAAGCACCTTGGCGTTTACCACCCGTGAAACTGTCCGACACGATGTCACTCTAGCTAGTAGACATCCTGTAAAACCCCAATAAATAAACAAACAAACATGGCACCCTTCCGGGGCACTGCAATTCAGGCATTCGCCGTACGTGGTATACTACTGATGCCAAACGGTTTGGGGGAATGTCCTACAACCTGTTTGGTCTGCAGCTGTAGTAAGATCAATGGAAATAAATTCTGCAGTCTTTTTTTCCTTCATAAAAATCAAGTGCCCACTCTTGATGAGCTTTTCAAAAAATGATACCAAGAATAACTATCTTTAATCTGCTTGAGTAAATGTCTTTTTCGCATAAAATATATTTTATTTGAACTGATTGGTTGAATCCATCATAGATACTTTCTAAAGGCTTTTACACGGGGTTGTCGCGAATATGAACGCTTGGGGATATAATCCTGATTTCTTCTGACTGTGACGGTTTAAGTCCCAACTGACTAATGTATTCATTCGTCGAAGTCTGCCTTGATGATGAAGTTGGAATATTAATCAGACGGGATTATAGTTTAACCCTCTACCCAACGAATCGCCCGCATCCGGCCGCGTAATATGCAAATTCAGCAGTTGGAAAAAATATAATTTCTCAAAAAATGTCAACCAAACCATATCATATGACCCCTCGTTGGAACGAGCTCGTTCCAACGAGGGGTCACATGATATGGTTTTGTTGATTTTTTTTGAAAAATTTGAAAAAAGGATATTTAAAATAATAAATATTGATATCGTCTGCGTTGGGTAAAGGGTTAAAAACCTCCAGAGTTCTTGGGAATACTTCTACAGTTTTTGCTGCGTTTTTATGAAATGAAACTCTATATAAATTGATCGACATGATGAGGAGCAGGGCGAGACATACATTGTTTTCCAGATCGGATTCAAGATGGCCGACTGGAGGCCATATTGGATTTTGAAAAATACTTGTGGAGCGAACTACTTCCACAGTTTTAGTCGCATTTTTATGAACCTTTACCAAAATGATCAACATGATGAGGAGCAGTGCCTGACATAATCTTTTTCCTGACCGACTGGCGGCCATATTTGTTTTTTACCAAGAAAAATTAAATGCCCCCTTTCAGTCACCCACTCTATGCGGTATGCCTTGGTGGGGTATACCGGGAGACAGACCATCTCTAGTTAAACATTTGCTGCTGCTGATTTTTATTACCTGGTAAACGCATGCGCGGACATCACTGCCCACTCGTGGATTGAACCAGTCCACGACGGGTGTAGTGCATTTTTTTATTTATTCATTGGTTTTAATGACACTTTCAACACCATCAGGGTCGGAAGCCCGAGTATAAAATCTAGTCTTTTAAGCAAGTTAATCTTCAACCGCTGTAACCCTGCTTGGTCGGTGCTTGAACAGAGTTAGACTGTTGAGGAGCTGACATTTGCTCTTCGATGCTCGGTGGTTCTCTAATTTTCAAAAGTATGATTTATAAACAAACACTATGGAATCGACAACTGTCAAGGCATCCCTATCATAATAATGACGAAATAAATAGAAAGGTTATTTGAATGCATTGCAATATAATTGATAAATAATAATTTGAATGCAAATAATTAACCCTTTTCCTAACCTGAAAAGCAGACGACACTTGCAAAAATAATTCTTGAATAACTAATTTTTTTTCATTTTTTGTCTCAAAAACATAGGTTATGACCCCTTGTTGGAACGAGCTCGATGAGCTCGTTCCAACGAGGGGTCATAACCTATATTTTTGAGACAAAAAAAATGAAAAAAAATAATGAAAATTAATTGGCGATTTTTGAGAATAGCGCTAGCCGGTTTTGGCCGTTACGTCAGGTAAAGGGTTAAAAATGAGCACTGTATGTTATTTTGAGTCTATCGGGGAACTTAGCCTGTCAGAAGGATTGTTCTGTTATTGAGATGCTTTCTGTAAAATTTGTGTGGTTATTTAATAGGAAGCTTCCCCACGATTCTTCTACCCAACCCATTCACCCCCTTTCATCCACCCCTCCCCACCCCCTCCACACCCCCTCCCCCACAATCTGTATATTCATCTATCAAAACACTTTTCCATTATCAACTTTATCTTAACCCCTAGTACACTAGTCGTGTAATAGAATTTTTCCAATAAATCATTTTCTCTTCTTGTTCAACTATACTACTCAAAGTTTGCTAAGAACCAAGTATATCCAACTTCCTGTTTTACGTTCTAGTTGAAATATTGTAATGAAAGGGTATATATATTTTATTTAATTATATCTTTAATGATTTAAGTACAGACATCAAGATTGTATTTGTGTTTGACATTATTTTTTATTTGAATACGATAACCAAGGAAAATGGATATTATTGGTAAAAGAGAAAATTTTTCAGTTTGCCAAAAAGTTGACGGAGCGAACTGGTATGGGTTCAGTATCGAGAATGAGACCCATTACTGTTAATTTTACAGCTTGACAACGCCTTCTCGTGCTTCCAATCAGGTTCCCGGTGGTCCTTTGTGGGATGTTGTTCCATTCTAGGACCAGCATGGCATCAAGCTCCTGGACACTTCTTGGCTGGACTGGACGGACTGAAATTGCAAGCTGCAACTCATTCCAGACATGTTCGATTGGATTGAGGTCAGGGGATCTTGCTGGCCAGTCCATGCGCCCAATCCCCTCCCTCTGTCGGTACTCCTCGACAGCATGAGCAACATGAGGACGGGCATTATCGTCCATCAGAATGAATCTATCACCCACGTGCACTGCACCTGCATACAATCTGACGTGGGCATCCAGGATCTTATCAATATACCGTTGTGCAGTCAATGTACCACGTTCAAGGACACAGAGCGCTGTACGTCCATCCCAGCTGATGCCGCCCCAGACCATGATTGACCCTCCACCTTAGCGGTCATACTCAGCAATGTTGGCTGCATGGAATCGCTCTCCTGGTCTTCTCAATACCCCGGAACGCCTATCTGTGTGGTCTAGGCAGTACCTTAACTCATCTGTAAAAAGAACAGGTCGCCAATCTTCTCTGGTCCATCCAACGTGGTCTGGTCCATGGCCCATTCATATCGTGACTGGCGGTGGTTCTGGGTCAGCAGAATGCGAATACATGGTCTTCTCTATCGGAGACCACCTTCGTGCAACCTTGCCCCGGATAGTCTGCGTCGAAACATTTACCCTGGATGCATTCTGAAGGTCACTGCGAAGCTAGGTTGCTGTGGCAAAGCGGTTCCTACGGGTCTGAATGATCAAAAACCGGTCTTCAGCTGCAGATGTTGCCCTGTCTCTGCCACCACCATGCCATCTTACTGGTATGCCATACTGCTGAAATCTTGCCCAGGCTCTGGTGATCACTGTATGGTTCACACCAATGGCTTCACTATACTGACGATGGGTAGCCCCTTGCTCCACCATCCATACAGCCCGCCACATTTCTGCTTCAGACAAATATCTTCTTACATTTGCATTTGCCATATTGAATCATTAAAGCACAAGGGTTTGTGTTGAAATGAATATTGAACACCCTACGCATGTCATGTACATGTAGACAATGCACGAAAACATCATGAAAATCAAGGGCTACATGCTTTCCATGACTGTCACGAAAAGTCTGCCTGTCAAGAGAGCTAATGTAAACACTGGGGACCATCTCAGTACATTCCTCAATTATATACACCAAAAATATCTCAAATATGTCACAAGCAAATTTCACAATGATGTTTCAAGTATGTGGTGCTTAGCAAACTTTGAGTGGTATATGAAGTCGACCAAACATACCCTGGTTGACATGGTTCATCAAACCCTGTCAAACATTGTGTACTTGATTAAATATCAAACTTCATTATGAAAAATATTTGCTGATAAAAATTTGGGATTTTGACATCAGAGTGCAGAAAATACCAATTATCTCAGACAAATTTATAACATTTAACCCTTTCATACTTTTGTACGTCTTATGACGTACTAAATCAAACAGCAATTTAATACTTTGTGGCCATTTGTTTTGGTGTTATTTTTCTATTTTTTTTAAAGTTTTAACCTCAATTCCTATTTTCTCTCGAATAGTGCTCAGTGCCAACCGTTGAGCAAAATGTTATCGCAGCTTAAAATACTAATATAATCCTGCTGTCAAGACTTCTTATCTGGTTGAGTGCTAGAAGCCACTATCAATGCTTTCAAAAAATGAGGATACCAGAGTAAAAGCCAACACTTTCCTTGCTTATATTTCATATTCAGTCAAACACAAATAGTATTTTGTTTATATAAATGTTTTATTACAAATTATTGGAGAGTGCCTCTGGGCGCTCTCCAATAATTTGTAACAAAACAAGTTTTGGATAAGAAATTCAGACCACCAAAAATAGTCTAGCCCTCAAACAGATAATCACTGATGTGAAAAATATCTTGTTATTTGCACTTTCCGACGTTAGACGTCACATTTTGAAAAACGTTGAAGAAACTAAATTCCCAGTGACTTTTGAACGTCAGGATAATTAAAGTCTGAAAGGGTTAACACCAAAATTAGAAATTAATCTGAACTCGACCATCACTATCAGTGAAAACCACACTGTTGTTCTTTAAAACAATATCATGAAAACATTCAGATTTTCCAAGTTGGGAGAAATATTCTTGTAAATAAATTGAATGGTTTTGAAAAAGAAGCCTAAAGAGATGAACTGCATTTAGTATTTTTTTTTTATATTTTTAATGAAGAAAAGCTTCCTTCTCGTGATGGTTGTGCGATAAGCACTCAGCACCAAATTTATGAAGGAATTATTTATTAATTTATTTGTGGCATAATAACCCAATAAAAGCAATTCTGGTAATGGAGTATTTACTATTGGCTTTGACTGTATGCATAAATACTCAAGAATTTCATGAATCTTGTTTTTAAGGGCTATATAAGTAATGGTATTTTGTTTATTTTGAAATTCTCACCTCTCATATTCCTTAAATTCAGATTAAATATACACAAATTATACATCAAAATGAAGGTTGGGGTGTATAGAACACGAAACACATATGTAATCAACTCATAGAGACGACTCTAGGTACCACTGGTTCCTGGAAAGCTGCTACCGTATTCGCACCAGAACTGATAATAAAATAATATTTCATCAGAACAACTTGTGGCCAAATGTGCTTCATATATTCAAGAACAAAGCTAGGCATTCAAAACACTTTCGAATACAGCGATAGGACTGCATTTTGGAAAATGACACCACTGTCTGCATTTTTTATTGAAGATGGGTTCCATGCTCGACAGACATGCGCAAATCACTCGTTACCACGAATTTCCATCAAAAAACAAAAATCGTAATTCTAAGAAATTTCAACAGGTATCACCATACCTTGCATTGAATGTGGCAACTATGCAATCTCTATCTAATAACAGCATACTGTATGAAGGCGATTTTTTTCATTATTTGATTTTAGACGGCGTTGTTTTTACATGTTTTTTCTGTCCGATGACGTCGACCGGAAATCGAAAGTATACTGATGCGTAAACATAAGCAAAGGATTTGGAATTTTCCCCAATGCAGCTCTGTCGCCGTGTTTTGAAGAATGTTTATCCCCAAGCTTTGTTCTTGGATATGCAAAGCACATTTGGCCACACGTTGTTTTCGTAAATATTATTAAATTATCAGTTCTGGTTCGAATACTGCAGCAGACTTCCAGGAACCAGTGGTAACTACAGTCGACTCTATGAGCTGATTACTCATGTGTTTCGTGTTCTATACATCCCAACCTTCATTTTAATGTACATTTTGTGAATATTTAATTTGAATTGAAGGAATTTCAGAGGTGAGAATTTATTTTCAAAATAAACAAAATTTCATGACTTATAAAGGCCCTTAATCTGGCACAGGTGTCCACAATTTATAAGGATATGCATAATATCTTCATTTTCATCATGACAAAGAGGACAAAGGGGATACTCAGAATTATCTATTTTGTTTTTAATAACAGATGTTGAGACTATATTGTGAATCACTCTGATGTCTGTATCAATCATATCTGCAGATTTGAAATTTTTGTAAATATTTCAGTAAATTTTAGAAAATATAAGATTTGGAAATTTATTAGACAAAAATATCTGGCTGGTGGGTGTATCGACTATACAATCAGCAAATTTTGGAGATAGAATAAGAGCAAGTCCCCTACTACTATTAGTATATTTATAACAAATATTTTTTTCCTTTCCAAACTCTTTTAAGGCAACATTCGGGGTCGTTGATCCAATGTGTTTCTTGCAGGGCTGCAATATCAGCATGTCTTTGCTGTAAAATGCTACAACATTTTTCAAATTTAATATTATCTTGGAGGAGTCCATTATCATTAAGTGATGTGATAACTGACATTGTTGTGCTAAGGAAAAAGATGAAAATCAAGGCCTTCAAACCCATTTTATGGAATATCTTATGATTCAGCCCCTTTTCTGATAGTTGCATTTTTATACGCCCGTTTTGCAAAAACGGTCGTATTATGGTGTACGCTGACCGTCTGTCCATCTGTCCGTCCGGTCACATGTCGTACGATAACTCAGGAACGCTTTGAGAGATGTTCATGATTTTTGGGTAGGTGGTGTATATCGATGGAGAGAAGCTCTCTTTCGTTTAGCGTCGCCGTTCGATTAGTCATTCCAGAGTTATGGGACTTTATTCCTTAGAAAAATTGTTGATTTTTTACACGTCGTACGATAACTCGAGGACGCTTTGAGAGATTTTCATGATTTTGGGGTAGGTGGTGTATATCGATGGAGGGAAAATCCCTTTCGTTTTGTGTCGCCGTTCGATTAGTCGTTCCAGAGTTATGGGACTTTATTACTTAGAAAATTGTTGATTTTTTACACGTCGTACGATAACTCGAGGACGCTTCGAGAGATTTTCATGATTTTTTGGTAGGTGGTTTATGTTGATGGAGGGAAGCTCCCTTTCGTTTAGTGTCGCCGTTCGATTAGTCATTCCAGAGTTATGGGACTTTATTACTTAGAAAATTGTTGATTTTTTACACGTCGTACGATAACTCGAGAACGCTTCGAGAGATTTTCACGATTTTTTGGTAGGTGGTTTATGTTGATGGAAGGAAGCTCCCTTTCGGTTGGTGTCGCCGTTCGATTAGTCATTCCAGCGTTATGGGACTTTATTTTTCACATGTCGAACAATAACTTGAAAATGCTTAGAGCAATTTTTCATGATTTTTGGGTTGCAAGTATATGTTGATAGAAGGAATCTCCCTTTCAATTTGTGTCGCTGTCCGATTTGTCATTCCAGAGTTATGGGACTTTATTCATCAAAATATAGGCAATTTTCCACATGTTGGACTTTGAGCAATTTTCATGATTTTTTGGTGGCAAGTATATGCAACCTGACAAGTACACATGTATACTCATATTGTGTGGTTCCCTCTTGTAATTAATAACGGGCGTATCATGCGCTCGTGGCGCAGCTGTTTATTCACATTTGGCTTCAACTTCATCTTCTTCCTGCGCCCAACAGTATGTAGCTTATCTGAATTTTTGGTGATCTTAAACACCAACAAATAAATAACTCAGGGTAGTAGCACATTTCTTTTGGGCCTTGGTATGGAGTTTCCGCTGTTCCACGAAGAAAAGAGGGCGAAAACAGACCTGGAATATACAAAGTGAGGGGAAACATACCAAAATAATAATCTGAGACCTTTTGTTTTTGATTGGATTTAGACAGCATTTATTAATTAACCCTTTGAAGTCTAGTGGTATCCTCCACGCCATTCCAATGGTAGCAATTAGAATAGTCCATACTCGTTATTTGGGGAAGACCAACCAATATTTTCAACGTAAAACCTGGGGGCTGCACGTTGAAAATATTGATAGCTCCACTCCACACATTTACTGAACAGCCACCCTAAAAATGATGTTATGACGTATCATGTTGCTGGTCGGAAAAAACGGCCGTTAGGGTTCAAAGGGTTAAACACAGTATAGAAAGACTCCTAACAGAAACATTCACCTGAATAAGAAAATGTGAAAATTGTGAAATGAAGTTTTTAAAAGTGTGTGTGTGTGAGGGGAGGGGTGAGGGGGGGGGGGGGGGCATTTCCTTCCCAAATTCGAAGGACACTTGTATGTCGCAAATAATGTAATTGTAAGTACACAAAAGAAAATAAGGTGTAGTTTTAAGAAAAATCCCGACTAGAACCATTATTCTGAATCAGAAAAAGTGAAAGAAGATGAAGTGAATTTTTTTTTTTGGTGTGTTTGCGTTGGGGGTTTCCTTCCCAAATTCGAAAGATACACTTGTCGGCCGCAAGTTATGGAATTTTAAGTACACATTTGAAAATAAGATGCAATTTTAAGAAAGACAACAAACAGAACCATTATTCTGAATCAGAAAAAGTGAAAGAAGGTGAACTGATTTTTTTTAAGTGTGCGTGTATTGTGTGTGTGAGTGTGTGTGTGGGGGGGGGGGGGGGGGGGGCTTCCAAAATTCGAAGGACACTTGTCTGTCGCAAGTTGTGGAATTTTAAGTGGGCATATGAAAATGTGAAACTGGTTGATCGAAATTCGTAAACTCGTTCAAAAACCTACTTGTGGGAAAGTGAAAAATGGAGTTAATGATCGCCAGGTACCAATCAGGACCAGCGAGAGGGAAATTAATGATCTTGCTCAATGATTATTAATGATTCTCAATTTCTACAGATTTGAGGCGTCTGATTTGATCCTTGCTGTCGACCAAACAGAACAAGAAACAAACTGAGTCCATTTTATAAAGTGAAACATGATCTTTCATTTTGAACATCCGTGTCAGTGAAGTCCGTATTTGTGTTTTCCCACTGGCAAGTCTCATATATAAGGTATAATATCATACTTTTCCCAAACTGCAAACCGAGGAGAGAATTATCATTTTATCATGTGTTACAGCCTTGAATTCCAAAAGTAAGATGGGAGGATGAACTTGACGTGAGCCCTCAAATTTAAAAATGAGACCCTCCTTCCCTCAGCTCAACGTTTTTTCCGAGCCTAGTCACCATATCCTCAAATAAAGCGGACTTGGGATTTCCCTGCGTTCAAACACGCGCACCCTGATCAATTTCAAATTATCTTTTACTGAAATCTGAGATCAGATGAAAGGCAGCGGCTTTCATCTGATCTCGGAGCGCAGTGAAGAGTATTATTTATAAGCATTTTTTTTCCATGAAACAATTGCAAAAAATGTATATAAACAGCAAGGAAAAATTATGATTTTTGAAAGACCTTTGCTTTTCTAAAAATTGAAAACTTCCAGTATATCGATGAAGAAATTCAAACTTCGACCAAACTGCCTAGTGAATTTCCAAGTTAAATATTAGTTCCAGTTTTATAATAACAAGGAAGTTGGTGGTCGAGAGGTAACGCGCGGAGCTGCGAGTTGCAAGGTTGTGAGTTCGATCCTGCATAGGCGACATTTTTTTATCTGTGAAGTAAAAATCTCACCAAAAAGGGCAAAAAAGTTGAAAAATTCGGCTTTTCTGTGTAAGATCTGCCCCACTTACCGTTCCCTCACTTACCTTCTGCTTGCCGCCTCATCACATACCTTCCTTTTGCTGTCTCGTCACTTACCTTCCACCTTGTCCAACTCACTCATTTTATTGCAATGTCTCTATTTTTTATGTTGGTTTATGTTTTAACACATCGCTTTTTAGTTTAGTTATTTAGTTTGACGCCGCTGGGGTTCGAACCTGCGATACCACGCTTCACGCGTCGCGCCGAAACCTATCGTGCTTACCGCGAACACGATATCTTATACTCGTTTCTACCAACACTATCATATTCCAAGAAGCGGAAAGAAAGAATCATATCTTTTTATGTAAATAAATACGACATTACTGATTAATTCATCAAACTTAGATTCTGATGGGAATCGAACTCACAACCTTCTTCGTTGTAAGCCGCGTCTTTATCTACTCAACCACCAAGAACACAGCAATTGACGGCCGTATGTTTTACCAATACTGAGTTCAATCTTTTTTAAACGCAACTGCATAAACGTTGTTATTGTAAACTTAAAAGAACGGTTTAATTAATTTGTTAAAAATCAATTAAGTGGCTTCGATAGTTTGTTAGACCCCTTTAAACCTGAAGAATCGAAGAAAAACTGGAATTTTCTGTTTCATAAAAATGTATTTCACGTGGTGAATCATGTGGGGTTTGATCCAACACCGGACAGAATGCATCGATTTAACAAGAAACAAAACAACAGTTTAACCAGCTGCGCTCTGGACACAACGGATGCTGCTTTCTGTATTTTTGATAATGCAGACTGGTTTAGAACCAGTCTGCATCATCATCAGTCCAGAACACAACCAATATGCGTTATCATTTATACAGTTCTACATTGTTTGCATCAACCGATGCTAGAATCGAAGACAGTGGATTTTAATTTTTGTGAAATTCATCTGAACATTATCCGAGAAATCTGCACGACCCAAAATTTATCAAAGTGAACATGTGATTCCTTCCCTAATGGGGACTGAATCCTCGCCGCCATAATTTGAATGTACAATGCTGAACGGCCTTATGAACTGCGCCACATGAAATCTCTTCAAGAAGACTTCAGTGAATAGCGAGTCGAGGAATCATGTGGTCTGAACATCGTATGTTTTGAAAAAAAAAACTGTCGAGTAAAATACGTTATTTTTTTTATTAGAGATGAAACTTTGCTTATTTCGTCCCTTGAGTTCCAATGTGTTCTATGTGCCTACTGGCACATAGAACACATTTGAACTCAGGGGGACGATTTGTCTGTCGGTACGCTATTGTTTAAAGGGAGATCTAAAGATGAGACGGTGGCAAATTCAGATGTATTGTTCTTCGAGTTATTTCTCCAGTTAGAGTTTTGATACATGTTTAGAATTTGCTTCTTTTATTTGTAAAAACAATCTCCAGTTGTCATGAAAATTTTGTATCCAGGCAAGGATTGAACCTTCACCACCAGAATTCAGAAGAATGGAATCCGTTTGTCGCACTTCATGTCGAATCCACCGCGCTACAGCGAATTTAATGAAATATCAAATAGCGAAAGCAACAAACTTGACAATGGACAATATTTTTAATGCTTCAAACATTTGAAACAAAATCACACAAACACAATTTTGGAATCATTTTAATTTTTTGGTCACGTGGTGTAATTTTTGTGTTTATATTGTGACATTTGGATAATGAGTGCGTATAGAATTGGTTTGCATGGAGACTTGGTTTCTGCGACAGCAAAGGTACTGATGAATATGTTCAAGCACGTGCATCACATGCTAATTAATGTTCAGGCAATGAAGTCAAGAAAATATTACCACGTGACAAAAAATGACCTCATTCTTCAGTTTGTTTTCAACTTTTGTGTTTCATCGGTTGTGAACAGTTTATGAGAGTAAAGTTTTGTGATAAATTTTACAAATTGTTTTGTGTTCTTTCTGGATTAATTTTATTCATTTGATTCGCTGACAGGAATATTGGATTAAAATAAGTAGTCGGCTTTGATTTTTAACTTCATTTGTTCATCCAACTAAAAATACGTTTTATTTTTATTTCTCATTTTTTTTTCATGTTTCCTTTTTTTGCACTTGCAGTGCTGTAGTTTATTTACAAGTACAGTGGCTGTCGAAATGAGATGGAGGTTCAACGGAAAACAACTGTTCCTTTTTTTAATAAAAACTGCAAACGCTGCTATTGATCTACTTTTAGTTGGTTATTGCTAAACACGCCTCTTTCTATGAGTACGATCACATCCACTCCAGTCACCTTGCACTCTTCAAGAAAGGGACAATTTTCAGCCTTCACAACTCGTAGTAAATTAGATTTTATATCACTCGTAATACCTTATTTCCAGTGCCGTATTAACCCACAGCCGGGCCCCAGGCTTTTAGGTACTTCGGGACGGGCCCGCCGACGGCACTTCAATCTTTCATCCCACTTCAGTCTGACCCTGGTGCGGTAGGCACTATGCCACAGTACATAGCCCTATATCCATTTTGCGAGTCTCCTGAAGAATTCTACTCACAACCTGGCATATTACTTAAATAAGCATTAAAAAAATGTACTTTATATAAATATATGTATATATAGATATAGTATACTTATGAGAGTATATATATGGATAAATACATATATACATGTATCGCTATGGCGCAAAGTGCCTTTAACCATTGGTCCCTAAAGCGCTGGTAACAATGCCTCAGCCAAAATAAAATAAAATAAAATGGCGCGCCCCCTGTCCATGTGGGCCCCTAGGCTTCAGACTAGTCAGCCTTATGAATAATACGGCCCTGCTTCTTCCTCGATATTACTAATAATAACATTTGCCTGGCAACACAGAGAGCCAAGACTTGACAAGAAAATACTTCTAGCGGAACTGACTAAGTATCTAGAAATTATCCTTTCATCTTGACAGTGTTTTTACATTATTGTTGGCTGCCTGCACAGGCAGCCAACAATAATGTAGAAACACGTTAAGTCATCTGCAGCTGTCACGTGTATACTTCATGGCAGTGATTACCCAAGGGTTAAATAAATCGCAATTTGAATTCAACATGTGACCTATTATTGAGAGAAGGGGTTGTAGGATAATCTCAGGAAAAAACCCACGATCTGGTCATTTGTAGATATTTTAGTCCTGGTCACCCGTTCCTTAAAAGTCTACACGAAGAGCTCTTGGAATAATTTTAAGCTCTGATTTGAGAGTAGCATTTGAAAGCCCCCAGTAAATCGGAATGAAGTAGTTTTCGTGAAGTTGAATGCAATATTTTGTGCTGGAAAAATAAAAAAAGAGATACCCCCCATCTCTTTTTAACTGAGAGAATGCTTGATTAATTTTGAAAAAAATAATTTTATTTGTCAATAAATGTTCGGTCCAGGGATATTCTCCAATAAACAATAATAAAAACATATACAACAAACATGGTATTATTTGCCACTGATTGAAAATAAAGCATTTGAAAAAATACTTCTAATGCATTTTTCAATTATACCACCCCCCCCCCCCCCACCACCACCACCTTCCCCCGTGAGGTGATGCTGAACTGTGCTAAACAAGTTCTGCTTCACTGGTAAATGATAAAATATAGGAGTTGGAACTCGATTGGCTAAAGTTGACTTTATTTTTGTGCTGCGGTCGTGATGTCATGATAGATGCTGAAAGTGATCTTAAACACCAACAAATAAATAAATCACGGTGCTAGCACATTTCTTTTGGGCCTTGATTTGGAGTTTCCGCTGTTCCACGAAGGAAAGAGCTCGAAAACAGGCCTGGAATATACAAATTGAGGGGAAACATACCAACATAATAATCTGAAAACTGTTGTTTTTGATTGGATTTTGATAGCATTAATTAATTAACCCTTTAAACTCTAGTGGTATCTTCCATGCCATTTCAATGGCAGCAATTAGAATAGTCCATATTCATTATTTGGGGTAGACCAATCAATATTTTCAACGTACAGCCTCAGGGCTGCACGTTGAAAATATTGATGGGTCTACTCCACACATTTACTAAACAGCCACCCTAAAAATGACGTTATGACGTATCATGCTGCTGGTCGGAAAAACGGCCGCTAGGGTTCAAAGGGTTAAACACAGTATAGAAAGACTCCTAACAGAAACATTCATCTGAATAAGAAAATGTGAAAAAGGTGAAATGCATTTTTTAAAAGAGTGTGTGTGTGTGGAGTGGGGGTGGGGGGGGGGGGGGGAGGGGTAATTTCCTTACAAAATTCGATGGACTCTTGTATGTCGCAAATAATGGAATTTTAAATTTTAAGTAGGCCTACACAAAAGAAAATAAGATGTAATTTTAAGAAAGACTCCAAACAGATCCATTATTCTGAATCAGAAAAGGCGAAAGAAGGTGAATTCATTCCAAATTCGAAGAACACTTGTCTCTCGCAGGTTATGGAATTTTAAGTAGACATATGAAAATGTGAAACTAGTTGATCGAAATTCGTAAACTCGTTCAAAAACCTACTTGTGGGAAAGTGAAAAATGGAGTTAACGACCGCCAGGTACCAATCAGGACAAGCGAAAGGGAAATTAATGATGTTGCTTAATAATTATTAATGATTCGCAATTTCGACAGATTTGAGGCGTCTGATTTGATCCTTGCTCTCGACCAAACAGAACAAGAAACAAACTGAGACCATTTTATAAAGTGAAACATGACCTTACACATCCGTGTCAGTGAATTCCGTATTTGTGTTTTCTCACTGGCAAGTCTCCTTTATGAGGTACAGAATCATACTTTGCCCAAACTGCAAACCGAGGAGAGAATTATCATTTTATCACACCGTGTTCAGTGCTCTGATTTCAGGCTGTCTTACAGCCTTGAACTTAAACGGTAAGATGGGTGGATGAACTAGACGTCAACCCTCAAATTTAAAAATGAGACCCCCCTTCTCCTCCCTACTTCCCTCTGCTCATCGTTTTTCCGAGCCTAGTCACCATATCCTCAAAAAGCGGACTTGGAATTTGATGAACTAGACGTCAGCTCTCACATTTAAAAATGAGACTCCTTTCTCCTCTCTCTCTCCCTCTGCTCAACGTTTTTTTCTGAGCCAAGTCACCATATCCTCAATAAAGCGGACTTGGAATTTCCCTGCGTTCAAACACGCGCACCCTGGTCAATTTCAAATTACCTTTTACTGAAATCTGAGATCAGATGAAAGGCAGCGGCTTTCATCTGATGTCGGAGCGCCGTGAAGGATATTATTTATAAGCAATTTTTTTCCATGAAACAATTGCAAAAAATTTATATAAACAGCAAGGAAAAATATGATTTTTGAAAGACCTTTGCTTTTCTAAAAATTGAAAATTCCAATTTTCCAATGAAGAAAATTCAAACTACGACCAAACAGTGCCCGGTGAACTTCAAAGTTAAATATTAGTTTCATTTTAATAATTAGAAGAAAGTCGGTGGTTGAGAGGTAACACGCTGAGCTGCGAGTTGGAAGGTTGTGAGTTCGATCCCGCATAGGGGACATTTTTTTATCTGTAAAGCAAAAATATCACCAAAAAGGGCAAAAAGTTGAAAAATTCGGGTTTTCTGTTTAAGATCTGCCCCACTTTCCTTTGTTCTTGACGTTATCTCCCTTACCTCCTCATCACTTACCTTCCCTTTTGCTGTCTCGTCCCACTTACCTGTCTACTTGCCGTTCCCTCACTTACCTTCCATTTGCTGTCTCGTCACTCACCTTTCACCTTGTCCAACTCACTCATTTTATTACAATGCACCTATTTTTTATGTTTGTTTATGTTTTAACACATCGCTTTTTATTTTAGTTTGGTCATTAAGCTTGTCGCCGCTGGGGTTCGAACCCACGATATCACGCTTTATGCGCCGCACCGAAACCTATCGCGCCATCGCGAACACGATATCTCTTACACGTTTCTACCTATTGGTAACATCCCTGATTCGATCAGATCTTGAGAAATAAAAAGAATAATTCTGTTATATAAAAACAAATACCACAACCATATTACTGATTTATTCATTGATTTGTGATTTTGATGGGGATCGAACTCACGACCTTCTTCGTTACAGCCTGTGCTTTTATAAACTTAGCCGCGAAAAACACATTAAGAGACGTTCGAATGCTTTACCAACGCTGAATTTTATCTATTCTGCATAAACGTTGCTATTGTAAACTTGAAAGAATTGTTTAATTAATGTGACGAAAAGTGAGTTTGATAGTCTGTTAAGGCCTTATAAACTTAAAGAGTAATAGAAAAGCTGAAATTTTCTTTGTTTCATGAAAAAACATATTTTATGCGGCGATTCATATGGGGTTTGATCCCGTGATGAACAGATTGCATCGATTCAACAAGAAAAACTATGTTTTTTTTTCTTATTCATAACTATCGGTTTAACCAGCTGCGCTAATGATACAACGAATGCAGCGTTCTGTATTATCGATAGTGCAGACTGGTTTAAAACCAGTCTGCACTATCATTAGTACAGAACACAACTAATCTACGCTATTATTTTTCAGTTCTAAATTGTTTGGATCAACCAAAGCTTGAATCTGAGACAGTAGACTTTTATTTTGGTGAACTTCAACTGAACATTATCCGAGATATCTGCACTGCCCCAAAAAATTCATTCACTTCTGGGATCTCACGGGAACCGAACCCACAACTCTGGAACGTGCAACTCAACCGACGTTCCGTGATTCGGGACATTCTCAATTTAGTATAGTTGAAAAAAGCACTTCAAAGCCAGCCTATTAGAATCAAGTGGAAATCATTTGGTTTTATAGCGAAAAAATAAATTCTCAGTTGTTACCTTATGTACATTTTTCAGCAGGCGAGATTTGAACCTACAATCTTAGAATTCTGATATTTCAGTTTTTCACTTTGTGTTCAACGACCGTATCCATTGTACCACGGCGAACGTATTAAATTGTTGAACCAATAGGTTATTATGTCAATATTTTGCAAAAAAAAATGTGAATCATCGATGTAATTTTTATTCATTCTGCCAATTTTCAAGATTCACAAGTAGACTGGGGTGAGATTGATGTTTATATATTGTGATGTAGAGGAAAGGAGGACATAACGAATCGGTGCATATGTTGCACGTGGAGACTTTGGTTCTGCGAGAGGAGTTGTAATGGAAAATGTTCATGCACGTGAATTGCATGCTTATTGAAGTTCACGCATGTCTCTCCTAAGAAAATTTGCTTTTGTAACAAGGAAGGACTCCCATTCTTCAGTTTATCTTTAACTTGTGCATTTCATTGGTTGCGGAAAGTTTATGAAAGTAAAGTTTTTTGTGATACAGTTTAGTTTGTTTTGTGTTCTTTCTGGATTAATTTTATTCATTTGATTCGCTGATGGAAATTCAGGATTCATACAAGTAGTTCGATTTTTAACATGATTTATTCATCCCTCTAAAGGCGTTTTATTTTTAGAGCCCTGCGAATCACCCCTTTTCGCTTTGACTCGAATCGAATTGGGTTTTCTATTCAAATTCAAATCGAATCAGGGGCGTCTTGAAGATGACCAACTGGGAGAAGGGGTGTTGTAAACTTGATTTGTTCCGACAGTGATGGCTCAAGTCCCGACTGATAAAATATTCCAACTCCATCAGCAAGGCATGCCTTCGTCGAAGGCATGCCTTGTTGATGGAGTTGGATATTACCCAGGAAGGATTATACTGCTTATTTATGTACAATTTCCACCAGAACTATAGTGTTGTGAGACGTAGAAGATAACTGATGCAAAGCTATATTCCAGTAAAAAGATTAGAAAGTAAACGAATCGTGCAGCCGATTCGAATCGAACCGAATAGCAGCTTCAGATTCCAAATCGAATCGAATCTTAAAACTTCGCAAGATCCTATTTATTTTACCTTTTTAATGTTCATCATTATAATATTTGACATTTATAATACCACAACTCTCTACAAACTATACTGCGGTAAAAGTGGACTGTGAGATATACACATAACAATTCCTCCCGTTTTAGTTAAATCATGCCATGGTCCGCTTTTAGTAAGAAATAACTATTGGGTTTTAGGACATTCACTTGGTTTCCATCAATCACGTCGACGATAATCGAAACGCATAGGAGCTGTTACTAGCACCCACGTGTGTGTATTGTGTCTGTGGGATGGGGAGGAGAGGGTATGATTAAGCTCTAGATAAAAATGTCACCGTCACGGTCATCAAATTTGGTGCAGGTGTTGTACTTGGTAACTTCTGAACAGGTATTGTTTTGAGATGTTAAATTCCAATGTCACGGGGTGACACTGAAATTAATTAAAATACATGTTCGGTGTCTAGCCAGTTAGATCTGTGCCCTCGAGAGCCCCCGACTTTAACATTATTTTGAGGGTCCTCGAAACAATATTTGCCTTTGGAGGTCAAGGCCACTCGATCAAAAACTTCAAGATGTGCTCTCAGAGTCGCCGACATGCATCTTGGTCGGGTGCTCACTACCTGATACCTCTTCTGTGGATACGACCACGATTAAAGTGACATCTGCGGCACACTAAAATTCACGTCGTTTCTTGATTAAAACTACTAAGTTTCTACGTTTTTATCACTAGATTCCCATCTGATGCTTTTTAGAGAGATGAGTGAAAACCTTTTTGCATCGTTATATGTGTCCAGAAGAATGCATATTGCTTTTCAAATTGTAGAATTACCCAAAACAAGATGGCCCTTTACCGTTTCAGTATCATCGGACACAAACATTTAAGGTTTTGTGATACATTTCACATTTTCAGTATCCGATATTCAAACCGTAAAGTTCTTCAGATTTGGGGAGCCTGACCCATGTTCTCCCACCGCATCATACATTTATCCGACGGTTCTTACGTTCACACACCTCTGCCTTCTGGGGATCCTTTTAGACAAGAAGCCCTCAATCTCAAAAATCATCTACAATAATGGTATTGTCATGGTAACTGTCTTGGGAAACTGCTCATTTTCAGTTGCAGTGGTTATATCTAGAACATTTCCAACTTAAAATCACCAAAATATCATCATCTATCTGTGACAGGTATTTGTTAAAGTTGAGATCGTTGAACATGCGAATTCTTGGGCAAATGGTCCCGACGGAATAGTTATTCTTGTGGTGTGATGGCGGTTGTAGTGCTAGGGGTGTATGCCCCGTTGTTATTGTACAAACACCGTTTAATGAAAAGAAAATTAACCCATCGACATGCCGTGAGACTCCCCTTCATCCCAACTCAACACTCGGAAAAAAGTATATTTATATGACCCAGCACCTATTTTTTCGTTGTATTCCTAGAATAAAAAATCCTGTTTCTATAGGCAGTCAGGATTTGACTAGAATCCTCTATCACAGGGTGTTATTTAACAATTATCTCGAAGATTAACTCGACATATCACAGCGCAGCAACTGTTTTGAAGCCATAAAGGCTAGCAGGGAAGTCTTGTAGATCTAAAGGTTTATATTTAAATTATAATGTCAAAGAAGAATGGTATCATTCCAAATCAGATACAGTTTAACCACAAACGTTTGATACCCTTTTTTCATCAATCGCCAAAACCCAGGGTCATTTCTTGGGAAGGAATTGAGAAACATTCTGGATTCAGGGTGTCGTTGGCGCAAGAATGTTATGTTTTTCTGGGATTTGTTTATGTGAGATTTATTTTATAATGACCATTTTTCTTGTCAGTTGTAAACTTGAGTTTCAATCTTTGATATCAAATTAGTCGTATTATAATCTCAAACTTTTAAAACAATTAAAACTAAGTTCGTCACTTCATCGTTTGAGAACATCAAGGAGCCATCTGCAGTGCTAAGGCACTGCAGATGGCACCTTGATGTTCTCAAGCTACGACTTGTCAATTTAGGCGAACAATTCTATCTATCACAGTGTTTACGACTGCCAAAAACTATATTCTTGTCATTTGTGGATAGTTGATGTCCCATCCATCATTTCTTATATGTCACCGTGAGAAATAACTCCAATATCTGATATGAGTGCACCACTGGAAAGCCTTGACAAAATTGTAATGGAAGTAAATTTGAAAACAAAGATAAATCTCTTCCATCGCATTCAACTGTCCTTGTTTTATAAAATTTTACAATAATTATTGAGGGAAATTGATTTTATTCACCAGTAAAGTGTTTGGTCAAAATGTATTGGATAGTGCTTGCAGGCAATAAATTTCAAACCGACTAGATGTTGTCGTTTCAGAATGATTGTGGGAGTATTTCCAAAACGTTGACTCCTTTATCGCAGTATGAGCATACTTAATGATACTTTTAGCTCAGGTCTCATAATGTCACTTTGATCAAACGCTTATTTGGCAATGATTCTAATATTGGCCTTGAATTAATGGATTAGACTTTAAGACTATTATGTTATATTTTCAGTTGTGTTTTCAAAAATCCACACCCACACACATCCACATACCCCACACACATCCACATACCCCCCACATACATCCACATATCCTTCGGCCGACATACGCCATCCCTGACAAATATTCCCACACGCACATGTTGCAGTTGCAAAGCATATTTTGTGGAAGAAATGACGAAACGGGAAAATAAGATCGTTAATAGGGGTACCCTTGAAGAATATTTTTCTTCATTTAAAAGAAAGGCGTTTGTGTTACGAAATTTTCAATCGACGTTTGGAAATTCAAAAGTGCCTTCAAAGTCCTATAGTTTGAGAAAACCCTGCCATTAATATTACTGTCACTTTCCCTGTAACTGAAGCGTTTATGGCCTAGTGGTTGCGATTTGTACTGTTGATCTCAGGATTGTGAGTTCAATTCCTTGTAGTAATGATTTTTTTCATGTCCGCAAAGCAAAAAGAACCCACTATTCGATGCAACTTTACGGTGATTATTCATTCTAAGTGAGATGGTGATAAGGAAAAGACGCTGGCCTCGGGGTTACGCACAAGACTTCTGAGCGCAAGGTTGTGAGTTCAAGCCCCCAAAGAGAATGACTTTTTCATGTCTGTGAAATATAAACATATGTGTTCCTGATGCAATATAAAGATAAATATCAGTTATCAGAAAAGCAATAACAGGATTGTGATGGTCCGTTGGTAACGCGTTGTGCTGCTGATCACAAGGTTGAGAGTTCGAATCCCCAAAGAGAAACAAATGTTTTCATGTTTGAACCAAATTCAACCAACGAACAGTTAAATAGGAAATCTGACTAGATTATTGTGGGGATCCCGTGGCTGAGTGGTAT
Source organism: Pictodentalium vernedei (assembly GCA_031216915.1). Lineage (NCBI taxonomy): Eukaryota > Metazoa > Mollusca > Scaphopoda > Dentaliida > Dentaliidae > Pictodentalium > Pictodentalium vernedei. Next base: position 64,626,801 of record CM062290.1, on the reverse strand, counting down.
CGTGGTGGACTGTGGACTGGAAGGTTGTGAGTAGTTGTGGGTTCGAGACCGGGAGCCTCCAGAGGTAATGAGAGCGAAACACCGAAATGAATCAGCTGGTACTGGCTAAGAGCGAAACCTAGAAAAGAAACAGATGGTTGAAGAATGAGGGGGAAGAATGTTTTCATTTCAAAATCTACACTAGTAACTTTTAGCTACTTAAAATTGGAAAAACATTTTTTTTAAAACACATTGTTGATTTTCAGTCCTCGACATCGAGTGACGTTTTGTCGTTTCATTACAATATCACAGTTTTTATATTCTGTATTTGGATTATTGTTTAATTTTTTGGTTTAGTTTATTATTTCAGTTTGCCCCTGATGGGATTCGAACCCAATCTGTCAGGTTTAGAAGCCGCGTCGTTACCTATCGCGCCACCGAAGAACTGCGAACTACTGTATGCATTATCATTAAGTATTCTCATTTCAACACCGCAATATGATGAGACGGCCTCAAATAAATGAAATTACTGTTAGTATTTTGTTTATTAGTTCTATTTGCCTCCCGTGGGATTCGAACCCACTCCGCTAGGTTTGTAAACCGCGTCGCTACCTATCGCGCCACCGAGGCGCTGTAATGATGTGTATGCTTTATCATTAAATATTCTCAGTTCAACACCGCAATATGATGAGATGACCTCAAATAAAAGAAATTGCTTTTAATATTTACTAAACAAAATCGGACTTTTATTGTTGTTTTAATATACGGTTTACATGTAGGCATCAGGTGGATGCAGACATTCTACCTCGTTGATCGATTGTCTATGCGAAATCTACGAACTGCCACGAACACGTTAATCGGTCTCACAGTTAGACTTTTTCAAATTCAGAACTTGTCAAATACAACTCAACTGAATAGAGCCGATGTTGAATAAACAGGGAGTATCATTATTTGACACAGTTCTGTTCTGTAATTATCTCAAATATTATTAAACGAATGGAGTTTTGAAACGAGAGACAACTTTGCCCCCGATTAAAAGTCTTCCACTCAAATAGGATTTTGGGGGTTTGAACCCATGACCACAAGATGTATTAAATATAATAATGTAAACATACGCCTATACCATCTGAGCTACAAGGACGAGGCTATCCAGTTACTGAAAATGTGTCTTCGTTATTCGCCCATTGAGTGCAATAAGGCACCATCTGCGATGCTTTGGCATCACAGATGGTGTGTTGTTGCATTCAAGGGACGATGTAATTAGTTGCAACAGTCATTGAAAGCAGTTTGTTGGACTTTTACACAATGAAACCTCAAATTAATAGCTCAACACAGTCACAGAAAATGTTCAGGTTTTCTGTCTCCGTTTATTGATATTAAATTGAGCTCTCATTGTTCAACCTGACAATGAATGTGTTGTGTATATCAATATATAAGCACGACGCATTCATCATATAACTTACACCTGTCCATGGCGTTTGGTTTGGAATCCACGTTGCGATACTAAGCCTGACACAGCGAGCCAGTTTACTTTTGCACATTCGCAAACACCGTTACTTTAACTCAAGTATTTTACGATTCCAAGGATATTCGTAATGCACAAACTCGATTATAAAACGGGAAAGTCCAAACAAGAAAGGGAAGTGTATTTATTCAACTTCAACCAATATTAAGTTGTTCGGAATGTTGAAAGAGCAATTGGGGTTGGAAACCTTGAACTTTGTCAGAAACACGCTTTTATCAATTTAGCCACCGGGAACAAACTAAGTGAAGTCTAATTGCTGTGACAACTCTGCTGCTGCTTTCTATATTCTGTAACAACTTCACACTCGACATTGACAGCTGCTGTAAGACGAATGAATAATTAAAGTACTACATAATGAATGGCAAATTAGCTTGAATGTTGGTGATAGGTTATTTTCGATGTCGTCAAAAGTCTAAACAAAATAATAATTTGTCACATTTTTGCTGCCCATCCGCATTTATGAACAATGCTTCGCAGTTTTCAGCATCAAAGAATGATAAATTATGACACATTTTGTAGATATTTTACGCCATCTAAAATAACATGTCACCTATTGTCAAGCTAAATTTCCCATTAATCATATAGCACCTTAATGGTCGTAACATATCAGTTTGGAGTTTCTTATGGCTTGTTCAAGTAATTACACATTGAAACCCACACGAACAGCGTTTTTCTGCTTTTTAATGAAAAACGGATTTTGGTCACAGATTCTTCCGGGGCTTGAACTCACAACTACAGAAGCAAGGTAGTCAAGCAAAAACGTTGCATTCGTACCCGACGCGCTATCAACACAACCCCGAAAAACAATTATTTTTAAAGGGCCCGAAAAACTATTTATACAGTTGTAATGTTGTGGCTTGAAAACTGGAGAATCTCTGAACAATGGCGGTTTCTTAGCGACTTGCCACTCAAAAAAAAAAAAAAAACAACAACAAAGTGAATGAACTGAAATGCATGCTTTACATTGTCACTAGCTGTGGCTTGTGTAAATTACAAATCAACACATAAAATGAAATTAACTTGACTATTTTCAGGCAACTTTTATTTAATTAATTCAATTTTATTCAAGCAAAAAAAAACTGAAAAAAGTCGGTATGATATAGCCGTGGCGTTGCTGTTCCGTATGTCGGTACGTACGCACATGCGTCTGTAGACGGTGTTTGTTTCCGCTCTCTGATAGAAGTTCCACTTGGCATATCGAAACCAAATTTGACATATGGGTTGGGTATAATGAGAGGAAAAAATTACTTGAGGAGTCATTGCGCAAAAGATCAAGGTCACATTGACCTTTAACATACAATTTCCCCAGATTAGCTCTCTGCAGTTCCAAGGGACCGATTGAAGCCAATCTTGACATGTGGATTGTGTATATTGAGAGGAAGAGCTCTACAATATCACTATGGAATCATTGCACCTATGATCAAGGTGACAGTAACCTTTCACTTACAAATTTGTCTGGTTTTCGTTCTCTAATTCAAGTTCTGATGAGCCGAGTTAAACCAAACTTGTAGGTTAAATATAACGAAAGAAAGCACTTTGTGGATTGTGTGGTTCTTGCGCCAAAGGTCAAGACCACAGACTGACAGTGACTTTTACCTAACAAATTGTCCTGCTTCCACTATTCTCTGATTAAAGTTCCATTGGAAAGATCGAATTCAAACTTAACACGTGGGTTGAGTATGATAAGAGGAAGGACCCTATTTATTTTACGGTCACTGTGCTGAAGGACGAGGTCATATTGACCTTTAACTTGCAAATATTCCTGGAATCTACCCTCGTTGCTGTATCAGAGCGTTTTTTCGGGGGGGGGGGGGGGATTAGCCACCTTTAGTGGCCGGCTCTAGTTTCCATTTTAGATAGAGAACGGTGAAGTATAAACATTTGTATGTTTATCATTGATTGATAGAACAAAGGCCGGTGTGAGCAACAAAGAACCTGCGCCTTGTAACGCATCGGGGGGGGGGGGGGGGGGGGGGGGACTCTAGCTTGGTTTATATCGGCTAAGATTGGCTTCATTTGAGCAGAGTTTTAAGTCATAGTTGCCGAGCTTGATAATAGACAATTCTGGGAAAGACAGATAATTTCGTGGATTTATTTCATTGTGTCGATCATGCGCTTAACACACTGTTGGAAAGGGCTCCGACCATCGACTGTACTATCGGAGTACACGACGATAATTGATTGTCTGTTCATTGCATGTTTTTACTACAATTTTATTATTGATGACCAAGACATTTGGAACTAAAAAACAACATCGCAGTTCATTTAAAAGCAGTTCTATAATAAAACTTTGTACAAATTTTTAACATATATATCAAGGGGAGGCCACCAACAATTTGAAAGACGTGACGTGGGGGTGGGTGGGTCTCTTGAGTGCGCCAAAATGTGCATTTCCAACTTGTGCAATTTTTTGAATTTTTAAAAAATATATCAATATATCAGCTAATATATACCATCATTTGTGTTTCAAACCTTAAAGATGATGTTGTACATCCCACTCGTAACATAAATACAACATCAGGAGGCTTTATATGCGAGAATATTGGGCTTAAACTGGGAAAATGTCACACGTTCGTAGGGGGTGGGTGTCTTGTTCGAAAAGTAGAAAATGTGCAGACAATATTTTGGGAACAATTCAAATGAAAATTTGTTCCCGTATATGTACACCTGCTCCGGCCAAGCCTGATAATGAACAGCTTGTCATTTGTAGATTGGGGCCCACAGCAGCCCACAGAGGTTTAAATTTGTGGGACCAGTTTAACCCTTTACCTAACATGAAAAGCAGACGACACTTGCCAAAAAATGACTGAATAACTAATCTTTTTCATTTTTTGTCTCAAAAACATAGGTTATGACCCCTTATTGGAACGAGCTCGACGAGCTCGTTCCAATGAGGGGGCATAACCTATGTTTTTGAGACAAAAAATGAAAAAATAATAAAAATTAATTGGCGATTTTTGAGAATAGCGCTGGCCGGTTTTGGCCGTTACTTTGGGTAAAGGGTTAAGAACATTATGAAAACCCCCTAAAGACAGCTGTGCCTAGTAAGTTTATAAGTTTATTTTGGATTTTAATGGGAGATTGGGGGTGGGTGTCTGAGAACGGTAGTAGAAAATTTGCACGTAGTGGGTGGGTGGGTGTGAAAAGGAGCCGAATAAAAAATAGGACTTCACGTCTTACAAATGTTTAGTGCCCCCCCCCCCCCCAGCTTGTATATATAATAAATAATAAATATATGATCCACACCAACAATTGATCACACCCCTCAAGCATTCACACACTGGCACATGTTCCCAACCCCCTGAAAGTTGAGCTGACGTGTAAACCCAACAATCAATAGAACCCTCCCAATATAAAAAGTGCAACGTGATAAAATACTGGAAATACGAGAATTAATAAGATTGATAGAAATTCTTCAAACCATAAATGAAGAATCTAGCACACATATGGAACAACAATACACAAAAAATTAAAACATCGGCACATTTTATATTGAAAATAATCAAAGTAAGGCCCCGAGGCAAACATCTATACTTAAACGTAAAATAAATGATGAGTCTATTGTATACTTCCTAAGCTTACTAGAAGAGAGTGATTTGGAATCTGTACTTGAAATAAATTGTCCAAATACATCTTATGAAAAATTTATCGACATTTACTCAAACGCTTTTGAGTTAGCATTTCCACTTTCTGAAGGGCATCTGAACAAAAAGTTTATCAAGCGTCAACCATGGATGACTAAAGGCCTCATAATTTCTTCAAATAACAAAACCAAATTTTACAATAAAAAATTACAAAATCCAAATCAAAAGAACATAGCCAATTATAAAAATTATTGCAAAATTTTTAATAGGATTAAAAAACAAAGTAAAGCTATGTACTTTAAAAACATTTTAATAGAAAATCAAAACGATCTACGGAAAACTTGGAAAATACTAAATGAAGCCATAAAGAAACATACAACGGAAGCTAAATTGCCATCTTCTCTTGTCCAACATAATATCGAAATTAAAGATCCACGGGAAATTGCACAAAAATTCAACAACCTCCTTGTAAATATAGGAAACATTACACGATCCAAAATACCTCATATATCAAAGACATATAATGAATTTATGAATAACAATCACCCAAATAATTTTTATATTAGCCCCACTACTCATCTAGAAGTCAGTAGTGTCATCACAGCAATGAAATCAAAAACTAGCAAAGACTACAACAACTTCACATCACAAGTACTGAAGCACAGTACTGATTTAGTTGCGAGACCACTCGCGCATATTATCAACATTTCATTCGAACAAGGTGTTGTACCAGACAGTATGAAAATCGCACGAGTAATACCGATATTCAAAACAGGTGACGATAGAAATTTTAACAATTATAGACCTATAAGCATACTGCCCGTCTTTTCTAAGGTCATGGAAAAAATAATGTATAACAGGCTGACAAATTTCTTAAACACTTTTAATATCTTAAATCCGCTTCAATACGGTTTCGGAAAAAATCACTCCACAATACATCCTGTAATGCATCTTTTGAAACACATAGCAGTCGAAAATAACAAAGCGAGTAAGGATATCACCATAGCAATCTTTCTTGATCTTTCAAAAGCTTTCGACTCGATAAACCACGATATTTTGATACGAAAACTTGAATATTATGGTATTAGAGGTATTGGAAATAAATGGTTCCAAAGTTATCTTTCTAATCGAACACAGTATGTTACGTATAATACAGAACAATCAACCTCTTCACATACTACGTGTGGTGTGCCTCAGGGTTCCATTCTCGGTCCAATATTGTTTTTAATATATATTAATGATATCCGGTCTGCTACTACAATTAATCTTTTGTCCTTTGCAGATGATACAACTGCATACGTATCGGACGCTGACGTAAACCGTCTAACATCATATGTAAACAAAGAACTTGAAAAGATATCCGATTGGTGTTCAGCAAACCAGCTGCTCCTAAATTCCCCAAAAACAAAGTATATTTTAATCAATCCTAGTTGTAGAAAAAAATATTTCTTAATCGACCCATTGTCATAAACAACGTAAAATTAAATAGAGTAGGAACACATGTATGTGACAGATATACTAAATTCTTAGGTCTTAACATAGACGATCGTCTTTCCTTTAAGTCCCATATTTCCCAACTATGCTCAAAGATAGCTTGTGCTAATTACGCCTTAAATAAGGTCAAGACACAATTACCCCACAGTTCAATGAAAATGCTTTATTACTCCCTAATTCACAGTCATCTCGTTTATGGTATACAGGCCTGGGGCAGTTCAAAAGCAGTTACAAAACTCTTCTTGATGCAAAAACGGTCTATTAGTATCATCAATAACAGCCGTCACAACTCCCATACGGCCCCCTTCTTCCTGAAAGACAAAATATTAAAAGTAACAGACTTATTCAGAATACATGCACTACTTTTCCCGTTTGATTGGCAGAACGGGCGCCTTCCCCAGTCCCTTGATTCATTATTCTCCACTAATAACCAACGTCGTCAAACCAGAAACACAGCTGCCTTACTGCAGCTCAGAAGTAGAACCAAGTCTTTAGATCACCTACCAGAATTTTATTTTCCGAAACTTTGGAACGAGTTGGAACCAGGTCTGCGTAACATGCAAAACCGAACTACGTTTAAAAAAGCTATCGTTGCGAAAATATTCAGTACTTACTGGAGCCATGTTGAGTGCAATAACCCATACTGTCCGGAGTGTAGCTCCTGACTGTCCCATTCATATACGCTTACATACACGGATAGTTTATGCATGCGTATGTATGTATATCCACATAAGTGTATGTGAGTGTATTTGTGTGTGTGTTCTATCTTCCTACATCACGCGGTAGATGTCTGTTTCGACCAGCTCGTCGCGAAACAACTCTTTTCTCTCCATGTCTCTCAGCTTCACTCCCTTCACAATGTTACCTTAGATTGGGAACCACAGATGTAATCAACTACAGGGTTTAGTGAACTTCTGTTAGTTACATGGCCTCACTGGGAAACAAACAGTTGGAGAGGGGAGATGCTTTTTCCATCTGATCAACCTCCGATTCCCGCTGTGCAAAATAATTTTGCATTTGCTTATTTTTATACATAATTTATGACTAATTACAGATTTCCTATCCTGACGTCAATCATAAGAAGCAGTCTGAAACGGTGTTGTTTCTTGGCGGATATCAGGTAGACAGCCAATCTGGCTATGACATCCCCCGACAGTATGCATATCAGTTGCCGTCTTCTGTACAGAATTACTTAGTTATTAATTATTGCTTGTAACATAATGCTGTATAGTCTGCTGATGTATCTATTTATGCATACTGTCGAATAAATTATCTATCTATCTATCTATCGGTTCATTATATCCGCTGCATTTCAGCAACACCTGCCAAGAATCTAGCACATGTATGGAACAACAATACTCTAAAATTTAAAACATCTGTACATTATATCCGCTGCATTTCAGCAACACCTGCCAAGAATCTAGCACACGTATGGAACAACAATACTCTAAAATTTCAAACATCGGTACATTATATCCGCTGCATTTCAGCAACACCTGCCAAGAATCTAGCACACGTATGGAACAACAATACTCTAAAATTTAAAACATCGGTACATTATATCCGCTGCATTTCAGTAGCACCTGCCAAGAATCTAGCACACGGATGGAACAACAATACTCAAAAATTTAAAACATCGGTACATTATATCCGCTGCATTTCAGCAACACCTGCCAAGAATCTAGCTCACGTATGGAACAACAATACTCGAAAATTTAAAACATCGGCACGTTATATCCGCTGCATTTCAGAAACACCTGCCAAATGATTGGGTGTAGACTGAACCCAACCCGAAAAATTTCCGTATGACATTTGAGCAACACCGTTTAAAGACTGGTACAGACTGATGGAACCCAATCCCTAATAAATCCCACTGCATTCCAGCAACACCCGTCTAAAGAATGAGTGTAAACTGAATCCCACCAAAGCCAATTAAGTTTTCACTAAAAGCATATCAAGCCAAAAATTACATATTCAAACAAAAACTGTATATTTTTAAGTGTTATCTCTAATTGTAACAATTATATATTATAATATTAGAAAATACTGGTACAAAGTATATTTCAGCAAATACCCTTGGTATAACTTTTGAATTTAGAAATAAAAGTTTCTGTGGCTCTAGAATAGGGGCCAAAATATACTAGGGTGTTTGACTTATGTCGTTTTGTTAATTTAAAAGTAAAGAGATATTGCCTCCCTTTGTGAAGCACATTTGTCCACAAGTTGTTCTTGTGAAATATTATTTTATTATCAGCTCTGGTACGAATACAGAAGCAGACTTCCAGGAACCAGTGGTGCCTGCTGTCAACCATCTGAGTTGATTGCATACATCTTTCGTGTCCTATACCTCCCAACTTTCTTTTTAATGTATAATATGTGTATATTTAAGGGGCTATATAAGTAATGGAATTTTGTTTATTTTGAAATTCTCACCTCTCATATTCCTTAAATTCAGATTAAGTATACACAAATTACACATCGAAATGAAGGTTGGGATGCATAGAACACGACACACATATGTAATCAACTCATAGAGTTGACAACAGGCACCGCTGGTTCCTGGAAGTCTGCTATCGTATTCGTACCAGAACAGATAATAAAATAATATTTCACACGAACAACTCGTGGCCGAATGTGCTTTAGATATTCAATAACAAAGCTAGGCATTCAAAACACTTTCGAGTGGAGCTACAGGACTGTATTTTGGAAAAGGACAACACTGTCTGCATTTTTTATTGAAGATGGTTTCCATGTTCGACAGACATGTGCAAATCACTCGATACCACGAATTCCCATCGAAAAACAAAATCGTAATTCTCAGAAATTTCAACAGGTATCATGATACCTTGCATTGAATATGGCAACTGTGCCATTGCTATCTAATAACAGTATACTCTATGAAGGCGATCTTTTTCATTATTTAATTTTAGACGGGGTTGGTTTTACATGCTTTTTCTGTCTGATGACGTCGATCGGAAATCGAAAGTATACTCATACGTAAACAAAAGCAAAGGCTTTTGAATTTTCCCCATGCAGCTCTGTCGCCGTGTATTGAAGAATTTTGATCCCTAGCTTTGTTCTTGGATATGTAAAGCACATTTGGCCACGAGTTGTTTTCGTGAAATACTATTAAATTATCAGTTCTGGTGCGAATAGGGCAGCAGACTTCCAGGAACCAGTGGTGCCAACTGTCAACTCTATGAGCTGATTACACATGTGTGTCGTGTTCTATACATCTCAACCTTTATTTTGATGTACATTTTGTGTATATTTAATTTGAAATGAAGGAATATCAGAGGTGAGATATATCAAAATAAATAAAGTTTCATTACTTATATAGGCCTTCAATTTGAATTTAAGGAATATCAGAGGTGGGAATTTCAAAATAAACAAAATTCTATTACTTATATAGCAGCTTAAAGGTCTATTTTTACAGGTTTAGAAAAATTCCAGTAATATCACTTCTCCTTGTGTCTTTCAGTTTCATAGCAAGGCAAGTGACAGAAGAGAAAGATAGGAGAAAATATGCGTTATGAATTAAGATTAATTTCGAAAAGAACCCCACAGAGGTTCGAAGCACCAACCACGAGATCTCACCCATTTGTGGATACATTACAACAAACGAAACTAAACATCACAATGAAGGTTGAGATATATTGAACACGAAACACATATGTAATCAACTCATAGAGTTGACAGCAGGCACCCGCGGTTCCCGGAAGTCTGCTACCGTATTCGTACCAGAACTGATAATAAAATAATATTTCCTGAGAACAACTTGTAGCCGAATGTGCTTCACATATCCAAGAACAAAGCTAGCCGTTAAAAACTCTGCAGACCCTGTGCGAAAATTTACAGCTCTGTTTTATCATTAATTCTGAAAATTAAAAGTTCTGCACAATAATGAGAATAACTGCCTCGACAAAATGCTCTTTAAAAGTGAGATTTTCAAATATTTGAATTATAAAATAATTGTTTGAAGGCCTCAGCATATCTTATGTATGATACTGAATGCAACTGCACTAAGAGTGCATCCTAAACTAGGAATAAACAGAAATTCATCACGACAATTTTCGTCACATCCTTTTGTTTACAATCCTCTTGAAGGGACGAACCTTTGGTCGTTGAGTGGACATTTGAGGCACCCAACAAGTGGACGCTGAGAATCCAGCACCCCGCGTCACGGGTCCCCTCTTCTCCGGATGAGGGAATTGCGGCATCCGCTCAGAGTTCACAGCTTTTTTTGTTATTACGACTTCGAGAACAGAAACAAAAAGCAACACAAGTACAAATCTTCCGTTAGAATGTAATGTAGTTTCATTCTTTGCTCGACCTTTGCTCCCCAGCAGCACAGGCAGGGTTGGATTGGTTGAAGACATGCGCATTATCGACAAGCAGTACGCCCGAGTACACGGCGTCATCGTGCCCACATGTGGCCAGCCGGGGTTAAGTGCCTTGCCCAAGGACACTACGCGGGAGTCTGAATCGACCGCTCAGACGAGAACAGAAAGAAAAAGCAACACAAGTACAAATCTTCCGTTAGAATGTAATGCAGTTTCATTCTTTGCTTGACCTTTGCTCACCAGTAGCACAGGCAGGGTTGGATTGGTTGAAGACATGCGCACTATCGACAAACAGTACGCCCGAGTACACGGCGTCATCGTGCCCACATGTGGCCAGCCGGGGTTAAGTGCCTTGTCCAAGGACACTACGCGGGAGTCTGAATCGATCGCTCAGACGAGAACAGAAAGAAAAAGCAACACAAGTACAAATCTTCCGTTAGAATGTAATGCAGTTTCATTCTTTGCTTGACCTTTTCTCCCCAGTAGCACAGGCAGGGTTGGATTGGTTGAAGACATGCGCACTATCGACAAACAGTACGCCCGAGTATACGGCGTCATCGTGCCCACATGTGGCCAGCCGGGGTTAACTACCTTGCCCAAGGACACTATGCGGTGTCTGAATCGACCGCTCAGACGGTCACCATCCGAGGACTAACCGGGCTCGACGTTGCTTGATTTCGGTGATCTGACGAGAAGCGGCTACAACAACACCACCGCGCGCCCCTTTTCTCGATTACGATCGCGGCTAAATACATGTAGTAAGAAAAACAATGAGTGTATAGCTGTATTTATTAGACGCTGAATGGCCGATTATCGAAGAAATTGCGTAAAGATAGAAATCGTATCCCCAACTGTGAAAATATAGAAATTTTCACTTTCACGGTATCAATCAAACTGGCGGCTTTCAAAGCATCACTTCAATGCGAATACGAGCCAAATTATCACTGAAAATGATTAATATGTTCTAAAAACATTTAATGAAATGTAAATTTAGGGTTTTTGAGTGGATGCCGATCATTTCCAGCAATAATTCAACACGCATTCACCTTGAATTGATACATGAAACCCGCTAGTCCAAACATGGCCTGAAAGTCGGTAATATATATAAGTTTTTGGTTTGGTACGTCCTTTGAAAGGACGTACCAAGCCAAAAACTTATATTACGGACTTTCAGACCATGTTTGGACTAGAAAACCGGCTGCTGAATCATATTGCAAGACGCCATCTATTCCAAGTATCAATCAAATCACTTCCACGTTTCAGAGATTCAATACGCTGTTTACTCTCATGCACCACTAAAGGGTTGAAACGAGTGGAATTATATTCTCATAAAAAGCGTATAAAAATAAAAAGAAAATCTAGTGTTTTTGAGTGGATACCGAAAATCATCTCAATTGTGACCGAGACAAATGGTGATTTTCACTCGCGAAAAATAAAAACTTGTCTCGGTCACTCATGAGATAATTTTCAGTGTCCACACGAGATGTCCTTTATGTATCCATAATAGTTTACAAACTGCCAGGTCTAAAGCAATATTGTTGCGTGTGCTTTACCGTTCTACCCTCATCGTTCGCCTAACACATTAACCTCTCCAACAATGGACAGAGCATTTGTACTGACTTATTATCTATTTTGAAACATCACAGGCTGGGATTCGGATTCTGTAGCTCCAGAAGAGTTTTGCTTTGCAAATAGATTTTTTTGGAGTGATATTTATCCAGCTATCTTATATACGTTTCTCCACTGATTAAAGAGCATACACGTGTTCCCATTAATTATACGTTAAAGATCAAAGAATTATCATGCACGTATCTAGGATGAAACTTTTTACTAATTGTATTAATGTTTTTACAATCCGCTAATTTTTTTTAGCAGCATCCACGCAGTATACATTTTTAACTAGCATAAACGAATATCATGAGATCAATTACAAACCCTAGTCTCTTTGATGATGGGTTTCATAATACAAATACTTTGACAATAGATTAATCTTCAGCCTGTAATTTATCTATTTATCTATTTTAACGTGCCACCTTTGTATTTTGAAAACACATATTTGTCTGCATTTGGATTTCTAGACAACCCATAGAGGCTCATTTTATGGATTCGTTCAGGTTTTCTTAACTCTTTCAGCTCTGCGCTCATGGATGAGATCGTCACCGGGATACAATATTTTACATTTGGCCGAATATATCCTGCATTTTGAAAGGTCCAATAAATAAACAGCATGCCACGGTGGGGGAATGCGTTCCTCAATACGGCACGAGGGCCATCGTGGAAGGGCAGAACGAGAGGCTGTAATACTCGATCTATCCTTTCGCGATGACATGAGTAACGCATTCCCACAATCGTGGAATTCTGTTTATTACATGCCCCTGTGGCATAGAGTACATTACTTTAGAAATTCGGCATTATTTGTAGAATAGCTCTGCTTCAAATAATAAACAAAAACGAAACTCAAGTGTGACTGACAAATGCGCGTGACAGAGTGATATGTAAACAGAAAAATATAAATGAAAATTGTATCTAAATAGGTTATTTGTTCGTATTTGTAGGAAATTAGCTGCCGTAATCTGAGAGATATTCGCTTCAAATCGAGTGTTATAAAATCACTCCCCGTTTATAGAACAATTTTGTTAATTTTAGTGGATTTGAACAAAAATATTTTCCAATTCGTACCCTGATTTCCAATGTGTTCTATGTGCCTACTGGCACACAGAACTCATTTGAACCCAGGGGACGAATTGGCATCCTATGTATCGGTTTTCAGCGAAGCTTACGAATTCATTATAAGTCAGAATGTGACGCTTTGATTGGCCGATTTCTAAAATGTAGTTCTTTTGATGGATTCATGATGTCAGGTGGAAAAATAGTCCGCCAACGGAAATCCATATGGAACACGTGTTCAATATGAATTTGTAAATAAGGAACTGAGGAAAAGTAATAGGCGTGTAACAAAAGTAAATCCTCTAAGGCTATAGATCTGTGGGAGACGGATAAAATGTATAACGAATCTCTTGTATTTTTAAATGAAAAGCTTCTTTCCAAATGCAAACGTTGGTGCTACGTTTTTGTTGATGTGCTAAGTTTATTAAATTTTCTCAAACATGTTGAAATTATCTGCAGTTAGTTATGTTTGGCATTTATTTTGTATTTTCTTTAAACTAAAAAGTTATATGGCAATTGTTTTTATACACAACATAGTTTAGGGCTCTTTATATTTCCGAGGTATTTGTTGAAGAATTTAATTATATAAAATATACTGCCCCACGACTGGGCATTTTACGAATAGCAAGACAAAGTTAGTTACTTGCTTGTCATTGGTTCAATCTTCTGGCAAATGTTAAACGATCGACTCGTTTAATTGTCAGACCAGTCCTGGCTCTAGGATTGTTAGTTTTGAGTTTATGGATTCAGTGGGAGCGCTGTGGATCAGTAGGTAGAGATGGACGCTGCAAGCCAAGAGATCCTGAGTTCGAATCCCACCTGCGACAGCCGCGCTGTGTCCTTGGGCAAGACACTCTATCCTCATTGCTCACGTGGTGGCACGGTGGCGTTGTGTACGATGGTGCACTTGTGTGGAGTTGGGACGTCTCACAGTTGTCCTCGGTGGTTCTCTCCGGCTTCGAACAACTGTCAGACACGAGGCTGTTGATCCTGTCGTTCAACCCCAATAAACAAATATCGATTCAGTAGAACATTTTCTTCACTCACTCCAAGACATAAGTCACTAAAATGTTGTGTCGTTCCTTCCCCCTTCTCTTGCAATGTAAGTCGTATAGCACGTATGAATCGACTCTTATTAGCCGGACTTTTGCCGGTGCATCTAGTGTTAAATTCCCATAAGAACCGGACTTTTGCTGGTGCAACCTTTGCCGGTGCAAAATGTCGGCACCATCCAGCTAGATCCGGCAATGGTGTACCTGCTGCATATATAGTATGCTATTGTATATATAGAGATATATGTATGCGTGGGGCAACGGGTATAGAGTATGGGTACGTGATGGAAAATGGAAGGAGAACATGAGATTTTTTGGAAGGTTTTCTCCGCGAAACTGTTGACGTTGTTAGTGACGTCGTGATGTCATGATGCTCACGCGACGTCATAGAGATGTTGACCACTCTTGTTTTCCACTGTACAATCTGGTTTAACGTTGTTCGGGTTGGGGGTGTCGGACTTCTCGTAAAGTGATATGGTAGTGGTGGTGTATATCCATGTAGGTATACTATTAGCCCCTGTGTCTTTATATTATCCTGTCTTCTGCTTTTGCTAGGTAAAGCGGTATTGTGGGGATGGGGTCATGTATGGTCGGTCAGTGCGGTATTGCCAGATAGTCCTTGGTGGTTTATATTGGAAGCATAGGATGAATGGTCTGTTGGTCTATTACCCACTTAGTATTATTAACCTACCGAATCATTTGTATTATCTTATGGCTGGTATTGGTTGTTCGTAATGCTAGGTCAGGCAGTATTATAATCGTTTGTTTAGAAATGGGGCATAGAATGCATTGTTTATATCGCTGTAGGTCCCCTGTTAGTCCTCGGTATTATTAACCAACCGACTGCTTTGTATTATTCTATGACTGGTATAGGTAGTACGTTAGGGCAGGTCAAGTGATATTGTGGAGTGGGGGTGGGGGTAATGCGAGGCAGTATAGAACGGCAGTATAGTATCGACATTATATACCTCTGTGCCCCCCGAAAGCCATTGGTACTACTAATCGACCTAATGTTTTATGTGACTGGTCTGGGTAGTATGTAAGATCAGACGTTATTGTGTGTGTGTGTGGGAGGAGGGGGGGGGGGGGGTGATAATGCATGACAGTTTAGTGTGGTAGTATACAATGTACGCTTTGTACCCCTACAGTTCCCATGTTAGCCCTTAGTACTATTAATCCACCTAATGCTTCATGCTTCACCTTATTCTATGACTGGTATAGGTAGTATGCAATGCTAGGCAAAGGAGTATTGTGGTAGTGGTGATGCCTGGTAGTTTTGAACGGTAGTATAGTATGTGCGGTATATACCCCTATAGACCCCACCTGTTAGTGCTTGGTATTGTTAACCAACCGATTGCTTTGTTTTATTCTATGGCTGGTATATGTAGTACGTTATGGTAGGTTTAGTGATATTGTGAGGGTAATGCTTGGTAATTTAGAGCGGTAGTTTAGCATAAGCTGTACATACTCCTTTAGGTCTCTTGTTGGCCCTTGGTACTACTGATCCACCAGGCATTTCATATTATCAAGCGGAATTCTGGGGTGGGGTTAATGCCTGGTAATACAAAACGGCAACAGAGTATGGTTGGTATATTCCCCCGTAGGTCCCATCTTAACCGTTAAGAGTAGTAACCTACCAAATGCTTTGTATCATCATGTTACTGGTAAGGTGGTACGTAATACCAGTAGTTCCGACCCTATTCTTGTTGTTTCATTTATTTTGATCACCCAATCAGTTCACTTTACTGGCGCTAACTAACCAAACAGATTGCTTCATCACCGTAATCTCCATGCAGAGTTATCTCCCCTTATTACAACGAAGTCCTATACGGTTATCATTACCTCTGTATTCAAAGGCCACGTCCCATGGAATCCCTTTTTATGAAACGCCTGTGACCATGTAATCCTTTTTCTGAAATGAGGCTAAGAGTCGTATGTCGAGTCACTCGAACGAACAATTGTTCTATAGCTCATTTGCTCGATGGGATTCGAGTCGTTCAAGAAGTATGTGCGAGTCACTCAAGGTAAAACGGAATCCAACTTATGGAATCACTTTTTGGAATCCCTATAGAATCCCTTTTAGGATATGTCGGTGGCTACAGAATCACTTTTTCCTGAAATGAGGCTAAGAGTCGTATGTCGAGTCACACGAACGAACAATTGCTCTATAGCTCATTTGCTCGATGGGATTCTAGTCGTTCAAGAAGTATGTGCGAGTCACTCGAGGTAAAACGGAATCCCACTTATGGAATCCCTTTTTTGGAATCCGTATAGAATCGCTTTTTAGGATATGTCTGTGGCTACGGAATCCTTTTTTCTGAAATGAGGCTAAGAGTCGTATGTCGAATCAATCGATCGAGCAAATGAGCCTTAGAGTAATTGCTCGTTCGAGTGACTCGGCATACTGCTCAAACGACGTGAAGTCCAATGAGCAAATGAGCTAACGAGTAATTACTCGTTCGAGTGTCTCGGAAGTTTAACACTAGCTGCACCGGCAAAAGTCCGACTAATAATGGTCGATTCATACGTGCTATACTACTAACGTAGTAACCCATATTGTGACAGTAACAGTTATTTATTTCACGCAAACCATTCTTGTGATTTTCGTATCAATTTTTAAAATTAATTTAAACAGCGTGTGTAGGTGAGGATATTATATGTGTGTTTCTGGTGTCGAATGGCTCAGAAAATCAATTGGATTTACATGTTCCGCTCAAAACGCCCGAAGTCACCCTACCTTGGCTCCACCAATAGACAAGTAGCAAGGTGACTGTTGGCGCGAAATAACATTTACTAGAACAATTTTAATCAATGGGGAGGTGGCGCGGTGTCGTTGTGGTAACCGGTTCTCGTCATGTCACCGATCAACAACGTCGGGCCCGGTTAATCATCGGATGGGTGATCGTCTGAGCGATCAATTCGGACTCCCGCGTTGTGTTCTTGGGCAAGGCACTCAACCCTGATTGCCCACATGGGGGCACGATGAAGACGTGTACTAAGGCTACTGCACGTCGATGGTACGCCTGTCTTCAACCAATCTAACCCCGCCTCTGCTGCTGCAGTTCGGAGTTACGATGTTGGGGAGCTGACAGCTGCTCGTCGTTGCTCGGCGGTTCTCTCCGGGTACTCCGGCTTCCTCTACCCGTAAAACTGTCACGGTCATGATTTGTCATTGTGCATAATTATGTGCCCTTAAACCCCAAATAAATAAATAAATAAATAAATAAATAAATAAATAAATAAATAAATAAATAAATAAATGGGGAACGTAAATACGTGAGGTTGTGTATGTTGATGAGTGAGCGGATGTATGTTAGCGTGTGCTAAGTTTATCGTTTATTGATAGCATCATCTCGGAAACCAACCAAGCTTGCATCAAGGTTATATTGTTAGGAAGGCTAGGGCGAAAAGGAAAACCAGTTGATTTGTTAGAACTGCGAAGCAAAAGTTAGGGACGTTGCGAGGTGTCTGCAGTTTTCGAGTAATTGGGATACAATTGCAATGAGGGTACTTCCGGTCCCTTCAGTATAAGGGGGATGAATGTGGTGATCAAACAGACGAGTTAATTATTCTGATAAACTTGCAAAGTTGTAGAAGATATTTGCGATTATCTGCTGCCATAAGCCTGGAGAATTTAGGTGTATTTGGTCTAGTGTAGTAATATTTGTTTTCCAAATACATTCTTCGGCTCTGCTGTTGGATACATTAGGATATAACAGAGAGTGGTGTATTCATGCAAAGTATATAGATTTATTTACGCTACTCCTCACTTTGAACCCACTTTATTTAAGACACTAACCTCAGCATATTTATTTTGCTTCGTTTTTACTTAATCCTTAGAACCCTTGCGGTATCTTCTATATCAATTCAATGGCAGCAATTGGATGAGGCCATATTCATTATTTTTGAGCAGACCAATTACTATTTTCAACGTGCAGCTCCTGTTGCCCATGTTTACCCTTTGGTGGTAAAACCACGAAACATGTTATTGTAGTAAAAACAGTTAAAATCGCAGTCCACAATATCTGATAGGTTTCCACGTGATTACAAATGAAAAGGTGCGATAACCCCTAAGCGTCTTAATTAATTTCTGGTCAACCAGTAAAAAAAAGTCCTCGTATAACTAAAAATTCATTTTTTGGCTTCCCAAAACGTAGGTTATGGCTCTTCATTCCAATGAGGGGATCATAACCTATGTTTTGGAAGCCAAAAATGAAAATATAAAAAAAATTGAATGCCTATTTTCGGGTATAACGCTGGCCGGTTCATTCTCAACTAATTTCTTGGCTTCCGACAACTATTCCCTGGCGACCAAGATTTCATTCACGTCTTTCAGAGGTTCAATGTTAATTGGATTACAGCTGGACTCCAGTATTTACAAGGGGAGATAACTTTCCCAAGAGTCAATATCTATGACGATAAAACTTGAGGATGCGATGTTTTCCGCGGTGTATACAGTACATGGGGAGGGAGGGGGGGGGGGTTAAACGTGGATACAACGCCACTTTTTGGAGTTAAATTCACCTCTCCTGAAGCCCAGTTTCAGATGTGGTGCGTCTGAAAAGGGATAATCTATTTTTAGATTCAAAAAGTGGATCAGCCACAATTTGACAATTTCATGTGCAATTAATCATTTTGAAAAGCTTTGGTTACAGTGAACTAGTAACCTGTCAAACCCGTTATGCATAAATGTTTTAAAACTTATCCGCTCAAGAAGGGTCAACAAATTAAATATCAAATTGAAAAGAATGGTCGATACTAATTCAGTTCTACAGCCTCTATGGGGGCGTAGGATTAAACTATTACTGAACCTCCCAACAAATACAGAATAGACGCGCCCATTCCCCTGATGATCGTTTTTCAAAGGACGATAACTCAGGGGTTAAGCGTGTATCACTTGTTTGCTCACGCCTGCATAACAATAATACTTCGGCCAGTGGCTGATCTGCCGTGGGCCTCAAACGAGAAGGCCAACATCAATCCATCTCACCGCCATGTCATAACTTCACTCTCCAAATCCCACAGCGTTCAGACACAAACTGTTTTAGAAATTCCTCCATTAACTCTTTTGGCGCGACAGGCGACTAAAGTCGACAGACGGCAGACCGCGGAAAGGCACTGCAGTAGTCATTTTAGCCAACTGTGTGTGTGTCCATTTCCAAGTGCTTTTAACCCTTTACACAACGCAGACGATATCAAAATTTATTATTTTAAATACCATTTTTTTCAAATTTTTCAACAAATTTCAACAAAACTATATCATGTGACCCCTCGTTGGAACGAGCTCGATTAGCTCGTTCCAACGAGGGGTCACATGATATGGTTTTGTTGAAGTTTTTTGAAAAATAATATTTTTTCAACTACTGAAGTTGCATATTACGCG
The DNA here is from genome assembly GCA_031216915.1 of Pictodentalium vernedei. Lineage (NCBI taxonomy): Eukaryota > Metazoa > Mollusca > Scaphopoda > Dentaliida > Dentaliidae > Pictodentalium > Pictodentalium vernedei. The sequence continues at coordinate 64,606,774 of CM062290.1, read as the reverse complement.
GGGAGGGGGGGGGGAGGGGTTGCGGCCGATTCGTTGGGTAAAGGGTTGAACAAACATACGTATTCCCATGTTTCATGCACCATTTATGTCCTATCCATGAACAACGATATCGTCCCTTGAAATTATAAAGGTGCCATTTAAATATATACAGGAAATCATTTGAAAAACTGTCTATAAGATCATTAGAACATCTTTTAAAATAATAACGCTTTAGTCTAACAACCTATACTTTTTGTAAAATTCCTGATGAATATTAGGCGCTAAGAATTCTGTTTCTCAGATTATTCCACGCCAAAAGAGTTAAATTTTGGCGATTTCTCAATCTCCCAACTGCAATATAGTCCCTTTCTCCTATGTTCCGCTCACCCACTTATCTCAAGTCTTAACAAACACTGCCTCTTCTCAAACGGAAGCGCATAAAATCGCCAGAGCCAAAAAACTCGCATCGCACCCCTGCAGGATCTTAATTAACGGAAATCTAAACCACTACCTGAAAATATTTACTTAAAAACAAGAGTCACTACAAGATAAAACGCAAGTGATATTTATCTCATCCGTTGCCAATTATAGTTTTGGTTTATGTATCAATCAAGTATAATTGTGAAAATATAACCTGCGTTATGGGGTGATTGGATGTTCAGATACGATATTCTAGTGCATAAATATTAAATTATCTTGTTGAAAAAACAACACATAAATTGTATGAAAAGTAACATTTGCACTTTGCCCACAAGTCTTTCAATCCGCGCGCTCAATTGATCGTAATAGAAAAATGTTTGACTTGAAAGTAGAAATAATTAGCGTTCATTATTTATGTGGTAAAACTTACATGATTGCAATTTTTTATTGAATATTATTCCCATTCCAGTGATTTAACTTCAGATATATGCGTCTGCACCGGATAAGGATCTCTTATATTGGTGTTTAATATTCACCATTTTCTCCAATTTATTGGTGTTTTTACAATACTTAGACATGCTGCTTCACACATTGGAGCGAATATATGGTAAAGTACATGAATCCTGGCGACTGTGATGCTTTACGAAATTAAGAAGTGCCTGGATACGGCCCGCGTCGCATGTCGGTCATAGCTGTGCGTTGAGTGCCCACTCGGAACGGGCGCACAACGCAGAGCAATGGCAAACGCGGGATGCGTCGTTGGGGAGAGTGCCCGTCTCCCGTTCGTAGTAGTAGAAACGCGTGGGTACGGCCCGCGTCGCGTGTCGATCATAGCTGCCCCCGCTCGGAACGGGCGCGCAACGCAGAGCAATGTCCAACACGGGATGCGTCGTTGGATGAGACTGTCCTCCTCCATTTCCTAGTAGTAGAAGTGCGTGGATACGGCCCGAGTCGCATGTTGGTCAAAGCTGCGATGAGTAAGAGCGCGCTATGTTGGATATTCGTGAAGGCCAAGCCATTCCAGGTCACAAAATTTTAATGAAATGGCTCCTAATAACCAATCAAGGGGGGAACAGCTCAACATTGATTCACTTTGACCTAGATCAGCGTCATATCAGCCGAGTTTAATCCTTTACCCAACGAATCGACGCATCCCCTCGCGTAATATGCAAATTCAGCAGTTGAAAAAATATTATTTTTCAAAACATGTCAACAAAACCATATCATGTGACCCCTCGTTGGAACGATCTCGACGAGCTCGTTCCAACGAGAGGTCACATGATATGGTTTTGTTGAAAAATTTTGAAAAAATTAAAAAAAATGTTTTTTAAAATAAAATTTTGATATCGTCTGCGTTGGGTGATGGGTTAAAGTCATACCAGCTGAGTTCGATAATGGGCGATTCTGGGGACGAAAATAATATCTAATAAATAATCTGTCCTATCATTGTTGTTATTTGACTTTTTAATGTGTCTTGTGTTTTGGCATTCTTGCAACAGAATCAGATCTTATCTTATCGTATCGTTTGGAAACTGCAATTTGGGACTGCTGCCACGTAGTAGGAAACACTGCCTGAAAGTCTGCTATGGCATAATTTGAGACCAACATTTTACAAATTTCTGAAGAGTTATATTCGGCAATCCTTCAAGCTCAACCTCGAAGAAACCTTTTTGTCATTCAAATGAACAGTTAAGATTAATTGTAATTGTGGGTATCTGAGTTTTGCAAGGGCCGCCATCTGTGAATATATCGGGTATTTCAAAAACATCACCTCACAGGTTTAAAAATAGCAATCAAGTGTCTGCAGTTTTTAAATCATTGAAAACGAAATGTTCACGGAATAAACACGTGATCAAATCCAGTGTGGCTTTCTCTGATGCAATCATATTTCCTATTCGGGCATTTTCCTCAGGAATGTTTTTTTAACACGACGGTGACTAAATAGTGAATATGCTTTCTCCGAGTCTGGAGGGGGCGAGTCTTTTTCGTTGAAACCCAAACATTAGAATTACTGATCTATTTGTCGTTATTAGTAGTATGTCAGGTATGAAATGGGGCCTATCAGCAGGACCTCGGTGCAGGACCTCGGAAGTGACGTCATGTCACGCGACTCAGTGTGGTCGCGTGACATGACGTCACTTCCGAGGTCATAGTAATCCACGTGGGCGGCCAACTTGTTACGTCATAGTAACCCACGTGGGCGGCCATAGTGTGACGTCATTACCACAGTGACACGTGATGTTTGTGCGCGTGCGCATCGCGTGTTGTTAGGGTGATACGTTTTCCGTCGTCCATTTTGTATACTGGAGGCCGCCATCTTGGTTTCTATGGTAGCACGTGGTTGTTATGTTACCCAAAGGCTTCTTATAGGAGAGATGTATGTTCGGAGGCTACGTTCCTTTGTACAAGAGTAATTTCCTGATTAGCAGAATTACCCAAATAAACCCGAGAACAGCTCCAAATCACCTTAAAACGACTTTATTTGATACAGATTCTCCCCAGATTCATTTTCTTCGTTGAAGGTTGGTGAATTTTAGTTCTATGTACTTTAGGTTTTATTACAATATGGCGTTATTCACCTCTTTAACCCTTTGAAAACCAGTAGTATCTTCCATGCCAATTCAATGGCAGCAGTTAGAAGAGTTCATATTCATTATTTGTGGTAGAAGAATCAATATTTTTCAACGTGCCGCCCCGAGGCTGCACATTGAAAATATTGCTTGGTCTACCCACATATTTACTGAACATCCATCCTATTTAATGACGCTATGACGTATCATGTTCCTGGCCGGAAAAGCGGCCGTTCGGGTTCAACGGGTTAATTCATATTTATGGCATTGGTGAAATTTAAATAAATGTCAAAACATTTTGTTGGACGATCCCTTAACCCACTGAACAGGAGAGGCCTCTTTTGTGGCCGGGAAACACGATACGTCATAATTTCATTACACGGGATAGCTGCTAAGTGGATGTGAAGGGTAAACCAATCAATATTTTCAACGTACTGCCCCAAAGTTGAACGTTTGAAATAGTAATTGGTCTATCTCTGAATAATGAATATGGACTTTTCCATCTACTGCCATTAATGACATGGAAGATACCACCAGGGTTAAATGGGCGCGGTTGTGGCAATGGACTTCATACCGAAAGGTTCGCGGTTCGATCAGGAGTAACTGCGTTGTGTCTTTGGGCTAGGCACTTAATCTCAATTGCCTACGCGGGGGCACGGTTGCACTGTGTACTGAGACGTACTGCACATCGATGGCCTACTTGTCTTCAACCAATGCTAACCCTCCTTGTGCCGGGTTAGTCCGCTGGAGAGTCTGACAGTTGCTCGTCGCTGCTCGGTGGTTCTCTCCGGTGACTCCGGCTTCCGCTTCCGTAAAACTGTCCTACACGAGGTGACCCTGGCTGTCAAAAACGTTCTAAAACCCCAATAAATAAATAAATAAATAAATAAATAAATAAATAAATAAATAAATAAATAAATAAATAAATAAATAAATACCACCACGGTTCAAAGGGTTAAAAAACGTTAGACGACTATCTAACGTTGGCAGAACATGTTAAAAGAACGGTTGGATAACCACACAAATCTTGATGTTTCTTTGTTGTTTGGTGTTTTATCCTTCTGTAACTTCTTTCATCGATGAAACCTGTTCTAACATTCATTCTCGAAAATGTTTCTGTGAGATGTTCGCAATAATCAGTGACACGTACTCGTGCTCGTGTTACGACCATAACTCTGATCAATGGAAGTGGAGTTCACATTTCGTCCACTGAGTTCCAATGTGTTCTATGTGCCCACTGGCACATAGAACACATTGGAACTCAGGAGACGATTTGTATTGTGTTCCCGTCTCCGTGTAAGGACGCCCAGATAGTACCCGTGCTTTTTGTAAAAAACACTAGCAATTTGACTTTTAGTTCTGTCCAAATTAACCACTCATGACTGGCGTTAAAGAAGCGAGACATAATAAATATGTTTACATAATGATATATAGTGGAGATCCCTGTAGTGGCGTTGAGAGCTTAGCCATATTGGTTGTCTCCTCACCTTTTTCCCAGAATAATGAAAATAATAAAAATTCTTTGGCTTTCCGCTGATTTGCCGCGACCTCTTACGAGGAAGCCTTCTACATCAACCACGCCTAGTCACTCCTCCCTCACAATCCCTCCTAATCTCACGACATCTTGACACAAACTGTCTTATTACCCCACCCCCAGTGTTGTCTCACATCGCCAGGCGCGTGTGGTGCTGTTGATGCTCAACATCTGATACGAGGTCTTCTAAATTCGGCCGTCAGCATTTCTTAAAAGTAAAACAACTGGTAACCCAACGCAGTGATAGAAAAGGTCCGAATTAATAGTAACGTGGGCAACAACAATACCAGACAACTTCCAATGACAGCAAACGATTTTATCAATACACGCTGTCAATTTATTTATCCATCAAAGCGATAAAGCAGACAAGTCTGTTGATTTGATCAGGCTAAATGTCATAGTAAATAACGTAATCCGAACAGCAGGGATTAAACCGGGAAGCGTTTTCGGAATAGTAGGGGAAACAAGCAAATAACCTTCTCTTGAATTCTTTGCTATTGTTTGTTCCTCTGATGCCAACTTTACTTTATAACACAGCTTTGGGAGTGCAAAGTCAAGTAAACTGTGAAGAGTTTAATGAAGTTTCAGTGTTTGCCACAGAGTCTCACAGGAGCAAATGTGATTTCAGTTTCTGCCGATAAAAAGAACGATAACAATTTAAGTAACTTAACTGGTCTTCTATCCTATTCATCTTTGGGAAGTAGGAGAGAAAAAAAACAACAACAACAACAAAAAAAACCCAACAAAAACCCAACAAATCTACCTGTAGAATATGATATTGTACCAGTAGATATTGAAATTACTGTTACGACTGGGAGAAAGTTTTGAAATAAACTACTCAAAGTTAGCTAAGCACCAAGTATATCCAACTACCTGTTTTACGTTTTAGTTAAAATATTGCTATGAAAAGTGCATATATTTTATATTTAATTATATCTTTAATGATTTAAGCACATAAATTAAGATTTTGTTTGTGTTTGACATTATTTTTTAGCTTTTGAATACGATAACCATGGGAAATGGATATTATTGTTAAAAGAGGAAATTTTTCAAATTTGCCAAAAAGTTGACGGAGCGAACTGATACGGGTTCAGTATCGAGTATGAGACCCATTATTGCTAATTACAGCTTAACAACGCCTTCTCATCCTCCTAATCAGGTTCCAGATGGTCCTTTGTGGGATGTTGTTCCATTCTTGGACCAGCATGGCACCAAGCTCCTGGTCAGTTCTTGGTTGGACTGGACGCACTGAAATTGCAAGCCGCAACTCATTCCAGACATGTTCCATTGGATTGAGGTCAGGGGATCTTGCTGGCCAGTCCATACGCTCAATCCTCTCCCTCTGTCGTTACTCCCGGACAGCATGGGCAACATGACGACGGGCATTATCGTCCATCAGAATGAATCTATCACCCACTGCACCTGCACACAATCTGACGTGGGCATCCAGGATCTCATCAATATACCGCTGTGCAGTCAATGTACCACGATCAAGGACACAAGCTCTATACGTCCACCCCAGCTGATGCCGCCACAGACCATTATTGACCCTCCACCACAGCGGTCATGCTCAGCAATGTTGGCTGCATGGAATCGCTCTGCTGGTCTTCTCCACACCATGGAACGCCTATATGTGTTGTCTAGGCAGTACCTTGACTCATCTGTAAAAAGGACAGGTCGTCAATCTTCTCTGGTCCATCCAACGTGATCCACGGCCCATTCATATCGTGTCTGGCGGTGGTTCTGGGACAGCTGAATGCGAAACATGGTCTTCTCGTTGGGAGACCACCTTTGTGCATCCTTGCCCGGATAGTCTGCGTCGAAACATTTACCCCGGATGCATTCTGAAGGTCACTGCGAAGCTGGGTTGTTGTGGCAAAGCGGTTCCTACGGGCCTGAATGATCAAATACCGGTCTTCAGCTGCAGATGTTGCCCTCTCTCTGCCATTGGTGTGCCATACTGCTGAAATCGTGACCAGGCTCTCGTGATCACCGTATGGTGCACACAAGGGCTTCACCAACCTGTCGATGGGTAGCCCCTTGTTCCACCATCCCTACAGCCCACCACATTTCTGCTTCAGACAAATGTCTTACATTTGCATTCGCCATATTCAGTCATTAAATCACAAGGGTTTGTGTTGAAAGGAAGACTGAATACTCAACACATCTCATGTACATGTGGACAGTACACGACAACATCGTGGAAATCAAGGGGTACATGCTTTCCATGACTGTCACGAAAGGTCTGCCTGTCAAGAGAGCTAATGTAAACACTGGGGACCATCTCAATTCATTCACAAATCATATCCACCAAAATTATGGCAAATGTGTCACAAGAAAATTTCACAATGTGTCAAATATGTGGTGCTTAGCAAACTTTGGGTAGTATAGTGTCCACGGATTCTTTGAGTAGGATGTAGAAATCAACTTTCTACTATTAAAAATTTCAGTTCTTGGGAGCAAACTAGATTATAATTCAGAACTGAATGTATGGTATTTCACATCTATATTTTAACCCGTTAAAAGATTGAATTTCCTCCCAGGAGCAGAATTGCATTAAGTAGGATGGCTGCTAGGTGAATGTGTGGTAGAGCAATCAATATTTTCAATGTACAGCCCTTAGGCTGCATGTTGAAAATATTAATTGGTCTACCCTCAAAATAAGGAATGTGGACTCCACCAACTGCTTTAATTGAACTGACATGGAAGATACCGTCAGGTTTCAAAGGGGTTAACTCTTTACCCAACACAGACGATATCAAAATTTATTATTTTAAATATTATTTTAAATATTATTTTTTTTAAACAATTTCAACAAAACCATATCATGTGACCCCTAGTTGGGACGAGCTCGACGAGCTCGTTCCAATGAGGGGTCACATGATATGGTTTTGTTGAATTTTTTGAAAAAATAATATTTTTTCAACTGCTGAATTTGCATATTACGTGGGCGAATGCGGCCAATTCGTTAGGTAAAGGGTTAAAATCAAATGTACATTATGAATTGCCTGTACAATCACGCTACTTGAACAGACAAAAAAAAATTCGTATTCAACGTTACGCGATGCAATTTAGACACTGGGAAATGTGCTAGATACTCAACGTGTGGAATCCGGATTACGCGTGAGAACTTCACGTAAGAATGCACCTGATTGGACGTTATTCGTCTGAGTAGCTCTGTGATGTGAATGAAATGCTTCAACACCAAACAGCGTCACGCCATGGAAGTTTAAATAGACCGCCAAAGGTTATATTTTCTGTACAAGCATCAGCTTCATCCTCTAAATTTAAGCTTAACGCTTTGAGACTTTAATTATCCTGACGTTCAAACGTCACTGGGAATTTAGTTTCTTCAACGTTTTTCAAAATGCGACGTCGAACGTGGGAAAGTACAAATAACATGATATTTTTCACATTAGTGATTAACAGGTTGAGGGCTAGATTATTTTTGGTGGTCTGAATTTGTTATTCAAAACTTGTTTTATTACAATTTATTTAAGAGTGTCCAGAGGCACTCTCCAATAATTTGTAATAAAGCAAATTTATATAAACAAAATATTATTTATGTTTGACTGAATATGAAATATAGGCAAGGAATGTGTTGGCTTTTGCTCTGGTATCCTCATTATTTGAAAGCCTTGATTGTGGCTTCTAGCACTCAACCAGTTAAAAAGTCTTGACAGCAGGATTATATTAGTATATATTTTAAGCTGCGATAACATTTGGTTCAACGGTTGTCACTGAGCATTAGAAGATAGGAATTGAGGTTAAAACTTTAAAAAGTCGAAAAAATAAAACAAATGACCACAAAGAATCAACGCGCTGTTTGATTTCGCACGTCATAAGACATACAGAAGTACCAAATGGTTAATCGTGGTATAAATACAGAGCACAACACGGATAGAGTACAGGGGACAGGAATCAACGGCTCCTATCGAAATTTCCCCTGTGTTTCACGTACGCCTTCGGCGCCCGTGAAATAAGAAAAAAGTCCAACTCGGGCCACAGATTCCAATGCCCGTGCCCAACTCTTTTTATGTTCTCTCTTATACAATAGGACCATTCGAATCTCAAATTCGGAATGGATTCAAATGTTGAATCGAAAGATACTGGAGACGTTGATCCAATTTTCTCCTTTTTTTGGTAGAACATTACGCTTTCTTACAACTGTGGAATATGTAAATTTTGGCCAGTCTCCACTCAAATATTGTATTGTTATTAGTTGTCGAAATCAACCCATGCAGAGTACATCGACAGCGATTCATTGTTTCCTGTTGTGTGAGTCAGTGTAAGTGCGGAATGTTCCTGAACAGAATGAATATATTCTGGAAACCAGACCTGGCGAAAGACGAAAAGGAGATAATTCTTTTCAAATTCAATAGTTGGACGGCGATTCCTTTACTGTGTGGCGTTTCAATGGAAATGTGGAATACTCCGGAAACGGAATCAGTATGTGATTTGGAACAAGATCTGATCATAGTCGAACTGTGCAAGGGGAGATAATTTTTCAAATTCAAGATGTCGGTCAATTCGATGAACACCACGCTTTCGAAGTGCAATTGCATTACACTCCATGTTCAACCGTGATTGTAGATGGAGTCAAGGAGAAAACTACGACAAATGATGACATTTTGTGAACATCTCGGCTAGCGGAACTTTGCAAATCGCAATCAGAAGGAGGGTGGGGGGGGGGGGGGGGATATATGGAAACTCGTTGGGTAGTATTTTGTGAGCTTCCCTTAGTCCAAACTAACACCTTCCTCTCCCGCGTCCACGAAGGGAAGGGAGAGAGGCGGGGCATTGACCCGAGGGACCTAGTTAGGACTAGATCTCTATCCCCCGAGCAATGTTTCAAAATTTAGTACTCTAAGAGCGAATGTGGGGGCAGTTGTAGCGTGTGTAGTCTCTATATTGGAGACCATTTTGGGGCTTTATGTTGTGCGAAAGTTGCATTGGGCCAATGTTTTGACCAGCGAAAATTTTAGTCTTTTCCCCCTCACCCCCCCCCCCTCCCCCACACACACCCGTAACTATACCACTGGTCTACCCCACACATTCATTGAGTAGCAATTAAATCTATGATAATTCGGAACTGTCACGTTATGCCTGTAAAATGGCCGATTCTTTTCTACTTGTGACAAAAATGGATAACAAAAAATGAAACACAAACCCTGGACAAGTTTCTACTAGTGAAAAATAGAATTCCAGTTCTACCAATGAAACAGAAATGAAATTTCTCTCCAAACTACAACCAGTTTATTATAAAAGGAAGTACCGGGAAGATCTCAGATTCTAGTTTCTACTACAACATATCCACACGCAAATAGGCAAGTCTTGCAATCCTGTCTCCCCCACATGAAACATTTTGATCTTTCTGGGTGCGATTTCACTTCAGAGCAGTACTTTTGTACCAAAGTGAACCAAAACACATATTTAAAACGATCTCGTTCTGCCAGTGTCACTCGAAGGCTATAAGACCCCATTTATCAGACATATTTCAGTTGCCAAACAGACAAAAATATCATCTTTCAACTGAATACAAAATACTCGTCGCCGGAACCAGAAATGAAATAAAAGGTTTCAACCAACCCACCTTAGATATAAAGTACCACTTCAGGTTCCACTAACATAAACGCACGCAACGAAAATTAGATGCAATGAGTTTGTTAGACATTGAGTTATTGTGCGGAAACGTAAGTCGTCTTGAAACAGAGATAAAATAATGGGTATACGGCCGACTTCGTGATCAACAGACCGGCTTGAAAGAATAGAGAAGATGGCTGAGTAAAGCATTTTGCATTTTGCGAATTGCGTTTCAATAAGAAAAAAATCTGTTGGGAGCGATCAAAGACATTCTGTATGTCAGAAAACAGTCAAGCAAACTGCGTCTTTATTGACTTTTCGTAACTAATATTACCCCTTTCAACCCGAGTGGCTGCTTTCCGGCTCAGAAACATGAAGCGTCAAAATTTCATTAAATTGGGTGGCTTCTAAGGGAATGTGTGAGATAGAGCAATCAATATTGTCAACATGCAGCCCCGAGGCTGCACGTTGAAAATGTTAATTGCTCTTCCCCAAATAAAGAATAAGGACTCTTCCAATTACTGACATGGAAGATACCACCAGGGTTCAAAAGGATTAACCAGTGGATCAAAACACTAAGCTCTTTACCAAAATAACGTCACTTAATTTTTTTTCTGGACCATAGGATACGATTCCCTTATCAGAACGAACAATCGAATGCTTTCTATCGATCTATTTATTTATTCATTAGGTTTTAAGGTCATATATTTCTGCACTGTGGCTAATCATGACCATGACAGTTTTATGGGTGGAGGAAGCCGGAGTACCCGGAGAGAACCACCGAGCAACGGCGAGCAACTGTCAGCTCCACAACATACTAACTCCACACCAGCAGGGTTAGCCTTGGTTGAAGACAAGCGCACCATCGACGTGCAGTACGCCTTAGTCCACGACGTCACCGTGCCCCCAGGTGGCAATGGTGAAGTGTCTTGCCCGAGGACACAACGCGGTTGCGGCAGGTGGGATTCGAACCGAGGACCTCTCGGCTTGCAGCCTGCACCTCTGCCTACTGAGTTCTATCGATCGCTGTTCGCGCTGGGCCGAAACCGTCTGGTGCCAAGTATTTAGCCATTCTTGATATTTTATCCAAATGTTTTTGTGCCAAAACGCTAATTGGAGGAGAGAGGGTGTACTTTGCTGTCTGATTCAAATAAATTAATCCAGTTTCGAAAAATGAGTTGGCAGTTATTTCAAGAGTGAACGGACAACTGGTTACGCAAAACATCCGGAAGAACATGCAAGTTTTGACGGAATCCACTGTAGGTCAAATGGACGGTCACATAAGTTATATCTACGCCACCAATTCAATTAATTATCTTAATGATGTCGGTATACATACCGGTTGTTACACTTAGACGGCTGTGTCTCAAAATGTCGAAAACATGAAAATCTGTACCGGTGTGTTTACACAAGAGAACAATTGGCTTGACGCAATAGTCTACATCCAGTTAGCAACGCGTATTTTGTAGGAAGGGTCTATAACCGTGGGGATAACAATGGGTGTCTCTCGGGTAATTCTCACTGACGTTTGCAGGCTTGGCAATTTCAGGAGAGCGATTTTTTAGCTCTCCTTACTGCCCTCCTGAAAGAATTAAGGAGAGCGAAAAATTGCCCTCCTAAATATTTTGGTCTGGCATGATTGAGATTACATGTATTAAGCTCACATTAAATTTTTGTTGTAAAGCAAAAATGTAATTTAACTTGGAAGTCACATAACATCACGTAATTTCATTTTGATAGTGGTTTAGTGGTAAAAGGTAATGGCTGCAACCATACCCAAACGCAGTTGCAATCATTTGAAGCAAAATGGGTCACAGCAATATATTTTTTTCTGTCACTTTCAAGTTCAACAACTGACATCACAGTTTGAGGGGTAGTTATTCAAGGAATATTGACACTATAATATACTACCATTACTACTATCCTGTCACTTGAAGCACTTGCACCAGGATGTGACTGTAGATTCAAGCAGACCTGTTGTCCAAGAAAGTCATACGCCTACCACTACCACCTTCAACCCCCCAACCCCCCAAGGGGTTGAAGGTGGTAGTGGTAGGCGTATGACTTTCTTGGACAACAGGTCTGGGTACACACACAGGTCTTGTCAAGTGTGTGTTCGGTTGTTGAGTGAGACATCTAGATGTCTAAGAGATCTCGCTTTACCTTAGTAAAGTTAATAAAATCACTGATGTAGTCTGTTGGTTTCAGTTTCAATGACTTCGTTCAATTGGATACTTAAAATGCTGTGTAAAGCTAATTGCTCTCCTAAGCTGATTGAGGAGAGCGATTGTTTGCCCTCCTGCCTTTTTCAGAATGCCTGGCCTGCGTTTGAATGATTTGTAAAGTTTGATAAGCACGTCTTTGTTTGCTCCCCAATTTTTACCTTTGATCATCTTCCAAAAATTGATATGGATACCAATGACTTGTACTTATATACAGTACGTGGAAAGTGCATTATCACTAAATTATCCACAGAGTGGCGATTGCATCCAAGCAATAATTTAAATTTGTTGCAAAGCATAACAAGCACAAGCAAAGTTCCAGCCAATGGACCTCCGGACTATACAAACATAGCTTGTATTTTTGTCACATGTACGTAATTTGAAAGTGATACATTGAGTGATAACTCTATTCCCCGAGTGATTTAGTTACAATCCACGTTCTGAAAATATCTTACACAACTCAGTAAACTCTGTTCACCGAACACATAAAACCCACCGTCTGTATCTCTGATCTCTGAAAACAGGCACAATTATATATAAACTATAATTACTATCAAAACAAACTTACCGAGGTGTGAATTTGATTTTTCGGAGTTTTGAGAACACACCACTTGGACGGTAACAGATTAATCGAGTAATTCCTGTTAATCCTTCGGGTTAAGCAAGTCGTGTGTAATTACAAAAGGTCACATTTAATTACATAAATACTTAATACTGTCGCGAGTGACTCGCGACGGTATATAGAGTGTAATCGTTTGACTGGACTGGTTACGTGAAATAATTCATAAGAGGTGAGGGACGTTGTACAAACACGAGTGCCCGAATGCGCACGAGTGTTTTACAATACAGTCCCTCGCCTCGAATGAATTATTTCACGTAACGAGTCCAGTCAAGCGATTACTCTGTTTACGTTTCATTATTAACGATAATTATATTATTTAACCCTTTACCTAACGTAACGGTCCAAAACGGCCAGCGCTATTCTCAAAACTCGCCAATTACTTTAAATTATGTTTTTCATTTTTGTCTCTAAAACATAGGTTATGACCCCTCGTTGGGACGAGCTCGTCGAGCTGTTTCCAATGAGGGGTCATAACCTATGTTTTTGAGACAAAAAAATGAAAATAATAGTTATTCAAGAATTATTTTTGCAACTGTCGTCTGCTTTTCATGTTATGTAAAGAGTTAAAAAAAAATGCATAAATAAAAACAAAACAATGAAGTCCCCATTACACCCGCGGCAAGGCATCTTCGTTTGCACGGACGGATACATGGCACAATTGTTGATTGCATAATTCACTTGTGAAGTTATCGTTTATAATCAAACTCGGAAATCCCAGTAAATCAAACTTTGGAAAGTAATAAAAAGTATTTATCTAATTAAATGCAGTCTTTTGTAAAGTTGATAACCTACACTGTTTTATTGAAGAAAAAGCAGTGCCGTATCACCACTCAGTGACATTTAAGATAGAAACTTTGTCCAAACAATATTTCAAGAGCCTAATTCACAAAAGAAGTAATAATATATTTTTTACTGTTTCGTCATCGATCGTTCTCTTCACTGTTGCATTGTCTTTCTTTCACAATCGAAAGGAATATCTTTGGAACCAAAATTTAAACAGCGTATATTTATGGATGCTAATTAATCCCTTTTAGTGCGGTTGGCTAGATTGGCACCCGGCAGTGTGAAAACTGCTATCGATTTGTTATAAGGTATAGCCTAGAAACGAGAAACAAAATCGTTGACTTTGAAACATATTTGCAGCAAAAGGTGAAAACCTTATTTTAACCCTTTACCTAACATGAAAAGCAGACGACACTTGGCAAAAAAATTCTTGAATTACTCTTTTTTTTCATTTTTTGTCTCAAAAACATAGGTTATGACCCCTCGTTGGAACGAGCTCGACGAGCTCGTTCCAACGAGGGGTCATAACCTATGTTTTTGAGACAAAAAATGAAAATATTTTGAAAATTAATTGGCGATTTTTGAGAATAGCGCTGGCCGGTTTTGGCCGTTACGTTGGGTAAAGGGTTAAGCGAAGTTCCAATTTCCTACACATTGGTGTCAGTTCATTGCCCGCAATCACTTCAGAGCGTTCAATTTTGAACAATTTTCACTATAGATAGATTACTATGAACAGAACGGTCCTAATTGAACTTCGGTATTTCAAAATGTTTTCTAAACAAACATTCTCGTAAACAACTATTAATTTGTCTGTCGGTAAAATGATTTATCTACCGTTTACCAAAAAACGCAATCGCACAATTCACAACGCAAAACAACAAAAATGGTGAATCACAAACAAATGAAAGTTATAGTGAGAAAATTTTGAAACATAACGTCAATCTCAATGTCGTTTGGTCGCTTCTAAAAATTATGAATAAAGTGACGTCATGTGTTTAAAGCGATTCTTGCGTACAACACAATAAAATTCCACAGTTGTTTTCACAAACCACCCATCTAGACCTTGGGTGACCTCATAAAATGAATTGAATTTGGTTAGAAATATCATTGAGGAAAAAAGCATACTTGGGTTGAATTTGCTCATTTTTTATCACAATGTACAATTTCATTCGTGTTGAAGGAATTTCTCCACGTGTCGTTCGGTTGAGAGAATTGAAAATGGAAACCAACTGATTTGATCAGTTGAGTGTGGATTTTTGTTTGTTAATCATTTTTGAGAAATCATGATTGTGTGGTCTGTTAACTGAAAGATGGGGGCGCGAAGGCGTTGCGGTAACCGGTTCTCGTCCGATCACCGAAGATAAGCAACGTCGAGCCCGGTTAATCCTCAGATGGATGACCGTCTGGGCGATCAATTCGGACCCCCGCGTTGTGTCCTTGGGCAAGGCACTCAACCCCGATTATCCACATGGGGGCACGATGACGCCGTGTACTAAGGCGTAGTGCACGTTGATGGTACGCATGTCTTCAACCAATCTAACCCTGCCTGTGCTACAGTGCGGAGTTACGATGTTGGGGAGCTGGCAGCTGCTCGTCGTTGCCAGGTGGTTCTCTCCGGGTACTCCGGCTTCCTCCACCCGTAAAACTGTCACGTTCATGATTAGCCATTGTACATAAGTATGTGACCTTAAACACCAATAAATAAATAATATAACTGAAAGGTAAATACAAATCTTATTAGCTCATTGTGCTTGTATACAATCTTTTATCGAGACTCGAGTCGATTTTGGGGAGGTATAGCTACGAGTCGCGCAAGCGTTCCCAAAAGCGAGTCACGTCGCGATAAAAGATTCCGTGCAAGAACAATGTGCAAAAAACACATACATTTCTATGATTTTATTTACAACATTGCAGTTATTATTCTTGTTGGTTTTAAATAATTGTATTTCTGAAGTCCCTTCCATCGTGTCATTAATTGCATTGCATTCCACATATTGTTACACAAATTTAACAAAGTGAGTACCAGCTATAATCTTAGACAAGAAGGCTCATGCCTTTGATTTGAATCAATGGTGAGAGTTTGTTCTTTTCAATTATCATATTTTCTTATCAAATTCAGTTGAGTATAGGACATTTAATACTTTTTAACTCACAGATTTAGCACACTCACCTGTCGTTTAACTGTCATATCAGAACTGTTCTGAGTTATCTCCTACTGTTGATGCCAGACTTGTACGTTCTCAGACACGGTTGGCAACAAGCAAGCTCTAAATTTATTTGATGATTAACGCAGTGGTTTCTTACACACGCTCAACAAAATATCCTCAGAAAAAAAAATCATGTTTCTCAAAGTAATTCCAGTGAAAACTTTTAGTTCTTGACTGCAATTGACATCGGTTTTTGATAATGAAATTTTTGTCTTGACAAACTATCCATGGACATTATGTGAAGAAAGAAGTAAATTTTTCAAGTACTGTTTAAAATTATACATTCACGATTTCGCATTATATTTTTTTGGTCGACACAACCGTCATTAACATTCATTTTGTCCATGGTCAGTGCGGCCATGGACATTTTGGCCTGGATATCCAATGCAAAGGGATGATTCTTGACCACAAAATACAGACAATTCTTCATAATACACAACAGTTTGTCAGTGAAAGTGTTAAAGATAAGCAAATCCACAAAGACAGACCGTATGTTAGACGTAAGAAGAGTCTCATGGAAAGAAATTAGAATGCTCTAATACGAATACTAGCTGATGATGTTTTTGCAGCTTTATAGCATTCCCCAGCGTGTGATGTTTTTTACGATCTTTCGTTAACTGTAAAACACGCAGACATAATCACCATCAAACTCAAATGAGTGAACAACCACAAGATTATCTTCTGCCTGCCTACAATGAATCTAATATTTTAACTTTATTGCGATAACGGTAATTTACATTGCAAAAAATATGGGTTCTCTTTGGAACCAAAACTGGCTCTAATCTTGTCCCTGAGATGGAACCAGTTCTGTTTAAACAGTATTTATTTCAAATCAAATAAATTTACCAAGATTAGCATTCAGTTTTAACAGAATATTACATGAACTGAAGTAGATTCAGCAGTAAACTTGGAGCTTATTCAACGCAGTCGCCAAACATTTTGAAACAAAGGAGATATGAACAGCTGGCATATCGAACCAGTTTTGGTTCTGTATAGAACCAAAACTGGTTCGATATGCCAACTGTTCATATCTCCTTTGCTTAATAATGATTTGAGACAACCTCGTATAAGCACTAAACTTACGACTGAAACCCCCTCAATTTATGTTTAATTCTGTTAATATTTCATGTTAATCTTTATAAATTTATTTGATTTGAAATAAATACTGTTTAAACAGAACTGGTTCCATCTCAGGTACACGATTAGAACCAGTTTGGGTTCTAAAGAGAACCTATATTTTTTGCAGTGTAGAACATGGAAGCATCAATGGGCAGGTAACCGTTATAAAATCCGATATTATTTTACCTTTTCAATGGGTGTATGTTGGAATGGGTAGCTGCTGTCACCTGAACATATTTTAGACTTAAACCGTAAAAAATAAAAATGGAATGAAATTTTGTTTGAGACCAATTGTGAGAGAAACTTCAAGACAACAGGTACAGGCCATTTGAAAACCAGATGACCGACATACTTTGTTTATGCATTCCATAAACTTTGTTATGCATTCCACGTTCTTTCCCACACTTGGAAGTATTATTTTGGTGGGTTCCGTACATCACAACTGCTGCAGTTGTAATGCGCTCTTAATCTTCTGGGCAGAAACATCGCTTCGTTCCACAGATTCTCTTGCTTTGAAGTTTCCGGTCATATTGTTTCGTCGCGCATCACTCAGCTGTGTTGTGACGTCACTGTCGAGATGTCAGCAGATCACTTGGCCACCAAGGTCTCTTCACCAATTTGTTGGTTGAGGAATTTCATACACAATGCCCTCTCTGTGCTCTGTGGACGTTGTTTCTGTGGTGGAGTGCGCTGGTGTATTGTTGGAATTGGGTAACAACTTGAGCTGAACAGCAACGTTTGGATTAATGCAGTAAAGCAGAATGATTAACACTTAACGTCGGAGACCACAGAACAGGAAACTGGTTTCTTGCAGGTCCTTGAAAAGTTGAAAACCCGTTATCCAACACGAATAGAAGACAAAAAATCGAATGACTAAAAGTCCCATTTTTGCCTACAAACATAGCTTATGATCCCTCATTGGAACGAGCTAAACGAGTTCGTTCCAATGAAGCGCCATAAGCCATGTTATGGAGGCAAAAAATGACGAAAAAATTATGTCGATTTTTGGGAATATCGCTGACGTTTTTGATACTTACGTTATATAAAAGTCTGAAAGTACTCGAGTCTAAAAATTGAAACTAAAGGAACTTGAAAGTGCTTGAAAATGAAACTTTCCAAAAGTAACCAGAAGTCCTTAAAAAAACATTCATTTTGGTTAAGTTGTGCGCTTGTAGTTGTAGTATTTCTGTGCGCATTTAAAGGGAATTTTTTACAGTGTATATATATACAATTTGCATGTTACGGTTTGGTTTTCTGGTTTACTTACAACGAAATTACTCTTTCTGAAAATAACTTTCTAGCAACGTGTTGTAATGAAGCATCCAAACAAAGTATTGTATTATTGTTTTTAACCCTTTACCCAACGTAACGGCCAGAATCTGTCAGCGCTATTCTCAAAAATCGCCAATTAATTTTCATTATTTTTTTCTTTCTTTGTCTCAAATGCATAGGTTATGACCCTTCATTGGAACGAGCTCGTCGAGCTCGTTCCAATGAGGGATCATAACCTATGTTTTTTAGACACAAAACGAAAACATTAGTTATTCAAGAATTTGTTTTGCAGGTGTCATCTGCTTTTCATGTTAGGTAAAGGGTTAAGATCACGTAGTTTTGCACAATGGCTAACTAATCGTGACCGCAACATGGATATAAAGTCAAGATCTTATCAAATTAAGGTTCTACGGAATTGCTGCTCGGTATCGGGATGTTATGCATTGGACAATCTTAGCATCTAATTGTTACGTGCTCCCTCCAACCTCTTGACAATGCTATAATATTGTAATTACGATGTTATTCAAAGTGGATACGAATCGGATTTTGTCTGTAATGCTTTTGTTCTGGATCATGTTCTGGAGAGATTTTGACCGAGGAGATCATTTCTTGATATGAATCTCACGGTAGTGTCACCCCACCCATTATGGCCACAGGAAACGATCTTCTTTAGTAAACATCGAGTTAACGATCACTGAAACATTCGACGAGGTTCTTCCTTCAAACATTCTCACAAACAATAATAAATCTTCGGCCTTCTGCTGACTTGTCACGGTCCTCTATCGAGGAGGCCTACATTAACCCAGTGCCCCGCTGATGCATTCCTCTTCCATTCTGTCTCCTGCAAAAATATAGGTTCTCTTTAGAACCAAAACTGGTTCTAATCTTATCCCTGAGATGGAACCAGTTCTGTTTAAACCGTATTTATTTCAAATCAATAAAATTTCCCAAGATTAGCATTCAATTTTAACAGAATATTACATGAACTGAAGTAGATTCAGCAGTAAACTTGGAGCTTATTCAACGCAGTCGCCAAACATTTTGAAACAAAGGAGATATGAACAGTTGGAATATCGAACCAGTTTTGGTTCTGTGTAGGACCAAAACTGGTTCGATATGCCAACTGTTCATATCTCCTTCGCTTAATAATGATTTGAGACAACCTCGGATAAGCTCTAAACTTACGGCTGAAACCCCCTCAATTTATGTTTGATTCGGTTAATATTTAATGTTAATCTTTATAAATTTATTTGACTTGAAATAAATACTGTTTAAACAGAACTGGTTCCATCTCAGGGACAAGATTAGAACCAGTTTGGGTTCTAAAGAGAACCTATATTTTTTGCAGTGCAGCATTCGGTCAAAGAGTGTTTCATAATTTCCCCCACTGGCGTCTTCTCCATCTCCCCAACTATAACACTGACCCCTTTACTCATGTCATTCTTCATTCACTTTTCCTTCATATTTTCCCATTTTTCCATTAGTTTCCCAAAGAGTCTTGTTCTACCAGGCAAATATTTGGGACATTTTAAAATGAAATGTTCCACGGTCTCCATCACACCTACGTTATACATTTTGGACTCCCTTTCCGCGCCTTTCGCGACGCCCCCCCCCCCCCCCACTTCCCTCAACTCCACTGGCTTGGATCTCACTTTGAACAACAATAACTCACCAAACGATCCATCCAGGAACTCCCTAAAAGCTGGCGCATTCTTTTTATATAACACGTTTAAAGAACACTTGGTCCTAATGCCAGCTCGCCAGTTTCCATAAATGTCTACTAAGACCCCTACCGTTAATAAAACGCTCATAAAGCGTCTATTACAGCCAACACAACCACCCCCCCCCCCCCCCCCCCACACACACACACACTTTAACCCAACATAACGGCCAAACCCGGCCGGCGCTAATCTCAAAAATCGCCAATTAATTTTCAATATTTTCTGTCTCAAAACATAGGTTATGACACCTCATTGGAACTAGCTCGTCGAACTCGTTCCAATGAGGGGTCATAACCTATGCTTTTGAGACAAAAAATGAAAAAAAATAGTTATTCAAGAATTTCTTTAACAAGTGTCGTCTGCTTTTCATGTTAGGTAAAGGGTTAAATACAAACGACTAAATGAAAAACTACACCACACATTATTTCTCGTTGAACAGAAAAACATTGCCGATAAAAATACGGCAAAATTATGGACAATCTGTTGTCGGTGCATCTATAGTAAGCTTTACGGTTATAGCTGTTACTGCCCACCGTTTATTCCCGAAACCTATTAGACGAAATCATATGTACTGCGTTTCAAACTTGTTCTTAGAAGGAATGCATTCAACTCTTAATGCTTTATAAAATGGCACCATCAATGTCAAAGGTTGCCTTGTTCTGAACGAGTCCGCAATTTAATGTTAACCAATTAATCTTTAACCAGAGGCCATACGCCTGCAGAATCTTATTCTATAAAGCTTTTACAATTGTATGTTCTATAATTGTATTTTTCTAGACATGAATTTAAATGTGTTGAAATGAACCATTAGCATTTTTAAAGATGTGATATTTGGCAATTGGCAAATAGCCATAACTCTCAAAATGCTAATGATTCATTTTAGTCAGTTATGTTAATAGGTAAAAGAATCAATTCTGCAAAATACAATTGTAAATTATTTTAAGAATTGGCTCCTGGTGAAAGATTCTAACCAGTGTACCTTTTGTGATATATGAACCACCTTCTGTGGTTTTGAAAACAAACCCCTAAAATATGTGTTCCTCAATTTTACCCCAAGATCGGATAAAATGGGCCAGTGTTGGTAATAGTCGTCTAATACATGTTTATTATACGCTAAACGACAGATTATCAACAACAAAAAATGCGGAAAGACAGAAATCATATCCCCCACTGTGAAGGTATATACATTTTCACTTTCACGATATCATCAAAATGGCGATCCTCAAAGCATCACTTCAAGGTGAATACTTGTCATATTATTATCACTGCAAATGATCAATTTGTTCTAAAAACGTACAATGAATAGTAAATCTAGTTTTCTGAGTGGATACCGATCATTTCCAGCAATAATTCAACACGTATTCACTTTAAATTGATGTATGAAACCCGCCAGCTGAATCAGACCGCAAAGACGCTACCTGTCCCGAGCATCGATCAAATCACTTCCGCGTATCAAAGAGCATCAGTTGTTTACTTTCATGCATCAATTCAAGGTTGAAATTAGTGGAATTATCGATAGGAATGATCCGATTCTTATACAAATCGTATAATAACAAGGACATCTAGTGTTTTTGAGTGGATACCGAAAATTATCTCACTCGTGATCGAGATAAAGGGTTGTTTTCGATCGCGAAAAATAAACATTTGTCTCTGTCACTCATAAGCTAATTTTCGGTATCCACTCAAAAACAATAGATATCATCGTTTCGTCGTATTATTTTACGACAGAAGTTTCACTAGCCGACTATCAGTCATTTTATTACATGCCTGTTACTTTTCATCCAGTTCCATATAAAAATAATTTACAAACCCGTACCGAACACGTGTTCCATACGGATTTCATTTGACGGACTATTTTTCCACCCGACATCATGGATCCATCAAAAGAACTAAACTTCGCCCATATTCGTAATCGGCCAACCGAAACGTCGCATTCTGATCCAGGTCAATTTGGAAGCTGCCCCGACAGCCAATAAATTGAGTCTCATTTGGATAATGTATGCTTCTGTTCAAATCCACTAAATTTAACGAAATTAAACTTATTCTATAAATGGGCAGTGATTTTATAACACTCAAGTTTTGACTTTGAATCGAATATCTCTCACATAACGGCAACTAAGTTCTTAACAATATGAACAAAAAACCTATTTGGACACAGTTTTCATTATATTTGTCTGTTTACGAATCTGTGTGTAGCAAGTGTTTGTCAATCACACCTGAGTTTTGTTTTTGTTTTTACCTCAAGCAATCGTCAGAACAGCCAAATTCTACAAAAAAGACCGAAGTTGTCACGATAAATTTAGAAAACGATAATTATCACAGAGGTGTGTAATAAACACAGAACGCCACGATGTGTGAATGCGTTCATCAATACGGTAATCAGGCCATCGCGGAAGGGTAGAACTCGAGGCTACGCCCCTCGTTCTATCCTTCCGCGCAGGCACTCGCGCAGTATTGGCGAACGCATTCACAAATCGTGACGTGTGCATATTTACCGCATATTAAATTGCAACGTATTGACCCTTTACCTAACACGAAAAGCAGACGACACTTGCAAACACAATTCTTGCACAACTAATTTTTTTTCATTTTTGTCTCAAAAACACAGGTTATGACCCCCTCATTGGAACGAGCTCGACGAGCTCGTTCCAAAGAGGGGTCATAACCTATGTTTCTGAGACAAAAAAATTAAAATATAATGAAAATTATTTGGCGACTTTTGAGAATAGCGCTGGCCCATTTTGGCCGTTACGTTGGGTAAAGGGTTAAAACGCGTTTCTTTAAAACACGCTTCTCTTGGCACGAGATCTCTTATATTCCAGTGATAAAACTCCAAAAGGAACACGCACACCAGACTGGCGTAAATGAATAATGGACTAAAAACACAAATTATGCTGCTAACAGTTTTGTTTTATACAAAAAAGACATTCTTCCTCGTGGTCACAGAAACCGTAATAACTGAGGAAAATACATGCATAATAAAACATAACAATGTAAACAACATAGGCACACAGATAAATAATATTCTGCCCATACAATAACCAAAAGAAACTATAGCGAGAGTCAGACGAATGAGACAGTCAATTATTGGTACTTTTTACATAATTGCTTTTTTACATTTTAATCCACGCAACCCCGCATATTTTGCTTACATCTATCTCCCAACTGTCAATATTCAATATATTGTTGTTCACAACTTACTCATGAACATTTAGTTCAGTTCATGGCATTAAATACCATCTCAAATTTAACTCTTTTTTCTCAGTATGCTAGCCTCTATTTCTTAAGAAAGGCGAAATGTTGGTAGCCATTGCCGATCCAGATAACCAGTTTATAACTGTAATTTACAATTCCGAGGTCGTTATGATAATATTTTGGTTCAATCACGACATAGATTACTAATACATAACATTTTTCATTCACGTGGATTTCTTCTTCAGGCCATTTACACCGGAATAAATGCTCACAGGGTGCTTTTTAACATGAAACCAGCGTATATTGGAGGAATCCATTGCTGTCTTCTTGGAAAGCCAGTTTTCCTGTTTGTATTTGGAAATACACCTTCCGAACTGTAAGTTACAGTTATTAGTTGCCCATTTCTGAGGATCTGTTTTACATGTTTAAAGAATCTCCAGGCATGGACAGCTAATAACTGTAACATTAACCATTTCAACCCGATAGACCGCTTTTCCGGCCCAGAAACATGATACGGCATAATCACGTGAAGAAGGATGTCTGTTAAGTGAATGTGTTGGGTAGACCAATAAATGTTTTCAATGCAACGTTGAAACTACTAATTGGTATACCCCCAGATAATGAATATGCAATCTTCCAATTGCTGTCGTTGAACTGACATGGAAGAAACCACCAGGATTCAAAGGCTTAAGCTAAAGCACGCGGTAATGGTCAGCGAAAAATTGTAACCTAGACTGCAAAAAATATAGGTTCTCTTTAGAACTAAAACTGGTTCTAATATTGTCCCTGAGATGGAACCAGTTCTGTTTAAACAGTATTTATTTCAAATCAAATAAATTTACCAAGATTAGCATTCAATTTTAACAGAATATTACATGAACTGAAGTAGATTCAGCAGTAAACTTGGAGCTTATTCAAGGCAGTCGCCAAACATTTTGAAACAAAGGAGATATGAACAGATGGCATATCGAACCAGTTTTGGTTCTGTATAGAACCAAAACTGGTTCGATATGCCAACTGTTCATATCTCCTTTGCTTAATAATGATTTGAGACAACCTCGTATGAGCTCTAAATTACGGCTGAAACCCCATCAATTTATGTTTTATTCTGTTAATATTTAATGTTAATCTTTATAAATTTATTTGATTTGAAATAAATACTGTTTAAACAGAACTGGTTCCATCTCAGGGACAAGATTAGAACCAGTTTTGGTTCTAAAGAGAACCTATATTTTTTGCAGTGTACACCCTTGATGCTGTAGTTTACAGTTAATACTTTCCCATTCCTTGAGATTGCCTTTACATTTTGCAGTAACCAGTATTTCACAAGTTTGAGCATTCAATCTCTGAATTTATTATATGACAATGTAATTTAACCGCTAAATATCACTACTGCTTGACCATCTTTTCCTGGTTCCCGGAAAATCCACAGTGTGGAATCCGATTCCGTATCACTATAGTATGACGGACTATCTATGGGTGCGTTTGAATTCGCATAATTAGCTGATGCGGTGGTAGAGAGTACTTTACTCCGATCTGAAATGGGTGCGCTCGAATGGCGGTACGAATTTTTTTTATCGTCTTCATGATATTTTTTATCGTATTCATGCGCATCGAGGGATTCCCCGGAAGAGTGCACCTGTTACAAAAATAAGTGTAAACAAAACTAGTTCTTTACTTCAATCCAATTTACCAAAACAAGTCGCGGAAATTGTTAATGCTAGCCTTGGCATGCGATGTATAAGCCATATAAAAAAACCTTTTATCGCTACAGAGAGGTGATCTGGGTCATCGCATCACGTCTTGTGGAGGAGGCCAGGTTACCGGATCAAACGAGCTGCCCGCGGCAGCTCGTTTGATCCAGCAATCTAACCTTCTCAACACGACGTGATACTAAGAACCAGATCACTTCATTGTAGCGATAATACGTATATTCTGCATACTATCTTCCTTATTAAGATTGTGACTGAATTGGAGGTATCCATTACTGGTGAGTGCGATAGGTCAGTGGATTATGTTAAACCACCAACTTGGCGCCTAAGTTTAAAATTATAAACTGACCGTCAATTGTAATCCCCGTTTTATTGTGAGACATAATACAGCTCCGTGACACAATTCATAGCACATTGTTTAAACCAAAACATGTTCTGATGATATTTTCACCCAGATTCCCACGTAGTAATGAATTTTGATAAAAGTGTGTGAAGGGTGTTAGACAAGTAAACAAATCAATCATGATACACTGAAAAGGCACACCGGATTGAGAATTTTCACATACAATCAAGAAGTTAACCCTTTACCCAACGCAAACGATTTCAAAATTTATTATTTTAAATATTTTTTTTAATTTTTAAAAAAAAATTCAACAAAACCATATCATGTGACCCCTCTTTGGAACGAGCTCGACGAGCTCGTTCCAAAGAGGGATAACATGATAATGTTTTGTTGAAATTTTTCGAAAGATAATATTTTTTCAGTTGCTGAATTTGCAAATTACGTGTACATACGTGGGCGGGTGCGGGCGATTCGTTGGGTAAAGGGTTAAAAATCACTTAGTAAACTATATTTTATAAACAGGACAGCTAATGTTTACGATCTGGAGAGAAATAAAAAGACAATTGCCTGTGCTGGAAATTACTGCTCATTTTTATGACAGAATCACTCACAGCTTCATATTAACAATTGAACTGCGCTACCTTTCACCAGAAAATGTAAAACATTGTTGGACTGGCTACAACAATGGCTGCATTCTCCTAGTTTTCCCTAAACATTGAGTTTAAAATAAATATAAATATGTGCCAATAAGACTGAAATCACCGTTCTCTGATTGGATGAAAGTTCGCTTAGTTTTTTCTGTGTTTACGGCTCCAGTAGCATGTTCCGTCTGCGTCACCACGCCCAATATTTGAGATGGCCTATTTCGTAATTATTCCACCAGGAAAGCGCTTCACTTTTTTAGATGTTCCACACGTGCAACAGATCATGTTCTGACACCAGAGTTGTTTAAATTATAAACCAGTTTGAGATTTGAACCAGGATGGTGTGACGTCAATCTTTGTCTCATTGATTATTTGCCAAGTGACGTTATGGAATACACGAGCAGTTTATTTGCTAATTTTGTTAACTGAAAAGTTGCCTAGTTCATTTTTCTGTTTGGGTTTGGGCTATCGGTAGGGTCTTATGGAAACATATATGTTATTGTGATGAATTGACGATAACATGACCAGGGGTTTGCGGCTCGAAGCGTATATTCAACATTGGTGTTTCGCATCTCGGTTGAACATGAACTCCAGGTCACAAACCTCAGACCATGTTATCGTCAGTTCATCACAATATCTTATAACATATGGTACTTATAATGTTTAGGTGCCAGAAAGTCAGCTGATCAAAGAATAAAAAATAATGAAACTATTATAGATTTTTCCAAGTAGAAGACCAGAAATTTCTCTTCACGATCTGTTTCAAATATGCCATTGAGCAGTCTTAAAAACTTGGAAGAGGAGCGTAAATGGAAACACAATACAAACGTATCAGATACAGTGTTAACAAATTTCGTTATTTTAGAAGGAAAAGATGGACAACAAAAACTTCTCGGGCACGAAATGAAAGAGCACTTTTCAAAATATGTCGGGAAGACCATCCTCTCAGCAAAAGTATAAACGAGGTCAAATAAATATTTCAGTAACTTGTGTTAGTATTTGTTTTATTACACGTCTGTAAGGCAACACGGAACCAAGCGAAAAATGGAAATCCGTTTCGCACACATGCGCGGAATGGAAATCGTTGACGGACTATTTTTAAATAGAGACGACATTTCAACGGAATTTTCTACAAGTTGAATCGCTATTACAAGTTGAATCGCTAACGATAGCTAAAAATCATCCCCTGAGTTCCAATATGGTCTACGTACCAGTAGGTACATAGAACACACTGGAACTCGGGAGACGAAATAGTAACACGGGTTCCCCTCGCACATCTGTTTGGCGGTAAAATGTGTTCCTTTTGTTGAGAGTTGTCAAATGAATTGCTGAGTGTCCTTCTAATAATTGTTTTTTACAGACGTGAAGGCGTGTAATAAACATAGAACGACACGTGCGTGTGAATGGTTAATCGATATGGCACTTGTGCCATCGCGAAAGAATTAAACTCGAGGCCTGTGACCTCTCGTTTAATCCTTCCGCGCTGGCACTCGTCCCATATCGATTAACCCATTCACACACGTGTGTCATTCTGTGCATTTACGCGTTTATTTTGTAAACAAAGTGTGGAACTAAAAAAGTTTCAGGTTTGCGTTTTCCATTCTTTTGTCAAAGTAAAAAAATAGGTCATTAATTTTGGAAAAAAACAATGTGCTATCATCAGTTTTATCATAGAGCTATATAATTCGAATAAAAATACTGATCACTGGTTGATGAAACTTATGGAACGGAGGAATGATTGATATAGTAAAAATCGCGACTGATTTATTTATTTATTGGTTGAATAAATCGAAAACAAATAAATATTCGAGGCGAGGGACTATATTGTAAAACACTTGTGCGCATTCGCGCACGAGTGTTTGTACAACGTCCCTCACCTCTCATGAATTATTTCACGTAACCAGTCCAGTCAAGCGAGTACTCTCTGTAAAATCGTATCAGAATCAAGTGTGGCAGACTCTATATAGGCATAGGCGTTTAATTCCAATTCCCAATGGAGGAATATGTTTTTGGTGTCTAGTGTCTATTAAAAAAAATCAACATTTGAGATTCGGAGACACAATTAAAAGAAGGGTTTGATGGATTTGCCAACAGGTAAGAAACATTTTGGAGTGGCAGTTTAATCATGCGCACCTCAGGAGAAGGCTCATCAACAAACATTGGATCTATCGGTGATGTTCTAAAAGCACCTAGGCTATATACCTCTATTATGAACTGCATCAAGTGGTTTGAGGTACGACTTTCTCGCAGAACCGTAAACCACACAGCCGTAATCTAATTTTGATCTAACAAGTGTTCAATACAGATGGAATAAGGTTTCTTGGTCAGCACCCCAATCAGTGTCACCAACTACCTTGAGGATGTTAAGTGCCGTTCTACCTCTCATTCTTAGTTGTTTGATTTGAAAAGTGAAATTCAGTTTATTGACAAACAATAAATCCAAGAATTTCACTTCTTTAAAAACTTTTAATGGTACTGCCATCTACTTTCAATATTGGGTCAAGGTGGTGCTTTCGGGGATTGCAGAAATGAACACAATCAGTTTTGGTCTTCTAAAATTTAAATCCGTTTTCCGTAGCCCATTTCTGTATTTTGTTTAAAAACAACTGACGTTTGCGCTCAAGGGATTTTATGTGTTTACTCGTATAGTAAATCACAACTTCTTCAACATACAATGAAGATTCTACCATTTTCCCAGTTGCGTCAATGATACAATTGCTTTTCACAGAAAACAGGGTAACAGATGAATTACTACCCAGAGGTACACCCAATCCTTGCTCGTGTGGATCCGATAAGATAGAACAAACACGAACTTGAGATTGAAAATTTTTAAAAATATTTTATATAAAAAAGGCATACGCCCTCTCAACCCAATGTTAAAAAAAAATCTTTTGAAATCACACCCTTCCAGTTGTATCATATGCCGTCTCCAGATCAAAGAAGATGGCGACCACATGGTCTTTTCTGGCAAAGGCATTTCTGATGAACGTTTAAGTCTAACCAAATGGTCGATAGTGCTTCTTTGGCTTCTGAAACTACACTGAATATTCTAAAAGTAGATTGTTCGATTCCAGAAACAAGACAAGTCGATCATTGATCATCCTTTCCATGGTTTTGCACAGACAACTTGTCAATGCAATAGGTCTGTTAATTATTGGGATTGCAGTGGTCTTGAAAGAGTTTTGGAACAGGAATTATTGTTGCTTTTCCCTGGAAGGTGGAAACTGGCCAGTCACCCATATGCTATTGAAGATAGAGAGCAAAAGTTCGAGTGAAGTTTGAGGCAGATGTTTTGAAAGTTGATAGTGTATTTCATCGGGTCTAGTAGAAGTGTATTTATCTCTTCCATACAAACAGATTCCATTGCAGTCATTTAAATTGTTAGAGGTAAATTTGATCCTTTGTTTTTCGCGTTGTTTGTTATTTTCATGAATTTTGGATTACAATTTTTAGACGATGAATGGTTAGAAAATGTTGAGGACAATTTGTTTGATATTTAATTTTTTAGAGTAATTAGTGTGGAATTGTCTTCTAGGTGCTGTACATTTAATTTTGTTTCTTTACCTTTAATTTTTTTAACCATTTTCCAAATTTTATTGATGGGAGTGTGTTGATTAACTCTTTGATACTTTTGTACGTCTAATGACGTTCAAGATCAAACAGCATGTTTATACTTTTGTACGTCTTATGGCGTACGAAAGCAAACAGCGCCTTGATACTTTGTGGTCATTTGTTTTGTTATGATTTTTCGATTTTTTAAAAAATTTAACCTCAATTCCTATTTTCTCCCGTATAGCGCTCAGTGACAACCGTTGAGCCAAACGCGATTGCAGCTTAAAATACTAATATAATCCTGCTGTCAAGACTACTTAACTAGTTAAGTGCTAGAAGACACTATCAGGGCTTTCAAAAAAATGAGGATACCAGAGCAAAAGCCAACACTTTCCTTGCTTATATTTCATATTCAGTCAAACACAAATAATATTTTGTTTATAAAAAATTGTTTTATTACAAATTATTGGAGAGTGCCTGTGGGCACTCTTCAATAATTTGTAATAAAACAAGTTTTGAATAACAAATTCAGACCACCAAAAATAGTCTAGCCCTCAACCAGATAATCACTAATGATATCGTGTCATTTGTTTTTTCCGATGTTTGAAAAACGTTGAAGAGACTGAATTCCCAGTGACGTTTGAACGTCAGGATAATTAAAGTCTCAAAGGGTTAAGTTAAGAACAACATTTTCCCAAGAAGTTTTCTTTTTTTGTTTGTTTTATAAGTCACCTGGTCTTTGCCCGATTGATACGTGGTTTGTCTAAATTACTTGTTGATTTATTAAATTCCCGTTCAGTTGTCTTGCGTTCCGTTATAGCCTGCTTGAAATCTTTATCAAACAATGGTTTGATTTTGGAATGACATTGGTTGCAATGTCAAACAACTCTTTAGTAAACAGGTCTACGTGATCAGCACTGTCAACACATTTCTCCCTTATGAGTCGTTCAGAATAAAGCCACGAGAAAGCGTCCCAGGTGGCTCCCTTTAAGATGGAGTGGAGCCCAGATCATGAACTTTCCGATAAAAGCCACGCTACAAAGCATAGCCGCTTGCCACAAATGGCACACGGGGATACTTTGTAATGTTAATGTTTCTAACGTAATTTTCATGGTTTGGACCTTACCAAAAAGGTTTTGTGCACCACTTTCTGCTTCGTTTACTTACGTTGTTGGGAGTAACTATGCAATTTCCGTGGTACATTCAATTATGACACAAAATAACTATTAGATAAATTGGTAAAAAGGTTTTCACCGTAGACGAGTTGTATACTTTGATATTCATCTGGAAATTTCAAGTACATTGCTCTCCATCGAGTTGTATTCGTCCGCTTAACACTTTAGGCTGTAGTTCAAACAGTAAGTTCGGAGATGAGACAGGCTTGGCATGTCATACACGAAACGTTGACTGTCTTCTCATTTTCGACACCAGTTGTTTCAGATCATCTCTGAATGTTCTGTTCATGAAAGCATAAATTATTGGATTCGCAACATTGTACAAGAAATATATATAAAATACAATAATGTTTGGTTCCAAGAGTTCGTGAGCCATGAGCCACGCAGGTAGAAACGCCAAGACAAACACAAGTGTAACTACGAACAACATAGCGGCAGTTTTAATGTTAGCGGCGATTAGTCTGTCTTGAGCCGTACTTTGTCTACGGAGCTTCTGTTGCGTGCTGCTGTTCTGGTTGACCATAGCATCGGTTTCCGTCGCATTTCCGTTACCAATAACAGTCATTTGAGTTTCAATAATAGATGCCTCGTATCTTGTCGGGCATAGACTACTCCGGTTCCGACGCGACTTTTTTGCCCTTCGTACATGTATTGACCGATAAATAAGTAAATACAAGATAACCACAGCAACGAACGATAACAAATAGAAAGATGAATATACGCTTTGGTACATCGAAATGAAGTCGTCGTTAAACACCATATCGCCGTGCTGGCAAATACCAGTGTATCCGTACTCCACGAATGGATGTGTCTGATTGCAGGAAAATTCCAAGTGGCGGTTATCGGATGAATTAATGTTGATGACAATGCCCGTTGTGGCTTGTTCCTCACCCGAAGAATATGACGATATAGCATTGCGTCTCAATGAAGAACAGTTGGCTGGAACTTGCAGGCCCTCATAGGTTGTATTGTCTGCCTTTCCATAAACATTATAGATCTGAGCAGTGATCACACCGAAGGAAGCGGCTAATAAAGCCAATAGAATCACTATTATCTTTGCGCGTTGCACATTTATCGCATGAAGAAAAGGGTGACAAATACAGAAGTATCGATCAAACGCTATCCCAACCATGATGAACGCCGAATACGGTACATTTGAAGTTATTAAAAAGTGGTACAACTTGCAAACAATTTCGTATTTCAGATGATTTTCAAGATTTTCTGTAATTATTGTAAATGGTATCACCACAAAGCACGTCACGAAATCAGTCACTGCCAAAGCCAATATGAAGATTGTGGACGTAGCTTTCTCCCTGCGTCGCCCGTACGTATATAGAACAATAAGATTTCCAAATGTTCCTGCTATACTGAACACCGACAACATAATAGTTACCGCTAATCTTTCTTCGGGTGTGGTTTGTGTCGGGTTTTCATCTATTTCCGTTGAATTCATGGTAGTCGTGAATATAGTTGTTGTTGACAGTTGGTCCATTATCCTGAAAAAAAAACAACAAAGCAACATTATTATAGAAGCAAAGAAGAGTATTATATGACTACTACAAATATTCCCTCAGTACAACTATATCTCTTTAAAAAACCTTTCCCCTACAGTGTAATCTAACTTTTAACATCTTAACCCCCTGAACACCGATGTCAAAATACCAAAATTTCAAGTAGCCATTATTCCCATAATGCAACTAGAAATTTAATCAATTCAGTCTTGTTTGACAGAGCTCAATGAGCTCTGTCAAACAAGACTGAATTGATTAAATTTCTAATTGCATCATGGGAAAAAATTAGCAGCCTGTAATTTTGAGATTTTTACATCAGTGTGCAGGGGGTTAGTAAACCCAATTATTATATGACTACCACAAACAGCCCTCACTACAGTTTACCCATCAAATCCAGCTCTCCAGAAAACAAGGGTGTCAAGTTTTCCAGATCGTTATCATGCCTGTCTCAAACGAGGCGCACGTGAATGGACTATTTCTACCAGTGACCTATAAATAAATCGGTAAATTCCACAAATACATCAGGGAATTCCGTAATGCGAGCGTTCGATTTTGAGTTGTTTACTAATACCGTACGAGAAAACACTGCTTTTCTGTGACCAGTTACAGAACGCAACAAAAACAATTGCGCAGTTTGCGCGTTTCACGACATGCGATTGAAAAAGAAATGAAAATCGGTTACAGTATTATAGCGATCGAACGTACTCGATTTTTTGTTGATATTGCATCTGCCCGTTGCCAAGTAACAAATATAGAACGCGTCTCCTCATTAAACTCCACTGACAAACATTCCAGTCGAGGTCAATTTGAAAATGCTGTTCTGAATAATTGCAAAATAACAATTAACAGTTATTTTCAAGATGCGAATCCAACAAAGCATATGAGAATCTGCGTTATCAAAAGCGATTTCGATTGAAATTTAAGCCTTGTCTCCATTGTTTTGACTTTCAAGTTTCATGTTCGAAACGAACGTCCGATATTACTACGCGTTTGGGATTCCCCAATTCTATAAATTGTTAATGGTTATTTGGCTAATATAAGTATGTTGTATTTGATTATTCAGGTATTATGATCAGTTTAACATACTAATTGTCATATAATAAACAAATTACTACAACAGGCAATTGATCTGTGTTGTTGTCAAGCCAGAAAATAAGCAGACTGTTATCTGCAAAATGAGGTTCCCAGAGGGTGCATTTAGTGATGCCGGTAGCATCACTAAATTTACCCTCTGTGAACCCCAATCTGAATCAGGGTCTCAAAACTAAACAGAACAAGGTACCCAGAGGATAAATTGGCCCACTATATGGGATAGCATGATAAAATTCATCCTCTGGCGCCCTCATTCTGCAAATGTCAGACGCCTTATTATCAGGCCTGGTTGTTGTATTCCGTCTTGTCGACGCGATGAGACCAGCTAGATCAAACTCGACGCCTGCGGAGTCTTGTTCGATCTGGTCGAGCTCGTCTCATCCACTCGATGGAATACAACAACGCAGATCAATTGACTGTTGTTGTAATCTGTATGCACTTGGACATCACCCGGAGTTAAAAGTTCACTGTCTGACAAATAACTTCGTCCAAGAAAGTAAATGTTGTAACTAAGGCACTCGAATGGCTGCAACAGCTACTTTTTCTGAATTTGCTTTTATACGTGCCTACCAAACTGGAAAGCTAAATTCTGTGTAGTCGTTCGAGTGAACAACCCAAAGAAACACCATTCACAAAGTCGTCACAGAGACGATGGGGGATGGGACAAGTTCTCAGGTTGCCAGTCTTTTTTTTGAAATTCGACGCTGTTGTGGACTGTTTGTTTACACAATTTTAAGGGAATTTGCGCGCAGACGACCGTTAGTGTAACGTGGTGTGCCTTTACTTACAATGATATACACGTATTCTTTCTTTCAGTGGTTACAGATAATCTAATTCCCCTTGGAGTTATTGACATATTTTGTGTTACTCTCCGCGGTAATTATAACACTATGCGTGTGGGGGGTCCTCATTCCTGATTCCATTGTCACAAAAATGTCAATCAAATCAAGCCTCAATTGAGCAATATATAGAGGATATGAAATGGGTGTTTTTCTCATATAATATTTATGAAACGAGCCTATGGATTTTCCGTTTGGGCGAGCCAAAAACACTCATTTCATAGAAAAAAACACTCATTTCATATTCTAATTATCATATGACACACACACGCACAAATTAGCCACTTAGTAGGACTTTTTAACCCATCACCTAACTTGAGTTGCAAACGGCACTTGGAAAAAACGTCCCCGTATAACTAAAAATGTTCACTTTTTGCTTCCAAAACATAGGTTATGACCCCTCATTGGAACGAGCTCGACGAGCTCGTTCCAATGAGGGGTCATAACCTATGTTTTGGAAGCAAAAAGTGAAAATAGAAAAAAAAAAATGAATAGCGTGTTTCTTGTAGGTAAAAGATCAATACAATATAACACACCCTAAATAGGACAGATAACGTAAATTCTCCCTACTGAAATTATGCAAATGTCACCCAGTTGTATTTTGTTTAGCTAATCAAATTGTCCAGTTTCGAAATTGACCAATGAAGGCTCCCAACTCTATTTATGCAAATTATGAAAATGTGACCCAGTCTTATTTTGTTCAGCCAGTCAAATTGTCTAGTTTTGAAACTGACCAATGAAATTGACGGAAGGCTTTATTTATCACTGATTAATATGAAAACAAAATATCAAATGTTTTAAAGTGAACAAAACGGACGATTCATATGATAAATCTTGCTTTGATTTAAAGAAACTAAATCTGGCATGAAATTGTTCATGTTTAATCGTCTAGAATATATCAGTTGGTCGACAAAGCGAAGAGTGGGTTCGATTTTCCAACCAATGAAATATTTCAAACAAGCGAATCTAAACATAGGTAGTGACCTATTTAAGGGCTAAACTGGTTCCAGGCTATAACTGTTTCGTACTTCAGAGATAATTAGACTGGTGGCCCGAGAGCTAGGATTACATTTTGCGGGAACACACTGCTAATGTAAAGGGTATCCAAGTCCGAACAGGCGTAAAATGTACCAGAGGATAGGGTGGATCAGTTAGGTGGAATGTTTGCCTGAAATAGCATATATTACCATTTTTATATTTAAATAAAGCACCACATGTTGAAGATATTTAGTTTCCCTGAGTTGTTGAAGGAATTAACGTGCAACTAATGGAGAGAAACTCAAAATCTTGCAGCGATCCAAAGAATGCGGATACGAATAGCAACTGTTGCTTGAAATATTTATTCGGAGTTACCCAACACCGCAGCATGGTGGAACCCAGTTAAAGGAATATCCGATATACCTTTTCCACCATGCAATATTTTGTTACAACCGTTTTCTGTTTATCAATTACGAGTTTAATCTTCTGCACTTTGATGTCAAAATTCCGCAATTACAATCATTATATTTCCCCCTAACACAAGGAATCTTAACAAGCGTCTGTGTTTACCTAAAAATAACAACACTCAAAAAGAAGTTATTAAGAGGTTATCATTTAGTTTGTTTCATATCGGCCAAGATATCAGCCTGAGGTAAGTACAAACTGTCCTCAGATCTGCTACAGTTTGCTGACAGTGTTATTTTGTCTCAACGTCTCTCAAAGCCCGATGTTGTCTGTCCTCTTTGTTCAGCTTTCTGAACGTCTTGGCTTCCACACTGGGGAAGACACGACATTCGGAGTGCTGAACCATCTCTTCTCCCTCTTCGATGAATCTCCACTTATGACTCTGCTAGAGGCTGCTGAAGCTCCAAAATGGGCGGGAAGGGGGGATTACACCTTTCTGGGAACTGCAAGGGTGTAGGATGGAAAATAATTTTTCTTCGGGGTGGAGGGGGGGGGGGGTGTCAATGGTGGTGCGGCGGTGTATTCATGCAAAATATATAGATTTATACAGTACGTGGAGAGTGTATTATTACTATATCACCCGCAGAGTGGAGATTCCACCCGAACATTAATTGCAAATTTGTTGCAAAGCATAACCCAGCCAAGTTTCAGCCAATGGACCTCCGGGTTAAACCCGGAGGTCCATTGGCTGAAACATTGCTTGTGTTTTTTTGTCGATCTATACAAAATTTGAAAGTTATAGGTTGGGTGATAACTCCACTCTGCGGGTGATTTAGTTGCAATCCACTCTCCACGTACTGTATACGCTGCCCCTCACCCATTGAACCCACTCTATTTAAGACACTAACCTCGGCGTATATATTTTGTTTTGTTTTTACTTAACCCTTAGAACCCTGGTGGTACCTTCCATATCAATTCAATGGCAGCAATTCGAAGAGGTTATATTCATTTTTTATAGACAGACCAATTAATATAATATTGTCAACGTGCTGCCTCAGGGCTGGTTGGTCTTCCCCACACATTCACTTACTAGCTACCATACTGAATGCATTTAATGAAAGTATCACGTTCACGGGCCAGAAAAAAACGGCATCTCGGGTTCAAGGGCTAATCATAACTTTGAAACCGCCCTTTCAAATATTATGCTCCATTTGGAACTTACTATCTTTGTTCAATAAAATCTTGAAAATCAATTTGGTCATATATGTATAGGTGATGTGTAGTCACCATAGGGGTTGCGTACGTTATGTGGGAAAATGCCGTTCGGGTACCTATAACTGGGGAAAAAGCGGGAAGGCACGTGCTCCTGTGCCACCCCTGCTTACCCGCCCTTGTTTATGACTTTTTGTTTGCGTTTAATTTTCTGTACAACACTCTTCTTTCTTCTCATCTGCCTCATCCTAATTTACCTTGATTACCTATTCTACTGTATATAAAAAAGCCTATGACAAAAAATTTACACACCAAATGAATGCAAACTTGTCTAAATTTATTACTCGTCGCCTCGCGAAGAGTGAAATGAAACCAACAAGTTTTCAGTTCGTTTCCAAATGTGTTTACCTCATAAGATACGAAAAATTAATAAACATGCGTTGCCTCATGTTAATAATGCACCCATAACACAAAATAGTATATTATTATGCTATTAAAATGAAACGGGCCATGTATTTTGCGCGTTTCTTTTTCCATTTCGTTTCAGAGATAAAATTTACAGCGGAAGTATCGCCCACCGGAGCTCATGTAAACAAGCGCAGAATCGCACGTGTACGGGCATTCTTTAAAATTTAATATTGAATATTGTATTATTTAACATTTAAACTCTTAATAATCTGACGATCATGGTATAAATAAATTATACCCAAAGTAGATTGGTGTACCAAATGTTCACCACTCGTGCTGAATTGGTGTTAACCGCGCGCTGAAGGCTCGCGGTTAACCACTTAATCACTCATGGTGAACATTTGGTACTCCAAACTATTTTGGGTATTTTCTACATTTATTGCCAACTTTAATTCCTTATCGTACAGAACCTTAGCAGCAAGTCACTCCGTTACGCCTGGTCACAGCAGTTTTTCTATCTGCGTTCAGCGCAAACGGTGAAATATTTCCACGTAAACAAACTGGTTGCGCCTAGAGACACATAAACTCTAGTTCGGTCCATATCGCACGAGATCTGAGTCATACCAGCCGAGTTTGAAATCCTGTCTACCTTTTTTGATAATGGGAAAGACAACCGTATCTAATAAATAAATACACATATACAGTAATTTTCAATAAGATTTGTTGACATCTCTTTATGGGTCGGAAAGATGCCCCCCCCCCCCCCCCCCCCCCCCCACGCGAGGAAATTAAAGTATTTCTTACTATCATTATTCACTTCTGCTCTTCAGCATCCCAATGAGCATAGCTTTCACTACGGGAATTAGTGCAGTATTGGAAGCTATACGAGGGTTGGATGGGGGGGGGGGGGGGGGGGGGGTACCCACTTCCGTCCCAAGATTTATGTCCATGTATCAGGTCTTGTTAGAATGATCACTGAATGCGACTTCCAATCATTTCTTTCTCGCTCACAAAGGTAAACCAGAAATCATCGTGAAGATATGCGAACAATGATTCTTGTCTAATTGATGCCCAGGTATGTTCAAAATACACCAATGAAAGAAAGGCTTCGGGTACTCTTGGTTGAGAGTTCTAATTATATCTTAGCTTCCAGCATACGTCGTGAAATTGTGCCAGAAACAGCTATATAGACTGTTCCTTTACTAGTCTGCTGTAGCCCCGTGTCAGTGTTGCAGACAATTTATGTGTCAATAAAAATGCCAAGACATTGGAATGTAAAGAATGGAATCACGAAACAGTTCCACATGATGGTGTTATTTTCCTTGTACTACTAATAATAACACTTTAGCCTTACGCTGATTTGACGCGGTTCTCAGTCAGTCGAGAAGGCCTTGATTAGCCCTGTGTTCACGAATGCCCCCTTATCCCCACGCCACTCCTTTCCTCCCAACACTCTGAGACGAACTGCTTGATGACATTCCGTGCCCTATTCTTCCCAATCTCCCCGATAAGCATCTACCTGTCATCTACCAACCACATGTCCTCCATTCTCCCATTCCACTTCCCCATCACACGCCCGGTGAATCTTATCCTGTAAGACTGGTATTTTGAACATTCCAATATAAAGTGTTCCAGGGTCTCCACTATGCCTAGATTATACGTTTGACATCCTTTTCATTGTATTTCCCAGTTTTCCCCTAAGTTTCAGCGACCACGACCTCATCGTGAACAACGGTGACCCCCCAAAGGTGTCATCAAGGTACTCTTCAAAACCTGATTTCTCTTTATGACGCAAGACACCCAAAGATCTCTTTGACACCCCTCTCGCCAATTCATATTACAACTACCATGACTCTCTGACGATTTATTTACTCCGGGTTGCGCCCACTTCTAAGTCTGAGATCTCCATTAACTACCTCACCTCGTCTATCCACCCTGTCTTTATGTTTGAATTCCAAATAATCTGGAACATTGATTTACACCATCGGCTGTCGGAGAGATTTACCAAATAGTTGTATGTGAAGCTACGAGAAAGAATCCATCCTTACACACAAACTTCTTTTCTCTCACAAATTCGTGTTTTCATTTACTTGAGAGGGCCGGCACACGACACATACTGCTTTTTATCACATGACTCGTCCGTTTTGTTCACTTTAAAACATTTGATATTTTGTTTTCATATTGATCAGTGATAAATAAAGCCTTTCGTCAATTTCATTGGTCAATTTCAAAACTAGACAATTTGCTTGGCTGAACAAAATATAACTGGGCCACATTTTCGTAATTTGCATAATTAGAGTTGGGAGCTTTCATTGGTCAATTTCAAAACTTGACAATTTGATTGGCTAAACAAAATACAACTGGGTTACATTTGCATAATTTCAGTAGGGAGAATTTACGTTATCTGTCCTATTTAGGATGGGTTGGGATGGGTTATATTGTATTAATCTTTTACCTACAAGAAAAACGCCATTCATTTTTTTTTTTATATTTTCACCTTTTGCTTCCAAAACATAGGTTATGACCCCTCACTGGAACGAGCTCGACGAGCTCGTTCCAATGAGGGGTCATAACCTATGTTTTTGAAGCAAAAAATGAAATTTTTTAGTTATACGAGGATGTTTTTTCCAAGTGCCGTCTGCAACTCAAGTTAGGTGATGTGTTAAAAAGTCATACTAAGCGGCTAATTTGCGCGTGTGTTTGTCATATGATAAATAGAATATGAAATGAGTGTTTTTCTCATATAATATTTATGAAACTCGTCCCAATTTTCCATTTGGGCTCGCCAGGGGCTCGCCAAAACGGAAAATTCTTAGACTCGTTTCATAAATATTATACGTGAAAAACACTCATTCCATATCCTCTGTATTCTGAATAGCAAAAATAATTTTGTTGCTGTGAAAAGATTGCATATGACCGCTTAGATGAGCTCATCCTCACGGCCGATAAGATATTCTTAACTATTTACTCAACGCAGACGATAGCAAAATCTATTATTTTAATTATTATTTTTTTTTTCAAATTGTTAAAAGATGTCAACAAAAACCATATCATGTGACCCCTCACTGGAACGAGATCGACGTGCTCGTTCCAAAGAGTGGTCACGTGACATGATTCTGTTGAAATTACTTTAAATCCATTTTTTGAACTGCTGAATTTGTCTATTACGCGGGAGGATGCGGTCGATTTGTTAGGCAAAGGGTTAAAAGCAGAAACATACAAAACTCTTATTCGAATGAGAACTAATTGAGTAAAGATATAAGCAGGTTTGGTTGACATTTTGGGTTAAGGTTTTGAAAAGAAATCGCTTAAACAGATTTGGTACTGCACTTTACGGTTGGGTATGATTGGCTACCGATTTTGTGTTTCGATAGCAAAAGGTACTACAAATGTAATGTCATCCGCTCACATGTCTGAAGCTTTTAGCGAAGACATTGGTCCCAACAAGTGAATTTCACTTTCTCTTAGAGATGCTTGGTCTTGATGTACTGAATATATCCTCTTTCTAAAGAAATCCATGTAAGCTATATTCTGATGCTGTATCAGACACAAAACCAAATCGATCGAAGTCTACATATGATACAGCGCGTGAATTGTAAAGTTGCTATCAATGGAGATGCCAAATGCCAATTAAGACTATTCAGTACAGATCGCATGTCTATTAGTGTTTGATAATGTTCAAAATCTAGAACTTATGTGACTATAGGGAAAATTGCAATTAGGGACGTGGTGACATGGGCGGGGGGGGGGGGGGGAGGAGGTGTCACCACCCTCAATCCTGGCCAAAATTTTCTGCAGTTGGAAATTCGGAGGGCAAGTCATGAGTATTTGGAAATTCCATATATCTGGATTTTAGAGCTTCTTTGGTCATGCTGATGTCTTCTTTGGTTCCCAAAATTCCAAATCGGTTTCAAATCGGCAAACATTCTAACTGTTACTATTTACAACTACAGTGTACGCAATATCGAGCTTCAGAAGTATGCACGATGACAATCGTTTACTTTTCGTAATAAAAAAATCCTCTAAATACACTTCAAGAAAATCACATCATATAAAATCGTTATAACGAGTTAATTCCATCATTCAGAGTTACAAAATGATGAAACATCAAAAATGTATCATTCCTGCATAAGATCTGAGTTAATATTAGGACAGTGTGAATAGTTCTAAACTTGAGCATTTGCTCAGCAGACATTCAGTTCCCAGAAGAGTACCAAATAATAATAATCTGATAATTCTATCATAAATGTGTTGGCATGTTAGTTACTAGAATCAATTTTATGCCCCTTTCATGGTTTCATTTTCAAAGTCTTTCTCGGTAGTGAATTTCCAACTACGGGGGGGGGGGACTGGGAGGGGGTCCCCCTCTCGACCCCCCCCCCCAGTTGGAAATTCACTACCCTACACCCTCAATTGAAAACCTCTAGCCACGTCCCTGATTGCAATTAACAGCGTGCAAGGAATTAGAATATGAACTTAACATAATTATCGAAGCTTTCAATTTATAACGAACTCGTACCATTGGGAGCGCGGTGGATCAGTGGCAGGCTGCTGGACTTCTATGTTAGAGGTCCCGAGTTCGATCTCGTCCTGGACGACCCGCGTTGTGTCCTTGGGCAAGACACTTTATCCCGGTTGCCTACATGGGGGCTCGATGGCCCCGTGTACTAAGGCGTACTGTACGTCGATAGTGCACATGTTTTCAGCCGCCGCAACTCTGCATGAGCGGAGCTCAAACAGAGTTAGAATGTTGAGGAGCCGACAGTTGCTCGTGGATGCTCGGTGGTTCTCTCCGGGTACTCCGGCTTCCTCCACCCGTAAAACTGTCACGGTCACGATTAGCCATTGTGTATAAGTATGTGACCCTAAACCCCAATAAATAAATAAAACATATCACTCGTTTCATACTGTTTCAAATACGACAATTCAGGATACGGTCTTACTGTATAATTTTATTTCTTAATTGATTATATAGGGTTGATTTTAGGTAGTTTTATTTACGATCCACGGATGGATTTCCACCAAATGCAATAATGTGACGGTCCAGGGCCTTTCGAACGAAAGATATTAGCAAGTCTTCAATTAATGGAGTTTGGGATTCTGTCCTTTTGCTGATACACTGCGTTCGTGCCAGTTCTAAATCATACTTTCTCTCAGGCCATGTATATTTTACCGAGAGTGAAATTCCGCTGACAAAGTATCAAATTGTTGTCTATGTCCAGAGCTTTCTGTGACATTTACAACGACCGGGGCTTTCTTATTCTCTTTAGTCCAACCAGGTTCTCCCGTTTGGCTTGTCCTATCCCGACGGAGTCAAAATCAGGAGTGGCTCCAGGTAATACTAGGACATCGATCGATTTAGGGGGCGTATAACCTTTGGCACTTATGACCCTCTCGTGAGCCGAATGTGTGTTTCCGTGACTACACTTGTATAGGAAAGCTCGTTCAGGGACACTGCTACTAGAACAAGTGTTAGACTATACTCGCCCGAAGAACAACAAGGACTATCCCCAGAATCATCACCATCTTTAACTTTTGGAGACAGACTAAACTTGTCAATGAAGAATGCGGATCTTCTGAAGGAGTCATATTATATAAGTGTCAGACTTTACATGAATGGAAGCACTGACTAGAACCGCCTACTATAACGGGCGAGGTGGCGGACTGGATCTTGTGGCTTTTCTGACCCCTTTGCTTCGCCTCCTGTCCAGCTGCGGGATGTGGAAAGTACCATTGTACTGTTAAATGGCTCCTAAGAGGTTAGTTTAACCCGCACAATCCCGGCGCGCCATCGGTGCGCTAAAACCCTTGGTTTACTTACCTGATACGAACCAAGTTGGCCAAACCATTTCGTGCCTGCTACGAATTCTTATTTGACGTTCTCGTGTATATAAAAGCGTTTGAACGGTTGTCACTAGACATATAATAAAATAATGGCTAGGAAAAATTCACATAGC
The DNA here is from genome assembly GCA_031216915.1 of Pictodentalium vernedei. Taxonomy (NCBI): domain Eukaryota; kingdom Metazoa; phylum Mollusca; class Scaphopoda; order Dentaliida; family Dentaliidae; genus Pictodentalium; species Pictodentalium vernedei. Next base: position 64,563,719 of record CM062290.1, on the reverse strand, counting down.
TTATTACCACCAAGCGCGTTTCCGAGATGGTGTACTGAAGTGGAGACCTCGTCTCTGGGCATACATATATGTCGACAAGTTCATTATGACGAGTCGCTATATGACCGAAAGGCGAAGTCGACACTTCAATACACCATTTCGGAAACCCACTTGGTGGTAATAGCCAATTTATCTTACAATATTCCTACCTTCTTGAATTTGTTCGCATATATTTTGACAGTCGCTCTGCGTCTATCAGTTGAGTTTTTATGAATGGAGATCATGACGCCATGGCATTGCGTTCTTTCGCGATGGATGAAGTAATCCCCATTCATAGTTTTCTTGCACTTCAACCACAGAATTTTATATTCGTGTTTCACATGTGTGTTTTTTTCTTTTAATTTCACGTTTAACGCATAGCGGGCCTATATAAAATTATTATTATTATTATTATTATTATTATTATTATTATTAGGGTTTTAACCCTTTACCCAACGCAGACGATATCAAAATGTATTAATTTAAATATCGTTTTTTAATTTGTTTCGAACAATTTCAACAAAAACATATCATGTGCCCCCTCATTGGAACGAGCTCGTCGATCTCGTTCCAAAGAGGGGTCACATGATATGGTTTTGTGGAAATTTTTCGAAAATTTTTTTTTTTTCAGCTGCTGAATCTGCATATTACGCGGGCAGATGCGGCCGATTCGTTGGGTAAAGGGTTAACGACACCTTCGACAGCTAGGTTGCATCGTGTCGGACAGTTTTCCGGGTGGAGGAAGCCGGAATATCCGAGAGACCCACCGAGCAACGACAAACAAATGTCATACTCCCCAACGTACTAACTCCACACAAGCAGGATTAGCACTGATTGAAAACAAGTGCACCATCGACGTGCAGTACGCCTGAATACACAGCGCCCGACGTGGGCAACCGGGCTGAAGTGATCTAGTCTAATTTATTATACTCTAAACGATAGATTATCGAAAAAATTGAGGAAAGATAGAAATCATATCCCCGTTGTGAAGATATAGAAATTTTTGTTTTCACGGTATCAATCAAAACGACGGCTTTTAAAGAATCACTTCAAGGTGAATACGAGTCAAATTATCACTGGAAAAGATCAATTTGTTGTACAAACGTATAATGAAAAGAAAATCTAATGTTTTTGAGTGGATACCGATCATTTCCAGCAATAATTCAACACACATTCACCTTGAACTGACGCATGAAACCCGCCAGCTGAATCAGATCGACGATCGCAAGGCTCTACCTGTTTCGAGTATCGATCAAATCACTTCCGCGTATCAATGCGCTGTTTACTTTCATGTATCAAATCAAAGTTGAAACGAGTGGAATTATCAATAGGAATGATCCTATTCGTACAAAAGCGTATAATAAAAAGACAATCTAGTGTTTTTGAGTGGATACTGGAAATTATCTCACCCGTGAACGAGATAAATGGGTATTTTCGCTCACGCAAGCGCTAAACATTTGTCTAGGTCACTCATGAGATGATTTCCGTATCTACTCAAAAACACTAGACATCCTCTATATATTTCGTTGAAATGGTGATATATTTATCATATAATAACTGTTATTAAAAACTTTGACCTGGACATGTGTAAAATAACTCGATTCCCGATAAAAAATCTTCTCTTTCTAAATCGAATGACCGATCGTTCGTGCGGTTGCTTGCCTCGACACAGATTTGTATTTTGTCTTGACGTCGCTACTTGTATTGGGGGGAAATATGTTCTTATTGTAAGATAAATATAGTTTATAACCATCATGTGCGGTTCTGGGATGGTGTATTGAAGTCGAAACCTCATTTTTGGGCATAAATATATGACCCAGAGGCGAGGTCGAGTCTTCAATACACCGTCGTGGAAATCCACGTGGTGGTAATAACCAACGTATCTTCGAATACTCCCCACCCCACCATTTATTGACTTGTTTTCACATATTTTGACAATTATTCAGCGTCCGTAAATTGATTTTTTTATGAATGAAGATCAATCACGCCATTGTTTTACGTTTCTGAGCTGTGCATGACGTAATTCCCATCCAGTCTTCAACTTATCGCTGAAGTTCATAGCAGTGTTTAAGCTGGGTATTTCGTTGTTTTATTTTTCATGTTCAACGCAGGGTCGATCAATATAAAAGTATCGTCATGGCAAAAATGATGTAGTCTAATTTATTTCGCTGAGTTAGTGATTTATTTATCATGTAATTACTGCTATCAAAAACGGTGGCATCGATTGGATTTTGACCAATCTGTTTTCCATAAGGGAGGGTAAAAAACGTTCTCGTTCTGAATCGAATGGTCGCCCGTGCAGATACCACCCTCAATACAGATTTACATTTTGTCTAGACATTTGTCACTTGTATTGGAGGAATTAAGTTCTTGTTGTATGATAAAATAGATTAAGAGGGAAATGAAACAACTGAGGTATAACATATAGAGGATATGAAATGAGTGTTTTTCTCATATAATATTTATGAAACGAGCCACTGGCGAGCCCAAACGGAAAATTTGGACAAGTTTCATAAATATTATATGAGAAAAACACTCATTTCATATTCTATTTATCATATGACACACACACGCGCAAATTAGCCACTTAGTATGACTTTTTAACCCATCACCTAACTTGAGTTGCAGACGGCACTCAGAAAAAACATCCTGGTATAACTAAACATTTTCATTTTTTGCTTCAAAAACATAGGTTATGACCCCTTATTGGATCGAGCGCGACACGCTAGTTCCAATGAGGGGTTATAACCTATGTTTTGGAAGCAAAAAGTGAAAATATAAAAAAAATGAATGGCGTTTTTCTTGTAGGTAAAATATTAATACAATATAACCCACCCTAAATAGGACAGATAACGTAAATTCTCCCTACTGGAATTATGCAAATGTGACCCAGCTGTATTTTGTTTAGCCAATCAAACTGTCCAGTTTTGAAATTGACCAATGAAAGCACCCAACTCTAATTATGCAAATTATGAAAATGTGGCCCAGTTGTATTTTGTTCAGCCAATCAAATTGTCTAGTTTTGAAACTGACGGAAGGCTTTATTTATCACTGATAAATATGACAACAAAATATCAAATGTTTTAAAGTGAACAAAACGGACGAGTCATACTATAAATATTTTTATTTTATTATCTATAGACATAAAGGGTAACTGTCAGATTAAATTACTATATCACAACCGCTGTCTGGAGTTGAGTTATCGCCCAAAGTATCACTTTCAAAATCTGTACATATGATCAGAAAACACAAGCAATGTTTCATCCAATGGATCTCCGGGTTTAACCCGGAGGTCCATTGGCTTGAACTTTGCTTGTGATTGTTATGCTTTGCAACAAATTTGCAATTATTTAAACCCGGGGGTCCAATGGCTGGAACTTTTCTTGTGATTGTTATGCCTTGCCACAAATTTGCAAATATTGTTTGGATGGAATCTCCACGCCGCGGGTCATTTGATGTTAATACACTCACCCCGTACTGTATATAATTAAGTTTAGCCGACCGTTTACAGCTATGAGGTTCACTCTAGGGGACCTCCACCCGGTCGTTGACGAGCGGATCCTATTTTACTGTAACGCAGAACTTGTTACTACACTAAACAAGGCCAACCCCCACTTCTTAGTCTTCACACGAGGAACACTGTCTGCTCTAGGCAGCTGTTTGTGGTTGACATATGATAATAACGTGTAAGAACGTCTTGTAAAAAACGCGTCGCATTGGTTGTGTTACATAAAAAAGCTATAATTTATTACGAAGGAGCATAAAATAATAAAACCAAAGTACAAACACAAGACATCCAGAACAATGAAGCAATTACAATCACAGCAAGCATGCCGATAGCACGCAATACTGGATGGCATTTTAATTGAGCGAGTGAGTGATACATGATCGTTAAAGCCGCAGCGAACATCGAGTTTCCTGTCTTTCATAATCGGCGGACATGATTGAGAAGTTTTGCGAACCTTGCGTGTCACGCGATTCCTTGATGCTCAGACGGACGTTAAAAGGGCTGATCAATCAAAGCAGAATATTACTGTCAACCTTCGACAAGTAACATCTATGCGAAATAACTTGCATTTGTCGACGTCGCTGTGGCTGGTCACAAGGGTGTTATACTCTTCCCTGTCCACCTCTGTTTCTGTCACATATTATTTTCGTCAGAAGATTGGTAGCCACCAACAGGTCGTGACGTCATGGAGCCACCAAGGAACTAAACGTCGCCCATTTTTTGTAATCGATCAGTCGAAACGTCGCATTCTGATCCATTTCGAAGTTGTGGTGACAGCCGATGAATAGAATGTCAATTGGAAAAATAACAGAGTTTTGAAGTTTCAATATTTTTCTCTATGTGATGTTTGAATTTTTAACCTTTTGAACCCTAGCGGCCCTTTTTCCGGCCAGGAACATGATACGTCATAATTTCATTAAATGTGATGGATGCTAAGTGTGTGTGTGTGGTAGACCAATCACTATTTTCAACGTGCAGCCTCAAAGCGGCACGTTGAAAATATTAATTGGTCTACCCTTAAATAATGAACATGAATTCTTCCAGTTGCTGACATTGAACTAATATGGAAGATACGACCAGGGTTCAAAGGGATACATTAACGAATTCCATATCATAGATGTGTGTAATAAACGCAGAACACTACGATGTGTGAATGCGATCGTCAATACGGTACTCATGTCACCGCAGAAGTATAGAACTTGTGGATGCGCTCCTCGTGCCATGTTACGAACGCATTTACACATCGGGACATTATGTGTATACCCCTCTCCCCGCCGCGGTCCCCACCACCATCCCCTGCTCTAATGACAAAAAAGAACAGACAGCAGAGATGTCTTACTTTATGCTTTTGGTGGCAACACATTTTCACGCCAACATTTTAAAAAAAGTCTGATGGCAGAAAAAGACAATTTGAGAAGGCACGGACACTTTTTTAACCCTTTACCTAACATGAAAAGCAGACGACACTTGCAAAAAACATTCTTGAATAACTACTTTTTTTCATGTTTTGTCTGAAAAACATAGGTTGTGACTCCTCATTGGAACGAGCTCGATGAGCTCGTTCCAATGATGGGTCATAACCTATGTTTTTGAGACAAAAAATGAAAAAATAATGAAAATTAAATGACGATTTTTGAGAATAGCGCTGGCCGGTTTTGGCCGTTACGTTGGGTAAAGGGTTAAATGAACAAAGTAATACGTATATGTTTTCGTTTCAATATCAATATTGAGGTAAAAAGAGTGTCGCTTTTTTCTCTCGAAGGACTTTATATTTGACTGGCGTCTCGCGGCTTTCCCCATGCCGGGGAATGCCGAGGACCCAGGAGCCTTTTACAGCAGAGTTTCATTCAAAGTACAGTGTTCAATCACTGAAGACAGAAACACCATTTCGCATAACTATTTTTGGCTAATTCATGTTTCGGAGAAGTGAAAAGTTCTTTTTCAAGTGGCGAAAACTGATGTTTTAAGCAAATATTCATTCATTGAAATTAACAGGATCACAACGACGGATGCGTATATTCTCTTATTCTTTTCTTTGTAGAAATCCGAACAACAGAGTTCGAAAGCACAAATAAACAAAATATTATTTTTTTTATTTTTAATACTTTTTGGGGGGAACGGGCCTGGTAATGTGAGAAATTACTTCTATTCGTTAAATTTTATGAATTTTCGTAACATTTCGCATTTAGGGTTTGTTTCTTGCAAGATAACATCATAGGGTAGACCATCAACACCCGCAAGCAGACGCATGAATCAACATATAAAAACTTACACTGCTTACAAAATCTGTTCCAAAAACGTGCGCCGCACCACGCACAATGATTGCAAAAAATATAAGCTTTTTGGATAACATCCATGGGTAGCAATGCCATCAACTCAGATAGCTGACTGTCCTCGAAGGCAGGACAAATCGAGGGTGATGTTTCAGCCGCCAATGTTATACATGGTGCTTTTTTTAATTTTGTGGTACAGATTCTGCATTAACAATAGTGTCGTCTAGCTTATTCCAGTCTATGGTAGTTATCACGAAAAACGAGTAATTACATTGAACAGTTCATGCTGGTGCAACAATGAAGGTCTCGGTTTTATTTCGGGATGATCAGTTCATGATGTTTCTTGTTTCGTGGTCCTGCAACTCCTTTATTCTTATTTAGCGTTCATTCCGATGAAGATATAGGAAATTTGATTTCGGTATAGCAGAAACCGACCCACCTTGTACGTGAGAATGAGGTTTGCTGCTTTCGTCTGACCTCTAGCGGTTCAAGGTTCATCTCTAATATTATCTTTGTCATGTTCTTTGATTCTATAGTCCAGAGTGTTCAATTTTACACCCTTTGTTTTTATTTTTTCTTCGTTGTTGAAATCTTGTTTGGTGTATGGGTTCCAAATTATATTTCAGTTCTCCGGTATTGATCTTAAAAAGGAGACGTATGATAACTGTCTGCAGTGTCCTGGAAACTGCTTTCTGTTATGTTGCAGAAAGCTGAGTGTAGAGTTTGCTTCTTTGCTTTATTAATGATGTGATTGTTCCACTTGAGATCTGGTGAGATTGGCAAGCCCAGATGGGTGTTGCTTGAGACATGTTTTATGACGTGGCCATTCAGTTGGTAGAATTTTGATGATATCTTTCTTTTTGTTGTTCACGTAATATAGCATTTAATTTCGTTGAAAGTCATGCCCCAAGTTCAAACCCAGTCCTCAAGATGATATGAAGTGATCATTTTGGCTATGGACCTCTATACAGAGAAGGCAATCAACTGTGAAGAGGCGAACCCGGGTCTTAGTTTTGTCTGGTAAGTCGTTTATATGACATAGGGACAGGATAGGTCCCAGTACCGTTCCCTGCAGGACCAAAGAGTCGATATCCACTCCCGAGGTCTCTTCCCCGCTAAGTACAACTTTCATTTCTTCTGGGTGACAGTTTGAGAGCCACTGATGTGTTTTCCATATCGGTAGCTCTTGAGGAGTGGTCGTTCATGAGATACAGTATCGAGAGTGTTTGAGAATGCCAAGATGGTAATGGAAACACGTTTTCCTGCATAATATGATTGTTCAAGGTCTTCAGTATGATAGAAACATGGAGTCTCGAATGAATACCATTTCAGAAATCCGTTTAGTTGGCCCGTATGCTGTAGTTTTTCAGGTAGTAGATCATGTTCTTGCATATACATTCCATTAACGCAAGAGGTCGATTTCACGATTTCACCCACAGCGCATGACGAGGCGATGCTGACATCAAGGCATGAGAAGCTGCAGGTAAACAAAACACAACCGAGTATTTGTAGCTGGAAGTTCCAATGGGACACTTTGCTTTTCTTCCACATGTGACTGCCACTCCCTTGCTTTGTTACGAATTTGATCGTATAACTTGTTGGAAATATCGACACCTTCAGAAACAAGCCTCTGTCTCTATCATTACCACTGGTTAGGCAAGCTAGGTCTGAATCGAGCCAAAGGCTCGATACAAATTTTATTTTCTGAACATATTTCGTAAATTTTATAATAAACTGGGGACTTGTTCGGAAATCCCACATTTATACGAAATATACCGAGAAAGATGTGCAGGAGCCACGACTCCCGCACTTCTCTCTCGATCTATTACTCTGGTGCCGTTGACCAGCACTCAGCAGTTGATGGCATTTTGGGTGTTGTGGTGTTTTGGATGTTTCGACCGTTCTGAAGTGGAATCTTGAGTGACATTCACGGTAGGTGAATCTAAAAAAGCGAGAGTAGTGTAACGGTCGAGGTATAAGGGCCATTTACCAACAAGTCTGGTTGGTACGGATTACTTTGTCTCGTGGTAAATCAGTCGCTTTGTTGGTTAGACGTTGATGGTTCGAGCCTCGGCTGCCATACCTCTCTGTCGATCTGTTATATTGGTGCGGTTGACCAGCCCTCAGCAGTTGACAGAATTGTGGATTTTGTGGTGAAGCATTGCAGGTGTTTCAACCCATCTGGGGTGGAATCTGGTGTCAGATCATAGTGTGTTAATCTCAAAAGAACGTGAGAGTAGTGTAACAGTCTAAGTTATACTCTATCCACCAACCAGCCAGGTTGGTTCGGACCTCCCAGTCTCGTGGCAAATCGGTCACTTTGTGTGTTTCAAGTTGAGGGTTCGAGACTCGTCTCTCGCACTTCCCTTTCGATCTGGTATATATAAAACACAGTTGGAGGTGGGGAGGGTGTGTGGACTTAAATCACCTTTGGTCACCGGTAAATAACACTTCAGTAGATTATTACCTCAGAAATTGAATCACAAATCTATAAATATTCCTGAGTAATATTTAATTTTCTTTACACGCTAACACAATTTAATGAGATACATTGAAAATCAGGAGTCTGTGCTGAAAATGTATGTGTCACACATGGAGTAAAGTGTAATGTTGCCAATGGCCGTGTGTTATTCTCCTTAACCCTTTACCCAACGTAATGGCCAAAACCTGCCAGCGCTATTCTCAAAAATCGCCAATTAATTTTCATTATTTTTTCATTTTTTGTCTCAAAAACATAGGTTATGACCCCTCGTTGGAACGAGCACGTCGAGCTCGTTCCAACGAGGGGTCATAACCTATGTTTTTGAGACAAAAAATGAAAAAAAATAGTTATTCAACAATTATTTTTGCAAGTGTCGTCTGTTTCTCATGTAAAGGGTTAATGCAGTTTCTTATCAGCTACTCATAGTCAGTATTCAATAACGGAAAACGCCACATTGGTACCATCACAGTAGGGATGAATGTAGATAGCGCATCTACTATTCCCAGATTAGATCAAAATCTGGCTTGTCTTACTCACAAATGACATTCCAGCTGTGGATCTTCTAACCAAAAACCATTTTATTAATCAAGCTGATATAATCGCCTGCCTGAAGTAATTGTTCTTTCCAGTACTCAATCATATGACAACATACAATTATGGACTTGGATGGTGGTGAATATGATGTGATATGAACATATAAAACTTATATTGACTGAGGCGTTAACAGTATTATTATATACACCATCCTAAAAAAAACAATCTTCTATTTGTCATTAAAAGTTCAATAATATCAACCAGAAATACTTTTATTCAACAATAAAATAGTTATTATCTGCAGAATAACATAAAAATAAACAATGTTATAGAGATTACGTCGATTGAAATAGAACTAGAGAGGGGATTTTCATAAGTTATATTTAGAAAGTTAATATTCACTGGAAAACCGGTGTACATGGATGTTTGAGTATCAGTCACGTGAATAAGATCCAACCAATAGAAATGTGGTTATTTATAAAGTATATAATAAAACATGTTATTTAACAGGTGTTAACATTTTCATTATTTAAATCGTCGAAGACAAAAAAATAATAGGATTTCAATTATTGCAAAAATAAAAAAAAAAAAAAAAAAAACAAAACAAAAATATATCACGCTGTAAAAAAGGGATCTGCAGTCTTTTGTGGACTTATTTTGATATAAAGCTTATTTTATCTCACAATTGCAACAAGAACGTATTTCCCCGAATACTAGTAAAAACATCTATACAAAAGACAGATCTGTATTGAGGGTAGTAATCGCTAGTGCGATCATTCGACTCAGAAAGACAACGTTTTTCACCAGCACGCAATTGGCATCGAGCTATTACACATCGTCGCCTGAGTGCTAGAATGTTCTATGTCCCCTAGAACATTCTAGCACTCAGCCGATGACATGTCGAGGCCACCGTTTTTGATAACAATAATTAAATGGTAAATAAATGACAAGCTCAACGAAATGAATTAGACGAGATCATTTTATGCCATGATGGCATTTTTATACAGGCTTGCCACGCGTTAAACATGAAAATAAAACAAACTCAAGACTGAAACACTACAATTAACTTAGGCAGTTACAGTTCAAGTATAATATTGACTACGGATTATCTCACGCACAGCGCAAGAATGCAATGCCACGCCGGCATGTAAAAAACAAACAAACAAACACATTTGGGGATTAGCTCACGCACAGCACAAGAATGCAATGCCACGACGACATGTAAAAACAAACAAACAAACACAAGACTGAAACACTACAAAAATCTTCAGTGGGTATAGTACAAGTAAAACATTGACAGGGGGTTATGCTCCAGAGTTACAAAAGTGAGGGGGTACAGTTGGGAATTGTGCAGCGCCGAGCTGGGTGGGTTTCGGGGGGGGGGGGATCCTCTCCCTAAGTTGAGAAAATCTTTAACCGTTTTACAACAAAATCATGCGAATATGGATATCATAGAAATCGGCTGAACAAGCCGGTTCCAATGATATTCATATTTGCATGAGTTATACCTTTGAGAATTTTTCTAAAATATTAAATTTTATTTATTTTTTAAAATTGCTGTAGGCTGAATTCCAAACGGATGCCTTGCACGCTCTCGATTCTAGCATTCGTCGTATACTCTTAGGCACTATGTTTCAGTCCGTTTAAACGCGGCATGCCTTGTTGCAATTTGGACCTTCGACTCTTGTTTGTTCTTTGTAGCTAGCGTGTGTGTGGGGGACGGGGGGGGGGGGGGGGACATAATTTCAAAACTTCTCTGATTTAGTGCTTTTGGGAATATGGGATTAAGCATACCGACCATTACACCGCAAAGTTCAATACAACAAAAATTAAAATGATAGTATTGTTTTACTACGCTTTGCAAAAAAGTGGAGGGGTAAGTACCCCCACATAAACCCTCCATGGCGCCACCACTGAGATTATGTCATGCACAGCGCAAGGACAGAATACCATGACGGCATGATCTGCACTCATAAAAAAAATCAACTCATAGACTCTGAATGGTTGTCAAAAACAGACCCGTTAAAACTGTACCAATCCCTTCATCCCATGAACAAGTCAAAGCGAGATATATTGTAAAATAAATTGGTTATTGCCACCATGTGGGGTTCCGAGATAGTGTAGTAAGTCTCGACCTCGTCTCTGGGTCAAATATCGACTCGTTTTTGCGGACTCGTTGATATATGCCCACTTACGAGGTCTCGCCTTCAATACACAATCTCACAAACCTACATGGTGGTTTTAACCTTTATTTATTAAAACCGCGCCCTGCATATGTCTTCTAAGGCTACCAGAGCAATGTACATGTAAGACATTCACAGATCAAAATGAGTTCTTTCCAGTAGTTCAGTTAAATCCCAGACTATACTCCCACAGATAACTATCTAATACAATCCATTGAATTTTGTGGTCATGCCACTGCTACACGCTAAAAACTAAAGAGTTAAAAACTACACTTGAAGTGCTGTATTTAACACTTACTGAGTGCTGAACTAGCACTTTGTTCAAGTGTAGATATCCCAGAACTTGACAGGTGTTGACAATAATACCACTTGACAAGTGAAATGTCGCGACACTTAAAAGGAAACAACGCAGATGACGCGGATCAGGCTCGAACTCTCGAGCCTGATCCGCGTCATCTGCGTTGTGTCCTTTTAATTATGTACCCACCAAGCGCAAATCAAATTATGGACGATTCTGGAAGAACCACCAATGCTAGACACATGGGAAGTGCCATCCATTCAAGTTTCAGATGTCTGACGATTGTAATGTCTAAGTGCTTAAAGCATTGCACTTTGAGTGTTAAAATCAAACCCTAAGAGTTAGAATGGGTTTAACACCTTGAAAGTGTCAGTTTTAACACTTTAGTTTTTAGTGTGTACTCCCTAGCTCACCCTGTTACACAATAAATTCGTGCAAATGATACTCAGACATGGCATGAAGATATCCGACCCTTCCTACTTACATGTACATACCCACGCTTCTCAGCAAACAATCTAGACAAGTCTACAGTGTCTAAAATTAGCCACAGCAATCAGCAATACATCCCATTTTAATCCTTTTACTGCCAGCACACGTTAGCCATATATGGAGGATCTCTATGTGCGCATGTATGCGAGGAAGTTTGATACAATTTATGATATACTTGAAACTATATCATCTGATTCATTGTTGGAAAGGGCTCTCTGGTGGTGGGTTTGATCTGCGGACACCAGAACGTACAGATAATCATCATAAAATAGGTGAGAATAGTCGCTTTTGAAGCGTAAGTGTTAAACGAATTAGGAATAAAAAAAAACACGTTCTGCTGACAGAAGTTTTAAATCTTCCACCATTTTCGCTCCGTATTACCCGCAGTTGGTGGAGCGAATGTTATTGTGGAGAGAATTCTCGCCATGGTTACAAAAATCCCAGTTTATCCTACTTCCGAAGTTTGAGGGAGTTCTTTGCCCTGCGTTTTGGTGAACATCTTCAAAGTATTTAATGATATTCAAAAAGGAAAAAATACTGGAGTCTCTATGTCGTTAATGTTTCTGAATTGGGTGTTCAGAACTCTATTTGGATTCAATGAGATACAAATTTCTTGACTTCACACGCAAGAACATAAATTTATTTTCTCGGTCGTTTTTATATTTAAACGCAAAATGAAATTGAACTTTTGACAAAAATTGATAGTGAATTTTGAATCAGTTGGAAACTGGGAAAGAGAGGAATTCTTGTATTAAAATTATTAGTCAGTTCCTGGAGGACATAGTTATGAGCAATACAAATATACTATGGGGTAAGTAAAACGGATTTTGATATTGTAGGTGGAGCGAAATTTTCGGGACAGGTTTTTGATTCAGTTTTCATCCACCACTAAGGTACTGAGACATATATAAAATCGTGTGAGACAGCTGGGAGAGATATGCTTGTCTCATCCCACCCGCGTGACAGCTATCTCACCCCCACGCGACCAAGCAATATTGGCTTATTAGCATATTTAATGAGCGCAGGACTATTCAATCATCACACATTCTCCTGTAAACAAACAACATGGTGTGACGTTTCAGAAATATTAGCAGACGGACGTTTGTCGACGAAAATAGAAATAAAAGCACAGACCGCAAAACCAAAACACACTTGACTCTTTTAGATCAATTTTTGGAAAAACGCCATTTTGAGTGGAGCGAGATGCACGAAATTTCCGTCGAAAAGTTATGCAAATACATTGCAGAATTCATGATATGACGTCATCGGAATGTGTCAATGTTCATTTCACTACAAATCTTTAACCTCTGTCTTGCCGGCGTTGGAACTTAATTGTGTTGTATATACCTGTGGTAAATACATAATTTGTGTGCGCTCTTTCCGATAAGCAAATCAATTTTTTTTCAGAAAAAAAAATTGTTCGATATAACTGCAACTGCCCCTGAAATACTTTAGATGACGTCAGACTGTTTTGGTGGGGGAGAAAAATCATCCCTGATCGAGGCGGATATGAGATGGGGAAATCTCACTTTTGGGACAAGATATTTAGTCCACCAGATAATCGGCAAGCCTCGTGTCTGGCCCAAATATCTTGCCCTCGGTGAGATTTCCCCATCTAACACCCTCACCCACCAGGGATAATAATAATCTCAAACCAAAGTTATAGGCTTTCGATTTGTTCATTTCAACATAAGAGACACAGTTAGGTTTACGATACACGTTATTGTATTTTACTTAACCCTTTACCCAACGCAGACGATATCAAAATTTATTATTTTAAATATCATTTGTTTTTAATTTTTCAAAAAAGTTCAACAAAACCATATCATGTGACCCATTGATGGAACGACCTCGTTCCAACGATTGGTCACATGATAAGGTTCTGTTGAATTTTTTTGAAAAATAATATTTTTTCGACTGCTGGATTTGCATATTACGCGGGCGGATGCGGCCGATTCGTTGGGTAAAGGGTTAAAGATTTCAAAGCAAAGGATGGACATTAATAAAGCAATAGACGGTTCGATCTTGAAAGTGCCGGGCGAAGAGGTAGTAACGTCGACACCAATGAAAAATAAAACGTGTTAACCATTCAGTCTCTTTAACGTCCTAAAAGGGATATTCTCGGTGGTGAGTGACAGACTAAATGCAGGATTGGTCAAAAACTCTGCTTCAATAGAACCTTGCTGAATCGACAGCATGCTTGTTCCTCTTCGATAGCCGAAACAAAAATTTCCATTTGAATTAAGTCAGCACTTCAGTATCTGTTTTCGCATGAGGGTTATTTAGCATGGTCTAAATTTAAAATAGAAACTTTAGAGACCTTCAAAACCGTCTCTATGTATTTTAAAATTGCACGAAAAAACGATTCTGTTGCAGAATGCGTAGATTTTGCAAATGGAAGAAATGTTATGTATTCATTTATCGGATGAAAAACACATTCAATATGTTATCAAATTACAGCGAATTCAAGACCATTGAACTTTAGAGACGAAACATGATATCCGGTTCAGATCACTGTGACAAATAGGCGCAAAGTCGCACCGAGAAAACATTCTCATTACCGATGGCGAGTTGTATGGCATAATTTTGAACATACAGATTCAACCATTACTATAGTTATTCCGTAAGTAGAGAATGAGAAACATAAAATGCTTTCTCTGGGATGACTCAACACGTGAGTGATAAACTAAGTCACAATGTGCAAGCAGCGCTCTACACTGGAGGTCCAATAAATTATGAAATGAACTATTTTATTGACCCGCGGGCAAACAAAGTATAAATAACAAACATATGTGCTACATAATAATATTATCGGTGCATATTAACACTTTCTCAGTGGTGAGAGGACGAATGCATTTCCTAACAAAAGTCCTACTTATCGCCTGAGTACACAATACGATTGATTATAGCTAAATTCAATCCGTGGATACCCAAATCAACTGGAATGTGTGAATATGAACCCATTCTCACTTGGCTTCATATCCACACACCTCTGTTGAATTGTGTTATTTGTTAACCCAACAGATAGTAGAGCGTACGCGTCGAAATCTTTTGGGGTCGGCCTACTTGAAGGTATCGCACCGATCATTGGTCACATCGTGATCTTTATTCACAACGAGTGTTGAGATATCACGACAATACGGATCAATGTTACAACAAGACTAAAATCCTCCTCCTCTGATTGGACGAGAGATAGCTTAGTATATTCTATGTTTATGGCTCAAGTGGCAAATGTTACCGTCTGACGTCACAGCGAGAAATATTTGCAATGACGTCGTCCGTTTCGTAACTGCTTCATCAACGGAGTGACTAGCAAGCCGCTTCATTTTTTTTCTTGATGTTTCACGTGTGCACCAGACGATGTTCCGGGTAAAGTGTTGTTTAAATTACAAACCGATTTACGATTTGAACTAAGATGGAATGAGTTTATCTGGTTTATTGATTATTTATCCAGTGCCGTCGTGGATACAGGAGAGGTTTATTTACTAAAGCTGTGATCGTTAAAAGTTGCCTTGTTCAAGGTTTAGCAAATAAGCCTGTCGTGTTTCACAACGTATGTTTTGGGCTATGGGTATGGGAACAAACACGTTATTGTGATGAGTTGGCGGTAATATGGTCTGAGGTTTGCGGCTTGGAGCATATGTTCAACCTCAATTCATCACAATAGCTTATAATGTTGGCCACTGCGTCGAAATAACTTTCTAGATTTATAGCTAACCAGATATAGACGTTTTTCAAAATTCGATGAAACAGACTTCTGTATTATATCAACTGCAACGTTATTTGTTTTTAAATTACATATGAAGGCAACGTTCGTCAAAAGAACATTTTATCAACGAAATTATTTCAGTAACGAGATGACAGATCTATGTCCGACCGAAGAGGTCCACAAAATCAATTATGTGTGCCAGCCGATTTTACCCGCAGAACACAAGCCGATTGTGTCAGAAAGGCCAACTCGCGGACACAACCGTTTTGCATTTTGCGGACATAATCGGATTTCGGAGACAAACGACCAGAAGTCTGACTGCGGACAACCTGGCCCGTTTACGGACATAATCTGCCAGTGGACGCAATGGACTTTTCGGATTTATTCGGTCGGAAGATACGTGAAATGAAATTTGTTGTAATGTTGTAACAAATTCAGCCATCTCCCGTGTTGGTAAGGCTATTGGTAGCTGATGTCAATGGTCCTGTAGCAGAGATAAACACAGCCCCCTATCCTGTTATCCCTTTACCTAACATGAAAAGCAGACGACACGTACAAACAAAATTCTTGAATAACGAATTTCTTTCATCTTTTGTCTCAAAAACATAGGTTATGAGCCCTCAATGGAACGAGCTCGACGAGCTCGTTCAAAAGAGGGGTCATAACCTATGTTTTTGAGACAAAAAATGAAAAGATAATTAAAATTAATTGGCGATTTTTGTGAACAGCGTTGGCAAATTTTGACTGTCACGTTGGGTAAAGGGTTATGTCACTTTTTGTATCACATTTAAGTATTTGTATCATCTTTAAGTAAAAGCAGATGTGGGGCACGGTGGCATTATGTACTAATGAGTACTGTACGTCGATGGCGCCCTTGTCTCCAACCAATGCTAACCCTGCATGTGCGGAGTAAGCACGTTGGAGAGTCTGGCAGCTACTCGCCGTTGCTCGGTGTTCTCTCTGGGTACTCCACCTTCCAACATCTGTAAAACTGTCCGGCCGGTGGTAACCCTGACTGTTGAAAGTGCCGTTAAACCCCAATAAATAAATAAATAAATAAATAAATAAATAAATAAATAACAGTGGAATTATAGTGCTAATACTTTTCTGGTACAATTACCATGGCCCTAGTATGCCTCATTTGAAAAAAAGAATGAGAAAAGCTTCATGCTAGGAACATGTATGATCGTAGGAGAGAAAGCAAGATCTATTTTTTGGTTACAATTATTATTTTTCTGCTATTGTTGATTTATAGCTGGTACAGCGCAAATTGAATTCCTTAATCTTAATTTAAGACACAATCACCACCAAATTGCTTATTACGGAAAATATCGTTTACAACACGTATAATACGCGGATGACGTCAGAAGTCAGCGTCAATGTGGTAACGTTTCATGTGAGTTGGGTTTTGGAATTAACCCTTTCACTGCCACGCCCACTTTAACCATATGTGGAGGCGCAATATATACGCCTTTATGTCAGGAAGTTTAGTAAAAATTATGACATACTTCAAACTCTATCATCTGATTAATTGTTGGAAAGGGCTCTCTGAGCCCTTTCCAACAATTAATCGGATTTTAGGGTTGATCTGCGCATACAAGAACGTACAGATTATCACCATAAAATATGTGATAATAGTCGATTTCGGCAGCGGAAGTGTTAATCTTCTCTTATTTTTCATTAAGTGTTTACTAAATACAAACAGCAAGCGACATTCGCAGAAAACATTTCCCAAATAACTAAATATTTTCAGTTCTTGTATCGAAAACATATCTTTTGGCTACTCATTGGAACGAACTCGCTTCAGTGAGGGGTTATAACTTATGTTTTTGAAGCAAGAAGTGAAAAGAAATTGATAAAATTTGTCTAGTGATTTTGGTGAACAGCGCTGGCCAGCTTTAGTCGTTAGCTTAGCTAAAACGATAAATTACACATTCTGTGATAAAACACAATCTCAAACTCGTCACAATTTGACCTGAACTTTCTAAATCTCGTTAACTAAAATCGACCTGAGGCTCGGCTAACCTCTGGTCAGATCGATTGTACTCAACTCGGTACAGAAATTTCATATGAAATCGCGACTTCAAAGAGATCCTCTATTTATTACACCCCTAACGTCTAATTATAATAGGAATCGGTAAAAAAAAATAAATTGCGTTCTCCCCTCACTAGTGAGATCAAACACCTCGGTGATTAACATTTCGTGTGAACTTGAAATTTACAAATGAATTTTCACAAGCGCAAAACAGAAGTTGTTCTCGCTCCACTAGTGAGTATAACAAGACGCGGCAGATCACGATGGAATGCCAAAATGTATTAATGCGCGATCGAAATTTTTCGGGTCGAAGCGCTGATAGAGTTATTTAAATTGTTGAATTATTTCAATTCAATGTTGAAGAATTATTATTGAAGCGAAAAAGAAGTAGAAATTTCATTTTACTATTGTTTGTGGCGAAAAATTACGTCATTTCGCCAACAATCCCGAAAACTATTTTGTGTGGATGTACACAACATCCAATGTGATCTGTGTCAGCGGAAACAGCGATCAGCTGATTATGTAAACAGATTTTTTGCGTGATACGGGCGTCGGTTTGGATCGTTTCAGTTGAAGCTTCAAATGAAAGGGGTATAATAAAAAGAAAATCTAATGTTTTCTTGTGAATACCGGGATTAATCTAAGCCGCTCGTGAAAATACAAATTCTCTCACTCACTCATGAGATAAATCCCGGTATTCACAAGAAAACATTAGACATCCTCTATTTATTTATTTATTTATTTATTTATTTATTTATTTATTTATTTATTTATTTATTGGTGTTTAAGGACACATATTTCTGCACAATGGCTAATCATGACCACGACAGTTTTACGGGTGGAGGAAGCCGGTGTACCCGAAGAGAACCACCGAACAACGGCGAGCAACTGTCAGCACCCCAACATACTAACTCCACACAAGCGGGGTTAGCATTGGTTGAAGACAAGTGCACCATCGGCGTGCAGTAAGCCTTAGTACACAACGCCACCGTGGCCCCACATGGGCAATGGGGGTGAGGTGTCTTGCCCAAGGACACAACGCGGTTGCTGCAGGTGAGTTTATATCCTCTATTTAATAACTGAATTGACACATACTGATGATGTCGTAATCATTTAATTTCAGATTTATTTTGAACAACTATTCTACCAAAGTTATCCTTAAATATATCCATCTTTTGAAAGTCTCTATAAATCTGGCTATTTGTAATCTGTTTTGTCGTGTACAATAGAATATTGAGAAATTACTATTTTTAAATGAGCATTGCATTTGCCTATAATGTTGCAGGGCTCAAAATAAGTGGTTTCGCATCGCTATTTGCTATGCAAAACATGCTAAAAGCTATACAAGTTTCAATCATGTATAGCATTTTGCAATACAATATATTCAACTGCAGCCTAATAGGCTGCAGTTGAATATCTTGTATTGCAAAATGTAAAAATGAAAATTTGCAACAAAACTTTGCAAGCAAGTTCACTGATGCTTTACTCCTGATATTAGATGAACTCTCCGTCTCGCTTTAGCAACTTCATATGTAACGTGAATTTTATTGGTTTAAATTCATCCTGCATTGTTTCTGCATTTTGCATAAAATACCCAGTCAAAATAATTTTAAGCCCATCAAAATAAGAGATGTTACGCATTTGGAAATATCTAAGTCCATGCAGTTGTTAAAGGCAATTCAGTTGAAAATCATAGCTAGTGCTTCATGTGTTGCAGCTCATTTGAAAAAGCACAGAAATGGATGGACATTATTCTATCTGCTGAGAAGAGTTCAATACCAAACAGTACGACATAACTCCGGTATAAAGAACTGCTGTGCAATTTAAACAAAATGCTATTCATTTTTCGGAAATGTGTAGCATTTTGCTACGCATAGGAAAAATGTATTTTGAGCCCTGATAATGTATATAATAAACAGGTACTAGGGCCAATAATCAGGCTTAAACCACGAGTGGGATAAGGGTAGGTACCTATTTGTTTTATAAATAATCGACTTTGTCACTTAAAAGGGGAAAAAGACTTTCTGTCGCAAACACGTGGGTTTGTTTTGTTTACATCTGCGTCGGTGGGCAGTACTTCCAGCTGCACGTGAATGCTTGATGAAACCTAGACATATCGTCAAAGGTATTTGAATTTACCTTGCTTTCAGTCAAATTATTATTAACAATTCTTAACGTTTATTTTAAATATTTAATTGTAGGTATTTTAAACAAAATAAGTCATTGCACGCAGTAGATAGTACCACAATAACGCCATATGTTTGAATGAAACATCGCGAAGCGTAAATGTATCGAAGTCGGCAAATTGGGTCACGTCAAAGGTCAAGTTGCATATAGTCCTACTATAGGTGCACATTTTTGTAATGGAATTTCCATCGAAAACGTTTTAACCCTTTACCCAACGTAACGGCCAAAACCGGCCAGCGCTATTCTCAAAAATCTCCAATTAATTTTCATTATTTTTTCATTTTTTGTCTCAAAAACATAGGTTATGACCCCTCGTTGGAACGAGCTCGTCGAGCTCGTTCCAACGAGGGGTCATAACCTATGTTTTTGAGACAAAAAATGAAAAAAATTAGTTATTCAAGAATTTTTTTTGCAAGTGTCGTCTGGTTTCAGGTTAGGTAAAGCATTAACAACAGTAGAAGCTTTACACCGGTAGTGGGGTTAAAAGCTAAAATGTAACATCGGGCTTTATACAGGTTATAACATAAGTGAACATGGTATAAATGACAATTTTAGTTCATTTGTTGTAACAGCGGCGTCAAGATTTGATCAAAGTCTCCGTCTCAACGTCCACCGCCTTAACATGTGAAGAGAGAAGAAAGAACTAAAAAAAAACCGAAACAAACTAACTAAATATAACAAATTGGAAAATAAAATAAAAGCACTGAAAAAAAAACCATTTGTTTCTCCCAGTTCACCTATTCAATAATGCTGTTTCTAACAGAAAGCCTAAAACTTATCATACTTCCGTACTTATTGGTGATCCGTGAGAAACTCTTACGCTGCATTTTCCCGCCCTGTGACATACTCGTAGGCGTTAAGAAAAGATTGAATATTGACTCTCCGTCTTTAGAATGTTTAGAATGCTATCTCTGTGGTTTGTCTTAATAGAACCGACTTCAACTCGTGCGTCTTATACTCGCAGGGGATTATACCATGTTTGAGAATAACTGATGTCGGGTTTAATAACATTATATGGATTAATCGAAGCCACTTTATTGGAAAAAGAGCAGTACACTTGGCAAAGCATCTCATGATTTAAAGATTTCTGCTGTCAACATTGAAAAGCATCACGTATTAATGTCTTAATCACCAGCTTTGTTCTTTACCTCACATGCATTTTCCATGACGATTCCCCTTTTAGACGAGATCAGAATTAACCCCTTTCCACTCAGCAGGCCAGGGATCTTGATGCGCGTTCAAGCAGTTTAATCATCATCATCTAAAACATGCTTCATCTGATAATTTCCAGCAGTCGTTGCAAACAATTAGAATATACCCATAGTAGCTTGGTGTACCAAATGTTCACCACGAGTGGTGAAGTGGTGTTAACGGCGAGCCTTCGGCGCGCGGTTAACACCACTTCACCACAAGTGGTGAAAATTTGGTACACCAAGCTACTATAGGTATGTTTTATTTATACCATGACCGCCAGATTACTAAGAGTCGCTATTATTTTTTCTCGATGTTACTGAGCAGCAGCCGTACATACGTGCGAATTTGTTTGTGTTTACATGAGCATCGGTGGACGGTACTTCGGCTGCCAATTTTATCACCGAAACGAAATAAAAAAAGAAACAGTGTTTTTTTCATTTTAATAACATACTATTTCGAGTTATGGATGATGTTTTAACACGAAACAATGTATGTTTGTTAATTTTATGTGTTTTATGGGGTAAACTCATTTTAAAACGTAATAAATAATTGTCACTCTCAGTTCTCTCTTCGCGAGGCGACGTCACCAAAGGAAAAGGATGTAGTTCCAGTGTTGGTGTAAATCTTAAATACTGAAAATCCATCGCTGGCGTGTTCACCACGGTTGGCGTGAAAAGCTAAAATTTATGTCACAGGCTTTTCATATATAGTAGAATATGTAACGATGGTATAAAGTAATATATTTGATAATTTCGACCAATAATACCTCTGATTAACATCGCCCACTGAGCTTTGTCACTCAAAATATCATCGGGGTTCCACTGACCTACAGGAAACGTACGCATGGTAAGCGTTGATATTTATACATTGCAGTGGAAGAAAATGTCAAGATAAAGTCTACCATGCCTGTTAACTCCAACACTTCAGTTCACAGAGCCATTTCTCAAGTGCGAAGCTCGCCATTTACTGAAGATAAGAAGCCATTATGTGTCACTAACAAAGACCCGGTAGTTCAAAACGTCTACCAAAGCGCCCAGCTGACCATTCTACCAGCAGCTTTATATGAGATTAGTTAAATACAGTGCGGCCGCCATGGAATGGTCACTTTCCACAGGCGGGCAATAGTTCCACCGAGGCAAACCTATTAGATTTCAAACACTAATTATGGGAATAATCACCCAAAATGTAATTGATGAAGCACCGGGTAAAAGCCGGTACTTCAATAAATAAAATTTTATTGATGATGATTTTTATCACCTTGTAAACGCAGGAGTGGACATAACTACAGTTAAAACTAGAAGTCCTGTCACGAACTGCGCGCTTATCTAGGCATACTTGTGCGTAGGAATTGCGCGCAAATGCCACATCGAATGGCATCTCTAGCATGGTGGGTTCTCCTGGTTACTCATAGCAAACATATGCAATGTTTCTGCCAATGGACCTACGGATTACCCGGAGGTCCATTGGCTGAAACATTGCTTGTGCACAGGCCATATGGACAGAATTTGATAGCCTTACTATGGTCATAAAGCGTAGATTAACGCACAAATCGACGTGCTATTTGTGCGCATTTCAAGACAGGACTTCTAGTTTTAACTGTACCCAGGTGTGGATTACGACCAGTCCACGGTGACTGTTCTGTACACAGCCGATTATCAACTAAAAACACTTCCCGTGTTGGCAAGAATATTGGTAACTGAATTTTATGAATACTGTAAATAGTACAATAGGGAGCGAGAGGGGTGGCGGTACGATCCAACTTCTTACCTTTCATCGAGGGCACATTTTCACCATGCTCCTGGTTTCCCAAAGTGCATCGGACTATTGATCCCACACGAAATACAAGGACTTGGAAAAAATCCGGATCTTTAACTGCACCAACATGTTAGCCTGTTACCCAACGCGACTAGAAAACTAGAAAAGTCATCTTTTTCTTCCAGAAGATATTTTACGATCCATCATTGGAGCTAGCTCATTCTAATAAAGGCTCATAAGATATGTTTGGAGGCGAATTAAAAAAACAATGAATGGTGATGTTTGTGTAGAGCATTGGTCGGATGAAGCCGTTTCGTCAAGTAGATGGGTAACTGAGGTTTTCAAATGAAAGTTCCAAGCCCTGATGTGAATTAGCACCGCAGTTGCCCGCACAGTCTAGAGGAAAGTTGGATTAAGCGATCTGATAGAGCCTAGTAAGACTTGGCCAAGGCCAAAGATGGAGACAGAGTAAGACAGAGCTAGCAAGCTTGTAGTAGTAATAATATTTTATAACAGTAGAAAGGTCTTCCATAACAGTAAACGTCCATAGCACAGGCCAGATGAAGGCAGTCATGATACAAACCATCATTAGGGAATGACTCTAATATTGGGTGAAGAAACAGGCAGTTGACCATAAGACATAGCTGAAGATATGATAGAAGCCAATGGTTGGACTACCAGGAGCTTGGATCTGTATAGTAACTTGATATCCAACGTCCGGAATTCATTTTACGTAAACCAACTGAGAGAATCCATTTGTGGGATACGTCTGTGATTATAGAATCCCTTTTTCTGAGATAATGATAAGAGGTATGTGCTGTTTTATACCATGATTACCTATTCTACTATATATGAAAAGCCTATGACATAAATTTTAGCTTTACACACCAACCGTGATGAACACGCCAGCAATGGGATTTCAATAGTAAAAATTTGCACCTAGAGTGGAACTACATCCCCGTTGACCTTTGGTGACGTCAACCTGCATGCAAACTTGTCTAAATTTATCGCACGTCGCCTCGCGAAGAGTAAAATGGAAGTGGCACT
The DNA here is from genome assembly GCA_031216915.1 of Pictodentalium vernedei. Taxonomy (NCBI): domain Eukaryota; kingdom Metazoa; phylum Mollusca; class Scaphopoda; order Dentaliida; family Dentaliidae; genus Pictodentalium; species Pictodentalium vernedei. Next base: position 64,540,007 of record CM062290.1, on the reverse strand, counting down.
TATTTATTACGTTTTTAAATGGGTTTACCTCGTAAGATGCCAAAATTTAACAAACATGCATTGCCGCGTGTTAATAAAGCATGCATAACTCGAAATAGTATGTTATTAAGTTAATAAAACGAAAAAGGCTGTTTCTTTTTTTTATTTCGTTTCAGCGATAAAATGCACAGCTGAAGTACCGCCCACCGATGCTAGTGTGAACAATAACAGATTCGCTCGGATGTACGGCTGCTGCTCAGTAAAATCGAGAAAATATAATAGCGATTCTTAATAATCTGACGATCATGGTATAAATAAAAGATACCCAAAGTAGCTTGGTGTACCAAATGTTCACCACTCGTGGTGGAGTGGTGTTAACCGCGCGCCGAAGGCTCGCGGTTAACACTACTTCACCACGAGTGGTGAACATTTGGCACACCAAGCTACTATGGGTATATTCTTTTTGTAATACATTGTGTATTTTCATATAAGCATATAATGACACATCCAGCAGGTGCCAACGTGCTGCATGCGATGGGTACACATTGTTACAAATTGTGTACTATCACATAGACACATCTGGAGAAGTCGGAATAAGTAGATCAGTGAAGTCATACGGTAGGTAGAACAGTCAAGGAATTGAGAGAATAAGGACATGAATACGCAGGAACACGAGATTTTGGAAGTTTGGGGAATCTGTCGGGCATTTTGCGATAATTAGTCATACTCTTATACAATGGAACAGAACTTTTGGGGTCCATGGTGCTACGTGCAACTTATTCTGATGGGCTCCCTGGAGAGCCCGAGTCAAAAAGTTTATTTCGCTAATGTTTGGTCGTTTCTAGTGAATTTCGGTTATTGTCGGGTTCGTTTGGGTAATTCGACCTACTCCCATTCCATTGAAAATAACCAGCGAACACACCCCGTTCTATTCCCGAGCAATGAGTTACATAACAACCACGTGCCATAATAGAAATCAAAATGGCGGCTCCAGTAAACAAAATGGACGACAGAAACATGTGTTGCCCAAACTATACGAGTTGCATATGCGCATTGACACCACATATCACTATGATAATGACGTTATAACATGGCCGCTCAAGGGATTACCATGTCAAAATCACACGATGAAACTAGTTCATGTGACTATGACATCACGTTCGAGGTCGTACCTAGGGTTCTAACTATTTATCAGACATAAGGGTCAAATCCCCCCAGCGCAATATAGAAAAACAAATCCTTTTAATTTTTATAACTTTTCCATATTTTTGTCTCATTCATTTATTTACTGTGGTTAATGACGGCAGGGTTGCCTTGTGTCGGACAGTTTTAAGAGTGGAGGTAGCTGTTGTACCTGAAGAGAACAACCTAGCAGCGCTGAGCAACTCTCAGTGTGTCCAATTCAGCAATGGTTGAAGGAAAGTGCACCATCGACGTGCAGCACGCATTAGAACAGAGCTCCACCGATCCCCGCGTGGGCAATGGGGATTATTAAATACTTTATAAATAACCACATTTCTATTGGTTGGATCTTATACTTGGCTGGTACTCAAAAATCCATGTACACTGGTTTTCAATATCAATATCAATATCAACTTTCCAAATATAGCTTTTGGAAATACCCCCTCTAGTTCTAATTCAATCGAAGTAATCACTATAACATTGTTATTTATATTATTCTATAGATTATAACTAATTTATTGTTGAATAAAAGTATTTCTGGTTGAACTAATTGAACTTTTAATTGATAAATAGAAGATTGTTTTCATTAGGATGGAGTATATAACAAAACAGTTATGGACTTTTGTGGTGGTAAATATGATATGATATAACCTGAAAGCTTATAATGACCTCGGCTAACGCCTCGGTTAATATGAAGTTTTTAGGTTCATGTCATATCATATTCACCACTACAAAAGTCCACAATTGTATATTATGTACCTTGCACAAGGCCACAGCGTATTTATTGCTTGTCAGGTTCAAACCCGTGAACCCTTCGTTTTGAAGATCAGTGCTCTAAACACTGAGCCTCCGTGCTCCCAATTTGTCTCAAAGGCGTAGATGACGGGGTACCAGAAGCTATGTTTTGAGGCAAGATGAAATTTTTCAGTTATTAAGTGCAGCTATCAAGAATGTCGTCTCTCTAATCGTGGTAGGTAAAGGGATAAGACATATGCACTATTTAACTGGTATAGTGCTGATTTGTTTTTGTCGTCAATACTTGTTCACATGTCCTTGCCTTGTGAAAATTGATGGCAGTATACCTATAGGTACTCTCCCATAAATTGTACCCACGCAAATACATAGAGACTAAATAATTTCACGATAATATGAACAAAATCATCGAATATATAGCCTTTAACTTGTGGTAACTGCACTTTAAAGTAAAGCTCCAAAATGGGCTTCCAGCATTCTACCAGTTAAAATGGTTTTTAGCGGTCTTACACTGAATTGGCCATCTTGGTAATGGCAAAATATTTCCGCTCAACTCAGACCTATGTAAATATAACAGTATACTGAGTAAAACGTTGACCTATTTTTGTGGAGAAACACAGGTTAATATTATATTTTTATACTTCCGAATCTAACAATCATGTCTCCCTTATTTTTTCAGCTCGAACAAATACGACTCTACAAGGTAATATTTTCCAATGTTCCCTGCACGCGCGCCGAGTACTGTATTCTGCCGGATAATTGCAAGGAAAATGTCATTATCTTTCTCATAGGATTACATATTATCATTATATATTATGGGATGTATGGCCTTTTTGTAACAAAGATTGGCAATATCCTTCGTTGTCTACCCGATGTAGCACATTGTGAATTTTAATTTTTCACGACATATTCCAGTTTGATATTATTCTATACGCTGTGTTTGTAAAGTTTTCCTCACACAGGAGCTCCAATATCTTTTAACCTGCTGAGAATGTTCAAGATATGTTTCACCAAATCTAGTTATGGCTGTTGTGCAGCAGCCATGACTAGGTTTAATGAAAAATTAATCCAAATTTAAAATACAATATCCTTGGTGAAAAAAAATTCATTGAATTTACAGGGTGAAAATTTCATCATATGTGCCCAAATTAAACTTTTTCTGGTGACAAGAGAAACCCTGTGCTGGGCAGGAATACCCGCCAGCAGCATGCAAAGAGTTAAATCAAAAAATATTTCAGACCTGTCAAACTTGGAGGGGCGGCAAAAAAGTAGAAATAGAAAAAAAGTAGAAAAGTACAATAGTCAGCACACAGATGCAAACAGATATTAAACCCCACGTGGTCTACATATTTTTAATACGACATTGGAAGCAGTATTTCACCAGGAATTTCAAATTTGAATCTGAATTTCAATTTTTAAAAACATTTTCTTTTCAACCCATAATCAAACAAGTTGTCTGCTCAATTCAAATTTGAAAGCAAGTTTTGCCTCCTTGGAAGGTTCAAGAATGACGTACAAGAGAGAAATATACACCCATAAGTACATATTTTAAAATAGTTTATGACAAATTCAATCTTCAAGATTTTGAAATCTTCAAATGTTAATACATGTTTAGTTAAAGAGTGCATAACTCGTCGGCCGAGTGCTAGAATGTAGGGGACATAGAACATTCTAGCACTCAGGCGACGATTACTGTCTTGTTTGTCAATCTGTAGTATCAAACGCAGTTAATCTCTGCTTTCATTTTTAATTCAGCTCTTCATCTTGTTGATTTGGGGTTCGGAAAGTTTTTTAAAAATTGAAATTAAAATATATATTTGAAATTCCGACCGAAATACTGCGATCAGTGTCAGAGTTAAAATTCGTGGACCACCTTTCACTTTTGTATGCTGATTGTTGAACCGGTAAAATGCCTAAACAAATGGGTAACCAAGCCCGTAGCGCGTTCCTATTCGCTGCAAGTTTATAGTAAAAACAGATTTTAGCCTCACTGGGTGCGAAGCTTAATTGTGACAATACTTTGTTATACGCGCAACGAGAGTAACGAAAAGCAACACAATAATTATGGTTCAAAGTAACGTTGGATCATTCGAGCAGCTGTTTTGGCAGGTTTCAGTGGACAACAACGGATCGGGACTCTCACTGGAATCGCAGGAGCCAGAGCGGCAATGTGTTTTGTATTATAATTCAATATTGTACAAGACTGTTTCCATGCACGCCGTTCAAATACTTAATTCAGCAATTTGGTTTATTTTTGCATTGAGAATTTCAGCTAGCATTAGTTTAAACAATAGTTTATTTTCGAACTCCCAGATGCATACGATGGATCAAAACAAACATTATCACATAATCGCCATCAAATAGCTCATTGCCTAAAAAACATAACATATGCAACTTCATTGGAATGAGCTACGTTTTCGAGGAAAAAAAATGAAAATATTTATTTATTCAGGAAATGTTTTTGCAAATGTCGTCTGCTGTTTGTATCAGGTAGATAATTATTGAAAAATACACTCTAAAATCAGTTAGGTTAAAATTAAACCCTTATCAACTGGGTTGAGTGAATATGAACCCAAATGGGTTCATATTCACTCAATCCAGTAGATTGGGGTTATTTTTAATCCATATGATTTTAGAATGTAAGAGAAGATTAATTCAATTCTAATTCCAAAACCAACTCATTCAAAACGTTATCACGTCGACGTTGACTTCTGATTTCATTCCCGTATTAAACGTTCTGTGAACGTCATCTTTCGTAAATGGGCTATTTGTTTATGTTGTTTTTGGTTTATTGACTTACTTTACGGTATACATAATACAGAAACATGTACATTAAACACATTGGAAATAGTAATAAATATAATAAATAAATAACAATTGCGTTTGTGAACAAATACAAAAATAGTGTATACCGTAGGGAGATGGCATAGCCAGATTGGCTGTCTCCCTGTTAGCTATACAATATCAGCTTGTGACAGACCAACAATAAGAAATATAAACTAACAGATAGTTATTTGCATGCATTATGTGTACTTATATATATACTTAGTTATCCTGTCGACTTGTCCATGGATGCTTCCAATGTGGGCATTGTCTTTTGCATTATTAATAATTGTGACCTGAGAAGTAAGTAGCCTATATCGGAAGCTCATGACGAGACCCAGAGTCAGAGAGCGAAAACTATTTTTTATTTTATTTTTCTTTATTATTAATATTATTATTATTATTATTTTTTGTTTGTTTTTTGTTTTTGTTTTTATTTTTAGCAAGATCAGTATGTGTAAGTAAATTAAGGTTGTGGAAAAGCCAAATTTGATGGTAGTATGAGACAAAATTGTTTATGAAACAATCGTTGCCTGACAATTATAATAAGTGGCTTCTGAAAATTGATCTCAATTCAATTTGTTTCTGTCTTGGTTCCACAATGGAGGTAAATAGAAGAAGAAGAAAAACATCTGATTGTGTCAAATTTATACCCTAAGAAGACAAATCGATAGTTTTACTTTCCTTACTTTGATTGATTAATACTCTCTGTAACAAACGATGAATGATGGTTGTAAATTTACGTTCAAGAAAACCCCAAACCTTTCAGAAACAAAATGATTTAGGGTTTAATTTGTTTATTTACTCATCCCCAGACAGCGTTTTCGACTTTTTGCTCCCAGAAAGTTCTATCAACCTTCGACATGTGGACTTGAGTATATTAGTGTGGCGTCTACCAAATTTATTTTTTAATGCCCATACAGACTGATGCTTTCACACACAGACGGCATAAACAAAATAGTTTGTTCGTCTTATTCATCTGTGGGTCAGAGAAGACTCTACTGTCTTACCATCTTATACCTCGTTTAACTGGCAAATTATTTTAGAATATTAAATTGTGTTCACAGGTCTTTACGTTGTTACAATTTTTGGAGAGTGCCCTTTGAAGTCTCCCATAATCGAAGTAACCAAATCCTTAGAGAGTAGATTAAACATATCTAATTTGTTCTAATTAACAGAAAGGATTAGATGACAAGCGCCCAACACTAAGTTTATATCCTTTCCTTGATGTACATTTAAAGTTATAAATTATGTTTACATATTTTCAATGATAGTTACATAAATGTGTATTAATGGCGAAACAAACGTAAAAATAAATCGCCAATTAATTTTTGTTAGAGAACAAAGTTGGGTATTCAACTTTGCGAGAGTAGAACAATTTGTTGTTTTCGTTTATTAAGTTACAAAATGGCTTTTTATGGTAAACTAATTGGAAGCATCCAAGTAGCTATCCGCTTTGGTTCTTTGTTTAGTGAATGTTTCTTTACAACAATTTGCGGGGTTTTATTCTTCTCAGGAAACAAATAGCAAATTTTGCCTCCTATGCTATTATATTAATGAAAATGGCAGTGTGTATTAGACGCCACGAAGCGCACACTGTGGATATGATGAAAGGAAAAAGGAAAAAAAAATACAGAACAGCAAAGGATGGCGCAAGTGTGGTTTTCTTATTTTAAATGGGTTTAAACATAGAATAATAGTCAAACATTCAGACTGATTGAGAAAAAGTTGCAAAAAGCCAGCTTCTGTATTTTTCTTCTACTCTGCAGGAAAATGCCTGAAGTTTGCGAAATGAAGAGCACATCGGCGATACAACTTCGTTAACATTTCAAACTTTTAATTTTTATATGAAATCCCCAGACCCTTAGTGTTAACTTTACTGACAATTCAGAAAATTAAGGGGGACTAACTTTCCTGTAAATCTCTTGCAATGTCATAAATTGTCAGCCATGGTTGTAGGAAGAGGGCAAGCATATTTCTCACAAAAACTAAGAGGCCGGCAACCTGGCGTCATGTCACGAATACTTCTGTCAAGTCTGTCGTGACCTTGGCAACCCATAGTGACGATTTATCACACTGATTCCTATACAACTGAATTTGCGGGACATCAGCAAGAAGTGTCGCAACCCCCTCCCATCCCATCAAGATAGCGTCAAAATAATCAATGCAGTACCTCCTCCAAATCCATGGCGCTTGATGCCTGCCGTGAAAGCCGTTCAGCTGTGACTGTAGTCACAACGTAACAGGTTTCACTTCACCAAGCGTCACGGTGTTTACTTAGCACGATGCTGTTAACACTGTATCAACTTTACAACCTTGGGACTCGCTTTTTTGTCAATAATAACCGAAATGTGTTGTGAATATTCAATTTTGTATTGCCATGAAAAAACGTGCACATTATCAACATATTGATATTTCACAGACATCACAGTATATTCTGTAAATCTTTGAACACTGGTGGTATCTTCCATGTCAGTTGAAAAGCAGCAATTAGAAGAGTCCGTAGTCATTACTGCGGGGTAGACCAATCAATATTTTCAACGTGCAGCCTTAGGGCTGCACGTTGAAAATATTGATTGGGCTACCCCACCTTAAATTAGCAGGCATCCTACTTAATGAAAGTATGACGTAACATGTCCCTGGGCTGGTAAATGGATTTCTCCTGTTCAAAAGGTTAAGAAATGATCGATTGTTGCGAGGCGTCGGGAACTTGAAAAAAACTCTTTGTTAAGCATTGTTTATTTTCAGCTTCAATCTACTAAGATGGCGGCGATGGAAACTCTCTTTATATTACCAATAAGTGTTCCAGTAATTCCAGTGTTGTCGAGATCAGTGATGTGTCCTTATTGAAAACTGATTTTTTTTAAAACCTTCATAACTAAAAGACGCAAATTTCAATTCTACGTGTATTGACCAAGATTGAAGACGGTCTGACAGTTTTTCAACTAATTGTTTGAACTTTTGAAGTTTCTATTCAATTCCAAAGATTAGTTGGAGTAAAATATCAATATCTGAAAAATCTCAATCCAAGAGATCAAACATGATTGCGTCCGTTCACCATTTGAACCCTGGTGGTATATTCCATATCAGCTCAATGACAGCAATCGGAAGAGTCCATATTCGTTACCTGGGGGTAGACCAATTAACATTTTCAACGTGCAGACTTCGGGCTGCACGTTGAAAATATTCATTGGTACATCCCACACATTCAATTAGCAGTCACCCTACTACATTAAATTATGACGTATTGTGTTTCTGGATCAGAAAAATGGTCTCTCGTATTCAAAGAGTTGAAGATAGAACATTAAAAAGACGACCTCGCGCACCCATCGAAATACCCGACGCACTCGTGATTCGAGTTTCACCTCCATTTTGGCGGAACAGTCCTACACCTTTTTCATATAACTACCAGCACGTCTTTGCAAAGTCTGACACTGGGACACTGGATGGTGTAAAAAATCAAATTATGGAAAACTCCTTTTCAACAACGCTCTTTTTGCACTGCAGTGTCATTTGCATGTAAAGTTGGCGAATACGACACAAAGTCAGATTCTTCTCCTTGGTTACCGATCAATAAAGGTCCAGGCATTGCCAACAACTACATCATTGTATAAAGACAAGTTTAACACTACGATGCAAACACAGTTGGTGTTTTTAACAATTAATATATACTTCGTTTGGGTGTATAAAGACAACTGTAATACTAGACTTTATGATTCTGGAGAATCATGGCTTTTCCCGATTAAATTCCATGATTTTTCATGACCCCACAGTGTCTGATGAATTGTTTTTAACTGTCTCACTGAAGTTCCCTCATTGATGTTATGAGAAAGGTGAGTAAAGTAGTCTCAAATGACTCGGTTTGGGTTTGATAAAAAAAAAATGTTTAGGTAAAACCCATCATTAATGGTAGAATGGGTTAATATCAAGATCAATGTTTCCCTATCAGATTTGCGTCCGGTAAAAGAAGTTACGTTTCTCTGTGGCATTTCCATTTGTTGGTGTCCCAAAACAGACTATTTCTTCATTTTTTTTACATTTAGCAGCCCATGGAGGGTTAACAAATGCCTACCAGAATAATTTATCCATGCAACTGGTCATATGACACCAAGACCTATCAACGGCCATTTTCTCTTGGAAACCCCACAAAATGTTTGTAAAGAAATCCAGGGAAAACGATTTATTAAGCTATCGATGGGTATCCGTGTTAACCTCCCCAACAGGGGTTAACGCTTGGTTTTTTAATACCCTTATTACTTACAAAAATGGTCCTCTGTGAATTCCACTTCCAACAAAGGAGATTATGTTTATCTCTCATGTATACATTGGGTGCTGTGCGTGTCTGAAAACAGCCCCATGTTAACAAAATTACGTTGCTTGGCAGCTTGTAGATGGTTAATAAACGCTCATCGGAGTATGTTGTCCATGCAGCTTGTAATGTCACATAAAGACCTACGAAAAGTCAGTTTGTCTTGAAACCCTACAAGTTACCGTTAGGGAAATTCACAGAAAATGGGAATTTAAAGCTTTCAAGGGATATCTCGCTCTAGCCTGTCCAAAATGGGTTAAGACGTCGACTTTTGAATACCCTTACTGCTTACAAAAATGTTTCCGTATAAATTGTGCGCTCGATAAAAGGAGGCACTTTTCTTCGTGGTGTACCCTTTGGGTGCTGTTGGTGTCCAAAAACAGCCCATTTTATCACAATTTTGACCTTCAACAGCCCGGGGAGGGTTAACTAATGCTGACCGGAATATTTTGTTCATGCATCTTGTAATGTCACACCAAGACCTGCAAATAGCCGATTTTTTCTTGAAAACCTACAAAATGTTGATAGTGAAATCCACAGAAAACGGGTATTTTAAGATTTTAATGGGTATCTCTATTTAACCAGCCCAAAATGGGCTAAGACGTCAAATTTTGAATACCCTTACCACTTTCAAATATATTTTCCGATCAATTTTGCGTCCGATAAATGAAGGCCCCTTTCTCTCTGGTATACCGTTTGGGTGCTGTTGGCGTCTAAAAACAGCCCATTTTATCACAATTTTTACGTTTAGCAGCTCGGGGAGGGTTAACTAATGCTGACCGGAATATTTTATCCATGCAACTTGTAATGTCACACCAAGACCTGAGAGTGACCATTTTTTCTTGAAAATCTACAAGACTCGTTTAGAGAAATCCACGGAAAACACGAACTTTTGAGCATTATGGGGGTATTGCTGTTTAACCAGCTCAAAATGGGTTAACGCTTGGTTTTCTGAACACCCTTATTACTGACAAAAATCATCCACGGTGAATTCCACTCCCAATAAAGGAAGTTATGTTTATCTCTCGTGTATTGTTTGGGTGCAGTGGGGGCCTGAAACCGGCCTATTTCTTCAAAATTTCGATGTTTGGCAGCCTGTGGAGGGTTACCATATGCATCGCCTGATATGTCATGTGTACCAAAGGGTGTGTCACAGACAGGTCTAGCAATGACGAATGTATAAAAAAAATCTACAAGACAGGTTTCGAGAAAGTGCCGATAAACCCAAATTTTGGCAGTTTTTTGCCAATTCTGACGAAATAAGGGTTAAATCGAAAATTCCGCTTCGGTACATTTTTAGATTTTGTGCCCCTCTATGCGTGTGCAAAATTTCGTGAAAATCGGTTCGAAAATGGCTTCTGAATCGTACGGACAAAATGTGTGGAAAAAAAAAAAAAAAAAAAAAAAAAAACCCCCCAAAAAAAAAAAATAAATAATCATCCGTAGAAAAACAATAGTCTTTTCTAGAGGGAAAAGCCTAACTACGGTACAAACACATTGAGCATCTTCAACAACAAATATATAACGAATATATTGTTCGGGGGTTAACATTACATTTCTGAAAAATAAAACGTGGCTTTATTAGAAAAAAAATATGCCCGAATATTTTGAATTGAACAAAATCAGTAACTTAAATATCTCATTTCTGAAGTCCAAACGTTACTGCGTCTTTTAGATATCAAGGTTTTAAAAAATGAGATTCAGTTTTCATTAAGGATACATCACTGATCTCAAAAACACTGGAATAGCTAGAACACTTATTGGTAACATATACAAAAGAGTTTCTGCCGCCTCCATCTAGTGGGGAGAAGGTAAAAATAAACAACGCTCAACAAACAGGATATTTGTTTTTCAATGTGTTTGAACCGTAATAATAAACGTGTTTTTATAACCCCAAATGAACTATTCGCTATATGTTAATTGTTAACGACACCCAATGTGTTTGCATCGTAGTGTTAAACTTGTCTTTATACAAATTATGAAGTTGTTGGCAATGCCTTGACCTTTATAAAATAAATAAAACCCTTTTCACAAATCACTGAAAAAACAGTAATATCTATATAACTTAGGTTGACACTATCAAAATATGACAGAGGTCCATCAGCGCCAAAACATTGTTACCCTTTTGTACACACAACAGTTCAACGGTTTAATTCGTGATCGCCAAGTATGTATGTGCAGGACTTTCCACCCCGGTAAGACATGCCTCGAATCTTTAAAATACCCATTTATAGATGATTATTTTTCCAATATTTTCTTCCAAAACAATAGTTAAGAATAGATGTTGAGCCGCTCCATTGGGAGTTTATAAGATAAGTTGGGAGACTGTCTGGGGTTTCTTTTGGTTTCTTTATTGGAGTTTAACGTCATTCTCAACATTGAGAGTCATATCGCGTCGGATTGTTTTACGAATGGGGGCGTCGCATTACCTGGAGCGAACCATTGAACAGTAGCGAGCAACAGTCAGACTCTCCAACTACCAACCCAAACAGAAAGAGACTAGCATTGAAGGAAAGTGCGGCATCGAGTTGCACTACACTGCAAAAAATATAGGTTCTCTTTACAACCAAAACTGGTTCTAATCTTGTCCCTGAGATGGAATCTTTTCTGTTTAAACAGTATTTATTTCAAATCAAATAAATTTATAAAGATTAACATTAAATATTAACAGAATTAAACATAAATTTAGGGGGTTTCAGTCGTAAGTTTAGTGCTTATACGAGGTTGTCTCAAATCATTATTAAGCAAAGGAGATATGAACAGTTGGCATATCGAACCAATTTTGGTTCTATACAGAACCAAAACTGTTTCGATATGCCAACTGTTCATATCTCCTTTGTTTCAAAATGTTTGGCGACTGCGTTGAATGAGCTCCAAGTTTACTGATGAATCTACTTCAGTTCATGTAATATTCTGTTAAAAATTGAACGCTAATCTTGGTAAATTTATTTGATTTGAAATAAATACTGTTTAAACAGAACTGGTTCCATCTCAGGGACAAGATTAGAACCAGTTTTGGTTCTAAAGAGAACCTATATTTTTTTGCAGTGTACGCTGCGCCTTGTACACAGCGCCACAGTACCGCGACACGGACAATCGGATTAAAAGTCTTTCCCAAGGACACAACGCAGGTGGCGCGAGTTAGGATCGAACCTTCGACCTTTCGTTTCAAATTCCAGTGTTATAACTAATGAACCACTGAGTTCTCAAGTTCGGGGTCAAAATGTGAAAGTCAGTAGTCATTCAATACATCTTTCTAAGATTGTCTTTCCGAGCAATTTTGGGAATCAAATACAGAGTGTTTCATACTTAAATTTGGCATTTAGTGTATACGCTTCGTAATGCAACTTTTCACTACATTAAAAAATGATATTAAAAAATCTAAAGCTCTTTCGTGTATTTTTAGTGATCAATTGCCTTTCTCTAGTTCTAAGGCCAACAAATCGTTCCAAAGTTGAAGTCGAAAGAGAGATTTGACGGCAATAAAATCTTACATAAAGAAATCTAAGCTAGAATTATTAACCCTTTATCCCAACACACAATATATCAAAATTTATTATTTTAATTATTGTTATTAATTTGTTTTCCAAAATATGTCAACAAAAAGCATATCGTGTGACCCCCTCTTTGGAACGAGCTCGGTGAGCTCGTTCCAATGAGGTGGTCACATGATATGGTTTTGTTGAAATGCTTGGAAAAATATATTTTTTCAACTGTTTAATTTGAAAATTACGCGGACGGATGTGACTGAACCGTTAGCTAAAGGGTTTATAAGGCTTCCATGGAGCGGCATCTTCCAACTGGTTCCCTCGCCATTAATCTGTATAACGTAATATAAGTCTGTGGAGAAAATGTCTTCAAACCCACACCGACCCCAATAAAAAGGGGGGGGGGGGGGCAAAACAATGAAACAGAAAAAAAACACCCCTTCAAAATGTAAATTCTCATCAATTCGTAGCTTCGATACAGTCATAATCACAAAGAAAGCGTGATTTGCAATAGAAAATTCATTTTCTATCCGAAATAAGGACCGATAATTCGTATAAAGTTATGTCTCAATACTTTGTTAAATGAAGCGCGATTACACTGCAAAAAATATAGGTTCTCTTTAGAACCAAAACTGGTTCTAATCTTGTCCCTGAGATGGAACCAGTTCTGTTTAAACAGTATTTATTTCAAATCCAATAAATTTATAAAGATTAACATTAAATATTAACAGAATTAAACATAAATTGAGGGAGTTTCAGCCGTAAGTTTAGAGCTCATACGAGGTTGTCTCAAATCATTACTAAGCAACGGAGATATGAACAGTTGGCATATCGAACCAGTTTTGGTTCTATACAGAACCAAAACTGGTTCGATATGCCAACTGTTCATATCTCCTTTGTTTCAAAATGTTTGGCAACTGCGTTGAATAAGCTCCAAGTTTAGTGCTGAATCTACTTCAGTTCATGTAATATTCTGTTAAAATTGAACGCTAGACTTGGTACATTTATTTGATTTGAAATAAATACTGTTTAAACAGAACTGGAATATTGGTTGAACTGGTGCCTATGCGCATGCGTCGTGTGTTATTTGATTCAACTAAAAAATTCTTACTTCCCGCAGTCACTTTTGTGCCTCGAAGAACAAATCGCAAGTATCACAAGTGATGCTTTTTATCCGTTTTAGAATAGCACATATTTCCAGAAGTAGACATCCTTATTTCCCGCAGAGTAATTGAGCACTTTCCATTCCTTGTTTCTGTTCCGAATTACGCGAGTTAAATGCCTTTACAATCTCCTGGGTTGCCTAACAGTCCCACTGGAAGACGAACAGACAATGTCTGCCAGTGACTTGTCACAGGGAACAGCAAAACTAAAAAACATCGAAGAATTCCGAATAAATACATTTATATCATGTCAGTCAATGGAACAATGAGATGACTGCTGGTTATGAGGATCAATCTCAATAAACCGATATATTCGTTAAAGACCATTTTGGCAGTTGGCGACAAGCCAGAAAATAAGCAGACTGTCATCTGCAAAATGAGGTCCCCAGAGGGTGAATTTAGTGATGCTATGCAGGGTAGCATCACTAAATTTACCATCTGTGAACCTCAGTCTGAATCAGGGTCTCAAAACTAAGCAGAAAGATGTACCCAGAGGATAAATTGGCCCACTGTATGGGATAGCACCATCTGGGAACCCCACTCTGCAAATGTCAGACTGCTTATTTTCCGGCCTGGTTGGCGATTCAAAAGATTATAAGTGTCAGAAGACTGGCTTCGGCAATTATTAGCTCTGACATGTATTCATTGATCAAACGTCAACTAGATTTTCTTAAAATATGTTTAACCTTTTAAAAGGATGTGCCAACTGTTTGGCGTAAAAATGACAGAGTACAAGCGGGCAATCGATGAAGAACCCAGTTGAAGAGAGGGTCAGCAATGATTTAATCCTAAAACCCTATAGGGCTGTAGGATCAGCATTATTACCGAACCTCCATATTAACCAATCGGACCAGAAAGACCGGTTTGCCCGTCTGGGATTATTTTGCGACCCGAATTCATAAACAAGATAGTTGCACTAGGAAATTATATTATAGACCAGTCAATATTTTCAACATGCAGCCTGGAGGCTGCACGTTGAAATTCGTACTTGGCTTACCTCAAAATAACGATTATGGACTCTTCCAATTAATGTCACTGGGCTGACACGGGAGGTGCCATCCGAATTCAACGGATTATTTCGAAATTTATTTGCCACTTTGTCAAAATGCCTTTTTTTATCTGACAAGTGGGATTTATATTCAATTCGCGAGACTTGGCAAATGGTTATATAAGTGTCGGTAAGGGTGAAATAAAAATTGTATTTTGACACACTATATATTTATTTATAAGTGGAGTTTTCACAGCGGCGGGCCGATATGGGTATCAGTGGAAAATACGATAACCGATATTATCGGCCATATTCACACTGCAAAAAATATCTTTAGAACCAAAACTGGTTCTGATCTTGTCCCTGAGATGGAACCAGTTCTGTTTAAACAGTATTTATTTCAAATCAAATAAATTTATAAAGATTAAGAATACATATTAACAGAATTAAACATAAATTGAGGGGGTTTCAGCCGTAAGATTAGAGCTTATACGAGGCTGTCTCAAATCATTATTAAGCAAAGGAAATATGAACAGTTGGCATATCGAACCAGTTTTAGTTCTGTACAGAACCAAAACTGATTCGATATGCCAACTGTTCATATCTCCTTTGTTTCAAAATGTTTAGCGATTGCGTTGAATAAGCTCCAAGTTTTGTGCTGAATCCACTTCAGTTCATGTAATATTCTGTTAAAATTTAATGCTAATCTTGGTAAATTTATTTGATTTGAAATAAATACTGTTTAAACAGAGCTGTTTCCATCTCAGGGACAAGATTAGAACCAGTTTTGGTTCTAAAGAGAACCTATATTTTTTTGCAGTGTATATCGATATGGAAACATTAACCTTTAAATTTAACAGAACTGTGCAAATGTTATGAACCCAATTGTTCATTGGTCACAACTGGTTGTCCTTCTCATGCAATATCACTGGAATTTACTGTTATTGTTTGGGTAGAAACTCCACTACACGAGTGTTTTAGTGGTAATTCACTCTGCATGTTGTGTACCAAAATAAACTACTTGTAAAACGAATGGAACTCTGAATAAAGGAGGGTCTTTTTCAATATCAATGTCCGAATGACTTACATTTTGCCTTTGGTTAATGTCTGGTGATTACTTTTTACCTAAACGGACCTTCTTATAAGTCAAGGAAAATCTAAGATAATTTATGTTGGCAAAATCTTCGTGGCTGTGCAACAATCTCTCAAATCTACGCCTCTGACAGCTAACATGTATGTGCCTACGGTCAAACCGGTGGAGTAGTTATAGAGGGTCGAAGAAGCTAAAACTATCTCCACCTGTCGGGAAGAGCTGTAGCTCAGTGGTTATGGCATTGGATCCAAGCCGTAATGTCTATGGTTCGATTACTGCCAGGGGTAACTGCGTTGTGTCCTTGTACAGTGCTAACTCCGGAAAGACATTTAGGCGGGTATTTCACAAAATTATAGGATAACTGGCTTGAAATAAGCTGAACCTTGTTTGTGTAATCGACTCCATTCGGTTACAACAAAAACCTCGTTCGATAATTGAGTTGACTGGCGATTGTTTCCGTACTGATGGAATAATGACACAGCTAAAGGACTCTGCCATAATCCCATTTTGCACTCAACGTGCTTCAACAATCCAATTGAAGTATCAGCACTTGTCGTTCTGGTGGCAGTGATTAGAGTTTTTGAAGGCTTCACTCTTAAAATGGATAATAAAGGTCGTAGAGGCTGAAGATAATCAAACCAGAACCGATTTATCTTTGTAACCCATTCAAATCGCTGCGCATGTATTTTTGCGTGGCGATAATTAGTTGAATTCGATTCGATATACCAGGTAACGGTGGGGAGAAAATCGGAACAGAGCTGATAACTCATATGTACCAAGAAACCTGCACGAAAGATCTATGTGTTCGGGCTTCAGCGAAAGGCCTATAGTCCGTTCCTGACGAGCGGTAACTGCGTTGCATTCTTGGGCAAGGCCTCAATTCTGATTGCCCACATTTTGGCACAGCAGTGTTGTGTACAAAGCGTACTGCACGTAGATAGAACATCTGCCTTCAAAAAATGCTAACCAACTATTTGTGTTTCAAAGTTAACGAATAGTCGACAAATCCACAGTTTCAATCTTCGTGTGTTTCGATCGAAATGCATGCGTAAAATCCAAGCAAGTTGCGTCCGAGAGTCTATTACGTCCACAAAACGTAAACTCTCATGTCGTTCCCTAGCACTTTTTCAGCCTTGAAGTATTTGACAAATCGGAGATACACGGGTTACGTTAATTTTCTTGAAGTCAACCATTAGTCAAATATTTATCAGTGCCTTGTTATATGTTCTCTTTTCTATAACAAAATAAACGAACATTCTTTTTCCAAAGTCGATACGTTTATTTTGTGCATAAAGTCGGTAACAAGAAATGATGTATTGATACGAGAATCGAATAAAAATAATATTTGATCTAAGACATCATTTATTCTGCACTTCAGAATGGAAGGAAGAAAAACAGAACAGCTAAGCTGAATTTTATTTGCACAGCCATTATAAGAGTAACGCAAATACCACAGTGTTTTAATACCATTTCATTCGACCTTCGCTCACCCTTTATGTTGAAGGAGTTGTAAATATTTCAAACATTGTAATTAGATTTACCTTTTTTACAGCAAGATATAACGGATTTTGACACTTCCGGTTTCACGAAAGTACAAATATTCCCAGCAACAGCTTATGCGTTATTTAATAGTCAATAAACACGAGTGAGATTAACCTTTACTCCCTGTTTTCATATAACCTAACTGTGCAAAACTGGTGTATTCGCTGTCCCAAAGGGAAGTCGGCCGAGGGCAATTTCTCCCCCTCCAAGACTATGTCTGTCGGAATTATTTCGTTGGCTGAGTGCTAGAATGTTCTATGCCCCATAGGGGACATAGAACATTCTAGAACTCAGGCGACGATTTGTTGTCCGTCCGAAAAATAGTTAGTTGCTCGAATGCAAATATTTTCTCTGAAAGCCGGTAATTTCAATTAAGTTGACCATGTGGCTAAACCTAAGTTTCATTATGCAAAAATATCCATAAGTTTCAAATATCTTCTGTTCCAATGAACTCATTATAAGTATTTATCCCATAAATGGCCGTTTATTCGAACAATAAAAGCCTTCGATAAATGTTTGCTTTATTCACCTAGTAGGGTGATAGATAAATTACCCCCCTCCCCCCCATTCCCGGTTTAACACTTGAATAATTTATTTCTATAGTAGAGGCGGACTTGTCTTGTTGACCTCTGACCTTTTTTCTTTAAGCCTTTTTGAAAGTATGAAATAATGCTGGAGGAAACACTACACACTGTTCATTTAAAAAAGTATTTTTGCAAGTTTAGCTCAAGTTTATAGGGGAATTATTTTTAGACAAAAATGTATCACTGCGTCTATTTTATTTTTGGCAATTTTGCTTGTCATCGAATTGGACCTATGTGCCCCTCACTTCACGCTGTGTTTTGTAGCGAGTAACAGCACGATTTCGCCGCGACTGCCCTGTAAAAGATTTATGGGATAAACAAAATAAACATATAGTGATTTGAAGTAAAACAATTATTCAACTCGTAGAATTAAGAATGAAACCGACCAGAAGAGGGTCGTCGGTTTCATTCTTAATCCTACTCATAGAATAATGTTTTTATTTAAAAACACTATACGTTTATTCTATATGACAATGGAGTTGTGAGGAACACATATCGTGTATTATAATTATTTGAAAGAATTACTTTCGTTACACGAAGGTAATTGTTTATAATAATTATTATCAAAGAACATTTACGACCAGTTTCGTTTATTATTATTTATGGCCCTGCGCGAATATTCGAATGCGATCGAATCGAATACTGCTCACTTTTCGCAAATCGAATCGAATCGAATATCGAACCGAATATATTAGAATAGATACCGAAAAAATAAAAACATCGTGTTTTAGGCCGGAACATAGCCATGTTGGCCCGTACTCCCTATTCCATTACCGACCACGGATATATCCGTCGCCGGCGCATGAAATAGGGAGTGCGATCGACGGATATATCCGTCGCAGGCACTGAATGTGGACTTGTGTGAAATGAAATCCCGTTTTAAGCCGTGAGCCTATTTTTAAAGCACGATTTCCTCCCACCGATATCAGGTGCATTCCGACAAAGAAAAAAAATAAGATTGCCAAGATTATCTGAGATATTCGATAGATATTCGGCGCCAAATGCCGAATCGAATTCGATTTGAATATTGCCGTCGAATCGAAAATCATTTCGAATATCAAATATACGCACGGGGCTATTAATATTGTTATTACTGTTTTGAAGACGAGTATTGAATTTTGTTTCAAGCTCGTTTCGACGGACAAACACACGTGGACACTGTCGGAAAAGTTTAAAACTCTTGCACCAACACGTTGGAAACTTTCGAGATCCTGGGTTCGGACCAACATAATTGTGCATATTTGTAAATTAATCTCCAGCAACAACGACGGGACCGATGAAACTGCGCAGAAATTGCAAACGGAGATTGTTCAGATAAACACGTGGATCGCATGATTTCCCTTTCAACGGAGCTCTTTTCTCAAATTCGACTTTGGATTTCCTGTCAACAATTTGGGTTTCAGAATGAAATTATAACAATAACTGATCTGAGGTTCTCTATTCCATCTCGGTGACGTGAGCGGTTCAATCGGTAACTTGTGAAATACGACTGATCTGCTGTCATCAACTCAACGGAATCTAGCACACCAAATGAGTTACTGTCACTATAATATTTTTATTATGTACCTTTATTTATTTATTGCCTTGATGATATAGTTGGAATATTACTCAGGGAGGGATGCGAGACTTATCAGCTCTAAGCACTGCACAGGACTAGCATCTAGCAACAGCTCATCGACAACATTGTTTGGAAACTTTACCTTTGTTTTCAAGAATGGTAGAGACTATTGCGATTGGTATTAGCATGGGATTTGACATGGGTCTGATGCTATTTATGTTAATATAGATGAAATTACACTCTGCCTTTATTTTCAGCATTATGTATGTACAATTTCCATCTGAACTGTATGCATTATGAGACGATGATAATGACCTACACTGCAAAAAATATAGGTTCTCTTTATAACCAAAACTGGTTCTAATCTTGTCCCTGAGATGGAACCAGTTCTGTTTGAACTGGTTCCATCTCAGGGACAAGATGGCCCTGCGCGAATAATCGTGACCGCGACAGTTTTACGGGTGGAGGAAGCCGGAGTACCCGGAGAGAACCACCGAGCAACAGCGAGCAACTGTCAGCTCACCAACATACTGACTCCAGACAAGCAGGTTTAGCATTGGTTGAAGACAGGTGCACCATCGACGTTCAGAACGCATTAGTACAAAACGCCACCCTGCCCCCCACGTGGGCAATGGGGGTGAAGTGTCTTGCCCAAGGACACAACGCGGTTACCATAGGTGGGATTCGAACCGGGGACCTCTCGGCTTGCAGCCTGCACCTCTACAAACTGGGCCACCGCGCCCCCGTCAAATTAATTGCTGAGTGTCCCAATACTTGTTTTTATAGACATGAAGGCATGTAATAAACGCTGTACGACACGCGTGTGAATGGGTTAATGTGGCCTCTCGTTTTATCCTCAAGCGCTGGCACTCGTGTCATATCGATTAACCCATTCACACGCGCGTGTCGTTCTGTGTATTTAACCATTTGAAAAATAAAAGAAACACACACCTAAAATAATTTCTTAACACAATGCGTAAATAGTGTACTACTGTGTCATTATCTGCACGTCATTCATTCACCAAGTTAACCCTTTACCCAACAAATCGACCGCATCCGCCCGCGTAATATGCAAATTCAGCAGCTGAAAAAAATTTATTTTTAAAAAAATTTCAACAAAACCATATCATGTGACCCCTCTTTGGAACGAGCTCGTTCCAAAGAGGGGGGGCGGTCACATGATATGGTTTTGTTGAAATTTTTTGAAAATAAAAATAAAAAATGATATTTCAAGTAATAAATTTTGAAATTGTCTGCGTTGGGTAAAGGGTTAAGAAGTAAGTACACAACGGCATCACACCACGTCATTTATTCATGAAGGTACTTTAAAATTCAAGTTTCTCGTCGTCAAAGCTATTACATACAACACAAATTGTTCGAACTTAAGATGTTTTATTTAATTGTCTTGAATTTACTTTTGATATTTTCGCCTTATTTTCAAACGTAAGTGTTGGCTTTTTTTAGCAATGAGATTATCTTCCTATTGGAAGCATATGACTATTTTTAAACCACCATTCTTACCTCCCTGAGCTTAGGTGGTGCGTAATCGCAACTTAGACGCAAATTGTTCTGTAACCTTGTTTGGGAGAGGGTGGGACCGAGATATGGGAAATCACACTCACGTTTTCCGTCAGATCGAATTAATTGGACACAGAATAACGGTATATTTTTTAATATTATAACGCAAGAGTCCAAACAGACGATTGCAACATTTCAAAGGTTTTTACACACTGGACGATGTGTGAGAGTCATAGATAGAAAAATGAAGTGAAAGCAAAATAGTTCTTTCTGATTACATGATACACAATATCGTTCCTTGTGTGGAACAGGGTGCCATCTGCAATGCTAAATCATTCTAGATGGTACACTGTTCCACCGAATTGTCGATGTTGCTGACTTTTCGCGCCTCAACATTCTCTGCTAAGAGCACAAACAGTATACCATAACACGGATATGGCATTATGTAAACTCAATTGCATAATACTATAAGACTGTTGTTTCGACCATGAATCAAAAGGAGGGATGGTCATCACCTCCGCTCATCCCCTGAACCCGCCACGGTGAAGATGTAGTGTACCCAGAACTTTTATCGCGCCAGCAAATATCTAAATTCCATAACAGAACGTAATCAGCACAAACACATCCACAAAGTCAAACTAAACATGGATTCTTAACCCCCTGAACTTGAGAGATCGCTTTTCTGGCCAACTAGCATGATACGTCATAATTTCACAAAGTAGGATGACTGCTAAGTGAATGTAAGGGATAGACCAATCAATATTTTTGACGTGCAGCCCTCAGGCTTAAAAATTAATTGGTCTACCCCCGTATAATGAATAAAGACTCTTCCAGTTGCTGCCGTTGAACTGAGATGGAAAATACCACCAGAGTTCAAAGGAGTAATAACGGACAACTCCACTTCACTTATAGACAGGCTTTACATTTCAGCACCTAAACCCCCAAAATAGAATTTTTCATTGATTACATTCGATTGCATTTAATAAACTGCCTACGGTTTCATAACGGTAATCAAAGTGATTGCTGATGACCAACGCGGAGTATTTTAATCAATTTTCAAAGTGAGCAGACACAATGGTGAAAGCTGACACAGCATAATAGCAGTAAATAATGTCCGAAGCCTTGAAAACGATCAAGACTGAAAACGAGAATAGAATATTATTGCAGTTCAATTACCTAGTAAAAACAGCAAATACCAAAGTTCAATGCTACGATTAGATAACTCTGGTGGATGAGGTTAGGCCTGTATGTGGAATGCAAAATTACATAACAACGATTAATGCCCTTCTGAAAAATGATTTCGGAAGGACATTCCTCTCATGGTTTAGCCGTGATTTCATTATGGTGGGAATCCCTGTATCGTCTTATTAAAGTTCACCTTTTGTAAGTTGTACATATTCAAAAGACCGTATACAAGTTTGTCTGATCTTACGGTACTTCGAAATCCAATCACAAGGTCCTGTAGAATGAGATACATGATATCATAAAACATTTCGCTTTCGTGCATTCGAAAGAGAGAAAAGGCGCGGGGAGGGGGGGGGGGGGGCATTTGGGGTACGGGGTAATCAAAGATTTCTCACCTGAAAACCGCGCCAAATCAGCGGCCGCAAAGAAACGTTATTGTATAACTAGAGAATTGTAATTTGTTGGACAAATTACGGGCTTTACGAAGTTTTAATGTGAAAAGGTAGACTATATTGTATGGAAAGCACACTGGGCTGTGTACTTTAGGTTTTGGGGAAAATGGATGCAGAAAACTGCAACATTCGCTAGGACAATCACAAAATTTTAAACTGTAATATTCTTCAAGTGGCCAAAGACAAGTTATGTTGAGTTAAGCCATAGTTAAAAACTTGCAACAGAAGATTTGTTCAGCGAGCATATCTAATCGAAGTAAAGCACACTGGTTGAAATTAACCCATTCTAAATTGATAGAAAGTAGCAACTAAAGTCAGCCAATTTTGTCATTTGTAAATGATACTCTTTTCAAAGCAGTCTTTGGCGGGTTGGTGGGTGGGCGGGCGGTCAGACAGACAAGCAGGCCGGCACGCAGGCAGGCAGGTAGGCCTATATAACAACTCTACCGACTGCACTCTTTCACACTGGCATGACTGGTGTATGGTTAAAGTCGAAGTCGGGGAGGGCTTGCTGTCATGCAGGAGGGTAGGCAGGCAGACAGACAAACTGCATTTCATATTATTCCATCCATAATTGCTGGAAATCCATATCTACTTCTCTGAAACCGCGCGTTTCAATAAAAGTTAGTAAAAGAAGGTTAAAGAATATTTTGAAAATTATTACAGATTTTCAGACAGTACTCTCAAATATCTTTGGTTACGTAAAGGGTTACACAGAAATGATTTGTGTAAGTGATAAAATGAATGCAGTAATTGACTGGAGAATTGACTGGAGAATGAATAAGGTCATCTATAAATGATAGTACAAACAAATAACGCATCTCAGTTTCCAAAGACCTGTCATCAATCACAGCTTGAGTTTCTGATAACAGACTTAGACGAATCTTGAATCTGGGTATTTGAATGAGCATGTACAATGTGAGGGTACTCAAATTCAAGGCCCGACGATTGGGTGAGTATTAAAACTTTAAATAAAGAATACAACAGCAAAATTGTTCATGAGAACCGTTTTGAGAAAATATGGCTCCAGTGCTGAGAAATCGCATGTAAATATTGGCGAAAATAACAATTATTCAGACAGTACCCTTATGGGAAGTCTCAAATCTACCAGGCGACGCTTTACATGAGGTACCTTTGGTACACCATAATGGGTCGCTATTGGTATTTTTCCTGCAGAAAAGGAAACGTGAAAACTGCACGTCACTTGTAGAGGTGGTGCCTTATCAAGGTTTTACGTTCAACGTAAACGGGCGATTCTTCCCGCTATAATTCTTCCCGCTAGATACTCCTGTTTGATCATTCTGGACTATGTATGGTACACCAACATTAAAATGCATTAAAATGCCCGATATGACTAAATATTATGACCCATACGTAATTCCGATGTCAAACATCTATCCCCGTGTCGGTATTCCACATATCACCAAGTTGAAATTGTAGTTTGCTATTTTTGTTAAAGGTAAGGCCTGCTTCCTTTGGAAAGTTAACCTCTATTATCGTGAAAAGGTAATACCATCGGATGATTTGAATTTTGAAACAATATAAATTTATTATGAATGTGTATTTACTTTTCTGTCGCACATGCACCTGTTCTTTTTCAATGTGACTTAATATATGTGTATGGTGAGGCGTTTAAATAGGCTATGCCTGTTCGCCAAACCAAGTTTCTTTTCTTTATGGAAATAAAAATATTGTTTAAAAAAAAAAAAAATCTACCAAGCGTTAACCATTTAATATTGACATATAAAACAAAAGTTCTCATACTTTGACTGCTGCAAGCAGCCATAGAAAACATTCAGCACACAGTCAACTAGAAGTGGAGTAAATTGTCACTCAAACTTACCAAACTGTAAAAAATGGGAGTGTTTTTGGACGGTGCCCACTTTTACCAGGGTCAAATTTTAGGGTTAAACTTTACAACCAAACTCACAACAGGAAATATGCTCAGTAGACAATTGAGAATACGGACATGCAAAGCTTTTGAAATGAACCCTTTTTAAAATGATAGAAAAAAAACAACCAAATTTGGCTAATTTTGGTTTTTTCAAACGGTACTCTTATTCTCATCCTCATTGTGCTTGAGGGTTTAACCCTTTACCTAACCTGAAAAGCAGACGACACTTGCAAAAATAATTCTTGAATAACTAATTTTTTGTCTCAAAAACATAGGTTATGAGCCCTCGTCATAACCTATGTTTTTGAGACAAAAAATTAAAAAAATAATGAAAATTAATTGGCGATTTTTGAGAATAGCGCTGGCCGGTTTTGGCCGTTACGTTAGGTAAAGGGTTAAAGTAAACAGTAACTTTCTTCTGCAATCATTGTTGCATCTATCCATATAAAAAAAATTGTTATAACAACCTTGCAATTAAAGAAATTTGCCCTTGAAGTTGGTAAATTTTGAAGAAAAAATGCTATATTCATGTCATTTTTGGCCATTAGGGGTTAATTTGGAAATATTTGTATGGTGATTGTGGTGTGTCATATTATGCTCTAAATGTGTGGACAGTTTGAGCTAAATAACTGTAAACAATTTTGTGATTTTTGAAAAAATGGTGACATTTCGATGGTTTCGGCAGAATATTTTGAAAATAAGCGTTTTCACGAATATGACGATACCTCATTTCACTAGATATTATGACATTACATACGAAGTCAAATTTGGTTGAAATCGTACAGCTTGTTTTTGAGCTGTGTTGAAAGATGGTGAAATTGTGATGGTTTTGGCAGAAAATTTTAAAAATAAACGTTTTCACGGATATGACGATTCCTCATTTCGCTAGATTTTATAACATTTCTTAAGTATTCCAAATGTTATTAAAATCGCATAGCTTGTTTTGGAGCTGTGCAACAGTCAAAATTAATGGGAGGGAAAAAAAATAAAAAAAAACACCAATATTTTGAAAAAATGAAGTAAAACCTTTGTTCAAATATTTCCTCACCTTTCATGACTTTTTTCTATAAAAGTCAAATGCTAAGCCTGCTTGTGTGTAGTTAGTAGGTTGGGGAGTCTGGCAGTTGCTCGCCGTTACTCGGTGGTTCTCTCTCGGTACTCTGGCTTCCTCCACCCGTAGAAATTCCCGATATGAGGTGACCCTAGCTGCCGAAAGTGTATTTAAAATTAAATAAATAAATAAATTAAACAAATAAATTAAATTCCTGGCCGCTTCCGATTCAATTTTCTCACAAGACTACATTTGCCCCCTCCCTCATACTTCCAGTTCCACAGTTGCACTTAAGAAAAGACTGTGTATCGCAGTGCTGAATGTGTATCGCATTACCATCACAAACAATTCTCTCTCCAAATATTGATGACAAGATGAAAGACAACGTGCATTCAAGTTCTTATTCAGGCGAAAGAAAATTGATGGGAGTAATGCTTTTTTTGATCAGGTAATTTCACAAATCAAGCAGTTCGTGACTACTTGATGAGAAGTGATGTTCCCTGAGACATTCCGTGTATCAGTAATTTCCGGCACCAAGACAGCAATAACAAAAAAAAATCTAATCAGATTAGAACATTCGATTCACGTCTTGTCTCTCAAATGTATGGATTTTCAAGGTCCCGAAAAACTATAGAGTAAATTGAATTGTGGGTAAAGTGCACGGTTCGAGAATAAAAACAATGATGATAGAAAATGTCGTCAGCATGAAACTCAACGCATGCGGTTAACCCTGGATGGACCTGACAGGATCGAAACAACTTTCAGCCTAAAATCTTGAAACATTTTGCTGGACAGTGACTGTGAGTCAAGACTTGACTGCCAGTTAGGCAGCCAAGACCTGTTGTGGAGACCTGAGGAGACATTGTCAAGTATATGTATCGTATTACCATCACGAAAGATTCAAACACATCGAATGGTACATCTCATATCTACAGCTGAAGCGGTTAACCGATTAATCTATTAACATATGATCAAAGCGTAATTGATCGATTAACAGTTACTTTTGAACTACTGTCTTATATAGATTCAGAAAGGAACAGACTTGCTCCAAAACAGGCGAACATTGTCACACTGACTCACATCAAGTATATGAGACAGAGTAAACTATACAAGTTGCGTGCTGACATACTTGTTCACTTGCATAACAATTATACTGTATCAGTAGCTTGAAATGGTCATTCGTGACCCTTTACCCAATGCGGGTACCGAACGATACTTGCAAAATAAATTCTTCAATTACTTAAAATTTTCAATATCTGTCTCAAAACCATACCTTATGACCCCCGTTGGAACGAGCTCAGCGATCTCGTTCCAATGACGGGACATAAGCTATGTTTTTGAGACAAAAATTGAAAACATAATAAAATTTGAATGGAGATTTTTGTAAAAAGCACTGGCCGGTTTTGTCCGTTACGTTATTTTAAAAAAAAAATCTTTTTTTTATAATATTCCCAAACCTGAAAGGCATGAACAACTGCCGCAACAATATTTCGGTCATGAATTGGCCGAGAACGTCTGAACATCGGAAATCCCCCACGGACCGCCTTTGCAACGCATTTACCTTTGTTCACCAAGTGATCCCCTGCTTATGGTATTTTAGAGCTAATATAGATTGTAATGTAAACAACGTTGACACGAAAATTGGACACAAAACTAAAAGTCTCTCTGAGCTATCAATTACAGAAATAACATAATATAAGCCCAAAGGACATCGTTTGTGTTATCTGATTACCGATCTGGAAACGAAAATTTCCTCAATGGATACTTCTCGAAGCTTCAAATTATTTTATGACATTACCACTAAACCCTGAAATAGTATGTCCGACGTAATATGTCTAAGTGCATTAAATGGCCAAAATGAGCAATCTATTTCTTGTTAGAGAGTGAGACAGAATAAATCAAATATTCATCGGATCTAGAGAAAGTAACGGTGTTAGACTACGTGGTATATGATCTCCAGGGTGTTGAGGAAATGTTCTCCTCCTTGAATGTAGAATAGAACCGGGGACGACGGACTTCAGTGCACACAACTAGCTGATAGCGAATAAAGCCGTCTTGAGAACTCACAACTATCATTCATTTCGCCCGTGTGGAGAGTGATGGGAAAAGGGGGCGACCACGCTCTCCTAATTTCGTGGAAATACTCTGTCCTTGTTCAGCTGAAGTAAGAAGAATAATTCTTCTGAGGTGAATTCTTGAATACGGGACACAGTGTCTACACAAATAATTTTGAATAGATGTCCACGTGTATAACATTCATATCCAAATGTCCATCAACAAAAAGGACCAAAACAAAATAAGTATTTGGTGTTACAGATTACACTAAATTGAAATGAATCCAATTTCATCACTTGTGGATATAAAACTGCCCATGAATATTTGTTCTTCACGTTAAGTCTCAAAGCCTGAGCCGAGAATCAATACAGAACTACAGTATGGTGAGGGTGGACTACTACTAGATTACGGTGGGTTTTCTCCCAAAGAATTATTTCCAGGTTTTCAGAAAGACACGAACATTTTGAGAAGTGCCCAGCTGTTCGTTCAACTCTTTGACGCCGGAAGTCGAGTTTTCTTGCCTGCGATGTAATACGGTAGGAAATCTGGCTGCGATGGTTCGGCTTTGGGCTGGGGGAGAATAAAACACTGAGCAGGTGCTTCTAGTCAAGTGTCGTCTGCCTGAATAGGCAGACGACACTTGACTAGAAGCACATGCATTACTTCAAGTTTTTCACGGTATGTCATGTTCAATAAATTCATTCTGATTTCCCGGCTTGTAAAAGTTAAGAGGCTATTGTTGTTAAAAGTGAGATCCGGGTCACTGAAGATAATGGGGAGACTCGGGAAAGGCGAGGAAAGATCGTGCCAGGTTGTCTCCTGAGTTCCAGTGTGTTCTTTGTGCCTACTCCCGGCGGAGTGTGGGCTGATCTAGGCATCCTCCTTGAAGGTCCGCGACATATCAACGGAAGGTCAACGAATTATTGTTATTATCAGCTAGAAGCATGAACGATTTTTCTTATCACTGGGTGTACCCGCTGGTTCGTGAACAGAAATTTTATTATTACCTTTTGCGCTTAGTTCTGAGACCTTAAACATAATAATCTGATGGTAGAAATAGTTGAGTACCCTTCGAACTGTGCGTAAACGCCACTTTCTGTAAGTGAATGATAGACTATCCTAAAACACTCACGGAGTATGGTTTCCACCCGTACTTTATTTGTCAGGTTCTGTATAACATCCGTGTTGCAGTCAATGGCCCTCTGGGTTAAACCTGGGTGACCTCAGGGTAAAGGTTTTCTTGTTTCCCTATCCTTTTTTTCTAAAATGATTTATTGCAAAATGCTTCCTCCACTCCACGAGAGTTCTAGCGGAGATTCACTACGTATATGAGTTTCAAAAGCTCTGAAAATCTTAGCTTCTGGCCAATTCAAAGGTCTATGCTCGCTTTATTCCCTTTGAAAATAATCTCCAATTGATCGGTCATACTACAGACAAACATATCAGACTACAAGCTGTTGATTGAAGTTTTTGTGTGGAACCAATCTCGTTAACGAAAGCGCTTCAGTGTACACCTAGAGTGTTATCCCAAACCAGATTGGAGCTGATGTTTTCATTACCAATTAAAATAAACAAAAAACACCAACAACACAAATGCAAAACCACAAACTAACAAAAACAAACCACACAGAGGCCTAAAATATCGTCTGTGGTTTGAAAATACAATTGTTCCGATTTGAATGCGAGTCTCGGCGAGTATCGTTACTTTGTATGTTTCCTCAATATATTCTTAAAAAAACGTGTTTCCCAAAACGAATCCAAAACTATAAAGCCACCACCCCTTCATTTGATAACAAATTAAGGACATCAGCTGTTGTTTTTTTTTCCTTAGTTTTGTATCTGTTAGAAAGTTCGTGTTCAAATATTTGCACGAAGATTTGTGAGAAAGATACCAGCTGCAATCTGTTTTAATTATTTCGTGATATTGTTCTGACAAATCCCGCTTGATGTTTTAAAATTCACTTTTATTACACATTTTTCCTCCCGTTTCATCTTTACAAATCTGTACGAAGCACGTGTTCCATACGGATTTCTGTTTACGGACTATTTTTTCACCCGAAGTTATGGATACATCAAACAACTAACCTCTCCAATTTTCGTAATCGATCAAGAGAAAAGTCGCATTGTGACCAAGATCAATTCGGAAGCTGCGGTGGCAGTCGATAAATCGAATGTCAATTGGAAATAGTTTTTGGTCAAATTAACCAAAATTTCCGAAATTAAACTTATGCTATAAATTAGGAACGCTTTTATAACACTCAAGTTATGACTTTGAAACGATTACAGTTAAAACTAGAAGTCCTGTCTTGAAATGCACACAAATAACACGTCAATCTGCGCGTTAATCTACGCGTTATGACAATAGTAAGGCTATCAAATTCTGTACATATGGCCTGTGCGCAAGCAATGTTTCAGCCAATGGACCCCCGGGTAAACCGGAGGTCCATTGGCAGAAACGGTGCCTGTGTTTGCTAAAATAACCAGGAGAACCTGTCGTGCTTTGGATGCCATTCGGTATGGCAATTGCGCGCAATTCCTACGCACAATTAAGCCTAGATAAGCACACAGTTCGTAACAGGCTTTCTAGTTTTAACTGTATCTCTCAAATAACGATAACTACTTTCTCAACAATACGAATAAATAACCTATTTGGCCACAATTTTCATTTATATTTTTATGTTTACGTATCGGTCTGTCACACGTGTTTGCCAATCACACCTTGTTTTTGTTTTTATTTCAAGAAGACGTCTGGTACTTTCAAATTCTACAAATAAGACCGACTGTATAAATTTATGGATTCTTTATCATAGAGACGTTTTATAAACACAGAACGCTCTGATGTTTGAATGCGTTTGCTAATACGGCAAACATGCCATCGCGGAAGGAGAGAACTCGAGGCTGCACCACTTGTTCTATCTTTCTGCGCTGGCGTCCGTGTCGTAATGACGAAAGCATTCACACATTGTGAAGTTCTGTCACGTTCTGTATATATATTGGAATAAATAGAGAGTAATCGCTTGACAGGACTGGTTACCTGAAATAATTTATGAGAGGTAAGGGACGTTGTACAAACACGAGTGCGCGAATACAATATAGTCCCTCGCCTCGAATGAATTATTTCAAGTAACCAGTCTATGCGATTACTCTGTTTATTACTTTTCATTATTAACGATAATTATATTATTTAACCCTTTACATAACGTAACGGCCAAAAACGCTCAGCGCTATTCTCAAAACTCGCCAATGAATTTTCATTATTTTTTTTCATTTTTTGTATCTAAAACATAGATTATGACCCCTCATTGGGACGAGCTCGTGGAGCTCGTTCCAATGAGAGTCACAACCTATGTTTTTGAGACAAAAATGAAAATAATAGTTATTCAAAAATTGCTTTTGCAAGTGTCGTCTGCTTTTCATGTTAGGTAAAGGGTTAAAAAAGCAACAACACAAAAAAAACCAAAAAAAAACAACGAAGTCCCCATTACACCCACGACAAGCGTCTTTGTTTGCGCGCACGGATACATGACACAATTGTTGATTGCATAATTCACTTGTAAAGTTATCGTTTATAATCAAACCTGGAAATCCCAGTAAATCACACTTTCGAAAGTAATAAATACATTGCTTCTTGTGCCCCTATGTTGTAAGGACATCTGAATAATTTTGGAAGGGGCTGAATCTTAGGTTCGATTTTTACTTGGAAAAGACCATTCATTGTCACATTCTGAAAAAGTCAGGTATTAAAGAACTCTCAGCTCCCATACTCAGGTCCTGTGGCACCTATTTTATAATGCTATTCATTACTCGTTAAAACAATTCGACTCGTTGTAATATCGGATGGAAGTACAATAGTGAAATGTCAGGATCGTTATTGTAATTGCACCACCGGTCTATGGGTTCCCTTCGGATAATCTGGAGGAAAGTTTCATCTAAATTCATTGATAGCTAACAGAAAACTCATTCTATACACATCACACCCACGGAATTGGCTTGAGAGCTTTTGAAAACTCATTTATCTCATTCCCACGTTTCTTCAAGTCAGCTAATTTGTCGATATCAAACTCACGAAATGACAATTTATACTCCTCTGAAATTAATCCAGAAACCTTTTTTTATTAGGCACTGACAATCTTACAGTGACGTCGTCAGGCCAAGACAAATGTCATCGATGTCAAATGACTGAACAAACGTAATGTGGTAATGATAGAGACGTTTTGTGGCGTGTTTATTCCACCCATTCAGTTATTTGTGGAATTGGGAACAGCTGCTATTTACTGTTCCCAATTCCATATATATATATATTGCCACCATTATTTTTATGGACAAAAGGGTGTGTCAGACTCGAGCTCTTGTTCCTAAGGCCATATCAAGGGTTTCATAATGGGAACGGGAATTCCTGGGTCAGTCACGATATCCGGGAAATCTATAACAAGGAACCGGGAATCACGCATGACACTGTACGTGTGTTGAACTGAAGCTTTCTAAATTGAAAAACTGCCTCAACGTAACTTTGTAAGATTTCGTCAGCCCTTCCACGCCTGAACCTTTTACAATCTTGCTTGGAGACCCAAATCGCTGTAGCTCTCAGTCAGTTCCGGAGGACTCCGTACTTCAACAGCAAGATCTTCACTTGCTTCAAAGATCAAGCTCGTCTTCATTTTCAGAATTATTAGTAACACTCACTATTCGCCACCTCTTCAACATCAACTCTCCTTCCTCGCTGCTGTCACCAGTCTCCTCTGCTTCAAGCAGAGGAGACAGGTGACGGCAATGAAGAGGGAGTTGAAGCCAGAAGGTAGTGGTGACAAAACTAGCGATTCTGAAAATGAAGACGAGCTGGAAGCGGGTTTGAGTTGTAACACTTCCCTCAGAAAAAGAACGTTTCCGTATGGAGATGGTAGATTGCCAATAAAATGTTTAGTGTCACGAAAATAAACGCGTCCTGTTATTCTCGAACATTTATTTGATATTACCCGGAAATTTCCCGGTTCCCGATTCTGGGTATAATTTCATCCCCGTTCCCTATAGAACACCGGGAATATATTAAACCCCAGCCATATCTCATAGAAATACAGCCTGAGAAACAAGAGCGAGACCCTGACGCAGCATTCTGTTCCTAAACATTATTTATTATTATTTATTTATTTATTTATTGGTGTTTAAGGTCACATACTTATGCACAATGGCTAATCGTGATCGTGACAGTTTTACGGGTGGAGGAAGCCGGAGAGAACCACCGAGCATCGACGAGCAACTGTCAGCTCCCCAACATTCTAACTCTGTTCAAGCTCCTCTCAAGCAGGGTTGCAGCGGTTGAAGACATGTGCACCATCGACGTGTAGTACGCCTTAGCACACGTCGTCATCGTGCCCCCATGTAGGCGACCGGGATAAAGTGCCTTGCCCAAGGATACAACGCGGGTAGTCTCGGACGGGGATCGAACTCAGGACCTCTAGCATAGAAGTCAAACAGTCTACTACCACCGAGCTCCCTGTTCCTAAACATAATGGTGATGGTATATTCATCTTACAATTATATCACATGAAACGTCGTTAATTTCATCGTAACAACCCATGTCTTATATCCTGATTATCAACTAGTGTCTAATTGGCGCGTGGTCCCATAGCAGCAGCATTGTATTCTTGTGCGTAGTTCACATGACGTCAATTACGACAACAGGTGCACGTAAAACGCATTCATGACGTCATGGTGTGAAGCGTCTGAGCCAACGAACTGATTGTCGATTGTTTTGGGAGAATTTAGCGACATTGAATTAAAAAAAAGTGTAAAAAACATTGGAAAATTCATGTGATAAACATAATCTTTAACTCGTGATGTTTGGATATAAGATTTTTTGAAACTCGTTTGATGAATTCGATTCACAACTCGCCTAAAGGCTCGTTGTGAATCAAATTCATCAAACTCGTTTCAAAAAATCTTATATCCAAACATCACTGATTTGAGATCCTCTATATCAACTATAATACATTTTAACACCTTACCAAACGAGTCAACTGCATCCTGCTACGTAATTTACAAATTGAACAGTAAAGTTGTGACCCCTCATTGGGACTAGCTCGATGAGCTAGTTCAAATGGGAGAGGGGTCACATGTTATGCTTTTTTCTCGAAATATTTGGTAATTATTTAACAAACAATAACTAAAATACTAAATTGCAATATCGTGTGAGTTGAGTAAACAGTTACATTTAATAAGCATTTTAATTTCAGATTTCGTTTTCAAACTCCTAAAACTTCTTGTTGTTTCGCTTGAATCTGTATGCGGCAGATTTGAACTTTTGCGATCTTCAGATAAGCTTATTCAGCCCGTCCATATCCATTCAACATTCCGAAAAGTCTCTGCGCTTTAACAGTATAACTGCATATTGTTCTGGTTGGAATGCTTCTCATGATTCAGATAAAAAAGCATAAAGGCAATGTAGTTCCATAATTTAGTGGTTATACTTTTGAGAAGTTTTATTCTCTCTGTTCGTATATAGAAATGAATATGGGCCTTCGCAAACGCGTTTCGATGGCCTGTTATGTTCTATAAATAGTAACGTAAACAAATCGCAACCAAACACGCGTTTGTATTATGCAGTTGTGAGATACAGGTCCCCTGATACGCAATGCATTTTTGAAAATTACGGACTCAGTACATACTTATGATAAGATAAAAAAAGTAAGTATCAACTATGCGCATTTACAAAGGTTCGTAATGTTATACTTCTTGCGTGAGATTTGAAGACGAGAAGTAAACAATGGTATTTGTTACGTAGAACGCTAGCAAAAGTCCCCACAGGGTTACCTCCCCACCCCTCCGCAATCATAAAACAAGAGTACATATATGGTTATGATTCAAGCTAGTCACTCTCCAGTGTACACCACTCTGATTGAGGATGCCAGTAGCATCTACTCAAAGATAACTGCAATATCAGTTGTTGTCTTTCATGGCGATATCTTAAGATCCATAAATGAGACGGGCTAGTCGAACTAATACTAATCACACTATTAACTGAAAATAGAATATGATTTCATTTTTGACATTCACTTTAAAAATTTCCACAATCCAGGACTAGTATTTCCAATATTTCGTTGAATCCAGCACCCTATGTAACGATATGTAACTAACTTACCCAAAGCATTTTTACAGCCTTAGTCATTATATATTTTCATGTAGCATGTGATATGGCAGTTACCAGTTAATTATAACCAGAAAGTGTGGCTAACCCTGTGCACTGCACAGGGTTAGTCACACTTTCTGGTTATAAGAAAAAAACATTTCTAACTGAATAACTAACCCTGTGCGCTGTTTAGCCTTAATCTTGGTAAATTTATTTGATTGGAAATAAATACTGCCTTAGTGCAAATGTCATCTATATCAACTCTTTACCCAATGTAACGGTCAAAACCAGCCAGTATTATTCAAACTCCGCTTCGGTTTGTTTTTAGTGAATTCCAAAAATGAAAACATATTCTATTTTCAATTAATAGCTTGTTACTAGTGAGGGGGTGGGGGTGGTGGGTCTTAAGTTATGGTTTGAAAGATAAAAATGAAACAAGACTGAAACCCAAACGATCAAGATGTGGTACAAGCTGTGCAGATTCTGGCTCGGAAGGTATGTGGAGGAACATAACAAGTACGTAGATAATATGTAATAGTTCAGTTGGTCACCCAAGATTCTGGATTTGGGAGGGCGCCACATCTCAAACATGCGAATGATCATCCGACAAGTTGGTGGGAGCACGAGAAGGGGTATTCTACTCTCTTCAGCTGAAAGTTTAGAAAAACGTCAGTGATGCCCTCCGATGGCTTTGTTGCATATGGCCACCGTATTTTACAATCAAAATAATCCCGCAGTTTTGTATAGAGTGATTTGAATTTTGAAAAAAAAGGAAATCCACATTATAAAGGCTCAAGGGATAACTACACAGGAGTTATAACTATATGCATGGGCTACGATATTGTCCGCAATGACACATGGATATCCACTAACCCCCCCCCCCCCCCCCACGCTAGTGGACGTCTGTGTGTTATCTCGGATAATGCCGTGTGCCCTGGTCTTGCTGCTTGAGACTCCTCATCGATCCGGCCATGAATATGGAAGGAGGGAGATAAAAAAATTAACCATTTTAAACGGTTACTTGTGATTATGAATATTTACAGAAATTGGACCATTTATGGTGCGATGAATATGCCTCTTACACAAGGATGATATGTTCTTAACTCTTTACCTAATGAATCGCCCGCACCCGCCCGCGTAATATGCAAATTCAGCAGTTGAAAAAATATTATTTTTCAAAAAATTTCAACAAAACCATATCATGTGACCCCTCGTTGGAACGAGCTCGTTCCAACGAGTGGTCACACGATATGGTTTCGTTGAATTTGTTTGAAAAATGTGAAAAATGATATTTAAAATAATAAATTTTGATATCGTCTGCGTTGGGTAAAGGGTTATGACTGTGCCCCTTCCCTAGAGAATGTTTGAGCAATCCGTGTTTTCTCTCTTCTTTCTTCACCCTCTATCTCTCTCATTTCTCATGAAAAAGGATCATATGTTCTTAACTGTTTTCCTATTCCTTGGTGGATATTTGAGCATTCGAAGTTTTCTTTCTCTCCTCTCTAGCCACATCTCTATCTCTCTCTCTTCCTCTTTCTCTCTCCCTCCCTCTTTCTTCGTTCCTCTCTCCCGCTCTTTACTTTTACAGAAGATTGCGCCCCCGCCCCGAAAGCTATGACCTAAGCAGTCTTAAAGCGAATGATACTTACGCCATTCCGTATTAACTGTATCTACCGTGTAAATTTATCCATCTGTTGTCCACCTGCTGTAAAGTGGTGCTCCATCAGTCAGAGAGGTATTTTCTCTTATTCCTGGAAACAGATTGATTTTCCATTTTAATTAGGAACGTCCTACGCTTTAAAATCTTTTTAAAACGACATAATGACTATTACACAGTAAGGCTAGTTGTTCAAATATCTGACTGCTCTCCCCAGGAAGATATATTTTTATCACGCTGAATTCACTTCTGTTTATCTGATGTTTTGTACACATGTGTGAACGTTTTTGCTGTCGACACAAACCTTTTGCAGCCAAAAGACTATACAAATCCCTAGTTCAACGTTTTGTCCTCTACTTGGGTATTATCCTG
The DNA here is from genome assembly GCA_031216915.1 of Pictodentalium vernedei. Lineage (NCBI taxonomy): Eukaryota > Metazoa > Mollusca > Scaphopoda > Dentaliida > Dentaliidae > Pictodentalium > Pictodentalium vernedei. Next base: position 64,503,238 of record CM062290.1, on the reverse strand, counting down.
GACAAAAATAATTTATTTCAAATTGAAATGAAATACTACTTTTTGATTGGCTGAGTGGTACATCGTAACTTTTAGTCCACAGAATCTTTTAATGTTTACACCCTGGTAAACTACCGTGTGAAAACAGGAATACACAATAACTAGAAAAAGGGCTAAAAAAGTCCTCTTTATTTATATTAATTTAAATATTTATTTACTATCTCATTTATATGTTTGAAAAAATCCAAACATGGTTAATTAAATATTTTGAAGTAAATTATTGCACAGAAATTCTAATGAAAATAAAAATACATATGTATCAGGTAGGAATTACTTATTCATGGTGGTATATTTTGGAAGGGTTATGATGCTTTTTATTTTGGTGTCTGCTTAATTACAAATGGCTCAAATTAATTTGAGGGAACGCATTGCAAGTCAAAGATTTTAGAAAAGAGAACAAAAGTAATACCAGTAAATGCAGCTAAGTGGAACAAAAAGTGTGCCAATTTACTAAGAACAGATGTATTGGAAAAAAGGAGAAAATGCTGATTTTGAAAGCTATATTAGCTGTAAGGTAAGCAGAAAGAAGGAAATCCGTTACCCTCTTGTCTTCTGGGATCGCTGGGAATTTACACCGGTCAGGGTGCATGAGTCCCCAGACCGGTGTAAATTCCCATACACCCAGGAAGACACAATGATAACTGATAATGTTACCATGTTACCCACTAAGGGTGTAATAATACCTGATCTTTTCAACAAAATGGGTACTGTGGTTACAAAAGAGGTATTTTCCTTGATCAAGACAGCGATAGGGTCATGGCACACTCACACACCATGGACCGAGAATTCCTCAATTTATTTGTTTATTTATTGGTGTTTAACGACACTTTAGACAACCACGGTCACATCGAGTCGGACAATTTTACGTGTGAGGGAAGCCGGAGTATCCGTGGAGAACCACCGAGCAACGGCGAGCAACAACGTACTATATCAGCCAAAGCAGGATTAGCATTGACTGAAGACAAGTGCACCATCGACCTGCAATGCCTTTGTACACATCACTACCGTGCCCCCGCGTGGGCAATCGGAATGAAGTGCCTTGCTCAAGGACACAACGCAGTTACCCCTGACGGGGATCGAGACGTTTTTTTTTCGGTTTGAGGTTCAATGCCGTAACCAGTGAGTCACTGCGCTGATTAAATTCCTCAGTAAAATATTGCGAGATCAAGACAGAATCAAGAAAAACAAACGGATATTGCATCTCAGGATCAATGTGCTCATATTTCTTTTCCGCTGGATGAGATTCGACAGTGCGGTTGAGAGAAAAGGGGAAATATAATTCCGATCCGGACGAAATTCTTATCCGATTATATGATAACTGTATTGTATTATTTGATGAATTGGAATAGCCTCGTTTTCATTAATTTCTGGATGCTAGGTACCAGACGTATTTTCAGCAGCCATGACTTAAATTTATGACTTTCCAAAATGTGATTTACTGGAATTTCCGGGTTTGATTATAAACGATAACTTCACAAGTGAATTATGCAACCAACAATTGTATTATGTATCTTAGCGCGCAAAAGAAGACGCGTTGTCGTGGGTGTAATGGGGACTTCATTGTTTTTTGTTTTTTTAACCCTTTACCTAATATGAAAAGGAGACGACACTCGCAAAAAAATTTTTGAATAGCTATTATTTTCATTTTTTTGTCTCAAAACATAGGTTACGACCCCTCATTGGAACGAGCTCGACGAGCTCGTTCCAATGAGGGGTCATAACCTATGTTTTAGAGACAAAAAATGAAAAAATAATGAAAATTAATTAGCGATTTTTGAGAATAGCGCTGGCCGTTACATTAGGTAAACGGTTAAATAATATAATTATCGTTAATATTGAAAAGTAATAAACAGCGTAATCGCTTGACTGGACTGGTTACATGAAATAATTCATTCGATGCGAGGGACTATATTGTAAAACACTCGTGCGCATTCGCGCGCTAGTGTTTGTACAACGTCCCTCACCTCTCATGAATTATTTCACGTAACCAGTCCAGTCAAGCGATTACTCTCTATGTACATGCATGAATAATTAAAAAAAAATTCAAGATGAAAAAATGTAATACGATTTGCGAGAGTTGTATTCCCATGCCTCATAATAAGCAAATTTATCGCTTTCAGCATCACTGTACTATGCTTTAGCTTTGTCAAACCAGGGGCCCAATACTTTTACATATGTATTTCCCAGAACTGTGTTTTCTATTTTTGGAAATAACTGACTGAAATGGATCAATTAGCGTTTCAAAAGATGCCTCAATTTACCGGTAGGTAAATTGCCAGGTCTTTTTAAACGCTAATGATTGATGTCATGAATTTATATTAAGAAGTAAAAAATACAATTGTGAAAAATACATTTGTAAATGCTTTATAGTATTGGCTCCGGGTGATTCCCAGTCCATGACCAAGAAGTCCATTGCCAACGAAGGGAGATAACCAATCCGTATTGACATGATTTAGTGGCATTAATACGTGTTTTCCCCACATTCCACCCGCCGGGCCATCACACATGGAAGCCCCAGATAAAATTAGCCGTGATACGATGGGCGGTGTAGGACAAGTTACACAAGTTATGAAACAAACAATACACGTTGCCCATTTTCATTTTTTTCACCCCGTTTTCACCCCATACCAACCCCTGTAGACACTCCAAACACTCAGTGACACTTTCTGCAGTGGGTTGAATACACATACAGTTGTGTGATGATTCGACTGACGGTCTAATAGGAATGAGGAAGTAAACACACACACGCATATAATCTCAAATTGTGGCGGAGGTGGCTGGATATTATGCCATAATCGCTGTGCGTATTTAATGTTAGGCGATACAATAAAGACACTGGAAACGTTCGTGTTAAACCGGGCGGAATCTGGATTACGCGTACGAACCTGATGTAACGTATCTGATTGGATGTTACGCGAATGAAATACTTCGATACAAAACAGTGAAAAGCAAGAAAGTTATCAGACCACAGAAAGTGATATTTTACTATAAAAAAAAGTTAGCTTTATGCACTGAATTTAAGTTTATTCGTGGTATAAAAAAGAACGCAACTCGGGTAGAGCGTGAAATACAGGAAAAACTCGGGTCGATTATTCCAGTTCCCCGTACTCCTCCCTCGTTGTGCTCTATCTTAATACTCGGCGAATCTCGTTTGAGCATTCCAATTTCCGTGTTCAACCTGCAGACTTGGAACAATTTATTTATTCGTTTAAGGTCACATGTTGTGAACAATAGGTTATCACGTCCGCAGTATGGATATAAAGGCAAATCCAGTCAATCGTTAGCCTTGGAACAAGTAAACAATGGACTGTGCCAATAAATGCGCACGAAGAGACATGGGAGATTTCATTCTGTACTAATAAGTTTTTATGCTACACAAAAGTAGCGGGCTTGTCCAGTTTGGAGGAAGTATCGTAAGGTGTCAGCTATGTTTATTATTTATGTAATGAAGAAGTTTAACCCTTTATCCAACGCAACGTCCAAAACCGGCCAGCGCTATTCTAAAAAATCACTAATTAATTTTCATTATTTTCTTATTTTTTGTCTCAAAAAAACATAGGTTATGACCCCTCATTGGAACGAGCTCATCGAGATCGTTCCAATGAGGGGTCATAACCTATGTTTTTGAGACAAAAATGAAAAAAATTAGTTATTCAAGAATTTTATTTGCAAGTGTCGTCTGCTTTTCATGTTAGGTGAAGAGTTAAGGGCACGTTCGGCATCAATGTCCATATCTATGCCCGAACAGAGATATAGAGCAATGGTTTAAAATCACACCATTGTATGCATTTAATTTTTGCATTTGTAACTAACTTGCTCCGCGTTCTGCCCCGCCGCTATCGCCTCCCATTAGACCAGTATATAGGAATATGTCTGTAAGTCCATGGCAAATAAGCACAACTCCCCTCTTTAACGACACAAGCGGAGCTGTCGACTGTTTGTGTCTGGTCAATTTTTGTGCAGACGCATGTAAAAGCGTCCTTAACTCTTAGAAGTCGGTAGTCGAGTTTTCTTGTCTGTCATGTAACACGGCAGGTTATCTGGCTGTGACGGATCGGCTATCTTTGGGCTGAGGGAGAATTAAACACTGAGCAGGTGCTTCTAGTCAAGTGTCGTCTGTCTAAATAGACAGACGACACTTGACCAGAAGCACCTGCTTCACTGTAAGTTTTTCGCGGTATGTCATGTTCAATAAATTCATTCTGATTCTCCGGCTTCTAAGAGTTAAATGTGACGCCAAAAAAACTCATTCAGGATGTCTAGACAGTTTTGTGGTGTTAGCATTATGTTAAGGCGCCCTCAGCCCAGTGAAATCGAATCGGCATTTATTTGTTTATTAACGTTCTCACTACAGCGAATAACATTTCAAAGCGGTATTTAGTCTGCATTTATTCAGCGGTTCAGAATTGCAGTAGGAGTTACTGTGAGGTATTTAGCTCACAGAAGAGACGATAACTATAAAGTTAAAAAGAGTACACCCCTCGGCCCATGGTATCGTTTTTAAAAACTGAGTGACAATTGCACCAAAACACGGTAACTTCAAGCACAAAGCTCTGTTTGAGAAGGTATGAACTTTATTCTCAAAGAGATCTCTGTATTTTCCGCCCTTTTGAAACCTGGTGGCATCTTCCATATCAGTTCAATGGCTCCATCTAAAGAGTTCACTTTCTTTATTTGGGAGTACACAAGTAACAATTTTCAACGTGCAGCCATGAGGCTGCATGTTGAAAATACTCATGGATCTCTCACACAAAGCCACTGAGCAGCCATTCTCTTTATGAAATTGTGAAGTATCATATTCCTGGGTCGGATATGGGGGCTATCGGGTTGAAAAGGGGCTAATTTAACGCCTATCTACTGTGGTGGAAGAACTCGTTAACCCTTTGAGCCCCAGTGGCCATTTTTCCGGCCCAGAAGCATGATACGTCATAATTTCATTAAGTAGGATGGTTGCTGCGTGAAAGTGTGGGGAAGACCAGTTAATATTTTCAACGTGCAGCCAGGCTGCACGTTGAAAATATCAATTGGTCTACCCCCAAATAATGAATGTGGACTCTTCCAACTGCTGCAATTGAACTGACATGGAATATACCATCAGAGTTCAAAGGGCTAATCAAAGCTAATGATTCTGACTCAGGGAAAAAGAAAATCAAGTCCTAACCGCAGTTCTCTTAATGAGAACTTGTGGGATAATAACAGTGATTTTCAAATTTTACCGCAGGTTGTGAATACGTACACCGTCTGTACGGAGGTACGTGCGTGCCTATCATGTACTTCTCAATCGAAGGCGTTATTAATGAATCGCTTGAGAGATTCCTTCGATCGAATCACCGTGATTATCATACAATTATCGACATATTCTTGTAATAGAGAAGTCATCAATTTTCCATGTGAGAGTATCATCTCCGGGGTTCTTGTCATTTGATTGCACCGAGAGATGTTACTGCGGACAAATGTGTAATTATGCACCCGTCGACCTTCCAAAATTACGACCATTGTTTATAATTAGGAATACGTGGCGGATCGATGTATTTGTTCAGTATAGGATTACACTTGTTATAGGCTGAACTCTACTGTTGGCTGTACTTTTTTATGATTCGCCGAAGGCTGTGAATCGATGGATTTGTAGTAAAAAACTTGTGTCACGAACCTGTCCTATGATAAGGCCCACAAAGTATATTTTCTGTTTCTAAGACCATTGTTGTAAACTTGCAGGTGGGTGGGTGGTTTTTTATTCTATTTGATATTTTTGTAATAATTTCTCTGCCAGGAAAGGTAAGTTAATATTCTTGGTTTGTTTTATGTTTTAGGCCTCATAAATCTACAGAATAGTATAGGTTGTGATGCATAAAACACGGACACAGTTATTAATTTTATCAACTTGGGTAAAATAGCAGACATAAACTCTTTAAGTTTTAGTTTTTTTTCAAGTCTTCATTAGTTATAAAAAGAGAGCATGCGGAAACCAAAAGAACCATGCGGGAAGGCCCGAGAAACAGATATAGAGGCCTAATCGGAACTGGTGTTAGGAACGATTAATTGCCGCTCTTACAAAGACGGAAACTTTTGTAAAAGACCAAAGAAGAGAAAAGCAAAGCATAAAAAATATCACATACCCGGGAGTTTATAGGGACCTACATTGCTCACCTAAAACCGAATTCACGCTAACGATCGAACAGTTAACAAACGTGTTCCGCACGTCGAATTCTCCCCCCCCCCCCCCCCCCCACCAAACACATTGGTCAAAATATGTATACGCTATGTGGTCTTGGAGAAAGAACAACATCCCACCTATAAGGCATCAAAACGAGGCTTAGCCTTGGACAACCCAAGGTCGGGCTGACATTTCGACCATTAAAAAAACATCAAAATTGTTATGATAAGAAACACTGCTAGAAAAAGGCTCTGAGAGCCGTTTCTAACAGTGAGTCACATAACAGCGTTTCAACACGAATAATAAGGATAAATCAGGACTTTGACTTCTCATCAAAATGGATCATCTCTCTTAAGAAGATCGGACGATTCTGATTACTATGCTATTGGCTTAGTACCAGGATTGGCGATAAAATGGCTCTCTTTATTCTGCTCCAAATAGGAATAGAAGTATTTATTATACATCCAAACTTTAAACCCTTGTATTTAACAGAATCGCCGCTATGACATAAATGTTTCTGTATACAATTGATGATGTACAAGCCTGAACTCTTTTCCCAGCACCGTTTATACTAGTTCCTTTCCCGTCGAATCATTAGTTACGCTTCGAAAAGTTTCCAAATTTCGTTATACAGTTATCGATCGTCTGTCGCGTAGTGTGAAAATGATAACAAACGAAAAAAGCAAAATAAAGTCGGTTCAAAAAAAATTAGTCAACCAAGAATGAGATAATATTAAAAAAGCAACCATTTCTAACCACAACATTAACCCAATCCGCAGCCGTTTCGTCTGCGGATCTCCATATTTCTAAATTGGTCAACTTTATTTCGGTAAGTCTTCGGACATCATGACATGCTTCGAACTTCTTTCAAGAAAGTTTCTCCCAGCTATTTTGCAAATCTCCCCATATTTGTACTTCAATTTTCACAATCAGTAATAGCCACCAAATGGTTAGGCGTGAATGGAAACCAGCCAAATTTCAACAAACACGCCCAACAGAAAAGATAACGAATGTAATTTAGACTGGATCCCAAAAGGTTGTTTTGATTTTTTATCGATCAATTTGATCAGTACAGCTACAAGCAAAACAAACGGACTCTTCACCTTTGGGTTTAAACATTGGAATTAAAATTTATTTATTTAACGGAATTTTAATGCATGGGATGTGTAATAAACACAGAACGCGATGTGTGTTTGAATCGGTTGGCGTTTTACATAACTCGTTGGAATGGCGTAGTCATATTTCGAGACATAACTCGTTGGAATGGCGTAGTCATATTTCGAGAGAGCCCACGGCTCTCGCGAAATATGACTACGCCATTCCAGCAAGTTATGTAAAACACCAACCGATTCAAACATACATCGCGTTCTGTCTACTTTACACATTCAAGAGGCGATAACTCTCGAGTTATGAACACCGCAGTTCCACGATATACTTTTCCAACACTGACTTTCTAATGCGGCAGAATATGTTAAATACAAGCAAGGGCTTGGGATTTAAGAAATTAAGACTTTTAGTCATTACCACGGATATCTGCATTTGAGATGAGCAATAACGACTGTGGTCTCTCAATTTAACGACGATTTTGTATGGTAGGAGAGGTCGTTCAATCAAAGCCAGTGTTTCTGATCCCGGGGAATGAGGAATTCCAGTCGTTAGCACAGTTCGCTGAATGCGAAACGAGGGGATAATCACTATGATTTTCGAATTTCACCCCAGGAAGTAAATAGATACTCCACCCGTACGCACGCGGATAAATGCCTATAATCATATAATGTTCGCCTTATTCGGCAGAGTTATTAATGAATCGCTCGAGAGATTCTGCCAAACGAAAACCTTTGATTACCATGCTATTATCGACACATCCTTGTAATAGAGAAGTCATTAGTTGTCTGCATTCGAGTATCAACACCGAGTCTCTTGCCATTTAATTACAAATAAAGATCTTGCTGTGGACAAATGTGTAATTATGCACCCACCAACCTTTCAAAATTTCGCATAATATGTCTAATTTGGAGACGTGAGGGATCGATTTATTTTCTCGACATAGGTTTACACTGTTTTGTTAAAGGTTGAACTCTACAGCAGGTTTTAATTTTTTATGATTCCCCGAACACTGTGAATGTATGAGCTCATGAGTACATACAGAATATACCCAAAGTAGCTTGGTGTCCCAAATGTTCACCACGAGTGGTGAACATTTGATACACCAAGCTACTTTGGGTATATATTATTTACACCATGATCATCAGATTATTAAGAGTCGCTATTATTTTTTCTCGATTTTGCTGAGCAGCAGACGTACATACGTGCGAATTCATTTTTTTTTTGGTTTACATGAGCACCGGTGGGCGGTACTTCCGCTATCAAATTTATCGTCGAAACGAAATGGGAATGAAACGAGAAATCACTGGGGCTTTTTTTCATTTTAATAACATAATGTTTCGAGTTATGGATGCTTTATTAACATGAGACAACTCGTGTTTGTTAATTGTTGGTATATTCTGAGGTAAACTCATTTAAAACGTAATAAATAATTGCCGCTTTCATTTCACTCTTTGCGAGGGAACAAGCGACAAAATTTAGACAAGGTCATCAATCAGGTCCAGGTCACCAAAGGTCACCACAGTTGGTGAATAAAGCTAAAATTTATGTCATAGGCTTTTTATATTTAGTAGAATAAGTAACAATGGTATAAAAAGGTATATCTGGTTACTGCCACATTGTCAATAGAGTTTGGTCATCGAATTAATACGATCAGCCTCGCCTACTTTGCCACTTGAATAAAGACTGAATGATTCGTAAATTTCAAAACAAAAGGAAAGATGCAACAGGAACACATCAATAACAAACTGAAGAGTTTTCAGCAATATTCATGCTGGCGGATACCAATTTAGATCATTGCACTAAAAATTTGCTTTGGCACCACAAAAATCTTTGTTGGCTAAAATGTTGGCACCAACCTTGAGATGGAAAGCCATTGCAGCAGTGAAGCGCGTGATCGATGGCGAAAAAGTGTAGTAGTAATACTACTACTACTACTACTACTACTACTACTAATAATAATAATAATAAAAATGATGATGATGCTGATGATGATGATGATGCTGCTGCTGCTGCTGCTGCTGCTGCTGATGATGATGATGATGATGATGACGATGATGATGATGATGATGATGATGCTGCTGCTGCTGATGATGATGATGATGAATACTACTACTACTACTACTTCTAATAATAATAATAATACTGATAATGATAATGATGACGACGATATGATGATGATGATGATGATAATAATAATAATAATAATAATAATAATTATTATTATTATTATTATTATTATTATTATTATTACAAGGAAATCGTCAACTGATGTACCATTTAATTAGATAAATGCTTCATACCACCGCGAGTGACTTTCGACGGCATGAAGTAATTATCTGATCAAATACTGCCTTTCGTAAAGATTCGGGACCCGCTAAGCCCAGTGGATTAACAGTAAGTAATCGATTAATTAGTTCGTTATTCTCCAAGTGCAACAATGAGTGTACGTACAAATATCATTCAGCCTGGCCATTAATTGAACCAGTGTCACAGATATGACTTAGGTGACAGCCCTTTTCGGCTATAGAGGATTTTTGTGAGAACTTTCGCGTTCAAAAGGCTGCATTTAATTGGATAAATACTTCATACCGTCGCGAGTGGCTCGCGACGGTATGAAGTATTTATCCAATTAAATACTGCCATCCGCAAAGACTCGCGATCCTCTAAGCCCAGTGTATTAACTGTAATTAGTAGACTAATCTGTTATTATCTAAGTGCAACAACAGGTATATGTACCGACATCACTCAACTTGATTATTAATTGAATCAGTGGCCTATAACTTAGGTAACCGCCCTTTCCGCCAACCGAAGATTTCGTCATAACTTTCGAGTTTTGTCGGATTTTTTCGTGACCAATTGTCCGTTCAGTCTTGAAATAATTACCAGTTGACTTTTCAAAACTCGATCAATATATTGGGATCAAACGGTGACACCCTCCCCTCCCCCCCCCCCCCCACCAACCTCCCCCATTTGCATTTTGGCACTAAAACACTTTGTTTGGCACTACAATATTCATCATAGCAAAAAAGGTGCCACTGGGCGGTTTTGTGCCAATGTGAACACCGGTTTACAGGTCCCTGCACTCAAGATTCACGAGGCCACTCGCCATCTTTTCGTGGTGCTTTTGTCAAACCGAATTCACGCGAGCGATCCACTGATTAGTGACGATTTTTGCAGTCAAATCGCCCAGCTCTAACAATTCATTTAAGTTCCTTCAGACCCAAATTATTACAATATTTTGCCATAGAATCACGTGGAAAGGTTTAATAGCCGAATTCGGGTACCCCAACTGGAGTTGGAATTTAAGAGGTTTTTGTGCAGAATTCACCAATGGGCTTCCTTGTTTCAAAATAAGTTTTTATTGAGAAGACGTCACAGAAGACAAAATGTTCGTATTTTTCGCCAATTATTATGGACGATAGTGGTTCATAGCACGCGCTTTCTCCATTGTTAACCAGAGTTTTGATGTGTGTTCTATAAATATCGAGTTTTACAGTTTTCACATATTTTAGACAATATTAAGAAATAATACCTCGACATTGATTCTGTTTTATTAAGTTATTTGATTGTTATATATAAAATAAACGTATTAGGTTTTTAAGTAAAAAAAAATATTCTACTCGAAGGATTAAGAATGAAACCGACGAGCCTCTGGCGAGTCGGTTTCATTCTTAATCCTTCGAGTAGAATATTATTTTTTACTTGAAAACCCTATACGTTTATTTTGTTTATCCCGTAAATAATTTACAGGGCAGTCGCGGTGAAATTGTGCTGTTACTCACTACAAAACTCTGCGAGAAGTGAGGAGGACATTGGTCAAATTCGATCGACAAGCAAAACTGCCAAAAATAAACAAGGCGCAGTCACACATTTCTGTCTAAAAATAATTCCCCTACAAACTCGAGCTAAAGTTGCAGAAATACTTTATTAAGTGAACAATGTTTATTTTTCTTATTTTCGTTGTTTATTGTTGTCTTTTTCGTCGTCGATTCAACTTGAGTTTTATAAACAAAGCAGACAACACGTGCATTTGTTTATTTACACTTTCCTAATTTGGAAAATGAAACATCACTCATCATGTTCCCGCCTTTCACAGTCGAACTTGTATGCTTTTCAACGCTTGGTGGGGGCGCGGTGGCGTTGCGGTAATCGGTTCTCGTCAGATCATCGAAGTTAAGCAATGTCGAGCCCGGTTAGTCCTTGGATGGGTGACCGTCTGAGCGCTAGATTCGGGCAACCGCGTTAGGCAAAGTACTTAACCCCGATTGTCCACACGGGGGCATGATGGCGCCGTGTACTATGGCGTAATGCACGTCAATGGTGCGCATGTCTTCAACCAATCTAATCCTGCCTGTGTTGCAGTGCGGAGTTATGATGTTGGGGAGCTGGCAGCTGCTCGTCCTTGCTCGGTGGTTCTCTCCGGGTACTCCGGCTTCCCCACCCGTAAAAACTGCCACCAACACGATATGACCTTGGCTGTTGAAGTGTCGTTAAACCTTAATAAATGAATAAATAAATAAATAAATAAATAAATAAATAAATAAATAAATAAATAAATAAATATTCAACGCTTGGTTTCGATTGATTTACTTTGAGTTTTCTTTGTTAATTGTTGTTCGTTTTATTGTTAGACAGAGTTGAACTGTGTCATACATTCTACAACTAAACATTTCAACGACGGTCAGCGTTTTTGATAAACGTCAGTTCATTATGTCTCCCACAAACGCGAAGCAAGTCACGACAACGCGCATGCGGTAGAGATAAGAGTTCAAAAAGTCTGTCTCTACTATAGGAATAGATGCTTTCAGTGATAAACCCACAGGGAAAATTTATCACCCTACTAGCAGCTGCTACTAGGTGAATAAAGCAAAAATTTATCCGAGCCTTTTATTGTACGACCAAACGTCCATTTATTGGATAAATATTCCATGTGTAGGTACTTGCGTCTGCATATATCCTGTAATGTTGGAAAATAGTGAAATAAGAAATAGCACCCAACGTGGAACCCCTAGATGCTGTAAGTACGTTCCACCTTACTGACTTTACCAACCGGGTCCTAGCCGTGTTTGAGCCATTCGTGAAGATTTACGGCATATGTAAAACAAAATCCATGTTGCTACACTGCCCCGCTCCATTCGAGTCCACGTGGATTGAATTTTCTTGCCAAAGAGCATAAGGTAAACACCAATGGTATTATCCGAACTGACATCGTTCCAACTAGAAGGAATCAGATGTGATTACAATGGTCCACCGAGTCCATAATGTTACATCCAGAAGCCTGAAGTTGAGTTTATTCGCCCTGAGTATATTGGGGAGTGTGGCAGTTGCTCGCCATTGCTCTGTGGCATGCCAGAAAATAAGCTGTCTGACATTTGCAGAATGAGGTCACCGGAGGGTGAATTTGATGATGCTATCCCATACAGTGGACCAATTTATCTTCTGGGTACCTCTTTTTGTTTAGTTGTGAGACCCCGATTCAGACTGAGGTTCACAGAGGGTAAATTTAGTGATGCTACCCTACTATGCAGGGTAGCACCACAACATTCACCCACTGTGGACCTCATTTTGCAGATGTCAGTCTGCTTATTTTCTGGCTTGCTCTGTGGTTCTCTCCGGGTACTTCGGCTTTCTCCACCCGTAAAACTGTCCGACACAAGGTGGCCCTGGCTGTCGAAATTGTCGTTAAATCGAAATAAACAAATAAACTCGTCCGTGGTGTGATATATCAGGTGATCTGGATCTGACGGACAGGCAGGCGACACTTGGCTGTTAACACCCGCTTAGTCGTCAGTCTCAAGCTATGCTGTTCAATGGATTCACTCTTGTTTGCCCGGGCTTGAACGAGATAAATCTAGACCAAGTGTTAATACTTCATTTATTCGTCACCCATTCTTGCTTCCTTCGAATGAACTATTGTCAGTCATTATTTTACTGTGATTACTAAAGCGGGCAGGGAATTTTAGTCCGGGTCGAAGCTGGGTCGCGATATCTCGTCAAAATTCTCTGTCCACTTTCCATCCACAGTACTGCAGGACTAAACGGTCGAAAAACAAATGTACATTTAGTATCCCCTGCTACTGTTTTATCATGATTCGGTCTTCACTTCATATGACATCTCCATTATCTCGGCTTAAACCCTTCTTTTCTATCTAAAAGATGTGTTTTTGGTAACTGTGGTGTCATAAAACTATGATAAACAAAATATGAAATTCGTGTTTTGGCCATACTCTATTTGTGAAACTTGTCTACGAATTTTCCTTTTTGCGAGGCAAAATGGAAAATTCGTAGACTCGTTTCATAAATACAGTATGACCAAAACACCCATTCCATATCCTCTTATGGAGTCTCCACCCACCAATGGAAGGGTGTCGCGATCGGTACGCAATCTGATCAAGAATGAAGTCTCTGATTTACTATGTTTGAATCTCATAAGAATTGTATTCAACATTACTGTCAGTAGCATGTTTTCAGTTTTACGAAGCGACTTTACATGAGATGTTTTTTCCTCGGAAGAAATACACGTTATTTTCAATAAACTTAACACGCGAAGGTTGTAGCATTAGTGCCAAATCCAAGGCAGTGACATATTTTCAGGGACTTATTATCTGCTTTAATGATTTCAATCAAAAATATTCATGTAACTGAGATGACGTATTAGACGTCGGTTCGTCTGCACGAATCAGACGTTTGCTGTTTCGAAAACCTCAGTAATGTTTTTGCCATGATGTTTTACAATTTTACTTTAAAATGAGTTGGCAATGATATGCACCACATAATTTTTTTAAAGACCCTTTTAGATTGAACAGCTTTCGCAAGACCATAAATGCCTTAACCCTTTACCTAACGAATCGCCGGCATCCGCCCGCGTAATATGCAAATTGAGCAGTTGAAAAAATTATTTTTTTAAAAATATTTCAACAAAACCATATCATGTGACCCCTCGTTGGAACGAGCTCATTGAGCTCGTTCCAATGAGGGGTCACGTGATAAGGTTTTGCTGAAGTGAAATTTTTTGAAAATTTAAAAAAAAATATATTTAAAATAATAGATTTTGATATCGTCTGCGTTGGGTAAAGGGTTAAGGAATATCTCATGATTTTAATTGACTGTGCAATTTACCTCACTAATCCCCTGTTTTTGAATAATATCGGCCACTGCCTCTCCGAGAGTGGATCTCAACGTGTTATCGCGACGGTGTCTTCCCAGATGATCTAATTTTCAAAACTGGAATCCCGTAAGAAAGTTAGATCAGTTGGGATTTTCAAGGATGGCCGATTACTGGATTTCCTGGAGAGAAATTTGGATGAGTCAATCATTTAGCTTTTGGTGGGAGAAAATAATGATAAAAAAGTAACAGTTGTATACTTTAATAAACTACTTTTTAAACTTCACTTTATGAATGAATGAATGAATTTTACTCTCATTCCCCGCTTACATGCGCAATATTTAATATTTGTTGAAACAAAAGTTGACTGACACGAGATAGCTGCGGAGTCTCATAGTGAGAACCCCCACCAAATATTTTCCCTACCTCAATTTCATTTCACCTCGTAGTGGTGATAGTTAAAAGGGTTGGTAAGGTTTTTGTCGGGTTTAGGTATCATGGCCACTTTCCAACATTGTGAGAAGTATCCACAGAAGAGACAGCAGTCTAGAGGTTTATCGACAAAGAGAACACATTTTATCGCCAACCAAATTTGAAAGGGGAACCTGTGTTACTATTTCGTCCCCTGAGTTCCAATGTGTTCTATGTGCTTACTGGAAATCAGGGGACGATTTTTAGCTATCGCAATCGGGCCTTTGGTCGAAGTTGGGTTCTTTGAAAATTGAGTTGTTGTCTTGGACAAATTTAGTTGCTTTTACCTTGCAAAATAGACAGAAAAAAAAAACCAGAAAGAAATGAACAGCACTTAAAGTATAAATACAAAACACCCCCAGGAAACCAAAGTAGAGTAACCCACTCAAACTTAGCGGTCCAGTGGGCATGTAAATTAGGCTATCTAGGAACAATGTCAATTATCTATCATCGGAATATAGCGATGGGGTGAGGTGAGGAAGTAGACTAACTGGGACTGAACCATCGTGACTAATGTCATTTTCCTTGGTCTCGGTGGTTGTGAAGGCAAATTTGAGTTACAAAAAATCGGGAGGACGTACTAATTAACAGCACACTATTAAATGCACTAAATTGGTGGCAAGCTGCGAAACTTATTGGCCATGTTCGGAACTAAGAGAATACAGCTTTTAAATTATCGTATGAATATATAATTTTCGATACTGCTCTGTGGTTAAGGAACACTAAGCTTAATCCAGCTCACAAAGCTCGACAGGCCTAGGTGGGTGTGGTCCTGTTTCTGCAGTCATGAACGATATCCAAACTTCGTCAGTGATAACTTGTGGTCTACTAATTGCCCTCCTTCCTGACTTAAAAGGTGTTTAATCAGCCTCGATTTGTGCTGTTGCACTTTGCTCTCTGTCCGCTAACCTGCCTGAGCCGCAGTCGGAATAGAAGAAAATCTGGATGTATGTGAGTGTGTAAGTGTGTGGATATGCGTGTGTGTGAGAGTGATTTTTGTGTGGGTGCACGTGTGAGTCTGTGAGTGTGTGTATGCGCCTCTGAGCCAGCCCAACCCTTACAAAATGGACCTAGCTTAGTGGAACGTTTTATACACCAATTATTTAATCAATGTATCTAAATTAACTAGAGCCCTTTCCTCTTCGCTTTTGCCTTATCTTTCTGCTACACATTCGTTCGTTAATGCCTTTGATATTTTCCTTTTCTCTTGTTAATCTGCCAAAAACATTATTATTTTTATACTTTGTGAGCTGCTAGCATAACATACTGGAATGTTAATGTAATGGAGGAGGCTTAGCTAAGTGTTGAGCACTTGTTCTACAATCCCTTTGCTTTCTTGTTTGCAAATAAAATATGTTTAATCTAATCTACAGCTTGTAATGTGGTATGTGGTATAGATTCTACTCAATGTAAATGCAGAGAGTATCAAATATATCAAGTATTTACGGCAATGGTTTGGAAGAGGGCCCTGCGAAGCTTCAAAATTCGATTCTATTTTGAATCTTAAGTTGCTATTCGGTTTGATTCGAATCGGCTTCACGATTCGTTTTCATTCGAATCTTTTCACTGGAATATAGCTTTGCATAAGTCACCTTCGTCGTCTTACAATACGTATATTTCTGGTGGAAATTGTACAAAACTTTTATTGAAAATAAAGACTGAGTGTAGTTGCAGCCATCTGAACAGAAACAACGCCAGTACCCATGCCATCAGCCATGCTAACTCCAGTCTTACTAGACACTACCACTCGTCACCTGAGTGCTAGAATGTTCTATGTCCCCTATGGGACATAGAACATTCTAGCACTCACGCGACGCACTGTTGACAAAAAAAAAATAAAGTTTCCCAAGCAATATCAACGATGAGATGTTACTAGCCGCTTACCCTGTGCCGTGTCGAGCACCGACGATTCTCAGACCCGTTCCTATTTTTGAACTATAATCTTTACAGGGTAATATTCCAACTACATTACCAAGGCATGCCTTCAACGAAGGCGTGCCTTGGTGAAATAGTTGGAATATTTTATCAGTCGGAACTTGAGCCATCTCTGTCCGAAGAAATCAGGCTTACAACACCTCCACCCCTTCTACCAGACTTTCATCCCCAAGACTGCCTTGAAGATATTCAAGATTCGATTCGAATTCGAATAATAGACCAGATTCGATTCGAGATTCGATTCGAAGCGAACATGGGCGGGTCGCAGGTCCCCGGTTTAGAGACCAAAGTGGCTTTAACCGTTATCTAGCGTAACGGACATACACGTTTGGCGTTATTCACGATGATCGCCAAATCAAATGTTATTATTAGTTTATAACATCTTATTGAAACGCGCGCCGACGAGATGAGATTGTTCTAATGAGGGGGCCTTGAGCTATGTACTGGAGGCCAACGAAATTAAAATTTCTAGAAGGGGTAGATTCGAGATTCGATTCGGCTTCGGATGTTTTCGCTGATTCGATTATTCGACAAAATTTAATCTTGGAGATTTTGAATTTCATACATTTCTTTATTGTTGACTTTCGGAAGATGACAACTCATCGTGCAATTTTCTGAAGATTGTCCTTATCCACTATAAGGAGATGACATAAATTTAACCCTTTGAACTCGTAAGACCGATTTTTCGGTCCAAGGCATAATTTTGTCCCGTTTGTATCTATTCATAAGAGGTTTATACACCGGGCATTGATGATAAAATAACAACTGCAGTCTGCAGCCAGCAGGCTGCAAACTGCAGTTATCATTTTTTTTTACTGCATTCCTCAGTTCGTTTTGCATTGAATTTAATGTTGATTAAAAAGTGGTAATGTCACGAGTGAATTATGTCACTTCAATAGTAACTTTGGAACGACTGACGTAATTAAGCCACGACCCCACCGGATTTGTTGATGTTTTGTTTTCCAGTTCCACATCAGTTAATTAAAATGAATTTTCCTTCTGAATATTTTTAAAAATCCTTTCTTTCCTCTATGAACAGGTTCGTTAGCACAGTTGACAAAATCCAAATAGAAATGTTTTATCTTATGGCTGAATGCCATTCCCCAAATGCGACTGGAACGCCACATAAAATAGTAAAATCTCGAACGAAAGTCACAAAAATAAAACTAGGCCATTTCCAATCGAAGATTTGACACAGAAAGTGATGTATTCATACGCGCTAATTTCAGAAGTATTTCAGAGTTGCATTTGCGAATATTTTGTGTTGAATTATTTTTAATGAAAGACATTTTGGTCTAAAATGTCATTTACTAAAGAGAGTGACCCATCCTTACGGCAAATTACGGTATATAATTCGCCTCGAGACAGGACTATTTCGTATTTCCTTCCTGCTAATTTTAGAAATGTTTCCGTGTTTACACTAAATTGGATTATATCTGACAATAGTTTGGGTTGAATTATTATAATAAATGACCTCTTTATTCCAAATGTCGTGTAATAAACAGAGTAATCAATTTGTTTTGAGCGTTACGGTAAATAATTCATCGAGAGACGGAACGTGAGTAAATCACGAGGGCGTAGCCCGAGTGATTTACGAAACAGTCCCGTTTCGAGATGAATTATTTACCGTAACGATCAAAACAAATTGATTACTCTCTAAATCCTCCATATATATCAATACTGGACTGACCCATCTCACTTTAAGTGTACACAGTGGCGATACTATTCCCGGAAACGAGAGTTTATGTTTGTTTATGTTTATTGGTGTTTAAGGTCACATATTTCTGCACAATGGCTAATCATGACCACGACAGTTTTACGGGTGGAGGAAGCCGGAGTACCCGGAGAGAACCACCGAGCAACGACGAGCAGCTGCCAGCTCCCCAACATCGTAACTCCGCACCGTAGCACAGGCAGGGTTAGATTGGTTGAAGACATGCATACCATCGACGTGCAGTACGCCTTAGTACACGGCGTCATCGTGCCCCCACGCGGACAATGGAGATGAAGTGTCTTGCCCAAGGACACAACGCGGTTGCCGCAGGTGGGATTCGAACCGAGGACCTCTCGGCTTGCAGCCTGCACCTCTACCAACTGAGCCACCGCGCTCCCCGAAACGAGAGTTAAAGGGTTAATCTAAAAATTCCTAAAAATGCCATTTGAATCGATAGCTGAGATCGCGTTATGTCTAGTTTACACATTTTCTTCCCCCACCTTGGATGATACCTGGGGTCAATGCTATAAAACTTTTACAACTGTATTTTCTAGAATTGTAATTTCTAGTTATGACTTCAAATTGGCTGAAATTAATCAACAGCAATTTCATAATTTTTGAACTGCCAATGATTCATTTTAGTCAATTATATGAATAGGTAGAAAATACAATTCTAGAAAATACAATTGCAAAAGTTTTATAGTATTGGCTCCTGGTCAGTTTTCATTAGACCGGTTGTAAAAATGCAGAGAAAGTCGAATTTCATCGTGGTAGTTATCCATTCCACGCGACAGCTTTGGGTAATTCGTATGTCATTATGTCAGAACCCCGTCCTTTTTGCTTCTAATATCAATGGAAGTGAATTGACCATCCGGTCCATGCACTATTTGATCCGAAATTGCAACACGGGAGACCATGGGTTGCCGTTTGAATAAATTGTTCCAAATTTCTGAAACAAATGATAAGTTCATCTATTTGTATTTGCAGGATGATGATACAAAAAAGTCAAGAACGCGTATTATACATTTATCTTACAATCAACATGCATGTATTTTGTCTGTATTAACTCCGCAACTGTTGTGTATCCGACCCCCTGATACAGATGTTTGTATCAGGGGGTCGGATACAAGCACGTTCCTTTCGCGTGAATTCCATTTTTTTCTTTTTGTTCATCCGTACGAATAAATAGTTCGTTATATATTCGTCTACATTCTTGACTTATCCCCAATATATAGATAAAATGATTATTACCATTGTGTGGATGTACAAAATATGTATCCGAGTCTCGCTCCGGGTTCTAAGGATAGATCACGACTCGTCTTCGACTCGTCGTGATCTACCCCAAGAACCTGGAGCTCGACTCGGATACATATTTTGTACATCCAGATAATGGTAATAATCTCTATGTATACTGGGTTCACTTGGGAGATATGCATCCCTAGTAAAGCGGCCGTAGTATCGTAACAATTGGGGAGTTAATTCTGTTGGAGATTTGAGTAGTTTTTGAAACGTTTTGCTTGTTTCGACTCGAGCGAGAAACCACGATTCCTCGGGCCTTAATTTCTGATTATTCACGCAATTGTTTTGGCAGCGTCATTTTGTTGTACGCCTTGTAAGGGATACACCATTTAGCGGCAATTTCGAGTCTGTTCTTTTACATAGTAAACGACCATCATCCTAATACAAAGATAACATAATGAAAAGTATCGACATGTCAGCCTGATCGACCCTTGAGTATAAAACAATGATCCGTAATATTGATATCTAAGTTTTGTGATTTCACATTTCACGCTGGACGGAAACTGTCTGTGCAACACTTTTAGCCATTCTGGATATTTTTATGCGTCGCTGTCTGATCCAGATAAATTGATCGAGTTTAGAAAAATGAACGGACTGGCAGTTATTTGAAGATTTTTTGTTGTTTCGTCATCGCTCGTGCTTTTCACTGCCGCAGTGGCTTTCCTTCACAAGTTAAAGAAACTTTTTTGGTGCCAAAATTTTAGACATCGAAGATTCTTTTGATGGCAGATCAAAATTTTGTAGTGCTTACCAATCAATTCTTTAAAATGGAAAAGTGATAAGGGTAACAAACGTTTAAACTTAAACCAGTATTTAAATTTTGTACTTGTGCAACAGCGTGTTTTAGAAACAGTACTTGGGACTTTACCCAACGCAGTCGATATCAAAATTATTATTTTAAATATTATTTTTTCAAATCTTTTTAAAAAAATGTCAACAAAATCATACCATGTGACCCCATCATTGGAACGAGCTCAACGAGCTCGTTCCAATTATGGGGTCACATGGTATTATTTTGTTGATTTTTTTTAAATATTTTTTTTTTGATTGTTTAATTTGTAATACTCGGGCGGATGAGAACGATTCGTTGCGTAAAGGGTTATTTTGAAGCATAAGGTCAGTAGTGGTAATTTGTCTAACAAGAACGAAAGAGAAATACACGGAGCTGCAGTAGTGGTAATTTGCCTAACAGGAACAAACGAGAAATACATGGAGCTGACGAAAGAAAAGTATTGATTAGAAATTTCAAAATTTCTCAACACACAGCACATGTAAAGGGAAACGTGGGGTCGATAGAGAGAGTTAGCCACTGACGACTGATGCCATATAGCGTTAATAAGCACCTCCAGACATCAATGTTCCGAAAATATGATACTTGGTAAAGTTATTTGTTGCCACAGGCAAAATACTATTTACTCTGACCGAACCAGAACTTCGTTTGAAATATAATTTTAAAATATAATATGCTGAGCCACGAAATTGTATGTATCTAGTTTATCTCATGGTCGTAAAAAGAAAGTTTCAATTTCAAAGCTTCAAACATGTCTTGTATACCACTTTCCCGTACCAGAAAATAGGAACACAAGATTTAAAAAAAAACTCTGTTCCATCTCTAATTTCTTTCACAACATTCCTCGCTTACTATTGTCAAAAAGATATTGTGAAAATGCATTCTCGGATATTCACTCTCCAGATAAAAATGCGTCTGTACTTTTACCATGCACTGCGAATTTCAGCATCTTTAGTCAACAAAATCAAATTATCAAACATTTCAGCGAAGACGCTGGCACAGAAAAAGCTCGTAACTAAATATCTTCAGAAGAATGCAAGCCTAAACCTGCTGACTTTTAAGCATGCAACGTTATTTCCATAAATTTTGTTGATATCGATAAAATGTTTTATACTTCGGAAACGTTAACACTTTTATTTGATTAACCCTTTACCCAACGTAACGGCCAAAACCGGCCAGCGCTATTCTCAAAAATCGCCAATTAATTTTCAAAATATTTTCATTTTTTGTCTCAAAAACATAGGTTATGACCCCTCGTTGGAACGAGCTCGTCGAGCTCGTTCCAACGAGGGGTCATAACCTATGTTTTTGAGACAAAAAATGAAAAAATTTAGTTATTCAAGAATTTTTTTTGCAAGTGTCGTCTGCTTTTCATGTTAGGTAAAGGGTTAAAACATAATAAGTTTAGAGTTTAGAGCGTCTCGGAAGTTTACTCGATTACTGGAACACAACTTTGTTGTTTATTTTATTGCAAATTGACCCTTAGTTCCAATGTGTTCTATGTGCCTACTGGCACATAGAACACATTGGAACTCAAGGGACGAAATGTTAATCTTCACAAAAGAGGCTTGTGAGAAGATTGCAGTTCGTATTTTGATACGATTAGCATTACTACTATCAAGGTTCTCTATTCTGTTAGGGCGCATGCACACTGGCTACTTGTCGCCACACAATTTTCTTAGTTTCATACATTAATATTACTAAAACCTCTGGTCCTGGTTTTCATTACGCTCCAAATTAGCCCCGAACTCAGTAGCCTAAAACACTGCAACAGTTCGTGCTCACCAATCAACACGTACAACCTTTTATACGCATTCCTAATATTACTTGATGGGGAAGTCAGGAAAACAGCCAATCTGGCTATGACGTCTCCTAGCAGTGTAGAGCCAATCCACCTGAATGTTTTGTAAATAAGTATTTTCTTGTTTGTTCTTTTTGTATTTATTGTATTGTCATTGTATTGTATACTGCTGAATAAAGTCATCATCTCACAGAATATATTATAAAATGAACGGAAGTGTATTTAGAACATGGTAAACAAATTTAATATGCCGTTCAGATTATTCAATTTCTCCAGACATATCTTTAATCTGCTCAGGGAGATTAAGTTATCAATTAAAATGAAAATCAAGTAATATACCCTGCCAAAATAAATAACACTCGTGGTCAGCTTAACCCATTGGACCCAAATGATATCTTCCACTCCAGTTCAGTATCGTCAATTGGAAGCATCTATAATCGTTACTTCGGGGAAGACCAATTAATATTTTCAACGTGCATCCTAAGGGCACTGAGTAACTATCTACTTATGAGTTCAGGTCGTATTACAATCATGGACAGGAAAAGGGCAACTGGCGCTGAAAGGATTAAATGGTAACTCTGAATACGGGCTATACGATAAAGAATCGATCGCTCCAGGGTCATTCGGACATGAGTGATTTGCCCAAATCGTTCGCCCCAAATTATTTCGTCTCTGTTTGATCACAAGGAAAGTTAGAGTCAACTACACGTGTATTTCAACCAGCCAATCTCTTTAAACTTCGTTAGGTCGACCAAATATTGAATCCAAACCTGCTTTGAAATATATCCTGTTATTCAAGCCTGAATAACACTGGGACGAGCAGTCCGACACAGAGTGGTCTGTACCCAGATTCACCATTTTAACCCCTTGAGACTTTAATTATCCTGACGTTCAAACGTCACTGGGAATTCAGTTTCTTCAACGTTTTTCAAAATGCGACGTCAAACGTCGGAAAGTACCAATAACAAGATATTTTTCACATTAGTGATTATCTGATTGAGGGCTAGATTATTTTTGGTGGTCTGAATTTGTTATACAAAACTTGTTTTATTACAAATTATTGGAGAGTGCCCACAGGTTTTAATAAAACAATAGTTTGTAATAAAACAAATTTATATAAACAAAATATTATTTGTGTTTTTACTCAATATGAAATATAAGCAAGGAAAGTGTTGACTTTTGCTCTGGTATCCTCATTTTTTGAAAACCCTGATAGTGGCTTCTAGCACCCAACCAGTTAAGAAGTCTTGACAGCAGGATTATATTAGTACTTTAAGCTGCGATAACATTTGGCTCAACGGTTGTCACTGAGAAAATAGGAATTTGAGGTAGAAACTTTAAAAAATCGAAAAATAATAACAAAACAAATGACCACAAAGTATCAACGTGCTGTTTGATTGCGTACGTAATAATACGTACAAATGTATCAAAGGGTGAATCTACCAACCAGTATCATTCAATCTAAATCGGCAGATTGGAATTTGTAAACCATGTCCTACATATACTTCTTGATAAATGCGTGTCTGTTTTGAATAATAATTATGAAACGAGTATGCGAAGTTTTGGTTTTGTCGAGTGAAGACTTCTAACCGTGTGCCATATAAATATCGCTCGAGGTGAACACACATTCATATTCTTGCGGGCATGTAGTCATCTGTCATTTAAGTTACCAGAAAAGGGTTCATCTCTAAACATTAAAGGAGTACACAGTCTTATTGTCAGCAAACACGTGTCCACTTTAAAAAACTACCCAATGTGATGCATCGCCATTATCGCCAATGTAAACGTCACCTCTTTAGTACGCGCGATGACAGCGATCGAAAAGATTTCACATCGCTGCAGTGGGGAAAACCCAGATATCTGAGATGTTGTCTGCATCAAAGTGCACACATCCAGTTTGAAAATGACTCAATGGAACGCAGATCTGCAAAACAGTCTTGTTGATGATGCCTCGTGGTTAAGGGTGATATAAACTTTCAAAGTATGAACCGATGTTTTAGTACTTCGTACTTCTCGGTGACATACCAGTCAGAAAAAATGCCTTCAGATACTACACTGTAAAATTATTTTATCGTTTAAAATACGGCAAGAGTACAGGCCACCAGCAGCCGAAACTTCTACCATAACGTATAAAGTCATGGCTCTTATTGCTTAAAGTTTTTTGATAGGAAAACTAAGAGGAGTGCGTATGTGCAGTCGAATGAAACGTTTTTAAAACAAACGCACTCTTCTCTTTAATTCCTGCTTCTGCAACACGGCATCAACATCGACCATGTCAAAAGATGCTTTGTTGAAGGATAGTCTTTTTACTCGTAGTGCAATTAAAATATTTAACATGCAGCCATATGGCTACAGGTTAAAAATATTAATTTGTCTTTTCTTTATGTCGACTGCACCAATTGTAGGTGCAATGAAGAGAAACCAATATCAGTACCTTGGTTTTGCTCCAATGCCAAATAACAATACTAAAAGTATTTTAAAATTATATTTTCACCCTAATATTTTACCACAGAAATACTGTAAGGTATTTGCCAATACATTTGCCATAATTTCAACGGTAATTGCTTACAATACACATTTTGTCGACGACTTGATGCATTTTCTATTAGTTGAGTCTTTAGGCGTAATACACACCTGGCTGTATCAAGATTCAGAATGACACGACGACTCCCTAAACTTTTACAAAAATGAGAGGGCTGCTGTAATGATACGGATGGAATATAGTACCCGGGTCAGATCACTTCACAGTGATCTTAGGGACATCACACAGAAGTCAGTTCTTTCGTAAATTGTATTGTAGATCCCGCTGCGGCACATAATAAACGATTTTTGGCGACCCCCTCACTCCATAGGCACAGCGGCTCTTACTCAACAGTTGTGACAGTAAATTGTATTTATGTCCAATTTGGTATATATCGCGTGTATCGGCCAAGGTATAAAGACCTCGTACTAAAAAGCCTGGTTTGTCCGGACTTCGCAGTATCGAGGTCTATCGTTCCCTTTGTGTACAGGAGATCTTGCGATGGAGCGTCGGCTGCCTTATTTCTCTCTCCATATATGGCGTATAAATCTGAGGTAACATTAACGGCTGGTAAATTTTACAGAATGAAGGGGCGTGGTTATTAAATAGAGAATATACCCATAGTAGCTTGGGGTACCAAATGTTCACCACGAGTGGTGAAGTGGTGTTAACCGCGAGCCTTAGGCATTTGATACACCGAGCTACTTTGGGTATATTTTATTTATACCATGATCGTCAGATTATTAAGAGTCGCTATTATTTTTTCTCGCTTTTACTGAGCACACGCTAAAAACTAAAGTGTTAAAAACTACACTTGAAGTGCTGTATTTAATACTTACTAAGTGCTGAACTAGCACTTTGTTCAAGTGTAGATATCCCAGAACTTGACAGGTGTTACAATAATAGCACTTGACAAGTGTAATGTCGCGACACTTGAAAGGAAACAACGCAGATGACGCGGATCAGGCTCGAACTCTCGAGCCTGATCCGCGTCATCTGCGTTGTGACCTTTTAATTATGTACCCACCAAGCGCAAATCAAATGATGGACGATTCTGGAAGAACCACCAATGCTAGACACATGGGAAGTGCCATTCATTCAAGTTTCAGATGTCTGACTATTGTAATGTCTAAGTGCTTAACCCTTTACCCAACGTAACGGCCAAAACCGGCCAGCGCTATTCTCAAAAATCGCCAATTAATGTTCATTATTGTTTTAATTTTTTTCTCAAAAACATAGGTTGTGACCCCTCGTTGGAACGAGCTCGTCGAGCTCGTTCCAACGAGGGGTAATAACCTATGTTTTTGAGACAAAAAATAAAAAAATTAGTTATTCAAGAATTTTTTTGGCAAGTGTCGTCTGCTCTTCATGTTAGGTAAAGGGTTAAAGCATTGCACTTTGAGTGTTAAAATGAAACCCTGAGAGTTAGAATGGGTTTAACACCTTAAAAGCGGTCAGTTTTAACACTTTAGGTTTTAGTGTGCAGC
Organism: Pictodentalium vernedei; assembly: GCA_031216915.1. Lineage (NCBI taxonomy): Eukaryota > Metazoa > Mollusca > Scaphopoda > Dentaliida > Dentaliidae > Pictodentalium > Pictodentalium vernedei. The sequence goes on along the minus strand of CM062290.1, from coordinate 64,476,815 downwards.
AGACGTACATACGTGCGAATCTGTGGGCGGTACTTCAGCTGTCAATTTTAGCTCCGAAACGAAATAGAAAATGAAACGGGGCCTTTTTCATTTTAATAACATAATAAGATAACATGTCGAGTTATGGACGCTTTATTAACATAAGACAATGCATGTTTGTTAATTTTTGGAGTCTTATTGGGTAAATGCATTTAAAAATGTAATAAATAATCACCACTTTCATTTCACTCTTCACGAGGCGACGTGCGATAAATTTAGACAAGTTCCCATTCAGGTCGACGTCACCAAAAGTCAACTTGGATGTAGTTCCACTGTAGGTGTAAATTTTAACTACTGAAAAATCCCATTGCTGGCGTGTTCACCACGGTTGTGTGTAAAGCTAACATTTATGTCATAGGCTTTTCATATATAGTAGAATAGGTAATCATGGTATAAAGTCATTTAATCCGCATCGCTTAGTTTCGTCTTAAATAGAGCGCGTTTCTTGCTGGAGTACAGTAGACGTAGTAAGTTACAGTCACGGCTTTCAAACTTTTCTGTCGATTTGTTACACAAGGCTTGTTTGAAGAGATTCAGCGACTCTTCAACAGACAATACCGTATGGAGTCGGCCTATTCTGCTCGTGGGGGAGGCAGTGTACCCATAGACCACTACATAGCAGTGGCGAATAACTGTGAAAATATGGCGTGACCTTGGTTAAGGATATACATTTTTATTGTATTCAATAACAGAAGGGTACAAATGTGCGCACAGTTACACATAAATCTCACGCATCGACGAGAATAATATGTCAGTATTTTATTTTGACAGGATGTTACCATTTCATTTCCATGAAGGCATTTGTTCATGCAGAGTCATGATCAATCTTGCAGAAGCTGCGCAGATGATCTCCAGCGAGTATCAGTTATTTGCAGTCTTCGCGACGTGTAAAGTTAAATTCCATTCACTAAACAAGTTTAGTAAAGTCCTTATCGTCAGGAGACCAATTGAATTCTGTCAATACGATTCTATCCAAACTAGAGCTAGCAAGAAATCTTGTTACGTTTCCGGTAACACTGCTTCACCAGGCGAAAAAGCTACATAAACTAGTTCCCATATGAGAAGCGCATTTATTTATTTATTTATTCGTTTATTTATTTATTTAGGCTTAGCGATACTTTCGACAGCAAGGGTCATCTCGTGTCGGACAGTGTTACGGATGGTGGAAGCCGTAGTACCCGGAGAAAACTACCGAACAACGACGAGCAATTGCCAGACTCCCCAACGTACTCACTTCGCACAAGCAGGGTTAGCATTGGTTCAAGACAAGTGTACCATCGATGTGTCGTACGCCTCAGAACACAGCGCCACTGCGCCTGCTCATGGGCAATCGGGATTAAGTGCCTTGTCCAAGGACACAGAGCAGATAACCCTAGGCGAGAAGCGCATACAATTAGTAAATACACATAACGCCACGATGTGTGAATGTGTTCGTCAATACGGCACGAGTGCCAGCGCGGAAGGATGTCCTTCATGTTAAGGTGATATCTTGAATTTTCGGTTTTGTTGTATAAAAGTGTATGTATCCTTGACAATTTTGCTCGTTCGGCCAAGGTGTAAGAACGTGCGTTTATATGACGGACCCCGAAAACTGATTTTTCATTTAAACAGACCAGCAATAATTAAGCATGAAATGTTATGTCCATTACCGCGATTCCATTTAACGCTGTAATGGGATATGTGGTAGGCGATTAAACGCAGTGGAAGCCAGTGCTCTCCTGCATTCATTATCTACGTAATTTTGGCTCGTTAATATGTAATTGTTGTAAAAACAGTACATCGTATATGTTCTGGACGCACACCCATATTACGCATCTAGTCTGTCACCGAATGTCAAAATATGCTGAAGTGTGAGTCTTTCAAAGGAACGTTAAAGCGAATATTAAATTAAGATAGATCTGAGCGGCCCAGTTCAAGAACAGCGATTAAACTGAGAACTAATGTTATGGCTATCGAAATAAAAAAACGGGGGTGGTGGGGTGGGGGCTGGGGTTTGGGGGTGGGTGGGGTGGGGTGGGTGGGGGTTCTCGAAAATTGAATTCCAGTCTGAAAGTGTTTAAGACTGTGGGTCTCGGCAAGGAAATGGGGATGTCTCATGCTATAGGTTTGAGGAGGTGCCGCATCGGTGCGAAAGTACAGGCACGTTATAATATAGAGGAGCCACAGAGCTCATAATTAGAATAGGAGCAGTCGCGGGCCAAGTCGGTGGCCATATCTGAGTATAGGATCAGAAATAGAGAGTGCGAGCTCAGGGAGCTATTGGTTTTGAGGAAGACGGCATTCCTGTTGCAGAAGGCAAGACATGCATAGACAGAGTAGGCTTGCCTGCATGAACATTAATCTGAGATAAACGTAGGGAGAGTTTAACCCCATTGGTGGCGACTGTTTAAGTGAAAAGCGTTCAACAAAGTGACAATACGTTAGTGGCCGTGCGACGGCAGTGGTAGAGTGACATTCCGTCACTTGTTAGAAGGGAAGCGATATAGTAAACTGACAATACGTTAGTGGCCGTGCTACGGCAGTGGTACAATGACATTCCGTCATATGTTAGAGCAAAGGAGTCCGGTGAAGTGATAATACGTTAGTGGCCGTGCGACGGCAGTGAAAGAGTGAATTGAAGAGGCGACCAAGGAACAAATACCAGCGAGGAGGAGGAAAAACTAGTGACAACAGAGAATGCGGACCCGCAAGTGACTCCAAAGCTGTGTGGGTGGGGGTGATTTAAGTTTTTGTTTTCTGATTCATAGGATTAAATGTAAGTCACAAATTACCATATTCATTTTTATATATATATGTATTAAAATTGTTGTTTTTGGTGATCTCCTGTTGATTCATGCTTTTTGACGAAAAGTCACTGACCCCTTCAGGATAAGAACACCCGAACAAAATGAAACGGGCGGATTCGTTACGGCGAGATATACGTTCACGCACGGATTCAGGCTGAATATGCGGCGAGAATCTATTTCCCCCAGCAGCGACAAAGCCCGGTTTCCGACACTTTCGCCATGACACGAGTGCCATGTAGACAAACGCATTCACAAGTCGTGGCATTCTGTGTTTGTTGCACGACTCACTGAGTCAAAAGGAAGGTATAATAAACTTTGAGGAGCAATTTTTTAAGTATTATCCAATTTTATCCCAAACAAATTATTGTAAATTCATATTTCGAGTCTAGCTGTATGAATTGGCATAATTTCACGTTCTTACTTTTGCCAGCGTCGCGTCAGGACGTCGCAATTCAGACGTGGGTGAAATGAAAAGTTCACACATGCTGTCAATAACGTGTATGCGCACCGTTGGATGGCACGACATCGACGGCGCATGGACCTGATATGTCTCTGGATGTCACCCTGTGGTATTGCGTTCCACTCCTGCCTTAGAACATTACGTAAATCGCCTAACGTCTAAAGATCATGAAGTCGTACCCGACGGTCCAATTGATCCCGATTTGCGACAAATCTGGCGAAAGTTGGGGCTAAGGAAGAATTTCGATGCTCTGCTCCTCAAGAAAGTCACGACAGATATGCGCCACGTGACATCGGGCATTGTCTTGCTGGAATAACTTAATCCGACGTTAGCGTTGAACAACTGGACAACGACAGCGTTAAAACTTTCGTCCCTATAACGCTGTCCATTCCGATTACCATCGATGAAGATCAACTGCGTTCGATGGTGCCAGGGAATTCCTGCCCAAACCATTACACTACCCCCGCCGAAACGGTCGCATTCCCACACGCAAGCATGAGAAAACCGTTCTCCTCGTCGGCGATACACTCTTGCCCTACCATTAGCACGCAGTAGACAAAATCGTGATTCATCACTAAAAGGAACTGTGCTCCAACACTGCTGAGTCCAGCGAACACACTGACGTACCCATTCCATTCTGACGGTACGATGGCGTTGGTAAGGATTGGTTCACGGTGTGCCGTGTTCAGTGTGTCTGTTGCGGACAGTTTGTGCCATGATTCTTTTGTTAGTTCTACCAGGAGTAATTATTGCTGCTGTCTTCGTCACCGGAAGGAAGCGATCCCGTAAGTGAGACGTTCTGATGGGTCGGTCTTGTGCAGGGGTCGTAACTCATGGTCGACCTGAACGCGGCCGGTCGGCAGAAGATCCAGTGGTTCTATACCTTAAAATGAGACGGTACACAGTGGCCACAGTGACTCCGAACTCAGCAGCGAACTCATCTGGAGGTATCCCAGCCTCGTGCATACCAATGGCACGCAACCTCTGATTTTCGATTAACCTTGGCATTTTTTAAAATGTCGGAAGACAAAAACTAGTGTGTTTTCTCAATAACTCAGGCTCTCTAGCACAACATAACACAAAGAAAATCGTCGTTCCCCTATTCAATTTGACATTCCCGGGTAGCATGTGCTATTTTGAAATTCTCTTTATTGTTTTTTGTGGAAGGGGTTTGGTCAAAATTATAAGATACGGCTGATTTCGGGAACGTGAAATCCGTATTTTGAAAACAAACTACAAGTAAGTAATAACGCGCTTTATTATTAAACAAAATGATACGCCCACACCATCACCATAGAACAGTGCATCTGACATGAGATGGGATAGCATGGCTGCATAATCTATTTTTGCGATCACATAGGTCATTCATAAACACGTGGGTGTGCAGGCTTGGCTTGTTTTTAAATCCAGGAACAAGTAACTCGTGTTAGCTGCTTGGGCGAGCAAATTGCTTCCCTGAACTATTTTTTATTGTTTTTCTTCACAAATATCGTCTAAATGCCACGCTGTGTTCTTCATGTAATGCATTCAAGCCAATCAATCCCAACAAACTATCTTAAAACACGCCTCTACTCTAGTATGGACTAATTGAGGCAATCACATTAGATTCAAAGCATTAATTATAGGAATAATCATCAAAAATGTAATTAATAAAGCACCGGGTACAACCCGGTGCTTCAGTAGTTCATTAATTAAAATTTTACTGATGATGATTTTTTATTACCTGGTAAACGCATGTGTGGACATCACTACCCACGCTTAGATTACGACCATTCCACTGGGACTGTAAAGTATTTATAGCAATTTCCGTCGGCCACATCCAATATAGCAGAGGTGGAGACTCTGTTCTGTATGTGACCTATGGGCATTCCAGAAAACCAGTTGTATGAAGACTACTAGTGGGAAAACACAGCGAATTCATCAAAATTCTTACCACAAATGTACCATCTCAATAAATATTCACAAACTTCACTTTCATCCTTTTATACGAAGAATATCGAAAATCACATTGCAATTTGTGCTGTGAATACCAAAAAACATACACATTTGTATTTTCTAGAATTGTATTTTCTACATTTTAATATAATTGATTAAAATTAATCATTAGCATTTTAGAAGATATGGAAATTTGCCAACTGGCAAATTGCCACATCTTTGAAAATGCTAATTGGCCATTTCAACCTATTTAAAGTAATAACTAGAAAATACAATTCTAAAAATACAATTGTAAAAGTTCTATAGTTTTGGGCCGCAGAAAGTTTTCTGAGTGATCGGATAACCCGATAGAGATTGATAAAGGATGAATTGTATTTTTTAAAAAGGATATATATGAACACCTTCTACTGAATTTATTTAATAAGAGCGAAAGCTTTCATGCAATGAAATTATGAAACGTAAGGGATTTTTGTACAATGAAAATCAAAGATTTGTCAAATGGGCAACCTTGGTTATAAATTATCTGTTTATTGACCCCTAAAATAACCACTGTTCGGCCGCGCTTCATGGAATTTCGGTACTTTGACATCAGTTGCCAATATTTAAGGTTACATCCAACCTGGGGCCAATACTATAAAACTTTACAACTGTATTTTCTAGAATTGTATTTTTGTAGTTATGACTTTAAATGGGTTGAAATGAACCATTAATATTATCAAAGATGTTTCAATTTGCAAATCTTTTATAATGCTAATGGTTCATTTTAGTCAGTTATATTAATAGGTAGAAAATACATTCTAGAAAATACAATTGTAAAAGTTTTATAGTATTGGCCCCTGGTAAAGCCAAATTTTATAATGACTTGACGCTCGCTCCAATCATCTTCTAAATAGAGGCGTCAGAATTGAATGGTTGATCATTTAACCCATTATCCAACGAAGACCGTCGATATCAAAATTTCTTATTTTAAATATCATTTTTTCAAATTTAAAAAAAAAATTCAACAAAACTATATCATGTGACCCTCATTGGAACGAGCTCGACGAGCTCGTTCCAACAAGGGGTCACATGACATGGTTTTGTAGAAATGTGTTGAAAAATAATATTTTTTTCAACTGCTGAATTTGCATATTACGCGGGCGGATGCGGGCGATTCGTTAGGTAAAAGGTTAAGAAACAATTCATCCAATTTCGCTTTACTTCATACATACATTACATTATTGGGACTTTTTTATTTTAATTTTTGTTTTCAGATATAGTTTTCATATCTTATGAACTCACATTGGACTCAACCTTGGTCATATACTATGAGTTCGAAAAATTATTTATTTATTGTGTTTAAGGTGACATTTTTCTGCACAATGGTTAATCGTGACTGCAACATGGAGATAAAGTCAATTTAGTCAGTCGTTTATACCTATGTTGCCTATTCTAGAGAACTTCCACCTCAAGCATTGGTGGCTATGCCCTATTTCACCAGTAAAATAGAGTTTGCTGACCACAGTAAACAAGCACTGCTTAACTTCCCGGTGTCCCCACGGGGTATGGTTTCGAAAATAAATTTCTAAAATTACCGGCGCAGCCGTTGAAAATTGGTTTGGATAAAGGGCGAATCAAAAATAGTTATTAGTGTTACCTCATCCAAGAAATCAGTGCATTAGAGAGAATAAAACTCCCACAGTGACTCCATTTACTCCACTATAGTAGATATAAACTAGACCTATTAATAACACATCCCGGAGATTAACAACGTTTAATTTGAAATGCTTGTTCCGCGTAAATCTTTGTAAATTATCATCAACAGAGTTCCAACAGTTATTGGATGAAGCAAAGAGGTTGGTTGTTCGTCTCGTGTAACGATGATCAAGTCGTTCAGCATTGCGCGCTGACTATTATAGAATACCACTTCGCTGCAGTTCTGATAAATTTGTTTGATCAATCTGTACTCTGCTACTTGAAAACATCTCCACGTTAAGATCAGTGACGGAAAATCTATAATTTTCCAATTACTCTTCTCAATAAAACATAATTACTATCAACTGATAACAGATCCTTCTGCAAGGCCTACGTACCCACGGATCATGTTTAGACCAACGCAACGGCTACCCCGTCACATGCAACCCGTTGCTTCGGAAAATACCCCGTACGGGATTAAAAACAAATTATGACCTCGACTCCACTGCCATTGGTTCGAACCGACTTTCAGTATTGTGGTCGCTAAAGCGGCCTCGTTCTCGATCATATCGACATCTGGTCGCGTAAATATTAACAGGAGTGGAACGAGATTTTCACACATACAATATTACCAATATTACGAAATTTGAACTGACAAATAAAAACCAACGAAAATAGCATCTGACATGCGATGTTGTTGCGTTTCTGTTTCGAAGCAAGAGATGCCACAGTATTGTGAACAGGAAAGTGAACAGATTCCGTCAACCGGATCGTGACCCACTGGCGATCCGATAGACATTCTCTGTTTTGGCCACCTGTACTGTACCTCTTCCGGAACTCCGAGGAAAAAGCACTCTCCCCCTACCACTCACTCGCGCCTTTTCTAAAAACAATGTTACCAAACACTCACCATATTAACAAAATTTAACAAGTTCATAAAATCCTGGAAGTTAGGGATCCTCAAGATCTCCTTTTGACCATTCCCTATTAGACAGGTTCTAAGGTGGCGGATAGAGGAACGACTCGCTCAGTTGAGCAGATTAGCCGCGTAAAATTTGAATGCGCAGCCCTAGATCAATGTAGTGCAAACCTGTTTTTTTAACTGGTAACTTGTTCTCCCGTGAAGCGTGTGCTAAAGGACAAGGACGGCAGGAACCTGGGTGCTTGAAAGCTACAATGGCCCAGTTGGGAAATTCCCATTGAGAATATTGTCCAACAAAACACCTTAGGCCCTTACTTTATAGTAGACAGTTGGTCGGATCAGACTCGTTTCAATCTCTCGGGAGCCCCAGAATTAACGTCACATCGGGACACGGAGTAGTCGCTGAACTGACCAGGTTGCCAAAATCTGCATCTCTCTTTTATCACTATACTCTTTATAAATAATTCCATCTACTTTTCCCATCATTGTCGCTCCATTGTCTGTTGGATACCAAATGATTTTTGTTTAACCCTTTACCCAACGTAACGGCCAAAACCGGCCAGCGTTATTCTCAAAAATGCCAATTAATTTTTATTATATTTTAACTTTTGTCTCAAAAACATAAGTTATGACCCCTCTTTGGAACGAGCTCGTCGAACTCGTTCCAATGAGGGGTCATAATCTATACTTCCCGAGACAAAAAATTTAAAAAATCAGTTATTCAAAAATTTTGTTGCAAGTGTCGTCTGCTTTTCATGTTAGGTAAAGGGTTAATGACCTTCCTTGTTTGAATTGATGCTGTTTGCTAGATATCCAAAACGCAACTCCCCAGGCTGGACTCGGTGTAAGAGTCACAGAATGGTGAAATATTAAAATGCATTATTATGGAATACACACAATACAAAAACAACCAGAGACGGGGTCAAGAGTTTTCTATAGGCTCTGATTCTGACTGAGATCAGAATATTTCAGATTCAAACAGCTGGCCAAAATTCATCATCAATTATGCAGTTGACGAGAGGAAAAAGGCAGATATGAATGTGAATACGTTTCCAAACAGAAACCTGAACAGCGGACAGGTTGTTGTTAGAACAAGGGAGTTAACTGACGTGGACATACTTGAAATAAGAAATGAACTTAAATGACATGGTGTCAGCGATGTAAAAAGAATAGAACTTAAAAATGATGGATCAACAATGTAAACAAATACATATATTCATCTCAGCCACCTAAATCTATAAGAGTTGGTTTCTTAAACATCAAAGTTGGTTTATATATTACAAACCCACTTCGGCGATTCAAAACGTTCTGTCACGGTCAAAGCAATTGTAGATCGAAGACCATCGTACTGATACTATTAGATCATGCAATGGCCAGGACAAACATGTAGCTGTATCAAGGGATTGTCCTGTTTGTGGGAAAGAGGAACACATACAAAAAAAAATTAAAATGAGAAAAAACAAGTAATTTCAAAAAGGCCTGAGAAATCGTAACACACTGCAAAAAAATATAGGTTCTCTTTAGAACCAAACTGGTTCTAATCTTGTCTCTGAGATGGAACCAGTTCTGTTTAAACAGTATTTATTTCAAATCAAATAAATTTATAAAGATTAACATTTATATTTTAACAATATAGTTCCTCGCCTCGAATGAATTATTTCACGTATGCAATCCCGTCAAGCGATTACTCTGTTTATTACTTTCCATTATTAACGATAATTATATTATTTAACCCTTTACCTAACGTAAAGGCCAAAACGACCAGCGCTATTCTCAAAAATCGCCAATTAATTTTCATTATTTTTTCATTTGTTGTCTCTGAAACATAGGTTACGACCCCTCATTGGAACGAGCTCGTCGAGCTCGTTCCAATGGGGGTCATAACCTATGTTTTGTGAGACAAAAAATGAAGATAATAGTTTTTTTGCAAGTGTCGTCTGCTTTTCATGTTAGGTAAAGGGTTAAAAAAACAAAACAATGAAGTCCCCATTACACCCACGGCAAAACGTCTTCGTTTGCGCGCACGGATACTGACCCAATTGTTGATTGCACAATTCACTTGTGAAGTTATCGTTTATAATCAAACCCGGAAATCCCAGTAAATCACACTTTGGAAAGTAATAAAACGCACATAGCCCACTTTGTGATGCTTCTTACAACAAAAAAATATGTCAAAGGTTAATTAAACTGTAGAGGATTCTATTACAAGAGAGGATTTGTTCTCTTTTATTGATAGATCCGACACTTATCCGCACACTGCACCTTGTTCGTACACATCAATTGATCTCTCAGTTGTATACCCTTCTGTCTTCTTTGAGTTTTCTTTGAAGGTCGAAGATGACTTATGCGAGTGTAACTGGTTTCCAATTATGTTAGAAAGCGTGGTTATGGCAGTCCATGAGGGGGTGCCTCTCTGAAATTTTTAAAAGGCAAACTGAGACACTTTCTTATCGCTTTGTTCTGAACGACTCACACGGGAGAAAGGTGAAGAAAGTGTTGATAAAGTAGAACATTTCACTTCGCAATTGCTGGGCATTGCAAACACGGTCATTCCAAGAAACCCTGGCAAACCTGAACCGTTTCACAAAATCATGGTTTGCTAATGAGTGCAAACAGATTGTAAAGGGTCGCAGGAAAACTGAATGGGAACTTAATAAGTCACCAACTAATATAATTTAGACAAAATGAGTATAAATCGAGCACAAACAATACGAATTGTACAACAAAAAAGGGGCGCGGTGGCTCAGTTGATAGAGGTGCAGGCTGCAAGCCGAGAGGTCCTCGGTTCGAATCCCACCTGCGGCAACCGCGTTGTGTCCTTAGGCAAGACACTTCACCCCCATTGCCCACGTGGGGGCACGGTGACGTTGTGTACTAAGGCTACTGCACGTCGATGGTGAACCTGTCTTCAACCAATGCTAACCCTGCTTGTGTGGAGTTGGTATGTTGGGGAGCTGACAGTTGCTCGCCGTTGCTCGATGGTTCTCTCCGGATACTCCGGCTTCTTTCACCCGTAAAACTGTCACGGTCATGGTTAGCCATTGTGCAGAAATATGTGACCTTAAACACCAATAAATAAATAAATAATACAACAAAAAAGAGTAAAGTTTCTAACCTCAACCAACACACACCCATCAACAAACTTTGGAAAACGATTACAAAAATTAAAGGCAATGACCTGGAAGATGACAATACACTAATTGCGCCCAAAAAGGAAATATCTAACAAATTGGCCTCAGTATTTTAACCCTTTACCCAACGTAACGGCCAAAACCGGCCAGCGCTATTCTAAAAAAATGCCAATTAATTTTCATTATTTTTTTCATTTTTTGCCTCAAAAACATAGGTTATGACCCCTCACTGGAACGAGCTCGTTGAGCTCGTTCCAATGAGGGGTCATAACCTATGTTTTTGAGACAAAAAATGAAAAAAATGAGTTATTCGAGAATTTTTTTTGCATGTGTCGTCTGCTTTTCATGTTAGGTAAAGTGTTAAAAACATTCGTCGTCTGAAATCCAGAAATCGGTAAACATAAATAAACAAAAGAACAAACAAAAGATCAAATATATCTTTAACAATTTAGAGGATTATAATGAACTTTTGTCTATGGAAAATTAAAATAACTCTTTGCATGAAGCAAAAGTTTCTGCCACAGGATCCTTTGAAATACACAAGCACCTTTTATAACATCTGCCAGCGGGCGCGGTGGCTCAGTAGGTAGAGGTGCAGGCTGCAAGCCGAGAGGTCATCGGTTCGAATCAGACCTGCGGCAACCGCGTTGTGTCCTTAGGAAAGACACTTCACCCATTGCCCACGTGGGGGCACGGGGCGTACTGCACGTCAATGGTGCACTTGTCTTCAACCACTGCTAAACCTGTTTGTGTGGAGTTAGTATGCTGGGGAGCCTGCAAGTTGCTCACCGTTGCTCGGTGGTTCTCTCCGAGTACTCAGGCTTCCTCCACACGTAAAATTGTCCAACACGAGGTGACCCTTCCTGTCGAAAGTGTCTTTAAACCCCAATAAATAAATAAATATATATAACATCTGCCTCAAACTTCACTTGACCTTCTACTATTAACTTCCAATGATAGGTAGATGACTGGCCTGTTTTCGCCTTCCTGGCGGAAACATAATCGCCATTCCAAATCCTTATAAAGATCACAACAATCCAATCCAAGCAATTACAGATCTATTGCATGAACAAGTTAACTGTGTAAAACCATAGACAGGATGACAAAATAATATAATAACACTTTGGCTGGCCGCCAAGTTATCGCGGTTCCCGGATGAGAAGGCCTTGGTTATCCCGGTACTCCCAACTGCCTTCATATTCCCACGCTTCTTCTCTCCTCCCAACACTCGGAGACGAACGGCTTGATGACATCCCTTGTCCCATTCTTCCCTGTCTCTCTGATTAGCATATTAACCCTCTCCTTTGAGTCTCCCACTAACCACATGTCCTTCATTCTCCCATCCCACTTCCCCATTATACTCCAGTTAATCTTATTCCAATGAACAATGATCAACTTATCTGGTTTCTGGAATCGAAAATCTACTTGCGAATGTTCAGTGTGGTTTCAGTCGCCAGACATGTACAGTGGATTATGCGGTTAGACTTGACACATTTAACGGAAATGAAAGAACATGTAACCATCTTCTTTAACACGAGAAAGTCATATCATACAACGTGGAAGAATAGGGCTTTAACAGATCTTTTTGACATGGGTTTATGGTTTAATATATTTTCGGTTCTCTATAGTAACGGGAACGAGAATGAAATTACACTTAGAATCGGGAACCGGGAAATGTCCCGGATAATATCAAATAAATTTACGAGGGTAACAAGACGCATTTATTTTTGTGAAAATGAACATTTTATTGGCATCCTGCCATCTCCATACGATTACGCACCAATAAATTCATAAATAAAAATTTAATAAAATCTATTATATACTTTATAAATACATACATTTCTATTGAATGGTTCTTATACACGTGACTTGTTATCAAAAAGCCATGTACACCGGTTTTTCAGTGAATATCAACTTTCCAAATATAGCTTTTGGAAATCCCTCCTCCAGTTCTGTTTCAATCGATTTAATCTCTATGACATTGTTTATTTTTGTGTTAACCCTTTACCCAACGCAGACGATATCAAAATTTATTATTTTAAATATCATTTTTTTATTTTTTTTCAAAAAATTTCAACAAAACCATATCATGTGACTCCTCGTTGGAACGAGCTCGACGAGCTCGTTCCAACGAGGGGTCACATGATATGGTTTTGTTGAAATTTTTTGAAAAATAATATTTTTTCAACTGCTGAATTTGCATATTACGCGGGCGGATGCGGGCGATTCGTTGGGTAAAGGGTTAATCTGAAGATGATAACTATTTTATTGTTAAATAAAAGTATTTTTTGGTTGATATAATTGAACTTTTAATTGACAAATAGAAGATTGTTGTTTTTTTTGAGGATGGCGTATATAAAAAACAGTTATGGAGTTTTGCGGTGGTAAATATGATGTGATATGCAGGCACGTAACCAGGGTCTGTCTTTTTGGGGGGTGGTGGGGGGGGGGGGGGGCACCACAAACATAAATAATTCTTCACACTTTAAAACATTTTTTTTAAGTCAAACATCGTACAGTTCAAGACGAAATAAGTTGTAGAATAACAACTATAAACCATGCACCTTTCTTTAGCTACACCAATAGCGCAACAACGTTAAACCATTTTCTGGAAAGCTCTCATAGAGGGCTTTCCAGAAAATGCTGTCAGGGTTTTGTGTTATTGGTGTAGTGGCAGTGGAATACTTAGTTTATAGCGGCTATGCTACTTCTTATTACGACTCGTACAGAACATCAATATTGGCTGAGGTGGTCAATATAGATATATTCTAGTGTTACCATTTCGTTTTGCAAATGTATCAACAATATCATATGTAACATTTTACTCCTTTCGGGTGACATATATATGACCCCTAAGTCTGACAATCTTTGGTTGGCCATTTTGTTTCTCAGATAATTTTTAATATATTTGAGAACTGAAAAATTGCGTTCACGTGACGCGGAATGCACCGGTATGGTGAATGCGAGCTTAACTGCTTTATTTAAATTTGGCAGAGTTGAGTAAGGAATTGTCTATTCAAGTACCTAAAATTCTTGTTTAAACTCAGTATTAATTGCATGTATGAGCATATTGGCTGCTATAGCTAACTCTGCTTTCAGCAGAAGAGTGTCAATATCCAAGCTATCCGAATACATACAGATTATCACCACAGGGTGTGTCTCCGGGAATTCAGATCAAGTCGAGTTGTAGGAACAGAACAGTATTTCGACGAGCCCGTTAGGGCGAGTCGAAATGCGATTCTCTGCCTACAACGAGACTTGATCAGAATTTCCGGAGACACACACTGTGGTGATGATAAATTTATCTCACAATATTGACCACAAAATGTGTTATAAAACTATTTTATGAGGAACTTTTTCATTTGTCTTATCGATGGAAAGACGCAAAGTGAAAAAATAGAATAGCGTTCATTGATCTCCATATTGAGGTCAGTGATGACGTTACACTTCAGAGAAAATTACTTTACTGAATTTGGGATTTACTTTACTGAATACTGTCTTGCGAAGTGGAGCAACTGTGTGTTTCGTCAACGTGAATTTGGTTGTTACTTTTGCAATAATTACTGGTGAATTAAATATCCCTCTTGGTGTAAAGGTTGATTATATTTTAAAATATGCCGTTCATCGTTTATTGAGGTGGAATTTTCCACATTTCATAGCGAAAGCTAATCCTTTAACTTCAAGAGAGAAGCATCGACTCGAGCGTTCAGGGAAATCTCAATAAGATGCTACAAACCAGCCCAAGATGTCGAAAAGTGCGCATCAGTTAACTATTCGTTGACTTAACTTCAACATGCCGTGTATAATAAATACGTTACAGGGCGTTTAGTTGGCAGATACCCCGTCATATGCGGCTCAGAGAAAACAATATTAGGTTCGGCTTCGTCTCACCTAATATTGTTTTCTCTGAAGGGAAAAACGCGAAGCGATCATAACATGATATTAATGCCGTTGTTTTGGCAACAGCAGAATCACGCTCTTGTATCAGGGGCCCTTGATACGGATTCGGCACAAGGGCCCAGATACATTGAACTTTAGTTGCGTAACAGTGCAAAAACGCCCCGATTGTGAGATAAATCTTCAACACATCTTCTTAACGCCTCGGTCCATATAAGTATGTTAGGTTCATATCACATCATATTCACCACCACAAAAGTCCGTAATTGTATAATAGATTATAATGATATCAATAAATCAAAAAAGTACCAGCTGCACACTGCATATTGTAACAAACCTTAAAACAGCGAATAATTTACTATGTTGCTCAAGTGAATGGAAAAAACATTGTTCACATTACATAGTTACAGAGATACTCGGAGCTAGATTATCAAAAATTTCATGTCAACTGTTTTTTAGTTTGTGTAACACGATGCGATTTAGGCAGTGATTGGCATCAGGTAAATCCGTTATTCATGCAGTGGGTATTCCCGCCTTCGATTATTGATGGACAACCTTCCATCCTGGCTACATTGACTTTCCGTTTGGTGTTTGTGCTTTCAGTTTTGGGTTATGAACGTTCAAACGAGCTTTTGAAATACCCGCATTGAAAACGAAAGAACAAATTTTGGGCTGTCGACCCATCGAGAACACTAAATCATTTCTTGGAGTTTCTGGTAATTAGGCGATGAGGAGCGAGGTGGCTCAGTGGCAGACTGTTGGACTTCTATGCTAGAGGTCCCGAGTTTGATCCCCGTCCGGAACGACCCGCGTCGTGTCCTTGGGCAAGGCACTTTATCCCGGTTGCCTACATGGGGGCACGATGACGTCGTGTACTAAGGCGTACTGCACGTCGATGGTGCACATGTCTTCAACCGCTGTAACCCTGCTTGAGAGGAGCTTGAACAGAGTTACAATGTTGAGAAGCTGACAGTTGCTCGTCGATGCTCGGTGGTTCTCTCTGGGTACTCCATATTCCTACACCCGTAAAACTGTCACGGTCGCGATTAGCCATTGTGCATAAGTATGTGACTTTAACCCCCAATAAATGATAATAATAATAATAATAATAAGGTATGGTAAGCTGTGACGCGGTTTCAGGTGGAAAGGGCACAGTTAGTCCAATCCAGACATTCTCATAAGTATATCTGTAGATAAATAACACACTGTGCGTATGCATACGACACGAAAGTGACTGTTCAAATTACGGTAAAAGTAGTGTCAGCCAGGTTCCGGTATGCTTGGATTACATTTCACGTTAATGACTGTTTCTGCCAAGCTTCCGGTATATTTGGATAACATTTCACGTTAATGACTGTTTCTACTTAAAGTTTAAACTAATAGAGATGAGCTCATCTACAGATTAATGATGGGCTACTCTTCACGACAACTGAACAGCCTTCGGGTTTTATGAAAAGAAAGAAATGAGTGTCTCGGTTTTGATCCAATATGAAATAAAAAAGATGGGCAGTGCAGAAAAGTCTAACGTTGAATGTGGTATTTTACACCGTGAACATTTATAATAGAAGTACACGCAGCTTGATGACAGTCTCTTTAACGCAACTTCAACCGTTAACCCTTTACCCAACGTAACGACCAAAACCGGCCAGCGCTATCCTGAAAAGTCGCAAATTAATTTTAATTATTTTTCCATTTTTTGTCTCAAAAACATAGGTTATGACCCCTCATTGTAACGAGCTCGTTCCAATGTGTGTTAACGATGACGTTGTGGCCTGAAATTAGTCTTACCCTTAAATAGTCCACCACCTGTGTGTCTGATATATTTCAGTTTGTCGGTAAAGCGAATCTTTGGTTCTTTAATACGTTACCTCAGCGGTTGTGTTATGCTAAAGCCGTAAGAGACTGCTGTTCATTTCAAATAACTGGCGTAATGACGTCAGACGGCAACATATGGTACCACTTCCCTCTTAGATTTAAAATACACATAATATAATAATAACACTTTAGCCGGTCGCTGATTTGTCGCGGTTCTCTGGTGAGAAGGCCTTGGTTACCCCTGTACTCCCAACTGCTTTCCTGTTCCCACGCTTCGGAGACGAACTGCTTGATAATATCCCTTGCCCCATTCATCTCAATCTCTCCCAATATGAAATAGTAAGAAATGTCAATTTACCCAGGTAACGGACAATTAGCCTTTCAACTTTGCACGGGCGAAAGCTCAGCACAGGGCGCGATGATGAACCATCGTCCTACCAATCAATGGAAAGTACGCGTTCTAAATTATTTTATTCCATACATAAATGGACGTTTATTCAAACAATAAAAGTCTTGGATAAATTTTTGCTTTATTCACCTAGTAGTAACTGCTAGTAGGGTGATAAAGTTTCCCCGTAGGTTTAACACTGAAATAATTTATTCCTACAGTAGAGGCGGACTTGTTAACCTCTGACCTCTACCGCATTTATGTTGTCATGACCTGTTTTAGGTTTGTGGGAGACATAATGAACTGACGTTTATCAAACATTGACCGTCACTGAAATGTTTAGTTTTAGAATATATTACACATTTCAACTCTGTTTTACAATAAAACGAACAACAATTAACACAGAAAACACAAAGTAAATCAATTAAAACTATGCGTTGAAAAACATACAATTTCGATTGTGAAGGAGGGGCATGATGAGTGATGTTTCATTTTCCAAATTAGGAAAGTGTAAACAAACAAATGCACGTGTCGTCTGCTTTGTTTATAAAACTCAAGGTGAATCGCCGATGATGAAAACAACAATAAACAACGAAAATAAGAAAGATAAACATTGTTCATTTAATAAAGTATTTTTGCAACTTTAGCTCAAATTGGTAGGGGAATTATTTTTAAACAGAAATGTATCACTGCCCCTTGTTTAATTTTGGTAGTTTTGCTTGTCGATCGAATTGGACCAATGTGCTTCTCACGTCTCGCAGTGTTTTGTAGCGAGTAACAGCACGATTTCGCCGTGACTGTTTCCTAACGTGAAAAGTACGAACTAGTGGGATGGTAGAGCTGTATCGTTGAAACAGAAGTCGAGAACGAGTTCTTGGGGAATTAGCGTTTGTTTACGGCGACAGTACTGGAACTCTAGATACAGCAGTAACAAAGGTTCACGAACAATCGGGAGCCTCCGACTGGAGCGTGGAGAATGAACCTCCTGACGCATCTCTCTAACAGAATCTTTACCAAACAATACAAGAACTGCGTTTAGTTACATATAATTTACACAATAGCTTAACAAAGCCGTGATGATCGCTACTCTGAGAAATTACTACGACAAATTATCTAAGATTAAACAATGGCTGATTAAGGGACGCTTGGCGAACAGCTACCGTAAGTTGTTCAGACTTGTCATAAATAAGGTTCTTTTGACTGTTTGTAATGTGACATTTGATAGAATTAGAACATAATGAAATACAGAAATGGAGGAAATAGTCTTTGAAATGAATCTAATAACTTTGAATAATTCATCGAAATTGAAATTGAACTCGTATGAAAATCATCGCCACGATAACTGCCCTGTAAATGATTTATGAGATAAACAAAACAAACGTATAGTGTTTTCAAGTAAAACATTTATTCTACTCGTAGGATTAAGAATGAAACCGACTCGCCAGAGGCTCGTCGGTTTCATTCTTAATCCTACGAGTAGAATAAATCTTTTACTTGAAAACACTTTACGTTTATTCTATAACACTATACGTTTATTCTATATCCATCAAATCTTGTGTTATTAATAGTTTAATAATACAGCTTTATAGTGCAGAGGAATTGAATTACTACTGACTCCCCACTAAGGCAAAGGGCAGTAAATGGTTCTTCGTTCCCTGCATCCAGTATTATGTGCGATTATAACTTCCATGACAAGAGACTTAAACTGTCAAAGTTGAATACTGCGCAGGGATTTTTTGTGGATTTATTATCTTTTTAAATCAAATCAAATTCAAAAGACATTTCCCGACATAGATAAGTAATTTAAAAATTGTTTTCTCAAATGCTGAAAAAAAACTGATTTGCCGATACTGGTGACAAGACACCACAGGGTCTTTGTCAATAATTAATAATAGACAGTCGGAAGAGTGGGTATTCTAAAATGTTGTCCACCTAACTGGGGCACGTTAATTATACAAGACTTATAGTATTTTTAACAATAACATATCGGATCTCAATAAAATACTTCCATCTTGAATAGAAAGTACGATGCATAGACGTCAACATTAGGCAATAAATAATTAATACCTAAGTAAACGCAAACAAAAAAACAAATGATACTTTTGACGGATCTATATTTTGTAGCTCTTTCTTTGAATGTTTCTAACAAAAGGAATACATGATACCCACAGAGCTTACATCGATATATACAGCGGTTCAGAAAGTTCGCTCTAATATTTAAACGCTTTGGATAGAAAGACCTATTGTGTACTTGTTCTATGTTATCTGGAGGAATGCTTTTCAATCAGTGCACTAATAAATATTTTTGATATGTTACAATAAGATTGAAAAGATCCTCTGATTGGACGACAGCTCGCGCAGTTTTTTTTCCTATGTTTACGGATCCAGTAGCGTATGTTATTGTTTGGGAAATATTCGACATTATAACAAAGCTTGGATTCGCCTAAGCCAATGAATATTTCAAGACTGCATTAGTGGAAATAAATCAGTGACAGTAATCTTACCAAAATATACAATAGCATTTATCTTTCGCCGAAACCCCCTGCGGTCTGTATAATGGAGTACAGATGAATATCAAATGTGACCTCGACCTTTATCTTTTTAATTGATTATTTGTCCAGCGAAGTCGTGAGATACACTAGAGGTTTAATTACTAAACATACTACCGTTAAAAGTTGCCTTTGGGATATGGGTAAGTTCGTATTGGAACATATACGGCAATGTGAAGAATTGACGATAACATTGTCTGGGGTTTGTGGCTAGGAGTGTGCGTTCAACCTTGATGCTTCGCGCCTCGGTGGAACATAAACTACGAGTCGCAAACTTCAGTCCACGTTGCCGCCAATTCATGACAATAACTTATAATGTTGCCTTTACGTTAAAACTAAATATAAAATAAACTTATAGTGTTTTCAAGTTAAAAAAAATATTCTACGAGTAGGATTAAGAATGAAACCGACGAGGCTCTGGCGAGTCGGTTTCATTCTTAATTCTACGAGTAGAATAATATTTTTACTTGAAAACACTAAACGCTTATTTTGTTTATCCCATAAATCTTCTACAGGACAGTCGCGGCAAAATCGTGCTATAATTCGCTACAAAACACAGCGAGAAGTGGGGAGCACATTGGTCCAATTCGATCGACCAGCAAAATTGGCAAAAATAAACAAGGCGCAGTAATACATCTCTGTCTAAAAATAATTCCCCTACAGACTTGAGCTAAGCTTGTAAAAATACTTTATTATATGAGCAGCGGGTGATGTTTTCTACTGGCATTGTGTAATACTTTCAAAAAGATTTAAATAAATCAACAATCGAACTATTAATTATGCTAGACAAATGTGGTAGAGGCCAGAGGTCAACAAGTCTGTCGCTACTAGGGGAATAAACTCTTTCAGTGTTAAACCTATGGGGAAAATTTATCACCCTACTAGGCGAATAAAGCAAAACTTTATCCAAGGCCTTTATTGTTCAAATAAACGGCCATTTATGGGATAAAACACTTTAAACGCGTTTAACTAATGGAAATATAAAAAAAACAGAAAACAATTTGACACGCTGATCCTACATGTGGTGAGCTTAATCGCAAACGGATCCGTTCACACATGAACAGGCCAATTGAGTATTGGTGGAACGACAGAGGCATATGCATAAACACGTAATACGGGTTTTTTTTCTCTCAAATAAACAGAAGTGTTCATTGACAAGACGCGCTGAAATATGAACACCTTTCAACAAGAAAAAGCACATAATGTTCGATTTCCAATGAGAATCTCCTGAAACATATCAGGACTAGGCTTCTCTTAAACAGATTACTGTATTATGGGGTTATTACTTTGTTGAAATTATATCAGCTGTGATATCAGTCCGCAGTAACATGTTATCCATTCGAGACTATGTATATTAATTAAATGATTAAATTATAAAGTCACACTGAAATCAATCAAGCGGGGAATAAGCCGAGATATTATTTCCACATTATCGATGACAGGCGAGTGTAAAACATATTCGGAAACACGAGATCAAATAAACTTTCAATTCGCCCAGAACGACGCTGGTCAAACATTCCCATACTTGCGCTGCTTATACATTTAAACTGTTTATTCTTCCAACACTAAAATACGCGATATTTATAATTCTGCCCCGCTGGTGAATTACTTTTACTGGTAATTTCTGCCTGTTTATGTATTTGACACAATTTGATACAATCATTGGGAAACTTAAATGGAAACACCTTTCAGAAGTGTAGTTTTGTATGTGAATTAAAAGCATTGGTCGCTTCAAGCGTTACATAGACTCTCGGTGATTGAGCCATCTTTATTTCGTCTCTCATGTTCAACAAGGCGCCATCTGCAATGCTTTAGCGCTACGGGACGATTCTTTTTCAGGATAGAATACTCCGCTCTGTTTATTTGTCCAAATTTATAGCTTCGAAATATTAAGAAACACGAAGCGAAGCGTCAACTTTTTCTTTTGACCAAGTTACCACACATGCGTTGAATGCAGTGCCTGGCAAAAGCGCTCGTTAATTGCCCGTTATTTGTTTCGACCGAATTCAAACGCGTATCAGAATAATATGGTGGATATATCAGCCAGGACTGACATATGTATCACGAAAGGCAAATATCATAAGCATATATTATAAGCCATCAGGCAAAATTAGTTTTAATGAACCAAGGTAGGTATAAGCTGTAGTCAAACCACGGTAAAGTATATCTCACCAGAGCTCCACTGATACCAATGAGGATTGTCTTTGAATCTCGAAAAACTCTCTGAGGGAAGTTTTCAAAAGTCAGTGTTCGAGCCTCGTAATTCTGCCCATGTGGGCTCAGAATACTAATGTGTCCAACCCAACCAAGCCTGAAAATAAGCAACCTGTCATTTGTAAAATGAGGTACTCAGAGCGTGAAATTGCTGATGATATCCTATGCAGTGGGCCAATTGATCCTCTGGGTACCTTTTTCTGTTTAGGATTGAGACAGTGATTCGGATTGTGGTTCGCAGAGGGTAATTTTAGTGATGGTACCCTGCTTTGCAGGGTAGCATCTCCAAATTCACCCTCTGCGGACTACATTTAGCAGATGACAGTCTGCTGAGGTTCTGGCTTGAACCCAACAGAGCAATGCCATCTGCTATTATATCGTTACCTCAAATGTTGTTTGTCTGTTGTTAAAGAAATAGACACATTTGTAAAATAAACATTTATTATATAGAAAACCTCATGAATATTCTCTCTTTCAATCTGTATCATAAATCCAGCATGGAATCAACATCTTTCAAAATACCACTTTAGCGGACGTTCTCTAGTACATTAACTAAGTTTAATAAGTCATTACAAGAAGGTAACGCTAAACGTCAAAAAGTCACTTGACGTGTCGGGTCGTTAATGGTGAAAACTCTCATTAACAGCCCGACACGTCACGTGATTTTTGTTCCTTGCTGTCGAACACTCGGAAATGGAGATGGTTTCAACTTGTAAAGAATGTGATTTTATTTAAATTTTTAAATATGTAATATGTCCAGCAAAGCGAGCTCCATAAGAACAAGAAGCTGTATATAGTATGTAAGTCTGTATATATTTAAAACATTTATTCCTCACTTAAAAGCGGTAAATATCGGGTTTCGTTTTAAGTCTTCTAACTTCGTTGCAATTGAATGCGTACCGGTGATGATCACGCGATAATCGTGTGACACCAGTTTGACAACAGACGATATTATCGTCTGCCGAAATTGTAAACATTAAAAATGTCATGTATGGTGCAGGGCCAAAACTTTCTAAGGATCTCAGTGGTAATAACAGTAATAACATGACTTTGTCGAGCCGTGGGGTTTATTAACGGCCGAACATGTGTGAATAACAGCCCCTCGGCTAACTAATAGCCCTCGACTTGGTCTCGGGCCTCTTATAAGCTGTCAGGCTGTTATTCACTCCTGTTGGGCCGTTAATATACCACAATGCACTCCAAAGTCATGTTATTGTTATATTTGTTTGAAGTGCTGAACAAAAATCAAGAGCCATAAGTTGGGCGTGGTGGAGACCCTGGGACACATTTTTCTAGAATGCCCAAAATACCAGTCTAAAAGAATAAGATTCACTGGAGGTATAATGGGGAAGTGGTATGGGAGAATGAAGGAAATGTGGTTAGTGAGAGACTCAAAGGAGAGGGTTAATATGCTAATCTGGGAGATTGGGGAGAATGGGACAAGGGAAGTCATCAAGAAGTTCGTCTCCGAGTGCTGGGAGGAGAGAAGAAACGTTGGAATAGGGAGGCAGTTGTGAGTACTGGGGTAACCGAGGTCTTCTCGCCCGAGAACCACGACAAATCAGCGGCCGGCCAAAGTGTTATTATTGTTAATGCAATGACATTAGCAGCGCAAACTATTTTTTCGACCCTTGTTTGGGGGAATTAGCTGGATTTGATTTCATAGTGCTGATGATTTTGATTTTACGACATTAATGGTTTATATGTAGAGAGGAAGTTCGATTAAGAAGGTACCATAAATATCTTACGAGCAACTTGGTTCGAAACCTAAGTTTTCACTCGCGGCTGAAGCCGCGAGTGAAAACTTAAATTCTCTTATTGCCACAAATGTGATGATTCGAAATGTATTTGTTAGATATTTCTTATTGAGGAGTATATAATAAACCAGCAAGCCGTCCAGTCCCAGGACGGGGTAGCCCCGCCCACAAGAGAGAAAATGTCTGATCTATTGCGTACCAAGGGTTGTAATCAAACCGCCATTTTCTAGCTTGTTGGAGTGGCTGAACGGACACACAGTTCCCATTTATATAAAAGTTATATTTCGGAGATTAGGAGAAATGTGAATTCCAGTCTGTGTATAAAGTCAACCAGACACATTTAGAGGTGTCCAGGGACAATCATCATTCAGAGTGTAGTATCAATGGATCAGTTTCGAACCGTATTAGTACACAGGTTAAGCAACGTCGAGCCCGGACAGTCCTTGGATGGGTAACCGTCTGATCGATCGATTCGGACTCCCGCGTTGTGTCCTTGGGCAAAGCATTTAACCCCGACTGTCCACATGGGAGCACGATGACGCCGTGTACTGAGGCGCACTACACTTCGACAGTGAGCATGTCTTCAACCACCCTGTCTGTGCTGCAGTGCGGAGTTACGATGTTGTTTAGCTGGCAGCTGCTCGTCGTAG
Organism: Pictodentalium vernedei; assembly: GCA_031216915.1. Taxonomy (NCBI): domain Eukaryota; kingdom Metazoa; phylum Mollusca; class Scaphopoda; order Dentaliida; family Dentaliidae; genus Pictodentalium; species Pictodentalium vernedei. The sequence continues at coordinate 64,452,598 of CM062290.1, read as the reverse complement.
CTCGGTGGATCTCTCCGGGTATTTTCGCCACGCGTAAAACTGTCACCGAAACGATATGACGCTGGCTGTTAAAGTGCCGTTAAACCTTAATAAATAAAATAGTACACAGAAAATGAATCAAACAAAAAGAGGAATAAAATATTTACTTAAAACAAACTATATCCAGTTTTTCTTCTTAAACCTTCATGATGTTCTGGATATTTGAAGACCGTTTTTTACAAATCATTGGACTAATTTTTGACTGATTTTACGGATTATTAGAAAACTGTTTTTACACATCAGTAATCTGGATTTCCAGAAAGCAGACGATTATTTTTACACTGTGGTTTTAAGGATTATTAGATAACCCTCTTTACATATTATCGGAAGACTGTTTTAACAAATTAAATATATTAGTAAACGGTTTTTACCACTGCAGCGAAAAGGTTCCATTATACTTTTAAAGATTAATAACCGGGGAGCGCGGTGGCTGAATGGTAGACTGTTGGACTTCCGTGCTAGAGGTTCCGAGTTCGATCCCCGACCCGCGTTGTTTCCTTGGACAAGGCACTTTATCCCGGTTGCTTACATGGGGGCACAACGACGCCGTGTACTAAGGCGTACTATACGTCGATGGTGCACATGTCTTCAACCCCTGTAACCCTGCTTGAGCGGAGCTTAAACAGAGATAGAATGTTGAGGAGCTGACAGTTGCTCGTCGAGGCTCTGTGGTTCTCGCCGGGTACACCGGCTACCTCCACCTGTAAAACTGTCACGGTCACGATTATCATTGTGCATAAGTATGTGACCTTAAACACCAATAAATAAATAAATATAAATAAGATTAGTAATCTGCTTTAGAGATTAAAGATTAACAATCTGTTCTCACCGACCTGAGTAGATCCAGCAAATTCTGCGATTCATTACCCTTGTAAGGGCTCATTTCCATTCAATTTGCGAAGATTCAACGTTATATTCCTGTTGTAAGTTATGTCACTTTACGCCCATCTTAAATCCTTTAAATGATTTAACGACAAGAACCAGCCCACAGTAATTCACAAAATCGCTACTCAAATTGTATTGTCCTCAATTTTGTCTCAATTACGTAGCTTTTCACTCCTCAATGGAACGTGCTCAACGAGCACGTTCCAATGAGGGGTCAAAAGCTATGATTTTTATACACAAAATAACAATTGTAGTTATATTATGAGGTTGTTTTGCAAGTGTCGACTTCTGGTGCTTGGTAGACTGTTAACTCTTTTAAATATCGTAACCATTTCAGTTAGTGTCACCTCTCGTCTACATAGATATCAAGGCGTTTCTGTCAAATTGACAGAGACAGACTCAAGGTGCAGAAAGGACATCAGTCAATCAATCACTTTTTTCTCCCTCTCTCACTCTTTTTTATTGCGAAGTTAGATTTTCTTGTATATTTTTTTTTACATTTCTCTCATTTGTTTGTTTCGCCATTGTATTAATTTTTTGTACATTGTTAAGGGAGCGGAGGGTTTACTAAGAGGAAAGCACTTGTCCTCCTATCCCAATTTGCAACTTATTGTTTTGGCAAATACAAATATGTTTAACCTAACCTAACCTCTGTCTTCGTTCTAAGATGTTGCAAATGTTTGAAGGTAAGAAGACATTGTCTTTGATAAAGTTCAAATATTAGGTCCCTGCAAAGCTTTGAGATTCGATTCGATTTCGAATCTTAAGTTGATATATGATTCGATTCGAAATCAGCTGCCCGATTCGTTTCGTTTCGAATCTTTACACGGGAAAAGAGCTTGGTATCGGTCATTATCATCGTCTCATAATACATACAGTTCAGATGGAAATTGTACGTACATAATGCTAAAAATAAAGGCAGAGTGTAATTTCATCTATATTAACATAAATAGCATCAGACCCATGTCACCTCCCATGCTAATACCAGTCTCAATAGTTTCTACCACTCTTGAAAACAAAGGTAAAGTTTCCAAACAATGTTGTCGATGAGCTTGTGTTAGATGCTAGTCCTGTGCAGTGCTTAGAGCTGATAAGTCTCGCATCCCTCTCTGAGTAATATTCCAACTACATCATCAAAGCAAGCCTTTGAGGAAGGCATGCCTTGAGAATGTAGCTGGAATATTTTAGCAATCGGGGCTTTAGCCGTCATAATCGGAATAGTCGAGTGTACAGACCATCTTCAATACTCCCAGAATTCGATTCGAGATTCGATTCGATTTCGAATAACAGACCTGATTCTATTCGAGATTCGAATCGAATCGAAATGTGTGATTCGCATGACCCTATCAAATATCGTTTGAAATAGGTGCGCAGGCAGAAAAATCAAAATTATCTTCGTTAGAGAAGATTAGAACAACGTGTGCCACTTTAATAATCAGATTACATATTGCGTTGATAGCAGAACAAACAATAAGCCATATGCTTCGTGATTCAGTTTATTTAGTTTCCCAGTTCCCGTCACCCAGCAACTGATGAAAGCATCTGCACTACCTTTCGACTTAACTCTGTTCTCTCAAATCTTTCAATGACAGGTTAACGTGACATCGCTCTTCCTCTCATTTTCCGTATGGCGTAAATAATACCTCAATTAAATTAATTTTTTTCACAAGACTAAACTTCCTTCCAGAAAGAATTTAGCCTTTCACCGAACTAGTCGCACATAAAAAAAGAAAGCAGAAATGAAATAAAATACAAAAGAATAAAAAAAAGAACATGCCCATTGCGGATAATATTTATTTATTTAGGGTTGTTTAATGTTAAATATTCTACACAGTGGCTAGTCGTGATCGCAACATTGAGGCAAAATCAATTTTAGTCAATCGTTTATACCCGTGCTGCCCATTTTAGTTGACTTCCACCCCAGAGTTTGTCACAGGATCCTATTTTACCAGCAAAACAGAGCTTGTTTACCACAATAAATAATCACTGCTTCACTTCTCGGGGTTTCCACGGAGGGATGTGGACAAAAGTGGACTTCCAAACAATAGACCAGCCTAGAGCCAATACTATAAAACTTTTACAATTGGTTCTTAGCATCCTGTCGTACAACTGGGGGTGTCAGTTGTGGTGTGGCATCAGAAGTCGTATTACGGTAAATCACATGTGTCGAAAGAAAGAAACTTGGCTTTATTTTCTACTGATGCCAACTGTTTGTCTGTACATTATATAAACAGAGTGCACATCGTGATAAAAATGCAGGCATAGTTTTTTTTCCATTAAAAAAGTCTTTGGGGAGAAATTTGTTACTTTTATCTGGGAAGAAGAACACTGCCTGCAAATTACCTAAACAAAAAACCAAAGTGGACAGTACTTAGTGTTGGTAGATGTGATACTGACAGCTTCGAGAAATGTCTCTTGTTTCGTTTATTAAATGTAACAAAAAGAAACATAGCTCTATTGTTTAGTGATGTCACTTAAGTTTTTTTTTAAAAAAAAAACGTGCTTCTAAATTGGACCTTTCTCGACCGGCTAATACTTTTAAGGGAAATAACTTTATCGAAAATCGATTTTCATGACAATAAAAGTCAGGGATGCTTTGATTCCTGCTTTGTCAATTTTTAAGGTTGAGAAATTCATATCTTTACCTGGCAGCCATAAGTCTCCGGGAGGCAATACCCTTAAACTTTTACAATTGTATTTTCTAGAATCGTATTTTCTAGATTTTAAAAGCATTGTAAAAGATATGGCAATTTGCAAACTGGCAAATTGCCAGATCTTTGAAAATGCCAATTGTTCATTTTAACCCATTTAAGGTCATAACTAGAAAGTGCAATTCTAGAAAATACAATTGTAAAAGTTTTATAGTATTGACGCCTGTCCATATCATTGTTAAAACTCACCTGCAGAAAGACAAATTCTAGAACATTCTATCTGCAATGTTACTTTCATTTGTATTTTTCTGTTTGTATTTTTTTGTATTTTATTCAGTCTTGACTTCGAAATATTTTATTACCAAATCGCGACCCACTAGCCTAAGAGTATCGGGACCACACTGCGATGTGATCGAGAAAGAGACCGATTTTCAATTAACAGAAACTTGGCTGCTTCTCATTTCCAGTGATTTCTTTCAAACTAACTCAAGTGATAAATGAACGGAGGCAGATAATTCGTTAGCAGAACAGGAAAAAAATATGATCGGAGGAAATTGGAAGAATTTAATCAATCTGGAAAGCAACTTCCATTTCCGCAGTTAAAAAGGCCGGATTATGTTTCGGGTTATAATTGAAAAAGGAAACCCTACATGTGCTGTCGACCTTTATAGATGTCTTGCGCAACACAAACACAATGAGATAATATATTTGGGAGTATGGACTGCCCGCATTTTGTTTAGAGAGTAAATATATCCTACAGTGCCAAAAAATAGAGGATCTCAAACGAGTGATGTTTGGATGTAAGATTTTTTGAAACGAGTTTGATGAATCTGATTCACAGCGAGCCTTTAGGCGAGTTGTGAATCGAATTCATCAAACGAGTTTCAAAAAATCTTATATCCAAACATCACGAGTTAAAGATTCTGTATATCACATGAATTTTCGAATGTTTTTTACACTTTGTATTTAATTCATTGTCGCTAAATTCTCCCAAAACAACCGACAATCAGTTCGTTGGCCCAGACGCTTCACACTATGACGTCATGAATGCGCTTTACTTGCACCTGTTGTCGTAATTGACGTCATGTGAACTACGCACAAGAATACAATGCTGCTGCTATGGGACCATGCGCCGATTAGACACTAGTTGATAATCAGGAAATAAGACATGGGCTGTTACGTCGAAATTAACGACGTTTTATGTGATATAATATATTTAGGAGTATGGACTGCCCGCATTTTGTTTAGAGAGTAAATATATCCTACACTGCAAAAATATTGGCTCACTTTAGAACCAAAACTGGTTCTAATCTTGTACCTGAGATGGAACGAGTTATGTTTAAACAGTATTTATTTCAAATCAAATAAATTTACCAAGATTAGCATTCAATTTTAACAGAATATTACATGAACTGAAGTAGATTCAGCAGTAAACTTGGAGCTTATTCAACGCAGTCGCCAAACATTTTGAAACAAAGGAGATATTAACAGTTGGTATATCGAACCAGTTTTGGTTCTGTATAGAACCAAAACTGGTTCGATATGCCAACTGTTCATATCTCCTTTGCTTAATAATGATTTGAGACAACCTCGTATAAGCTCTAAACTTACGACTGAAACCCCCTCAATTTATGTTTATTTCTGTTAATATTTAATGTTAATCTTTATAAATTTATTTGATTTGAAATAAATACTGTTTAAACATAACTGGTTCCATCTCAGGGACAAGATTAGAACCAGTTTTGGTTCTAAAGAGAACCTATATTTTTTTGCAGTGTAGAAACACTTTGTGAAAATGGCACAACTAACATGGCATAATAATATAGGAATTGGAAACGTTCTTGACACGTGTTTGTTTTCAAGATTATTTTATGATTGAATGCGCGTGTTTTGGGAGCAGAGATTATGACACTTTTGATGGTGGTGGCGGTAGCTAGCAATCTATTCCACTTTCGTAAACGATTATTATCAGATGTAGTAACTTTGGAAAGTAATTTGAAGAATAAGTTGGAGATAAAAGTATACCGATCAGATTATATAACGCGTCCCCCCTCCCTCCCTCCTACCACAAATGAAAAGTGATTCTAATCATTTCGAATTTAAAATCCAAATCTTTCAAAATCGACCATAGCACTGATTTGTTCTCTGTTTGAAAGAACCTTGGATACAATACAGAATTGTTACGTCACAACCTAGTTTCATCAACTAAAAAGTGTGACCATTTACCTAACCTAGCTCCAGCGCTAATCACAAAAAAAATCGTCATTCGTATTCTTTGTCTTATTTCTCTATCAAAAACACAGCTTAGGCCCACACATGTGAACGAGCTCCTTGAGCTTGTTCCAACTCTGACCATGCTATATTTTTGAGGCATAAAATGAAAAATGTGAGATACTCAAGATTTGTTTGGAAGTATCTTCTACAGTTGAACCTAAAAGTCCTGTCATGAAAAGCGCGCAAATAGTACGTCGATCTGCTTAATAATCTACGCGTTATGACCATAGTAAGGCTATCAATTTCTGTACATATGGCCTGTGCAGAGGCAATGTTTCAGCCAATGGACCTCCGGGTAACCCGGAGGTCCATTGGCTGAAACATTGCCTGTGCTTGCTATTAGTAACCAGAAGAACCTGCCGTGCTTTGGAGGCCATTCGACATGGCAATTGCGAGCCTAGATAAGCGCACAGTTCGTGACAGGACTTTTAGTTTTAACCGTATTCGTGTTAGGTAAAGATTCAATGGCATATGATGGGTTGCCTAGAAATAAAACAAAACAAATGAAACTTATTTTGGTCATATCAGTATTTAATTCCATGGGCATTTTTACGCTAATGGCCGATAATTAGTTTACTGCGGCCTGAAAAAATCGATCTTTGACATATTGTTTGAAAGTGCTCTCGGACCACACAACCCATCAATGCATTTTATAACAGAACACCAGTTGGTTAAAGGAAGACAGGTTGGGAGTCAATGCTTATAAGATTCCGAGTGTTATATGGGCGGTATATTATATATTATGTGAAACTATTGTTTCTTTCATACGATATTTATGAAATGATAATTAGAATTTTCGAAAATGAAATGATAATCGAAAATGGAAAATTCGAACATGATATAAAAATATTGTATAAGTCAAACACGAATGGCGTATTCTATTACCATATGACAATGAGTTGTGCTGTTAGTGTTGGTCAGTTGAAAATAATTCGAGTTTCAAAGAAGAGCTTTAACAAATGACGTCACTATTTTACGCGCAATCTCCTCACAGAATAGTTCCAACTTTTGATTTAACAACCCATTTTAAAAACCAAGTCGCCAAAGTGGTTACTGTCATGTTGTCCAGTAAGATAATTCGAGAAAAATTTTACGTATGATGCGCTGCAAACCTTATATATATCTTTTTAAGTTACAAAGACAGAGCCATATTTCGAAAGGGACCAATCAAACCAACAGACAGAGTTTAATAAATGATATTTAATAATTATTCAAATAAGGAATGTCTAAGTCCTATGATGAATATGATTACGTAATATATTTACACCAGTTACAGTTAGACTACACCAAAACTATAACTATGAGGTGAAATGGGGGAAAATATAAATATCCCCTTTTCCGTTTTTGTAAAGCTCTAACGAAACGAATCATTGTCGTGGCTGGGGTTATCAACGAATAAACAACATTTGATTTGTTGATACTCATCCTTCTCTCTCATTCCCCCAGTATCGTAGATTCACGAAGTACCAACCCTTTACCTCACCTAACATTAATATCAAACTACCTCATTTACAAAAATCCCTATTCAAATTTTATTATGTGTTAATATGTTGTCTTGAAACATAGCTTTTGGTCCCTTCTTGGAACGAGCTGATCCTGCTCGTTCATATGAGGGGCATATGCTATATTTTAAGACACAAAAAATGAAAATATATAGTTATTTAAAAACTTGGTTTGAATATGTCCTGTTAGGTTGAGTTAAACCGATGAATGAGGAAGTCACGTGGTCATTTTGATAACGAACTTCACTGTGGATCTTTTTCTGGGATGGGTTTTTGTGGTTTATATAGGTAGTGTGAATGTCATGACAACTTGATCAATGGATTATTTAAGCAGAGCTTTTACGTTAGGTAAAGGGTTAAATTATACAGTACTGGAATGCACTCTCACAGTCTGGTTATTCCCAACATAACCATTGTTTTTTTTAAATCGTCACTTTAAATATTTTCTCCTCATATAACTATCATAAATTGCGTGCTTTGCAGAACCTTGATTTTCGCACATGCGTACAAGGGGGATACAAAAAAATTTGATTTTGTCTTCAAAACACTTGGTGGCTTTAAAGAAAATGCTGATGCAAACTTGCTCATAATATTCAATAGCACTGATGCACGCACTTCCAAAGTTAATTTACTCCTTATAAAATTTTCTAAAGGCAAATTATGAAAAACCTTATGTGTCAGAAGAGAATAATTTGTAAATTATGAAATAATGTCGAATTATTGATATTCTGAACAAATTACATCTGCTTCTAAATTTTACGTGAACATTGAGGAGAGCAATCGATTTTGTTAAAGTTCCTTAATAATGATAAACTCCAGTTATCGACATGTTGATGGCAACACGCCGACAGCCATGACAAAATCATAGTACTGAAAAATGAATTCACGTCATTCATTCCATTATTATAGCACCACACCCACGGCACTGATTTAAAACGTAAAAGACGTCTAGACATAACAAAAATGTGTACTGAAGCAAGCAACATCATTCTATGCACGTGCGAATTGAGGATGGCAGTTCAGGTCGATTTGCGACACCGCACAAAATACGTCAATTTGTACACATGTTTACGTCAGTGTTTTGGGTACTATTATCTAAGTGGTATGCTACTATCTATGTTGATAAAGGATGCCGATTTAATATAACAATAACATGACTTTGGAGGGCATTGTGGTTTATTAACGGCCCAACAGGTGTGAATAACAGCCCGACAGCTCGTTCCAACGAGGGGTCACATGATATGGTTTTGTTGATTTTTTTTTGAAAAATAATATTTTTTCAACTGCTGAATTTGCATATTACGTGGGTTGATGCGACTGATTCACTGGGCAAAGGGTTAAACCCTTGTATTTAACGGAATCGCCGCTATGACATAAATGTTTCTGTATTTAACTGGTGATGTACAAGCCGAACTTTTTTCCCCGCACCGTTTAGACTAGTTCCTTTCCCGTCGAGTCATTAGTTACGCGTCGAAAAGTTTCCAAATTTCGTTTTACAATTATCGATCTTCTGTCGCGTTGTTTGAAAATGAAAGCTGTTTTGCAAAGCCGCACAAATTTGTACTTATATTTTTACTATCAGTAATAGCTAGCAAAAGGTTAGGCATGAATGGAGACAAGTCGAAGAGAAACAGCAATACGAATTTCAACAAACACGCCCAATAGAAAAGATAACGAATGTAATTTATACAGGTTCCCTAAAGATTGTTGTGGTATTTTATCTATTCATTTGATCAGTACCGCTTCAAACAAAAATAACGAACTCTTCAACTTAGAATTTAAACAATGGAATTAAAATTTGTTTATTTAAATGAATTTTATTGCATGGGGATGTATAATAAACACAGAACGGGGGATGTGTCCTATTCCAACTCGTTAAGTAAAACACCGTACCGATTCAAACACACATCGCGTTCTGTCAATGTATCGGGCTTCTGAACGGGACCAACACTATAGAGAAGCTTCGTCCAATCTGCAGGGTAATTGACGGCATAATTTGCCGTAGACCGTTGTTCTTGCAAACCTTCTTTAGTTACGATGCAAACTTGAAACTCGAGAATCCTCAAAATCGAAAAGCAAAAGGTCTTTGCTCACATCTGCTGAAAAGTCTTGGGATCCTACACTCTCACTCGCAGATATCGAGGACCTTGTTTCGAAAGCAATGCTTTTTGCATATTGGATAAATTCACACGAAAGACAGGCACAGATTTTCGGTCAGCAAAGTTCCATCATCGAAATGATCCGTGAAACCATAAATACGCGCCACCCCCCCCCCCCCCCCGAACCCCCGCACTTACCAACAACAGCAGCAAAGAAGTATCACAACCAGAGAGTTTACAAGCATGGACTTGAAACATTGATACCAACCACTGGAATAGGTCATCACTGGTGTCGAAGACAGGTATGTCCACAAACAACTGACCTATCGGAATCACTGCTATCTCTACTGGAGATCATTTCATCTAAATGTGCTTCACTGTTTGCTACAGCTCGGTGCAGTTTCGGGTGGCACGGGCTACTTTGCTCCACAGCTTGAGCAAAATGTCAGGAAAAAACATATTCTAATTGCCCAACAACAACTGCCAAATTAGTAACAGAATCACTGAATCAGCCAACCGATGTTAGGAATGTGTGGATTTTCAATGTCTTTTCAACGGGAAAGACATTAATACATTGTGAATCGATTTAGCCTTCTACCTAACGTGAAAGACGGGTCTGCAAAAATGAAACTTCACCAAAAAATGAATCCTTTTTACAGCCCCAATAACAGGGTCATTCTACTATGTTGCTGTGGACACCACGTCCCCTGAGTTGCAATGTATTCTATGTGCCTGCTGGCACATAGAACACATTGGAACTCATGGGACGACCTTCACTCATCTTAAAGCGAAGAAAATAATTGTATTGTTATTAGTTTGAGATTCTGTTGAACGCAGCTGTATCAGTCATCATTCATTCCAAGCACCACAGACCAATGGAACCAACTGCCTCTTTCCGTCCGTGATAACTCTTTACTGACCAACTTTAAAATGTATCAAAATGCGGGAAGTCAACGCCCTCCTAAGTTTTACTGCTGGTCAAGGTCTCGAACAGCCCAAATATACCATTGTAGGTTGAGACTTGGTTGTAGTAACCCCAATTCTCATTTATTTACCAAACACCTCTCTCTCACCTCTTCCTGCCAATGCGGCATCGAAGAGACGCCACATCAATTTCTTCTACTCTGTCCTATATATTCAAATGTACGAGATAGTACTATCAGTTTACTCCCATTCCCTGTTGACGTATCAATACTTCTTTTTGGCTCAGAGCTTTTGAGTACTTCAGAGAATTGTCTACTCTTCGAGGAGGGGCATAATTGTATTCTATCAAGTGGACGTTCCTGATAACTGCCAAATAAAAACAAATAACCTTAACTTCTAACTCCACTAGGAAGATTATCTGCTTTGTCCCTCTTCAATTTCCCTTCTTGTAGCATCCATCAAAAGGCTTTCCTCTACCTTGTCGCTTATTTGGTCTATATGTAAGCTGCCCCACAAACGACTGTCGTGAATCTAAAAGCATTTCGTCATGTTCTAATGCTGGCTAGCTGGCTTTCTATGATCTGTTCTCTTCTTGCTTTCCGTCGCTGCTTTCCACATCTCTTTGTACACAAACATGGTTTAAACATTATGATGCATTGCCGTGGTGGGGTCTGGCTCTTCACTCCCAGAACTTTCTGACATGGTTCTCCTACCTCACGACTCAGAATCGTAGGTTACTTAAGCTCCGCAGAATTGTTTTGGTACCGGGATGCTCATTAAAGAACAAACGTAGCCACAAGCCCAATACGGCAGTATATTCATTCATTTCACTATTTTATACATTCCTAAGTTATCTATGTCTAGTTTTGGGAGATGACCAGCAAACGCTACAAGCTTTTTGTCAAATCCCTCATTTACCTTGTACCATGTAACTGTTTGTTGTGTTATATTGTCTTACTGTTTATTTATTTTTGAGTTGATAATACACTGATGTCTCTATTATGTAACAATTAACTCTTATTGAATAAAATATTGTTTAAACTATGCCGAAGACACGTTATTCTCCTGGGCAGATCAAATTCATCCCTGGGCACCGTACACACGTGTTTAACCCTTTACCTAACGAATCGCCCGCATCCGCCAGGGTAATATGCAAATTCAGCAGTTGAAAAAAATATTATTTTTCAAAAAATGTCAACAAAACCATATCTTGTGACCCCTCGTTGGAACGAGCTCGTCGAGCTCGTTCCAACGAGGGGTCACATGATAACGTTTTTTTAAATTTTTTTGAAAAATTTGAAAAAATGACATTTAAGATAATAAATTTTGATATCGTCTGCGTTGGGTAAAGGGTTAAAGTGTATACAATCTATTCATTTATTTATTTATTTATTGGCGTTTAAGGACACACATTTCTTTACAATGGCTAATCATGAAGCCAGAGTACCAGGAGAGAACCACCGAGCAAAGTCGATCAACTGTCAGCTCCCCAACATATTAACACCACACAAGCAGGGTTAGCATTGGTTGAAGACAGGTGCACAATCGACGTGCAGTACGTCTTAGTACACAGCGCCACCGTGCCCCTACGTTTGTAATGGGGGTGACGTGTCTTGCCCAAGGACACAATGCGGTTGCCGCAGGTAGGATTAGAACCGATGACCTCTCGGCTTGCAGTCTGCGCCCCTACCTACCTACTGAGCCAGTCTATACAATCACATAATGGACAGATCCACCGCTGAAATGCACCGCGATCTCATAGAAAACATGTTGATGGTCAATTCTGATTTTCACAACACTACGTCAGGCCTACTTATTGGTCTCCGTGCTGGCCAAGAGTGCACATAAACCAACTTCAAAATTAACATTTTCTTATGAAACTATTCGTGTCTAAGACTTTTTTTACAGATTCTGCAAATTGCACTTCCAAAAATAGTTGAGGAGACTGGAGTAGATCTAAACCAGTTTTGTTGTGTAATGTATAATGGGTAACGATAACGACCGAGAAAGCTGATGGAAATGAAAGTAATACTTGTTGTAAACGTGATTACAAATACGTATATTATTAACACTCGCAAAGTACATCCATTTCAAAGCTTGGATGTCATTTTTGTCCACCCGCTGTGACGATGACACACTTCGATCATTTAACATCGTATTGTGTAGATTTATGACAAGATTAGATAAATGTAGACAAATCGATAAGAGGGTGACGGCTGTAAAATGCGACGGTCCGTTAATATTTTCTTATTTTAACGTAATTGCATCTTAAAGATAGTAATTCACCCTATTAATGGACGAATGGATGACATATCTTCGATTTTCATGAGAGTCTCTTCAAGTAATTTCACAGTCTGGAAATCATTAGCTCAAGTGGCATTCCAAATGTCAGAGAATCGAAGCTTCTAATTTATCTTTGCTGTATATTGTGGTGTGCGTTCACCACGCATGGTTAGTATCTTAACACTCTGGAACCGAGAGGCCGGGGCGCGGTGGCTCAGTGGTAGACTGTTGGACTTCTATGCTAGAGGTCCCGATTTCGATCCCTGTCCGGGACGACCCGCGTTATGTCCTTGTGCAAGGCACTTTATACCGGTTGCCTACATGAGGGCGCGACGCCGTGTACTAAGGCGTACTGCACGTCAATGGTGCACATGTCTTCAACCGCTGTAACCCTGCTTGAGAGGAGCTTGAACAGAGTTAGAATGTTGAGGAGTGGAACTACGTTGCGTAATCATAAAACTATGGCAGTGGCCAGTGTTCATTATTGATGGCAAAACATAAACAATCGATAAAATCAAGTCTCCATTGAGCAGCTTTTCTAGATTTTATTAGCAGAAAAGGAACGTCTATGGTATTGTTTAGATGCAATCGCCTGGAATATATCAGTTGGTTGGAAAAGCGAACCGCTTTTCCGACCAACTGAAATATTTCGAACGAGTGAATCTAAACATAGGCGACAGACTTTTCAAGAACTAGACTGGTTCCAAGACATAACCGTGTCGGATTCCGTACAGAATTAGAGTGGTGGCCTGGGACCTTGGGTACATGGATGTGATGGACAGAATTGAGTTCACAAGCACTGTTCAGAGCTAAGGACTGAAGTGAAATAAAGAATATAGTAACAACGGCCTTATCTTGAGTAGAATTTGTGTCACTCAAAAAAAAAAAGTGTTCAAACACACTAAATTCTTTGTTTGACCAAATAACTGAAAAGGACTTTCGAGAAAAAAATTAAAAAATAATACAAAATAAAATAAAGAAAATGAAATGAAATAAAATAAAATAAAATAATAAAGTCAAATTCTTATCACTTTTCTATCGGCATTTTATGTCCTGAATAAACTAAAACAAACAATGAAATTTAGTTGCGTGGTGTAACAAATAGTATTAAGATCACAAATATCAAGCTATTTTGGGTTCAGAACATTGCATTCCGATCATCATGAATAAATAGAGCATCTAATGCCGTGGAACAATAACTGAATAGCCACTTTTCCAGTACAAAATAATCAATTATCAGGAGATACATTTAACCATAAATTGAATATGGTTTTGAAATCCAGATGACAAACTGACGGTGCATTCCATTATCGTATTTGACAGAGCTTATGGAAATGTGTTAAATAAGGCATATTAGATTGAAAGCTTACAATGGAAGTATTGATGTAACAAAACGTCAGTGATGGTTTAGGAAGTCACTGCTAGTCAGACTAATATTAAGTAATTCACAATATTTTTTATATTCAATTACAATGGATTTACTCTTTTACCTGTATGCAATCAACAGGCCAAATTTGCTGTAAATGTGTGGTCAATGTTCTGTATTTCAGAACTGCATGCAGCTAACCCGGTTATTCTAATGGAAAGTATACAGTGCACATTCAAATCCGATTCTGTGTACATGAAAAAAGATTCCATATTGATACGGCTGTTAGCCTTATAGGACTGTTAGCCTAGAAGATAGCGGGTACCACTTTAGTACCCACATATGTCGCTAGAAAAAAACCCCATCCAATTCGAACTCTCGGCTTAGTCTGCGCACCCGCTTGTAAATATACTACATAATAGATTTGAACCACTAGAGTTTTCCTAAATCTTTCGGAAGCATATTGGGCCGAATGTTTTATGAAATGTAAGACATGAATCTAGGGTTTAATATATTCCCGGTTTTCTATAGTAACGGGAACGGAAATGAAATTACTCCCAAAACCGGAAACCAGGAAATTTTCCGGATAATATAAAGTAAATTTACGAAAGTAACACGACGCGTTTAGTTTCGTGAAAAGGATCCTTTTATTGGCAATCTGTCACTACCTTCTGGATTCAACTCCCTCTCACTGTCGTCACCTGTCTTCTATCTTATTTATTTATTTATTTATTGATGCTTAAGGTCACATATTTATGCACAATGGCTAATCATGACCGTGACAGTTTTACGGGTGGAGGAAGCCGGAGTACCCGGAGAGAACCACCGAGCAACGACGAGCAGCTGCCAGCTCCCCAACATCGTAACTCCGCACTGCAGCACAGGCAGGGTTAGATTGGTTGAAGGTTTTCTCTGTTTGAAGCAGAGGAGACTGGTGACAGCATTGAGGAAGGAGTTGATGTTGAAGGAGGTGGTGAATAGTGAGTGAGTATCGTTAAAACACGTTAAAGTATATTATTGTTAAAACAGTAAAGTATTGGAAACAAGCTGTCGGTATTTCTGCCGCAATATGTTACGTTGCAAATACCGTATTAAATTGCTGCTGGTAATGCTGACTTTATGTATGAGGGAACAAAATTGAGGAACTGATATTCGGTTTCTATACATTGTTGTTGTCCACTTGATATAATGAACAGATAATTCATCTCTTTAAAGGGCAGAGTAAAGGGCTGACTAATTAATATCTTTAGCCTTCATCTGCAGAATTAATTACACACAGAGGAATATTGTTTTGGTTCCTACAGGAACCAAAACCGGTTCTTCAGTTCGTTCTGGTAGAAGAACCAAATATTCTTACATGGAACCACACACACAGATGTTTGGTTCTTTAATTTGTCACATTAACTGGACTGCCAAATCCTCTGGACATTGTATAAATTGTAAAATATATATAGTAATATATATATAATTTTAAAATGGCCACGAAGCAACGCCAGACACACCTTAATCCTTTACCCAACGAATCGGCCGCATCCACCCGCGTAATATGCAAGTTCAGCAGCCGAAAAAATACAATTTTCCAAAAAATTTCAACAAAACCATATCATGTGACCCCTCGTTGGAACGTGCTCGTCGAGCTCGTTCCAACGAGGGGTCACATGATATGGTTTTGTTGAATTTTTCTGAAAAATTAGAAAAAATGATATTTAAAATAATACATTTTGATATCGTCCGCGTTGGGTAAAGGCTTAATTCTTTATTCAATGCACACGTTATCACAATTTATTACTTTAATTATTGTTGTTTTTTTTTTAATTTTCAAAAAAAAATGCAACAAAACCATTTCATGTTATCCCTCTTTGGAACGAGGTCAACGTGTTCGTCCCCACGAGGCGTCACATGACATGGTTTTGTTGAAATAAAAAAAATATTTGTTCAACTGTTCAATTTGTAAATTAAGCTAGAGATTCGTTAGGTAAAGGGTTAAGTGGCGCAACAACGGTCATTTTTCATATACACAAGACTGGGAACTCTATATGAAATTGCCTGGTTCCAGAACACATGAAGTCTTATTTGCTTTGGTTCTTCGTTGGGTTTCGGTTCTACTTGGAACCAAATTCCACGTGAATGACTCCATTTGTAAAAACAGGAAATAAAGGCTCGAATGTTAAAAAAAAGTATGCTCAAATGTATATGAACCATCTTTTGTTTGCTTTTTATGTTACTGAGCTTTAAGCAGCAAGAGTCATTACCATAACAGTTCACGGTAGACGTGCTGGCAGCTGGTTTCCAGTACTTTTACCCTACTTCAGTTGCATTCTCTAGCAGTAAAAACCCTTGTCTCAAGTGACTGCCATAACTACAATCTTAGTTACAAGAGAATTGAGAGTTATTTTTATTTGAGAAAAAGCCGACGATGACTTTTGCGGAGTATTAATTTTTATATTATAACAATGAAACATACCTTTATTATTACTTCACATGCGTCCAACACTTCATAGTATGTTGTTAAACAGGATAGAAGTGTTGACTGAAGTGTCTTCTTGATTAAAATCTTCGATTCCTTCTTTAGTCAAGCTTGGTCCTAGTCTAGAAAAGAAAATGAAAATAGTTTGAAATGCAAATTTCTATAAAAAAGGACTACTCCAATCTTCTACATCTCCAAAGGCAAAGGAAAGCTATTTTTGTATGTGATTATTATAAATTATTGTGATGAATTGACGGTAACATGGTCTGAGGTTTGCGGCTCGGAGCTTATGCGAAGCGTCGCGGTTGAACATACGCCCCGAGCAGAAAACGTCAGACCATGTTACCATCAACTCATCACAATAATGTATATGTTCCAAAAAGACACTACCCATAGCCTAAAACCTACATCGTGGATACTCGAGAGGCCTATTTACTAAACTTGTGATCGTTAAAAGTTGCCTTGTTCAAGGCAACTTTTAACTATCACAGGTCTAGTAAATAAACTTCTCGTGTATCCATGACGACACTTGATAAATAGTCAGTAAACCACATAAACTCATTCCATCTCAGTTCAAATCATAAATCGGTTTGTAATTTAAACAACACCTAATCCGGAACACCGTCTGCTGCGCGAGTGAAAATCCAGAAAAATGAAGCGGCTTGCAAGTCACTCCATTGGTAAAGAAATTACGACACGGACGACATTTCAAATATTCCGCGTATTGACGTAAGACGGTCACATTTGCCACTTGATACGTAAACATAAAATATACTAAGCGAGCCCTCGTCCAATCAGAGGAGGAGGAGGATTTTAGTCTTATTGGAACATATATATATATTTACTATCACCATTATGTTTACGTACAAACTGTGGTATCAGAGTCGAGCTCTTGTTTCTAAGGCCATATCTCGACGATAAAGTTGCAGAACATCAAAAAGATGGTAAAACGCCTTTTTCTTATTTTTAAATTTGTTTTAACAGAGAATAACAGTCAAACGTTGATACTGAATGCCGAGCCAATTGTAAAAACGCTATGTTTTTGTACTTTTATATTATTTTCCCTGAAAATGCCGGAGGTTTGTGATATAATGTGCACGTCAATGGTACAAGTTCGCCAGCATTTCGAAATTTCAATTTTTATATGAAATTCCAATAGCCTTACCCTTACCCAATACACTTAATGTTAAATTTACTGACAATTTTCGGAAATTAAGGGGTGTCAGTTAAAGCTGTGAGTTAAACTTGTACTTCCTTGTATACACGCAAGAGATACTTGTGGTACCTACTCAAAACAGTAGTTATTCTCTTTATATGCGTTGTATTTTTTTAATTGCAATTAAAGGGCGACTTAACTCCAATTACAACATGCAAGCGCTGATAACATGTGGTGATCAAAACTTACTCCGTCACTTCGTAACTGCACAGTAATCCAAGTACCCAAACGCCGAGAAAGTGCATGCGGTGATATCCGTCAAAATATATTGCGAAATTCGCATCACTTTCAGCAAACTAGTGCTGTACAGAGAGTATATTCGTGGTATCCATATACTGAAAGACTATACCATTCATTGTAACTTTGAAAGGATTATTATTGCAAAATGATTCCCTTGGCCGTTTAGTATTCAATAAACTCTTCCAAACTTTGCTGTGAGACTGTAATGAAATTCACCATATAATAATATAAAGGCTTTATGGCATATTTCGTCTTAAGGGTTTGTTAAATACGCTCAGTTGGAGTGTTAAAGAGCGATATTCTATTCACAACCACAAGGAGCTTGGAAGAGAGGGCAACGGATCTCCCACCTGGAGTTTATTTGAGAGCACGGTGACGTCTCACATCGAATTTGAAGTACTTTATTTAACAAATATCCAAACCCTTTACCTAACGGTTCTGCCGGATCCGCCCGTAATTCTCAAATTTAGCAGTTGAACAAAACATTAAAATGTTTCAACAAAAGCATATCATGTGAACCTCATTGGAACGAGCTCATCGAGCACGTTCCAATAAGAGGTCACACGATATGGTTTCGTTGAAATATTTTGAAAAATTTAAAAAAAACAATAATTATAATGACTTTTGATATCTTGTGTGTTGGGTAAAGGATTAAACATTAAAACAAACGACAAGCCAATAAAGTAAAGCTAAACCATGTGTCGGAAATACGTACAATTGGTCGATTATATTCTACCATATCAACACGAATGCGTAGTGATTCGAAACTGTTCGGAAATGAAATTCGCCACGAAGTACGTTAAAATGCGACCTTATCAAGAACGACGAAGTAGAAAGTTGACTTAAGTTCCCCCATTGCTATAGACAAATTATTTGAATAATCCATGATTGTACTGGTTTTATAATAATGGAACTGAATACAAAAGATTACGGCACTAGAGTTACTATTTTGCATCCTTTGTTTTCTCTGAACAAAATGTCGGAATTCCGGTGTGTCTACAACGGCATAAATAAGCCGACTATTTTAACAGCAAGAGGTTTACATTTAGAACAGACGGAAGTAATTGTTCTATATTCCTTTCAAGGCTACAGCTGAGAGCCGTAGGATGCCTATATTTTATTCCTTTATCCATTGCTTTTCGTCGTGGAGATATTGTGAAGACTTCCACTGGTCAAATCAGCTTCTGGTTGACGTGTGAATTTTTTATAAGGAAAGTAACACTCTTTCCAGACATGGCGTTCTCACGACCTCATGCTGTACTGAGAGTAATATGAATTATCTCAGAGTGTAAATAAACATTTTGTTATCTTTATATATGAATGATGTTGTTGAGGCTGTATTTCCCTTCCTATATGTATTCTCTAACGCTCATTCTTACACGCCTATTACGTTCCCCACTGTTCCATACCTAAAAATCCGTACGGAACACATTTTCCATGCGAATTTCAGTTGACGAATTATTCTTCCACCTGACGTCATGGAGTCATCAAAAGAACTAAACTCCGCCCATTTTCAAAATCGGCCAATCAAAACGTCGCGTTCTGGCCCAGATCAATTCGGAAGCCGTGGTGTCAGCCAATAGATCGAAGGTCAATAGGAAAATGACTTTGTTCAAATTCCCGAAATTACCGAAATTATACTTATGCTTTAACCCTTTACCCAACGCAGACGATATCAGAATTTATTACTTTAAATATCATTTTTTTCAAATTTTTCAAAAATTTCACCAAAACCATATCATGTGACCCCTCGTTGGAACGAGCTCGTTCCAACGAGGGGTCACATGATATGGTTTTGTTGAAATCTTTTGAAAAATAATATTTTTCAACTGCTGAATTTGCATATTACGCGGGCGGATGCGGCAGATTCGTTGGGTAAAGGTTTAATGGAGGGTGATTTTATAACACTCTAGTTTTGACTTTGAAACTAATAACTTTTCAGCTAATGGCTTAAAAATACGAAAAATAACCTATTTGGACACAGCAGGTCTCAAAACTGTCAAATTCTACAAATAAGACGGAATTTTTCACGTGAATTTAGAAAATGATAATTATCATAGATGCATGTAATAAACACAGAACGCCACGATGTATGAATGCATTCGTCAGTACGGTATTCATGCCATCCCATCCCGCGCCTCTCGTTCGAACCTTCCGAGTTGGTACTCGTGCCGTATTGAAGAACGCATTCACACATCATGACGTTCTGTGTACATACTTGCCATGTTCTCACTCCACCAAACAAATTCTGTATGACATCCGATGTTGTAATGGGCTGTTTGTTTACGCACGTTTCGTGGAGTGGTCGCACAGATGAGGTGATGAGATGTCCTTTTGTGTACAGACATGCACATACATTCTCGCGTACCCAGTAATAGATATTCCAATCAATAATTTTTTAATTCGCTTTCAGCTTCAAGACATTACTACATTTAGTGGAGCTACGACGCATGAGCCTCGGTCAATAGAAGTGTTTTAGGTTCATATCACATCATATTTACCATCACAAAAGTCCATAACTGTTTTATTATATACACCATCCTCACAAAACAATCTTCCATTTGTCAATAAAAAAGTTTAATTATACGAACCAGAAGTACTTTTATTTAACAATAAAATAGTTATCATCTGCAGAATAACATCAAAATAATCAATGTATTACAGTAAAAGAACTAGAGGGAGGATTTCCAAAAACTATATTTAGAAAGTTGATAATCACTGGAAAACCGATGTACATGGATTTTTGAGTACCAGTCACATGCATAAGATCCAGCCAATAGAAATGTGATTATTTATAAAGTATTTAATAAATATGTATAATGATGTCTGTGTTGTCATCTAGGATTCGATCAAACCAAGATCGATTGAGGACGTAACTGGTTCTCGTCAGATCACCGAAGTTAAGCAACGTCGAGCCCGGTTAGTCATTGGATGGGTGACCGTCTGAGCGATCGATTCGGACTTCCGCGTTGTGTCCTTGGGCAAGGCACTTCACCCCGATTGTCCACATGGAGGTACGATGAAGCAGTGTACTAAGACGTAATTAACGTCGATGGTGCGCATATCTTCAATCAATCTAACCCTGCCTGTGCTGCAGTGCGGAGTTACGATGTTGAGGAGCTAGCAGCTGCTCGTCGTTGCTCGGTGGTTCTCTCCGGGTGCTCTGGTTTCCTCTACTTGTAAAACTGTCACCGACACGATATGACCTTGGCTGTCAAAGTGTCGTCAAACCTTGTAAATAAATAAATCGATTGAGAAACATATATTGCGTTTCTTCAAAGGTTCATGACATGTCTTAGATTCAATTGGCAGGAATATTTCATTTGTGTTTTATTAATTGACATTCCATGACAAGCTGTAGTTAATTTTATAAGTTACTGTGATGAGTTTACGGTAACATGATCTGAGGTTTGCTTATGTTCGCTCCGAGCCGCAAAACTCAGACCATGTTACCGTCATCTCATCACAATAATGTATATGTTCCAATAAGGCAATACTCATAGCCCAAAACCTACACCTTGAAATGTGAGAGGCCTATTTACTAAACTTGTGATCATTAAAAAGTTACCTTGTTCAAGATAACTTTTAACGATAACAGGTTTAGTAAATAAACCTCTCGTGTACCCATGGCGGCACTGGATAAATAATCAATAAAGCAGATAAACTCATTCCATCTTAGTTCAAATCGTAAATTGGTTTGTAACAACATTGTATCCGGAACACCGTCTGCTGCACGTGTGAAAAATCCAGAAAAAAATAAGCGGCTTGCTAGTCACTCCGTTGATGAAGCAATTACGAAGCGGACGACGTCATTTCAAATATTTCGCATTGTGACGATAGGCGGTAACATTTACTACTGAAGCCGTAAACATAAAATAAACTACGCCAATCAGAGGGCGATGATTTTACTCTTATTGGAACATAGTGTTACGCTTGCTTAATGAGGTGATAATTTCACTTCTGTTCGCCGCGATAATGAAAAACATTTTCATGATTGCCAGAAAGGTAATCGGAGAAAGGTCTGTTACCAGAAGAGGCATCACGGTTCGACTTTGTTCCTATTTGGGAAACAAAGGAACTGAATTCTTTCACAATTAATTCGGGGTCTGATAATTGATAAGCAATTACCACTCACAACAACGTATGTCTGAAAATGAGTGAGCAATCTTAGTTTCGTTGAGTACATGACGCAGGTCCTTTTAAATCATTTTTGTTGACAAATAAAACATTTTATAGTGTGTGGCTTTTGTTTTGCACAACATTCGTGAGTTTCAATGCACCAACATGTTATTTTTTATAAAAGAGTTATGTGCCTGTCTGTGTCGGAAAATACTTCATCGGTATTAATAGTACTCTCCCGTACTTCAACTCTGTTATGGCGTAACTTGAGTGTTTCACTGCAGTTGGTGGTAATAACAGTCATAATATGACTTTGCCGGGCGTTGCGGTTCTGTTAGTAGCTCCTCCAGAAATGAATAACAACCCTCCTTCTAAGAAGCTCGTAAGACCTCGGGCTGCTGGTCAATTCTTTTAGGACGCTAATGAACAGTAACGCCCTTAACGATCAAGTTATTGTTATGGTAATCGTGTTCACATTGATAGCGTGTCCAACAGTTCACAGGTATGGGCGTATGTTGAGTTTTGGTATGACACGTCTGATGGCATGACACATCACAATTTATTGCACATTCATTAAACTTTAAACCCTTGTATTTAATGGAATCGCCGCTATGGTACATATGTTTCTGTATTCAGATGATGATGTACAAGCCGGAACTTTTCCCAGCGCCGTTTATACTACTTCCTTTCCCGTCGAGTCATTAGTTACGCTTCGAAAAGTTTCCAAATTTCGTTGTACAATTATCGATCGTCTGTCGCGTAGTGTGAAAATGAAAACGTCCATACCGGCTGGGATGCAGCCACTTTACCCCCCCCCCCCCCCCTCCCCGGCGCCACTCTTGTGGGTCTTTTTCTATTATATTTTGATGTTGACTTTGTGCACATGACTGGTAGGTGTAGCCTAGCCAATCCACTTCACTTTATATGCAAATAAAATATGTTTAAAATAAACTAACAAATATTTTTCCAGATATTAGGAAATATCTCTCCGGAAGTAATACCCATTAAGTAATACATTCAGGTGTCTATTACGGCACGTTTCCAGCTTTCAGTTGTTTTAAATGCATTTAAAACACGCTTTGATGCAATTAAAACACCTCAACGCATTTAATAAACACATACCCACTATTGCCGCACAGGATGAACCAACATTATCTAATTCGTGACTGCAAATCTGAATTTCAGCAGTTCGCACAAACTTGGGATTCTCTTCCTGTTAGTAATGGGATAATTCTGGTACCTGGTTAAATACATTAGATATCGTCTATCTAATCGCCCCATATACTGATCTGTATACAACAGGACTGGTGGAAAGCTCATTGGTCACATATTGTAAAGTGTATTAACCCTTTAACCCGAAAGACCATTTTTCCGACCCAGGAACATGATACGACATAATTTTACAAAGCAGGATGGCCCAAGGCTGCACGTTGACAATATTAACCCTTTACCTAACGAATCGCCCGTATCCTCCCGCGTAATATGCAAATTGAGCTGTTTAAAAAATTTAATTTTTCAAAATATTTCAACAAAACCATATCATGTGACCCCTCATTGGAACGAGCTCATTGAGCTCGTTCCAATGAGGGGTCACATGATATGGTTTTGTTGAAATTTTTGGAAAATTGTTTAAAAATTATATTTAAAATAATAAATTTTGATATTGTCTGCGTTGGGTAAAGGGTTAATTGATCTACCCTCCAAATAATGAATATGAACACTCCCAATTGCTGCCACTGAACTGACATGGAAGATACCACCAGTGCCCAAAGGGTCAAGGGGTCGTTCAACAAAACTTTTGGAAAGTTTTTCATATTTTCATCAGTGCCCAAAATACTGATAAAAGAAAAACAATAACGACTTATTATATATCACAATAATGATTACCGTAAATGAGAGTGGAATAAATTCTCTTTTTCACGAAAAATATTATTTGTTTGAGTTCGATGACAGCCATGCTTTCTATGGTATAAGAAACCAATTGCAAAAATCACGAACAGATCGATAATTCCAATGAATGGATTTCAAATGAAAGAAGACTTTGAACACCAGATGAGTTACAAACGCTCGTTTCGTTCCTGATGTGTTACAAAAGCTCCAAAAAAAATGCACGAAAAAAGCTCCCATTTGAATTCACCATAGGGAAGTCGGTCACATGACGATTTGAAACCAAAAATGCAAATTGTGAACATGGGCAATAGATTGTTTTCAAAGATCTAAGAACTACAGAAAACGACCATAGTCTTCTCAAATCTGAAAGGCGATGGAATCTAAATACATTCACAGGGGAACATTGCACTGATAATGTCATTGTTGCGAAATGAAGTCGAAATTGCACAACTATTGAATTTCCTTATTATTTTTAGAAACTGATCACATCATCTCTGTTTCGTAATATTATAATTTTGTTGTTGTCGATAAGTAAAATATAAAACCGAATAAATAATTAGGTTTGAAAACAAAAATATAAGCACCAGTAGTAATCGTCATACTTGTGTTTGCACGAAAATATC
The DNA here is from genome assembly GCA_031216915.1 of Pictodentalium vernedei. Lineage (NCBI taxonomy): Eukaryota > Metazoa > Mollusca > Scaphopoda > Dentaliida > Dentaliidae > Pictodentalium > Pictodentalium vernedei. The sequence goes on along the minus strand of CM062290.1, from coordinate 64,428,020 downwards.
ACTTGATTGAAGGCCAAACTGTATTTTCTCATGATTACCTTTTGTACTTTCTATGAAAAGCATATGACATAAATTTTAGCTTTACACACCAACCGTGGTGAATATGCCGGCAATAGGATTTCAATAGTTAAAATTTACACGCACAGTGGAACTACATCCAATATGACCTTTGGTGACGTCGGCCTGAATGCGAACTTGTCTAAATTTATCGCACGTCACCTCGCGAAGAGTGAAATGAAAGTGGAAATTATCTTCTGCGTTTTTACATAAGTTCACCGCATAAAACACCACAAAATAACAAACAAGCATTACCTCATGTTAATAAAACGCCCATAACTCGAAATAGCATGTTATTATGTTATTAAAATGAAAAAGGCTCCGTTTCTTTTTCCATTTCGTTCCGGCGATAAAATTGACAGCGGAAGTACCGCCCACCGATGCTCATGTAGACAAAAACAGATTCGCACGTATGTACGTCTGCTGTTCAGTAAAATCGAGAAAAAATAATAGCGTCTCTTAATAATCTGACGGTCATGGTATAAATAAAATACACCCAAAGTAGCTTGGTGTACCAAGTGTTCATCACCCGTGGTGAAGTGGTGTTAACCGCGCGCCAAAGGCTCGCGGTTAGCACCACTTCACAACTCGTGGTGAACATTTGGGACATCAAACTACTATGGGTATATTCTATATTTATCACATAACTTACGGTATTCTATTTCCATGTCTTATCTGCTACCCAACGAGTTCGAATTAAAAGAACAACACTTTTAGCTGCCCATCTGCAGTAAAATTTTGGAACATCGTAAAATTGACTTTCTTACTACACAGTTATATTCAGTGTCAAACTGATCTATACCGATCTTATCGACTTTAGTGTCAATATACTTGTAATATAAAATTGGTGCCACTGAAATCGGATGTCAACATTGTATCCATAACATCAGCATTCCCTCGTGTTTAGAAGCGTTACATTACCGAAATGAGACCCGAACGCGTATGGAATCACAGATAAATGAACTCATTACCCGAAATAATCGTGGCTTTGTTCACGCCTTTCATTAACCACCTATCAAAATGGATTCAATTGACAAATAACCAATTATTGTTGTAAAATCGACCGGTTCTGGTAACAGCGCACTTGTCCCGAAATTTACTACAGGAGGACGATAGTTTCAAGATGAATTGTGCAAAGTAAAATAATTGATGAAAGGTGAGGGACCTTGTACAAACACGAGTGCGCGAAAGCGCACGAGTGTTTTACAATATAGTCCCTCGCCTCGAATGAATTATTTCACGTAACCAGTCCAGTCAAGCGATTACTCTGTTTATTACTTTTTTATTATTAACGATAATTATAATATTTAACGCTTTACATAAAGTAACGGTCAGCGCTATTCTCAAAAATTGTTAAGCATTCAAATGGCAGTTGCTGTAACTAAACACCAGATATAACACACATGCTATCAAGTAAGTACATAAGGACAGTTTTTTTTCTCTGTTTATGAATAAAAACATTTTTTTTTTTTTTGGGGGGGGGGGGGGGGGCGTGTTTTTGGCATGAATATTAAACCATCATCAGCAAAATTATGAGATACAATTAGTACAAAAGGTTCACATTGCACCTTCATCATTTTCCATTGATGAAGTCACTTGTGCCTGTTTGTCTGAACTGTATGCAGTTGACCCCTGCTGCATTTTCTTCATCAAAACAAAAATAAGACAAAATGGCAGCATTTGGAAATCATGGATGCCATGGAAAATGTTTAGTCTTACTGCCCATCCCTGTTATCAATGGCCAAATGATGCCTTCAAGGATTGCCAAACACAACCATCCAGTAATTTTAAAGTATTTTATTGCCAACATTTTGGGCTCTTACTTATACCACAGCCGACTTACAAGAAGTGCTCCCACCCTAATGACAGCAGTTCCATGGCATATTTCGTTTTCCGCATTTTCCATGTTTCTTTCCAAACATTTTTATTATAATATTTACTGGGTTTTTTTCTTTCTGGTCGTTTCTGAACATTGGGAAGACTTTCCTGAAATATACCAAAGTTAGGTTTGGCGACTCATTGAAAGTTGTTATAAATAAACATTGCTCATCAACAAAAAATTGGTTTTTAATTTCTCGACGTCTCACAAATGCAAAAGAGTATATTTTCATATCTGTGGAAAATGAATATGTTGATGATGCGCGCCTTTTTCGCGCAATACAAATGGTATATTTACAATATAATTACATTGTTAATGTAGTTATACGTTTTGGGTCCAAATACTCAATTCCCATTGGTCAGCTGGATGAAAACGTCATGACCAAATGTAATTCATTTTCCAATGAATACATTTGGTCGAACTTTGACACCGCATTTACGGTAGAGCACAGTTGACAGAATGTAATTCGGGCGGTGTTTGGGCGGGTTTATAACTTTTAGCGCCTCTCGAAGTGACCAGTGATTATAGTTTACTGATATGTTAAATAAAATGTTTTGATCATTCCAAGTTTCGTTGCGAAAGACGGCAATTTGACAAATTTGTGTCAATGCCGAAAACCGGCGCTCAACTCAGAGTTGTGCGCTTTGTCTTTTGTGTGAGGGTGGTTTTTCGCCTCGTTCGTTCGTACATGTTTTATTTCGTCTTTCTGCTTTGTTGTTTGGTAAACAGTAGTTTAAACAGTTACGGAATGTAATTATAAGAATTGAATGCAATTTTTATAATCTTTATTTGAGTATGAACGTGTGGGAATGGGTACAAATGGTATGAATACCTTCGGGATTCATACATAATTTATACCCTTTCCCACACGTTCATACTCCAATAAAGATTATTAAAATTGCATTCAATTCTTATTAATACTGTAAAAACACAAATGCCGAGACTGTAAAGTTGATACCTTGAAACTAGTTTTCATGCTATGGCTTTTGATGACATGAACACTGTTACGCTGTGACTACAATCACAGCGTCACAGATTTCACGTCATCAAACGTAATCGATGGCAAGAATAATCGCGTTAATTGACCTGACGTCATCTTTGGGGTAGGGGCGGATTGAATTATGGCGTTTTGCGTTAACATCTCAGCAACCCAGTGCTATAGCAATAAGTAGTTCCATAAGATACTAAAAATTGCCGTTATCCGTCACTAAATTCTGTAGAGAAGCACGCAGAGATTCTCTGAATGTACTTGGGACTACTAACGAAATGAACGGATAGGTTTGTTTAAAAGTGATGACGTCTACGCTTTGTGAAACAGGTTTACACAGACGAGCAATTATAAACTTGAAAGAGAGAGAATGCGAGGTTAAACATAACCCACAAATCATATTAAAGCCAAAACAGTTTTCAGCACGGTTTTCAATATGATTGGTTTTGACAAAACAAATCATGCACACTCTGTTGATCGTGACTTCGTGATGAAAACCTTAGTACGAAAGTTAAAGATATGGTCATGCATACTTTTTCATCTTTTGATGTTAAAAATCGCCTGTTTGTCGTAGCTTTACTCTTTAATAACATGATTTGAAAAATTGGCAAATAAAATATAGAATAAATAGGTACTAGGGCCGGCAATCAGATCTAAACCACCAGTAGGATAAGGGTTTTAACCACTCGGCGTGCCGAGTGGTTAAAACCCCTTATTCTACAAGTGATTACCGGCCCCAGTACCTATTTGTTTTATTTTTACTATGCTCTTAATAAACACTCGACTTGTTCACTTTTAAAATGGAGAGAAAAAAAAAACTACACTTTCTATCGCAAGCACACTGGTTTGTTTTGTTTACATTTGCGCCGGTGGAAGTACCACAGGCTGCACCTGAATGCTTGATTGACAGCTAGATACATCGTCAAACTTGATTGAATTTACCATCTTTTTTCAGTCACATTATTATTAACAATTCTTAAATTTTATTTTAAATATCTAATTGTGGGTATTTAAACTTAATAAGTCATTGCACGTAGTAGATTGTACCGCAAAACATCGTATGTTTGTAAGAAACATCGCGAAGTGTGAACGTATCGGAGTTGGCAAATAATAGAGACATGTCAAAGGTCAAGTTGGATGAACTTCCGACTATTGGTGTATTTTGTTTCCGCAGGAGAAGTAATAGTTTAAACAATATTTATTCAAAAAGAAATATGCTATAATACATACAAGTAACTGTTACTATCACAGTAGCTGTACTGAGGATGTGATACCGAAGTATGCACTATAGCAAGACAAACAGAAGTAAACGACGGTGTAAGTGGAAAGGATTCGGCAGAAAGCTTTGTGCTCATATAGTCCGTCTCCTAGAGTATATCAGACAATTACAAAATATATGGGTGCTTGCAAATACTGAGTGAAATATTGTTTAAACTATTTATCAATGGCAGATAGGGAGTAAGAAATGATAGATATAGAATGATATAAGAAAGAGAAAAGCTGCAGATGAAAACAACTCGAAAGCAGTGATTCTTACCAGCAACAGACCCAATATCGCAACCTGAATGTCTCCACGGATAAGAGCATCATCGTAGACCGACCCAAACCCGCAAGTGGATCGTTCCTACTGCGGATGCAGCTCGCGGGTATCCAATAATAAGCCCGGCAAAGCAGCATTATTGCGGAGAGACAGCCCACGCGCAGACATCGGACAGCCCACGGGAATGTATTGTGGCTTGGAACGCAGTTGTCCAGGATACGAATGGTGGCCGTATAATGGATGCATTTACGCTTAGCATGTTTAACAGTTTAGTAGCTGACCCATATGTTAACAGGTCCCACAATTACGGAATAAAAAAGACCCGAATGAAGTAAGTTAGGTCCCACCGGTGCATTTTATCATAAACTAAAATTCCTTCTTAGGAGAAGCATCACACCGGTAGTCGGGTTAAAAGCTAAAAATTAACATACAGGCTTTTCACAGGTAGTAACATAGGCGAGCATGGTATAAAAACACACCCATCGTGTTTTATATTTCCGAAACAAATGAAAATAGAGATTAAAATTTGAAAAATACACCGCTTCCGGTTTCTCAACATGAAAATACCGAATTCTATAAAAATGCAAAACAGTCAAAATTAGTTCCACTTTCTTTTCGAACAAATAAATAAATAAATAAATAAATAAATATTTAAATAAATAAATAATAAATAAATAAATAAATAAATAAATAAATAAATAAATAAATAAATTTATTGCGCGCCTATACTTTTATTTTCATAAAATACATGCTTTTTCAGTAAAAACCGAAGCGAACAGTCATTTTTTGTATTGTCTTTGAACAATACGGTTCACGTGTGCGTTTAACATATAGACTCTTTGTATGCCATAGAATAATATTTCTTTTTTACGTTTTGGTTATTTTTGGCAATAATTTGTGTTTTTAATAATTCTTTTAGCAAACTGTAGACGTGTAATAAGTACAGAACAGCACACGCGTTCGAACTGTCATTTTGTATCGCACACGATCGATTTTGGTGGAGGGATAATATTGAACTCGACTCGAAGCTTTCGGCTTCTCGTTCAATATTATCCCTACGCCAAAATCGATCTCGTGCGGTAAAAAAATGACAGTTCGAACGTGAATGCCGTTCTGTCTTTTAACAAATAGATAAATAAACAAATAAATAAATAAATAAATAAATAAATAAATAAATAAATAAATAAATAAAAGATCTCGAATTAGTCCTAATTGATATCAATTTTTTAACCCTTTGTAACGAATCGAGCGCATCCGCCCGCGTAATATGCAAATTTGGCAGTTAAAAAATTACATTTTTCAAAATATTTCAACAAAACCATATCATGTGGCCCCTCATTGGAACGAGCTCATTGAGCTCGTTCCAATGAGGGGTCACATGATATGGTTTTGTTGAAATTGTTGAAAAATTTAAAACAACTATATTTAAAATAATAAATTTTGCTATCGTCTGTGTTGGGTAAAGGGTTAACCGGGTTCACTAAAATCGATCAGAGCCGAGGTTTACTGAGTCTCAGACCGATTTTAATTAACGAGGTTCAGAAATTTCATAGTAGATCGTGTCAAATTTGAAATCCGCTAAATCGCATAATGTGTAATTCCAACGTAACAGTCAAAGTCTAAAGCAGTTCACAAAAAATGGGCTGCCGTATTTTATAATTGTTTTCCCAACATCCGTCTTGAAATTGTATGTAGATTATGTCTCTTTATTGGAACGATCTAGTCGAATCAAAACTATGTTTTCAAAACAAAAATTGTTGAAAATTGTTAGTTATTCAGAAAATATTTTGGGAAAATGTCTCTGCTGAAGTTATGTCAGGAAAACAGTTAATACATTATACAAATGGGGATTATATTTCCCTCCCTGTTCCGTCCCTTCCCTCCGCCCAGTCCACCTAGAAAGTTTTCCGTTGCGTGGGCTACCCTGTCCTGAGAAAAAAACATCCCTTTGAAAACATCAAGACATTAAGATAATTTCTGGAACTATACTCGGCGTAATCATAAAATTACGGCTGTGGTGAGTCTTCATTTCTGTTTGTGATGTCATAAAATGTCTATCAAATCAGATAGTGGTTGAGCAACATTTCTAGATTTCATTCAACGAAAAATAATCTTTATGAACTTTTTCAGATTCAATCACCTAGAATATAATTATCAGTTGGTCAGAAAATTCCAGACGAGCGAAGACCTATTTAAAAGCTAAACTGGTTCCAGACCATAACAGCACCGAATTTCGAACAGAATTAGACAGGTGGCCTGAGAGCTTAGATGATACCATAAAGAACCTGGTTCTTAAAGTTTAAACTCTGTGGATATTATTCGCACTTTCTGCGCACATTTATTATTCAAAGTGAGTCTAACTACTTTCTACCTCAAGGTATTTAACACTTTACCCAACGCAGACGATATCAAAATTTATTGTTTTAAATATAATTTTTTTAATTTTTAAAAAAAACTTCAACAAAACCATATCATGTTACCCATCATTGGAACGAACTCGATGAGCTCGTTCCAAAGAGGGGTCACATGATATGGTTTTGTTGATTTTTTTTTAAAATAGTATTTTTTCGGCTGCTGAATTTGCATATTACGCGGGCGGATGTGGCAGATTCGTTGGGTAAAAGATTAAGCAGAAGTTGTCCAAAAGAAATGTGGAGTTCTATTATTAGCAGATCGGTTTCGATCGCTTAGATCTCGTCGGTTGTTTTTATGGTAAATAGCTTGCCTTTTATAGTTTCTGTCAGGAATTGGGAGGGCTGCTTTGGAATGAAAGCACTAGTGTCACGCGTGTTGTGCGTTTGGTAGTTTTGCCGTGCGACAGAGGTTACAAATTTATATGAGTATCGGAGTGTTAGAAAATTTACTTCGACGTGTGAGGAAGTTTGGACCCAACACAGCTGCTTATTGTTTTAGGATGCTGAACATATAGAGTTTGCCCTATGATATGAGTGTGAAACATTTAATTTAATTGATGCTGGCTGGACAGTGAAGTAAATGCTATTGCATGAAATATGTTGGGCATTAACTAGAAAATGTGCGCATGAGAAAGAAAGTTAACGGAGTCATAGAACGCTGAACGCAAATGAGAGCAGATTTTGGTGTGCGAGAGGCCGTCGGAAATAAAGTAGTGAAGGTGTTAACCCTTTACCCAACGTAAAGATCAAAACCGGCCAGCGCTATTCTCAAAAATCGCCAATTAATTTTCATTATTTTTTTTCATTTTTTGTCTCAAAAACATACGTTATGACCCCTCTTGGAACGAGCTCGTCGAGCTCGTTCCAACGAGGGGTCATAACCTATGTTTTTGAGACAAAAAATGAAACAAATTAGTTATTCAAGAATTATTTTTGCAAGTGTCGTCTGCTTTTCGGGTTAGATAAAGGGTTAATAGAAGAGTTGCTAGCTACTGCGGGTGCGTGCACGTAAAGAAATTCAGAGTGTGAAACGGAGTGGAGTGAATGGGAGAAAACCTGTTAAAAGCAGGAGTTACTCAGCAACAGTCAGACGTTTCTTTGCTAGGAATTATTGTTAACCTTCTGGAAGGGGCAAGGTTCTAACAATCCAAACAAGTCATCAAAGCATTTAGACACGCCCCATGCGGCTGGGTCAGAGGGACCACAGTTAGCAAAAACAGCAGTAACATTGATTCAATGCAAGTCGAACATTCGAGCAGCTCGACGGGGAAGCCAAGTTGGAAGGACCAGCTTGTTTAGTATCGGTCGGACAAAACACATCCATCGGGACAGTGTTGTGTAACAAGGAGAAAGAAACGAAAGTCGAACGACTAGGAACAAATTCATTAGTAATAACCCATGAACTCCAGAACTCAGTGTGAGAAATACACGAAGGCCAGGGGTGAGTCAACTGTGAGCGCACTCACAACAGTGACTTAATTTATTTTGTCTCTATGGATTTGCATTACTAACGTTTATAGGGGAGTGCCTATACGCTCTCTCTTATGCATGATAACAAGGCAAAGACCTGTGAACAAAGTCTGGTAACCAAGAGAAACGTTGCAATCTACAAGTTAACAGACCGCACGAAAATTCTTAAAGCTATTCCTGATATCCCTGCTTAAAGCTGATATAGGATGCCACCATGTGGTACTCTACTGGAAAGGGCTCTGAGCATTTATACCAGATGTATGTTACATAACAATATTATACCTCACGTGATTTCCTTGTATTCTGATTGGCTGAAAGGTGATACCCTATATCGTGTAGTTGTCCAGCACAGAGCTGAAGGGTCACTACATGCGGGCACTATATGTTCTCTATTTTTAGCACGGGCAGTATATGAATTTTATGGTTATAAAAACGTACAAAGCAACGATTTATCCAAAATGGTGGCAGAAAATCCCGGCCACCAGTTAGACAATTCGATTTACATAAAAAATATACACTTCGTTTTTTTAGTGTCGCAAGATTAGCCGCAAAGTTTTCCGAGGCGAAACGCTCCGATAAATAGAGATTAGTACCATTATGTAGATGTACAAAATATGTATCCGAATCGAGCTCCGGGTTCTAAGGGCAGATCACGACGAGTCGAAGACGAGTCGTGATCTACCCCTAGAAGCCAGATTGAGACATTGGTGGAGGCGAGGATTGGTATCATTGTGTCGAACAATTATCAATATCCACACATTATTCTCATTTCTCCTTTATTATTTAAAATAAAAACAGCATCAGATGTTTACAATTTGGATTGTAGATTATTTAGTTAATATGCATTTTCGGGCTGTTCGATATAATATATGGACTAGTGCATGGTTTGTCGTTGACCACGCCCATATAGTGCCCAATGAGGTGGTGTAGTTCCCTCTGCTTAGCGTCTGGGACTACACCACCTCACTGGGGACTATATGGGCGTAGTCAACTACACGCCATGCACTATTCCTTAAGTAGTTATTCAGGAAAGAAAAGGCAGGCAGAGTCTTGTTCCCAGTGCAGAATATTCAACAGCTCACAGAGGGCTTACAGTTATAATATCTGGATTAGCGCACGGATCATGCATAAACACTTTAGGATTAAAATCGTCGGTACATACACTCAACTCTGGATACCGTTTTTTGGATACGACACTTCCCAGTTGTAAACTACAGTGGAGTTAGAGAGGATTACTAACCAATAAAAATAAAATTCATAAAGTGACGCATTCACCGAATCTCTAACTCTAAAATCCCACAAAAAAAGATAAAAGTCACAAGCAAAGTTTCACCCATGGGTTTTCGTGGAAATCTCGATTGGAACTTTAAGATCATAACGGTTTCGTATGGAATAGCAGTGGCTTATTGGCTAGAGCATTGGACATTAAACAGAAGGGTGGACGGTTAGATATCGACGGTCGTTTTATCCTTGGGCTATACACTTAATCTCGATTGCCCAAGCAAGGGCACGCGAAGGGGTATGGCGTCAATGTGTACTAAGGCCGACTGCGCGTCGAATGCACACTTACTTTCAACAGGTGCCTACTTTGTTTGGGTCGGATTAGTAAGTTAGTGTCCGGCAGTTGTTCGCTGCTGTTCAGAGGTTCTCTTCGGGTACTTAGGCTTCGTCCACTGGTAAAGCATGTGGTTGTTGAAAGTGTTATTAAACGCCAATAAATAAATAAAAAATTCAGCTTCACTTTGGCAATTCTTTACAGTTCAAAACTACTAACAAGGAACCAGGAACTGTGTGTTGCGCCCACTTATGATAATCGTCATATTTCAATTCCATTGGGTTCATTCGAGAGGAGGCAACAATTTAGATAAGTAACGAAATAATTTGTCTTAATGTCAAAGGGAAACCATTGATCAATCAAAGTTCCGGACAAGATATAATTCAGTTATATTCACATTAATCTTTTTTGTCTTGAACTGACTGCCGATTGTAAACTCTGGCCAGGAGAATCTCAAATTTCGTTTCGAAACGAATATCGAATGAAATAAGGCTGAAAATATCAAATCGAATCAAATCTTGTATCAAATCCCACGGCTTTTCAAGCTGCTGTGCATATTGCATACTCTTATAGTCGCGGAATATGGAGAATGTTGTCAATCTCTTTTCGAGTATTATATTCTGCGGCGACTGGTCTGTTGAGGCAAGTCAGACAAAAGAACGGGATATCCAAGAAACGGATTTAACCCTTTGCCCAACGCAGACGATTTTCAAAATTTATTATTTAAAATATGATTTTTTTTCCGTTCCAACCAGGTAACATCATTGTGGCCTTGTGCAAGTCACTTCATGGCTTTGCCTTGTTACAATTTATGGGGCACTCTCCCATAAACTGTAACAAGGCAAAGACATGTGAACACATTTTGATGACCAAAAATAACTTAGCATTCTACCAGTTAAATTCGCTGATCTGACGAGAACCGGTTACCGCAACAGAACGGCGCCCTCGCTTCACTGACTCAATGCTAAATGAGTTCTGAATGCTAGTTGGAACCCTGTTTGTCTCCGGGCAGGAAAGCGTATTAACCCTTTCAACTCGAAAGCTCACATTCCGGTCCAGGATCGTGATATGACCTGCACTTGTAAAGTAGAAAGTCACTCAGTGAATTTGTGTGGTGGACTAATCAAGATTTTCAACGTGCAGCCTTGTGGCCTCATGTAGAACATATTGACTGACCTTCCCCCAAGTAACGAATATAGTGTGCTCAACAGTGGCTCAGTGGCTACAGTACCAGACTTCAAACAGAAAGGTTCATGGTTCAATTACCACCAGGGGCAACCGCGTTGTGTCCTTGGGCAAGGCACTTACTCCCGATTGTCCACGTGGGGTCACGGTAGCACTATGTACTAAGGCGTACTGCACGTCGATGGTACACTTGTCTTCAACCAATGCTAACCCTGTTTGTACGGAGTTAGTACGTTGGGGAGTCTGGCAGTCGCTTGCCGTTGTTCGGAGCTTGTGTCCGGGTACACCGGCTTCCTCAAACTGTAAAACTGTCCGACACAAGGTGACCACGGCTGTCGAAAGTGTCATTAACCCTTTACCTAACCTGAAAAGCAGACGACACTTGCAAAAAAAATTCTTGAATAACTTATTTTTTTCATTTTTTGTCTCAAAAACATAGGTTATGACCCCTAATTGGAAAGAGCTCGAGGAGCTCGTTCCAATAAGGGGTCATAACCTATGTTTTTGAGACAAAAAATGAAAAAAATAATGAAAATTAATTGGCGATTTTTGAGAACAGCGCTGGCCGGTTTTGACGTTACGTTGGGTAAAGGGTTAAATCCCAATAAATAAATAAATAAACTTTCAGATACATAAATACTTTCATGAACTGAAAACCGAGTGTGAGATGAAGCTGACAAGTACTTCGTTCATCTTAGGGTTCTCTCTCAACTTCCAATATGGATATGATAGTTAAACATACGTGGGGGGGTCTCATTCGTACCAGTATAATAAGACATTTACGTAACAAAAATTTCCCGAGATGCTGTTCAGTTTCGCTTAATTGCGCACATCATTTCGTCCAAGCAAGTGGAATGAAGCTTTTATATGACTGTTTGAGGGATCCTCAAATCTCATTATATGTTATGATAAGCATAACGTATCCGGAAAAAGATATATTATCACGTCCACACGGTCGGTATTTATACCCTTTGTGTGCGTTGCGAACATTATTGTACTAGAGACAGGCAATAATCCTTAAACCTTTTGAATAAAGAGCCACCAGGACATACCAGACACAAGTTTCCACCTGCCATGGGACAATCCAAGCTCTCAAACCACCAGTCTTTATGTACGTAACTCGACGCTATCATGGGCTGAGACCAGTCAAGACCTGAAATAGTCCTTCGTTTATGTTTCGAATCAATCTACTGGACTATTTCAGTTGGTTGAAAAAGCAAACCTCTGGTTCGCTTTTTCGACCAACGGGAATCTGCCATCCGACTGATACACAGAACAACACGCTAGTGCGAATGGGTTAATCAATATGGCACGAGTGCCAGTGCGGAAGGAGAAGACGAGAGGCCGCAGCCCTCGAATTTTATCCTTCCGCGGTGGCACAAGTGCCATATCGATTAACCTATGCACACGCGAGTGTCGCTCTGTGTTTATTACACGTCTTTGGGACTCTAAAAAACAACTATTAGAAGGGCACTCAGCAATTCATTTAACAATTATCAACAAAAAAGAACACATTTTATCGCCAACCAAATTTGCGAGGGGAATCTCCGTTATTATTTCGTCCCTGGGTTGCAGTGTGTTCTTTGTGCCGACTTGCGCATAGAAAACATTAGAGCTTATGGGACGATTTTTAGCTATCGCTGGAGATTCAAATTGTAATTGCGGTGCACGATTTGCAGAAAATTCCTGTAAAATTTCGCGTCTACTTAAAAATGGTCCGTCAACGATTTATGTTCGGCACATTTGTGCGGAATGGCTTTTTATTTTCCGCATCGTTTAGTGTTGCTGTAGATGTGGAGTTCATAGAACAGGCGTGTAATCAAATATTAAAACGTCGATAAAGCTTAATATCCTGTGATTTCTGTTTCTCAATCCAGACTTGATTTGACCTAATCTTTGTTAACCCTTTACCTAACATGAAAACACTTGCAAACAAAATTCTTGAACAACTAACTTTTTTCATTTTTTGTCTCAAATACATAGGTTGTGACCCCTCGTTGGAACAAGCTCTTTCCAACAAGGGGTCATAACCTATGTTTTTGAGACAAAAAATGAAAAGATAATGAAAATTAATTGGAGATTTTTGAGAATAGCGCTGGCCGGTTTTGGCCGTTACGTTGGGTAAAGGGTTAACATTTGCCAATATGAATAAAAACTCACCACAACTGTAGTTTTGTGATTATGCAGCGTAGTTCCACTAATAGTATTAATACTTTTTTTTAGTTTTCAAGGTGATATCACATTATATCAACGGCTGTCTGCGCGCAAACACCAGAAAACATGGGTGAACAAAAGAGCCAATAACAGCGTCCGATTCCTAACAGAATTAGACTGGTTGCCTTAGAGCTTGTGGTGGTGAAAACGTTATGGGCCAGATCAAACACCTTTTTCTCATGCATCGTACCTTTACACTATGCCGAGGAAACCCGCGAAATCTGCGGCTTGGTCTATTTCCCCACCCGAAACATGGAATATTTGATCATCGCAGTAACATTACTAAAAGGTTTCTTCCTCGTTAAAAAATCAGCATTGTTTGTTCGGTTGGTACAAGCAAACTACAGTTAAAACTAGAAGTCTTGTCATGAAATGCGCACAAATAGCACGCCGATCTGCGCGTTACTCTACACGTTATGACCACAGTGAGGCTATCAAATTCTGTACATATGGCTTGTGCACAAGCAATGGTTCAGCCAATGGACCTCCGGGTAACCCGGAGGTCCATTGGCAGAAACATTGCCTGTGTTTGCTACGAGTAACCAGGAGAACCTGCCATGCGTTGGATGCCATTCGATATGGCAATTCCTACGCGCAATTAATCCTAGAAAAGCGCACGGATCGTGACAGGACTTCTAGTTTTAACTGTAATTCTTGATTGCCTGTGTATGGTAGTACGGGTATTATCCAGATCATAAAACTACTCGAACGACAATGCCATACAGAAAACTGAGAATCATAATAGCACTATTAATTTTCTAGATCAAAGAAAACATGTACGAGCCTATACAACTAAATTAATTGATAATGCTTTCAAGAATAGTCTGAGGCGAGTGCATGTCACCCCCTTTAGTAATTCTTATCCAACATTGAGGGTTATTGCAATAAATATAATTTGAGAAAAGTTACAAAATAGAAATATTTTGGGCATATAGGTCGGGTTGTAATGGTTTTATACATCTTTATGGACTCGACTCTGGTACTCCAATTTAATCTTCTGAGTAGTGCCGCCAGTGACGTAGCTACCGGAGGGGGTGTACCCCCCCCCCCCTCCACTCCATTATCGTGAATATTTAAAAAAATGGGAATTTCGATGGGGGTGTGAATGGTCAGTGGTTTCGGGATTGGACTTCCAGGGGTAACTGCGTTGTGTCCTAGGGCAAGGCACTTCACCTCGGGATACGGTGGCGCTGTGTACTAAGGCGTGCTTGTCTTCAACCTATACTGACCCTGGTTGTGTGAGTTGCACAGTCTGACAGTTGCTCGCCGGTGCTCGGTTGTTCTCTATGGCTTCCTGCCCAACACGAGGTGGCCCTGGTGATCGAAAATGTCGTTACACCTTAATAAATAAATAAATAAATAAATAAATAAATAAATAAATAAATAAATAAATAAATAAATAAATTTATTGCACGCCTGTGCTTTTATTTTCATAAAATACACACTTTTTCTGCAAAAACCGAAGGGAACAATAATTTTTTTTGTATTGTCCTTGAACAATACGGATCACGTGTGCGGAATATTTAACATATTTACTTTTTAACTGCCATAGAATAATATTTCTTTTTTACGTTTTGGTTATTTTTGGCAATAATTTGCGTTTATAATATTTTTTTAGTAAACTGTCGGCATGCAATAAATACAGAACAGGACAAGCGTTTGAACTGTCATTTTTCACTGCACGAGATCAATTTCGGTGGAGGGATAATATCGCACAAGAAGCCGAAGGCTTCGATTTCAATATTATCCATCCGCCAAAATTTGTTGTTGTTTTTTAGATTTTTTTAGTCAGACACAGTTGTGAAAAACATATATATAATACAATTAGACATTGTTAGGCATAGGTTTCTACATAAAGTTATACACGTGTGACTTCATGCAATCGAGGTTATGTAGCTAATAAACAGTGAGTATGAGTATAAAATTAACAAAGTATGACTTAACCCTTCACCCAACGTAACGGCCAAAACCGGCCAGCGCTATCCTCAAAAATCGCCAATTAATTTTCAATATATTTTCATTTTTTTGTCTCAAAAACATAAGTTATGACCCCTCGTTGGAACGAGCTCGTCTAGCTCGTTCCAACGAGGGGTCATAACCTATGTTTTTGAGACAAAATATTGAAAAAAATTAGTTATTCAAGAATTTTTTTTGCTAGCGTCGTCTACTTTTCATGTTAGGTAAAGGGTTAAATCCTATCAAGATATTAGATAAAAGAGTGTTGCAGAAGCAGGTTTGAAAGCTCAAGGGGTAACGGTAAAGGACAAAACCACCGCGCCTCCCAGAAGTTTAAAGCGCTTGAGCTAGTCACAATCGAACTGGAACCGAACTGGGCTCCGCCAAAATTGATTAATCACTTTTTAGTAAACCCCAGACGTGCAATAAATACAGAACAGCTTCTCGTTCAATATTATCTCTCCATCCAAATCGATCTAGTGCGATAAAAAATGACCATCTTTTTTGTGTTTATTTGATCCAAACTTCGCTCAGTTCTCTTAACAAAGTTTGAAGGTATGACCAGGAGCCAATACTATAAAACTTATACAATTGAATTTTCTAGAATTGTATTTCTACCTATGAATATAACTGACCAAAATGAATCATTAGAATTTTAAAAGGTATGGTAATTTTCCGACTGGCAAATTGACACATCTTTGAACATGCAAGTGGTTCATTTCAATCCATTTAAAGACCGAACTAGAAAATACAATTCTAGAAAATACAATTGTAAAAGTTTCATAGTATTGGCCCCAGTGTGGAGAAAGTTATAGTTATTTAAGAACTTTTTTTAAAAAATGTCAACCCCTCGTAGTGTTACATAAAGGTTTAATAGAAATTTCTAGTCAAAGAACAAAGCAGCTTTTATATATGGTTATAGTTAAGAAATATTTATAAAAATTTGAACGGGCGACTAATTTATTTATTAAATTATTTACTGGTTTTTTTTTAATTCACATAAGAATAAGCTACAGATTAAATAATATAAAAGGCGAAAGACTATAATTATGAATACCTGGTGTCAACAATATAAACATTTTAGAATTGTATTTTCTAGAATTGATTTTTTTATTTATTAGTATAACTGACTAAAATGAATCATTAGCATTTTAAAAAATGTGGCAATTTGCCAACTGGCAAATTGCCAGATCTTTTAAAATACTAATGGTTTATTTTATCCCGTTTAAAGAAATAACTAGAAAATTCAATTCCAGAAAATTCAATTCTAAAAGTTTCCTAGTATTGGCCCCGGTGTGGCGAAACGACAAACCAAGATTGTTAGTGGTCACGTCGGCCGTGGTCATAAAATAGATAATCGCAAACCTACCTGAAGTCACAAATACGTGTGGAGTCAACAAGTGCGAGGTACGTTCCTGACAGTAGCTAATACTTGTGACCATGATATATCGTGGCAGAGTCCATTTTCATTTGAATACGATGCGAAAGAACATTCCCGACTGTAGGTGCTCTCGTTTTTAATGAGAAGTGCGGATATCATTAAAATTGATTAGTACATAATTAGAAGAAATGTGGAGGACAAGAGAAGTAACCGGATAAACAAATGACAGTGTAGCGACATATTCCCTAGAGATTATGCCATGCCATCATTGACCATTCTGTAAGCTTATATCCTGGTTACCTGTTCACCTGCTACACATGTCCCTATAATTAGATGAGTATAAAAGGGTACTGAATTAGCGAGCGCTCATCACCTTTTGATATTACCTTCATTACATAAATTGCTTCAGTGTGTACAAACAGTAATTCCGCATCAGTTGTATGCAGGATTTATCACAAATTTAATGGTTGTGAAAGTGAAAGGAAACGAGTAACTGAAGCTGATATATTGAGGATATCTAATGTTGTGTAGTGGTCATAATTTTGTTTCATGCACCGGGGCTGCGGAGCCAGAGGGCTAACGGCTGCGGGGGACTTCACACTCCCCTCACTGTTTTGGCCATAATTAGCCTGTTATTCCATTTACCACCATCACACTTCACTCTTAACCCGCTGAGTGTTCTCAAGATATTTTTTCTTCAAATCTAGTCATGGCTGCTGTAAAGCAGCCATGACTAGAGTTGATGAAAAATTAATCTAAACGTAACAAGAAATCATTGGTGAAAATCCATTCAATTTACAGGGGAAAATATGCCCGAATTATACTTATATCAGTGACAAGAGAAACCCCGTGCTGGGCAGAAATATCCGCCAGCAGCGTGCAAAGAGTTAAACCAAACAATCAACTTTGAGTGGCCGATTAACCGAGTCAGGGCCGGCGGCTGAGTTGTCAGTACCTCAAACTTAGCGTGTTAGAATACACGATGTAGGACCAGGAGCCAATTCTATAAAACGTTTAAAATTGTATTTTCTAGAATTTTATTTTCTACCTATTAATATAATAGAATAATGTGAACTATTGACATTTTAAAAGAGATGACAATTTGGCAGCTGGCAACTTGCCACATCTTGGAAAGTGCTAATGGTTCATTTCAACTCATTAAAGTCATAACTAGAAAATACAATTCTATAAAATACAATTGTAAAAGTATTAGAGTATTGCCCCAGTATGCAATGCAGAACATCTAAGGGAGTTGGTGTACAGCCAAATCGGTACGTGTAGTCCAATACTCTCCTAAAATTACACATATATTGCTTCCTCGGTCACATTTTCTTTAAAAAAATAACTTTCTAAGAGAGTTCAAGGAAGCTTCGCTTACATTTCAGACACTCCACTTTCAAAGTCGCACCGCGTGATTGAAAGTGGAAAACTATTGTATTTTATTACCATTAAATCTAGCAAAATTTCTAGCATCTCAACGAAAGTTGTCTAGTACTTACTCTTTTGAATAAAATTTGAAGATGGCGACTTGCTTTTCGTCACTCAAATATTTACGAAAGACTTATTTTTCTGGGTTGTTATTTTAGTTGGTACCAATTTTTTAATACGCGCCTGTTTTATATAATCCCCATCTACAGCAACACGAAACCGTGCGGAAAATGAAAAATCTGACCGCACATATGTGCGGAACGGAAATCAATGACGGACTACTTTTAAATAGAAGAGAAATTTCACTAAATGTTTTTTTTACAAATCGCGCAACGTAATTACAATTTGAATCGCTAGCGATAGCCGAAAATCGTTCCCCGAGTTTCAATGTGTTCTATGTGCCAATAATAATAATGAAATTTATAGCTTCGGTTCCACGATGTGCTCGCGGACTTTACAATCGAGTACACGCGTGGTGTATAAACATTTGATTAAACTCTGAGGCTGAAGCTGGGTTTTTTCAAACAGAAAAAATAACAACTATCAACTGTGAATCAACCAAAGATAAGCTCAGTGTTATATACTTGTTTGAAGGGATATGTCTTCAGAGCAGATTTAAACTGGTTGAGAGATTGTGGCGTCTTCATATAAGTGGGAAGCGAATTCCAGAGCTTCGGACCGGTGTGACAGGAATGATAGTCCGTAGGAACCTCAGTCCCCCTGGACTATTATTCCGCGGAATTATAGTCCTAGGTCTAACATTTCTAGGAATAGTAGTCCGGCGGACTACTATTCCTAGAAATGTTAGACCTAGGACTATAATTCCGCGGAATAATAGTCCAGAGGGACTAATTTTCCTACGGACTATCATTCCTGTCACACCGGCAACAGACAAAACATGACCACCGCATGATAGAAGGTTGCAAGATGTGTAAACTAAGTCATTGGAGAAACTGGACTTTAGAGTTCTGATAGGTTTGTGGAGAACAAGAAGATCAGTAAAGTATGAAGGACTAAGATTGTTGAGACATTTATATATGATTAAAGGGAATTTAAAGTCAATCCCTTTCAGAACTGGGAGCCAGTGTAGATCTGCCAGTACCGGAGATATGTGGTCATATTACCTGGTCGTGGTCAGAACTCTGGCTGCACAATTTTGAACAGCCTGTAACTTAACCAAAAGAGATTTGTTGCAGCCAAAAAGCAGTGAATTACAGTAGTCAAGAATACTCGAGAGACGAATGCATGGATGAGCATTGAACACACTGGAACTCAGGGGACGAAATGGTAACACGGGTTCCCCTCGGAAACTTGGTTAGCGATAAAATGAGTTCTTTTTGTTGATAGTTGTCAAATGAATTGCTGAGTGTCCTTCTGATAATCATTTTTCTATAACATGGAGGCGTGTGATAAACATAGAACGACACGCGTGTGTGAATGGGTTAGTCGATATGGCACCTGTGCCATCGCAGAAGGATAAAACTCGTTCTATCCTTCCGCGCTGGCACTCGTACCGTATCGATTAACCCATTCACACGCGGATGTCGTTCTGTGTATGGTCTGTAGGGGTAGGAAATCTATTCATGGGTGTTTATTTAATTGTGTACATTTCAAAACACAACTCTACTTTTTGGCGTAATCGCATTCTGGGTACAATTTGTAACTCCTATTATCTTCTCGTCGCATCTCTTTATGCACTCGGCATAAAGCGTTCAGGCCACCATTCTAATTCAGTGAGGAGTTTGATACTGTTATGAAGTGTAACCAGACTCGACATAACCCTTTTCCTGCTATAGGTCCGCACTGCGTACTTTGGTGCCCAGTACTATAAGTCCATACTGAGTACGAAAAACGAAGCTGGTCGGTAAATTAAAGCTGAACCTCGCCAGGGACTCGCCAGAGACACAATTTAACGGACCCGTTTCGTAAATTTCACTACAAACTGAGAACAGGAGTCAATAATATAAAACTTTTACAGTTGTATTTTCTAGAATTGTACTTTCTATCTATCAATATAACGGACGAAAATGAATCATTAGCATTTTAAAAGATATGGCAATTTGCCAACTGGCAAATTGCCCCATCTTTGAAAATGCTAATGACACATTTCAACCCATTTAAATTCATAACTAGAAAATACAATTCTGGAAAATACAATTGCAAAAGTTTTAATGTATTGGCCCCTGATTGGAGGTGATCTGTATATTCAGTATTTTAAAGCTTATAGTTTAAATACATAAGAAATGAAATCATTTATCTGTCATCTTATCGGAGTGTGAATATTGGATGGACTTGCAAAGTTACATGGATTACACCTCATACAGAACTTATCACGCCCTTCCCACACTCATCCCACATTCATACTCTGATTTTGTATATCTTTAATTGGGTTTGGGATCAAATGATCAATAGAATCTCCAACTTAATCACCAAGGCATGTCTTTGACGCTGACCATGTAGTTGGAATATTAATCAGTCAGGATTATATATAAAGAAAACAAGATTTGTTAAAAATTTATTAGTGAATAAATTGCAGATGGGCAATATACCGAAAAACCTAACTATTCCGATATCATGGGCATACCGAAAAACCGAACCGAACCAATCATTGAATACCGAAACTGTCTGAATATACCCATTTTCCTAACTTCTCTATTTATAAGACACTGTTGGGGCTTGAAAGCAGTTGAAGGGTTCATCTTCATGAAAGAAGTGACTGATTTACTTTCCAGAGTTGTAAATCCTAAGGAGCCTGGGTAATTGTCCTGATTTCTCACTAGACTACAACCTGTACATATCCAGCTGCTTAGCAGTGATTTATAGTCAAGTCTTGGCTAGAGGTTCTCTCAGATCACCACAGTTAAGCAACGTCGAGTCCGGTTAGTCCTTGGATGGGTGACCATCTGAGCGATCGATTCGGACTCCCGCGTTGTGTCCTTGGACAAGGCACTTAACACCGAATGTCCACATGGGGCACGATGAAGCCGTGTACTAAGGCGTAGTGCACTTCGATGGTGCGCATGTCTTCAACCAATCTAATCCTGCCTGTGCTGCAGTGCGGAGTTACGATGTTGGGGAGCTGGCAGCTGCTCGTCGTTGCTCGGTGGTTCTCTCCGGGTGCTTCCCCCACCCGTAAAACTGTCACCGACACGATATGACCTTGGCTGTTAAAGTGCCGTTAAACCCTAATAAATAAATAAATAAATAAATAAATAAATAAATAAAAATAAATAAATAAATAGTCTTGGCTAGAAATCACAGCCCAGGTGTTTTGTCTATTGTCAGCAGGACCTCTTAAGGAGGTGACTGCTTTACTGCGATTGGATACGCCTTAAATAGGGCTTTTAAAGGTTAAGATGTGTTTCGAACAAGTCACAAACTTACTGATTTGTTTTGGTAACAGAATGCCACTGTTGAGCTCATTAGCAGTGGCATTTCTGGCGGTGTGGTAGAATGATACAAGAACAACTTATTCTGCATTTTTATGATATGAATTCCCTTTTGGTACTATCTACAAATCTCAGTCAAGACAGACACCAAATACCGAAACCAATACTGAACTCAATATGCTAATACTCTCTGGGATAAATAAAATGTTCGTGTAGTAACCGTGACTTAGCATCCGATTTTATTGACACGTACCGTAGCGGTACTCCAATTTAGTCATGCTGAACCCCCAACATCCCTAATCGGTGCTTCAGACCTTCACATGTATGACCGACTGCGGTTGTGATATGAGTCCATAGGCCAATGCTATAAAACTTTTACAATTGTATTTTCTAGAATTATTTTCCTACCTATTAATACTAAAATTAATAACTAAAATGAATCATTAGCATTTTCCAATATCCGGCAAATTGCCAGATCTTTGAAAATGCTAATGGTTCATTTTAACCTATTTCCAGTCGCAACTAGAAAATACAATTCTAAAAAATACAATTGTAAAAGTTTTATAGTATTGGCCCCATGCGTCAAATATAGTCTCTCGAGAAAACACGCGATAACTAACAATAAATAATTGATATCTTAGACTGAAGTCATGATGAACATGTCCCGGCCTTAAAAAATTATTGAGAGGTGGGTCACCAAAAAATCCCATTGGAACTGCCCCCGAATTCAGCCATATATAAACCATTGGAGACCAATTGCAATAAATATTCGCACTAAAAGCAATTTTCAGGACAAACACAGAACGACCCACGCGTGTGAATGGGTTATTCGATATGGCACTTGTGCCATCGCTGAAGGATAAAACTCGAGGCCACGTCGTTCTATGTTTATTACAGGCCTTCACTTCCATAAAAAACAATTATTAGAAGGACACTCAGCAATTCATTTGACAACTATCAACACAAAGAACACATTTTATCGCCAACCAAATTTGCGAGGGGAACCCGTGTTACTATTTCGCCCCCTGAGTTCCAATGTGTTCTTTGTGCCTACTGACACATAGAACACATTGAAACTCAGGGAACGATTTTCTGCTATCGCAAGCGATGCAAACTGTAATTGCGTTGCACTATTTGTAGAAATTCCAGTGAAATTTAGCTTCTATTTAAAAATAGCCTGTCAACGACTTCCGTTCCGCGCATATGTGTGGAACAGATTTTCATTTTCCGCATGGTTTACTGTTGCTGTAAATGGGGATTTCATAGAACAGGCGTGTTATAAAAACAATAGTCGTAGCATCGTTCTGCCAAATCGATGTGAAATGCAAAATTTCACGCAATCGTCAACTGGGATAGTAATAAACATCTGGACGTCGTTTCCAAAGGAGATGCATAATGTGTTCAGAAACATGCCACTGCCCGAGTATTATTAAGATTAATAGTAGAATTTAAATGTCATTAGCGTCATCTGTCGGAGTAATATCAAAAGAAATCAATTGGAAATAATTTACATAATCAAACTAATGTTATTTGCATGCGCAGAAGTTCCCAAATGCAAACAAAAAAGTCTGAAGCAAATCCAATCTCGGTGTGAAAAAAATGATTCTATTCCTTAAATTTGACATTCGCTATTTAGGACAAACCACCTGAGATTTCACGTTACACGCAAATGGTCTTAGAAATGAATGTTATGGCATTTAGTTGATAAGTGGCATAATTCACACCCTCTATTCGTGTGTTTATTTATCGTTTTTATGTGTTCTAGTTTTGCTTCTTAAGCGTCCATGTCAAAGAAATGCGATCCCAATGGAAGCCCCTACCAATGCAAAAAATAGGATCGAAGCTGTCGCTAAACGAGCCATTGCTTTCGGGCCGGACACCTGAACTATATAGATTAGAATTTCGACAAAAAAAACCCGAAGTTAATAAATAGGTAAAATAAAATTAATATGATATTGCTATAGTTCACACCACTTCGCATTTCTTCTTCATGTATTACATGTAATGCGTCGGTGAAGTCGCCATGGGACTAACTCCGCGCAAATACAAGACAAACACGCTCATTTCCCTGTATATATTGACTTATAAAAGTCGATACCATTCAGAATATCAGTGGGGAAAGCGTTTTTGGTATCGAGGCGGAT
The DNA here is from genome assembly GCA_031216915.1 of Pictodentalium vernedei. Lineage (NCBI taxonomy): Eukaryota > Metazoa > Mollusca > Scaphopoda > Dentaliida > Dentaliidae > Pictodentalium > Pictodentalium vernedei. The sequence goes on along the minus strand of CM062290.1, from coordinate 64,404,420 downwards.
TATTAAATTTGTATTTCAATTATTTGTATTTTTCATGATGTCTGTTGAAAAACATAACAGATAGTTCTTAATTAATTACCCAGTTAGCAATAGCAGAACTTTGTGTCAGGTTACAACTGTTACTGGTTATTACAATACTTAACACTATTTTGATAATACAATTTTCAAAAACCATACGCTACCTGTGTTGTAATATACTATCATGCAACATTATTGGACTACTGGAAGCGTGTACTGTAAAGTTCTAGTAATATGTGAAAAATATTATGTGAGGTCCTGTTTGGAAAGGCCTAAAAAGTTGAAAATCTGTTTCTCAAGCCCTCCCGCATGGAGCTTTTTGGCAGGCGCATTCTCTATGAATGCAAACTTAAAAAAAATAAAATTAAATGTTTTTTGTCTGGTCTTTTACCCAAGTTAATAAAACTTAAAAGTTCGTCTCTTGATTGCCACAAGGCTTTGCAGTCGGCATTGCAAAGCCTTCTTGCACTCAAGGGACGAAAACACCACCAATCATGGCATTCTGTAGATTAATGCAGAAACTATGTAGAAAATAATAGTTATTGAAGAATTCTTTTTGCAAGTATCGTCTGCTTTTCATGTTAGGAACAGGGTTAAAAAAAACAATAAAAAAAAAAACAAGAAAGTCCCCGTTATACCCACGGCAAAGCGTCGTCGTTTGCGCGCATGGATACATGACACAATTGTTGATTGCATCATTCATTCGTGACGTTATCGTTTATAACCAAACCCGGAAATCCCAGTAAATCACACTTTGGAAAGTAATAAAAATAGGTAATTTATTCGTGTTTTTTTTTAGAAATTAGCTGCCGTTTTCTTAGAGATATTCGCTTCAGAGACAGAACATGTGTGTTAAAAACCACTCCGCATTTACAGAATAAGTTTAGTTTCGTTAATTTTCCGGTGGTTTTAGAACAAAAACATTTTTTGATTTACATTTCGTTTATCTACGATCATCGCTGCTTCCGAATTGATCTCGAGCGTTTCGATTAGCGGATTTGTAAATAGGGAACTCAAGGGAAAGTAATAGGCGTGGTGTATTAAGATTAAATCCCCCAAGCTACAGATTTGTGGTATTCTGTCTTTAAATTCGTTTCATCAACACCTGAATTGTGTAGACGTTTATAATCAATACTTTTTCCTATCTCTTTGAGGGCACTCTGAAGTCATAATTGATGTCGGAGAACAAACCTCACATGATCAAAATTAAATGAACGAGAGTACCATAAAGTTTGTGTTCTAAACTCTATTAATACAAACATCAAAGAAACACCCAGTAAATCACCATATACTATGCACCAAAACCCAAATTAGCTAAAGCTTTTGAAAAGCTCAAAACAACGTCGACAGACTCAAACCACATAGAATTTAATTTAATGAATTACCCGCCACGATGATAGATTTGAGAAGCAAGAACAAAGAAACAGAAAGAAGGGGGAAAAAATAACTCATAAGGCAGAATGTATAGAATACTGAAGGTGTCTCCTCTGAGCAATCATTCATTATTTTTCGCATAAAAAATGCATGACGGATCATCTTTTAATTCCGTGAGGATAGATAGAATCAACTAAAGCCGACCAAAAGATGTGTATGGACTTCTTAGATGTTTTTAACCCTTTACCTAACCTGAAAAGCAGACGACACATGCAAAAATAATTGTTGAATAACTATTTTTTTTTCATTTTTTGTCTCAAAAACATAGGTTATGACCCCTCGTTGGAACGAGCTCGACGAGAGACAAAAAAATGAAAAAAAAATAATGAAAATTAATTAGCGATTTTTGAGAATAGCGCTGGCCGGTTTTGACCGTTACGTTAGGTAAAGGGTTAAAGTCTACGACGGGATAGGGAAAAGACAATGTGGGAAAAGTTCGAAGTTTTGGGCTTGGACGGTGAGTTTGTTGAGGTAAAAAATGTGTCGGATGCAAGATGTACAAAGCTACCACCGTTTGGGTAATGTTACAACAAAACGGACATCCACTGAGATATATATCACGGACGGGTGTATTCTTCACCGACTATTCATTGCATTGTACAACAAAGATTTAGGCTATTAAGTCCAGCAGAGTACCGATGGTTTACAAGCTGAATGCCGGGAGATCCCAGTAATAATGTTTGGATACACTATGATGACTTTGTCTGACAGTAAAGACTGAGATAGTGGGAATGGTGTAACTTTTGGGGTGCCACGGGAATTAATGAAGAAATGGAGGTTTGCTCTGAATGAAGATATGAGCAAGGTTATATCTCCTGACCCTAAAATAAAGCCTAATCGAAGTTGGAGATTTGGGGCGTTCTCTATTCCGGAAGTTGTCACCTCCATTCCGAAAGTTGTCAGAATACACCTTAGTGTTGCAGAGGCAGGCGACTCCCAGTACTTGTGAATGAATAAAAAATGAATGAATGACCGGATTTATTTGTGGTGTAGCATGCATAGACATGAGAAAATATATAATCGTGGAAAAGATTACTACACTACAGGACGTGACAGAGCTCAGTTGACTGTCTTTCCACCACTCTCCAAAACCATGAATGTTCGAGAAAAAAATGTCTTATTGCTGCGAACACAAACATCACGAAAAGAGGCTTAACAGAAACTACACAAACAAGAAGCATGAAGAAGAAGCCAGTTCGTAGCCACCTGAAACTTTTTTGCTTTTGTGCAAATGTTATACGGTGTCTTTGGTCGATATTTGTTTCCTTTAGGTTCTACCACGGGGAAATGGTGAGACTTAGTGCCCGAACATCACACAACGCGAATTTCGCCTTTATTGTGACACTGGGGAATTAGCTCTCATGCTTGGCTTGTGACTGGGACATCCATGGACTGGTGGTTGACCTGGAGAGAGACGAAATATTTCCTATAAATTTTTAATCACATAACTGGAGTGCCGCTTTCCAGCTATGCACACAAAGTTATAGAAGACTTCGCGACTCTCCATCACCAAGGCTTTCCATTGACAACACGGACAATTTAACCAGCTATTGTTTGGAGCCGGTGAACACCTGTTCCAGCATATCAATAGTCTTAGAAACAATTCCTTTATATATCTAATACGCTATTAATACTAACCAAACTAGAATTACTGTGAGCACTGCTCACTAAAGATACCACCCACTCCAACCAAGAAACATTTCACAACAGTAAAAATACCTGAAAGCAAAATAGGAGGTGCACATCTATAATGTATAGAAAAGAATGCCTGTAAGTTTCAATGAAATCCACCCACTGGTTTAAGAGGAGTAGCGGATAGCAGATGTGTACCCCCAAAGCGTCACGGACGTACGGACGTACGGAAGTACGGACGTACGGACGTACGTAAGTACGGAAGTACGGACACCATGAATGCTATATACCGCCCACTTTTCAAGTGGGTGGTATAAAAAAGAATTAGAAAGTATACATTTAAACCCAACTCTACAATGTGATTGTGAACAAACACTGCTGACAGTAAAAGGTGATTAACGTATTATTCATAAAACCACACGACTTACAGATTCGCAATAATAAACTACATGCAATTCAATGTGGTGATTAATATCCTGTTTTCGTAACATTTCTGTACACCGTAACCCAAAATTAAAAGAAATAAGACACTTTATATTTTTACATATATTACACCGAGTCACCCTACAACACAAAAAAACGTTTTGAGAGAACCATGTGCAACATACGGGAGTTGGCTTGGATAATGATATCCCTGACCCAACGACTTATGAAGACTTTAAAATCGCTGAAGAAAGATGCAGAGAGGTGGGTAAAAGGGTCGAGCAATGCCGCAGCACTGGAAGCAGTTAGGAGAGATCTTGGCAATTCGGTGACAGGCGATGGTTTCAAATAAGGTTCCAGAGAATTTGGGATCCTATTTTCTTCGACCGAATAAGGCATATGAGGGAGTGAACGGATAACCATGTAACCCTTTACCCAACGCAGACGATATCAAAATTTATTATTTTAAATATCATTTTTTTGAAATGTTTCAAAAAATTTCAACAAAACCATATCCTGTGACCCCGCGTTGGAACGAGATCGACGAGCTCGTTCCAACGAGTGGTCACATGATATGGTTTTGTTGAAATTTGTTGAAACATACTATTTTTTCAACTGCTGAATTTGCATATTACGCGGGCGGATGCGGCCGATTCGTTGGGTAAAGGGTTAAAAAAGCTATCATACCTAAAATGAGGAACATATCAAGGAAAAGCAACACCTGATGGAGGAAGGGAGGGAGAAAGCGAGGGAGAAAGTGAGGAAGGAAGCAAGGAGGGGAGAGAGAGGGGGAGAGAGATGGGGAGAGACAGAGAGAGAGAGAGAGAGAGAGAGAGAGAGAGAGGGGGGGGGCACAGAGACAGAGAGCCCACGCGCGAGAGAGAATTGTGAAGGAAAATGGGGAGACGCAAAGAGGTCTTTGGGCAGACCGCGTGATACAGAGACGCCAGAATTTGAGTGTCTGGATAGTAATATTGGGGTATTACTGCTGTCGAAAGTGAAACTTGGAGAAGTTTGGAATAACGCGATAAGGAATGTGTAATTTAAGGGTAATGGAGACCCTGAAACACCCTCTGTTAGAATGTCCGAAATTTTAACTGTAGAATAATGAGGAACAGGGATGAGAAACTGAGGGATATGTGGGCAATGGACGATGAAATGGAGAGGAAAAGTATGCTATTAGTGAAACATCATTTTATTTTTGTTTCGTCACCACTGACAATAAACTTTTGATTTTTTTTTAAAAAACTTTGTGTGGTCGCCGACTTACTCTTGCTATACAAAGGCGTGGGAAACATTACGAACTTGGGAAGGGGATGGGGCACGATCACAGAAGACCATCCATAGACTGATAAATATCAGTGGTGACCCATATGGCTTAGTGGAAAGAAATGCAATACCAAAAGCTATGTTTGAGACTAACGCACCTCCACATTACGAGAAGTGTATATTTTCTGCGCCAAATTTAACACATTTTCCCAACAGGCCGCAAGGTATTTTTTTGTTCCGAGAAGAAACATTAAAATTTTGTTAAATATGGAGGCAAAATGTGGAATTTTCATGATTTTAAAGGCAACAGAAGAGAAAGAAAAGATGTGCAGTAAAATTTTAACCCCTTGAACCCTCATTTCTTGGAATGTTATCGCCTTTGTGTACACTTACGGTGAGGTGGGTCAGTCCAGTATTATTATACAGGGAGGATAAAATAATAACTGCAGTCTGCAGCCATCTGGCTGCAGACTGTAGTTATTATTTTATCATCAATGCCCCGTGTAAAGACCTCTTACAAAAAGACACAAATGGTACAGAATTATGCCTTGGATCGACAAATCGGCCTTACAGTGCCAAAGGGTTAGGAGTGAAGAGTTTTTGAACACCTTTGTTAATTCCCAATAAGATTGAAATATCACGAACCGTAGAGAGATTTACTAGCGTCTGGTGACTCTATTCGAGTAGCGAGAACCTACCTACCTACGTCCGTCGGAGCGTCCGTCCACCGTCCGTCCGCCCGTCCGTCTCTCTTTCTCGCTCTCTCTTTCCCTGATGTGTACCTGGACAGTCTTCAGAAAACACCAAAGATCCTGTTCACATTTCAGAATCTATTCACAAAAAAACAAGTTTACTTGTCTTTTGTAGACATTTTATGCGTCGCGACTTCTTGATCCCCGTAGAAATGACAAAAAGGGATTTGTGAAATGGACGAATTGATCGCATGCATCGTAAATGTGTAGTTCATGTAATTTTTCTATAACTGAAACGTAGTTATCCAGTAACATAATTAGAAATTCGTCACCCATCCTAACACAGCTATTCCCACATCCAATACCATTAGAAGATCAAAGCTGTCGGAGATGAAAAGAATCGTGAAAAACTAAATAAAAAAATATTGAGAGACAGATCGCTGTTAAAAAATTTAGAGATAATATAATACTTTGAACTAAGATCAGCAAATCAGTTCGAACCATCAAGTTTATTACAAGAATAGAAAGATCAATACCTTTTCAGTAGAAATTCTCAAAGCAGTCGACTTTGTTGCATCCTCGAAGAAATTCCACTACAATAGCATCTTCAGCTAGCAGCTTTGCGTTTGCACGTGATCATATCTGAGATGATCTTATTCAATGCGCATAATCGGAAATGTAATGTGATGTGTTTTTTAACGCAAGGCAGACCATTTTCGTCACTGGGGTGATTTACAGGAAAGTTGCCCTCCCCCCTTAAGTTCCTTAGGCTGCCAGTAAATTTATCTCTTTGAGACTTTAATTATTCTGACGTTCAAACGTCACTGGGAATTCAGTTTCTTCAACGTTTTTCAAAATGCGACGTCAAACGTCGGAAAGACAAATAACAAGGTATTTTTCACAGTAGTGAACAACTTTTTGAGGGCTAAATATTAATAATTAAACTTGTTTTCGGTTCATGCGTTTTCAGATAAAACGATTGGCTCACACGATTTTGTTTTTTCTTTTCATAACTCAATGAACCGAAAAAAACACAATTAGGTCCTCGAACACCCACGCCCCTAAAATACCAGTCTTCGGAGTTGCAACATGGTGTCAAATCAACAGAAGTTAGAACACTGGCACGTTCTAAATGTGAAAAAGAGAAATAAATTTATATTACTAATTTATCACCATGAAAATTATTTATAAAATATTTAAATGACCGTGGTGGGTCATTTTTTCTTTTTCTTCACAACTGTATTTATTTGACTTTTCAATTTTTACGCACACTGGGTGATCGTCTGCGTTCATCGTTTTACCCAAAACGATTGTAAACAATGGTTGGTCACGACGAATACGGCAATTTTGACATTGCAAATTTGAATACGGCAATGTCATCTGACTTTATATCTAACTCCACTTTTACAAACTGTGTTTTTCATTTCTCGGGAAACGGTCAAAACCAAAATACAATGTAATACTGATGGCCTACTTCAACCCACCACGGAACGTAACTTTTACGTGAAGTGAACAGTTGAATGAAATTTGAGGGAGGCGTGGCTTATGACGTTTTCTTTGCATTGCGTAATTCAATGGTCAATAAAAAAAATTAATGACATAAGTGCATTTGACTTGGAAAGTGTGTCAATTGCTACCTGCATTTCAATAATATGTTCCCTCTTTTATGCCAGAAAAATAATATGTCTACCAGTTTTAGTTTTTAAGTCTTTGTTCGCTGAAGTAGAGGACGACTAACACTATTTATTTATTTGGGTAGCGAACGTTTAATTATAAGGAATGATCGTTTCTTTTTGTCTATTTCTTGAGTTATGCATCCCAAAAAACAAAGTCCAAACATCGCGTAAATGGGTAACCCCATTTACGCGATGTTTGGACTTTGTTTTTTGGGGTTCATAGCTCAAGAAATAGACAAAAAGAAACGATCATTCCTTAATTATTTTTGGTTGTCTGAATTTGTTATTGAAAACTTGTTTTATTACAAATTATTGGAACTCTCCAATAATTTGTAATAAAGCAAATTTATATAAACAAAATATTACTTGTGTTTGAATGAATATGAAATATAAGCAAGGAAAGTGTTGGCTGTTGCTTTGGCATCCTCAGTTTTTGAAAGCCCGGGTAGTGGCTTCTAGCACCCAAGAAGTCTTGACAGCAGGATTATATTAGTATTTTAAGCTGCGATAACATTTGGCTCAACGGTTGTCACTGAGCACTATGCGGGTGAAAATAGCAATTGAGGTTAAAGCGTTAAAAAAAAAGAAAAATAATAACAAAACAAATGACCACAAAGTATCAACGCGCTGTTTGATTTCGTACGTCATAAGACGTACAAAAGTATCAAAGGATTTCGTATAAAAACTGAAAATTCACAACGTTAGCGATTTTCTATCATCGATGTGCGCAGTATTCCACAGACATTTTTCTGTAGAGTAGTATAAAAATATAGAAGCTGGCTTTTTACAATTTTTACCTTTGTTATTATTTTTGTTTACAAAAAAAAATCTAAAACATTGACATTCACTCATGGACATAACAACTTCAATTTGAAGCCGATTTTAACGCGATTCGTCATGTCGATTGGGTACATTGAGTCACACCCCAAACACACATCATGGATAAGATAAGCTTTGGAAGTCTAAATTGTCGAGGTTTTTCCTCGGACCCAGTAAAGAGGAGGGATATATTCCTTCGATGTAGAGATGCGTTCGAAATCACATTTTTAATAGATACTCGCTCACCCAGGGAAACTGAAAATTGATGGAAACACGAGTGGGGCGCTGAAGCCTTCTTTTCATCACTTGCCAGTAACAAAAGATGTACAGCCATATTATTTAAGAACAATTTCGCTTATGATGTTAAAAATACAATAATTATATTGTTAATGTAGTTATACGTTTTGGGCCCAAATACTTAATTCCCATTGGTCAGCTGGATGAAAACGTCATAACCAAATGTAATTCATTTTCCAATGAATACATTTGGTCGAACTTTGACCCGCATTTACAGTAGAGCGCAGCTGACAGAATGTAATTCGGGCGATGTTTGGGTGGGTTTTTAACTTTTAGCGCCTCTCGCGGTAATCAACTCCCCTGCTGTTTCTTTGGTGACATTTCTCAACCGTGGCATAAAGCCCGTTACTAAAATACTCGTTTCCATTTCTAAAGTTGTGAAAATTAAAAATTAGAGTTGTGCGCTTTGTCTTTTGTGTGAGGGTGGTTTTTCGCCTCGTTCGTTCGTACATGTTTTATTTCGTCTTTCTGCTTTGTTGTTTGGTAAAAAAAAGTTTAAACAGTTTCGGAATGTAATTATAAGAATTGAATGCAATTTTTATAATCTTTATTATAATTGTACGAATCCCTTCGGGATTCATACAATTTGTACCCATTCCCACACGTTCATACTCCAATAAAGATTATAAAAATTGCATTCAATTCTTAAATAATTGATGCAGCTGGAAACTTCATTGTGCTATCGCTGCGGTATATGACCCAAATAATGATGAACCCCACTTTTACAATATTTTTTAAAATGTAATTGAAAACATGGGTAATACCCCAGTGCTGATTGGTGGTGACTGTAATGTAGCTTTAGACCAATCATTACTGATTGGTGGTGACTGGAATGTATCCCAGTAGCTTTAGACCAATCATTAGACACATTAAACTACAGAGATTTAAATAATGTTAAATGTAATCAGTGTATTAATCTTCACATGGAAAAACTGGACCTACTTGATGTTTGGCGGCTGCAAAATCATGTAAAACAGAGGTACACGTGGAAAGGTCAACAAAAAAATCTCTCAAGATTAGATTACTTTCTAATTCCATCGGACTTACAGATAGCCGTTCAGCATGTCGATATAGGTCTTATGCATAGGTTAGACCACGCGTCAATAACACTCACTTTAAAATTTATTACCCAAACTCGAAGGCGTGGTTTATGGAAATTTAACAACAGCTTACTAAATAACCCCGAATACAGAAAATTAGTAAAATATACTATAGCAGATACGGTTACACAATACTCATGTAATAATAAAAATAACAATAACACCAACAGTAGTAGTAGTAGTAGTAGTAGTATAGTAATAGCAGCAGTAGTTTTAGTAGTGGTAGTAGTAGCAGTATTAGGGTTCCCCCACTTTTACTATAAACGACCAATTGTTCTGGGAAACCATAAAATTAATGATAAGAGGCAAAGCAATATCTTCTCTTACATTAAAAGAAAATCACAAAAACGCGGAATCGATCAATGAACGAAAACTTAAGACGTTGCTTGAACAGCTCGACGAAGGAAACGACAGTGTGATAGAAAGTATGGATCCTTTAAGCAATGAACCCCAAAGCATTAGAAATAAAAAAAAGTGCAGGGTATGATATTAAGGTCAAAATCTCGTTGGAAAGCTGAAGGTGAGAAGCCTTCAAAATATTTCTGCAATCTAGAAAAGCGACAGTATACGGAAAAGTTAGTTCAAAAACTTATAAAGAATGATGGTATTGAATGTACAGAAATTGGCGACATACTTGCAGAACAACGTAATTTTTACAAGTCCTTGTACAAATCGAGAAGTTACACAAACCACGATTTAGAAAATATTGAGGGCTGATTTTTAGATTCGGAAAACCCATATCTCAATGAACTGGAAACACAGGATAGTTTACTTAAAGAAGGAACTCTTGAGATGGCGGAGTGCAATATGGCTCTCAGGGATATGGGCAACGGTACATACCCCGGTTCAAATGGTTTTACTGTTGAATTCTATAAATACTTCCGGAAAGCTTTGGATCAATACGTTGTAAAACTCTTTAAATTTTGGATATAAAATCGGACAATTATCAATTACTCAGAGGCGGGGAATAATTACGTACATACCACTAAAGGATAAACTAAAAGAATATATAAAAAACTGGAGACCGATTTCCTTACTCAACGTGGATCAAAAAACAGGCTCTTCAGCAATAGCCAGGATACTGAAAAAAGTTCTTCCGAAATTGATATCAGATAGTCAGCTGGGGTTCATGAAAGGGAAATTCATAGGTGAGTCAACACGACTTATCACCGACTTACTCGAAAAAAAAACAGAGACTATAAGCATTCCTGGAATGTTGATCCTGGTCGATTTTGAAAAGCTTTTAACTCCCTGGAATGGCAATTTATTAGCAAAACTCTAAAGTTCTTAAATTTCGGTGATTCTATTATCCAGTGGTTTAGTACTTTCTACGGCAATGTCTCCAGCTGCGTTATGAACAACGGGCACTGCTTAGAGTACTTCAATATTCAGAGAGGGGTTCGTCGGGAGGACCTTCTCTCACCTAACTTATTTACCTTATGTTTTGAAATTCTAAGTGCTTTTTTAAAATTTAACCCCCAAATAAACGGAATAAAGATTAATGAGTCTGAATACATTACGAACCAGTACGCTGATAACAACACTTTGTTCCTAGATGACGATGAGGAATCTTTAAACGTGGCATTAACCCTTTACCTAACCTGAAAAGCAGACGACACTTACAAAAATAATTCATGAATAACTAATTTTTTTCATTTTTTGTCTCAAAAACATAGGTTATGACCCCTCGTTGGAACGAGCTCGGCGAGCTCGTTCCAACGAGGGGTCATAACCTATGTTTTTGAGACAAAAAATGAAAAAAAATAATGAAAATAATTGGCGATTTATGAGAATAGCGCTGGCCGGTTTTGACCGTTACGTTAGGTAAAGTGTTAAAAACGTTTGACAATTTATCACTAATATCCGGTCTTAAGGTTAACCACCATAAGACACAAATCGTGTGGATAGGATATTGGCGTGGGTGTGGGCGAGAAGTAAAGACAGTCAAACCTATAAAATGGAACCATGAAGGGTCCTTTACTATTCTTGGTATAAAATTTGAACTACTAAACGAAAACCACTTTACCACACATTATTTGGAAAAAATCAAAAACATCGGCAAACTCCTTAATGATTGGTCCTTAAGAAATCTTACTTGCATTGGTAAAGTTACAGTAATTCAAACTTTGGCCATTCCTGTCATAATTCATTCCCTAACAGTCCTCCCAAACCCGGCAGGTTATATATTAGACAAAACTCAAAGCACATTCTACAACTTTCTATGGTCTAATAAAAAAAGATAAATTTAAACGTAATGTCATAATCAATTTACCTGAAAATGGTGGCCTTAAAATTCCGCATATAAGAACACAATGTTGTTCCCTAAAAATGGAATGTATTAAAAAGAAGTACCTAGACCCCCCCGAAACAATGGCCCAATCGAAATCACTTGCTGTTGATAATTTCGAACAATTTGGAGCAAACAATATTTGATCCCCCACAAAAGGAGGCTCATCAAAGATCTCAGAACGATTGGATCCTTTATGGAGGAATGTTCTGTCAGCATGGTCTTTGCTGAAGGAGAGCGAGTCATTATCCCCTAACGAGATCCTTTCCCAGCTACTGTTTTCTTTACGAAAGTATAAAAATAAAGAATAACCCGTTCTTTCTTACACACAAGAGGAGACTTTTTATCAACAATATTGTCGACCAAACAGTATCGGTTATTGATTTTAAAGAATTCCAGCGCATATACCTTTCACCATATATTTAGGTGTGGTGAATGGTATACCAGGGTCATGGAAAGTCGCAATATCCAATAGTAGGAAACTGGAACATATGGAAGGTTCATGTATTAATAATTACATTGTTAATGTAGTTATACGTTTTGGGTCCAAATACTCAATTCCCATTGGTCAGCTGTATGAAAACGTCATGACCAAATGTAATTAGCTTTCCAGTGGATGCATTTGGTCGAACTTTGACCCGCATTTATGGTAGAGCGCAGTTGACAGAATGTAATTCGGGTGGTGTCAATCTCCACGCAATGATTTCTCCCTTTCAGCGAATACATCTCTGCCAGAAGTTACCGAATTTGTACGGGTTCATAAATTCAAATCAGTCCGATTTTTAATTAAACAGGTTTTTTTACCTGAGAAGGAATTTTCAAAAATACTGTTTGAATCAATGAGAAATTTGGGAAAGTGAAATAAATATAGTCCGAGTAAGAATACACCGACAATCACGTGATATTTGTAAACAAATAAACGCACGTGTCATCTAATTCTCAGACGACAATCGGCATGGAGTTTGATGAAGCACTGCAACGCAGTGTGCAATTGTTAAACTAAGTTACTTGAGCTTCATTTGAACATTTTCTTTTCTGCACCGTGGGTTACTTAACTTAAAAATAGCAGCAATACTCGTCCGCAAGCACGAGAAACACTTCGCCGACGACGATTTTTTGGGTGTTTGTGGTGCCATGTTTATGAACTGAACGTCTGCGTTTCCGGTTTTGTTTTGGATTGGGGGAAACCGTGAATCTAAATTTAGACGTAAAAAGTTCAGTAACTTCTGGCAGAGGTGTATCCGCTGCAAGGCGCTGCAAGGGACCGCTGTGTGGAGATTGGGGTGGTGTATGGGCGGGTTTATAACTTTTAGCGCCTCTCGCAGTGATCAGTGATTATAGTTTACTGATATGTTAAATAAATTGTTCCAAGTTTCGTTGCGAAAGACGGCAATTTGACAAATTTGGGTCAATGCCGAAAACCGGCGCTCAACTCAGAGTTGTGCGCCTTGTCTTTTGTGTGAGGGTGGTTTTTCGCCTCGTTCGTTCGTACATGTTGTATTTCGTCTTTCTGCTTTGTTGTTTGGTAAAAAGTAGTTTAAACAGTTGCGGAATGTAATTATAAGAATTGAATGCAATTTTTATTATCTTTATTGGAGTATGAACGTGTGGGAATGGGTACAAATTGAATGAATCCCTTCGGGATTCATACATAATTTGTACCCATTCCCACACGTTCATACTCCAATAAAGATTATAAAAAATTGCATTCAATTCTTAAATAATATTCGATCTTGTATCAAGGTAAACCGTCATTTCTATCACACGTTTTTGAAAAAAGTTCCAAGGAACCACAATGCATTCAACAAAAATGGAATACCCTCTTGAATGAAACTATTTTTAAAAACTGAGTGGCATTATCTTTATAGGCAAACTCTTCGGGCAACAGGTGATACTTATCTACAAACATTACAATACAAAATTAGCCATACGATTCTATCCACAAATTCTAAATTGTTTAAATGTGGGTTTTCGGAAACGGAACTGTGTTCGTTCTGCGGAAATACCAAAGAAACAATTTTACATCAATTCTTTAAAAGTTTTCACTCGAAAACTCTTTTATTAAGACTGGTAGAAAAAAAAAAAAATCTTAACACTTATTCAAAATTTCATGTAAGTATAAACATCCGAGATATTCGTTTAGGTCCCATAACTCAGGAAGATTCTCCAAGTGTCTGGAGAACATGTTTGTTAATATACAAGAAATACATTTTTCATGCAGCCGGAGGTAAACCCTCCCTTCCTTTTCTGGCTTAGTGTGAGCGATCAGCTCCTACAGAGCTCTTGAATTCTACTCTTTATGCATATATCCAATCGGCAGGGCGCGTAGTATTTGGAAAACATGATGATACTGGAATGATGCCATACAATGAAGATACCCTTATGATGTTCATTCAAATATACACATATTTTTTTTATTATTGCATGTAAACTGTATCTGTATGTACTGATGTTCCAACAAGACTAAAACCCCCCTCTTCTGATTGGACGAGAGCTCGCTTAGTATATTCTGTGTTTACGGCTCAAGTGGCAAATTTTACCGTCTGACGTCACAACGCGAAATATTTGCAATGACGTCGCCCGTTCGTAATTGCTTCACCGACGAAGTGACGAGCAAGTCGCTTCATTTTTCGGGATTTTTCACTCGTGTAGCAGACGGTGTTCCGGGTGAAGTGTTGTTTAAATTGCAAACCGATTTGAACTGAGATGGAATGAGTTTGTCTGGTTTATTGATTATTTACCCAGTGCCGTCATGGGACACACGAGAGGTTTATTTACTAAACCTGTGATCGTTAAAAGTTGCCTTGAACAAGGCAACTTTTAACGATCACAGGTTTAGTAAATAAGCCTCTCGTGTTTCACAATGTAGGTTTTGGGCTTTGGGTAATGTCTATTTGAACATATACGTTATTGTGATGAATTAACGGTAACATGGTCTGAGGTTTGGGGCTCGGAGCGTATGTTCTACCTCGACGCTTCGCGTCTCGTTTGTACACAAGCTCCGAGCCGCAAACCTCAGACCATGTTACCATCAATTCATCACAATAACTTATAATGTTTATTTGTTGTTATGTTTTTCAATATATTTTTCTACTGAATTTATGTCAATAAAAATACAAATACGAAGCATTGGTATTGTTTGTCGGAATGTATTGTATTAAAACCCTCCTCATATTGAGGATTTTTTAGTTTACAAAACAAATGTCTTGGCTTAAGTGTCTTCTGGCAATTTTCAGCGTGAATCGATATTGATTGTTATCCATGAGAAAACAAAACAACAAGGCAATTAACATATTCTTTTTGTTATTTTTTATAAATAAAAGTCAAAAAGAACACTTCCCTGATTTAATATTTGCGAAAGACACGTGAAGTGTTATTTCGAATATATTGTAGCAAACTGTCTCTGTGGTGTGCTATCGAACGCCAATTGTTATGCGGCAAAGGGTTGTGCAATGCGATGACAGGCCGCATTTGTCGGATTAGACAAAGGTTTTGACATGAAAATTTATGATGTTGCTCATAATATAATGAAAAAGATAACCGCTATTTCTCACAATTTAATCACAATCAGCATCATTCAGAGGGCGAAGACTGCCCCCAAAAACTAACCCGGGAAAAAAGGTATATCGATCGGCCCATCTAAGCCAAGCACCGGACCTAATTGTGAACAAAGAGGCCCAACATTGAAGGTACACCTGCCCAGGTATCAACCAGCAAAATATCTCTCGTGGAACGAATCGGATATTAGAACGACTTCCTTTAGAATGGACACAGAAAGGGTGGTGTTAACTGGTAGAGTGCTGGAAGCCCATATCGGGGCTTTATTCTGAGATGAAGGTCCTGCAACTTGAAGGTTTCATACTCAGTGGATGCGTTTCGTATTATCTTTGAAGTTAAATTATTTAGTCTGTAAGGCATTATCATAACTGGTAGAGTGCCTGTAGGTACTCTCCCATAAACTGTAACAAGGCAAAGATATGTGAATTTAATTATTTATTTATTTATTTATTGGTGTTTAAGGTCACATATTTCTGCACAATGGCTAATCATGACCACGACCGTTTTACGGGTGGAGAAAGCCGGAGTACCCGGAGAGAACCATCGAGCAACAGCAAGAACTTACAGCTTCCCAACATACTAACTCCACACAAGCAGGGTTAGCATTGGCTGAAGACAAGTGCACCATCGACGTGTAGTACGTGCCCGCACGAGGGTAATGGGGTGAAGTGTCTTGCCCAAGGACACAACGCGGTTGCCGCAAGTGGGATTAGAACTTGGAGCCTTCACCTCTACCTACTGAGCCATCGCACCCACCAAAGATATGTGAATAAAATTTGATAGCCAAAATAATTAATCACTCTACCAGTTAAGCGAAACAGATATTTCTGTCCACTGGTTAATAACCAGTGGACAGAAATAACAGTTTCACTTGTACCGTCCCTCCATGCATGGCAAAAATAACCCAAACAACGAATGCCATAACAATTTGATTCGTCCGGAGAGATTAATTTCCTCTAAGGTCCTGCTAATCTCCAAAATTCGATTCGATTCAAAATCGTCCCGATAATTCTATTCGAGTCGCATGGATTCGAAACTGCTTCAATTGTCCCGCTGTTCTCAAAGTCCTACCAAGTGCACCCCTGACTTATATCGTCATGAAAATCTACTTTCGATAAAGTTATGCCCCTTGTAATTAACTAACGAGCGAGGAAGGACCAATTAACTGGCAAGTGGTCTTTGAGAAAACACCCATGACACTAGTAGAAAATAAACCCAACATTCCTTTAGTTATTTTAATAAACATTTCAATATTTCACTTTTTATATGGAATCCCCACACCCTTAGTGTTAAATTTACTGACGGCTTTGGTAAATTGAAGGGAACTAACTTTCCTGAAAACCTCATTCAATGACGACAATGTCATCCATGTCCGCCTATTGGAAACTTGTTCTGTCGTCAGGCCTCTTGTACAGGATGACAAAACAAGTGTTAAGGAAGTTCTACTTCCAAAATTACTTTGCTTCCGTTCTAGAATGTTCCGTTTTTTGACAGACTCGCCCAAGCAGACAAGTGGCCATTGAATACAATACTTTGGTGGAGCCTGGAAATATTACGGTTATGACGAGGTGCAATATTTACAATTTGAAAAGCAGTTAGGTTGGATTCAAGAATTTGTTTTATTTTCATTTGTTTACGTTCCCCCAAAACAAATCGGCTTCCCACTCCCACTCGCCGAAAATGTTATTCCACTCCCGGCATCGTATTCCACTCTTAGCGATGATATACTATTCTTTGTTTTATCGTTTACAAATCAGTTAAGCTCAAGTTCAATCAATTATAAATGGTTGTTTTGGGAAAACAAATAAGGAGGAAATAAAATAAATACAAAAGTTCACTGCTCGGATTCGAGTACGATTTTATCCACTCGTGGGCCGCGCTGATTATTTAACGAGGTGTGCACCTCACGAAATAAATCTCCGCGCGACCCACTCGAGGATAAAAATCCTACTCGAATCCGAACAATGAACTATTGTCCATTGTTTCAATTCGAAATTATCTGCCAAATACTATTCAAATCGAAAGAGAGTTTTATTTATTATTGACAATTATTTAATGGAAATTTATTTATTTATTTTTTTTAATTATTTTCAATCATTGATTGTGTAACATTATGTATTTATTTATTTTCAGTTATTTAATATTTCTTTAATTATTTATTTTGCATTCTACATGAATACTGAGGCCATATTATGGAAATCGCGTGGTAACCTGTACAGCCTGATCAATAATTGTATATGTGCATGCGAAATCACAGAAGACTGGTAGCCAAGACACTGGTCGATTGGTCATTTTTTACCAGTGCAACAGAATTAATCTTCCCTGGTTGATAAACATTAATCCAGTCTCTGGGATACCCGTACAAATCCCTTATGATTTGATGACACGGGATGACAACTTTTCTAACTAACATAAAACTTCAACTCTTTGAACCCCAGAATACGTTTTTTTCGGCCCAGGAACATTGTGGTAGGATGGCTACTCAGTTTTAGTTTAAACATATTTTATTTGCTCACAAAATCGCAAAAGGGATTGGAGTACAAGTGCTTACCACTTAGAAACACTCCTCTCCCATACATAAAGTTCATATAGGTTTACATGACAGCAAAACTAGTAATTGGGGAAAAACAAAACAAAAATACTGTCAAAAAAGCACAAAATAAGAGAGAGAAAAAATAATAATAAAATCGTATATAACACGTAACTTGATACCAAAGACCCCCCTACCCCCCCTACCCCGCCCCCTTCCCCCTGAACGACGCGGAAAGCATATCAAAATAAATGGCAAGCTGAAATTCAAAGGACCAGAAATAGAATGAACTACTGCGGTTCTTGTTCAGACTACGAAGTGAAATAGTGACCCAGTCGAAGTCTCGCCCTCTCCCCTGCAATCAAGAGCTGCATCGTACATACGGCTCATCTAACACGCTGGTTAAATCTCATTGAATCTGAAATATAGCGCTGTACAGCAGAAAAAATAATCTCATTGTTTCTTTTTGTGAGGCTACCTTCGCCATATAAAATCTGCTGTACTCTTGTAATATTGAATTTTGTCAAGGTCTGAAACATGATAATTCTTATATTGTCATAGTTTGGACAGGAGAAGAAAAAGTGGTTAGCATCCTCAAAACCGCCCCACACGAACAACGAGGAGAATCAATTAAATAGTTCTCATATTTATCTGAGTTGAGATCACTACACCCATTTCTAAGCTTACAGTGCACAACGTTGACTATTCTTTTCCCAAAATTGAAATATGAGGGTGGTTTAACTGGTCTTCGTGGTATAAGACGTCGGAATGAATAGACCGAAGGGCTGCTTTTAATAGCATTTGAATAATTATTCCAGATAGCAATACAGGCTGGGAAAAATGACCGTTTGAATAACACAGTTCGCATGTTATACTGTATGAAGTTGTCAGCATATCGTAACTTGTGCCGAGTCACGTCACGAAAAGTAGGTGGTAGTATATTTTGAAGAAATCTCGGTGCATTTCCATGCACGATATTGTAAAACGTACTCATGGATTTAACAAATCTTCTCTCCTCAAGAGACTGTGACCCAAGTTCAAGGAGCAGCCGCTCGTGAGATACAGATATAGTTATGCCGGTTACTATGCGAGCAGCGTCATGATGAACGTCGTCTAATCTCTTAAGTAAGAACTTGGGAGCCCCAGACCACACTTGACTACCATATTCGAGAATGGGCAAAATAAAAGATAGATACATTTGTTCTAGAGTTTTGCGATTCGGGGTAAACTTTAGTTTTCTCAGCTGCGATAGTCGTGAATAGGCTTGTTTGCAGATATTAGCAATATGTTTGTCCCAACCAAGGTTTAACTGCAGAACGATCCCCAGATGTCGGTGTTCTTCTGCAAAATCGAGAGAAATGCCACGGAAAGTGACGTCTGGATAGATAAAATCTTCGCACAGGGTAAAGAGCATTGCGTTTGTCTTATCAGGGTTAAAATTAACAAGCCATCTTTTGGACCACTGTATAACTCTGTCGATATCAGCATTCAATTTCATGGCTAATATCGCTGTGAACCGTTCACTTTGAGTTAAGCAGGTGTCGTCAGCGAACAATCTGCAGAAACACTCTAGATCTTCCGCAATATCATTGATGTAGACCAAAACCAGGAACGGACCAAGGACGGAACCCAGTGGGACACCGCATGGCACATCGCGATATTGCGAGAAAATAGAATTAATTCGAACTCTTTGTTTCCGATCTATCAGATAACTTCTAAACCATTTGAGCAGACTACCAGAAATTCCATATTGTTTTAATTTAAAGATCAGACCTGGATGCCAAACTCTATCGAACGCTTTGGATATGTCACAAAACACACCACAACTGAACCACCGGTTATCTACCGAATTACATAGAGTGTGATAGAGCTCAAGTAACTGATAAACAGTACTATTCTTTGGGAGAAAGCCTGCCTGAAATTTATAAAAGAGATCATTTTCAGCAAAGTACGCATAAACATTTTTGAAGACAATTCTCTCAAATAATTTACCGAGAACGCTTAACAAAGAGACTGGTCTGTAATTACAGGCATCCGATTTACTGCCCCTCTTAAACAGTGGTATAACATCAGCTAGTTTCCATTCGTTTGGTAAGGTAGAAGTTTCCAGGGATTTATTGAACAGCATACCCAGCGGTTTACATATAGAAAGCCGCGTTATCTTTAGTAACTTATTACTAATACCACAAGCCTTTTCTGTTTGGAGACTACTTATCGTTTCATCAATATCCGATTCTGTAACACTAATTTCGGACAGTAGTTCTGAGGTGCATTTCCTCTTAAATACTGGAAACTGATGACCTGACGAGTCGACACGACTGTTTTCAATGAACATTTTGTTCAAACGATCAACTTTCTGGTAATCGTCCACAGCAATTTCATCCTGACCTGACGAAGTTGTTCGCTTAATGGGTGGGATTTGCGATTCTGACGTAAAATTATTCATAAACTGTTTCACTGTATGCCAGAACTGTTTAGGTTCTCGATTAACAGACAAAGATTCGTCTTTTTTATTGAAAAAATTCTGTTTAGCATATTTTATTCATATTATTCACTTTGTTTCTTGGTGATTTATAATTTGTATATTGTTAGATTTTAAGGCGTCTTTACGAAAACGATCTCTCCTTCGAATTTCACTCCTAATTGCACTGTCAAACCAGGGTTTATCATTTGTACGGACAACAATTCTTTTGCAGGGGATGCACAATTCCGCTTGATGCAACAACGTGGATACGAAATTTCTAACTGAGATATTAATGTCATCTGGCTTTGTAATGAGTTCTTCCCAACATTGCTCGGCGATTAGTGAATTCAGTCTTTCTGTATCGGCTTTCTATATCGGCTCTATTATAATTCCACACTGTTCTCGTGGAAGATTGTGTTTTGTACAGGGGAAAACCCACGAGTACATATGTTGCTTTGTGATCTGATACCGTTAGTTCTAGGGTTCCTGCATGTACAACATTAACCGTGTCATTAACAATAATGGGGTCAATGAGGAAACTGGTTAGGTAAGTTGTCCTTGTTGCTTCATTTATCACATTGTGAAAATTGAATTTCGTTATGATTGATTGCAGTGGACCGGTCGCCTGAAATAAATCACAGTTTAAATCACCCAAAATAATTATACGTGTGTTTAACGATAAAGCTAACTCCACGAAATCCTCAAGTTGTGCCCAATAATCAGAAGCGCAGAGTCTTTCAGACCTGTACGTTGCACAAAGGGGAAACTTTTCCTTAATTCCTACTTCAAACCATAAAATATCATCTTGAAACTCCGAAGTTTCTTTTCTTACAAAATAAATTTGATTTGAGAAATAAACTGCTACAACACCACTGTACTGATCACGATTTCGACGCGAAGGACTTGCAAATCCCGGAATAAGTATATCATTGGAATCAAAGTCATCCTCAATATGTGTTTCCGTAAAACAAAGGATATCGAAGTCGTCCAAATCATCATGAAGTTTATCTAATTTATGTCTAATACTGTTTATATTATAATGCATAATTGAGAGTGACTCCAAATTGTCACCAGATGGTCCAGGATTCGACTCGACACAAACAACAAGCGCTAGGAAAAGTACCAGTAGTACAATAGCGGAGTGCCTAGGAACGATAGCATCTGGTCTCAATGAAGTATAACTGTTTATTTTAACAATATGCCTGAAATTACAACCACTCAGCAAACCAAGTCTAGCATTATACCCGCCGACTGCTCTACGGTATTGCTCAAGATCAATCCCCATGGCTACACATACAAAAATAAGCTTTTAAATTAGTTTGAGCAGCGAACGAGTACGTGGTAGAGCTTGCATTCCTGGACCAAACCACAGAGTTTAGTGTTGGTATATACTGCCGGGTGGTTTCGTACCTACTTGACTCTCTTTCTTCGGGCTGTGGTATCAGAGCTTCAATTACAAAGAGTATATTTACAATACAACGTGGCATAAGATAAGCCATGTTAAATTTAAACCGGCTGCTCAGTGCATATGTGCGGCAGACCAATCAATATTTCCAACGTGCAGCCCTGAGGCTGCACGTTAAAAATATTAATTGGTCTATCCCCAAATAATGGATAGGGACTCTTCCAATTGCTGTATTGAACAGAAATGGAAGATACCACCGGGGTTCAAGAGGTTAAGTCTGTAACATATCATACCTGTAAGATCCCACAAATCATCGTTCTGCATATCCAGACAAAAAGTACGCAAAAAAGTTAATCACCATGAAAGCTATTTTACCCAGCTCATGTATACATCTAGTATTAGTATACGCGAAATGTTTTCGAGAACAAGTCGCATCCGCCTGTTGATAAAATATATGTATATTTGGGCTCACAAAACCAATGTTTGTTCGACGACTTTGCATAATGTATCGCCGAATATTCATTTATGCAGGTTAAACAACGCTGATGAGACTGGCATTAGGATCGAGTTACTCATCAAATATCGCCAGCTGTGAAAACTAACATAATTAACACATCTGCGACAGATACGGCTCAGTGACGAGTCAACGAGCAGGTTATTTTATGAAGCAGGGCACGATCATACAGAGACAACTATATTTTTTTTGTGTTGAAATGAGCTACACCTTTTTTTCTTATATTATATCAAATGTAAAACATGGTGTAGCCAATAAACAGATATATGAACATATAAACACAGTCACACTATTTACATACTAATATTTACATGAGTACGAAATCTATTCTGTTTTGGGCGGCCGAATGCGCCCTGGTGGAAGTGTGGGGCGGAGGTGGAAAATTTCTAACACTTTACAATAATGACGAACATTGTTGCACTGGTGTGACTAGAAAAATATTGACCGCTGTCCGAAAATGGCTTGAATATTAGTGCAAACACACCCGATTAATCGCGTTGGCCTGTTCATTGTGTTCTTGCGCGGCAGAGGCTACTAACTGATAACTTAATGCGGCTCATATCCGGCAAGACACAGCGATAATTCGATCCCGCCCCGCTTCACAAATGCGGCTGATATTTCTATCAACCGTACATTTATCTACATTACCCGTCTCACCCAAGGCAACCACTTTGATGAGACTTTTCAAAAACATGTTGAAACCCGCTGTGGTGAAAGTACCGCGACTCTTGACAGCTCTTTGAACGTGGAGGGGACACAGATTTCCAAGACGTATCGGATCATCTGTGGCTCGGTCCGGTGGGGAAAGGATGAAAAGCTGATCATTGCTTTCAATTTTTTATTTATTGTGTAATCGAGCACCATATCTGTGGGAACATAAAAATTGAGAGGCGTGTGGACCTTCTCCCCTCCTCACTGGGATTCACTACCCCGACTCCAATAATGATGTTTTTATTATTATCCATTGCACCCCCTAATATAAAAAAGTGTCTTCCATGTTAGCAGCGTCTGACTGGAAATGCCCTCCCAAGGCACAATGGAGTTAACTGCTGAACTGTAAGGAGTCATTTTTCGCTTGGGTATGACACCTCTTTCCAAGTGTTTTATCCTGTCGAACGAGGCTCATCTTATCTGGATTCAGAGAGTGCGTCGTTGGACATCAGATGATAGTGAAACACTGTTATTTACAGACAACTCTAGGTTCCATTTAAACACTGATGATGAATTCTAAAAGCGTGTATTGAAAACTAACCCAAATCAACTGGGTTGAGTGAATATGAACCCAGTTGGGTTCATATTCACTCAACCCATTTGATTTGAGTTGTATTTTAACCCAATTAATTTCAGATTGTGTTGCCGTTTTGTATTTTGTATGTAAAGGGCAGCGTTGTAAGAGTTGTAAAGTCGGTGTACAAACAAACTGAAATGTTAGCAGTGTGATGGTGAAGAAACAACATGGTCGAAACGACACATTTGTCTCTCAACAACCTTACTAAGGTTATCGCGATGATTAATGTTCGAGATCGCGTCATCGCGTTAACCCATTTAAAACGAGCTTCAAGACACTTTTCAATAAACAAAATGACACACTAGCAAATAAAAAACGAAAGGGAACGAATGATCATTTTTACATGGAACTCCAGGAAATACAAAGTACATTCTCCCGTCCATTGTCACGCGAGACAGTATTGTAAAAGACACTACGTCTCTGAAGAACGGGGTCAAAACATTACAGCACAACGCTGCCCGAAATGCATAAGACAATTTACGAACGACAGCTTGTATCGTAATGGTGACCACTAAACAAGTATAAAGTCTTTTTCCTGACCGCAACACAGGTATAAGGTCAAGTTTTGACAACCGTTTATACCTCTGCTGTCCATGCTAGAGGATTTCCACCTCACGAGTTTGTTATCAGCTGTTTCATATTTGAGCAGAACGTTTTACCAAAATGAACAAGCATTGCGCACCTTCGGTGGGAGATGACGGACTGAAAAAATATTTTTAAAAAATCTGAACAAATTGTTTCATTTTCTGAAACATAACTTATGACTTCCATATAAGGAAACGGCAGCCAACCCAAAATTTTCCGCAACGTCCGTTGATTAACTCTAATATTTACGAGCGTAACACTAAGTTCGTTGCGGACAGAATTTTGAAGCTTTTCGGATGCAACACGATGTTCGTCCCAGACCCTTGGGTGCTTGCTCTCAGGCCTCCGGTCCAATTTTGTACTGGATGCGCCGCTGTTAAGGGCGGTTTGTTGATCGATTTTGTGGCGTCCGTTTGCAGACTATCGTTGATTTATTTAATTATTTATTTATTGGCGCTTACGGTCACATATTTCTGCACAATGGCTAATCATGACCACGACATGGAGATAAAGCCAAGTTTAGTCAATCGTTCATACCCATGTTGCCCATTTTAGAGGACGTCCACCCCAAGCTTTGGTGACGGAGTCCTATTGTACCGGCAAAACAGAGCTTGTTTAGACTATCGTTGGTACATTGTAATGTTGCTTCACCCACAGAAATGTACGGAGATATTCTCGCTTGCCTCAGGTATAGATACTACAATCAGTTAGTATTTAATTCACCATTGAAACCATTAACATTGTAATACAATTAGCGAAACTACACAGCTTGATCCTAAAACCACGGCACCAATAAATTCTGTCAAATAAAGTCTCGATTGAGGAACATTCTTGCGTTGATTTAACCCCTTACCTAACATGAAAAGCAGACGACACTTGCAAAAAAGAATCTTGAATAACTAATTTTTTTCATTTTTTGTCTCAAAAACATAGGTTATGACCCCCTCGTTGGAACGAGCTCGGCGAGCTCGTTCCAACGAGGGTCATAACCTATGTTTTTGAGACAAAAAAAAAGAAAAAAATAATGAAAACTGATTTGGCGATTTTTGAAAATAGCGCGGGCCGGTTTTGGTCGTTACGTTGGACACAGGGTTAGAGAAAATGCAGGTTTGTTGTATTTTTAAATTCAGTCGTCTGGAATTCATCAGTTAGTGGCTCACTTTTTTCTAATATTTTAGACGAGTGAATCTCAACATAGGCGATGGACTATTTACAGGCCACACTGATTCCACACCGTAACAGCGTCGAATTCCTTACAGAATTAGACTGGTGACACGAGAGCTTGACTCGAGTGTTTGAAACAATTATGGCCACGAAACTGGCCACACAGATACTACGTACCGGAATATTACGAAAAACACGAAAACCAAACGTCTTTACACTCTAACAAATTTAATAACAATTTATAGGACATTAGCACACATGTGACGAATGCCGGTTGCAGAACCTGGTCAACTACTACTTAGTTAACAATTGACTATCTTCACTAATTTTTACAACAATTTCAAAACTTTATATACGCACAGTGCCATAACAACAACAGAATTTAAGAAAATAATAATAAATCGAAGCTGGGCCAACCAAAGTATGTCTTCTGTTTCTCAGGCCATTTTTTGTAAAATTGCATGTGGGTGGACGGATTTTTTTTATATTTGTAATTATTTCTTTGCCATTAATAGTTTATGTTGTTGTTTTTTTTAGGCCTCACAATCTGTCGAAGAGCAATGGGTGGGGGTGGGGATGTATTTCGTCCCTTGAGTGCAAGAAGGCTTTGCAATGCTAAAGCATTGCAGAATTGTTGCACTCAATATCAATATCCTGTCAGTTGCTGTTTTCCCTTATCCGTAGTTACGATTACGGCTTATAATCAACACTCGCAGATATATCATATAGCTAAATGTTTGAGAGCGTTTCTGAGCCCATTAACCCTTTACCCAACGAATCGGCGGCAACCGCCCGCGTAATATGCAAATTCAGCAACTAAAACAAATACTATTTTTCAAAACATTTCAACAAAACCATATCATGTGACCCCTCTTTGGAACGAGCTCGTTCCAATGAGGAGTCACATGATATGGTTTTGTTGAAATTGTTTGAAAAAAATTAAAAAAAAATGATATTTATAATAATAAATTTTGATATCATCTGCGTTGGGTAAAGGGTTAACATGGAAGATGACTCTAAGATTGTGTCCTTAAAGTGTAGTGCCCTTAAATGAAATCTGAACGGTCTCGTAGTGTTCAAAGGTTTATTGAACGTCCAAAGAATTTACGATTACTATTCGCCAATCATAATTCTTATTCAAATAAACTATTCAATTATTATTTTTTTTATATTTACATTGGTTATAAAAAGAGAGCATGCGGCAGCGAAAAGGACCAATATGGGGTGAGAGGGCCTGAGAAACAGCTGTCGTTGCCTCATTGTGATCCTTCCATTATTCTCGCGTTTCAGCGTGCAAAAGGTCGATAACTATTTTCCAACAATGTATAGGCTGCAATCCACAGCGGACCACACTCTTTATCGCATTTGCCATAAATTATCACACAGTGCATCGGCGATATTATATGCCACCTCGCTTGAGACAACATGAGAACTTTCAAGAGCGAAATGCTCTAAAAAAAACACCAAATAAATGCGTCACGTAACGAGACAAGAGTCACACACACAATTTGTGGATAACACTTGATCCGTACAGGATATGACATCATGGCATTATCCAAATACCCCAGAGACACAATTTAAGAAGGAACTGGGAAAGAAAGTCGTAATTAGTTTTAGTTCCTTCCACAAGAATTTGTTAAGGGTTCTGTTTTGTTCGCAATTTGGTATGACATTTCATATTGTTCTGTTCTGTTATGCGTCAACACGACCTTTTGGTTTCAAAACTGAACTCAAATGGTAATACTTCCGATGATATTACGGAAATGAGATCAGTGGAATTACAGTTATTTCACATTTCGCTTCGCCAAATTGACATGTGGCAGAACCAATCTTTTTTTTTTTTTTTGTTTTCTTTAAATGCCTTTGCTTTGTTGCTAGCAATATATAGCTTGAGACAAATCACCGAGTCAAGCTCCACGGGCTATTCTCAACAAAGTTCCGTCGTGTGAGAACCACAAGGTTGTATCTTCCAGTGGAAGATAGAACCTTATGGTTCTCACGCGACGAAACCTCAACAACCTGCAATTATTGGCAGAATATCGAATAGCAGTGGCAGTCTTTTTTCAAAACGCAGAATGGAGATGGCATATTTGTCAAGAGTCAAGGGCGAATGGATACAATGTCCATATGACTGAGTTCACAGTTTAACTCCAATCCAGCCCCCCCCCCACCCCCAACAATACAGTCCCGAATAACTTCATTTTAGGGTTTAATATATTTCCGGTTTGTTACCTGCGTCGCCAGCGGCAGAGCAAGTCTAGTAACCGCTCGAGTCCGTCCGTCAGTCCGTTCGAAACATTTCTTCCGTCAAAGTTTTCTTGGCTTCTACGGGAGGGAATGATTTTATATTTGGTCTGCTGCTTCATAATGATGAGTTGTATCGTGTATCTGATTTTCAGATCTGCCGTGCAGCCACTTCCTGTTTGCCGGTACTTTGAAGTCTGTTCATCTCTGTAATCAATTGCATGCAGCGAAGCAGGACCAGACCCGGTATTGGTCTTGTTTTCTATAGTAACGGGAACGGGAATGGTATGAAACTCAGAACCGAGAACAGGGAAATGTTCCGGATAATATCGAGTAAATTAACGAGAGTAACAAGATGCATTTATTTTTGTGAAAATAAACATTTTATTGGCAATTTGCCTCTCCATTCGAAAAAGTTGCTGAGAGAAGTGTGAAAAACCAAACCCGCGTCCAACTCGTCTTCGTTTTCATAATAGCTAGTTTTATCACCACTACCTCCTGGCTTCAACTCCCTCTTTACTGTCGTCACCTGTATCTTCTTCTTGAAGCACAGGAGAGTGGTTATCGCCTGTGAATGAGTTGACGTCGAAGGAGGTAGTGAATAGTGAGTGACACTAGTGATTCTGAAAATGAAGACGCGTTTGATCTTTGAAGCAAGTGAAGATCTTGCTGTTGAAGAGAGGAGTCCCGCAGAGAAGAGAGGAGTCCTCCAGAACTGATCGAGAACTACAGTAATTTGGATGAAAAAGGGTTAGTCAAGGAATAAACGATTGTAAAAAGGTTCAGGCGTGGAAGGGATGGCGAAATCTTACAAAGTTACGTTGGTGTTCAGTTTAGAAAACCTCAGTTCAACACACAGTCAGAGACATGCGTAATTTTCGGTCCAGTGCTATAGATTCCCCTGGTATCGTGACCGGCATTCGGAAGCGGGAACCGGGGAATTCCCTTTCCCAGTATTAACACGTACGCTGCGGAAGGCGACTATTGGCACATATACTACTCAAAGTTTGCTAAGCACCAAGTACATCCAACTAACTGTTTTACTTTTTAGTTGAAATATTGTAATGAAAAGTGTATATATTTCTTATTTAATTATATCTTTAATGATTTAAGGACAGAAATTACGATTTTATTTGTGTTTGATATTATTTTTTAACTTTTGAATACGATAACCATGGACAATGGATATTATTGGTAAAAGAGGAAATTTTTAAATATGCCAAAAAGTTGACGGAGCGAACTGGTATGGCTTCAGTATCGAGTATGAGACCCATTACTGTTAATTACAGCTTGACAACGCCTTCTCATGCCCACAAGCAAGTTCCTGTTGGACCTTTTTGGGATGTTGTTCCATTCTTGGACCAGCATGGCAACAAGCTCATGTACACTTCTTGGCTGGACAGGACGGGCTGAAATTGTAAGCTGCAAGTCATTCCAGACATGTTCGATTGGATTGAGGTCAGGGGATCTTGCTGACCAGTCCATAAGCTCAATCCCCTCCCTCTGTCGGTACTCCCCGACAGCATGGGCAACATGTGGACGGGAATTATCGTCCATCAGAATGAATGTATCACCCATTGTCACCTGCATACAGTCTGACGTGGACATCCAGGATCTCCTCAATATACTGATGTGCAGTCAATGCACCACGGTCAATGACACAGAGCTCTGTACGTCCATCCCAGCTGATGACGCTCCAGACCATGATTGACCCTCCATCATAGCGGCCATGTTCAGCAATGTTGGCTGCATGGAATCGCTCTCCTGGTCTTCTTCATACCCTAGAACGCCTATATGTGTGGTCTAGGCAGTACCTTGACTCATCTGTAAAAAGGACAGGTCGCCAATCTTCTCTGGTCCATCCAACTTGGTCCATGGCCCCTTCATATTGTGCCTGGTAGTGGTTTTGGGACAGCGGAATGCGAATACATGGTCTTCTTCGTGCAACCTTGCCCGGATAGTCTGCGTCGAAACATTTACCCCGGATGCATTCTGAAGGTCACTGCGAAGCTGGTTGCTGTGGCAAAGCGGTTCCTACGGGCTTGAAAGATCAAAAACCGGTCTTCGGCTGCAGATGTTGCCCTGTCTCTGACACCACCATGTCATCTTTCTGGTGTGTCATACTGCTGAGATCTTGCCCAGGCTCTGGTGATCACCGTATGGTGCACACCAAGAGCTTCACCAACCTGACGATGGGTAGCCCCTTGTTCCACCATCCCTACAGCCGCCACATTTCTGATTCAGACAAATGTCTTCTCACATTTGCATTTGCCATATTCAATCATTAAATCACAAGGGTTTGTGTTGGAATGAAGATTGAATACCCTACACATGTCATGCACATGCAGACAGTACACGA
Source organism: Pictodentalium vernedei (assembly GCA_031216915.1). Lineage (NCBI taxonomy): Eukaryota > Metazoa > Mollusca > Scaphopoda > Dentaliida > Dentaliidae > Pictodentalium > Pictodentalium vernedei. Next base: position 64,374,662 of record CM062290.1, on the reverse strand, counting down.
AAACATCATCATGAAAATCAAGGGGTACATGCTTTCCATGACTGTCACGAAAAGTCTGCCTGTCAAGAGAGCTAATGTAAACACTGGGGACCATCTCAATACATTCCTCAATCATATCCGCCAAAAATATCGCAAACATGTCACAAGCAAACTTCACAATGATGTGTCAAATGTCTGGTGCTTAGCAAACTTTGAGTAGTATATTTTATGGTGATTATCTGTACGTTCAGATATGCGCAGATCAAACCTACCATCTGATTAATTGTTGGAAAGGGCTCTTTGGGCCCTTCCCAACAATTAATCAGATGATAGAGTTTCCAGTATGTCATAAATCTTATTAAACTTCCTTCCATAGGAGTACATAGAGGTCCTCCATATATGGCTAAAGTGCGTGTAGCAGTAAAAGGTTTAAACCCTACAACGTTTATGACGCTTAGCTTCATCCGAGTATATAAACTCCACACCCCATGACCCACATTCAATCATCCGAATCAGTGGCGTAACGCCCATACAACGAGGTTAGGGCGTCAATTGCACGTTTTTAGGGGCTCCAACAATTCCAACATTTTTGGAAACCTCATTATTAAGGGACTAGAGACAGTGTTGTAGTTGAAGCACTGAGGTTGTATGCTTCAATACCAGCTTGCATAAAGAACCAGTGCGATATTCTCTGAAACCAATTACGGGGTTGTATACGTGGCACGTGACAACACGAGACAGTAGTTTAAATGACAAAACAATTTTAATTTTTAATTCATTTACAAATGTGGATGTATTCTTCTGTGCAAGTTGTTACATCAAACCGTCGAAACAGTATCCGAAACCAACCAATGCCAACATGACTCCTTCTCGGTTAAGGTGCTGACCAACTAACGAAGCAACGAACACAGAAACGAACGAAAATCACCATCAGGAAAATTTTAATTAATGAATCACCGGGTTGTACCAGGTGCTTCATTAATTAATTTTTTGTCAATTACTCCTATGATTAGTGTTTGGAATCTAATATTATTGCGTCCGTGGAAATATTTCACACCCGAGGAAAGTGTCCAGTCCACGACGGTCATACTGTAACCACTAACCATCACTAGAACTTCTTAAACTAGTCAAGGCCGGATGGATATTATACTGAATAGAATGTTTGTACCCAGGCAGTGTGCTAGAATATAACATTATAATGTACCGAATAATTACAGTATGTGTCCTATGGGCATCCAATACTACTGTCACGCCACTGCTCCGAATGTTTACGGAGTGTCAGATTGGGTCTTCAACTGATGTGAGGAATAGGTTGGGAAACGTACGTGACACAAAATACAACACAAGACACACACTTCTGTAAAACTGTCGTCTTTTATTATCATATTACGACTTACATTGAACTGTTGCTAGCCTCAGAACGAAAAAAAACCACTGTGAATTCGGGCTTCTGGTCTAGGGACAACCCAATTCCAACGCCGTGCAGTACTGTACTTTATACACACCTGTTCTGTGAAATTCCCATCTACAGCAACACCAAACCACGGGGAAAATGAAAATCTGTTCCGCACATATGTGTGGAATGGAAATCTTTGAAGGACTATTTTTAAATAGAAGCGAAATTTCACTGTTTTTTTCTGCAAATCGTGCACCGCAATTACAATTTGAATCGCTAGCGATGGCTAAATATAGTAACACGGGTTCCCCGCGCATATTTGGTTGGCGACAAAATGTGTTCTTTGTGTTGATGGTTCGTACCCTTAGCTCTAATGTGTTATATGTGCCTACTGGCACATAGAACACATTGGAACTCAGGGGACGAGTTGTCAAATGAATTGCTCTTGACAAGTGTCCTTCTAATAATTGATTTTTATAGACGTGAAGGCGTGTAAAAAACACACAGTGACACACGCGTGTGGATGGGTTAATCGATATGGAACTTGTGCCATCGCGGAAGGATAAAACTAGAAGCATACAGCCTCTCGTTTTATCTTTGCGCGCTGGCACTCGTGTGATATCGATTAATCCGTTCCCACACATGTGTCGTTCTGAGTTCTCAGATGGGCGTTCGCAGACCTCTCACTCTTGGCTTGGGGCAGACGAACGTTCGAGATTCGATTCGGGTTCGAATCTTTCGCTGATTCGATTTGCTTGGAAACCATTTCGATAATTCGAAAACATTCTAATCCCGGAGTTAGCCTAACTAGAAAATTCCTAAATATGTCATTTGAAGCCAGGACGGAGAAGGCTTAACGTCTAGTTTGCACAATAAATCGCCCCGTCTGCAATACTAAAATGTCGCAGAAGGCACCCTGTTCAACACAAGAAACAATATATGGCTTTTGATTCGACAACCTTGGCGATATCTGGTCAATTCTCGATTGATTGTTGTCGCGTTGCTAAGATAACAACGGGGTGGGTTGTCACCACTAGAGTATTACGAACAGAAAATGTCAAAACTCATTTTGATTGTGCAGATTCAAACTGATAGCTTCGAGTAATCTGAATGCCAATGCGACAGATTCCCGTCATATACACTTTTAATATCAATAAAAGTACATTAAAGACCAGGTTTATGCACTGGTCGATGCTGAAATGTCTACATAGAATAACTTTGATTGTCATATGAATAAAAAGCTCCACCTCTCAGATACATTTACTTTATTGGTACTGGGTTTACATGGGATATAGACAGCTCAAGCAAGACAACCGCAGAATCCTAACAATTGAGAAGTAGAATACTACCCTTCAGGAAAAGTAAAAAGAGTTAGTTTTCAAATATCGATAATACAATTTTAAAATTAAATGCCCACACCCGTAGTGTTAAATTTACTGACTTCTTTCATATTAAAGGGAGCTAACTTTCTGGTAAATCTCTTCGAATGACGAAAATTGTCGGTCGTGTGTCGGACGCTCCAACATACTAATCCGGCCGAAACAACGTTACTATCGGCTGAGGGCACGTGCAACGTCATCGCCCCCACCACAGTAGTGCAAGGCACCAGCGTGCTCACATCTTGGCGATCGGAATGAAGTGGGCTGTCCATGGACAAAGACGACTGTCGATGGTCAAGATCAAATTGCCGACTCTTCGAGCTCAGGTACAACACTTTAACCCTTTACCCAACGCAGACGATATTTTATTATTTTAAATATCAGTTTTTCAAATTTTTCAAAAAATTTCAACAAAACCGTATCATGTGACCCCTCGTTGGAACGAGCTCGACGAGCTCGTTCCAACGAGGGGTCACATGATACGGTTTTGTTGAAAATTTTTAAAAAATAATATTTTTTCAACTGCTGAATTTGAATATTACGCGGGCGGATGCGGGCGATTCGTTGGGTAAAGGGTTAACCATTGAGTCGCCACACATTTGCATAATCATGTGGCATACAGGAATTTCGACGGCATGAATTTATGTTGGTACCAAGTGGAATTTCTTTCGGTGCTAAATGAATTTTTGGAGCTCGGCGGCTCAGTAGGTAGAGATGTAGAGTGCAAGTCGAGAGGTCCTGGGTTCGAATCCCACCTGCGGCAACCGAGTTGTGTCCTTGGGCAAAGGCACTTAATCCACGTGGAGGCACGGTGGCCTTTTGTACTAAGGCGCATTGCACGTTGATGGTGCACTTGTCTTCAATCAATGCTAACCATGCTTGCGTGGAGTTAGTATGTTGAGGGGTCTGACAGTTGCTCGCCCCGTGGTGGGTCTCGTCGGGTACTCCGGCTTCCTCCACCCGTAAATCTGTCCGGCACGAGGTGACCCTGGCTGTTGAAAGTATCGTTAAAACCCAAATAAAATAAATACATAAATACATAAATGATTTTTTTCTGGTGCCAAATGAAACATTTTAGGGTCAAGTGGAATCTGATTGTAGATGAGAACAAATTAACCAGGCATCGTTCAATGATGGCAACAAGGCGCAGTCTGCAATGCTAAAGCATTGCAGATGACGCCTTGTTGCACTCAAAGTACGATATTTGAATTTAGTAGGACATGGCTCTTTTAAGAAGTTCAGTTGCAAGAAAACCCACAGACGATAACAAAAAAGATAACCAGAGAAACAAAATTTACTGCATCCAGTAAATTCAAGTCTGTGTGAAAGGGTTAAAGCGCCAGAAATAAAAATAGACAGAGAATTTATGGAAGCTTTTTTTTTTTTTAGGGGGGGGGGGGGTAAAATACTTTTAAAGAAATCAGAAATAGGTTTTCGTTAATAGTATTTAAAGATATTTATACAGGAATCAGATTCAATCAAGGGTTCAATCAAGGAATCAGAAATGGATAGTTTAGCCACTTATGTGAATGATGTTTAAAGGAGTGATGAGAGTATGGAAAGGGTTAACATTATTCTCACGATAATAAAATCTCTAGAACCCACATTTAAGTCTTGAGAGGATTAACAGCATAGAACTGAATAATTTATATTTTATTTCCTTCCAAAGCAAAGGGTTTCTCTCACCTTAGTTTGAGGAACTCACTATAACAGGAAGAAAACATTTAATGTTTGACAGCAAACTCCACTGATGTTTACATTTTCCCCAGTGTGAATAACATAACATACTATTGCTTGGGGAGAATTTACGGTTGCAGGAAATTGGAGGCTTTTAAAGCCCTGTGTATAAGAAGAAGAAGAAGAAGAAACCGTACAAAAACAATAGTCTGTGTGATTCACGCATACTAATAAATAACATATAACAAAGAGCCATGATTATAAGTGTTGCCTATAGATTCTCTGACAGGCGTGCATTCTGTTTCGTCTGTGTCGTCAGACAGCGATTGTAATGGAAACGATGCACTGTAATAATAAACCACAAAGCCTTTGAGACCGGACAAACGTATATTTAGGTGCCAAATGCTGTATTTTGGTTCCAAACGAAATTTTATTGCAAATGGCACCACTAGCACCAGGTAGCGTAAACAGTGGTGGCATATCCGTGGAAAGAATTGTGTGCATGGGTGGTGGTGTGGGGCCAGTGCCGTATTAACTCATGGCCGGGCCCTAGGCTTGTAGGTACTTCGGGACGGGGGCCCATCCGGCACTTCATTATTTCACCTCACGACAGCTGACAGCCTGACCCTGGTACGGTAGGCACTATGCTACAGTACATCATAGCCCTATATCCATTTTGCGGGTCTCCTGAAGTATTCTGCTCACAACTTGACATATTATTTAAATAATCATTGAAATAATGTACTGTATATAAATATATATATATATATCGTATAATTATGAGAATATATATATGGATAAATACATATGTACACGTATCGCTACGGCGTAGGGTGCAATGTGTCTTTAATCATTGGAGCCCTAAGGCGCTGGTAACAGTGCCTCAGCAAAATAAAAATAAAAAAATGGCGGCCTCCGTGTCCCTGCGGGCCCCTAGTCTTCAGTCTAGTCAGCCTTATGAATAATATGGCCCTGTGTGGGGGGTGGGGGGATGCACATGGGCACTTAACAGTTCAGCCGTATTTGCATGGCATCAACGAACGAGGATAATTCTCAATCCTCTTTTTTCTTTTCTGATGGGTATGTGAAGTAGTGATATAATTTATCATGTCAATGACTACATTGTTCTGTTAACACTTCAGATGCGGCGATAGGATCCTGAAAGGGCTCTCTATCTCCACCAATCCCTTTGTGAAAAGGGAGATAAAATGTATCTGTTCAAAAGAGGGATCACAGAGGCTCCGTGGAAAGGTCGACAGTTCGTTTCTTGCCAGCGGTAACTGCACTGCGTCCTTGGGCAAGCCACTTAATCCCGATTGCAACACCTGGTGACACTTTGAAGCCGTGTACATAGGCATACTACACATCGATGGTGCACTTGCCTTCTACTGCTTCTGAATCCATTTGTGCGTCGTTTGTACGTTGGAGAGTATGATAGTTGCTTGTTGCTGCTCGTTGGTGCTCCCCGGGTATTCAGTCTTTCACAACCCGACACGACGTTACCCGGGATGTTGAAAGTGCTATTAAAAACAATCAATAAACAAACAATCTGTTCAAAAGAATAAACAGTGAAGATGTGAAGAGAAATTTTGGGCCGACACGAACTACTCTGTCATCAAAAGTGTTATCACTTCGTTCTTTCTGGAAATGCAATTGGAACACCCCTGCACGAAGGTGTTTTCATCAAGACAACTGAACACCACTCTCCAACTTCGGTTAACCATTTACCTATCATGAAACACATTTGCCAAAAAAGTCTTGAATAAGTCATTTTTTTTCATTTTGTGTCTCAACAACATAGGTTATGACCCCTCGTTGGAACGAGCTCAGCGAGCTCGTTCCAACGAGGGGTCATAACCTATGTTTTTGAGACAAAAACTGAAAAAAATAATGAAAATTAATTGGCGATTTTTGAGAATAGCGCTGGCCGTTTTTGGCTGTTACGTTAGGTAAAGGGTTAAGTTGTGGTACCGGCACTTCGGAATAAAGCCCAAATATGGGCTTCCAGCACTCTACCAGTTAATGTTTATATGTTCATCGAGGTGATTGTTTTGCTTTTCAGAATCTGATGTTACTGTTAAATTTGTTCGTCAACCAGGATTGGAGGGGCACTCGCCCTTTTGGATTATTATATATCATCACCATTATCTTATGTAATTATTTATATATTTATTTATTTGTTAAGGCTTAACGACACTTTATCAGCCAAGGTGGTATTGTGTCGGTGACAGTTTTACGGGTGGAGGAAGCCGGAATACCCGTGGAGAACCACCGAGCAACGACGAACAGCTGCCAGCTCCCCAACATCGTAACTCCGCACTGCAGCACAGGCAGGGTTAGATTGGTTGAAGACATGCGCACCATCGACGTGCAGTACGCCTTAGTACACGGCGTCATCGTGCCCCCATGTGGACAATCGGTGTTAAGTGCCTTGCCCAAGGACACAACGCCGGAGTCTGAATCGATCGCTCAGACGGTCACCCATCCGAAGACTAACCGGGCTCGACGTTGCTAAACTTCGCTGATCTTACGAGAACCGTTTACCGCAACGCCACAGCGCCCCTCCGGATAAAGGGTTAAATACTAAGGCGACGGCAAAGTGGAATATGTCGTATTAAACGAAATAAATAATAAATGACAAAACAAATGAATAGAATTTCCCCGTGGACAAAACATTTCAATCTGAGAAAAACTGCTCGTGTTAGTTTCACGACGCAATGCTCACATCAGTAACCCCGAAAAAAACTCTAATTGAAATTTATGCATTTCCAGGGAGCACAGTGTCAACAGCGCAATTCATAATAAGATAAGCTTGTCCATACGGACGCCCATTTAGATATAAAGTTCAAAATCATTGCGACTGCATAGCTGAGACGACAATAACACCTGCCACGTGGCTTTTCGCACTTATCGAAGCAGGGGCGTTGGAAATATTTCGAACATAGGGGGGAGTAGTCGACGAAGCGCGCACACATGCTGATATATATCATTAGTGAACCGTGTCTGTTGTTGGTGGGGTAGGAATACGACACAGAACGCTATGGATGAGACTAATACACATCTGCTGTTGAGAAAAGTGCACATGTTTGTGCCCGGACTTAAGAAATTTCCCCATCGGGCCGAAACACTTTTACGACCCGGTAAGGAATTTTCCGGCTATGGAACCAGAAATGCGCACTTCTCTCGACATTAAAGACCGTAAAAGAGATCAGACATACGAAAGGAATCTTCAGTCACATATCAAGAGTAATAATTCGGTGAACCCGCCTCCAGCTTATCTCTCCAAATATTGTAATGGCGGAAACCAGAAGAGAAATACACGTTTCAGGTGAGTGCACTGCCTGCCTGCCTTCCCGCCTGCCTCTCTCTCTCTCTCTCTCTCTGTCTCTCTCTCTCTCTCTCCTGGAAAGTTGTTGTAGAGCACTCATCCCCACAATGTGGGACCCACTCGGTTAAAATAACACAGTCGCATATTTTCAATTAAAACGGCCTAACGAGTTCTTGCTAGCGCTGCCAACATTATTATGCAGTTGCATGTACTCCAGTATATCACTCTTTTGTGAAGATCACTTCGTTGGAAGAATCTCCGGACAGTGCCTCAAATCTTTAACCATAGCTGAAACTAATTATTGCTCTCTTTTTCTCGGGGTGCTGGGTGGGGCATTCGTTAACGCGCAGTCGTTCGAGAAATGCTGAAAAACGGGCGTTCTCTTTGAATGCAGTTTACTATAACCTTATAAATTTGATGCAGCGATATCCACATTCTTTCACAGTCTTCCATGCGTTGTATACTTTTATTACACGTCTGTTCTATGAAATCCTCATCAGCCGCAATACTAAACCATGCGGAAAATGAAAATCTATTCCGCACATATGTGCGGAAAGGAAATCGTTGACGGACTATTTTAAAATAGATGTGAAATTTTACTGGGATTTTCTACAAATCGTGCAACGCAATTACAATTTGAATCGATAGCGATAGCTGAAAATCGTCCCCTGAGTTCCAATGTGTTCTATGTGCCAGTAGGCACATAGAACACATTGCAACTCAGGGGACGAAATATTAACCCGGGTTCCCCTCGCAAATTTGGTTGGCGATAAAATTTGTTCTTTTTGTCGATAGTTGTCAAATGAATTGCTGAATGTCCTTCTAATAATTGTTTTATAGACGCGAAGACATGTAATAAACACAGAACGACACGCGTGTGTGAATGGGCTAATCGATATGGCACGAGTGCCAACGCGGAAGGATAGAACTCTGCGGCCTCTCGTTCTATCCTTCCGCGCTGGCACTTGCGCCATATCGATTAACCCATTCACACACGCGTGTCGCTCTGTGTACGTATCGATCTCATATCAGCAGTAATACTGGTACTGCGGTTTTATCTTTGATTCTGTTATGGCACCGACGTTCTTGATATATGTGGCTGTTTTTGAATTACGGTTCGGTGGTTTTTATGAAATAAAAACCGGAAGTACACAAACTAATGTTCAGTCCAGGGGTGAATAGAATACTTTCCCGATTCACTATGGTAAAAGGGAATCTCAACAGGAGAGGTAAATACTTTAGCTGTGAACCAGTCTGGCGTGTCGACCAGTCTTTTATAAACAGCCTTTGAAAGAGACATCGTTTTTTAAATTAGAATTCTGAAAACAAACGTTTAATTTTCTTCGAATTTAAATTGATAAAAATGCATCGACTTCAGGAGCTTGATGCGATTTACCCAAGGTAGCGTGTAACGTCGGTAACTCAAGGTTCAAACTCCTGGGATTCTTTCCACACAGCTGGAATTGAAGACAGTTCAGTTACTCGGCAAACCTCGTGTCTGGACCAAATATCTTGTCCCGATGGTGAGATGTCCCCATCTCACACCCACCCCCTCAGGGATATTTTCTCCCCCACCAAAACACCCCGAGGGCATCAAAAATAATCCAGGGGCACGTGCAGCTATATCGAACAATTTTGTTGTCCATTTCTGAAAAAACTGATTTGCTTATCGGAAAGAGCGCACAAAAGTTATGTATATACCACAGGTATATACCACGAAATTAATACCCTACCCCTACGCCGGCAAGACAGGGGTTAAAGATTTGTAGCGAAATGAACATTGACACATTCCGATGACATCATATTGTGAATTCTGCAATGTATTCACATAACTTTTCGACGGGAATTTCGTGCATCTCACCCACGCATTACGGCGTTCACCCAAAAATTAATATAAAAGAGTCAAGTGTCCTTTTGTTTTGCGGTCTGTGTTTGTATTTCCATTTTCTGGGACAAACGTCCGTCTGCTAATATTTCCGAAACGTGACACCATGTTGTTTGTTCACAGAAGAACGTGTGATGATTGAATAGTCATGAGCTCATTAAATATGCTAATTAGCCGGTCACGTGGGTCATGCGAGATAGATATATATCTCACATGGTCTTCTCACATGGGACACGCATATCTTGCATAGGGTGTGGGGGAGAATACTATAACCGGAAAATGCTTGCAACTATTCCGGTACAGATTAATTGTCTCATCATTTTTTCCCCAATGGGAAAGACTCAATTACCCTTGTGTTTCACTAGATATTCCCACTCTTTCCCCCCTCCCTCTCAGTAATCTGCGACGAAATATTCGACGGTGTCCCTTAATCCAGCTTTCTCCATTACACTATTCAGCATACTAATCACCTCCCTTGTATCACCCAACACCTTCACATACTATATTCTTCCATCTTCTCATTATGCGCTTATTAAAATTTATTACACATCCATTAAGCTTTCTTGTATTTAACGAAATCGCCGCTATGACATAGATGTTTCTGTATTCTACTGGTGTATTAACCAGAACTTTTTCTCGGCACCGTTTAAACTAGTTCCCTTCCCGTAGAGTTATTAGTTAAGCTTCGGAAAGTTTCCAAATTTCGTTATACAGTTATCGATCGTCTGTCGCGTAGTGTGAAAATGAAAACGTCCAAAGCAAAATAAAGTCGGTTCACAAAAAAAAATTAGTTAACCAAAAATGAGGTAATATTAAAAAAAACAACCATTTCCAACAACAACATTAACCCAGTCCTGTGTGCGGGTCCAGTTATATCTAAATTGGTCTACTTCATTTCGGTAAATCTTCGGACATCCTGACATGCTTCAAACTTCTTTTACAAACATTTCTCCCAGCTGTTTTGCAAAACAGACCAAATTTGTACTTATATTTTTACTAATAGTAACAGCCACCAAGTGGTTAGGTGTGCATGTACTGTATTATGTACACCAGCCGAAAAGAAACAGCGATACGAAATTCAACAAACACGCCCGACAGAAAAAGGTAACGAATGTATTTTAGAAAGGTTCTCAAAAGGTTGTTTTGATTTTTTGTCGATCCATTTGATCAGTACAGCTTCAAACAAAACAAACGGACTATTTACCTTTGAGTTCAAACATCGGAATTAAAAATTGTTTATTTAAATTAATTTTAATGCATGGAATGTGTTAGCAACACAGAACGCGACGTGTGTTTGAAACGGTGGGTGTTTTACATAACTCGTTGGAATGGCGTAGTCATATTTCGCGAGAGCCGTAGGCTCGTCATGTAAAACACCCACCGATTCAAACACACGTCGCGTTCTGTCTATTTTTTCTGCGAGACTGGCACTTTTGACAATCTGTTCGAAAGGGTCTTGGCGTGTCCATTGCTCATAAATTACACATTTGGCATTCCTTAACACCGTATTTCCCAACTTCCCCCACGGTGCAACTAATCTCGATTTCAGTTTGAACAGTAGTAATCCCACAAACGTAGTGTCTAAATGCCACCGAAATCCCGCCATGTCTGCATCCTGTAAGCGGCCCAAATATCTCTTTACTCTGACCCTCTTCTCCCCACCAATAAGTCTATATTTAAGAACTCTCTTCTGCATCAAAGTAAAACATACTATTTATTAGTATTATTTATTAGGGTTTAACGACACATTAACAGCCAGGGTCACATCATTTCGGTGACAGTTTTGCGGATGGAGGAAGCCGGAGTACCCGGAGAGAACCACCGAGCAGCGACAATCAGCTGTCAGATCCCCAACATCGTAACTCTGAACTCTGCACCGCGGCACAGGCAGGGTTAGATTGGTTGAAGACATGCGCACCACCGACGTGCAGTACGCCTTAGTACACAACGCCATCGTGCTCCCATGTAGGCAATCGGGGTTAAGTGCCTTGCCCAAGGACACAACGCGGGAGCACGAATCAGTCGCTGAAATGGTCACCCATGCAACTACAAATCGCGCTCGACGTTGCTTAACTTCGGTAATCTGACGAGAACCGGTTAAAACGACGCCACCGCGCCCCCAGTAAAACATACGAAAGAAAGACATGACACCAGCCACACATACAGAACGACAGAAGAGTGTATCAGTTGAAATCATCAAGAAACAGACACATCCCACTCCCACAAAGAAAATAAAAAAATAAATAAATAAAATCAGTCAAAAATTAAAAAAAACAAAAAAAAACAACAATATCTTACCTTGGTAAGCTACACAAGAGCCAGCCTGAAAATAAAAAAAAACATGGAAAATTATAATATATGTAAGCAATAAAATGGAACGGCCAAAACCGGCCAGCGCTATTCTCAAAAATCGCCAATTTATTTTTATTATATTTTCATTTTTTGTCTCAAAAACATGGGTTATGACCACTCTTTGGAACGATCTCGCCGAGATCGTTACAATGAGGGGCCATAACCAATGTTTTTGAGAAAAAAAAAATGAAAAAATGAGTTATTCAAGAATTTTGTGCGCAAGTGTCGTCTGCTTTTCATGTTAGGTAAAGGGTTAATGGCCAAGTGAAAGTAAAAGAAACCTTTTGTACCACATTTTAGCAAAACAAAATGTTTGATACAGTTGGCTAAATTGGCACTGCCCTTAATTCCTATGGCTGCCCACCAATGCGTTCTCCTCTATACTGTTGAGAGTGGGAGGGAAGGGTAAATATCAACTTTCAAGACACATCTTGTTATCGGCTTCTTTAATGGCAGATGTACTCATGCCAGTACCAATTCCGCCATTTAGCTAATTTTTCCCCAATTGTTGTGGTGTCTCATATGTGTATTACACACTGAAGATTGAACAATACAGAACATTTTATAATCCGCAGAAGTAAAAGAGGCGAATGGAATCGATCGAGCCTGGCGTAATTAGTTCTAATTACACAGATATTGCCGATGTGTCTTCGAAATACGATTCAACGACACTCAGATAACATAAGACTAATTGGCTCTAGAATTAATGAGGGTAGTTTCGAGGAAACAGTCTCTTTGCTCAGATAGTGAAATGACGCTGGCATAATTTTCGAAAGCCTGGTGAATCTATTTCAACCCTTCAGTTGCCAAAAAAAACCCCGATCAAAACGGCTTTTAGAGGGTTTCCACCCACGTGTTAGTTCCGGTGTGACAGGAATGGAAGTCCGTAGGAACGTTAGTCCCTCTGGACTATTGTTCCGCGGAATTATAGTCCTAGGTCTAACATTTCTAGGAATAGTAGTCCGCCGGACTACTATTCCTAGAAATGTTAGACCTAGGACTATAATTCCGCTGAATAATAGTCCAGAGGGACTAATTTTCCTACGGACTTCCATTCCTGTCACACCGGATCTTATTTTAATTTAAACAATATTTATTCATGGAATAATATGATATAATACATACAAGTAATTATCATATAATAATTCCAAAAACTGTATGGTACAACGGTGTGTATTATAGCAATATGCACAAGGTTAAAAACAGAGCAAATGTGCAGGATTCGATAGAAAGTCATAACTTTTTTTATCTTACAATCAACATGTATTTTGTCTGTATTAACTCCGCAACTGTCGTGTATCCGACCCCCCTGATACAGATGTTTGTATCAGGGGGTCGGAACAAGCATGTTCCTTTCGCATGAGTTCCATTTGTTTTTCTTTGTTCATCCGTACGAATAAATAGTTCGTTATATATTCGTCTACATTCTTGACTTATCCCCAATATATTGTAAGATAAAATGATTATTACCATAATGTGGATGTACAAAATATGTATCCGAGTCTCGCTGCGGGTTCTAAGGGTAGATCGCGACGAGTCGTCTTCGACTCGTCGTGATCTGCCCTTAAAACCCGGAGCTCAACTCTGATACATATTTTGTACATCCACATAATGGTAATAATCTCTATATATACCATCTCTTTCCATTATCTTGTCATGTCATGTTATCATTACTTGGAAGATAGTAACAGTCATGCAGTGCTGTCCTTTGTCTGATGTTTTGGACGGTGTCTTACCTTTATGCCAATTCCCAAAATACCAATTCCCTCTAAAACAATTAGCAAAATGCTAATTATCATAATACCTGTTACGACTTTATCAACACTGGTTTTAATTTAATCTTTTATTTTTATTTACTACATATTTTAAATAATGAGTTTTTCAACTAAATTATTTTTAGTTTAGGTTTATAAAATTTTTAATATATGGGGGCGAGATGTCCATAGGGGCGAGTTGTCTTAGGGGCGAGTTGTCCAAAAATGTTGGGGGCGAATTGTCCAAGGGGGCGAGTTGTCCAGTTCCCCACTACAATGTATAAAAATGCGATTTTCAAAAGTAATTTTATTGCTCCACATGACGGTGCACATAGTATCATAAAGTTACACGTAACGTGTTATACAGTTATGATGACATTCAGAATCATTGCACATAAAATCACATTTAATATATATTATAATCAATTATTGTTATTATATATCGGGATTCAAGACCACAAGTAAAGTGTAAATTGATTTTCCTTTTCAGGGAGGCTATTCAATTTTTCTGCATTCTTCTTTTTGAAGACAGTTTTGAGTCATTGTCTACTCAAACTGTCATCAAAACGATAAGGTAGAAAAATCTGAATGCCAATAAGAACTGTCAAATTGAGTACGCTTACACACATGTTATAATATTTAAATTTCGCTTCTCTGGAAGGCTTTTGGATTTTTTACATTCTTCTTTTGAAGTTTTGTGTGATTTTCTGCTTAAAACTGTCACCAGCGAACTAGGGATTAATACTGGAAACGGGAATTCCCGGGTTCCCGATTCCAAAATCCGGTCACGGTACCCGGTAAATCTATTGCACGGAACCGGGAATCACACATGGCACTGTTTGTGTGTTAAACTGAAGTTTTCTAAATTGGAAAACTGCCTAACGTAAGTTTGTGACATTTCGTCAGCCCTTCCACGCCTGAACCTTTTACATTATTGCTTCCTGAAGAACTCTTTTCACTAAATCAATGTAGCTCTCAATCAATTCCGAAGGACTCCTCTCTTGTCACGCCGTTGATGAAGCAATTACGAAACGTGCGACACCATTTCAAATATTTCGCGTTGTGACGTCAGACGGTAACATTTGCTTCTGGTGCCGTAAATACAAAAGAAACTACGCCAACTCTTATCCATTCAGAGGGCGATGATTTTACTCCTATTGGAACATATTGCCACGAAAGCACAAGCTGAAAGCATAAGGAACAGTTGTAGTGTAGTAAAAACACAACATACACACTCCCATGAAGCTAAAAAACCCAAAATACTATTCAATAAACGAAGGAGATCTTTCTTTTCAATATGAGGTTCAAACATCAAAGGATGTTGCTGACAGCAACCTTAAAACATTGCTTTTGTGTGATCAGTAACAAATGCAAAAACAAACCATAAATACGCAGAACGAGACGCGGGTGTGAATGGGTTAATCGATATGGCACGAGTGCCAGCGCGGAAGGATAAAACGAGAGGCCACAGGCTTCGAGTTTTATCCTTCCGCGATGGGACAAGTGCCATATCGATTAACCCATTCAGACACGCGTGGCATTCTGTGTTTATTACACGTCTTCACGTCTATAAAAAAAATTATTAGAAGGACACTCAGCAATTCATTTGACAACTATCAACAAAAAGAACACATTTTATCGCCAAACAAGTATGCGAGGGGAACCCGTGTTACTATTTCGTCCCCTGAGTTCCAATGTGTTCTATGTGCCTACTGGCACATAGAGCACATTGGAACTCGGGGGACGATTTTCAGCTATCGTTAGCGATTCAAATTGTAATTGCGTTGCACGATTTGCAGAAAATTCCAGAGAAATTTTGCTTCTATTTAAAAGTAGTCCGTTAACGATTTCCGTTCCGCACATATGTGTGGAACAGATTTTCATTTTCCGTACGGTTTAGTGTTGCTGCAGATGAGGATTACATAGAACAGGCGTGTAACAATACGGAGCTGGAATGCAAAACAGAAGAAATAATTTAACCCTTTACCTAACGTAACGACCAAAACCGGCCAGCGCTATTTTAAAAAATCACCAATTAATTTTCATTATATTTTCATTTTTTGTCTCAAAAACATATGTTATGACCCCTCTTTGGAACGAGCTCGTCGGGCTCGTTCCAATGAGGGGTCATAACCTATGTTTTTGAGACAAAAAATGAAAAAAATAGTTATTCAACAATTTTGTTTGCAAGTGTCGTCTGCTTTTCATGTTAGGTAAAGGGTTAAAAATAGAATAAAAAATTATTTGCAAAACTACATATTATTATCCCAAAGTAGTTAAATAAAAAGAAGAAAGCATTGGTCATGTGGTAATTGGTATTTTGGTGGTTGGTTGGGGGAGAAGTCGTATTTTTGGAATTGTTATAAAGGTAATGAACCTTTTGGGTCCTATCTCCTCGAATAATATTGTCAGACATCACTCCAAAACACTGACAGCTATTGGAAAATTTGACGTTACATGGTAAATCTGCGTCGATATATTGGGAAAAATTGACAACTTTCTTTTTTAACGTTCTCCGGAAATGTCTAATTTAATATCTGATGATGTGTTCATATCGAGAGTGACAGTGAACATGGATCTGACATGTCTATTTTAAGATCCACGATCTTACTTCCGATAAAAAATTGGCCGATCATTGGGTTTGTTGACAACAAAATCAGTTCGGGGATCACTACTTCATTGCTTCGTTGAATCGAAATCCACGCTCAGCAAATTATTTCATAAAGAGAGTAAAAGCGCCGTCATTGTCAAACAACGACGATTTAGGACAAAATTGTGAATAAACTTCTAACTTGTTAAACTCGGGCTCCATCGAATACGGAACACTCGTAAGGTGTTTATCGAGTGATAGCCATTTGAAGCGAAGCCATACCACGGAAAACTGACAACACTCCATGAATCAGTTTCAAACTAGCGAAAGTACTCTGTCATTGGATACAGGACATGGAAAGAGCGTATTACACATACAGTACGCGGAGAGTGGATTGTAACTAAATCACTCACGGTGTGGAGTTATCACTCAAACTATAACTTTCAAATTTTGTACATATGGACAACAACTCAAGCATTGTTTCATCCAATGGACCTCCGGGTTTAACCCGGAGGTCCATTGGTTGAAACTCTGCCTGTGCTTGTTATGCTTTGCAACAAATTTGCAACTATTGCTTGGGTGGAATCTCCACTCTGCGGGTGAGTTAGTGATAATACACTCTTCACGTACTGTAGAACAACAACAAAAAAATAAAAATTAAAATACGTATTTCCAAAGTTGTTGAAGTTGTATTTTACCGTCATAAACAGCAAATGTTGAAATTTCAGTTTTGTGTGATGTGCTTTTCGAGAGTTCAGCTGCACACACATCCTTTCATTTACATTCAGCTTTGGAGAATCGCCCCTGGAGTGCAACAATGCGTCATTTGCAATGCTAACGCATTGGAGATGGCACCTTGTTGCACCAACGGTGTGATGTCATAATGCACTTGAACAGTTCCGTCTAATTTTAAAAAGTAAATGCTCACAATTCCTGAAACGGATCTCTTTATTTTGGGGTCAGATACCACATAAACCCATAACTGACCTAATGTTAAGGTAATCTGAGTGCCTAAAACGCTTAAAACGATTGATATTGAAAGAATGTCAACACATCTCGGTCATTACCTTCATGTGGATTTCCGAAATGGTGTATTGAAATCGAGACCTCATCTCTGTGCATATATCGACGAGTCTGTTCGGATGACCCAGATGCGAGGTCGAGACTTCAATACACCATCTCGGAAAACCACTTGCTGGTTATAACCAATTTTTATACCATGATAACCTATTCTACTATATATGGTGAAAAGCCTATGACATAAATTTTAGCTTTATACACCAACCGTGGTGAATACGCCAGCAATGGGATTTCAGTAGTTAAAATTTACACCTACAGTGGAACTACATCCAACTTGACCTTTGGTGACGTCTACCTCAATGCAAACTTGTCTAAATTTATCGCACGTCGCCTCGCGAAGAGTGAAATGGAAGTGTCAATTATTTATTACGTTTTTAAATGGGTTTACCTCATAAGATGCCAAAATATTAACAACCATGCATTGTCTCATGTTAATAAAGCATGCATAACTCGAAATAGTATGTTATTATGTTATTAAAACGAAAAAGTCCCAGTTTCTTTCTTTATTTCGTGTCGGCGATAAATTTGACAGCGGAAGTGCCGCCCAACGATGGCCGTGTAAACAAAACAGATTCGCTCGCGTGTGCATATGATGCTCAGAAAAATCGAGAAAAAATAATAGTGACTCTTAATAATCTGCCGATCATGGTATAAATAAAATGTACCCAAAGTAGCTTGGTGTACTCAATGTTCACCACTCGTGGTGAAGTGGTGTTAACCGCGCGCCGAAGGCTCGCGGGTAACACCACTTCACCACGAGTGGTGAACATTTGGTACACCAAGCTACTATGGGTACATTCTATATATTTTACAAATATTCACCCCGACAATCATTGGGAGTCTATGAATAGATTTTGTATGAATGGAGATCATGACGTAATGGTATTGCGTTCTTGCGCTACCCATTCATTGTTAAATGGTAGTATAACCGCTGAAGTTTATAGTAGTGTTTCAGCTGTGTGTTTCTTTATTTTACTTTTCAGGTTTAGCGCATGGCAGGCCAAAATAGAATATCATCGTGGCAAGAAATGATCTTGACTAATTAATTTCGCCGCGCAAGTGATTTATTTATCATTTAATTACTGCAATAGAAACGGTGGCCTCGACATGTGTAATAACCTGATACCAATTGAGTGCAGGTGAGAAAAAAACGTTCTCTTTCTGAATCGAATGATCGCACCTGCGTTTGCTTCCCTCAATACATTTTAGTATTTTGACGAAACGTTTGTACTTGTATAGGGGTAAATCTGTTCTTGTTGTAAGATAAAAAACAAGCATTAGGTACATGAAAACGATACAATATACTTTGGGTAAAGGTTTATTCCATCATTGGATCGGTACCTGCAAGAAAGAGCAACCAAATGACACCTGGAATACGAAGCACGATCACCTCCAAAAGTCCAATTCACTATTTCTAATGTTTTGATTTTTCCAACCATTAGCATGGCAAAACTACCCATCGAGGACGGGTGTCGATTTAACGTTTGTGTGCATTTATTTGCGAAACTGTTGCATTATAATACACCACACCAGTGGTGTGTTTTAGTCAAAAGACGTGTGATGTGTGTGCTGAATTCTCGAAAAAAACTGGCCATACTAAACTGACTGTTTCCACATTTCAAACGAATAATAAAGCATTAACAGTTTTGAAAATACAGAAGTTACCCGGGTGTTCTCTGCATTCCTAATAAACGTTCACATCAAGTCCTGTATCCAGGGACAGAGTAATTTCATTAATCTGAAGTTCATTTATAAAATATTGTCATATTCAGTGTGGTCCTCTCCTCAGAAGGACCACCGTAACGAGCAGCTGTACTGACGGGTCAGATGGTCATGTTATTTGCTACAGTGTAAGTGCTTATCAGAAACACATACAGGCTATATTGGTTTGAATTGGTATATATTACCAATACAACCCACTACGGTTGCACGATATATCGATATACCGATACATACCGGTATTCAAACCAGTATCGATTGAGCACCGGTGTAATTGAAAACATATCGGTTTATCGTTATTATTTATTTACCCACAATTCAATTTTCAAGATGTCCTGAGTTTTTTAACTCTGGTCCCGAAAGAATATTATCACTGTACCTAAGGAATTGGCAACATCCTCCCGGGTAATACAAATATTGTGCAGTTGAACAAATAT
Organism: Pictodentalium vernedei; assembly: GCA_031216915.1. Taxonomy (NCBI): domain Eukaryota; kingdom Metazoa; phylum Mollusca; class Scaphopoda; order Dentaliida; family Dentaliidae; genus Pictodentalium; species Pictodentalium vernedei. The sequence goes on along the minus strand of CM062290.1, from coordinate 64,355,086 downwards.
TACTTTTTCAAAAAAATTAAAAAAAAACATATTATGTGACCCCGCATTGGAACGCGCTCAACGAGCTCGTTCCAATGAGGGATCACCTGATATGGTTTTGTAAATTTGTGTTGGAATATTCGATAAACAAATATTTAAAACAAGAGGCCCCAAGGGGCCTGAGGGCGCTCACCTGACATGGTAGCCTAAATATCAACCCAGAGAATTGATTTCAACAAGTTGCATCTGCTCCTCCTAAGAAAAGCTTATACCAAATATCCAAAGATTCTGACCAGTGGATCTAAAAAAAAAGAAGATTTTTAAAGAATATTCCTCATATTGGACTAAGTTATAATTCGGGCTCCCACAGGGACTTGGCTTTAACAAACTTGAACCTCACCCCCCTAAGGATGCTGCACACCAAATATCAAAACATTCCGACTGCTGGATCTGAAGAAGAAGATTTTTAAAGAAAATTCCTCATTTTGAACTAAGTTATAATTCAAGCTCCTACAGTGAGTCCAAATATGGACCTAGAGACTTGGCTTGAACAAACTTGAATCTCACCCCCTAAGCATGGTGCATACCCAATGTCAAAAGATTCTGCCTGCTGGATCTTGAGAAGAAGATTTTCAAAGAAATTTGCCTGAAATGCACTAAGTTCGAATTCAAGCTTCTATAGTGAGCCCAAATATGAACCTAGGGAGCCGATTTGAACAAACTTGAATCAGATCCCCTCCACAATGTTGCACACCAAATATCAAAAGATTCTGCCTGCTGAATCTGGAGAAGAAGATTTTTTAAGAAATTTGCCTGAAATGCACGAAGTCCGAATTCGAGCTTCTATAGTGAGCCCAAATATGAATCCAGGGGGCCATTTTGAACAAACTTGAATCAGATCCATCCCTCGATGTTGCATACCAAATATCAAAAGATTTTGCCAGCTGGATCTGGAGAAGAAGATGTTTTAAGAAATTTGCCTGAAATGCACTATGTTCGAATTCGGGCTTCTATAGTGAGCCAAATATGAATCCAGGGGGCCGATTTGAACAAATTTGAATCAGATCCACCCCACAATGTTGCAAACCAAATATCAAAAGATTCTGCCTGCTGGATCTGGAGAAGAAGATTTTTGAAGAAATTTGCCTGAAATGCACTAAGTTCGAATTCGAGCTTCTATACTGAGCCCAAATATAAACACAGGGGGACGATTTGAACAAACTTGAATCAGATCCACCCCACAATGTTGCATACCAAATATCAAAAGATTTTGCCTGCTGGATCTGGAGAAGAAGATTTTTGAAGAAATTTGCCTGAAATGCACTAAGTTCGAATTCGAGCTTCTATACTGAGCCCAAATATAAACCCAGGGGACCGATTTGAACAAACTTGAATCAGATCCACCCCACAATATTGCATGCCGAATATCAAAAGATTCTGCCTGCTGGATCTGGAGAAGAAGATTTTTTAAGAAATTTGCCTGAAATGCACTAAGTTCGAATTCGGGCTTCTATAGTGAGCCCAAATATGAATCCAAGGGGCCAATTTGAACAAACTTGAATCAGATCCAGCCCACAATGTTGCATACCAAATATCAAAAGATTCTGCCTGCTGGATCTGGAGAAGAAGATTTTTTAAGAAATTTGCCTGAAATGCACTAAGTTCGAAATCGGGCTCCTATACTAAGCCCAAATATGAACCCAGGGGGCCGATTTGAACAAACTTGAATCAAATCCACCCTACAATGTTGTATACCAAATATCAAAAGATTCTGCCTGCTGGATCTGGAGAAGAAGATTTTTTAATCTTTTTCCCATTGCCTACAGTGTTAAAAAGTGCTGACTCAGCACTTTTTCAAAGTCCTGAGAAAAATACCTTGTGATCAAACCGATAGGGATTTGTTTTAACCATTCTATTCTACTGGATAACAGTAAGCTTTATACAAAATAAGAATTCTCTGTGCCGTGTAGTTTTGGAGATATGGCAGTTTTAAGGTTTTTCCTATTTTTAGCTCCCGAGGTTCCCAAGGGGCAAGGAGAAAATTTTTTTTTGTATCAATCAACTACTTATGACCCATTATCATCTCATGTCAAATTTGGTTCAAATCGACCTGACGGTTCTGAAAATAGAAATTTTAGGCGTGGCCAAAATTTTTGCCCCTCCCGTAACGAAGGCAAATAATGCCCGACAAACTTCTCTTGAACAAACTTGAGTCTACACCTCAAAAGGAAGCTGCATACCAAATATCAAGTCTCTGCTTTGCTGGTTCTTGAGAAGAAGATTTTTTAAGAATTGGAGCATTTTTGCCCCATCCCTCTGCTCAATATGAGCTGAAACCTAATTTAACAAAAAATCAAAATGCCCTTATATAACCCCTACTCACATGAAATTTCATTAATATGCGGCCAGTGGTTTGGGAGAAAAAGGCCCAAACACCACCTTCACTACGGACGCCGGACGACGGACGCCGGACGACGGACGACGGACGCCGGACGACGGACGAAAAGTGATCAGAATAGCTTACCCTGACTTTCAGTCAGGTGAGCTAAAAATAAATTTTAATATCGTCTGTGTTGGGTAAAGGGTTATTCGAACTGTTTCATCAATGCATGCTGATTTGTTCCGAATGTGATTTCTCAAGTCGAGATTATGGTCCGTATGTTTAGATGTCTGAACAGTCTTTCGATATACCGATATACCGCGGATTTTTTTTTAACACCGATACCGATATTCAATACCGTGAACCCACTTGAGGAGAGGATGGCACGTGTACTTTTTATTCAATCGAAGATTGGAAAGTGTCCTTAGCGATATAGGAGTGACCAGAGCGACATTAGGAAACCACTCCTACACGGTCTATTATGTCCGATACCAACTGCAATACCTTGCAGTGATTGGTCAATGCCTCGTTGATTTTATTTTATGTCGACGGACACGTGCATATGTCTACTGTCAGCGATTCTTATGTCCAGCGTCTCGTTGCCATGAGCAACGGTTCATCGCAATGTCTTTTTCACTTGAAATCAACTGAGACAAATACATTTAACTGAAGTAAAATACACACAAAAGTACCATTATTACGTACAAAAAGATTAGTTATGTAAACATGGGTAATTATTTATGAAACCGATTAGATTATAAGGTTTCTCTTCATTAATTTACTGTAACATAAACTGAAACGAATCGAGAGCATCTCGCCCCGTTGATTGCGTACGTACATATTGAATAAAGGAAAATCACTCCAGTCTGTTATGATAAAAGTTAACACCTTACCGAAACAACGTCTACTTTCTAATATTCGCTGTTCAACAACAAAGTTTAAAATGATGCGAATGAATCGAAGAACGGGACATGTACGTTATTCTGTTTGTTGACAGGGGACATGGTCTCACGTTCCCTGCATGGAATTTATATTCAACCGAGGCGTTATAAATTTCATGCAGAGAACGTGAGACCATGTCCCCTGTCAACAAACAGAATAACTTATACTGTTACCGCTTTGACTTCATTCACCCGAGATGTGAATAGTCTATACTTTCCCAGTAAATTCAATAAGAAAGTCACCGAATCAATACATTGGTATACTGTGCTTTTGCACTCTAAAGCAACCCAAATCAACTGGGCTGAGTGAATATGAACCCAATTGGGTTCATATTCACTCAACCCACCTGATTTGGGTTAATTTTTAACCCAACTGATTTTAGGGTGTAAGAGCACTTCGTAATTCCATTGCACCGTGACCGAGATTTCAGATGATATGCGATAAACCGTTCCAATTGAAATACGAACCGCATTGCATTCCATTTTCAATGTCAAGTTTGGCTAATAAACAGCTATTTACCAAAGAATTCCAAGAATCAGTATATCCTTAAATCATAAAATAACCACACCTAAATTCTAAGAATATTTTCAACTTCCAAACAAACAAGGAAGCGAATGTCCACACTGCTATTTGGCAAAAACATCCAGTAAATCTAATCCAAGATTCTTCAGAATAGGAAGCAATGTCCAGTGTCTCAATTTATAAAGTTGTAAGCTCAACTTATTTGTTATTTATTAAGCATGTTTTTTCCCCAGAATTGCGCATTATTAAATTAGACTGATATGGCTTCAAACTCGGCTGATGTGACGCTGACCTCGGTCGATATGAACCAAGCTAGAGTTCCCCCCCCCCCCCTCTTTGATGTGTTACCAGGTGCAACTGGTTCGTTCACATCAAAATGTTGAAATTCGCTCGAGTCCAATATGGAATTAACTGACACCATATATACCATATTAGGCCATCAACAAACTGTGTAACTAATAATATTAGATTCCCAACACTAATTATAGGTTTAAACCTTAAAAATTTAATTAAAGAATCACCCGATGCTTCATCAATTAAAATTTTGCTGCTGATGATTTGAATTACCTGGTAAACACATGCGAGGGCATAACTGCTCGCGTATGGATTACGAACGGTCCAAGGCCGCTATACTGGATGAACAATGCGAAAAAGTCACAAGCAGACCTTATTGAACCCAAAGTCTGACATACTCAAAGGACAGAGTTAATCTTCGCAGTGAGTAGCATAGTTTGGCAAGATAGTGACATTCATCTGTGATGGTTGGCATTTTTGTTCCACAGTAATGACGTCGATTTATTGTACACTTTTTGACTAATTAATAAAAAGAATGTTGAGCATACGACAGCTTTATATCCAGTTTCACAAAATTAATGAATTGACATTTTCTTTCGGGAATGATAATCTATAACACCGTACACTGACATTAAACAGATATTGGAAATGATGAACTTCTAAAAAGTCGGTTTGTTCGATATAATATAATAATTATTTATTTAATTATGTATTTATTTATTGGGGAATAACGACACTTTCGACAGCTAGGGTCACCTCGTGTTGGGCAGTTTTACGGGGGTGGAAGCTGGAGAACCGGTAGAGAACCACCGAGCACCGGCGAGATATTGTTATACTAACGTACTAACTCAGTTCAAGCAAGTTTAGCAATGATTGAAGACAAGTGCACCATCGACGTGTAGTATTGCTTGGTACACAGCGCAGCCGTCCCCCAAGTAGGCAAAACGGGATGAAGTACCTTGCGCAAGGCTACACAGCAGTTACCCCTGGCGGGTATCGAACCGTTGACCTTCCGGTTTGGACTCCGATGCCATACCACTGAGAGACAGTGCTCACATAATAAATATTGCACGACATACTGTTGATTATGCCAAAATAGTGGTACTCGGGGAAGACTAATCCAAACGCCTCCAGCGCGTGAACAATTCGTCCCCAAGGACCACTGTGTCAACTCCAAGCCGTGCAATATTTAAAAAAGATATTCCATATCCATGTACACAAAGGATATGGAATGAGTGTTTTCGTCATACTCTATTTATGAAACGAGTCTAAGAATTTATTTTCCGATTGGCCGCTCTTCTGGTGAGGCAAAATGCGACAATTCGTAGACGAGTTTCGTAAATGTCGTATGACCAAAACACGAATTGCATATTTTATTTATCTTATAACACCACAGTTACCAAAAACTCTTCTTTAAGATAGAAAAGAAGGGTTAAAGAATGAAACTTCATCCTGGCCGTCCTGCATTTGACTGTGACACATCATAGCTGCACGAAGCCATAAGGCATAAGCACGACAAAATATAGTTCCACAATTCGACGTTAAAAATACTAATTGTCAAGTATTTATACATTTCTTATCACCGGAATTTTAGTGAATGTTTAACGTTCGGAATTTCAATAAAATCGAGGCTTTGTTGATGTTTTGAAATAGTTCTGTTTAGTTATTAAGACGCGCATTAATTTGACACAGATCTCTTCGGTGATAACCAATCAGAAAGCATTCTTTTGAAATTGACCCATCAAATCAACTGAAGGTGTTATGAAGCTCTAATTAATATTTATTGAAAATATGAAGCGGTAATAGGCCGAGAAAACGGAGAAGTCACATGATAAAAATACATACAAGCCAAATTTTTGGGGGTGTTTACGTTATGATGTGGACCTTTTCGTCCATTTTGACTATCCTCCAGCACGACGACCAGCCGTCGGGCTGAAAGACGACGGATAGCTAAAGTAGAAGATGTAGACTTATTCGACTGGATGAGGAAAAGAGCTGAAAATTAAATGACAAAATGTAAATAAAGTTGCTTTCAGATGCTGAAAAAATATTACCGCAATGCCTGTATATTGACACAATAGTATGCTCTGAATTTTTTAAACTCATTACTTAATTCTCTATTTTTATTTTAGTTTAAACACTATTTTGTTCAAGGAATATTCTATATATAACAGACTCTAAGACCAGAACAGTGGCAGTGCAAGTACAGAAGCTCACAATATAACATATATTAACCCTTTAAACTCTGGTGGTATCTTCCATGTCAGTTCAATGGCATCAATTAGGAGAGTCCATATTCATTATTTGGGGTAGGCCAATGAATATTTTCAACGTGTAGCCTCGGGGCTGCACGTTGAAAATATTGATTGGTCTACCCCACATATTTACTGAACAACCATCCTATTTAATGACGTTAGGACGTATCATGTTCCTGACCGGAATAGCGGCCCCTGGGGTTCAAAGGGTTAACAATAAACATATTTCTGACGAGTAGACGGACTTGACAGGAAGCTTGCAGCTTATGCAAGTCATCTATCTCATTGCGTAATTCTGAATTTTTATTTTACAGTATAAAAGGAAAATACAGCAACAGAATGTTTTTATTGGGGTTTAAAGAAACTTTTAACAGCCAGGAACACCTGACAGTGTTATGGGTGAAGGAAGCCGGAGAACCCGAAGAACCCGAAGAGAAACACCGAGCAGCGGCGAGCAACTTTCAGATTCCTCATCATACAAGCTCCACTCAAGCAGGGTTAGCAGCAGTTGAAGGCATCCGAACATTTATACCATCTTCAACTTCTTCAGAAGAGAGAAAGCCTACCAGGAAACTAGCATCATGCAGATGAGGGGGCGGATATGCTCCAAGACAATGGACGCACGAGAAGGTCGGCAACAGTATCTGAGACGTCCAGGGGATTCTCGGAAAAGGAGAAACCGGCGTTATGGAATACACTGCAAAAAATATAGGTTCTCTTTAGAACCAAAACTGGTTCTAATCTTGTCCCTGAGATGGAACCAGTTCTGTTTAAACAGTATTTATTTCAAATCAAATAAATTTATAAAGATTAACATTAAATATTAACAGAATTAAACATAAATTGAGGGGGTTTCAGTCGTAAGTTTAGAGCTTATACGAGGTTGTCTCAAATCATTATTAAGCAAAGGAGATATGAACAGTTGGCATATCGAACCAGTTTTGGCTCTATACAGAACCAAAACTGGTTCGATATGCCAACTGTTCATATCTCCTTTGTTTCAAAATGATTGGCGTCTGTGTTGAATAAGCTCCAAGTTTACTGCTGAATCTACTACAGTTCATGTAATATTCTGTTAAAATTGAATGCTAATCTTGGTAATTTTTTTTGATTTGAAATAAATACTGTTTAAACAGAACTGGTTCCATCTCAGGGACAAGATTAGAACCAGTTTTGGTTCTAAAGAGAACCTATATTTTTTGCAGTGTACCTTGATGTCGTCTCTCACCGCACAGTAGGGTTTAATATATTCCGGATTTCTAAAGTAACGGGAACAGCAATGAAATTACACTCAGAATCGGGAACTGGGAAATTTCCCGGATAATATCAAGCAAATTTACGAGGGTAACAATACACGCTTATTTTTGTGAAAATGAACATTTTATTGGTAATCTGCCATCTCCATACGGACAAGTTCTTTTCTTAAGAGAAGTGTTAAAACTCAAGCCCGCTTCCAGCTCGTCTTCATTTTCAGACTAGCTAGTTTTATCACCACTACCTTCTGGCTTCAACACCCTCTTCAATGTCGCCATTTGTCTCCTGTAGTTGGAGCAGAGGAGACGAGTGACGGCAGTGAAGGGTGAAGGAGGAAGTGGATGTTGACAGAAGTGGTGAATAGTGAGTGATACTAGTGATTCTGAAAATGAAGACGAGTTTGATCTTTGAAGCAAGTGACGATCTTGCTGTTGAAGTACGGGGTTTCTGAGAGCTACAGTGATTTGGCGAAAATGGTTCCCCAAGCAAGACTGTAAAAGGCTCAGGTGTGCAAGGGATAAAGGAATCTTAAAAAGTTACGTTGGGACAGTTTTTCAATTTAGAAAACTTCAGTTCAACACACAGACAGTGTCATGCGTGATTCCCGGTTCCGTGCTTTAGATTTCCCGGATATGAAGAACGACTATTGGAACCGGGAACCCTGGAAATCCCGTTCCCAGTATTAAACCCTACCGCACAGGTTACTGAAAATCGACAATCGATGTAGATTTGTTAATTGAGTTGTTACTCACGTTCATCAGTATTTTCTGTTACATTCTGTAATTGCTTGCCACTATTTTATTCTATTCAAATATATTCAAATAAACTATCCACTTTGTATTCTTTAGTTTGAGAAACACGTCTTAATAATAAATCGAATCGAAGTCGGGGACAAATGCAAAGAACTGAGGTATTAAATTGGACAAAATTATACGAAAAGACACGATTAAATTTGCCAAGATGGATACAGTTAGTACTCAGTACTATTTCTAAACATTCCGTAAAGATACCGCAACACAAAACACGGTCTTTTGGTGGCAGAATAATTTGCTTCCCAAAATACGAACAAGTAGGAACGAAACTAGAGTCGGCAAACCTTCACTGTAGCTACATTTATCACACCTCTTCACCTCTGTCTGAAACAATAGCTGCCGGGTGAATGGGGAGGCTCCGGTGGCTAGAGGTCAGAAGGAACTGTAAAAAATACTTTACACACGATTCAAAATCAGATTACCAGATGCAATGAAGTAGAGGTTTAGTCAGTTAATACCTTGTAGACTCACTTTTACCATCTGTAAATGTACAACCTTACTGTCAGAATGCATTTCCATCGCCTTTGGGGAGAAGACCATTGTAAGCGATGTAACAAATGAAGGAAACGGTCTTCGTGTGATGACACAGTACTAAACTTGCTGAGAGAAAAAAGGAATCAGCGGATGTCAAGCGTCCAATATGTACTGAATGATATTTGTAGCTGACCCACTGCCGTGAGAGAAATATTAACACATTCGTTCTGAAAAGAAAATTCTTTAGATGCCTTTGATTCAATTCACCCTATCGTGAATATACCTATCGTAACAACGACACGATGTATCAAAGAACATTCAATCTCTGGAATTTAACGTTACGTTTCCTACCCCGTCAGCAGAGTAATAGCAAATCGTCCCCGAGTTCCAATGTGTTATATGTGCCTTACGGCATATAGAACACATTGAAGCTCAGGGTACGAAATGTACTCACTGTCGGGTATTCGTGCAGGGACGGACAATTCAAAATAGTGGCGCCCAGTATTCAAAATGAGGTTTATATATTGTGTCCCAGAATGTCTTAGGAGCGTCTTTCCGAAGCACAACTGTGTCCAGTCACGGAGAAATGGATTTCCAACATTCAGACGAAGTGGATTTCTCGTACTAAACTTGATATATGGTGCAATTGGCGGTTGCAGTGGCGGTGAGAAACGAAAATGTTTGCTATGCGATGAAGTGTCCTTTTTTCGTTAATTTCAGACCATCTGGCCACGGTTCGGAAAACGATTATGGATTGACGGGGGAGAATTTGGTAACCAGATATCTTCGCAATGAAAAACGCGGTACTGTTTCCTGCGTCGAATACCAGAAAAAAATAAGCTTGAAAAAGTACAACCATGCAGGAGTGAACTCGCGTAATTCAGCGCGATTTCACTCCTGCAGAATTGAAGATTTTCAAATCTTGTTTTTTTTTTGTTAAACACCAGAAACATTCCCGATTTTGTCATTGCCAAGATGCCTGGTAACCTAATTTACCAATGACAAATCATAAGTTTGCCAAACCGTTGCCACAGGGCGGATACCTCACAAAAATATCCATCGCTGACCGAGCCTTTACACCCCAGTTGCTCCATTTAACAATTATAGTACGAGAAGGTCACTTTGTCTGAATCTTTGGGACCCCTTTCCTTGTAACTGTGCAAAGTTGTGCCCCGAAAATAGGTTTGAACGCAATATATCAACCTACCATTCATTTCGTATAATGGGTGCCACCATTTTGGATTGTCCGTTTCTGTGTGGGTACCCGACAGCAGTACCAGGGGTATAAATCATTTTGTCTCGCTTGACAAGTCAGGCGTAAAAATATTGTTTTGTTTTCATTTGCCATAGCGGGATGGAAATCGGAGATTGACATTCAGTCAGCTTGACATACAATCATCTTCCCCTAAACACAGCTCCAAGAAATCTCCATGACTAAATATCAGAAACCAAAGTGTTAAAAGACAATTAAAATAAATCTGCGGGAGACAAATATTTATACAGTTTCAGTTTGAGATTTGTTTTCCAATATGTCCAGGGAAGCCCCAACATCGGTAATGATGAAATCTGTCTAACGGTCGATAAAATCAATTAAGACACCGACTTTAATTCACTTCTGCTGACTGTAGAAAAGTTTACTATCCAAAAGCCTAATTTCTCTCGAAGCTGCACTGTGAGGAGAACGTGACTTTAGTAGAAATGGTTTAAAGTTCACCAAAATTAAAAATACTTGTCTAAATATGAATGCAACAGAATCAAATGCTGGCGATTGCTTCATTCTGAAAACTACTCCGGGAATAGCATTCCGAGAGTAAATGGAAACCGAAACAGGCACGGAACAAACAATTTTGGGGCACGTAGCTATTGGTCTAATGGGACATCCCGACGCTACACATTATGGACTTTTAGGCCTCCAATAACATGGGTGGGGGAACTCAATAGCTTTGCCCTTTTTTGTTGATTGAGGTCAGTGTGGTGGGTATCCTCCGAGGCAAAATGACTCACTATGAAGCCCTAAACAGTTTCCCTTGCTCTCTTTTAATTGTTGATTATTTAAACAAGAAAAAAACCTGAAATGAGGCGCCGTGGGCATCGCGTCTTATTACCGAAACAAATCTCGTAATCAATTTTGAAAACCATCAAAACAGATCATTACATCATTAAAGAGAAATGTTTACTACAGGGGCTGCGCAGCCTGGATTAAATATCAAGGAATACTGGCCACCCAGATAGCGAGTCAAATTAACAATTTGGGACTGTTTTCGTGCCGGATGATAAGGCGTTAGTGACTACTGGCATCGCTTCTGTGCAGGTATTACACTAATGCTCTGAACTGCCCTGAAATCATCCAGACAGGGACGTGGCTAGAGGTTCTCGATTGGGGGTGTAGAGTAGTGAATTTCCAATTTCCAGTTGGAAATTTACTACTGAGATACATTTTGAAAATGAAGCCATGAAAGGAGGCACAAAATTGATTCTAGTAACTGAAATGCCAACACATTTATGATAGAATTATCAGGTTTTTATTCTTTGATATTCTTCTTGGAACTGAATATGTACTAAACAAATGCTCAAGCTGAGAACTTTGAACAATTCACACTGTCCTAACATTAAATCAGATCTTATACAGGAATGGTCAATTTTCGATGTTTCATCATTTTGTAACTGTGAATGATGGAATTAATTCAGGATAACAATTTTACACGATGTGATTTTCTTGAAGTGCATTTCGAGGATTTTTTTTTTTTTATTACGATAAGTAAACATTCTATAGAAATCTCGTACCGACTGACACCATGCATACTTATGAAGCTCGATATTGCGTACACAGTAGTTGTAAATAGCAGCAGTTAGAAGTTTTGCCGATTTGAAAACGAGTTGGGATTTTGAGGAGTAAAGGAGACATCAGCATCACCACAGAAGCTCTAAAATCCAGATAGATTGAATGTTCAACTTCTCATGACTTGCCTTCCGAATTTCCAACTATAGGAAATTTTGGCTGGTAGAGTGTCCATAACTTCCCGATTAAATTTCAGCCTTTCCACTCTCATTCAAAGTTGCTCCGACTATACAACGATAAGAACTGTTTGATGGGAGGGGGCGAGGGGGGGGGGGGGGATAGCATTCCAAGGAAATACGAAGACGCCATTGTCAATGTGATAGCTAAAAGTGGCGATTTTCTTGTTTAAAAGTGTAAATATTTTCGATAATATTTCTGCCTGGGTTAAATGTAAAGCAAGATAGATATGTGACGGAACCCGAAAACAGGCTTGTCAAACTGACGTTAATTCAAGAAATTCTGAATGAAGTATGAAATTTAATGTCCATTATGACACACGTGTTTAACGCCATATGGGCTTCTGACAACAGATCAATAGTAAGAGAGACAATATTCTCTTCTGTAATAATTATCTGGGTAATTAAAGACCAGTTAAATTGTAATCGCTGGAAACCAGTGCATCACATATGTCCTGGACACACACCCATATTACGCATCTATCCTGTCTCCGAAATGTCAAAATATACCAAAATGCGAGTCTTTCAAAGGAACTTTAAAGCGAGCGTTAAATTAAGATAGATCTAATCGGCCAAATTCAAGAGAAGTGATTGACTGAGAATAAATGTTCTGGCTATCTAAATAAAAATCGGGGGTTTCTCGAAAAATTCATTCCAGCCAATTCCAGTCGGAAAGTGTGTAAAGCTGTGGGTCGTTGCAAGGCAGTTGGCCTGAGGGCACTCAGAGAAGGTCCGAATTTAGCCTTGGCCGTCGAGGGTCATAGGCACCGAGGTTGAAAGTCCGCGTATTGTCGTAAAACCTGTGAGGGTTGTAAGGAACCGATTGTAGTTTGTTAACGGCTGCGAACCGTAGTGGCATAGTAGCCAAAGAAGTAAAAGCTGTAATGTTAAGGTCTAGCAACCGTATTAGGAGCTTGCGTAAGCGCTTGAATAGCTCGCGAGTTAAAATAGTTTTAGGTGGCGCGAGAATTGGTGATGTTGAGAACACTTTGCAGAATATTTTTTGTGTAAGCTTTGTTAAGTAGAAAGCTGAAGGCGAAGAATAACTTAACCCAGACAAGGCGCAAAGTGATCGCGAACTGTGGTAGACGCCGATTGAATTGTGGTTGAACTGTGAGTACGCTGATAGAGTCGCACAAGCAGAACATTGTATGAATTAAGCCCGACTGACGGCAAAGTTAACCCTGTGAGGTTGAAGCAACGAGAAGTGAATAGACACTTTGTATTTGTCACAAACCGTGAAAGGATGAAAATGATGTGAGGTTGATCCAGCGGACACAGCTTGCTGTGGGAGACGTCGAGGGCCCTAAAGAATAAACTTTTATCCGCGTAATTAGAGTTTTCTTATGGATAATTTTGTGAGTAATTTGTTTGATATTATATTTCTTCGTACATGTAAATAAATAATCTTTCAGTGAATTATCGTTGATTACCCTTTGGCGTTGTAAGCCACAGGCACCTTCAGGAATCCTAAGAGTCCGAAGCTGATAGGGCATTGATAAGGTGGCAAGGTTTACGTTCGAACTGGGGTTCCGACGACAGTCACTGCTGTCGGCTGAGCACTGATAAGAACATAAATTTCCCTCCATCAAATTTAACCCCGTAATCGTGCAACACTCCTCGTAATTGTGGGACAGCCATTTTCAAAATTACTACGAACTTTGAACAAATTAAACAACAAAGCGAGAAATGAATTGCAAAAATGCCAAAGAATAATTTTTATTGTTATTCAGATTACAACGCATATTGGAACTTCTTTGTTTGAGTCACACACCATACGTATTTGGAAAACGCTCCCCGTTTCTCATCTACACACAGATTCCAAGGTTGACATGTAAAGATAAACGATATTCCTGGACGCTGGGACCTTCATCAAAATCGCATTTAGTACCAATTAGTTCCATGTGGAAAAGATGTACTTGAACAAACTGAAAGCTGTGAAAAAAGAAGTATTGACGGACGTTTCAGAACTGGTGTTTGCATCTTCAATTTCCCAATACCTCCCATTAACTGCTCCACTGACGTGATTTTTTTTTGTATTTGAACATTGATTTCAGAAGGTTGAATATCTTGTTATATGTATAGGTTTCATGTTGTGAACTAATTCTTCCGTATCTCACTCAAAAATAACAACCGGAACGAAATCGAACCATTTTGTATTGTATTTATTACACTATACAACAAATATACACCCATGTTAACCCGTTGAAACCAGTTTCCCTTAAAGAGATCGTCGGGCATAATACCGTTTACAGAGCATTGTGCGAATGCGCTTGAAGTTGCGCATCGGGGCTGTAACGTTTTAATATATGTTAATCCTACCGCCCTGTATGGCTGTATGATTAAACATTTACTGACACTCACTACCGTCTGATTGTTCCGACTGTCATTTGTTCGGCTGATACAATTGCCTGTATGCAGATTAATGAGAAACAGTTTAAAAGGGTCAATAATTCCGCCATACGTGAGTGATTTGAACGTACATTCGATCTAAACAACCCTTCAGCATGACACAGTATTCGAGATGAAAACATATTTTGTTACATCACTCAACTCAGCACCATTTTATACAAGCAAAAAGGAAGCTATGCAGTCCAGTACATGAATGGGAAGTCTGTGTTTCAGTCATTTCACCATTCTATACATGTACACAGTGAATAAAGAATTTGATTTTGAATTAAGTTCCGCAATACAATGTGGTAAAATATTTAACCCCTTACCTAACATGAAAAGCAGACGACACTTGCAAAAATAATTCTTGAATAACTAATTTTTTTCATTTTTTGTCTCAAAAACATAGGTTATGACCCCTCGTTGGAACGACCTCGACGAGCTCGTTCCAACGAGGGGTCACAACCTATGTTTTTGAGACAAAAAATAAAAAAAATAATGAAAATTAATTGGCGATTTTTGAGAATAGCGCTGGCCGGTTTTGGCCGTTACGTTGGGTAAAGGGTTAAAAATGAAAAAAAGGAAATGAGATTTTTTGTTGAATAGAAAATAGCAGTCAAGCAAAACAGAGTCGCATCTGATGATTTACCACAACTTCATGAACCGCCCGTTATAAATGAAGCGTTCAGCACCCGATAACTCATTCAGAACTCACGCAAATCTGTGAGTTTGTTCTATGAATTGGGAAATATGTGCACTCTAAAATTAGTTGGATTAAAAATCAACCCCATTCAACTGGGTTTGGTGAATATTAACCAACTGGGTTCATATTCACTCCACCCAGTTGATTTGGGTTATTTTTAACGCAACTGCTTTTAGAGTGTGCATCAGTTATATAAAAAGGCAACACGAGTGAGTTTTGACACATCGCCTTGAAGATGTAATAGAGGGGTACCAAGGGTCCGCGTTCTTTAACGAAGACTAAACCGATCCAACGAGACAATGCGGTTCGACGTCACTTCCTGTATTAATAAGTGGGATTAACACGCAAAGTACGAAATACCCATTCTTTTTCTCATGCATACACAAAATAACATACCAAACTTAGGATTTTTAATACAAAGCTTATAACTTATGACCTTTCATTTTATAAAGGCTTTAAATCTCATAAGAGGATACTAGCTCTACAGAAGAGAAAACAATTACACATTTATTGTTGAATAGATGTGACCGATGTATCAGGTGCGGAGCCAAGGGCGGCGCAACAGGTGCGAACGCACTTCCACACAAATTCCACTTGGGAGACTACCTCCCATTAGCGATTTGATTTTTTCTTATAAAATGGAGCGACATTATTTACTCCCATTCATTGTACTCTCTGTGGCTGATTTACAGAGAGTACGATGTTTCGTGGTAAGTTGTTTTGCCCTTTACCCAACGTAACGGCCAAAACTATTCACAGAAATCGACAATTAATTTTCATTATTTTTTCATTTTTTGTCTCAAAAACATAGGTTATGACCTCTCTTTGGAACGAGCTTGTCGAGCTCGTTCAAATGAGGGGTCATAACCTATGTTTTTGAGACAAAAAATAAAAAAAATAGTTATTCAAGAATTTTTTTTGCAAGTGTCGTCTGCTTTTCATGTTAGGTAAAGGATTAAAACATAAATGTTCTAGTTTGCATGTAGTTTCTGGGAAACGCCTTGGTACTACTTTGACACTTCGTCCCCTGAGTTCCAGTGTGTAGGCACATAGGACACATTGGAACTCAGGGGACGACTTGTTCATAGCCTGGGTTAAAGATAGTATCAGAATGCCTAGACATTTCAGAGTAACTATTTGCATGGCCCTGATGTTACAGGTCCTATATTTTACACTGAGCTTATCACTAATTATTTATTTATTTATTTATTTATTTATTTTTTTATTTATTTATTTATTTATTTATTTATTTTACGGGTGGAGGAAGCCGGAGTACCAGGAGAGAACCACCGAGCAACTGTCAGCATCCCCAAAGTACTAACGCCACACAGGCAGGGTTAGCATTGGTTGAAGATAAGTGCGCCATTGACATGCAATACGCCGTGGTGTGCAGCGCCACAGTGCTCCCACGCGGTCTATCGGGATGAAATGCCTTGCCCAAGGACGCAACGCAGTTACCCCTGGCGTGGATCGAACTGTGAACAATTCGGTTTGAAGTTCATTGCCGTAACTACCGAGCCGCCGGGCTCCCCGCTATTTTATTTCTGCCAGAAATATATATATGCAGGTTTATACCATGATTACCTATTCTACTATACATGAAAAGCCTATGACATAAAATTTAGCTTTATACACCAACCGTGATGAACACGCCAGTAATAGGATTTCAGTAGTAAAAATTTACACCTACAATAGAACTACATCCCCGTTGACCTTTCGTCGACTGGGTGCTAGAATGTCCTATGTCCCATAGGGGACATAGGGCATTCTAGCACACAGGCGACGCTTTGGTGACGTCGACCTGAATGCAAACTTGTCTAAATTTATCGCACGTCGCCTCGCGAAGAGTGAAATGGAAGTGGCAATTATTTATTACGTTTTCAAATGGGTTCACCTCATAAGATGCCAAAGATTAACCAACATGCATTGTCTCATTTTAATAAAGCATGCATAACTCGAAATAGTATGTTATTGTGTTATTAAAACGAAAAAGGCTCAGTTTCTTTTTTTCATTTCGTTTCGGCGATAAAATTGACAACGGAAGTACCGCCGACCGATACTCGTGTAAACAAAAACAGATTCGCTCGTGTGTACGTCTGATGTTCATTTAAAACTAGAAAAAATAATAGTGACTCATAATGATCTGACGATCATGGTATAAATAAAATATACCCAAAGTAGCTTGGTGTACCAAATGTTCACCTCAGTTAATCGCGCGCCAAAGGCTCGCGGTTAACACCACTCCACCACTTGTGGTGAACATTTGGTACACCAAGCTACTATGGGTATATTCTATATATAATATATATCGGGAAATTAAAATATACCTATCAACTTCATCGGTTTATTTTGTATGACGTTTAGTGCTAATATTTTAGATACTACATTTCACATAATATTTCCCAGATGCTACCACAGAGCTCCATATGACACTCGTTTTTTCCACATTTTCTAACCAGGGTCGTCCCTTTAGGAGCCGGTGGTCGTTGAAGGCCACTTGGCGCAACCCCCCAATAAAAATTGCTGGCCATTGACGTGCACAGCACCCGTGAAAAGTACATTCTAAAATATTTGCAATAGTGCAGTAGAGGTTGGAAGAATAGAGACTGAAGTCTCGTTGCTGACATAACTGCGGGACTACTTGAATATTAGGAACAGAAAATGTCCAAACTCAATGTGGTAGGGATCCATATGGAAGCCCATTGGGGCAAACTTGTGTAGCGGAGAGATCGACATTGCGAATATTCCAATTCAACTTTGCGAATATTCGCATTCAACATTGCGAATATTTGCATTCAATTGCGAATATTCGCTTTCAATTGAATGCGAATATTCTCAAAGTTGAATGTGAATATTCGCAATGCTCCAACTACAGTTAAAACTAGAAGTCCTGTCATGAAATGCGCACAAACAGCACGTCGATCTGCGCGTTAATCTACGCGTTATGACCATAGAAAGGCTATCCAATTCTGAACATATGGCCTGTGCACAAGCAATGTTTCAGCCAATGGACCTCCGGGTAACCCGGAGGTCCATTGGCAGAAACATTGCCTATGTTTGCTATGAGTAAACAGGAGAACCTGCCGTGCTTTGGATGCCATTCGATATGGCAAAAGCGCGCAATTCCTACGCGCAATTAAGACTAGATAAGCGCACAGTTCGTGACAGGACTTCTAGTTTTAACTGCACACATGTTGGCCCCAATGGGCTGAATGCGAATATTCGCAATGTTGAACGCAAATATTCGTAATGATGAAATTTCACACATTTTTTTTTATTGCCGAGATTAGGGAGATGACACTCATTCTCCAGTTTTCTGAGGAACAAGACTGACTGTATCCACTCTGAGTAGATATCATAAATATTGTCAAAAAATGATTAAAATGTTTCAGGGAAAATGATTCGCCAAAGTATTTCTTTTCTTTTTTTTCACATCGCAATAAACCGAAAAAAACGCATCTTGGCTCGCCCTAAACCACGCCCCAATGTCTTTAGATTTTTTTTAGATTTTTTTACTTTGCGATATAATTATACATGCATAACAGATTTGATTACATGGTTATTATAACAATTTATAATGCACATGTATATACCGCACGGAGATGACATAGCCAGATTGGCTGTCTACCTGTCACCTCCTTGTAATAAATATGTTATGTACTCGACCCTGCAAATCGGCGTGGAAATGAATATTATTAAGTGTGCAGCTCACCTTCGACATCCATCACGGTTTAGTACTATTTTAAAATCTGTTTTGCACTCCCGTTGGCTCACTGTGAAAGGAAACAGGACGAGATACTCAGAGGTACTTCAAACTAGGAGAAAAATGTGTATGACGATTGACCTGGTAAAAGAGGCAATAATTTGGGCAAGGTCTATATAGACTTCGGAATGATAATGGCGGCGTTAGTGCACGAAGTATCTACGCATTACAGTTGGGGCAATAAGGATTGTTACATTGGACATTAGCAATATATGATGACAGCAATTTAAATTTTAGTTTTCTTTTAAATTCTTTACGGTTAATGAAGTTATGAAATTCGTCACCCAGATCATTCCATAACCTCGGGTACGCAAATAGGGGTAGCTTATTCAATGATCTTGTCAGTGGTTTGCTTACCTGCATTTGGCCGTTTGCCTAGTGTTCATATATGATGGGTTGTATAAGACACGGAAGTAATTATTCATGGACTGGGGAAGTATATCTTCTTTCCAGTCGAACATGAACAGGCATGCCTGTATTATGAACATATCATTCACCTTAAGAATTTTATCTTTTAAGAACAAAGGGTCTGTATGCGAATTAAATTTTTTGTTGTTTATAATTCGGAGTGAACGTTTTTGTAATGTGAAAAGTTTTCTTACTGCTCTTGGAGTGCCCCTATATGAATACCATATACCAGATGACAGTGAACTAATGTGTAATACAGAGTTTTTAGAGCTTCGTGTGGTAAAATCTTTTTCACTTTATTCAGTGCGTAATTTGCCCATCTCATTTTAGAGATGATTTTGGATATATGGGATTGGAAAGATAAATTTTCATCAATGTTTATTCCCCAAAATTTCAAAGTTTGTTCTTCCTCATGGGTACCCACTCTACTTTGTTTATAAAAATCTCAGGCATTTCGGTATTCCTGTTTTGGAGTTTTAGATTGATCAACATATACTTAGTTTTATTCGCATTTAAAACTAACTGGTTGGCCGAGCACCATTCAAATACTTTGTTGAGCTCATCATTAGCACGTGTCGCTAGAAGCTCGACGTTAGAGGACGATGTCTGTCTTAAAAATTACGTTTCACTGCTCATATTGTTTCAACATGAAAAGTAATTAATATTTATCTCATCATATTAAAAAGACTTTCAAAATAAAATTTAATAAACAATGAAATCCTTATCATGCTTTTTATTCCATGTTCAATGTTTTATACGCAATAGGTAATCGTCTGCGTTCATCATTTTACACAAATCAAACGTAAACAATGGGCGGCCCTAATAATCCACAAACGAAACTCACGCCAACGAAACTTTCCTATTTCCAAATACCTGAATGAATTCTTTCTGAGACAAAGTTCAACCAGCTTCATGTCATCTGGGTTTATATCGAACTCTACATTTACAAACTGTGCTTTCAGTTTCTCAGGAAATGGTCAAAATCAGAATTAAATTACAGCACCCTTCCGTCAAGTGGAAAAGGAGATTGTAGTTTGTGTGGGCGTGGCATATGACGTTCATTACGCAATTCATTGGTCATTAATTGGTCACAAGAACACGTTTCAAACAGAATTTTAGAAAACTATGTCTTTATTATTCACTTTTCACTAGGAAGCATGATGCGACCTGGTTTTTATTTTAAATCCGCAACGCAGAGAGTCTTTAAATTTATTACCATTCAAGTTTAATTATAAGGAATGATCGTTTGCAGGCCTGGCATTTTCAGGAAAACGATTTATTCGCTCGCCTACTGCTCGCCTTGAAAAAATTGAAGAGGGCGAAAAATAGCGCTCTTAGCCTTAGAAAATAATGATTACCACAACAGCTTATTCCTAAAACTCACAGGTTTTCAGATCTCTGCTATGTTAGCGATCTATGCAATATAGCCACACTGCATCTCCCAACCTCCGGGCCTTACCAAGGCCCGGAGGTGTGGGAGGGGCAGTGCAGCCATCTCACAGAAACTACCTGGTTAGCAGCACCAAATAAAATGTACACAGCCCACAAGGCAAAATTCATTAATAGTACAACTTCATGTTACCACTTTTAGCTTTAGTAAGATTGGGGAGAGCTAATCGCACCCCTAGGCCATGTGAGGAGAGCGATTTTTAGCCCTCCTCCATTTTTAAGCATGCCAGGCCTGCGTTTGTTTCTGTCTACTTCTTGAGTTATAACCCTAAAAAAGCCCAAACTGTGTAAATATATACATTTATTTCAATATCCGTCCAGCATCCCGTCCATGTCCTTCCGGTTCCCGGGTCCACATGGGATTATCACTGAAACTAACCGCTAAACCTCCACTACTTGCGGCACTAAAAGATGTTTTGGAATGTTTCGGAAAGTGGGTTATCCGGTTTATGAATGAGACCCCAGAATTAAATACCGCATCCACTATTTTCTAGTCATAAAAAATTTAAAAAGTTGTGAATATTACAAGGTCAATCATTACCTAATACCGAATGCATTATTTCGCCGCATAGTAATATAAAAGGATGCAAGTATTTATAAACTGAAAACAAACCTTTGTTTTTATTTTCGTACGTTTTGTTTCCACGAAACAAAACGCATTTCCACTCTTACTCGCCAAATATGGTATTTCACTCCAGCATCGTATTTCACTCTCAGCGATAGCGGACTACTTTTTATTGTTTATAAATCGGTTGAGTTGATTCAGTTATAAAGGATTGTTTCGGGGAAAACAAATAGGGTGAAACTAAAATAAATACAAAAGTTCACATCTTTTATCCTCTCGTGGGCCGCGCGGATTATTTCACTTGGCTAACGCCCGGTGAAATAATCGACCGCGCGCCCCACTCGAGGATAAAAATCGTACTCGAATCTGAGCAGTGAATTATTGTGGGGAGACAGCAAAATCACAAGGACTGTCTTCGTGCTGTCCCCATACATTTGCTTCAAGTAATTTTCTCAAGCGATTTTGTTTACGATGTAATATACTGAAACATGGCTTTGTTATTCAACATCTGGTAATGAGAAACATTATTTCCAAATGAAACAAAATACTGCGTTTTGATTAGCTGAGAGGTACGGTGTATGTAGTAATCCATGGTAGCTTTTTTACATCGTGGTTAGCAATGGTGTAAAACAAGAATACACAATAGCAGGCTCTGTGGCTAACAAAAGTACCCATTTTTAATTATTAATTCATACATTCTGCTCGGTTATGTTAGAACAAAATTAAAAATAAAATACAGGAAATTTAATATTTATGTGTAATAAAATATTATAGATGTGGGTGTCCTTGGAACTGGCTCATTGCGTCAGTTCCAATGACATCCATATTTATCGGGTTTTATTTAGAAACAGACAAAGTACAAATTTTCTGTCAGTTTTTTTTTCAACAATTTAGGTTAAAGTATGAACTGCACCAAAATTCGTGGAAATAAATCCGTTACCCTTGTATTTTTCAGGGTGTAGGGAGTTTACACCGTCTTGAGAACTCGCCTCAGAGTGTATAAGTTCCCAAACCGGTGAAAATTCCCAAATTATACAATATGATGAAACGCTGTGAAGAAAGTCGCTCGATCCAGTACATCTTGCTTTCATAATAAGAAAAAAAAGAAAGAATGCCCAACCACACTCGTATATTACCGGGAAAGACGGTATAATGATGGTTAGCTAGCAAGGTTGTTATCAAGATGAAGATCGTTCCCATAATCAAAAGAAAAACAATAAAAAATTAAATGATAAAAATTAAATAATAAAAATAAAAAATATGTAAAAAACGTATTTCTGAAGCTCTTGAACGCGCTAATTACCAAACTCAGCGTTCCTTCCGACACCGCTCCACCATCTCTTATCCCCTTGCAAAAAGTCAAATAATCGATTTCTAAAAAATCTGTAACATATATACATCTATACATACAATTAGGAAACTAAAGACACAGATCCTCTTCTTTAATGCGATATATGATCCATACAAGCGAGCGAACTGTTTCCGCTTATTGCATAATTACTGTTAACTTCTAGTTCCTGTCAGCAATGGTTTGTGATTGAGTTCTATTGTCAGTTATATAGCGGTACTGCCAAGGATTCTGCATAAATAATTAACGGAAAAAAACATTTCAGCATGTCTTTCAACATTATCTGCGTTCTCGATACCCACGGTTTGTCATAAACGAGCCATAACATAGGAAATATCAATCGCTTTACACAGATAACAGTTTTAACCATAATGAGATGCTTGTTCTTTGAGCTAGAAGGAAATGAAATAAAATGGATTTCCAACTAGTATATCTCCCTCCGATAAGTGAAACATTGGTTAACTCTTTCGATGCCAAAGAATTCCTGGTATTTAAGAATTAGCCCCCAAACATTACGACTGGATCTGCGTGGTATTACTGCATATTGGCTAGAGCAGTATAAGGGGTATACCATATGCGATACAGTTAGACTTTTTAAAACTAATGTGTCGCCAGCGTCGGACGATGTGAAAAGGTCAATGCAGTAATAACTCCATGTCTATAAGAACTTACCCAGAGAAGGCCTACCTGAGCTCCTCCGAGCCGAGGTAAGGCTGCTTTGGGCATAGCGCTTAATAGACCAATATAAAGTGAGGCGTTATTATTGCGCTGCAAAGGCAAAGTTCGACGAATGTTCCGTACACTCGTTATGAAAAAAATGTTACTTATGACAGCTTACATAAACCTAATGGCGCCAATGTGATTCTGATTAATATGGAATATTTCTGAAGTAAATAAAATAAAAATAAATAAACAAATAATTCGGAGGTCCAAACTATACGTTTTTATAAGCAGCAATATTCTGTTTCGGGGTCTTATTCTGAAGTATTGTGTTCACTGGAGATCGCTCTCCAACAGACACCAACATGAGCACAGTTAATGTCTTTTAGTTTAAACAAAATTTTATGAGTGGTGAACATTTGGTACACCAATCTACAAAAAGTATATTTTTTCATACCATGATCGTCAGATTATTAAGAGCCGCTATTATTTTTTCTCTATTTTACTGAGCAGCAGCCGTACATACGTGCGAATTTGTTTTGTTTATATGAGCACCAGTGGGCAGTACTTCCGCTGTCAATTTTATCACCGAAACGAAATAAAAAAAAGAAACATGGCCTTTTCCATTTTAATAACATAATAATATACTATTTCGAGTTATGGATATTTTATTAACACGAGGCAATGCATGTTTGCTATTTTGGTGTTTTATGGGGGTGAACTCATTTAAAAACGTAATAAAGAATTGCTACTTTCATTTCACTCTTCGCGAGGCGACGTGCGATATATTTTGACAAGTTCACATTCAGGTCGACGTCACTAAAGGTCAGCTTGGATGTAG
This sequence comes from Pictodentalium vernedei, assembly GCA_031216915.1. Lineage (NCBI taxonomy): Eukaryota > Metazoa > Mollusca > Scaphopoda > Dentaliida > Dentaliidae > Pictodentalium > Pictodentalium vernedei. The sequence goes on along the minus strand of CM062290.1, from coordinate 64,331,031 downwards.
TTCCACTGTAGGTGTATATTCTAACTATTGAAATCCCATTGCTGGCATGTTCACCACAGTTGGAGTGAGAAGCAACAATTTATGTCATAGGCTCTTCATATAGAGTAGAATAGGTAGACATGGTTTAAAAAAATAATAGTACATAAAATAACAAAGAAAACAGCTTATAAGTAAGGGATTCGACAGTAAGCTTGGAGATTTTCTGAGTCGTCTCCCTTGTAAAACAATAGATATACACAAGCTAATTGGAAGCTTGGGTCAATTTAATACATTATAAGAAATTGTTTAAACTGATACGAAGAAAAAAGAAGTCAGACGGCCAGGGGTGTAGGATGCAATCCACGCCAAGATCGGATACACGTGGATACACGATATTGGCCTACTTACACCCACGCCACCGGATGGTAGGGAAGTTAATGTCTTTTAACCCTTTACCCAACGAATCTGTCGCATCCGCCCGCGTAATATGCAAATTTAGCAATTGAAAAAATATTATTTTTCAAAAAATTTCAACAAAACTATATCATGTGACCCCTCATTGAAACGAGCACAACGATGCTATGATTATAGGCTGGAATTGAAAAATGAAAATAGTGCTCCCTCCCACACCACACACGTACCACCCAACACCCCCTTGAATTGTGGTTTATCTCTTTTATTCCAAAGGACCATTCAGTTTTCAAAATCTTTAGACATTGGTTTCTAAAGCAAGATAATTTCGTCAACGACGGGACATTTTGAAAAAAAAAAAATAGAGGATTAACAGGGAGCACGGTGGCTCAGTGGTAGAGTGTTGGACTATGCTAGAGGTCCCGAGTTCGATCCCCGTCCCGTGCTGTGTCCTTGGGCAAGGCACTTTATTCCGATTGCCTACATGGGAGACGATGACGCCGTGTACTAAGGCGTACGGCACGTCGATGGTGCACATGTCTTCAACCGCTGTAACCTTGCTGGAGCGGAGCTTGAACAGAGTTAGAATGTTGAGTAGAATGTTGGGGAGCTGACAGTTGCTCATCGATGCTCGGTGGTTCTCTCCGGGTACTCCGGGGTCCTCCACCCGTAAAACTGTCACGATCACGATTAGCCATTGTGCATAAGTATTTGACCTTAAACACCAATAAATAAATAAATAAATAAATAAATAAATAAATAAATAAATAAATAAATAAATAAATAAATAAATAAATAAATAAATAAATAAATAACAGCGTTCACTGTACTCGGACTATCTTCTATCAGTATTTCATAGGGGCGCGTTAGTCCAGTGGTAACGGCATTGCACTTCAAACCGGAAGGTCAGCGGTTCGATCCCCGCCAGTGGTAACTGCGTTGTGTCCATGGGCAAGGCACTTCATCCCGAATGCCCATGTGGGGTACAACAGGTCTATGTACTAAGGCGTACTGCACGTCGATGTTTCACTTGTCTTCAACCAGTGCTAACCCTTCTATTGTGGAGTATTAGGGGGTCTGACAGTTGCTCTCCGCTGCTCTGTGATTCTCTCCTGGTACTCCGGCATCCTGCAACCGTAAAACTGTCCGACTGTTATTTATTGGGGTTTAACGACACTTTCGACAATGTCGAAAGTGTCGTTAAACCCCAATAAATAAATAGATCAATCTTCCGTATGACTAACCCTATGCACACTGATGTTGAAAGATCAAAACGTTAAAGAGCACTTTCTCAATTGCACAACGAGGAATTGAACCAATTCAATATTGTTTGACAGAGCTCACTGCCAAACAAAATGAATTACCGGGACCGCGGTGGCTCAGTGGTAGACTGTTGAACTTCTATGCTAGAGGTCCCGAGTTCGATCCCCGTGCGGGACGACCCGCGTTGTGTCCTAGGGCAAGACACTTTATCTCGATTGCCTACACGGGGCAGAATGACGCCGTGTACTAAGGCGTACTGCACGTCGATTGTGCCCATGTCTTCAACCACCGTAACCCTGCTTGAGCGGAGCTTGAACAGAGTTAGAATGTTGAGGAGCTGATAGTTGCTCGTCGATTCTCGGTGGCTCCCTCCGGGTACTCCGGCTTCCTCCATCCGTATACCTGTCACGGACAAAATTAGCCATTGTGCATAAATATGTGACCTTAAACACCAATAAATAAATAAACAAAATGAATTGGTTAAATTCCTATTTGCATTACTGGGTTGGAGCGCGGTGGATCAGTGGTTGGAGCATTAGAATTTAACCCTTTGCCTCTCGGGTTCAAAGTGTTAATGCTCTGGTATGTTGTGCATGGATATTACGTACCCCGACTTTGAACCCGAGCGGCCCTTTTTTCGTCCGGAAACATGATACTTCATAATTTCATTAAATAGGATGGAATCAATATTTTCAACGTGCAGCCACAAGGCTGCACGTTGTAACTATTAATTGGTCAACCCAAAAATAATGAATATGGACTCTTCCTATTGCTGTCGTTGAACTGATATGGAAGATACCACCAGAATTCCAAGGGCTGACGATTGTTTTTGACGTCGCCAAAACCTGATTCCTCGTGACGTTAAAACGTCACGATAACCGTAGTCGGAAAGGGTTAAACAGAAAAAGCGATGGTTCTATCTTAACCCTTTACCCAACATAACGGCCAAAACCGGCCAGCGCTATTCTCAAAAATCGCCAATGAATTTTCATTATTTTTTCATTTTTTGTCTCAAAAACATAGGTTATGACCCCTCGTTGGAACGAGCTCGTCGAGCTCGTTCCAACGAGGAGTCATAACCTATGTTTTTGAGACAAAAAATGAAAAAAATTAGTTATTCAAGAATTTTTTTTGCAAGAGTCGTCTGCTTTTCATGTTAGGTAAAGGGTTGATCGTTGGGACCTTGGGCAATACAAGTAATCCCGATTGCCCACATATGGGTACGGTGGTGATGTGTTCTAAGGCGTATACTATGACGTACTGCCCGGTGATGGTTTTTCTTGCTTTCAACTGCTTCTAACTTTTCTTGTGTAGAGTAAGGAAGTTGGAGAGTCTGGCAGTTGTTTCGCCGCTGTTCTGTGGTTCTCACCGGGTATTCTGGATTCCTCCACCGTAAAGCTACTCAAACAAGCATAACGAGAAAAAATTACCGCATGGAATATCGGTATTTTGACATCAGTATGCTGGGAGGTTAATTTTTGATTAGTAATAGAGTAAAGGTTCCGGCAGCTGATTGCTACCACTTCTATCGTATTTTTCAAAGGTGATTTTTTTACAGTATATTTAGTAACTTCATAGAAAAAATAATAACAGGTGACGATGATGGAAACAAGCTTGCTCGGCTTATACTCAAACAAATAAACAAACAAGTAAAGATAATCCGCGATTGAATGTGTCCGGATGAAACGGTCTGGTAGTAAGTTAAATACAATTAACGTTTCTTACTGCACCTTGTGAAGTTCTTACATCTTAAGAGTGTGTCAGATGCTATGTTTTTCGCCATGGAAGAACGAGAATAGTTTGTGCCCAGTATAAATAGTTTGATTGAGTTTGTTTTGGTGGTTGTATTTGTCGTCAATGATCCACCGTTAGTTTGTTTTGAGGGAGCACGGTGGCTCAGTAGGTAGAGGTGCCGGCTGCAAGCCCAGAGGTCCTCGGTTCGAATCCCACCTGCGGCAACCGCGTTGTGTCCTTGGGCAAGACACTTCATCTCCATTGCCCGCGTGGGGGCACGATGGCGCCGTGTACTAAGGCGTACTGCACGTCGATGGTACGCATGTCTTCAACCAATCTAACCTTGCCTGTGCCGCAGTGCGGAGTTACGATGTTGGGGAGCTGGCAGCTGCTCGTCGTTGCTCGGTGGTTTTCTCCGGGTACTCCGGCTTCCTCCACCCGTAAAACTGTCACGGTCATGGTTAGCCATTGTGCATAAATATGTGACCTTAAACATCAATAAATAAATAAATAGTTTGTGCTGAGAAGATCGAGAGCATTGCGTCATGAATTCCCAAGTTCAATGGCTGTGAGTTCTAATTCAATGTCAATATTATCCCTTTAGACCCCGATGGTATATTCCATTCCAGTTCAAAGCCATCAACTGGTAGGGTCTATATTTGTTACTTGGGAGGAATACCCAGGGGGTACACGTTGAAAATATTGATTGCTCTAACACACAAATTTACTTACCACTATCTGCTTTAGGAAATCGGGTCGTATCACGATCTGGGCTGAAAAAAACGCCGCTCGGGTTCAAAGTGTTAATGCTCTGGTATGTTGTGCATGGAACTAGATTACAACAAGTGTTTGTTTTGAGTTGATTCGAGTTGAGCAAATCCACTACAGATCAAATATATCGTGACATCTCTAGAAATTCTTCGTTTTTGCATATGTCGACATCGTCAGTTTTAAACATGTCGTCCCCTGAGTTCCAGTGTGTTCTATGTGCCCACTAGCACATAGAACACATCTGAACTCAGGGAACGATGTAGGAATTGGAATGAATTTTCTGTTGCTTTATCGGAGAATGAATGGGAGATGGGCAGGTGAAATTACCCGAAATGCCTAGCATTTCATACGGAATCAAATACTCACATCCAACATTCATACTTCGATAAAACGACAGATAATTCATTTCAATTCTTATAATTTAATTTGATGTATCTGCTTGTTCTATAATGTACACTGACACAGTCGAAATCTTCGCCGTGTTACAATATCAATTGGTGGTCTACATTAGACACTCTAATTTACTAACATTAGCTTTTGTCCAGACGTCAGTTTTACAGTTCTCAGCATGGTTTTTTTCGTTCAGTCTCCGAAAGAAAAGCGGTACGAACAACTCACGTGAATGATGATTTGTAAAATTAAATTATCTGTATTACGATGAATGTAGCCATCCTCAGTTCAACAATACTCCGACCAACTCTCCTATAGATAATTTGGGATGATTGTTTTGGAATAGCACGTGCACGAAACAGAGCCTCGGAGATCACCAAAATTCCATTGATTCGAAATCGCTCTGCTCCGTTGATTCGCTTCGACTCGCACAGATTCGAAAATAACTTTTGAATTATCAAAATATTCTCAAAATGTTAATAAGTGTCTGCTCTTTGAACTACTCTTCCATCATACGGTCTCCTGTGCAGGAGACCTGATGATAGAAGGAGAGTTCAGGGATGTTCCGCTTCCGAAACTACTCTGATTCCGTTCTGGAATGTTTCTAGTTTTGGTCGATTGGCCCCGATAGACGAGTCGCCGTTGAATACATATAGAATAAACGTATAGTGTTAAGTAAACAATTTATTCTACGAGTAGGATTAAGAATGAAACCGACGAGCCTCTGGCTAGTCGGTTCCATTCTTAATCCTACGAGTAGAATTTATTTTTTTACTTAAAAACACTATACGTTTATTTTGTTTACCCCATCAATCTTTTACGGGGCATTTGCGACAAAATCGTGCTGTTACTCGCTACAAAACACAGTGAGAAGTGAGGAGCACATTGATCCAATTCAATCGACCTGCAAAATGGGCAAAAATAAACAAGGCGCAGTAACACACTTCTGTCTAAAAATAATTCCCCTACAAACTTGAGCTAAACTTGCAAAATACACTTTATTGAATGAACAATGTGTGGTGTTTACTTCTGGCATTATGTAATAAAAAAGGTTTAAAGAAAACAACAACTGAACTATTAATTATGCTACATGGATGCAGTAGAGGTCAGAGGTCAACAAGTGTCCGTCTCTGCTACGGGAATAAATTATTTCAGTGTTACACATATGGGGAAAATGTATCACCCTACTATATGAATAAAGCAAACCTTTATCCAAGGCTTTTAATGTTCGAATAAATGGCCATTTATGGGATAAAATACTCGAAGCTGACAACATCTGAAGGTGTAATATCAACAGCTAGAAGATCTGTGGGATTCGATTGCAGATTCGTTTCAAAGTTCAATTCGATTCGAAAGCCTCTGCCTATTTCGAATCGATATTTCATTCAACCCGGAATTCTGAAATCGCAGGGCCCTACCTTAGCATGCAATTCGAAGAATTCACAGCTCACCCCGTGCAATCAAGATTTAAGTTCACCGTTTCGCACGCCCATAATGTTTTTCGACACATAACACAATGATCTAAAATCGATTCGTTGATAGAGGGCTATGTTTAGTGTGTCAAATCATGACAACAAAGAAACTGGCAATTAAGACGTGTCAGTTTTACTCTTTGTGTTACATGCCAAGAACCCCGATTGCCCGCGTGGCGCCATGTCTTACGGCGTACTGAACATCGACGGTGCACTTATCTTCAACCAACGCTAACGCTGCTTGTGTGGAGTTAGTACATTGGGGAGTCTGGCCGTTGCTCGCTGGTTTTCTCCGGGTACTCCGGCTTCCGTTGCTCGCTGGTCTTCTCCGGGTACTCCGGCTTCCTCCACCCGTAAAACTGTCCGACACGAGGTGACCCTGGCTGTCGAAAGCGTTGTTAAACCCCAATAAATAAACAAATACATGGCACGTACAGGAATGCGTTAACTGGTAGAGTGCTGAATTATTTTTAGTCATCAGAATTTGTACACATATCTTTGCCTTGTTACAATTTATGGGAGAGTGCCATTAGGCACTCTCCCAAAAATTGTAACAAGGCAAATCCTAATAATTATATTGTTTATGTAGTTATACGTGTCACTGAACCTTAATAATTACATTATTAATGTAGTTATACGTTTTGGGTCTAAATACTCAATTTCCATTGGTCAGCTGGATGAAAACGTCATGACGAAATGTAATCCATTTTCAAATGAAGACATTTGGTCGAACTTTGACCCGCATTTACCGTAGAGCGCAGTTGACAGAATGTAACTCGGGTGGTGTTTGGGCGGGTTTTTAACTTTTAGCGCCTCTCGCAGTGATCAACTCCGCTGCTGTTTCTTTGGTGACATTTCTCAACTGTGGCATAAAGCCCGTTACTAAAATACTCGTTTCCATTTCTAAAGTTGTGAAAATTAAAAATCAGAGTTGTGCGCTTTGTCTTTTGTGTGAGGGTGGTTTTTCGCTTCGTTCGTTCGTACATGTTTTATTTCGTCTTTCTGCTTTGTTGTTTGGTAAAAAGTAGTTTAAACAGTTACGGAATGTAATTATAAGAATTGAATGCAATTTATATAATCTTTATTGGAGTATGAACGTGTGGGAATGGGTACAAATTATGTATGAATCCCTTCGTTCCCACACGTTCATACTTCAATAAAGATTATAAAAATTGCATTCAATTCTTAAATATTCTAAATAATTTTACTTCAAAGGTGATATGTTGAACATCCACTAAATATGAAGCTTATTTACCAACACTTCAAGTGTGGTACCAACACTTCAGAATAAAGCCCAAATATGGGTTTCCAGCACTCTACCAGTTAATAACTTATATTTTCTTATTGACAAAACTAGAGTAGAAATGGACGTGGATTTAACAATATGTGATTGATACAGATCGAGTGAAAAACTGAAAGCATACCTAATCTGTCAATAACACTCTTCAAGATCTGCAAGATACCGCTAAAGTGACAATGACAATCCCGATGTGTCACGTTTATTCATGTATGGATCCAATTTTACTCATTTATTTTTTGCTCGCACGAATTATAAGCATTCAATTGAATCAAACTCTTAAAGATATTCGTACGATTGCATTTCACGTTGTTAACTGAGATGATGGAAGGCAATAGGACATTCCCTTGTCATCTGTATTGTTGCTGCGTCATTCAGGCACAATCGCATGGGGTTTATTTTCAATTCCATCCTGTTGGTTAGATTTCTTGGTGCAATGATACTGTTACACGGAATATGAATCAGTCTGCCAAATCGTCTCCTGAGTTCCAATGTGTTCTATGTGCCAGTAGGCACATAGAACATATTGGAACTCAGGGGACGAAATATCTAAGTTGCTCGCTCATGTCTTTTTTCAAGTTGTGAATACTGGAAAGGACTAATGGTTGTAAATCCCTTGAACCCTAGTGGTGTATTCCATGCCCGTTCAATGGTAGCAATAGAAACAGTCCATACGCATTATCTGTGGTAGACCAATCAATATTTTCAATGCGCAGCCTCCGGGCTGCATGTTGAAAATATTGATTAATCACCCACACACATATACTAAGCAGCCATCCAACTTAATGAACTTATGACGTTTCATGTTCCTGGGGCGGAAGAGCGTCCTCGTGGGTTCAAAGGGTTAAACACGCGTTTCGCATGCTGCGATAAAGTAGTGAATAAAATCAAAATAGGGTGTTGCCTCTTACGCTAACATATTTTAGGAAAAACATTTTGATTAGAAGATTCAACTAATCTCTCAATACTCCAAGAAGAATGCTATGATATATACAGTGTTCAACTTTGAACAAACAAATTGATTGCACATTCAAAAATCTTCGTTGGCTTAGTTTTGGACCAAGCATGTTTCTTTCACTTGTGAAGGAAGTAAATGGTAATGGGGCATTGTTTTTTTCTTTAATTAAACATCGTACGTTATCAACTTTACAAAAGAGAACATTTCATTAGATAAGTAGTTCATCCCGTCGCGAGTATGAAGTAATTATCCGATTGAATGAATGGAGGCGCGGTGGCTCAGTAGGTAGAGGCGCAGGCTGCAAGCCGAGAGGTCCTCGGTTCGAATCCCACCTATGGCAACCGCGTTGTGTCCTTGGGCAAGACACTTTACCCCCATTGCACACGTCACGTTACCCCCATTGCTCACGTGGGGGCACGGTGTCGTTGTGTACTAAGGCGTAGTGCACGTCGATGGTGCACTGTCTTCAACCAATGCTAACCTGCTTGTGTGGAGTTAGTATGTTGGGGAGCTGACAGTTGCTCAGTGGTTCTCTCCGGGTACTCCGGCTTCCTCCACCCGTAAAACTGTCGTGGTCATGATTAGCCATTGTGCAGGTATATGTGACCTTAAACACCAATTAATAAATAAATCTGATTAAATACTGCTGTTTGTAAAGACTCACTAAGACCTGCAGATTAACAGTAATCAATCGATTAATCTGTTACAGTGGAGCCCACTTAATTGTATATCTCTTAATTGAATAACCCTGTTAATTGAATATAATTTCCAGACACAAAACCGTTTACCACACTTTCAGCACAAATTTGACCTCTTAATTCAATATGGGTTATAGAGCAAACTCCTGTTAATTGAATAAAAAAATCCTGCAGTGTGTCGAGAAATTATCCTGACAATCATCAAATACCCAAAGTTTAGAGACCTATTTCACATAACTGCATCTAATATAGACATTTATTCTATCATATCTTGTTTGATAGAGCTCCGTGAGCTCTGTCAAACAAGATATAATAGAATAAATGCTCAATTTATCTCTAAAATACAGGAAAGTGACCAAATCCCTGTTAATTGAATATTCCTGTTAACTGAATAATTCTCACTTGCAAAGTGGCTATTCAATTAACCCTTTACCCAACGTAACGACAAAAACCGGCCAGCGCTATTCTCAAAAATCGCCAATTAATTTTCATTATATTTTCATTTTCTGTCTCCAAAACATAGGTTATGACCCCTCATTGGAACGAGCTAGTCGAGCTCGTTCCAATGAGGGGTCATAACCTATGTTTTTGAGACAAAAAAATGAAAAAAATTAGTTATTCAAGAATTTATTTTGCAAGTGTCGTCTGCTTTTCATGTTAGATAAAGGGTTAACAGGGTTCCACTGTATTATCAAAGTGCAATAGTACCGACAGCCTGAACATAAATTGAATCACTGGCATAGATATAACTTTGATGACTAACCCTTTCGCCCACCGATGATTTGTCACAACTTTCGAGTTCTGTCGGAAGTACATCCCTCCCTTCCCATTAGTATTTCAGCCCTTTCGGCACAAAAGTATCCAAAAGGGCTAAAACTATGGCACTAGACAGTTTTGGGACTGCGCGAAGACTGGCTACATAGCACCCTAATTTAAACATATCTGCAACTAAACTGGTAGAATAGGGTTCCAGGGTTGCCAGAATGGCTGCTGTCTCATTTTGGTGCTGTCTGCTAGCGGTGGCAAATTTTATAGAAAACAGTGCATGGTTGAAGTTGCTGCGTATATCCAAGAACAAAGCTAGGATATCAGAGAAGTCGAGATGGCAGCAGTTTTCAGGTTTGAACAAAGTATTGAAATTGTTTTCGCTTTAATCAAGGGAAACACCATTGATCCCTGTTGGTATATTTTGGGGTCATGAGTAACACCGTATTGGAAATCAAAATACCTGTGTGTGGACAAACATACTAATTCAGAAATCGAAGAGTGAAATCGCTGAAGGGATCATCAAGAAAAATGTTAACTATTGTCACGAAGAAAGTGTAGAAAATGTTATCCAATAAGAATTCCTATTTGTCGTGATATTTGGGGAGGATTTCATAATTAAAATATATGTAAACAGGTGATTTCATAACATTTTACCAGGTTGTCATCGTATGATTTGCCAAGATTTAAAGAATATATGATACAAATTGAATAGCGATGTTTGTGAATAGGTTGGCCAGATGTTTTCATTTTTTGGACAATGGTGAATTGGCTGATATAGCTTAAAAACGAAAAGCTGTGTGGTGTTGAAAGGCAACGAACACACAGCTGTTCGCTGCCCGCGTAAATTCAGTGTTTAACATCAATTATATATCAAATCGTAATTTACAGACGTTTCCTGGTCAATTGGAGCTGATAATTTCACTGGATAATCATTCTGAAGTTAGCTAAATACGAAGTCTGATTGGTTTCACCCTTTAAACGTAACATGTTCATCAAGCGTAGTTTGACTGTTTTACTTGCAAGACACCTTTTGAGGCCGCAAGGGGCTTATTCCGCATCGTTGCACAGGTCTCCCTGCACGTGAAAATCTGTCTATTTCCCCATACAGCCCCGGTTGAGTGAGGTCGCTTATTGTTTTACGAGACGGACTTTTGTTCGGAAGATTAGGACTCCACGGGGTGTGGTTAGTTATTTCACAATGTTCTCCACCCTCAGAACATTACCGATCAACCTTATTTTTGGTACTATTTTCCGAAGACGCGTCGCGGAAACACCCCAAGGTGAGGGTTGTATTACATACAGGGAACAGTGACCCTCAATTCAAATACATTTCTACAACTGTAAAGTCGTGTGAACTGCGCAAGTGTGTCTATATAGAATATACCAGTAGTAGCTTGGTGTACGAAATGTTCACCACGAGTGGTGAAGTGGTGTTAACACCACTCCATCACGAGTGGTTAACATTTGGTACATCAAGCTACTTTGGGTATATGTTATTTATACCATGATCGCCAGATTAATAAAAGTTAAATACATCAATATTCACACGTACGAATTTGTTTACATGAGCACCGGTGGGTGGCACTTCCGCTGACAATTTTATCGCCGAAACGAAATAGAAAACGAAACGCGCAGATGACGGGGCCTTTTTCGTTTTAATAACATAAGAACATACTATTTCGAGTTATGGATGCTTTATTAACATGAGACAACGTATATTAGTTAATGTTTGGTATCTTATGAGGTAAACTTAGTTAAAAACGTAATAAACAATTGTCGGTTTTATTTCACTCTTCACGAGGCGACGAGTGATAAACTTAGACAAGTTTGCATTCAAGGCGAGGGTACAAAAGGTCATCCTGGATGTAGTTCCATTATAGGTGTGAATTTAAACTACTGAAATCCTAGTGCTGGCATGTTCAACACGGTTGATGTGTAAAGCTACAATTTATGTCATAAGCCTTTTACATATAATATAATATAATAGGTAATCATGGTACAAATGCAAATAGCGCCACATATTTTAAAATACTAATGGTTAATTTCAAAATACAATTGTAAAAGTATTGGCCCCTGATTCGAGGTGGAAATTGTGGATAGAATGACCTTGAAGTCATTGTCTACTTCGGTTCCTCCGGTTACCGCCTCGGAGGGCAATGTGGTCCCCGGGGATACAATACTTAATCTCCAACTCGAACCAGGATAGCATTTTAAATAACTTACACAATTTGGTGGTGACATTATTTTATTAGCCATATAGTTTTGTAATGGCACAATATGGTACGTCCTGTTTCAGTCAATCTTTTATAGCGAAGTAGTAACTATGACGGGTATTATATGACATAACTATTTACTTGCTTAACGTGAAACCTTATTGTCTACCAACATTTTGAAAGATGAAAGGAATAAGAGTAGATCATTCTGACATTCAGTCGTATATATATTTATACTGATTATATATACATGTGCATAGCAGGATGTATACTATGGTACCGATACTGCCTTCGTTCTTCGTCCATATTGCACAGCGCCGAGTTGAGCGCATGGTATGAAAAACGTAATTAACTGGCAAGGCATCGTCAAATTACTCTCCCCATGTTTTAAGGCCAATGTGTATATAACCAGTCTCATATGTGTGCCCATTTACTGCTTACCAGAACTGAACAATAAAATGACACTACAACCTTCCAAACATGTTTTGTGTTTTGGATGGATATTGGTCAACCAATTAGTTTAACCGAACCCGTTCCTGCCCGAATAGTTTTCCCTAGATTCCATGTGGCGCTCTAAAACGAATGCAGTTTTCAAAAACCTGTTGAAGGTATGATATACATTTGCATATTGCGACTTAACCATTTACCCGTCGTGACAACCGTAAGCAACTATTAAAATTGTATTAATTTTTCAAATGTTTGCTTTCACATTCATATCTAATGGCATCATAAATGGGGCGAGTTCGTTCCACTGAGGTGTAAAATGAAACGTTTTAGAAGCAAAAACCAATCGATTTAAGTCAGAAAAAATCGTCTGTTATTTAAAACAAGAAAAGGGTTAAAGTATGTGTCTGCATCTCACAATACATTGTGTTGGAAATCTAACCCCAAAGCTTGATTTCAAGTGTATAGAGCGTGACTGGATTTTTTTTCAGACCAATACTCTATAATCACTATAGTCTAAACATGGAGAAGCTCTGAGTATGCAAGCCAGGTGGAGAGTTTAACACTGGCAGCACGCTCACTAATATTGTCCGCTATGTGGAGACTGAACAACTGCACAACCTCTATCGCAGTAAGAGCTTTATCGGTGCTTTGCGACATGCCAAAGATAGTGGGCACGCGTGCTTTTCTTTCGGCGCAATGCGATGCGGTTAGAAGGAATACTCTTCAACCAATACGTTAAGTTATCAAACAAAACAGAACAAAGCTGATCACAGCTGCACAAATTTTGAATCCTAATCATGTTATCATTTTTAAACTTCCGGCTAATGTATGTATATTTCAAATCGTATTCATCTAATTAGCTTTTATGAAACAGTGTGTTTAATCTTATACGAACAAATAGGGCGTTGAGTTCATCCCGCAGTCTGCTATTCGTCCACTGAGTTCCAGTGTGTTCTATGTGCCTACTGACACATAGAACACATTGGAACTCAGGGGATGTATTGTTTTCTGTTATAGATGCAAGAATCTTATCAATCCTCCGGTTCTACTGCATATCTATGTTTTCTTCTGTTCAGCATTTTAGGATTACTTATTTATATATTGGGGTTTAACGACACTTTCGACAGCCCGGAACACCGCGTGTCGGACAGGTTTATGGATGGAGGAAGCCGGGGTACCTGGAGAGAACCACCGAACAACGGCGATGAACTGTCAGACTTCCCAACGTACTGACTCCACACAAGCAGAGTTAGCGTTGGTTAAAGAAAAAAGCACCACCGACGTGCAGTACTCTTTTTTTCACAAAGCCACCGTGTTCCACGTGGGTAATTGGGATGAAATTCCTTTCCTAAGGACACAACGCAGTTATCTCGAATGGGGATCGAACCGCGGGCCTTTCGGGTTGAAGTCGAGCATCATAACCAGTGAGCCACCGAGCTCCCATTTTAATCCTTTACCCAACATAGACGATATCAACATTTATTATTTTAACTATCAATTTTCTTTAAATTTTCAAAAAATTTCAACAACACCATATCATGTGACCCCTCATTGGAACGAGCTCAATGAGCTCGTTCCAATGAGGGGTCACATTATATGGTTTTGTTGAAATATTTTGGAAAAAATAATTTTTTCAACTGCTCAATTTCCATATTACGCGGGCGGAGGCGGGCGATTCGTTGGCTAAGGGGTTAAGATAAAAAGCTTTAGTGGGCGTTTCGTCTATCCTATTTATTTATTGGTGTTTAAGGTCAGATATTTCTGCACAATGGCTAACCGTGACCGTGACAGTTTTACGGGTGGAGGAAGCCGGAGTACCCGGAGAGAACCACCGAGCAACTGTCAGCTCCCCAACATACTAACTCCACACAAGCAGGGTTAGCATTGGTTGAAGACAGGTGCACTATCGACGTGCAGTACGCTTTAGTACACAACGTCACCGCGCCCCCATCTGGACAATGGGGGTGAAGTGTCTTGCCTAAGGACACAACGCGGTTGCCGCAGCTGAGATTCGAACCGAGGACCTCTCGGCTTGCAGCCTGCACCTCTTCCAACTGAGCCACTCGTCTATCCTGAGATCGTCGTCACGAGTACAGGGATATCACTAACTGGAAGCCTGATATTATATATGATTAGAGAGCTTCCAGATAATCAAAAACAGAAACAAGTAGAGTAAATTTAGGATATCTAAGAGTCGTGATTTTACGTGAAAATGGTTACACAGTTCATTAAAATCGATCTGAGCTGAGGTCTACCGAGGTTTACCGAGGCTCAGATCGATTTTAGTAAACGACGTTAAGAAATTTCATCTCAAATCGTGATAAATTTGATATTATTTTTATCACATAATGTGTAATTTACAACACTGGCATTTTACATAAAGTAACAACTAAAACTTGCCAGCGCTGTTCACAATATCGCCAGCCAATGTTTTTTTTCTTCAGTTTTTGCCTTTAAAGTCTTTGCTTATGAACCCTTACCGGATCGAGCTCGTCGAGTTCGTTCCACTATGGGCCATAAGCTATGTTTTTGAGACAGACAGAAAATATTTAGTTATTCGTGAATTGTTTCTTTGCAAATTTTGTCTGCTATTTGTATTAAGTGGAGAATTAAAGAAACATACGAGACTAATTCAGTTCTACTTTCGAAACCAACTCATTCAAAATGCTACGACGCCGTCGTTGACATCTGATGTCTTGCCCGTATTAGACGTGTTATGGACGAAATTTTCCTAATTGACTATTTGATGATGATTTTGCGATAGCTGAAGAATACGAAAACCAAGAAAGTAGAATATATTCACTCTTTATTTGCTCCGTCTGCTTGTTTGTACCAGGGTTTGCAAAGTACCATGCGTTTCACTGCTGTCGGTACCGGTACCATACAGAGGTTTAGAACCGAGAACCGGGTCGGTACCGGTTCTGAAAACGGCACATCCAATATTCCGATAATGCAAGTGAAAAGTAGATCGCAGTCGATTCGAGTAAACTTTAATCGGTAAAATAGAGTGCTTTTGGGGGTCAAATTCAATCAATAAAGACGTGTTATTTTGGCTGAAAAACTGAAAATCTATTTTTCAGTTTGTTGTTTGCAGCAATGTTCATCAGTGTCTGCAACCTCACGTGTTCGAACTTGGAATTAATGGGCACCCCAATAGTAAGACACAGTAATAATTTGAAGTAGGCTATATAGACTTCACCTCTCCGACATCCTGTTGTCTGTTTCGAACGGGCCGTCCTCTGAGTTCAAATGTGTTCTATGTGCCAGTAGGCACATAGAACACATTGGAATTCAGGGAACGGGGTGGCGTAGTCTTTGAAGTTCCAACATCATGGAAACATTCAATTAACACTTTACTGCCCGTGTAGATTCCGTCGTGTTACTCGTGTATCACATATAATAACTAGGAGTACCGGAACCGTCGGTTCTGAAGGATGGGAATTGGTACCGATTAAAAGATCGGCATCGGTTCCAGTACCGATTGCAAACCCTGGTTTGTACTTTTAAATAAGATTGTTTTTTTTTTAAATATTACGCAATGAAGTCACGCGACCATGTTTGATAGTCGACTTAACATCGGATCTGATGAGGTATCTATTCTGAGGCAAGGAAAGTGTGTGCGCGCGTGATTTGTTCCAACTATTTTCCATTTTCAAGATTTGTATTTATTTCTTCTCGAATGTAGATTTATTTGATATTTGATTTTGTTTTCGTTTTTGTTTCATGTATCCCCACAGAACAGCTTCAGAAAGAAGAAAACGAGAAAAAAACACAAACGAAAAATACTTTCGCATTACTTCGAAGAGAGACAGTGTCGCATCGTTGGTAATAACAGACGAGACAAGGAACTAAAACTCATGTTTTTATAATAAAAAAACATTCCGACAAAAATCACCTGTAGATGCCCATCGCTGAACGCGTGAACAATTGTGCCTATTATCGATGAGTCGGGATATGCATCTGTTCCCACAAATTGCCAAAATAAATAAACACAACTACTTCAACTTAAATTACAAGAATTGAAAAACAATTCTATCGCTTTATGGGAGTACTCAGTGTTGTCTTCTCTCCGGAATTTAAAGATCAAAACTTTCAGTGAACACTTGGCTGACGTGCATTCACCACCACAAATACATAACTTATATTAATTGTAGATATTCTATTATAAACAATCTGTTTACACCAGCTGCACGTCATCTGAAGCCACAACCTCATTTTGTTATTCTCTTCATTCTTCTGCTTCTAGAATACCATTTATTACCCGCCTGTTCTATGAAATCCCCATCTACTGCAACACTAAACCATGCGGAACGGAAAAAGTTGACGGACTGTTTTGAAATAGAAGCGAAATTTCACTGGCATTTTGTACAAATCGTGCAACGCAATTACAATTTGAATCGCTAGCGATATTTGAAAATCATCCTCAGAGTTCCAATGTGTTCTATGTGCCAGTAGGAACTCAGGGGACGGAATAGAAACACGGATTCCCCTCGCAAATTTGGTTGGCGATAAAATGTGTTGTCTGTGTTGATAGTTGTCAAATGAATTGCAAAGTAGCTCTTTGAGTTCCAATGTGTTCTATGTGCCAATAGGCACATAGAACATATTGGAACTCAAGAGACGAAGTGTCCTTCTAATAACTGTTTTATAGATGTGGAGGCGCCGTCACTGGTGTCGTATCGATTAACCCATCCACACACATGTGTCGTTCTGTGTTTTTGTGACATTGTTTCTTGACAAGCTCTCATGGAGTGCGTGTTGAGAATCTGTGTCAGAGAAATATGATAAAATGGAGAAAATAAACAAAACAAAAACAAAACTAAAGAAAGAGGAATCTTTGCACTCTTCTGGCAATCGTTCGATTCTCCTATTTGCACTGCGGAAACAATTCCCCTACACAACCATTGAAGAAATGAAACATGCTGCCAAAACCACAACACAATTAATAAAACTCATTCTGACAAAAATAACCTGATTGAAGGATGAAGGAAAGATTTGAATGTAGACTAGAAGATCTGAATAAAGATTATTTTTCTTTGATACTATGTTGTTAAGGGCAAATTATAGGGTATTAACCGGGCAATCAAAACCCAAATAACAGTTTTTGCTGTATAATTAGTAATAATTTCTTTTACTAATGGGTTACATATTTAAATCATAAGTATATCTTCCCCTTTGTACTCCAGATGTTAATCTAGTTAACAGTTGGAAATGTTACTCATCCTCACATACTATTTTGCATCTATTGCAAAAATTACGACAGAAAAAATCACTTCTAAATAATGTAACAGTTGGTTATACCCATTAATTAATTTTTTTATATTAAATACACTCAATTATAAACAGATGGTCTTATCGAGAGTACAGGTTGTGCAAACATCCTATTTCGAAAAGAAAAAAAAAAAAAAACAACCTACTACAACTTTTGTTAACTGTTTACCTAACGAGTTTTCTGAGAAGACTTCCTCCTAAAAAATCTTGTAGAGCTAAACATTTCCATTTCCTTTCGTGACATATACTTTATGACTCCTCACTCGACGAGTTCGTTCCAATGTGGGTCATAAGCAGGGGCGGCGGAGCTGGGGGCACCAATTATAGGTACCTAAACGGAATTTTCCGACATAACATACACAACCCCTATGGTCACTACACAACACCTATACATATATGACCACATTGAATTTCAAGATTTTATTGAATAAAAACAGAAAACTCCAAATGGAGCGTAATATTTCAAAGGACGGATTCAAAGTTATGATTAGCGCTTTGAACCCGAGAGGCCGTTTTCCCGGTCCATTAGCACGATACTTTATAAATTCATTAAGTGTGATAGCTGGTAAGTGAATGTGTGGTGAAGATCCATCAATATTTTCAACTGGTTATTTTTCAATTGGTCTGCCCACAAATAATGAATATGGCCTCTTCCAATTGTTGCCACTGAATTGATATGGAAGATACCACCAGGCTGCTAAGGATTAAGTAAAAACAAAAGAAAATAATTACGCTGAGGTTAGTGTCTTAAGTAGAGTGGGTTAAAGGTTGAGGGGTAGCGTATATAAATTTATATATTTCGCATGAATACACCGACCTAACACCACTGACACCCTCTCCGCCTCCCCCGAAAAAAAGTATTTCCCACCCTACACACTTGCGGTACACAGAAAGATGTTACCCCCACTTTTTTGAGCTTTCGCCGCCTCTGGTTAAAAGCTATGTTTTGGTGTCAAACATTGAAAAGAATATATCAGAATTTGAATGTCGATATTCGTTAACTTTTAACCCGCTGAGTAGCTTTAAGATATTTTCCATCAAATCTAATCATGGCTGCTATGAAGCAGCCATGACTAGATTTGATGAAAAATTCTTTTAACTTTTAATCGAGAAATCATTGGTGGAAAACTACATTCAATTTAGATGGTGGAAATTGGATAAAATATGTCCAAATTATACAAATTTTAGCGACACGAGAAATCCCGTCTGGGCAGGAACATCCACCAGCAGCATGCAAAAAGTTAATTGCGCTGGCTGAGTAGGTCGTTAAGGTAAACGGTTAGAATGTACCGCGTCCGTACAACGGTGACGGCTTAAGGGTTGGGCGTGTTTTATATATATTTTTTTATTTCAACGCACTCTTGACTAAAATGCTGATTTTTAGTATTTTCCTTGAATTCAAACTTAACTGACGAAACTTGTAAGTTCTTCTGTTTTTAAAAATATTGATTATTAAACTTTTAGGGCTTTGCTTTAAAATGAGACCAACAAATCGAATAAAGGAATCATTTCTTAAAAAAATACTTTGAACTGAAGAATGGTGAAGCAGTGTTTTCAAGAAAAACATGACAAAGTAATTATATTTCTTACATCAAACCGTTGCATTACGAACAGAATATATACGAATGTATATAATGTAAGAGAGTGGTGGCCGAGTGGATATGTGCGCTGGCCTCTCATGCCAGAGCTCCGAGAACGAACCCAGGTCAGGAAAGTTCTCGAGGTGTCCGAACACTCTCTGTCAGCATCAATTGTGGGGTTGGTGCTGTCACAGCGTACCGTCCTATCGGGTGGGGACGTAAAATGGCTATCCTCTGTGAGGAGAGATTTACACTCCGTGCAGGCTAAAGATTCCTTTGTAGTATTCGAGAAGATCTAGGCCACGAAGTTGCCGCTATGAAGGTCATCCCACACACCTAAGCCATTGAGCCAAGGAGAGGCGTTAATATAAGTTGCATAACTTGTTCGCCAATCCTTATAAAACAAATAAGATTAGATATACGAATGTATCTTACAATAAGTAGGTATTGAGTCCGTAAATATAAGAATATGGCTTGTACTAGTAGTCAACCCCTGTATCTTGCAGCTGCAGTATATAAGCTCGTGTTTGGTTACGGTTGGAGTACGTTACTGTAAAACATGCGATAAAACAAGGCAAGCGCTTGCGAGGAATATTGCATGTTTCTAAGAACTAAAGGAGAAACAAAAACACATCTCAAAAGTTTAATTATTAACCCTTTACCTAACGTAATGGCCAAAACCGGCCAGCGCTATTCTCAAAAATCGCCAATTAATTTTCATTATTTTTTTCATTTTTTGTCTCAAAAACATAGGTTATGACCCCTCGTTGGAACGAGCTCGTCGAGCTCGTTCCAACGAGGGGTCATAACCAATGTTTTTGAGACAAAAAATGAAAAAAAATAGTTATTCAAGAATTATTTTTGCAAGTGCCGTCTGCTTTTCATGTTAGGTAAAGGGTTAAATTATGGAACCAAATTGCTTTTTGGCTTTTGTATCTGAATCACTGGAAGCATTCAAGTTGAAACAAGATTGAGTGAAACTAATACAGCGCGAAATCTTTTTGAAAGGTTGAACAAATGCTATCAAAAAGTTTATCTGATGATCGCAAAAGTCCAAGTAGTCGCATATCGTTTCGATCGAAACGACATTCTATTTAATCAGTTATTACAGTTGAGAATTTTGAGATGAATCTGTTATGTTTTCAGAGTCCCGCACTTGTTTCTGATGTATATCTCGACTCGTCTCCGAAGATATGGGTTTATCAACAAGAGATCGATCGATTCGGATACTATTAGTTATCCTTGTGTTTTCCAGGTTGTACACCAGTCTAGAAACTCATACACCCTGAGGCGAAGTTCCCAGACCGGTGTAAACTCCCATACACCTGGGAAACACAAGGATAACGGATTTATTACCCAGAAAGGTGTGGCCTCCCCTTTTTGGAGCTTGGAGCTTCCGCCGCCTCTGCTTAAAAGCTGTGTTGTGATGTCAAACATTGAAAAGAATATATCAGAATTTGAATGTCGATATTCATTAACTCCTAACCCGCTGAGTAGCTTTAAGATATTTTCCATCAAATCTAATCTAGATTTGATGAACAATTCTCATAACTTTTACTCGGGAAATCATTGGTGAAAAACTACATTCAGTTTAGATGGTGGAAATTAAAATTTGTCCAAATTATACATATTTTAGCGTCACGAGAAATCCTGTCTGGGCAGGAATAGCCACCAGCAGCATGCAAAAAGTCAGTTGCGCTGGCTGAGTAGGTCGTTACATAAGATAAACGGTTAGAATGTACAGCATCTGTACAATGGTGACGGCTTAAGGGATGGGCGTGTTTTATATATATCTCAATACTTTAACCCACACTGTGGAAAAAAAAACTGACAGAAAATTTGTACTTTGTATGTTTCGTAATAAAACCAGACACATATCGACGTCAGTGGAACTGGCTCAAATAGCCAGTTCCAATGACATATCTGTAATATTTTATTGCACAATAATATTAAATTTCCTGTATTTTAATTTTGGTTCTCCCACAAGCAAGCAGAAGGTATGATTTAATAATTAAAAATGGGTACTTTTGTTAGCCTTATAGCCTGCGATTGTGTATTCGTGTTTTTACATCATTGCTAACCACGGTGTAAAAAAGCTACTGTGGATTGCAAGTTACACCGTACCTCGCGGCCAATCAAAAGGCAGTATTTTGTTTCATTTGGAAACAAAACATTTTGTACATAATCATTATGTTGATAATATATATTGTGTCTACCATTCACCTAAAAATGCAATAACAAAATGCATTATCAGAAACGATCAAAATTGAGCTATGAAAGATCTCGTATCACTGTTACAATAGCGATAAAAGACACATTACGTCGCGTGAAACGAACACACGTAGCCTGGTGGACTATTTCAGTGGTACTGACAATCACAACTCATCTTCAGTGGTACTGACAATCATAACTCATCTCCCTCAAAAACATGTAATGCTGCAATGAACTATGCATCTAGTTTGCCTCAACCTACATGCCACGTTATAGGAATTCCACGATCCGGTACACAAACAATCCACCATGCAAAACACCAAATGAAAAAAACGAAGGTGAATCGCAAAAAATGAAAGTTACATGGAGAAAATTCTGAAACGTGACTTCAATCTCATTGCGATTTTCACGCTTCTGAAAATTATGAATGAGTGACGTCATGTTATTAATGCGATTCTTGCTCACTACAAAAATATAAATTCCTATTTGTTTTCGAAAACCACCCACCTGTCCCTCAGATGATCCCATGATTGAATTGAATTTCGTTCGAAATATCATTTCCCAACGGCAAAAGCATACAGTTATTCGCCAAAGGCAATCAGAAAATTGACGTTACGGGGCGTGGCGGAGTGGTTTGAAGTTTTGTGTGATGGAAATAAATAGTTATTATATGGTGAAAAGAATAAAGAAGAGAGTTGCGCAGAAAATTCATCGCAAACCAAAATTCAGAGTCGTAAGCCGAGATTCGTCGAAGTGGGAGAAGAGAAAATTCAGCTTTCCGAACGTCGCGGTTTCTCCAGTTTGGAAGCCGGGTCGTTCGGAAAGCTGAACTAGGAGGAGAAAAAGAGGAAACTTCGGACTTTTTGCAAATAATGAGAAACAATAACACTGTCTGAAAACTGCAACAGATCTGAGAATTTTTGTAATTATTTGTTTTAGTTCAATAAGAAGTTATTTAAGAATTGAATGCAATTTTTATATTCTTTATTGGAGTATGAACGTGCGGAATGGGTACAAAATATGCATGAATCCCGAAGGGATTCATACAATTTGTACCCATTCCTACACGTTCATACTCCAATAAAGATTATAAAAAATGCATTCAGTTCTTATAATTACATTCCGTAACTGCTTGAATTACTTTTTACCAAACAACAAAGCAGGAAGACGAAATAAAACATGTACGAACGAACGAGGCGAAAAACCACCCTCACACAAAAGACAAAGCGCACAACTCTGATTTTTAATTTTCACAACTTTAGAAATGGAAACGAGTATTTTAGTAACGGGCTTTATGCCACAGTTGGGAAACGTCACCAAAGAAACAGCAGCGGAGTTGATCACTGCGAGAGGCGCTAAAAGTTAAAAACCCGCCCAAACGCCGCCCGAATTACATTCTGTCAACTGCGCTCTACCGTAAATGCGGGTCAAAGTTCGATCAAATGTATTCATTGAAAAATGAATTACATTTGGTCATGACGTTTTCATTAAGCTGACCAATGGAAATTGAGTATTTGGACCCAAAACGTATAACTACATTAACAATGTAATTATTACTTGGTTAATGGATATACCAGCCCTCAGTGACTTAACATCTTTCCTTCGGTCAATCCAGTCGTAACCCGATCGAATCCTCTCTCTCTGCTTTCGTAATTATAGCAGTCTAATGGTGCGGACCATGGAAGGTGGATGCGGCTGCGATTTGACACAATCTAGCCTTAATTTCAAACGAAATATGCCTCAGACATTGACATTTGTGCTCGCAGGTTGTGCATGCTACATGTTACTAGCATTATCCCACGACTGCATTACTTCACTGCAATCTATCACGCTGCACTCCACAGAATATAACGCAACCCGCGGTATCTCATGAGCTATTATAAACAAATCAGCTCATCAGAAATCAATGCAAACGCTGGTACAACCAAAGTAAGACAAAAGAATGGAGATAAGATAAACTATTGTATAAACAGACAATTACGCAGGTACCTCAACTGAAATGGAATATGGAATGGAGGTGGTTCAGCAACGTGCGCCTATTTATACCCATTAAAATCATTAACTCTTTTCTGCTATGTTTTCCCCATTTTCTTCTTGTTTTCATTTTTTAACTCTCTTCACTCTGATGTCAAAATATCCAAACTTCAAGTAGCCATTTTTTCCCATAATGCAACTGGGAATTCAACAAATTCAATCTTGTTTGACAGAGCTCAATGAGGTCTGTCAAACAAGATTGAATTGGTTAAATTTCTAGTTGCATTATGGGAAAAATTTGCACCTATAACTTTAGATTTTTTTATATCAGTGTGCAGGGGGTTAAGTTATCTGCATATTATACAATTATCTCTTATTTCCCACTGCACCAAACCTACTGTCAAATCATAACTATCTTTGAAAGCGTAATGAACAATTCATCATTATTGGGATTGTATCCGTACCTGTCTTATCGACTGTTTTATGTTCAAGTGTTTTTTTTTCCTGGTGGACACAGTTCATTCCCACTAGACCAATTCCCTTTAGACCAATTCCCACGAGGCCAATTCCCCAAAGACCAATTCCCCTTAGACCAACTGATGTGTTCTACTTTTAAAACAATTCTATATCAATAATTTGACATATTTATAAATATTTATAAATGTATTTAATGTTATTGATAGTCAAGCCTGAAAATAAGCAGTCTGTCATTTGCAGAATGAGGTCCCCAGAGGGTGAAGTGCCTGGTGCTATCCCATACAGTGGGCCAGTTTATCCTCTGGGTACCTCTTTCCGTTTCTGTTTGAAACCTTGATTCAGGTTGAGGTTCACAGAGGGTAAATTTAGTGGTGCTACTCTGCTGTGCAGGATAGCATCACCAAATTCACCCTCTGGGGACCTCATTTTCCAGATGATAGTCTGCTTATTTTCTGGCTTGTTGATATTTTATAGATGTTGGGCATATTTTTCATAACAATATAGTAATCACACACTTTCAAAGGCTGTGATTCTTTTTATTATTTGTTTTTTTTCAAATAAAGTGCTTATCAATAAATAAATATTTTCTTAATTATCTTAATTATCCTTAATCAACCCTTAATCAATAACAGTGTGTAGTTGGTCT
Organism: Pictodentalium vernedei; assembly: GCA_031216915.1. Taxonomy (NCBI): domain Eukaryota; kingdom Metazoa; phylum Mollusca; class Scaphopoda; order Dentaliida; family Dentaliidae; genus Pictodentalium; species Pictodentalium vernedei. Next base: position 64,306,471 of record CM062290.1, on the reverse strand, counting down.
TTTGGGAATTGGCCTAACGGGAATTGGCCTAAACGGAATTGGTCTAGTGGGAAGACACCTTGGACGGTAACTTAGATTGTATCCGTACCTGTCTTCTCGACTGTTTTATGTTCGTGTTTTTTTCCTGGTGGACACAACCTCGTATAAGCTTACAGCTTACTGTTGGATCCGTACTTACTGTAACTGATATTATTATATATACCTGAGAACTGGAAATAAATATTGTTTAAATTAAAACAGCTCAGCACCAGTGCCGGTGGTGTAACACATCCAAAAGGTGGTTCGGGCGACTCCTGAGGTTGGGAGACAAATAAGATTTCCCACTAAACAGAATTGTATTTTTTAAAAATATAAAATAAACTTTTATAACGTAACCATTGTTCCACTTTTTATACTAATTTAAGAATATTCATATTCCTATTTTAACTTGATAATTTGCCAGATCCATACTTTTATGAATGCAATGTATGTGTTAGGAACGATATCTATAAACATCGCAAGGACAGCAGCATGATACTCCTCCCAATCATGCCGAGAATCTACGGGGCAGGTTTATTCCTCAGGCAAATCAGCTGTTGACCGTGCACTGATGTTTGATATGGCTTCATTCGTTCATCATTTCCATATCCATAGGTTGGACAATGGTTGCACTACACTGACGGTCGTAGAATATCGTAAAATTAACGGGAGTTGTACTTTTGAAAACTTTGTAATAAATTACTATATGATCGCTCGCTTGTAACAGTTTCCTTTCAAAGTTTGTTTCTTCATAATTTTTAGATCAGAAAAAATGGAAACATTTACTCCCGTAATCTCCGCACTTGAGGCTCCTGAGCCCCCCCCCCCCCCCCCCCACCACACACACACACACTATTACTACTACACCATTATCGTGCGCCAAATAAGCTACATCACTAACATACATTTAATAGATATACTTAAACTTGTCATAATAAGCCATACGAAACGTAATACTGTATAATCTAAAGCAAATAACACCATTACTTTATAAAATGAATGTATCTGGGGAGAACTTTCAACAGAATGAACTGTTCTCAGTGAAGAGTAGATCAAAGAGAAATCCACTTGACTGAGCTACCTGATTTAAATAGTTCTCTCGAATGGCATTCCATACCGTTTTTGTCAAGTGCTACTAAGCACTGAGTGTAGTTAAAAAACATGTGTTCAGAAAGAGGAATAGGTATAATACATACTGTTAACTGCCAGGTCTGTACCTCTGTTTAAAAGATAGAATTTATTTATTTATTTATTTATTTATTTATTTATTATTTATTTATTTATTTATTTATTTATTTATTTATTTATTTATTTATTTATTTATTTATTTATTTATTTATTTATTTATTAGTGTTTAAATTCACTTTCAATCTGTGCACGGTCAGCAGCTGATTTGCATGAGGAATAAACCTGCCCCATAGATTCTCTGCATGATTGGGAGGAGTATCATGCTGCTGTCCATGCGAAGTTTATAGATATCGTTTCTAACACATACATTGTATTCAGAAAAGTATGGATCTGGCAAATTATCAAGTTAAAATAGGAATATGAATATTCTTAAATTAGTATAAAAAGTGGAACAAGGGTTACGTTACAAAAGTTTATTTTATATTTTTTAAAAATACAATTCTGTTTAGTGGGGAATTCTATTTGTCTCCCGACCTCAGGAGTCGCCCGAACCACCTTTTGAATATGTTACGCCACCGACACTGGTGATGAGCTGTTTTAATTAAAACAATATTTATTTCCAGTTCTCGGGTATATATCATGATCGCAACACACGTACGGAGTCGAGTGTAGCAAATCATTTACGCCCTTGCTACACACTTCAGAGAATTTCCAGTAGAACAGAACTTGTTTATCGTAGCAGCGAAGAGCTGCTCCTCTTTCCGGGGTTCTCACGGAGATTCAAAACAAATATGCCATAACGTGGCGCGCACTTGCAACCCATGCATCAAGTTCACATTATACGCAATAACAAGGTTATAAACAGAACGAGGTTATAAAATAATGCAAAAATGAAACATAACGTCAACTAGAAAAAAAATGAGATTAATAATAGCATTCGTGGAAGGTCGTGTTCTGTGGAATTTGTCAAAGCCAATCAAATTTGTAGCATTTCTCAAAAAGTCTTCAGGATTTTCTGTTCTTTTTTTTTGCACTGTTCTGTGCAGGCATGTCAAAGTACAGCCGGGACAAACATAACCGGTACCGGGATTGTCCCGCCGAAACCGGTACCGGGATAAAGCAACAATTGGATGACATATGGCAATAGGAAGTGAGAAATTTGCATTTAAACCGCCCCAGTCCCCAAAATCGTGCATCGTGCCAATTATTCTGCGGCGACATCAAAGTAATCATAAAGCACGATAATCGTGCTTTATGATTACTTCGATGTCGCCACAGAATAATTTCGTTGAAGTAGCCGATGGCGGCGCCTTCATTGTCTTTAATGCGATGTTTGAAAGGTCAAAATGGTCGGCCTAATCGTGGTCGCGGTGCAGACAGAACATGCACCTGAAGAGTGTTTTGATATGTTAATTCAAAAATAAGTTAAAAGTACGTCATGCAAGTGTGCCATACACGATTATTATCATATGTGAACAGTGATGAGTAGGAGCAAGTATATAGTAAACGGCCAGATCACATGGTGATTTTTAACATGTAAACACACCTATTCTGTGTAGACACATCTTCGCAGAGACAGAATGGCATTTCTGTCCAAACGCCGACTACTTGGCGGAGTTAGGGTATTAATTAACACATGTTGTACAAGTCTGGCAGCGCGATGGATCAGTGGTTACAGAATTGGACGTCACACAGAACGATCGATCGCCGTCAGGGGTTACTGCGTTGTGTCCTTGGGCAAGGCACTTGATCCCGTTTGCCCATGTAAGGACACGGTGACGCTGTGTACTGATGTGTACAGCACGTCGTTAGTGCCCTTGTCTTCAACCAATGCTAACCTTGCTTGTGAGGAGTAAATACGTTAGGGATTCTGACAGTTGCTCGCCGTTGCTCGCCGTTGCTCGGTGGTTCTCTCCTGATACACCGACGTCCTTCACCCGTAAAACTCTCCGACACGAGGTGACCCTGGCAGTCGAAAGTGTCATTAAACCCCAATGAATAAGACAATAAATTGCACATGGTTTGTGAACCACATCGCAATTTATGGACCGGAAAGTCAAACCCTTAATGTGCATAATAACCGTGTTTCTTCGTTTCTTCAACATTAAGGGTTGAATGACCGGTCAATATACACACTACGGGTCGAGGAACCGGTACATAAACTGCCATATGGCTCTCAACCTCGTTCAGTATTTATTATATTACATCGAAATTACAGGGAGGGTGCTGATGGAGCAATTGTGCCCCACTTTTTAGCTATACATATTTTTGTTATATTACAATCCTTATGTAAGGAAATTAGTGTCCCATGAAACAGTTCCTTTGAACGTACCTTCCAACAATGTGACAAAACCCTTGGGAAGGTTGAATTTGTCATTAAAGAACAAAAGAGCTGATTGCCCCACATAAAACAACAAAATAATAGACTTGAACGTTTCGCCACTTTGTCGTCCCTTGAGTTCCAGTGTGTTCTGTGTGCCTACTGGCAGCCTACTGGCACATAGAACACATTGGAACTCAGGGGGCGATGTGTCCCCCACTTTTCAGTGATACATACTCTTGTTATATTTCTACTCTTCTGTAATGAAATTAATGTCCCATGAAATATATTTTTTTGCACGTACTTTCCAAAAATTTGATAAAACCCATTGGAAGGTTATATTTATCATTAAATGGCAAATTCACAACAAGATAATAGACTTGAATGTTTTGTCGTCATGCATGCTTGTGACGTTCTCGCGTATATTATAACGTTCGATCCGTTATCACCTGGCTGAAGGTCAAACAAAAAATATGGACCGGAGAAATTATAAAAGATTAAGACGGAAATGAAACAACTGAACAGTAACATTCTCATTTAAGAGAATTATAAACACTAGTGGATGTGAACTCGAACTACTCACGTTTTTTAATGGTGACTCGTTTCTGTATACAGAATAGGACAGGGTGCGACACAATTTCCGATTTTCAGGAATAACGCAAAATATTGCCCTTTAACATATTGACTTCATTATATAGGATAAAAACAAAACTACCTGCCGACTATGAAGTCGATCGAGTCTTTACAGGCTAGGGAGATACACACTACAAACTAAAGTGTTAAAACTGACACTTTCCCTACGGGATTCATACATAATTTGTACCCATTCCCACACGTTCATACTCCAATAAAGCTTATAAAATTTGCATTCCATTCTTAAATAAATACAAATAATATTATTGGATCACAACAACGAAACCTGAGTGCTAGAATAATAAATCGTCGCCTGAGTGCTAGAATAATACAATAGAATCCCTCGGTTCAACAGGGAAGTGAGATTACAATATTAGTGCATCTGTCAATTGAAGAATTGTGGTCTTTGGCCTACCCCTTTCCCTCAATATCCCCAGTGATTGCCGATGCTCGTCTTTGTACCATGTCCATTACGTGATCTTAACTTTGAAGTCCGGAAAAGAAACGTGAATCCATACATATATTGTGAAATCAGATAACACAGTTTCGATAATTTACTTACGATGGTATGAATGTGAAAGCACCGATCGAATTAAGGAACGTCTGGATTATATGATGTCCATTCAATTACTGTCACTTGGAGGTCAGTAGGTTATTACAAGAACTCTAAGCTGGTAATAAGAGCACCTTTGTGCCATTTCTGCCTTGGAAACATTATTTATTTATTTATTTATTTATTTATTTATTTATTTATTTATTTATTTATTTATTTATTTTATTTATTTTAATGGTGTTTAGGGTCACATATTTCTGCACAATGGCTAATAGAGAGAGTAACATGGATATAAAGTTAAGTCTAGCCATTTGCTTTTACCTATGTCCCGATACCAACCGCAATATCTTGCAGTGATTGGTTAATATGCCCCGTTGATTTTATTTTATGTCACCGGGCACGCGCATATGTCTACTGTCAGCGATTCTTATGTCCGCTGTCAAGGAAAGCGTCTCGTTGCCATCAGCAACGGTTCATCGCAATGTCTTTTTTCACTTGAAATCAACTGAGACAAATACATTTAACTGAAGTAAAATACACACAAAAGTACCGTTATTACGTACAAAAAGATTAGTTATGTAAACATGGGTAATTATTTATGAAACCGATTAGATTATAAGGTCTCTTTTCATTAATTTACTGTAACATAAATTGAAATCACTTCATTCGAATCATTTTAAAATTTGTTGTTGTACAGCGAATATTAGAAAGCAGACGTTGTTTCAGTCAGGTGTTAACTTTTATCATTTTTTTCCCAATTCAATTTTACTTGTGTGAGAACGAGACATATACGTTATTCTGTTTGTTGACAGGGGACATGCTCTCGCGTTCCCTGCAGGAAACATATATTCAGCCTCGGCTGACGCCTCGGTTGAATATAAATTCCAAGAAGGGAACGTGAGACCATGTCCCTTGTCAACAAACAGAATAACTTAAAATGTTGAAATAAGAGTAAAATCCTCGCCTTCAGATTGGATGAGAGCTGGAGTATTTTCTTTTATGTTTACGGCCTCAGTAGCAAATGTTACCGTTTGACGTCACAACGCGAAATATTTGAAATGACGTCGCCCGTTTCGTAATTGTTTCATCAACGGAGTGACTAGCAACCCGCTTCATTTTCCTGGGTTTTCACACATGTATCAGACAGTGTTCCGAATGAAGTGTTGTTGTTTAAATTACAAACAAATTTACGATTTGAACATAGATGGAATGAGTTTATCTGATTTATTGATTGTTTATTCACTGCTGTCGTGGGGAACACAAAACGTTTGTTTACTAAGCTGGTGAGCGTTAAAAGTTGCCTTGAAGAAGGCAACTTTTAACGATCACAAGTTCAGTAAATAAGCCTCTCGTGCTTCACTAGGTAGGTTTTGGGCTGTGGGTAGGGTCGTTGTGGAACATTCCGTTATAAGTGTGACTCGGTCCTATCGCGAACTAATGATGAATATGCTACGTTTGACATCACAGTTTAGTACATGTTGGAATCAAAATGAAAGAGAGAACTTCCTCAAACCGTGTTGTATAAAGGATATGATTATTTATTTTATTTATTTATCTATTTATTTATTTATTTATTAAGCTTAATGAAAAGTCAAGTCCAGCCAATCCTTTATTCCCATGTTGTTCATTTTAGAGGGCTTCCACGCCAGGCATTTGTCACCGGGTACTAATTTCCAGTGAAACGGAGCTTGTTTACCACAGAAAAAAAACAAGCACTGCTTCACTTCCCGGGGGTCCCGCGAAGAAAAAAAGTGAGAGGATGCATGTACCGTTGTATGCCTAAGGACATCAAAACATTCTCGCGCTTGAGTGATAAAATAAATGTGGTGTATACTGCATATAACAAAATGCATGCACCCTTGTTGACCAGAGCGTGCGAATCTAAAGGCGTATTAATAATTTGACTGATACTATTTTTCGTTTTACTACTTACAATACTTAACTAGAAACAGCCGAGTATAAGTTTGTTAGATTGACAGTTTGATGCTGAATCCATTTCGTTATTTGTTGTTTGCAGATATTTCATTGTTCAGATTGTTCTTTTGTACTTTGGATGGCACGGTGGCGCTGAGTACAAAGGCGTACTGCACCTCGACGATGTACCTGTCTTCAACCAATGCTAACCCTGTTTGTATGGAGTTAATACGTTGTGGAGTGGTGGTTCTCTCCGGGTACTTCGGCTTACTCCATCCGTAAGACTGTCGGACACGAGGTGACGCTGGCTGTCGAAAGTGTCGTTAAATCCAAATAAATAAATAAATTTGTACTTAGGAAATAAATTTAGGTTATTACTACTCTGCAGGTTTCCGAAATGGTGCACTGAAGTCGAAACCTCGTCTCTGGGCATATATCGATGATTCCTTCTGGACGAGTCAATATATGACTCAAAGGTGTGTTCAGGTCTTCAATATACCACCTTCGATCGATACCCACTTGGTAATAATAACCACTTTATCTTGCAATATTCACCCTTTCGTGACTTCTCACGGAGATTCAAAACAAATATGCCATAACGTGGCGCGCACTTGCAACCCATGCATCAAGTTCACATTATACGCAATAACAAGGTTATAAACAGAACGAGGTTATAAAATAATGCAAAAATGAAACATAACGTCAACTAGAAAAAAAATGAGATTAATAATAGCATTCGTGGAAGGTCGTGTTCTGTGGAATTTGTCAAAGCCAATCAAATTTGTAGCATTTCTCAAAAAGTCTTCAGGATTTTCTGTTCTTTTTTTTTGCACTGTTCTGTGCAGGCATGTCAAAGTACAGCCGGGACAAACATAACCGGTACCGGGATTGTCCCGCCGAAACCGGTACCGGGATAAAGCAACAATTGGATGACATATGGCAATAGGAAGTGAGAAATTTGCATTTAAACCGCCCCAGTCCCCAAAATCGTGCATCGTGCCAATTATTCTGCGGCGACATCAAAGTAATCATAAAGCACGATAATCGTGCTTTATGATTACTTCGATGTCGCCACAGAATAATTTCGTTGAAGTAGCCGATGGCGGCGCCTTCATTGTCTTTAATGCGATGTTTGAAAGGTCAAAATGGTCGGCCTAATCGTGGTCGCGGTGCAGACAGAACATGCACCTGAAGAGTGTTTTGATATGTTAATTCAAAAATAAGTTAAAAGTACGTCATGCAAGTGTGCCATACACGATTATTATCATATGTGAACAGTGATGAGTAGGAGCAAGTATATAGTAAACGGCCAGATCACATGGTGATTTTTAACATGTAAACACACTTATTCTGTGTAGACACATCTTCGCAGAGACAGAATGGCATTTCTGTCCAAACGCCGACTACTTGGCGGAGTTAGGGTATTAATTAACACATGTTGTACAAGTCTGGCAGCGCGATGGATCAGTGGTTACAGAATTGGACGTCACACAGAACGATCGATCGCCGTCAGGGGTTACTGCGTTGTGTCCTTGGGCAAGGCACTTGATCCCGTTTGCCCATGTAAGGACACGGTGACGCTGTGTACTGATGTGTACAGCACGTCGTTAGTGCCCTTGTCTTCAACCAATGCTAACCTTGCTTGTGAGGAGTAAATACGTTAGGGATTCTGACAGTTGCTCGCCGTTGCTCGCCGTTGCTCGGTGGTTCTCTCCTGATACACCGACGTCCTTCACCCGTAAAACTCTCCGACACGAGGTGACCCTGGCAGTCGAAAGTGTCATTAAACCCCAATGAATAAGACAATAAATTGCACATGGTTTGTGAACCACATCGCAATTTATGGACCGGAAAGTCAAACCCTTAATGTGCATAATAACCGTGTTTCTTCGTTTCTTCAACATTAAGGGTTGAATGACCGGTCAATATACACACTACGGGTCGAGGAACCGGTACATAAACTGCCATATGGCTCTCAACCTCGTTCAGTATTTATTATATTACATCGAAATTACAGGGAGGGTGCTGATGGAGCAATTGTGCCCCACTTTTTAGCTATACATATTTTTGTTATATTACAATCCTTATGTAAGGAAATTAGTGTCCCATGAAACAGTTCCTTTGAACGTACCTTCCAACAATGTGACAAAACCCTTGGGAAGGTTGAATTTGTCATTAAAGAACAAAAGAGCTGATTGCCCCACATAAAACAACAAAATAATAGACTTGAACGTTTCGCCACTTTGTCGTCCCTTGAGTTCCAGTGTGTTCTGTGTGCCTACTGGCAGCCTACTGGCACATAGAACACATTGGAACTCAGGGGGCGATGTGTCCCCCACTTTTCAGTGATACATACTCTTGTTATATTTCTACTCTTCTGTAATGAAATTAATGTCCCATGAAATATATTTTTTTGCACGTACTTTCCAAAAATTTGATAAAACCCATTGGAAGGTTATATTTATCATTAAATGGCAAATTCACAACAAGATAATAGACTTGAATGTTTTGTCGTCATGCATGCTTGTGACGTTCTCGCGTATATTATAACGTTCGGTCCGTTATCACCTGGCTGAAGGTCAAACAAAAAATATGGACCGGAGAAATTATAAAAGATTAAGACGGAAATGAAACAACTGAACAGTAACATTCTCATTTAAGAGAATTATAAACACTAGTGGATGTGAACTCGAACTACTCACGTTTTTTAATGGTGACTCGTTTCTGTATACAGAATAGGACAGGGTGCGACACAATTTCCGATTTTCAGGAATAACGCAAAATATTGCCCTTTAACATATTAACTTCATTATATAGGATAAAAACAAAACTACCTGCCGACTATGAAGTCGATCGAGTCTTTACAGGCTAGGGAGATACACACTACAAACTAAAGTGTTAAAACTGACACTTTCAAGGTGTTAAACCCATTCTAACTCTTAGGGTTTGATTTTAACACTCATAGTGCAATGCTTTAAGCACTTAGACATTACAATCGTCAGACATCTGAAACTTTAATGGATGGCACTTCCCATGTGTCTAGTATTGGTGGTTCTTCCAGAATCGTCCATAATTTGATTTGCGCTTGGTGGGTACATAATTAAAAGGACACAACGCAGATGACGCGGATCAGGCTCGAGAGTTCGAGCCTGGTGCGCGTCATCTGCATTGTTTCCTTTCAAGTGTCGCGACATTACACTTGTCAAGTGGTATTATTGTCAACACCTGTCAAGTTCTGGTACATCTACACTTGAACAAAGTGCTAGTTCAGCACTTAGTAAGTGTTAATTACAGCACTTGAAGTGTAGTTTTTAACACTTTAGTTTTAAGCGTGTAGTGTACGTCACAGTAAACAAAATAACTCAAATTATAGTAAGATGATGCTGGGTAAGCTAAACATAATTATACCAAGCTACAATCTGCTCCGACCGTCCGATTATCTTCTACATATCAATCACATTTTATGTAAAGCCTCCCCAGCTTGATTGGAACAATTTTATGACATCATTCTTTCAGCTGGCATTTGTTTGATCTTCACGATACTTTTGTCTGGCCCTCTCAAACAAAGGTATGTGGAATAAAATGTGAATTGTCTGCGTGTTCCGTATGGAAATTCAATGCTATGCCGTGACGGCCACAAAAATTGACTATTAATACAGTTATAATTAAGGAAATTTACATCTCTGTACTTATCTAACAGCAATCAATAAACTATTTTCAAAGCATTCATAAACCTCATTATCTTACGCGAATGAGGACGCAATAATATCTAACTACCATAGTATTTCAAATCAAAAGCTAGGGAAACAATAGATTTACTTTTTAATCTTTTCTTTTAGAACTTAGTTCCAATTTAAACCAATCGATCAACCGAATATACTGTCTGTACGGGAACTAATCAAACCTTTAAGTGCAAGAGTATCTGAATAAAACACCAATAGACACATGGTGAAATACAAGTAACCTGAAGTGCTCCTTTTACCGTGAGATTTCCTGGTCAACTATTTTTGTGTTTAGTGCGAGATCAGGCGTTCGTGGAGATGACTGACTGGGTGGATGTAGGCCTGCTTTCAACCACCTGTGATGGCTCAAGTTCCTACTGATAAAACATTCTAACCACATGATCAAGCCATGCCTTCTCCGAAGGCATGACTTGATGATGTCGTTAAAATATTAGTCACGTTGTTTTGTTGATGTTTCAGGTCATGGTCAGCATCTGTGGCTATATCGTGGCTATATCATGGCCACAACATAGGAACGAAGTCAACTTTAGCCAATTCTTTATATCTATGCTGCACACATTAGAGGACTTCCTACCCAGGCGTTTGTAACGGGTCCTATTTTACCACGAGGGAAGAGAATGTTTACCTCAATAATCAAGCACTATTTCACTTCCAGCGGTTCCAACGGAAGCAGGCTTATAGTTTAAAAAACACCTGGAAATTTATGTGTTCACATAAGTATATGTGGTAGTCGAGACGCATAAAAGAAAAAACTAAATAAACTAATTAGAACGTTTTGTACTCCACACTGGTCATACAGGGCCAACAACGGGACACCACATATCTCCATTTGTATGTATGATTGTGTATGCTGGAAACGCGGTGGGCAAGGCACTTAATCCCAATTGCCCACGCGGAATCACGGTTGCATTAAGTACTAAGACGTACCGCTCGTTGATGACGCACTTGTCTTCAGCCAATGCTAATCCTGCTTGTGTGGAGTTAGTACGTTGGGGAGTCTGGCATTTGCTGGCCGTTGTTCGGTGGTTCTCTCTGGGTACTCTGGCTTCCCCACCCGTAAAACAGTCCGACACGAGGTGATCATGGCTGCCGAAAGTGCCGTTAAACCCCAGTAAATAAATAACTAGATTGTGTGTGCTACGGCGGTCCACAACTGCCACGTGGTAAATTAAAGTCAAACAATGAGGTCATTGTCAAATCGAGTCATGTCGTCTCTCAAACAAGCGGGACTTGATTTGGCGATGTCTTTTAAGCCTTTGTTTTCGAGATATATCTGCCAATACCAATCACGACTCTTTTAATAGCATTATCGCACCGCCTGTAAGTATCCAAACATTTCATTGGCTTGAAACGATGTGTATAAAGTATACAGAGTCTGTCGAAATTTATATACAGGAGACTGTTACAGTGGTCTCTCCTTCATTCCCTCATCTTTAAAATGTCGGTAGGATAACCGCTTTATGCTATACAAGTAAGAATTTTGTCATTTTGTCATTTATTTTACATCGCAGTTGCTCGTTTAGTATATGGAAACAATTAGTCCGTAATATATATTCGTCACGCTGCTTATAAGTGACCACATGTTGAACCTACGCTGGAATATGGAATTAACCGTCACCGTATAAATAAAATCTATAGCCGTGTCTTTAGACGCTCCAGTAATACAAATAAGTGTAGCGTGGTGGCTCAGTAGGTAGAGATGCGGGCAGCAAGCCGAGAGGTCCACGGTTCGAATTCCACCTGCGGCAACCGCGTTGTGTCCTTGGGCAAGACACTTCAACCCAACTGCCCACGTGGGGGCACGGTGGCGTTGTGTACTAACTCGTACCGCACGTCGATGTCTTCAACCAATGCTAACCCTGCTAGTAGAGTGTTAGTATATTGAGGAGTCTGACAGTTGCTCGGTGATTCTCTCCTGGTATTCCGGCTTCATCCACCCGTAAAACTGTCCGACACGAGGTGACACCGGGTATCGAAAGTGTCGTTGAGCCTTAATAATTACATTGTGAATGTAGTTATACGTTTTGGGTCCAAATACTCAATTCCCATTGGTCAGCTGGATGAAAACGTCATGACCAAATGTAATTCATTTTCCAATGAATACATTTGGTCGAACCTTGACCCGCATTTACGGTAGAGCGCAGTTGACAGAATGTAACTCGGGCGGTGTTTGGGCGGGTTTTTAACTTTTATCGCCTCTCGCAGTGATCAACTCCGCTGCTGTTTCTTTGGTGACATTTCCCTATTGTGGCATAAAGCCCGTTAGTAAAATACTCGTTTCCATTTCTAAAGTTGTGAAAATTAAAAATCAGAGTTGTGTGCTTTGTCTTTAGTGTGAGGGTGGTTTTTCGCCTCGTTCGTTCGTGCATGTTTTATTTCGTCTTTCTGCTTTGTTGTTTGGTAAAAAGTAGTTTAAACAGTTACGGAATGTAATTATAAGAAATAAATGCATTTTTTATAATCTTTATTGGAGTATGAACGTGTGGGAAAGGGTACAAATTGTATGAATCCCTTCGGGATTCATACATAATTTGTACCCATTCCCACACGTTCATACTCCAGTAAAGATTATAAAACTTGCATTCAATTCTTAAATAAATACAGATAATAGTGGATCACAACAACGGAACCAAATAAATCGTCGCCTGAGTGCTAGAATAATAAAATATAATCCTTCTGTTCAACAGGGAAGTGAGATTACAATATTAGTGCATCTGTTAATTGAAGAATTGTGGTCTTTAGCCTACCCCTTTCCCTCAATATCCCCAGTGATTGCCGATTCTCGTCTTTATACCATGTCCATTACGTGATCTTAACTTTGAAGTCCGGAAAAGAAACGTGAATCCATACATATATTGTGAAATCAGATAACACAGTTTCGATAATTTACTTACGATGGTATGAATGTGAAAGCACCGATCGAATTAAGGAACGTCTGGATTATATGATGTCCATTCAATTACTGTCACTTGGAGGTCAGTAGGTTATTACAAGAACTCTAAGCTGGTAATAAGAGCACCTTTGTGCCATTTCTGCCTTGGAAACATTATTTATTTATTTATTTATTTATGTATTTATTTATTTATTTATTTATTTATTTATTTATTTATTTATTTTATTGGTGTTTAGGGTCACATATTTCTGCACAATGGCTAATAGAGAGAGTAACATGGATATAAAGTTAAGTCCAGCCATTTGCTTTTACTATGTCCCGATACCAACCGCAATATCTTGCAGTGATTGGTTAATATGCCCCGTTGATTTTATTTTATGTCACCGGGCACGCGCATATGTCTACTGTCAGCGATTCTTATGTCCACTGTCAAGGAAAGCGTCTCGTTGCCAGCAGCAACGGTTCATCGCAATGTCTTTTTTCACTTGAAATCAACTGAGACAAATACATTTAACTGAAGTAAAATACACACAAAAGTACCGTTATTACGTACAAAAAGATTAGTTATGTAAACATGGGTAATTATTTATGAAACCGATTAGATTATAAGGTCTCTTTTCATTAATTTACTGTAACATAAATTGAAATCGCTTCATTCGAATCATTTTAAAATTTGTTGTTGTACAGCGAATATTAGAAAGCAGACGTTGTTTCAGTCAGGTGTTAACTTTTATCATTTTTTTCCCAATTCAATTTTACTTGTGTGAGAACGAGACATATACGTTATTCTGTTTGTTGACAGGGGACATGCTCTCGCGTTCCCTGCAGGAAACATATATTCAACCTCGGCTGACGCCTCGGTTGAATATAAATTCCAAGAAGGGAACGTGAGACCATGTCCCTTGTCAACAAACAGAATAACTTAAAATGTTGAAATAAGAGTAAAATCCTCGCCTTCAGATTGGATGAGAGCTGGAGTATTTTCTTTTATGTTTACGGCCTCAGTAGCAAATGTTACCGTTTGACGTCACAACGCGAAATATTTGAAATGACGTCGCCCGTTTCGTAATTGTTTCATCAACGGAGTGACTAGCAACCCGCTTCATTTTCCTGGGTTTTCACACATGTATCAGACAGTGTTCCGAATGAAGTGTTGTTGTTTAAATTACAAACAAATTTACGATTTGAACATAGATGGAATGAGTTTATCTGATTTATTGATTGTTTATTCACTGCTGTCGTGGGGAACACAAAACGTTTGTTTACTAAGCTGGTGAGCGTTAACAGTTGCCTTGAAGAAGGCAACTTTTAACGATCACAAGTTCAGTAAATAAGCCTCTCGTGCTTCACTAAGTAGGTTTTGGGCTGTGGGTAGGGTCGTTGTGGAACATTCCGTTATAAGTGTGACTCGGTCCTATCGCGAACTAATGATGAATATGCTACGTTTGACATCACAGTTTAGTACATGTTGGAATCAAAATGAAAGAGAGAACTTCCTCAAACCGTGTTGTATAAAGGATATGATTATTTATTTATTTATTTATTTATTTATTTATTTATTTATTTATTTATTTATTTATTTATTTATTTATTTATTAAGCTTAATGAAAAGTCAAGTCCAGCCAATCCTTTATTCCCATGTTGTTCATTTTAGAGGGCTTCCACGCCAGGCATTTGTCACCGGGTACTAATTTCCAGTGAAACGGAGCTTGTTTACCACAGAAAAAAAAACAAGCACTGCTTCACTTCCCGGGGGTCCCGCGAAGAAAAAAAGTGAGAGGATGCATGTACCGTTGTATGCCTAAGGACATGAAAACATTCTCGCGCTTGAGTGATAAAATAAATGTGGTGTATACTGCATATAACAAAATGCATGCACCCTTGTTGACCAGAGCGTGCGAATCTAATGGCGTATTAATAATTTGACTGATACTATTTTTCGTTTTACTACTTACAATACTTAACTAGAAACAGCCGAGTATAAGTTTGTTAGATTGACAGTTTGATGCTGAATCCATTTCGTTATTTGTTGTTTGCAGATATTTCATTGTTCAGATTGTTCTTTTGTACTTTGGATGGCACGGTGGCGCTGAGTACAAAGGCGTACTGCACCTCGACGATGTACCTGTCTTCAACCAATGCTAACCCTGTTTGTATGGAGTTAATACGTTGTGGAGTGGTGGTTCTCTCCGGGTACTTCGGCTTACTCCATCCGTAAGACTGTCGGACACGAGGTGACGCTGGCTGTCGAAAGTGTCGTTAAATCCAAATAAATAAATAAATTTGTACTTAGGAAATAAATTTAGGTTATTACTACTCTGCAGGTTTCCGAAATGGTGCACTGAAGTCGAAACCTCGTCTCTGGGCATATATCGATGATTCCTTCTGGACGAGCCAATATATGACTCAAAGGTGTGTTCAGGTCTTCAATATACCACCTTCGATCGATACCCACTTGGTAATAATAACCACTTTATCTTGCAATATTCACCCTTTCGTGACTTTTTCGCATATATTTTGACAATCATTCGGCGACTATGAATTGATTTTGTTATGAAGGGAGATCATGACGGAATGATATAACGCTCTTGAGCTGTGCATGACGTAATCCCAATTCGTTGTTCCGCTCTTATTATAACCGCCAATGTTTATAGTAGTGTTTCAGCTGCCTGTTTCTTTATTTTATTTTTCAGGTTTACCGCCTTGTTGGCCTATATAAAAATATCATCGTGGCAATAAATGATCTAGTCTAATTTGTTTGCTGAGTTGGTGATTTATTTATCATGTAATTATTTTTATAAAAACGCCCGCCTCGACATGTGTAATCAGTTTTCTCTAAATGCAAGTGAAAAACGTTCTTTTCCTGAATTGAATGATTGCACATCGTCGTGTGAGAACCATAAGGTTCTATCTTCCACTGGAAGATAGAACTTTATGGTTCTCATCCGACAACATGCGGTTGCTACCCTCATTGCTCATTTGCATGTTTTCTATTTTTTACTTGCATTGGGTGAAGTACGCTCTTGTTGTGAGATAAATTTCGTTATTTGTTGTTTGCATACACTGTATTGTTCAAATTGTTCTTTCAAACTATGGAAGCATACTTACGATTCTATTATTATGGCACCACTGTCGTCAAACACTAGACACTTTGATATGTTTCTCTTGCACAATCTATTCTGCAAAACAAATAAAATGAAAGCACAGTTAGTCTAATAATAATAATACGTAAAGCACGGAAGCCGTTCGGACAACCTGTAGTTTATACATCTGTAATACGTTAAAGTAGCCTTTTGTCATTTTTAGGTGTAGTGATTGTGTGGGTGCACTACTGTCAACGAAAGTTGTACCTGACAAGCTGTACCAGTTCGAATTCCTTGAGAATCCTTATATTAATAGAAGCACATAGTGCTATAGTACCATAAGGTTTCTAATATCACCTAGAGGCTTATAAAACATGCATGTTGTGGAATAAGATGCGTTTCTCTGTATATGAGTCAATCTAATTACCCAGAATTACCAAAAAGAAGCCGACAATTGTTTTACTAGTTGAGATTCCTTCAGAATACCCTGCTTCTGCTTGTTATAGTCTATTACATAGCTTATTATTCTCTGCATTCCTTTGTCTGTCCTGTATATGTTATGACTTCCCGATCTCTCTATAAATTATTCTAACTTTTCTAGATGTGTTTGTATGCTAGTGCACAATGCGTACACATTACATGTAGCACATACAGTTAAAACTAGAAGTCCTATCATAAAATGCGAACAAATAGCATGTCGATCTGCGCGTTAATCTACGCGCTATGACCATAGTAAGGCTATCAAATTCTGTACATGTGACCTGTGCACAAGCAGTGTTTCAGCCAATTGACCTCCAGGTAACCCTGAGGTCCATTGGCAGAAACATTGCCTATGTTTGCTATGAGAAGCCAGGAGAAGCAGCCGTGCTTTGAATGCCATTCGATATGGCAATTGCGCGCAATTCCTACAGGCAATTCAGCCTAGATAAGCACACAGTTCGTGTCAGGACTTCTAGTTTTAACTGTAGGCACTTGCTGGATGTGCCGAGATGGGCTCCTGTGCTAGTGCACAATGTGCACACATTACATGCAGTACATAGGCACATACATGTATTTGAGGATACTTATGACATGATGATAAACTATTTGAGGATACCCGTTGAGGATACCTTTTGAAGAATACCTTCGGCAGGATATTTATTTGAAGACAAGTATGGGTCCTAGCCCTGTTCAGCTCCTGGCTTCTAATCCACCCCATACCCTTCATGGCTTCAAGACTACCGCTGCCGACTTATCCACAGTCACCACCATCTGTTCTATGTTCAGTATGCATTGTATTCATCTTTAGTATTGTGTTCTAAAAGCCTTGAACCATTGTTGACTTGTATCTTTGCTATTGGGCACCACTATTCCGAACTGACCTAGAGTGTCTCAACTATTACCAACGTGTGGTACTGCTACAGCTCTTAGTACACTACTACCGCTATGGGTCCCAATTCATATCAGTCAAAGTTGTATTCCATTATTGCTTGCTCCATTTACTTGAATTTTAGCCATCGAGTAGTTGCTTGAGTGAGTGACGCCTCATACTGCTCTTCGACTCATTTCAAAAAAGGGATTCTACGGGAATTCTGGAGAAGGGACCCCAAAAGTGGAATTCCGTAAATGGGATTCCAACATCCTATACAGCTCCTGGTAGTCTTACCATCGGATTCCTTCTTGTCGTCAACTATCTGTCCTGCGATCTGCCTCTGTTGTAGTCACCCACTACTATAGTCTTCTACCACCCTTACAGCTTTGTATCATTCCTATTGACCTGTAACACAACTCAATACTTCCTAGCTTTGCTTGACTCTGCCTCGACTCTACCAGGTCAGGTCTTTAACAGGTGCAATCATATTGCTCCATTGATTGGTGCCTTATCGGTCTCTACAATACCCAGACCATGGGCAAGCTAGGATACCTTACACGTAAGAAACTGTATGTTGATCATGCCGAGATGTGATAATGTGTTCATACACATTGTATCACAATATGTACGTATTGCATGCAGCACACATTGGATGTGCCGATTTGTACTTCTGTGCTCATGTAGAATGTGCACACAAAACATGCCGCATATAGGTACATGCGATTAAAAATGGATTCTAGAAGTTTCGTCGGATATTAGAAAGGGTTTTCATGGAACTTGGGTATGGTGGTTGATTGAATGTGCTAGTGTACTAGTGCACATTGTGTACACACGTCACATGCTGGATGTGCTAATGCACAATGTGCGCACACCACATGTAGCACATACAACAAAAGTGAGATGCTATGTGGTGTAGGGTAGGAAGTCGTGTATGGGTGTGTGCATCTGTTTGTAGGGTGTTTTGCAGTGGTTGAGGTTTGAGAGGGTAGAATTAGACCCTAAACATATAGTGACCCATAGCCTTGATGATATGGTCAAATAATTTAATCATTTACCCACCTCTGTGTTTGATTGGTTGAAAGCATACAGCGTGGAAGTCGTCAAAATCGCAAAAACCAAATCACGTAATGATTTGAAATCTCTACACGTTCGCACATCCGATTCAACTTTGATGACGTTGGAAGCCCCGCCCACTCAATCCAATTGTCACCGTGGGGGCGTGACGACAGACTGATAGATGGATACCAAGCTTGTAAACAAAGATCAGTGATCGATTTTTCATCGCCTCCAGTCAGCGAGAATATAATGATAATTTCTCGGGAACAATTGAATTTAATAAAAAATACCGAAGGGGAGACGAATAAAAGATCATACATCCAAACATGAAAAATGTTTTTAATGATATTGTTACGTGACTTGCTAAATATCTGTCGTCTGCGACCGAAAATCAAAACAACAAACAATTTGAAAATGACTGACTTGACCTGTTTGTGGCACTCTTTCCTGAGTTTGACTGTTGTCTTTTGCGAAAAATAAAAGTTTTTCGTTCACGTACACGTAGCATTTATATTTTAATATTACAGCCGGATTAAATTATAAGAAATAACTGTTGTTTTTCTTCGGTTTATGCGATATAAACCGAAAATTTTCAGCACAAGCTTAATCATAACTCGCTACGCGAGTTATGAAGCTTGTGCTGAAAGTTTTCGGTTTATATCGCATAAACCGAAGGAAAACAACAGTTATTTCTTAATTTAACTACTTCAAATCGTCAGCTTACTTATAAAAACCTTGTACACATTTTTAAAAAAAAACAGTACGCGTGAGGTTTTCTAATAAGCCAACGAAATGCTTGTAAATTATAAAGCTGCTGACACCAGCTGGAAAACATGTTTTTACTGGTTCAATACAGGAAGCCACTACCAGGGCATTCAACAGAATGAGGGTTTCATGTTTCATATTCTGTCAAATTAAAATGTTTTGGTTATGTAAAATTGTTTATTACAATTTATAGAAGAATGCCTTTCGGCACTCTCCAATAATTTGTAATAGTATAAAGTTTGAATAACAAATTCAGACCACCAAAAATTATCTAGTCCTCAATCATGTTAGAACATTTGAATGTCGAACTTTCAAAAAAACATAATTTTTGAAAATTTGTGAATGCGGATCATGTGGGGTGGGATGAGGTAATGTTGGATGGGTTGAGATGTGTGCTAGGCGGAGTGAGTTGACGGGTTGACATGTCTATATACTGACTCATAGCGAGGACAATCTGGTCAGTTATGTGTGGTAACGTCTTTCAAATTTTAGGCCTGTTTATGAAGCCTCGTATACGACTTCGCCAAATTTTGTACACGAGCTTCTATTAGCTGATCCATCAAATACCTGTAGCTTCTAAAAGTCCCAGTCGCCAGATGGCAAACATATCTTAAAATGTTTCTTATTTATTGGTGGAAAATTCCCTAATGGGGGGTGGGGAGCTATACACAGGCTCATAGCCTATGATGTGTATTATTAGTTTCTATTACTTCTACCGTAATTTGCGTGCGTGCGTGCGTGCGTGCGTGCGTGCGTGCGTGCGTGTGTGCGTGCGTGCTGCCATTTGCGTGTGTTGCTGCAACAAACGTATTCAAAATTGCTTTTGAATATTAACTTGAACGAGAGAAATACAATACTTTCTAAATATTTGTCTCTGCAAGACAGATTAGCTCTTTTTTGAAACATTGCTGTTGCCAATATTTAACGACAGTAATGAGGAATCAATATGAAATTTATGACCCGACATGGTTTAAATAAGTGGAATTTTATTCTAACAATGCAATTTGTTTATTCCATTTTCCCCAGTGCACACTACGGTTGATCCCAAGAAGGGAAATAGTTTGGAATAATTGATTTTACACCAGAATACAGCTGATTTAGAGATGCGGTCGTATTGAGTATTTAACCCTTTACCCAACAAATCGCCCGCATCCGCCCGCGTAATATGCAAATTGAGCAGTTCAAATAATATTATTTTTCAAAACATTTCAACAAAACCATATCATGTGACCCCTCGTTGGAACGAGTTCGTTCCAACGAGGGGTCACATGATATGGTTTTGTTGGATTTTTTAAAAAAATTAAAAAAAATGATATTTAAAATAATAAATTTTGATATCATCTGCGTTAGGTAAAGGGTTAAGCGAGATGATACATGCATTTTGAAGTACTTCTGATCCAGATGATTTTATTCACAGTATACATGAACGGTTATAAAAACAAAAACGATTAAAAGTGCAGAAATATACTGTAGGAGGTAGCATATCTAGACGGGCTGTCTACCTGTCACCCTCAGGAAGGAAGTAAAGTTGCAAACAGACTGTGACCAAATGGCCAGATTTCTGAAAGATGACGTGACTCTAAATGAGGACTGGAACTCGAGTTATTTCATCGTTTGGGAAACAGGTTGCTTTTCGTGACCAGTCCACAACTCAGATCCAAGTCCCAGCAAGTCAACCTGTGCATTCGGAGGGAAGCCATTTGGTAGTGATCAACGAATGTGCCTACAGACAGGTCTCGCTTATTCATTGCGGTTGATTCACTTTCTTTCAAACAGATTATATGCTCTCATCCGGGTAGTTACAAGGAACGCAATTGAAGTTTCTGTATCGGTGTAAGTGTGAAGTAAATATGGGGGGGGGGGGGGACATTTCACCACCGGAGGAGGCGATCAATTTGAAAAACAATACCGTGAATTTTCAGAATGAGTATAACAAGAAGGAAATGTGAGCTGAGTCAAATTAAATAAAGGCAGCTCTTTGGTGACACCGTTTTACGTGGAGGTCAGTAGTTTTCAAAAGATGAAACTGGGGAAAATACCATTGTTGTCAAATCATCCACTCCACTGACGTAAAGGGCGGAATTCTTTATTTGTCGGTGTTTAAGATCTCTGACATCAATGGGGTACAACCCAAAGTAAAAGGCTCACAGGCGCGAGAATCGTTGAAAATTGTAACCAAAAATTGGCGAGATGAGAAGGAATTACAGGAAATAAGTCAGCGTGATAAGAAGAAGCCAACAATTGAGTATTATCTGGGTGGCACATTTGAGGGATTACTCGTGTCCAAATTGGGTCTTAGGTCGCTGGAGCTTGGTTGGAAAATTAAAAAAGAAAAAGAGGTAGATAAGGAGTGCTAATATGTAATTTTGGAGTAATGGATACCCTGGAACACTTTCTTTTAGAATCTTCAAAATATCAGCCTGACAGAGCAGGATTCACTTGGAGTATAATGAAAAAAACATGGGATGGGGAATGAACGACAGGTGGTCATTTTGTGATACGAAATAGATAGTTTGCTGAAAACTTAAATTAGAAAGAAGGAAATATGCGATTGCAATAAAAAGTTCGCCCTAGGATAGGAGATAGATCTGCATTTGGAAACAAGCGGAAAATCAATGCCATCTCATTGGCCAAATAGTTATTACAATTATATAATAGAGAGAAATATCAAAAAGGAGACTGCTTTAATTTAGGTAATATAAATCGCAGGTAACATAAGATACCGCCCTATTGGTCGTCTTCCTATAAACTCTGTCAGACAGGCAATACGAATCCTTGTAATAACGCGAACTGGAGACCTTCAATAAAACAACTTAACAAGCCTTGAAATCCGTATCACGCATTCCAATAACACCGTAAGTAACAAGACAAATCGTATATTCGGTTACACATTAGTAATCTGCCCACGTTGTCTCTCGGTAGATGTGTATTTCTCTGTGGCATTAGAATTTGAAACTTTTATTCTACCCACATATGCCGTGAAGAACAAGTGCTTATTCCTGTAGTTTCACAGTGATTTCTCGATAAACAGTCTGACTTGGAATCCGGAAATATTTTAACTGCAGCCTTCCCAAAGAGTAATATAATTTATTATACGTTAAACGACAGATTATCGAAGAAATTGCGGAAAGATAGAAATCGTATCCCCCACTGTGAAGATATAGAATTTTTCACTTTCACGGTAACACTCAAAATAGCGGCGTTCAAAGCATCAATTCAAGGTGAATACGAGTCAAATTATCACTGGAAATGATCAATTTGTTCTAAAAACCTATAATGAAAAGTAAATCTGGTATTGTTGAGTGGATACCGATCATTTCCAGCAATAATTCAACACACATTCTCCTTGAATTGATGCATAAAACCCGTCAGTCCAAGCATGGCCCGAAAGACCGTAATATAAGTGTTTGGTTTGGTACGTCCTTTCAAAGGAGGTACCAAACCAAAAACTTATTTTACTGACTTTCAGGCCATGTTTGGACTGGAAACCTGTCAACTGGATCAGATCGCAAGACGCTATCTGTTCCGAGTATCGACCAAATCACTTCCGCGTATCCATAATTCAATGCCCTGTTCACTTTCATGCATATAAGCAAGTTGAAACAAGTGGAATTATCAGATTCTTATAAAAAAAAGCTTATAATAAAAAGAACACTTCAGTTTTATTGTTTCAAAAATGCTGATACACACGGTCTCGGGTGCCGAAGAGAAAATCCAGTGTGAACATCCAGTAGTAATTCTAATTAACAGCCCACCTGTAGCAATTACAGTTCAATTGCACCCTTGGTCACGTGGAGACTTTTTGTTTGACCTTTGGGCGAAACAAACAAAAACATTCACATTACAGGAAAACTTTTTACAGAATTATGAAAAAGCCACAACGACCAATCACATGCAAACGAATCAGATATAACTGAAGAGAATTATTTTATATTAGCTTATTGTTAACCCCGCACTGTTATATTTATCTACGTTAACCCTTTACCCTACGCAGACGATATCAAAATTTATTATTTTAAATATCATTTTTTGAAATTTTTAAAAAAATTTCAACAAAATCATATCATGTGACCCCTCGTTGGAACGAGCTCCACGAGCTCGTTCCAACGAGGGGTCACATGATGTGGTTTTGTTGATTTTCTTTGAAAAATAATATTTTTTCAACTGCCGAATTTGCATATTATGCGGGCGGATGCGGCCGATTCGTTGGGTAAAGAGTTAAACAGTATATAATAACGCAGGATGCTTCAATGAAGCAGTGAAAATGACGTGATTGGCTTTGCTGGAGTATCTCGCTGGGAATTTTTTCTAATACGATTGTTTTAAAATAAGTGTCACTTTCTGTTTGTGATATTTTGAAATAAATTGTTGTTCAATTACTTTTTGAGGCAAGTTTTCGAAATGCCAGTCTCGACTGATATAGTCTTTACAGATGTCTGATGGTAACAGGAATATTCCCTAAAGCAACGACAATATGTTTTATTTCAGCGACAATTGTTTTGTGTGACGATATTCTTTGCACATGTTTCTTCAGTTCTAATGAAAACCGATGTGTTATGTATGATCGAATCGCGAACTAAAAAATCTCACCTCGAAGGTAAATTAACCTTCTGAACACTGATGGAATTTCCCATGCCATTTCAGCCTCATCATCTGGACGAGTTCATATTAGTTATTTGGGGTAGATCAATTAATATTTTCAATGTGCAGTCCTGTGGCTATACGTTCAAAATACAAATAAAATTAACAGCACAACCATCCACTTTATGAATTCTGGGGCCAATACTATAAAACGTTTACAATTGTATTTTCTAGAATTGTATTTTCTAGTTAGGAATTCAAATGGGTTGAATTGAACCATCACCATTTTCAAAGATGTGGTAATTTGCCAGTTGGTAAATTGGCATATCTTTTAAAATGCTAATGGCTCATTTTTGTCAGTTATATTAATAGGTAAAAAATACAATTCTCGAAAATACAATTATAAAAGTTTTGTAGTATTGACTCCGGGGGCCAATACTACAGATCTTTTACAGTTGTATTTTCTAGAATTGCATTTTCCAGTTAGGACTTTAAATGGGTTGAAATAAACCGTTAGTATTTTCAGAGATGTGGCAATTTGCCCAATGACAAATTGCCATATCTTTTAAAATGTTATTGATTCATTTTAGTCAGATACATTAATAGGTAGAAAATACAATTCCATAAAATACAGTTGTTAAAGTTTTATAGTATTGGCTCCTGGTCGTATCACGATCGTGGACTTGAAAAACGAACTCATAGGTTCAAAGGACAACACAAAAAACAAACGTCTTTTTATGAAATCTTTAAACGAGTAATTTGACAAAATGCTTCCTTTTCATATAGCAACATGTTTCTTTCAACAATAGCATGGGGTATGGACTGCTGTTTGGAATAAACAACCAAGCTATTTAGAATCATATGAAGAACCTTTCTTTATCTTACAACAAGAACGCATTTTCTCCAGTACAAGCAAAAACGTCTAGACAAAACACAAATCTGGACTGAGGATAGGAACCGCACATGCGACCATTCAATTCAGAAAGAGAATGTTTTTTACCTGCACCTATCGAAAACTAATTACACATGTCGAGGTCGCCGTTTGTGACAACACTAATTGTACAATAACATGATTTTGTAGGGTGGTATGGTTCATTAACGACCCGGCAGGAATGATTAAAAGCCCAAGGGACTATTAGTTAATAGGCCCAAGGGCTTTTAATCATTCCTGTAGGGCCGTTAATGAACTATAACGCCCTACAAAATCATGTTATTACTATTATTACCACATGGACTGTTAATAAATATTCAAGGGCACTAGGTACATGTAGGTATTGCTTCATTGGATTTTCAAGGAGAGAAATAATGTACTACTGAACTCAACATAATTTAATGAACAAAAAACAATCACTTTCAACACAGGATTGAAGCCTTTTGGGCTAACTTAGTAAGGTCACTTCCCATAGTCACATGACTGATCAGCTGACAATCGTCTTGACTGAGAAACGATCAATTTCAACACGACCGCGTTCAAAATATATCGATATTTCTCGGATGTTAAGGAGAGTTACCTCGGCGGTTTGGTGTTCCGAAATGCTGAATGAACATTGACGTCACCGGGCCGCCGGGCCAATAATGAAAATCAATTTTATTATTGGCCCGCCGGCCCGGTGACGTCACCGGGAACAGGGCAAATGCACAAAATGAACGCCCTCATTTTTAGTGATAATAGTTTAAGGATTGGCCCTATAAAGTGGGAATAAT
Source organism: Pictodentalium vernedei (assembly GCA_031216915.1). Taxonomy (NCBI): domain Eukaryota; kingdom Metazoa; phylum Mollusca; class Scaphopoda; order Dentaliida; family Dentaliidae; genus Pictodentalium; species Pictodentalium vernedei. The sequence goes on along the minus strand of CM062290.1, from coordinate 64,280,729 downwards.
TAAATATAGAATAAATAGGTACTAGAGTCGCCGGTAATCAGAATTAAACCACGAGTAGGAGAGGGTTTTAACCACTCGGCTTGCCGAGTAATCAAAACCCTTATTCTACGAGTTGTTTAAATCTGATTACCTTTGTTTTATTTATACCATGCTGTTAATAAATAATCGAATTTGTCACTTAAAATGGAGAAAAAAACGACACTTTCTATCGCAAACACCCGGGTTTGTTTTGTTTACTAGAGCTGTAGGTTTTTAATTTTTTTGTTCGGTTTCGGTTTTGGTTTTTCAGGTGGAGTAAATCCTCGGTTCGGTTCGGTTTTCGGTTTGTTCATGAGGCCAAATAAAATTCAATAAAACTCATTCTTATGTCCGGAGTCATAACTGAATGGCAGTGAAATTGAGTGACACTCAATGAATGCCCGAAATAAGCTATAATACATGAAGAATCGGGAAGGCCAATATAATAATTACCTAAATATACAGCACTTTTATTGTGCTTGGCTATGTTTCGAGGTCTGACACCTACACGCAACATGAGGAAAGCTGAAAACACAACTAAACTGAAATGTCGGAAATTCACAGAATGTAGCCTTCCCAGAGTAGTGAGAGTACCCAGACACTGCCATTGGCAGTGTCTGGGTACTCTCACTAGTCTGGGATGGCTACATTCTGTGAATTTCTGCAGCAAGAGAGTATTTAATAAAAAACGAAAAACCTTAGCTTACGGGATGTCGACGGTTTCGGTTTTTTAAAAAAACTAAAAACCTCGGTTCGGTTTCGGTTAATCTACAGCTCTATTGTTTACATCTGCGCCGGGGTGCAGTACTAACGGCTGTACGTGAATGCTTGATTGGCAGCTAGACACGTCGTCAAAGTTGGTTGAATTTACCTTGCTTTTTCAGTCAAATTATTATTAACAATTCACAAATTTTATTTTAAATATTTAATTGTAGGTATTTTAAACTTAATAAGTCATTTACAGGCGGTAGATAGTACCGCAAAATGTCGTATGTTGGAATGAAACACATCAAGTTTGAATGTGTCGAAGTGGGCAAAATTGCGTCATGCCAAAGGTCAAGTTGGGTAAACGTCCGACTATAGGTGTAATTTTTCTTAACCGCAGTAGAAACTTTACACTGGTAGTGGGGTTAAAAGCTAACACTCTAACATACAAGCTTTTCACAGGTAGTAACATAGGCGAGTATGGTACAAATGATAAATAACCAACTCATCGATGTAAATTAGATTAGATCATGTTTAGCCATTATGATATTTTATATAAGCCTGCAATACGTTAAACCTGAACAAATAAAGCAAAGAAACACACAGCTGAAACACTGCTATAAACGTCATCGACTATAGAGCACGTATTATAGCCAAGTAACACCTGGAACTTAATTAAGCACCCCCTGTTTTCTTTCTCAGTGGTGTTAATAGAAACTGTCATTGCTATCTTTCAGGTGGCCAAAAGTGAATGTTTGCGGAGAGAATAGTCTGTTGACAAATGAAAGAAAGCACAATGGTGAAAATATGCAGTAGTTTAATTGCTCTAATTACAAATATCTGTCACCAATGTTTTTGATGGAAAACTGTACTCTCGACAAGTATGGTGCTGGCACGCTCCATGATGAAACAATGCCAGTATTACTGATACAAAATGTAACTTGTGATCTCCTGAACACAATAGCAGTGTCTGAAGTCAGTAGCAAGTGTATCAACCAAGCGCCCGGATGGCAGCCTGAACCTTCCTCCTAATCCAGAGGCAACTTCCGCAATTCCTCATGCAATGTAGCTTCCAAATCGATCAAAGTCTGTACATGACGATCCCTTGCTTACACACGACGTCCAAGAAAGTGCCAGATGTGTTCTAAGGGATTCAAATCGGGGCTCATTGCAGGCGAAGGTAGTGTTTTAATAGCGTTGTTCTGAAGGAATGTTCTCACGGCATGGGAACGATGTGGCCTTGCATTGTCGTTCATGAATACAGGGCGAGTAGCCAACGGATGGTTGTCAAAATGAGACACGACAACCGGATTGAGAATGTCCCGGATGTACTGATGACCATTGACATTCCCACGTAAGTCAACATATCAAGTTTACAATCATGAGAGACGCATCCCCCAGATCATTACGGATCCTCCACCATAAGGAACAGTAGGTTTGATATTCCTGGGGGCGTAAGCAGTATTTCTATGTCCCCATACTCTCATGCGACCATCTGTGACATGAAGCAGGAACCTACTCTAGTCTGACCAATGAGCGCTCCTCCACGTCCTGGGATTTCCATGTTGGCGTGCCATACACAACTCCAAACGTCACCTTGATGGTGATCGGACAGAGCCGGACGTTTGATGACCCCTTTGGATCTCATACCCAGTGCATTGAGACGGTTTCGGACAGTTCGTTTGCACAAACGCCTGTTGAGGAGCCAAGGGCGGGTCAAAACCCCACTTAAAGCAAAGGGTTCACGCCTAACGAGGCGCGCCAGACTCCGATCTTTCCGACGAGAGGTCTTTTAGGGTTGTCCAGACCTTGGTCGGTCCTTAACATGTTGGTTTGTTGATGTTTTCGGACAAGTCTGCTGATGACCGAATGGCCACGCTACCTTCCAATAGCTTTGAATGACATGCCTGTTGCATGCATTCTAACTATTTGCTGTCTAAGCACCTCTGACAATCTCCTCCTTGCCATGTCAACATTTATTGATAAAGGAGTGAAAAATGTTCTTGTTTTATACCCATATATTGCATGCGGATGATAGTGTTTTTTGTGCAATCCGTGGAAAGCATGCTTCACGTGGACGTGGACGTGGACGAGGGGATGTGTCTGGGGTACGCTATTAAAGAGAAACAGCATGTGTCACTAGATGAAATGTACTGAAAGGCATAGAAATCCTTAAAACATAATACATAACAGCAACTTCACTGTCATGAAACAGTTCATGGTGTGCTTAATTAAGTTTCAGGTGTATAGAATAACGAACGGGAATTACGTCATGCATAGCGCAAGGACGCCTTAACATGACGCTGAACGATTGTCAAAATATATGCGAACAAGTCAAGAGAGTGGGAATACTGTAAGATAAATTGGTTATTACTACCAAGTCGGTATTCGAGATAATGTATTGAAGTATTGACCTCGCCGCTGGCTCATATATCGACGAGTCCGTTCGGAAACCCACAGGGCAGTAATAACATCTATTTATTTAATCGATTTTGACAGTTCTGGCAAATGTACCGGAAGGAAGGGCACATGCGCACTATTGACATATTACAGCAAAACAAAAGCACCAAGGCATCAAATACTTTTATACCATGATTACCTGTTCTACAATATATGACAAGCCTGTGACATCAATTTTAGCTTTACACACAAACCGTGGTGAACACGCAAACAATGGGATTTCAAGAGTTACAATTTACACCTACAGTGGAACTACATCCAAGCTGACCTTTGGTGACGTCGACCTGAATGCAACTTGTCTAAATTTATCGCACGTCGCCTCACGTAGAGTGAAATGAAAGTGACAAATATTTATTACGTTTTTAAATGGGTTTACCCCATAAGACACCAAAACATAACAAACATGCATTGTCTCATGTTAATAAAACATCCATAACTCGAAATGGTATGTTATTATGCCAGTAAAATGAAAAACGCCCCGTTTCATTTCCATTTCGTCTCGGCGATAAAATTGACAGCGGAAGTACGCCCATCGATGCTCGTGTAAACAAAAACAGATTCGCACGTATGTACGTCTGGTGCTCAGTAAAATCGAGAAAAAATAATAGCGACTTTTTATAATCTGACGATTATGGTATAAATAAATTATACCTGAAGTAGCTTGGTGTACAAAATGTTCACCACTCGTGGTGAAGTGGTGTAAACCGCGCGCCAAAGGCCCGCGGTTAACACCACTTCACCACTCGTGGCGAACATTTGGTACACCAAGCTACTAGGGGTATATTCTATATGTTTACGCTTCAGTTGACCAAAACAAACACTATTATGTCTGCAAATTAAACCAAAGGCCATGAGTTTGATACCCTGTTTACTTGGTGAGTGTGCGGCTACACTGACACTCTACAGTTCCTTTCGTTTTACTGTTCCCTGTGCGAGGTCATTTGAGTTTGCTTTATAAATTGCCGATCTCTATAAATCGTCTTCATTGGAATAAATTTCAACAGAAATAAAATGGTTTTGTCCGTTAGCCGTTTGCATTGGAGGTCGACATTGTCATATTCCCTAAGCATCCTCTTTATGAAAAAATAGAACAGAATACTACTTATTGTCAGTATATTGAATAATTGATCGATTGACATGAACATTAAGAATCACATACTGTCCTTTTGTTGGACATTTAGAATGTTTTCTTGGAAAGAAAAGAAAGATTTTTTTCTAATCAGTAAATGTGCGGAAGCACTTTACAGACGGGACGGCAACTCAAATGGATAAAAATGGAGGTGGAATAATCATTATTTATTTATTGGTGTTTAAGGTCACATACTTATGCACAATGGCTAATCGTGACCGTGATAGTTTTACTGGTGGAGGAAGCCGGAGTACCCGGAGAGAACCACCGAGCATCGACGAGGAACTGTCAGCTCCTCAACGTTCTAATTCTGTTCAAGCTCCGCTCAAGCGGGGTTACACCGGTTGAAGACATGTGCACCATCGACGTGCAGTACGCTTTAGTACGCGGCGTCATCGTGCACCCATGTAGGCATCCGGGTTAAAGTGCCTTGCCCAAGAACACAACGCGGGTCGTCCCGAACGGGGATCGAACTCAGTACCTCTAGCATAGAAGTCCAACGGTCTACCACTGTGCCACCGCGCTCCCGAAATAATCATTTGCCAATAATACGAGTGCAATAGTAATTATGAAAACAAAGTATACAAAAAGATCAAGTAGAAAACAGAAGCAGAGAAACAAGGAAAAGGAGCGAATAATTGTCCCCAGGTGTCACGAAGGGCTAACTGCAAATCCGTTGAACTCCGTAATGGTTCATGTTCCAGTGTGAAAATAACTAATATTCTATGCAAACATTTGTATTATCGTGAGGGGTTCACATTAACTTGAAATCGAGACGTAAAGTATGCTATTAATCTGAGGTGGATATTTTATATTTCGGCAGTTTTTATGTGGCACCTGGTTAATATAAGTGCTTTTTTTGTTGACATTCCAGGTGGCGTATTCAATTTTTAAATACACGTTGTCATATAATAAATAAATTAGTACAAACGTCAATCAACTTGCACTGTAATAATCTCTCTTGTTACGCAGAACCGATCGGCTAGATCAAATACGACGCATATGACGCACATGTCGTGTCTGATCTCGCCTACCTGGTCTCGCCAGTGAGAACAAAACGTACGATGCAGATCAATCGACTACTCTGATAATCTGTATTTACCAAAGCTCTTGACACAAAAAATACATGAATGACATTTTAGAAATAGTAAATGAAAAGGAAAACGGAAAAGACAGAAGCGTAATGATAGGTGGATAAAAACCTTGCACCATGCATAGTTTTAGACAACTGATGTACCTTTTGCGTCATACACTGTTTTAGTCTGTGCACCATGCACAATTCTATACCTTTGCACCATACACAGGTTCAGATCGTTGCACGATGCACAGTTTTAGATAAGTACTGTTTTAGACAAGTTCGGCAGCGTAATGAAAGGCGGATAAAACATTTGCACCATCTTCGAGCTGCTCATCGGAAATATTGTTTTATTATCAGTCCTGATAGGAATACGGCAGCACACTTCCAGAAACTATTAAAGCCTGCTTTCAACCCTGCAGGTTGATTGCATATATTGTTCGTGTTTCATACACCAAAGCCTTCATTTTTATGTATAATTTGTCGATATTTAATTTGAATTTATGGAATATCAGTTGTGTGAATTTCAAAGTAAACAAATTTCCCTTACTTACACAGCACCTTAAATTAACCTCTTGACTATTTTCTGGAAATTCCGCAAAACATTAATGACAGGATTGTTAAAAAACATTATACTTAAAAGTATAAGGATAAAAAAAATAAATCATTCATGAAATTCCCACAGGTGGACTTGCCAAACAAAAAAACAAGGTTATTCTGTCCCTTTGCTGGTGAAAGAATATAACTGACCTGTTGGAAATATCGGCTCAAAGCATAAAAAACCTATACGAAATTGGGGTTATTATTTGGGTGAAAACGTCACTCCATGTGCGTTTCAGTAAACAACTAACCTTCCTGTTCGGAGAGGCAGTAGCCTTGATATGATGGTAAAATTGTTCTAAAGCACTTCATGGTTTATTGCTTACACAGCATCACCAGACAAAGGTGTATGTGTTATGTAAACAGAGCTAATTAATGAATACAATACCTAATGAATTGTAAGACATGCACACGCGGCATTGTATTTTTGTGAGATAACCTTGGCACTTCTAACTGACAGCTGTTGAGAATACGAATTATTTTAGTCATGTTAAATATGTGGTTTCATTAGAAATGTAAACGATGTTAGTATGTGGCTTTTTTATCTTTCATGTTTTACGTCGAAATGTAGAAAGGTTATGTAGATGGTGATAGAGTGTTAGAAATCTTGATGCAATGACATGCTTAGTCAGTTGTTCGTATTCCTTCTTACTCTTGTTTAGGGCTGCACGGCATATCGGTACAATGATACATACCAGCAATCAAACCAGTATCGATGAGTGGCGTTGCGGAGAATTTTGTGCCCCCCCCCTCCTCCCGCGAGATAGAGTCGGGGGCCCTTTCATAATAGTGGTTGCCTTTAAAATGGGAGTAAATTTAGTGTTGTTACCGTGCTCAGCATAAGGATACAGGATTTCACGTAGTACATACGCCATAAATTAAATGAAGGTATGGCCGATAGGATCGATTCTAAAAGTACGACTCTGTATATGTTTTCATTACATGTTTTAAGTTTCACCCCCACCATCCAACGATACACACATGCACGCCCAACATGTGTGACTTGAAAGGCACCATGTATGTATATTGTTCATTTCTCACCCCTATCAGTTACAATGATGTAGCGTTCACTTAAATTAATAATACACAGACTACAAAGAATACGTCGTGTGGAAGTGAGAGTTTGAAATTATGTGTATTTGGCACACTGTGGACTGTGCAACAGTCACACAGGTAAACACATCAATACATACACAACCTGGCACGTATAACAGATAACCACAAGTGCTACGCCAACATAGCCAATCTTGAATTTAGTTCATAAAATTAACATTTATGACACTCGTGATATTTACCAGTTATTAAATGTTGAATAGAACCAAATCAGGATTGACCACGTCTTTGTTAAGACATATACTTAGTGCTACCGTTTATTTATCTCTCTTCCTCTACTCTTTCTTACTATCTCTCTCTCTCTCTCTCTCTCTCTCTCTCTCTCTCTCTCTCTCTCTCTCTCCCTTTCCCGCTTTCTTCCAGCTTTGGGACGTCCTTCATGACGGGGGCCCCCTCTAGCTCCCCCCCCCGCAATGCGGGCCCTGTGGGCCCATCCCCTACACCACTGGGTCACTATCGTTTGAATACCGGTGTAATGATAAAAATATCGTTTTATCGTCATTATCTATTTACCAACAATTTAATTATTTAACCCTTTACCTAACGAATCGCCTGCATCCGATCGCGTAATATGCAAATTCAGCAGTTGAAAAAATATTATTTTTCAAAACATTTCAATAAAACCATATCTTGTGACCCCTCGTTGGAAGGAGCTCATCGAGCTCGTTCCAACGAGGGGTCACATGATATGGTTTTGTTGAAATTTTTTGAAAAATTTAAAAAAAATATTTTTAAAATAATTAATTTTGATATTGTCTGCGTTGGGTAAAGGGTTAAGATGTCGCGAGTTTTAACTGTAGTCTCAAATGAATAGTTTTAATAGGGCTGCACGGTATTTCGATAAACCGATATATACCGGTATTCAAACCAGTATCGATCGAATACCGGTGTAATTACAAAAATATCGGTTTATCGTCATTATTTATTTACCCACAATTTAATTTTCAAGATGCCTTTAGTTTTTTAACTGTAGCTCAGAATGAATAATATTATGGCTTTACCCAAAGAATCGTCCGCATGTGCCCACGTAATATACAAATTCAGCGGTTGAAAAAATATATTTTCAAAAATTTCAATAAAACTATATCATGTGACCCCACATTGGAACGAGATCAACGAGCTCGTTCCAATGAGGGGTCACATGATATTGTTTTGTAGAAAGTTTTGAAAAAATTTAATTTAAAATAATAAATTTTGATATCGTCTGCGTTGTGTAAAGTTTTTTCGAACCGCATCTCCTTGGGCAAGACACTTCACCCCGATTGCCTACATGGGGGCACGATGACGCTGTGTACTGAGGCGTACTGCACGTCGATGGTGCGCATGTCTTCAACCAATCTAACCCTGCCTGTGCTGCGGTGCAGAGTTCAGAGTTACGATGTTGGAGAGCTGACAGCTGCTCGACGTTGCTCGGTGGTTCTCTCCGGGTACTCCGGCTTCCTCCACCCGTAAAACTGTCACGGTCACGATTAGCCATTGTGCATAAGTATGTGACCTTAAACACCAATAAAATAAAAATAAATAAATTTCGAACCGCATCATCAAGGCATGCTGATTCGTTTCGACTGTGATGCCTCAAGTCTCGATTGTGGTACTAATGTTCAGATATCTGAACAGTTTTCGATTTACCGGTATACCGCGGTATTTTTTTTAATACCGATACCGGTATTCTGTTTTGAATATCATGCAGCCCTAAGTATTATCCGTTTACTCGACGAATCGGCCGCATCCGCCCGCGTAATATATAAATTGAGCAGTTGAACAAATATTTTCCAAAACATTTCAACGAAACCTTGTCGTGTGACACGCTCATAGGAACGAGCTCATTCCAATGAGGTCACGTGATATTGTTTTGTTGAAAATACTGGAAAAAATTCGCTAAACTACTGTTCAAGATAATACATTTTGATATCGTCTGCGTTGGGTAAAGGATAATTGAAACTGCATCATCAAGTTAATTCGTTCTGACTGTAATGGCTCAAGTTCCGATTATGGTACGTATGTTCAGATATCTGAACAGTCCTTCGACATAACGGTATACCGCGGTACTTTTTTGAATACCGATACCGGTATTCAGTTTAGAATATCGTGCAGCCCTACTTTTGTTGTTCGCCGTTTGGAAAAGATGGCCTTCAAATGTTGATTATTAAACAGTTTTAGTTGTAAAGGAGAACTGACGTTGTTCCTTTTAAGGGACTATACGAGTAACGATCAAGGCACTTACTGTTGAAATCTCAAGACTAACATTCCTTAACCCTTTACCCAACGTAACAGCCAAAACCGGCCAGCCGTATTCTCAAAAATCGTCAATTAATTTTCTTTATTTTTTTCATTTTATATCTCAAAAACATAGGTTATAACAACTCGTTGGAACGAGCTCGTCCCAATGAAAAAATGAAAAGAAATTAGTTATTCAAGAATTTGTTTTGAAAGTGTCGTTTGCTTTTCATGTTAGGTAAAGGGTTAAATTTCAAATAAATATACACAAATTATACACCAAATGAAGGTCTTGGTTAAAATAATACGAGCAAGTACATTATTTTCACTCACATAGTTGATGGCATACATGAATGGTTCCTGAAAGTCTGCTACCGCATTCATACTAGAACTGATAAGAAAATAATATTCAATGAGTACAACTCGTCGCCAAGTTTGTTTCAGATAATCAGAACAGCGCTGCCTGGAGGAGATGTCAATACTACCAGCATTTTACTTGAACTTGAAGAAGGATACCATTTTTGCTCAATAGTTATGGCAAATAAAAATATGTTTAAAGTAGGATACCATTGTGTAGTATTTGAGTTTGTCACGTGATGCCCGCAATTTGGTCGGAAAATGACTTCGGATTTCGTAAAAATCCGAACAAGTGTCAGAAAACATTATAAGCTATATGCAAACTGCGCCGTTCTTTTTTTCTGATAACAGCAGTCTGAAGATTGAAAGCGATCAGTCTCATCATGTCATTTTAAAAGGCATTGTTTATCAGTGCGTTTTCTGTTCTCTGCTGACATTAACTTAAACACAAACAAGACGAATGGTGTCCGTTCCCCAAAATGCCGTGTTCCAGCACTATCTACGGTAGCCCAGTTCCTACAGTTAAAACTAGAAGTCCTGTCACGAACTGTGCGCTTATCTAGACTTAATTACGCGTAGGAATTGCGCGCAATTGCCATATCGAATGGCATCCAAAGCACGGCAGGTTCACCTGGTTTCTCATAGAAAACACAAGCAATGTTTCTGCCAATGGACCTCCGGGTTACCCGGAGGTCCATTGGCTGAAACATTGCTTGTGCACAGATCATATGTACAGAATTTGATAGCCTTACTATGGTCATAACAAGTTGATTAACGCGCAGATCGACGTGATGTTGGGGTGCATTTCATAACAGGACTTCTAGTTTTAACAGTACATCTTGAATTGTTTAGAATTCCAAGCTTTGTTCTTGAATATCTGAATCGATTTTGGCAACGGCCTGAAATGATACTTTATTATCAGTTCTGGTACGTATTCAGTAGCCGATTTTCACGAACCACTAATGTCTGCTATCAACCATGTGTGTAAAGCACATGTATGTTGCGCAAAATCATCACACACTCTGTCTTCTTTTGGGCTAATATTATAATATACGTTCTGTCGTTTTTTTCTCTCTTTATTTTACTGCTTCTAACTATGTTTTGTATTCCCTTTTTTCTGTCAGAGGTGTTTCGTCGAATACACTGATATTATCATTTATGGTGATCTTTTTCTTCTTAAATATATTTGCCTTCAGGTAATAATCAAACAAATGCTCATGTTTGAAAGAAAGTAGGTGACAAACTTTTTGTTGTTGTTTGTGATAAAATGTTTTTTTATCACCGTTATCAGCAGTGCTGGAAATGAACGAAATTGACGGGTGCAGTTTTAAGCTCCCGCGAAATCCGAGACGATGGTAAATTGCACCCCTAAAATGTCAGTTTTTGAATTTTCGAGGGAATACTGCCACCAAACACCAGAAACCTTAGCCCACTGCACCCGAGCTGCTGCTTTTCCAGTCAGGAACAAGATACGTCATAGCGTCATTAAATAGGATGGCTGTTTAGTAAACGGGTGGGTAGACCAACCAATATTTTCAACGTGCAGTCTCGATTGATCTACAGCAAATAATGAATATGGACTCTTCTAACTGCTGCCATTGAACTGGCATGGCAGATACCACTAGTGTTCAAAGAGTTTAATGTATACGGAATTGCTGAATTATGACAGTAACTTGCCACTGAACACAGTGTGCTGCTTTCTCAAAACAACACACATTTATATACTCTCACAGTATATTAGTGCTCCACAATATTTTTCAACTGGTGCATTTTTTTAGCTCCCGTAAAATAGAAATCGCGGGTGCTGACGGAAGCAATTGCACTCGCAACCGTCTCATTTCCAGGACGAATTATCAGACAGGGTGGACCCCATCAACCTCACCATCTCGGTGTATCTAGCAGAACTCTAATGTTGGTTCGACAAAAGCTGTTGAAAAATAAGTTGATGCATTTGTTTAATCCTCTGAACCCCAAAGGCCGTTTTTCCGGCCAGGTCACAAGCTACGTCGTAATGTCATTAAGTGGGATGACTACAAGGTAAATGTGTGATGTGGACCAATCAATATTTTCAATGTGCAGCCCTCAATATTAATTGATCTAACCCCAAATAATAAATATGGACTCTTGCAATTGCTGCCATTGAACTGACATGGACGATACAACAGGGGTTCAATGAGTTAACAACGAAGATGTAACACATCTAATTAACTGTTGGTTTCTTGATTTAGAGCATACTTTATTGCGCGAAGTGGAAGAAGAGGACACAATTCTCACTCGGTCTCGTTTTCGATTTTTCAGTATCACACTGTGTGTGTTTTGAGGGTATCAGCAGTAACATTTATTATTATTATTATTTATTAGGGTTTAACGACACATTAACAGCCAGGGTCATATCATGTCGGTGACAGTTTTACGGGTTGAGGAAGCCGGAGTACCCAGAGAGAACCACCGAGCAACGACGAGCAGCTGTCTGCTCTTCAACATCGTAACTCTGAACCCAGCAACGGGGCACAGGCAGGGTTAGATTGGTTGAAGACATGCGCGCCATCGACGTGCAGTACGCCTTAGTATACAGCGTCATCGTGCCCCAATGTAGGCAATCGGGGTTAAGTGCCTTGGCCAAGGACACAACACGGGAGTCCGAATCAGTCGCTGAAAATCAGCAGTATCACACTCCATCCTATTCAGCAAGCGAGATTTGATGATCGAAATCATGTGTCTATCAAAGATAAGTATGTCAAAATTATTACAGTCGATGAGATCAAGATCGTCGTATTGCGTATCGCTGACGAGACCTGGCCGGTCGGATCAAATACGATACAACGTCGTGTTTGATGTAACCGATATACTTTTGTCAACGAGACGCAATGTGCCAGCCCAAATTGATTGATCTATGTAACAAATTGTTTTTTGTATATGCCAAATGGCATTTCAAAACAGTACGCCCCTCTGAGTTCCAGTGTGTTCTATGTAGGCACATAGAACACATTGGAACTCGGGAGGCGTGTATACGACGCCCAATTGGAAAACAACGAAGTACCCCAGAATTGGAAATATTTATTTCGCAAAAGTATAATAGAATGCTAGGAGGTCTAAATTATACTTTATTGCGAGTCGCTTCCACGAAGAGACATTCTTCTTACTTTTTTCTGTGAAAAGCTTTCCCAAAAAGTGTTGGTAAAGCGTTTCCCCATAGACTTCGAATGCAAAGATTGCCCTGCGTAGTCAGTGAACAGATCTCAGAGATCGGACGTCGAGAAGACAGAGCCACATGCCTCATGAATAAATGTTGTTGCGCGTTTGTGGCTTTGCCAGCATTCTCTATGGGACTTTGAAAGAACATATTCTGAGTCCTGCAAGAATGATGGAAGGAGATTGTTTGTTTTTCTTTGTATTTGCTGATGGAATGACGTTAAGGGTAAAAGTGTTGAAAAGGGTCACGTGAGTCCCTTCAGCACAGCATTACACTGCCGTGTAGTCAACCTGACAAACAAATCTGCAGAATTTAGTTCCAGTATACCAGACTGCCCACAACGATTATATGACACTGGAAGAGTTTACTCGTGGTATGTAAAACTTTTCCGATAAAGCAAAAGTTGACAATACACGCAGAGACAACACAATAAAGCCCCTCTCACATCTTTTCTTTTTTTCGACACGATCTACTACATAAAAATCTTGGGCAATCCTGGATTCCCGTACTGAGATCCGTACTGTTTTGTAATCATTCTTGAGTATTCATGGTTGATCGGCATACGCGTTCGAAAGTTTTAAACTGTTTAAAACTTTCGTACTCCATCGTGCCATTTTTCAATTCCGAACTGCGTCGTACCGCTGTCGTACCAGGCCCTGTTAAATCGTACGGAGTATTCTTGAGTGTTCACGAGAGTTCGTGCGCATTCGGCCATTTTGCGTCAAGATTCAATAAGGGCAAGTGAGATCTGTTAAAATCTACTACAAATGCACTGTAAGGCTCCACTCGACTCCGTACGACTTTCTGAAGATTATAGTATGATCTAACAAAATTTATCACGATACCATTAAACCCTTTAACATGAAAAGCAGACGACGCTTGCAAAAAAATTCTTGAATAATTAATTAATTTAATTTTTTGTCTCAAAAACATAGGTTATGACCCCTCATTGGAACGAGCTCGACGAGCTCGTTCCACAGAAGGGTCATAACCTATGTTTTGAGACAAAAAATGAAAAAAATAACGAAAATTAATTGGCGATTTTTATGAATTGCGCTGACCGGTTTTTTCCGTTACATTTGGTAAAGGGTTAAGAACTAGTATGGCCACACTAAGAATCTCTACGAAGAGTCAAGATTCTGGACGATTGTGATAAGATTCCACTAACATCCAGTTGGACACAGTAGGAACTTCCAAGAACCCACATGTTTTCGCCACGATTCCCCGCAAAAGGATATGAACTCCGGCATTCAGCGGCTTTGAAATCATTCTGTTTTGACTGTCGAGGAGTCGTAATGCAGTTCTTGCTAGATCTTGCATCATCATACAAGATCGTACCGCTGTCGCGCGAGCACAATACGAGGTCGTATCGATTCGTACTGAATTAGTAGATTTTTACTACACTCAGTGATGTACCGTACAGCATCGTATGGAGGGCGTGTGAAGGTCGTGTAATTTCGCGAGAGAAGACGATTCAAAGACGCGTGGTCAATCGTGGAAATTTGAAATCGTGGCTATTCTTGGACATTCGTACAAAAAACCCCGCATGTGACAGGGGCTTAAACAACAACCCGATAAGGAGGGCAAATAACAGTTTAATCCAGGGCTGTAGGGTTAAATCATTACTGACCTTTCCCAGAGACCGATGAAGGTAATTGGTTAGAACATTGGACTTCATATCGAAAGGTCAAGGGTTCGATCTTGACCCGCGCCATCCACGTTGTGTAGACAAGACACTTAATCGTGACTGCGAATATAAGGCGACTACAAGTCAATGCTCAATTGCCTTCGACCACTGCTAGTAATTTGTGAAGCCTGGCAGTTGTTCACCACTTAACGGTGGTTCTTACAAGGTATTCCGGAATTCTCCATCCAAAAAAAAAAACTGTCCGATAGGATATGATCCTGACTGCTGAACGTGTTGTTGAATCACAATAAATAAACAAATAAACTGACCCTCCCCACAAATACTCAAAATATCTATTCCAAATTAGTGCATTTTTATTGGGGTTTAACGACACACAGAGTCATCTAGTACCAGACCGTTGTACTGGGTGGAGGTGGAAGCCATAGAACAACCACCGAGTATTGGCGAGCAAACTGTCAGACTCCCCAAAGTACTCCACACAAGCAGCATTAGTATTGGTTGAAGACAAGTGCACCATTGGTTTGAAGCATGTTTATTGTATTGTAGATATAAAATGTTTTTTTTGTTGGTTTTTTGGGGGGTTTGTTTTGTTTGGTTTGTTCTCGTATATTTTTGTTAGCGGCCATTGAATGTTTTAGGAGAGGAACTTATATAAGTTTAATAACTTGTGTTCCAATCCTTTTGTCAGTTTTCAATCTAATGACAATAAAATATGTTTAAACTAAACTAAGTGCACCATTGACGTACATTACGCCCTAGTACGGGAGGGCGGTTGCTCAGTGGTTACGGCATTGGACGTTAAACCGAAAAATCCACGGCTCTTCAACCAGTGCTAACCTTGCTTGTGTGGAGTTGATATGCTGGGGAACCTGACATATACTCACTATTGCTCGGTGGTTCTCGAAGGTGACCCTGGCTGTCGTAAGTGTCGTTGAAACCCCAATATATAAATAAACACCCTAGTACACAGCGCAACCGTGCCCCACGTGGGTAATCGGGAAAAAGTGTTTTGCCCAAGGACGCGGCGCTGTTACCTCTTGCGGGATGAAACTGTTTAGCTTTCGGTTTGGAGTGCAATGTCGCAACTACACTGCAAAAAATATAGGTTCTCTTTAGAACCAAAACTGGTTCTAATCCTGTCCGTGAGATGGAACCAGTTCTGTTTAAACAGTATTTATTTCAAATCAAATAAATTTACCAAGATTAGCATTCAATTTTAACAGAATATTACATAAACTGAAATAGATTCAGCAGTAAACTTGGAGCTTATTCAACGCAGTCGCCTAACATTTTGAACCAAAGGAGATATGTATAGAACCAAAACTGGTTCGATATGCCAGCTGTTCATATCGCCTTTGCTTAATAATGATTTGAGACAACCTCGTATAAGCTCTAAACTTACGACTGAAACCCCCTCAATTTATGTTTAATTCTGTTAATATTTGATGTTAATCTTTATAAATTTATTTGATTTGAAATAAATACTCTTTAAACAGAACCGGTTTCATCTCAGGGACAAGATTAGAACCAGTTTTGGTTCTAAAGAGAGCCTATATTTTTTGCAGTGTACTGAGCCACCACGCTTCCAAAAGTAGTTCATAAAACTGCTGCATTTAGACCGTTCGTCTCGATGTGGTTAAAATTCATCCTGATTATATTAACAGAATGCTTCCACGTACCATTATTAACCAAAACGATTGTAAGCTGTGAAATATTATCAAAGTTCGGACGTGTAATGACGCGTGGATCAACATTCATCTCAATGCCTGCGGGGACAATAGTTCCAAGAAACCTCATTCACATGAAATCGCCTGCAATAACTTGACGCGATGATCGTGTCCCAACCTTCCAAACTTTAAACGAATGTACGAAGCACCGATTGCATGGGTGATACCGATGAATGGTGGCTTTAACTGAAAATCGAACCGGAATTAATGGATTCCGATGACACAGGGAGATTGAATAAAATCATTTAATAATGGCTTTAGTATCACGCATGGCAAGTCAGTCGTTGCAATCCAATATCTTGCTCTTTAAGGGTTTCCACGTTCATCGTTATGTTGTTCAAAGTTCGATATCTCTGATATGGCTTGGTAGTATATTTATAAACACAGGGCTTTATGCCATTATTTCATGTTACTTTGTTTATGCGATGGTTGGATCCATCCTTTTAACATTTGAACTATTTTGAAAGCGGTGGGTCTGAATCTAAGATCCGACTTTTTTTATAATTTTACCATTAAATAATTTTATTCTATCTCCTTCTGTGTTGTGAGGGACAGAGTGAGAGTGGGTGTACTTTAATGAGGTGATAAACGTCTCTTGTTGTGTTAGACATTCAGGAATGTCACTATGGAAAAGCTTTTGTTAACGAAAGGGTCGATTTAACAAATGGTGTTGCATAATCAATTTCCCGAATGTCAAACGAAACAATAGACCTTTATGTCCATTGTAAACCCTGTCATCGTTAAAAGTTAACGAAATTCTCCAAACCGGTGTAAAAGGAATGGAAGTCCGTAGGAACATTTGTCCCTCTGGACTATTATTCCGCGGAATTATAGTCCTAGGTCTAACATTTCTAGGAATAGTAGTCCGGCGGACTACTATTCCTAGAAATGTTAGACCTAGGACTATAATTCCGCGGAATAATAGTCCAGAGGGACTAATTTTCTACGGACTTCCATTCCTGTCACACCGGTTTTATTTGAAAAAAAACAATAAAAAATGTCATTTTCGATCTCGGTGTATTTGCCATGATCGAATTTGCAGGGTGTGTTCGATTGGTGACTCAGGTGACGTAAAATAGTTCCTAAGAAAGAGAAGGGAGATAATTCTGAGGTGTGACGAAATTAAGTGACAGAGGAAACAAGAAGTAGTTTTCAAAATGAAAATATGTACCATTTGTTGATCTTTCACAGATTGTGTTTCTACACGTCATATAAGTCATAAACGAGGTCTATACCGAATTCTAAAACACTGCATTTTTAAGTTACGGTAATTTATCTTACAATCAACATGTATTTTGTCTGTATTAACTCCGCAACTGTCGAGTATCCGACTCCCTGATACAGATGTTTGTATCAGTGGGTCGGATACAAGCACGTTCCTTTCGCACGAGTTCCATTTTTTTTTGTTCATCCGTACGAATAACTAATTCGTTATATATTCGTCTACATTCTTGACTTATCCCCAATAAATAAATTGTAAGATAAAATGATTATTACCATTATGTGGATGTACAAAATATGTATCCGAGTCGAGCTCCGGGTTCTAAGGGCAGATCACGACGAACCCGGAACTCGACTCGGATACATATTTTGTACATCCACATAGTGGTAATAATCTCTATTGACCTGCAGTGCGAAGTTTTACTTCAAAAGCCGACCCAAAGTGTTTATTGCTGTGTTTGTGACATTCTTCAAATCACAATACAAAATAACACTCTAGAAAGTAACAAATATTTGGAAGGAACATTCAAAATACGTGAAACAGAATCAAGAAGGTGGGTGATTGAAACTTTTCAACTTAATACTAGATTCTTTGAGTGAATACAGGATTACAGCTAACAATCGTTGCCATAGAAAACAACCCCGGGGTGTATTCGATCTGTGATATGAGCGGTTTAACGTTGTTGCTCGTCAAATTTAACTAATGGATTACAATGTGATTCGAATGAATTAACAACGCGTAAATGATATGGGGTAAACTACTGTGTACTACCGTTGCTATGTTCTTAGTAACGATAGTTTTCACAATTGTTTTAAACGCCCCATCCCATTCACTCGTTAATTCAAGTGGACGATGTTACTCAATGCAATGCGACCAACGAGCACATACAGGTTAACGGAACACGACATTTAATTTATATATATTACTAGTAGTCCTGAGCAATGGTAAAAGGCAAGTGAGCAATGACGTGCAGTACGTCTTATAGTGCCAGCCCTGCCGCACCCGACACTTCACGACAACAGAAACACACTGGCACTCACTCATCAATAATAACCATCGGGTAGACTCTTTAAATGAGTCGCACTTTAAGGTGTACATTTGTTTCGCTATCCATTTCAAACCAGTAGGCGTGCATTTTAACCCTTTACCCCACCTGAAAAGCAGACGACACTTGCAAAAATAATTCTTGAATAACTAATTTTTTTCATTTTTTGTTTCAAAAACTTAGGTTATGACCCCTCGTTGGCACGAGCTCGTTCCAACGAGGGGTCATAACCTATGTTTTTGAGACAAAAAATGAAAAAAATAATTAAAATTAATTGGCGATTTTTGAGAATAGCGCTGGCCGGTTTTGGCCAGATACCAAGAACGAAGAAGTAAGATCAGTTCATTTCCGATTAATTGATATTCTCAATTAGCCATAACCACTTTATGATCCAAGACTAAAATCCCAGCCCTTTGATTCGACGAGAGCTCGCGTAGTTTTCCATGTTGACGGCATCGGTAGCATATGCTAGCATATGACGTCACCGATGTATCAGTCAACGAATTATTCTCGCTCGGATTTCAGTGTCCGATTTATTGATTATTTCCACAGTGACGTCGTGAAGTACACATGGGGTTTATTTACTAAACTTGTTATCGTTACAAAGTTACCAGGTTCATTTCACATTGTGGGCTGCGGGTTGTGGGCGGGGTCTTATTGGAACACATAGCTTGTTGTGATGAATTGACAGTAACATGGACTGACGTTTGTGGCTCGGGGCGTATGTTCAGTCACGACGTTATGCGTCTTAGTTAAACATAAATTCCGAGCCGCAAACCTCAGACCATGTTGCAGCCAATACATCACAATAATTTATAATGTGCCAATTTTCTTGTTTCCTCTCCAGATTGCCAACGTTGGGGACATGGTGGCGCTGTGTACTACGTTGCATTGCATGTCGATGGGGCACTTGTCTTCAACCAATGCGAACCCTGCTTGTGCGGAGTTAGTACGTTGGGGAGGCTGATAGTTACTTGCTGTCGCTCGATGGTCCTCCCCGGGTACTCCGGCTTACTCCACCCGTAATATTGTCCGGAACGAGGTGACCCTGGCTGTAGAAAGTGTCCCTAAACCCCTATAAGTAAATATTTTATTTTTTTCCCATTTTGCTGGCATTCTCAAGCAACTTTACTGGGAGGGGTGTCCGCCTTTTACCTTTCTACTCGATTCATTATGCGTAAAACGAGATTCCACTCAAAGGTTACGGATGAAGAAGATCAACTCCAACGCTACTAAACGTTGATCGAAAAACGCAATCAGACAAGAATATGCTAGTAAAATGTCACCGAAAAACGCGCACATACAACGATATGTCAACTTAACCCTTTGAAGACTAGCGGCAGCTTGTTCCGGTCAGAAACATGATACGTCGTAACGTTATTAAATAGGATGGCTGTTCAGTAAACATGTGAGGTAGATCAATCCATATTTTCAGCGTGCAGCCCAATATTAATTGGTCTACCCCAAATAATGAATATGGACTCTCCTAATTGTTGCCATTGAATGGCATATAAGATACCACCAGAGTTCAAAGGGTTAACCCATTACCTAACATGAAAAGCAGACGACACTTGCCAACAAAATTCTTGAATAACTAATTTTTTTCATTTTTTGTCTCAAAAACATAGGTTATGACCCCTCGTTGGAACGAGCTCGACGAGCTCGTTCCAACGAGGGGTCATAACCTATGTTTTTGAGACAAAAAATGAAAATATTTTGAAAATTAATTGGCGATTTTTGAGAATAGCGCTGGTCGGTTTTGGCCGTTACGTTGGGTAAAGGGTTAAACATACTAAAAGTTCATCGAAAAACGAGATCAGACATTAATATATTTTATGTTAGCCGTCTAATAAAAAGTGAATCCAAATTTCGATAAGAATTGTAGCCATTAGGTTTGTAATATATTCCCATAAAAATGTCAGTTCTCCCATTGACTTGATAGGTGTATTAGGTAAATCTATCCATTATTTGACAATTGGTCTTGTTCCCTCTTCTCTAGCTGTCTATTAGGATAATGCTATCTGTCTAGAAATCAAAACGAAGAGACATCATTAATGTAGCTTTCGCAGTTCAATTGTCGAAAAATAGCCAAGACCCGTTTATAAGTTCATTACGTCCAATATATTTTGCCGAGCCGTCTAATTCCTAGATCCCGTTCATCAGAGTAATTTCTTGATGCTAAAATGCGACGTGTTAGAGTCTTATTAGGGCCCAGTACTATTAACATCCCGCCGTTGTGCGCAATTGCAAGTGTAAATCCATTTGTAAGTCCCTACCTGTAAATTGTTACCACTATTTTTTGTAGTATGTTTTATAGATTCGTATCTTCCGTCTAATAGAAAACTGGCATGAGTAAAACGTACTTGTACAGTGGAACTTGTTTTACAGTTATAAGTGTTTTATAGTGTACAGTACGTGGAGAGTGTATTATCATAAAATCACCCGCAGAGTGGAGATTCCATCCAATCAATAATTACAAATTGGTTGCAAAGCATAACCAACACAAGCAAAGTTTCATCCAATGGACCTCCGGGTTAAACCCGGAGGTCCATTGGCTGAAACAGTGCTTGTGTTTTTTTGTCGATATGTACACTATTTGAAAGTTATAGCTTGGGTGACAACTCCACCCCGCGGGTGATTTAGTTACAACCCACTCTCCACGTACTGTACGTGATTTCACACTCATTATAAGTTATTGTGATGAATTGACGGTAACATTGGGGGTGCGGTGGCTCAGTTGGTAGAGGCGCAGGCTGCAAGCCGAGAGGTCCTCGGTTCGAATCCCACCTGCGGCAACCGCGTTGTGTCCTTGGGCAAGACACTTCACCACCATTGCCCACGTGGGGGCACGGTGACGTTGTGTACTAAGGCGTACTGCACGTCGATGGTGCACCTGTCTTCAACCAATGCTAACCCTGCTTGTGTGGAGTCAGTATGTTGGGGAGCTGACAGTTGCTCGCCGTTGCTCGGTAGTTCTCTCCGGGTACTCCAGCTTCCTCCACCCATAAAACTGTCGCGGTCATGATTAGCCATTGTGCAGAAATATGTGACCTTAAAACACCAATAAATAAATAAATGACGGTAACATGGTCTGAGGTTTGCGGCTCGGAGTGTATGTTCAACATAATGTAAAACAAACCTCAATGTTCGCGTCATTTTATCACAATAATGTATATTCCAATAAAACCTTACCCATAGCCCCTAGAACCAACCTTCGAAATGAACAAGGCAACGATAGTACACAACAAAAACAAATCAATAACTTAGCTACGGGTCGAGGTTATTCCATCTCTTGTCAAATCATGAACTTATAAATGGGTTGTGAGTATACATTAATAGAATGACCACTGGTCTCGAAAAATACGATTTTATAGAGAGTAATCGCTTGATGGACTGGTTACGTGAAATAATTCATGAGAGGTGAGGGACGTTGTACAAACACGAGTGTACGAATCCGCACGAGTGTTTTACAATATAGTCCCTCGCCTCGAATGAATTATTTCGCGTAACCAATCCAGTCAAGCGATTACTCTGTTTATTACTATTCATTATTAATGATAGTTATATTATTTAACCCTTTACCAAACGTAACGGCAAAACCCGGCCAGCGCTATTCTCAGAAATCGCCAATTAATTTTCATTTTTTGCCTCAAAAACATAGGTTATGACCCCTCATCGGAACGAGCCCGTCGAGTTCGTTCCAATGAGGGGTCGTAACCTATATTTTTTAAGACAAAAAATGAAAATAATAGTTATTCAAGATTTTTTTTTTTGCAAGTGTCGTTTGCTTTTCATGTTAAAAAAACAAAAACAATGAAGTCCCCATTACACCCACGGCAAAGCGCGCACAGAAACATGACACAATTGTTGACTGCGTAATTCACTTGTTAAGTTATCGTTTATAATCAAACCGGGAAATCCCAGTAAATTACACTTTGAAAAGTAATAAATAGGCAGCATGCTCATTCAATCTCTGTCCATTGTTATCCTCATCACAATATGTCATGTGGTGACGTTAAACGCTTGCAATTACAACGCTGCATAAAAGCGCTCGTCCAAGATGTTTAAAATTTAAGATTTTCGCATCGATTGGTTTTATTTCATATTCAATGTTTACTCTTTATAGATTTCTCAGCCGGGTAATTTTTTTAAAAACGAATTGTTATCATGCTGTCGATGGAGCAAAGGTTGGTGAGAAATCATAGAACGGTACCAGACCTTTGTCCATCCATTCTACGAGATTTACAAGGTGTTGTTTCGCGTAAAACACGCGGATCATGCCACCGCCCGGAGGTTTACTTGACCAGGAATGGATGCATAAGTCAGGATCACACACTATGGCAGTATTTAAGCACTGAAAATGATCTCGATTGATATAACTGCCTTCGCATTTGAACGGTGGAAGACATTTATTTGTAACCCTGACGCGTCTCCACAAACATCAGGAAGTCCACAAACTCTTTTTGCTGCATTCAGTGCGTTCCGTGGCCAGCGTATAATTTCTTATTCAATTTCCAAGATGAGAGGAATAACATTATGAATAATCCCTTGCACCGTGTGTTTTCCAAGATAATCCTGAATCACATGGTAAACCCGAATGGCTTCAAGGAAATGCAGAGAAAACAACCATTACACGATATGACACAATATAACTGTCTCGAAATGTCCCCAAAGAAAGTAGATAAAACTGGATATCCTGTACTAGACCCCTGCAAATAAGGATTATTTTTCGACTCACAAGTAACGAACACATTGAGTTCAACACTTGCAAGTGATCAAATACACATGACAAGATATTTAGACCGATACTATAAAAAATTGCAAACGCCTCGTAAAGGCAAATGTCTTTGTGAAAATGACTGCAGAATTAATAGAGACAGTGTGTGCAAGGATTGTAAACCCAAATTTGTACATTACGAAATCGAGGTTGATTGTTTTTGTTTTTCATATCACCAGGGAATATGACGTATATTTCGGATGACGATATAGATTCGGCAGATTATAATGAACATGTATCTTGTGTGTGGTATGTGTATCCGAATGGGGATGGGGGAGGGGGGTGTAGAGGATAGGCCATTGCGAATATGCGATTGTTCGAGTCGAACTCGAGTCGATCAACAAATTCGAGTAGAATTCGAGTCGAAAATAAAATCATGAATATAAAACTCGGATATGAAAAAAAAAATGTCTAGGTATACGTACATTCGTGTATTTAATACTGGCTAAATTGAAAAAGCAATGCGAGGAATTGAGTTCGATGTTCGGTCGACTCGAACATTTTTTGGGGAAAATGCGTGTCGAAAGTCGATGTGTGTTAATAGTATTGATATATATACAGAACCGGACATCCGTTTGAATGGGTTAAAAATTATCGCACGAGATTGTTTTGACTTAGGATGCTTTTGCCCAGGATATCACGAGAGCCTTCGGCTCTCGTGATATCCTTGGCAAAAGCAGTCAAGTGTGATAATTCTTATCCCATTCAAACGTATGTGCTGTTCTGTACTTATCACACACCTACCATGTAACAACCAGTCTACACGAAATTTGAACTAAAAGCACTCTTCAACTGAATAATTGCTGCGTTTTCTTCGTTGCCAACGAGACATCACTAACCCTAATTTGCGTTTTAGTTTTTATGGCATTTAATTGGTCGAAACCAATAGATACCGATCAGTGTCACGGTCACGATGATCTAACTTCAAATATTGACCAAACAGCGGGGAATAACACAACAAAACGTTTTTAAATAGCTAATAAATTTAGCACACTTCATCATTACATGACCAGTTGTGGAAAGCATTAGTCAAGGAACAATCAGGCAGAATGTTATTTTTATTTTGTAAATTTTTGACTCGAATCTGATTGTTTAAATATTCCCGGTAAATAAATGTAAAATGCAGAACTTGGAATTCCCAAGCGATCTCGACTCCGGTTCATTCGACCAATGATTCACGTGATTTATTTAGACGGGTTCTTTTTCTGTTTGTGTTGGAAACGAAATCGAAAGTATTTTGTATCACCACATGTGCGATACAACTTTATTTTTATCGTACAGACAGAACAGTGGTAATCCTGTGTTTTACATTAATAGGTGTGTGATAAAACTCTTTTTTTTGTAGTGGAAAACCTATAGTTACAACTGCAGATAGTCTTATAGCATTGGGCCCTGGATAAAGATGTAGATCTCGCAAGCAAGATGCTCCATGGTCTATAATTGATCGATCTCCAATCGGGGAATTCGGGCTAAATGATTCTTTATAACACCACTTGTGAAGTGAAATGCAACAGGAAGCCCAGGAAACATACACATAATAACATTGTGGCACTTACCATCTCCAAACTATAAAGTAAGGTGAACATCCGAACCAATAAAGTACACATGCTGACAAAGTAATTAACATAATACATATATATTATCACATTTAAGTTTATACAAAATGCTGTACCAAATCATTTCTCTTCTTTCTAAGGCCTCTCTCGAATCAGCTCTGGCTCGTTGAGATATGGCCTTAGAAACAACAGGGAGTGTATGATACAAAATTTGGTACATAAACAAAATGGTGATGATAGAATTATCTTACAGTTCTCAACTGTAATAAATTAATTAACTAGCGTTTTAATTTCAGATTGCATTTTAAGACTCATAAACTGCTGGTCGTCCCTGTCGATACTGCATGCGGTTGACTTGAACATTTGCGATCCTTGCATAACCGTTTCGATCGTGTTTGTTCAACATTACGAAAAGGCTCTGCACTGCAACAATATAACTGCATGTTGTATCACCTTGAATTCTTCCAGTGATTGAAGAATAAACGCAGTGTGGTTCCATAACGTAGAAATGATGTTTCCAGGAAGGGTTTGTATTTGAATTAATAAGCCTCTATAGTAACGTATACGGTCTCTTACAAACGTCGCTCGAAAACTTGTAACATACTATGAATAATAACGTAAACAAATCGTAACCATGCACGCGCTTGTATGTCGCAGCTGCAAGTTAGAGCTTTTGTATCAGGGGCTTCTGATACACTCTGTATTCAGTTAACTGCGGACTTAATGCATACTTATTTTATACTTTTTTTTATTTGAGTTTATGGAAATATTGGAGAAGATGTTTCGCAGTTCCGAATATATTTTGTTAGCAGGAGACTCGTCGAATTTTAACAACAAACTAAATTTTGTTGAAACATTTCCATGACAAGTAGTTGGTACGTTTCTCTCGAATCTCAGCCCATAACCTTCAATGGTTTGATAATATGTTTTCTGCACAGGCAATACTTGTTCTCAATCTGTGTGTACTCACAAGAACACAAAGCATTGTCAATTTTTATCCCAACTTGAACCAACAGACATCTCGTTTTCAAGTTCGATTTAAATTATAAATAACCGACGTATGTCAGAACCATTTCCCGAGAGAACAAGGAATGAGACAAAATCAATTTCTTTTCAATACATCATTTAACTGAATGTCGGTATTTTACAATGTTTGGTAAAGAAACAGGAAGTTCAACGATTTTGGACTGCTGTCTGTTCTGCATTAAATAATATTTTGAATCGATTAAGCTTCAAAATAGTGTTCAAGCATTTAAAAGTCTGCATTTCCAAAGACCAATTCAGCAATTATTATATTTACTTACAACTTGCATCAACACAACTGGTTCACATATGATGATATCTAGAAAAACAGTTTATGTGAATGATCCAATAAGAGTAAACTCCTCGCCCTCTGGTTGGACAAGAGCTGGCGTAGTTTCTTTTATGTTTACGGCTCCAGTAGTAAATGTTACCGTCTCACTTCACAACGCGAACTATTTGAAATAAAGTCGTCCGTTTCGTAAATGCTTCATCAATGGAGTGACTAGCAAGTCGCTTCATTTTTCTGGATTATTCACACGTGCAGCAGACGGTGTTCCGGGTAAATTTTTGTTTAAATTACAAACCGATTTACGATTTGAACTAAGATGGAATGCGTTTATCCGGTTTATTGATTATGTACCCAGTGCCGTCGTTGGGACACGAGGGGTTTATTTACTAAACCTGTGATCGCTAAAAGTTGCCTTGAACAAGGCAACTTCTTAACGATCACAAGTTTAGTAAATAAGCCTCTCGAGTGTTCATGGAGTAGGTTTTCTGGCAATGGGTAGTATCTTATTGGAACATATGAGTTATTGTGATTCAGATTCAGATTCTTTATTCACGGTACACGTACATGTAAAATGGTTACAAATAAACATATTGCACAAATGAAATGAGTAGTATACCGTGGGAAGTGGCATAGTCAGATTGGCTGTCTACCTGCCACCCCCTGGAAGAAGATGGAGTGATTGCAAACAGACTGTGACTGAAATAGTGAACTGAGAGGCAATTATGTGACACATGATGGAGAATGACGATTGAATCATTACTTTTCTGGGATTAGAGTATTGGTGCTTCATTTTCGCCAGCGGAAAGACGGTGATTCAAGGTAGGCAAGAAGCAACCTGCCTATAGGACTCCCTCCACTACTTATCATAACACATGAGGGCGGCAACAATTCCCATCGTGAAGTTCATATCGTTTAGGCTGTGACAAAGAGGTTGGTCATGATGTTTGGGCGTGGTGTCTGCGTTAGCTGCATCATCATCGTAGGATGACGAATGTTATGATTTATTTAGACTTTTGTTTGCAAATTCTTAATTGTATCCATATTGTATTTTACATAGCACCACTGTAAAGAGGAAGCGCGACAGGTTGCACAAGACGAGGATTCCAGATTTAGACGCGGACAACGACTTTGACAATTTCCAAATTTACGAAGTTTACGAAGTGCAATCAGGGCTGTAGGGATTGTTGCAGCTGACATAACTGGAATATGAGGAAATGAATGTGGGAGAAGTTAAGTTGTTCTTAGGCATGCTTCTGTCGCTAATATTACAAGTTGGGTCGTCCAGAGCATTGATGAATGAAGGGTAACATTGTCTGAGGTTTGCAGCTCGGAGCGTATGTTCAACATCGACGCTTCGCGTCTCGATCGAGAATAAGCTCCAAGCCACAAACCTCAGATCATGTTGCCGTTAACACATCACAATAATTTATAATATAACATAATTTAACACGAACATTCCACATCTACAGGAATAACAAAAAATTCAAATTTTAGATGTACCACTCACCGTCTGCATAAGAAGACTTCTGTGTGATAAAACTATTCAGGAATACATTGCACGCTTTTAATACAATTCTTTGACATTCTATTGAGAGACTGTGACAATAGATTATGCGCAGCGTCGCTTAACGGCACATTATAAATCTTGGTCACGTGTTGAAAAGCTGTAAAAATAACTCGCTTAAAACAAATGTAATTATGCAAGAAGCTGTAACGCATTCGAAACTTCTTCGATCTAGAACAGGCGTGAATAGGTTTCATAATAACTGCACAAAGTGAGGGTTGAACATCTCACCTCTCGATATTTTGCTTAAGTGATGTCAGTCGTCTCACGCTTTGGCTTCGACCAGAAGAACAAATAGATATTATTAGTCGCAAAATGTCTTGTTATGCGCACATGTGTTATGTACACACTGTGATTGTACATAGTCTTTCATCGCGACGGGACTCGTTTCTGGGGAAGAAAAGCTAAGAGTCGCGCTTGCTCGACGAGTTGCTATAACTCCACACGAACGAGTCGAGTCGCGAATAAAAGGTTGTACACAAGTACAATGTGCACACAACACCTTTATCTATTATTCAGTTTTTATTTAATCTTATTTGTTTTACAAGGATTGGCAAACAAGTTATGCAACTTATATTAACGCCTCCCCTTGACCCAATGACGTGGGATGACCTTCGTAGCGGCAACTTCGTAGCCTCACTTTTCTCGGATACTACGAAGGGATCTTTAGCCCGCACGGGGTGTGTTTCTCTCCGCATAGAGGGCAGCCATTTACGTCCCCACCCGATACGACGGTACGCTGTGACAGCATGAACCCCTCAATTGATGCTGGCAGAGAGTTTTCGGACATGTCTGGAAATTTCCCCGAACGGGGATCGATCCAGGAACCTCTGGCATGACAGACCAGCGCACTTATCCACTGGACCACTACTCTCTGTTAACTATCATTCAGTTAGCAGTACCCATAACCTTCACTCCTCGCAAATAGTCTTTGACAAACAAGAAGCCACACTCAACTGAGCAAAACAATGGAACTCCGTTTTTAATTCTCTTAACCAACGGCACGCGAGGAGATTCCTTCGACATGAATGAAATTGTACATGGTGATAAAAAGCCATAACATATTATCAAACTCAGCCCAATTCTGCCGGGCAATGCAACTTCTAAACAAATTCAATTCAATTAATGAGGTCATCCAATGGATCGGTGGATGAGTTGCGAAAACAAATAGGGAATTACATTTTTGTAGTGCGTAAGAATCTCATGTCACATCACTATTTTAATTTTTAGAAGCGTGCAAACCACAATGAGATTTACGTTACATTTCAAAGTTTTCTCGCCATAACTTTCAGTTTTTGCGATTCACCTTCATCTTTTTTTCTTTTGGTGCTTTGAATGGTGGATTGTTTATGTACTGGATTGTGCAGTTCCCTGCAACATGGAATGTATATTGAGGCAAACATCAACTAGATGCAGAGTTCATTGCAGCATTACACTTTTTTGAAGGAAATGACTTGTGATTGTCAATAAGACTGAAATAGTGCGTCAGGCGCGCGTGTGTTTGTTTCTCTCGACGTCATGTGCAATAGTGATACAAGATCTTTTATCACCGAATGTCTATCGCTACTGATACTAAGGTTTGCGATTGCGTTTTGGGGTAAATAGTAGATAAATATAGAATAAACGTATAGTGTTCTCAAGTAAAAGCATTATTCTACGAGAAGGATTAAGAATGAAACCGACCAGCCTCTGGCGAGACGGTTTCATTCTTAATCCTACGAGTAGAATAAATTGTTTCACTTGAAAACACTATACGTTTATTTTGTTTATCCCATAAATCATTTACATGGCAGTCGTGGCGAAATCGTGCTGTTACTCGCGTCAAAACACTGCGAGAAGTGGGGGGCACATTAGTCCAATTCGATCGACAAGCAAACCTGTCAAAAATAAACAAGGCCCAGCGATCCATTTCTGTCTAAAACAATTCCACTACAAACTTGAGCTAAAGTTTAAAAAATATTTTTTTAAATCAACAATGTTTATCTTTCTTATTTTCGTTGTTTATTGTTGTGTTTTTTTCGCTGTCTATTCAACTTGAGTTTTATAAACAAAGCAGACGACACGTGCATTTGTTTATTTACACTTCCCTAATTTGGAAAATGAAACATCACTCATCATGACCCCCACCTTTCACAATCGAACTTGTATGCTTTTCAACGCTTGGTTTCGGTTGATTTACTTTGTGTTTTCTTTGTTACTTGTTGTTCTTTTTATTGTTAAACCATGAGAGTTGAAACGTGTCATATATTTTAAAACTAAACATTTCAGCGACGGTCAACGTTTGATAAACGCCGGTTCATTTTGTCTCCTACAAACGTAAAACAGGTCATGGCAATACGAATGCGGTAGAGGTCAGAGGTCAACAAATCCGTCTCTACTATAGGAATAAATTCGTTCAGTGTTAAACCAACGGGGAAAATGTATCAAATTAAATTAATTAATATACCGAATCAAATTCGAGTAAGTTACAAACTCTTCGAGGCGTGTGGCCTAGTTTCATACACAGACTCAATCTACTTTCAGTCTTGTGATAACATTTGTTTCTGTTCGTCTGTTCATGGAATCGCTTCAGTGTGTGTGGAATTAAACAGATTTCATAAAAGGTTAAATATGAATTCGAGAGAAAAAGGAGTTCATTTGCCAATTTTCGCCAATGAAAGATAAGAAAATCGACTGTAGTTCATCGACGCATTTGTCTTCTAGTTATTTGGCACATGTATGCTTTGCTCGCTTTCGCATCCATCGATAGATTACAAATTACCTCTGATCTTGGGCCCCAGTCCAGAATTT
This sequence comes from Pictodentalium vernedei, assembly GCA_031216915.1. Classification (NCBI taxonomy): domain Eukaryota; kingdom Metazoa; phylum Mollusca; class Scaphopoda; order Dentaliida; family Dentaliidae; genus Pictodentalium; species Pictodentalium vernedei. The sequence goes on along the minus strand of CM062290.1, from coordinate 64,250,221 downwards.
TAGCTTTATCGTTTGAGGCTCTATTAAGGAAAGTTTATCCTATTTATTGAAACACGCATTATTGATATGGTAGAAGGCGGGACAAAATCGTTATCTCAGACAACATCCAAAGTACATGGAGATTTAATATCTGGAGGTCTATTTTAAAACCCTTCGGCTTTCAGCTTCATAGTTTAAAACCTACATCCAGGTATTAAGTCTTCATGTTCATGTTCACTGGAGATAACTTATATTATCACACACTAGCACCGAAGAGCTCATAATCCGTTGAGGGTACAATACTGAGGATTTATTATTAAGAACCGTCCATCCTATCAAAGGAGTATGGCTACTCGAAGGTGGAGAGTGGGGGAGATCTGTATTCCGGAAGGTAGCAGCAAACTTCTTAGCGTAGGAGAGACAAATGACTCCGAGTATCTGGGGGCAAATATAAACATCACAAGAAGAGGCATCTACCGAAACCACACAAATAAACTGATCCGGAAGGGGAGGGGAATCCTTAACCAAATTAAACCTATAGGGAGAAACAGTTTCAATAAGGTTTTCGTGTGGAAAACCATTTGGGAAATGGTCGGTCTACCAAGTAAAACAAATAGTACGGAAGTGGTACCCCTAAACCAGACGACTGTTAAGAGCTTGGAAATCCTACAGAGCGACGCAGGCCGATGGATAACAGGGTCGAGCAATGCCGCAGCACTAGGAGCAATCAGGGGTGAGCTTGGGTGGATGAGGATCCAGGACAGGATAGACTTATTAAAACTCGGTTATCTTAATTATTTGGTAAATCTCACCGACAGCCGATGGTGTAAAGTAAAGTTCCTGCGAATTTTCAACTCAAATAACAAGACAGGACGGATGGTCCAAATGAGGGAGCTAATAGAGAACTACTCATTGGAGATCTCGGACCTAGACATTGGGGCAAACCAGGGTAAAAAATTGTCAGAGAGAGGGTCACGGAGGATGGTAACCTTAAATGGGGAGATGGGGTAATAAATGATAAATGATAAAGAGAAGCCAGGTTTTGAAGAGTACCTTGATGACACCTCTGGGGGGTCACTGTTGTTCAAGCTGAGGTCGCGGTCCCTGGAGCATAGGGGAAACATTGGAAAAAACAGTGAAAAGGAGTACCAGATGTGTAATTGGGGCGTGGTGGATACCCTGGAGCACTTTCTTCATGAATGCCCAAAATACCAGTCTACAAGAATAAAATTCACTGGGAGTATAATGGGGAAGTGGGATGGGAGAATGAAGGGCATATGGTAAATGGGAGACTCAAAGGATAGGGTTAATATGCTAATCGGAGAGATTGGGAAGAATGGGGCAAGGGATGTCATCAAGCAGTTCGTCTCCGAATGTTGGGAGGAGAGAAGAAGCGTGGGAATATAGAGGGAATTGGGAGTATAGGGGTAGCCAAGGCCTTCTCACCCGAGAACCGCGACAAATCAGCGGCCGGCCAAAGTGTTATTGTTATTATTACGTTTATTGTATTGTCACTTGTGTGCAACAGCAAGTTATCTATAACACACTCATGGGACGGTATGATATTTACGTGAACGCGTGAATAAGGCCATATGAAAATTGTACACACAGTGCCAGAATATCCCCTTACTGGAAGGATTTTGTCCAACTTGATCCGGCACAAAGATATAATTCATTTATTAGTATTTATGGCCACATGTTTCTACACAGTAGCTAATGGTGACCACTAAATGGAAATAATGTTAAGTCCAGTCAATCGTTGATACAAGTGTTGCCCATTTTAGAGGTCTTCCACCCCAGGCATTGGATACCAGGTCCCATTTTACCAGTAAAACGTTTTTTTTAGTACAGTAAACAGGCACTACTTCACATCTGGGGATTCCCATGGGAAATAAAGATATAAGCCATGTTCTTGAAGCAGGAAGTGACAAGATTAATGCGGTTTGGTTCGTCAAGTTTGTATATATAAAGTGCTGAGCAAAAACTGCCGGTGTAAAAGGAATGGAAGTCCGTAGGAACGTTAGTCCCTCTGGACTATTATTCCGCAGAATTATAGTCCTAGGTCTAACATTTCTAGGAATAGTAGTCCGGCGGACTACTATTCCTAGAAATGTTAGACCTATGACTATAATTCCGCGGAATAATAGTCCAGAGGGACTAATTTTCCTACGGACTTCCATTCCTGTCACACCGGGATTTCTAGGCGAAGACAAGACGTAACGTGTTGGGATTGCATGACGACAGCTTGACCCGACGAACTAGAAGTTTTACTTTGAACGTACTACTGATTGGGTGTCCACACTTGGTAATCTGTCGAGACTTGTTTTTTCACTTTCTATTGAAATTTGAAATAATTATCCTACTATATCCACTCTCCCCGGAAAAACCTTTGCGTCATTTCCTCACCATTTATTCTCTACATCATAGTTTGCTGTGAGACAACAAATGAAGAACACTTGTTTCTGGAGCCTTTTTTCTCACCAACGTGAGGATGTAAACCATTCAGTTGTATCGGTATAAACTATTTTCTACTTTCTTTTGTGGATAATGCGAGCATTTATTGGAAAGATTAGAATAAGGGTTGTCATCAAGACGAGAGTTTACTTCAATAAATGAGGACGCACAGCAGTTCACAGTTTATATAACAAGTTGGATACGTCCTTAATATAAAAACGACTCTCTATTCGGGTAACTCTTACTTGCTTGTGTGCATCCAAATCCATATCTTTATAATGGTAATAACTGAATACACGAGACGAGAAGTATCCGTGATGAAGTTCGTACATTGTGTGTACCCGTTAATGGGTAACGTGAATGGAACGTCACAGCCAATTCCATTTCATTTTTATCAACCCTTTACCTTACACGAAAAGCAGACGCCACTTGCAAACAAAATTATTGAATAACTAATTTTTTTTGTCTCAAAAACAAAGGCTATGACCCCTCATTGGAACGAGCTCGACGAGCTCGTTCCAAAGAGGGGTCATAAGCTATGTTTTGAAACAAAAGATGAAAAAATAATGAAAATTAAATGACGATTTTTGTGAACAGCACTTGTCGGTTTTGGACGTTACGTTGGGTAAAGGCTTAAGGTGTTCAAATATAACTACGCCCGCAGACAGTTGCCTGTTAGTCAATAGAATACGTAATAGTTTGGACAAGGCTAATTAAAATCAAATAATTGAGCTCATCGGCTAACAGTTACAAGAAGCACGCCAACGGATACCCATCACTGATATGCGAAATGCGCTGACCTATTTTCCAAACAAAACGTTTTTCTTTGCGAAAAGCATTCAGCAATTTTCTAATTCACTTTTCATTTATGAATATACGGCTTGACAAAAATCGTGGATGCGTTGTTTGTTTATTCCATGCTTTAATAAACCATCACCATATATTTAATGGTAATAAGATATATTTAACTGAAAAGGCGTATCATATTTTCCATGTCATAACAGGCTTTAAGCACGGGAAGTATAATGCATGTTTTTAGATGTGTCCATATCCAAACCAACAGGGAGTATTTCGATTCAGTTGTCAAAAGTTAGCTCAAGTATCTATATTTTTCTTCCAGGTGTTCTGTAGATTTATATATATATTGTTTTAGGGCTGTATAGATGTGATTTTTAATAAAAGACAGTTATATTAGTGTTTTGTTTAGTTTCTTTATCGGATATCAGTGGCGTGTTCCCTATTTTCGCGCGTCATTTTCGGTGTTTTGTTTGTTTTGTTTACGAGTTCGACCGCTTTTTAAAATTCAAGCTTTTCAGTCTAATTTTGGCTATGGATGGTAAGTGTTTCGTGACGCGAGAAGTTCAGACCAGCAGGGCAGAGACTGTTAGTATAGGTGTCCAGGTGGGGGGAGTGGTTGAGGCCAGCACAGGGGGTGCTACTGCTAGTGAGTTACCAACGGACGGCCAGCGGTCGGATGTGTGTAGGCACTGCCATATGGTGTATGTGGATGGGTGTGAGCTAGGGGAGTTGGGGATGTGTGCCATCTGCGTAGAGCTAATGCAGCTGTTAGAGGCATATGTAAAGTTGGAGGAAGAGGTGCAGGTGGTGAGGGGGAAACTGGGGAGGGCAGGAAAGTCTGGTGTTACCCCAGTTAGGGTGGCATTCGATGGAAGGTGGTGGGTAGTAGGAAGCGAACTTTTGACGTGGATGGTGGGTCTTTTGGGAATAGGAAGGTGCGTCGGGTTGAGGGTAGAGGGGAAGTAGGGGCTAGAGTGTCAAATTCCCAGGCTAGTAGTGTGAGTCGGGGGGCGAAAAGGCGTATTCTTATAGAATCGGACAGTGAGGGAGATAGCGATGACCATGTGGAGTCTGTCAGGGCAGGAGTCAGAGGGAAGGTTAGGAAGGTGGTAAACGAGGACAAGGTGGCTTGTAGTGGGAGTGGGCAAAAGGTGGGGTGCAGTGTCCAAAATAGATTCAGTGTGTTAGGTAATTTCGAGAATTCTGAGGAGCAGGTTGGGTCTGAAGAGGTGGAGGTGGAGGTAGGCATGGGGGTTAGTGTGGCGAAGTGCAAGATTGCGAGCCGGTCCAGTGGGGACAGAGGTGGTAACAGGGGTTGTAGGGGTAGTAGGACGGGAAAGAGGACAGGAAAGGACAGGAAGAGGCAGTTGGTGGTTGCAGGGAGTAGTATAGTGCGGGGGTTGGATAGGGTGGTGTGTGGGCCCGACAGTGTCAACAGGACCAATTTGTGCTTTCCGGGGGCTTGGGTGGAGGACCTAAGGGACAGAGTGGATGGATTAGTAAAGGGGTCAGGCCCAGACCCAGTGGTTGTTGTACACGTGGGGACCAACAACATCAGGGAGAGAAAATCAAAGTGTTATTATTATTATTATTATGTCATTTGAACATTCTGGCAGCAAAAAGACAATATTTAACTGAACTGAGACCATACCCTAAAATGTTATCATTGATTATCATTGTGACTCGCTGCGCCAAAATTACAATCAAGGATTTTATCTTTAACTTTAATTTCACACTTTCGTCCATGTGTCGCAGATATTTGTCTTCGTTTTACAGATAAGCTTATATAGCATACCTCTCCCAGTGTCGAAATTACAAACCGGTGCATAAACATTGTTAATATTAACTTCATCTTACCGCCCAATTCTATTGTGCCTTGGAAAGAGAGTTCACGAAGTTGATGGCCACTTGACATTTTTCCAAATGAATACACTCTAAGATCGGTTGGGCTAAAATTAACCCAAATCAACTGGGTTCAGAGAATGTGAACCCAATTGGTTTCAAATTCACTCAATCCATTTGATGGGGGTTAATTTTTAACCTCACTGATTTTAGAGTGTAGAATCATCCACGTATGATTCACGACATTCACCAGAAAACTGGTTGAGTCAACCCAGTGTTGTAGACGTCCATTCGATTGTCTGTCTATCAAATAGTTTCTCAGTATCACAGCACAAAAGGGGAGGGAGGTAAAACATCAATCAAATTCGGGAGCTTTAAAGAAAATTCGTCGAAATGGAAGAAGAGGTGTCAATCTGCCATAGATTTATAGGAAAAACGGTCGTTGCTGAGTTAAAGAAAAAACTTCAGCAAAGCTTTCTATTCCATACTACATTTAACTGGAAGCGAGTGTGGGGGTTCATTGATGAGGTCATTGTACTTCAAATCCAAAATTGGAGGCTCGTTGTGACCGCGTTATCTGCGAGGGGGGAGGGGGAGGGGGGGTAGGGCTGCACGGTATTTCGATAAACCGATATATACCGGTATTCAAACCAATATCGATTGAATACCGGTGTAATTACAAAAATATCGGTTTATCCTCATTATTTATTTACCCACAATTTAAATTTCAAGATTTCATTGAGTTTTTTAACTGTAGCTCAGAATGAATAATATTATGGCTTTACCGAAGGAATCGTTCGCATGTACCGATGTAATAAACAAATTCAGCAGTTGAAAAAATAATTTTCAAACATTTCAACAAAACTATATCATGTGACCCCACATTGGAACGAGCTCAACGAGCTCGTTCCAATGAGGGGTCACATGATATTGTTTTGTAGAAATGTTTGGGAAAATTTGATTTAAAATAATAAATTTTGATATCGTCTGCGTTGTGTAAAGGTTTTTCGAACCGCATCATCAAGGCATGCTGATTCGTTCCGACTGTGATGCCTCATGTCTCGATTGTGGTACTTTTATTTTTTTATATTTTATTTTTTATTTTTTGATATTTTTTCAGATATCTGAACAGTTTTCGATATACCGGTATACCGCCGATAGCGGTATTCTGTTTTGAATATTGTGCAGCCCTGAGGGGGGGGGGGGGGGGGGCTACGCTGAATCTGGACTGTCCAGGTTGGGGCACGGTGGCAGAGTGTGTTAAGCTCTCCCTCTAACGTGGTTCTATCCTGCTTCTGCCATCAGTGACCTTTATAGTGTTTGTCTTTACCGCTTCAGATGTGTTGGTAAAAGAAAGGGTCACCTTAGGAATTAAAGAAATCCTTACATTCCATTGAGTTTGAACTGTGAGAACTGCACTCACGATTCTAGCTATATCCCATGTTTTCTCATTTACCATCACGTTTCGTCACATCTGATGTTTGAACACAAGACCACATTTAGACATTTGTCAGGCTGTGCCAACAGATTTCTTGTTACATATTAACCAATGGCTATATCTAATTCTAGATCATTGACACGATAATGCAAATAGCACAAACGTGACAAACAAAGTTACATCCTAAGCTATCTGTGAGAAAATTAACTCTTTACCCAACGCAGATGATATAAAATTCATTACTTGAAATATAATTTCTTCGAATGTTTCAAAACATTTCATCTCAAACATTTCATGTGACACATCAGTGGAATGAGCTCACGAGGAGCTCGTTCCAATGAGAGGTCACATCATATGATTTTGTTGAAATTGTTTGAAAAAGGTAAAGGGTTAGCGTCGTGTGGTAAAAGGAATTAGTCATCGCTAAATCTAAGTGTTTTTAAGCTTCTGTTAGGAAGAGGGGGACGTCTTTTACAGGGGAATGTGGGGGGCTCATTGGATAGAGCATTACACCTTAAACCAAAAGGCCAACGGTTCGATTATGACTCGTCATCTGCGCTGTGTAGTTGAGCAAAACACACAATTCCTACTTCCCACGTAGCCACCTTGCTCCCCTGCAGAGAGGTCATAAGTTGGATAGTTCGACGGCTGTTCGTCGCTGCTCGCTGGTTCTTCTACCCGTAAAACTGTCCAACATTATAAGTTACAGGACGTTTACTTGCCAGGTGTGGCGACATATGAAGCTCAGCGCGATCAATATTCGGCTCGGCATATGACCTCGCCTAATATTGATCTCACTTTGCCTCATATGACGCCATACCCGGCAAGTAAACGTCCTGTAATGTATTTATCATGCCACCAAACGAATTAAGTAATAAATTAAAAGATTCGATTCGCTTTATTTTTAATATGTATCAAGAAACTGTCTTTTATTTGCACGAAAATAGGTGAAAAGTTGAGGTAGAAAAATTAATTCGGAAACAAAATGTTGCCCAGCAGATGAAGTTTATGGGCTCACACACGGTAACTGGTAGTGTATGGACACAATCCGACAGCCGGTTCCCCATTGAATAACCTAACATCGCGTTGTGTCCACCGATGCTATTTGAGTATGTTGATTGGTCAAATTAAACAGTTCGCATCACAATATATGATCTTGACTGTGGAAAGAATCGTTAAACCACAACAAACAAACAAACAAACGAGGTATCGGTTCGTGGTCAATTCATATGCTTTCTATTCTCTCGATTGTGAAGCACGGTTTTGCCCGCCATTTTGTCGCGTCTCACTTGTGAACAGTGGGTGGCAAAACTGAAGAATGCATCGCATATGATTACATGCTTTGAAAATGATCAAAAGGGATGTAATCCACTCTACCACATTTCACAAACTGATGTTATGAAAGAACACCTCGCTTAGTTTGAGGAAACGATGGTGCCGTGTGCACGTGAGTCAGTTGGGAAATTATGTTGTAGTGTTTTGACAATGCAAAATGAGCTCGCAGACATCGTTCAATGAGGAATCGCAAGGTATGTTTTTGAGACAAAATGAAACTATTGGGTTATGCAATGCAATATTAACGTCTTGAGTCCACCGCAGTGCTCTCTGACATACATTATTACCCCGTATCACAGGTGTTCACACCCTTTGTTCATTCTATTACATTCACAGCTCAACTCAACGGGGCATACTGCCGGTGCTCCACAGACGGGCACACAAGGCATGCACCTCAACAGATCTCTATTTTACACCTAGGTACGGTGGGGATTGCGTAGTACTGGTGAACATTCCCAACGTCCACAGCTGGCATGTGACGCAACGTCGCAGAATCACACATTCAAACTTCGCTGATCGCACAACAGCCACAACTACGAGAAGCACCCGAATCAATCGCCGAATGGTCAGCCATCCAACGATTAACCGGGCTCGACGTTGCTTAACTTCGGGGATCTAACGAGAACCGGTCTCGCTTCGCCAGTAGAGCTGTAGGTTAACCGAAACCGAACCGAGGTTTTTAGTTTTTTTAAAAAACCGAAACCGTCGACATCCCGTAATCTAAGGTTTTTCATTTTTTATTAAATACTCTCTTGCTGCAGAAATTCACAGAATGTAGCCATCCCAGACTAGTGAGAGTACCAAGACACTGCCAATGGCAGTGTCTGGGTACTCTCACTACTCTGGGAAGGCTACATTCTGTGAATTTCCGACATTTCAGTTTAGTTGTGTTTTCAGCTTTCCTCATGTTGCGTGTAGGTGTCAGACCTCGAAAAATAGCCAAGCACAATAACAGTTCTGTATATTCAGGTAATTATTATATTGGCCTTCCCGATTCTTCATGTATTATAGCTTATTTCGGGCATTCATTGAGTTTCACTCACTTTCACTGCCATTCAGTTATGACTCAGGACATAAGAATGAGTTTTATTGAATTTTATTTGGCCTCATGAACAAACCGAACCGAACCGAGGTTTTACTCCACCCGAAAAACCAAAACCGAAACCGAACATAAAATATAAAAACCTACAGCTCTATTCGCCAGTGCTCCCAGAAGCCAACATTTTATATTTGCTTTGTAAGTGTTAAATGGGGGGCTGTCCTAAATATATTGTGGAAAGAAGCTTGCGGAAGCGTTAATACACGAAGAGACAGTTGTGTTTTCTTTGCCATGTTTACTCTACCGATAAAGTAAAATTAGTAATAGATGATTTCTATCACTCTGAAAATCGTTACGACTAACAACAGCTTGTATAAACATAATCGTTGTAGAAACACGCGTGCTCTTTACAAATCTTACAATGAGTGTATGTCTTGAACATAAATAACGCATTCGTGAAATCGTTCCAAATATAAAATGTTGGCTTCTGTGTCGCTTAACCCTTCGAACTCTAGAGGCCGTTTTCCGGCCGGGTCACAAGTTACGTCATAATGCCATTAAAGGGTGTGACTGCAAGGTAAATGTGTGGTGTAGCCCTAAGGCTGCACGTTGAAAATATTATTAAAGTTAATCAGTTTACTGGCACTACAGATAAAAGCTGTAAGATTTATTCATTTATTTATTGGAGATTAACGACACTTTCGACCGCCAGGTGACCTCGTTTCGGACAGTTTTACGGGTGGAGCAAGCCGAAGTACCCGGAGGTAACCACCGAGCAACGGCGAACAACTGTCAGACTCCACAACGCACTAACTCCACACAAGCAGGATTAGCATTGGTTGAAGACAAGTGCACCATGGACATGCAGTACGCTTTTGTACACTACGCCACCTTGCCCGCACGTGGGCAATTGGGATTAAGTGTCTTGCCCAAGGACACAACGCGTTTGCAGCAAGTGGAATTCGATCCTAGGACCTCTCGAGTTGCAGCCTGCATCTCTACCTACTGAGGCCATGCACTCCCGAAAACTGTAAGATAAGTTTATCATCACTAGTACTATTATGTTTGTGTAAACCAAATGTTCTATGGGAGTCTCGTTCTTGTTTCTATGGCAATATCTCGACTCGTGAGTCTTACTCCTGTTTTCTAAGCCATATCTCGACTCGTTGAGATATGGCCTTAGAAAAGATAGGGAGACTTTGATTCCGGGAATCTAGATCAAGTCGAGTTGTAGGAACAGAATACGTATTTCGACGAGCCCGTTAGGGCGAGTCGAAATGCGATTCTTTGCCTACAACGAGACTTGATCAGAATTTCTGGAGACACACACTGTGGTGATGATAAATTTATCTCACAATATTGACCACGAAATGTGTTATAAAACTATTTCAAGAGGAACTTTTTCATTTGCCTTGTCGACGCAAATTGAAAAATAGAATAGCGTTCATTGATCTCCATATTGAGGTCAGTGATGACGTTACACTTCAGAGAAAATTACGTCACTGGATTTCTCTTTACTGAATACTGCCTTGCGAAGTGGAGCAACTGTGTGTTTCGTCAACGTGAATTTAGTTGTAACTTTTGCAACAATTACTGGTGAATTAAATATCCCTCTTGGTGTAAAGGTTTATTATATTTTAAAATATGCTGCTCATCGTTTATTGAGGTGGAGTTTTCCACATTTAACAGCGAAAGCTAATCCATTTACTTCAATGGAGAAGCCTCGACTCGAGCGTTCAGGAAAATCCCAATAATAGGCTACAAACCAGCCCAAGATACCGAAAACTGCGCATAATTTAACTATTCGTTGAGTTAATTTCCCCAGTGACATTTTAGCATGCCGTGCGTAATAAATACATAACAGGGCGTTTAGTTGGCAGATACAGTGTCATATACGGCTCAGAGAAAACAATATTAGGTTCGGCTTCGCCTCACCTAATATTGTTTTCTCTGAAGGAAAAAACGCGAAGCGATCGAAAAATGATATTAATGCCGTTGTTTTGGCAACAGCAGAATCACGCGTTTGTATCAGGGGCCCTTGATACGGATTCGGAACAAGGGCCCAGATACATTAAACTTTAGTCGCGTAACAGTGCAAAATCTCCCCTATTGTGAGATAAATTTATTTATTTGGTGGGACTTAACATTTTCGACTGCCAGGGACACCACATGTCTGACAGTTTTACGAGTGGAGGAAGCTTGAGTACCCGGAGAACTACCGAGAAGCAGCGAGCAAATGTTAAACTCTCCAACGTACTAACTCCACACAAGCAGGGTAAGCATGGGTTGAAGACGTGTGCATCATCGACGTCCAGCGCGCCTAACAGCACAGCGCCACCGTGTCCACGTGTGGGCTATCGGGATTAAGTGCCTTGCCCAGAGACACAACGCTCTTACACCCTGACGGGAATCGAACTCTGAACCTTTCGGTTTGAAGTCCAATGCCGTAACCACTGAGCGTTCTCGACTCTGATACAACGCTTTGTACATAAACATATTCCTTGGATGGGTGACCGTCTGACCCATCGATTCAGCCCCCCCCCCCCCCCCCCCGTTGTGTCATTGGGCAAGGCACTTAACCCAGATTGTTAACATGGAGGCACGATGACGTCGTGCACTAAGGCGTACTACACGTCGATGGTGCGCATGTCTTCAACCAATCTAACCCCGCATGTGATGCAGTGCGGAGTTACGATGCTGGGGAGCTGGCAGCTGTTTGCCTTTGCTCGGTGGTTCTCCCCGGGTATTCCGGCTTCCTCCACCCGTAAAACTGTCACCGACACAATACCACCTTGGTTGATAAAGTGCCGCTAAGCCTTAGCAAATAAATAAATATATAAACAATTACATAAGATAATGGTGATGATATATAATAATCCAAAAGGGCGAGTGCCCCTCCAATCCTGGTTGACGAACAAATTTAATAGTTACACCAGATTATGAAGAGCAAAACAATCACCTCGATGAACACATAAACATTAACTGGAAGAGTGCTGGAAGCCCATATTTGGGCTTTATTCTGAAGTGCCGGTACCACAACTTAACCCATTACCTAACGTAACGGCCAAAAACGGCCAGCGCTATTCTCAAAAATCGCCAATTAATTTTCATTATTTTCTTCATTTTTTTGTCTCAAAAACATAGGTTATGACCCCTCGTTGGAACGAGCTCGACGAGCTCGTTCCAACGAGGGGTCATAACCTATGTTTTTGAGACAAAAAATGAAAAAAATAGTTATTCAAGAATTATTTTTGCAAGTGTCGTCTGCTTTTCAGGTTAGGTAAAGGGTTAAAGGCTTCATATTAAGTGGTTGTTCTTCATATCATCTCAGAAGTGAAATTATTTAGTCTGTTTGGATTTGCCTTGTTACAATTTATGGGAGAGTGCCTATTGGCACTCTCCCATAAATTGTAAAAAGGCAAAGTTATGTGAACAAATTTTGATGACTGTAAATAATTCAGCAGGGAGCGCGGTGGCTCAGTAGGTAGAGGTGCAGGCTGCAAGCCGAGAGGTCCTCGGTTCGAATCCCGCCTGCAGCAACCGCGTTGTGTCCTTGGGCAAGACACTTCATCTCCATTGCCCGCGTGGGGGCACGATGACGCTGTGTACTAAGGCGTACTGCACGTCGATGGTACGCATGTCTTCAACCAATCTAACCCTGCCTGTGCTGCAGTGCGGAGTTACGATGTTGGGGAGCTGGCAGCTGCTCGTCGTTGCTCGGTGGTTCTCTCCGGGTACTCCGGCTTCCTCCACCCTTAAAACTGTCACGGTCATGATTAGCCATTGTGCATAAATATGTGACCTTAAAACATCAATAAATAAATAAATAAATAAATAATTCAGCACTCTACCGGTTAAAACACTTGCTAGGACTTGTAATATATATATCAACAACGCACAATTTACTAAAATCCATTTTTTATTTCTCAGTTGCTGAAATCAATTTATTCAAAAAGACACTAAATTAAATTAATTCAGCGATAACGTTTGCAGTTAAGACGGAATATAATAGTGCTGGTGTCAGGTGTTTTGTCTGCTTATGTAATATTATGCATGTTGAGTAGGAAGTTCTGCTTGGAATTGTAAGTCGTATCGATTGTTTGGCTGCACGATGAGATCTAAGCCGATAATAACATCCGTTTACATCTCAAAAACAGTTCAAATTTTGTCAAATATGCACAGACACAAAGCCGGATTGATGTGACTTGCACAGCAGCGGAAATTACTAAAACCGTTTCCCGATTACTGAGATCTAATTCATACAAATGATCAGAGTCTATTCATTATCACCAGGTGTGTTTCTGGGAGAGGTTTATTGGGGGAGGGCAATAAGTTTTCCAGTCAGGATAATTATGCTCGACAAGATTAGACTCAAATACAAAACAAGAATTCAAACATTAGATTCCATACGCAAATAGGTCAGGTAAAGATAGATAGACAGAGGCGGACTGGCCGAATGGCCCACCGGAAAAAAAAGTCCCGGTGGGCCCCTATTGGATGGCCCCAGGGGCCCGCAAAATACAAGTCGCTCAGTGCTTGTTGGTCCCTGAAATTTGTGTAAACGCCCAACAGGCGAAATGGATCCGATTGCATAGAATGTGGGTATATTGAAGTGTTCTCTATGTGGACTGCCAATGGCAGTCCACATAGAGAACATTTCGAAAAGCCAGCAGTCTAGCCTGCCACTGATCGATCAGTCTGCCACTGGTCGATCAGATGCAAGGGGGCAGCGTTCTTTTAATTTGAAAAATCAAACTTTTCTCTCAGTAGGCCGAACAATGGTCGGCTCGATGGGTGCGCGTGCACCCTAACCCCCGGTTGATATCATTCTTGTCGAATGGGTGATGAAGATGATACAAAGACGACATCGAAATGTCCTCTGTGTGAAATGTCATTGATCGCTCAGATGCATGGAAGCAGCTTATGTTCAGTTCGAAATATCAAAATTTTCTCCGGCGCCGGGACCCAACTGGTTGCATTTTCCGGTTACTTTTATTGTCCCAGTCCGCCGCTGTAGACAAATATATTTTATTCGTCAGTATACATAAATACAACACAATTTACATGGAATGCACATCATATTTACAATATACATATGAATGGCATAAACGTTGACATCTAAAGTTTAACAGGTGTATACCGGTAGGGGAATTCATAACCAGATAGGCTGTCGTTCTGCCTTCTCGTGTGTAAGGAAGAAGAGAAACAGGTATAGATAAAATGGTAGAGGGAAGTAAGAAGTAAAAAGGCAGAAAAGAGCAGAAAAATACGAATGCAACATCGTGAATTCGCTTAGTGGCCCTAAAAATAGATCATCTATTGTTTTAGCGGATGGTGAGTGTTGTGGTCGAAGCCTGATGGAGAAGGACTATCCCGACTCAGGCTTCACCATTGCATTAATTATCTTCAGGTGTCAAGGCGAGAATGGAACTGCTCATGTGCCAGAGCCATACAGAATGCAAGGCTGACGAACGAATATGAAGGCAAACATGGATGTGAATACCAGACAAATTACGGTGAAAATTAGTAACACACATTAGGGAAGCTTATACATACACCTATTACAGTATCAATCTGTCCTCTACAGTACAGCTTATAGAAGAAGGATACAGATTATGATTGACTCCCTTCTCTATGGATGCGAATATCATGATTTGGAATTCAACGAGTCTGTATTCGGGCAGGTCCATTCGTTTACCCATCGGAGTACACGCGTCCCTAATTAAAATGTTAGCCCGTGACCACACCACTGACATCAAAAGAGAAGCACACGTCTAAACCGTTGATAACACTTTTCCCACGGGTAATCCCTCTCACTTTGTCTCTTCCTCTTTACCTATTTCCTTTCTTATATCCGCTTAATTACCATCTAAAATCAGTTTGCTTGAACATGAACCCAAATAAACTGGGTTGAGTGAATATGAACCCAATTGGGTTCATATTAACTCGACGCAGTTGATTTGGGTTGACATTTAACCCAACAGATTTTAGAGTGTATGATCGTAAAAATGCAAGTGTGCAAAAGTAACTAAAAACTTCTTTACCAGTTATTATATTAAAGCGATTAACCGCAGAATGGAGACGGCCCTGTATAAGCTGTTAGCCTGCTGCTGAATCCATTTCAGTTTGTGTATTTTCGTTTTAAATTCAACTTTTTTTCTTTTACATGATTATCCGAAAAAAATACTGTTTAAACTAAGATGTCAGTTCTCTCTTGCATTGTGCACGAATTGATGAACGTTTTTCAAAAGACTAGAGTTGATATTTGGACATGTATCACACACACAGTCGGTCACACAAATGGAGGTCCATAGAAACTGATTCGGGCTGTTGGAGCCAAGCATGACTAATTTGGACTACGTGTCAACTAAATAAGAAAGAGCGTCTCGACTACCACGCGTCGTGGTAGGGGCCTAGATACAAGTTCGACTACGATACAACAGTTTGTACTGTTTGTTTATTTATTTATCTAACAATCAAATAGATTTTGGCCTGAAAACCACGAGAAACGGTACGTATCACATAATGTGTTCCGATTCCGTATCATATAGATGACTCATTCCGATTCCGTATCACATAGACGACTCGTTTCCGGTAGCGCCACGGGCTATAATAACAGGCGTATGGATACATTCTATGTGCGTTTCAGTGATCGACCGAACATTATGTTCCAAAAATGTTTAAAAATAATTTAACCCTTTACCTAACGCGAAAAGCAGACGACACTTGCAAAAACAAAATCTTGAATAACTAATTCTTAATAACGAGGGGTCATAACCTATGTTTTTGAGACAAAAAAATGAAAAAATAATGGAATTTAATTGGCGATTTTTTGAGAATAGCATTGGCCGGTTTTGGCCGTTACGTTGGGTAAAGGGTTAAGATTTAATCTGTTTATGTGAAAGAATTGTTAGATAAATGAATTATCATGATAATGTGCATGTCCTGTGATTTGTATAAGATTCCCGGTGGTGTCCAGAATGGGATCACAACTCGCCAGCAAAGCCGGTGTGACAGGAATGATAGTCCGTAGGAACGTTAGTCCCTCTGGACTATTATTCCGCGGAATTATAGTCCTAGGTCTAACATTTCTAGGAATAGTAGTCCGCCGGACTACTATTCCTAGAAATGTTAGACCTAGGACTATAATTCCGCGGAATAATAGTCCAGAGGGACTAATTTTCCTATGGACTATCATTCCTGTCACGCCGGCTCGTTGAGATCCCATTCTGGACACCACCGAGAATCTGATACAAATCACAGGACATGCACATTATCATGATAATCTGTATTTATTACTTTCGTTCGGCAGCCAGGATCACATCGTATCGGACAGTTTTACGGGTGGAGAGAACCACCGAGCAACTGTCAACCCCAACATACTAACTCCACACAAATAGGGTTAACATCGGATGAAGACTAGTGCACCATCGACGATCCAACATGTTAATATTCAGCACAATTCGACTGCACACAGTTCCAAGGCCGTAACAAAGATCTGCTGATCGTTCCATCAAGGCGACGTTTAGGCAACGTCATGCGCCAAAGCGTGTCGCTATTTAGGAAGCCACTGCCAGATATTTCTCGATATCCATCGAGTCGATGGATATTGAGAAATATATTTTAGATAATCTGCGATAATTCAAAGGCTAGCATATAATAATATCATTTATCAATAGACTTCTCCGTTTTTTCGGCTTATTACCCTTTCTTATTTTCAATAAATATTAATTAGTGCATCGTAACACCTTCAGTTGATTTGATTGGTCAATTTCAAAAGAAGGCTTTCTGATTAGTTATTACCGAAAATATCTGTGTCAAATTAATGGGCGTGTAAACAGAACTATTTCAAAACTTCAACAACGATGCTTGATTTTATTTGTTATAAACATTCACTAAAATCCCAAATGATAAGAAATGTATAAATACTTGTAAATTAGTTTTATAACGCCGAATTGTGGAACTATATTTTGTTGCTATTATGACGCATGACTGCATGCAGCTGTGACGCGTCACAGTCAAATCCATGACGTGCAAGGTGAAATTCTATTCTTTAATCCATCTTTTCTATCCAAAAGATGCGGTTCTTGTAACTGTTTCGTCATATGATAAACAGGATATGAAATTCGAGTTTTGGTCATACTCTATTTATGAAACTCGTCTGCGAAC
Source organism: Pictodentalium vernedei (assembly GCA_031216915.1). Taxonomy (NCBI): domain Eukaryota; kingdom Metazoa; phylum Mollusca; class Scaphopoda; order Dentaliida; family Dentaliidae; genus Pictodentalium; species Pictodentalium vernedei. Next base: position 64,233,167 of record CM062290.1, on the reverse strand, counting down.
TTCCAGTTTTGCCGAGCCACTGGCTCGTTAAAACGGAAAATTCTTAGACTCGTTTTATGAATAAAGTATGGCCAAAACACTCATTCCATATCCTCTGTTTATCGAATTACAAACTCCACGTTATGTCTAACGTCAATTAGTGTTCGTAGCTTCTCACAGATACATATTGTTCGGCGCAGCTATTTAATTTAAACATGTTATCTAAACGCTTAAATATATATTAAAGTTGAAGATTTATTCATCTATATTCATTGAGGCGATATTATTTCCATCAATTATTTTGCCGTCATGAATTTGTTATCAATATTTTAATAGTACCGGAACTCATTTTTTGGCCACGCATTTCTAATCGACGACCAATGCGTGCATCGTTGTGTAACGCACCAAAGCCTAGTACTATTCGCGGCGACATTCATTTGGATGACAATATTCAAAGATTTCATTGCTGACTGCCATTTAGGTGAATGGTTTATGATAGCCGTTTTGGCCTTTCTCGTCGCACAATGGAAATGCTAAGTTGGTTAGTGTATAATTAATCCTATATTGATTTCGTAATTCTGAAAAGGGCCTGTCTCGTGTCTTATACATCATGTGGCAGCCCAGCTGTCTGAGATTTTAAATAAATCCAATTTTTATCAGATCTTCTGTCAGTGAAAGAGAAATTCGGATTAATATCTTCAATAATGGATCAATCCTGGACGTCTATAGAATTCCCATAAATTTACCCGTCGATTTTATAATTGAGACGTAATTGTAGCTTCACGTTTGTCAGTTTATCTTAGAGAGACTCCAGTGGAGACAATAAATGAAAGTACGTAGGCACGTCATATATTAGCTACAGAAAACCGAATATATCGAATGGTTATCAGAACCGTTCTTCCATACAGTTTACTGCAGAAGTATGTTTGTCGCAAAGAACCCCATTTTTCACGGAGGGGCTTAAACGACACTACTAGGGTTTTGAAACTGGGAACGGGAATTTCCCGGTTCCCAGTTTCGAAAACCGGTCACGATTCACGAGAAATCTATAGCACGGAACCGAGAATCACGTATACCACTCTATGTTTGTTGAACTGTAGTTTTTTTTTTAATTTAAAAACTTCCCCAACGAAACTTTGCAAGATTTCGTCAGCCCGACCATTCCTGAACCTTTTTCAATCTTGCTTCCCGAAGAACCCGTTGCACCAAATCACTGTAGCTCTCAATCAGTTCTGGAGGACTCCTCTCTTGAACAACAAGATTTTCACTTGCTTCAAAGATCAAACTTGTCTTCATTTTCAGAATCACTAGTATTACTCAATATTCACAACATCGTTTCCTTCTTCGCTGCCATCACAAGTCTCCTATGCTTCAAGTGTGACGGCCGAGGTATTTGAAGACTGGAGGAAGTGGTGTTAAAACTAGCGATTCTGAAAATGAAGAAGAGTTGGAAGCAGGTTTTGGTTTTCGCATGTCTCTTAGGAAAAAAACTTTTCGGTATGGAGATGGTAGATTACCAATAAAATGTTAATTTTTCACGAAAATAAATGTGTCTTGTTACTCTTGTAACTTTACTTGATATTATGCGGGACATTGTCCGGTTCCTGGTTCTGAGTGTAATTTCATTCCCGTTCCGGTTACTATAGAAAACCGGGAATATATTAAATCCTAGATACAACCGAAAACGTACGCACTGCTCATTTTGTTTTAGTATACAATCTCTGATAGTCTAGTTTTCTTTAAATATGGCAGATTTGCTTGTATAATATTGGTTGGGGGAGTTTTGAATCATTCGATGAAGAATATTCCAATCGATTGAATGAGTTTACTTTACCCCGTCCATTTGTAAAGTAAAACATCGCGGGATGCCCAGCGGTGAAACTAAACTGTAAATATTGCATGTGTGTTGTAAGGTGGTATTCACGTGGATTGTGCTAATTAGTTTCTATCTTAACCCTTTGAACTCTAGTGGTATCTTCCATGCCAGTTCAATGACAGCAATTAGAAGTGTCCATATTCATTATTTGGAGAAGACCAATCAATATTTTCAACGTACAGCCTAGGGGCAGCACGTTGAAAATATTGATTGGTCTACCCCACACATTAACTGAACAGCCATCGTATTTAATGACGTTATGACGTATCATGTTGCTAGCCGGAAAACGGCCGCTAGGGTTCAAAGGGTTAAGTATTCGAGATCCCGTGTATTAGCCTATGTTGAAAATAATAAAAACGTCCTATTCATAAAAGTTCATATGACTGCAGTCATATGAATAACGGAGACTTCGGACGTGTTAGGTAACATTATAATACAAGTAAACACTCTACACTGCAAAACATATAGGTTCTCTTTTGAACCAAAACTGGTTCTAATCTTGTCCCTGAGATGGAACCAGTTCTGTTTAAACAGTATTTATTTCAAATAAAATACATTTACCAAGATTAGCATTCAATTTTAACAGAATATTACATGAACTGAAATAGATTCAGCAGTAAACTTGGAGCTTATTCAACGCAGTCGCCTAACAGTTTGAACCAAAGGAGATATGAACAGTTGGCATATCGAAGCAGTTTTGGTTCTGTATAGAACCAAAACTGGTTCGATATGCCAACTGTTCATATCTCCTTTGCTTAATAATGATTTGAGACAACCTCGTATAAGCTCTAAACTTACGACTGAAACCCTCTCAATTTATGTATAATTCTGTTAATATTTAATGGTAATCTTTATAAATTTATTTGATTTGAAATAAATACTGTTTAAACAGAACTTGTTCCATCTCAGGGACAAGATTAGAACCAGTTTTGGTTCTAAATGGTTCTAAAGAGAACCTATATTTTTTGCAGTGTAGATTAAATTACAACAATTGAAATGAATTTTTGGCCATCTTGTCAGAGTATGAATGTGGGATGTAGGGCCCTGCGAATATTCGAATGCGATCGAATCGAATACCGAATCTAATACCGAATCGAATACATCTAACTATTTGCGAATCGAATCGAAAATCGAATCGAATATATTAGAAAAGCTACCGGTAGCGCTACCGTGAACAAAACATCGTGTTTGAGTACGGAACATAACCATATTGGCACGTACTCCCATTCCATGTACCGGCGACGGATATATCCATCGCAGGCACTTGAAATAGGGAGTATGAGCTACGGATAAGTCCATCGCCAGCACTGGATGTGGAGTTACGTGAGATGGAGTCCGCTTTTAAGGTGATATATGCCTGTTTTTAAAACACACTTTCCACCCCCGATATCTGGTGGATTTCGCCAGGGAGAAAGATTGTAAGGATTAGCAAAGATATTCGATAGATATTCGGCGCCGATTACTAAGTTTTGTATGAAGTGCCATGCAAAATGTTCTAACCAATGAGGCACTACTTTTGACGAGAGTAACGCTGTCGTTCTGTTTTCTGTTACTCACATAAGACTTTACATGGGTTATTTGTCGCTTTATATGAGTATGAATGTGGGATGAACGTGTCAAGATTAGGGTTTAATATATTCCCGGTTTTCTATAGTTACGGGAACGGAAATGAAATTACACTGAGAACCGAGAACCGGGAAATTTCCCTGATAATGCCAATAAATTCATGAAAGTAACAAGACACGTTTATTTTTGAGAAAATGAACATTGTATTGCCAATCTGCCATCTCCACACGGAGAAGTTTGTTTCCCAAAAGAAGCGTTAAAACTCTTTATTTTCAGAATTGATAGTTCTATCACCACAACCTCCTGGCTTCCAACCCCTCTTCACTGCCATCGCCTGTCTCCTCTGCATGAAGCAGAGGAGACTGGTGACGGCAGTGAAGAATGAGTTGATGTTGAAGGAGGTGATGAATAGTGAGCGATACTAGTCAATCAGAAAATGAAGACAAGTTTGATCTTTGAAGCAAGTTAAGATCTTAGTGTTGAAGTCCCCCGAAACTGATTGAGAGCTACAGTGGTTTGAGGAAAAGGGTTCTTCGGGAAGCACGATTGTAAAAGGTTCAGGCGTGGAAGGCTTGAAGAAATCATACAAATTTACGTTGGGGCAGTTTTTCAATTTAGAAAACTTCAGTTCAACACACAAATAGTGCTATGCTTGATTCCCGACACTGTGCTATAGATTTCCCGGATATTGACCGGCTTTATCAACCGGAAACCTACGAATTCCCGTTCCCAGTATTTATCTATTTATTTATTTATTGATTAGTGTTTAAGGTCACATTCTTATGCTCAATGGCTAATCATGACCGTGACAGTTTTACGGGTGGAGGAACCAGGAGAGAACCTCCGAGCAAAGACGAACAGCAGCCCCAGCTCCCCAACATCGTAACTCCGCAGGCAGGGTTAAGTTGGTTGAAGACATGCGCACCATCGACGTGCAGTACGCCTCAATACACAGCGTCATCGTGCCCCCATGTGGACAATCGGAGTTAAGCGCCTTGCCCAAGGACACAACGCGGGAGTCCGAATCGATCGCTCAGACGGTCACCCATCCGAGGACTAACCGACGTTGCTTAACTTTGGTGATGTAACGAGAACCGGTTCCCGCAACGCCACCGCTATCCCGTTCCCAGTATTAAACCCTAAATATGACTAATGGCCGAGGCTCCAATTAGGTTACATATTCCTCTTTGGAAGGGTAAATGGAAAATTGCTTGGTACATAGTTATATTTGATTGCTGTAATAAGGCAATAATTTTTTTTCTGTACCAATTCGCGTAATGCGGGTGACAGCTATTTAATGTGCAGTCAATAGGAATTATTGTACGAACAGAGGAAACAACTTAGGGATGCTGTCATATCGTACATATAATATCGATAATCTCCAGCGATCAATAAACAGATGCCTTTACCATACAATCGTATATAACACTCTTTTAGACACAAACGAAATGCTCCAAAGGACGAGGTTTTTCGACACCTGCGAAACATGTTCAGTACACCAGTACCCAGCTGGTACGTTAACCTTTTTGACCATAAAGACTGTTTCTCCGATCCAGGAACATGATATGTCATAACTTCAACAATTAGGATAACTGCTCGGAGAATGAATGAGGCAGGCAATCAATATTGTCATCGTGCAGGCCTGGGGCTGCACGTTGAAAATATTGAATGGTCTACCCCCAGGTGATGAATATGGACTCTTCCAATTGCTGTCATTCAAATGATTTGGAAGACACCACCAGGGTTTGAAAGGTTAAATAGCGACCTGATATAGGAAGAAGTAAAATATGTTTCGGACAATAACAGTTTATTTTTTTTTTGTGTTAGTTTAGTTTAAACATATTTTATTTGCCATAAAGATGCAAAAAGGATTGGAGAACAAGTTATACAACTTAGTTAATCTCCCTTCCTGTGAATAAACACAAATTTGAGATTGCGGCATAACAATACGAACAAACCAAAATATAAACTAGAACAGTGATTCAGAATAATAGAACCGTTTTTTGTGTTGGGGTGTAAAGGCATTTCCAACAATCAGTACCATATCGTGTCGGGTAGTTTGAGGGATGGAGGAGTAATGAGTACTTGAGGAGAACAGCCAAGCAGCGGCGAGTAGCTGTTATACTCCCCATCTAATTAACCCGGCACAAGCAGGAAAATCATCGGTTCAATGCAATAGTATTGTTGACCTGCTGTACTGCTTCAGATATGGTGCCGCAATGATACCGATCGGACAGTCTTGGTACTGTGTCATTTCACCCGCAATTTGCCATGAGGTTGAAGTTCCATGTATCTTCGACAGGGATTTGAACGCAGATCATACAAGCGGCATTGTTATTTAGAGATAGTTTGTTTCTTCGTTTATTGCGTTTAACAATACTTTCAACAACCAGAGTCATAGGGTGCCAGACAGCTTTACGGGTTCCGCAAGCCAGTGACCATGAAAGAACCGCGGAGCCACAGCAAGTAGCTGTCAGTCTCTCTTACTTGATATAACCCAGCACAAGTAGGGTTATCAATGATTGAAGGTAAGCGTGCTCACATTTGAACCACATGGATCTGAAGTCGTGCCCTTGTAAACAAGACACGATTGATCCGTCGATCTTTCTGTTTGAAGCCCCATGTGTTAACCAATGGGCCACCTCTCTCCCCTGATTGTAAAATATAGCTGAATAATAGAAGTTCCAGTGGCGTAAATACTCCCCCGCCCCCACCCCCCACACAAAAAAAAAAATAATCTTTTATCTCGTCGGATATAACTGTTACCCAATCATTGATAATTTAGCTATTGGGAGAGACTTATGGGAAAGTTAGCTCCCTTAATTTCCGAAAGCTGTCTGTAAATTCAACACTATGGGTATGGAAATGGTTTTGTCTCGTTATGCCGATGTGCTTAAATAAACATACCGAGATCGAGATCAGTGAGAGGTGCTAATTACTTTTACTGGTCACTTTTACCCAGAATTTTAGTCGTTTTTTTTTCTTAGTGAATACGGAATGTGAATACATATCAGGGTGAACAGGGGCCATGGAGGCGGTTTAAAAAAGAACATCTCCATATTGTTGAATACGGGACGTTAATACCCGTCAGGGTGAACAGGGATCATGGAAAAGGTTTAAAAAGGAACATCTCCATAGTCCCTCTCATACACAGTTCTCGCAGTCATGGCAAGTCAACAAGTTTCAGTTATGTTCATTCCTAATAACAGAGGAGGTAGAACTCTAGTTTACAATGACTTTAAGTTCCGAATAAAGTCACAGAAGCCACCAAATATCCACTGGGTGTGTAGTGAACGCGGTTGCGGAGCCACAATAAACACAAGAGATGACATTATTAGTTCGCCTATGGGCACACATAATCATCTTCCGGACTTACCAAAAATCTGTGCAGATGCCGTGTTAGCAGATCTGAAGAAAACAATTCGTCGTGATTCTAAATCTGTATCATCTATCTACCAGGACTTAGTTGGATCTTTAAGAGGAGATGAAACTGACCCACTTATCATTGCTAAAATTCCATCTTTCTACAGTGTACGATCAGCTCTTTACCGATCCCGAGCAAAAACAAGGCCAGCTCTTACAAAATCTCATTCTGATATACTTCAACCAGAAATGTTCCAGAAAACAACAGCAGGGGACAACTTTCTTCTTGTTTCTGATGGCGAAGAAAAGAAAATAATGATCTTTGCGACCACAGCAAATCTTCAACTACTCAGTGAAGCGGCAGCATTATATTGTGATGGAACATTTGAGAAGTCGACTAAACTCTTCTTCCAGTTATATTCAGTGCATACTTTTGTTGACAATAAAATGTTCCCACTTGTGTATGGATTTCTACCAGACAAGCAGCAGATTCTTTGAACTTATCTCAAATAAATGTCAAGATGCAGGTGTGACCCTCCAGCCTTCTCAGATTTTCATGGATTTTGAAATTGCTGCTCAGAATGCGGCGCAGCTCATCTTTCCAACAACAACGGTAAAGGGGTGTAACTTCCACTACAGTCAAGCGGTTTATCGCTTTGCATCAGACAAGTGCAGCCTTAGAAATGAATACAAAGACGACACAGCAGTCAGAACATTAGTTCGACGAGCCATAGCTCTTCCATCTGTGGCAGTGCCAGAAGTCAGCGATGCTTGGTTTGAAGTACTGAGTGCATGGGAAGAAGAATTAAATACTAGGGATGTTGACCAGCGAGTGGTAATGTTCACAGACTATGTAACTTCATTCTGGGTTGAAGGAGTTAATCAAAATATATGGAATCATTCTGAGACAAATGGCCCAAGAACAACAAACCACGTGGAGGGATGGCATTCTAAATTGAAGAAAATAATCAACGGAAGTAATCCAAATTTGTACTCTGTTGTGAGTTTTATTCAACAGGAACAGGCTTACACACAAAAGCAACAATACTTCAACTCCGTGCCGGTGGTAAAGTTTGCCCACGACGAAAAAAGTACCGAAAAATTGAACATTTCATCCGGCATTACCAAAGAGAATACAGGGAAAGTAGAATGAACATTTTACAATTTTTAGATGCCGTGGCCAAGGCCAGTCCTTTTTGAGAGTATTTAATTGATGCCCATGTTTCATGCAATGTTTAATGTTCGTTATTTGTAATTTTTTTCTCATCTAAAATCCTGGGTAAAAGTGACCAGTAAAGGTAATTAGCACCTTTCACTAATCCCTATCTCGGTATGTTTATTTAAGCACATCGGCATAACGAGACGACACCATGGAAATTTCATTTAAAAATTGAAATTTCGAAATGTTACCATATTTGTATTATCGAAGTGCCCAGCATTTTACAAACTTTAGTTATTTTCTTGAAAAAGTGTCATTTTTTTATCTTCTCTTTTTATTCACACCGAAAAGTAAATGTTCTTGGTAAAATGGGTTAATGAGAGTGGCGTCAGCTCTGCACCAATGTGAGTTGGAGGGAGACGGAGTAGTACCCACGAGTCCCGAAAAATGTTGGGGTCATGGCCTGCACTGGATGAGGAACACATAATTCCCATTGAACTGGAGAAAAGATTCTTGTCACTTACAGACGGACGTTCAATGAAATGGTAAACCACAAAGCAAAGACGGTCAATATCCATTCCAAATGGATGTATGCACATGTAAATAAAGGTATAACTTGTTTGGTCTGTTGACAGCCAGGCAAGCTATTAATCAAATATTTTATCTGTGCTGCAACGGTGCGCGTTAGTACAACAGTTGATCACCCAGAGCCTACAGAGATGAAGATTAGGCGTAGCGAATCAAAGATCTTAACGAGCCGAAAGGCTGAATTAAGACAGCGTGGTGTTGCCTCGCTGCTTGTCGTTTCAACAAAACTCAAAGAAACCATTAATACTTTTACATTCTTCAGAAGAGAAGGGGGGGGGGGGGGGGGGGGCGTTAGGAAAATCTGTTCGATATTTAAGAAATCTGGAAAGATTGAGTAGCGGATATCCGCTAGATAGAAGTCTGAAACTCCGGCCAGAGGCTGTTTAAGGAGATGTGTGTCGGAATGAGTTGTTGGGTCTAGTGATCCAAAAGTAGTTTAATGTGGCGAGATGTGTTTAGTGTATTAAGGGAAGTTATTGGGCTAAGTGAACACCAAAGTAGTTTTATTTGGCGAGGGGCCGTTTAAAGCAACACAATAAGATATTAAACTAATTGAATGGCTTTGAGAGCCATAGATTCAGTTTAATGGGTCGTATTACGCAGAAGATAAGTTAGTCTTGGAGGGCGCTATCAACGCAAGCTAGGAGTGGGCTGAGTGAAAGTCAGAAAATCTCATACATGGACATTGTATCTTTAAACGCTTGACGGAGAGAGCTTGACACGCAACGAGACTCTGAAGAGCACCCCAAAGTGCATGGCAAGGTGACGTAATAGTGTTATAGAAATATAGAATATGGCCATAGTAGCCTGGTGTACCAAATGTTCACCATGAGTGGTGAAGTGGTGTTAACCGCGAGCCTTCGGCGCGCGGTAAACACCTCTTCGCCACTTTGGATATATTTTATTTATACAATGATCGTCAGATTATTAAGAGTCGCTTTTATTTTTCTCGATTTTACTGAGCAGCAGCTTTACATACGTGCGAATTTGCTTTTGTTTACATTAGCATCGGTGAGCGGTACTTCCGCTGTCAATTTTATCACCGAAACGAAATAGAAAAAGAAACAGGGCCTATTTCATTTTAATAACATTATAACATACTATTTCGAGTTATGGATGCTTTATCAACATGAGACAATGCATGTTTGTTAATGTTTGGTGTTCTATGGGGTAAACTCATATAAAAACGTAATACATAATTTCATTTCATTCTTAGAAAGGCGACGTGCGATACATTTAGACAAGTTCGCATTCAGGTCGACGCCACCAAAGGTCATGTTGCATGTAGTTCCACTATTGAAATAGCATTGCTGGCGTGTTCACCACGGTTAGCATATAAAGCTAAAATTCATGTCATAGGCTTTTCATGTATAGTAGAATAGGTAATCATGGTATAAAGTAAAGTATACGTCAGAGGAGTCCACGGCCAATGGCAGTGGAAGAGGAGATCAATTACGTCAAAAAGGAAGGTGATTCGCACAGTACGTATTTACTTTGATGGAATGAATAGACAATAATTTGTGGAGCGGAGCGACGACAGGTGACATCAACTGGAGAACGCCAGAGGTCCCGAAGAGAATTTGAATGTTCAGAAGGGAGATAATTTCATAGCGATTTGTGTTGTGCATAATTATATTTTCAAGGGCTATTCTTGATGCGGGCATGTGAATTAATCTTGTTTTATTATCATTAAATTATATTCAGGTCATACCCGTTGGTTATCGTTTTAAATTTCACGCAGTGACACCTCCAGACGGCAAATCTACTCCAAAAATACAAGGTGTATGTTCACCCAAAAGACAGAAGGTTCTCTCTGAGTACGGCGGTCCTCAAGGGTGACCATAAATCTCTCATCTCCACTACAACGTGTTGACAAAGAGATATTTTGGAAATGTTTCCGGATTTAGACTGAAAATGTGACGGGTGTCTTCGTGTCTCCGATCACCCCACTCTCATACAGCACAGTCGTCATGGACTGGTCCTAATCCACATGGGGAAGTGACGTCCACGCATGCGTTTGCTATGTAAGAAAAATCATCAGCAGCAAAATTTTAATTAAAGAAGCACCGGGTTGTACCCGGTGCTTCATTAATTAAATTTTTGACGACTATCCTTTTAATTGGTGTTTGGAGTCTTATACTATTGCGTCGGTGGGAATATTGCCCACGCGTGGGAAGTGACCAATCCACGGCGGTCGTACTGTATATGCCCTCCCTCATACCCCCCCCCCCCTTTCGCTGGATCCGGACCCATACCGCATGTTCAACATCATGAGTTAAATACTATGAAAGGGGGCGCGTTGACGTTGCAGTAACCGGTTCTCGTCAGATCACCGAAGTTAAGCAACGCTTAGCCCAGTTAGTCCTTGGATGGGTGACCGTCTGAGCGATCGATTCGGACTCCCGCATTGTGTCCTTGGGAAAGGCGCTTAACACCAATTGTCCATATGGGGGCACAATGACCCTCTGTGTACTAAGGCGTAAAGCACGCCAATGGTGCGCATGTCTTCGACCAATTTCACCCTACCCGTACTGCAGTGCAGAGTTACGATGTTGGGGAGCTGGCAGCTGATCGTCGTTGCTCGATGGTTCTCTCCGAGTGCTCTGGCTTCCTCCACCCGTAAAACTGTCACCGAAACTATATGACCTTGGCTGTTAACGTGCCGTTAAACCTTAATAATGAAATAAATACATACTATTAAAGGATCTGATCCTCGTCACACATTTCCCCTCGCGGGTTCTAAATTCCTCTCGTTCGCCCCATGTCAGCAGGGCTCTGAGGAGTTAAAATTTTCCTTAACACGTTAACGTGTTAAATAATTTTGCGTTGACGAGTTAAATAACGTTAAATGTTAAAATGATCAAAATTTTGATAAGTTCGGCCATTTTTATTACGTACAGTGTAGTTAGTACAGTTCTCGCATGTTTTCATTTAAGAATACAATCGCTGCGGCCGTATCCATAGAAAGAGACATCCGCCGTTGCTCGAATACCAGTACTTACATGGAAAATAGGCGTTCGGATGAAGCTGATATTGCTGTATCCCTAAATATCGGCGGGCCAACTTCACCAATGTTGGTAGGAGGGCTTCATGGTCTCTCCACCAGATACCATATCAATGGGTCGTCTATAATTGACGGGCATCTAAATTATTTGTGTTCTTCAATTTCGTCAAATGGCGTAAAATTCGACGTCATCGGCACGCGCGATCCGGCTTGTGTAAACACAAAATAACGACGCAGTGCTACATATTATACAATTATAATCTTCAAAGTTAAACGTTATTAACTTGGTTAAATTTTTTAACGTTGTTAAAATAATTTAACACGTTAACGTCTGAAACGTTAACTACTTCCAGCCCTGCATGTCAGCTTGAGGTCAACAAAGAACGATCGTGTTAGGATTTATGTTTCGATTAAAAAATCCCATTTCCCCAAAGTACTTCATTACAATGCAAAAGTGGGAGAGCGTTGTCGTATTTACATATCATTCACGTTAAGAAATTACTTCAAGTTGTACTTCGCCAAGGGGAGTCTCATTGAAAAATTGCTTAAGTGTCTCCTTTCGATGAACGGCCATTATGTACTTAACCACAAGTATAATCGCAAGGCTGAGCATCAGAACTGGTGGTCAAATATAATTTGCAATCAAGACTACTCAACAGCTATGTGAAGGTGCTCAAGGGGATAATTGATCGACAAAGTTCGATTAATTTTGTGGTTTAAATTATTGGCAATCCACGAACTTTGACAGGAAAGAAATATCAAGGATGTTTTAAATGTCATGGGGGTCTTTTCCCTGGCACACAGACGTTGCGAAGAATTATTTGCAAGTTACGTTTTATTGAATTAGAGTAATAAATGCGACCATTATACAAACGTCATTACTGGTAATGCATTTTATGTGCAATTCTTGTGTCAATTTGAATCACCATATTTAAAAACGGGCGAAAATTTGAATCTTAAGATGAAGGTGTCATCGATAAATATCGCAAAAATACATCGCAATCTTTATTTTATTGAATAATATGAGATAGTTTAACGGAGATAATTTCAGTGGCGAAACATCGCAGTCAACGCATACTGAATGTTGGGTTGCTGTAAAAATGCAACTGGCTATTTATATATAGAATATACCCAAAGTAGCTTGGTGTACCAAATGTTCACCACTCGTGATGAAGTGGTGTTAACCGCGAGCCTTCGGCGCGCGGTTAACACCACTTTACCACGAGTGGTGAACATTTGGTACACCAAGCTACTTTGGGTATATTTTATTTATACCATGGTCGTCAGATTATTAAGAGTCGCTGTTATTTTTCTCGATTTTACTGAGCACCAGACGTATATATTATACGTGCGAATCTGTTTTTGTTTACACGATTATCGGTGGGCGGTACTTCCGCTGTCAATTTTGTCGTCGAAACGAAAATGAAAATGAAACGGGGCCTTTTTCATTTTAATAGCATAATAACATACAATTTCGAGTTATGGGCGCATTATTAACATGAGACAATGTATGTTTGTTAAGTTTTGGTGTCTTATTGGGTAAACGTATTTAAAAACGTAATAAAAAAATGGCGCTTTCATTTCACTCTTCGCGAGACGACGTGCGATAAATCTAGACACGTTTGCATTCACGTCGACGTCACCAAAGGCAACTTGGTTATAGTTCTACTGCAGGTGTAAATTTTAACTATTGAAATCCCATTGCTGGCGTGTCCACCACGGTTGGTGTGTAAAGCTAAGATTTATGTCATATGCTTTTCATATATTGTAGAATAGGTAATCATGGTATAACAAAAGTACGTGAAGTTAAAAACCAAAACCCACTCGACAACATTTTTTATTATTTTAAAATACGTTTTGTTCTTGATACCCATTTGGGTGAAATAAAGTCGCACGATTCTCCTCACAAAGTCGGGTTCACCATACATCCCATAAACACCACTGATCAAAACGTAGGTTGAGTGGATCCAACCGAAAATGGGAAAAAAGACGCGATGTAAATTTCGTTGTTTTCTTGTTTATCTATTTTTAGAAGGAGCAGGTCAACGCACGTTATTTCTAGGTAGTTCGTTCGATTGGAAAGCTTCTCCGGCTTCATCCTCTAACTAAATTGTCCAACAGGGTATGAACATGGACGTTAAAAGTATCGCTGAATCCCAACAAACAAACCACACGGTTTGACATAATAAATTATGTCAATAGATTTACTCAGCTGGCCAGTAGAAACGTGTGGTCACAACAAGAAAAACTGCTGTCTTTGGACAACAATAGATTTTATTACACGCCTGTTCCATGAAATCCCCATCTACAGCAACACTAAACCATGCGGAAAACGAAAATCGTTCTGTACACATGTCTGGAACGGAAATCGTTAACGGACTATTTTTATAAAGAAGCGAAATTTCACTGGAATTTCCTCCTAATCGTGCACCGCGATTATAATTTAAATCTCCGGAGATAGTTAAAAATAGCCCCTTAAGTTCCAAAGTGTTCTTTGTGCCAATAGGCACATAGGACACATTGGAAATCAGGGGACGGAATAGTAACACGGGTTCCCCTCGAAAATTGGGTTGGCGATAAAATGCGTTCTTTTTGTTGATAGCTGTCAAATGAATTGACGAGCGTCCTTCTTGTGATTGTTTTTATAGACGCGAAAGCGTGTAATAAACATAGAACGACGCACGTGTGCGAATGGGTTAATCGATGCGACACTTATGCCATCGAGGAAGGATAAAACTCGAGGCAAGCGGCCTCCCTTTCTATCCTTCGACGCTGGCACCCAATCAATATCGATTAACCCATTTACACATGCGTGTCGTTCTGTGTATAAACGATGGTCCACGGACAGCATATTTGCTAATTGGGTCCCTATGTATCGTTTAGGCTAATAAGAAAGATTATGATGTGGGCATTTCCTGTCATGATGAGAATGTTCGTCATTGTGAGAGATTTACAGGGACATTAGCTCCTCTTAATTTTCTAAAGCCGTCAGTAAATTTAACGCTAAAGGTATGGGAGATCCAGATAGGAACTAAAATTAGGAAATGTTCGCGAATTTGTATCTTTGATGTGCGCATCATTTCACAGATTTAGGGCATTTTCCTGTACAGTAGTATAAAAATACAGAAGCTTTCTTTTTACTTTTTTTCCCCAATAAGTTTGAACGTTTGACTATTATTCTCTGTTGACGCCCATTTAAAAATAAGAACACGGCGTTTTCATAATCTTTTGATGTTCTGGAACTTGGTTCCTGTTCATTATCTCAACAGTGAGGTGTGCGCACCGTAACAAATATATAGAATATACCCATAGTAGTTCGGTGTATTAAATGTTTACAACGAGTGTTGAAGTGGTGTTAACCGCGAGCCTTTGGCGCGCGGTTAACACCATTTCACCACGAGTGGTGAACATTTGGTACACCTAGCTACTTTGGGTATATTTTATTTATACCATGATCGCCAGATTAATAAGAGTCTAAATGTTAAATAATACAAAATTCACACGTGCGAATCTGTTTGTTTACATGAGCACCGATGCGTGGTACTTCCGCCGTCAATTTTATCGCCGAAATGAAATGGAAAAAGAAACACGCAAATCACGGGGCCTTTTTAGTTTAAGAAATATTTATTACTGAAAGTGTCAATTGTATACATAACGCAAACGGATAAAAAGAAACAACTCATGAAATTAATAGTATACAATGCAACAGAATCCAAGAATAAGTGGAAGGGATTCAATATAATATAAGCTTTTGGAAATCGTCTCCCTTGTTGGATAGAGAATTTGATTAGAAGATAACATGGGATATTTGCTGGACTAAAATTGTTTAAACCAGTAGAATGATAACAGGAAGAAGAAAGCAGAGATAAAAAAGAGAAGAAACAAAGAGAAGACAAAGATAGGATAAAGCCAACTTGAATTAAAAAAAAGAAGAAAAAAAAATCCCTTGGTGATCTGAGTCGAGCAGAATCGGGTTGGTAGCTGAGTAATGCACTTATTACTGCAGCTGACTGAACTACCGTTTGCTGAGTACAATGAAATCCTGGGCAAGTCCAAACATAAAGCGGTTTTCGGCCTTATCAAGGAATTCCGAACCAAATAGAAGAGTCTTAGCATCAAGAGTAGATGTTAGTAATTGTAGTACTGTGCGCATGTTCATATATTAGACAAGATTGGCCTTTTTTCCTTTTAATAACACAATAACACAATTTTGTGTTGTGGGAGCTTTATGAACTTGAGGCAACGCATGTTTGTTAATTTTTGGTATCTTATGAGGTAAACTCATTTAAAAACGTACTCAATAATTGTGGGTTTCATTTCACTCTTCGCGAGGCCACGAGTGAGAAATTGAGACAAGTTTGCATTCAAGTCGAGGTCGCCAAAAGTCAACTCGGGTGTAGTTCCAACTGTAGGTGTAAATTTTAACGACGGAAATCCTATTGCTGGCGTGTTCACAACGGTTGGTGTATAAAGCTAAAAATTTATGTCATAGGCTTTTTATATATAGTAGAATAGGGAATCATGGTATAAATTACAGACACTGTCCTTTTCATTAATATGCTGATAGGTATTCTTAATGATGGATTATCTAAGATCCAGTTGCTTCAAATAAGGTTGTCATAAAAAGCCATGTTTCTTTTGGTCACCTTTAATCCGACAACAACAAACACCTACTAAAAGTAACAAAGAAAACTTAGCTTTATTTTGTACTGATGTCGTAGATGTTTTCTCAACAATATTATATGCTTCTTAATTGGACCTTCCTCGCGCGTCTAATAAGTCGATTTGCATGACGATATAATGGAAGTATCAGTATGCCGAGTACCAAATCACCTTTGTGTGTACTGACTGCATGTTACTTTCGAGGCGACCCCATAAAGTCTGCACAAGAACCTTTGCACTGAGCTCTAAAGGCATTTCCTTAAATGGCAATGGGTTTCTCGGATAATGTTAATCTGACATTTTTTCACTGCCCATTCCGACGACAATGTGTATTGAAAATAATGGATGGAACGTGAAATTAGGATAAGCTATTTATTTGTAGATGCAACGGTTTCCCAGTTTTTGTTAAGTTTTTTGACAGCCTCCGTTATTTGACTTGACTGTTGAGCATGTTGAAGAATCGTCGCCTGAGTGCTAGAATGTTCTATGTCCCATTATGGGACATAGAACATTCCAGCACTCAGCCGACGGGATGTTATAAATGTTCAAGTAACGAATAATGTAAAGAATTGGCAGCGTCATTGGTAGTTTTGTTTGTAGTAGTAGTAAATTTAGTAAAATTATTGCTACTACTAATACTTGTACTACTACTACTACTACTTCTACTACTTTTTGTTTTTTTGTTTGTTTTTTTTTTCAATTGCCTTTTTGTTTTGTTGCTCAGTTTATGTAGTAATGGTCGTGGTGTGATGGTACTTGTTGGTTGTAGTATTATTAGCAGTTGTGGAAATGCTGATACTAGAAGAAACACTAATAGTCCCCATTGTTACTGCTGCTGCTGTCGCTACAACCGCAGCTTTAGTTGTAGTAGAAGAAGTAGTAGTAACAGTAATATTTGTCTTCCGGTGGGAACTCCCGGAAGTGAGTCAGTGCTTTCTTACTGTTTTAAACGAGTTCTATTTTACTGGTATGATAGGACCCGTCGACAATGCATGGAAAACATGGGTATAAACGATTGGCTGGACTTGACTTTATATCCATATCCATTTTGCGGCCCCGGTTAGCCATTATTTGGGAACATGTGACCTTAAACACCAATATATAAATAAAAAATAATTATAGTAGTTTGTCGATATTTGATTTAGTATTATTAGAAAATGAAAATCTGTTCCGCACACATGTGCGGAACCGAAATCGTTCAGGGACTAATTTTATAATGAATCGAAATTTCACTGGAATTTTCTACCTATCGTGCACCGCAATTACAATTTGAATCGCTAGCGATAGTTAAAAATCGCCCCTTGAGTTCCAGTGTGCTCTAAGTGTCAGGGGACATATAGAACACATTGGAACTCGGGGGACGAAACAGTAACACGGGTTCCCCTCGCAATTTTGGTTGGCCGATGAAATGTGTTCTTTTTGTTGATAGTTGTCAACTGAATTGCTGAGAGTCCTTCTAATAATTGATTTTGTAGATTTAAAGGTGTGTAATAAACACGTAACGACACTCGTGTGTGAATTGGTTAATCATTATGGCACGAGTGTCAGAGCGGAAGAATAGAACGAGAGGCCGCATGCTGGACTTGACTTTATATCCATATCCTCGAGTTTTATCCTTCCGCACTGGCACTCGTGCCATAATGATTAACCAATTCACACACGCGTGTCGTTCTGTGTATTTCTTGTTTTGGCAACCGTGGATGCGGTGTTGGTGTTTTGTTTAATTTGACAATAACGTCAGCAGATCTGAAACAAATCACGAAACAGAGATACTAGCTCACAGCACTCAAAGCCATTACAGCTACTACTAATACTACATTATCGACTTTTTAATTCCCCAAGACGACCTATGTTTACAATGTGCTGCCAAAAGTTCGACGTCCCACTTCTGGTAATTAGATGTCGTTAACAGATGATGTCTCACTTTTGTATTAAATTGGATACAGAGAATAAATTGAATAAATTCCCTGGAGGAATAGATTCATTTCAGTGTGTGCAAATCTATTACCTTGGATTTAATTCCCATCTTGTTCGACATAACAAATATATTTCAATTCTCTCGGTATCGGTGTCCATTTCCATTTCGCATATGACGCTAGCAGTCACAAGTGCAGATTCGACATGCACTCTGTGTTACAGCAAGCTCAATTCCTCGACAAATCTAGTTTGGAAAAGGTAGGGGTGTTGGAGAGTCCCGGTGTGACAGGAATGGAAGTCCGTGGGAAAATTAGTCCCCTCTGGACTATTATTCCGCGGAATTATAGTCCTAGGTCTAACAGTTCTAGGAATAGTAGTCCGCCGGACTACTCTGGACTATTATTCCGCGGAATTATAGTCCTAGGTCTAACAGTTCTAGGAATAGTAGTCCGCCGGACTACTATTCCTAGAAATGTTAGACCTAGGACTATAATTCCACGGAATAATAGTCCAGAGGGACTAACGTTCCTACGGACTTCCATTCCTTTTACACCGGTGGAAAAGCTCACCTCCCCGATAAAAAGTCTGAATTTTCACACTTGGATGGATAAGGGAGATAACAAAGTCGACTTGCAGAACTAGGGTTTAATACTGGGAACGGGAATTTCCGTGTTCTCGATACCCAGAAAATCTTTTGCACGGAACTGGAAATCAGGCTTGGCACTGTCTGTGTGCTGAAAAGTTTATTTAAATTGAGAAACTGCCAGAACGTAATTTTATAAGGTTTCGTCAGCTCTTCCACGCCTGAACCTTTTACAATCTTGCTTCCTGGAGAACCCTTTTCACCAAATTACTGTATCACTCAATCATTTCCGGAGGAATCCTCTCTTCAACAGTAAGATCTTCACTTGCTTCAACGATCAAACTCGTCTTTATTTTTAGAATAACTGGTATCACTCACTATTCATCACCTCCTTCAAAAACAACTCCTTCCGCACTGCCGTCACTAGTCTCCTCTGCTTCAAGAAGAGGAAACAGGTGACGACAGTAAAGAAGGAACTGAAGGCAGGAGGTAGTGGTGATAATTCTGAAAACAAAAAGTTGGAAGCGGGTTTGAGTTTTAACACTTTTCTTAGGAAAAGAACCTTTCCGAATGGAGAAGGCAGAGTGACAATGAAGTGTTCATTTACGCGAAAATAAACGCGTCATGTTACTCTCGTATATTTACTTGATATTATACGGGAAATTTCCCAGTTCCCAGTCCTGAATGTAATTCCATTCCCGTTCCCGTTACTATAGAGCACCGGGGATATATTAAACCCTAATCTTGACGTTTTTAATGCGAAATAAATACTTATTAATTGGAATATATATAATGAAGCATGAAAGACTTTGGGTATATATTTGTGAATAAAGGGACATCATATTAAATCAACGGTAGTGTTGGCGCAAATTCTACGAAAAATGGGTAATCAAGCAGCCCATAATATCGTCAGATTCATTGCCGTTCAAGACTGATGGCCCTAGAGCTTGGGGCGAGCCTTTGAAAAATAGAATGTGCTTGAAACAACAGTTAAAAACTCACTCCATACTGTCACTTGAAGCATTTTTTTTTATTTCTATCCTTATCTCTGAAGTCATTTTCAACGATAATTAGGCGATTTTTTCGCGCAAGAATATACCCACGTTCACCTTGGTTACTTTCGGAATGTTAATCATTGATTAAGCTTCACCGCTTTTAAATTAAGAGTATAATAGTCGGAGAAAGTGTCAGGACGTGTGATAAATGGACGTGAAATTTAATTTTACGGTCTGTCCCTGTCAGGAGTTGATATTCTGTTCTGGGAGTATGGTTTACGGAAGAATTGTGAATGGATCGAACAGAGGTAACCAGCTGATATTTCAAGCAAATATCCTTCTTTTTTCAGCGCCAAACACCGGAAGAATAACGAGTATTTGGGTATAAAAAAACAGATTTTGTTTTCATTATTTCCAGAGAAATTATTATTTTCCTTGGTGTTGTTAACTCTCTACATCACGAATAGGATGAACCCCCCTCCCCCCCCCCCCCCCATAGGTAACAAATTAAGTAGTGAAAAAAAAACAATTATTAAAACAAGACCCTATCAGGTAAAACCTCATTTGAACGCGTTCGTTCAAATAAGGGCCATACGACATGGTTTTGTTGAAATGTTTCGAAACAATTCGAAAAAACATAATTAAAGTAACAAAGTTTGATAAGTTGTCCATTCGTCGGCTGAGTGCTAGAATGTTCTATGTCCCATAGGGGACATAGAACATTCTAGAACTCAGGCGACGCATTGGATTTGGGATTAAACTAAAAAGAAACAATGTTATAAACCAGACCGTATTCGTTCCAATTACCTTGATTAAAACAGTTATATTAATGAAATGATTTCTTGGGTGACTCAACATTAACATTGTTTTGCTTGCAAAAAATAGCTGCTGACGCCTCCCTGGAACGAGCGCGATGAGATCGTTCCAATAGTGGATCATAAGCAATGCTTTGGAGGCAAAAAGTGAAACGAAATAACAACAAAATTGAAAGGCGATTAGTGTGAAGAGAGCCAACCGGTTATGCGTTCAGTGAACGGTTAACAAACAATATGCCTGGTACCAGTCTAGCCCCTTAAATAGTCGATCGCCTACTCTAAGATTCAGTCAGATTTGGATAATTTAGTTGGTCAGAAAAGCAGACATAGGGTTTAATATTTTTTTCCGGTTTTCTACAGTACCGGGAACGGGAATGAAATTACACTCAGAACCGGGAACCGGGAAATTTCCCAGCGAGTATCAAGTAAATTTCCGACAGTAACAGTTTCGTGAAAATGAACATTTTATTGGCAATCTGCCATCTCCACACGGAAAAGTTCTTTACTAAGAGAAGTGTTAAAACTCAAACCCACTTCTAGCTCGACTTCATTTTCAGAATCGCTAGTTTTATCACCACTGCCTCCTGGATTCAACTCCCTCTTCACTACCCTCATCCGTTTCCTCTGCTTCAAGCAGAGGAGACTAGTGACAGCAGTGAGGAAGGAGTTGATGTTGGAGGAGGTGGTGAATAGTGAGTGATACTAGTGATTCTGAAAATGAAGACGAGTTTGATCGTTGAAGCAAGTGAAGATCTTGCTGTTGAAGTGCGGGGTTCTCCGGAACTGGCTGTGAGCTGCACTGATTTGGTGAACAGGGTTATCCAAGCAAAATTATAAAAGGTTCCAGCGTGGAAGGGCTGACGAAACCATATACAGTTACGTTTTTCAATTTAGAAAACTTTCAGTTAAACACACAGACAGTGTCATGCGTGATTTCCGATTCGGTGCTACAGATTTCCAGGGTGTCGTCGCGACCGACTTTCGTAACCGGAAACCTGTAAATCCCGTTACCAGTATTAAACGCTAAGCGGGCCCCAGGACTAACCGGGGTCGACGTTGCTTAACTTCGGTAATCTGACGCGAACCAGTTGAGTTTGTAGGTTTTGCTGTTCGGAAATTGTGTTCAAGTATAGTTTAGGGAGAACAGGTTTCATAAGTGTTCAACGCGTATCCTCCATTCCTTTTGGTTTAATTTTGCAAATACAATACGTCCCCTGAGTTCCAATGTGTTTTATGTGCCAGTAGGCACATAGAACACACTGGAACTCAGGAGACGTGGTGGCGGGACTCTAGTCTTTGAAATTCGCAGACGAGTTTCATAGATAGAGAAAGACCAATAGATACAGTATGACGAATTTCATATTCTGTTTATAATATGACACCGTCGTTACTAAAAACATCTTTCAGATAGAAAAGATGGGTTAAAGAATGGAATTTCACCTTGAACATCCTGCATTTAACTGTGACGCGTCACAGCTGCACGCAGTCATACGTCATGACTACGACAAATTATAGTGTTCCACATTTCGGCGTTATAAATATTAATTTTCAAGTAATAATAATAATAATAATAATAATAATGAAGTTGATAGCCTCGGTTCCACAATGTGCTCGCGGGCTTTACAATCGAGTACACGCGTGGTGTATAAATAAATAGACTCTGCGGCTGAAGCTGAATATTTCCAAACAGAAAAAGTAACAACTATCAACTACCAACCAACCAAGGTTGAGCTCAGTGTTATATTTATTGCTTGAAGAGATATGTCTTCAGAGTAGATTTAAACTGACTGAGAGTTTGTGGCGTCTTCATATACTAGGGAAGCGAATACCAGAGCTTCGGACCGGCAACAGAAAAAGCACGACCACCGCATGATAGAAGGTTGCAAGATGTGTAAACCAAGTCATTGGAGAAACTGGACCTTAAGAGATCTGACAGGTTTGCGGGGAACAAGAAGATCAGTAAGGTATGAAGGACCAAGATTGTTGATACATTTATTTATCATATGACTCGTCCGTTTTGTTCACTTTAATAAAACATTTGATATTTCGATTTCATATATTATAGTGATAAAGCCTTCCGTCAATTTCATTGATCAATTTCAAAACTTGACAATTTGATTGGCTGAACAAAATACAACTGGGCCATATTTTCATAATTTGCATGATTAGAGTTGCGAGCTTTCATTGGTCAATTTCAAAACTGGACAATTTGATTGGCTTAACAAAATACAACTGGGTCACATTTGTGTAATTTCAGGAGGGATAATTTACGTTATCTGTCCTATTGAGGGTGGGTTATATTGTATTAATCTTTTACCTACAAGAAAAACGCCATTCATCTTTTTTTATATTTTCACTTTTTGCTTTCAAAACATAGGTTATGACCCCTCACTGGAACGAGCTCGACGAGAATATGAAACGAGTGTTTTTATCATATAATATTTGTGAAACTCGTCCGAATTTTCCGTTTGGGCTCGCCAGAGGCTCGCCAAAACGGAAAATTCTTAGACTCGTTTCATAAATGTTATATGAGAAAAACACTCATTCCATATCCTTCATATATGATTAAAATGGTTTATACATTTCTTATCATTAGTATTTTAGTGAATGTTTATAACAAATAAAATCAGGCATCGTGGCTTTGTTCATGTTTTGAAATAGTTCAATTTACACGCGCATTATTTTGGCACAGATTGTTTCGGTGAAAACCAATCAGAAAGCATTCTTTTGAAATTGACAAATCAAAATAACCGAAGGTGTTATGAAGCACTGATTAACATTTATTGAAAATATGAAACAGTAATAATCCCAGAAAACGGAGATGTCATATGATAAACTTAATAGCAAACTATTATTAATGAAGACTTACCACAGCTCTAGCGTATTATTACGCCACATTGTTTCCACTAATTGTGTTAATATCTTGATGTTTTCAATGTGAATTAAATATTTATTGATTGGAATATCTAAAACAGGGGCACGAATGATATATGTATATCGTGGTGAGCACAGAGTCATCGCATTACAACAGCGGTAGCCTCCGAGTGAGTAAACAAATATCACATAACAGCGTTATTTATATTTATTTATTTATTGGTGTTTAAGGTCACATACTTATGCACAATGGCTAATCGTGACTGTGACAGTTTTACGGGTGGGAGAAGCCGGAGTACCCGGAGAGAACCACCGAGCATCGACGAGCAACTGTCAGCTCCTCAACATTCTAACTCTGTTCAAGCTCCGCTCAAGCAGGGTTACAGTGGTTGAAGACATGTGCACAATCGACGTGACGTATGCCCGAGTACACGACGGCATATTGCCCCCATGTAGGCAGTCGGGATAAAGTGCCTTGCCCAAGGACACAACGCGGGTCGTCCCGGACGGGATCGAACTCGGGACCTCTAGCATAGAAGTCTAACAGTCTACCACTGAGCCACAGCGCTCACCATAACAGCGTTAAATTCCTTGCGGAATTTGACTGTTGGCCCAGGACCTTGCGACGCCCCCAACTCCGATGATACTAAGAACCAAACTATGAAGAAAAGAAATGTTGTGATAAACGTCAATAAAAACAGTCGGTACAAAAAGTTGGAAATACAATATTTTAAGCCCAGTCAATTGATCTGCCACTCTCATCAAATCTACAAAACGGGGATTATTTTAAACGGTCGATAATTGAAAGGATTGATCGATAAACTTAATAATGGCGAACACAATTAAATCTTCTATAACGAATTCACGGTCGCATTAAATCACTAATAGCACATAGCTAACATCGACCGTGAGGTTTAACATTGCATTTTTTTCTCGCTTCAAGGCTTTACGTTTGTTGCTCAGGTCAGGATAAGCATTATTGACCGCAATAAGAACGACGAGACTGAAGTTCTCGTAATAGTTTTAACAGAAGTTGAGATCCTCAAATTGGCTGTAAAATTGTGTTTTCCTATATTTCTAGTACCCTCGGAAATGAAGGAGATGTTGATAGAGAAAGCCAGTAGTGTTCAGGCCACCCTTCGTTAAAAGTGTTGTTCACGAGTCAACAGAAAAACGGAATTAGAAATATAGAGACCCGCACATACATTTGACTGGGTTAAGAATTATCGCATGAGATTGCACTGACTCTCGTGATATCCCGGGCCAAAGCAATTTGAAGCGATAATTCTTAACCCATTCAAACGTATGTGCGCTTCTGTATTTATCACACACCTCCCATTCAACAACCAGTCAACACGAAAATTGAACTAAAAGCACTCTTCAGCTGGATAATTGCTGCCTTTTCTTCGTTGCCAGCGAGACATCACTGTCAGTTGGCCGGGTACCAACCCTAATTTGCATTTCAATTTTTACGGCATTCAGTTGGTGGAAACCATTAGATATCGATCAGTGTCACGGTTACGATGATTGAACTTCAAATATTGACTAAACTGCGGGGAATAACACAACAAACAGTTAACCCTTTACTCAACGTAACGGCCAAAACCGGCCAGCGCTATTCTCAAAAATCGCCAATTAATTTTCATTATTTTTTTCATTTTTTGTCTCAAAAACATAGGTTATGACCCCTCGTTGGAACGAGCTCGTCGAGCTCGTTCCAACGAGGGGTCATAGCCTATGTTGTTGAGACAAAAAATGAAAAAAAAATAGTTATTCAAGAATTTTGTTTGCAAGTGTCGTCTGCTTTTCATGTTAGGTAAAGGGTTAAGTTTAGCACACTCCATCATTACAGTACGTGTCGAGTGTATTATCACTAAAACACCAGCAGAGTGGAGATTACACCCGTGCAATAATTGCAAATTTGTTGGAAAGCGTAAACATCACAAGCAAAGTTCCAGCCAATGGACTTACGGGTTAAACCCGGAGGTCTATTGGCTGAAACATTGCTTGTATTTTTTTGTCCATATGTACATAATTTGAAAGTGATACTTTGGGCGATAACTCCAATCCACGGGTGATTTAGTTGCAATCCACTCTTCACGTACTGTATATGACCAATTGTGGAAAGTATTTGTCAAGGAACAAGCAGACAGAATGTTATTTTTATTTTGTAAATTTTTGACTGGAATCTTATTGTTTAAATATCCCGGGTTAACAAATCTAAATGAGAAACTTCGAATTTCCAAGCGATCTCGACTCCGGTACATTCGACCAATGATGACGTAGTTTATTTAGACAGGTTCCTTCTCTACGTTGAAAACGAAATCGAAGGTGTTTTGTATCATCACATATGCGATACAACTTTTTTATCGTGCAGGCAGAACATTGGAAATCTTGTGTTTTACATTAACTGGTGTGTGATAAATGTATTTTTTAGTCTTTCCCTCCAAATCATAGCCTTCGACCTCCAATCGGAAGTGCTCCCTAACTCGTTTCAACAAGAGGTCATAAGCTTTGGGTTGGAAGAGAAAACTAAATACTCTTCTGAAAAAGGTAGTACTGGTTTCTCCAGCGTTTGTCACGTAAAGCGTTAACCCAAATCAGGACAAATGTGTTAAATCCGACTGGTATCTCCACTTTTGAACTTCAGTTGCAGAAAATGAATATTTTAAGCTCCGCCACTTGAAAACTGACTGCACATACTGGACGGAATCTATAGACCTGCAAAATAACCAGCACTGAGCAGTTAACGAAGAGCGGAATATGTGGGCTCAAAAGACGACCATTACAGAACATCGGATTTGATGATTTCCTTCGCGTATGTGTAGTTTACCTTCGCGCAACGTAAAATGCCCTTCGGGGCACTGTTCAACGCATAGTTTTCTGCAGTTATTATTAGCATTTTTAGGTTCTGATATGCGTATCGTTTTGCAGTTGGTAGCAGACAAAATACATCGCGATGAAAGATAACGGAATGTTTGAAACATCTTCACGCGACGAAACACGTTAGTGATGTTGGTGGTATCAGAACCATATTGATAAACTGGGTGTGAAATCTGTTCCTTGAGTGAATCAAGGTGCCGTTCAAATCCATCTATTTGTGATCCTAATACATATAGACGGAGATATCCACTTCACAGCATTCGATGTGAGACTTTCTGCAAGCAGGTTAAATCATTATTTATTGTCACATCAGTATGTTGCATTTACTTTTCTTTATATTTGTCTTCAATCTCTGTCCTCACCATTTACTATATTACTTCTTTATTTCTTTCCAATGTGTGGTTTACTGGGATTTCTGGGTTTGATTATAAACGATAATTTCACAAGTGAATTATGCAATCAACAATTGTGTCATGTATCCGTTCGCGCAAACGAAGACGCTTTGCCGTAGGTGTAATGGAGACTTCATTGTTTTTTGTTTTTATAACCCTTTACCTAACATGAAAAGCAGACGACACTTGCCCAAAAACATTTTTGGATAACTAGTATTCTCATTTTTTGTCTCAAAAACATAGGTTATGACCCCTCATAACCTATGTTTTAGAGACAAACAATGAAAAAGATAATGAAAATTAATTGGCGATTTTTGAGAATAGTGCTGGCCGGTTTTGGCCGTTACGTTACGTAAAGGGTTAAATAATATAATTATCCTTAATAATGAAAAGTACAAAACAGAGTAATCGTCTGACTGGACTGGTTACGTGAAATAATTAATTCGAGGCGAGGGACTATATTGTAAAAACACTCGCGCACTCGTGTTTGTACAACGTCCCTCACCTCTCCAGAATTATTACACGTACCCAGTCCAGTCAAGCGATTACTCTCTATTCAATCGTGCAGTCAATTTGAACACAACTTGTTACTAATACAAATACAAAATGCCCTTGTTGCCAAAGAATGTTACTAACAGGTTACGTAATGTGTAGTATTGAATTGCTCCCTGCTCGGATCGGTACATTCATCACAGGAGTTTCCTGGCGCAGCTTGATGCATCGATTAACAAACCATACATCCCTATGTGCTATAACATATCTGCCTGTACTTGCGACTTAATTGCGGTAAACTACCTGAATGCTTTCCAATTATGGCTATCCGTTCTTTAGACCCCAGGTGGGATATAGCTTTACCGTTGAACCATCAAAACTTGGGTTCTGCTCGAATCTTGAAGGTCCACCAGCGTGGCAGTTTCTCTCATCGGATAATGCACGCAAGAATGAAGAAGCCCCGTTATTACCCCGGTTTTCTAAAGGAATGCCTAGTATCCGTGATGTCTGCTTGCTGTTGCTTATAGGTACAGTCCTGACTGTGATTCTGCTTGTGTCAGGTGACGTCGAAACTAACTTCGGCTCAAGTTACGTAAACCCGGAAAACACGATGAACACATTGAACATTCTTGCATCTCAAAAAAAACAGAGCCTAAAGCCAAAATTAGACGCCATCCAGTATGAATCATGACGCCTCGCATTATTAGCTTTCACCGAGACTTGGCTGTAAAGCTCTGATTCAACATCTGATATTATGATCCAGGGGTTCCAGGAACCCGCCGAGGTTCCACCGCTCGTAGATGTGAGGTGGTGTCGTCATGTATGTTAAAGACAACATATGTTTCCGGCGCAGAGATGATCTTGAAACGCCAAATACGGAGTGCATTTGGGTAGAAGTGTTTTCTATCGCCGCCCCATAACCCAGCACACATATAGGATACTATTTCTGCTTCTATCATAACCCAGCACACATATAGGATACTATTTCTGCTTCTATCGAAAAAGCAAAAAAATACGTCATTTTCGGATTTAGTTATAACCGGTGATTTTAACGATAACCAAGACATCTTTCCTAGAAGCCACGTAAAGGATAAAGCTGATTATTTCAACTTAAGACATGTTGTTAATGAACCGACATGCCTTACCGAGTCGTCCGCTTCCCTCACTGATCTATTTGCTGTTGACAGCCCATCAATGTATTAGGATGTGAGGTACCAGACACCGGACCTAATTCGCTACCATTGTCCAATGTCTGTTGAAATTGCATTTACAAAGTCACAGCCTCAAACCAAGAAGAGGCGTGTATGGTTGTATCCCAAAGGGAATTACGAGAAACTAAAAAAGGCCTGTTGTGACGAACAATGGGATACTTTCTTTGATAATATATGTTTAAATATCATAGCCTTTGATTTCATTACTGAGCTACTTGAAACAACATCTATCTAAATACATTCCAATCAAACTCATTACGTCAAGATCAAATCAGGCTAAATGGATGCACAAGGAGATATGCCCACTGATAAGACAGAGGAAACGTTTATACCCTGTTGCTAAGCATTCCAGCCTACCATATGCCTGGACGAATTATAAGCTCAAGCTCAAACAGAATGAAGTGGTATCAGCTGTTTGGAAGTCCAAAACCGCGCCGCATCTATCAAAAGTACAGAACACACTGAGTAGCTGTAAGACCTCTTCGTCCCAGTGGTGGAAGACACTAAAAATATTCATTGGTGGCAATGTTTCGGGGATTCCAACTATTCGCCATTCGAACAGTATGTACTCTATTAACCCTTTACCTAACGTAACGATCAAAACCGGCCAGCGCTATTCTCAAAAGTCGCCAATTAATTTTCATTATTTTTTTCATTTTTTGTCTCAAAAACATAGGTTATGACCCCTCGTTGGAACGAGCTCGTCGAGCTCGTTCCAACGAGGGGTCATAACCTATGTTTTTGAGACAAAAAATGAAAAAAATTAGTTATTCAAGAATTATTTTTGCAAGTGTCGTCTGCTTTTCAGGTTAGGTAAAGGGTTAACGTAGAGCAAGCAACATACTTGTGTATTTTTGTTCTATTTCTACTGTTGATGACTCTCATACCTCCTTGTAAGACTCATTGTCCCGTGTTCCACAAATAATCAGCAGAATATGCCTTCAAATTAGCGACATTTACGAAGCGATCAAATCTATCAAAACAGCCAAGGCATCAGGTCCCGATTTGATTAGTCCACGTCTCCTAAAGGAAGGTAGTCGTTCCCTGAGCGAACCACTCAAAATCCTCTTCAATATATTGCTGAATAATTCATATTTTTCCTCCACTTGGAAAAAAGCCAATATCATACCCGTTTTGAAAAAAAATGCTCTTAAAATATTTCCAATTGCCGTCAAATTCAACTGATAAGCTGCGTTGGTAAAAAAAAATATATTCTCAAACGACTTTGGAAGTATTTGATTGAAGATAACATTCTGAGCCGATTGCAGTAAGGTTTTACTCCAGGCGATTCAATGGATCGACAACTAACAGATATTTATGATGAGTTACGTTATGCTCCTGATGAAGGCAAAGAAGTTCGGGTTGTGTTTTGCGACGTCAGTAAAGTATTCGACAAGACATGGCATGTCGGTCTTATTCACGAATTCGGGAGGATCGGTACTTCAGGGGATCTACTCCTTTTCTTGAACATTTCTGAAGATATCAAAGAGTCGTGATAATCTCTGACATCCACCTGGATAGCTATTAATTCTGGTGTTTCCTGAGGGCCAATCCTTGGTTCAGTGCTGCCTCTTATCAACATTAACGATATCACCGATAACTTACTTAGTAGCATAGTTCCTTCGCAAATCACATTGGTCAGTTTCAAATCTAGAAAATTTGATTGGCTGAACAAAATACAACTGGGCCATATTTTTATGATTTGCATAATTAGAGTTGGGAGCTTTCATTTTTCAATTTCAAAACTGGACAATTTGATTGGCTAAACAAAATACAACTGGGGTGACATTTGCATAATTTCAGTAGGGAGAATTTACGTTATCTGTCCTATTTTGGATGGGTTGTATTGTATTAATCCTTTACCTACAAGAAAAACGCCATTCATTTATTTTTATATTTTCACTTTTTGCTTCCAAAACATAGGTTATGACCCCTCATTGGACGAGCTCGTTCCAATGAAGGTCATAACCAATGTTTTGGAAGCAAAAAACGAATTTTTTTAGTTATACGAGGATGTTTTTTTCCAAGTGCCGTCTGCAACTCAATTTAGGTGATGGGTTAAAAAGTCATACTAAGTGGCTAATTTGTGCGAGTGTGTGGCATGTGATAAATAGAATATGAAACGAGTCAAAGAATTTTCCGTTTGGACGACCCTCTGGCGAGCCCAAACCGACAATTCGGACGAGTTTCATAAATATTATATGAGAAAAACACTCATTTCATATCCTATATATATCTCATAGTGGAGAACCCCGATCAGACTTCGACCTTGATCAACCGTGATTTGGAAACAATCAAACATTGTGCTAAAACATGGTTGGTCAGTTCTCAAAAAGACCAAAAAGACGAAACTATGTCCATAACACGTAACACCAGCCAATAGACACACTCATCCTCATTTCTATGGGGAAACCAAATCTCCGAAGATAATGATCACATTCACCTTGGGGTAATCTTGGGGTAATCTTGAATAGCGATGGAAAATGTAATAACCATATTGAACACATCTGCTCTAAAGCGTGGACCCGTATAATATGTTAAGAGTGCATAAGTTCACCCTCTATCGCAATATCTTGGTAAAATATAGTTTGCATCTATTAGGCACTTTTAGAGTATGCTGGCTGGTTTTGGGATAACTGTTTTATAACTAAAGCCACGAACTCAGAGAACACCCAGTTAGCTACAGCAAGAATAATTACTGGCGCCACCGCCAGTGCCAGCAATTCCTTACTTTATATGGAAACATGCTTTGACACTCTTCGAGAAAGACGTCGGAAGCATAAGCGTCTCGAATTCTTCAACATGTATCATCAGCTTATACCTCCATTAATTTCCAGCAAGGTACCACGCATTACATCATTCACTATTCAAGCCCATTAACTTCTACCAAATCTAAATCAACGTGTCCCGTTAACGGTTATGCCACACAAATCTATATCAGGCTTCCCTCGTCCAAGCCGTTACCAACCTGTGGAATAGCATACCTATATCCCAGTGAGAGATAACTCCCCCATTAGACATTTTAAGAGTTCCTAAATAATGGCTACCGACGCCCACCATTATTTTCCAGTGGAACAAAGTCACGACAAGCTCAAATATACCATTGTAGATTAAGATTGTGTAGCGTCGTATTAACGCCCACTTACACAACAATCGACCTCTCCCTTCTGTCAGTGCGGTGACTGAATATTTCTTGTTGTATTGCCCACTGTATTCTGGTGCTCGAAATTCCACCATTAATGGTCTTCCATTTACCGCCGATCTCTTTACGCTTCTCTTTGGGTCTAAAGATTGAACAACTCAGAAAACGTCCAAGTTTTCAGAGTAGTGCAAGACAACATGTTACTGGGAGGACGCTTCCACTAACCCCTAACGATTCTATGTCCAAATAATGCTTGATTAATTTTTAAAAGGTTTTGTCTCCATGGCTTATCAGACATGACAACAGATGCGGTGGGCGCTATTCTTCTTTAATGCCTGCCATGTACTGTGGTTATACTGTTGAAACACGTTGAAGTTAAATCCCAGCTAGCAGGCTGCATTGCCAACGCGCTTAGATGCCTCTACGGGTCACAATAACTATTGTCGTAATGCTGCAGCAACGTAGTCTGTGACTGTTGGAGCCGTCTCAGCTTTGCGCCAAGGATGTGTGTTACGTAAGATCAACGCCGTGCCCAATGGGAGTAATCCGTAGTTGATTAACCAGATAAGAAAGAAAGGACATACTGACTGCACTCGAACAAGCTGTATTTGTCCTAATGGAAACGCTTTGTGTTCAACTATTTGTTCCCTTCAGATTCTTCATCTCATTCTTCGCTTTCTCCTTTGCTCATCTCTTTCGTGTCCCATCTTCCATATCTCTCCCCTGTATGCTAAAGTTTAACCAACATTACTTGCAGCGTATGACCAAGTCTTTCAAATACTTGAGTGCTCTGTACATTTTGGGAGACGGCTCAAAACAAGCTTTTAGCTTCCTGCCAAATCCTGTCTTTTAGTCTGTTGTTTCCTTCATTTATCTTGGGTGTATTACATATTTTGCTATTCGCCTAATGAACAGTAATTTTGATTTTGTGTTCGAACTTACGTTGTAGTATGTGGTGTAATATCAACCTTGCTGATTAAATACTGTTTGAACTAAGGTGCCAACTGCGATGATGTAGCAGTATTGCAAATGGCCCCAGGGACGGTTTAAAATTTACATTCGTGAAATTCGACACATATTATGTTTTTTTTTTTATTTGGAATTCACGACACTGCAGGCATGTCAACCGGTACCAGAACCGGAAGCAGTACCGCCGGTTCCCTCATGCTGCAGTACCTGTACCGATACCAGAACAAAATTATTTTATGGGGAAATTCTTAATTGAACGAGGGTAAACAGGCTGATAATCGTGTATAGCACTCTTGCACGACATATTTTTAACTTATTTGTGAATGAGCATATCAAAATACTCTAAAGGTGCATGTTCTGTCTACACCACAACTCGACAAGGTGGACCATTTTGACTTTTCATACGTCGCATCAAAGACACTGGAAGCGCCATCATCGGCTACTTCAGATAAATTATTCTGTGGTAACATCAAAGTAATCATAAAGCACGATCTTCATGCATTATGATTACTTTGATGCCATCGCAGAATAATTCGACGATGCCATGTGTGTCTTGCGATCTTGGGGACTGGCGCGGTTTAAATGCGAATTTCTGCCATCTGATTGCGACATGTTATCCAGTTGTTGATTTGTGCCGGTGTTATAGGAATGGAAGTCCGTAGAACAATTAGTCCCTCTGGACTATTATTCCGAGGAATTATAGTCCTAGGTCTAACATTTCTAGGAATAGTAGTCCGCTGGACTACTATTCCTAGAAATGTTAGATCTAGGACTATAATTCCGCGGAATAATAGTCCAGAGGGGCTAACGTTCCTACCGACTTCCATTCCTTTTACACCGGCACCGGTACCGTTATATTGGTGCTGGCGGTACACTGATATGGCTGCGTCACTGTCAACCGCCCGAGTCGTGTCGGATAGTTTTACGGGCGGAGGACTCCGATGTATTCATATAGAACAACAGTGGAACGGCGAGACGCATACACACATAATCAGGAAACGTGTAAATGTCTAATATATGACTACTTTGAAAAGTAAGTATTATTATGGGCAGCGGTCAATACTATAAAACTTTTACAATTGTATTTTCAAGAATTATATTTTCCAACTCTTTATATAACCGACTAAAATGAATCATCAGCATTTTAAAAGATATGGCAGTTTGCCAACTGGCAAATAATGGCCAGATCTTTGAATATAATTGTAAACGTTTTATAGTATTGGGCCGGGTAGTCTTATCACGTTTATTTCCAAGGGTCGAGGTTCATTAAACTCAACGACAATCAGAAACATATTGTTTCCTGGTTACCAGTCCAAAGAGGATCTGAAGGTACTGGTACCTTTGGTGGGACGCTAATATGGTCATCGTGGCAAGCTGAGATGGATATGTAGTCGTATGATGAAAGTTATATTGCGTAACTGTTCTTAGACTGTTGCGTATCTTGCCCTCAATATTTCAGGCATCTAGGTTATAGCCAAGTTTGTGGCTACCATGATGGATGTGGCGTTGAAGCAGATAACAATGTGTTGTGGGGTGTGAGGCAGTGACATGCTAAACCAAACCCAGTGAAGAAAATGACTGGCGTGTGCCAACGTTTTGTTTCGCTGGTTTCAATCGGAAAATTTATGTTCGCGGTCACATCATCCATATTCATCTTACGAAATCACTGCTCCATCATTTAAAATTATTTATGCTATGTGCAACCTCTTTAGCTCAGTTTGACATTTATAGATTATCTTTAACGTAAAATGACAGTAGTAAGAAGAAATTGGATTGAAGTCCAAATATTTTTAATAGTATTCCCGGTGTTGCAGCGGTAGCGACAGTTCATTAGGTTGCTTATTCCAATATGTATGTGTTTCTGTGGGTTGGGGTGTAAGCTATTTTTTGAAAGCGAAAACATTTTTATACCATTAGTACACTTTCTACTATATATATAAAAAGCCGATGACATAAATTTTAGCTTTACACATCAACCGTGGTGAATACGCCAGCAATGGGATTTCATTAGTTAAATTTTACACCTACAGTATTTATTTATGTATTTATTGCTGTTTAAGGTCACATACTTGTGCACAATGGCTAATCATGACCACAACATGGAGATAAAGTCAAGGTCGGTCAATCGTTTATACCCCATGTTGCCTATTTTAGAGGACTCGCACCCCAAGCATTTGTGACTGGGTCCTATTTTACCAGTGAAACAGAGCTTGTTTACCACAGTAAACAAGCACTGCTTCACTTCCCGGGGTTGCCACGAGGGATTACACCTACAGTAGAACTACGTCCAAGTTGACCTTTGGTGACGTCGATCTGAATGCAAACTTGTCTAACTTTATCACTCGACGCCCCGTGAAGAGTGAAATGAAACCGGCAATTATTTATTACGTTTTTAAATAAATTTACCTCAAAAGATAACAAAATTAACAAACATGCGTTGCCTCATGTTGATAAAGCATTCACAACTCGAAATATTATGTTATTGTGTTATTAAAATGAAAAAGGCCCCGAAATTTGCGCATATCGTTTTCTATTTCGATTCGGCGATAAAATTGCCAGCGGAAGAACCGCCCACCGGTGCCTATGTAAACAAAAACTGATTCGCAAGTGTGAATATTGATTTATTTAACATTTAATCTCTTATTGATCTGACGATCATGATATAAATGAAATATACCCAAAGTAGCTTGGTGTACCACGTGTTCACCACCCGTGTTGAACACTTGGTACACGAAGCTACTATGGGTATATTCTATATTGAATCCTTTGAACCTGAAATTCTGATTTATCGGTCCAGGATCGTGATACGACCTGAATTCATGAAAGTATGTCGTTGCTTAGTAAATTTATGTAGTAGGCTAATCATGAATTCCAGTGTGCTGCCTCAAACTGCAAGTTGAAAATGTTGACTTCCCCCAAGTAATGAAAAGAGACATTATCTATTAAAATGAATTTTTTGATTTAATTGGTTGATAGATACGTGGTATGAGACCATATTCATTGAAACCCACGATACGTCCGCCCAGCCACTGACAAATTTCCCATACCCAGTGGAAGCCTCGTTCCGAAATCTACAAATTGTCCATACCCATTAGAAGTCAATAGATACATGTAAATTTGTTATCCCATGTCTGATCACGGCCTGCACTATTCGCAAAAAATCGTCATTCCAGTTTTACAGTGTACATGTATTATATTTTAATTTTTTATCTCCAAAATATAGCTCAGAACCCCTTATTGGAATGAGCTTGTCGAGTACCCCCCAATGTGGGGTTCATAAGCTATGTTTTTGAGACAAAAAAGAAAAAAAGGAATTCAATAATTTTTTTATACTAGTCATATCGGCATATTTTCACAAAAACTCTTTTGCACAAAAATTCAACAGAAACCTGTATGGCTCAACAATGGAAGATAAAAGATCTCATGCTGTGTGTGTTCACACATGAAATAGATTGTACTTCTAAAACAGAAAGTCAATAGATAAATTCGTTACCCCGTGTCTGATCACGTGGTACGGGTTTTTACCTACCCGAAGCCAGCCGTATCCCATGAGGCCTCATGGGATACGGCTGGCTTCGGGTAGGTAAAATCCCGTACCACGTGATCAGACACGGGGTAACTAATAGTACCAATTCATGGCTCTGGATTGGCATAGAATATACAATCAGGTTCCAAAAGGTTAAGTTAAACAGAACGAAAGTCATCTGCTAATAATATCCGCATTTTGTTTTCGGTAAAGGGTTAATGGTTGATAGGAAGGATGAATGTGGGTGGTCTTTGTTGGACTTTAGCACACGCAGAATATTAAAGAATTTCTAATTAAGACAATTTGTTTTAATCATAACGTATAAAAGATATTGGAGAAATATACTCTTCCCATCAGTCAGAGACAAAACACTTCGAGAATCTATGATCTGATTTCTAGTTTGAACAGATTATAGCAAAATTTATAGCTATTTTCGTGATGTAAATAAAAAGAAAGTTTCTGAAAATCTGATGTAAAGGCTTTCATTGAAAGCAAAATTCTTTTCCGCATTTCTCTGAAACACTTGAGATGTGATGAAACTATTTTCAATGAAATCATACTAGAAAAACAGAAGATCCAGTTATTAGCCCTTTACCCAACGTAACGGCCAAAACCGGTCAGCGCTATTCACAAAATTCTCCATTCAATTTTTATTGCGTTTTCATCATTTTGTCATATTTATTTACTTACTTGTTTACTGGTGTTGAAGGTCACATACTTATGCACACTGGCTAATCGTGGCCGTGACAATTTTACGGGTGGAGGAAGCCGGAGTACCCGGAGAGAGCCACCGAGCATCGACGAGCAACTGTCAGCACCTCAACATTCTAACTCTGTTCAAGCTCCGCTCAAGCAGGGTTACAGCTGTTGAAGACTTGTGCACAATCGACGTACAGTACACCTTAATACACGGCGTCAACGTTCCCCCTCGTAGGCAACCGGGATAAAGTGCCATACCCAAGGACACAACGCGGGTCGTCCCGGACGGGGATCGAACTCGGGACTTCTAGCACAGAAGTTCAACAGTCTATCTCTGAGCCACCGCGCTTCGTTTTTGGCAACGAGCGCGTTCCAATGAAGGGGCATAAGCTATGTTTTTGATGCAAAAAATAAAAAAGTTAGTGTTTCAAGAATTTTATTTGTAAGTGTCGTCTGCTTTTCGTGTTAAGTAAAGGGTTAAGGTCACAACAGAGCAAACACGATTCCCGTGCAGAGTAGTCACTTCACAGTAAGGAAACAATTATCAGTGAAACACGGTGGTATTAGTATGGTGATGGCATGCAAAAAATTGGTCAATGCGGAAGAAATTAAGGGTAGCACCTTGTGAATAATGTATTAAAAACTCCGGGTTGAGGAAAATGTCTAGCGCGCATTGAAATGAGGTACTTTTCGGGCTTTACATGTCGATTGTGTCATTCATTATCGAATGCCAGTCTAGGACAATTTCAATACTCCGGCCAAGTGGCGGTTAATAGAGAACAAGTAATCTGGATAGACGATGCGCATGTAATTAGAAACAAACCCCCAATGCTGAGCAGCTGATTTAGCACAAACCAAGATAATAAAGAGCGTTCACTGATACACATCGTTCGAATGATGTGTATCACTGGACACACTTTATTATCTTAGCGGTATTCTATCACTGCTTCGTCGAGATTAAATTGCAAGACTATCGCCACCCAGGAGTCAAGATTGAAAACTAGAAAATTAAAATTAACCCAGAAATTCTGTTTTGCTCCTTGATTGCCGCCGAAATGAGAGGAGGACACAGCAAGGTATTTCAAGTATGAGCTCGCAGCGATTCCGACTCCATTGTTTAAAAATAGCTTCATGTGAAAACTAACTAACGCGCACAGTTGGTTAACCCTTTACCTAACATGAAAAGCAGACGACACTTGCAAAAAAAAAATCTTGAATAACTATTTTTTTTTTTCATTTGTTGTCTCAAAAACATAGGTTATGACCCCTCGTTGGAACGAGCTTCACGAGCTCGTTCCAACGAGGGATCATAACCTATGTTTTTGAGACAAAAAATGAAAAAATAATGAAAATTAATTGGTGATTTTTGAGAACAGCGCTGGCCGGTTTTGAGCGTTACGTTTGGTAAAGGGTTAAAGCTCTCATCGCTTCTTCTAAACAGGTTGAACGTCAGGAGCTTGCAGTGTTATAAATTATTGTGATGAGTTGACGGTAACTTGGTCTGAGGTTTGTGGCTCGGAGCTTATGTTAAACAATAACGTATGCGTTCCAATAAGACACCTCTCATAGCCCAAAACCTACACCGTGGAATAACGAAAGGCTTGTTTACTAAACATGTGATCGTTAAAATTTTCCTTGTTCAAGGCAACTTGTACCGATCACAGGTTTAGTAAATAAACCTCTCTTGTACCCCACGACGGCACTGGATAAATAATCAATAAACCAGATAAACTCATTCCGTCTCAGTTCAAATCGTAAAGCCGTGTGTTATTTAAACAACACTTCAACCGAAACATCGTCTGCTGCACGTGTGAGAAATCTATAAATATGAAGCGGCTTGCTAGTCACTACGCTGATGAAGCAATTACGAAATTCGCGACCTCATTTCAAATATTTCGCGTGGTGACGTCAGATGATAACATTTGCTACTGGAGCTGTAAACATAAAAGAAACTACGCCAACTCTTATCCAATCAGAGGGCGAGAATTTTACTCTTATTGGAACATAGTTTGCTGTTCACAGCGGAACCCTGATACGTCGTATCATGAGAGCTGATAATCTGCGTACATCGAGACTGGAAAAGTTTAGTCAGCGGCACCCGGTACAGTATGCAAAACCTTGCAATGTAAGTGGCCATTAAGGTTCAAGAGCACAAAAGAAGAATTTGAAAAATAGTGCCGATATCTGTTTAACCGAAAGTTTGGCGGTTCAGTATAATTATAAACCTGAGATATTCATATGCGCTGAAAGAAATGAAAACCAGTTCACCAAACTATTGAGCAGATTGCTAGAATGTTGTAGACAAACAGTACGCAAGAGAACTGAAGATGACGATAATATCGTTTGCTCTCTGGTTTACAACTCGTTCAATCTGTTCATTTGAAGGGTGCTACAGTTAAAATTAGAAGTCCTGTCATGAAATGCGCACAAATAGCACGTTGATCTGCGCGTTAACCTACGCGTTATGACCATAGTAAGGATATCAAATTCTGTACATAATATGGCCTGTGCGCAAGCAATATTTCAGCCAATGGACCTCTGGGTAAACCGGGGGTCCATTGGCAGAAACATTGCCTGTGTTTGCTATGAGTAACCAGGAGAACCTGCCATGCTTAGGATGCCATTCGATACGGAAATTGCGTGCAATTCCTACGCGCAATTAAGCCTAGATAAGCGCACAGTTAGTGACAGGGCTTCTAGTTTTAACTGTACTAGAGCCTGACGAACCTGCGAGATTCCATTAGGTTTTGAATCTTTTCACTGATTCGATTCGATTCGAAACAATCTCGATTATTCGAACAAATTGAATCCAGGGACCAGTACTTTAAAACTATCACAATTGTATTTTTTAGAATGTCAGTTAGCCCTATTTTTAAAATTCTAATGATTCATTTTAATCAGTTATATTAATAAGGAGAAAATACAATTCTAGAAAATACAATCGTAACAGTTTTATAGTATTGGTGCCTGAAGAATTCTGGATTTCATACATTTCTTTTTCATTGTCAACTTTTTGATAACGACAACTCATATCGCTGTTTTTGAAGAAACGGGTCAGACCTTATCTAATCTAACTAGAAGGCACAAGTTTAGGCGGAAAATTCCTAAACCTGATATTTGAAATCTATTTTGCACATAATATCGCAGCATGGGTGAAAAAATTCTAATGCATTGCAAAGTTCGCCTTGTTCCACTTAAGGGATGATATATAGATTTTTCTCCAACAACCATGGTGATACTTGGTCAATGTCCTTTTGAATCTAGTCTCACTGCTCAGATGATAAGCGGAATAAGTTACCACCACTGGACGATCTTCGAGTAAGTTGAATTTCCTTGGGCCAGAACCCCGTCCTTTGCGGTTCTAATCTTAATGGAATCAGAATGAACATCGCGTCCATGCACAGGTCCCTGTCGCAATATCTACACGGAATACAATGGGTTGCCATATGAATAAATCGTCAACCGCCCAGAAACAAGTAATAGGTCCATCTACTTGCACTGAGGTTTAGTGAAACGAAATAGTCAAAGCTAGTATGTATATTGATTGTAAGTTCACATGGGAGATAAGCAGCACTACTATGACGGAAGGGGGCTATCGTGCAATTGGGAAGGGGATTCTGCTCGAGATTCAATTCGCTTTCGAACCTTTTGCCTGATTTGCTGCAAGTTTCAATTCGAACGATAAATCGCGATTCGCCGGGCTGACATACGCTATATTTTAGAAGCAAGAAAAGATGAAAATATTTAATTATTCGATTCATTTTTAACCCTTTGAATCCTAGTGGTATCTACCATGTCAGTTCAATGACATCATTTGGGAGAGTCCATATTCATATTTTAGGGGAGACCAATTAAGATTTTCAACGTGCAGCCTTAGGGCTGCACGTTGAAAATATTGATTGGTCTCCTCCCACAAATTCACTGAGCATCCATTTACTTTATGCGATTGGGAAGCATTACGATCCTGGCCCGTAAAAGTTATCTCACGGGTCCAAAGGGTCAGTGGCGTAGATAGCTTTTCGCTGGCGGAGGGGCAAGCCCAAAATTTTTCGACAGACCGAAAATTTTCCGACAGTGTAACAACAACAAAAACCCAAACAAACAGAAAGAATCTGTTGTTTACTGCAAATGTACTGAAAACTGGTCTTTTTTACCCAAAATTTACCCCAAATGCCATGTTTTTATCCCCAAAGCCAGAATTTTAATGTTATTAGGCATAAATGCGCCTAAAAATGGTCCCAAAAAATGTCCGACAAAACTTCCCCCCCCCCCCCTTATCTACGCCACTGCAAAGAGTTAAAGTGTCGCTCACTGGCCGTTTTAAATGAAGGGTTAAGTTGCATTACGCTCAAGCCCCGTTGTAGTCATCATACTACTCAATACACAACAGAGCGGCAAGCCGGATCAATATCATTTTACGGTTGGGGAACAATTTCACAGCGGATTTCATCTATCTTGGTTAAAATAGTATTCTGTGAAAAAAAACTCTATTGCATAAGACCTTAATGTATTGAGTATCAAAGATGTAATTTGGAATGTACTATGGTTGAGTGTTTAACTCATTGGGGATCGTTATCCCACAATACAAACTCTACTGAAAGTGTCGATTGCGGAATTAAATAAGACAGGATCCATGATAACTCTTTCGAGTCGGCCAACTGGTCGACATGACATGGACGGTCCGATATGAATATTGGTAACATATACTACTCAAAGTTGGTTAAGCACCAAATATTTGACACATCATTGTGAAATTTGCTTGTGACATATTTGCGATATTTTTGGTGGATACGATTGAGGAATGTTTTCATGATGTTTTCATGTACTGTCTGCATGTACATGACATGTGTAGGGTATTCAATCTTCATTTCAACACACACCCTTGTGATTTAATGATTGAATATGGTCTATGCAAATGTAAGAAGACATTTGTCTGAAGCGGAAATGTGGCGGGCTGTAGGGATGGTGGAGCAAGGGGCTACCCATCGTCAGGTTGGTGATGCTCTTGGTGTACACCAAAGATTTCAGCAGTATGGCATACCAGTAAGACGGCATGGCGGTGGCAGGGACAGGGCATCATCTGCAGCTTAAGACCGGTTTTTGATCATTCAGGCCCATAGGAACCGCTTTGACACAGCAACCCAGCTTCGCAGTGACCTTCGGAATGCATCAGGGGTAATTGTTTCGACGCAGACTATCCGGGCAATGTTGCACGAAGGTGGTCTCCGATCAAGAAAACCGTGTATTCGCATTCCGCTGTCCCAAAACCACCGCCAGGCACGATATGAATGGGCCATGGACCACGTTGGATGGACCAGAGAAGATTGGAGACCTGTCCTTTTTACAGATGAGTCAAGGTACTGTCTAGACCACACAGATAGGCGTTCTAGGGTATGTAGAAGATCAGGAGAGCGATTCCATGCAGCCAACATTGCTGAGCATGACCGCTATGGTGGAGGGTCAATCATGGTCTGGGGCGGCACCAGCAGGGATGGACGTTCAGAGCTCTGTGTCCCTGAGCGTGGTACATTGACTGCACAGCGGTATATTGATGAGATCCTGGATGTCCACGTCAGATTGTATGCAGGTGCAGTGGATGATAGATTCATTCTGATGGACGATAATGCCAGTCCCCATGTTGCCCATGCTGTCGGAGAGTACCGACAGAGGGAGGGGATTGAGGGTATGAACTGGTCAGCAAGATCCCCTGACTTCAATCCAATCGAACATGTCTGGAATGAGTTGCAGCTTGCAATTTCA
The DNA here is from genome assembly GCA_031216915.1 of Pictodentalium vernedei. Taxonomy (NCBI): domain Eukaryota; kingdom Metazoa; phylum Mollusca; class Scaphopoda; order Dentaliida; family Dentaliidae; genus Pictodentalium; species Pictodentalium vernedei. Next base: position 64,190,712 of record CM062290.1, on the reverse strand, counting down.
GCCCTAACAGTCCAGCCAAAAAGTGTCCAGGAGCTTAGTGCCATGCTCGTCCAAGAATGAAACAACATCCGACAAAGGACCACCAGGAATCTGATTGGGAGCATGAGAAGGCTTTGTCAAGCTGTAATTAACAGTAATGGGCCTCATACTCGATATTGAACCCGTACCAGTTCGCTCCGTTAAGTTTTTGGCAAATTTGAAAAATTGCCTCTTTTATCAATAATATCCATTTCCCATGGTTATCGTATTCAAAAGCTAAAAAATAATGTCAAACACAAATAAAATCTTAATTTCTGTACTTAAACCATTAAAGATATAATTAAATAAAAAAATATATACACTTTCAATCACAATATTTCAACTAATAGCCCAAAAACATTAGGATTCACTAGGGAAAAAAATCGGAGAAAGCTGATTTTTTCAGGGAATGTCGAGTACATGTCACTGAACGATTAGACACAAGTCCCCTAAAATCCCAGTTGAACTGTATTTTTTGTTTACGCGTATTTCGAGCTACATAATGTCTAATATACATTTACCTAGAGGAAAATGTGCATTCTGTGACAATTTCTGCGAAAAATTATTGAAAATTCACAAAAAAGTATCGGATTTACGCAAAAAATGACGATTTTCCTAACGGATTTGTCCAAAGGGTCGTAGTACAGAACGGGATGTTAGTTGGACAGACGATAAAAAATCCACCACCATTTGAAGACTTTTATCATTGCTTACAAAATAGACATTATGGAAGACCCCCTCTGCTTCTGGCCGAGTTCCCCTTTTGGCATAAAATTCGTCAGCATGAGAACTCAACTATTTTCGGGCTTGGGACCGAACAGACACGTCTGTGTCTGGCAGCATTAGATCAATAAATAATATTTACAGAATGTACAAAAATTTATAAATAATATTTACAGAATGTACAAATCAATCAACATGGATTAAGTTACATTGACTATTATCAACGCTATATACAGAAATGACATGACCTATATACATATTATTCATCGAACTCAGAAATTTCCGACAGGACAGTGTTTCTGTGATTGTTACAAGAATCCGAACTGCAATTACACAAACCTGAGCAAGAGAGTCCAGCTTTCTTACACCCACACCTTTTTTGTACAAGCACTCTTGCAACCACAACTGATCAGATTCAGTAGGTTAACGGGGGCACATGGCTTTGTGGCTGCAGTCGGTACAAGAAGTCCATTGTCTAGCGACCACCCCCAATCCGTCGGAGGAAGCGAAGTGCCCAGCCATTGTTGGACCTGGAGATAACATCTGTAGACATGTTGTTGTGCACCATCGCTGCTTGGTGGGAGTGAGGCTAGGTCGATGGGTTTATTCAGTTTAGATTTTGCTACATAACGCTTGTAAGTGACATATCTATATTGGTCGAGAGAGGAAACAGTTTTATCTTAAAAATTGTGTTGACATACTGTTGTGAGTCGCTAGTAACATCGGAGACAATTGTACTGAATACTTTCTTCTTACCAACTCGAAAGAGTGCAGAAGTAGTGTCACAACCACTTATAGAATGTGCTACAAGGAGGCTGCTTCTATGGTCACCCATTTTGGTTGCTATTTCACTAACTGAAACTAGTAAGTTTGGGGTAATGGAATACATCATGTGCATATTACATCCCGGTTGAACTCGAGAGGTAAGAATGACTAACAAGTCTGTGTCTGTTCCCACAACGACAACATTGTTGTCATCTTGAGCGATGTCAAGTGCAGTTTCGGCTATCAGTACATCAGCATCAGCCTCGGCCTGCTTGGACTGAATATTGATAGCAGATAGCTCCTGCATTGGAAGATCGATCAGTTGGGTTTTGTTCTTGGCATTTGCAAGGAAATCGGATTGGGGTGTGGTGGCTGGTAACTCGGGTGAGATATTGATATCAATGGAATACCTGTCTTTAGATCTACGGGCTTGTTCCATGCCCTTTGTCGACATTGTACAAGCATAACCATCAAAAACAACCACGACGTTCGCCCCAAAATGTCTCACTAGATAATTGGAATATGATGTACATATGTCCTTATATGACGACTGTTTAGGCCATACAACTGCCCTCAATAAAAATCCACCATCTACAACAAATAGAGAATGTTCTGGGATTTTAGTTTGCCCGGAACCGTATGTTTTGAGGATCTTACCGAGCGTGCTTTTCTGTGTCTTCCTCATTCCAGCAGAATCAAACAATGCTGGTGGTTTCGGGGCGAGTTCATATTTGAGATACTCTTCCATCTCTGCTTGTGACTGAATAACACATGTGATGCGGTTGAACAGAATTGTGGGGTCAATCACTACCTTACTTCCACGGACTTTGATGCTATTTGCCATCGATGCGAAAGACTTCACAGTATCAACACGTCGTAGTTTGATGCTGTTGAACGTTTTGCTTACAACATTCGATACGCAACATTCACCAATTTTGCGAACTTGGTCACAGTTCACAGTTTCGTCGGCCACAAGCCCGGTCGCTATAGAGACTAATTGTAGTGGATCTCTATTCTGAAAGGGGGAATGCACTCTGAGCCAGTTCAATAATTTGGTGATATCATTGGCATCAGTCAACTGTGAACTTTGACGGAGATCCCGATGTTGTTCGCCATGACCAGTGTGAACATGAACAAAATTTTCGAGAGCATTACATATCGGAAGGCAAAGAGGTAGTCCATGTACCCATTTCGCAACAGTGCTATCGGTTATTCCCCTGCCATGTGTGAGACCACCAGGGAGCTTGAACATTCTCATTAAACACTGCTCTATGGTCTGATCAGAATATATCCCGTCCCAGAATTTATCTGAGCGCCTTATGGTAAAGTAACCTTTTTCAGTGAACAACTTCAAATCATCCTGTTGCATTATTTCTGTTAGCTCATTCATCTGCTGCAAATAGAGATGAGAACTTTTTGCGTATGCAAAATGACCACCTGCGTGAAATACTGGAATCATATTGCGAACACAATATGTGTGGAGTTCCCAGTCGCCTGTGCGCTCTGCTCTCAAGAACAACTGGAGAAGACCTATTTGCTCGTAGTATTGTACCCAAAGCTTTCCTGTGCGTCCTACGGACGCATTCTGGAGCAGTTCGTGTGATTTTGACAGTAGATGGTTGACACTTTCTTGATTGACAGCGTCAGCTGTTGTACAGTCACCTCTGGCAAGTCCACAGAATATTTCATTGACTTCTGTGCAGTCTATGTTATCTAGTGTTCGGCTTTCTTCAAACACAAATTTTGTAATGGCAATTTGTGTTAGCAGGGGGTATGGTTAATATTTCACACGTTTCACCAGTTCATTATGGAATAAATGACTATTGTTATATATCATTATAAAGCCACTGCTTTTCTGCAATTTTTGATGTATAATTTAACTCCCAAAGTAGTCGTAGATTTGATTTAATGGACGTTGTGTACCGTTGTGTGTATGAAAACAATAAATTTTTTTTCGTAATTTTGTACATTTTCGTGAATATTTCACCATTGAGTGTGAGGATTGGTACAAAGTTGGCATTTTCTGTTGGGGATATGTATTCTCAATATAATTCAGCACGATATTTATGATTCTCACCCTACTAAGGCGAATAAGAATGAGAAATATGGAGCTGGGTCGAATTTTTTTAAAAAAAATTTTTTTCATCAAAAAAACGCTATAACTAAAAAAGCTCAACTCGGATTCGCGGGGACTTTTCACACTTTATCCGCAATGTGTGTCCCGGAAACATATAAAAAAAATCAGCTTTCTCCGATTTTTTTCCTTACTTTCTCATTTTTATGTCTAATGTTCCTGGACTATAAAACGAATAACAGGTAGTTGGATATACTAAGTGTTTAACAAACTTTGAGTAGTATACATTACGGCCATCACTTCTGCAGACGGTGAGTGCTCGTCAAATTTTGACGACAGTCGGCTCTATTGCCGATTCGTTCGCAATAATATGACCAACAGTCCCTATTTGTTGTTAACACTTTCGCTGCCGAAAGCGACTATTGTCACATATAACGACTTAGCTGAATCGCTGCAAGAAAAAAGTTAGTTAATAACTCGTTTTAACGAGTTAGCGAGATCGTTGCAAGAAAAAGGTTAGTTAATAAATCGTTATAACAAGCTACTGAAATATATTTTCATCTTCTATGTGGCGCCAATGGGCTAAACGAGTATCCTAAAGGACAGGAAGGATTTACTGAACGGTAACATCGAACAAATGTAGTTAGCTAAGTCGTAATAACGAGTTAGCTAAGTCGTAAGTAATAACGAGTTAGGTAAATAAAACAAATTTATATAAACAAAATATTATTTGGGTTTGACTCAATATGAAATATAAGCAAGTGAAGTGTGGGCTTTTACTCTGGTATCCTCATTTTTTGAAAGCCCTGATAGTGGCTTCTAGCACTCAACCAGTTAAGAAGTCTTGACAGCAGGATTATGTTAGTATTCTAAGCTGCGATGGCATTTGGCTCAACGGTTGTCACTGAGCACTATTCGGGAGAAGATAGGAATTTGAGGTTAAAACATTAGAAAATCGAAAAATAATAACTAAACAAATGACCACAAAGGATCAATGTGCTGTTTGGTTTCGTATGCAATTACACTTACAAAAGTAACATATGGTTAAATTAAACAAAACATTTCGTACGTAATAACACGTACAAAAGTATCAACGGGTTAAAAAAAAATATTCTTTAGGGCTGCGTCACATACAGTTCATATCACACTTCGACAAACCCTAACACGAACTGAAAGAACAGTTAATGGGAGAACACATGGATCTCTTCATAGCCGATCTACATGACGTTAACATATGCTTTGGGTAAAATAAACTCCGAACGTCCCGTTTGTTTAAAAGTGATTGCAAAGTCGAGCCATATTTGACACACGCACACACTTGACAGAGGCGCCAACGTGATTTAAAAGGTTTCGTGCAAGTAAACGTGTCCTTGTGGTTAAACAAGTTCGCCATTAACAACCCCCTGCCCCGGCTGAAGAACGGCTTGTAAAGTTTCTAACCTTGGCGATATTGTGAAGAAGCTACATTTTGTACAGTTATTCACCCTTAGGAAATAAACTGTTTATTCTCATGTACAATAAAGAAGGAGAGTTCAAAAGGATGAATAGGGCAAGTCAGTTCAACATGATTATGAAAAACAATCAGGAAACCGCATGAGCATTAATCTGCAACATGATCCGTAGCTTCATCAGCCTTCAGTATAGTGTAGCATAACACGATAAATTATCGCCCCCTGAGTGCAACAAGGCGTAATTTGCAATGCCAAAAGCATTGGAGATGGCGTACTGTTATATTTGAAATAGACTTCCTCATTCTTAATTAAAGTTTACTCTCTTCATTACATGAGACATTTACTCATATTTCTGACCATAATGTTGTATTATAACGTAGCAACCTGCCTCTGTCAGAGGCGAAGAATTGCAAATAAATTAATCAAAATGTTTATTCGTTTGTCGCTGTCACTAAGGAGTATTCTTTGAAAAGCAATAGTGATTGTGGGGTGTCAGGAAATGGAGAACAACCGAGACAAAAGGGTTTGTTGAGCATTGTTTTTCCATCATGGACGCACGCGAGATTGTTTTTTTTGTTTTTTTTTGTTTGTTTTTGTTTGGGACAAGCATTTCAGGAATCTAGTTATTTGGAGATAGAGGCTTTACATCTGCATTTTCTTCCTGCTTCACCCAACTACAGAAGATCATCATGGCCTCAGCGCGATAATGACACAGTCGTGTCGTGCGTCATGGCTGCCAGACCAACACAAAGTGTTACGCCCAAAAGAAATCATTTATTGTTATAATCTGCTGAAACCGAACCAACCCATCACCTTACAACTGATATAATTATAGGTTATTGGATAAATGATATTGATTAGTCGAGCACTTTTCTTTACAATATCGACAGGCAAAAATGAAAAATCGAAAACACACGAGAACTACATACGTTTTCAAGTTTATCAAGACGACTTCCTAGTGAGGTCTACACTGCAAAAAAATATAGGTTCTCTTTAGAACCAAAACTGGTTCTAATCTTGTCCCTGAGATGGAACCAGTTCTGTTTAAACAGTATTTATTTCAAATCAAATAAATTTACCAAGATTAGCATTCAATTTTAACAGAATATTACATGAACTGAAGTAGATTCAGCAGTAAACGTGGAGCTTGTTCAACGCAGTCGTCATACATTTTGAAACAAAGGAGATATGAACAGTTGACATATCGAACCAGTTTTGGTTCTATACAGAACCAAAACTGGTTCGATATGCCAACTGTTCATATCTCCTTTGCTTAATAAATTGAGGGGGTTTCAGGTGTAAATTTTCCATCATGGATGCACCAAAACTGGTTCGATATGCCAACTGTTCATATCTTCTTTGCTTAATAATGATTTGAGACAACCTCGTATAAGCTCTACATTTACGGCTGAAACCCCCTCAATTTATGTTTAATTCTGTTAATATTTAATGTTAATCTTTATAAATTTATTTGATTTGATATAAATACTGTTTAAACAGAACTGGTTCCATCTCAGGGACAAGATCAGAACCAGTTTTGGTTCTAAAGAGAACCTATATTTTTTTGCAGTGTATTCCGTGGAAAAAAAACAAAACAGCCTTTTTTTAATTTATTCAAGCTTTTTAGGTTCTAAAGCGAGATAAAAAAAAAACAACAAATGTTTGCGATCTACAGGCGAGACTAATTTAAGAGAGGGCGAATCCCGTCACATTCTTTAGTAAACAGGTATACCAGATGAAACAAAAATTGAAAAATAAACTAACAATAAAAGTGGGAAAAAAAATCATAAAATTGCCCGTTATTTCTTCCTACAAGAAACATTTTCGGGAAGGTGATTTATGCCCCTACCATGTAAATACTCGTATTGGAGGCTCAACCCAGGCAATGGCAACACCATGTGAAAGAGTACCTGAACAACCAATTCTTCAGTTGAAGAATTGTTTGTTCATGTACCCTTTCTCATTATATTAAATTCGCAGCATGCCTTTACGCACTTGTTATTCCTGTAAACACGCTTCAAACAAAATCAGAAACCCGATCGGGACAACATTACCGGATGGCTCACAAATTAACTAAAATGTTTCATTCTTTCCCATAGGCTTAATTCCAAAAGACATTCTTTCAAGACTAGAATATTTTAATCCTTTACCTAACGAATCGGTGGCAGCAGCCCGGGTAATTAATTCAACAAATTAAGCAGTTGAATAAATATATATTTTTCAAAACATTTCAAGAAACCCACATCATGTGAACCATGGTGTTTGTTATAGGAGTCAGTGGCCACACCAAGCCTTGTGGCTATATTGTAGTTACAATACAAGGATAAACCAAATCTAGCCAATCGTTTACAATTACGTTGGCCACTTTGAGCGATTGTAACTCAAAACATTAGTTATCATAGACGTTGTATTACATTAGTGAAACAGAACCTGCCAACATAACTCAACAAGCATTATTCTGTATCCCGCGGGGAGCGAGATGAGTCGTTAAAAGTGTATTTTTAACAGCGTGTCGAATGATGATATACTGGAACCACTAACAATGCATAAGTGTGTGATAATCCTAACACCAAAGAGGATTGTACAGCTGACCGATAAACCGACTTGGTTCAGTTTCTTGAAACCAAATCTGGAAGAACCCTAAAATAACAACAACCTCCGGTTTTGTCTCACGTGACTGTTGACGTCAACTTATCAAGTGACCAATCAAATTATATGAGGAATTCGACGCTGTCGTGTCCCCGAATCAGTTTAGCCCATATTTAGAGTATGTTAGTTGGTCGGAAAGCGAACCGGACGACTGAATCTAAAATATACCATAAAAATTAATTTTCTTTGAATCAACGCAATAAATGCTTTTCGGTCGATACTTCGTTGGACCAAATCTTTAATGAATTTACCTATACTGTTAGATATTACTGTTTATACAATTATTGACTTTCCTTGAGGCTGATACAAGGAATTATCGTTGTACGTTGTAGGCCTCGGTGATCATTACTTTTCTCGGGTTGATAATTCCTTGTATCAATCTCAAGGAAAGTCAATAATTGTTTTATAATTATGACAGAAAAAATCGTTTGCACATTCGTTGCTTTATTAAATATCTTTAGAAGACAAATAGCATATTGATGAGCAACAAAATAAATTTAATTTCAACATGTACATATTAGAAGAAATGTGCATTAACTTCTTTGTTCGTGTTGTAGTAAAATATTATATTTGAATAGTTTCTACACATTGAAACAGGGAGATTAAATGAAGGAGCAAGTGGGAAATACCATTTCTATTTTTGATCGCAAAAAAGTATTTCGAATCATATCAATCTATCTGCGTTATTAAAAGACAGCAATGGCAGAGCGGTGAAATAGCAATACGATTTCAATAAAACTAGACTAGATCAGCAATACGGGAGTATATCAACACTTCTGACGAGAGTTTTAGACAATTAAATTACCAGGTGTTTTCCTGTCACATAATAATACCAAATAATTATGAAGTGGGTTTAGTTCGAGCCCCTTGCCTGATTCGATTCGAGATTCGATACGAGCGAAAACTTGTGATTGATCGGTCTCTACAGCAGACCTTTAGATTAGTCTAATTTGGGCACAAGGGCAAATATGGATCAGCCGTATTGTGTCCTGTATGGTTGGAGAAAAAGCGCCGGTATTTTCTTCTTATTGGCGTCTGTTTTAGGTTTCAGTTTCCCTTCTTAAAATGATAGTTTACAACCCCTTGTTATAGGCCTTCGTCGTTATCACTGGTTCCCACCACTCCTTGACGTAAGTTTACTCGAGAAGGCTTCTTAGTTTCGCAGTGTCGAGCCAAAGTCCTATTTGAATGTACATTACGCATGCCGTTTAATAGGAAATGTCACAAACATGAATATAATAGATCTCCAGCTTTAAGTGCATGATCATATAGAATTTGCCAAAGAAAAACAATTGGCGTCGACAGTGTCGTATACGACACTGTCGACGCCGATTGCTTTTCGATGACGAACTCTGTGGCATTTTGGGTTTTTTAAAAAAAATATTTATCTGTTGCATTGTTTAATTCGAAGGTAAGCGCTAAGCTATATTGCAAGCATCAGGGAAACCTGGCCAAACTATATATTGCCGAAACACTGCAAAACTTTCGAAAATGTTTCAAACTCCGTATAATTTGGGCGCAGTTATCTTATTTTGGGAACAGCGTTCACCGTCGTTCTTTGAGGAGAATTAAAAGGCTTGGTCTACAGCCAGGGTGCCCGTTGAAATCTTACCGTGCAGTGGTGAGAAATGTCCCATAATAGTATTACCTGAAAGAACATGGCGTGTTGGTGCTGTGCCAATGGAAATGAATTGTATGACAATCGCAAGAAATGTTCAGTTTCAGAATCCGAAAGTGAGGCAAAAACACAGAAAACGTTTCAGTTCTCATACCCCATATTTCACATTACCCTTAGACATTCAGTAAGCGTGTAGGCATTGCTTTGAATAACATCCAAATCCCAAACAAAAAGACGAAATGTTTCGTGAAACCAAATCGGAGAAGGAAATGATTAAAATTTCGAAAACAGAGATCACTCTAGAAGAAAATTAGAAGATAATTAGTCATTTTTGAACTTTTCTTTATATTTTTAGCTTACTACATGTATATTGAGAATTTTTACAATCTCTGTCAATTTATATCTTACCTGTGAAAATAATTAATGCCAATGTTCGCTTTCTCACAGGTGTTTAAAAATACACAGAAAATAAGTCTCGACCGCTATCATTTTCCGATTACCAACAACACCGACCACTCACAATTTTGAAATTTTCCAGATGTTCGTCAAGATAGAATTTCTGTCTGTGGTTACATATTCGAGTAGCGTCGAAATGACAATATTGTGGTTTACTTCATATATGCCCCGGTTCGGGTTGTAGTGCCGTTTTCAACATTAGGACTAATTAGCCGAGAAACCGTGTCGATGTATTGATTCTATATCACAACCAGGTAATTGTCACAAGTGGATGTCATATTATCGACAAGGGAATATTTGCACTGTAAGAAGACGTACGGAAGTACATTGCGTCCTATTGTTTTCAGATCTGCAATTACGAGAAATGTTTAATAGTGGTATTTATTCTAATTTCGGATAATTTTCAGTGTGTGATTGCGAAAGCAAGACTCATGGAACATGAGCGAAAGTAATATCTGGGGTTCAATTTATTTTCTCGCATTTGTTTATGAGAAGTGAGATTCGCATGTTGTGGGGAGAGAAGGGAGCCCGGTGGCTCAACGTTACGGCATTGAACTTCAAACCGAGAGGACCACGGTTCGACACCCGCCAGTGGTAACTGCGTTGTGTCCTTGGGCAAGGCACTTAGTCCAGATTGCCCACGTGGGGGCACGGTAGCATTGTGTACTAAGGCATACTGCACATCGATGATGCACATGTCTTCAACTATTGCTAACCCTGCTTGTGTGGAGTTAGTACATTGGGGAGACTGACAGTTGCTCGCCGTTGCTCGGTGGTTCTCTCCGGATACCCCCCCCCCCCCCGTAAAACTGTACGACACGAGGTGACCCTGACTGGGAGAAGTGTCGTTAAACCCCAATAAAGAAATAAATAAACAAATAGTTGTCAGCGCTGTGAGGAGATCTGTTGCACATTCTATGTCAGTTCTGTATTCACAGTACCGGAAGTGGATGTATCATGACACAGACCTAAAGTAAGACCTTGGCGATCCTTTAGAAATGTGCAGACCAAATTATAGACACGAACTCCTGGCCTTGGATGTCGGGTCTAATTACACCAATAAAAAGATCGCGCGCACCACAGTTAACAAGTACATCAACACTTACTTTTACAAGTGTTGCCTTGTTTTCAGGTGAAACGGCAAGCGTGTTGTATCTTTGTACGGTGATATTAATTAGAACCCATCTACGTCCGGTAAAGTGAGTTGCGGCTTAGTGGATGATAAGATTTATCTACGAGCTCTATCACTGGCACACAAAGATAATATTTATTTATTTATTTATTTATTTATTTATTTATTTATTTATTCATTTATTTATTTTATTGGGGTTTACCGATACTTTCGACAGACAGGGTCACCTCACGTCGGATTTGCTATAGCTTAATTGCGAGTAAAGCTTGTAAGTATGGGCCTCCTTGCTTCGGTTAGACACATAGTGTACATGCATTTGTGCTCGGGTGAGAAATTATACTGTTCTTTGGTGCCATTACTGTTTTCCTATTATATATTGAAATGTTTTGAACGAGGCAGACGTTGAATTGTGATCTCAGAAGAAATTATCGTCAAATCCCGTGAGATTCCGGAGACATTCATCTGTTATGGTACATGCGGAAAAAAAAATTGATAAGGTTCTCACTATGGGTTTAAAATCAGCAGCAAAGATATGTCAAAGATTGACTGATGTAATGCTGATTATGACAAGTAAAGAAGGCAGTGAGATCAAAAATTATTTGAATGATTTAGCCGGAGTAGAATTTCCTGATAAAAATAATGAATCGTTTTCGGCATTAGGAGGATTACTAACTCGTCCCCTGGGTTCCATTGTGTTCTATGTGCCAGCAGGCACATAGAACACATTGGAACTCGGGGACGAGCTATTTGCGAAGAGGAAGAGGCAAAAGAGAAAGCTTGCCATCATCCATTATTACCACTAAATCTATAAGTTACTAGTGGATTAACATGATTTGGGAGGGCTGTTAAAACTCTATAATTTCAGGGACGTCATTCGACGAAGCCGGGCCGCGGGCGGATAATAGTATAAATAGCCATTAGCGGCCCGCGGCCCGGCTATTTTTAGATTCCATGGTCTAATGAATTACTCCCATTCGGATGAAGTCCCTTTGTATTTCCGAACGGAAGTCGAACGCGCGATCGAAACAGAAATATCGAATCGACTTACTGATTATTTCTTCCAGCAATTCCCTCGTGCGGTTAGCTGTAACAGGGAGTGGTAATAATAGTAATAACATAATTGTTGTCAGGCATCATGATTCATTAGCGGCCCTGCAGCAATGATGAACAGCCCTTGGGCTTATTAACGACCTTCGACTTCGTCTCGGGCCTTTAATAAACCCTCGGGCTGTTCATCATTGCTGCAGGGCCGCAAATGAACCATAATGCCCTCCAAAATCATGTTATTGTTATATTCTCATGATATTTTTAGGTGTTCTTTTTAATTCGATACTCTGACTAAAATAGGTTCAATCTAGCAGGTAAGGTTCAGGTAGTTTGTGCTCAGATAGGGTTTTACTTTTTAGACTTTTGAAGTTGTTAAGATCCTTCCAAAAATAACCAACATTTATCACAAACCTGTTTATGTAAAACACAGGATTTCTATTGCACTGCATGTTCGATAAAAATAAAGTTGTATCGCACATGTGGTGATACAAAACATGTTTGATTTTGTTTCCAAGGTAAACAGAGAGTAACCCGTCTAAATAAATCATGTCAATCATTGGACGGATGCAACGGAGTCGAAATCGCTTGGAAATGCCAAGTTCCTCATTTAAATGTGTTTAGTCGGGATATTTAAACAATCGGATTAGAGTAAAAAAATTGCAAAATAAAAAGAAGAACACTCTGACTACTTGTTCCTTGACACATATAACTAATAACTTTCCACAACTGGTCATATAATGATGGCGTGCGCTAAACTTATTAGCTATTTAAAAACATTTTGTTGTGTTATTATTCCCTGCAGTTCAGCCAATATTTGAACTTCTATCATCGTGACCGTGACTCTGATCGGTGTCAATTGGTTTCGACCAATTGAATGCCGTAAATCCTAAAAAGCAAATTAGGGGTTGTACCCCGCCAACTAACAGTGATGTCTGTTTGGCAATGAAGGAAACATGTCAATATCCAGTTGAAAAGTGACTTTTTTTCTGTCTTTGCGAGTGGCACTTTTGAAAATCTTCGTTTATAGTGGACATAATATTCCTTGTTTATTTCTCGCCCACTTTGATACCCTCAAGTTATTTCGTCAATTTATTAGAAGATCACTTAAGTCCCCTCAGCCAATTCGCAGTTATTTAAGTGGTGTTAAGACTGCACACTGATTCTCAGACTTGGATTGTTCAGCCTTCGAAGCGTATAAACTCATTCTTTCATTTAGAGGCCTATCCAGGATAAAAAAAACAAAAAAAAACAGCATTGACCCCCCCCCCCCCCCACCAGGCCTCACTTATTACACGACACATACTATTAACATTTTCCAAATATATTATCCCCAGTGATCCCATTCAAGTTCTTTTGGTGATTTTTCCCAATAGCCTGTTTTATTGGTTAGGAAATCCAATCTCGTCCTAAGATCCCCCCCCCCCCCCCAGTTTGATTATTTAACCAGTTAACTAGAGGAGACATTTGTATTGAAGATAATCTTCTGCTCGTTGTTATTAAATGGACTAAAACTTCCCAGTTTGGAACAAAACGGGAGAGTTGTTCCTTTCACCTACCCTTAGTTACAAACCCGTTTAGGAAATTATTGTCTTGCACTGGGATAGACACTGATTCATTACACATCCATTAAACTTCAAACCCTTGTTTTTAACGGAATCGCCGCTGTGACATAAATGTTTCTGCATTCAACTGGTGATGTACAAGCCGGAACTTTTTCCCAGGACCGATTATATTAGTTCCTTTCCCGTCGAGTCATCAGTTACGCTTCGAAAGGTTTCCAAATTTCGTAAACAATTGTCGATCGTCTGCCGCGTAGTGTGAAAATGAAAACGTCCAAAGCAAAATAAAGTCGGCCCACAAAAAAGTAGTTAGCCAAAAATGAGATAACATTAAAAAGCAATCATTTCCAATCACAACACTAACTCAGTCCTGTGGCTGTCTCGTCTGCGGATCCTCATATGTCTAAATTGGTCAACATTATTTCGGACATCCTGACAAGCTTCGAACTTCTTTTAAAAAAGTTTCTCCCAACTTTATGGCATCTCTGCCAAAATTTGTACTTCTATTTTTATATCGGAAATAGCCACCAAATGGTAAGGCGTGAATGGACAACAACCGAAGAGATACAGCCATACGAATTTCAATAAACTCGCCCAACAGAAAAGATAACGAATGCAATTTTTACTGGTTCCCAAAAGATTGTTTTGATTTTTTATCGACCAATTTGATCAGTACAGCTACAAGAAAAACAAACGGACTTTCACCTTGGGGTTTGAAAATCGGAATAACAATTTGTTTATTTAACTGAATTTTAATTCACGGGGTGTGTGGATGTGTGATAAACACAGAACGCGATGTATGTTTGTTTGAATCGGTGGGTGTTTTACATAACTCGTTGGAATGGCGTAATCGTATTTCGCTCGAGCCAACGGCTCTCGCAAAATATGACAACGCCTTTCCAACTCGTTATGTAAAACACCCATCGATTCAAACACACATCGCGTCCAGTCTGTTTATACTCTTCCCATAGTTTTCGTAGCAGTGGGGTTTCTTGGGCTTTTCAGTCCCATATTCCACCTGAGCTTATTGAGTAAACTGGCGATTGGGCTTGTGATGCCTATAAGGTTTATTTACATTTTACAATGAAAGATACGTTTTTGATAATGTCCAAAATGAAAACCACAAGGTCACAAATGCCACTGAGCTCTTCGTTTGCCAACATGCAGTACGTGGACAGTGTATTATCACTAAATCACCCGCAGAGTGGAGATTCCACTCGGGTAATAATTGCAAATTTGTTGCAAAGCATACGAAGTACAAGAAAAGTTCCAGCCAATGGACCTCCGGGTTCAACCCGGAGGTCCATTGGCTGAAACATTGCTTTTATTTTTGTCCACATGAACAGAATTTGAAAATAATAGTTTGGGTGTCAGCTCCACTCCCCGAGTGATTTGGTTACAATCCACTCTCCACGCACTGTAAATCATATCTACAGAATTTGTGTGACTTGTTCCAAACATGCCTTAACCTTTAAAGGCATATGACAAGCTTTGTCGGAACACGGGCTATTAACACGCCCTCACCAGGAGGTTCTGTTGACATTTGTTAAATCACCTATGCAGTGAGTAATGATTTCAGGTGGAGTCTTGGATGCCTATTAAGGTAGCCAAGACTTGAGTGGAAATCGCTGCTAAGCAACTATCTTTTCTTTGACATCAATGCGCAGGGCCTCTGTTATTTGTTGATACTGGTGGTCATTATATCGAAAACCGAACCCATGCCGATATCGTGGGGATACCGCAAAACCGAACTCAATCCATCATTGAATACCGAAATCGTCTTTTTTATCTGTTTGTTAATTATATCAATCTACATTTTCAGTGGACATCAAAGGGAAGTCATCTTGGGCGGCGACTTCATTTGTGAATATATCAAAGATGTATTTAGCTTGGAAGTTAGGGCTTATCGTGGTTTTTCAACTTCTTGCATGACACATTTGATAAGTGACTGCAGTGCCAATATTCAGGACTTCTTACAGATTATTTGTCATTTGGGGACTTATGATATGGAAAGAAAATTAGATGATACCATCATTTCTGCTTCCAGCAATTTGATTACTCCAACCGAAAACATTCATTCCACCGTAAAAATTATTCTTTCTTCTATAACTCCTTGATCAAGGAATGGTATTACGCTAGGATCGAAGGTTTTAGAAGTTAACACCAAATTTAAGAAACTGTATCATGACAGAAAAGTTTTGTTTTTAAAATTTTACAAATCGTTGTTTCTTTTGATGCTCCAGAGGGAGCCGTATGCCGAAAGGGTGGTTTGCATCTGAATATAGAAGGTACCAGACGTCTTCGACATTTTTTTCGTTCAAGTCGTTAACCAACACTTTTAATTCTACCATGCAGATTGTGTACCTACTGAAAACTTCGTTGTTCATTTTCATGGTTGACGCTATTTTTTTTTCTATTTTCATATTGGTCTCAGCAGTTCATTTCCTCAAGGACCACTGGCTACCTGGGGTGCAGCTTCAGAGGATGGTGGCTTGAGTTTGCGCCTTTCGCTATTACTCTGCGCGGTTTTGAATATTTTTGCATGACGTTCTGAATGTATCTGTGTCATGGTGACCACAGGCTTGGCAGCCTTATTTATCTATCGTTTGAGAAGTGTTGCATTTGATGAGTTGTCTTCACAGGTTGTCTTGAAGTTGTAGCCGAGTTGAATAAGGTTTGAACGAGGCATAAATTATTGACAGTTTGTTTGTTTGTTTTCAAGGCTATTTATTTCAACTTATCAGCTCTGGAATGCTTCTGTATCAGGATGGTAACAGTATTTGAAATTCCACACATATTTACATGCACCTAGATGATTCTGTTGTATTAATAATATTTGTATGAGAAGAGTGTTATGGCTGGATGCGTTGTGTGTGACTTGTCTTGAAGTTGTATCAAATTATTTTGTGTTGTATTCGTCCAGCTTATGTATTATTTTTAATATTTCAATCCTGCAAACAATGCCATCCGTCTTAATTGGTTAATTGGTTTTATTCATTTGCAGCTTAAGATTGTGCTAAGATTCGAACTCAAATTAATTTATTGCTTGCGATTCTTGGTGTCACTATAATAGTGCATATTTTAGAAGCAGTTGTGTCATAAAAGTCCATGTAACTTTCCAACGGCATTGCACATAATCGTGGATTCCCAGCAGATGATGATATCGAATACATACAGATTATCACCACTGTGTGTGTCTCCGGGAATTCAGATCAAGTCGAGTTGTAGGGACAGAACAGTATTTAGACGAGCCCGTTAGGGCGAGTCGAAATGCGATTCTGTGCCTACAACGAGACTTGATCAGAATGTCCTGAGACACACACTGTGGTGATGATAAATTTATCTCACAATATTGACCACAGAATGTGTTATAAAACTATTTTAAGAGGAACTTTTTCATTTGCCTTATCGATGGAAAGACGCAAATTGAAAAAAATAGAATTGCGTTCATTGATCTCCATATTGAGGTCAGTGATGACGTTACACTTCAGAGAAAATTACGTCACTGGGATTCACTTTACTGAATACTGTCTTGCGAAGTGGAGCAACTGTGTGTTTCGTCAACGTGAATTTGGTTGTTACTTTTGCAATAATTACTGGTGAATTAAATATCCATCTTGGTGTAAAGGTTTATTATATTTTAAAATATGCCGTTCATCGTTCATTGAAGCGGAGTTTTCCACATTTCATAGCGAAAGCAAACCCTTTAACTCCAAGAGAGAAGCCTCGACTCGAGCGTTCAGGAAAGTCCCAATAATAGGCTACAAACCAGCCCAAAAGTGCGCATAATTTAACTATTCGTTGAGTTATCTTCCCCAGTGATATTTTAGCATGCCGTGCATAATAAATACATTACAGGGCGTTTAGTTGGCAGATACAGTGTCATATACGGCTTAGAGAAAACAATATTAGGTTCGGCTTCGCCTCACCTAATATTGTTTTTTTTCTGAAGGGAAAAACACAAAGCGATCGAAAAATGATATTAATGCCGTTGTTTTGGCAACAGCAGAATCACGCGCTTGTATCAGGGGCTCTTGATACGGGTTCGGAACAAGGGCCCAGATACATTAAACTTTAGTTGCGTAGCAGTGCAAAAACGCCCCGATTGTGAGATAAAATTCTAGAAAGTTTCTCATGTCACCAAGATTAAAAATGAACAAGAGCGACGCGTATTTCGAGTATCCATGGTTTTCTCGAATTCTTAACTCTTGAACCGCTGAGTATTTTGAAAATAGTTTTCATCTTATCCGATCATGGCAGTAGCAATAAATATACAGAACTGCACATACGTTTGAATGGGTTAAGAATTATTGCAGGAGATTGCTTTGGCCCAGGATATCAGGAAAGCCGAACGACTGATATCCTGGGAAAAAGCAAATCTCGTGCGATAATTCTTAACCCATTTAACCCTTTACCTAACATGAAAAGCAGACGACACTTGCAAAAAATATTCTTGAATAACTAATTTTTTTCATTTTTTGTCTCAAAAACATAGGTTATGACCCCTCGTTGGAACGAGCTCGTTCCAACGAGGGGTCATAACCTATGTTTTTGAGACAAAAAATGAAAATATTTTGAAAATTAATTGGCGATTTTTGAGAATAGCGCTGGCCGGTTTTGGCCGTTACGTTGGGTAAAGGGTTAAACGTATGCGCAGTTCTGTATTTATCACACATAAACAATGTAACAACCAGACTACACACAAATTTAACTAAAACCACTCATCAACTGGATAATTGCTCCGTTCTCTTAGCGGGTACCAACCCTAATTTGCCTTTTAATTTTTGCGGCATTCAACTGGTCGAAACCAATTGACACCGATCAGTGTCATGGTCACGATGATCGAATTTCAAATTTTGACTGAACTTATGGGAATAACACAACATTTTTTTTTAATTAGCTAGTATGTTTAGCACACTCCATGACTATATGACCAGTTGAGGAAGTGTTTAGTCAAGGAACAAGCAGTCAGAATTATATTTTTATTTTGTAAATTTTTCACTCGAATCTGTTTGTTCAAATATCTCAGGAAAACAAATCTAAAAGAGGAACTTGAAATTTCCAAGCGATCTCGAATCCGGTGCATTCGACTGATGATTGACATGACTAATTTAGACTGGTTCCTGCTCTGTTTACATTGGAAACAATATCGAACGTGTTTTGTATCACCACATGTGCGATACAACTTTATTTTTATCGTACAGGCGGAACAGTGGAAATCCCGTGTTTTAGATTATTAGGTGTGTGATAAATGAGTTAAATGTCCCCGAATTGAAAAAAAACGTTGTCTACGCCTAGTGGGCACATAAAAATTATTTCGGAAGCTTGACATGTCTTGGAAGTAATTAAAAGGATGTTGCAGTTTGCCAGTACCCTTGGCAAGATTATTTAAGTACCACTGATTGTTGAGGAACTGCATGAAGATCTTATGGAAATATTTCAACAAGAACATAGGCAAATAAGTCATGTTCATTCGTGTTTAAAGTCACTTTCAGCAGCTATAGCTTTATCGTGATTGCGTCTCAAGTTTCAATTCAGGTTTAGCCAATCGCTATTTATTTATTTATTTATTTATTTATTTATTTATTTATTTATTTATTTATTTATTTATTTATTGGGTTTAACGACACTTTCGCCAGCTAGGGTCACTTTGTTTCGGACAGTTTTACGGATGGAGGAAGCCGGAGTGCCCGGAGAGAACCACTGAGCAACGACAAGCAACTGTCATGTTCCCTAAAACACCAACTCCACACAAGCAGGGTTAGACTTGGTTGAAGACAAGTGCACCATCGACATGCAGTACGCCTTAGTACAAAGCGCCACCGTGTCCCCATATGGCCAATCGGGATTAAGCGCCTTGCCCAAAGACGCAAAACAGTTACCCCTGATGGGGACCGAATCATGGCCCTTTCGGTTTGAAGTCCAATGCTGTAATCAATGAGCTCCCCGTCAATCCGTTAAACAAGCGCTGACCACATTGGAGCGCTGGTTTCACTGTTCCAATAAAGCAGTAACGAAACAATGTGCCACTGCCCAGGGTTTCTTCTTCCGTATACTGTCCACATTCAACATATAAATGTGGACAGTATACGGAAGAAGAAACCCCGGGCAGTGGCACATTGTTTCCCTCAGGGGTGTATTAGTTCTATCAAATCCTTACTTTAACTCTATAACCGCTACCACTACCGCCCATAGGTTGCTGTAACTATCGCATGGTAATAACGAGGTCTGTTTTTTTCAAGCGGTGGGGGCGAAATGCGCGCCTAAACGCATTCTACGAGGGAAATTTTTAGCACGCCTGTAAATCACTGGTGTTCGTGTTCAGTGGTTACTCAACCAGGTGCCATAGTTACACCCATCATTTAAATTACAAAGGAAAAGTAAAAGGGAAGGTACAAGTTTATCTTCTGTGATCGCGACTGACATGAATTATAAACACGGAATTTAATGTCCCTAGTCGGTTGTTCTTACCTCTGCCTGCAGAAGTTGAACTTTAAAAGTCCCCGATAGGTAAATCATCATTTTTGCCTGCATTCTATTCGCTTTGAATAAAACCCTATGTACTTTGGAGCTCCGTATTACAAATTGTAAAGAGTTCGATTACGCCTTGTATTTTGCAATCTCTTGGTGCAGTCTTGTCTATAATTTACAATATTACGGTTCGACAAGATCAACCATACTCAACACAAAAGACTTATATCGATCTCGTAACTTATTCTACGTGCAGATTTATTTCAATACGATCTCTCGTACCTTTATACCATGAACTATGTAATGTCATGGTACTCCGAAGACTGTTGTGTGAGACAATGCATATCAAATATTGTTTATTGACAATGAGAACAGGGTTTTTTACACCGTGAGGGATGTGTGCATTCAACGCTGCGCGATGCAGATATCACTGAAGGTAATATTTGATGTAGAGTCACCCGCCTTGAAATGTTGCACTCGGAAATGATGCAATCTCAAAAAATAAATAAACAGCGTTGAGAAAACATGTTTTTTTTCAATAAACATTTGAAGCATTCTATTGATATCATGCATTATTATTAAATAAATAGGGTGATTTGATGACTTTTTGGACCTACAAATTACAATTTTGTTGGAAATGCCCTGAAAACTATATACACGTGACTGGTACCTCCCTTCCTGTCAGTTTTTCTCTCTTATTTGTTGCGAGACCCCCTGTTTTCAGGTAAGAAAAAATTGTCTGAAGGGCTAAAGTTGACAAATATATTTGAATGCCAAAATTAAAGTGCTGCCTTCATATTTGTTTATGATGGTGGCCTGTAGGAAACTATTCAGTTCTGTGATACCTACAATACATATATTGATAAATGTGACCGGTATATCCGGTTCAAGTGTAAGAACGTTACACTCTAAAATCAGTTGGGTAAAAAATCAACAAAGATGACCTGGGTTGTGTGAATATGAACCCAACTGGGCTCATATTTACTCAGCCTAGTTGATTTGGGTTCATTTTTAACTCAGCTGATTTTAGAGTGTATGGAAGAACGCATCTGAATGGACGTTACGCATCTTATGACGCATTTAGTTACCTTATGACGTGATGAAAGTCTTCTATGCAAAACGGTGTCAAGCAAGTGTGTAAACTGACCGACGGGAGTGATATTTTCAATTAAAAATATCACCCTTATTTACATAACCCTTTACCTAACATGAAAAGCAGACGACACTCGCAAACAAAATTCTTGAATAACTAATTTGTTTCATGTTTTGTCTTAAAAACATAGGTTATAGCCCCTTATTGGAACGAGCTCGACGAGGTCGTTCCAAAGAGGGGTCATAACCTTTGTTTTTGAGAAAAAAAATGAAAAAATAATAAAAATTAATTGGCGATTTTTATGGATAGCGCTGGCCGGTTTTGGCCGTTACGTTGATTAAAGGGTTAATTCAAGTGGAATCGTGATTTAAATGCAGAACACAACTCGGGCAGAGAACGGGATGGGGAGGGGCGGGGCCTACAGGAATCAACGACTCTTGCTGGAGTTGTTCCTGTAATTCATACGCGTCTTCGGCGCTCGAGAAGTACCGGAAAAATTCCAAATCGGGTCCTTCATTCCAGTCGTCTCCACTCCATCCTACTTAACTCAGTATCTGTAGAGAACAAAACAACAATTTCTGGAAGTACTAAAGATGCAACGCCAGTACTGACTAGTGAACAAACGTTTAGTTGATTAACATATACTGCAACGGGTACCAACATTTTCCCAGTTTCGAATCTCGCTGCCGATCAACAGCACACGTACAACAGAAGTATACATACTGCACAAAAAAGTTTTGAACCACTTCCCAAATTATTTCGAAAATATATTTGGGCTAATGTTTTATGAAATGTTAGACATGAATA
Organism: Pictodentalium vernedei; assembly: GCA_031216915.1. Taxonomy (NCBI): domain Eukaryota; kingdom Metazoa; phylum Mollusca; class Scaphopoda; order Dentaliida; family Dentaliidae; genus Pictodentalium; species Pictodentalium vernedei. The sequence goes on along the minus strand of CM062290.1, from coordinate 64,168,849 downwards.
TGAATAGTATCACAAAAATATGTTAACCCTTTGAGACTTTCATTATCCCGACGTTCAAACGTCACTAGGAATTCAGTTTCTTCAACGTTTTTCAAAATGCGACGTCAAACGTCGGAAAGTACAAATAAGATATTTTTCACATTAGTGATTATCTGGTTGAGGGCTAGATTATTTTTGGTGGTCTGAATTTGTTATTCAAAACTCGTTTTATTACAAATTATTGGACAGTGCCCACAGGCACTCTCCAGTAATTTGTAATAAAACAAATTTATATAAAGAAAATATTATTTGTGTTTGACTTAATATGAAATGTAAGCAAGGAATGTGTTGGCTTTTGCTCTGGTAACCTCATTTTTGAAAGCCCTGGTAGTGGCGTCTAGCACTCAACCAGACAGCAGGATTATATTCGTATTTTATGTTGCGATAACATTTGGCTCAACGGTTATCACTGAGCACTATTCGTGAGAAAAAAAGAATTTGAGGTTAAAACTTTAAAAAATCGAAACATAATAACAAAACAAATGACCACAATGTATCAAAGTGCTGTTTGATTTCGTACATGTACGTAATAACACTTACAAAAGTATCAAAGGGTTAAATTAAACAAAAGATTTCGTACGTAATAACACACTCAAAAGTATCATAAGGTTAAACTGAAATTGGTTTTCGTGCACCCTTGACGACCGCAGCGCCAGTGAATAGGCCGCAGCGACCAGTGAATGGGCCATGGGTTTTGAAAACCACAAATGGGCTAGCAACATTCATTACAAGAGATCTATGTGCATTTCATCTTTAGCTTTGTGTATTATTTTACTTTTATACACATTGAACACGTGTGTTCAACAGGCATGTCAACCGATACCTGTAACGGTACCGTCGGTTCCCTCATGCTCCAACCGGTACCGGTACTGAAGCTTTTGTCACTCCTGTACCGGACAAAATTATGTTATAGGGAAATTCCTAATTGCACAAGCGTAAACATGCTGATAATCGTGTATGACACACTTGCACGACATACTTTTAACTTATTTGTGAATGAACATATCAAAACACTCTACAAGTACATGTTCTGTCTGCACAACAACTCGATAAGGTGGACCATTTTGACTTTTCGTACGTCGCATCAAAGACACTGGCAGCGCCGTCATCGGCTACTTCAAAGAAATTATTTTGTGGTAACATCAAAGTAATCATAAAGCACGATTTTCGTGCTTTATGATTACTTTGATGTCACCGCAGAGTAATTGGACGATGCCATGTTTGTCTCTGCCATCTTGGGGCCTGGGACGGTTTAAATGCGAATTTCTCCCACCTGATCTGTTATCCAATTGTTGATTTGTCCCGGTATCGGTACCGGTTTGGGGGGGGATGCTCTGTCGCGCCCGGTACCAGTTATGCCTGGTGTACAATATCCCGGAGTAGAATAATACTGCTCAGGAGCGCTCCCGTGTCCTCGGACCGTATCGAACTGGTATATGCGCTATATAGTATATGCGCCAGAGGAGTGTCTAGAATCGTTGGTTTAACATTCATTTCCACGAATGAGACCAAACTGGCCAGGATCAAGTTCGTTCTGTCATTCACAATATGAGGCGGATAAGTCTAGTGGGATTCAAGTCAGAGGGGATAGACCCGATATTGAATGGTAAAAATAATTGTTTTTGGATACGACCACCCGAGCACGAGATGGATGGTAGCAAGGGCACCACATACATTCTTCAACGATCATTTAATTCCCAATAAATGAATTTGGTCCCACGTGGTATTTTCTTTTTTACATATTAGCCTCTGAATCGCAAATTATTTAAAAGATATCGATATCCATCAATTTGATGGGAAATACACAGAATGGAACCTGTGCAAATTCCGCATAAAACGCTCGGGACTGATGATCAGACCCGATGTTTTTATGCGAGATTTGCAATAGTTACATTCTGTCAGGCCCACTTACTTCATGCAAGATTTGTTCTCTATCCTGCGGTGACTACATATTGACATTGCGCGAGGCATTAATGCTAATTTCACACGTGGGAACTACGGATGCGCTGTGTTCTAAAACGTACTGCACGTCGATGTTGCCATTGCCTTCAAACGCTGATACCCATGCGTGTGCGGGGTAAGTGCGTTCTGGGGTTTGACGGTTGTTCGCCTCTGCTCGGAGATTCCCTCTCGGTACAACGGCTCCCCAACTTGTAAAACTGTCAGACCCGAGACAATCCTGGCTGTTGAAAGAGACGTTAACCCCCAATAAATGAATGGAAGCAAGATTCGCAAATTTAAATTCTGACTGTTTCTGATCATTTCAATCCACTAATACAAAATATTTTTAGCAAAGATCATCATTACGCTTTTCAGTTACCCTAGCATCTGTATGGTCTTCTCTCCAAAATAGCAGGCGGTTAATCGGTAACGGTACCATTATAAGTAAACGGTTAACCACTTAGGAGATTTCGTTCGTTGAAACTTCTCCTACATTCCTTGTGATTTACCCCAGAATATGTGTTGTTGCCCGGGTGTAAGCTTCATTACGCCGGAGTTCTAGCTGAAATCATCATTCCATATATCACATATGTGTTTGGTTTTCATACTTTTTCTTTTTTGTTTCCTTGGTTTCTTTTCATCGCGAACATCGATTCATGGCGGAAGGCCCTCGAATAAGCAAAAGAAAGTATATTGTGTACTTACCAGTATCAACCAACACTGTATCTTGTTTCAAAGCTGGACAATATTTCGGTCTGAAATTTGAAAAAAAGTTGAGTATACTGATTCATTACTATTTAGATACAAGCAGCTCTATATGTGACAATGTCGGTCGGTCGGTCGGCTGGTCGGTCGGTCAGTGACCAACGAGTTTTTAAACGCACTATTATTTATTTATTGGTGTTTAAGGTCACGTTTGTCTGCACAATGGCTAATCATGACCACGACAGTTTTACGGGTTGGGGAAGCTGGAGTACCCAGAGAGAACCACCCAGCAACAGCGAGCAACAGCATCCCAACATACTAACTCCACACAAGCAAGGTTAGCATTGGTTGAAGACAATTGCACCATCGACGAGCAGTATGCCTCAGTACACAACGCCACCATGCCCTCACGCGGGCAATGGGGGTGAAGTGTCTTGCCAAAGGAGACACAGCGGTTGCCGCAGGTGGGATTCGAACCGAGGACCTCTCGGCTTGCAGCCTGCACATCTACCTACTGAGCCACCGCGCCCCCTTTAAACTCACTAAACTGTACAATAGTTTGTGGAGTGATATCATATGCAAGTGTATCTTATGTTTAATGCAGGTATTAATCGGAGTATTTTCTCCAAGTTATTGCTCTTTTGTGGACTTATAATTTGTTTCATTTTTACAACCTGGAATCAATACTATAAAACTTTTACAACTGTATTTTCCGGAATTGTATTTTCTAGAAGTGAATATAAATGACAGAAATGAATGACTGGCACTTCAAAAGATATGGCAATTTGCCAAATTGCAAATTGCCGCATCTTTGAAGATGTTAATGGTTCATTTCAATTAGTTATTTCCATAAATAGAAAACATAATTTTGAAAAATACCACTGTAAATGTTTTATAGTGTTGGCCCAGGATTTGCAAAGTACCGTCGGTTCCACTGTTGTCAGTATCAGTACTGTACTGGGGGTTCAGAACTGGGTCGGTACCGGTACTGAGAACGGCACATCTAATATTCCGATAATCCAAGTGAAAAGTCCATCGCAATCGATTCGTATAAGCTCTAGTCGGTACAAAAAGGGAGAACAGTGATTTTGGGGGTCAAATTCAATCAATAAACACTTGTTATTTAGGCTGAAAAACTATTTTTCAGTTTGTTGTTTGCAGCAATCTTCATCAATGTCTGCAACCCCGCAAGTTCGAACTTGGAATCAATGGGCACCCTAATAGTAAGACACAGTAATAATTTGAAGTAGACTATACAGACTTCACCTATCCGACATCCTATAGACCGTTTCAAACGGGTCGTCCCCTGAGTTCCTATGTGTCCTATGTGCCAGTAGGCACATAGAACACACTGGAACTCAGGAGACGTGGTGGCGGGACTCTAGTCTTTGAAGTTCGAACATTATAGAAACATTCAATTAACACTTTACTGCCCGTGTAGATTTCGTCGTGTTACTCGTGTATCACATTCACATATAATAACTACGAGTACCGGAACCGTCGGTTCTGAAGGATGGGAATCGGTACCGATTAAAAGGCCGAGTACCGCCGGTATCGGTATCGGTTCCAGTACCGATTGCAATCCCTGTTTTGGCCACAAGTTCGATAATTTTTAAAACACTTGGTGGAATGGGATCATATTTATTATTCAACAGTACCTTATTGATTTATACCTCTACGTTCAAAACAGGAAAATTCGGAGTATATTGACAAAGTTATTGCCCTTTATGGATTAGGAATTGTTTGAGTTTTTCCGTCACTCACAGCTGTGGTTCGAACTCATAATTTTCATTATTCTTTAAAATCCTGAATAAACAATAGTAATCAAGCTACTGATCGAACACTACTAAACGACAGTTAGTATCAAACACTGTGGTTGTATTTCTCTGAACAAGAGTATCTTTTCAGCCTAAAACATTTTGTGTGTTTTCCTCTGGTTTCGCCACGCATACATCAACTCGAATAACTGTTTGCGGAGCATGTAGCTTAAATTCGTCTAATGCACACAACATAAAATTCTACATTCAAATTTAATTATTTTGTTCATTTTTATGTCTGAAACAAAGCCGATGTCCCTTCTTGGAAAGGAGCATATCGTGCTAGTTCCAATGGAAGGCCATAACCTACGTTTCTGAAGAAAATAAAATGTTATCCAAGAAAGAGTTTTGCAAATATCATTTTTCCGGCCGGTTTAGGCGACGAGTCCATGGATTTACACTGCTTGGAGAGCGAATTACCTCTAAAACACTTGTGGGAAGGGTTTCCACCGAGACAATAGCACTCGATCCTCGGAAGAGTACATGAGAATGACTGCAGAGTTTTAGCCAATGGACCTCCGGGTTGAACCCGGAGGTCCATTGGCTAACACTGTGCTTGTTATTCTAATGCTTCTTTCCAGAAGATGTGTTTCTCTGGGTGGAGACTCCACCCCATGAGTGATGTAGTGATCATCCACTCTCCAGTTACTCTAGACTAGAAGCCTTCCATAATTTGTTTGTGTTACGCCACGGTACATTACGTTCCGTTTATACAATTGTTCGATGTGGCTCAGTGGTCACGGCATTGGAATTCAAATTGAAAAGGTTCACCGTTCCAACCCTACCTGGCATAACTTCGATGTGTTTACCCAAGGCACTTACTCCGATTACACACTTGTGAACACAGTGTACTAAGGCGCACTAATGCACGTGTATGGAGCACGTGCCTTTAACCAATGCTTACCCTTCTTGTTGTTCGAACTTTGTACGTTGGAGAGTCTGAAAGTTGCTCTCCGTTGCTAGTTTGTTGACTCCAGATTCCTCCACCCCTAACACTGTCTGCCACGGCGTGACCATTGTTGTTGAAAGTGTCGTTAATCACCCCCCCCCCCCAAAAAAAAAACAAAATTGCTCCTCATGGACACTATCCAATGAAACTAAACAAAAACGTGCTAACTCCATATCATTATGCACAATATGTTTATTGATGTCCAAGGCCCCTTCAGCTTTCATGACTATTTCGTGACCTCAACACAGGTATAAAGTAAAGTTTCGCCAATCGTTTATACCAACGTGCTCACTTTTGAGCACTTCCAGCTTAGGCGTTGATTACCGGTCCTAGTTTACCTGCAAAACTAAAATTGTTTACCAGAGTAAACAAGTTCTGATCCATTCCTGGAATGTCTGTGCTTAAATATAGCAATGACAAGACGTGTTTAAAATTAATACCATTCAAAATCTCCACTTGGGAACGTTTTATCACCAGTTTTGAACACTGCTGAAGACATCGTGCTTTTTAGACGGCGAACTCACACCCTTTACCTCCGACATCGGGTTCATATTGGGGTTAAGACAGTTTCAGTGACCACATGGGATGTTTTTCATTCATTCAAAGAAAACTGAGTTCACTGTAGAGAATGATTTTATTATATGCCTCTTCTAACAAATAGTTGACGGACTATTTTTATAAAGAATCGAAATTTCAATGGAATTTTCTACAAATCGTGCAGCGCAATTACAATTTGAATCGCTAACGATAGCTAGAAATCATCTGAGTTCCAATGCGTTCTATGTTCCAGTTGGCACAAAGAACACATTGGAACTCAGGGGATGAAATAGTAACACGGATTCCCTTCGCAAATTTGGTTGGCGATAAAATATGTTCTTTTTGTTGGTAGTTGTCAAATTAACTGCTGAGTGTCCTTCTAACAATTGTTTTTTTTTTTTATAAACGTGAAGGCGTGTACTAAACACAGAAAGACACACGCGTGTGAATGGGTTAATCGATATGGCACGTGTGCCATCGGGAAAGGATCAAAACTCGAGGCCTGTGGCCTCTTGTTTTATCCTTCCGCACTGGCACTCGTGCCATATCGATTAACCCGTTTTGTGTATAAGTTTCTTTTTTTTAAATATGACGGCATTGCCGAGGGCCTGTTTCGAACTCGATTGCAACTCCCACGTTCAAACCGAACTGCTTCAACTAACCACCGAGATAATTACCATCCACCATACCTGTGCAAGTGATTCTTATCTTTTCAAAAAAAATCATTTTACACAATGAATCACATTTTGAAGGGATGCGCTCTTGGTACTCCTGTTGACACCTCTTGGGTAATCCCAAAACGCCACTGCCGTATAACAGTGAAATTGTATTGGCAATAGATCACGTTGAGCGAGAATTGTGTCTCAGCTAAAATCTCTATTGTAGTGAAATTCAATCAATATAATATTCAACACCGCCCTGGTGTTGCTCTTTTATGTCCCTCTTACAAGCAAATGCAAGAGTATGTTCATTTCCACTAATACGAGACAAACAATGGCCGAATGTATTCGTGTGGTTCATCCATTCAGGTTTAGGCTTTATAGGCTTTTTAGATCTCAAATCTTGTTATTTATCGAGTACTAACATCTTTAGATTAAAGGATGTCTCACATTTAATAATAATAATAATATTTTGACCGGTCCCGATTTGCTACGGGTCTCAGGTGAGAAGGCTTTGATTAACTCTAATGGCACTCTCCCATAAATTGTAACAAGGCAAATCCTCACAGACTAAATAATTTCAATTCAAAAATAATATGAAGCACATCCACAGAATATGAAGCCATTAAGTTGTGGCACCTGCTCTTCGGAACAAAGCCCAAATATGGGCTTCCAGCATTCTACCAGTTAATGACATCCCGTACTCTTTCTTCCCAATCTCTCCCAAAACTCATATCCTTCATCCTCCCATCTCCCTTCCCCACTATACGCCCAGCGAACCAGACTCTGTTAGACAGACAGTTTGGACATTCTAATAGAAAGTGTTTCAGGCTCTCAACAGGGTACCAATTACCCCTAATTACACACTAGGCACTCATTTTAACTGTCTTTCAGCTTAAACGGCAAGAACCCCCTCCCCCAAGACATTACCAAGATATCGTTTAAAGCCTAGAATCTCTTTAACACGCTGGCCACTCTAAGACCTCTTTGTGTTGAGCCCTCCCCCCACCAACCTTTACCAATTTCTGTTAAGGTCTTCCTCCCTGACTTTTTCTTTTCTTTACCCGGATTGTCCTCACATCAAGGTCAAAGAACTCCATCAAATAATTCTCTATCAGCTTCCTCAGTTGCTCATTCCACCCTGTCCCTGTATTTGATTTCAAATTCAGTGTGGGCTGGATATTTCGAGACAGGTTCCCTGGGCACCAATCAAATTCTTAGACGGTTCTGACACTATTATTGCCCGGGACAGTCTAACATTTAAAAGAGCCAATCACTTTCTTTCAAATTTAAAAGAATGGAATAGTTCGTTCGTCGGAAAACGGTTCCCTTTTTCGACCAACTGAAGTATTCCTTTTGGTTGAACCTAAAAAAATAGAAAAACACTCACTTTCTTTGAATTATCGCAAGAAATGTTTCTCAATTGAGACTTGGCCGAATCTTTGATTATCATTACTGAAAAAGATGTTTGTGAATGAAGACTCACAAAAGCTGCAGTTTTACGATTAGGCCGCGTAGTTCCACAAACTGTGTTAAAATATTAATGTCTACAAGGCGAATTAAACACCTATTGATTAAAATATTTATTAATGGAGCACGAATGAATATCTGTATATTTTTTTCAGAAAAGGGACATCACATTACAATACCTACAGTCTCTGCGCAAGCACCACGAATAATCGGAAAACAAATAGCATGTAGCAGCGTCGGATTCCTTACAGAATCTGACAGGTGGCCTGAGACCTTGATTTCGAGCTCACAGTTTTGACTCCTGTTAACTGGTATAGGTCTCAATTATTCTCAATCGTCAAATATTGTTCTCACGTCATTGCCTTGTTACAATTTATGGGAGAGTGCCTACGGGCACTCTCCCATAAATTGTTACAAGGCAAATCGACACAGAGTATATAATTTTATGTCAAAGATAATATGAAGCACATCCATAGAATTTGGAGCCTTTAAGTAGTGTTACCTGGTCTCCAGAATAAAGATCAAATATGGGCTTTCAGCACTCAACCACACACGTTGCCTGATACAAATAGAAGAGACGATACTTGCAAATAGGTCTCAAAACTGTGCTTTTGGGGCGGAAAAATAATCAAACAATAATAAATTTCAAGGGCGATTCTTGTGAATAGCACTGGCCAGCTATGGTCGTTACATGATTGATTGATTGATTGATTGATTGATTGATTGATTGATTGAGATTGATTGATTGATTGATTGATTTATTTATTTATTTATTTATTTATTTATTTATTTAATGTAATTTTCAGCATCTTTGGCAACATCATGGCTGCAACAGAGGTATGAAGCCAAGTTTAGACACCTGTGTTACCCACTTTAGAGGACTTCCATCGCAATCGTTTAATTATCAGTAAGGCAGAAGTCCTTTACGAAGTTAACAAATACTGCTCTGCTTCCTAGGGAGATGTAAAGAGTTAAGCAAAGACAGTCTCAGACAAAAGTTTGCATAAACTTGTCCGATGATATGACACATACTTTTCGATGGTGATAGCATAAAGAAATGTTAATAATACAGAACAGTTCGTCATCATTCTTGATTTGTTCACAAACAATATGGCGACTTGTTTTCGGTTACTAAGGGTATGGGATTTTGTTAAATATTGTATATGTTTTAAATAGTTCACGATAATTATTTACATGTAGCAAACCGAACTCCCTCAAATAGCCTGTTGTATTTTTACCACAACCCAACATCCAGTAGGCCTTGACTGCGATGTTTGGTTACGGAAATAATTTCCATTTAACCATCTCATTTACTGCAATTATTTAATAAAATTGAAACTGCGATGTATGTTTTCCGATATTTGTGCCAGAAATGGACGTTTATTCGAACAATAAAATTATCGGATAAATTTTTGCTTTATTCACCCAGTAGCGGCTGCAAGTAGGGTGATAAAGTTTCCCCGTGGATTTACCACTGAAAGAATGTATTCCTACAGTTTGACGGACTTATTGAGCCCTACCGCATTCGTTTTGTCATGACCGGTTTTACGTTTATGGGAGAATGAACCGTTTATCAAACGTTGACCTTCGCTGAAATGTTTAGTTTTAGAATATATGCCACATTTCAACTCTGTCTAACAATAAAATGAACAACAGTTAACGAAGAAAACACAAAGTAAATCAATCGAAACCAAGCCTTGAAAAGCATACATGTTCGATTGTGAAAGGCGGGGACTTGACGAGTGATGTTTAATTTTCCAAATTAGGAAAGTGTAAATAAACAAATGCACGTGTCTTCTAGTTTGTTTATAAAAACTCAAGTTGAATCGACGAGGAAAAAAAACAATAATACACAACGAAAATAAAAACGATAAACATTGTTCATTTAATAAAGTGTTTTTGCAAGTTTGTAGGGGAATTATTTTTAGACAGAAATATATCACTGCGCCTTGTTTATTTTTGGCAGTTTTGCTTGTCAATCGAATTGGACCAATGCGATCCTCACTTCTCGCAGTGTTTTGTAGCGAGTAACAGCACGATTCCGCAGCGACTGCCCTATGAGATAAACAAAATACGTATATTGTTTTTCTAGTAAAAATGTATTATACTCGTACGATCAAGAATGAAACCGACGAGCCAGAGGCTCGTCGGTTTCTTTCTTAATCTTACACGTAGAATAAATTTTGTACTTGAAAACACGATACATTTATTCTATATTTGTCTATAACACCCACACCTAACGATTCCAAAGCCCGTTTTAAATATGGTGATTCAACTTGACACAAGGTTCCTCGAATTGCACATAAAATGCATTACGAGTAATCGCTTTTGTATAATTGTCGCATTTGTTACTTAGTACTCTGATTCATTAAAACGTAACTTACAAATAATTCTTCGCTATGTCTGTGTGCCAGTGAAAAGACCCACATGACATTTAAAACATCCTCGATATTTCTCTCCTGACAGAGTTCATTGATTGTCAATAATTTAAACCATAAAGTGAATCGAACTTTATCGATTAATTATCTCCTTGAGCACCTTGACATATGTGGGGGTGGGGTGGCGTAAATTTCCTGTAAATCTCTAACACAGACGAAACTTGTCAGTCACGAATAAAACAAATACACGGATTTTACAAAAAATTGAGGCTTTTCGTGAGAGCACTCGACATTACACACTAATAGAAAATACCAAAAGCGGAGTATCAAGATACCAGACAAATTGGGGGTCACAATCATAGACAGAGTGGCGCTGATAGCTTTTTTGGTAGTGGTCGTTACAATCAATTCCACGACAGAATTTATCGATGTATGCACGGACCGAAGCATAAATGGCATTTTTTTGTCGGTTACTTTTATGTCCTTGACCCATGTGTAAGGTAATTATGTATCCGCGATTTCAATCGAGAAATAGACCTTTCTAAGTTCGCTTCTTTTTCAGACATATTTAACCGGGCTGCAAGCCGAAGAATGATTTACCAACAGCCTGCATATCTTCTGACATGTCTTGATGGTTGAGGCGTCACCTCACCGGTCTCCTTGTGTGTACGCACATGCGTAGTAGAAGTTGAAAAAAAGAAATAATGGTCTAAAATATAAGTGCCTAGGTTTTACAGGGTATACTGTTGGGTGGGATTTCAAAACCCAATCATTTAGCCTTATCGCCTTGCCTTTTTTTCATCTTTTCATGTCTGTAGATCTCAAAATAAATTGTTATTTTATTTATTTATTTATTTATTTATTTATTTATTTATTTATTTATTTATTTATTTATTTATAGATGTTTAACCCTTTGGACAGAAGATACCGCTTTTCCGGTCCAGGAGCACAATACGTAAAAAATATATTAAGTTGGATGGCTGCTAAGTGAACTTTTGGGATATAGAGGATTTCAAACGAGTGATATTTGGATATAAGATTTTTTGAAACGAGTTTGATGAATTTGATTCACAGCGAGCCTTTAGGCGAGTTGAAAATCGAATTCATCAAACGAGTTTCAAAAAATCTTATATCCAAACATCACGAGTTAAAGATTCTATATATCACATGAATTTTCGAATGTTTTTTACATTTTTTATTTAATTCATTGTCGCTAAATTATCCCATAACAACCGACAATCAGTTCGTTGGCTCAGACGCTTCACACCATGACGTCATGAATGCGCCTTACTTGCACCTGTTGTCGCAACTGACTTCATGTGAACGTCTTGTCAAGAATACAATGCTGCTGCTATGGGACCACGCGCCGATTAGACACTAGTTAATAATCAGGAAATAAGACATGGGTTGTTACGTCGAAATTGACGACGTTTCATGTGATATACAACAATTAGTATGTTCAACGTGCAGCTCGAAGGCTGCACGCTGAAAATATTAATTTCACTACCCACAAATAATGGATATGGACTCTTCCAATTACTGCCATTTAACTGACATGGAAGATACTAGAATGGTTCTAATGATTACGGTCACTTTCATCATCTATAACTCTTTCGTGACCACAACACAAGAAAGGACGCTACACTGCAAAAAATATAGGTTTTCATTAGAACCAAAAAGATTATCATTCAATTTTAACAGAATATTACACGGACCGAAGAAGATTCAGCAGTAAACTTGGAGCTTATTCAACGCAGTCGCCAAACATTTTGAAACAAAGGAGATATGAACAGTTAGCATATCGAACCAGTTTTGGTTCTGTATAGAACCAAAACTCGATATGGCAACTGTTCATATCTCTTTTGCTTAATAATGATTTGAGACAATTTCGTATAAGCTCTAAACTTACGGTTGAAACCCCTTCAATTTAAGTTTAATTCTCTTAATATTTAATGTCAATCTTTATAAATTTATTTGATTTAAAATAAATACTGTTTAAACAGAACTGGTTCCATCTCAGGGACAAGATCAGAACCAGTTTTGGTTCTAAAGAGAACCTATATTTTTTGCAGTGTACTTTGTCACCTACGATTTCTTCGTTTGAGTTTTTTTTTTCATACAACATAAACGCCCTCACTCTCTCCCTCTCTCTCTATCCATCGAGTGCACGCTTCCACCTTATTCTTTCAATTCAATTCACTGGACATAAAGCTGTCATTTACGTACAAAGCAACTAATGCAACTTGTGCTGCATTTTGATCGGAAATACGCAGAGAATAAATCAGTATTTCTGACATGTCTAAAACGGTAATGTCAGCGCTTGGAGATATACCAGATAGCACCAGTGTTTAGCCCTTGTGCTATTTGTTATTGCAATTTATAACCCAATAATTAACGCTAAAAGACTTAATCAATATTTTATGAGATCTATCTGCTAAAAAATCTCTCATTCGTGTTGTCAAAACATGCATGTTTTTCATTTTATATATTTTTTTTTTATTTCCGGCCGAATCAATAATTGATAACAACATTTTCCCAGGACAGATATTTTGTTTGATTGTTAAACTGTCACGAAAGATATATATATACAGATATTAACAGTTAACCTTTCAGAGACTACAGTTCAGAATGGAAGCTTAGAGCTTTGAGGCGTTTCCTGAATAGAAGTTTTATACACACAAAGGCATTTCACGACCCAATCGGAATTTCCATACAATTTCTCGTTGAATGCAGTTGAAGAAAAAACTGAAATAGTATTTGTAGAAAATAAAAATAATGAAAGTGATTTACTGTCACATGAGGTGATTATGGATGTTTGTGGGTGATTGCTAAGTCGAAACAAAGTGGAGGTCATCCAGCTAAATGAATGGCTGCCAGAGCAGATTTATCGCCCATTAATCCTTTACCCAACGAATCGGCCACATCCGCCCGCGTAATATGCAAATTCAGCAGTAGTAGAAAAAATACTGTTTTTCAAAATATTTCAACAAAACCATATCATGTGACCCCTCTTTGGAACGAGCTCGTCGAGCTCGTTCCAAAGAGGGGTCACATGATATGGTTTTCTTGAAATCTTTTGAAAAATTTAAAAGAATGATATGTAAAATAAAAAAAAATTGATATCGTCTGCGTTGGGTAAAGGGTAATATCATCTATATCAAATACAATAAAACATCAAAATAGTACAGAAGAGATGCGGACTGTCGTATGTATTTTCTGCAACAACCCATACATTACATTATTTATCTGCAACTGAACGTGAATGCCAAGGGATGACGGGAAATCAATAGAGTTTTTTATTCGAGCAAATACAAAAAAACGTGATGCGTCAGATCTTCGGTAGAAGCAAAACATTTCAGCCAACTCTTTCTCTTATGCGACCAATGGACGACACTTGCAATGAAAAGAGAAACCATTTGTTTCAACTAGAAATATTCATGTTTTGTCCCGAACACATGGCTCCTTGTTCCTCGTTGGAATAAGCTCAGATAGCTCATTCCAACATGGGATCATAATCTCTATTTAATGGCAAACATTGAAGAAAATGTTAAAAAAAATAAAACATTGCAACTTTTGTATAGAGCACTGGCTGAATTTGGCCGTCACGTTAGTTGAAAGTTTCTGATATAAAAAAAAAAATCACAGTTAAGCGCAACAAATAAAACACCTGAGAGGGAGAATCAACCAAAACGACAACTGTCAAAGACTGTGAGAAAGAATAAGTGGAACAAGCAAAGTTTCAGTATGTGGATCCGGGAAGGTTGAATGGCGGAAACTTTGCTCTCTGTCAGAGCATACACCGAAATTGGCAGTCGACATGACAATATCAGTTACAGGACAAGAACAAATGTTCTGCAGACGTAACCATTATTATTTTTTTAAATTAATGTGTTGATGTTCAGGGTCACTATCAGCATCTGTGGCTTTGTCATGGCTGCATCAAAGTCAGGTTTTCCAAATTACTCAACCCTATGCTGCACAGTTTCGAAGATTCGCAGAGTCCTTGGCTGTACGCTTGCTGGGGACGATGTGGGACCCACGCAATGGCGGTATCTTTTTGTTTCCCTGTTTTCGAATGGATATCTAGGTGTACCCGGAGAAAACCATGGGCAGCGTTAAGAAGCTATCAGATTTTACAACATACATTTCGCATTGGCTGAAGGCACTTCGTGCTACCGCATTCTCATTTAAACAATCGAGGGTGAGTGTGGATCGCGGAGCGTGTATGGTGGGTGGGAGGGCGAGGCTGAGGCTTAAGCCTAAGGTGGGGTTCCGAGATCTTCTTCAACACTGTCATGTGACAAAAATATGACCTAAAAAGCAATCTGGGTTATTTTAGGGAATCAGTGGACTGCCGGCACCGATCTGGTGCCGGTGTGGCAGGAATGGAAGTCCGTAGGAACGTTAGTCCCTCTGGACTATTATTTCGCGGAATTATAGTCCTAGGTCTAACATTCCTAGGAATAGTAGTCCGGCGGACTATCATTCCTGTCACACCGGCAGACCACTAAATCCCTAAAAGCGCCCAGATCGCACAATAAACCTATGTTGTGCACCCTGACACGCCCACCCGAATCGGATAATCGCCGACTCTAAGTAAGTTCTTTAATATTAAGGATGGAGGTAGGATAATATACAATTTAGCTAATTTTGTTTACTATTTTCAAGTATTTTCAGAATTGCCCCCTCTCACGCAATTCAAGATAAGGGACATGCTTAAGAGCTAAACGCATTCGACACAGGTAAGCATCTTCTGATCACAAATCGAATGCGCCAACCAATGGGTCACTATGCCATCAAGCCAAATACACTCAAACCAGCAGCATTTGGGTCATAATGTGATTGAATCGAACATAAATGTAACAAACAAAGGCGCCGAATGATATGAGATGTTACAACTTTGGCCAAGTCAAACATACTTAAACATACTTTCGCCTGTTATTATTTGGAACAACCTTGTAGGGATTCGTTGTAGATTTGAAGAATTCATTAGACAAAATCAATATTATTTGAAGAAGGTTCGACTGTTTACACTCTAGTGTCAAATTTCGTTACACCATGTTACAAATAACAGTCTTCGCGGAATTCATGAACATATCGGATGTTTCTTTGGCATTTCAAGTCAAGGGCGCCTTGAACTGACAGCAGTACTTTTGTGCTATACAAAAATGTTTGCTTCTTATCTTAACTGATATAAATCGTAACAGGTCACTCGGCTTTACCAAACAAAATACAATCAGCGACAGAAATGGCGAAAAAAGTGAATGACATTGAAGATCCGGAGGGTCCACGCTTGCCCGAAACTGCCGGGTGCCACCTTTTTAGCCATTCTTGGTATTTTAATGCGAAACAAAGTATTTTGGTGCCAAAACGTTTATGGTAGGGGAGGGGAGGGGAGGAGGTGGGTACATCGTTTTCTGATCCAAATAAACTGATCGAGTTTTATAAAGTGAACTCGTAATTATTTCAAGAGTGAAAGAACAATTTATCGCGGAAGAAAAAATCAGACGGAAATTATTGGTCGGCGAAAAAGACAGTCCCTAAATTACACCTATACCCAACTGATTGAATTAATAGCAGCTCGGTGGCTCGGTGGTAGATTGTTGGACTTCTATGCTAGAGGTCCCGAGTTCGATCCTTGTCAGGGGTGACCCGCGTTGTATCCTTCGGCAAGGCACTTTATCCCAACTGCCAACATGGGGGCACGATGACGCCATGTACTAAGGCGTACTGCACGTCGATGGTGCACATGTCTTTAACCGCTGTAACCCTGCTTGAACGGAGCTTCAGAAGAGTTAGAATGTTGAGGAGCTGACAGTTGGTCGTCGATGATCGATGGTTCTCTCCGGGTACTCCGGTCACAATTAGCCACTGTGTATAAGTATGTGACCTTAAACACCAATAAATAATAAATAAATTTAATTAATAATCAGGTTAATTGCTGTCGGTACATAAACCTGTCAGAAAATACGAGATTAATCGACTTATCCACTTGGCTCAGCGGGTTGCTAGTCTTCACAAAAGGCAGAATACAGTTAGATAAATACTCCACACACCGCAAAAAATATAGGTTCTCTTTAGAACCAAAACTGGTTCTAATCTTTTCCCTGAGATGGAACCAGATCTGTTTAAACAGTATTTATTTCAAATCAAATAAATTTACCAAGATTAGCATTCAATTATAACAGAATATTTCCTGAACTGAAGTAGATTCAGCACTAAACTTGGAGCTTATTCAACGCAGTCGCCAAACATTTTGAAACAAAGGAGATATGAACAGTTGGCATATCGAACAAGTTTTGGTTCTGTATAGAACCAAAACTGGTTCGATATGCCAACTGTTTATATCTCCTTTGCTTAATAATGATTTGAGACAACCTCGTATGAGCTCTAAACTTACGGCTGAAACCCACTCATTTATGTTTAATTCTGTTAATATTTAATGTTAATCTTTATAAATTTATTTGATTTGAAATAAACACTGTTTAAACAGAACTGGTTCCAACTCAGGGACAAGATTAGAACCAGTTTTTGTTCTAAAGAGACCCTATACTTTTTGCAGTGTACCGTCGCGAAACTCTCGCGGCGGTATTAAGTATTTACCTAATTGAATGCTTCCTTTTGTGCAGTGATGTACGATGTTTTACTGAAAAAACAAAATGCCTCATCACAACTCACTGACATTTAGCATTGAAAGTTTGTCTAAACACTATTTCCTACATCTTATTAACTAAAGAAGTAATACATTTTTTAATTCATCATCGATTGCGCTCTTCACTGCTACAATGACTTTTCCTTCACAAGTGAAAGAAACCTTTTTGATTCCATTGAAACTTCGAAAAATGTGGTAACTGCAGTAATTGTGACGGCATTGCCGAACGTCGCCGCTAATTCCGAGGACTTCCCCAGCACACACATTGAAAATTTGCTTCATTTTATTATACTAAAACGGGCACATGGACATACAAAACGTTGACACGTGGGATATTTTCTCGATAAAGTGCCGTTAACACCTAGTATAGAGTAGTACCTAGAACCGTCAGTACCAACGAGGAAGAACCGATATGACAAGAAAGCTCTGTGCCGGCGGTACCGGTGTGACAGGAATGGAAGTCCGTAGGAAAATTAGTCCCTCTGGACTATTATTCCGCGGAATTATAGTCCTAGGTCTAACATTTCTAGGAATAGTGGTCCGCCGGACTACTATTCCTAGAAATGTTAGACCTAGGACTATAATTCCGCGGAATAATAGTCCAGAGGGACTAACGTTCCTACGGACTTCCATTCCTGTCAAACCGGCAATGGTACACGTTAATAACACAGGTATTGTAATAATAATAATAACTCTTTGGCCAGCCGCTGATTTGTCGCGGTCCTCATAAGAGAAGGCCATCATTCCCCCTGCACCCCACCCCCTCTTCCCCTCCTCTCCTCCCAGCATTCAGATATAAACTGCTTAATAGTGTCCCTCACTTCCTCTTTTTCAATTTCTTCAATAAGCATTCCTACCCTCTCCCTCGTGTCCCCCTTCAGCCATCTATCCTTTGTTTCTTCACCCCACTTCTGCATTATTCTTCCAGTAAAGTTTATTCTATGAGGTATATACTGTGGGCATTCCAAGAGAAAATGTTCCAGGGTCTCCACTACTCCAGAGTGGCACATTTGGCATCCCTTTTCCCCATCTCTCCCAATTTTTCCCCGAAGCTCCAGTGATCTTGATCTCAGTTTGAACAGCAGTGACCCTCCAAAGGTGCCATCTAGGTACTTCTCAAAAGCTGGCTTTTCTTTATATTGTAACCCCTGCAGTGATCTTTTCACGCTAACCCCTGCTCGCCAGTTTCGATTGCAATCTTCCATGACTCTCTCTTTGACAAACCTTTTGCCTTCTTTCATTCCTACTTCTATGTTTGTGACCTCTATAGAGTAATTGTCCATTAGTTCCCTCACATGTTTTGACCACCCCGTTTCTATATTAGAATTCCAAATGGTATCGAGCATCAATTTGCACCACCGGTTGTCAGGCAGGTTTCTCAAGTAGTTAAAGTAACACAGTTTTCCCAAATCTACCCTGTCCTTGATTTTCATCCACCCAAGCTCCCCCCTTACTGCTTCCAAAGCTGCAGCATTACTCGACCCTGTTATCCATCTGCCGGCATCATTTTGAGTATTTTCCAACTTCTTAATAACGGTTTGGTTTAATGGAATCACGTCCGTGCCATACGTTATACTTGGTAAACCCACCCTCTCCCACAGTGTTTTCCCCACAAAGACCTTGTTGAAACTATTTTTCCCTAAAAGTTTTAGTTGGTTCAGAATTCTTTTCCCCTTCAGAATCAGTTTGGCTGAGTAATTTCTGTACACCCCTCTTCCCGTTATATTTATGCTTACCCCTAGATACTCATACTCTCCCGTTTCTCCTACAGTGATTTGTTTGCTTTCCCCTTCGGGGATTGAGAACTCCCCCACTCTCCATCTCTTCGTCATATCTACCTTGCGTCCAACGAGTATTACCTTGCTTTTATTTTCATTTAGTTCTAGCCGCCAAGTGTTCCCATATCTACCAACAATTTCCAGCAGTTTCTCTAGCCCCTGTTCAGTTCTAGACATTAACACCATGTCGTCCGCAAAGAATAAGCCTGGTATCTTTATGTCTCCAACATTTACCCCCTCCGCACTCTGAATTAGTTCGTCCCCTAAATCTTTAACATACAATGCAAACAAAATCGGTGAAAAGATACACCCCTGCTTGAGGCCTATATCCATAGGGACTCGTTTTGTAGTGATACTCCCTAGACTGAGTTGGCTTTGCACATCTGTATACAGTGCTTTCATGATTCCCACAAAGTCACCCCCCAGTCCGATGCCCTCGAGCTTTCGCCACATACCTTCCCTCCACACTCGGTCGTACGCTTTTTTCACATCTAGAAATGCCAGAAACATCTTTTTCTTTTCAGCCTTTGTTGATTCTATCAGTTGGGTGAGTGTAAATAGGTGATCAGTGACTCTTCGTCCTTTCCTGAAACCATTTTGAATTTCTCCTAAAAAACCTTGTCTCATGTTGTCAGTGAATGCTAATAACATCTTTACGCAAAAATATGCATAACAATCTGAAGCGTTAGACTTCGAAGAACTTTACTACTTTAGTATAAAACTAACGTAAAAATATATTTCGGATAAGTCGGCTATACCCGATAGACTACTCTTTACGACGGTGGTGTAATTTGGTACCAGCCTTAATTATATTTTCACACATACGTCATTTTTCCAACATCAGTGTTGGCCACTGACGAACTAAATACTAGGCTAGAACCAGCAACCACAAGAGAGGCTGTTTGTTTATTGGGGTTTAACGGTACTTTCAACAGCCAGAGTCACCTCGTGTCGGACAGTTTTAAGGATGGAGGAAGCCGGAGTTCCCGGAGTAACCAACCAACCAACCAGCGGCGTGCAGATGTAAGGATCTCCAACTTACTAACTCGGCACAAGCAGCGTTAGCAGTGTTGGAAGATTAGGTGTTTAATTACACGCCTGTTCTATGAAACCCCCCATCTATAACAACATTAAACCATGCAGAAATAGAAATCCGTTCCGCACACATGCGTGGAACGGAAATCGTTGACAAACTATTTTTAAATAGAAGCTAAATTTCACTGGAATTTTCTACAAATCGTGCACCGCAATTACAATTTGAATCGCTTACTACAGCTAAAAATCCTCCCCTGAATTTCAAGGTGTTGTATGTGCAAGTAGGCATATAGAACACATTTCGTCTCTTGCGTTCCAGTGTGTTATTGGCACATAGAACACATTGGAACTCAGGGGACGATTTGAACTCAGGGGACGAAATAGCAAAACGGGGTTTCCCCGCAAATTTGGTTGGCGATAAAATGCGATCTTCTTGTTGATAGTCACGTTGTCAAATGAATCGCTGAGTGTCCTTCTAATAATTGTTTTTATAGACGTGAAGGCGTGTAATAAACACAAGAACGACACACGTGTGTAAATGGGTTAATCGATACGGCACTTGTGGCCTCTCGTTTTATCCTTCGGCGCTGGCACTCATGCCATATTGATTAAGCCATTCACACACGCATGCCATTCTATGTATTTCCCAGTATCACTACGTACTTCTCGCTGGTCATGATCGAGCCGGACTAAAGACCAATGCTCTTGCCACAGAGCCACCGCTCTCCCTCACATACAAGAGACAAGTACGTGAGATGAAGATACAAATTGTAACACTGGCAGAAGAGAGTTACATACCAGTAAGTTTTATTAACGATCAATTGCTTCGTAATAAAATCAGAAGATGATCTAAAAAGATGATTATTTGACAATTCATTATATATTAACTTGATCACCCGCAGACATTAATGGCTTGGGAGAACAGATAATTGCTTAAAATTGAATTTGTATCAACTGAACTAAGGAATCTTCCTGTACGCACTCAGTTGGTATTCACTGCTGAAATGAGAAGCGTGTAGGAATTATGACTTCACAGCGTATGTTTCGCAGGCGAAGTACAGAAATAATTCCAGGAACACCTGCAATTAATAGGGAGGAAGCTTTTCTTTTAGAGAGAATTTGTTTGCTTCAATACTAATTCATCAGGTCATTTGTACAGTACGCAGATCCATATAAACTCTCAGTATGTTATTTTGAACCTCGGGCGGAGGGTATTTGTTTATTTATATTTATTTATTAGTGTTTAAGGTCACATATTTATGCACAATGGCTAATCATGACCGTGACAGTTTTACGAGTGGAGGAAACCGGAGTACCCGGAGAGAACCACCGAGAAACGGCGAGCAACTGTCAGCTTCCCAACATACTAACTCCACACAAGCAGGGTTAGCATTGGTTGAAGACAAGTGCACCCTCGACGTGCAGTACGCCTTAGTACACAACGCCACCGTGCCCCCACGCGGGCGATGGAGATGAAGTGTCTTGCCCAAGGACACAACGCGGTTGCCGCAAGTGGGATTCGAACCGAGGACCTCTCGGCGTGCAGCCTGCACCTCTACCTACTGAGCCACCGGGCGGAGGGTATATAGAATTATGACAGCATTCATGCGGCCATATACCAGTGTTCACGCAAGTCTGATTTTGCGCCAATGGGAATTTCTGTTCGATGCCAAATGATTTTAAATTGCGCCAAATGAAAGAGTTTAGTGTCAAATGGAATTTGATTGTAATGAGAACATATGATGATAATAAAAACGATTAAGCCTTTAAGTAATTTGAAAAGCAGACGACCCATGCAAAAGAAATTCTTGAATAACTAATTTTTTTCCATTTTTTGTCTCAAAAACATAGGTTATGACCCCTCGTTGGAACGAGCTCGTTCCAACAGGGGTCATAACCTATGTTTTTGAGACAAAAATGAAAAAATAATGAAAATTAATTGGCGATTTTTGAGAATAGCGCAGGTCGTTTTTTCCGTTACGTTGGGTAAAGGGTTAAGGAAGATAAAAATGAATAAGTACCAAAGAAATATTTTGATAAGAATCAGATTAAATGGATAATCCGTTAACTTAGCTGACTCTTAATGAAGATCCCTGATTGTTTCTGTTGCTAATAGAGTACTTAGAGGCATACATGCTTTCTCCCACCAGTAAGATCCTGAGACATATATAAAGTCATGTGAGACGGCGGGTAGAAATATGCCTGTCTCACACCAGCCAGGTGACCAACCTATATTGGTTTATTAGCATATTTAAGGGCCTATATAAGTAATGGAATTTTGTTTATTTTGAAATTCCCACCTCTCATATTCCTTAAATTCAGATTAAATATACACAAATTATACATCAGAATGAAGGTTGGGATGTATAGAACACGAAACACATATGTAATCAACTCATAGAGTCGACTGTAGGCACCACTGGTTCCTGGAAGTCTGCTACCGTATTCGCACCAGAACTGATAATAAAATAATATTTCATCAGAACAACTTGTGGCCAAATGTGCTTCATATATCCAAGAACAAAGCTAGGTATTCCAAACACTTTTGAATACAGCGATAGAACTGCATTTTGGAAAAGGACAACACTGTCTGCATTTTTTAATTGAAGATGGTTTCCATGCTCGACAGACATGCGCAAATCACTCGTTACCACGAATTTCCATCGAAAAACAAAATCTTAATTCTAAGAAATTTCAACAGGTATCATGATACCTTGCATTGAATATGGCAACTGTGCAATCTATATCTAATAACTGTATGCTGTATGAAGGCGATCTTTTTCATTATTTGATTTTAGACGGCCTTGTTTTTACAAGCTTTTTCTGTCCGATGACGTCGACCGGAAATCGAAAGTATACTCATACGTAAACAAAAGCAATGGCTTTGGAATTTTCCCCAATGCAGCTCTGTCGCCGTGTTTTGAAGAATTTTTATCCCCTAGCTTTGTTCTTGGATGTGTAAAGCACATTTGGCCACAAGTTGTTTTCGTGAAATATTATTAAATTATCAGTTCTGGTGCGAATAGGGTAGCAGACTTCCAGGAACCAGTGGCCCTTACAGTCGACTCTACGAGTTGATTACACATGTGTTTCGTGTTCTATACATCCCAACTTTCATTTTGATGTACACTTTGTGTATATTTAATTAGAATTGAAGGAATATCAGAGGTGAGAATTCTCAAAATAAACAAAATTTCATTACTTATATAGGCCCTTAATGAGCGTAGGTCTACTTCATCATCGGACGTTCTTCTGTAAACAAACAGCATGTTGTCACGTTTCGGAAATATTAGCAGGCGGACGTTTGTCGAAGAAAATAGAAATAAAAAATCGCGACATCGACGCCGTAGCTGCGACGGGTGGTGCAATCTCACAAAATTCTAAGTTCATGAAGGGTCATAACTCCAAGAAAAATATTTGGAATAACACATGCATTGAACAGTGGCTAGACGTCAATAAGATACACTTACATGCCAAATATAAAGTCATTCCATGAAGTATTTCAAAAGTTATTGAGTTTTGAACCTCGTTGATCACAGACAAACTCGTTGGTCACAGACCGACCGACCGACCGACCGACCGACAGACAGACCGACAGACCGACATTGCCACTTATAGAGCTGCTAGTCGCAGCTAAAAACATTGGCCGCAAAACCAAACGACACTTGACTCTTTCAGATGAATATTTGAATGAAAGCCTTCTTTTTGAGTGGAGCGAGTTGCACGAAATTTCCGTGGAAAAGTTATGCGAATGCAATGCTGAATTCAGAATATGACGTCATCGGAATGTGTCAATGCTCATTTCTCCACAAATTTTTAACCCCTGTCTTGCCGATGATGGGATTTAATTTTGTGGTGTATACCTTTGGTAAATACAGAATTTCTGTGCGCTCTTTCCGATAAACAAATCAGTTTTTTTTTCAGAAATGGACAACAAAATTGTTCGATATAACTGCACGTGCCCCTGAATTACTTTTGATGACGTCAGACTGTTTTGGTGGGGGAAGAAAAGTTATCCGTGATGGGGCGGGTGTCACCCACCGGGGATAATTATTGGTTACCCCGTGTCTGATCACGTGGTACGGGTTTTTACCTACCCGAAGCCAGCCGTATCCCATGAGGCCGAAGTCAATAGATAAATTCGTTACCCCGTGTCTGATCACTTGGTACGGGTTTTTACCTACCCAAAGCCAGCCGTATCCCATTCGGCCTTCGGCCTCATGGGATACGGCTGGCTTCGGGTAGGTAAAAACCCGTACCACGTGATCAGACACGGGGTAACGAATTTATCTATTGACTTTCCGTTTTAGAAGTACAATCTATTTCATGTGTGAACACACACAGCATGAGATCTTTTATCTTCCATTGTTGAGCCATACAGGTTTCTGTGGAATTTTTGTGCAAAAGATTTTTTGTGAAAATATGCCGATATGACTAGTATAAAAAAAATTATTGAATTTCTTCTTTTTTTTGTCTCAAAAACAAAGCTTGTGAACCCCACATTGGAGGGTACTCGACAAGCTCATTCCAATAAGGGGTCATGAGCTATATTTTGGAGATAAAAAATTAAAATATAATACATGTGTATTTTGTGCAAAAGATTTTTTTGTGAAAATATGCCGATATGACTTGTATAAAAGAAATTATTGAATTTCTTCTTTTTTTTGTCTCAAAAACATAGCTTATGAACCCCACATTGGAGGGTACTCGACAAGCTCATTCCAATAAGGGGTCATGAGCTATATTTTGGAGATAAAAAATTAAAATATAATACATGTACACTGTAAAACTGGAATGACGCGTCTTCTACGGGGTATGGACAATTTGTAGATTTCGGAACGAGGCTTCCACTGGGTATGGGAAATTTGTCAGTGGCTGGGCGGACGTATCGTGGGTTTCAATGAATATGGTCTCATACCAGGTATCTATCAGTCAGTCAATCAAATCAAAAAATTCACTTTAGTCAATAGATAATAATAGTTTCGCCCGTGCCGCCAGACAACAGTTAATAGAAAACAGAAATCTTAAGCCACAAAGCCTTTGAGACCAACCAAAAGTATATTTTTCATGCCATATTTTGGCGTCAAATGCTGTATTTTTGGTGCCAAAAGAACTTTCTTAGTGCTGTTCGCACCACTGGTGTCACACGTCGTTAACATTGTTATGCACCCTACCAACGATTCGTGAAACAAACGTGTCACTCTGAGAAGCTATTCGCAACAGGGGGGAGCTTCCACCTCTACCCCTTGCTTCGGAGACCTTGAGCAAATGTGTAGTGTACATGTCACGGTCTGGTAATGGAATAGACTATTTTTTACGCCTCAACCAATTTCCAACCTAAGGCCAGCATGTGGGTTAGAGGACGAGTGATGTGTGGGAACCAGACCAAATCGACCAGAGGTGGTTTCATTGGCCAAATGCAATAAAATATTTCACATTATAGATACTATGGTACAAAACTACTCTTAAAAACCAGTTGGGTTCAAAATCAAACCAAATCACTTGGGCTGGGTGAATATGAACCCAATTGGGTTCATATTCGCTCAGCCCTGTTGAGCTGTGTCAGATTTCAGCCCAACTGATTTTAGAGTTTGAATGTGAATTGACACATCTGTTTAGTCTCAAATAATAAAATTCATCATATAATCATAAGCATGTCTGTGGAGGGAAGTGGGAGTGGAGGTGGGGGGGGGGGGGGGGCAACTGCTCATACGTCATATAATATAGGACATAGGAGGTAGCATGAGAGGCGAGAAACAGTTGTCACTTTCTATTTTGATAAGAAATCGAAAAGCGAGTGTTTGCCTCCCTGACATTAGCGTGTATTTTCTTTTTCCGGATCTAAATAAGGAATTTAGTGATGGGCTGAATTAAAGTTTTAACTCAACATTAAATTCTTTCTTCACATCATGGAAAAAAAATTCCCGTTGAGATCATCTCCCAACAAAAGGAAGCACGGTGGCTTAGTGGTGACAACACTATACATCAACACCGGAAGGTCTACGGTTCGATCCCCGCGAGGGGCAACTGCGTTGTGTCTTGGGCAAAGCACTTATCCCGATTGCACACGTTGGGGCACTGTGACGCTGTGTACAGCACGTCGACAGTGCACATGTCTTCAAACAACGCTAACCCCGCTTGTATGGAGCTATTATGTTGGGCAGTCTGTGAGTTACTCGCCGTTGCTCGGTGGTTCGCTCCGGGTACTCCAGCTTCCTCCACTCGAAAAACTGCGCGACACGAGGTGACCCTGGCTGTCGAAAGTATTGTTTATCTCCAATAAATAAATAAATAAATAAATAAATAAATAAATAAATCGCCCAGTAAAGTGTCTGCTTCTGCAGTCACCAAAAGCACAGCGACAGTACATTTCCATGCGTGAATAATGTTATGCGGACGCCGAAGATATTGGCGTACAACGGGTTAATTCAATTAAGTTGCTAATAACAACCAATTATAAGACACAGACATACTGGTGCGCAAACCAGGAGTATGACACGGTGGAACGTACATTTCATTTATTCCATAAAATACAAATTCAATTAAGTGGCCACAGGTGCAATTGGAATTTTTTCATGTTGCACGTTCTCAATCGTTGATACTAGCTTTAACACTTCAAGCCACAATGCCATGAAGTGTTTGATTGGGTGGTTAATTAATGACACTTTCAACAGGCATGGACTTATCGTGCCAGGACCTTTATGGTATCGTGTTTTACACTACTAACTGTGTGGAGAAAAATGGGTGAGGCAGTCGTGTATTTCTGCGGATGGCATATGGGGCTGTCAAATTAAATTGCCACGTCCTGCCCAGTTAGGCCTTTGTTGTATATGTACGTGAATACCGCTTCTAACCTTTTACCCAACGCAGACGATATCAAAATTTATTATTTTAAATATTGTTTTTTAAAATTTTTCAAACAATTTCAACAAAACCATATCATGTGACCCCTCGTTGGAACGAGCTCGACGAGCTCGTTCCAACGAAGGGTCACATGATATGGTTTTGTTAAAATTTTTTGAAAAATAATATTTTTTCAACTGCTGAATTTGCATATTACGCGGGCGGATGAGGGCGATTCGTTGGGTAAAGGGTTAAAGGGTTATTCAACTTGATTCCTTTTTCATATAAGAATAGTCCAATAAAATTAACGATGACAGCCAACTGATACGATCAGGTGTCGATACTATAAAACGTCTACAGTTGTATTCTCTAGAATTGTATTTTCTAGTTATGACTTTATATGAGTTGAAATGAACCATTAGCATTTCAAAAGATATGATAATTTGCCAACTGGCAAATTGCCACAACTTTTGAAATACTAATGATTCATTTTAGTTAGATATATTAATAGACAGACAATACAATTCTAGAAAATACAATTGTAAAAGTTTTATAGTATTGGTTCCAGGATCCAAACTTTAAAACTTTTATAACTGTATTTTCTAGAATTATATTTTCTACCATTAATGTAACTGACTAAAATGAATCATTGGCATTTTAAATCATATGACATTTTGCCAACGGGCAAATTGCCACACCTTTGAAAATTCTTTTAGTTCTTTTCAACACATTTAAAGTCATAACTGGAAAATACAATTCTCGAAAATACAACTGTACAAGTTTCATACTATGGGCTCCTGGAAAATTGAGTTGGTAAAAGAGGAGAAACAAAGGTTTGTGTAAGAGGTGCAGTTGGACTGGGTCGGTTTTCAAATGAACATTGGCGTGGCACTAATCTCGTGTGGCGGTCTAATTTTAACCCTTCCCCAAACGCAAACAATATCAACATGTATTACATGCTAGCCTGTGAATTATCGCAAATTATCTAAAAGATATTTCTCGATATCTATCGACTCGATAGATATCGAGAAATATTCATTAGTGGCTTCCTAAATGACGTCACACTAAGGCGCATGACGTCGCCTTTAAGGAACTATCAGCTGCGCTTTGTTATTGTTTTGAAACGTACGCATTTGGAGGCGAATTGAGCTGAATATTGTGCAATAAAATGTCTCGTACCATATAATAAGAAAGAAAATCTACTCTATTTTAGTCAGTAGCTGAAATTATCTCATGAATGTGGACCTGAAAGTTTTGTGTTTTCGCGAGCGCTTGCGCGAGTGAAAAATAATACTTTCAAGTCCACGCGATGAATTTGTTCAGTAGCTTCCTAAATGGCAGCTTTTTGTTATTGTCTTGAAATTGTTTGCAGTTAAATCGGGCTGAATATTGCGCAGTAAAATGTCACGTAGCATACAATAAAAAGAAAATCAACGCTGTGTTAGTGAATATCGGGAATTACCTCATTCGTGTGGACCTGAAAGTATTATTTTTCACTCGCGTAAGCGCTCGTGAAAAATAAAACTTTCAGGTCCACACTCATGAGATAATTCCAGTTATTTCCAAATGAAACAAAATACTGAATTTTGATTGGCTGAGAGGTACGGTGTAACTTGCAATCCACAGTAGCTTTTTTTACACCGTGTTTAACCACGATGTAAAAACAAGAATATACAAGAGCAAGTTATATGGCTAAAAAGTACCCATTTTTAATTATTAAAATTATATTATGTTAGAACAAAAATAAAAATACAGGAAATTTAATATTTATGTGCAATACAATATTACAGATATGAATGTCATTTGAACTGGCTCATTGAGCCGGTTCCAATGACATCCATATTTGTCTGGTTTTATTTAAGAAACTTGCAAAGTACAAATTTTCTGTCAGTTTTTGCCCACAATGTAGGTTGAAGTATTAAGTACATCAAAATTCTTGGAAATAAATCCGTTATCCTTGTGTTCTCCATGGTGTATGGGAATTTACACCGGTTTGGGAACCCATACACCCTCGGCTTTGCCTCAGGGTGTATGAGTTCCCAAACCGGTGTAAATTCCCATACACCCTGGAAAACGCAAGGATAACTAATAATATTCACTAAAACAGCTTAAATAACCTCTATTTATTATTTTAATTATTATGTTTCCATCAATAATTCAACAAAACATATCACGTGATCCCTCATTGGAATATTGATATATAAAGCCTCCGACGTGCACAGGTGGTCATAATTAATTTTCACCAGTATTTCTAATAAGTCAACAGTTTATAACAATGATCACGATGGTCCGCAACTTTTTTGATGCCAAATGGAAGATTTTAGTTCCAAAAAGACTCCGATTATAAATTACAACAAATGAGCCATATATCGTCCTTTTGGCTGAAGCGGGCTTTGCAAACGGCGCCCTGTTGCACTCAAAGTATTATATTTTAATTTGGCTTTACATGGCTCTTTCAAGAATTTTAGTTGCACAAATCCCCAATTCCTCCATGGGTCAAATCTTTTTAAGTTACGTTGATTAGGAATTACACTAACCCAATTAGGAAACCAGGGACCAGGAAGCTAACGACGAGACTCGCAGCTGAAGATCTGGGGAGAGAACAGCTGGCATAAATTTGAATGAAATTGATAAGTCTATGTAATTGTTTCGTAACAAGGGAACAAATGGTTGTCGCTGCGGAGAGGGTTAAAAATGTATCGACCGGAAGACACATAAACTATTGACATTGAATTGACAATGAATGTTTGTGATAAAAGTGCGCTTTTGATAATTTAGGTGACATTTTGTATTACCTGGCTCTTACAAGAATTTTAGTTGCAAAAAACCCCCACAAATGATAATACTATAAATAATGAAAAAGTAAAAGACTGTTAACAATGTTTACAAAATAATTTCACGATTATTGATTAACCACTAATTATGCACTTGAAATAAACTAGTAGCAAATAATTTATTGTCTTCCAGAAGGATTATAAAAAAAAGATTAAGCAAGGTAAAAAAGATTAAGTAACAAAGAAATACTTTGATTAAAATCATATTTAAATGGATAAACTGTTCAGACCACCCATAACAAAGAGCCATGATTATGCTGATAGCGATTTTGTTGAAAATGATGAAATGTTGAAAATGATGCACCTAAATAATAAACAGCAAAGCATTTGAGACCTTCCAAAACGTGTATTTTGGGGGGCCAAATTCTATATATAGAATATACCCATAGTAGCTTGGTGTACCAAATGTTCGTCACGAGTGGTGAAATGGTGTTAACCGTGAGCCTTTGGCACGCGGTTAACACCACTTCACCACGAGTGATGAACATTTGATACACCAAGCTACTTTGTGTATATTTTATTTATACCATGATCGTCAGATTATTAAGGGTCGCTATTATTTTTTCTCGATTTTACTGAGCAGCAGGCGTAAATACGTGCGAATCTGTTTTTGTTTACACGAGCATCGGTGGGCGATACTTCCGCTGTCAGTTTGATCGTCGAAACGAATTGGAAAAAGAAACAGCCTTTTTCGTTTAATAACATAATAACATGCTATGTCTAGTCATGGATGCGTTATTAACATGAGACAATGCATGTTTGTTCTTATGAGGTAGACCCATTTGAAAAACGTAGTAAATAATTGCCACTTTCATTTCGCTCTTCGCGAGGCGACGTGAGATAAATGTATAAAGCTAAAATTTATGTCATAGGCTTTTCATATATAGTAGAATAGGTAATCATGGTATGAAACCAAATGCCGTATTTTCGGTACCAAACGAGTAGTTTTAGAGCAATCGGCACCATTGGCACATGGCATTGTGAACACTGTTTCACAAGGGTGAATCGCATTAAATTAATTCAAGCACAGCGCCGTCAACAATAGTCCTCACGGGTCTAGGTGTCAACAAGTTTGCCATCACAAGATTTCTTCAGTACGTATATGTTAGCGGGCTGGTCGATATATATACATTATCATGACCATGACCATGAGCATGCCCTGGAATTTGTATTGGATTCGAGGTCATGTTTACAATCGGATCGCAACGAGCCTGTCGTGGCGGCTTCGACGTGCGGTTAACACCACTTCACCACTCGTTGTGAACATTTGGTACACCAAGCTACTATGGGTATTTTCTATATTTATTCCCTACGGAGAAAAATGCATTCGTGTTGTGAGATAAATTGTTTTCGTGACATGTCATTACAAATAACACTTAATTTTCAACAGTGTTGCGAGCTTGTCGACATTCTCTGTTTGTCTTTCTGTCGGCAAAGCTGCAGACTCTCGCCCGACGAAAAAGAGACACGAAAACTTGTCGTCACTGAAACTATATTAATTTGTTGTCTTGAAACAGTCTTGATTTTTACAATATGTTATCATGCAACTCGCTTCACCGATGTGAATGCGGAACAGGCAAAAAGAAACCCTACTGCAGACCGTTCGAGAAAAACACCGCCTTTGCAATTCTAGTACTGTTGTTTGGGTGTTTGTATTTCAGCAAATAATATTTCGAAAAATGGTAATCGTTCCTTGTGTGCATTTCATTTAGGGTTTAATACTGGGAACGGGAAATCCGGGGTACCTGATTCGGACAGTCGGTCACGATACCCGGGAAATCTATAGCACAGAACCAGAAATAAAGCATGGCTCTTTCTCCCTGTTGAACTGAAATTTTCTAAATTGAAAAAAACTGACCCAACGTACCTGTGGGAGATTTCGTCAGCGCTTCCACGCCTGAACCTTTAATAATCTTGCTTCCTGGAGAACTTTTTTCGCCAAATCACTGTAGCTCTCAATCAGTTCCGGGGGACTCCTCTCTTCAACAGCAAGATCTTCACTTGCTTCGAAGATCAAACACGCCTTTATTTTCAGAATCACTACTATCACACACTTTTCACCACCTCCTTCAACATCAATTCCTTCCTCACTGCAGTCACCAGTCTCATCTGCATCACGGATAGGAGATAGGTGACGGCAGTAAAGATGGAGTTGAAGCCAGGCGGTAGTGATGTTAAACCTCAGAAAGAGAACGCTTCTCGAAGAGAAGACAGATGACGACGGTGAACAAGGAGTTGAAGCCAGAAGGTAGTGGTGATAAAACTAGCGATTCGGAAAATGAAGACGAGTTGAAGAGGGTTTGAGTTTTAACCCTTTACCTAACATGAAAAGCAGACGACACTTGCAAAAAAAATTCTTGAATAACTAATTTTTTTCATTTTGTGTCTCAAAAACATAGGTTATGACCCCTCGTTGGGACGAGCTCGACGAGCTCGTTCCAACGAGGGGTCATAACCTATGTTTTTGAGACAAAATATGAAAATATTTTGAAAATTAATTGGCGATTTTTGAGAATAACGCTGGCCGGTTTTGGCCGTTACGTTGGGTAAAGGGTCAACTCTTCTCTTTGGAAAAGAAGTGTTTCGTGTGGTGATGGCAGATTGCAAATAAAATGTTTATTTTCACGAACATAAATGTGTCTTGTTCCTCTCGTAAATTTACTTGATATTATCGGGGAAATTTCCTGGTTCCTGGTTCTGAGTGTCATTTCATTCCCGTTCCCGTTACTGTAGAAATCCGGGAATATATCAAACCCTAATTGCATTGCAAAGTGCAAATGCAAATAGTGTACTCACGGGACGTAATCGTGTAACTATCCAGACATTAAAACTTTATCAAATACACAGTCTGATGTTACGGACTGAATGTTAAACTTTCATACCCTATTTTAGCTTTACACTCGCGTCGAGTAGTTGCAAGTCAATTTAGTTAGCTTCGTGAGAAATTTGCCGTCAGTATATTATGAGCGAGCACATGATTTAGAATATCCCAGTGATTGCAAAATCACTAATAATGAATTTTCACTTGTGAAACAAAATAGATTGTGGATACCGTCTGGGGAGTTAATCACATTCGGAAACACGAGCATTCGTTTCTGTTTTTGTTTTTTGTGGACAGCTCAGTGCAAGCTTTGCTGTACGATAATATCTTATTTTAAAAGATGATCAAAAATGCTATTTATTATATTCTGTGGGAAACAATAAATGTATGATACGATGAAACGTGTTGTACACTGCAAAAAATATAGGTTCTCTTTAGAACCAAAACTGGTTCTAATCTTGTCCTTGAGATGGAACCAGTTCTGTTTAAACAGTATTTATTTCAAATCAAATACATTTATAAAGATTAACATTAAATATTAACAGAATTAAACATAAATTGAGGGGGTTTCAGCCGTAAGATTAGAGCTTATACGAGGTTGTCTCAAATCATTATTAAGCGAAGGAGATATGAACAGTTGGCATATCGAAACAGTTTTGGTTCTACACAGAACCAAAACTGGTTCGATATGCCAACTGTTCATATCTCCTTTGTTTCAAAATGTTTGGCGAGTGCGTTGAATAAGCTCCAAGTTTACTGCTGAATCTACTTAAGTTCATGTAATATTCTGTTAAAATTTGAATGCTAATCTTGGTAAATGTATTTGATTTGAAATAAATATTGTTTAAACAGAGCTGGTTCCGTCTCACCATCTCAGGGACAAGATTAGAACCAGTTTTGGTTCTAAAGAGAACCTATATTTTTTGCAGTGTACTACCACGAATACACTATTCGGGGCATAACATAATTAGAGGGAAACATTTTCCTGCTTTTGTTATCTGGTTTGTTTCATAAGTTACGTAAGTGATGACGAAGAACTATGCTGTTCGTAAACTGTCGTTTAAATTTAGTTGAGTGATCACCTTCAGACTTATTTTCAATTCAAATGCAGCACCTGAAAGCTGTTAAAATAAGACGGCAAATCAATAAACATTGGATAATGTATCTTCGAGTATCATCTCGTCATGTCTCTCACCGAAATCATCATTAAAGTTACGTAATTATGTGCAAATAATCTGTTAATGTAATCATGTGTCATTAGATTTTGTTGGGTATATTCTCTTACAAAATGAACAGTGAAACGAGACGTAATTCTGATCCGTGTGAAAATACTTCCACATTTTTTGCTGTCGACTCTTAAAAGGAATCTGACGTGTCTGATTCGAATCAGATCGATTGGTGTTAGGGTTTGCAAAGTACCGTCGGTTCCACTGTTGTCAGTACCAGTACCGTACTGGGGTTCAGAACCGAGAACCGGGTCGGTACCGGTACTGAGAATGGCACATCTAATATTCCGATAATGCAAGTGAAAAGTCGATCGAAGTCGATTCGTGTAAACTCTAATCGGCAAAAAAAGAGTGAACAGTGATTTTGAGGGTCAAATTCAGTCAATAAATACGTGTTATTTAGGCTGAAAAACTGAAAATTTATTATTTTTCAGTTTGTTGTGTGCAGCAATTTTCATCAATGTCTGCAACCCCGCGTGTTCGAACTTGGAATTAATGGGCACCCTAATAGTAAGACACAGTAATAATTTGAAGTAGACTATATAGACTTCATCTATCCGACATCCTATAGTCCGTTTCAAACGGGTCGTCCCCTGAGTTCCAATGTGTTCTATGTGCCAGTAGGCACATAGAACACATTGAACCTCAGGGGACGGGGTGGCGGGACTCTAGTCTTTGAAGTTCCAACGTTATGGAAACATTCAATTAACTCTTTACTGGCCGTGTAGATTTCGTCGTGTTACTCGTGTATCACATTCACATAAAATAACTACGAGTACCGGAACCGTGGGTTTTGAAGGATGGGAATCGGTACCGATTAAATGGCCGAGTACTGCCGGTATCGTTATCGGTTCCATTACCGATTGCAAACCCGGACTGGTGTTCTCGGGAAGAATAAGAACCTGGTCAATATTAAGTTGATGTGTGTCCCTTAACCCTTTACCCTAACACGAAAGGTTGCAAACAAAATTATTGAATAACTATTTTTTTACACATTTTTTTGTGTCAAAAAGATAGCTTACGAACTCGTTCCAATGAACGGTCATAACCTATGTTTTGATACAGAAATAGAAAAAATAATGAGAACTGAATGTTGACTTTTATGAAAGCGCTCACCGGTTTAGGACAGTTACGCTTGCTAAAGGGTTAAATATCAGGAACCAGCCAATACTATAAAAAGTTTACAAATGTATTTTCTAGAATAGTATTTTCTAGTCGTGGCTTTAAATGGCGTTTTGCCGTATCCTTTAAAATGCTAATAATTTATTTTTGGCAGTTATATTAATAGGTAGAAAATACAATTGTAAAAGTTTTATAGTATTGGCACCTGGTGGTATCAATATCGAGTAGGTGTACTATGGTTTCATATGGATGTGTTTCGGAATACAACATCTTAGAACATGAATTCTATACTTACTACGAAATGGTATATAGGAAAGATAACTATCGAAATTTATTTAGTTATTTATTAGCGTTTAAGGTCATATACTTAAGCACGATGGCTAATCATGACCGTGATAGTTTTACGGGTGGAGGAAACCGGAGTACCCGGAGAGAACCACCGAGCAACCACGAGCAGCTGTTAGCTCCCAAACATCGTAACTCCTCACTGCAGGACAGGCAGAGTTAGATTGGTTTAAGACATGCGTAACATCGACGTGCAGTACGCCAATAGTACACGGCGTCATCGTTCCCCCGTGTGGTCAATCGGGGTTAAGTGCCTTGCCCAAGGACACAACGCGGGAGTCCGAATTGATCGCTCAGACGGTCACCCATCCAATGAATAACCGGCTCGACGTTGCTTAACTTCGGTGATCTGACGAGAACCGGTTACCGCAACGCGACCGCGCCCACAGTTGACTCTCGATAACCTCTATCACAGACGCAATAATTGGAAATGCGATTCGATATGAGGTTCGGTTCGTTGTGAAATATTTTGACCGATTCGATTAAAGTAATGAATCGTAATTCGCCTGGCCCTACCCTTACAATGTGACAACAATTATTGTACGACGTACACAAATTACTCCACACTACCGTCGGAGTTAGTTCATTTCTGGCTCGTGGGAAAAGGAGAATCTCAGCTTTTCCAATTGCATTCCATTCTCGAATGAGACTCCAGTAGTTTCTCTGGCGAGCTTACATTTTCGCGGCGGCATGTTTTTAAACGCAAAATAAAAACTGGAGCAAGTTTTCGCCGAACATCCGACACAAATTTTCCATTCGAGGTCTTTCAAAAATGCTTTACACAACAATTTCCATGAATTTAACCGACGAAAAACGTAAGAAAATAGGTGTTCTTGAAAGAGATTCGTAAACGTTGATTTAAGAACTCTCCGTTCTGTAAGTTATTATTCAAGCTGAATATTTTCGATTTATTGAGCTATAACGAATTGTTTGTGAATGATAATTGGCGACGATACTTGGAAAACATTTCTCACACAACTAAACTCGAATATTTTTTCGCTAAGAAAATAGCTTATCATTGCTACCCCAGTGGCATGCACTTAATGAGCTCATGTTTGGTACAGTACAGTTGCCGTGGATTGGTCATGGCCAAGAAATGTTTACCTTGATGTGATTCTTTACGAAGTTTCACGTCTTTGACTCCTGAAAACTGTCCAAGACGTTGCGCGTCAGAAACTACGTTAATTCTGTTCTGGAATATCACACCTAAAAGTACCATCACTGGAGAAGCAAAAGTCTCTGTTATTGTTTCTGAAAAAGCACAACAATTTATTGCAAATTTCCGTATATTCACCGAATGTTCATAATGCATTTATAAATCAATCAACGGACGGGACATTTCATAATCCTGTGGTGGGATGAAATTAATTTTTTTATAAGCTTGAAAAGCAACTATTTTAGGGTGTAATTAAAAACAACGAAACCAACACGACGATTTGCCGACGTAATCTACACCGAATCACGGATGCACCAATCTTCTGTCTGTAACTGTCAGCCAATAATCATTCGGCATTATTTTTTTTTTTTATTTTTTTTTTTTTGTCACTGTCTCTTTACAAAACTGTAAATAATCAATCATGGGTGACTTACTAAGTTCGTGCCACAAATATAATTGTGCCATAGAGGAGCTGACGGAATCAGACAACCGGACAACCGATCCCGACTTTTTCCACTTTGACTGATGCTGGTACACATATTATTTAATTGATAAAACCAAAACATCAAAAGTAAAACCTAAACAGAAAAGAATCATTTTCTTCAGAGGACTATTTTAGAAGATTCTGTTATCCATTTATCTACGAGTGTTTGGATCATTAGTTTTCGAAAACCTATTTCTCAAACTCTCTTCACAAATACTATCCTGAAATCCTGTACAACATGTATATGCGTCAATGAGCCGCAGTATGGTAGTGTGGTGAATGGGGCGTTTTTCCCAACTGTTGTACAGTAAGTGGAGAGTGTATTATCACTAAATCACCCGTAGAGTGGAGATTCCACCCAAGCAATAATTGCAAATTTGTTGCAAAGCATACCAAACACAGGCAAAGTTTCAACCAATGGACCCCCGGGTTAAATCATTCGGTCTGTTTTCATATCTATGTCCCTCAACTCAATTTTCTCTAAGACTAAGGTGATCGTGAAAAATGGGTGATTTTACAGCACAAAAGGGTGATGAGGTCTTGGTGAATAGAAACTTAATTCAAAAGATGAAATATTCACAGCATGGTAATTTGAGGAAATAGGAGAGAAAATGGTGTAAATATAATTATTAAAGTAAAAATGAGTTTCCCTGGTGGAACACTTGAGTTATTGTCTTGCCGTCAAAGATTATCAGAATCAACAATCATCGTTTGCCTTCGGCAAACTTTGGATACACAGAGGTTATGAGAGATTGTTAATCAATGTTGTCTGGAGAATCAAAAAACGTATAACTTTTCAAATTATGTTTTATTACACTTAATACAATTTCAAAATTGGGTTCTCTAGTTCTATACAACCGACGCAAACCGAACCGGCATGTCTTTAACCCTTTACCTAACATGACAACAGACGACACTTGCAAAAAATGATTGAATAACATTTTTCATTTTTTTGTCTCAAAAACATGGGTTATGAACGATCATTGGAACGAGCTCGACGAGCTCGTTCCAATGAGGGGTCATAACCCATGTTCTGAGACAAAAAAAATGAAAAAATAGTGAAATTTAATTGGTGATTTTTTAGAATAGCGCTTGTCAGTTTTGGCTGTTACGTTGGGTAAAGGGTTAACTGGTTAAGTGCTGAAAGAACAAATTTGGGTTTCGCAAAAAATTTCGGGTACCACGGGCACCTTCTAATAAATTGAAGCAAAACAATTCCATATCAATACCTTTTGGCCTGTGGAAATAATTCATTTTGCAAATTTCCGGTTAACACACCAAAGGCTACATGCAAGTTTGTCTATCTGACACAGCCCAAGTTGTCAATATTCCCATAACTAACGTATCCGCTCAGAAATTGACAAAATATTTTAACAGTTTTCACAGAATTATATATTGGAAGCTTCAATCCAGTTGGAGACCAAATGGACAGCATTGACTAAATTCGCCCGTGTATTTCTTGCTATCATACTGCGATAAATATAATCCAAGTGCCACTAAGTTCCAAACGCGGTGTCATCATTTTCTACCACCTTCCATTTTTGAATATCATAACTCTACACTGCAAAAAATATAGGTTATCTTTAGAACCAAAACTGGTTCTAATCTTGTCCCTGAGATTGAACCAGTTCTGTTTAAACAGTATTTATTTCAAATCAAATAAATATTTATAAAGATTAACATTAAATATTAACAGAAGTAAACATAAATTGAGGGTGTTTCAGCCTTAAGGTAAGAGCTTATACGAGGTTGTCTCAAATCATTATTAAGCAAAGGAGATATGAACAGTTGGCATATCGAACTACACAGAACCAAAACTGGTTCGATATGCCAACTGTTCATATCTCCTTTGTTTCAAAATGTTTGGCGACTACGTTGAATAAGCTCCAAGTTTACTACTGAATCTACTTCTGTTCATGTAATATTCTGTTAAAATTGAATGCTAATCTTGGTAAATTTATTTAATTTGAAATAAATACTGTTTAAACAGACCTGGTTCCATCTCAGGGACAAGATTAGAACCAGTTTTGGTTCTAAAGAGAACCTATATTTTTTGCAGTGTACATTACCCAATATCGATACTTAGACAACGTCGTCTAAGAGTTCCCAAGAGCTGACGTCAGTAACCGAAAAATAGGCGAAAAATAAACGAAAATTGAATGACTGAGGGTACTGAAAAATTGACTAGCGTGGGGAGGTACACAATCGTGGATTTTGGCGAGAATCGAAATAAAACCTCATGTTATTTACTATGCAGAGCCAGTCTTCACAGAAGGTAAAGCAGGAGAGAAAGTTCATTACGCATTACGCAAATAGATCACTGTGATAATTGGAGAGTTTAGGAAAAAAAGGATGGGATAGCCCCTTTTTAATTTGTGTTGTTACTATCGCATAGTCGTGTTTGTCAAACGAACCGCGACTTGAGCAATGCTGCATGGGATGGTTGACTCGTGTCTCTGATTTAACAATTCTGCTGCTCCTTGTCGTGGAAGAAATATATGCCCTGATAAATGCTGTGTCAAACTAGAGAAACATAATTTACTGCATCCAGTAAATTTAAGCCTGTGTGAAAAGAGTTAAAGCATCAGAAATAAAAATAGAAAGAGAATTTATGGAGGCTTATTTCTGAGAGTGAAATATTTTTAAAGATATCAGAAATAAGTTTTCGTTAACAGTATTTAAAGATATTCGTACAAGATTCAGATAAGTTGTTCCAAAAAAAAGCATATATGTGTACAGCATTCAAAGGGCTCGATCAAGGAATCTGAAATGGACATTTTTTGTAGCTCTGTCACTTATTTGAATTATTTTAATTTTCGCTTCGGTACATTTTTAGATTTTGCAGCACTCTATGTGTGTGCAAAATTTTGTGAAATTCGGTTAGAAAATTTTTCAGAATTGTACGGACAAAATGTGTGGGGAAACAAATAATAATAATAATCCAAATAAAAACTAATATCTTTTCCAGAGGGAAAAACTAAATAATCCCGCTTTTCCTCCACTGCATCTGAGATTAAAACCACCTCATCTTATTTCATTAATCATTTACCCAACGTAACGTATACAACCAGCGCTATTCAAACAAACACTGCCATTTAACCCTTTACCCAACGCAAACAATTTCAAAATTTATTATTTTAATTATCATGTTTTATTTTTTTTCAAAAAAATTCAACAATACCATATCATGTGACCCCTCTTTTGAACGAGCTCGTTCCAAAGATGGGTCATATGATATGGTTTTGTTGAAATTTGTCGAAAAATAATATTTTTTCAGCTGCTGAATTTGCATATTACGCGAGCGGATGCGGGCGATTCGTTGGGTAAAAGGTTAAATTTTATTAGCATTTCAATTTTGTCTCAAAAACATAGCTTATGACCCCTCATAGGAACAATCTCGTTCCGATGAGGGTCATAAGCTATGTTTTTGAGAATAAATGAAAATGTTTTTTGCGAGTGTCGTACCCTTTGCGGCCTGGATAAATGGTTAATAAAGGGAAGAAGAAAGGTATTTTATTTATCTTCTTTCTCCCTACTCTTATTCCTTGATAGTTAGAGGGTATCTATTGCCTTTGATTTGGTTTACGTTTTTATCTCATGGGTGACTACTTGGAAATATAAGTGTTCATGAGCGGCGGATAGTCTCAAATGAAAAGTTAGAAGATTTTCTAGCTGTCAAGAATTTGAAAATTCTAGTGCATGCGAAAGAACATGGTATGTTATCTTATATTCACTGCGACGCTTTACAACTGCCGAACGCCGAAGACGGACACTGATATGGATGCAAGCTTATTTCGTAATGGACGTCACTTCCTGAGATATATTCTCTTATCAGTCGTGAAAATAGACATCAACAAGTATTTGGTAGATATCTTCTGTTATCTTATAACAAAATTTATTATAGTTTGCTTACTTACGAATTACGCAAAAACGTTAAAAACATTCCTAGATATGCATCAACTCGATCAATATTGAGTTTTATCTCCCAACAAGACGCACGTATTTCCCCAAGTACAAGTAAAAACGTCTAGACAAAATGCAAATCTCTATTGAGGATAGCAACAGCACATACGATCATTCCATTCAGAAAGAGAACTTTTTTTACCTACACTCATCGAAAACTGATGATGTGGCCACTGTTTCTGAAATCCGTAACTAAATAACAAATAAATCACCAAATCAACGAGACAATTTAGACGAGATAATTTTTGCCACGGTGATATTTTTATAGAGGCGTACCAACCTGAAAAACAAAACACAGCTGAAACACCGCTATAAAGTTTAGCGGTTATAGGTACAAGTAGAATAATGAATAAGGATTACGTCTTGCATTCAACAAGAATGCAATACCATGACGTTATTGTCATCTTTTATAAAACAAAATCAATTCACTGACGTTGAATGATTGTCAAAATATATGCGGGCAAGCCAGGAAAGGGAAGAAAAGTTGTAAGATGAGCTGGTTATTACCTCCAGGTGGGTTTCTTAGATGGTGCATTGGAGTTTCAACCTCGCCTCTGGGTTATCTATCGACGAGTTCTGACGGACTCGTCTATATACGTACAAAGGCGAGGTATCGACTTTAATACACCATCTCGGAAACCCACATGGTGTAACAAGTAGAGTTTGCATTTTCTTTGTTCTCGTGTCTCCATGGAAGAACTTCCAACAGTACCCTGTCTCAGACGTGAAAGCATAATAAAGGTGGATAGGTAGCTCGACGCATTAACAATTCCACGTCCCCATAGAGGATGGTTTCTACATGGTAATACAATATTAGATACCAAATAACCAGAACTATACAGGCAATTATCTTTGAAATTATACGTATAAGCTTTCATAAAGAATAACATGTGTATTGGACGTACTCTATAGGGTGTGACATCAGACTCTGCTGAAGGCAGTGTTGACTCCCTTAATTTGAAGGATATCCGGATCCGCAGAGCGTGTCAAAGCAATGCACACAAGTTCTTCCCAAGGTTGAATAAGT
This sequence comes from Pictodentalium vernedei, assembly GCA_031216915.1. Taxonomy (NCBI): domain Eukaryota; kingdom Metazoa; phylum Mollusca; class Scaphopoda; order Dentaliida; family Dentaliidae; genus Pictodentalium; species Pictodentalium vernedei. Next base: position 64,127,068 of record CM062290.1, on the reverse strand, counting down.
TGGAAAGGCCATCAAAAAAGGCGGCTCATTTTCAGTATCGCAAGGATTACAAACTTTAAACAGCCGTTCGACAACAGTGACAGGAGGTTGTATATGACGACCCTATCCGGCTGTAAAGACATAGCTACTTCTACTCAATCGTCTAAAAAATTATGTGCCTCTGCCGATTGTAGAAGAATCAAATATAGCTGCAGTTAAAACAAGAAGGCTTGTCATGAAATGCGCATAAACAGCACGTTGATCTGCGCGTTAATCTACGCGTTATGACCATAGTTAGGCTCTCAAATTATGTATATGTGACCTGTGTACAAGCAGTGTTTCAGCCAATGGACCTCCGGGTAACCCGGAGGTCCATTGGAAGAAACATTGCCTGTGTTTGCTATGAGTAACCAGGAGAACCTGCCGTGCTTTGGATGCCATTAAGTATGGCAATTGCGCGCAATTCCTACGCGCAATAAAGCCTAGATAAGCGCACAGTTCTTGACAGGACTTCTAGTTTTAACTGTATAGTCTGTAGTCTACGTGTCCCGCTGTGAGTGGGGTGGTTCAACAGTAAATCATCCCATAGCATGTCTCTCTTAGGTGTCATATGAATTTCCAGCCGTTGATCAAGATAACATGTAAAGGCAAAATAGACGCCAGAAAAAATTATTTTTCAGACAACATTCTACTCTAGTGTCTTCACAAATCATAGAACTGTCAGCATTAAATGACATCGCGTGGTTATTAAACTCCCATTGGTCTGGGCAACAATACTCAAAATAAGTTGTACGAGGATCACAAATATTGATTTTACCTGTGCGTCATTGGTCATCAGTTTTTAATATATGCCACTGACATCATTTCTTTGGGAGCTTTCAAAGGAATTATGATAATAGTTTGAAAAAGACGCCGAAATACAAAAATTGGCCTTTACATTGCAAACAATCTGCCGGTTCAATCCAGTCCGCGCTGTACACTCTCGTAAAATAGATTACATCCTAACCATAACACTTGATATATAACAAGCAAAAACAATTACGGGGTATGGATCACAAGAAGCGTAAATTGCACTTTAAACACATATGAAGAGAGTACTTGGAGGTAAGCTATTGATTTTTTGACAGTTCTTCCAAACCTCGTAATATACACGTCTCTTGTGACTCGTGAAACACCGAGAAATACTGCAAAAAGCTGTCTAAGTTTATCCTTATTGAACCTGAGACACTGTTAGGCAAACTAGGAAAGAAAACGCCAAAGCGCAAGAGTCGGATCTATGTATGAGTGTATGTGTGTGTGGAAGGGGGGGGGGGGGGGGGGGTAGTTCTATTGACCATTGAGTGAACATGATACCGTAATGTGTGTTAATGTACGAAGGTCGTGTACATCACGAGGTTGGTATATAATGATGCTGGGTCCAACTTTTTGACATGTTGTGAGGGAGATTTCTATTGGACATTGAGTCAATCTAATACCGTAATGTGTGTTAACGCATGCTATGTGTTAACGTAAGCTGCGCGTGTATTTTATGCTGGGTCGGGCTGTTTGACATGTTTTGGTTAATTGGAGTGGCGTAATTCATATTCATTTCGATAGTTAAAGATCTGAAAGGTTGAAGTTTAACTCGCATTTTATATATCGTTGTTACAGTACTCCTCCTGGTAAACGTGTGAACTAATTTTGCATGGTCTAGAAACATTTACCCCTTTGAACTTTAGTGGTATCTATCATGCCAGTTCAATGGCAGCAATTGGAAGAGTCCATATTCATTATATAGGGTAGACCAATGAATATTTTCAACGTGCAGCCCCGGGCTGCACGTTGAAAATATTCATTGGTTTACCCCACACATTTACTGAACAGCCATCCAATATAATGAGGTTTTGACGTATCATGTTCCTAACCGAAAAAGCGACCGCTGGGGTTTAAAGGGTTAATCATACAAACCTTTATAGTTTAAAACTGATCTCCATTAACAATTTGCTGTCCATTGTATCAACCACATGGGGACGCGGTGGCTCAGTAGGTGAAGATGCAGCCTGCAAACCGAGAGATCCTTGGTTCGAATCACACCTACGACAACCGCGTTGTGTCCTTGCGTAAGACACTTAATCTCAAATACTCACGTCGGGGCACTGTGGCGTTGCGAACTAAAGCGTACTGCATGTCGATGGTGCACTTGTCTTCAACCAATGCTAACCCTGCTTGCCTGGAGTTAGTACGTTGGGGAGTCTGACAGTTGCTCGTCGTTGCACGGTGGTTCTCTCCGGGTACTCCAGCTTCCTTCGTAAAACTTGCAGACACGAGGTGATCTTGGCCGTCGAAATAATAAATAAATAAATAAATAAATAAATAAATAAATAAATAAATAAATAAATAAATAAATAAATAAATAACGTGTCGACTACCAGTTATTCCTCACGCATAAATTGTTTCTGAAATGTAGAGCAATTTATTCATACGGCAATTAATGGTAATATGTGTAGCAATTTTGCATGGACCAGTGCATGGTATCGATGTTCAATGTGCATTCATGAACATCAGAACCGCATATGATGTGGTTCTGGTCATTTGACATCGAGATAAATCGAGGCTATCATTTTGAGTGGATCACTAACGCAATATTTTTTTACTTTTTCTGTTCTTAATATGCCAGTGGTGACGACTCAGTCTACGGTTATCTAGCAACGTGACTAGATTCATAGGCAAATTCACCAGGTATCACCACAGCGATCGATGAAAAAGTCATATAGCGTCCCTTGTCTGGACAAATGCGCCATCGGCAATGATTTAGAATTGTCGATGGCGCTTTATCCACTCAAAGAGATATACACTGTGCAAACTAGACGTAACGTAATCTCCTCTATCGCTTCAAGAGACATTTTAGGAATTTTGAGACTAAATTTGTTTTATCTATCTTAGAGTAGATACTATCAGTTGAGATCGAAGAGAAAATGCAGGATGAGTTGTTTTCAGAAAATCGACAATAAAGAAATGTATGAAATCCAAACTCACCGTGATTTGATTTATTTTCGTATAATCGAGATACTTTCGAATCGAATCAAATCGGTGAAAAGATTCGAAACCAATACAAAACACGACACGTGAGTGTGAATGGGTTAATCGATATGGCACGAGTGTCAGTGCGGAAGGATAGAACGACATGGCAACAGTCTTCGGTTGCGTGCCTTATTCCAAAATGATGTGCAAAAGATGACTCTTGGTCATGGTTTGACGATGGTTGGTGACAACATACATTTACTCACATTTTTTAACCTTGTTTTCGCTATTCGACGACTGTCAATAAAATATTAATTGAAAATAGGAACGTTTTCATTTTTTGAAATTCACCAAAAAATCTTCTCACAATCCATTCCAATGATGGACCTTAAGTTGAGTTTAAATGCTCTGAGAATATTTCTGTTGATTTTAGACATTACGTTGGGCAAAAAGTTGTTAGAAATCAGATTTACATTAAGGCTGTATAGAACACAGGTTTAGTTACTCAATTATTGATGAACATTTTTTGTAACCAGAAAGTGTGACTAACCCTGTGCCATGACAGCTATCAACAAAAAGAACACATTTTATCGCCAACGAAATTTGTGTACTCCTACTCTTCTTCTTCTTCTGGATATTCATTATCCCTTTCATATATGAGCTCTATTTCTTCTGCGCTATTTTCGTACGCAGTAAACTCGTCATATTCTTCAATTATAGATATTTTATTTAGTTATTTCGCAATCGGTTCAGTTCGAGTGATCAAGGTTAGTCATACTTTCTGCTAAAAAACAATCCTGACCGTTCGATCGTATACTTCAAGAACATGTACACCCATTAAGGCTGTGCAATGCTTTGAAAGTATGACTGCTGGCTTTGGACATTACGTTGGGCAAAGAGTTGACAGAGATCAGATTTGCTCTAAGGCTGTACAGAACACAGGTTTAGTTACTCAGTTAATACTAAACATTTTTCTTTGTATAACCAGAAAGTGTGACTAAACCCGTGCAATGCACGGCGTTAATCACACTTTCTGGTTATAAAAAAATATAATTATCATATCATACGCTTCAAGAATATGGTGCTCTCATTAAGGCTATGCAATGCTTTGAGAATATTACTGCGGGCTTTGGACATTTCATTGGGCAAAGAGCTGGTAGAGATCAGATTTACACTAAGGCTGCACAGAACACAGGTGTAGTTACTCAGTTAATAATGATTTTTTTATAAAAGGAAAATGTGACTAACCCTGTGCAAGCAGAGGGTTAGTCATACTTTCTGGTTATAAAAAATACAACTGTCATATCATACGCTTCAAGAAATGCACACCCATTAAGGTAGTGCAATGCCTTGAGAATATTACTGCTGGCTTTGGAATTTACTTTGGGCAGAGAGTTGATAGAGATCAGATTTATACTTAGGCTGTACAGAACACAGGTTTAGTTACTCAGTTAATAAAGAATTTGTTTTATAACCAGAAAGTGTGACTAACCCTGTGCAATGCACTTTCTGGTTATAAAAATTATAACTGTCATATCATACACTTCAAGAAAATGTACACGCATTCAGTCTGCGCAACGTACAGGGCTAGTCGCATACTGGAAATGATCTCATTTATGCCCAGAAGGAAAAAAAGTGGCTAACCCTGTGTATTGCACAGAGTTAGTTGGTAAGCTAACATGCACTGCGCTGCAAAACATATAGGTTCTCTTTAGAACCAGAACTGGTTCTAATCTTGTCCCTGAGATGGAACCAGTTCTGTTTAAACAGTATTTATTCCAAATCAAATAAATTTATAAAAATTAACATTCAATATTAACAAAATTAAACATAAATTGAGGGGGGTTCAGTCGTAAGTTTAGAGCTTACACGAGGTTGTCTCAAATCATTATTAAGCAAGGGAGATATGAACAGTTGGCATATCGAACCAGTTTTGGTTCTATACAGAACCAAAACTGGTTCGATATGCCAACTGTTCATATCTCCTCTGTTCCAAAGTGTTTGGCGATTGCGTTGAATAAGCTGCAAGTTTACTGCTGAATCTACTTCAGTTCATGTAATATTCTGTTAAAATTGAATGTAATTTGGTAAATTTATTTGATTTGAAATAAATTCTGTTTAAACAGAACTGGTTCCATCTCAGGGACAGGATTAGAACCAGTTTTGGTTCTAAAGAGAAGCTATATTTTTTGCTGTGTGGATAACCACAAGCATTACATAGTATTAGTTGATAGGCTGTAATATTACATATTATATGGACAAATGCACTGACAAAGACTGTGGACATGCGCAGGGTTAGTCGGTTACATGTTACAGATGAGCACGATTCAAGGAAGTCGGTAAAGGAAATCCTTATACTGGATTGTGGTAATTTTTTTAAAGTGAATTCCAAAAATGAAAACATATTCTGTTTTCAATTAATAGCATTATCCCACGTTGTTCAGAAGGAATAACAGTGGCATTAAAATTGGAATTGTTGTAAATGGCGACGTTCACCCACAAGAACACTGCCTTGCGTTCAAACGTCGAGGCCAGATGAAATCGTCTTCTTTGACGAAAAATATCGGAAGGATACTGCTACGATAGGTGTGTAGTTGATCTCCTAGACATTCCAACAAATGGAAGAGCTCAATGGCTTTGGGGTAGGAACACTGAACTTCAAATTAAACAGTCGTAGAGTCGACCCTGTTGCTTTCTTAAAGAATACAATCCCCGTTAGGGTTCCCGGTTCCGAAAGCTGGCCACGATACCTGGAAAATCAAAAGCACGTAACCGGGAATCACGCATGACATCTTTCTCTCTCTCTCTCTCTCTCTCTCTCTGTTAAACTTAAGTTTTCTAAATTCTAAATTCTAGAGAACCTATATTTTTGCAGTGTGGAGGACTCAAACTCATCTTCGTTATCACTGGTATCACTCACTATTCACTAACTCCTTTAACATCAACTCCTTTTTCATTGCTATTACCAGTCTACTTTGCTTCAAGCACAGGAGATTGATTGGTGACAGCAGTGAAGAGGAAGTTGAAGCCAGGAGGTACACTGCAAAAAATATAGGTTCTCTTTAGAACCAAAACTGGTTCTAATCTTGTCCCTGAGATAGAACCAGTTCTGCTTAAACAGCATTTATTTCAAATCAAATAAATTTATAAAGATTAACACGAAATATTAACAGAATTAAACATAAATTGGCGGGGGGGGGGGGGGGGGGGGTTCAGCCGTAAGTTTAGAGCTTATACGAGGTTGTCTCAAATCATTATTAAGCAAAGGAGATATGAACAGTTGGTAAATCGAACCAGTTGTGGTTCTATACAGAACCAAAACTGGCTCGATATGCCAACTGTTCATATCTCCTTTGTTTCAAAATGTTTGGCGACTGCGTTGAATAAGCTCCAAGTTTACTGCTGAATCTACTTCAGCTCATGTAATATTCTGTTAAAATTGAATGCTAATCTTGGTAAATTTATTTATAAATTTATTTGATTCGAAATAAATACTGTTTAAACAGAACTGGTTCCGTCTAAGGGGCAAGATTAGAACCAATTTTGGGTTTAAAGAGAACCTATGTTTTTTGCAGTGTAGTGGTGTTAAATCTAGCGATTCTGAAAATGAAGACAAGTTGGAAGAGGGTTTGGGTTTTCTCAGTTCTCTAAGGAAACGAACTTTTCCGTCTGGAGATGGCAGCTTGCCAATATGATATGTTCACTTTTCACTAAAATCAATACGACTTGTTACTCTCGTAAATTTACTTGATATTATCCCGGGCATTTCCCGGTTCCCGGTTCTGAGTATAATTTAGGTCCCCGTCCCCGTTACTGTAGACACTCGGGAATATATTAAGCCCTAATCCCCATTTCACAAGTGAGAGCGCGGTGACGCATTGTACTAAGGCATGCTGCACGACGATGGTCCACATACCACAATCGATGCTAATCTGCTTGTGCGTGGTTATTATACTGAAGAGTCCGGCAAGTGCATACCGCTCGCGTGTTGGTTCTCTCTAAATAGCCCTTTATCCTGCGTGTTCTAGAGTGGCAATCTCCTGTAGATTATTACTTACAACAAAGTGAACGCTTGTTTTTGCATTTGTTCGTTATTATTCAATCTCACAGATCTAACCTGCTGTAAGATTAAATTATCACGGAATCTTTTGGCAAACGTAAACTGGACTGAAGGGGTTGACACAATATGTAATGTAATTTATATCATAAATGGACGTTTATTCGAACGATAAAAGTCGTGGATAAACTTTTTGTAAGCTGCATGTTCTCAATCGTTGATACTAGCTTTAACACTGTTTATCCCATAAATCAACGTTTTTTCGAACAATAGAAGTCTCGGATAAATGTTTGCTTTATTCACCTTATAGCAGCTGCTTGTAGGGTTATAAATTACCCCGTAGGTTTAACACTGAAACAATTTATTCCTATAGTTGAGACCGACTTGTTGACGTCTGACTTCTACCGCATTCGTATTGCCATGACCTGTTTTCCGTCTGAGGGAAACATAATGAACCGGCGTTTATCAAACGTTGACCGTCGCTGAAATGTTTAGTTTTAGAATATATGACACATATCAACTCTGTCTAACAATAAAACGAACAACAATTAACAAAGGAAACACATAGTAAATCAATCGAAACCAAGCGTTGAAAACTTCGACTGTGAAAGGCGGGGGCATGATGACTGATGATTCATTTTCCAAATTAAGAACACTTAGTGTAAATAAACAAATGCATGTGTCGTCTGCTTTGTTTATAAAACTCAAGTTGAATCGAAGACGAAAAAAATAACACAAAACAACGAAAATAAGAAAGATAAACATTGTTCATTTAATTAGTATTTTTGCAAGATTAGCTTATGTTTGTAGAGGAACTATTTTTAGACAGAAATGTATCCCCGCACCTTGTTTATTTTTGGCAGTTTTGCTTATGGATCGAAATGGACCAATGTGCTTCTCACTTCTCGCGGTGTTTTGTAGCGAGTAACAGCACAATTTCATCGCGACTGCCCTGTAAACGATTTATGGGATAAACGTATAGTGTTTTCAAGTAAAAAAAAACTTATTCAACTCGTAGGATTAAGAACGAAACCGACTCGTCAGAGGCTCGTCAGTTTCAATCTTAATCTTGCTCGTTGAATATTATTTTTACTTGAAAACACTATACGTTTATTCTATATATGTCACACCAGTTAATAAGTATGCGTTGAAGACCAGTTGGAATAAGAATACCACATTGTTGTATAATTATGTTCGGTGAAAACTGAATGCAACTTCCAAGACATTTGAAAAATCTAGTAATGGATTGCGACGCGGTCGATTAGCGAGAGCGCAATAATAAAGGTAGATATAAACGAAATATGAGGGGGAAAACAAAACACTGGCGAAGGAAAACTGTAACAGCAAGTGAAATATCCACTAATACAAGCATAACAGACAAGTATTTGTGCAAGGTGAAGACAAAACAAGGATAAAATCAAGATCAACTTATTCATCAAGGCATTACTATGAAGATTTTCCGCTCCGCCATATTACGATAGCAATATCTCTGAAACACTATCTCGAGGTGTTATATGCACCAAGATTCGAAGAATGTTTGTAGTTAAATAAATAAACCAATTAATAAGTAAATGAATAACGTTGCTTTGGATAAAAAACTTTTGAAGTTGGATTAACTGATTTATTTGACAATATTTTATTTCCCCCAGAAATATATCAAGAATAAAACAAAGATTACACAACATTGACAAAGATTATGATTAGGAAAATGGATGCAGCAAAACCCTGATGCTTATGTAAGCCGTCTTCATATCTGAACATAATTTATTTATTTATTTATTTATTTATTTATTTATTTATTTATTTTATTTATTTTATTTATTTATATTTATTTATTTATTTATTTATTTTTTTTTTTAAGGTCTCATATTTCTGCACAATGGCTAATCGTGACCGCAACATGGAGATAAAGTGAAGTTTAGTCTATCGTTTATAACCATGTTGCTTACTGTTGAGGATTTCCACCACAAGCATTGGTAACTGGGTCCTATTGTATCAGTAAAACAGAGCTTGTTTACCACCGTAAACTTGTTTTTCACAGTAAATAAGCACTACTTCTTTTTCTATGTTCCTTAGGGGGTGTGGTATGGTAAAGTGGGATAAAAGTAATATCTCTTTATTCATGTATTAGTGTTTAAGGTCACATAGTTCTGCACAATGGCTAATCATGACCTGGACAGTTTTATGGGCGGAGGAAGCCGGAGTACTCGGAGAGAACCACCGAGCAACGGCGAGCAACTGTCGGCTCCCCAACATACTAACTCCATATACGGATGACATGAATTTTGTTAGAATGAAAGTTTGGGGTTGATGGCCAGACTCGGTTTTATCAGTGGTGGAGAACAAAACTAACACAGTATACAAGTAGACTTTCACTTCACGGGCGACTCGCGGAGAAGCAGCCAACACCATTTTATGGCTTTACTCTGTATCTGTCAAATTTGATTTTACGCATGTGAAATACAATTTATATGCACTGTCCTGTTGCAATCCTCAGGAGAGTGAAAGGGCTCACTTTGCAATCAATTCCAACTGAACAATGTCTTCTGAACAAAATCGTTCTAACCCGTCGTTCGAACTGCTAGTATAGCAGTTTCTTAAATGAATGTACCCATGTTACGAATCGCCACTGAAGTATGTTCATTTAACATCTTGCCAAAACTGAACCATTTTACTGCCACGCCCACTTTAACCATATATGGAGGACCTTTATGTACGCCTGTACAGTACGTTTAATAAAATTCATGACATACTTGAAACTCTGTCATGTGATTAATTGTTGGAAAGGGATCTCTGACCTACGCATACTAGAACGTACAGATAATCATCATAAATCACCATAAAATATGTGACAATAGTCGCTTTCGGATGCGAAAGTGTTAACGACGCTTGCGAGAGCCCTGTTCACCTCGATTCGGACAGTTTTACGGGTGGGGGAAACCGGAGTGCAAGGAGTGAACCACCGAGAAGCGACGAGTAGTTGTCAGACTCTCCAACGTACTAAATACTTACAGGCAGAGTTTGCAATGCTTGAACACAAGTGCACCAACGACGCGCAGTACGCCTTAGTACACTGTGCCACCGTTCACCCACACAAGGCAATCTGGAAATCGTTGACGGACTATTTTTATATAGAAGCGAAAATTCACTGGAATTTTCTACAAATCATGCAACGCAATTACAATTTGAATAGCTAGCGATAGCTGGAAATCGTTCCCCCGAGTTCCAATGTGTTCTATGTGCCAGTAGGCACATAGAACACATTGCAACTCTGGGGACGAAGTATTAACACGGGTTCCCCTCGCAAATTTGGTTGGCTATAAAATGTGTTATCTGTGTTAATAGTTGTCAAATGAATTGCCGAGTGTCCTTCTAATGGTTGTTTTATAAACGTGAAGGCGTGTAATAAAGACAGAACGACACACGCGTGTGAATGGGTTAATCGATATGGCCTCTCGTCCTATCCTTCCGCGCTGGCACTCGCGCCATATCGATTAACCCATTCACACGTGTGTGTCGTTCTGAGTATCTCCAACACACACACACACTCTTAGACAATCTGGATTAAGTGCGTTGCCCATGGAGACAACGCAGTTACCACTGGCAGAGATCGAACCATGGACCTTTCGGTTTGAGAGTCAATGCCATAACCATTGACCCACAGCGTTCCCCAACTAAAGATCTATAAACAACACTATTAGACTTCATAAACAAGAGTTGCATAAACCAATTTAATAAACGGGCATGACTCCTTTATCACGAACATTTCGGTATATTATTGGACGCTTCTGGATTAATAGAAACAATGTGGCAACCATATCGACTTGTGGCCATTTTGCGGTGATGGAGGAGTAAGTTTCTCTGATGTTCAAAGTTGTAATTTCCAAGAAAAGGCGAATTAGTTTTCACATAGCGAAGTTTGTTGAAGCTTAGGATGATGGGATAACAAAGGCAAACGTGTTCGAAGAAAAATTGTGACAGCTTGGTGCAAGCTTAACGATATTTTCAGCAAGCAGGGTCAAACATATCACACATGACACAAAACACCCATTGGAATGATAACTCATATCTTAGTATTGGAGTTGGCAGTGATCGAACCATCGAGCTTTCGACCCGATTCTTGAGAGCAAAGCATCATCACCTTGGACAAGGCATTCAAATCAGATTTCCCATGTAAGGACACGCTGAAGCTGTTTTATTGCCGTCATGCAATGCTAACCTGCTTGTGCCGAGTTAGAACGTTTTTGAGTTTGACAGTTGCTTGCATCTGCTCGGTAGTGATCTCCTGGTACTCCTGCTTTCTCCACGCGAAACACTGCCCGGCAAGAGGTGACCCTGACTGTCGAGAGGGTTGCTAAACCCCAATAACAAGCATCATCACTTATCCTGACAGTTTTGAAGAATACCTCTTTGGAAACGAAAAGAAATATGACTGACATATCCAACAAAAAAAGTATGACTGTGCAGAAAAACTGGTGCTTGATTTCTCTTTTGTATTAAATCCAATGTCCTTCTAATATTTTGTCATAGAAGTGAAGACGTGTAATAAACACAGAACGACACGCGTGTGTGAATGGGTTAATCGATATGACACTTGTGCAATCGCACCGAGGCCGCTTATCCTCCTGCGATGGCACAAATGCCATATCGATTGACCCATTCACTGTTTATTACACGCCTTCACGTCTATAAAAAAAAATATTAGAAGGGCACTCAGCGATTCATTTGACAACTATCGACAAAAAGAACACATTTTATCTCCAACCAAATTTGCAAGGGGAACCCGTGTAACTATTTCGTGCCCTGAGTTCCGGTGTGTTCTATGTTGCTCCTGGCGCATAGAACACATTGGAACTCGGGGGACGATTTTAGCTATCGCTAGCGATTGAAATTTTGATTGCGCTGCACGAGGGCGCGATGGCTTAGTTGGTAGATGTGCAGGCTGCAAGCCGAGAGGCCCTCGGTTCGAATCCCATCTGCGCAACCGCGTTGTGTCCTTGGGCAAGACACTTCACTTCCATTGCCCACTTGGGCGCATGGCGACGTTGTGTACAGACGCGTACTGCACGTCGATGATGCACCTGTCTTCAACCAATGCTAACCCTGCTTGTGTGGAGTTAGTATGTTGGGGAGCTGACAGTTGGTCGTCATTGCTCGGTGGTTCTCTCCAGGTACTCCGACTTCCTCCACCCGTAAAACCGTCATGATCATGATTAGCCATTGTGCAGAAATATGTGCCCTTAAAACACCAATAAAATAAATAAAATAAATTGCGTTGCACGATTTGTAGAAAAGTCCAGTGAAAATTAGCTTCTATTTAAAAGTAGTCCGCCAACGATTTCCGTTCCGCACATATGTGCGAAACAGATTTGCATCTTCCACACGGTTTAGTGTTGCTGTAGATGTGGATTACATAGAACAGGCGTGTAAAAAATATCGTTTCTTTTACAGAGCATGCTTGAGAAATATACTTCAGTATACAAATTAGCTGATATTGAAAATCGGACTAGCACAAGCATCGAGGGGCTAAATAAATTAGATTTGTTCGCTCAAATATTGATAAACCATTTAATACGGTTTACCTCGCAAGTTAAGTTCATAAATTTAACAGAGCTGGTAAACAGCGTGATTTATTGGAGCAGTCGAAAGCTATTTTTTAAACTGCCTTCAGTCAAACCTAACAATTTTGTAATTTAATAATTTTCTCTCTTGTGAAGCTCTTACCATACTGTTATGATGATTTATTAACGTTGTGTAGGGAAAGTTTGCTGGAATTAAAAACACATTTTAGGCCACACAAAATAAATTAATTGTTTCTCAGGCATTTTTTTTCAAATCAGTGAGAGAGGGAGGGTTTTATTTTCATTTTCTTTTCTTATGCGAAAGGTGAGTAAACATGGAAAGGATTTCTGCTGTCTTTTTGCACACAGAAATATGGAAACCCCATATTTGTACAAAAAAAAAAAAAATCATTTCAATGTGAAAAATAAAACATTCCTCTAAAAACAAACTGTAGGTGCTGAAATTCAGGGCTTCACATTCTTTCGATGCATTTCATATTATCTTTGAGGTGAAAGAATTCAATGCATGGGGATTTCACTCGTTACAATTTATGGGAGAGTGCCAATAGGCACTCTCCCATAAATTGTAACAAACCAAACATATTGGAGACACAACTAAATAAATATGCATCAATCAAAAACTGTAAAGAGTTTCGGGTCTCCCTGAGTTTATACTAATATTGAAAGACACCGAGATACAATGAAAAGGTCCAATGAGGGGGTTCAACTATTCAATGAGGGATTGCCGCCTGAGAATCAAAACACCTTTTTTGAATCTAAGGCAGCATTAATTTCGTTTCTCATTATTTTTCACATAATATCATTCTTTGCCACATGTCTCATTACATAAACATAAAATAAATTTAATTCCGCAATCAATAAGTGTCCATATATTTCTAAACAGAAATCAATTTGTCAGTCATTTTGGTCACATTATCGTCAACATAAGACAGCGGTGTAACTTTTTAAGGTAAAATGTTTAAAGAGGATTTGCGAATATTCGCAGGGCCCTAATTCCAGACAAATGAATCTACACAATACCATAAACAAGGAATATCAATCGACACTTGATTTTATCGAATTTCCGATGACATTACCAATAAGAATGCAGATTCGCCACAGCCGAATTTCATGATTACGCATCATACATGTGTAGTTCCACTAATTATGTAAACATCTTGATGACTTCAAAATGAATTAAATACTTATCCATTGGCATATATATAGCTGACGTACGAAAGAATATATTCATGTCTCTGTTAGTGATGTAACATTACATTACATCAACGACAACTGCGTGTAAACTCCGGGAAAAGCGGGTAAACAAACAGCCCATAACAACGTCGAATTCCTTTTCGGAATTAAACTGTTATCATGACAACTTGCTTTGAAGGCGAGCACTTCTTAAACAGAGTTCATGGATATTTATCCTGTCGGACTGTATCTCTTTTAACACAGGGCGGACATTGCATACTTCCCCACCTCCCACATGACGTCTTACCCAATAGGATAATGTAATGTGATAGCATCGATGCGGACAGGGTTGAATTGTCCGGACACCTTTAACTTTTCGTGATCGCGGATCAGCCACACTGTCCAAATGTTAATGTTTTGATTGGCCAGTGGACACTGCAACATCAAGGCAGAAGTCGGTAGAGAATTATGAATATTAAAAGCACAAATGGTCAACTGTGTATCTTTTTACTGATTCTATTCGATTCGAAGCCATCGCGGTTATTCGACAAAATTCGAATCCCGATGAGTTCTGGATTTCAAAAAATGTCTTTATTGTCCACATTCTGATGGCAACCCATCCAGCAATAGTCTGTGGAAAGCAATTGGCCATACCCAGCCCAATTAAACACGTGCTGGGCTGGAAATTTATTGTTAAAATGTCATTTGAAACGACTGCAAGTTTGCACGTGCATCGCCCATAGAGTGGAACAATGCGTCATCTGCAATGCTAAAGCATTGCAGATCAATTCTAAAGCATTCTAAGGCAATAAGGCAAAAATGCGACGAAATTATGTCTTGAGCCGAAAAATCCGTCTTACGGGTTCAAAGGGTTAACCAATCGTTTAATCCAATGTTCCCCATTTTAGAGGATCCCTATCCATACATTGGTGACCGGGTCCTATTTCATCAGTAAAGCAGAACTTGTTTAATTTTAATGCTAATCTTTATAAATTTATTTGATTTGATATAAATACTGTTTGTGTCGGCTGTTCCACCAATTGAGCAAGAAGAAGCGAGAAGTTTGAACTTGCCCAACGTGCATGCTCCCTCCCTTAGACTGAGAACCATCCCTGTCCTATAATCTGTTAAATCATTCATCATGTATCCTTGGAATGATCTTGACAACAGCAGAAGAACTATTTCCAGAAATGGGCCAGATACTGGCCATTTATTCAACGTATCATAGATATGAGAATTACATAATTTGATTATTTTGTTTACAGAATTGTTGATTACATAATAATTAAGATATGTGTTTATAATTATCCGAAAACAAATCGATCATGACCATGCTACCAGTGGCAGAGGTGGGAGAATAAACGCCGACCCCAATGCAGAACAGCAGACAATGAATGGGCTGGGATAGCAAGATGTATGGGTGGGGAAAAAACAGCAATATTACATATTGCATTTAACAGTAAGAGCATTCACACAAATCCTGCTGATGTCCATGGGAACTGAAAAATATGTGAAGTTGAGAACATATGATTCTCAAATCCAGGCTTGACCCTCTTGGCCAGTTGTTGACAGCATTGAGCCATGTGTTTTAAATTAAATGAGAAAACTACAATCTCTAATCAGTGTCTTGACCTTAGTATGACCTTATTCTAACTGTAGAACCCTCAGTCCATACAAACATTTTCATGCCAGTTAACACTATAAACATGAATTTTTAACCCATCAACAATCAATTGCTGGGCCAGCGCACACAAAGCAGTTTTCCTGTTTTTGACAGTAAAACAACTTTTGTGTCGGCTGTTCCACCAATTGAGCAAGAAGAAGCGAGAAGTTTGAACTTGCCCAACGTGCATGCTCCCTCCCTTAGACTGAGAACCATCCCTGTCCTATAATCTGTTAAATCATTCATCATGTATCATTGGAATGATCTTGACAACAGCAGAAGAACTATTTCCAGAAATGGGCCAGATACTGGCCATTTATTCAACGTATCATAGATATGAGAATTACATAATTTGATTATTTTGTTTACAGAATTGTTGATTACATAATAATTAAGATATGTGTTTATAATTATCCGAAAACAAATCGATCATGACCATGCTACCAGTGGCAGAGGTGGGAGAATAAACGCCACAAAGTCTGACATAGCAAATGTCAGACATTCCCCACCCGACACTGGTGAAATCAAGCCCTGCATAATTGAGGAGTGATGTCGCAGTCTGGGGGATAACATGGTGCTAGCAATGGATAGCACCCTGTCCCCAGGGACAAGGCGGTGTTGGACTGGCACAACAGGGCGAAGGGCATTCACTGTCTACTGTACTGCATGTAATATGGATAAGAGAATCATGGAGAGGGAAGATGGCATCCTGGATGAGGCGGAGACCAAAAGTTGGAAGGACAGATGGGGTGCTTTGCAGCCCCAGAATAAAGCCATGAATTGAATGTGCGAAATCCGGAATGTAAACCCGGGAAGGGGAATGACTACTTGTATATATACCCTGGGTGGTGCAACAACACTCACAAAAGTAAAGTAACGAAGAATAGTGTATCAAATAAAAATGATGTATCAAAAGTGGATAAAACATATCACAAATGGTTAAGGGGCACAGCGTGACATTGAGGGTGCCTTTGCAACCCCCAAACAGCATACCTCCTTGTAGGGGAACCACAATCGTCCACATGGCAGGCCTAAGTATACACGGGGCACTGCTATCGGACTCACAAAATTGAACAAAATCCAATAAGACACGTACCATGGCGGGTGGGTGGGGTGCTTTTGCAACCCGCACCCCCCCCCCCCATTTCCAAAGTCTACTACCAGAAATATTCCCAACCCTAGGGCAGCGGGGCCTGGGCACTGTGACTGCACGCACAAAAGGAAGAGAATAAGGGCCAGAAGGGAACAAGATGTATCATCGGGCCATTAGATTGCTGTATTTTGGGCACATGTTTTGTAGGACTTGAAACGTGCCCAAATTACAGAAAATTCCATATTCAGGGGATACGGCTGATTTTTAAAGCGGAACGTAATGGTACACAGCATAAAAAAAAAGAAAGGAACGGACTCTAGGAGGTGAAAAATTTACAAATGACGTCAACTGCAACAAATCAAGAGCAATATTTGAGCATGTTCCTATTTTGGGTACAGCTTTTAACGCCTTGAAATTGGGGTAATTTAAGGGTCTGTGTTTCATGAATTTGGAGGGACTGCCTTTGCAACTCCCCCCTCCCCAACCACTGTGAACAATCTAACGACCCATCTGAGAAATACGTAGATCGATGTGAGCGCAACACTGAATTTGCCGCAAGGACGAATATCCCCCTCCCCCAGCATGTGGACCCGGATTGTAGTGATACCAAAACCTGAATATACGCTGGGTGCTGCAACCGCACTCACAAAAAGAACTAAGAACAAGGTAACACAATTGTTCGACCTCTCTAGCTTCACTTGACAGTGATTTGTCATGCTGCAAAATTATAAAGGAACCCAAAGTGGTTTCACTATTATGTATCAGTGCGAGAGGTTTCAAGAATTACTTTACCTTATACCTCATATAATGTCCAACAGGGGCCATAATTCAGGCAAAAATTTTTCAGACCGACCCCATATTTGAACTTGACCTGTATTTTGTTGTGATTAAACCACATACCAAGTTTGGAGCCGATCGGAAAACAAATACTAAAGTTATCATCCGGAAACCAAATATTTGACGAATTCTGAGTCCAACAGGGACCATAATTCAGGCAAAAATTGTTCAGACCGACCCCATATTCGAACTTGACCTGTATTTTGTTGTGATTAAACCACATACCAAATGTGGAGCCGATCGGAAAACAAATACTAAAGTTATCATCCGGAAACCAAATATTTGACGAATTCTAAGTCCAACAGGGGCCATAATTCAGGCGAAAAATGTTCGGACCGACCCCATATTCGAACTTGACCTGTATTCTGTTGTGATTAAACCACATACCAAATTTGGAGCCGATCGGAAAACAAATACTAAAGTTATTGTTCGGAAACCAAACGGACGGACAGACAGACGGACGGACAACGCCATACTATAATACGTCCCGTTTTTCAAACGGGCGTATAAAAAGTGAAGAAAATGTATCTTGAAGGCAGGCAAGGGGTGCCATTGCAACCACCCTGCTGCAACCCCCACCCCACATTTACAGGGTCTAACACCATAAATATATCTCCACCCAAGGGCACTGGGGCCTGGGTGCTGATACTAGTACTGCACACACACACAAGTAAAAGAGAAGAAGGAACAGAAGGGAAGAAGATATATCAGGAATGTGGAGGGACTGCCTTTGCAAATCCCCCCCCCCCCCCCCACAACCACCGTGAACAACCTGAACGACGAATATGAGAAATATGGACACCTACCTGGTCACTACAGCGAAGTTGCCGAAAGATTGCATCTCTCCCCCCACACCACGTGGAACCGGACTGTAGTGTTGCCAAGACCATAATATACACTGGGTGCTGCAACCGCACTCACAAAAAGAACGAAGAACAATGGAACAAAATTGAACAAGATATATCTTCGAAGGCAGGCAAGGGGTGCCATTGCAGCCACCCTGCTCTGCTACCCCTCACACACACAACCCACATGCCTAAAGTCTGATGGTAAACAAGCCGGCAGTCTGTAGGAAGACTGGCTGGTCCTACTGATGGTTTATCCTGATAGACGAAACTGGCACTGGCAGTCATCTAGGAATGGGAAATCGTCCAGCTGTTGGCCTGTGATGATCGGATGGTTGTGCTGACGTTGACCGGGGATGTATACTGTAAAGAAAAGAAAGCTGCTGAGCATATGTAGGAGAAATGAAGGCGAAAAACGAGTGGGCATGTGAAATCTCCATGCTACCATTGTCAACATACGGACAAGTACGCTTGTGGTGGTATGCAATGGCTACCACCAACACTTATTAACTATGAATCCTATACAAGAGCGGAGTTACCAGGCGTTGCAAAAATATGAAGCTATGAAAAGGAGTGAAAGACCTAGCAATGACAGCATGGAGAACTGCTATACTGGAACCCACGAGAGCATCTCCGTGTGCCTGCCAACCTCACCCCAGGGGTACAGGAATGAGAGAATGAAGGAGCCAGGGGGAGTGAGTGAGCATAGAAAGTAAAAGTGTGGTAAATGAATGTGTAAAACGTGTATGTATAATGATATATTATTATATGAGTATGATTATATGGTATGGTGACGTCTGTAAGTGGAATGAAAGCTGAGATATGCAAAATATGAAATGGGGATGTGGCACTGTGGCAGTGAACTGGGTCACAACGAGGACACATATCTACCAAGAGTGCTAGGAGACAGCACACGTCCCCCCCCCCCTCCCCTCCCTGAGGCATAGTGGGGAGCAGGGTAACCACGAGACCCACTGCTACCATCAGATACCACGTCCCCACCACAAGTGAATAACGAGAATGCAAGCAGGGATGAGGTTGCAAGACAAGGAAATCAGTGAAGAATACTGAAAACACAGAACTTTTGGAGGAAAACCTCAAATAAAGGCCAAAATAATGCAATATTCAGCTCAATTGCTAATGGCAAAGAGATGCAAGGCCACAATTGGACAGAAAATGGTCTGGAAGACCATGCATGCACCTGCGAATACAGGTAAATAGAATGTAAAAGGGGCAGGCAAATGGTAAGCTCAAAAGAGCTGATGAGCTGAAAAACCTCATCCCTGGGAAATGACGAGAGAGGGGTGGAGCGTAGTGGCGACAGTCTGAGCCGAACACGGTGACACGATGCCAGCCACGAGTGCTTTAGGACAACATGCGCCCCTCGGCCATATGCATAGACGAGAAACATGGTCACCGTGCGTCCCTCTGCCACCACTATATACTACCACCCCCAAAAGACGAGCGAGTGTATACGAGTGTTTACGAGTGTATACGAGTGTTTACGAGTGTATACGAGTGTTTACGAGTGTATACGAGTGTTTACGAGTATATACGAGTGTTTGCGAGTGTGTACCTGCATGCGGGAGGCTAGGGTAGTGGTGACAGTCTGAGCCAAACCGATGACACGATGCCAGCCACGAGTGCTATAGGACAACATGGTTCCTTCGGCCATATGCATAGCCATTTTAAGAGTCCAATCCAAGGCAACGGACCACCGGTGTTCCCAATTTCCAACCCCCAAATTCCCAGGTGCGACAATTAAAACCCCACATCTTCTACCAGAGATTGTCCAATATATAGTTGCATAAGAACAATGTTAAGTAGCCAGTATTCCAGAAAATTACCCACAGTAATGACAATTACCATTCCAATAATTATATCCTAAAACAGAGTAGATGTAAGTTCCCAATTTGGACCAAATAACGATAAAAAGTTCCAATGGCAAGGGACCCAGACTCATTGCCAATGGCAAGGGACCCAGACCCATCCCAAAAGGGGTGCATGGATCCCTGATGTCCCCAAATGAGATGCAGCTGACTCCATGGATGGGAAAACGCACTGATGTACACTGATGGAGTCGCTGATAAAAGCTGAAAATAAACACATTGAATAAAAGACGAAAATTCGACAGAATAAGCCAGTAAAACAAACATAAAAAACAGAATATATTAAAGGTAGAATGAAACTACACTCGACGCGAATAAGACAGACAGTGAAAAACCAAGAAGAGTAATGGATCAATTGCGGGACCCTGGTACCCCGACTTTCTCCAACAAATTCTGAAGAAAAAACAGCAATATTACATATTGCATTTAACAGTAAGAGCATTCACACAAATCCTGCTGATGTCCATGGGAACTGAAAAATATGTGAAGTTGAGAACATATGATTCTCAAATCCAGGCTTGACCCTCTTGGCCAGTTGTTGACAGCATTGAGCCATGTGTTTTAAATTAAATGAGAAAACTACAATCTCTAATCAGTGTCTTGACCTTAGTATGACCTTATTCTAACTGTAGAACCCTCAGTCCATACAAACATCTTCATGCCAGTTAACACTATAAATATGAATTTTTAACCCATCAACAATCAATTGCTGGGCCAGCGCACACAAAGCAGTTTTCCTGTTTTTGACAGTAAAACAACTTTTAAACAGAACTGGTTCCATCCAGATTAGAACCAGTTTTGGTTCTAAAGAGAACCTATATTTTCTGCTGTTTAGTATCAGAATTCCTATGAAACTGTTTGTTTTTTCATCACTTTGTTGCCAATTATATACTGTCAGCAGCAAAGGATCCACCGCCTGATTACACGAACATTCAATGGAATTTGATTAGCGATTTGTTATAAAAAATAAAGCATTTCAAATGAGTTAATTTGACAGGGAGACAATGGTTATGTCACATTCTATTGATCCCATTTCTTATTAGAACATTCTAGTGAAACGATTTAAGATGTTTTTGACAAGAACAACTTGATTAAGATATCCGAATCGCCATGATGTGTCGTTTCTTGAGATTCCTTCGGACGAAAAGCAATATATCTGTTTATCAGCTGGATGTGCTTGGAATATGTGGAGTTGTGTCTGTTTGTGACTGGCCCAGTTGTCACTGAAACACGCCTCGCCTATACTTTTTTCAGCTCATCATTGTCAACACGTTGCTATTGGATGATACCTCAGTGTCCATTGTTAAAGAACAGACACATATTTCATTCATTTGGGAGGATCGATAAAAATTGTATATCTACAGACGTTGTTTTTTTAATGATAACAACTACACGGCAAAAACACGTGTCCATCCAAAACCGAGTCAGTGCCTCGGTCGTTCGATGATTGTTCGTGCTATCGGGTTTCAATTTGGCCGATCGCACTAAAAATTCTGATTTGGCAGCAACACATCTTCGTTGGCAAAAATCTTGGCACGAAACATGTTTCTGTAACGTGTGAATGAAAGTCCTTGCGGCGGTGAAGAGCACGATCCATGACAAAAACGAACAACATTATATGTTAATACTCTTTTTGTTGGGACTTGTTTTTGGACAAACTTTTACTGTTAATTTTCAGCGTGCAGTAATGAGGCACTGCTTTTTTCTCCAGTAATACTGCAGGTTATACATTTTATAAAAGGCTGCATTTAGTTCGATAAATATTTCATACCGTCGCGAGTGACTCGCGACGGTATGACACATGACACATTTATCTAATTTAGTACTGACTTTTGTAGATCCTCGTGACCCACTAAGCCCAGTGGCTTAACCCTTTACCCAACGAATCGCCCGCATCCGTCCGCGTAATATACAAATTCAGCAATTGAAAAAATATTATTTTTTCAAAAAATGTCAACAAACCCATATCATGTGACCCCTCGTTGGAACGAGCTCGATGAGCTCGTTCCGACGAGGGGTCACATGATATGGTTTTGTTGACATTTTTTGAAAAAAAATAAAAAAATGATATTCAAAATAATAAATTTTGATACCGTCTGCGTTGGTTAAAGGGTTAAAAGTAATTAGTCAATTAAACAGCTATTAGCTAGCAAAGGTACCTGTACCTACACCACTCAGCCTAGCCATTAATTGAAACTGCGGCATAAAGACAACTTAGGTGACCGCCCTTTTCGCCAACCTGGGATTTCGTCAGAACTTCGTGTTCTGACAGATTTTTTTTTCCGTGACCATCTGTCAATTCACTCTAGTAATAATTGATAGTTCATTTTTCAAAATTAGATGAATGCATTTGGAAACAGACAACCAAGTACACCCGTCCCCCTCCGATTAACGTTTTGGCTAAAAATGTGGCGCCGGACAATCTCCGTCCAGCGTGAACACTGCATTTGATTGGCTGGTAACAGGCAGCCGAGTGTAGCCAAGAAACAACTGCCAAGGTACTTATAGTGTAATTTGAGCATTTGCCCAAAGCCTGAATGTTAGGTGATCCATTTTCTTGCAGTAAAAAGTGACCAAAGTCGGAATTGATATTTAAGGATTAATGGAACAATAAGCTGCTAAGTTGAAAACAGTATCGCGCTCAGATTTTGCCTGTAGGTGAACGAGCATGCAAAAAGTACTTTATGTAAATTGTAAAACATCAGAAGTAACGGGAAATTAGTTCAATCTGTAATTAAAACTCTAATGCAGACGAATTTTCAGACGGCGCGACATTGCGAAAAAATAAACGATTTTTGTCCGAAAAGGATCGGAAGAAAACATAACACCGTAACATTATCCTGAATATGCGCGGTTTCCAATTTTATCTCCGCCAGTGTCCGAATGAGTGACCGACACGCACAATAACAA
This sequence comes from Pictodentalium vernedei, assembly GCA_031216915.1. Classification (NCBI taxonomy): domain Eukaryota; kingdom Metazoa; phylum Mollusca; class Scaphopoda; order Dentaliida; family Dentaliidae; genus Pictodentalium; species Pictodentalium vernedei. The sequence continues at coordinate 64,104,040 of CM062290.1, read as the reverse complement.
CGCATTATTATAGCAATAATTGGGCATTGTTAGATCAACAACCTTGTATTATTTTTTAAGAGCAGTTATGCTTCTAATGGAACCCAAGGCACACATTAGGTACATCCACAGCGCAATCCAAATTGCATGGACGCGTTTGATATTGATAGTAACACATGTAAACAAACTTCGCTTTTCTCAGAAGACGAGTAATTCAGAAGACCATGAATTCCAACGAATGAGAAAAGACATTGTACGCAGGAATGAAAAAATGCAGCCTGCATTGTCAGATATACAAACATAAGGGGACTTTTGCATAATGAGAATTGTGGTTTTGTCAACTTATTTTTTTTTTCAAAATCGCAGATTATTGTCCATTTAATCTAGGTTCTCTCAGGGACCGCTCCTAATCTCAAACTAAAGTGGTTAAATTATTTCCGATAAGAAAGACAATTTACCCCAACACAAATGATAGCGTTGAGATACAGCAATTCTAAAGTTTAAACCTTAGACGTTGAACTATTCAGTAGTTTTGTGAAAGGCAAGCCCTTTTGATGTCCGAAGCCTCAATTGGCGTGAAGCAGATACGAATTTTCCTAACAGCAGAGATCCTAAAATTGTAAATGCTAAAAGTATCTTCGGAACAACGACTGCAATTTTCAATAATAAAAAGTACCCATGAGGAATGTTTCTTCCAATTATTTTCTTTTCAGAAAATTTCATCAAGTAAACTGATAAAATTACAACAAAACTGATTAGGCTGATGCACCTTGGGAAGCAGAGTTAATTTCCTGCCGCAGAAATCGTCACCTTTATAGCATGCTGAGTAAATTGAAAATTTGTTAATTAACTCCTTGCACTCTTGTCCTGTATCAAATTCCTAATCTTTGACTCCATGTTGCCCATGCAGAATGAAATATTTAAAAATTGTAACTTGTTTGACAGTGCTCAGTGAGCTCTGTCAAACAAGATATATATTTTTTAAATTCGCAGTTGCATTGTGGGGAAACAATTTACTGCTGAAATTTTGGAATTTTGACATCAGAGTGCAAAATGTTATGGTTTTACGCGTTTTTTATAACTGCTGATGATACGCCCACAAAGAACAAAGTTCTGAATGTATGGCCCCGCGAAACTTCCAAATTCCTATTGATTTGGTTCAGGTAGATTCGAGTGGCGTTCGGTCGGTTGGTTTTCAAATGATCGAAAGAGTTATCAAAATCCTACCAAGTGTCTCGGTGGCGCGGTGGCGTTGTGGTAACCGGTTCTCGTCAGATCACCAAAGTCAAGCAACGTCGAGCCCGATTTGTCATTGGATGGGTGATCGCCTGAGCGATCGATTCGGACTCCCGCGTTGTGGCCTTGGGCAAGGCACTTAACCACGATTGTCCATATGGGGGCACGATGGCCCCGTGCACCAAGGCACACTGCCCGTCGATGGTGCGCATGTCTTCAACCAATCTAACCCTGCCTGTGCTGCAGTGATGGAGTTACGATGTTAGGGAACTGGCAGCTGCTTGTCGTTGCTCGGCGGTTCTCTCCGGCTTCCTCCATCCGTAAAACTGTCACTGACACGATATGACATTGGCTGTTAAAGTGTCGTTAAACTTTAATAAATAAATAAATAAATAAATAAATAAATAAATAAATAAATAAATAAATAAATAAATAAATAAATAATAAATAAATAAATAAATAAATAAATAAATAAATAGCAAGGGCCTCCTTTGGAAGTCTTATACTATCATTAAGTCTCCCAATAGGAGAAGTGTTCAAGGGGCTTCCGTTTCCGAAACTATTTGGATTCAGTTTCGTAATATACCTCTTTTTGATTCCCTTGCCTTAACAGAAGAGTCGACATTCCGTGAGTGAAGTCTGCTAAATTATTTACAGTTATAAAGGACGTGCAATATTTACAATTCGAATTAGATAATCGACTCGAAATTCCCTGCCCCATTCGAACTGAAATATGAGATAGATTCTCGGGGCCCTATGTTATTGTCACATTACTGACATTCCAGAAAAAAAAAACTCATTCACAAATTATATGGATGAAGGGCTACCGCTGCCAATTAGTTTGGAACACGTTAAATGCTATTCAAATGAATCACTAACACGTGTTTTCTTGCAATTACATTTTATGAAGGAGCGTAAAGTGTTTCTGATTCGTACAACATATAAATTACAAAAAGCTGCCCGTGAGAGCATACTGCGAATTATAGAGCTTGCTGGTGAGTGGCAATTAAGCGGAAGTACAGTATGGATCTTTTCCAATGTTGGCCTTAAAATAATTAAATGACCTATACGTGAAAATTGACTTTTATTGCGTAATACACGCTAATCAAGTATTGATTAGCACCAACAAAATGGTACTGAATTCCGCCGAGTAGAGAAAATTTCCGCCACCCATTCATAACCCAATGACACTGATTGCACTTAGGACGTAAAAGGACGGCTTCATACAAATAAATTTCAATTTAATGACAGCAATCTATTTTTATTCTTTTACACTCTTTGGGATTTTTGAAACATTATATTTTTCGATGGTTAAAAATTGAGTCTTCTTGAATTGGAAAAATAACCAATTGTTCATCACTCTAGTGTTAAAAAGGACCTAATGGAGGGAAATTGAAATTTGGGGTGTTGGAAAATAACCAATTGATTTCTACACAATTTAATTGCTAGAACGTTCCTTCATCACAAACAGAAATTGTTCCAGTTTTTGCCATTTTTGGAAAGGAGGTATTTGTTCTTATTAGATACCTTTCGCAAAATGAACAACGATTGATGAGAATTAGGAATGGGGTTCTACGTCACTGGAATTTGTGTTCTTCCTATCAGCAGTCGTTTCCCCTTATCCGCACTTACAATTACGATTTCTCATTAAAACACGCAGGTATATCATACTGCAAACTGTTTGAGAGCGTTTCTCCGCCACTTAATGTTGGAGTTCACTCTAAGATTATGTTGTTAAACTGCAATCGCCATGCGGCCTAAATTTTCACCTCTTGCTGGCAATCAAATCATTCATCGTTGCTCAACACGAGAAAATTGCGAAACACAAACGGACTCGTAGCCGACGATTCTGCGAAAAGGTTTTTTGACCACCCGACGAATAAACGACTAGGATTAACCATTCGTAATTTTTATCGGCCGTCTTTCATTATATGAAAAGTGTCTGTGAATAAACAATGCCCACTAAAACATGTTCCCCGATAGGCCTCAATTCACCGACGTCTCGCAGTTAGTTTGCAGGTTCTCGTCACATCGCCGAAGTTAAGCAACGTCGAGCCTGGTTAGTCCTCGGATGGGTGACCGTCTGAGCGATCGATTCGGACTCCCGCGTTGTGTCCTTTGGTAAGACACTTAACATCGATTGTCCACATGGGGGCACGATGACACCGTGTACTAAGGCGTACTGCACGTCGATGGTGCGCATGTTTTCAACCAATCTAACCCTGCCTGTGCTGCAGGGCGGAGTTACGATGTTGGGGAGCTAGCAGCTGCTCGTCGTTGCTCGGTGGTTTTCTCCGGGAACTCCGGCTTCCTCCACCCGTAAAACTGTCACGGTCATGATTAGCCATTGTGCATACGTATGTCACCTTCAACACCAATAAATAATAATAATAATAATAAGTTACTTAGTAAAATAATATAGCTTGATGTCTGAGAAAACAAATATGTTTGTGATGTTCGTATGTTTCACGACAACGCAAATTGAATATTCACGGCAAATTTTAATTATTGACAAAAACAAGGGATGGTATTGGAAAGCTTACTAAAAGTGTTACTATGTTTTGTGTTGGACTATCTACGTGGCATATGAGGACGCCAAAGCTGTTACGATGTGACTGCAGTCTAATCGTAACAGCTTTGACGCCCACAAACGTCACCGATGGGCGGCATCACTGACTTGACGTCATCTAGACGGGGAGGGTGCAGATTGTGGTGCAAGTTAGCAATTTAGTTGTACAAAAACTCGCGGGAATTCTTCAGAAATATCTCAAACCTTGAGCGGCATTGAAATTGTCAAACACAAGCATATATTAACCCTTTACCTAACGTAACGGCAAAAACCGGCCAGCGCTATTCTCAAAAATCGCCGATTAATTTTCATTATTTTTTTAATTTTTTGTCTCAAAAACATAGGTTATGACCCCTCGTTGGAACGAGCTCGTTGAGCTCGTTCCAACGAGGGGTCATAACCTATGTTTTTGAGACAAAAAATGAAAACAATTAGTTATTCAAGAATTATTTTTGCAAGTGTCGTCTGCTTTTCAGGTTAGGTAAAGGGTTAATCATTAGCGAAAGAAGATGCTGAAGTAGAACATGACATGTGTTGAGGTGAGACGTTTTTGCTAATCCAGCGGTCAGGTGGCCATCTGAATGGGACCAATAACCTAATATGGAAACAGAGCGCCAGGGACGGTGGAGCTTAAACGCTGCCTTAAATTTAAATCCAGCGCGCGTATAATGAACAGTAAGTGAGAGGGGTACGAAAGGTGCTCAGCTAGATGAAATATCTGCCAGGAATTCACATCTTGTCAGTTGACCAATATCAAGGTACCAGATTGTCTACAAAAAAATCTAACAATTAATCCACAAGCAGCAAGTATATATAAATGGCAAGCATTCAGGAGTGAACAGGAGTTCACCGGTGAAATTAGAGGATCTCATCCAATTTTACTGGCAGTTTTTTCTTGTCAAGCCTTAGAAATCAATATCAAGTCACAAGCTTGATGAGTGAGATTGTGCAAATTCTAGAAAACTCCCTACGACTGGAGGGCTAAAACAGACGTATTTAGCAAGCAGAAGTCACAAAAATACGTGTGATTTGCCAATAGTATATGAGTTTCAGCAGTGGCACATTTATCCCACTAATAGCATTTTCAGCTGGCACTGCTCTTAAACTTCCAAATACGATGGCTTTATTGTTTCAGAAAGCTTACACATTCGCGGTGATAGCATATCTGCCGTTTCAGAAATGTTTATAGAACGGGATAAATTTTAAGTTAATGTGTCTATTTTAAGTGCTCACGAGAGAGAATGATAGCCAAGAATAGTAATTGGAACTTCTGTACAAAACATTACAGAAGTGAATTTAATACTTTTACAAGTACAACGAAATAATCTATTAGCCGCTGTTCGACATCCAATTATGCATGTTTGTGATTGGTTTCAAATCATAGCTGATGACAACCTCCCCCCCCCCCCCCCCCCCCCCACACACACACGCGCACTCCATCGCTCCTCACATGTTTCGAATGGGGGAAATGGCTGCGCAGTTTGAAATAATTCAGTTATCTGAAGTCACCACAACAATGATAATCACTGAACTGATTGAACCTTTACCCAACGTAACCGCCACAAACGGCCAGCGCTATTCACAGAATGCTCCATTCAATTTTAATTACCTTCCCATTTCTTGCCACAAAAACATAACTTATGACCCCTCATTGGAACGAGCTCAACGAGCTCGTTCCAACGAGAGATCGTAAGCTATGTTTATGACGCAAAATTTTTTTTAAAAAATAGTGCTTCAAGAACTTTATTTGCAAGTGTCGTCTGTTTTTCATGTTAGGTAATGGGTTAACACATTGGCCTTGGGGTATGAGACTTGAAGACCGAAGGCACAAACAGTCTTATTGTCTCGTAATCGGTGAGGCAACATTTTCAATTCATATCTACAGCAATGAAAGAAAGTCCGCTGGAAAAAACTATTTCCACAATTTCTTCAAACAATCAAGTAAAGGGTCTTTCATATCTGCTAGACGGTTACGATATTTCGTGCAATCAGCAGTCTAACAAAAGAACCAAAGCAATATATTTAGTATTTGTTTATTGGTGTTTAATGTTACATACTTATGCACAATGGTTAACTGTGACCGTGACAGTTTTACGAGTGGAGGAAGCCTGAGTACGAGGAGAGAACCACCGAGCATTGACGAGCAATTGCCAGCTCCCCAACATCGTAATTCTGTTTAAACTCCGCTCAAGCAGTATTACAGCGATTGAAGACATGTGCACCATCGACGTGCAGTAAGTCTTAGCACACGGCGTCATTGTGCCGCCATGTAAGCAACCGGGATAAAGTGCCTTGCCCAATGATACAACGCGGGTCGTCCCGGATGGGGATCGAACTCCGGACCTCTGGCATAGAAGTCTAACAGTCTACCACTGAGCCACCGCGCTCACAACCAAAGCAATAAAAACAATTTTAACTCCGAAGTAACAAAATAAAAAGAAAAAAAGATTTCCACAAGTATATACAGCTTTCTAATAATTCCACATTTCGAGAGCTGTAACTTTCACAGGTGATTCTCATCGACGGTTCAATGTAATCTTTCACAACTGTTTTTATACGCCCGTTTTGAAAAAAAACGGTCGTATTATGGTATACCGCTGTCCGTCCGTTCGTCCGTCCGTCGTACAATAACTCGAAAACGCTTCGAGCAATTTTTGTGACTTTTTGATGGAAAGTATATGTTGATGGAAGGAATCTCCCTTTCTATTTGTGTTGATGTCCGATATGTCATTCCAGAGTTATGGGACTTTATTCGTCAAAATATAACTAATTTTCCACATGTCGAACAATAACTTGAAGATGCTTAGAGCAATTTCCATGCAAGTATATGTTGATAGAAAGAATCTCCCTTTCGATTTGTGTCGCTGTCTGATTTGTCATTCCAGAGTTATGGGACTTTATTCATCAAAATATAGGCAATTTTCCACATGTCGGACAATAACTTGAGAATGCTAAGAGCAATTTTCATGATTTTTTGGTTGCAAGTACACATGTACACTCATATTGTGTGCTTCCCTCTTGTAATTAATAACGGGCATATCATGCTCTCATGGCGCAGCTGTTTATTTTTAGAGTTAACCACAAAACTCTGATGTCAAAATGGCAAAGATTTCAGCAGCAAATATTTCCCATTATGCAGTCTGATATTTAACCAAATATACCTTGTTTGACAGAGCTCGGTGAGCTCTGTCAAACAAGATATAATTGGTTAAATTCATACTTAAACAAGATATAAACGGAGTGAGTGGATACCATTTTGTTGCACCACCACTGTGATAGGGGTTACAAAAGTTCTATGGGTGTTGGATGAGAGGATAATGCTCTTTCTCAATATCGTTTACAGTCGGGACAATTTCATTCGAATTGGAGTTGTCGATAACGATTCGCTTTTGCTGGTAATCACGTAGTTTCTTTCGAGACTAAATGTAATACTTGGACTTACGTCACGCATGCGGCATGACCAGTTTGGAGTACGGTGGTGTTAACCCTTTTAAACGGAGCGGTCGATTTTTCTTCCTGGAACATGATAGGTCATCATTTCATTAAATAGGATGGATGCCAAGTGCATGCGTGTGGCAGACCAATTAATATTTTCAACGTGCAGCCACAAGGCTGCACGTTGAAAATATTAATTAGTCTACCCTTAAATAATGAATATGGACTCTCCCAGTTGCAGTCATTGAAATGATATGGAAGATACCACCAGGGTCCAAAGGGTTAATTAAATAATACGTTGCCTCACGTCTTCCACAAGTATATTTTATTTATTCACAAATAAATGCCCAAGAAGTCGATAATCTCGATGGTCAAAGACTCCAACTACATGAAGATATGCCTTCGTCGAAGGCGTGTCTTGATGCTACACCTTGGTTTTATTGTCTTGTCAGGGTATCAAAGGAACTAGCACCTTGGGTGTATTGTCGTTTCGGAGTACTCAAGCAACTTGAAATAACTGATTAAACAATAGACCAGGTGTTCAAGTGAGTCCGTACGTTTTGTTCATTGAACAACCAACCTCGGTGTCGGTGTTTCTTGAATATGAAAAACCTGTTCCTTTGCTGTAACTCCTCGCCGCTACGCGGCTTTGTGTTCCTCCAGGCACAGGTCAGGTTTTTCAAATTCGTAATATACCTCCTCCTCGATTAGTACCCATTGCTTGAAATGCCCTACACTGCAAAAAATTATAGGTTCTCTTTAGAACCAAAACTCGTTCTAATCTTGTCCCTGAGATGGAACCAGTTCTGTTTAAACAGTATTTATTTCAAATTAAATAAATTTATAAAGATTAACATTAAATATTAACAGAATTAAACTTAAATTGAGGGGTTTTCAGCCGTAAGTTTAGAGCTTATATGAGGTTGTCTCAAATCATTATTAAGCAAAGGAGATATGAACAGTTGGCATATCGAATCAGTTTTGGTTCTATACAGAACCGACACTGGTTCGATATGCCAACTGTTCATATCTCCTTTGTTTCAAAATGTTTGGCGACTACGTTGAATAAGCTCCAAGTTTACTGCTGAATCTACTTCAGTTCATGTAATATTCTGTTAAAATTGAATGCTAATGTTTGTAAATTTATTCATTTGAAATAAATACTGTTTAAACAGAATTGGTTCCATCTCAGGGACAAGATTAGAACCAGTTTTGGTTCTAAAGAGAACCTATATTTTTTCAGTGTACAGAACAATAGGTTAGGTGTTAAAGAGACGTCACCTGAATACCGCAGACCAACTCAGGACAAGGTGAAATATTTCTTGTCACATTTTGCTCTGGAGTCTCTGGACTTCTCAAACTGTTATTCTTGGCCTGAGAACACGTCCACATACTTTGTAAAGAGCTTCTCCGGCACTTCTAAGTTCCAAAGTGATATCACATTCTACAACACATGTAACTTGTAGTTAATCTCTCTAACATTGGATAAAAATTAACAAAAATGATTGGTGGAAGTAGAACCATTATTTTAGACCAAATTCTATTGGAGTTTCTTTGCAGGTTTATAATCCAAATTGAATTTATTTTGAGCAACTGTGTACGTCAGTTTCTTGACTTCAAGTTTTCGAAAGACCTACGTTTTCTACCCCATTAGTCATAAACTCTGACAGTTTGTCCAGCATCTTTGGACAGTTTCGTTCTGGCTTTGAATACCACTATTACTGGGACACAGTAGTCCGGGGGTTGGCTTGTCGGTTCAAGACCTGAATGGAATCGTTTGTCCATTGTGTGGTATTCTATTAGCGAGGATCTAGGAGGAAGTGTTGATTATTTATTATTCATTTATTTACTGGTGTTTAAGGTCACATATTTCTGCGCAATGGTTAATCATGACCACAACATGAGTATCAACTCAAGACCAGGGGTGAGCGTTAATAAGCCATGTTGCCCATTTTAGAGAGGATTTGCACCTTCAAAGCATTGGTGATTGGGTCCTATTTTACCAGTAAAACAGAGCCTGTTTACCGCAGTGGACAGGCACTGCTTCACTTCCCGGGGTTTCCGCGGGTCGCAAGTGTAGATACTTCAACTCGAGCTCATTCCAATGATGGGGGGGGGGGGGGGCACATGCTATGGTTTTGTTGAATTATTTTTGAAACAAAATTTAAGAAAACAATTAAATTTAAATTAATTTAACGTATTAAATTTTGATATCATGTGGGTTGGGTAAAGGTTTAAAGCCAAAGCCGCCTTTGTACGTCAAAAATAAAACAAAATACACCATTCGAGACCGATCTCCGGCTCCCAATATTCTATTGTTAGAAACAAGTTCTGATAAACTCTGCTGGTTCACATGAAGGAATGCACTTGAACGTAATCAACCCCATGGTTTGTTGAGGAACACGATGGGGACCAATTCGGATTATTAATTTATTGCACGCCTGTTCTTTGTAATCCCAATCTACAGCATATGTGCGGAACGGAAATCGTTGACTTACTATTTTTAAATAGAAGCGAAATTTCACTGGAATTTTCTACAAATCGTGCAACGCAATTACACTTTGATTCGCTAGCGGTAGCTGAAATCATCCCCCGAGTTCCAATGTGTTCTATGTGCCAGTAACCACTTAGAACACATTGGTACTCAGGGTCCGAAATAGTAACACGGGTTCCCCTCTCATTTTGGTTGGCGATAAAATGTGTTCTTTTTGTTGATCGTTGTCAACTGAATTGCTTCTTCTGATAATTGTTTTTTATAGACGTGAAGGCGTGTAATAAACACAGAACGACACGCGCATATGAATGGATTAATCGACATGACACCTGTGCCATCGCGGCAGGATGAAACTCGAGGCCTGCGGCCTCTCGTTTTATCCTTCCGCGCTGGCTCTCGTGCCATATTGATTAATCCATTCACACGCGTCTGTCGTTCTGTGTATTTATTTTATCTGTTCATTTGTTGGTATTTAAGGTCACATGTTTCTGCCAATGGCTCATCGTGGGGACAACGTCAAGATTGGTCAATCTTTTATATCCATGTTGCCCATTGTAGAGAACTTCCACCACAGGCATTGGTGACTGGGTTCTATTTTAACAGGAAAACAGAAAACAACTACTGCTTCATTTCCCGGGATTCACTCGAGTGACCAATTTTGATACTTATTTATTTATTTATTTATTTATTTATTTATTGGTGTTTAAGGTCACATATTTCTGCACAATGACTAATCATGGCCACGACAGTTTACGGGTGGAGGAAGCTGGAGTACCCGGAGAGAACCACCGAGAAACGGCGAGCAACTGTCAGCTCCCCAACATAGTAACTCCACACAGACAGGGTTAGCATTGGCTGAAACCAGGAGCACCATCGACGTGCAGTACGCCTTAGTACACAACGCCACCGTGCCCCCACGTGGGTAGTGGGGGTGAAGTGTCTTGCCCAAGGACACAACGCGGTTGTCACAGGTGGGATTCGAACCAAGGACCCCTCGGCTTGCAGCCTGCACCTCTACCTACTGAGCCCCCATTCTGATACTTTTAGGCTAGTGAAATAATAATATGATCTAAGGCAATATTTTCGTTTCTCGTTGTATTTTATACCAATCGGAATTGCCTGCATCTTCAGATTCCATTCTATAAACCATACTCTCTTGACAATTTCCGCTTCTTTATCGTCGATAAAATTGACTCGACAATTGCGTGATTATTTATACAAATAATCCGATTTGCTTTATTCCAAGACACGTTCCCATATGTTTATTTTGATGCTATTCATCAATGATCAATAGTAGTTAACAGCGCGGGTTTTAATATCACAACGCCATAAAAAAATATTCTGGGCAACCATATTTTATTCATCTTTCTGATTTATGAACGCGTCAAACGTTACTCTTTTTCTCACAATAAACGAGATTTTCATTCATAACAGTATCAAAGGTTATAAAAAATGAGCGAAAACAACGGAATAAATAATTCCGATGTTGCTAGTCATAAGTACATGATGTGAGGCAGTTTTTCATTGTTTATACATTGTCTACAACCTTTTTGTAGTATGATACATCGTGGTAATTAGAGATTAATATATTTCCAGTTTTCTATAGTTGCGGGAACGGGTATGAAATTACACTCATAACCGGGAACCGGGAAATGTAAATTTAAGAGAGTAAAAAGACGAATTTATTGTCGTGAAAACGAACATTTCTTTTGACAATCTGACGTCTCTATACGGAAGAGTTATTTTCCTAAGAGTAGTCGCCCCCTGATTTCCAATGTGTTCCATGTGCCAGTAGGCACATAGAACACATTGGAACTCAAGAGACGAAGTGAGAAAACTCAAACCCGCTTCAAACTCGTCTTCATTTTCAGAATCGCTAGTTTTATCATCACTTTCGTACGGCTTTAACACCCTCTTCACTGCCGTCCCCCGTCTCCTCTGCTTGTAGCAGAGGAGACTGGTGATGACAGTGAAAGAGGAGTTGATGTTGAAGGAGGTAGTGAATTGTGACTGATACTAATGTTTCCGAAAATGAAGACGACTTTATTCTTTGAAGCAAGTAAAGATCTTCTCGTTGAAGAGTGGAGTCCCCTGGAACTGCTTGATAGATACAGTGATTGGGTGAAAAGGGTTATTCAGGAAGCAAGAGTGTAAAAGGTTCAGGCGTGGAAGGGCTGCCGGAATATTACGAAGTTCCATTGGAGCAGTTTGTCGATTTAGAAAACATCAGCATGACACACAGACAGTGCTATGCGTGATTTCCGGTTCCGTGCTGTAGATTTCCCCTGCATCGTGACCGCATTTCGGAATCGGGAACCCGAAAATTCCTGTACCCAGTATTAATCCCTAGTGGTAATCAAACTGGGAGCGCGGTGTCTCGTTAGTTAGAGCATTGGACTTGAGATCAAGGGGTAGACGGTTCGACCGCACCTGCATCATCTGTTTATTGTCCTTCGAAAGGGCACTTCACCCAGAATGCCTCTGTGGGAACACGGTGGCACTGTGTCCTAATGGCATACAGCACGACGATGGTACACGTTCCTTCAACCGATACTAATCCTGTTGCACGCTCTCAAATACCTTGGATGTTGGGTGCATCCTTAGTATCATAATATCACAACGCCTTTTTATGGCGTTGTGATATTATGATGTTGAGTCCGACAGTTGCTGACGTTGCACGTTGGTTCTCTCCAGGTACTCCGTCTTTCTCTATCCGCCTAATCCTCTAAGGCGATGTGACTTTGGGTGATAAAGGCGTTTTTAAACCCCAAAATAGAACAACAAACTCCCAAAACGACATTCAGTAATAAAACTGTTGTCTCTGAATGCAATGGAGTTCCGTTTTGACACAAAGTCAGCTTGTCTTAACTGGTAAAGTGCTAAGTTATTTTTGGTCCTGAAAATTCCTTTGTGCATCTTTGCCTTGTTACAATTTATGGGAGAGTGCCTATAGGCACTCTCCCATAAATTGTAACAAGGTAAATCCTAACAGATAAAATAATATCATTTCAAAGATAATATGAGGCACATCCACAGAATATGAAGCCTTTAAATTGCGGTACCGCCACTTCAAAATAAAGCCCAAATATGGGCTTCCAGCATTCTACCAATTAAGTATTCAAAACTGTTATTATCCTATTTTCTGCAGTAATGAACAGACTATATCCATTCCAACGTTGGGTATAGGAGACAGCAACGGAGCGGCAGCGACCCCCAGTCCTCGGTTTGATATAGTGTTTTTTTACCGATTCCTCGAACCACATTGACTCTGTGTATCAAAGAGATATTGACCTCATCGTCCGAACGCCTCATCTGCCTCGTGTTTGTCTTTATCAGTTTAGATGTTTGAAAGTTGCTTGCCGTTGCACAGCGGCTCTCCCCGGGTAGTCCGGCTTCCTCCACGTGTAAGTGTCCGACACGCGGTTGCCCTGGCTGTCCAAAGTGTCGTTGAACCCAATTAATAACAATATATACAGTTAAATAGCGGCAAAATTAAAAATGTCCCAGCATGCTATGCTCCTGACACAAACGTGTACTTTATGCTTTCTGAAGAGAACAGTTCGTAAACAAGTTTTGTTTGTTTTTTTTATAAAATGCAGCCATGCAACCAATTTCAGATGTCCTGATATGCCATTCCACAGAAATGGACCTACGAAAGAGATAGCTATGTCTCCAAATGGTTTGCGTTTGTGGTCAGGGGTATTTAGCAACAGAGGGTAGATCACAACCTGTAGGAAGCATTTTTCTGCTCTTAAGATCTCTGTTGTAAGGGGTCATATCATAACGTCTCTTCTGCACCAATAACAGAATCTTGAAAATTATCCCTCTATTCTCAGGTAGCCAGTGTAAACCCAGCATAAATAGAGTGCCGTTGGTACACCGACGGATGCAACAGCAACACACCAGTTAAGTTCTTGAATCTAGCTCTTTTTAAAGGCGGTCGTTCTGGTATTGTGATGGCAACTATCGTTCGGGAAGGAATGGACCATATATCCTGACTGCCACCTCAGGCGCTTTTTATAAATGAAACTGTCGGCGCTTTGAGAATGTTATGGAAACTCACAGTGAGGAATACAGCTACAATATTTGCATGGCTTTTTTTCTACTTTCGTATATTGACCATGTGTACGTTGCTACAAGAAGAGTTTTGTCCAAGAGGTCATCTCGTGGGTACAAGCTTGGGCTTATACAAGGCTTTAAAGTCAAGTTCAGCCAACCGTTTGTACCCTTGTCGCCCATTTAGAAGACGTCCACTCAAGGCATTGGTTGTAGGGTAGTGAAACAGAGCTTGTTTATGACAGCAAACAAGCACTGCTTCACGTTCCTGGTTCCCACGGGAAATAAGGAAAAACAAGATGGATTCATTAATACCACTTCGTGAATATACGTACATACATTTTACATGGAAGCCTCACGCGTTTTCCTAAGGATGTTATTACCGAAGCTCTTTGAAGGCGTCCAGAAAATGATAATCTATTGTATGTGATTGGTTAAACATGTAATCAATGATATTTTAATTGACAGAGCTCCTTGGGCTCTGTCAAACAGAATATTATAAGTTATCTCCTCCAAAATGTGGAGATTTAATAACTGGATGTCGGTTTTGAAACACCGAGCCGCAGGCGAGGTGTTCAAATGAGACATCAAGGTATTAAATGTCCATATACCATACATGTGGGCGGTGATAACGTTTTTGTCCCGTTTGAAACACAATACAAACATAGTGGAAATAAATTTGTGGACATATTTCTCAGCTCCACAATCACTTGGACCCAATTCGTGATAATTATTTTGTTTTTATAATCGCAGAAGACAACAGATAGAGTTACATCCCTTGGGTCGTTAAGGAAACGAGTAAACAGTATTTTGTTGACATATCGTCCCTTGAGTTCCAATGTGTTCTGTGTGCCTACTGGCGCTTAAGCCCTGGATGTTGCACGCTCTCATATACTTTGGATGTTGGGTGCATCCTTTGCCATGGCTATTTGTCCAGGGCATTCTGACCACTCAAAACACAGAATTTATCGGGATATAGGGACAATGCTTATTAAATTCTGTAATTGTAGCATGGACTCTGTTGGAAGGGTTAATGTCAATATATCAAGTATCGTTAACATATAATTAATGTGCAATCGGCAGCAGGAACGCGAGTATCATACAAACTCATATTATATCTCACATGACCTTCTAGGCTACTGATTGGACGAATGCTGCACTCCTATTTCGTGTAGTTTGCATCCACAGAACTGACCAGGCACTATACCTAGGCACTACACGTTTTCTATTTTTAGCACACTACTATATCAGTTTTCTTTTCATACTGGACGAATAAAACTAATCACGCTAAATTTAAATATCGATTAACAGAGGCACATCATCCACAAAACGACCTGGAAAGAAATCATTGTGGAAAAATGTATCGCTTTTCCGTTGTTGAAGTCACATTTTCCGAGGCGTTCATTTTATTCCTTGAGAAGATGATCCATATCTCGTTTTGAAGAGACTGATCCATACCTGGGTACAACATTGATGAGAACGCGTCCGGATATGAAAAATCGTTTCGCTGCTAATATTATTTCGCTATTTAATTGTATGTTTTGGGCAGTAAACGAATAAATAATGGAATTCATTCGAATTTTCGCAGGTTTGTTTCCCGTACTGACCCATTCGGTAATGAATATGTCTACCAAATGTGTGGAAATTATCAAACTGCGTTGTCAAATTTCGAAAATTTTAGCTTTCATTCGCGAGTTGTGCGATTTTAGAATACACAGTTCCGTTTGGGGGAAATGTTTCGTTTACCCTTACCGACCGATTCAAAAGGTCTCTTCTGCTCATATCAATAATCCAAGTTAGCCGTGTTTTGGAAGAAGAAAATGTTTTTTTAAAACCTACATGGTATTGTTTTCAATATAACGCTGGTTGGTAGGGCTGCTACCCTGGTAATAGGTTAACAAATCGGACAGATGTTTTTCTTGATGGGTGTTCGATATAATATAAGGATTAGTGCATGTCTTGTCGTTGACTACGCCCATATAGTGCCCAGTGAGGTGGTGTAGTTCCCTCCGCTTCGCGGCGGGAACTACACCACCTCACTGGGCACTATATGGGCGTAGTCAACTCCAAGCCATGCACTATTCCTTAAATATTTGTTACCCTTGTTAGAAGGGTAAACAACGTTTCTGTCAATTTAATGTGAATGATAAAACAAATTAAAAGAATGATTTGTAACGATGTATTTAGTAATGGGCACAAGGCCAGAGACAATTCCGTACAGCTAAGATATGTTGAACCGATCACGGTCGGAAACAATGAATGATGTTATCGACAAGAGATGGGAATGGTTTTAGAAGAATTATCCAATTTAACTTCTCGATTTATTGGGCATATCTAACAAAGTGCGAATTGCAATCGTTAGGTGGTTGACCTGATGAACTAAAACTGTTTAATCACTCACCACGAACACAAAGAGCAAAATCTCAGAAATGCCATTCTTGTCTTTCCGTGAACAGGATTAGTGACATAACATAATAAATAGTTGTTCCAATGGTAATAAAGTGAAATGATAGGAAATACATCGTTCGGCGTTAGTTTGAATACTCCACACAATCTGATGGCTGAAAGTCATTTGCAATTCCAGAAAAACACCCATCAAAGGGAAAACATATTACCCCATAGTCGTAAACCACTTAGCTCATTACATCTGACGGAAAGCATTGTTATCGCTGGCAATAAGATATGTGTAATGTCTGATTGTTTTCCAATAAATTGTTTTTTATCTGTTCTAGTGGTGAGAAATGTTTTTATGTGGGATAAATATACACTCAAGGTTTGACATGAAGCTAAAAATTTGCATTGTCATCACAATTTAAAAAAAAAATGTTCTTTGGCCGATGATGACGTGTGGGTTAGTGGACGCCTTTTTTAACAGCGGTAGAAAGTTGACCGCCCTTGAGCATGATGGAAATTGAAGACCAAGCAAGGAGACGGGTCAGTAATATTTTAATCCTACAGCCCTATCGTTGAACCTTCCTACATGTACAACACCAAATATGACATTTCCTGTAACCAGTGATGTATAGAAATACGACACCATTCAGGGCGTAGAAGTCTCATCATACATACACCAGACAATCGTGAGCCAGACCTTTAGATCAGTCTAATTTGGGCACAGCGTCAAATATGGAATAGCCTTATTGTGGCCTGCATGGTTGGAGAAAAAGCGCCGGTATTTTCTTCTTTTTGGCGTCTGTTTTAGGTTTCAGTTTTCCCTCTTAAAATGATAGTTTACAACCCCTTTTTATAGGTCTTCATCATTATCACTGGTTCCCACCCCCACTTGACGTAAGTTTACTCAAAAAGGCTTCTTAGTTTTGCAGTGTTGAGCCAAAGTCCTATTTGAATGTAAATTATGCATGCCGTTTAATAGGAAATGCCACAAACATTAATATAATATTATTTATTTATTTATTTATGTTTAAGGTCACATATTTATGCACAATGGCTAATCATGACCGTGACAGTTTTACGGGTGGAGGAAGCCGGAGTACCCGGAGAGAACCACCGAGCAACGACGAGCAGCTGCCAGCTCCCCAACATCGTAACTCCGCACTGCAGCACAGGCAGGGTTAGAGTGGTTGAAGACATGCGTACCATCGACGTGCAGTACGCCTTAGTACACGGCGTCATCGTGCCCTTTAATATAATAGATCTCCATCCTTAAGTGCATGATCATACAGAATTTGCCAAAGAAAAGCAATCGCCGTCGACCGTGTTGTATATGACACTGTCGACGCCGATTGCTTTTCTGTGGCGAACTCGGTGGGTTTTTTAAAAATTATTTATCTGTTGCATTGTTTGATTCGAAGGTAAGCGCTAAGGTTTCTGCAAGCATCAGGGAAACCTGGCCAAACTATATATTGCTGAAGCACGGTAAAACTTTGGAAAAAGTTTCAAACTCCGTATAATTTGGGCGTAATTATCTTATTTTGGGCACAGCGTTTACGTCATTATTTGAGAAGAATTTAAAACAGAAAGAAATGACTCGTGCAATCGGAAACATTTATGAATGGAATTATTCCTAATTTTGAAGCCGAAGGTAGGCCCCTGTTTAAAACTGTGTTCTCACTCTCACTATAGACTTTTATCGTACGAGTTTTCCAGTAACCAACAAAGGTGGTGTCGATCGACAAAAATCTACAGTGAGAACACGCAAGACGGATAACTTTCTGTCGATGTTTGACTGATACGATTTTTGCCGAAACAATCAAATGCGCTTGATTTCAATTTCTTTAATCGAAAGACTCCTTCGATTTGTCGAAGGGATTACGGCTGACCAGCCTCCAAAGAAAAATCGTACGACAAAAGTCTCTAGTGAAAACAGCCTTCAGAGTTATGACGTTCGACAAAAGACGTTCGATAAAAGACGTACGATACAAATCTCTAGTGAGGACGCAGCTTAAAACATCGCTGTCCTTTTTTTACAGAGATCCACTTTCCAATGCAATTCGCCTTTTGATATTGTGGGACGAACAATGCATCATTGCGCATGTGTTTCGTGTATTTCTAGTGTGGCTGAACTTAACAGGTGATTGCCACTCCCTGGTGACCCTTTCAAATTGCATCGTATAATTCTTTGCGTGAATGACAATTTGACAAATTAAGAACGTCTTACTGATTTGGGCACTAAACTGAATATTCAATTCAGCCCAATAAGCCCCAGGTTCGTGGATTTATACGCTCCTAGTGTTCCCATCCATGCGCAATATCTAGGGCTGCACGGTATATCGATAAACCGATATATACCGGTATTCAAACCAATATCGATTGAATACCGGTGTAATTACAAAAATATCGGTTTATCGTCATTATTTATTCACCCACAATTTAATTTCCAAGATGTCTTGAGTTTTGTAACTGTAGTACCGAATGAATAATAGTATCCCTTTATCCAAGGAAGCGTCTGCTTATGCCCTCGTAAATTACAAATTCAGCAGTTGAAAAAATCAGTTTCAAAAATTTCAACAAAACTATATCATGTGACCCCTCATTGGAACGAGCTCGTTGAGGTCGTTCCAATGAGGGGGCTACATGATATAGTTCTGTTGAAATCTTTGGGGGAAAAATCTGTTAAACTAATTTTGAAAATAATAAATTTTGATATCGTCTGCGTTTGGTAAAGGTTTTTCGAACCGCGTCATGAAGGCATGCTAATTCGTTCCGATTGTTATGCCTCGAGTCTCGATTGTGGTACTTGTGTTTATATATCTGAACAGTTTACCGGTATACCGCGGTATTTTTTTTTCATACCGATACCGGTATTCAGTTTTGAATATCGTGTAACCCTAGCAATACCGTCTTCAAATTTGAGGACATCGTTTCCTTCAGTGGAAAAAAACATGGTACGCGATGCATCTACATGACAAGGTAAGCAGGACTATACGGCAGCAGTATTCTCCTTCTTCCGTTCTATGTGTGTTTCGTTTGCACGTAAATGAGTCATTGAAGTTTGTGAGTCTTCAGAATATTTTCAAGCGCTGGCAGTAGTCACTGGGGACGAAAGATGGCAATGAGCGTGAATAGTTTATACCAACAAGGCGCTTTCGCCACATGAAGAAGTCGGGACCCTATTAAAGAACAAATATGGCGACAGAAAGCGCCTGACTCTGGCAATGATCTCTTTGGTTCACCGATTCAACGCGGTTCGATTAATTGATAAAAAGGCCTATTATCTATCAAAGGGATACGATAACCATACCGTCTAGCATCCCACACATCACACCACCACGTTTTAATACCCCATTGATATATTATAGTTCATTTATTCATTTTAAGGCCAGTTGCAGCTATGGCTATGTCGCGACCGCAATATAAATACGAAATCAAGTTAGCCAATCGATCATATCGATAGTTCCAATTTAACCCTTCACCTAACATGAAAAGCAGACGAAACTTGCAAACAAAATTCTTGAATAAATATTTTGTTTAATTTTTTGTCTCAAAAACATAGGTTATGATCCCTCATTGGAACGAGCTCGACGATTTGCGCTGGCTTTTTTGGCCGTTTCGTTGAGTAAAGGGTTAAGAGGAGTTTCACCACATGTATGGCTTATATGGTGATATTTTACCACCTAATTAGAATTTGGTTACCACAGTGGAGAAGCACTGCTCCAATGTTTGTGGTTCTCAGGGGCGGGGGTTGTAGCATACATCGGTCTCATTAAGATAGAGGTTGCTAAGGAAGGTAAAAACACAATGTATCTAATTATTTAGAATTATTTAAAAAGAAACTGTTTTCCCTTTGTTTAAATTTTATGCAAAGAAGGCATTTTTATTAGGGTTTAACAACACATTAACAGCCAGGGTCATATCATGTCGGTGACTGTTTAACGGGTGGAGGAAACCGGAGTACCCGGAGAGACCACCGAACAACGACGAGCAGCTGTCAGCTCCCCAACATCGTAACTCTGAACTCTGCACCGCGGCACAGGCAGGGTTAGATTGGTTGAAGACATGCGCACCATCGACGTGCAGTACGCCTTAGTACACAGCGTCATCGTGCCCCCATGTAGACAATCGGGGTGAAGTGCCTTGCCCAAGGACACAACGCGGGAGCGTGAATCAGTCGCTGAAATGGTCATCCAACTACTAACCACGCTGGACGTTGCTTAACTTCGGTGATCTGACGAGAACCGGTTACCGCGACGCCAAGGCGCCCCCCCCCCCCCCTCCTCCCGCAAAGAAGCAAAGAAGACATATATACGGAACAAAATGCAGACTTAACAACGCATTGTGGGCGGAAATAGTATAGCGAAGTAGAATGTTTTTCCGAAGCTCCTAAAACAACATTATTATCGATATCGGAAGAGGCAAATGTCTTTCTCTTTTTGTGATCCAATCAATTCACAGGACTCGGTCAAACACGACAGAATTGCATTATTATCCACCTACGTGAAAAGATAATTTTGCTTTGGGAGACGGAAATCGTGTCATCGACCATTAGAAAGTTGAAGGCTATCTTCTTCTAACTGAAGCTCAGTATTAAAATGTTAATAACCAATATTCGATATATAAACGCATTGCATATTGTTAAAAATGCCAACAACTTTCTTTTCAGCGAAAATCGTCTCATATAGGCAGAACTCCCAGCAGGAGCCAAGACTATAAAACTTTTACAATTGTATTTTCTAGAGTTGTATTTTCTGCCTATTAATATGACAAACTAACACGAATCATTAGCATTTCAAAAAAGATATGGCAATTTGCCAACTGGCAAATTGCAACATCTTTGAAAATTCTAATGGTTCATTTCAACCCATTTAAAGTCATAACTAGAAAATACAATTCTAGAAAATACAACTGTAAAAGTTTTATAGTATTGATCCTTGGTTTCAAATCTTAGGCCAATAAAATGGCAGTCTTATAACTGTATTTTTGGGGAATTCTATATTCTAGCTGTGAATAATAATGATTACAGACCATCATCGACATATTTTATCCCTTAAAACAGACACGCGGAATATTTTGCGTGAAAGAAAATAGTTCACTGATCGGTTAGCAAACAACAATACGAACGCCAAACAGGTAATGAGGGTCAATACAAGTTTAGGTATTACACAGCACCCCTATAAATACAAAATGGATACGCTCAATCGCGATTTCTAGTATTCACTGGGGCGATCCCATTCAAGAACGCACTGTTGAAAGATCCGACAGTTTACTGGACGGTAAATCGCCACGCAATTCAGTGAACTGGAAAAATACAGTTAAAACTTTTTTCGTTGTATTGCCCGTGCTGTCTATTTATTTATTTATTGGTGTTTAAGGTCACATACTCATACACAATGGCTAATCGTGACCGTGACAGTTTTACGGGTGGAGGAAGCCGGAGTACCCGGAGAGAACCACCGAGCAACGACGAGCAGCTGGCAGCTCTCCAACATCGTAACTCTGAACTCTGCACCACAGCACAGGCAGGGTTAGATTGGTTGAAGACATGCGCACCATCGACGTGCAGTACGCCTCAGTACACAGCGTCATAGTGCCCCCATGTAGGCAATCGGGGTGAAGTGTCTTGCCCAAGGACACAACGCGGTTGCCGCAGGTGGGATTCGAACCGAGGACCTCTCGGCTTGCAGCCTGCACCTCTACCAACTGAGCCACCGCGCCCCCGCCCGTGCTCTCTAAACATGTTTTTTGCGCAGAATTAATTTGCCAGTCAAAAAGGTTAGGCTTTGTTGTCACATACGAATTCAAGTGTCTTATCGGTCACTTTGTTGGAGTATGAATGTGAGATAGGTGTGTTAAGGTGAATTTATTTATTTATTGGAGTTTAGCGACACTTTCGACAGCCAGGGTCACCTCGTGTTGGACAGTGTTACGGGTGGAGAAAGACGGAGTACCCAGTGAACTCAACAGAGCAACGGCGAGCAACTGTCGGACTCCTCAGTTAACCCTTTACCTAAGCTGATAAGCAGACGACACTTGCAAAAATAATTCTTGAATAACCATTTTTTTTCATTTTTGGTCTCAAAAACATAGGTTATGACCCCTCGTTGGAACGAGCTCCATGAGCTCGTTCCAACGAGGGGTCATAACCTATGCTTTTGAGACAAAAAATGAAAAAAATAATGAAAATTAATTGGCGATTTTTGAGAATAGCGCTGGCCAGTTTTGGCCGTTACGTTAGGTAAAGGATTAAGGTGAATGAGTCGATCCGCACTTCATACAACATAAGACGCCTCCCCACCCCCATCGATACTGCGATAAAGTAATATACAATTCCTGTAAATTCTTGTGTGAAAAATAGAAAACAGGACCATGACGGACAGGAGCCAGGACTGAAGGGGCTGATTTAGAGGCAATTGTTCGTTACGCTCGACACAAGGAGCACGGTGGTACCCTGTTTAGAGCATTTGATGTAACACTACACACAAAGCTTAAAACGCACATCCCACATTTAGCCTCCGATAAAGCGAACGATAATTCATTTCAATTTTTATAATTTAATTCAGAATGTTTGCTTGGGTTAAATTGTACCATCACGCGTCCGAAGTCCCAGTCATTTAGTGATGGGCAAGAAACCGAAAAACCGAACGGCGATACCGCAAAACCGAAGCAAACCAACCTTTGAATACCGAAACCGTCTGAGTTTTCAAATGTTCCTACATTTGCTATTTATAAGTCCTTATTGTGGCTTAATAAAAGTTGAAAAGTTCCTTTTCATGAAAGAAGTGACTGATTTTCTTTTCAGTTTTGTTAACCCTCAGTTGACTGGGCAACTGTCCTGAATTCCCACTAGACAAAAGCTTGCACATGTTCAATTGCTCAGAAGTGATTTATTGCCAAGACCTGACTAGACATCACTGCATTTGTCTATTCCCAGCAGGACCTCCTAAAGTTGGCATGGTCAGGGTGCATGCTCTGAGATCGCAAAAGCCTGAAATGGTTCTTTAAATACTGAGATGCTTTGGGAACAAGTCACAAAATTAACGTAGATGTGATTTGTGGTCGTGAAAGAATCCACTGTTGAGCTTATTGGCAGTGTCATTTATAGCGGTGTAGTAGAATGATACTACAACAACTTATTCTGTTTTTCCTGATATGAATTCCTCTTTGGTACCATCAGCAAATCTCAGTCAAGTCAGATACTGAATACCAAACTCATACCGTGGTATACCTCCCCCTAAAAATACAAAAACCGATACCGAACTCAAAATTCCAATACCGCCCATCTTCAGCGTCATTTATATCATAGCTGTTAGTTCATCATTTACAGTGTTTTTATTTTCAATATAGAGGATGTGGAGAGTGAATTGTAACTAAATCACCCATGGAGTGGAAGTATCACCCAAAGTATCACTTTCAAATTCTGTTCGTGAGGACAAAAAACACAAGCAATGTTTTAGCCAATAGACCTCCGGGTTTAACCCGGATGTCTATTGGCTGAAACTTTGTTTGTGCTTGTTGCGCTTTGCAACAAATTTAGTTAAAAAATAAACAAAATTTCATTACTTAGATAGGCCCTTAAATTACGTCGAGTCCGGTTAGTCATTGGATGGGCAACCGTCTGAGCGATCACTTCGGAGTCCCGCGTTGTGTCCTTAGGCAAGGCACTTAACCCCGATTGTCCACACGGGAACGAGTTCCGATGAGGGGGCCACATGATATGGCTCTGTTGAAACTGCTGAAAAAAAATGCGGCCTATTCGTTTAAAATTGGTAAATAATTAATTCAAATTATTATGAACATGTACGTATCCAAGCAAATTTGCCATTACCAAGATGGCGAACGGTGCTTACTCCCTTGTTGTTTTTTAAAGAGTATTTTTTTATTTCTCCGTATTTCTTGCAAAATTCAGAAGAGATAGTATTGGCCGAGTAAGTTACCTCTTTCGGGAAATCACCTTACCATAAAATTACAACATTGCGTCAAAGTTATTATTTCTGGAATGAAGGTCTTAACTCTTAACAATTTGAGTATTTTCAGGATATTTTTATCAAAGCTAGTCATGGCTGCTTTGAAGCAGCCATGACTAGAGTTTTAAAAAAGTTCATCTAAATTGAACTAAATAAATCATTGATGGGAAATCGCTTCAATTTTCACGGGAAAAATTGGATAAAATAGGCCAAAATTATACTTATTCCAGTGACAAGGAAATCCTGACCTGGGCAGGAATATTCATCAGCAGCATGTAAGGAGTTAAGGTGCACAACTTCGATTGCAGATTCATTTAACTGTGCATTCCATCATAAGATTAATAACACCAATTTTACAGAAAGGAAAATACGATAAATTTAAGATAATGTTATGCAGAATTTGCTGGCGAAACGAAAATGCAGTTTCTTTGATGGAAGCGAATCGCTTAATTTTTCACTAACATATATGGGCGTTCATGAGTAGTCAATTGGTGTTACACGAGGTTATTCGTGAATGGAGTATGGAGCAGTCTCCGTTGGGAAAACCAAGAGAAAGTTTTTGAAACAGAACCTTGGGTGTTATAGTTTTTGAAACAGAACCTTGGGTCCTGTTTCAAAAACTATAACACCCAAGGTTCTGTTTCTGGTGAAGTGGACATATTAAGGATATCTAGTGTTTTTCAGTGCATACCGAAAATTATCTCACGAGTGACAGAGACAAATGTTTATTTTTCGCGAGCGCCTGCGCGAGCCAAAATGACCATTTGTCTCGGTCACAAGTGAGATAACTTCAAAAACAATAAGTTTTCTTTTTATTATACGTTTTTATAGGAATCTGATAATTCCACTCGTTTCAACCTTGAATTGATGCATGGAAGTAAACAGCTTATTTAATCATTGAAACGCGGAAGTGATTTGATTGATACTCGGACAGATAGAGTCTTGCAGTTTGATTCAGCTGCCGTGTTTCTAGTCCAAACATGGCCTGAAAGTCCGTAATATAAGTTTTTGGTTTGGTATGTCCTTTG
Source organism: Pictodentalium vernedei (assembly GCA_031216915.1). Classification (NCBI taxonomy): domain Eukaryota; kingdom Metazoa; phylum Mollusca; class Scaphopoda; order Dentaliida; family Dentaliidae; genus Pictodentalium; species Pictodentalium vernedei. Next base: position 64,078,882 of record CM062290.1, on the reverse strand, counting down.
AAAGGACGTTCCAAACCAAACACTTATATTACGGACTTTCAGGCCATATTTGGACTAGGGCGTTTCATGCATCAGTTCAAGGTGAAAAACTTGAATTATTGCTGGAAATGGTCGGTATCCACTGAAAAACACTAGATTTACTTTTCATTATACGTTTTTAGAACAAGTTGATCATTTCCAGTGATAATAGGACTCGTATTCGCCTTGAAGTGATGCTTCGAAAGCCGCCATTTTGATTGATACCGTGAAAGTGAAAATTTCTATATCTTCACAAGTGGGGGATACGATTTTTATCTTTCCGCAATCTCTTCGATAATCTGTCCTTTAGCGGATAATAAAATTCATTCCTACCTACCCCAAACATGTATTCAACAAAACAGTATCTCCATAAAAGTATGTTGAAAAAAGCAAAAACAAAATATCTGCATGTGGTCTCGGGATCAATGCGACAGCTATTAGCTGAAGTTTCGACAGTTTATGGTGATTTTTCTTAGAATTCCATTTATGTGGGGGAGACCCAAACATACATTCAACAAAACGGTTTATTTATTTATTGGGGCTTTCGACAACCATGGCCACATCGTATCGAACTGTGTTATGGACGGAGAAAGCCAAAGTATCCGTAGAGGACCACCGATCAACGGCAAGCAACTGTTACATTCCCCAACATTCTAACTCCGCATATGAAGGGTTAGCATTGGTTGATGACAAGTGTACTATCGGCGAGGGGTACGCCTCAGTACACTGTAAAACATTACCGTAATTCTACGGTTAACTACTGTCAGATGACTGTCATATACAACGGTATCGAGGCCGTTAATTAATTTTAACGGTGTTGCCATAGAAACCCCCACGAATTTGATCCAATGAACGTATTTCTCCCGACACGCTATCCAATTACGTCGCTCGGTGGTAAAAATGGTGAATTATGGGATCGCCCTTGCCATGTGCCACTCTGGAAGTTGCCATTTCCAAGAAGGATGCCCGATGCTTTTGAAGACGAACAACAACGTATTAATTTGTAAGTTTGTGGTCAAGTGAATCGTGTTCATTGCAATCTTGGACATGAAAATCAAACAACGTCAATTTTTTATGCGTATAATTGTTTCGGTAATTATGCAGAATAGCAGACTCTTTGTACTGCGTCACCGATATTCGGTGGATCTTATGGCTTATGGCCACGGATCTCCGCTAAGGCCGGCAAACCCATATGCTTTTATTGGTTCAGGGTAAAATGCGGTTAATGATGGCTGGAATTAAATTACGGTCAACATGACCGGTGGCAGTGTTCCAGCCATATGACTGGAACACTGCCACCGGTCATATTGACCGTAATTATTTTGATGGTAATTTTTTCGGGAAAATAAGGCAAATGATGGTGAACAATTCTTGCGGTCATATGTCCGGCAACTAGTTTCCAGGCATATAACCGTACAAATAACGGCAAACCGTGAAAAACAAATTACGGGAATATACGGCAAATGACAGAGAATTTTTTTAAAGGTTTGCCGTAACGCTTACGGTCATATGGCTGGAAATTAGCTGCCGGTCATATGACCGTAAAAAAATACGATAATTTTTTACATTTTACAGTGTACACAAAAACCACGGTGCCCCCACGTGGGTAATCGGAATTAAGTGCCTTACCCAAGGACACAACGCAGTTACTCCTGGCGGGGATCGAACCGTGGACCTTTCGCTTTGAAATCCAATACCGTAACCACTGAGTCGCCGCGCTTCCTCAGCAAAACAGTATCTCAATAAAATTCTTTCACAAGGCAGAAGCAAAATATCTGCAGATGGACCTCGGGTTCAACACGAAGGCTATTAGCTCAACTTTTGCCAGTTTTTTAATGTATTTTTTTTTCTCAGAATGCCGTTTTATCTCGTTTGCTTACCCTGTGCGTACTGTATGTCAACCTGTCATATTTAGCTCGTCATCCGCCAATTAATAGGCGTAGAAATATGGTCCAAAACCTGATGGTTTACCGGAACGCTTCCGTCGCATCGCACTTACCTTCTAAATATTCACTTCAGGAATCTCTTTGAAAAGAAAAGGTGAAAAAGTATCTGCTAAATAATTTATATCAGATGGCGACCGGATTCCGTGACACAAGTAAATCAGCTTCACAGCACAGCAGGAAAATTGAGAATGATAAATGCTCGTGACAAAAAAATTGTATCAAAGATAGTTACGAAAATACAATTTTCAATGACTGTCTCGATCAGCGACTTTAATTTCCGTTATTTCCCATACTACTACACCGTCCTATCACTTGAATAATAATACAACACCTCTTGTTTGAGCGACAAAAAAGTCAGTCAGCAAGACGCAATTGGTCTACCGTCACCTCCAGCGGTTTCTATCCAACTGAACTCTCCACAATAATAATACCAGCACCGCATCTGATGAATCGATACTTGTTATCCGTGGGCCTTAAAGGAGTTGCGAATCAAACACACACGGAAATCACTCTCTTCAACTTCAATAATGAACACGCTTTTCATATGTTCTTCTGTCGTAAACTACCACAGTAATTTATCTGTCTCAACAACAACGCTCGTGTTACTTTTTAGATGTACGTCTTAGATGAACCTTTTGTAACTTCACTGAATCCACACTTTAATAAAGGCATCAACGTCTACACATTCTAAAGTCCGTTGGGTAAAAAATTAACCCATATCAACTGTGTTGAGTGAATATGAACCCAACTGGGTTCATATTCACTCAACCCAGTTGATTTGGGTTGGCTTAAGCTCAGCTGAATTTAGATTGCATAAATCTCTGCACCATCTACAGAACGTCTATACAAAAATAACAAAATCAAATTATAATTTTAACCCGAAATGTTTCATATATTGCAGACGAAAAAATAATAATAATTATAATAAATACAATTTAGAGCCACGAATCCTCAAAATTTAGGGGCTCTCGGGCTTTAGAATGCTCTGTTAATATATACAGCAAATGTGTTATATGGAAAACGGAGAGAATGCACTTCTAACGCATACCGAAAACTTGGCTGAAGAGATGGGTTTATAAAGCCTTTTTGAAGTTCCAGCGCCTGTGGTGCCTTAACCATGAATTGCGATTAAGACAGTTGTGGGACTCCTCCCCAAATCAAGGACCTGGCGCTAATATTACCAGACGCTTGATCATTAAAATGAGCAATGTAGTATCCCACGGTATTTTCCTCAAACACTCTGGTATAGAAACGTATTTTGGGACAAAGCATGGCGTAGAATATTATTCTTTTATAAGAGGATATTTTTGTATTCACAATCGTTTCTGTTAGAGACTTGCGAAGATTCGAAATTCCATTCGAAATCGTCTCGATGATTCTATTTGATTCCGGTCGACTGATTCGGAAATTTTCAAATAGTCGAGATGTTCTAATAATCCTACCGCGTGTCTCTACTCCCGTAACCATGTCTACTGTCATCAGTGTGTTCAGTTGGCTATATCATGGCGATACAAGTATGTAATTTAAAAAAAAGACATTATCCACCATGAAGTAATTAAAAAAGTCGTTGAAATATGAAATCTGCTGAACAAAACTATGGAGTGTGAAACATAATGTGACAGTGAGACCAGTGGTACAAAAAATGCTGTGTGAATGAAACCTGTGAAATAGATATGGATAGATGAGAATTTAAAAAAAAGTAAAAACAAATTAAAATTTATTAAAAAGGTTAATAACTTTCAGAAATGAGATGACTTTTTGCGGGCTTGTACGATTAAATAAATCTCCTAAAGATCCAACTGTAAAACACTGCCCTACAACAAGAGTAAAATCAGTACAATGTAAAAGAATGTGAACTGAATAGTAGAATAATAGTCCATAAACAAGGGACTCCATATCAATGTAATTGTTTAATAAAATCGCTCAACCGGTTCCAACGTTTCGGCCCCATGGCCTTCATCAGGGTGAAAATAACAAGAGATTTACATATCACACATTCACAATAATTAACTGTAGATAAATAATTGAGAGAGACGTTGGAATATACACTGATGACGCTGCGCTATACGTATGCGGCGAGCGTCACAGGGAAACATCCTACGGCATGCAATACACTGGAAGTCCAATAAAAGATGAATGAAATCATCCGTACCCCAATCCCCGCTAAAAGTTTAGACGACAGGGCGAGTATAATGAGGATAGTATACAAATTTATATGAGAGATAATAATAAGTGGTATCCATTTATACACATCGAAGGCGCTATTAAATAGAACGAGGCGCTATTAAATGTGTATACTATAAGGATAGTATACAAATTTATTATAAAGATAATGATCACTACAGTATTCGAAGTAATGAGCCAAGCCCCCCCCCCCCCATATTTCCGCCGGCATATAGACCCCTATATACAATACTACATTAATAAAACCTTAAAAATTACCGATGCCATTAACACCGACCCTTCCATCCGAATCCAACGGCATCGACACCCATATGTTATCACCGGGACATAAAAGGCACCTAGGGCTCCAGAAGATAAATCGAGAGAAACAACAGTATACATATGGTCGCCACGCCAGGAAAAAGGTAATCTAACCATACACAGGTATGCAGATATAGACGGAGAATTACGTGAGGAGTGCCCTACTTACGTTCGCGCCCCCTCCACCTTCACCCCCTCTATCAGTACAACGTGTACGCAAGGATGATATATAAAATAGCGGAATGGCCCCTCATAACCCCGCACATGTCCCTACATGATTATAAAGGATACATACGAAATAGTAAGCCACTGTAAATGGTGATAGGTTGGAGGTAGAGGAGAGCGCGGTATTTGAATGAAAGAAAACCATTTACTACCCCCCCCACAGAAAGAAGGGGGGGGGGGGCCATTACAGGAGACAGGAGCTATAAATAATCACAGCCCACCTACCGAACAAATGTTTCTCGCTTGCTCTAATGAGGGGTGAAGGTCTACGTATAATTCAATGGAACATAATAATCGAATATGGTTATAATTTCTATACCCAACAAAACAGGGGTTTAACAAAATTACATATATAGGAAGATTATTATAGACATAACTAACTAGAAAGAACCATGCAACCACGGACATCATTGGGACCGCCTCTGTCAGCCGGTTCCAATGATATTCATAATGGCATGGTTATATGAGGACATACGCAAATTATACGAGGTCACCCCACTAAAGTACAAGTCAAATCCCTGGTTGTGTTATTCCGGTAAAATGAGTAATAGTGATTACTAATGCCAATAGGGCTAAGTACCACCCGGAAGGATAAAAGATGGAAGTTAAACAGACGCCACCATTCGCACGCGTAGTCAATACACGGGTACAATAAGCTAAATTTAGTGGTGGATGAGAATTATGGCCAAGAAAAGGAAATGGAACCGACATTAAAAATGAGAAGAGCACTGTCTGAAGGAGACTTTCTTCAGTTAAGTGAGGGGTCAGCGCGATACGGCAGATAAAAGGAAGCCAGTACCTCTTGCGTACATCCTTAAAGAGAATATAAAGAGAATATAACTTACAGAATAATTAATACCGATTTAAATAGAAAAAATATTTTAAATCTGGCCCACAATAGGCTATCTTATCCTATTACACCTTCCAACACTAACTCCAACAGGGCCTGGGCCCCCCTAACCGAACGAGTGCGATGCGCTCGCTCGGATAAGGGGCCCCAGCCCCCGCTAAAGTCAATGCTGAAAGGTGCAACAATGACGCCAGTGTATTGCATGCCGTAGGATGTTTCCCTGTGACGCTCGCCGCATAGTATAGCGCAGCGTCATCAGTGTATATTCCAACGTCTCTCTCAATTATTTATCTACAGTTAATTATTGTGAATGTGTGATATGTAAATCTCTTGTTATTTTCACCCTGATGAAGGCGATGGGGCCGAAACGTTGGAACCGGTTGAGCGATTTTATTAAACAATTACATTAAAAGAATGTGTTTCATTGACAGCACCTTCTGGCAGTGAACCCATTCTCAGTAGCCGTGTACTAGTCGTAGTACACGCGCGGACAGTGATGTCCAAGCATATTTTTACCTGGTCATAAAAATCATCAGCAGCAAAATTTTAATTAATGAAGCACCGGGTTGTACCCGGTGCTTCATTACTTAAATTTTTGTTGATTTTACCTATATTTAGTGTTTGGAATTTAATATTATTGCTTCCGTAAAAATACTGCCCACCTGTGGAAAGTGATCGTTCCACGGCGGCCATACTGTATGTTGGGCACTTGCACTTTTAAAGCTACCAGTGGCATACTCTTTATGAAAGAACTTCATTATCGCTTCAATGAAGAGGTTTCTCCTTAATCTTTCCAGTTTTGCCCTACAATAAGTAACTGCTTTTAAGGCTTCCATTAGATCCTATTATTTCACCCTACAAAACTGTGAAATATCACATTAGTTGAAAGTTTGAAGAAAATATTATCTCAATACATATCGGGAGAATCGGGAGATTCCAACAGCATCTCGGTTTTGTTTACACGTTTCGTTTCATACATGCCAATGAATAGCAGCGTGTTTTTTCATCAAATTTTATCACACCCTGTTATTTCGCATCACAAAAAGCAAACATACCAATTTAGTTGAATATTTGAAAAATATATGATTCTGAATTTATCTTCATACTGAGTCCACGCCTGGAGATTTCCATCAGATTGTCGGGCTAATTCGGAATGCGTCTCGCTAGCAATATCCTTTCTGCACTAGACCTCAAATCTGATTTATTTTTGTACACACACACCTGTGTATGATAGCATATTGTCGTGTGAGAACCACAAGGTTCTATCTTCCAGTGGAAGATAGAACCTTATGGTTCTCACGCGTCGATATGTAGACGATATTTCTTTATGTTCTAATAAGACTAAAATCCTCGCCTTCTGAACGAACGAGAGCTTGCATAGTTTTTCAATGTTTACGGCTCTAGTACCATATGTTAACATATGACGTCACCACGCTAAATATTTGAGACGAGGTTGCCCTTTTCGCATTTTTTTCATCAACGAAGTGACTTCCAAAAGTTTTGTAGATTTTTCACACGTGAAGTCTTGTTTAAATTTGCAAATCGGTTTACGAATTGAACGAAGATGAAGTGACCTCGACCTTTATCTCATGTAGGGAGTATTTGTTCAGTGAATTCTCGGGTTACACGACAGGACTGGTGTATTTACTGGATTTGTTACCATAAAAATTTTCTTTGTCCATTTTACGATTTTCTTTTCGGGCTTAGGGTAGGGTCTTATTGGAACATATACGTTATCTTTTCGAATTGATGAATTGACAGTAACATGGTCTCGGTTGAACATACGCCCACCAGCAGCAAACCTCAGACCATGTTCCATCAATTCATCGCAACAACGTATAATGCTGTCACTAGACATCTGAGCTTACTCTTTCTTTTAAATGACAACATGGCGTGATAAGGACACATACAACACAAAGGTTGTTGTATATCTCGAATACTTCTATCTACGATAGTAAAGGGGTATCAAATTCTAGATAATCCCCACTGGTAACGATGTTTATGCTTCTCTAATTACTAAGTATTGCCTTTCTGACTAGTTGACAAACACTTTGCTTATTTACTAAATTAGACATACTGGTGTAATCTCTTGTCATGCGTCCTTACATCGCATAGATGTAATGATGTAGTTTCCAAATCACTTCAGTTTTAAATAGTGTTATTGCACGCCTGTTCTATGGAATCTCCATCTACCACGCGGAAAATGAAAATACATTCCACTAACATATGCAGATTTACGGACTATTTTAAATAAAAGTGAAATTTCACTGGAATTGTCTACAAATCGTGCACTGCAGTTACAATTTGAATCACAAGCGTTAGCGAAAAATCGTCCCCTGAGTTCCAATGTGTTCTATGTGCCAATAGGCATATAGAACACATTGGAACTCAGGGGACGAAATAGTAACATTTATTTATTTATTTATTGGTGTTTAAGGTCACATACTTTTGCACAATGGCTAATCATGACCACAACATGAAGATAAAGTCAGGTCAGTCAATCGTTTATACCTCATGTTGCCTATTTTAGAGGACTCGCACCCCAAGCATTAGTGACTGGGTCCTATTTTACCAGTGAAAAGAGCTTGTTTACCACAGTAAACAAGAACTACTTCACTTCCCGGGGTTCCCACGGGGAGACGAAATAGTAACACGGATTCCCCTTGCAAGTTTGATTGGGGATAAAATGCGTTCTTTTTGTTGATTGTTGTCAAATGAATTGCTGCGCGTCCTTCTAAGAATTGTTTTTTTATGGTCGGGATTGTATGTAATAAACACAGAACAATACGCGCGTGTGAATGGGTTAATCGATATAGCACGAATGCGACAACTGGGGGATAAAACGAGAGGCCCCAGGCCTCTCGTTTTATTCTTCCACGTTGGCACGAGTGCCATACTGATTAACCCATTCACACGCGCTTTTCGTTCTGTGTATTTACTATCAAGTCTAATATAGTGCACTATTTTCAATAATCACATTAACATTTTAACATTTAATTTTACAAGCAAATGTTGAGCCTAATACATCCCAAAATCAGTAACCTGTGTTCAATGAAATCGTCGTGGTCGCAACACAGAATCCCCATGTTACGCAATGTATTGCTTTTTGTTGATTTGTTCTCAAAAAAGTATTATTTTTCAATTCTTCCTCAAAAACATAGATTACCGTCCTTAATTGATCTTGTCGAGCTCGTTCCATTGAGGGGTCATAAGCTGTTTTCGGAAAAAAATTAAAATATTTAGTTATTCAGGAAACGATTTGTGCGAGTTCGTCTGATATTTGTATTAGGTTGACAGTTAATGAAAAATATGATAAAATTTATTCAATTCTCCCCCAGAGACCAACTAACTTACAACGTTACGGCGTTGATATTGACTTCTGACGTCATTCCCTCATCCGACGTGAATATTTTATACAATGATTACCCATTCTTCAACATACAAAAAGCGTATGACATAAATTTTAGCTTTGCACACCAACCGTTGTGAACACGTGTGTCTGTGGTGAACACGCCAGTAATGGAATTTCGATAGTCAAATTTTACACCTAAAGTGGAACTTCATTCAAGATGACCTTTGGTGACCTCGACCGGAATGCAAACTTGTCTAAATTTATCGTTCGTCGCCTCGCGAAGAGTGAAATGAACGCGGCAATTGCTTATTTCGTTTTTAAATGACTTTACCTCATAAGATTATAAAAAAAATAACCAACACACGTAGTCTCGTGTCAGAAAAGCATCCATAACTCGAAATAGTATGTTATTAAAATGAGAATGGCCCAGTGATTTGCGCATTTCTTTTTCCATTTTGTTCTGGCGATAAAATTCACAGCGGAAGTACCGCTCACCGATGCTCATGTAAACAAAAACGGATTCGCACGTGTGTACGTCTGCTGCTCAGTAAAATCGAGAAAAAATAATAGCGGCTCTTAAAATTCTGACGATCACGGTATAAATGACATATACCCAAAGTGGTGAAGAGGTGTTTACCGCGCGCCGAAGGCTCGCGGTTAACACCACATCACCACTCATGGTGAATATTTGGTACACCAAGCTACTATGGGTATATTCTATATTTCTATGACACTATTACGTCACCTTGCCATGCACTTTGGGGTGCTCTTCAGAGTCTCGTTGTGCGTCAAGCTCTCTCCGTCAACCGTTTAACTCTTTACCAACGAATCGCCCGCATCCACCCGCGTGATATGCAAATTCAGCAGTTGAAAAAATATTATTTTTCAAAAAATTTCAACAAAACCATATCATGTGACATCTCGTTGGAACGAGCTCGTCGAGCTCGTTCCAACGAGGGGTCACATGATATGGTTTTGTTGAAATTTTTTGAAAAAGTTTAAAAAATGATATTTAAAATAATAAATTTTGATATCGTCTGCGTTGGGTAAAGGGTTAAAGATACAATGTCCATGCATGAGATTTTCTGACTTTCACTCAGCCCACTCCTAGCTTGCGTTGATAGCGCCCTCCAAGACTAACTTATCTTCTGCATAATGCGACCTATTAAACTGAATATATGGCGATCAAAGCCATTCAATTAGTCTAATAACTTATTGTGTTGCTTTAAACGGCCTCTCGTCAAATAAAACTACTTTGGTGTTCACTTAGCCCAATAACTTCCCTTAATGCACTAAACACATCTCGCCACATTAAACTACTTTTGGATCACTAGGCCCAACAACTCATTTCGATACACACCTCTTGGCACTCAAAATAAATTGGAGGCAAGAAGTAATTCGTCCCACACTACCAAAACATCAACGGGAAACCGAAGCATACCTTGTGAATCAGACCATCTCTCGGTGTTGAAGTGAAGTTAGAAATTTGAAGAAAATGATGCCAACACATTTTGTGCAATCCCCATGTAAATAAAGTAGTAAGGTCAAAACAAATGGTCTTTCTAACTGCACTCTTCCAACTGTTAGACAGTCAATACAACCCCCCCCCCCCTCCCCCTGTAGATTGAATAGTCTCGTCGGATTTGCTGATAAATGAGCACAAGAGTCGCAGCTTCGCAAGCTATTCCATACAGCAAGAATGTGTGTGTTATCTTTGATGAATTGCCTTTCAAGAAGAGGGTTACGAGTAGTCGCATGGAGCTCGTGGAGTACACTGTTATGGGATATCCATTTATTTATTTCTGTAGTAAATCTATGGGGGGGGGGGAGGGGTTAGTTTATTTCATCTAAAAAGGGAAACTATCCAAATGAATCTTAAGTTTGAGAAAAACATAAATACATGATTTGTAATGAGTCGTTATTTTATAGAAAAAATTCTGTATCGATTTCACTAAACTTGTTCTGAGCCGAGGTCTACCTCGGCTCAGATCGAGTTTAGTGAACGAAGTTCTGAAATTTCATGCCAAATTGTATCGAATTTGATATGCTTTTTAACCCTTTGAACACCTGTGGTATCGTCCATGTCAGTCAATGAAAGCAACTGGAAGAGTCCATATTCATTATCTGGGGGTAGACCAATTAATATTTTCTACGCGCAGCCTAAGGACTGCACGTTGAGAATATCGGTTGGTCAACTTACACATTCACTTAACAGCCATCCTTCTTAACGAATTTTTGTTCCTGAGCGAGTAAAGCGACCAAAACATAATGTCTGATTTAACCGTTTATTTATTGTGTATTTATTGGTGTTCAAGGTCATATACTTATGCACGGCTAATCATGACCGTGACAATTTTACGGGTGGAGGAAGCCGGAGTACCCGGAGAGAACCGCCGAGGAACGACGAACAGCAGCCAGCTCCCCAACATCGTAACTCCGCACTGCAGCACAAGCATGGTTAGGTTGGTTGAAGACATGCGTACCATCGACGTGCAGTACGCCTTAGTACACGGCGTCATAGTGCCCCCGTGTGGACAATCGGGGTTAAGTGCCTTGCCTAAGGACACAACGCGGGACTCCGAAGTGATCGCTCAGACGGTCGCCCATCCAATGACTAACCGGACTCGACGTAATTTAAGGGCCTATCTAAGTAATGAAATTTTGTTTATTTTAAAAACTCTACCTCTGATATTCCTTCAATTCAAATTAAATATACACAAAATGTACATCAAAATGAAGGTCGGGATGTATAGAACACGAAACATATATCTAATCTACTCAAAGAGTTGACAGCGTCACCACTCGTTCCTGGAAGTCTGCTCTCGTATTCGTACCAGAACTGATAATAAAATAATATTTCCCAAGAACAACTCGTGGCCGAATGTGCTTCAGATATTCAATAACAAATCTAGGCATTCAAAACGCTTTCGAGTGCAGCGATAGGACAGCATTTTATAAAAGGACAACACTGTCTGCATTTTTTATTGAAGATGGTTTCCATGCTCGACAGACATGCGCAAATCACTCGATACCACGAATTTCCATCGAAAAACAAAATCGTAATTCTAAGAAATTTCAACAGGTACCACGATACCTTTCATTGAATATGGCAATTGTGCAGTCTCTCTATAATAATAGTATATTGTATTAAGACGATCTTTCTCATTATTCGATTTTAGACGGCGTTGTATATCGATGCTTTTTTCCATCCGATGACGTCGACCGGAAATCGAAAGTACATTCATAATTATGTAAACAAAAGCAAAGGTTTTGAAATTTACCTCCATGCAGCCCTGTCGTTGTGTTTTGAAGAATGTTGATACCCTAGCTTTGTTCTTGGATATGTAAAGCACATTTGACCACAAGTTATTCTCGTGAAAGATTATTAAATTCTCAGTTCTGGTACGAATACGGTAGCAGACTTCCAGGAACCAGTGGTGCCTGCGGTCGACTCTATGAGTTGATTACACAGGTGTGTCGTGTTCTATGCATCTCAGTCGTCATTTTGATGTACAATTTGTGTATATTTCATTTGCATTTAAGGAATATCAGAGGTGAGAATTTTCAAAATAAACACAATTTCATTACTTATATAGGCCCTTAACCCAGCACACTGGTAGTAGTTCAAAATTTCCATCATTGACTCCACTTTGTCCATGTAGAATGAACAATTTAGCAATATATATCTTGTTTGACAGAGCTCGAGGAGCTCTGTCAAACAAGATATAATTTATTAACCCCTTGGACTCCAGTGGCATCTTCCATGCCAGTTCAATAGCAGCAATTAGAAGGGTCCGAAACAAACACATAGCATTGCGACGTCGATGTTGACTTCTGACATGATTCCCGTATATGAAGTATTATGAAAGACATTTTCCGTAAGGATGTATTTGGTGGCGAGGTGTTGATTATGTGATGAAAGTGTGTTCGTAGTCTTAACTATAGTGAATAAGATCTTCGATTCCTATTTTTCTTATAAATGATAGTTTAGGATGGGGCAGGTGTTGCAGGAGGAGAGGGAGGGTAAACTCAATTAGTTTACATCTTCCATTGGAAACAATAATTTTGCCAATATATAATCTTCTGTCAGTGATACCTAAACCATAACCAGCCCTTCAGTGCATCATTATGGCAAGTGTACTGAAACATGGAATTGTCACTGGAGTAATTGGAAGAAACAGATACTCTCTGAAGCTCTTGATTCCCCACAACTTTCTCAATTATTAACGCGTAAATCAACATGTATGGATGTAAGTGACCACAGTCCCAATTAACCCAGATTTAACTGATAAAGTCTGGCTACTTCACAACATAAAACATCTTCAAATATTCAGAAGAGATCAACTTGTTTTGGCTTCGTTTCTTTCATTTTATTATTTGACTGCAAAACAAATGTAACACATCTTCGAAATGCGTAAATGGATCATAAATGAAAAGGTTGGCGAACTCTGCAAGATGCTATCACGGTTGTAGCTTCTTCCATCCCATCATTAAGGTACGTTTATAAAACACTTCGCGGTGTTATCACAGTTAACATTTCTATGACGTTATCGACCAAGGTGGGAGCGCGGTGTCTCAGGGTAGACTGTTGGACTTCTTTGTTAGAGGTCCCGAGTTCGATCCCCGCCCGGGACGACCCGCGTTGTGTCCTTTGGCAAGGCTATTTATCCCAGTTGCCTACATGGGGCACGACGATGGCGCCGTGTACTAAGGGCGTACTGCACGTCGATGGTGTACATGTTTTCAGTCACTGTAACCCTGCTTGAGCGGAGCTTGAACAGAGTTAGAATGTTGAGGAGCTGACAGTTGCTCGTTGATGTTCGGTGGTTCTCTGCATGTACTCCGGCTTCCTCCACCCACAAAACTGTCACGGTCACGATTAGCCATTGTGCATAAGTATGTGACCTTAAACACCAACAAATAATAAAAATAATAATAATAATAATAATAATAATAATAATAATAATAATAATAATAATAATCAAGGTCTCAGGTCACCAGTCTAATTTTGTTCGGAATTCGACACTGTTATGAGTTGTTTGCTCACTTTTCATGGATTTTGCACGCAGACGACCTTTGATACAATGATATGATCTTTACTCATAAAGATATACGTATATTCGTTCATACTCCAGTTATAGATATTCTGTTCAATAAGTATTTAATTCACATTAAAACATCAAGGTATTAACATAATTAGTTGAACTCTGAGGCCTAATCATGAAACTATAGTTGTAGTGAGTTTTCATTAATCATTTGAACCCGAAAGGCCGCTTTTTTCCGGCCCAGGATCATGATATAACCTGACTTCTTTAACCGTTTACCCAACGTAACGGCCAAAACCGACCAGCGCTATTCTCAAAAATCGCCAATTACTTTTCATTATTTTTTTCATTTTTTGTCTCAAAAACATAGGTTATGACCCCTCGTTGGAACGAGCTCGTCGAGCTCGTTCCAACGGGGGGTCATAACCTATGTTTTTGAAACAAAAAAATGAAAAAAAATAGTTATTCAAGAATTATTTTTGCAAGTGTCGTCTGCTTTTCAGGTTAGGTAAAGGGTTAAGTAGAGAGTTGCTCGGTGGATTTGTGTGGTAGACCAATCCAGATTTCCCCCAAGTAACGAATATAGACTCTTCCAACGTATGACACTGAACTGGCATGGAAGCTACCACTAGGGCTCAAAAGGTTAATAATGGTAAATGTTTCGGTCAAATTAAGTCTGGATTGAGAAACACTTGTTGCGTTGATTCAAACAAAATGAATGTTTGTCAATTTGTTTTCACATTCAAACGGATGGAATATTTCAGTTTGTGGGAAAAGCGAACTGTAGGTTCGCTTTTTCGACCAGCTGACATAGTCCAGCCGATTGAATCCCAAGAAAGGCGACGTCTATTTCAGGGCTAGATTTGTTTCAGTTCATAACAACGTCGAATTCCTTTTAGAATTAGACGGGTAACTTAACAGCTTTATTACCACATATATGCAACAGTTGCGTGTTCTAGGAATGAGTTTTGTCTCAATGTAATTTACACACTGGATTCTGTATGAGCGTTCCGATCGTACAAAACGCTGCTACAAATTAATTTATTTTATACCTCAAACGAAAATCGACCCGATACCACTATTTCGGCCCCATTTAATCCCTTCTGACATAAAAACGAGAGTGTTGTTTTTCATACCCATACCCCACTTTCCCAAACAAGGCTATCGAACTATTACGTCTGCGATGCGATAACTCACCACCCCAGATGGGTTCAAGGGAGTTATTTATTTATTTATTTATTTATTTATTTATTTATTTATTTATTTATTTATTTATTTATTTATTAAGGTTTGACGGCACTTTAACAGCCAAGGTCATATCGTGTCGGTGACAGTTTTACGGGTGGAAGAAGCCGGAGTACCCGGAGAGAACCACCGAGCAACGACGAGCAGCTGCCAGTCACCCAACATCGTAATTCCGCACTTCAACACAGGCAGAGTTAGAGTGGTTTAAGATATGCGCACCACCTACGTGCAGTACGCCTTTGTACACGGCGTCATCGTGCCCCCATGTGGACAATCGGGTTAAGAGCCTTGTCCAAGGACACAACGTGGGAGTCCGAATCGATCACTCAGACGGCCACCCATCCAAGGACTAACCGGGCTCGACGTTCAAGGGAGTAAGAATCGTGTTCGAGAAATAGCCAATTGTTTCCAATCAATAGATGTTTTAAGGGCTAGAAAACTATTATTTAAGATTGAAAATCAGGCTTAAATATTAACATTAAATTCAACATCATTAATTAAAAGTATAGACTTTATTATCGATAAATAGGTTATCTCCACTTGATTCCACGAACTCGTCTACGCTGTGGAGACTAATATGACTTACTTCCGATTGGTATGCGAAATTCTTTATTTCTGAGAGTTCGTTTGTGAACATTGTGGTTCAATTAAACAACCTTGTCAAAAGTGCCATCATATTAATGGAAAAAGTCTACCGCGTAATTGTATGTCACAATTACAGTACAGTCGCCGTGGACTGGTCGTAATCCACACATGGGCAGTGATGTCCACCCATGCTTTTACCAGTAATAAAAATCATCATCAGCAAAACTTTAATTAATGAAGCACCTGGTTCTACCCGGATCTGCATTAATTAAATTTTTGATGATTATTCCTATGATTAGTGTTTGGAATCTAATATTATCGCATCCGTGGAAATACTACACACTCCGCTAAAAGCGGCCAGTCCACAGTGGCCGTACTATACAACGACAACATTTCCAATGGTCATTTCGTTGATTTGTGTGATGTGCAGTGTACGAGCCGATGTTGATTGTGATAGTATTAGTTACACAGTTTATTGCTGACCTAATATGGTATATATGATGTCAGTTAATTTCAGATTGGACGAGAGCGAAGACCAATATGGAATTAACTGACACCATATATACCATATTAGGCCACCAACAAACTATGTAACGAATATATCTTACCGACTGCTGCATCGATGCACAGAACAAATAACAACAGCGATCAAAAGTAAATGAGAGAATTCTCACAATGCGTTCACGTGTCTTTGCCTTGTTACAATTTATGGGAGAGTGCCTACACTCTCCCATAAATTGTAACAAGGAAAATCCATACATACCAAACAGTTTCATTTCGAAGGTAACATTACACACATCCACAGAATATGAAGCCTTTTAAGTTGCCTAACCTGCAATTCAGACCAAATATGGGCTTCCAACGCTCGATCTTTCAACTTGAAGCGTTTATCGGCTGCCGCCATTTTGAATAATCAATGAACAAAGGGGAGATTACCCATAGTTGTCAGTGTATATTGATGTTGACGGGCATTTTTTGGTTTAAAATGCAGTCTGCTTATGACGTCTTTGAACCAATGAAATACCCAGATACTTGTAGGAGGTAAGATATATTGATTGCCAAGCACATTTTTCCTTGGGGAGAACACCTCAGGACCCCACGCCACCGACCTATTCCCGACTGGGGTGAGATGATGTCGGGGTCCCAAGGTGTTCCGTGGTGTTCGCCCCTAGGCGAAATTTTACAATGCGCTATCAGTCCCAGTCGTAATGTTTACAATACCGCAAATACCAACCGGTAGTAGTTAATACAGAAATGACAACTCACTTTCCGATAGACATTATCGGTTGACGACGAGAAGGAATTCGAACATCATAGTACGTCCATCAATGAATGACGTATAAAGATAACGTTTTGTATTACTGCTTCATTCACTCGATGAATGAATACCATGCAGATAATGACGTAACAGAATAATATTCGCTTATGTTTTACTTGTTTACCTGGTTGTAAAGGTATGTAATAAACAGATTATTATGACACCTTCGGGTTCTCATGGGTTATCACTGATTTTCTCTCATAAACATAACCGAATCCAGAACACAGGATCAGATGGGGTCCTATTTACCTGAATACATCTTGTACCAGGGGCCTCTGATATAAAACCTTTATCTTGCAACAACATAATACAGGTGCATGCTTGCCTGTGTATTTGACTCACTGGAACATTCAGGCTGGAACAACACGTAGTTGTGTCGTTAAAGCGCACAATATTCTCAAAATGCAGAACATGTCAATAAATTTATCCGATGACTGCAAGTTCACGACAGCCGCATAAAGCTTCAGCCGAAACGACAAACATTTCAATGAGTGTAAATAAGAAATCTGAAATTAAAATATTAATTAATCCTTTACTCAACGCACACGATATCACAATTTAGTGTTTAATTTGTTTGTAAAGAACTTCCAAAAATGTCAATAAAATCATATCATGCCGTCGCCTGAGTTTTGTCTTAAAAACATGGCTTACTATCCCTCAATGAAAGGTGTTCAACGAGCTCGTTCCAGTGAAGGGCCATTTGTTCAAGTGATGGGCTAGCCATCTTTAGAGCACATACTGTAAGTGTTACTATCAATATGGGGGTTTAGAGATTGTGTAGTGAAGTTGTTTGTTTTGTTTTTTTTTCTTGCTTCCACATGATGCCGTATTCAATTCTAAAAAATCTGTTATCATATAATGTTCACACCACAACTGAAATTTTCGTAAATAACCTTGCATTGGAAGTGGATTCTCGGGTGGTGTTATTTTCCCGTGAATACCAGTTGGTCACGTGTTTATCCTATGAATACCATTATATCATGAGACATTCTAACATCGCGCATTAATATTACATACTACATTCGATTTTCCAGTGTCTATTTTTACATTCTGTAATTTCTGCTTGCGTTCTTTAAATAGACGTGTTCCCAGACTCGAGTGTGAATTGAATTTTAGGCACTATGGTGACAGTCTCAGCAAACTATTTTGTATCAGAAGTTACGCTGTGATGTATTTTTTTTTTTTTTGTTCAGGAATACACCTTGACCGAATTATGGTTAGTCAAGCCAACTCGATATGCTGACTGGACTTAAAATAATTTTGTTTCATAAAGGGAATAAACATATGGATTGACTGTTCGAAATCTTCGAAGTGTTGAAACAAATTCACCACGCGCAAATTTACCACACACTAAAAACTAAAGTGTTAAAACTGACACTTTCAAGGTGTTAAACCCATTCTAACTCTTAGGGTTTGATTTTAACACTCAAAGTGCAATTCTTAAATAAACGATTTTTTACGACTGTCAATTAATGTGGGTGATCATCTTTGGCCTCGTTGATGCGCCCAGAAAAAAAAACGAGATCAAACACGACCCTTACGACGCCATGTTTGATCTGGACTCAACAACTCCCCGGAATCTGATGACCCGGATAACCTGACTGGCGAGATAATCCGTATACATCATGTGTTATTACATCGCAATGATTTCGAACGACGTGTTATTTGCATGAAACAGTAGATCGGGTTCGTGTTCATTCAAATTATGTCTAGGAATTTCATCACTCACCATGAAATTTTATATTGTCTATCTCCATTTCAACTCACAAATGGCATAAATAATTCAAATTAACAGATACTTTTACATAATAAAACTGCTGAGCAATGCATGATGACAGTCAGAATTTTCCTCAAAAACGCTGATGTTTTAATAATGAAACACCTCTCTTTATTACGATACATATCTGACATACTGAGTGTCAGCTTGTCATCAGACAGAATATAATTACACTTTTCAACATCGTTCCATCATGAAACAGCATGCCAAATGGTTTTCGGTCATGCAAGGCCGACTGGAGCTCTGACTTCCACAAATGTTATACGGCAGAGTACTTCGGAATATATGTGTTACCATGAAATGTGTCACACGTTAACAAGAACCAACGCAACTCATTTGCAGGCTTATATAATGGGTAGGTCATCGGATTAAAGATAGTATACATGGGGGTGACATCCAATGGGTTGTGTTTACTCGGAAAGGGAGAGTTGTGGAAATTATTGAACATTCTGAGAGACAGCCACCAGACAACATTTTTGCCATGCCATTGACTCTAAAATTGTAAGTGCACCTGTTGCTGAAACGCGTTTTCAAGCAAATAGGTTCAAATATTTTTGAGATGGTATATGTCCGACGACATCAACCGAATAGTAGTGCAATGAACCGTGAATGAGCCTTTCGAAAAATGTCAGAATACTGCGAATTCTTTAACCCTTTACCCAACACAGACGATATCAAAATGTACGATTTTAAATATTATATTTTTCAAAATATTTCTACTAAATCATATCATGTGACACCTCATTGGAACGAGCTCGACGAGCTCTTACAAATGAGGGGTCGCATGGGGTCGCATGATATATTTTTGTTGTAATTTTCTGAAAATTATTATTTTTTCAACTGCCGAATTTGTATCCCACATGCGGCAACCGAGTTGTGTCATTGGGCAAGACACTTCACCCTCATTGCCCACGTGGGATCACGGTGGAGTTGCGTACTGCAGTCGGTGGTACACTTGTATTCAACCAATGCTGATTCTGCTTGTGTGGATTTAGTATGTTGGGAAGCCTGACAGTCGTTCGCCGTTGCTCGGTGATTCCCTTCGGGTACTCCGGCTTCCACCACCTGTAAAACTGTCCGACACGAGGTGATCCTGGCTGTCGTTAAATCCTAATAAATAAATAAATAAATAAATAAATAAATAAATAAATAAATAAATAAATTTGCATATTACGCCAGTGCATGCGGCCGATTCGTTAGGTAAAGGGTTAACTACCTCCTAAACCGAGTGCAAGAAGTCTAACCCCATACAGCTTCGAAGAGACCCAGGTCGTTCATCCAAATAATTTAATTTAATTTCATGTACATAAGAGAGTTGGTGGTCGGTATCAAATATAAAACAGCTGTTCTGTTGTATTTACGACTGCATGCAAATTCTGTCAAGCATACTTATAAACCTTGGACAAACACACATACACAGCAAACTTTTTTCAACGCACCTGTTATCATTTTTTTTAATCATTATTTTTTTTTAAATTAAAATAAACCCAAAAGACAATAACAATGATTACACCTCTCATTGGGACGATTTCGGCGGGCTCGTTCCAATGAGGGATCATATGATATAGTTTTGTTGAACATTTTTTACACAATAATTTTCTTTCAACTGGGAAATTTATAAATTACGCAGATGCATCCCTTAATTAAGGGGGTGAACTCTCGCTAAATGCTACTTACATGTTTCTGAGAATCACTCTTGCCCATCCATATTTTTTATTCATTAAAGGTCAATGTGTGTAGTTTTGTGTATTTGTTTATTGGGGTTTAACGGCTCTTTCAACAGCTTGGTTCATGTCACGTCAGACAATTTTACGGGTGGAAGGAGTCGGATTACTCGGAGAGAACCGCCGAGCAATGGTTAGTAACATTTGTCTCTCTAATTTACCATTCTGACACAAGCAGTGTACACTGTTTTCACGTTCTGTTACATTGACATGATGTACATCTATGGTCGACGCCCTGTAAGCGCACGTTTATCTTGCTTTCAACCAATACTATCCCTGCTTAAGCCAAGGTGATAAATTAGAGAGGGCTACAGTTACACAGTATTACTGAGTGCTTCCCTTTGGGTACTCTGTCTTTCCTTATCCGTAAATTTGTTCAATTTGGTATGACAGGTTACACGTGTCATTGCTCCCCAATTTATTTATTTATGTTTAAGGTCACATTTTTATGCACAATGGCTAATCATGACCCGTGACAGTTTTACGGGTGGAGGAAGCCGGAGTACCCGGGGAGAACCACCGAGCAACGACGAACAGATGCCAGCTCCCCAACATCGTAACTCCGCACTACAGCACAGACAGGGTTAGATTTTAATGATAAGGTGTGTACATTAAAGTATATTCTATGGCCGTCAGTATAAATTGTTACATATTACAAAGTATAAATAGAAGTAGGATATGCCAAAAGGCAGCAAGACTCACCCCCAGTATAAAACGCACTCAAACAGAAATCGATAAAATATCAGAACATCTCCAGAAACTGAAACCTCTTCCAGCCTGAAACTACAGTTGGAGGATGTCGCAGGAGTCTACTCACTGCATCGACTCTAGTGGCACGACCACGTCCGCGAGTAGCTATTCAGCATTTCACTTCTCGACATAGCATCGCTTGGTCACCAGAGTCCAACTGTGACATAGAACACTCTAGCCCCCATCCGACGATATGGCAAGCCACAAGACTGTAGAGACCCCCAATGTACCTCCACTCGATTTAAAATTCACC
This sequence comes from Pictodentalium vernedei, assembly GCA_031216915.1. Taxonomy (NCBI): domain Eukaryota; kingdom Metazoa; phylum Mollusca; class Scaphopoda; order Dentaliida; family Dentaliidae; genus Pictodentalium; species Pictodentalium vernedei. The sequence continues at coordinate 64,057,310 of CM062290.1, read as the reverse complement.
CTAAATTGATCAAAACTTAGAGATACTTTATCGTTACCTATAATCTAACAACTGTCAGATTTAAACGTTAGTTTGAAATGGAACACCCCTTGCTCAAACACCAGTGGGAGAAGAAAAATAGACGAAAACAAGGATGCTTTAAAGGGCACCATGTTCAACATATCACGATAAGGTAGGTACGCAGGTACTATGTCTCATATATACTATACAACGTTTAGTTTGTGTTATGCTTTCGTAAAACGAAATGTGTACAGTTCGCGACGTCCAGACAAAATGAACCTGAAGTTGATGGATAAGGAATATGCTCATTCCAGCGACTGATAACTGGTGTACGCGAGATTAGTAAGGAATGTGAAGAACATTGTCGTCAGGGATGTCACCTTTGAATGAACATTTTATCACGATGTTGTCAGGGGACAAAGCTTGCAGCACGGCACGATTTAATCCACTAAGGAGCTCGACACCGTTTCGTCGTTAACTTCAGCTCATCGCGCAGAAGATTCCTACAGCTGCGATACACCTCGAATAATCCTAGCGCTAGGAGGAAGTGAAGGCCTTCGTGAACTTTATAACAACGAATGGACATTTCCGTGTAGCTTGTGCGCGAGGTCGTTTGTGAATAGATGTGAGTACGTAGGTTCTATTTATACAAGTATAATTATTTTACTATCTGTTTAACCCTCACAAAGTTTCTCATGTTTCAACTTCATTAAATATTTTCCTCTTGAACACTTTATTTTATGGGTTATATCAAGCACAAAGAAAGTGCACCTAGGAAACATCTGGAATCCCCAACTTATTCACCCGTTAAGGGTTAATTTTAGGATACGTCCGGTTACATGTATTTTCTATAATTGTCTTGTCTGTCTATTAATATAATTGACAAAAATGAATCATTAGCATTTCAAAAGATATGGCAATTTGCCAACTGGCAAATTGCCACATCTTTGAAAATGCTAATGATACATTTCAACCAATATAAAGTCATAGCTATGAAATACAATTCAACAAAACCCAACTGTAAAAATGCATAGCATTGGTCCCTGGTTACGTGGAGATGTTAGAGACAACTGACTTTAACCATGGTTGTTCCCGGCGATTATGGCACTGCTCACGAGAAACGCGGTAGTAGAAGATGTGGATGGGGTTGGGGTGCATCGCGCTTGCGTATCTGAATTGACCTACGCATAAAAAGGGTCACACTCAAGATCCTATGTTCACCAGGACATGTGATGTTACGACTTGGGACCGTGTCATCCCAGACAACTGTGCTGTTTTGACATAACTTCACCTTCCCTAACTTCACAGCAAACCATCAAATATTCAGATTCTAAACCTCCGGGAATTAACATCAAAGGTTTTGTGAATGGCATAAACACTTTGACACCGACTGGAGAGATTTATCACAAAACAAAACTAACAGTTCATTGTCAAAGTCTATGAGAACAAAATATCATTGAACTCGACTTATGGAGCAGAAATATCCGAATAACAAAGTGTGTATTGATGCCTGTTCTGACAGCAAAACACTTTTTTCTCTGACCAGTAACCTTCTTGGTAACAAAAGGAGGAATCAATTATTGGAAAATACTCTAAACCTAGAATAATATTGACAAATCACCTTGGGAATTATTTCACACAGTGGCATTGATAACAAAAGCATGTATACTGGGACTAAAACTACGTTTGACGACGTGTCTATCTGGGGATCTGCGAATCAGACATTATTTTTTCGAATCGAATCGTGTCTCTGATATCGATATTGAATTTTATCTCGAATCGAATCTTATCCCTTTACCAAACATGAAAAGCAGACGACACTTGCCAAAAAAAAATTCTTGAATTTTTTTTCATTTTTTGTCTCCAAAACATAGGTTATGATCCCTCATTGGAACGAGTTCGACATATCACGTGGGCGGATGTGGGCGAATCGTTGGGTAAAGGGTTAAATTTCAAAGATTTTCTGACTATTAACGGACTATAGTTATGAGTGCCTGGACATCATGTGCACACCTGTGGTATTAATCAACCAATAATTACCGCTTAATAATCTCGTTGGGCACTATTTATTTATTTATTGGTGCTTAAGGTCACATACCTTTGCACAACGGCTAATCATAACCGTGACAGTTGTATGGGTGGAGGAAGCCGGAGTACCCGGAGAGAACCACCGAGCAACGACGAGCAGCTGCCAGCTCCCCAACATCGTAACTCCGCACTGCAGCACAGGCAGGGTTAGATTGGTTGAAGACATGCGCACCATCAACGTGCAGTACGCCTTAGTACACGGCGTCATTGTGCCCCCATGTAGACAATCAGGGTTAAGTGCCTTGCCCAATAACACAAGGCGGGAGTCCGAATCGATCGTTCGACGCTGTTTAACTTCGGTGATCTTACGAGAACCGGTTACCGCAACGCCACCGCGCCCCTCGTTGGGCACTATATTCTCCTAGTGTTGCTGAGAGAAATTAGTGTTTCTAGATGCAACACAGTGTTTCTAGATGCAACACTGTGTTTCTTGAAGAAAAGCCCTCATAGCAGAGTGACTTCAAAGGAAGGTACTAATAGGATCTGTGCATCGTGCACGCTCATCTGGACAATCAATAAAATATAGAGAAGAGTGATAAAACATAACTCATCTGTCAGCGAGGGGCGTGGCCAGGCTAAATGAAGTTGGGAGGGGACAAATATTTTGTCGGCTGCTAACAGCAGTAGAAAAGATATTTTATTCACATTCTCTTCATTTCCCCTTGTGCTGTACTAAGATTGAGTATTATCCATAGGTGAAGGTCCGGGGGGGGGGGGGGAATTAACGTCTCATTCCAATTTGTGCACCCTGCGTACTTTTTTAGGGTTTAATTACCCAGAAGGTTGAGAAAAAAACATAGCAAGATAACCGGAGAAATATCAGGTTGGTAGTTCATGAACCAGCTTTTGGGATTTCCGGCATGAATGTATATAAAGTAGAGAGTGTGCAATCCATCTCAAGACCCCATGACTACGTCGCTTGCTGTCAGTTGTATAAAACACCGCCAGTAATATCCTTTCGCTTTCATATCTGAACCGCGATAGCTTTTTCCCTGTTTAAGCAGAACTGTCGGACTATTTTAACGGTAGATTTTGACAAATAAGCTGTTTTCCAGCACTTATGCTTTTGGAGAAATCGTCCAACTTTCCTTTGTGGTTTTGTTCACAAATAACACAGGCGGACCCCCTCCCCAGCCAAATGACCGCGGGTGTGGCATTATCAGTGTACACGGCAGTGCATGAATGCACTACTGCTGGAGTCAGAGCACTTTTCCGCACATAGTGCTGATTAACGCAGCCAATGTGAATTCGGGATTTGTCACGTGATGTACTAATACATTATAAAAATTATATGATGTACATCAAATGATTATAATACAAATGAGGGCTATTGTTATGTATATTTTAGCTCTTTACCTAACATGAAAAGCAGACGACACTTGCAAAAAAACAAAATTCTTGAATAACTCATTTTGTTGTCTCAAAAACATAGGTTATGATCCCTGGAGGGGTCATAACCAATATTTTTGAGACAAAAAATGAAAAAAATAATGAAAATTAATTGGAGATTTTTGAGAATAGCGCTGGTCGGTTTTGACCGTTACGATGGGTAAAGGGTTAAAAGATCTGATCCGAGACATTTTCCAAACTTCTAGACGAAAACGCAATACCAAACAGTTCAAACTTCAAGACGAAAACGCAATACCAGACAGAGAAATGACGGAGATTCATAAAATGGTCAAGGGCAAGCTTGCACCACCGAAGTGCAGTACACCTTCAAACACACCGCCACTGCGTTACCCCCGCAGGCAAACTGGATTAGGTGTATTGCTAACGGACGCAATGCAGTTACCGCTGGTCAAGATCGAACCGATGGCCATTCGGTTTGAAGTTCAATGCTCTTACCACTGTGTCACCCAGTGCAGCTGTTCCGGTCTTAGACAGGTGCACACTTCCACAGACAGGTGTCACAAACAAAGTGACTGTTCACCTGTTCACTTTGTTACGTATTCATGCGCATCTGGGGATTCCCAGGAAGTGTGCACCTGTTACAAAAACAAGTGTAAACAACAATTTTTTATTTTTTACTGCAATCCAATTTACCAAAAAAAGGTTGATGACATTGTTAATGCTAGCGTTAGCATGCGATGTTGAACTGTAAGTCATATCATAAACCTTTTATCGCTACAATGAAGTAATCTGGGTCCTCGCGTCACGTCTCGCTGAGGAGGAGTGATCAAACTCGCTACCCACGGCAGCTTGTTTCATCCGACAATCTTACCTTCTTATCTGGACGTGATACTACGACCCAGATAAATTCACTGCAGCGATAATATGTATACACATGGAACTTAATTAAGCACCCCCTGAAATGTTTCATGACAGTGAAGTTTCATCTCGTGAAACATGGTGTTTCTGTTTGATAGCGTACCCCAAACACACCCCTTCGTCCACGTGAAGCATGCCTCCCATGAATGTCACAAAAAACTCTATCATCCACATGCAATATTTGAGAATAAAACAAGAAAATGTTTCACTTCTTTTATCAATAAATATTAACATAGCAAGGTGGATACTCCACTAAGATGGAAAATCATAAGGCATGTCATTCAAAGCTATTGAAAGGCAACTTGGCTATAGTATTTCTGTCATCAGCAGACTTGTCAGAAAACACCACTGACCAACAACGTTAAGGGCCGACCGAGTCCTGGACAACCCCGAAAGACCTCCCTTCGGTAAGATCCGAGTCTGGCACGCCTCGCTAGGCGAGAACCCTTAACTTCAAGTGGGGTTTTGAAACGCCTTTGACTCCACAACAGTCGTTTGTGCAACAGAACTGTCCGAAACCCTCTCAGGGCACTTGGTATGAGGCACAGAAGGGATAGCAAGAGTCCAGCTCTGTCCGATCAACATCAAAGATGATGTTTGGAGTGGAGTACGGCACGACAGCATTGGAATCGCTGGATGTGGAGGAGAGTCCATTGGTTAGACGAGAGTAGGTTCTTAGTTCACGTCACAGATGATCGCATGACAGTGTGGTGGTACAGAGAAGAAATACTGCTTTCGTGCCAAGGAACATTAGACCAACTGTTCCTTGTGGTGGAGGATCAGTAATGGTCTGTGGATGCCTCTCTCATGATTGTAAACTTGATTTGGTGACTGTCCGTGGGAATCCCAATGGTCATCAGTACATCAGGAACATTTTCAATCCGGTTGTCGTGCCTCATTTTGACAACCACCCGTTGGCTACTCACCCTGTATTCACGGACGACAATGCAAAGCCACATCGTTCCCATGTTGTGAGAGCATTCCTCCAGGACAGCGCTATTACAACACTACCTTGGCCTGCAATGAGTCCCGATTTGAATCCTTAAGAAAGCACCTGTGACTTTCTTGGACGTCTTGTGCAAGCAAGGGATCCGCCTGTACAGAATGTGGTCGATTTGGAAGCTGCATTGCATGAGGAGTGGCAGCCCCTGGACCGTATCATAAGGCTCACTGGTAACTTTAGAGGAAGGGATCAGGCTGTCATCCGGGCACGAGGTGGATACACTCACTACTGACGTCAGACACTGCTATTGTGTTCAGGAGATCACAAGTTACATTTTTTTTTGTCAGTAACTACGGACACTGTTGCATCGCGGACCGTTCCAGCACCATACTTGTCGAGAGAGCATTTTTCCATCAAAAACATTAGTGACAGACATATGTAATTAGCACCATTAAAATATTGCATATTTTCATCACTGTGTTGTCTTTCATTTGTCAATAGACCATTCTTTCCGCAAAAAAACACTTTTTGTAATCTGAAAGATGGCATGAAAATTATGACAGTTTCTATTAACACCGCTGCGAAAAAAAACAGGGGGTGCTTAATTAAGTTCCGGGTGTATATATATAACCGCAGTAGTTTGTCCAGCAATTCTAGTCCGCTGGAAAACTTTCTTCAAATCCATATCTTGCCTGTGTGAAACGAGAATCGTGTGACGGATGAATGGATTATTGTATTGAGGTATATTTCACTCAATACACTGCAGTAATACGCCAGTGATCGATGCAAGACTGTTAATTTCACAGTAATATTTATTGTTTTATTTGTGTACTGATTCTTGGAGACTATACATATAAAAGACTGTTAGCGTGCGTATGCGATCAATTTTTATAGCTGGTTGTGTGACTAATAGGCAGGTTACCGCCTCTCGTCAAACACTTTATAAATTATTGTGATGAGCTGACAGTAACATGGTCTGAGGTTTGCGGCTTGGGGCTTATGTTCAACCGAGACGCGAAGCGTCGAGGTAGAACATACGCTCCGAGCCGCAAACCTCAGACCATGTTACCGTCAACTCATCACAATAACGTGTATGTTCCAATAAGACACTGCCTGTAGCCCAAAACCTACATCGTGAAACACGAGAGGCTTAATTACTAAACTTGTGAGTTTTAACGATCACCGTGTACCCCCAAAAACAGATAAACTCATTCCATCTAAGTTCAACTCGTAAATCGGTTTTGTAATTTAAACAACACTTCATCCGGAACACCGTCTGCTGCACGTGTGAAAAATCCAGAAAAATGAAACGGTTTGATAGTCATTCAGTTGATGAAGCAATTACGAAACGGGCGACGTCATTTAAAATATTTCGCATTGTGACGTCAGACGGTAACATTTGTCACTTGAGTCGTAAACATAGAAAAAACTAAGCGACCTCTCGTCCAATCAGAGGAGGAGGATTTTAGTCTTATTGGAACATTGTGTCATATGTATACAAAGTCCCGTAAATAAATGTGTTAAAATGCGAATATTTTTAGTCTCAGTTTGAAAATGGAATTGCTTCGTGACCAGTTCCCCGGTCATACTGCCCCAAATCTATCAGTCGACTCGATGGGATATATCGCATTGCACACGCAAGATACGAAAATGATATCCATCACATTGTTTCATTATTTTTTTCCGACTATTAAATCCATAATTTGAAAGCGATATTATTGCACGTTTATTGAACGACATACTCGAGACAGGTCGAGGTATACCCAGCTGCATTCGAGAGCAATATAATATTCGTTAACAATAACTCAGACACCGAGGAATGAAACGAAAACACAGTCCGTGTCATTATTTAATGAATATTGAAGTGTTGCTTAACTGGTAGAGTGCTAAAGTATGGGTTGTTACAACATTTGTTCACGTGTCTTTACCTTGTTAAAATTTATGGGAGAGTGCCCACAAATTATAACCAGGCCATTCCATACAAACTACATTATTGCACTTCAAAGACAATATGATGCACATCCATAGAATACGAAATCTGATTAAAATCTGTGTGTGTTCATGTATGTGTGTATGTGTTGGGTGCCGGGTGGTGAGGAGAGTGAGGAATGATTCATCGCAACAAGAAACTACAATAATTGTATTGTAAAACACACCACAGACATGTATATATAATCATTATTTTTCTCTTGGATAAAGATTGTAACTTTATTGCCAAAACAATCAGGGAAGGGACGGAAAAACATGCATGAACATAGTTGGGGGGGGGGGGGGGGTGGGTGGGTGTACAGGAGCCAACAAAAATGTGCGAAAACAGTTAATGGATTTTTTTTTTCCTGTTTCGTGGTATGGCATCCTTTGTGTCCCAAACTGTAACAAAATGTCACCAATTGATCATAAGAGCCCATTTAGAAGAATTATTAACAAAACTAATCCTCTTAATATAAAACTATTGGAGAATTTCATCCAAAACTTACTTATGGGTGGGGGTGGGTGTCCAATATTCAGTGGGAAAAAAATGTCCGACAATTTTCTCCTAGTCAACAAAAATATCCATTCACAACATAATTCATTCATATTAAGTTTTTTTTCAACTGGTAGAGTGCTGGAAGCCCACATTTGAGCTTTAACCTGAAGTGCAGGTAACACATCTTAAAGACTTTATAATCCATGGATAGACTTCATATTATCCTTCAAGTAAAATCATTTAGACTTTAAGGATTTGCTTTGTTACAATATATGGGAGAGTGCCTATTTCAACAAGGCAAAGATATGTCGCGAAATTTTGATCACCAAAAATAATTTAGCACTCTACAAGTTTATAGAACATTCTTTAAAATAAGTATATATAATATTGTCTAATGAGTCATAATGGCTAGGTGAGACTGATTTTTCAAAATGAAAAAAACTGAAAACATTAATTTTTATTTCAACAAAAACAAAAAGTCTGATTTAACAAAAACAAGGGTCTTTTTTATTCACTATTCAAGTATGCAAATGCGATAACGAAAACAAAAACACAAGGTTTGCCCTTCTTAAGCCAGAACGAAAACATGTTCCCATTAACTCAACCAATATTTGCAACATTTACACGGTTACAGTATAAGCAGTAGTAAATTAATTATGGTCACAACAGGCACAGTGCTCACATATGTTTGCATATGCCATGATTTACCGAAATTGGGCTGTTCGAAGTGCATATCACTGCATATCAGAGATAAAATTTGTAAAAGCTGACAGAAAAAGAATAATTGAGTTTCATTTGCAAGGTTGACACCGAGAAACTAGATTTGAACGGATACTGAGCGACACATTTAGTTTGTCTCAATTGTCTAATCCGGTTCGGTTGGGGTTTAACATCGCTTTCAACAACTATGGCTATATGATGCCTATATCACAGCGTTGTAGTTCCAAGATGAAGGTAGAATTATTCAAACAGATCGTCGCCTTATTGGTAGAATGGCCTATGTCCCCTATGGGACATAGGCCATTCCAGCACTCAGGCGACGAGATCCAGTGGATGGCCTAAGAAATTCACCAACCACTGGGGGAACTAACAAGCTCATCTGCACAGACACCTCAGTATAAGGATACAACTAATTCTTTAGAATTTGCTACATCAGTATAGTATTAAAATGTCTGTATGAACAGCCAGGTCATCGCTGCTGTGCTTTAACAACCTGTCTACCAAATTACCCGGGCCCACACGGGGCTCAAGCTATACAGTGGTGTGTCTTTATGAACTGATGTGAATCTGGTAAGTCCTCAAAAAATGCATCTGATCGAGTAAATGGAAACATGTTTGGACATATAAAAAATATGCATTAAATCAGTGTATAGCATTACGCGTTTCGAGTTAGTGTTCAAGTGTCAAAGTTTTGTGTATAAAATGTATGAGAAAGGGGTGGGTCCCCCAAGATGTCATGGCAAAAATATGCAGAAAAGGGTGGGTGTTCACGTATGTTCACGCATTTTTTTCCCGCCGCCCCTTCTCTGAAACAATGGTGAAAAGTTGAAACAAACGATGAACGATAAACGAAAACAATTACGTTGTGATACCCTTCCTTCGAGATAAAGCCCAAATTTGGGCTTCTCGCACACAATAAGTTAAATAGAATGTTATTACCGAACGTTTTCAAATATTTACGTCCTTCAGGGAATATTTTGTAGAGCTATGCCAAACAACGAATAGTTTTAAAGAACGTTATCTAATGCCACATGGGGGCGTGATTTGTTTCTCGCTCAATTTAGGCACCCATTATCTGGTTCTGAATCAAACGAAAAATAGACTCTTCAGCTCGTCCCCAGTTTATTAAAATTATGAAACTTGTCCATTTAATGAGGTCTCTACCTCGCCTCACACGGTGGCGCTGTTTACAAAACAATACCGCACGTCGATTGTGTATTTGTCTTCTACCGCTGTTAACCATGATGGTGCGGAGTTAGTAAGTTGGCGAATCTGACTGATGCTTGCCCTTCGCTCCATGACGGTTTCCTCTCAGGGTAGACTGGTTTCTGCCAACTGTAAATCTGTCCGACACGATATGATCTTGGCTGTTGGAACGCCGTTAACCCTTTACCCAACGAATCGGCCGCGCCCGCACGCATATTATACAAATTCAGCAATTGAAAAAATATTATTTTTCAAAAAGTTCTACAAAACCACATCATGTGACCCTTCGTTGGAACGAGCCGGCCGAGCTCGTTCCAACGAGGGGTCCCATGATATGGTTTTGTTGAAATTTTTTTAAAAATTTGAAAAAAAAATGATATTTAAAATAATAAATTTTGATATCGTCTGCGTTGGGTAAAGGGTTAACCTCCAACAAACAAACAAACCTAGCCAAATGTTTGGTCCAAACCTAATACATCGAAATCATTTCGTAGCTTTCACTATAAATAGACCATTTTAGCATAGCGCCATCTTACATACGGGACTCGATGTGCTCGCATTCAGATCTGTTACTAAAATTTGCACCCATGTCTGCTGTACAGTATTGAACGCTGCATTCATAACGTTTGTTTCCACTGTAAAATATTTTTGCCAATGAAGTTGTTCTTTTGAAACAAAATTCGATCGTGTGCCTGCCTTCCGTACTTGGAAGGAAACATTTTAGCCCTAAAGAAGCCGAATGTACATTGTAGTTAAGAGTTGTGACGAACGTCGGTCGAACATGAAGGATTGTAACACGAAATTGATAAATATGGAATATAACATCGCAAAATGCACACATTTCTAAGACACAACCTTTGTCCTCTTTCGGGAAGAAAACGAACGCAGATTAGGTAAATTGTCGAATTTTAATTGATAAAACAGAGACGAAAAACGAAGCTTTCAGAGCCGATCAGCAGGTCAGTACGCGTGTATGCATTGTTGATAAACAATGCCAGTTTGAACGGGTATATCGAGTCCCGGATGTAAGATGGCGCTATGTAAAAATGGTCTTTTGAGTAAGTGTTTGAGGTCCTCCAGTAATCATTGGAATATTAGAAATCAAGCTGTCCGCAATGGGATTAGTCATCACCGTTAATTACACAAACTAATCACCGTCATTAAAACCTTCAGCTGTTTGGTTGAATGAACTTGAATGTTTCAAGTATTTATTTCTCTTTTAAAAATCGACAGAAAAACAGACCAGTTTCTGAAAAAAACTACCCCCCTTGTAATGATCCCAAGCCACGTCAAATAAATAATGCATGCATGCAATATTACCAGTTGCGTCACAGCTTCCGACTGATCTAATCTCAACTGACATAATTTCAACAAATCCAATGTACCAATATTCATTTTGTAAACTAGGGTTTTCGATTTTTGACGTTATTTATCGACTTTGGATATTCCATAGAGAAAAGGTGAATCGAATAAAGCCGTCCGGGACGAAATATTGTTCGAGGGTGGATTAACAAGAACTCAATCAAATAAATGACGTTAATTGCATTTGAGTTGTTTTCTGCCTGCTGCATTTTAATTCCAGGACTTTGAAGAATTCAATTGTCAGCAGATTAATCCTTTGAACTCTAGTGGTATCGTCTATGCCAGTTCAATGGCAGCAATTATAATAGTACATTTTCATTATTTGGGGGAGACCAATCAATATTTTCAACGCGCAGCCTTGGGGCTGCACGTTGAAAATATTGATTGGTCTACCCCACACATTTACTGAACAGCCATCCTATTTAATGACGTTATGGCGTATCATATTCCTGGCCGGAAAAGCGGCCGCTCGGGATCAAAGTGTTAACCCCTTATCTAACGCACCGGCCGCATTCGTCTGCCGAAATTTACAAATGAAAAAGTTGAATTTTTTGGCGAAACCTTTCTACAAACCATATCATATGACCCCCCTCAGTTGAACGAGCTCGTTGAGCCCGTTCAAATAAGGTGGTCACATGATATGATTTTCTGGAAACGTTTTGAAACAATTATTGAAAAGCAATAATAAAAATAATAAATGCTGATAACTTGTGTGTCGGGTAAAGCGTTAAAAAGGTGAAAAGGGCGTTGTCAACATATCCCAAATGATGTATTTCTCCATCATCGCAACAAACGCCATTTTGTTTATATTATGAATTTAATACTGTATTTCGTAGGCACACTTTGATACATTTTTCATAACCTCGTATAGTGATACAAACTTGATGTGTCTTTATCTAGGCTGTGGGAATTCCTTCATATAAGGCGTTGTTGTAAAAACCTTGAATATTCCTTTTCAACGATATGAGACAAAATAATATCTTTTAATTTAATTTTCTTTTCCGATATCTGATTTGCTCTCTTGTGATTGGTCAGGGGCGTTGTTCACACTTCGATGAATGTTTTTCCCAAACGTATGAATGTGTTTACTTTGTCGCCGCCCATTTGTCAAAGAAATTATGGGCGTTCAACAGTGGAAATAAACTGTGTTGTGAAGTCGTTGCATTTCATGCACCAGTTACACCATAATAATCATTCGTACCTGCCAACTGAAATGTGAGTAGATTCGGAAACTCAGCAAGGCTTACATTCTTTACAATACTGATAAATCTATTTATCCAATAAATGGACGTTTATTCCAACAATAGAAGTCTTCGATAAATTTTTGCTTTATTCACCTAGTAGCAGCTGCTAGTAGGGTGATCACTTTCCCCCGTGGGTTTAACACTGAAAGAATTTATTCCTATAGTAGAGACGGACTTGTTGATCTCTGACCTCTACCGCATTCGTGTTGTCATGACCTGGTTTACGTTTGTGGGAGACATAATGAACTGACGTTTATCAAACGTTGACCGTCGCTGAAATGGTTAGTTTTGGAATATATGACACATTTCAACTCTGTCTAACAATAAAACGAACAACAATTAATAAAGAAAACACAAAGTAAATCTACCGAAACGAAGCTTTGAAAAGAATATAAGTTCGATTGTGAAAGGCGGTGGCATGATGAGTGATGTTTCATTTTCGAAATTAGGAAAGTGTAAATAAACAAATGCACGTGTCGTCTGCTTTGTTTATAAAACTCAAGTTAAATTGACGACGAAAAAAACAACAATAAACAACGAAAATAAGAAAGATAAACATTGCTCATTTAATAAAGTATTTTTGAAACTTTTGCTCAAGTTTATAGGGGAATTATTTTTAGACAGAAATATATCACTGCGCTTTGTTTATTTTAGGCAGTTTTACTTGTCGATCGGATTGGATCAATGTGCTCCTCTTCTCGCAGTGCTTTGTAGCGAGTAACAGCACGATTTCGCCGCGACTGCCCTGTAAATGATTTATGGGATAAACAAAATAAACGTATAGTGTTTTCAAGTAAAATTGTTTTCCTACTTGTAGGATTAAGAATGAAACCTACTCGCCAGAGGTTCGTCGGTTCCATTCTTAATCCTACTCGAAGAATAATTCTTCTACTTGAAACACTATACGTCTATTCTATATTAAGAAATCAGTATTCATGTGGGTTGTTCACATTTTTAGTTTTCATCTTGAGGTTTCGATAGCACGAGTTTCAACCTAATGTTGAAACTAGTAAAACTGTCCTGTGCACGAAAGTTGATTTCACTGCAATGATGTAAATTGCGAAACGTCGCCCGCCTCAGTGTAACCAATATAAATTAAATTATAACAATTGAAATGAATTGTCTCTCGCTCTTTTGGAGCATGAATGTTGGATGCTCACGTGCATGTTACTTACTATGTGCACCCCAGATTCATACTCAGATAAAGCAACAGACAATTTATTTGAATTTTTTCTACACAAGAGATCAGACAATATATCTGCTAGCCCACACAGACGGAAGGTTAATTTACAGATTAATCTATACGGTAGGATTGAGTAGTTGTTTAAAATAAGTCCTTTAAAATATCGTTTATCGTGGCTCCAACATGTAAGTATGCATTTGACTAAGATAATTTGAAACCGGTTTAACCACTGACATTGTACTTGCCCTTTGATTAACGGTATCATTCAGGGTCGAGAACTTCTCAATGAATAGCATTTTGGTAAATTTGATGCTGATATCAGGCTTACATACAGACATACAAACATATCTACAGACAAACATACATACACTCTGTTGCTATTAAACGCCCTATCCAAGCCCGACTTGTATCCTGCAGACATACGACTTCCACATGTTCATATTTTTGTTAAAGAATGCTTTAGCGGTACCAAAATTATTGAATCCAAGGAAATTAGTGAATAATTTGAAACAAGGGAAAACGGTAGATACAGTACGTGGAGAGTGTATTATCATTAAATCACCCGCAGAGTGGAGATTCCACCTGAACAATAATTGCGAGATTTGTTGCAAAGTATAACAATCACAAGCAAAGTTCCAGCCAATGGACCTCCGGGTTAAACCCGGGGGTCCATTGGCTGAATCATTGCTTGTGATTTTGTCTACATGTACATAATTCGAAAGTGATACTTCAGGTGGTACTCCACTCCACGGGTGATTTAGTTGCAATTCACTCTCCACGTACTGTAGATAGATAAGATAAAGATAAGATAATTATTTTACCGCAATGGCCCACATAGGGTATACATGTATATACATGGTAACAGCGTAGTATTTATTTATTGGGTTTAACGTCACCTCGTGTCGAACAGTTTTACCGGGTGGAGGAAGCCGGGGTACCTGGGAAGAACCACCGAGCAACGACGTGCAACTGTTAGACACTCAAACGTACTAACTCCTCTCAAACAGGGTTAGCATTGGTTGAAGACAAGTGTACCATCGACATGCAGTACGCTTTAGTACACAGCGCTACCATGCCACGACGTGGGCAATCGGGATGAAGTGTCTTGCCCAAGAACACAACGCAGTTAGCCCTGGCGGGAACTGAACCGTGCACCTTTCGGGATGTTTGATGTCCAATGTCGTAAGCACTGAGCCACCGTGCCCCTTTGACAACGTGGTAAATGGTAGCAATGAAGTATTTATTTATTTATTTATTGGTGTTTACGGTCACATTTTTAAGCACAATGGCTAATCATGACCAAGAGAGTTTTACGGGTGGAGGGAGCCAGAGTACCCGGAGACAATCACCGAGCAACGGCAAGCAACTGTCAGCTCCCCAGATTCCCCAACTCCACACACGCATGGTTAGCATTGGTTGAATACACGTGCACCATCGACGTGCAGTACGTCTTAGTGCACAACGCCAGTGAGGGTGGAGTGTCTTGCCCAAAGACACATCGCGGATGTCGCAGGTGGGATTCGAACCGAAGACCTCCCGGCTTGCAGCCTGCACCTCTACCTACTAATCCACCGTGCCCCCAGCAATGAAGTAAAAATGGTAAACATAAACAATGACAAAGAACGATGGGGTAAACGAGAGAAATAAATTAATGGGAAAAGATGACAAAAAATGGGATTTACATTCTCCAGTGGGGGACTATTTCAGTATTTGCACAGTCTTGGCTATAAAATGACCACAACATACCTATGAAGTCAAGTAGTGCCAATCGTTTATATCTATGTTGCCTACTTGAGGGAGGGGGGATTCTTATGCTAGTGATAGTTACTGGATCTAAATTTAACGAGAAACCAATAATATAAATCTTTTACAATTCTATTCTCTAGAATTGTATTTTCTATCTATTAATACAACTAACGAAAATGAATCATTATCATTTTAAAAGACATGGCAATTTGCCAAATGGCAAATTGCCAGATCTTTGAAAATGTTAATGGTTCATTTTAACTCATTTAAAATCAATACTAGAAAATATAATTTGGTATTCTTCTGCACCCGACGTATTCTTGTATCAGATTACCCAGGTGTTTAAATGCAGATATGTCTTTAACTGACATGAGCCAAATATATCCGTGCTGATAACACAGAGCCGAAAACCTTGTAAACATTTGTAAACATTTGATTTTATTGACCAAACAAAATGACATAGAAATACGTTCAGCGTAGTAAACTTCAAACAATTAAATCCCGCTTGGCAATTGAGCCAAGAAGATGATTGCGTACAAAAATAAAATTACGTGTGGTTTGAAAGGTACAGACTCAACTTAGCCTGAAACAATTTGTGAACCAAACAGTCTGAATTTAGTTCTATTAACGACAAATGAGGGGCGCGGTTGCTCAGTAAGTAGAGAATCAGGCTGCAAACCGAGAGGTCCTCGGATCGAATCCCATCTTTACGGCAACCGCGTCGTGTCCTTGGGCAAGATTCGTCACCACCATTGCCCACCTGGGGGCACGGTGGCGTTGTGTACTAAGGCGAACTGCACTTGTCTCCAAGCAATGCTAATCCTGCTTGTGTGGAGTTAGTATGTTGGGCAGCTGACAGTTGCTCGGCGGTTCTCTCCGGATACCTCCACCATTTAAACTGTCGTGGTCATGATTAGTCATTGTGCAGAAATATGTGGCCCTAAAAACATCAATAAATATATAACAACACCAAATAATTATAATTCGGCTGCTGAAATGGTTCGTGAATATTTGCGTGACAAAGAAAACCAGAAGCCATCTTTGAAAGTTATTCAAAACTGAGACGTGACTAAGTACAGTACGTGGAGAGTGGATTGTAACTAAATCACCCGCGGAGTGGAGTTATCACCCAAACTATAACTTTCAAATGTTGTCCATGTCGACAAAAACACAAGCAATGTTTCAGTCAATGGACCTCCGGGTTTAACCCGGAGGTCCATTGGCTGAAATTTTGCTTGTGCTTGTTATGCTTTGCAACACATTTGCAATTATTGCCTGGGTGGAATCTCCACTCTGCGGGTGATTTAGTGATAATACACTCTCCACGTACTGTATGTTCGATTATTTCCTGTTTGATGTCAGAAATGAAGATGGCTGAAGTTAGAAAATCACTGGAATCACAAGACTCGCATCATACAGTACGGCAATATTTCCACGGACGCAATAATATTAGATTCCTACCACTAATTATAGAGATGATTATCAAACATTTTAAATAATGAAGCACCGGGTACAACCCCGTGCTTCATTAATTACAATTTTGCTGACGATGATTTTTATTACCTGGTAAACGCATGCGTGGACATCACTACCCATGCGCGGATAAAGACCTGTCCACGACGAATGTACTGTATTAAGATAATTTCTCAATATGATAAATTCGTTATGCAGGTTTTTGGCAGTGTACCCTTGTAGACTTGTATACTATTCAAAAACGCAGGAGATATCCAAACTGATGTTGATATTCCAGGAGGAGAACATCACTACACTGTCTTTGCCAGCACGAAGTCCAGACCTTTCAGTAATCTCTCACGTCTGGGATATGCTTAGCAGGTGCCTACGACAACGCCAACAGCCCCCTACCAATGTCACGGAACTCGCCGCTGCACTGCAGGAAGAATGGAATAACACCAGGCAAGCTGATATTGGACGTTTGGTGAGGAGTATGCCACGTCCGATCCGCGCTGGTCTCGCGAAATGAGGAGGATTTGCAAGGTACTGAGGTGGTCAATTCTCTGACTGACCGTCCGTGTCTTCTACAGCTCAATGCGTGGAATGTGTGATTGTCAGACACCCAAGTATCGCTGAAATCATTCGCCAAATGTCACAGTGCAATGTCTCATCAACTGTCTTTTTTGATTAAAATATAAATATATTTCTTCATAAATCTCACTTTTATCAAATAACCCCTGCCTTTTTTGAATAGTGTATAACTCACAATGTCCGAGTTGCGACAGCGCATTTGGTGTTAAGTACCATATCGAGAAACCGAGGTGAAAAAAACCGAGACAGCAGACGTGAAGCATAAAAATAAAATAATCATTAGGTTTGCAGTTAATTGATTTTGTACCCCTAGAACTAAATTATAGTTTTCACGAATAGAATAATGTCCAGACAACCTCACACCTCTGATCTTAATGTCGAGTTGATTAATGCTCGTCTGAGACACACAATACGCAAAGTTTGATCTATTGGCTTGATCGAACATCTTTTGAAGAATCTGAACCTGTCCATATATTTTTTGCTGTTACCGGAAACCAAATGCCTCAGTATTATCAATACTAATGTAATAATATAAATATAGACGTTCTCAAATCGTCACTAGGTTTCCTTGTTTATTTAACCCTTTACCTAACATGAAAAGCAGACGACACTTGCAAAAACAAATTCTTGAATAACTATTTTTTTTTCATTTTTCATCTCAAAAACATAGGTTATGACCCCTCTTTGGAACGAGAACGAAACAAAAAATGAAAAATATAATGAAAATTAATTGGCGATTTTTGAGAATAGCGCTGGCCGGTTTTGGTC
The DNA here is from genome assembly GCA_031216915.1 of Pictodentalium vernedei. Lineage (NCBI taxonomy): Eukaryota > Metazoa > Mollusca > Scaphopoda > Dentaliida > Dentaliidae > Pictodentalium > Pictodentalium vernedei. The sequence goes on along the minus strand of CM062290.1, from coordinate 64,039,272 downwards.
GTTACGTTAGGGAAAGTGTGATGGATGGTCGTCGTACGAAAAAGTTAAATCCAGGGTTCCAAAACCCACATTTCCATGCATCTGTGGGGATATTTTAAAATTTTTCAGGAGATTCTTTGGAAGATTTCACACCTTGAGAGCCGTTAAAAAACGTCGGTAAAGCACATAGGTGAGGTCTATTTATCAGCTTTGGTCGTAACGATAAAAAAACCTCACCTATATGCTTTACCAGACGTAACAACAATTATAATGTCTGTGGATTATCTTGTATGTGTGTGGATTTGGGGTAACACTACGATCTATTTCAGTTAACCGATTTTTTAACAGACTGTATACAGTTCAGCTTTTTGCTGCCACTTTCTGCAAAAAAATGATCCGAAATCCATCGAAACTGAACCAGTACGAGAGAAACATGAAAAGCGAAAATATGGTGGAGGCTCTGAATCCGCCCCTTGTTTCACCTGTCATTGGTTGTGTTAAAATATATGCATAGAAAGAAAACATGGCCCGGTAAAAGGATCGTTCCAACGAGTGTTCATAACCTATGATTTTGAGACAAAAAATGAAAAAAAAATAGTTATTCAAGAATTTTTTTTGCAAGTGTCGCCTGCTCTTCATTTTTTTAGGTTGCTGTTGGTTTATTCTGGTCAATTTCCTCGCCTGATTCAACATGTGAAAACATCATTAAGGTTGATGTATCACCAAACAAACACGAAAGCAGATTTAGAGGACCGACTGGAACCGGCATTACCATGAAATTCCAATAACAATATGGTTATATTACGTGACAATAAATGACACCTTTGAAAAAGGTCCAGCACAACTTGTATAACCCCATCAGATCCCTCGACTCAATGGTGCCTACAACAGAGAGTTAAATCCTGGTTGAAAATCCGTTTGTTAAAAACACAGAAAATAATACCCTTGACACAGCGATAGCGTTAAAGTGCATGGTGTTCTAGAGTTCCATTAATAACAAGGAATAACATCGTTTCCAAATATCTTCACAAATCACTTAAAGACTTCACGTATATTCCGTTCACGTACTGAAGTAAAAACATGTGTTATTTTCATTAAGTAATTACTTTTACGACATTCCGTATGTTCGAATCGTTGGTAACTGATTTGTTCAATTTTACTGAAACAATTAGCACACAATGTTAGTAGTGTTCTTAATTAAAACTGTTAACAACGTTTGTATTCAGTTATCTAGAAAAATAAGCTTTTTACATGGCTCAGAATTTGAGAACGCGGGAACCCAGATAGTACATTCCATGTCAATTCAATGATCTAAAGTGAAAAAGTCCATGTCCCGGTTTGGGGGAGAAGATAAGTTAGTAGTTTGTACCGAAGACAAATCAGTATTCTCAAGGTGCAGCCTCAAGGCCGCACCTTGAGAATACTGATTTGTTTTCGGTACAAACTCACTAACCAGCCATATACTTTCGTGAAATTAGAACGCATGAAGGCTTATAGAAAGGTTTAACTTCATTTGAAATAGAAAGTATATTTGTTTCCATATAATGGCCCTGGCCCTAAAAAATGTTGTTTTTTTTTTTTTGCTATTTCAAACGAATAACAAGAGAGTCGTTACTTTACTTGATCTATAGAAGAATGATGTGGAGTGAACAACCGTTTTTTGCGTCTTGGTGAGTATGGCGCAAACGTTTGTCTAGCTTGACAAGGGTTAATTACAAAGTGGAAGACGTTTGGCACGAGCGATTATAAATTAAAGCTTTTGGTATGCGGTCTTAAAGCCTACTTGCAGGTGCTTCACCAGCTGACAAACTGACGGAGGTTTCCATCCATAACAGGGTGTTGTTTCCTTTCCGATATTATCGCCGTCACTGGGATGCTATTTTGTGTTATGCTTCGTCGCTAAAAATGAAATGATCGTTTTTTTTAAATAAAATAAAGTTATCTCCCTTGAAATTATTTGACGACTAGGAAGGTCCAATTAAGAATAAATAATTGTTGAGAAAACGCCCATGACATCAATACACGATAAAGTCGGCTTTCCTTTTGTTACTTTTAATAAAAGAAAACAACAGACTGCCTATTAAAAATAAAAAAATGGAAATTGGCTTTTACGGATAGCCAATTAGAAGCGATAGTTCACGGACAATCTGTCATTAAGAATATCAATCAAAATCACACCTACCAACATTAAGTGTCCACTTCCGTTTTTGGTTCAGCGAATGTATTTTACAGCAATTTTCAAGTTGTTATTCTGCTCAGGAAAAATATAAACAAAGCTCACCTCCTAGACTTTTATATTAATGGAAAGCACATTGTTTGTATTGTGTGTCACGAGGTGCACATTGCTAACACAATTAACCCTTTACCCAACGTAACTGCCAAAACCGGCCAGCGCTATTCTCAAAAATCGTCAATTATTTTTCAAAATATTTTCATTTTTTGTCTCAAAAACATAGGTTATGATCCCTCGTTGGAACGAGCTCGTCGAGCTCGTTCCAACGAGGGGTCATAACCTATGTTTTTGAGACAAAAAAAATGAAAAAAATTAGTTATTCAAGAATTTTTTTTGCAAGTGTCGTCTGCTTTTCATGTTAGGTAAAGGGTTAACAGGGAAAATGTTTCTGAAGATCAAAAGATGGCGAAAACAGTCCTCTTCTTTTTAAATAGATTTCTGCAGAGAATAATTGTCGGACATCCACACTGATCGAGGGAAAAAAATGTAAAAGGTTCGCTTTCGTATTCTTATACTGCGCTGCAGGAAAATATTCCATTTTTATATGAAATTCCCTGGACTGGTTACGTGAAATAATCCATGAGAGGTGAGGGACGTTGTACAAACACGAGTGCGCGTCGAAAACCGGATAAAGTAACGCAGCCGCACTGGAATCGGAAATTCGATCGCATTTGCACAGAGCGGGTTGATAACCTCCTCTATGCGAATGCGATCGAGATTGATAACCTCTTCTGCGCGAATGAGATCGGGATTCCGATTCCGCATAGACGAAAAGGTCTATTCGTTTCGGCGCCATTACCGGGTTATTGTTTTTACTGTATTATATTTATACGAAAACATGGACGATTTCGAAACATTCGTTGACGCCTCGCGGGTATTCAAATAACGTTAATTAAATGATAAAACATAGTTTGGATCAATAAACTCTGCCCAAATGTAAGGAAATACATATACTATCGATTGCCGCCGGTAATAAGGCCGAAAGCTTGATATATATTCCTATTTTCGAGTTTTGAGTTCCCATAAAAAACTTGATGGGAACTTTTTCTACACAATTGAATGGGAAGAATCTGAACGTAGAGGGGTAGCCAATACGTTCAGATCGCTGAACTACTACGGCCCATATGTATTACCTTCATTTTGTTTTCGTTTAGTTCAAGTCGTCATTCATCCCCATAATTTCCGACTAGGGTTAGCAGTTTTTGAAGCCCTCCTTCTCTCCTCTCTGCTAATAAAACCATGTCAGCGGCAATGAAAAAGCCGTGAGCTTTTGATCTCTCCACCTTTTATCTCCTCTGTGCTTGCAAGCAACTTTTATCCTATATCTTTTATGTATTATGCAAGCCATCTGCCCTGTATGCGTCGCTATCTAACTCTATGGAACCACTTCAACACAGATGGACCACGAACAACAAATAACCTAGAAGCTTGGCATGGTAAACTTAAAAGAAAGGTTCAACACGCACACCCAAATATCTTTACAATCATCAAGACCTTCCAGGACATACAGAATGCAATTGACATCAATCGACTCCAGAGAGAAGCAGGGGGAACCGTCCGCCCAAGGGCAAAAAGGTACATGACTATCGACTGTCGCATTCGTACGCTCAAAGAAAGACTGCAGAGAGGAACCATCACAACCATGGAATATGCAGATTCAGCATCGGAATTACTCCACTTGGGTTAAAAATGTATTGATATTTTTTGTAATTTATTGTTGTTGTATCTTTATTGTTGCTGTATAATTATATGTTTATTAATTTCTTTTTTTTCCAATTTTCTTCAATACAAAACTTTATTATTATTTTATTTTCATTTTTTTTAAATACAAAATTATTTTATTTTTTTTCATTTTTTTGTATTTATTTATTTTTTTTATTTTTTTCAATTCTTCTTTTGTGAAAAATATATGATAATTATATTGAAAACCCTTTGTAATAAAATATTTATAGTGTTAAAACTCTCTTGTTATCTGTACCTAACAATGCTATTCACACATTGATTTTCGCGAAGTTCTTATTAGTGAAAGCTCCCCTTTGTGTGCCCCATAATTAACTTCAGTGAAGCTGAACATCGAGATTAATTTTCTGAAAGTTGACGTTCGGAGATACAGCCTCATTGATGATTGAAAATAACACAAAACCATAAAAAATTCATACTCCTCAATCGGTTAGCTAACAAGATTATGGGACGAAACTTACAGAAAGAAAATCTTGAGTAATATAGCTTTGGCTTCTTCCAGACCAGGGGTCAATACTATAGATCTATTTTGATTGTATTTTCTAGAATTATATTTTCCAGTTATCACTTTAAGTGGGTTGAAATGAATCATCAGCATTTTTAAAGATGTGGCAATTTGCCAGTTGGCAAATTGCCATATATTTTAAAATGCTAATGATTTATTTTAGTCAGTTATATTAATAGGTAGAAAATACAATTGTAAATGTTTTATAGTATTGTCCCCAGCTCGTTCAAATGAGGAGTTAGAAGCTATGTTTTGGAGCAAATATCGCTAATATAATATAATTTGAATGGATATATTTGGAGGTCTTTTTAGTCTAGAAAATATTTTATTAGTGAAAAGACCCGGAAGTATGAATACAGAAGCAAACGTGCAGTGAATAATATGTGCAATAGTGCCATATAGACTAACGTACGACCGCTGCGGACTGGTCTCTTTCCCCGGGTGGGCAATATTTCCACGGATGCAATAATATCCGATTGCAAACACTAATTATAGGAATAATCATCAAAAAATTAATTAATGAAGCACCGGGTACAACCCGGTGCTTCATTAATTAAATTATTGCTCCTAATGATTTTTATTTCCTGTTAGGCGCATGCGTGGACATCAATGCTCACGCGTAGATTACGAGCACTTCTCGGCGACTGTACTGTAAACACAAAATAGGATTTGGCAGCAAGCATTACTGCATATTACAGCAGTCTCCGGCTCACAATATGCAACCCCTGATTATTATGACGAGAGAGTTGATTAATATATATTTGATATCTATAATTTATAATTTCACCCCGCACTAGATTTCCGACACGCTGTGCATAGCGGTGGCCGAAGTATTATATTTGTTATGAAATTTTCAGTTATTCAATCGATATATCAGAATGTTAGTCGTGTTTGATGCAGAAATGACGCTTTACCTGGAGAATCGACCGCATCCACTAGTTTAATTTACAAAGAAAGCAGTTTGAATTTGTTGTCTCTAAAATTTCAACAAAACCATACGATGTGTGCCACCTCACTGGAAAGATCTCGACGAGCACGTTCCAATGAGGAGGTCACATGATATGGTTTGTTATTTTTCTTTAAATATAAAAAATAATACATGTTGACATCGTTTGTGTTGGGTAAAGGGTTAATGAGTTAAAATAACCAGGTTAGTAATAAATGAACAGTTTGTATTTATTTGTTAATGGCGTTTCAACAGCCAGGGCCATATGTTGTCGCACATTTGTTTACACGTGGAGGAAGTGGAGAAGAGAAACCCCGAGCAACGGCGAGTACCTGTTAGACTCTCCAACTTACAGACCCATCAACTGAAGGGTTACCATCGATTGAAGGCAAGTGTACAGTCGTTGAGTTAAATGACTTAGTGCACAGAGCAACCGTGCTCCCACCTAGGCAATCGAGTCGACGTTTGTTGCCCATCGACGCAGCGCAGATGCTGCTAGTCACAAACGAGCCGTCGACCTTCCTCTCTCAAGTCCAATGTTCTAACAAATGTGCCACCCCGCTCTCTATAAATCAATTGTGCACCAAACCGTAACGGCGCCCAGCCATTTTACGTGCTTCCGTTAATACAATGTTGAAAATAGTTCAAGTGGGCATGTGCTCATTTGCACTGTTCTCAGAATTTTGAACCTCGTTTTCACCATACATATATATATCTTTTTTTGTTTTCTTACGATTTCGATTAGCAATGCATATATAAAGGCGTTATCTACAATCTTCTAAAATATCGGGGTGAAAATCCAGAAACGGTCAAAAGATGCGGTGCGGTTTCAGAGCATCACAAGTTGTTTTTATTTTTGTTGTTGTTGCCATGATTACGGGCGATGTTTGACACATCACGCATATCCCTATTTTGTATGTAGTGGCTCCAGTTCTGAAAAGGGTTGACTTTAAAATCCTTTTAATCATAAAAAATGTCTCAGCAATCTTGGTCCTTCATACCTTACTGGTCTTCTTGTTCCCCGCAAACCTGTCAGAACTTTAAGGTCCAGTTTCTCCAATGACCTAGTTTACACATCGTTCAACCTTCTATCATGCGGTGGTCGTGCTTTTTGTTGTTGCCGGCCCGAAGCTCTGGAATTCGCTCCCGCTTATATGAAGCCGCCACAAACTCTCAAACAGTTTAAATTTGTTCTGAAGACATATCTCTTCAAGCAAGTATATAACACTGAGCATAACCGTGGTTGATTGATAGTTGATAGTTGTTACTTTTTCTTTTTGTATATATTCATCTTCAACCGCCGAGTCTATTTATTTATACACCACGCGTGTACTCGATTGTAAAGCCCGCGAGCACATTGTGGAACCGAGGCTATAAACTTCATTATTTATTATTATCATTATATAATCGCCATGTCGTCCCCTGAGTTCCAATGTGTTCTATGTGCCAGTAGGCACATAGAACACATTGGAACTCAGGGGACAATATTTAAACACTTGGTTTATGATATTTCGTGTTTAAAGATGGTAGTTTCTAAGAACATTTTCACCGCCTAGTAATTTTACACTGGCTGGAGACTTTAACATAATCGGCAGTTATTTTCAACCTTTCTTCTGATACTCTTGATTCATGCATATTAACTGTGTTATGTAAACATGACAGAAACATGCCCCTCGTTAATTGGACTTGGTTATAAAATACGATCACGGAATTTCTTTCCACAAATTACACTTCATCAAGACCAACAGATTTCGCCTTTGCGTATTCTAAATTCGCTGCAATCAGTCTCTTATACTGATAGTTGTGCAGTTTATTTAAGAAGTGTATGCGCACGTAATTCGAAGTACCATGACTACCCATAGCGATCCCTAATTCCACACTAATTAATTATCCGAAGGTGTATAATGCTCACTTAAATTTCACCCATGCGCCCATTAAAACGGAACAAAAGACACGCCGAAGCGTCATCCTGCAATTTAACAAATGTGATGTTTTGATGCAAGGGGCAATGGCGTGATACTCTTTCGTGATCTGATTTCTGATGATCTCACATTACAGACAAATTTACCGTAAAAAACTATCACGTCAAACATTGTATGCATTCGATCTAATGGGGCGCTGTGTATCCATGTCTCCGCTCACTTCGAAACTAATTGCGCGGAATCCAGTTTCAACAGCTGAGCAAATTTATGAATGGCTTGCGTGATTGTAAGATGGCATTTCTTTGACATATCCTCCAGCCATTCTATCAGTAAGCTGATGCTCTGAAGTGGAGTATGGAAGGCAGTTGATAAAATACTTGCATAATAGAGGATCCATAAGGTGGTAGCTCTCATTTCCGCGTACAGAGCATCAAAACACGGGAACGGATTCACCTAATGGGCCTTCCGGAGCCATTACTATAGAACGTTTACACTCACATTTTCCAGAATTGCATTTCCTCTCTCTGGTTATCAAAAGTACTGAACCATTAGTTATTTAGCCCTTTACCCAACGCAGACTATATCAAAATTTATTATTTTAAATATCATTTTTTCAAATTTAAAAAAAAATTGCAAAAAAAACATATCATGTGACCCCTCATTGGAACGAGCTCGACGAGCTCGTTCCAACGAGGGGTCACATGATATGATTTTGTTGACATTTTTTTAAAAATAGTATTTTGTCAACTGCTGAATTTGCATATTACGCGGGCGGATGCGAGCGATTCGTTGGGTAAATGGTTAAAAAACAGGGCAATTTAATTGTAGGTACGTTACCACGTCTTTAAAATGTCCAATGATTAATTTCGGCCATTCATCTTCCAAGAAAGAAATTACAAGTCTGAAAAATACAATTGCATACGTTTTATGCGTTGCCACTGCGGGTTAACTTTTCACGCAGTTAACACTTGCAATTCTTCTCATGAATAAGGAATTCCCAGATTTTTATTTAGATAGCCAGACCATCAATTCTCAGTTGAATTGTTTCTCTTGAACTTGGCCGCTTAGATCTATCTTACTTTAATACTCGCTTTAAAGTTTCTTTGAAAGACTCGCAATTCGGCATGCCCTGACATCTCGGGGACAGGCTAGATGCACAGTATGGGTGTGTGTCCAGAACATATGCAATGCACTGTTTTCACAACTGGCACCTATTAACTGGCCATAATTACACAGATAATGACTACAGGAGAATACTGTCTCTCTTAGTCCTTTTAATCAGTTATCAGATAGCCCATGTGGCGTTCAACAAGTGCGCCATAATGGACATTAAATTTCATGCTCAGTTAGCAGCGCTTGAATTATTGCTGGTCTGTTAAAATGACAAATCGGTTTTCGGAATCCGTCATATACCTATCTTTACGCTTTACATTTAGCCCAGTGAGAAAGATTATCGAAAATATATACACTTTAAAAGAACAAAAATAGAAAATCCAAGCTATCACCTTGACAAATGTAGAACATTAATACAGAAGCTACTCTATGTATAGAACATGTAATACGTTTTATAACAAACCGTCGCATGAAATGATGATAAGTCTCTGTAATCTCTATCAAATAAATTGTTCATATAGTATTATTTATTTATATTTATTGGTGTTTTAAGGTCACATAATTATGCACAATGGCTAATCGTGACCTTGACAGTTGTACGGGTGGAGGAAGCCGGAGTACCCGGAGAGAAGCAACGACGAGCAACTGTCAGCTCCTCAACATTCTAACTCTGTTCAAGCTCCGCTCAAGCAGGGTTACAGCGGTTGAAGACATATGCACCATCGACGTGCAGTACGCCTTAGTACACGGCGTCATCGTGCCCCCATGTAGGCAACCGGGATAAAGTGCCTTGCCCAAGGACACAACGCGGGTCGTCGCGGTCGGGGATCGAACTCGGGACCTCTAGCATAGAAGGCCCACAGTCTACCACTGAGCCACCGCGCTCCCCTCCTATACTATTAATGATGAAGATATTTATGTGATAGTCTACATTCTGTGGCAATGCAGTTGTGTCTTGGCAAGTCCTGGCTTCCTATATAGGCAGCCAAGACTTGCCTAGAAACAACTTACAAGGTTCCCCGGATGTAACTTGCAAACGTATCTAAAAACGTCCTGCTGCGGCACCTATTTTTCATGCAGTAAAAGTGGTGAAAGTCAAAATTAGACCTTCCGGAATTTTTTTTTTTTTTTTTTTGAATGAGGACTGAGACATTTTTGGTGTGAATTGGGAAAACTCTTGCCAAAATGCCATTGGTAAAGGGCCCATATTCGACCCCTCTAGACGCCCAAAATAACCCCTACCAATGCTAACTCTGCTTGTGCTGAGGTAGTACGCTGTGGAGTCTGACAGTTGCTCGCGAGTACCCCGGCTTCCCCAACCCTTAAAGCAGCATTTAGATAAAACCACCATTTTGAGAAAGGAGAAATATCTCAACATAGCTATAATGCAAAGAGATGTCATTCTCACAGAACACGAGCTACCTTTGCGGTTTCCACGAGTGAAGAGTGGTGTAGTGTGTTCAGCGTTTGCGCCAGGCAAGTAGTTCCGGAATCCCTCTAGTATTTAGTTTAGTTCAGCAAGAGTGTCTGTGTGTGTATTTAAGAGGGCAAATTCACATAAAACGTTGAAGTGAATTATCAGTCGTTTTACCGAAATATCCACGTGGGATGGGCGTGTTAGATTTTGTGTGAAGTGCGCATATCCATCGCACATTTATACTCCTCAGCTAAAGTGATACATAATTCATTTCAATTCTTATAATTTAACTCAGGTTAGGTCTTTGTGTTATAATGTACCATGAAACAGATTGAGTTCCAGCAATGTAGATTATAGTGATCAGCAATCCACAGTTAGACTTTATGGGACGTCTTCTGGACTGACGCTGTGACGACGGTTGAGGGATTCGACATTGCGTTATTTCTTTGAGAATCAAATCTGATGTTGCTCGTTCAGTTATCTCTTTGTGTACTGATGGGACACGATTATTTCTAGCGCCCCCTCCCGTCAGCACATAGCTAATATCTGACTGTAAGGGAGTCAGAAAATGCATTAGGCGGAATGGTATCTCTGCATATCAAATCTAAGTTACAACATTTAGAGATATTGAGTGAATTGCAGACATGACCGCCTAGAAAGAGCACGTAACGGAGCATTGACATCATGTAAATCAGGATAATACTGTTTTGACGCTAATATTTACTTTTGAATATAATTCGCCTTAGATAAAAATGTTAGTATTTGAACATAACATAATTTTCATAACAGCCATCACTGATTTTATTTCTTTTCACAAGCCCATTATGGGAGGTCTGTGTCTTATATTACCGTGCTGTTTCTGTTCGATCTAAATATAATGAACGGTAAATGTTCCAATGAGACTAAAATCATCCTCCTCTGATTGGACGAGAGCTCGCGTAGTATATTCTATGTTTACGGCTCAAGTGGCAAATGTTACCGTCTGACGTCACAACGCGAAATAGTTGCAATGACGTGGTCCGTTTCGTAACTGCTCCATCAACATGTGCAGCAGACGGTGTTCCGGATGATGTGTTGTTTAAATTACAAACGATTTACGATTTGAACTAAGATGGATTGAGTTTATCTTGTTTATTGATTATTTATCCAGTGCCGTCGTGGATACACGAGATGTTTATTTACTAAACCTGTGATCGTTAAAAGTTGCCTTGAACAAGGCAACTTTTTAACGATCACGGGTTTAGTAAATAAGCCTGTCGTGTTTCACAACGTATGTTTTGGGCTATGGGTAGTGTCTATTGGAACATATACGTTATTGTGATGAATTGACGGTAACATGGTCTGAGGTTTGCGGCTCAAACGAATGGTTTGGAATTCACACAACTTATAATATTGTGTGAATTCCAAACCATTCGTTTTCAGGAAAAGTTTTTGTTAGATGTTATTCAAAGATACAAGTCATGTTTGCACTAGTTCCAACAAATGTTCCTGATTTCCCAACGGGAATAGATTCTGAAACCGGGAAATTATATTCGTCTCATTACTTTCAAGAGACATCTTACAATTATACTGCTGATGATGTGCTTTATAAAATGTTAAATAACAGACAACACAGAGATAAATATATATCATTAATATGATTTAGTTCTGGTAAAAGAGAGTGCGTAAGATCGCGACACAAGACTACAGGCGACTCCCTGTTAATAATTCCCATTGAACATCAGTGACATTCTTAACCAAGAGATGAGTAGTTGGAAATTCCATCTATCTGGATTTTAGAGCTTCTTTGGCGATGCTGATGTCTTCTTTACTTCCCAAAATTCCAACTCGGTTTCAAATCGGCAAAAATTCTAACAGTGTACGCAATATTGAGCTTCATAAGTGTGCCTGATGTCAATCGATACGAGATTTCTACAGTACCTTTAGTTATCGTAATAAAAAAATAATCCTCGAAATGCACTTCAAGAAAATCACATCATGTAAAATCGTTATCCTGAATTCATTCCATCATTCACAGTTACAAAATGATGAAACATCGAAAGTTTATCATTCCTCCATAAGATCTGATTTAATGTTAGGACAGTGTGAATTGTTTAAAGTTCTGAGCTTGAGCATTTGTTTAGCACAGATTCAATTCCCAGAATAATACAAATAATAATAACCTGATAATTCTATCATAAATGTGTTGGCATTTTAGTTACTAGAATCAATGTTATGCCCTCTTTCATGGTTTCATTTTTAAAATCTTTCTCGGTAATGATTTTCCAACTACGGGGAGGGACCGGGAGGGGTTCCCCTCCCAGTCCCTCCCCTAGTTGGAAATCTACCACCCTACACCCCCATCCCAACCGGAGACTTCTAGCCACGTCCCTGGCGATAGCCAGTGATATTTTACATGGAAACGTGGGGAAACGGCGCTCGCCTTCCTTTGTTCTGGGGAAGAACGCAGTTCCCCATAATTTCAAGACCTGGAATCGCTTGATCTTGACGAATACCCAACATATTGTGCCCCTAGCAAGACGAAGGAGTGCTCTATGTGTTCAACACAGCGAGCACTTCCTCGTCTTCCTAGCTACATTAACCATTTGATACTTTTTTACGTCTTATGACATAGGAAATCAAACAGCGCGTGCACGTCTTATGACGTACGAAATTAAACAGCGCCCTGATACTTTGTGGTCATTTGTTTTGTTATTATTTTTGACGCTTTCCTCCGACATAGTCCAATTCAATGACAATTCGTCCCCTGAGTTCCAATGTGTTCAGGGGACGAATTGTTTAAAGATATTATATGTAGCCCAAAGGGTAGGTAGGAGGATTGTTTAAACCATACTCTTGTGGCAGCGAGGCGAGAGTATTTATTCCTTTACGCTACGAATTCAGAATTCTACTGATTGACTAACGTTTACGTTCCCAAACTATACCGCTAATTTGCTTCCGTTGATCAATTCGTCACAAACATTCTTTCTAACTCAGCGCAGCGGTATGAACATATCTTGTGACATAATCAATGAGGCACTTTCTTCGGAGAGGCTTAAAATATAACGCTGTTTCCCCATGACTGAAATATAGTACAATGCGTAAATTTGAGCTAAATATAAACTGAAATATTTTATTTAACAATGCACCAGTAAATAATTACAAACATAAATACGAAAAATTTACAAATATAACTTAAATGGTACACTGTGGCCAGCATAGCGAGATTGGCTGTCTTCCTACCATCCCAAAGATATAAATTGAAAACTATATTTGTTTGGAATAGACAATTTATTAATGTCATTACAAGATGAACAAATCTTGTGACATAATCAATGAGGCACTTTCTTCGGAGAGGCTTAAAATATAACGCTGTTTCCCCATGACTGAAATACAGTACAATGCGTAAATTTGAGCTAAATATAAACTGAAATATTTTATTTAACAATGCACCAGTAAATAATTACAAACATAAATACGAAAAATTTACAAATATAACTTAAATGGTACACTGTGGCCAGCATAGCGAGATTGGCTATCTTCCTACCCACCATCCCAAAGATATAAATTGAAAACTATATTTGTTTGGAATAGACAATTTATTAATGTCATTACCGCTACATTTGGCTCACATGGTATTTATGTCAATATTCAGGTTTCTTCTGACGAGATACATGTGACTTAGTTTCTTTTCCGACAATGAGTCTGACGCACCGATCTCTATACAGCTGGACTGCTGGGCTATTTAATGACCCCAACATAAACGTGTCCCAGCATCCCCGATCCTCAGGGGGGTGTGTTTCTATAAATAGACCGTGCCCAATAACAACTTTTTTCTGGTTAGTGTTCAATTTTCATACGCCCCGTTATCGCAGATTATTTTTGAAAGAACATCGTTTGATGTCTGCGAAAAACGAAAATGTTTAACTCTTAGAAGCCGGGGAATCAGAATGAATTTATTGAACATGACATACCGAGAAAAACTTACAGTGAAGCAGGTGCTTCTAGTCAAGTGTCGTCTGCCTATTCAGGCAGACGACACTTGACTAGACGCACCTGCTCAGTGTTCAATTCTCCATAGCGTAAAGATAGCCGGACATTCACAGCCAGATTACCAGCCGTATTACATCACAGGCAAGAAAACTCGACTATCGACTTCCAAGAGTTAAGATGTACATATTTTCTGAACAATGCAAAATGGATTTTCACAGCAGATTCCACTTATTACTGACAAAAAAGCAAATGCTGATATTGGAAAAGAATTTTGATACTGTAACTGTGTTTCTAATTTCCACGCTAGACTTCCGTTTGACGATGAAGCGCAAGCCGTTATGCTGTGACAACAGTCACAGCGTAATAGATTTCACGTCGCCAAACGTTATCGATGGGATGAAGAGTCACCGCTTTGACTGACGTGATGCCATGTAAGGGGTAGGGAATTGTGATGTTTTCATATTTCGTAAAATTGTGGGACGAATTCATCAGAACTCCAGAGCACTGATTGAGATCATATTTTTGTATCAGCCTCCCGAAGTACCCATTTGCGTCCGCCCTCTCACCACATGTTGGGCGAATTCGATATATACGCCAGAGTGATGGCGCAAAATCATACAATATCGTACAATACCTGATTCACCACACTGTACGGTATGGAACTTGGCGGCTAAAATGTCAGCTCCAGCTTTGGCGTCTTTGGCTGGACCAATATCAAATCGCGGCCACTGTCCATCGTTAGAAGAAGATTATATTATAATTAACTGCTGCAGCATTAAGGAATTGCTTCCTCCGCCCCCGGTGTCAGGGAGGAGCTGTCATGCTCTTGATAAGCTTTTGACTCCAGTTATTGGATTGTTGTTTGTTATTCCGTCTGATCCTCGGTAGTTGTATTGTCACTTGTAATAATTAAGTACAGACGGTATGAAACTACTTATTTATTGGTGTTTAAGGTCACATACTTATGCACAATGGCTAATCGTGACCCTGACAGTTTTATGGGCGGAGAAAGCCGGAGTACCCGGAGAGAACCACAGATCATCAACGAGCAACTGTCAGCTCCTCAACATTCTAACTCTGTTCAAGCCCCGCTCAAGCAGGATTACAACGGTTGACGACATATGCACCATCGACGTGCAGTACGCCTTAGTGCATGGCGTCATCGTGCCCCCATGTAGGCAACCGGGATAAAGTGCCCTGCCCAAGGACACAACGCGGGTCGTCCCGGACGGGGATCGAACTCGGGACCTCTACCATAGAAGTCCAACAGTCTCCCACTGAGCCACCGCGCTCCCGGTATGGAACTGTGATCAGTCGTTTAAAATTAGAACAAACAGAGGTTACATTTGGAAAACGACTAACTAGTCGCGAAGCTAGAGAGCAAGATGTGTAAGAGAATAACTGAAACATCCGTAGAATATCGTTTCCACCCAGATGAAAACTCGACGCATTCGGGAAAGTAAAGAAAGGCCAAGTGCACTGTAAAAACTGCAGTTAAAATGCCGTAAAATAATAACAACTAGCAGCCGTTACTACAACAGTAAAAGTATAATGTAAAAATCCGTAATTGTTCAATCTTGAAGTAGGAACAAGATCTGATATTTGTTACAGCTTCATTATATCAAAAGGTTGTTCTATATTTGCCGAAAATGCACCAATTATTACCTTTAAGCTGAAGACATCTTTCCACTTAATTATTTGTTTACTCATTGAGATTTTACGGCACGCTCAACAGCCAGGGTCGTATCGTGTCGGACAATTTTACAAGAAGCAGAAACTGGTATCCACGGAGAGAATTACCGCGCAGCAGTGGGAAATGTATTTATGTGTGAACGATGCTATAGTGTCAAAGCAATAACCAATTATTTAATGCGTCCGTTCCATTGGTCTCTTTAGAATTTGATTGCTGGAACGTCAACGAAAACGTCGCAAATTACTTTACCACCCACCATAAGATTTTATCAAGTCAATCAATCTGGTAACTCCTCCTACTGCACGACGTTTGATGACACGAAAGCTGTTACTCTGTGACTGTAGTCACAGCTTAACAGCTTCAGCTTCATCAAATGAAAGTCTAGCGTGAATGCTAGAAACACGATATCCAGAACCACGCTGTGGTATATTCCTGTCACGAAATTTAGTAACACAGTATAAATTTTCCAATCTCGAAACATGTGTTTTTACCAATAATATCTCATATAAGCTGTACATATTCAGAGTTTACATTGCTGTGATAAATGTGCACATCAGCCTATTCATTATACACAGACAGCAAAGCACTGCCCCAAACAGCGACCGTCGATTGCGAGCGTCAGAAAATTAAAAAACCTTCGAGAAATTATGTTTCTTTCTTTGTTGAGCATTGTTTATTTACTGCAATACCCGCACCCCCCCCCCCCCCCGGGCCACACACACAAACACACACACCACACCTCGAATGAGATGGCGGCGGACGAGACACTTTTTCTATCTGTTGCCAATGAGCATTCCAGAAATCCAATTGAAAAGAGGTCAGTGGTTCGTTCTAGGTATCACAGAACTAAATATTTCCCCATAGGCGACCATTATAACGTTCAGGCAGAAAAAAATATGATCGCATCACTGTAATTTTGGCATTGAAATATCTCTGTCAAGTATAGCCTTTCAGACAGCTTTTTTTCTGATCTGAAAACAGGTGGTCATGCAACAAATAAGAGAGAAAAACTGACACAAAAGGAAGTACCGGTTACGTGCACATATTTTTCAGCGAATTCCCTACAAAAACACACAAAAAGTAAATTGTATTTTTTAGGTCCAAAAGTCATCAAATCACCCTCTTTTTTATCAGGAATATTCAACAATAATGCAAGATTTCAATAGAATGTTTCAAATGTTTATTGAAACAATGGATTTTCCCAAGGCTGTTTATTTTTAGAGATTGCATCATTTCCGAGTGCAACATTTTAAGGCGGTTCACTCTAATTTCAATATTTAGTTCCGCGATACCTATAATCATCCCCAACCCCACCAAAGAGACATTTTACCACTTCCATGAGATAAAAGAGTCATTTCTGCATTAGAATCCCAACTTTTGGCTTTGGCTGAGTCAAAAAATGGAAAATGTGCTCTTTTAAGGAAAAGTGTCCAAACTTTGTCAAGTGGGCTTGAAAACTGGTATTTCCCCCAAAAGATTGTTCTATCCTGTTACTTTATAAATTAACTGAGAAGGATGAGAATTTACAGCTTTCTTTAAAAAACTACCCTGATCCCAAAATAAAACTAAAATCTGCATCAGCACAAAATATTTTTAGAAAAAATCTGTCTCATTTAAACATACTGAAAGCAAAACAGTGTCCCAACCCCCATGGAACAATATGGATGTCAATGTTGTTTCCAAAATTGGGGATGCAGCAATGTATTTCACCAATATGAAAGGACTCTACCAGTTTATCCTAACAACTGATGTCAAATTTTATTCTACCATCTGATGTAGTAAAATTTTGCCCTGATATAATTCATAATTCAATTGATATTGACCCAAAACAAACCTACTGTGATATGAACTTTCCCATCTGTAATAGTTTTTAAATCACAGTCTGGCTTCTGAAGACATTTCATATTGTGTTTGATGAATATTTTGCAATTTTTGTAAAGGAAAAGCCTCAGTTTTCTCAGTAAAGGCACATAGAGTCATTGGTATGGCACTGACAAAACATAAAACAGTGCTTTTTCCCAAAAGAATGACCAGTACCTGCTACTGTGATATCTCATAACACTGGTAAGATGCCTAAAACCATCAAATATTAATTCCATAGTGCTATGCTTAGGCTGCAAGTTCCCATAAGTGCACTTTCATAACCTTTGTTTTAATCCCCACAGACACCCATTCTGGCAAAAAGCAGGAAATTGTTGAAAACATGTTTCCAAAGAGGATGAATCAGACATTTGCTTCAAGAATATAGTGGCATTTGATGTTTAATATACTTGTGGGTGTATTGGGGGGGGGGGGGGGGAGTTAGTCAGCTGCCAATTATTGAAAATGTAGATCCAGGCAAGTGAAAAGCAAAGAAACACCATGCCTGATGAAGAGACAGACACACAGACAGACAGATAGGCTTACCGTCACTCATGTAGGAACTCTACATGAGAGTACTGAATGACATACAATGAAAAATATAGTGGAAGAGCCAGGCCAAGGTTGTTAAATTGAAAAATAACTCAGTGGACCATGAGTGCTGAAGAATCAAAGTAAATCATAAGAAACTGAAAGTGTGCGATACTAACTTCAGTCTCTAAAAACTTGCTGTTCAGTCTTTCCAATTGTTTATCATCAGCAGAAGGGTTAAATATGTGTGGGAGGAGGACTTGGTTCAGGGAAAGAGCACTATTTCACAACTGTCACTGTAAATTTATGCTGTATCATGGGAACCATGACAGCACTGGTACTAGACAACTATATTGGTAGCTATGCACAAATGGCATTCACTCACTTTTGTAATTTTATTATGTTATTTTCCACTGTAGCCCCCCCCCCCCCCCACCCCCTCCTCAAATTTGTGTTCCTGGATACACTTTCAATGAAGGAATTGTTTTCCAACATTTTGAAGAGCATAATTTCGAAGAGAAAAACTTCTAAATACTAGTGAAGGGCAGTGTAGGTTTTCTATCTGTGTTTGAATGGTGATTTGGGAGGGGGTTGGAAGATTTGGAATCCTCCCTGCCCCTAGTAATATGAGGGGAAACCATGGTTTAAATAATTATGTTAATAGGGTAAGATAGGCTGTTAGTTAGCAGCTGCCAGAGGTTATAGTGTGCTCCTGGGGAATACACTTGCTCAAGATGTGAATTTGCTTGCATGAACAGCCTTAGTTTTGGAAATATATAGCTTTTATTGCTGACTGTGACAAAAATGTAACTTTTCAAAACAATAAAATAGTTTGGTAAGGTATGTGGTCCCCAAATAAATATTTAAATGTGAAATAATTCCCCAAAATAATAATTAAATCTGGTTTGGAAGCCAAAAAACATATTTCCTATAGGTATCACAGAACTAAATATTTTCCCATAGGCGACCATTATAACATTCAGGCGGAAAAAAATATGATCGCATCACTTTAATTTTGGCATTCAAATATCTCTGTCAAGTATAGTCCTTCAGACACCTTTTTCTGATCTGAAAACAGGGGGTCATGCAACAAATAAAGGAGAAAAACTGACACAAAAGGAAGTACCTATCACGTGCACATATTTTTCAGCGAATTCCCTACAAAAATACACAAAAAGTAAATTGTATTTTTTAGGTCCAAAAGTCATCAAATCACCCTCTTTTTTATCAGGAATATTCAACAATAATGCAAGATGTCAAGAGAATGTTTCAAACGTTTATTGAAACAATGGATTTTCCCAAGGCTGTTTATTTTTAGAGACTGCATCATTTCCGAGTGCAACATTTTAAGGCGGTTCACTCTAATTTCCTTTAGTTCCGCTATACCTCTTGAAAAAAGAGCAAGACCAAATGATCATGCGCACTTCTCTGTTGTATTTCGTATGATATCACTTGGAGCAATAGCAGATGTTGCAGAAAAGAAATCATGGTGACAGCATTGAAAGCTTGTTGCCGGTATTTTATCATATATTTGACTGTGATTGTGAAGAGTCCAAGTTTGCAGCAAATGGGCTTTAGCATTGAACACGAAAGTTCTCTTACTTAAACGTTGTTTTTAGAGGGTTTAGAGTTATTGTCTGACGGAAACTCAATTCCACGTTTGCTTTGGTGGTATTTGCGGACTGCACACAACCATCAGAAACGGCATTTGTTATCAAGCAATGTTTTATTAGACCTAAAGAAGCCGACCCACCGTACCGGACATCCAAAGGCAGGTCAGTATTTAAATAAACGGCCCACGTGTCTCAGCAGTCTAAAGAGCCATGAAATATCACAAGCCAGCCATAGATAGCACTTTCCATGGTTTCGACGCAAAAGAGTTAACACTTTCAACACTGGTGCCTGGATGGTATCATTTCAGTCAATACTGTCAACTGTGAAATGGGCGACACCATCCTGGTTTGTTGGAAGGTTCGGTAATAATTTAGTTCGTAGAATTTATTACCAAGCAGTGCTGGAAATGCACAAAATTGACGGGTGCAGTTGTAATGTCCCGCGAAACCAGAGACGAGAGTAAATTCCACCCGCAAAATGTTAGTATATGAATTTTCGAGGGAATTCTGTCACAAAACACCAGAAACCTTAACCCTTTGAAGCAGAGCGGTCGCTTTTCCAGCCAGAAACATGATATATCATCTCGTCATTAAATAGGATGGCTGTTTAGTAAATGTGTGGAGTAGACCAATCAGTATTTTCAACGTGCAGCCCCGAGGCTGCACGTTGAAAATATTGATTGGTCTACCCCAAATAATGAATATGGGCTCTTCTAATTGCTGCCATTGAAGTGGTATGGCAGATACCACTAGTGTTCAAGGGGTTAAATGTATAAGAAATAGCTGAATTATGACAGTAACTTGCCACTAGCCACAATGTTCTTCTTTCTCAAAACAACACACATTTATATGCCCTCAAAGTATATTAGTGCTAAACAATATTTTTCAACGAGTGCATTTTTTAGCTCCCGTAAAATAGAAATCACGGTTGCTGATGGGAGCAATTGCACTCGCACCCATCTCATTTCCAGGACTGTTACCAAGCCCACCGTCAGTATTTCTGCTCTTTATATCGGCTGCTCGTACACTACAATACTTTTCTTCCCGCAAAAATGTATGCACATCGGATTGAAAGGGTTAACGTGCAGTTCGGAAATGATCTCTTCTATTGGTAGAACAAAAAATAAATCGTGTATTTTTCGTAAAACGCTAATGATCTCCGACAGGTACTTCACTTATCGACAGACATGAAGGAATGTTTTTCGTTGAATTGGATTCTAATTGAATGTTAAGCTCATTAATTAGTTCCACCTGTGGATTACGTAATGTGGATCCGGTAGAATCGCTAGCACTCCACTTACTTGCGGAAAGGCACTATGGTAATATTCGGTGTAGACAATACTTCATTGAATGTCTGATCCTCTTTAAGTTATTTTTGGAACAAAGATGGGCTGCATATTTAGAAATATTCTGGATATGCTCTCTGTTCTGTTATTTATTTGTTTAGTTATTGATGTTTAAGGTCATATACTTATTCACAATGGCGAATCATGAACGTGACAGTTTTACGGGTGGAGGAAGCCGGAGTATCCGGAGAGAACCACCGAGCAACGACGAGCAGCCGCCAGCTTCCCAACATCGTAACTCCGCACTGCCGCAGAGGCAGGGTTAGATTGGTTGAAAACATGCGTACCATCGGAGTGCAGTACGCCTTAGTACATGGCGTCATCGTGTCCCCATGTGGACAATCGGGTTTAAGTGCCTTGCGCAAGGACACAACGCGGGAGTCCGAATTGATCGCTCAGACGGTCAGCCATCCAATGATTAACCGGGCTCGACGTTGCTTAGCTTCGGTGATCTGACGAGAACCGGTTAGGAAAAAAACATTTGTCTCGGTCACAAGTGAGATAATTTTCGGTATCCACTCAAAAATACTAGATTTTCTATTTATTATACGTTTTTTTATAAGAATCTGATAATTCCACTCGTTTCAACCTTGAACTGATGCATGAAAGTAAACAGCGCAATGAGTCACTAATACGCGGAAGTGATTTGGTCGATACTCGAAACAGATATAGCGTCTTGCATTCTGATTCAGCTGCCGGGTTTCTGTCCAAACATGGCCTGAAAGTCCGTGATATAAGTTTTTGGTTTGGTACGTCCTTTGAAAGGACGTACCAAACTAAAAACTTATATTACGGACTTTCAGGCCATGTTTGGACCAGCGGGTTTCATTCAACATTTCAAGGTGAATGCGTGTTGAATTATTGATGGAAACGATTGGTATCCACTCAAAACCACTAGATTTACTTTTCGTTGTTCTTTTTAGAATAAAATTGATCATTTCCAGTGATTTGACTCGTATTCACTTTGAAGTGATGCTTTGAAAGCCGCCATTTTGATTGATACCGTGAAAGTGAAAATTTCTATATCTCTGTAGTGGTGGATACGATTTCTCTCTTTCCGCAATTTCTTCGATCTGTCGTTTAGCCTATAATAAATCAATGTTCGCGTATGACAGTTTTGCTTAAGCCTAGAAGTCCCATGTTATATTTTGTCAAGCCTTTTAACCCCAGAAGTGCCTCAAAATCATAAAAAAGTATTGACAGATTTTACTGTCTGTGCTTCACAGCCAAGTCCAAGTACTGATGGGACGATAGTCAAATTAAACACTTTATCTAACGAATTTGAAAGTTAAGTAGTTGAAAAGATATATATTTTTTAAAATGTATTTATTTATTGGAGTTTAACGACACTTTCGACAGCCAGAGTCACCTCGCGTCGGACAGTTTTACGGGTGGAGGAAGCCAGCTTACCAGGAGAGAACCACAGAGCAACGGCGAGCAACTGTCAGACTTCCCAACATACTAATTCCACACAAGCAGGTTTAGCATTGGTTGAAGATAAGTGTACCATAGACCTGCATTCCACCTTAGGATACAGCCTCCGTGCCCCCAAGAGGGCAATTGGGATTAAGTGCCTTGTCCGGGGACACAACACAGTTACCCCTGACGGGGATCGAGCCGTGTACCTCTCGCTTTGAAGTTCTATGCCCTAACCACAGAGCAACCGCGCTTCCATTTTTTTTAAATATTTCAGCAAAACCATATAATGCAACCCCACATTGGAACGATCGGGTCAAGCTTCTTCCAATGAGGGGGTCAAATGATATGGTTTGGTTGAAACATTTCGAAAAATTTCGAAAAAAATGCTAACTAAAATGATAAATGTTGATATCATGTGCGTTGGTTAAAGGGTTGAATAATAAACTTTATTAAGTGTTAATGATTCAGATCAGTATTTTTATACCATGATTGCCTACTGTACTATATACGAAAAGCCTAAGACATAAAGTTTAGCTTTACACACCAGCCGTGGTGAACACGTCAGTAGTGGGATTTCATCAGTTAAATTTTACACCTGCAGTAGAACTACATTCAAGCTGACCGTTGGTGACGTCGACCTGAATGCGAACTTGTCTAAATTTATCGCACGTCGCATCGAGAAGAGTGAAATGAAACCGGCAATTATTTATTGCGTTTTTAAATGGGTCTACCTCATAAGATGACAAAAATGAACAAATATGCATTGTCTCATGTTAATACAACATTCATAACTCGAAATAGTATGTTATTATGTTATTAAAGCGAAGAAGGCTCCGTTTCTTTTTCCTTTTATTTCGGCGATAAAATTGACAGCGAATGTACCGCCCACCGATGCTCATGTAAACAAAACAGATTCGCACGTATGTACGTCTGTTGTTCAGTAAAATGGAGAAAAAATAATAGCGACTTTGAAGACTAAGGAAGCCCCGCCCACTCAATCCAATTGTCAACGCAGTGAGGGCCTGACGGCAGACTGATAGATGGATAACAAGCTTGTAAACAAAGATCAATGATCGATTTTTCATCGCCTCCAGTCAGCGAGAATAAAATCATAATTTCTCGGGAACAATTGAATTTAATAAAATATACCGAAGTGGGAGACGAATAAAAGATCATACACCCAAACATGATTTGGGGGGAACTTAAAATGTTTTTAATGATACTGTTACGTGACTTGCTAAATATCTGTCGTCTGCGATCAAAAATCAAAACAACAAACAATTTGACAATGACTGACGTGACCTGTTTGTGGCACACTTTCCTGAGTTTGACTGTTGTCTTTTGCGAAAATTAAAAGTTTTTCGTTCACGTACACATAGTTTTTATATTTTAATATTACAGCCGGATTAAATTATAAGAAATAACTGTTGTTTTCCTTCGGTTTATGCGATATAAACCGAAAAGTTTCAGCACAAGCTTAATCATAACTCGCTACGCGAGTTATGAAGCTTGTGCTGACAATTTTCGATTTATATCGCATAAACCGAAGGAAAACAACAGTTATTTCTTAATTGTACTTGATGGCGATGCCCTCTGTGTGAAGAAATGTAGTCAATGCAATGAAAAAGCTCCGATCATAAGGTACTGTTTTTTCTGTTTCATTTAAGATGCTATGTAAGTAAAGAAAATTAGTTTACTTTTGAAACTCCCAAATCTGATATTAAATAAATATAAATTCCACACACAGAGTTGACAGCAGGCATCAAAGCTCGGTCGAGACTTAATTTATTGAACTCGTTTTGCAAATTTCGATACAAATTGGGAACTCGTAGACAGATGGGAAAACATAAAATTTACAAAAGCACTTTTGTTGTCCAGCTTTGGGCGATTTATCTTAAAAAATCAGGGGGCGCCGTGGCTCAGTTGGGAGAGGTGCAGGCTGCAAGCCGAGAGGTCCTTGGTTCGAATCCCACCTGTGGCAACCGCGTTATGTCCTTGGGCAAGACACTTCACCCCCATTGCTTATGTGGGGACACGGTGACGTTGTGCACTAAGGCGAACTGCACGTCGACGGTGCACCTGTCTTCAACCAATGCTAACCCTGCTTGTGTGGAGTTGGAATGTTGGGGAACTGACAGTTGCTCGCCGTTGCTCGGTGGTTCTCTCCGGGTACTCCGGCTTCCTCCACCTGCAAAACTGTCACGGTCATGGTTTGCCGTTGTGCAGAAATATGTGACCTTAAACACCAATAAATAAATAAATAAATAATCTTAAAAAATCGAAAGATTCCCGCGGTGTTTCACACGCAAACGCTATTTCCACAACTCGAGACAAAGCTGGTCTGGTTAAAAAAACACATCTTTTCACGAGTCATGTATCATTCAAACGCAATGGAATAAGATCAACAACAACGAAAAAAAAATAAATGTTTGCTTATTTATAGTAGATCAGAGAATCGCCAGTGTTCATCGAACTGTAAAAACATGAATGGTCTTACGCTTCGAAATAGAAATATCACATTTTTTCTATGAGTTACGCATATGTTCCACGCAGACAAATACCGAAGTCAAATATATACCACCCATATACTTCCTTCAGGGAGATCAACTATGAAACTAAATCATTCAATAAAATGCCCACCCATTCATCATTCACACTTAATTATTATATGTTAATATTATTTCGGATTACTTTCATGTGGTATTTAAGAATTCAAATAATTTAAACATGTTCGTGATTAACCCATTTGAAGCGCTATGCAAAGAATTTGACACGAAGAAAAGGCTGACATTCTGTGAACAGGCAACAGTGTATATGCACAATTGAGAACAACCAGTAATAATTTAAACCCACAGCCCTACAATTAAATTATTACTGACATCCCTACAAATAGAAAATAGACCCGTCCATTTCCTTGTCGGAAATAGTGCTAATGACGATATTATTCAAGGCCTGGACCTTGAAAGGATTAATCTTTTATGGACCTAGTTGATTTATGCTACAAAGATGTGTGTAATATACAGTTTGTCTTCCTGGCAAAAATGGTACAAAAGAATATAAAAGGATCATTTATTTATTCATTTAGTGGTGTTGTGGGTCACATTCCACAAATATGGATACTTCATGGCCACAACATACTTATGCAACCAAGTTTAGCCAGCAATTTACACTATGTGACTCACATCAGTGGACTTCGACCCCATTGGTTTGTT
Organism: Pictodentalium vernedei; assembly: GCA_031216915.1. Taxonomy (NCBI): domain Eukaryota; kingdom Metazoa; phylum Mollusca; class Scaphopoda; order Dentaliida; family Dentaliidae; genus Pictodentalium; species Pictodentalium vernedei. The sequence continues at coordinate 64,013,771 of CM062290.1, read as the reverse complement.
ACGGAGATGTAGTTTACCAGTAAAGCAAAAGTTGTGCAACACATTATACAAACATGTGGTGCACAAGTTGTACACCACATTATATAAACATCTAAACACTGCACCACCTCCCAGGGTTCCCACGGATGATAAAGGAACTAAGTTTGCTTGTTTGAGTTATGAAATATAAGGTCACCCTCAGAAAATATGGCTACATCGTAATCACAAAGCTAGCGGAAAGTCAGATTAAATCAATGTTTGTAATTATAGTGACTGCTTAAGAGAATGTTACAAACTGCAAAAAATATAGGTTCTCTTTAGAACCAAAACTGGTTCTAATCTTGTCCCTGAGATGGAACCAGTTCTGTTTAAACAGTATCCATTTCAAATCAAATAAATTTACCAAGATTAGCATTCAATTTTAACAGAATATTATATGAACTGAAGTAGATTCAGCAGTAAACTTGGAGCTTATTCAACGCAGTCGCCAAACATTTTGAAACAAAGGAGATATGAACAGTTGGCATATCGAACCAGTTTTGGTTCTGTATAGAACCAAATCTGGTTCGATATGCCAACTGTTCATATCTCCTTTGCTGAATAATGATTTGAGACAACCTCGTATAAGTTCTAAACTTACGGCTGAAAACTCCTCAATTTATGTTTAATTCGGTTAATATTTAATGTTAATCGTTATAAATGTATTTGATTTGAAATAAATACTGAATTAAACAGAACTGGTTCCATCTCAGGGACAAGATTAGAACCAGTTTTGGTTCTAAAGAGAAGCTATATTTTTTGCAGTGCACCTGTCTGCACAGTAAACAAGCATTGATCTACTTTTCGAGTTTCCTGTGTGGATGATAATTCTCTATTAAAGCCGAAGACATCGGCCTGTTTAATGGCAGTTTAATGTATTACAAACCGGTGCATATTTTGGAAGGGGTCGAGTTTTTTATTCCAGATCGTGGCTGATATCTTCTGTCTATGTTCCACTCTCAACTACTGCAGCCAGCGAGCGGAGGTATGAAGCGCAAACTCTCGCCATGTTTGCACCTTGTATGGAAAGTGAATTTGCTGAGAGTGTTCAACAATGTTTATGGATTTCATTTAATCGGCAAACAACAGACCGAGGAGATGGTGAATACAATTTCTCACACGATCGGACAGTTCTTCCGGTTATTAAACACATTCATAAAAATGATAATGCATGACCGCGCATTAACCCTTTGATACTTTTGTACGTGTTATTACGTACGAAATCTTTTGTTTAACTTAACCCTTTGATACTTTTGTACGTGTTATTACGTACGAAATCTTTTGTTTAATTTAACCCTTTGATACTTCTGTGGGTGTGATTACGTTCGAAAGCAAACAGCACGTTGATGCATTGTGGTCATTTCTTTTGTAGATATTTTTCGATTTTTTAAAGTTTTATTTTCAAATTCCTATTTTCTCCCGAATAGTGCTCAGTGATAACCGTTGAGCCAAATGTTAGCGCAGGTTAAAATACTAACATAATCCTGCTGTCGAGACTTCTTAACTGGTTGAGTGCTGGACGCCACTACCAGGGCTTTCATAAATGAGGATATCAGAGCAAAAGCCAATACTTTTCTTGCTTATATTTCATATTCAGGCAAACATAAATAATATTTTGTTTATATAAATTTGCTTCATTACAAATTATTGGAGAGTGCCTGTAGGCGTGGTGCCTGTAGGCATTCTCCAATAATTTGTAATAAATCAAGTTTTGAATAACAAATTCAGACCACCAAAAATAATCTAGCCCTCAACCTGTTAATCTCTAATGTGAAAAATATGTTGTTATTTGTACTTTCCGACGTCTGGCGTCGCATTTTGAAAAACGTTGAAGAAACTGAATTCCTAGTGACGTTTGAACGTCAGGATATTTAAGGTCTCAAGGGGTTAACAAAAATAACGTTGGGAGAAGGGTTTTTGTATCATATAATAAACAAAATCTTCAACTCGATCCTAGTTGATATCGAACTTTTCAAAACTCGTCCAGTAAATTAGGTCTTGACCGAGCTAAGGCTCGGTCGAGACCAAAGTTACTGAACTCGCTTTGTAAATTTCGATACAAATTGAGGACTCGATGGAGATCCTCTACCAACAGACAACATATAGACGGGTGGAAAAACGTAAAATTTACAAAACACTTGTGTCTTCCACCTTTGGGGCGATTCAACTTAAACTTTCGGAAGAAAGCATGTATTACCAAGTATTCACCAAGAACAGATATGAACAGCAATTTCCTTATGCGAGTTACATGTTTCAGCTTGGGAATAAAATAAATTATTTGTGGGCTCACGTGTGAACACACCGACGCTGGATAGTTGTCAAAATTGATTATCGATAACGGTAATAACTGGACCAAATTTCATCAAGTGTGAACTACACAGCTGATTACATCATCCTTGGGACGAGCTCGATGAGGTCGTTTTGATGGGGATCACAAGACACGTATTCCAAATGACTCAACTGGGAGCACGGTGGCGTTGTGTGCTAAGGAGTATAAAACGGGGACGGTAGCCTTGTCTTCAATCAATGCTAACGCTGCTTCTGCCTGGATAATAAGTTGAAGACTTCGACAGTTTCTCGCCATTGTTCGAGGGTTCCCTCCGGTATCCCTTATTCTTCCCCTTGTAAAACTGTCCGGCATAATATGACCTTGACTTCTGGAGTGTCGTTAAACGTCAGCAGACAGACAAACAAACAAGTAATTAAACAAACTAAATAAACAAGAGCACCGCCTAGCGAGGCAACATAAGCCCGTCAAAATTGGAACATGCACAAGTTTCTCTGGGGTAAAGTTTGAAACTTTGATTGACTCACCTATGTCTGTCCCCCCCACCCCCCACACACACACCCAATCATTGCCCATTCCATTGCCCTGTCTGGGGTAAAGGGTTTCAAATTGTATGCTTGTGTGCACACATTTCATAGTTTTTGTGAAATTTTAGTACGCAGAATGGAAATGCAAACACTTTTTAGGTGTGGAAGATTCTCCTCGCCGTTTACAATGGTAGCGTCCATTCATTGACAGGTTAACTTCATTGATAACGATAAACGATAGGTAGCGCCAAGGAAAAGGATATTTTGAGGATCATAACAGCTATAAACGGTGAGGATTCTAGTCGTTTAAAAATAAAATGGAGTTATCTGCTCCTGTCACATGCACAACGACAATTGATGATCAACATGGGTGCAAAGTTTGAACAACAAAGCAAGTAAAATGTTGACTAAGTAGGCAACACAATAGTGTAATTTTCAAGTACTAAAAAGGGGCATAACTCTGGAAATACAAAACAGAGTTACCTGCTCTTAGCAAATGCACAACGACAATTGGTGGTCAACACGTGTGCTAAGTTTGAACAATATAGCATGTAAAATGTTGAAGGAGAGGGCAACACAATACTGTAATGTTTTAAGTACTAAAAGGGGCAAAACTCTGAAAATACAAAATAGAGTTACCTGCTCTTGTCACATGCACAACGGCAAATGGTGATCACTATGTGTGCAAAGTTTGAACAATATAGCATATAAAATGTTGAAGGGGTAGGCGACACAATACTCTGATGTTTCAAGAACTAAAATGGGACATAACTCGGGAAATACAAAACAGAGTTACCTGCTCTTGACACATGCACAACGGCAATTGGTAATCAACATGTGTGCAAAGTTTGAACAATATAGCATGTAAAATGTTGAAGGAGCAGGCGACACAATACTGTAATGTTTTACGTACTAAAAGGGGCATAACTCTGGAAATACAAAATGGAGTTACCTGCTCTTGTCACATGCACAATGGCAATTAGTGATCAACATGTGCGCAAAGTTTGAACGATATAGCATGTAAAATGTTGAAGGACTAGGCAACACAATACTGCGATGTTTCAAGTACTAAACGGGATCATAACTCTGTAAATACAGAACAGAGTTACCTGTTCTTGTCACATGCACAATGGCAATTACTGATCAACATGTTTGTAAAGTTTGAACAATATAGCATGTAAACCTTTGGAGACGTAGGCGACACAAAAATTGTTTACGGACATCAGACAGAGAGACAAACAGACAACGCCATAACATAATACGAGCGTCAAAAAATGACAGGCGTATAAAAACAAACGAACAGACAGTTCGTATTATGATAGTTTCCAAGACCGGAGGAAATTATTTATTTATTGGTGCTTAAGGACACATATTTCTGCACAATGGCTAATCATGACCTCAACAGTTTTATGGGTGGAGGAAGCCGGAGTACCCGGAGATAACCATCGAGCAACTGCCAGCTCCCCAACATACTAACTCCACACAAGCAGAGTTAGCAGTGGTTGAAGTCAGGTGCAGCATCGACGTGCAGTACGTCTTAATACACAACGTCACCGTGCCCCCACGTGGGCAATGGGGGCGAAGTGTCCTGTCCAAGGGCACAACGCGGTTGCCGCAGGTGGGATTCGAACCACAGACCTCTCGGCTTGCAGTCTGCACCTCTACCTACTGAGCCACCGCGCACCAGGAGGAACTGATACATACCACGGTAAATATATATATCCAATAGAAGGGGTTAATGCCCTTCGATGAAAACGCATTCTCTAAAGCAATATATGGTCTGGGAATATCCTGTAAATGGACAAATTATACATACCACGGTAAATAGATCCAATAAAAGGGGTTAATACCTTTGGCTGGAAAAACATTTTCTAAAGCAATAGATTGTCTGGGAACAAATGCATGTGATTTACCGCAAATAATGGAAGGCTCATAGAAAACAGAGCGACATTGTTATCCAATTACCTAATATCCAATATGAAGTACACACGTAATTCTCATCCATTAGAGTATTGTTTTACAACTAAAGTTGTTGTCCCAATGGAGAGTTTTTATCAACCTAAAGAGGAAGTAGCTGAATGATTTACATAAGGTAATTCAAAAGAACCCTTCAGCGTTAATTGGAACAACGTTATACATGGTTATATACTTCAACTACAGTGTTCGATAAAAATGGTCTGTACGTTGATTCAATATCGAGAATGGAGGAGGCGAAAGCTCAATAAAAGTGGAGGGGCAGATATTTCGTCGGCTGAGTGCAAGAATCTTCTTTGTCCCATAGGGGACATAGAACATTCTAGCACTCATGCGACGATTTCTAATGTTACTTGTTTGTTTGTTTATTGGGGTTTAACGACGCTTTCAGTAATCAGGGTTACCTCGTGTCAGACTGTTTTACGTGTGGATTAAACCAGAGTATCCGGGGAAGAGCCACCGAACAGCGGGGAGCACGTCATCCTCTCCGACATACTAGGTGGATAGAGCAGAAGGCAAGTGCCTTGATATATAGCACCCTAATAATGCTATCAGGGCATTGCTCCACATGCCTACTTCAATAGAAGCAATTCCAGTTGCGCATCGAATGCCAATATAACGCTGCACCCAGTCAAGAAATTGCTCCAGCAGATGGGGTCAGATTTGTACATACTTTACCACTCTTACTGTCGCAGGATAATGGACTAGTGAATATTCGCGCAGTCTCTATAAAACAGCGGTATCGGAATCGACCCCTGGTCGAGAAACTTCTCGAGGTTTTCGACCACTCATTCTCAGAATCTATTGAAGGTTAATGCTGTCACAGTGTGCCGTCCCTCTAGAAAAGACATAAAATGGTTGTTCCCTTCGTGCTGCAGGATAAAGATTCGTACCACGGTTCGAGATGAACGAAGTCGGCGCTTTGAATGCCATTCCACACACCCTTGCTACTGGTCCAAGAAAAAGCGTTAACCCTTTACCCAACGTAATGACAAAAACTGGTCAGCAATACCCGCAATAAATGACCATTCAATTTTCATTATTTTTTTCTTTTTTTTTTTTGTCTCAAAATAGTTTATGGTCCTCATTGGAACGAACTCGTTGAGCTCATTCCTATAAGAGGAACATAAGCTGTGTTTGTGAAGCAAAACAAAAAAGAAAATGAAATAGTTATTCAAGTATTTTGTTTGCAAGTGTCGTCTGCCTTTCGTGTTAGGTGAAGGGTTAACAGGAGTTGTTGAACTTGGTCGCCAATCCTTGTAAAATGAATAAACTTTAAAAAAAAAAACACCAACCTTTTTTATAACCCAAGGACTTATGTCGTTTTGACAAGCCTCTCATAAACTTTCCTTGTAAACATATTTTAGTTTATTCCTGACTCAAGTTGTGAGTGGGAAAGACGCACAAGAAGGTGGTGTGCAGACAAAAGAAACATGCCTCCAGGTATCGACAATAGCTTAGGTTCTATGCACTAACGATGTATTTGTCACATCGCTTGAAAAAAATACCACTTCAACACAATGTGTGCGGAACTACCATTATTCTTCAGTTTCAAGCTCATTAATGGAATAGATGGATGCCTTTTTATGGGAACCGTGTAAATTGAATGGCTAAATGCGTCAATATACGAGGTATATGCCTGTTATGCAACTATAAGAACCGATTTGCACCGGGTCTTATTTGCGACACTACATTAAAATATATCATTAACAGTGACAATGGATTATTCGCGATACACACGTACCCTGAAATACGAATAGATAGTCGTGAAGTGCTTCTGTTCTGTAGGTTAAGATGTCTTGTTGAACTACAGTAAATTATCGAGTACATTTGTTGATGGTCGTGGCATGAAGTCTTGTTCATCCTCCAACTAAAAATGGGTCATCGGAATGGAGAGAGTACCATTTTCTGAGTTATCTGTGTTTTTATTATATTTCATATTCTTTTTATTTTATTTTTTTCCTTCAGCGAACTTAGTCTATTTGGGTCAGTTCCGGTCGCTGATGTCGATGCAACATGCCTGCTGGAACGTTAGCAAAAAACGTCGCAAATCCATTTGGCAACCCACCCCCCCCCCCCCACCACCACCACCACCACCACCACCAAGATTACTCCAGATCACGAAACGCGGTGACTCCTCTAGTTGATGACGTCTGATGATGTAAAATTGGTTACGCTGTGACTGTAGACACAGCGTAACAGCTTTCGCATCATCAAATATCAAACGAAAGCCCAGCACAAAAAATAGTAGCGCGGTATTAACTTCCCTATAACATCTGGTGCATTTTGTAAATAATAACTGAATATATCGAAATATTTTCTTTAAAAAGCAAACGACGATTGCGTAGTGTCGGAATATTGAAAACTATCGAGAAAAACGTTTTTGGTTAGCATTGTCTATTTATAGCCCCCCCCCCCCCCCCCAACATCCCCCTGGTAGCAGGTGTGACACTTTTCTAATTGAAATCAACGAGCGGTCCAATAATTCAGTTGTATGATATCGAGATTAGTAGGTCAGGTCCACGTATTTTAGTTGCGTTGTTTCGTGGTTGCAAAACGATTTGCCAAATTTAGTTTGCAGATTCACGAATATAGATTACTTACAGATTTATAGTAAACGAAATTAACAAACAACAGAAACACAGTTCATTTTTGTGGACAATTACATCAAACGCCACTTATTTATTTATTAGGGTTTAACGACACATTAACAGCCAGGGTCATATCATGTCGGTGGCAGTTTTACGGGAGGAGGAAGTCGGAGTACCACCAAGCATCGACGAGCAGCTATCAGCTCTCCAATACCGTAACTCTGAACTCTGACCACAGCACAGGCAGAGTTAGATTAGTTGAAGACATGTGCACAATCGACGTGCAGTACGCCTTAGTACACATCGTTATTGTGCCCCCATGTAGGCAATCGGGGTGAGGTGCCTTGCCCAAGGACACAACGCGGGGCGCGAATCAATCGCTGAAATGGTCACCCATAGAACTACTAACCGCGCTCGCCACACGCCCCTGCTTTACATAACTAGCTTCTGTAGAAGATTATGTTGCTTACTCGCCCCAAATTTGGAAAGGGTTACTACCCTCTTAATTTAGAATATTTTAAAAATTCAAACATTTATGTACAAAAGGCGGACTCTCTCTGGAAACCAATTATTGACAATTAATAGTTATGTACCAGTGTGTTATGAAGTATGAATCCGCTACAAAATCAATGGTGACAAACGCATCCATACACGACGCGAATTCTTAATACCTAGGCCACTGCCCGACATTATTTATTGGTGTTTAAGGTCACTTGCAGCTTTTTATGGCTACCTACTGATTATAACAGAAGTATAAGATCGGGTTTCGCCAATTGTTTATATTCATTCTGTCCACTTCAGACGACTTATTCTCCAGGAGTTGGGTACCGGGTCCTATTTTGCCTATGATGCAGAACTTGTTTGTCATAGTGAACAATCACTGCTCCACTACAAATGGATCAATGATAAGGTCAGGTGTCTTCCATGACTTATTTATTGATCTATTTGTATATCATCTACCCATTTATTCTTCTATCCCATTATCCCAATCCCATTATTCTTATCCCATCATCCCGTTATATATAAGGAACTGTTTAGAGTTCAACATTGTTATTATAATTCTTTTCTATAGAACCAGAGAGCTCCTTCTGACACATTTTCAACACATTTATGTTTATGTTACTGGAGACAGCAGGTAGACGGCCAATCTGACCATGCTTTCTCCCAACTGAATATCATTAATTACCTACATTTACAGATTTTCGCAATTATTGTACTATTTTATTCTGTTGAGTAAACCTTACTTACTTACTTACTTACTTACTTTTACTTACTTACTTACTTATAGTACGCGCCTTTTTTAACCCCTACGCTGCCGGAAGCGACTATTGTCACTTAATTTATGTTGATTATCTGTACGTTCTGGTATGCGCGGATCAAACCTATCATCTGATTGATTGTTGGAAAGGGCTCTTTGAGCCCTTTCCAACAATTAATCAGATGATAGAGTTTCAAATATGACATCAATCTTATTTCTTATTAAACATCCTCGCATACAGGTGTACATAGAGGACCTCCATATATGGCTAAAGTGGGCGTGGCAGTGAAATGGTTAACATTTGAACCCTCGTTTCCTGGGATGGTATCGCCTTTGTGTAAACGTACGTACAGTGAGATGGTTGAGTCCAATGTTAATATATAGGGAGGATAAAATAATAACTGCAGTCTGTTCCGTGTACAGACCTCTTATAATAAGACAAAAATGGGACGAAATTATGCCTTGGACGAGTTAAAATGGTTAACTGTAGTGGAGTTAACTTGTCGAACTAGTACTTTGTATTACGTATCATACAGTGTGAAAAATATTGCGATCAGCATATCTGATTTACTTCGTATTACATTCCCCCATAAAATTTAACCCTGTTTCACGCATATTTTTTGGCAACGTTTACCATCGACGTACTATTTATGAGATAACCCTTTACCCCAACCTGAAAAGCAGACGACACTTGCAAAAATAATTCTTGAATAACTAATTTTTTTTCATTTTTTGTCTCAAAAACATAGGTTATGACCCCTCGGTCATAACCTATGTTTTTGAGACAAAAAAATGAAAAAAATAATGAAAATTAATTAGCGATTTTTGAGAATAGCGCTGGCCGGTTTTGGCCGTTACGTTAGGTAAAGGGATAATTACGCTATTACATCAACGAGGAAAGTTTTCGGATGAATATATCGCACAATAAACATTGATAGATACAGTAAGAGAGAAAGCTATTGTGTGGCTTACATTACACTTGCAAATCGTCGTCTTTGGTGATTGTTTCTTCATAAATACTTTTTTGGATAACCATTTTAAAAACTCCAATAAACCCTATTAGTTCACCCAACTATATTATAAAATCTTACATCAGTTGATTGTTGAATAAATTGCTAACACAACACAAGCGTTTGAATGGGTTAATGTTTATCGCACAAGTGTGGGTTAATGTTTATCGCATCAATACCACGAGAGATAAAGTCTCGAGTGGTTTTCTGCACCAAACCAAACGAGCTTGTGCGGTTCTGTATTTATAGCATACGTTTGCATATTTCTTGAGCAGGTCATTTTCTGTGACATCAAATAAGAATTAACCAGTCCATCAGCGACGTTAAGGAAATGAAAGAGAAAAAAATACCAAATAATCTTTACAAGCAGAGGACCAGTCATATTGTTACTTCCTACGCTATTTCAACCTTCATCCACAGATTCAACTTACATCGCGTCGCCTGATTGCTAAAATGTTCTATGTCCCACAGAGGACAGAGAACATTCTTGCACTCAGGCGGCGATCGATCGTTGAAACACTGTGAAACAGAAAAAAATACAGCTTGCAGTTATTTATGCCTTATTTTTTATGGAGCGAAATTTGAGTGGTTAATGTGACCCCACCAACAAGTCACCGTACTTTCACAACAAATAATAAATTAGGAAAAATACATCAATGAGAAATAATAAATAAAAGCCCACATGTTTTCCTGACTTCCACTTGGATGTTGTTATTAAGTGAATTGACAAGTTAACTTAAGATTTTGAACTAAGTCAATATTGCGTTTGTCGCTGTAGATTCATTCCATGTAGATTAAATTTATATCCTTATTATCCAAGAGAGATGATTGGATTATTCACAAAGTCCCCTTGGAATTGATTAAAGTCCTTCTTTTGGGGATTGACAGAGGTACAGAATCCATACAAATTCCTAGGAATATCAACATGCTGTCGTTTGTCGTTCGACATACTTTGTCTTGCACCATGATGTCGTTGATCTAAAACCATGTTCGCACGACACCATTCGTTCGAAGTGACGTCATTCAAAGGCACTTTTAGATTATGTTTAAATTGTTCATAGTCTAAACTGCAGGTCTGATATTGCCATGTCATATTTAACCAGTCTAGTCATTCAATCAGTAGTCAGTGTTGTTCCGCGAAATAAAATAAACTAAAAAGAAGCTTTTGATCTCGGTCGGTAATAACAAACTGAGATACTACATACTGATAACATCGACATTGCAACATTAAAAAATAAAATTGTCTATTGTGTGTGTCAGAATGTGTCCATGTATCCCCAGAGATATGACTCGTTCCATTCTGATTTGGAAAAAATGCAAAAGCTGTATCATACACGTGTGTGATACAACTTTATTTTTATCACACATTCTAGAATGTCGTGGGCAAATCTTAATTTTAGATGGGTGTGTAATAAATACACAGAACGACACGCGTGTGTGAATGGGTTAATCGATATGGCATGAGTGCCAGCGCGGAAGGATAGAACGAGAGGCCACAGGCCTCCAGTTTTATCCTTCCGCGATGGCACAAGTGCCATATGGATTAACCCATTCACACACGCGTGTCGTTCTGTGTTTATTACAAGCCTTCGCGTCTACAAAACAAGTATAAGAAGGACACTCAACAATTCATTTGATAATCATCACCAAAAAGAACCCATTTTGTCGCCAAACAAACTTGCGAGGGGAACCTGTGTTACTCTTTCGTCCTCTGAGTTCCAATGTGTCCTATGTGCCTATTGGCACATAGAACACATTTGAACTCAGGGGACGACTTTTAGCTATCGCCAGGGATTGAAATTGTAATTGCGGTACACGATTTGTAGAAAATTCCAGTGAAATTTCGCTTCTTTATAAAATAGTCCGTCAACGATTTCCGTTCCACACATGTGCGGAACAGATTTTTATTTTCCGCACGGTTTAGTGCTGGTGTAGATGGGGATTTCATAGAACAGGCGTGTAATAAATATAGGTTATTACCAACATGCGGGCTTTCCGAGATCAAGACCTCGTCTCTGGGCCATATATCGACAAGTTCGTTAGGACAAGTCGATACGTCAATACAACATATCGGAAAACAACTTGGTAGGAATAACCAGTTTATCTTACAACATTCCTCCCTTTCTTGACTTGTTAGCATATATTTTGACAATCGTTCAGCGTCTGTGAGTTTCCTTTTTATGAATAAAAATCATGACGTCTTGTGCTACGGATGACGTAATCCCCATTCGTTATTCTATTTGTGCAATAGCCGCGGAAGGGGGGTATGTGGCTCTGTGGGTAGAGGTGCAGGCTGCAAGCCGAGAGGTCCTCGGTTCGAATCCCGCCTGCGGCAACCGCGTTGTGTCCTTGGGCAAGACACTTCACCCCCATTGCCCACGTGGGGGCACGGTGACGTTGTGTACTAAGGCGTACTGCACGTCGTTGGTGCTCCAACCAATGCTAACCCTGCTTGTGTGGAGTTAGCATGTTAGGGAGCTGACAGTTGCTCGCCGTTGCTAGGTGGTTCTCTCCAGGTACTCCGGCTTCCTCCACCCGTAAAACTGTCGAGGTCATGATTAGCCATTGTGCAGAAATATGTGACCTTAAACACCAATAAATAAATAAATAAATAAATAAATAAATAGCCGCTGAAGTTTATAGCAGTGTTTTAGCTGTATGTTAAGTTGTGCTTCTTTGCTTTATTTTTCAGGTTTAACGCATGGTAGGCCTATATAAAACTATCATCATGGAGAAAATTGACGTGGTCTAATTTATTTCGTTGAGTTTGTTATTTATTTTTTATTGAATTACTGTCATCAAAAACGGTGGCTTTGACCAGAGACGGCGGAAGTTCGATAAAAGTGGAGGGGCACACATTTTCAAGGCTACCATGATTCGGCTGGGTGGAAGAAAACGTTACAATCGGATATTGGTAAATGTACCGTGACACACTATGGTGTCTCGTTTAGATGAGCATACTGCGGTGCGGTCATTGTCCTTTCCACTTCTTCTACTTCAACCATCTTCCAACCCGAAGGCTAGCCTTCGGGTTGGAAGATGGTTCAAGTAGAAGAAACGGACGGGAGCGACCGAAGATAGGATTCCTTGTCCAAAAGTTGTTTGGATATGCAAGTAATTTTTTACATGAATGCCTGTATATCGGCACTCTTGCATGCGCCAATTTCAAGTCATTGTTGCAACATGTGAAAAAAAGTGGAGAGGCACGTGTCCCCTGTGCCCCCCTGTTTCCACCGCCCCTGGCCTCGGCACGTGTAATTAGTTGAGTAATTAGATCAGTGAAGGTAAAAAACGTTCTCTTTCTGAATCGAATGATCGCACGTGCGGTTGCTGCCGTCAATACAGATTTGGTTTTGTCTAGTCCTTTTCAGTTCTATTGGTAGAAATACGTCCTTGTTGTAAGATAATTGAATTTTATCACACACCTATTAATGTAAAACACGGGATTTCAACTGTTTTGCATGTACGATAAAAATAAAGTTGTATCGCACATGTGGTGTTAACAAACACGTTCGATTTCGTTTCCAACGTAAACAGAGAAGGAGTCCGTCTAAATAAATCACGTCAGGCATTGGTCGAATGCACCGGAGTCGAGATCGCTTGAAAATTTCAAGTTCCTCATTTAGATCTGTTTACCCCAGATATTTAAACAATTAGATTCGAGTACAAAATTTACAAAATAAAAATAATACTCTCACTGCTTGTTCCTTGACACATACTTTCCGCAACTCGTCATATAATGATGGAGTCTACTAAACTTATCAGCTATTTGAAAACGTTTTGTTGTGTTATTCGCCGAAGTTTAGTCAATATTTGAAGATTGATCATCGTGACCGTGACACTGATCGGCGTCAATTGGTTTCAGCCAACTGAATGCCGTAAAAATTAAAATGCAAATTAGGATTGGTATCCCGCCAACTAGTGGTGATGTCTTGTTGGCAACGAAGGCAACGCGGCAATTACCCAGATAAAAAGTGATTGTAGTTCAATTTTCGTGTAGACTGGTTGTTACATGGGAGGTGTGTGATAAATACCTTCGACTCTCGTGATATCCCAGACCAAAGGAATTTCATACGATAATTCCTAACCCATTCAAACGTATTGTGCAGTTCTGTATATTTGTCCTTCACCATCCAGGAATTATATCACTACAGCTAGGAAATTTACTTGTAGACTAAATCCAAGTGTTCACGTCGTCGAGTGTGACATTAGCCAATTGCACTAAAAAATTTATTTGGCACCAAACCTTCTCCGGTTAGCTAAAAAAAATATTTGCTCTAAAACACCCAAATGTCACCACAGGGGGTTATGTCTCTATTTGCCGCGGTAGCCAATTAAATATTTTCTCGGTTTGCTCGCAGCTCAAAGAAACTACAACGTTCGTTTCTTTTAAATAAGTGAACATTGTTCTGCTACCAATAATTACTATTTATCACATGACTCGTCCGTTTTGTTCACTTTAAAACATTTGATATTTTACTTTCATATTAATCAGTGATAAATAAAGCCTTCCGTCGATTTCATTGATCAGTTTCAAAAGTAGACAATTTGATTGGCTGAACAAAATATAACTGGGCCACATTTTCATAATTTGCATAATTAGAGTTGGAAGCTTTCATTGGTCAATTTCAAAACTGGACAATTTGATTGGCTAAACAAAATACAACTGGGTCACATTTGCATGATTTCAGTAGGGAGAATTTACGTTATCTGTCTTATTTAGGGTGGGTTATATTGTATTAATCTTTTACCTACAAGAAAAACGCCATTCATTTGTTTTTTATATTTTCACTTTTTGCTTCCAAAACATAGGTTATGACCACTCATTGGAACGAGCTCGACGAGCTCGTTCCAATGAGTGGTCATAACCTATGTTTTGGAAGCATAAAATGAAAATTTTTAGTTATACGAGGATGTTTTTTCCAAGTGCCTTCTGCAACTCAAGTTAGGTGATGGGTTAAAAAGTCATACTAAGTGGCTAATGTGTGCGTGTGTGTATCATATGATAAATAAAATATGAAATGAGTGTTTTTCTCATAAAATATTTATGAAACTCGGCCGAATTTTCCGTTTGGGCTCGCCAGGGGCTCGCCCAAACGGAAAATTCTTAGACTCATTTCATAAATATTATATGATAAAAACACTCATTCCATATCCTCTATTTATTAATATTATTGCTTCATTAATACGTGAAGTTAGTTTGCGCTATATATACTGGGGTGCAGGTAACACAACTAAAGGGATTCACATTCTATCCATGTGCTTCATGTTATCAATGTATTTCGTCTCTGTGGATTTGATTTGCTACAATAAATGAGAGTTATTGTACTTTTTGATGCAGCTGTGCATCCATCCAAGTTGAAGTTTCTACCCACAGGAATTCCGGAAAGTGAAGCAGTGGCTGTTCACTGTGGTAAACAGGCTCTGTTTTACTTGTAAAATAGGACGCAGTCACCAATGCTTGGGAGGTGCAAACCCTCTCTAAAATGGGCAACATGGCTTATTAACGCTCACCCCTGGTCTTGAGTTGATACTCATGTTGTGGTCATGATTAACCATTGTGCAAATATATGTGACCTCAAACACAAATAAATAAATAAATAAGTTGAAGTCTAGCTACGTCCTAATATGAGTCTGAAGCCTACTGCCTTGACTGAATTGGAAAAGCACTTATGTTACATGCTTTCATCGAAAACAGAATTTTAATCTACTCATGTGCTGTTCCTGTATATTGAAACAAGGCAAAAACAAATAAATAATAAAAAATAAAATCCCCATTTCCGTCCCAGTTTAAAATAAATTCCCGTTATAATCTAGGTAATGATTTTGTATGGCCTTAATGTCTGTAAATTTTAATGAAACCTTTATCAATGAAGTTTTTTCGTGTACTTTATCGTACTTATTTGAACTATACTGAGTCAAAAAAGAAAGTATAATAGAAACCAATGTGAAAAAATAGCATGAAGGATGAAATATAATAGTTCTACTGCTGCATGTCTGAGGACAAGAAGTCGTGCAAAGAGTTTAATGACATGTTGTTGTTGTCCACCCAACCGTATACAATTTTGCTTCGGATTTCAAAATAGAACGTGCTACCTGAGAATGTCAAACTGAATGGGTGAACGACGATTTTGTATGTGTTATGTTATGCTAGACAGCCTGGGTTATTGAGAAAACACGTTAGTTTTTGTCTTCCGACATTTTAAAAAATGCCAAGGTTAACCGAAAATCAGAGGTTGCGTGCCATTGGTATGCATGAGGCAGGGATACCTCCAGATGAGCTCGCTGCTGAGTTCGGAATCACTGTGACCAATATTTTTCGTCTCATTGGAAGGTATAGAACCACGGGATCTACTGCCGACCGACCGCGTTCAGGTCGACCAAGAGTTACGATCCCTGCACAAAATGGACACATGAGGGCGTCTTACTTGCGGGATCGCTTCCTTCCGGCGGCGTGGACAGCAGCAATTACTCCTGGTAGAACTAATAATAGAATTAGTGCACAGACTGTCCGCAACAGACTCACTGAGTACTGCATCCGAAGTAGGTGTCCATGGCACGGACCAACCCTTACCCAACGTCACCATACTGTCAGAATGGAATGGGTACGTCAGCTTGTTCGCTGGACTGATCAGCGTTGGAGCACAGTTCTCTTTAGTGATGAATCGCGATTTTGTGTACGGTGCCCTGGTGATAGGGCAAGAGTGTATCGCCGACGAGGACAGTGGTTTTCTGATGTTTGCGTGTGGGAATGCGACCGTTTCGGCGGGGGTAGTGTAATAGTTTGGGCAGGAATTTCCTTGCACCATCGAACGCAGTTTATCTTCTTCGATAGTAATCTGAATGGACAGCGATACAGGAACGAAATTCTTAACGCTGTTGTTGTCCAGTTGTTTAACGCTAACGTCGGATTGCAGTTATTCCAGCAAGACAATGCCCGATGTCACGCGGCGCGTATCTGTCGTGACTTTCTTGAGGAGCCGAGCATCGAACTTCTTCCCTGGCCCCCCACTTTCGCCAGAGTTGTCGGCAATTGGGCATTTTGGGGGATCAAATGGACCGTCGGGTACGACTTCATGATCTTCAGACGTTAGGCGATTTACGTAATGTTCTAGGACAGGAGTGGAACGCAATACCACAGGGTGACGTCCAGAGACGTATCATGTCCATGCGCCATCGATGTCGTGCCACCCAAGAGACAAACGGTGGACATACACGCTGTTTACTACATGTGTGAACTTTTCATTCCACCCCATATATGAATTGCGACGTCCTGACGTGACGCTGGCAACAATAAAAACATGAAATTGTGCAAATTCATACAGCTAGACTCGACATATGAATTTACAATAATTTGTTTGGGATTAAAGCCCATAATACTAAAGAAAATGCTCCTCGAAGTTTATTATACTTTCTTTATTGACTTGGTATAGAATATAACAGTAATCCGTCTTAAACTTCCACAACAAACGTCGTTTTAGCAATCAACATGCATCACTGACTCCTACTTAAAAAACAATAGAAGCCGGCAAATCGAGATCCCCTCGCCAGACCCCTCTCCACGGGGAGAAGAGAACTTTTTGATACCAAATCAAAGTTTTAGTGCACTTGGCATCCAACCCTGTGACCAATGGTTATACGAGAAAGACATTCACAGAATTCAGCCGAATTCAATCGAAATGCGACCGAATCGCGGTCAGTCGACATGCGGTGTCCACTTTTGTAATTTATACCAACCAGACGTCTCGGCTTATATCGCTAACAAACAATTCAAAATATATTATCATTATCCACCTCAAAATAATCGTCGCCTGAGTGCTAGAATGTTCTATGTCCCCTATGGGACAGGATTGGGGGGGGGGGGGGTCCCTTATGGGACATAGAACATTCTAGCACTCAGCCGACGTAATGTGGAATACGTTTATACCAGCATTTGAACAAGTTCTTTCTGTCGTGATGGTGTACGTACGCTATGCCGCCGTATTACAGCGTTACCAAATTGGGAGTCCAATTGTCTCCCATGCGTCTCAACATACAAAATAACCGTTCTCCCCGCGAGAGTCATCCATGAAATTGTTTTTTTTATTATATGCTAGCCTGTGAATTATCACAAATTATCTAAAAGATATTTCTCGATATCTATCGACTCTATTTTAGTGAGTGTTGGGAATTATCTCATGAATGTGGACATGAATGTTTTATTTTTCGCGAGCGCTTGCGCGAGTGAAAAATAATACATTCAGGTCCACACGGTGAATTTTTTCAGTAGCTTCCTAAATGACGTTACGCTTCCGCGCATGACGTCACCTTGAACGTCGCCTTGAAGGAACTATCGGCAGCTTTTTGTTATTGTCTTGAAGCTGTTTGCAGTGGAATTGGGCTGAATATTGCGCATTAAAATGTCACGTAGCATATAATAAAAAGAAAATCTACGCTGTTTCAGTGAATATCGGGAATTATCTCATTCGTGTGAATCTGAAAGTATTATTTTGCAGCGTGTTGTATTCTTTGTACCTAATGAGATAATGACTAGGCCTGATTGTTGCTTTTCTGCTTGCCATTTTCGGAACTCAGATAAAACATGAACGAATGAAAGAAAAATTTTGAAAAAACAGTTATGTAGCCTCGATATATAAAGACTATCTTGTTCACTCAATATTCCAATAGACCAATAAGATTCTTTTTCCACGTGTGAAGCCCAACGGTCAAACCTGCCCCTGGCGCTTGGCATCGTTCACACCTTTCTTGTGAGTCTTGACCAGTGCATGACAGTTCATTTACACGATGGATTGTCTAAGTGATACTTCGCACATATGACTAATTGTCTGGGCGACAATTTTCTTTTGATTTTCTATCGATTGCTTCGTGTTCTACGCACAAAATCGCGCTTCACGGTCGCGAGTTTGTTTAAATTTTGTTTCGATCGGACCGGCTAAAAGACCACTTTTGTGATCACAGTACTGCACTGTAAAGCCAGCGTTTGATGTTTTTCGGTAGCGATAATAATTAATGTCCATTATTCCCCCACGGTGTTCAACCGTGTTTTATTTAGAAGCACTCAAATCGATAAATGTTTCAATGATTACATGTATCTGAGCAAGCGCTCGTGAAAAATAAAACTTTCAAGTCCACACTCATGAGATAATTCCCGATATCTAAACAGCGTCGATATCCTCTATTTATTATACGCTGAACGATAGACTATCGAAGAAATTGCGGAAATATAGAAATCGTATCCCCCATTGTGAAAATATATAAATTGTCACTTTCAGGGGATCAATCAAAATAGCAGCTTTCAAAGCATCACTTCAGGGTGAATACGAGTCAAATTATCACTGGAAATGATCAATTTGTTCTAAAAACGTATAATGTAAAGAAAATCTAGTGTTTTTGAGTGGATACCGATCATTTCCGGCAATAATTCAACACGTATTCACCTTGAATTGGTGAATGAAACCCGCTAGTCCAAACATGGCCTGAAAGTCCGTAATATAAGTTCTTGGTTTGGTACGTCCTTTGACGTACCCAACCAAAAACTTATATTACGGACTTTCAGTCCATAGTTGGACTAGAAACTCATCAGCTGAATCTTATCGCAAGAGGCTGTCTGTTTCGAGTATCAACCAAATCACTTCCGCGTTTCAATGATTCAATGCGCTGTTTACTTTCAGGTATCAATTCAAGGTTGAAACGAGTGAAATTATCAGATTCTTATAAAAACGTATAATAAAATGAAAATCAAGAGTTTTTGAGTGGATACCGAAAATTATCTCGCATGTGACCGAGACAAATGGTTATTTTCGCTCGCGCAAGCGCTCGCGAAAAATAACCATTTGTCTCGGTCACTCATGAGATAATTTTCGATATCCACTAAATAACACTAGATATCCTCTATGTTCTAACACATTGAGAATGTTTGAAAATCATCTAAATCATTGATAATTGCCAAACTGTCAAACTGAATGTTGTAACCACCAGCTGATACATCTTAACGATAAATGGTTATTACCGCAGGATTTCCCATATTTTGTTTTTTTTCTTTTAGATTGTCAAATCGTCATCAGAATCTGCAAAAATTCAATTACATTTTCCTGATTGATGGTGTTCCTAAAAATTGTCTGTCAAATACTTCATGCCACAACTCCTCTTGTCTTCCAAAGCAATCTTCGAGGTAACATGCTTTCGGGTTGTGTTATATTATTAACTGATCATGATGTTTTTCATCGCGTGTTATACAGGTCATATTGACCTGTGCATACTAATGTTTTCTCGACCTCCCGCTTGTTTGTTTAATGCTTATTTATTGAGATTTTTAGTGGGATTTTAGCGACGCCTCCTTATAGGAGTCGGACACTTTTCACGATTGGAAGAAATCGGAGTAACTAGATAACGGTGAGTAACTGTGGGTATTTCCAACTTACCAACTCGGTATGAGCAGGATTAACAAAGGTAAAAGGCGCGTGTACCCTCGCCGTTCAACGACATAGTACGCAGTGCCCCCGTGCTCCAATATTGGCAATCGGGATGAAGTATCTTATTTATTCATTGGTGTTTAAAGTCTCATATTTATTTATTTATTTATTTATTTATTTATTTATTTATTTATTTATTTATTTATTTATTTATTTATTATTTATTGGGTTTTATCGATATTTCCGACAGCCAAAGTCACCTCGAGTCGGACAGTTTTACGGGTGGAGGAAGCCGGAGAGAACCACCGAGCAACGACAAGCAACTGTCAGACTCCCTAAAGTACCAACTCCATGCAAAAGGGTTTGCATTGGTTGCAGACAATTGCACCATCGACGTGAAGTTCGCATTAGTACACAGCGCAATCGTGTCTCCTTCAACATCTTTGCCTACATCATAACAGCATGACATGTATGAAGTCGAGTTAAGTTTAGCCAGTCGTATAAAGTGCCTTGCTGCACAACACAACGTAGATGCCGCGGTTCAGGATAGAACCATCCATCTTCCATTCTCAAGTCTAATGCTCCAACAAATGGTCCACCACGCCTCCAATCCTCTCCTTGCAAACTGTAAACGTTATGTAGTCTAGTGCGCTTCCTAACCGTTTTGTGGCCACCCCTCCTACCAACATTTCCATCCTATTAAATGCGTGCGATTGATGCGAAATTTAGGTGAGAATGTCAATGCATGGTTCACCTTTTTATGGACGTTAATCTTTGTTTTGATATACTCGGCCCCTGTTTGCAGACAAGGAAATAACACTCGGACGATCATTTATGTTACTTGTGGGTTACACCAGTTGTAAAACACGCGAGCGAACTATAGGTTACGACAAAATAGTACAACATAAATTAATTCTTAATCCCACATATTTTGCAAGTCAGACCTGACATTTTTTCGGAACTAACGTGACCCATAGGCTGTGCATATCAATATTGAGAGCTTCATCCCATTTACACCTTAACACACTGCTCCCCCCCCCCCCCCCGCTTTGGCGAGATCGCGCTTTAGTTGTTGCTATTTTGTAGAGCGCAAATTCTGTGAAGTCGCTAACAGTTTGACTGACTAACGTAGAGAAGGCGGACAAGAATAACAACTCGTTAGTTTAAACATATTTTTATTGAACCAAAAGTACAAAATGGAATGGCGGACAAGTGCGTACCACTTAAGCATCCCTCGTCTCCTTAGGTAATACAATATTTATTTATTTATTTATTTATTTATTTATTTATTTATTTATTTATTTATTTATTTATTTATTTATTTATTTATTTATTTATTTATTTATTATTGGTGTTTAATGTCACATACTTATGCACGATGGCTAATCGTGACCGTGACAGTTTTATGGGTGGAGGAAGCCGGAGTACAAGGAGAGAACCACCGAGCATCTACGAGCAACTGTGAGCTCTCAACATTCGAACTCTGTTCAAGCTCCGCTCAAGCAGGGTTACAGCGGTTGAGGACATGTGCACCATCGGCGTGCAGTACGCCTTACACGGCGTCATCGTGCCCTCGTGTAGGCAACGGGGATAAAGTGCTTTGCCCAAGGACATAAGGCGGGTCGTCCCGGACGGGATCAAACTCGGGACCTCTAGCATAGAAGTCCAGCAGTCTACCAATGAGCCACCGTGCTCCCATTCTTGTCCTAGTGATCGCTGGTCAGGATCGAAACGTGGACTTTTCCGCCTGAAGCCCAGTACTCTTACTACTGAGCCACCGCGCTCCCGGCTGTATCACCGTTGCTCAATATCAAACTAAACAATATGAACCGAGATTAATAGACCATTTTAGCATAGCGCCATCTTACATCCGGGACTCGATATGCCCGTTCAAACCGGCATGTTTATCAACTCTGCATACACATGTACTGGATTGGTGATCGGCATTGAAAGCTTCGTTTTTCTCTCCGTTTTAACAAATATAGTTTGAAAGTTTACCTAATGTGCGTTCGTATTCAATCCCAAAGAGAACAAAGGTTGTGTGTTAAAAAGTTGTGCATTTTGCGATGTTATATTCCATATTTATCATTTTCGTGTTACAATCCTTCATGTTCGTTCTGACATTCGTCACAACTCTCAACTACAATGTACCTTCGGCTTCTTTAAAGCTAAAATGCTTCGTTCAAGGAACGAATGGCAAACACACGATCGAATTTTGTTTCAAATGAACAACATTGGCAAAAAATATTTTTTAAAGTGGAAACAGACGATATGAATGCAGCGATCAGTTCCGTACAGCGCACGTGGGTGCAATTTTTAGTAACAGATCTGAATGTCTGGTCTCGACGGGCATATCGAGTCCCGGATGTAAGATGGCTAAAGAGGTCTATTATGATAGTGGATTTGCAGAGTTCTGAGGTATTTATTGAATATCGTGTAGGCTAGTAATGGTGATTCTAATGATTTTGATGATTTGCAATGTTCTATCGGTTTAGTCTCGTTATGCCGATGTGCTTAAATAAACATACCGAGATCGAGATTAGTGAGAGGTGCTAATTACTTTTACTGGTCACTTTTACCCAGAATTGTAGTCGTTTTTGTTTTCTTAGTGAATACGGGATGTGAATACATGTCAGGGTGAACAGGGGTCATGGAGGCGGTTTAAAAAAGAACATCTCCATATTGTTGAACACGGGACGTTAATACCCGTCAGGGTGAACAGGGATCATGGAAAAGGTTTAAAAAGGAACATCTCCATAGTCCCTCTCATACATAGTTCTCGCAGTCATGGCAAGTCAACAAGTTTCAGTTATGTTCATTCCCAATAACAGAGGAGGTAGAAATCTAGTTTACAATGACTTTAAGTTCCGAATAAAGTCACAGAAGCCACCAAATATCCATTGGGTGTGTAGTGAACGCGGTTGCGGAGCCACAATAAACACAAGAGATAACATTATTAGTTCGCCTATGGGCACACATAATCATCTTCCGGACTTACCAAAAATCTGTAATATAATAATAATAACACTTTGGCCAGCCGCTGATTTGTCGCGGTTCTCGGACGAGAAGGCCATGGTTACCCCTGTACTCCCAACTGCCTCCCTATTCCCACGCTTCTCCTCTCCCCCAACACTCAGGGACGAACTGCTTGATGATATCCCTTGTCCCATTCTTCCCAATCTCTCCGATTAGCATATTAACCCTCTCCTTTGAGTCTCCCCCTAACCACATGTCCTTCATTCTCCCATCCCACTTCCCCATTATACTCCCAGTGAATCTCATTCTTTTAGACTGATACTTTGGGCATTCAAGAAGAAAGTGTTCCAGGGTCTCCACCATGTCCAAGTTACACGTCTGGCACTCCCTTTAACCGTCTTTCCCAATTTTTTCCCTCAGCTCCAGGGATCGCGACCTCAGCTTGAACAACAGTGACCCCCAAAGGTGCCATCAGGGTACTCTTCAAAACCTGGCTTCTCTTTATCACGCAGGCCACCCAAAGACCTCTTTGATTTGACCCCCTCTCGCCAATTACGGTTACAATCTTCCATGACCCTTTCTCTGACGATTTTTTTACCCTGGTTTGCCCCAACGTCCAGGTCCGAGATCTCCAATGAGTAGTTCTCTACTAGCTCCCTCATTTGGACCATCCACCCCGTTTTGATATTTGAGTTGAAAATTCTCAGGAACATTACTTTACACCATCGGCTGTCGGGGAGATTTACCAAATAATTAAGATAACCGAGCTTCAACAGGTCTATCCTGTCCTTGATCCTCATCCACCCAAGCTCACCCCTGATTGCTTCTAGCGCTGCGGCATTACTCGACCCCGTTATCCATCGGCCTGCATCGTTCTGCAGGATTTCCAAGCTCTTTACGGCCGTCTGGTTTAGGGGTACCACTTCCGTACCGTATGTTATACTTGGCAGCCCCACCATTTCCCAAATGGTTTTCCCCACGAAAACCTTATTGAAACCTTTTCTCCCTATAAGTTTCATTTGGTTAAGGATTCGCTTCCCCTTCAAAATCAATTTATTTGTGTGGTTCCGGTAGATGCCTCTTCCTGTAATGTTTATATTTACCCCCAAATACTCGTAATCACCCGTCTCTCCCACATTGAGAAGTTTGCTGCTCCCTTCCGGAATGCAGAACTCACCCACTCTCCACCTTCGAGTGGGGTCCACTTTGCGGCCCACAGGTATAACTTTGTTCTTGCTTTCATTAAGTTCGAGTCTCCATTTGCTCCCATATTTCCCAACAATTCCCAGCATTTTCGTTAGCCCCTCTTCGCTCTCTGACACTAGAACCATATCGTCTGCAAAAAATAGCCCTGGGATCTTCACGTCACCAACTGCTATCCCCTCCTCGCTACGCAGGAGTTCATCTCCTAAGCCTTTGATGTACAATGCAAACAGGATCGGCGAAAGGATACACCCCTGTTTTAGGCCTATCCCCATAGGCACACGTTTCGTTGTAATGTTTCCCAGGCTACGTTCACTCTGTACATCTTGATATAATGCTTTCATAATTCCAACAAACTCGCCTCCTAAGCCCATAGCCTCCAGCTTGCGCCACATACCTTCCCCCCATACTCTATCGTATGCCTTCTTGATATCCAAAATGGCCATAAACATCTTTTTCTTTTTTGCTTTCGCGGATTCTATCATTTGGGATAGTGTGAAAAGATGGTCAGTAACTCTCCTTCCCTTCCTGAAGCCATTCTGGATTTCTCCCAAAAAACCCTTCTCCTCAATTACCTCCTCTAGTCTCCCATAAAGGACTTTACAGAAAACCTTTCCAATGTTGCTACTGACAGAGATCCCTCGATAGTTATCCAAAACGTCTTTTTCCCCCTTTTTGTGAATAAATGTCACTTTGCTTTCCCTCCACTCCTTTGGGACCTCTTGTTTTTCTATGGCTAAATTGAATAGGGCAGTTAGGCTTTCCAAGAGTTCCTCTCCCCCTTTTTTGATAAACTCGTTAGGAATTTCGTCCACCCCTCCCGCTTTTCCATTCCTCAATTTTGAGATCACCCTTCGCACCTCCACAGTTTTGATTTCGCTGCACACGAAGTCCGAGAGATTTTCCTCGACCTGGTTCGGACACTCCGGTGGGTTCCCCATGCCCCATCGCTTATCGTTTACCTTTTCCCAGTGCTTGACTAGTTCTAATGCGATTTGATCTCGCTCTTCTGTAACTCTGCCATCTACTTTAATGCTCTGTTGGTTATTCCCTTTGTTACGTTTGTTCACCCATTTCCAAAATACGCTCGAACTCGACCCCCCTGTCGTTCTTATCGTCCTAATAAGACTGCTATTTCGCACTCTCCGGTTGTCGTCTTTTATCTTGTTTACTTTATTTCGTGCTTGTTGGTATTCTTCCTTTGCTACCATGGCCTCATTGCTTTCCACCCCCTTAAGTTTTCTACTTCTCCTGTATGCAGCACATTTAGCTTTTCTAACCTTTATGGCCCTTTTCAGTTCTTCGTTCACTCTGTACCCAAGTTCCCGTGTTGGCACCCTAATCTTTCCTACACTTTCCTTCCCTGCCTCCACTAGGCTCGCAACTATGGCGTCGGCCATCTTCTGGACACTACCCCCCTTGTGTACGGCTGCAAGCTTTGGTTTCAGTTTTTCTTCGAACTTCACCCAGTCGGCATCCTTTTTGAGTTCCCAAATATCCTTGAAGCTTCCTTTCCTTTTCTCTAGGTTTTTGGCCCTCATCGTCACTGTAATCAAGTTGTGATCACTATCCAACTCCATTTTGCCCTCATCATCCACTTCTACCCTTATCACCTCCCTCCATAAATTCATATCTATGAGAATGTAGTCAATTATTGATTTTCTGTCGTTTCTCTCCCAGGTCCATTTCCCCTTACATCTAGCGTCCCTGTTCAGAATCTTCAGACCGAGCTCATTTGTGAAGTTCAACAGCTTCCTTCCATTCCTGTTGACTTTCTTGTCCCCACCCTCTATGCCTTCTTCCTTGTCACCTATGTGTCCATTAAAGTCGCCCATCAGAATTATACCGAGCCCCCTGTTTTCTAGTTCAGTGATATTGGACCTTAGTGTTGAGTATATCGAGTCATTCCACTCGGGTTTACTTCCCTCCACCGCACAGTACACAATCCCAAGGGCAATACTTTTGTTTCTCAGACTGATCTTTACCCATCCAATTTCTTTTGAC
This sequence comes from Pictodentalium vernedei, assembly GCA_031216915.1. NCBI lineage: Eukaryota > Metazoa > Mollusca > Scaphopoda > Dentaliida > Dentaliidae > Pictodentalium > Pictodentalium vernedei. The sequence goes on along the minus strand of CM062290.1, from coordinate 63,987,511 downwards.
ACATCAGCCGAGGTGATAATATCTTCCAGATCTCTCTGGCTCTGGCTTCCGGACTCGACGCAGCCCTGACCTGACGCCACCTTCCGAATTTTCCTACTAGAACCCCCCTCCTCAGTTACACCCCCCACATCAAGCATTATTCTCCCACGTTTCCTGCTTCCCAGTTTCCTCCTTGAGTCCACAACGACCTTCCACCCACCTTCCACCTCACCATCGTAGGTAACCTTCAATGGGGTAACTCCAGATACACCGGCCCTCCCCAACCTCCCTCCCAGCTCTGCAATCTCCCGCTCGAATCCAACACACTTCTCTAACAACTGTAAAATATCCCTGCAATTCGCACATACCCCACTACTCTCTATTGACCGACCACCACCATACCTCATATTACACTGTCTGCATGCCTCCGAATCCTCACTCTCCCCCACCTGCACCCCTCGACTCACCTCCCTCAGACCTCCCTTAACACCCATACTTACCTCCGTCTGAACACCCGTCGTACACTTACCACTCATGATTACAAATAATTACAAAGCCAAAATTACAAAGAGGAACTAAAAATTTGAGAAAGCGGTCGAAAACGTAAACACAACAAAACAAAACACCGAAAATGACCCGCGCGAAGATAGGGACCACGCCACTAAAACCCGACAGAGAGACTAAACTAAACACTAATATAACTATCTTTTATTACAAATCACACCTATACAACACTAAAACACTATATCGATCAGCAAAAACACCTGGAAGAAAAGTATGAAATTATTAAAGCTAAATTTTTACAACTGAAATGGCTATACTCCCTGTTGGTTTCCGAGATGGACACTGTGCAGATGCCGTGTTAGCAGATCTGAAGAAAACAGTTCGTCGTGATTCTAAATCTGTATCATCTATCTACCAGGACTTAGTTGGATCTTTAAGAGGAGATGAAACTGATCCAGTGATCATTGCTAAAATTCCAACTTTCTACAGTGTACGATCAGCTCTTTACCGATCCCGAGCAAAAACAAGGCCAGCTCTTCCAAAATCTCATTCTGATATACTTCTACCAGAAATGTTCCAGAAAACAACAGCAGAGGACAACTTTCTTCTTGCTTCTGATGGCGAAGAAAAGAAAATAATGATCTTTGCGACCATAGCAAATCTTCAACTACTCATTGAAGCGGCAGCATTATATTGTGATGGAACATTTGAGAAGTCGCCTAAACTCTTCTTCCAGTTATATTCAGTGCATACTTTTGTTGACAATAAAATGTTCCCACTTGTGTATGGATTTCTACCAGACAAGCAGCAGTCAACTTACGTTAGATTCTTTGAACTTATCTCAAATAAATGTCAAGATGCAGGTGTGGCCCTCCAGCCTTCTCAGATTTTTATGGATTTTGATATTGCTGCTCAGAATGCTGCGCAGGTCATCTTTCCAAAAACAACGGTAAAGGGATGTTACTTCCACTACAGTCAAGTGGTTTATCGCTTTGCATCAGACAAGTGCAGCCTTAGAAATGAATACAAAGACGACACAGCAGTCAGAACATTAGTTCGACGAGCCATAGCTCTTCCATTTGTGGCAGTGCCAGAAGTCAGCGATGCTTGGTTTGAAGTACTGAGTGCATGGGAAGAAGAATTAAATACTAGGGATGTTGACCAGCGAGTGGTAAAGTTCACAGACTATGTAACTTCATTCTGGGTTGAAGGAGTTAATCAAAATATATGGAATCATTCTGAGACAAATGGCCCAAGAACAACAAACCACGTGGAGGGATGGCATTCTAAATTGAAGAAAATAATCAACGGAAGTAATCCAAATTTGTACTCTGTTGTGAGTTTTATTCAACAGGAACAGGCTTACACAGAAGCAACAATACTTCAACTCCGTGCCGGTGGTAAAGTTTGCCCACGACGAAAAAAGTACCGAAAAATTGAACATTTCATCCGGCATTACCAAAGAGAATACAGAGAAAGTAGAATGAACATTTTACAATTTTTAGATGCCGTGGCCAAGGCCAGTCCTGTTTGAGAGTATTTAATTAATGCCCATGTTTCATGCAATGTTTAATGTTCGTTATTTGTAATTTTTTCTCATCTAAAATCCTGGGTAAAGGTGACCAGTAAAAGTAATTTTTTTGTAATTTTTTCTCATCTAAAATCCTGGGTAAAAGTGACCAGTAAAAGTAATTAGCACCTTTCACTAATCCCGATCTCGGTATGTTTATTTAAGCACATCGGCATAACGAGACGACACCGTTCTATCACCCAAGTTACCAATGCATGTCTTTACCCTTGACCAACGTAGCCGCCAAAACCGGTCAACGCTATTCTCAAAAATCGCCAATTAATTTTCATTATTTTTCCATTTTCTGTCTCAAAAACACAGGTTATGACCCCTCATTGGAACGAGCTCCTCGAGCTCGTTCCAATGAGGGATCATAACCTATGTTTTTGAGACAAAAAATGAAAAAAAATTAGTTATTCAAGAATTGTTTTTACAAGTGTCGTCTGCTTTTCCTGTTAGGCTAAGGAATCAGACAAAGTAAAGATTAATTGAGTTTTACCAACCCTTCAATTAAGGCTGGCGAGTTTTGTCATGGGGCAATTTTCAGCAAAGTTGACTTCTCTTAATTTCCTAAAGTTGTCAGTAAATTTAACACAAAAGGAATGGGAATTTCAAATAAAGATTGAACTTTCAAAATGGTAGCGAATTTGTATCATCGATGTGCACATCATGTCACAAACTCTAAGCATTTTCTCACAAGCTGTCTGTTATTCTTGTTTATTAAAAGTAACAAAAGGAAACTTTGCTTTATCCTCTACAGATGTTTTCTCAGCAATTACTTGCTTCTTCTTTCCTCGCTCGTCTGATAATTCCAATGGAGATAACATTATTGAACGCAGATTTTTCTTGACAAAGCATGTCAGGAGAGAAGCTTTCTAGCACAGAGGCCGCCTTTGACCACCCCCTTTTAAGAACAGTTATTCTCGACCACTTATTTCATAAAACGTAATTTTGTAACGAAGAAGAAATGATAACAACGAAAGCAGAAATGATTACCCTGACATATTATAATGCCCAGCAATTTGTCCGATTATTCTTATTTGGTTAAAACCGTTATTTACCAAATACTTTGCAGAAAGGGTTACAGAGTGTTCTAAACTCTCACATTTTAGCATTGGAACACCACTGGCTGTGAGAGCACAATGCCGCAGTATACTGAGGAGACTTGCTGAGTGGGGCACCGCCACAGTGTACCTGTCTCTTGTCTATTACCTGACCTCAGGCTCTTCGTTTGCCTGCTAAAAAGAACTTAGAAAAATGGCCTTTGTTTGTCTCTCCTTTAAAATTTTATGCGGGTCCCGCACTCAGACATTTCCTTCCCGTATAACATTCCGACACACGGTACTGCATTTGGAATGGCAACTGGTTCTAGCAGTATCTAGCTTACCTGAATATCTATAGCAGCAACAAAATTATTTTTATTTATTTATTGATGTTCAAAGTCACTTTCAACATCTATGGCTACATCATGGCCGCTGCACAGACAGGAAGTCATGTTTAGTCAACCTTTCAAACACATGCTACCCCCTTTGGAGGACTTCCACCCCAGACGCTAGTCACATGGTCCTATTTACCAGGACTGTAGAACTCTCCACCTCTAACTTTTCAATCTTCCCCTCCCGGCTCAGGTAGCCAAAATAAAATTCCGACAACCACTACGAAATATCCAACAGGTGGGAACTCCCATTAGCACCCACGCCGTTGAGTCGAAATGTTCCAACAACATGTTTTATGATGCAGAATTCCATATGTATACATCTTCTGGACTGTAAATTATCAAACTGAGGCTCTCGGTAGCCAGAAATTCTAACAATAAATAATTTTCTTTTTTTCAATTAACGTTTGGTTGATTCAACTACTTTTCAGTCTAAAAACTCCATATTTTTGGCCAAATCCTGGACATTTTTGGAAACGTTCCACAGGTGCATTGTCTGAAATCTCCAAATGTTTGATAATTTAGTGCTTCGAATTTCCAACTATTATAAATTGGACGAATCAGTGGAGGAATGAGACATTATTTATCCTAAAAATCGCCTTTTATTTGAACACTAAAAGCCTTGGATAAATTTTTGCTTTATTCACCTAGTTAGGGTGATAAATTTACCCCACAGGTTTAACACTGAAAAAATGTATTTCTGTAGTGGAGACGGACTTGCTGACCTCTGATCTCTACCGCATTCGTGTAGCATAATTAATAGTTCAATTGGTGTTTTCTTTAAACCTTTTTGAAAGTACTACACAATGCCAGTAGAAAAAAAAACACACACTGTTCATTTATTAAAGTATTTTTGCGAGTTTAGCTCCAGTTTGTAGTTGAATTATTTTTAGACAGAAATGTATAACTGCGCGTTTTCAATTTTGCTGGTCTATCGAATTGGACCAAGGTGCTCCTCACTTCTCGCTGTGTTTTGCAGCGAGTAACAGCACGATTTCGCCACGGCAGCCACACAAAAGATTTATGGGATAAACAAAATAAACGTATAGTGTTTTCAAGTAAAAAATTATTCTACTCGTAGAATTAAGAGGCTCGTCTGTTTCATTCTTAATCCTACTCGTAGAATATTTTGTTTACTTGAAAACACTATACGTTTATCCTATATATAGTACCTCCCCCCCCCCCCCCCCCCCCCCCCCCCCACTGTGGCGACGTCCCGGGTTGCTGGAGCTACGACTAAGATACCCTAGATAATACATAATAACACAGAAAAGATGGTCTGGCATACATCAGGTAATGAAATAACACAAAGCTTTGTCGATGTTCAGATGTATTTCATGTGGATGATGATGTCATTGAGGTGCCATATGAGTAAGAGCAAATAGCTACCTTGAAATTTCCAAGTCTGATATAAAACAAAACTGCAGGAAATAACACAACAAAACGTTTGGAAATAGCTAATAAGTTTAGCACAGCTCCATCATTATATGACCATTTGTGGAAAGTATTTGTCAAGGAACAAGCAGTGAGAGTGTTATTTTTATTTTGTAAATTTTTAACTTGAATTTGGTTGTTTAAATATCCCTGGTAAACAAATCTAAATCAGGAACTTGGAATTTCCAAGCAATCTCGACTCCGGTGCATTCGGCCAATTTCTGACGTGATTTGATAAGACGGGTTTCTTCTCTGTTTACGTTGGAAACGAAATCGAACGTGTTTTGTATCACCACAAGTGCGGTACAATTTCATATTTATCGTACAGGCCGAACGGTAGAATTCCCGTGTTTTCCATTAATAGGTATGTGATAATATTAGTTTACCCCATAAATGGACGTTTATTCGAATAATAAAAGTCTTATATAAATTTTTGCTTTATTCACGTAGTAGCAGCTCCTAGTAGGGTGATAAATGTGACCCGTAGGTTTAACACTGATAGAATTTATTCCTATAGTGGAGACGGACTTGTTGACCTCTGACCTCTACCGCCTTCGTTTTGTCATGACACGTTTTACGTCTGTGGGGGACATAATGAACGTTTATCAAACGTTGACCGCCGCTGAAATGTTCAGTTTTAGAATATATTACACATTTCACTCTGTCTAACAATAAAACGAACAACAATTAACAACGGAAAACACACAGTAAATCAATCGAAACCAAGCGTTGAAAAGCATACAAGTTCGATTGTGAAAGGAGAGGGCATGATGAGTGATGTTTTAATTTTCCAAATTAGAAAAGTGTAAATAAACAAATGCATGTGTCGCCTGCTTTCTTTATTAAAACTCAAGTTGAATCGACGACGGAAAAACAACAATAAACAACGAAAATTACAAAGATAAACATTGTTCATTTAATAAAGTATTTTTGCAAGTTTAACTCAAGTTTGTAGGGGAATTATTTTTAGACAGAAATGTATCACTGCGCCTTGTTTATTTTTGGCAGTTCTGCTTGTCGATCGAATTGGATCAATGTGCTCCTCACTTCTAGTAGTGTTTTGTGGCGAGTAACAGCACGATATCGCCGCGACTGCCCTGTAAATGATTTATCGGATAAACAAAATAAACCAATTGTGTTTTCAAGTAAAAAAATATCCTACTCGTAGGATTAAGAATGAAACCGACTCGTCAGAGGCTCGTTGGTTTCATTCTTAATCCTATTCGTAGAATAATTTTTTTACTTGAAAACACTATGCGTTTATTCTATATTTGTCCTCCACAAATGATGAATGCGAACTATTCCAAGGCAACCCGCAGTTCTGACGCAGAAGATACCTTCCAGGTTGAACCGTTTGGAGAAAGCTACACGGTTAGTTCGTATGCACTGATTTAAAAAAAGACTCGTGGAAATAAAACTTGAACAAAAATCTTCAGACGCATCAAATGAACACGCAATGGTCTGACATTCACAAACTAGAAATTAAATCAGCGTTTCCGAAGAATTGTTTTATGCAACATCCGTATTATATCACACATGGTCGCTGAATGGCATCTCCTGTAAAATCAAATTCAATCAGGGCTTATTTCAATTAGAAACACGCAGCATATAGACGGATGCTTGAGGCGCAAACTTGTAAACAAATGAAGACAAAAGACATACTGATTAAATATTTCTTTCGGCGGAACTGGCCTGCGAGGATCTCTGAAATGTCTGGTTACAAGAAGGTTAATTATATTACCGACGAATACTTCAATTAGTAAAATTAGCTGACATCTTGTGTTCGACGAGGGAAATATCATGAGCCTGTAATTTCTAATCTGTAAAGCATAGACGACCAATTAACACACCTATGGGGACCACGTCTTTGTCGACGATCATAAAAAAGACCTGGCTCTAACAAAATAAAATGAAATGTATTCGAACACAACACCTGATGCGCGAGGATGATTCATTCTGAGGATCCCAATCAGCTTTATTAACATCCAATGACATTATCATACTTGGCTGTTTGAAGGGATGATGGATTATTATGATCCCTGATGAGTCTGGAGGTGGGATGGGGAAATCTCACCCGAGGGGCAAGATATTTGAACCAGACCCGAGGCTTGCCTCGGGTCTGGTTCAAATATCTTGCCCCGAGGGTGCGATTTCCCCATTCCCACCTTCAGACTCATCGAGGATGATTTTTCTCCCCCCACCATGCAGCGATTACGTTAGCCAGAGGTAATCGGGAGTCACGTGATGATTCAATCAACTCATTTTGTATTTGTTGTTTTGAGAAACTGATGACACGATCGGAAAGAGCACGCACAAGTTATGTATATACCAAAGGTAGATACCCTGAAATCGATTAGGAACGGTGGCAGCTTGAGGGTTGGAGAGTTTTAGAGCATCGAACTTTGATCACACTGCATTCCTATGACGTCAATATGAATTAGTTGGTAGCAAGAAACTGATACGATATGCGTGACGTCATAGTAACGTTATAAATGTATAACGCCACGTGGGCGGGATGGGATACATCTGTCTCTCCCTGCTATCTCACCCGGGACACACGTATGTTACACATGCAGTGGGGGGAGAAAGGTTCGGTGAAGTGATCTGAGGTGAAGTTTTAAACTGATTCATAATTTTACGTGATTTTAATTGCAAGAAAGGTTTCTCGGAACGTCTGGCAATGTAGTCTCATTAGGAAAACGAATTCGGTCATTGCCACAGTCTTCAATCTTCAATTCATGGGATGAACTACTCATGACTGACTATTTTAGTCATTGGAAGAGACTAACATGAATGTTAGCTCCTTTATTTCCGAAAGCTGTTAGTAAATTTAACACTAAAGGCATGTGAATTTCATATAAAATTGAAATTTCGAAATGTTAACGAATTTGCATCATCGAAAAGCGCTTTATTTCACAAACTTCAGTGCTATAAAAATAGAGAAGCTGGAATTTTACAATATTTTTCAGTCAGTTTCAACATTTTTCTCTGTTTAAAAATAAGAATTAGACGTTTTCATCGTTTTTTTTTTTTTTTTTTTTGATGTTCTGTAACTAGGGCTGCACGGTATATCGATAAACCGATATATACCGGTATTCAAACCAATATCGATTGAATACCGGTGTAATTAAAAAAATATCGGTTTATCGTCATTATTCATTTACCCACAATTTAATTTTCAAGATGTCTTGAGTTTTTTTAACTGTAGCCCCGAATGAATAATATTATCCCTTTATCCAAGGAATCGTCTGCTTTTGCCCTCGTAAATATACAAATTCAGCAGTTGAAAAAATAATTTTCAAAAATTTCAACAAAACTATATCATGTGATCCCTCATTGGAACGAGCTCGTTGAGGGGTCACATGATATAGTTTTCTTGAAATCTTTGGGGAAAATCTTATAAACTAATTTTGAAAAATATAAATTTTGATATCGTCTGCGTTGGGTAAAGATTTTTCGAACCGCATCATCAACGCATGCTAATTCGTTCAGATTGTGATGCCTCGAGTCTCGATTGTGATACTTGTTCATATATCTGAACAGCTTTCGATATTATTAGTTACACAGTTTGTTGGTGGCCTAATATGGTATATATGGTGTTAGTTAATTTCATATTGGACGGGAGCGAAGCTCGCGTCCAATATGGAATTAACTGACACCATATATACCATATTAGGCCACCAACAAACTATGTAACGAATATATCTTACCGACTGCTGCATCGATGCACAGAACTAATAACAACAGCGATCAAAATTAAATGAGAGAATTCTCACAACGTGTTCTTTGCCTTGCTACAACTTAGGCAGTCTCCCATAAATTGTAACCGGGCAAATTCATACAGTTTCATTTCGAAGGTAACATGACACACATCCACAGAATATGAAGCCTTTTAAGTTGCCTAACCTGCACTTCAGACCAAATATGGGCTTCCAACACTCAATCTCTCAACTTGAAGCGTTTATCGGCTGCCGCCATTTTGAATAATCAATGAACAAAGGGGAGATTACCCACAGCTGTCAGCGTGTATTGATGTTGACAGGCAGTATTTGGTTTTATATGTAGTCTGCATGTGACGTCTTTGAACCAATGAAATTCCCAGATCCTTGTAGGAGGTAAGATATACCGGTATACCGCGGTATGTTTTTCAATACTGGCCGATACCGTATTCAGTTTTGAATATAGTGCATCCCTATCTGTAACCTTTGTTTTGTTTATTCAATCAACCGTGTTCACATTTTGACATATAATATAAACATTTCCATTCACAGTAAGATAACAGTCCAGGAGGTGAGATTTGCATTTTTTTTTCTTGGGAAGCATAAAGACTGTAAAAACACATTCGATAAACATAGAGCGAAAATCTGACATTTACTTAATGTCGGTAGGTGTGATAAAAGGCAAATAGTGAAAACATTTACTGGAAGGTACACTCACTTCAATTTCTTGAAACTGTCAGTAAATTTTTTTTTTTTTAATAATTTTTAATTTCAACCGTTTTTTACAAGGTTTGTCTTATTGACAAACAATAGAATATATGTACATAAAATGCAGTACGTGGAGAGTGGACTGTAACTAAATCATCCGCGGAGTGGAGTTAACACCCGAACTATAACTTTCAAATTTTGTATATATTGACTAAAAACACAATCAATGTTTCAACCAATGGACCTCCGGGTTTAACCCGGAGGTCCATTGGCTGAAACTTCGCTTGTGCCTGTTATGCTTTGCAACAAATTTGCAATTATTGCTTAGGTGGAATCTTCACTCTGCGGGTGACTTAGTGATAATACACTCTCTACGTACTGTAATACACAATTTCTGGTTTCTCTGATGAGTTCTGGGTGTTTTGAGGAGGTTATACTAGTGTCTGAAAAGAGGGTGATGAACATTGTGTACTGTCGTTATCAAAAGGTCTCAAAATGTAGGGCCTAGGAGGGGAAAGTAATGGGAACCGTGGATTCGACTAGCCCCCCCCCCCCCCCCCACCCACCGTCTCATTTAGAGGAAGCTATATACCAAGCAGGTCATGTAGTTGCATACATCTCTCTTGAATGCACTTTGCCTGCTTTGACGAATATTTATGAGCGGACATTAATTATAATGTACGGTATACTTTTATCTGCTCTAGGAAGCTTTTGGACACAGGTGTACACCCCCTCACCTTGCAAGAATAAATATTTTTTTTGAAAAGTACTTCACACAGATTAGTATCTGCTGACGGTACTTCCTGCTTTGGGAAACATAGAAGCACATACTGTGGAGTAAGAGGAAAGGACAGAGCACAATTAATTCGCAATTTATCTTGAAGGTTCACGAGTATCGTCTTAGAATGACTGCATTCGAAAAATAGGCGCAAAAGAGTTTGTTTTGTATTGCTGCAGAAGGTACATAGTTCAGTAAACTTGATGTATCCCAACTTTTCCTGTTCATTATATCAACATGCCTCTTGACATATAATACAGCCACTGCCCTTTTCATTAACTCTTTTGGCGCGGAATAATCTGAGAAACAGAATTCTTAGCGCCTAATATTCATCAGGAATGTTACAGAAAGTATAGGTTGTTAGTCTAAAGCGTTATTATTTTAAAATAAGTTCTAATGATCTTATTGACAGTTTTTCAAATGATTTTCTGTGTATATTTAAATGGCACGTTTATACTTTCAAGGGACGATATCGTTGTTCGTCGATAGGACATAAATGGTGCATGAAAAAAAGGAATACGTATCTTTGTTTGACTCTTTACCCAACGAATCGGCCACATCCGCCCGCGAACTATGCAACTTCAGCAGTTGAAAAAAATATTATTTTTCAAACAATTTCAACAAAACCATATCATGTGACCCCTCATTGGAACGAGCTCGTTCCAACGAGGGGTCACATGATATGGTTTTGTTGATAGTTTTTGAAAAAATTGAAAAAAATGATATTCAAAATAATAAATTTTGATATCGTCTGAGTTGGGTAAAGGGTTGAAAGCACTTAGAAATGGACACACACAGTTGGCTAAAATGACTACTGTAGAACCTTTCCGCGGTCTGCCGACTGTCGACTTTAGTCGCCTGTCGCGCCAAAAGAGTTAATATAAAAGTGTGGGAGGTGGGAGTTGATAGTGTTTAAGAACTTGCAAATAACCGTAAAAACGTCGGACAGTTTGACGGATGAAGGAGACAAGTGTACCCTGAAAAAACGACCAATGAGCAGTGAGATACTTTCAGATATTCCGACTTAATAAGCCTACACAAACAGAGTTACAGAGGTTGAAAGCATGTGCATCATCGATGTTCAGTTTGCCTTCGTATATAGCGTCACCATTCCCAACGTGAAATAGGTGTCTTGCCCACGAGCACAACATGTATCGGAAATCCCAGAGCCACTCCTGCCAACAAGAGGATAAAAGGCCTTGAGAAATTATACTGAATTGTAGTTTAGGGAACCATAAGTCTGCCAATGTCTCGAGTGGCTGTGCAAATTACAATAGTGAAACAACAAAAAATTAGCACTTTACCCAAACTGGATGACAGACCATACTTAAAAAAAGTCACGAATAACTAAAAATGTTCATCTGGCGCCTCAAGACATAGATTACACCCATGAAGGGTGGTAGATTATCGAATAGTTCATTTTGGGCCTCAAAACATAGTTTATGACCCCTCATTGGAACGAGCTTGCGTGTGAATGGGTTAATCGATATGGCACGAGTGCCAGCACAGAATGATAGAACGAGAGGCCACAGGCACGCGTGTGTCGTTCTGTGTTTATTACACGCCTTCACGTCTATAAAAGCAGTTATTAGAAGGACACTCAGCAATTCTTTTGACAACTCGTCCCTGAGTTCCAATGTGTTCTATGTGCCAGTAGGCATAGAACAAATTGGAACTTGGGGGGCGCACTATCAATAAAAAGAACACATTTTATCACCAACCAAATTTGCGAGGGGGACCCATGTTACTATTTTTAGCTATAGCTAGCGATTCAAATTGTAATTACGGTGCACGATTTGTTGAAAATTCCAATGAAATTTCGCTTCTGTTTAAACATAGTCGGTCAACGATTTCCGTTCGGCACATGTGTGCGGAACGGATTTTTATTTTCCATGTGGTTTAGTGTTGCTGTAGATGGTGATTTCATAGAACAGGCGTGTAATAATACAACTTGGACGGCAATTTTGTGTTTAGCGAAGTGGTTTCTATTCCTTACGTTGGGGGATAGGTTAAGCAAAGTGAATGTCCAGTTAGGAAAAACTAGATAGTTTCAACTCGTGTTTTCGGTAAACGACACAAAACTACAACCTACAGAAGAAACATGTAATTTGCCTTCATTAAAAGTTCAGAACATATTATTTGCTCGCATTCGTCCGTCGTCGCTCAAACGTATTCCGCAGTTTGGCAAAAGTAAAAACGAAGTAGAAAATTGAACATAAAGTAAAATGAACAAGCAAAAGTTTTTTGTTAAATGACTATTAGTACTTTTCAAGTAATGTGGGCATTTTTTGGTTCGCACTGCGTTCTGCGTTGTTTGGACGTTGTACGACTTCATGAAGAAATAACAGTTAGTTCGCATTTAAAAAAAACTTCAATGGTACACAATGAAGCTTTGGAAATGGTTTTGGTAGGTTTTCTTCTTAAAATCTAAACGTTTTCGGAAACCACCAGCTTTTCAGGAGGCGTCATTTTGTATGCGCGTTATTATTTCCAATGTCACAAGAACATAAAAACAGAGTTACTGTCAAATCCATTAGGGAAGATTTTCGCGCTATTTACTTGTTTGGCTTCAGGGGAAATCGTTCTGTCGAGACAAACGTTTCTACTCAGAAATCCCCAATGGACTTCAACAAACTTGGGCCATTTCTGGATACTCCTATTGTCCTTTTCGGGAGCGCGATACTTCAGGGATTAAGCCATTGGACTTCAAACGAAAGGTCCACGGTCCGATCCCTACCAGGGGCAACTGCATTGTGTCATTGGACAAGGCACTCAAATCCCACTTGCCCACGTGGGGGCACGGTGGCGCTGTGAACTAGTGCGTACTGCACGACGATGTTACATAATCAATACTAAGCCAGCTTGTACGGAATTTGTACGTGGGGGAGTATGACATCTGCTCGTAGCTGCTCGGTGATTCTCGCGGGGTACACCGGCTTCCTTGACTCGTAAAACTGTCCCACACGAGGTGACCCTGGCTGTCGAAAGTGTCGTTAACCACCCCAATAAAAATACCCTTTTCAAGACATCGATACACGTGAAAATAGATTAGTTAATGGATATATTCAGCCAAGGCTTAATTGTTGGGATTTTGTTATCGAACACACAAGTAGATGGCATGCAATGGAAGCCCAAAATATCGTAGTAAGAGAGAGCATGCTCAATAAAATCCGTGTCGTCGCAATACGTGTTTCACTCAGCATGTAAGAGTCCGGGAAAGCGTTGGTTTCCTTTCGTTTATTTCAACTTTTCAGCATTGTTTTGGTAATAACAAGCTATATACAAGAGAAAAATAAATTATTATATATGCATGTCTGTGGTGTGTTTAACAATGCAATAACTAATCGCCTGGTGACTTTCTAGTCAGTGGCAAAGAAGTGATCTCTGGGTAAGTCTTGGCTGCTTGAAGAAGGAGCCAAGACTTGACAAGAAATCATTGTCACGATAATATGTTTATTGTCTCCGGGATTTCTCTAACGTTTGCAACGGTTCTTTAATGGGTTTTAACGCTTTTAACAATTAGGGTCATATCATTTTGGACATTTTAAAGGCTGGACGAGGCCTAAGCACCGAGGCCTAAGCCTAAGCACCGAGCAAAGATAAATAACTGTCGGAACTCTCCAACTTAATCCCACCCTCGGGGGGGGGGTACTTGTCCTAGGCACTCGGCACACCTCGCGTCTTGGTCAAATGTCTTCACCCCGCGGATGAGATTTTCTCACCCATACCACTGGAACATAATAATAATCTCCTCGGAATATGTTGTAAAATGGGCAGTGGCTAAAATGAGCAGCTCGTCGCCCATGAAGTCTAGGAAGTGTTTATTGGGTCTGTTGGGAGCGCGGTGGCTCAGTAGGTAGAGGTGCAGGCTGCAAGCTGAGAGGTCCTCGGTTCGAATCTCACCTGCGGCAACCGCGTTGTGCCCTTGGGCAAGACACTTCATTCCCAATGCCCGCGTGGGGGCACGATGGCGCCGTGTACTAAGGCGTACTGCATGTCGATGGTATGCATGTCTTCAACCAATCTAACTCTGCCTGTGCTGCAGTGCGGGGTTACGATGTTGGGGAGCTGGCAGCTGCTCGTCGTTGCTCGGTGGTTCTCTCCGGGTACTCCGGCTTCCTCCACCCGTAAAACTGTCACAGTCATGGTTAGCCATTGTGCATAAATATGTGACCTTAAACATCAATAAATAAATAAATAAATAAATAAATTGGGTCTGTTAATTTGTTCACTGGTGCGTTTTCTGACTTGAGTAAAGTAGTTATTAAATTGGTGTGCAATTTCGCCCGCGTCGTTTATTTCTTTGTTATCTTATGTTATAAAGAATGTTGATTAGCAACATTCTTTGATTAATCTAAGGCATTATTTATTGTTTGCCAAGTTCTGCGTAGGTTAGTTTTGTTTTATTCCAGCATCTTTGAATAATACATTGCTTTACTTTGTTTTTTATCTTATTAAATAGTCTACAATATTTTTTGTAGTTTTTAACCCTTTACCCAACGCAGACGATTTCAAAATTTATTATTTTTAATATCATTTTTTAAATTTTTGCAAAAAATTTCATCAAAACCATATCATGTGACCCCTCTTTGGAACGAGCTCGACGAGCTCGTTCCAAAGAGGGGTCACATGATATGGTTTTGTTGAAATTTTCGAAAAATAATATTTTTTCAGCTGCTGAATTTGGATATTACGCGTGCGGGTGCGGGCGATTCGTTGAGTAAAGGGTTAATGTTATTTTCCGTCGGATATTTTAAGTTTTTATTGTAAAAATTTTGATTTGTTACTTGATGACACTATGAGTCCTTTAGTCGTCCACGAATTTCTTCTCACGAATTGCTTTCTCAACCTGCTAGTTGCAAGGGGAAATGCCTTTTCGTGTGCCGACCGGAAAATATCCATAAAGGTATCAGATGCTGCATTGGGAGAGTTGGATTCGAAAACGGCGGAAAAAGTCCATTTGAGACAGAAGCGTTTCAAACTGCGCTATGCTATCTGAGTTTATTTTCCGTGTTAAGCTTACTGTTGGAGGTTTGTCACTTTCATTATGTGCTATCAAGTGGAAGATGCCGAAGTGGTCCGAAACATCTGTATACCTGATCGATGTGACGGGCCAAAATTATTTGTAAAGACGTGATCCATCAGTATAGCCGAATGGCTCGTTACTCTGGTCGGTCTGGTGATATACGGTAAGAAACCTTGACTAATCATTATATCCAAATATGAGTTCGCCTTGGTATGTATATCTGATTTCAAGAGATCAATATTAAAATCTCCCGTCAAATATGTCTCTTTGTGTTTCTGATTCATGTTGTCAGTTATTACATTAAGTTTGTCTAGGAACAAATCAATGTCTGCCTTATGTTGTGTATTAGGCCTATAAGTTATACCTAGCAACTTTGTACATTTATGGAATTTAACTTCAACAAACAGGGATTCGAAGACATGCAGAATAAATACCGAGAGATCTCTACGAATCTTGAAGGGTATATTTTCGTTGATGTATATGCCAACACTATCTCGACCGTCGTCTCCTTCTGATCCATTGGAGCTGATAAGGGGATGATAGCCGTGAAGTGTATAGGAACATCCAGGCAGGATTTGAAATATCTCTGTTAGACCAATGACATCAAAACTGTTGCAGCAACCCTGTATTTTAAATAGCATCTCGCTAAGAGAATCCCAATGAACCTTAAGGCTTTGACAGTTTAAAAGAAAGACCGAGGATTGTTCCTCCGAACTGTCTAATAATGGGGGAATTTCTTCAGGTAGGTAATATTTGTAATCACTTTTTATCAAATTGGAAGGGAACGCACCACCAGAGGACGTTTCCTTTAGTTTCTCATTAAAAATCTCTTCAAAATCATATTCCGAATTATTTTGGACCTCGACCAGTGAGATATTATGCGCCATTATGATTGTGGTCGCCAGGTCTCTGTAATTCAAACAAGTTGTATTCTATAATTGTACGGGGTATTATTTGACATTCTTTCATTCCGAAGTTAGCCTTACTGACTGAGTGGTCATTCTGAATTGTTTGCAGTGTTGGAGTGATAGAGTGTAACAATGAGAATGAAAATAATAGCATATATAGAGGATATGGAATGAGTGTTTTTCTCA
Source organism: Pictodentalium vernedei (assembly GCA_031216915.1). Classification (NCBI taxonomy): domain Eukaryota; kingdom Metazoa; phylum Mollusca; class Scaphopoda; order Dentaliida; family Dentaliidae; genus Pictodentalium; species Pictodentalium vernedei. Next base: position 63,971,264 of record CM062290.1, on the reverse strand, counting down.
CATAATATTTATGAAATGAGTCTAAGATTTTCCGTTTTGGCGAGCCTCTGGCGAGGCAAAACGGAAAATTCCGACGAGTTTCATAAATATTATATGAGAAAACACTCATTTCATATTCTATTTATCATATGACACACACATGCACAAATTGGCCACTTAGTATGACTTTTTAATCCATCACCTAACTTGAGTTGCAGACGGCACTTGGAAAAAACATCCTCGTATAACTAAAAATTTTCATTTTTTGCTTCCAAAACATAGGTTATGACCCCTCATTGGAACGAGCTCGTCGAGCTCGTTCCAATGAGGGATCATAACCTATGTTTTGGAAGCAAAAAGTGAAAATATAAAAAAAAATGAATGGCGTTTTTCTTGTAGGTAAAAGATTAATACAATATAACCCACCCTAAATAGGCCAGGTAACGTAAATTCTCCCCACTGAAATTATGCAAATGTCACCCAGTTGTATTTTGTTTAGCCAATCAAATTGTCCAGTTTTGAAATTGACCAAAGAAAGCTCCCAACTCTAATTATGCAAATTATGAAAATGTGGCCCAGCTGTATTTTGTTCAGCCAATCAAATTGTCTAGATTTGAAATTGATCAATGAAATTGACGGAAGGCTTTATTTATCACTGATTAATATGAAAACAAAATATCAAATGTTTTAAAGTGAACAAAACGGACGAGTCATATGATAAATACATATTTCATAATTACTTTCTTAAATGACTTTCTGTCTTTGAGTCTAAGGAGTAGAGCTTTATTCTTTAACGAATTTGCTCGTTGTGGTTAGCAGTGCCCAGTGTCTGAACGGGTCAGACACCTCATCCATCCATTCACCGGTTTGTCGATCACTGAGTGAATTAATAAACGGGGATAGAAGACAGAGAAAAGATAACAAGAGCATGAGTCTGTAAACGGGCACCTGTAGACAAGTTCCACTTTTTAGGGCGACGACGATATTCTGTTTGTCTTCACTCTCTCTCTCAAGTTGTCCAGTAAAAAATGGATGTTATTAACTTTTAGCGGTCTGCTCGTCTTCGTAAAAAAATAACCGGCAATCGATCACATTTACTCACTAAATCAAGCCCCATCCAATCATCCACCCACACGAACAAACGAACAAACGAACAAACGAACGAACGAACGAACGAACGAACGAACGAACGAACGAACGAACGAACGAACGAACGAACGGACGGACGGACGAACGAACGAACGAACGAGAACGAACGAACGAATGAAAGAACGAACGAATGAAAGAACGAACGAACGAACGAACGAACGAACGAACGAACGAACGAACGAACGAACGAACGAACGAACGAACGAACGAACGGACGGACGGACGGACGGACGGACGGACGGACGGACGGGCGGGCGGGCGGGCGGGCGGGCGGACGGACGGACGGACGGACGGACGGACGGACGGACGGACGGACGGACGGACGGACGGACGGACGGACGGACGGACGGACGGACGGACGGACGAACGAACGAACGAACGGACGGTCGGACGGACGGACGGACGAATGAATGAATGATATAACCTCGCCCGTTGTGGTTTATCATGCCCAGTTTGGATCCTACAATGTATAACAGTGTGTTGCAGCTGAATAGGGTCTAGAAAGCTCGTATTATCAGTTAGCACAATTCACTAATGTTTCTCTCGTTAGTATACATAACTTCCATTTCACCGCCCTCTAGAATGAATTGATTGCTGGGACACACAATATTCATGCAACTAGTTTCCCAGTTGAGTTATAGGAAGCCATTGTAACGACCAAAACCGACCAGCGCTATTCACAAAAATCGCCAATTAATTTTCATTATTTTTTTTCATTTTTTGTCTCAAAAACATAGGTTATGATCCCTCTTTGGAACGAGCTCGTTGAGCTCGGTGTCATAACCTATGTTGTGCAGACGAAAAATGAAAAAATTAGTTATTCAAGAATTTTGTTTGCAAGTGTCGTCTGCTTTTCGTGTTAGGTAAAGGGTTAACGCTAAACGATTTTCGTTGTTACGTTGGGGAAATGGAGAACGACCAAAGGAGCTGTAGTAGACATTTGAGAAAATGAAAGGAGGACAAAAGAAATATTAAAAGATGTTTCTCTGTTTGCCTCAATCCAGTTCGCTAATTAAAGCTTATTGAAGCTTGTGGTCCCTCATTCGAACGACCTCGTATAGCCCGATCCAATGAGGGGGTCACAAGCCATTGTTTGGACGGAAACATCTGAAAGCTTCAGTGCGAGTAGAAGGCAACCCTGTCTTTAACGCCAGACAACTTTGGCTTTTACGCTGGGGAAATTGTTAACGACCTAAGCAGCAGGGGTAATGTTTAGGAGAATGAAAGGGGCAGAAAGAAGAAACAAAAAAGATATTTATTTTGCCTCAGTCCAGTTCATTAACCTCAATCAAGTTCGTTAATCATATAGCCCATGACTCCTCATTCGAACGAGCTTGTAGGGCTCATTCCAATGAGGGGTCCAAAGGCCATTGTTTGGATGAAGAACTTCATAAAAAAACATAAAAAAATATTTCTTTCGCCTCAATCCAGTTCATTATCCTCAGTAAAGTTCGTTAATCATAGCCTATGACCCCCCCCCCCCCCCCCACACACACACACACACAAAGAGACGAACGAGCTCGTAGAGCCTGTACCAACGAGGGGTCATATGCTATTGTTTGGATTAAAACTTCAGAAAATTCAGTGTAAACAGAGCCTGTTTCAATGGGGGTGGGGGTCATGAGCCACTGACCGGGTGGAAGAATTCAGAAACTTCAGTCTGGGAATTCTGTCTTTAACGCAGATTATTTTAGCTATTACGTTGGGGAAAGGGCCAATGACCTAAGGAGCTGGAATACACTGTTTAATGAAAAGGAAGCGGAAAAAACAACGCAAAAGAGATATTTGTGCCTCAACCCAGTTCGTTAACCCCAGCCCGTAGAGCCCGATCCACTGAGGGGTCATGGGCCACTGTTCGGGTGGAAAAAGTCAAAAAATGTAAGTGAGAATAGAAGACAATGCTGTTTTTAACGCCAGACAATTTTGGCTGTTACGCTGTAAGAAAGGCTATACAATAACCAATAAATTTAGGCAATTCGTTAACCCTTTACCCAACCTCGCTATTTTTAAAAAAAAAAAATGATGTCATCTACTCTGAAGTAACTTAGGTTCTTTTTTTCTTCCGAACCGTGGACTGTGACCCCCAACTCGAACGAGCTCGTAGAACCCGTTCCAATGAGGAGGTGATAGGCCACTGCTCGGGTCGGGAAATTCGAAAAAAAAAAACTTCAGTGCGAATAGAAGTCAATTCTGCCTTTAACCCTTTACCCAACGCAGACGATATCAAAATTTATTATTTTAAATTTAATTTTTTAAATTTTTTCAAAAAAATTCAACAAAACCATATCATGTGACCCCTCGTTGAAACGAGCTCGCCGAGCTCGTTCCAACGAGGGGTCACATGATATGGTTTTGTTGAATTTTTTTGAAAAATAATATTTTTTCAACGACTGAATTTGCATATTACGCGGGCGGATGCGGCCGATTCGTTGGGTAAAGGGTTAATGGCAGACTATTTTGTCTGTTACGTTGGGGAAGGGGCCAACGGCCTAAGGAACTGAAGAAAACTTTTTAAGAAAGTGGGACGAAACAAAACAAGCACAAAAAAGATATTTTTGGCCACAATCCGGTTCGTTAACCATAGACCACGGGCCCTCATCTGAACGAGCTCATAAAGTCCGTTCCAATGAGGTGCCATAAGCTATTGTTCGGATGGAAAATTTGAAAGTTTTCTGTGCTAATACCAGATAATTTTGTCTTTAACGACGGATGATTTTGGCTGCTACGTTGGGGAAAGGATCAGCGACGAAGCAGCTGAAGTAATAGTTTAGGAGAATAAATGCGGGGTTTGGGGGACAAAACATTTGTTGTCTTTTTTTTTTGCATCAATTTAGTTACAGTTTCAACGACTCAAATGTCCTTAATGTGATGGTTTACCTTCCACTTGTCTCAGCTGCACAAAATCAGTGTCCAAAACTACAACCGAAACGCGGTTACTGATTAGCTACACACAAATTTTCCCATCGTTTGACAAGGCACACTGTTGCTTTTTGTCCATCACCATTAACGCAAAGTTTTTGCCTGTGAGGTCTTCTCGCACAGCAATATGAGTTCCTTTGAGTACTTTCTTGCGTTTAATAATTTCTAGTTTAATTTCCGCTGGAAGAAACGTGTTGGGGTCGGTTTACCTATTCTTTGCGCCATATCAATATCAGGTACCAGGTGTGTTACCTGATGCGGCGTAGCCCTAAGATGGTATTCAAACGTTCTGATTGGACAAACTAACTTTGAGGCACAATAATGTACGTGTGGGACTTCTTGCGGAATGCTATTCCGTGGTAGCGTTATACCACTTTTAAATATTTGTTTAATGGACGGAGAGTTTGATCTACTTTTAAAAATCATTTTAGCCGCTTGTGAAATTCTTCGGTTCCTTCGAGTCAGATGATGATACCTACTCAAAAAGAATATTTATCATACGCTAGCCTGTGAATTATCGCAAAATATCTAAAAGATATTTCTCGATAACCATCGATTCGATGGATATCGAGGAATATCCCCCAATAGCTTCCTAAATGACGTCATGATACGCAGCATCACGTCACCATGAATGAACGATCAGCTGATCTTTGTTATTGCTTTGAAACGTACGCATTTCTCTTCAAATTGGGCTGAATATTGTGCAATAAAATGTCTCGTTGCATATAATAACAAGCCAAGACCAATACCGGGTCTGGACCTACATCGCCGCATGCGATTGATTACAGAGAAGAACAGACTTCAAAGTATCGGCAAACAGGAAGTGGCTGCACGGCAGATCTGAAAATTAGCTACACGATACAACTCATCATTATGAAGCAGCACACCAAATATAAAATCATTCCCTTTCATAGAAGCCAAGAAAACTTTGACGGAAGAAGTGTTTCGGACGGACTGACGGACGGACTGACTGACGGACGGACTGACGGACGGAGTCGAGCGGTTACTAGACCTGCTCTGCCGCTGGCGATGCAGGTAAAAATAGAAAATGTACTCTATTTTAGTCAGTATCTGGAATTAACTCATGAGTGTGGACCTGAAAGTTTTATTTTTCGCGAGCGCTTGCGCGAGTGAAAAATAATATTTTCAGGTCCACACGATGATTTTTTTCGATAGCTTCCTAAATGACGTTACACTTCGGCGCATGACGTCGTCTTGAGCGTCGCCTTGAAGGAACGATCAGCTGCTTTTTGTTATTGTCTTGAAACATTTTGTAGTCGAATTGAGCTGAATAATGCGCAGTAAAATGCCACGTAGCCTATAGTAAAAAAGAAAATCTACTCTGTTTTAGTGAATATCTGGAATTATCTCATTCGTGTAGACCTGAAAGTATTATTAAATAAAACGTTCAGGTCCACGCTCATGAGATAATTTCCGATATTCACTAAAATACCGCAGATATCCTTTATGTATACACTGTCCATTACCAGAAGTAAACAAGAAAACATTCTTTGGGCGAGAAACTGGATAGTATTACTGTTTCCTTTGGAAATGGTGGGTGTTAAAGGTATAACCTATGGTACGGAAATGGTACCTCTAAAGCAAACGTCTTTAAAGTGCTCGGAAACCCTGCAGAACGATGCAGGTCGATGGTTAATGAGGTGGAGTGATGCCGCAGCACTAGAGGCAAACACGGGCGAGCTTCAGTGTATGAGGATCAAGGACAGATTAGACTTATTGAAACTCTGTTATATTAACTATTTGGTAAATCTCTCCGACAGCTGATGGTGTAAACTAATGTTCCAGAATATTTGGAATTCAAATACGAAGACAAGGTGGATGGTCCAAGTGAGGGATTCAATAGAGAACTAATCACTGGAGATCTTGGATTTTGAAGAAGGGACAACCCTAAAAAATCGACAGAGAAATAGCCGTGGAGGGTGTTAACCTTAATTGGCGAGAGGGGGTCAAATCAAAGAGGCAATTGGGTGGAGAGAGAGACGCCAGGTTTTGAAGGGGTACCTTGGTAGCACCTTTAGTGGGGTCACTGTTGTTCAAGCTGCGGTCGCGATCTCCGGAGCTGAGGGGAAAGATTGGTAAAAATGGTAAAAAGTGGTGTCAGATGTGTAATTTAGGCGTGGTGGAGACTCTGGGACACTTTCTACTAGAATTCCCAAAATACCAGGCAAACAGAATAAGATTCACTGGGAGTATAACCCTTTATCTAACGAATCGCCCACATCCGCCCGCGTAATATGCAAATTGAGCAGTTGAAAAAATAAAAATTTTCAAAATATTTCAACAAGATCATATCATGTGACCCCTCATTGGAACGAGCTCATTGAGCTCGTTCCAATGAGGGGTCACATGATATGGTTTTGTTGAATTTTTTTGAAAAATTTAAAAAAAAAGATTTTTAAAATAATAAATTTTGATATCGTCTACGGTGGGTAAAGGGTTAAAAGAGAAGTGGGTGGGAGAATGAAGGACATGTGGTAAGTAGGTGGTACAAAGGAGAGGGTTAGTATATGCTTACTGGAGAGACTGGAAAGAATGGGGCAAGAGTTGTCATCAAGCAGTTCGTCTCCGAGTGTTGGGAGGAGAGAAAAGGCGTGGGAAAAGGGAGACAGTTGGAAGCACAGGGCTAGCCAAGACCTTCTCACCTGAGAACCGCGGCAAATCAGCGGTCCGCCAAAGTGTTATTATTATTATTATTATTATTATTATTATTATTATTATTATTATTATTATTATTATTATTATTATTATTAATCCTAATCCACAACTATGCTAGATCATTTGAGCAACGTAGTTTGCTTACTTTTGTAAGCTGATCATTTGTCTATAAACTCAGTTTTAAATTAATTTTATTACGTAGTATCTCGGGGGAGAATTACTTTCAGACAGTAAATTAGCCGATATAAAAAGTTCCCTCATATTCATTAATTTGTCTGACACCAGTTTTTCAACTTTTTAGCATGTCTACACAATATAATGTGGTCGATGTTAATATAGCGGGTAAAATTGATAAGGTCCTTGGAGATCGGTAATATTCTCTAGTGCTGACTATTAATTCGTGATGAGCTGTTGCAGATAAAATTACTTTAACCCTTTACCTAACATGAAAAGCAGACGACACTTGCAAAAAAAAATTCTTGAATAACAATTTTTTTTCATTTTTTGTCTCAAAAACATAGGTTATGACCCTCGTTGGAACGAGCTCGACGAGCTCGTTCCAACGAGGGGTCATAACCTATGTTTTTGAGACAAAAAATGAAAAAATAATGAAAATTAACTGGCGATTTTTGTAAATAGCGCTGGCCGGTTTTTGCCGTTACGTTGGGTAAAGGGTTAACCCTTCGTTATACAACATATTTATTTATTTATTGTGGTTTAAGGTCACATACTTATGCACATTGGCTAATCGTGACCGTGACAGTTTTAGGAGGAAGCCGGAGTACCCGGAGAGAACCACCGAGCAACGCCGCGCAACTGTAAGCTCCTCAACATTCTAACTCTGTTCAAGCACCGCTCAAGCAGGGTTACAGCGGTTGAAGACATGTGCACCACCATCGACGTGCAGTACGCCTTAGTACACGGCGTCATCGTGCCCCCAAGTAGGCAACCGCGATAAAGTGCCTTACCCAAGGACACAACGCGGGTCGTCCCGGATGGAGATCGAACTCGGGACCTCTAGCATAGAAGTCCAACAGACTACCACGTGCACTGAGCCACCGTGCTCCCTCGTTATACAACAAAAACACTGTAACTTTCATCCTAACAGGGTAAACACTTTTCATTTTACTCTTCCTAATCATAAGTTAACCCTTTGAGACTTTAATTACCCTGACGCTCAAACGTTACGGTTCAATAGCGGCCTAACAGAAATGATTAACAGCCCGAGGTCTTATAAGCGGCCTGAGACGAAGCCTAGTGCCGCTAATAAGACACTGGTTGGTTAATCATTTCTGGCGGGCCGCTAATATTACCGTAATGTCCGAGAAAGTCATGCCATTAGTATTATTACCCCTAATAGGGAAGGACACCAATAACTGCAAGTCAATGATACAAGCAAATCCGAGAATTATTCAATATACAGTCCGTGGAGAGTGGATTGCAACTAAATCACCCGTGGAGTGGAATTACCACCCAAAGTATCACTTTCGAATTCTGTACATATGTACAAAAAACACAATCAATGTTTCAGCCATTGGACCTCCGGGTTTAACCCGGAGGTCCATTGGCTGGAACTTTGCTTGTGATTGCTACCATTTGTAACAAATTCGCAATTATTGCTCAGGTGGAATCTCTACTCTGCGGGTGATTTAGTGATAATACACTCTCCACGCACTGTACTTGTTTTTTAATCAAGAAATATACTGACATTTTAATGTGAATAGCAAATGAACAATTAAGTTAAGAGTTTGAACTTCAAATATTCATGAGATGTCGGCATTTATTTCTATAAGTTTCTTTATAAACTATGTACAGAAATAGCCGAAGCAAAATATCCAGCATCGGGGTATTGCAGCATCAAAAAAACCTTTTTTAAACGAAAATCACGCAATTTATTTTCCGTTGCGAGGGTGAACTCAATGAAAACAACAGGGAGACAATACGTCGATTGAAAATAAATCGATGCGAGATCACGTGATGTATCGGGTCGCGGGCGGATAATAAAAATCATTCTCATTATCCGCTCGCGGCCCGATACGTCACGTGACTTGCCGTGAGTTATATAATTTGATCGCCTTACTAAACAATGTCAATGCACTATAGAATTCCTCGTTAAGTGGTAATAATTTTACAATAACAGAATTTTGGAAGGCATTGTCGTTTACTAACGACCCAACAGGAAATTATTAATAGGCCGGCAATTTATAAGCGGCCTAAGGCTCAGTCAAGGCCCGTTAATAATCAGGAGAGTTGTTAATCATTTTAGGCTGGGCGTTAATTATACAATAACGTGATGTTCGAGGGCACTGCACTCCATAATCGGACCTCAAATAGTGATTAGCTGCCGGGCAGTCCCCTAGAGGCCCGAGGCGATAGCCGAGAGCCGCTAGTGACTGTCGGGCTGCTAATCACTATTTAAGGTCCGATAATGGAGCGAAACGCCCGAGAAAAACGTGTTATTATTATTATCAATTCCGCAATGATGTAATATTCTCCACCCCTTAATCACAACTTGTTATATTATATGGCAATTGTTAATTTGGAAATAGAAGTAAATTTTTATGGAACATTAAACATTTTATTAACAGAGAATTGGTACGTTTCTCGAAAGTTCTGCTGTCACTTCTTGTCCATGTGATAATGTATCTGGCAATTATAGAATGTTGCTCCTGCCATGATATTGTAATAGTTCCGCCTTTCTGGTGTATTAGAAGAACTTGGGATATCTATGTTGTAGGTGTCGATTTGAGGAACTGTAGGCATAGGAATAGCCACACTACCCTGAGAATTTGGTGTAAACACCTCAATTCCAGTAACAGAACTACCACCAATCGATTCCGCTATCATACTGTCGCTTGCGTCTAAATCAAAATGTCCAGTTTAACACTCATTGTCAATGAAGGCAAATTCTTCGTCACATGCAATCACACTAGTATTGGGATATGTTCCAATAAGACTAAAATCCCCCTCCTCTGATTGGACTAGAGCTCGCTTAGTATATTCTATGTTTACGGCTCAAGTGGCAAATGTTACCGTCTGACGTCACAACGCGAAATATTTGAAATGACGTCACCCGTACCGTGTTCCGGATGAAGTATTGTTTAAATTACAAACCGATTTACGATTTGAACTGAGATGGAATGAGTTTATCTGGTTTATTTATTTTTTATCCAGTGTGGGGTACACGAGAGGTTTATTTACTAAACCTGTGATCGTTAAAAGTTGCCTTGAAGAAGTTTTGGGCTATGGGTAGTGTCTTATTGGAACATATACGTTATTGTGATGAATTGACGGTAACATGGTCTGAGGTTTGCGGCTCGGAGCGTATGTTCTACCTTGACGCTTTCGCGTCGAGGCTGGACATACGCTCCGAACCGCAAACCTCAGACCATGTTACCGTCAATTCATCACAATAACGTATAATGTTGGAACGTCTAATACGTTGTTGAGAATGGACGCACATTGTCTTTTCTGATCATTTGATACGTCACTGATATAATGATCCTAACCGTTGACGTTTTTGTGACCGGTTATGTTTGAGGAAGTTATCCCAATGGACGATAATGCCAGACCACCCCGATTCCGACTAGTGAACCAATACCTGGGAGATGAGGAAATCGATAGAATGGACTGGCCAGTGCGATTTCACACGACGACCTCAACACGATTGAGCATTCCTGGAACCGACTGCAGGCTGCGGTCACCGATCAAACAATGCAATTTGGCGTCCCATAGGATCCGGGTCAAGCTCTAGCGGACGAATGGATGGACATGCCGCAGGAAATCTTCCATGCACGCGTCGATGGAATGCGGAGACGTTGCCAGGCAGTCTTGGATGCTCGTGCAGGTCACATAAGATACGTTGCAACTTTTAGTGCACAGTATATTTTAATGTTTACACCGTGGTTAACTGCGGTGTAAAAACAGGAATATACAATAACAGGTAAAAAGTCTGAAAAAAGTCATGCTTATTTATATTATTATAAATATTAATTCACTAGCTCATTTATACTTATAAATATATGGTTAATTAAATATTTTGAAGTAAATTATTACACAAACATTTTAATGAAAGTAAAAATATATAATATTATGTATCATGCAGGAATTATTTGTTAATTGTGCAATTTTTTGGAAGGGGTGGGATGCGTTGTGTCTTGGCCCCTGTTTAATTAAAAATGGCTCAATTTAATTTTAAGAAACGCTTTGTAAGTCATACTGATACTGAAAATATACAAAAAAGTATTACCAGAAAGAACAGCTAGGTGCAACAAAAAGTGTGCCAAATTTACTAAGAACATATTTATTGGACAAAGGAGAAAATGTTTATTCTGAAAGCTATATTAGCTGTAGAGTAAATTGAACGAAAGGATTTGAAAATAAATCTGTTTAAATAATGTTAGTTTCCCTGTGTCTTCCAGGGTATATGGAAGTTTACACCGGTGTGGAAACTCATACACTCTGAGGCTACGCCTCAGAGTGTATGAGTCCCCAGACTGGTGTAAATTCCCATACACCCGGAAGACACAGGGAGAACTAACATTATCTACCATTTACCTAAAAACGTAATCGCAAACACTAATATCAGAAGCGTTGCGAATTTGGTGACGAAGGATATTGTGATAAAAGTTGTGAACTTCTGTGTTTATAAGAAACTGTACTTTATATACTACGCGAAGTTTGCTAAGCACCAAATATTTGACACATCATAGTGAAGTTTCCTTGTGACACATTTGCGATATGTTTGGTGGATATGATTGGGGAATGTATTGAGATGGTCTCCAGTGTTTACGTTAGCTCTCTTGACAGGCAGACTTTTCGTGACAGCCATGGAAAGCATGTACCCCTTGAGTTTCATGATGTTTTCATGTACTGTCGACATGTACATGAGATGTGTAGGGTATTCAGACGTCATTTCAACACAAACCCTTGTGATTTAATGATTGAATATAGTAAATGCAAATGTAAGAAGACATTTGTCTGAAGCAGAAATGTGGCGGGCTACCCACCGTCAGGTTGTCGAATCCCTTGGTGTGCACCATACGGTGATCACCAGAGCCCGGGCAAGATTTCTGCAGTCTGGTACACCAGTCAGATTACATGGTGGTGACAGGGTAACATCTGCAGCTGAAGACCGGTTTTTGATCATTCAGGCCCGTAGGAACCGCTTTGACACAGCAACCCAGCTTCGCAGTGACCTTCAGAATGCATCCGGGGTAAACGTTTCGACGCAGACTATCCGGGAAAGGTGGTCTCCGATCGAGAAGACCGTGTATTCGCATCCAGCTGCACCAGAACCACCACCAGGCACGATATGAATGGGCCATGGACCACGTTGGATGGACCAGAGATGATTGGCGACCTGCCCTTTTTACAGATGAGTCAAATTACTGACTAGACCACGCAGATAGTCGTTCTAGGGTATGGAGAAGACCAGGAGAGCAATTCCATGCAGCCAACATTGCTGAGCATGACCGCTATGGTGGAGGGTCAATAATGGTCTGGGCGGCATCAACTGTGATGGACGTACAGAGCTCTGTGTCCTTGACCGTGGTACATTGACTGCGCAGCGGTATATTGATGATATCCTTGATGCCCACGTCAGATTGTATGCAGGTGCAGTGGGTGATAGATTCATTCTGATGGACGATAATGCCCGTCCTCATGTTGCCCATGCTGTCCGGGAGTACCGACAGGGGGGGGGGGGGGGGTTGAGCGCATGGACTGGCCAGCAAGATCCCCTGACCTCAATCCAATCAAATATGTCTGGAATAAGTTGCCTCTTGCAATTTCAGACCGTCAAGTCTAACCAAGAAGTGTCCAGGAGCTAGGTGCCATGCTGGTCCAAGAATGGAACAACATCCCACAAAGGACCATCTGGAACCTGATTGGGAGCATGAGAAGGCGCTGTCAAGCTGTAATTAACAATAATGGGTTTCATACTCGATATTCAACCCATATCAGTTCGCTCCGTCAACGTTTTGGCAAATTTGAAAAATTTCCTCTTTTACCAGTAATATCCATTTTCCATGGTTATCGCACTGAAAAGCTAAAAAAATAATGTCAAACACAAACACAATCTTAATTTCTGTGCTTAAATCTTTAAAGGTATAATTAAATATAATTAATAATTCAATAAAAAAAATAAACACTTTTCATAACAATGTTTCAACTAAAACGTAAAACAGGTAGTTGGATATACTTGGTGCTTAGCAAACTATATTTATTTATCTGAATAAAAAAAGAACAAAAAAAAGACTTTGTATCGTTATTGCAGAAACAATAATAGCGGCTGCACGTTGAAAATCTTGATTGGTCTACCATACAAATTCTCCAAGCAACTGTCTTCTTTATTAATTCTGGTCGCATCACGATCCTGGGCCGGAAAAGCGGCCTTTCGTGATCGAAGTGATAAGTTCATTTTCGTCATTGAATTTTGTTTAACCCTTTGGTAATTTTGTACGTCTTATGACGTATAAAATCAAACAGCGCGTTGATACTTTGTGGTCATTTGTTTTGTAATTATTTTTCAATTTTTTTAAAGTTTTAACCACTCTCCAATAATTTGTAATAAAACAAGTTTTGAATAACAAATTCAAACCACTAAAAATAATCTCGCCCTCAACCAGATAATCACTAATGTGAAAAATGTCTTATTTGTACTTTCCGACGTTTGACGTCGCATTTTGAAAAACGTTGAAGAAACAGAATTTCCAGTGACGTTTGAACGTCAGGATAATTAAAGTCTAAAGGTTTAAGTATCGTGTCTCAAATGACGATCATTAAATATAGATTAATAATAATATACGTAATTATAAACACAGCATTCATTAACACTTCTCAGAGTTTAGTAAATTAGAGTTCCATTGCTATATGACTCCTCGACCCCGTGGGACTGAATTCACGAGAGTTTCCGATACTGTTGGAGATTGCCAGTTACAGTGATTACATTGGAAGACATTCTTTCAGCAAACTCTTCTTTGTTTCCAAATATTATTATATCAGTGCAGATTATGTGTATTTAAAAAAATAGTGTTCACGTTGGCCAAAACGGTTTGGTCCCAAATTGTCAGTCTGTCTCGATCTGTTTTGTCCCAACACAAAGAGACTCGATTTATCCTTTTGCCCAAAAGAAACACTTGTAAAACATACTTCTTGAATAATTAAAAATGTTATTTTTTTTTGCATCAACACAAATCTCATGACCCATTATCTGAACGTGATCATCGTGGCAATCGAATTCAGTTCCTTACAGTAAACATGAACAATGCAGCAACAGATGTTGAAACTACAAAATAATGATTGCATAATGCACATGGGGTCATACCCTAATTAACTGTCTGGTGCTAACAATCCCTATTGGGCTATTTAAAATGCCTGGCGACATTGCAATCATTTAGAAATATGACGGTAACACTTTGGGAGGCTGCGGCGGCAACAAGTCAGAAGAAAATGTATAAACTAGATTTTAAATGGTCTATGGTCCCCTCTTTTAAACAAAGGATCTCAATTAATGGAAGATCCGTGAAGATGCAACTGCTTGAATTTAATTTATATTACCTATCGTCGCCTGAGTGCTAGAATGTCTATGTCCCCTATGGGACATAGAACATTCTGGCACTCAGCCGACGCTATGTCAAGCAGGAATTCCACCAGGCATTGTCCTAACACCGCGCCTCTGGATTGAAACCTTCATAGTTTTCAGTCCAGTGGCGCGGTGTTAGGACGACACCTTGGGGAATTCCTGCTTGGCATAGGGGATATAAACTAGACTTTACATACGAATTAAAATCGCATTATCAAGTTCATCAGTTATGATACGAATAATCAGTTTAACTCTCTGGACACCGAAACCCACACACCAAAACTACAAGTAACCATAACCCCAACTGATTCAGTACCATCCTACAAAACTCAGTGAGTTCTATTGACACTCCGACTGTTGAATTAACTGTTTAGATGCTCGGCGTTATCAACACTGCACTTACCCCTTTGCGCTGTGATATGGACACCAGCGCTCAAAGAGTTGGGTATATTTTGATAACATACGGCAGCAGACCTTCTCCACTTCATTGGATTTCCACTGGAAGATGCGTTTAGGTGGTTATATGTATGGGTTTGGTAATGAGAGCTGCGGGATGTACGCAGTATTTTAGTGCATTCGGTTCACTGTTTATTTTGACTTGACATCCCGTTCAGCATCCGTGACTTTATCACGACCGCAGCAAAAGTATATAGTCGATTTTAGTCAACAGGGGCCAATACTATAACGTTTTTACAATTGTATTTTCTAGAATTATATTTTCTAGTTATGATATTAAATGGGTTGAAATGAATCATTTACATTTTCAAAGATGTGGCAATTTTTTAAAATGCGAATGATTTATTTTAGTCAGTTATATTGATATGTAGAAAATGTATTTCTAGAAAATACAATTGCAAACGTTTTATAGTATTGGCTCCAGCTTAAAGATGAGTTTCTCAATCTAGAGGACTCTTAGGCGATGGTTACTGGGAGAGCAGAACAAGATTGTCGCTGTAAACAAGCACTTCTCTCAATTTTCTGGGTTCCTTTGGGGAAACGTTGGGTAACTGGACGGTTCAAATTGGTACCCTGCACCCCCGTGTATCGACACCATCTGTTAACTAGGTATATGGTAACAGTACAGTCGCCATGTACTGGTCGTAATCCACGCGTGGGTAGTGATGTTCACGCATGCGTTTACCAGTTAATAAAGATCATGATCAGCAAAAGTTTAATTAATGAAGCACCGGGTACAACCCGGTGTTTCATTAATTAAATTTTTGGTGATTATTTCTATAATCAATGATTAGAGTTAATTATTATTACGACCGTTTAAATAGTGCCTTCCTGTGGAAAGTGACCAGTCTACGGCGGCTGTACTGAAGAGGCCACCAGTATAATTTTGCAAGGAATCAGGCGCTGGTGTGGGCTGTTTGTTAATCCATTTTTCGACACGTTTGCGCGCAGACTACTGTTGATGTAAGATGATATACCCACAAAGATATACAGGTATTATGTCAAGCTCCGTTTGCAGGTATTCCAATTAAAGTCATTAAACATCCGGCCAAATTAAGTCTCGATTAAGAAACATTTCGTGCGTTGTTCAGATAAAACGAATGTTTATGCTATTTTCTTAGTTTAAATAATATTTACTGATGAAAGCACTGTAATTGCATACAATATGATTTATAATAAAGAAAAGAAACGGATTTATTTATTTATTGGTGTTTAAGGTCACATACTTATGCACAATGGCTAATCGTGACCGTGACAGTTTAACGGATGGGGGCGCCGGAGTATCCGGAGAGAACCACCGAGCGTCGACGAGCAACTGGCAACTCCTGAACATACTAACTCTGTTAAAACTCCGATCAAGCAAGATTACAGCGGTTGAAGACATGTGCACCATCGACGTGCAGTACGCTTTGGTGTACGGCGTCATCGTGTCCACATGTAAGCAACCGGGCTAAAGTGCCTTCACGAAGGACACAACGCAGGTCCTCCCGGACGGAGATCGAACTCGTGACCTCTAGCATAGAAGTCCAGCAGTCTACCACTGAGCCACCGCGCTCCTCCAAAAGAAACAAATATAATTATGTGACAGTGAATGCAGCATAAAGAAACATTACTTGAGAAATCACTATAATGAAGGGATTTAACAGAAAGCTCGATGTTTATGTTGGCCGTCTCCCCTTGGTCTTTGTGTTACAAAATAAGTATTACCGGAACTGTTGGCGGAACACTAAATGCACATAGTTTTAAACTGTGGTTTGAACTATATTTAGGTATCTAGATAAATAATGCGGAAAAAGAAAGAAATTACAGTGATGTGATAAGATAAGATAAAAAATGGTATAAACACAAGCAAACCGAAAGACGAACAAAGTTCAGAAAACGTCAGAGGACACTAAGTTCGTCGCCCGAGTGCTAGAATGTTCTATGTCCCATAAGGGACATAGAACATTCTAGCACTCAGGCGAGGGGACATAACTAGAAGAGTTAGCGCTGAGATGGAGCTATCGGGAGATAACATATCCGAGAACTGATCAGATTCAGCCTTTATATTTAAGACTTAATCTAAGAGAGTGGCGGTGGCGCGGTGCACGCGATCACCAATTGTTTTGTAATACAGTATAGCCACAGATCGCTTCTACAATACCATAACTACAGTTCATCTACTTGAAGAGTTTCGTTTCCACAACGTATTCTTGTACCGTTTCAAATTCCTGGCGATTTGAATCTTTACTTTAGTGCATTGACCCGTACAGTAGTATAGTGAGATTCACACGGGTATTTTCTTAAGATTGAATCGTCCGAAGTATTTCAGTTCGACCAACTGAAATATTCCACATGATTGAAGTTAAACCATGGCGATGGAGTATTTAACACTTTTGGCGCGGAATAATCTGAGAAACAGAATTCTTAGCGCATGATATTCATCAGGGATTTTACAGAAAGTATAGGTTGTTAGACTAAAGGTTATTATTTTAAAAGATGTTCTAATTATCTCATTGACATTGATTTCCTGTATATATTTAAATGGCATTTTTATACTTTCAAGGGACGATATCGTTGTTCATGGATAGAACATAAATGGTGCATGAAACACGGGAATACGTATCTTTGTTTAACCCTTTACCCAACGAATCAGCCGCATCGGCCCGTGAACCATGCAACTTCAGCAGCTGAAAAAAATATTATTTTTCGAAATATTTCAACAAAACCATATCATGTGACCCCTCTTTGGAACGAGCTCGTCGAACTCGTTCCAAAGAGGGGTCACATGATATGGTTTTGTTGAAATTTTTTGAAAAAATTTAAAAATTATATTTAAAATAATAAATTTTCAAATCGTCTGTGTTGGGTAAAGGGCTAAGGACTACATTAGTTCCAGGCCACAACGAGGTCAAATTCCTTACATAATTTACAGAATTTGAGTGGTGGCGTGGAAGCTGATCACAAGTACGCCTCTGTGACAATAATTATGATGGTGGTAAACGAAGCCAGCAAACAGACAAATAATGTTGTATCGATCATGAACATTTTTCCTCTAACAATATGAGCCTTGGGGCATACTTCATTACACAGCTGCACTGCCTTCCGGTCTCAAATTAAACAGAAATGTGAGAGGTTTTCAAATCACTATCATTCACAGGCAATGTGCGAACGTAATCACGAGTCCAGCTTCTCAATCGCTAAAAGCGTTTTCTGAAGCAACGAACTCAAACTGTGTTGAGAATGTTCAATTTAATCTGCTTCCTATTAACGTTGAATTTATTGAATTTACATTTTCGTAGATTGAGTTAAGTTTTTCTCCAGATTCTCCTATTTTTTCCTAATGTGCTCAAGAGCCAATCAAACGAAAATGGCAATGTTGAAAAATTTCTTTCAAGATAAAAGCCCATTGCAGTCTCGGAGCACTCGTTCGTCACGTGTCAATCTTCGCATACCTCAAAAGTTAGGTTTCGACCAGAAACTAAAGATCAACGAGTTTATACCACGTAAAGAACGACGAGACCACCGAAAAAGCCCGTCCAGTGCAAATGAAAATTTTAAAACGTACCCCACAGGCATTAATGCGGTGCTCGTGTAAAAATCTGCACGAAGGTTTCTTGGGACGGTGACATTCATGATCCACATTAAACTTGGTCACGATGATAGTCACGGTGGCGCTGTTTGTGGCCGGAGTCGCTGACGCGGCGTTTCCCCTATCTGTTGAGTGAACCAGCATGGATCTAATGAGACACGTCCCTAACCTGCAGTACAGAAGGCGAAGAAATTATTATTATTATTATTATTATTATTATTATTATTATTATTATTATTATTATTATTATTAGTAAAATTATTATTATTATTATTATTTTAACACATCCTAATCAGAACAGCGCCCAAGCGGCCTTTGGCTTTGAATATTAATTTATTCATATCGAGAGAGATACAGAATGCAAAAGGGATATCAACAGCTTTTCTTTCTTTATTTCTTCCTTTTTTCTGTCTTTGTTTAGTGCTACATATTCGTATTTATTTATATACATACACACATATATATATATAAACCCATTCAAATAGTTTATTTTACATTTATGAATTTCAAAAAACTTGTTTGTTTCGCCATTGTAACATTTTCTGTATTCATATTATGGGAGCGGAGGTTTTACTAAGTGGAAAGCACTTGTCCTCCTATCCCCTTTTGTTCAATAGTTATGAGAAATAAAAATATGTTTAACCCTTTACCTAACATGAAAAGCAGACGACACTTGGCAAAAAAATTCTTGAATAACTATTTTTTTTCATTTTTTGTCTCAAAAACATAGGTTATGACCCCTCGTTGGAACGAGCTCGACGAGCTCGTTCCAACGAGGGGTCATAACCTATGTTTTTGAGACAAAAAATGAAAAAATAATGAAAATTAATTGGCGATTTTTGAGAGTAGCGCTGGCCGGTTTTGGCCGTTACGTTGGGTAAAGGGTTAAAGTACTAAACTTGGTAACATACTGATGTGTCCAATCACGCGTATCCAATAGCATTTTCGAAAATATCAACATCAGTTTGGATATCATCCTTTTTGAATAATATATAATTTTTCACATTTTAGATGTAGGAGATAATGTTCCCCGTGGGTAGATATGAGGAGGTATGGTAACCAAGTTCTGCCGCTGAGCCTACTTCATGACTGAAACTGACTGATTTCAGCGTTTCATACAATATTACATCCCGAAGTTTCGCTTTTAATTGCCAATTATTTCTCCCGTATGTTTATTTGTAACTTATTAGACATTGTTCTCTGTTTTAATGTATATCTGAAAATGCAAAACATGTCAATGATTAGACAACTAAGTTTGACACTATTCGCATTTCACGTGAGTTTATTTCAGGACATTTTGGGAAAGGTCTGGAAAATTGTGGAGCTAATCCACACGTACAATACATATGTAGTGCGTGAAATGTTACCGTATCTTACTTGAGTCGGTAATTACCTGAATATGTTAGGTATCATGGGTACGAGATGCAAAATATGTGTCCCGCAACTGCAGTATATAAGAGCGTGCATGCATAGTTACGATTTGTTTACGTTACGATTTATAGAAGATTATAACCTTTTGAGGGGCATCTGCGAGAAACCATATAGGTTTCTATATATGAAAGGTGAGAAATTACCCCCCAATTGTATAATTATTAAATTATGAAATCATACTGCTTTATGTTTCTGTATCTTAATCGCTATATGCATTCAAGTTGAAGCAACTCACTTTTCTGTTAAAAAATTTTCATTACAACAGTTTGTATACCCACATAATGGTGATAAATAGAGCATATGGAATGAGTGTTTTTCTCATATAATATTTATGAAACTCGTCTAAGAATTTTCCGTTTTGGTGAGCCTCTGGCGAGCCCAAACGGAAAATTCGGACGAGTTTCATAAATATTATATGAGAAAAACACTCATTTCATATTCTATTTATCATATGACACACACACGCACAAATTAGCCACTTAGTAGGACTTTTTAACCCCCTCACCTAACTTGAGTTGCAGACGCCACTTGGAAAAAACGTCCTCGTATAACTAAAAAATTTCATTTTTTGCTTCCAAAACATAGGTTATGACTCCTCATTGGAACGAGCTCGTCGAGCTCGTTCCAATGAGGGGTCATAACCTATGTTTTGGAGCAAAACGTGAAAATATAAAAAAAAATGAATGGCGTTTTTCTTGTGGGTAAAAAATTAATACAATATAACACACCCTAAATAGGACAGATAACGTAAATTCTCCCTACTGAAATTATGCAAATGCCACCCAGTTGCATTTTGTTTAGCCAATCAAATTGTCCAGTTTTGAAATAGACGAATGTAAGCTCCCAACTCTAATTATGCAAATTATGAAAATATGGCCCAGTTTTATTTTGTTCAGCCAATCAAATTGTCTAGTTTTGAAATTGACCAATGAAATTGACGGAAGGCTTTATTTATCACTGATTAATATGAAAACAAAATACCAAATGTTTTAAAGTGAACAAAACGGACGAGTCATATGATAAAATATATTTATTATACGCTAAACGATAGATTGTCGAACAAATTGCGGAAAGAATGAAATCGTATCCCCACTGCGAAAATGTGAATTTTCACTTTCACGGGATCAATCAAAATGGCGGCTTTCAAATCATCACTTCAAGGTGAATACGAGTCAAATTATCACTGGAAATGACCAATTTGTTCTGAAAACGTATAATGAAAAGAAAACCTAATGATTATTTGAGTGGATAACGATCATTTCCAGCAATAATTCAACATGTATTCACCTTGGATTGATGCATGAAACCCGCTAGTCCAAACATGACCTGAAAGTCCATAATATAAGTTTGTGGTTTGGTACGTCAAAGGACGTACCAAACCAAAAACTTATACTACGGACTTTCAGGCCATGTTTGGACTAGAACCCGCCAGCTGAATCAGATTGCAAGATGCTATCTGTTCTGAGTATCAATCAAATCACTTCCGCATTTCAAAGATTTAATGCGCTGTTTACTTTTATGCATCAATTCAAAGTTGAAACAAGTGGAATTATCAGATTCTTATAAAAAGAGTGTAATGAAAAGAAAATCTCGTGTGTTTGAGTGGATACCGAAAATTATCTCACTTGTGACCGAGATAAATGGTCATTTACGCTCGCGCAAGCTCTCCAAGGAGGCACCGCCTTAAAAGAAAAATGGACTCTTTTCGGTCTTAATCAAGCGATGCATTGTGAATTGAGCTGAGATTTATTTACTTATTTGTGCTTAAGGTTACATATTTCTGCACAATAGCTAATAATAACCGCAACGTGGATATACAGACAGGTCCAGCCAATCATTTATACACATGTTGTCCATTTTAGATGACTCCCAATCCAAGCATTGGTGACTGGGTCCCATTTTATCAGCCAATACCATAAAACTGTTAAAATTGTATTTACCAGAATTGTATTTTTTACCTATTAATATAACTGATTAAAATCAATCATTAGCAGTTTAAAAGATATGGCAATTTGCCAACTGGCAAAATGTCACATCTTTGAAAATGCTAATGATTCATTTCAACCCATTTAAAGTCATAACTTTAAAACAACAATTGTAAAAGTTCTGTAATATTGGCTCCCTGACCAATGGTAAATGCGTTGTGTCCGTGGGCAAGACCTTTAAACCAGATTGCCCACGTGTATGCACGGGGGTGCCGACGAGGCATTCGTCTTCGACCGCTACTGACTATACAGAGTAGCTAAGTTGGAGAGGTTACAGTTGCTCGCCGCTGTTCGGTGTTCAATGAGGCAATATTTCTTTCGCCAGGCGTCGCGTTTGTGCGACACGGTTGTGTAAAAGAAAGGTAAATCCGCTGCAATCCCTGTGTAATAATAGAGAACTACTCTCTCGAACCATAACTTTGCACTGTTGTGGCTCTAAACACTTTTTATGAAAGAAAAGTGAACGCACAAAACGGGACTATTGTTCGTTAACCCTTTACCCAACGTAACGGTCAAATCCGGCCAGCGCTATTTACAAAAATCGCCAATTAATTTTCATTCTTTTTCTCTTTTTTTTCTCTCAAAAAACATAGGTTATGACTCCTCATTGGAACGAGTTCGTCGAGCTCGTTCCAATGAGGGGTCATAACGTATGTTTTTTGAGACAAAGATGAAAAAAGAAAAAATTATTCAAGAATTTTGTTTGAAAATGTCGTCTGATTTTCATGTTAGGTCAAGGGTTAAAATAAAAGCAGCTTCAGCTTCAATGTACTTTTCTCAATCCATCTGTCGATTGGTACAAACGGTTGTTAATTAATGACGTTATATTCAAATCACGTTTTCTGTTTTCTTTTTTACAGATGATCGTAATTATTCAGATTCTAGTGGTTCTGGCCAGAAATGAGATACCCGTACTCCGCATGTAACGTACAGTAAGAGCCGTTCCATTTCAACACTTTATCGAAATTCAATGATGTGTACACAGTGCACACGGTTGTTGTGTTATTATGCTAGTAAATTTGTTTATCCAATCAAATGAAGTTACTAAGAGACATTGACTCCGCAATATTAGGTTCAGGATGGCTGAAAAGCACCCAATATTAATTTAATATTAGGTCACCGTCAGCCATTTTGTTTTATCATTATATTCACACGCCTCGGCTTTTAATTTACACGTACGTACATGCTGCAGCGCAGTCGTACAGAAGACCCACCATATAAAATAGCCCCGTCGTATAAACATTGCATTCGATTGGATGAAACTGTTATAATAAAATGCCAAACCAGCCCAAAACATTGGCGGTTATAGAACAAGTCACGAGTGATTTATTAGAATGCGGAAGCAAAATTACTCCCCATGTTGCGTATGTAAACATCGTCTGCTTTGTTTACATTTTTAGAGAAGTGCGCATCATTTAACTATTCGTTGAGTTAACTTCCCCAATGACATTTTAGCATGCCGTGCATAATAAATACGTTACAGGGCGCTTAGTTGGCAGATGCAGTGCCATATATGTCTCAGAGAAAACAATATTAGGTTCGGCTTCGCCTCACCTAATATTGTTTTCTCTTCGCCGTATATGACACTGTATCTGCCAACTAAACGCTCTGTAACTTATAATATATAATCACTATTTAATTATAATATTAATATTTTAACAAAAAAAAATTATCGCCTTCAAAAAACGATGAGTTTCTGCACAGAACCTCTCTGACTGTTTATTGGGGTGTAACGACACTTACAGCAGCCCGGGTCACATCGTATCGGCGGGAAGTTTTACGGGTAGTGGAAACTGGTGTCCCCGAAGGTTAGCAGCGGTTAGCAACTAACAGACTTCCCTTACCTACTCAGCACACATAACGTTAGCAGCGGTTGAAGGAAATAACACCATCGACGCGAGGTACACCTCAGTACATAGCGTCAACGTGCCCACGCGTGGACAATTGGGATTAAGTGTTTTGCTCAATGAGACGTCACAGTTACCGCTGGTCAGTACCGAACCGTCCACCTTTCCGTGTAAAACCCGTTGCTTTGTTCATTGATTCACTTAGTTTCCGTTTCTGTGACCTATGAGAGAATTCAAAAAGAGTGGTGTGATTTTGTAAATTATTATCAGAAGGGTTTGATTTGTTGTAGTATCGACGATTGTTCTTCTTACCGTTCATTACAAACAGTTACCTCAGAAACACGAAAGTGGGGACTAAAGCGAATATTGAGAATGAAGGGTTGTTTTAGTCAAAACATTGGTAATAATTGAAAATGTAAGTTTCTTGATCGTTCTCACAAAGAAAACGTTTTTTGATAAAAGACGACGATCGAGGAATTATTATGATCCCCGATGAGCCTGGAGGTGGATTGTGGAAATATCACCCGAGGGACAAGCGGCTTGCCGAGCGTCTGGTTCAAATATCTTGCCCCGAGGGTGAGCTTTCCCCATTCCCACCTTCAGACTCATCGAGGATGACTTTTCTCCTCACACACGAGGATTACGTCATTATAGATAATTGGCGGTCACGTGCTGACATACCCAATTTATCAAGTCGTAGTCAATTCGAAAAACGAACAATTTCATCGGAACGACCGTACAAAAGTTAGGTATATACCATAGGTATATACTAAAAAAATGATTTGTAACACTGCCCGTTAAGGGGTTAATGAATTTGCGCGTGCCAAACTCTAATGTAAAGGGCATTGTGAGATTATTGATCGATCGATAAATTCGCGCAATGATATTATTAAATCTGCAGAGAAACATGGGACTGAAACAAATCAAGTTTAATATTTGAATAATAATTAAAAATTGAGTCTATATCAACAAGGAACAGATAAAAAGGTAATAAACGAACATAATGTAAGACGCGTTTTTTGTGCAGACGATGACGAAATAGTTCAAGCGACCTAATAAAATATGTAAATGAGTATGTCACTTTGGGTTGGTGGGTGGGATAGAAAGACCCCCACCCCCCCACTGCTGTCTCATACACATAAACACCTCGTTGTGTTTCAAGCCATTTATTATTTTTCTATGATTTGACGTGGAGAACGTTTTGCCAACAGGTCCTTTCAAAACTTGTTTGAGTACAAACACCGAGAGACGACTTCGCACCACCAAATTAATTTAGCACACTTTGTTCAACCTCAATTTAAACATCCATTTATACAGTTTCATTGTCCATATTATTTAGCTCGAGTGTATATTAGGACGACAATTGTCCCAGATCATACAGTAGTGAATTCTCAGGTCAATTCAAATGATTTGGAAAACCAAATTTATTTATTTATTTACTGGTGTTTAAGGTCAATTATTTATGCACAATGGCCAGTCATGGCCGTGACAGTTTTACGGGTGGAGGAATCCGGAGTACGCGGAGAGAACCACCGAGCAATGGCGAGCAACTGTCAGCTCCCCAACATACTAACTCCACACAAGCAGAGTACTGCACCATCGACGTGCAGTACGCCTTAGTACACAGCGCCACCGTGCCCCCACGCGGACAATGGGGTGAAGTGTCTTGCCCAAGGACACAACGCGGTTGCCGCAGGTGGGATTCGAACCGAGGACCTCTTGGCTTGCAGCCTGCACCTCTACCTACTGAGCCACCGCGCACCCAACATTTTGAAAATTTAAGTTTTTCAACTGTCAATTTGCATTGAATTCGTGCGATTCGTTAGGTAACGGGTTAAATTGTAATATTATATTTCTTTTACATAAGCTGACATAAACATTTCTGATTTTATGTCGTACTTCAGTATTTTGTAACCATATCTGCAATACATTCCGTCCAGAAATCTATCGACATTTTTAGAAGGAAATGCGGTGTCAATTGGGCTGGTTCCCTTTACCAAGTCATGGTTCTCCTGTTAAAATACAGGATTCAGAAGAAGTACAGATAAAAGAAAGTATTTGCTGCCATAACTCGGCCAGTACGCCAAAAATTCAATTTCACTTGTTCCTCCGTTGTCCACAATACGATGACTTAAAATTTCAAAGCACTATTTTTCCGTATTAGAAGTACTTTCTTTTTTTAAACTATTCCTGTTTGGATACATCCGCCCTCGATTATACACTATGAGATGTCTGGTTGAATATTTTTCCTCAATTCGCGGTATGTCTGCAGCCTCAATTTAAGCACTCTGCATTGTTTTGTTTTCTATGTGGAGGGATGGGAAGTAGTTTTACAAGTTTTCTTCACATGGAGACCTTAACCCTCAAAGTGTAGCTACCACCACCGCCGCTAGTTCAATAAGCTTGTTTTTTTTTTTAATTTTCGAGAACCACCACAAACAATACTTGGAGATAGTCTGCCGGGACATTTCCTCTCGAAACCACGTCGGTCCAGGCGTTTTGTCCCAAGTCGAGTTCCGTACCGGACGAACTGTCCATGGAGCTGAACTTTTTGAGGAGGGGTGGGATGTGAGAGGGGGAGGGGTCAAGTGTTCAGGTGTTCACGAATGAAAATATTAACCCGTCATAGTTTGGAACTCTGGCCAATAAACTTCAAATTATTTTAAAATAGTTTTTTTTGTGAATCACCAGTCGCGATGCTTTGAGATCTGGTATTCACCTTCTTTCAGTGAGAGAGATTCAAGTTTGTTAACACAATGTTTCTTGTATAATTTCTAATACGAAGAAATTGCATGATATATGCACAAGATAAGAGTGTGTCAGGGGCATTTTCTCGCGCGCTTGTGTTTGCACAAAACGTTTTCTTGTTTTCTGATTGGCATTCTTCGGAAAAACCATAAGTCTGACGTATATAAGGGGAGGTTACTCTTGTGAGTAGAAGCGACATTTTCGTTCACTCCAGATCACTCTTCATTTAAGGTCAACAATTCTGTGTAGAATTTTCAAATGAAAAGAAAGCATATGAAAATAAGTGATTCAAGGGTTCTTAATAAGCTTGTTGCATTTGTAACAGCGCAGGTACAGGTGGTTATCTATCATGTTCATGAACGACAGATTGTGAAGAGGTTGTAAGTGATCGGATCACCCATGTGAGCATGCCTTTTGCATCAGTTGATTTCCATCATGCTTCTTCGTGTACTGACATGTCGTCCCCTGAGTTCCAATGTGTTCTATGTGCCTACTGGCACATAAAACACATTGGAACTCAGGGGATGATATGTTGTAATAAATTGCAAGCCAACAACTTACCAGAACTAATAACAAGGCTTGGAATATGCAATGTCCAATGAGATTAAAATCCTCGCCCTCTGATTGGACGAGAGGTCGCTTAGATTTTTCTTTGTTTACGACCCTAGCGGCATATGTCACGTCTGACCTCAACACGCGAAAAAGAAAGCGGATGACAATGGGAGGAGATTCAAAGTGCATACTGCCTATAAAAATCGTATTTTTCGAGTCTAGTGATCATTCTATGAATGTTTACTTACAACCTAGTTGTTGTAAGTAAATGATTCGAACAGAGACGGAGTCACTCCAACCTGAATCTAACTTGTTGATTTTTTTTGTTGTCCAGTGACGTCGTTGTGTACACGAGAGGTTTAGTTACTAAATAAGTTATCGTTGATGTTGCCTTGCTCATTCCACATATGCATTTTGGGCTATGGGTGGGGTCTTATTGGAACATATACGTTATTGTGAAGAATTGACGGTAACATGGTCTGACGTTCGCGGCTGAGAGCAAATATGTTCAACCGAGACGCGAAGCATAAGCTCCGAACCGCAAATCTCAGATCATGTTACCGTCTGTTCACCACAATAACTTTTAACGCCTACTAAAAGCAGGTATAGCGTGTCGTCTAAAAAAGCATTGGTCTTGCATTTGGCGTTGTACGAGTTCCATTTAGGAGATAAACGTCTCTTATTGAGTTAAAAATACGGGAATTTTACTATGGAAAACCATTTGTTAACTGGTAGAGTGCTGGAAGCCCATATTTTGGCTTTACTGTAAAGTACAGACACCACAACTTAAGGGTCTAATATTCAGTGGATGTACTTCATTTTATGTTTGAAGTGAAATGTTTTAGTCTTTTAGAATTTACCTTGTTACAATTTACGAGAGAGTGCCTATAGGCAGTCCCCCATAAATTGTAACGAAGTAAAGACACGTCAACAAATTCTGATGACGAAAAATAATTTAGCACTCTACCAGTTAACGGGCCCCGAAGTACGAAACAAGTGGCACTTATCTCCATTGTAATTTATGTCATCATTAGAAGTGAAAGAATTCACCAAATCTGTTTTATTTGAAAAAAAAACAATCAAAAATTGTTATTTTCGATCTCAGTCAATTTGTCGTGATCGAATTTACAGGGGGTGTTCGATCAGTGATAGAAGTAGTCTAGCGCCGTTGCTAGCGCGTAGCGTGGATACAGACATGTTCTAATTGACCCGCTTCCGGCAATTAGAGCACGGTAAGAGTGAATTTACCTGAGATTAGAGCACGGAGCGGGCCGTCTCTCAACCAATCAAATTGCGGCTTCATAAAGAACAACGAGGTCGAATTTAACTGATAAATTACAATTATAAATTGCATCGAATGAGTCTGCATCGGAAAACTGGGTGAAGTTGTTTGTTTATTGCTGTTTAAAGACACTTTCATAGTATGGGACAGTTCTACGGAGGGTTGAGCCGGAGTATCCACAGAGAATCACTGAGCTGCGGCGAACAACTGTCAGACGCTTCAACTTAGTAACCCCCCCCCCCCCCCCCCACACACACACACAAGCACAGTTAGCAGAGATTGAAGGCAAGTTTACCGTCAACGTGCTGTACGTCTTAGTACACAGCGCCACCGTGACCCTGTTGCGGTAACTGGGACTAAGCGTCTTGCGCAGGGACACAACTCAGATAGGCGCGGGTGAGGATGGAACAGTCCACCTTTCCGATTTGAAGTCAATGAGCTACCGCGCTCCCAATGTATTTATTTATTGTGGTTTAACGACACTTTCGAAAACCAGGGTCATCTCTTGTCGGATAGTTTTATGGGTGCTGGAAGCTTGAGTACCCATAGAGAACCAACGAGAATCGGAGAGCAGCTGTCCGATTCCACAACGAAGTTATTCCGCTCAAGCAGGGATAGCATTGGTTGAAGACAGTGCGCATCAATACACAGCCCCCCCCCCCCCCCCCCACCCCATGGCCAACTGGAACGAAGTGTCTTGCCTAAAGATATAACTCAGATACGCCTGGTGTGGATCGAACCGTGGACCTTTCGGTTTGAAGTTCATTGCCGTAACCACTAAGCCAACGCGCTCCCTATAACGTTTTATAATAACAGTGCTTATGCTGCCGGGTGACACTTGCTCGCCCTTGTTCGGTAATCTCTCCGGGTACTCCGGTTTCCTCCATCCGTAAAACTAGCCGATACGAGGTGAGCTTGGCTGTCGAACGTGTCCTTATAAATAAATAAATAAATAAGTAAATAAATAAATAAATAAATAAATAAATAAATAAATAAATAAATAAATAAATAAATGAATAAGACCACATGGATGGCTAGTATTTATATATACAGTTTTTGCACCTGCATAAGACCATTCATATATATGGATGGTTAGTATACTACGCAAAGTTTGCTTAGCACCAAATATTTGACACATCATTGTGAAATTTGCTGGTGACATATTTGCGATATTTTTGGTGGATATGATTGAGGAATGTATTGAGATGGTCCCCAGTGTTCACATTAGCTCTCTTGACAGGCAGACTTTTCATGACAGTTATGGAAATCATTTTCCGTGTACTGTCTACATGTAATGACATGAGTGGGGTATTCAGTCTTCATTTCAACACAAACCCTTGTGATTTAATTATTGAATATGGCAAATGCAAATGTAAAACGACATTTGTCTGAGGCAGAAATGTGGCGGACTGTGGGGATGGTGGAGCAAAGGGCTACCCATCGTCAGGTTGGTTAACCCCCTGGCGTGCACCATACGGTGATCACCTGAGCCTGGGCAAAATTTCAGCAGTATGGCACGCCAATAAGACGGCATGGTGGTGGCAGAGACAGGGCAGCATCTGCCGCTGAAGACCGGCTTTTGATCATTCCGGGCCGTAGGAAACGCTTTGCCACAGCAACCCAGTTTCGCAGTGACCTTCAGAATGCATTCGGGGTAAATGTTTCGACGCAGACTATCCGGGCAGGGTTGCACGAAGGTGGTCCCCGGTCGAGAAGACAATGTATTCGCATTCTGCTGTCCCAGAAACACCGCCAGACACGATATGAATGGGCCATGGACCACATTAGATGGACCAGAGAAGACTGTCTTTTTTCAGATGAGTCAAGGTACTGCCTAGAGAAGATTGTCTTTTTTCAGATGAGTCAAGGTTCTGCCTAGACCACACATATAGGCGTTCTAGGGTATGGAGAAGACAAGGAGAACGATTCTAGGCATCCAACATTGCTGAGCATGACCGCTATGGTGGAGGGTCAAACATGGTCTGGGCGGAATCAGCTGGGATGGACGTACAAAACTCTGTGTCATTGAACGTGGTACATTGACTGCACAACGGTATATTGATGAGATCCTGGATGTCCACGTCAGATTGTATGCAGGTGCAGTTGGTGATAGATTCATTCTGAAGGACGATAATGCCCGTCCTCATGTTGCCCATGCTGTCTGGGAGTACCGGCAGAGGGAAGGGATTGAGCGTATGCACTGGCCAGCAAGATCCCCTGACCTAATCCAATCGATCATATATGGAATGAGTTGCAGATTGCAATTTCAGCCCATCCAGTCCAGCCAAGAAGGGTCCATGAGCCTGGTGCCATGCTGGTCCACGAATGGAAAAACATCCCACAAAGGACCTCCGGAAACCTGATTGGGAGCATGAGAAGGCGTTGTCAAGTTGTAATTAACAGTAATGGGTCTAAAACTCGATATTGAACCCATACCAGTTCGCTCCGTCAACTTTTTGGCATATTGAAAAATTTCCTCTTTTACCAATAATGTCCATTTCCATGGTTACCGTATTCAAAAGCTAAAAAATAATGTCAAACACAAATAAAATCTTAATTTCTGTACTTACTTAAAGATATAATTAAATAAAAAATATATACACTTTTCATTACAATATTTCAACTAAAACGTAAAACAGGTAGTTGGATATACTTGGTGCTTAGCAAACTTTGTGTAGTATATTTATATATAGTTTATATATTGTTTATTATATATATATATAGGCAATATACGTAGAGTTTTTTTTATATCTGGTTTATACAACGAGTTGAAATATAGTTAATATTTTCAAGGCTCTGCCGAGAAAATATTAACTATATTTCAAAGAGTTGTATAAACCAGATATAAAAAAAACCACTATATGTACATTGTTTTTATCTGATAATAAACAGCAGTTTCACTCGTTGGGGCTTATTTTCACTTTTATCCTGATTCCCATGGGCCTCCGTAGAAAACGAGACAAAGCAAATGGGACGAGACAAACACAGTTGCGTCCCTTAAACCACAAAATCGATGACGGAGATTGATTAACATTTTCTAGGATTTGTCACTGCACTGGACCAAAAAAGTTAACATGTTACTTTTACGTAGCTCAGTGAAAAGTGGATTGTTTAGTAACTTTTTCATTCGGAATCAGACAATTTGGGAATAACTCTCTCAAATTTACGTTTTCTTGGTGGTGCCGTTGTAAGATTTTCGGTGAGCTGGTAAGTATATGTTCATATTTTGTACATTTAATCTTGCTCCGTACAATAATTGTTGAACATTGTCAGTGTCATTTCTTCGTGATTTAGAATGTTCAAAGTCAATAAGGGTACTGCTTCTGCTGGGGTGTTGTAATTATGACACTTTGCTGAATTGATGATGTTATTGCCGAAGTAATCGAACTTCAAGCTGAAGGGCACGTTGATGCTCAGCAAAATGTGTCCGATATGGGGCGGCCAAGGGTCGTCGATAGGGGTTTTTGAACTCTGGAATTCGGCCCGTGGTAGAAAAAATTTGAGTTCCAGGGTTCAAAAACCACCCTCTCCTTGCATCTGGGCAAATATATTGAGGTTTTTCATGTATTGACGACCGTCTACCTTTTCACCTACACAGAATATCTACAAATTTACAACTTAACCCCCATGGACCTTACCCCCTCTACGATTTTTATGCCATTTTTGGACATATTTCGAGGGTCAACTTTGAAGGGAAGTGGGGGTCGCGTCCCACCTAATCCCCCCCCCCCTGACCACACCACTGTTAAGTTCCGATTATAAATGATATATGTACATGAAGACAATCCCATATATATATACTAACCGTATCCTCTCTCTCGTACATTATTCTTTACGTAATGTACAAAAATGTGAGCATTACATTTGTTGCCAATCGGTTAACAGCATTCTTGCAATCGGCTGAGTAAATATTATAGATTTCACAGAATGAGCTGACATTTCATTTGATTCATCGCTTGCCTCTAAATTTCATCCTCTCAACAGGCAACAAGAAAAATTAATGTGCACATAGCCCACTAATAAAGTGTCGATGACAGACTGGCTTGAATAAACATGCTCAGCGTTTGCATTTTTTGAAAGACATTGAAAGACATCGTGTAATAGAATCAGAGATACTGACAGAAGACTGACAATCTGGACCTGTTATCCATTTCAACATCTATTTATTAAAAATGGGAAGGCTAGCGGCCTGACATGATAACCGACCAAACTGGGAGATTTGCATTAAACATACAGTTATAAACAGCAATTAGCTGCAAAGACAAAGTAAGGCCAAACAAATAAGTACATTTTCTTCGCGGGCAGTTAATTTGTAAACCCATGAGGGAGGCGGGCTTTTGTTTTGGGTTTGTTTTAAAGTATTTTTTCGTTTTTCTTATTTTTTTTTTTTTTTTTTGGTTGGTGATATTTATGCACCTTTTTGAAAAATAAATACCGTCAACTGTTAACATAATGATTGAGATATTTTCTGCAGCACCGGACAAACTTGATGTTTACAAAAGATTTATGATGAAAGAGACAATTTTAAGGCATACAAAATTAAAAATCTGTTTATCAGGCCCTCCTGAGCATGGTCCTTGTGGCAGCCGCATGCTCTCTTTTTATAACCAATGTAAACTTTGAAACATGTAGGCATGTCGATATACCAGTAGTTTCGCCTTGTATTGATAGCTCAGATGCAAGGAAACAGCATTCTTTCAGTTCAAAAAATCAAAATTTTCTCCCATTGGTCCGAACAATGGTCGGACTGATCGATCCGAGGGCCCCTTTGTTGCATCCATTTTTATCAATTGAGCGATGAAGATTCTAAGAAAAGATGCCATCGAAATGCTCTCTATGTGGACTACCATCGATCGCTCAAATACAAGGAAGCAAAATACTTTCAGTTCGAAAAATCAATATTTTCTCCGGGTCCTTGGTACAATTCCCAGTAATTTTTTTTTGGCCCTGTCCGCCCATAACAATCACACCTTTTATCCATTTTCAAAAAAAGTACATAATTCATCAGTGCAACATAGCAACTAGCAAATCTCAATAAGGTTTGCAGTTCACCAATAAAACTTCCAGGTTTTCAGTCTTGAATTTTAACCATTTGGCTTCCATGGCCCATATTTCGCCTAGAATCATGATACGTCCTCATTCCATTGGCTAGATAGATGGCTGAACAGTGAATATTGGAGTAATTGAAGAAGACAAATTAATATTTGTTTACGACGATTTAACCCTTTACCCAACGAATCGCCCGCATCCGCCCGTGTAATATCCAAATTCAGCAGTAGAAAAAATATTATTTTTCAAAAAATTTCAACAAAACCATATCATGTGACCCCTCGTTGGAACGAGCTCGTCGAGCTCGTTCCAACGAGGGGTCACATGATATGGTTTTGTTGAAATTTTTTGAAAAATTTAAAACAATTATATTTAAAATAATAAATTTTGGTACCGTCTGCGTTGGGTAGAGGGTTAACCAATTCAGTCTTGTTAGCTCTGCCTATTCCTGCCTGCATTTTGTGAAACCAATGCTACTTGAAATATCTGTTTTTTCACATTAGTGTGAGGATGGATAATGAGCCCTGATTAGGCCTAAAAAAGTTATAAATCTAATCCTCAGGCCCTCCCGCATGGTTCTTTGGGCTGTCGAATGCTCTCTTTTTTCATCAATGCAAACTTAAAAAATAAAAATTAAATGGTTTATGTCTGATATTTTTCTCTAGTTAATACAATTAATAAATTTGTCTCTTGAGTGCAACAAGGCTTTTCAATGCTCTAGCATTGCAATGCCTTCTTGCACTCAGGGGACAAAAGACACCACAGCCATGCTATTTAGTAGGTTATGAGGCCTAAAACGTAAAACATACGAAGAACATGAACTTTTGATGGCAAAGAAACAATTACAAAAATAAAACAAAAAACCACCAGCCCACATGCAATTTTACCAAAAATGGACTGAGAAACATGAGATTTACTTTGTGTGACCTTATTGTTGATCTAACACGTTGTTTTCGTCTGTCCATCAATTGCATAAATGGGGAGTGTGTAA
This sequence comes from Pictodentalium vernedei, assembly GCA_031216915.1. Classification (NCBI taxonomy): domain Eukaryota; kingdom Metazoa; phylum Mollusca; class Scaphopoda; order Dentaliida; family Dentaliidae; genus Pictodentalium; species Pictodentalium vernedei. Next base: position 63,937,044 of record CM062290.1, on the reverse strand, counting down.
TTTCGCCCAGCTAGAAGTTCATACTTTGATTACCTCCCTTGATAAGCAAGACATCTTGAAATGTTCCGTCCCACGAGCGGTGCTACCATGTTCAAGGACGGCCCTTTAGTTTGAAATAAATATATGTATCTGCTATAACGACCTTATGGAAATTTATAGTCCCGCATTTGTTTCCTGAGAAAGCTTAAGCCGATTCCACAAGAAGGCGTTAGGTTTTCTTAGAAACAAAGTAGAAATAAAGTAAAATACTGAATATGTCCAAACAATGTGTTACGCCTACAGGGCTGCGAAAATTGACTAAAACTGAAATTGTCTCGATTTTGCCTTCTTTTGTCAGCTACCATATTTTCTTTCCGCGAAAATGGTCGTGCTTTCCTTGGAAAGGGTCAACAATCTCAATGAAAAACAGGAAAAGATTCCACCTGGTTTGATCAAATTAATAAACAACTTGCTGCGTGTTCTTAGCACTTCCACGTGATATTCATTCTCTTACACTATCAATTATGAAAGCATAATTTAAATGAGGATTAGAATACATACATAGTTCATTTAATTCGGTTTATAAGAAATTATATCATTTGACTTGTCCGTTTTGTTCACTTTGAAACATTTGATAGTTTGTTTTCATATTAATCAGTGATAAATAAAGCCTTCCGTCAATTTCATTGGTCAATTTCAAAACTAGACAATTTGATTGGCTGAACAAAATAAAACTGGGCTACATTTTCATAATTTGCATAATTATAGTTGGGAGCTTTCATTGGTCAATTTCAAAACTAACTGGACAATTTGATTGGCTAAACAAAATACAACTGGGTGACATTTGCATAATTTCAGTAGGGAGAATTTACGTTATCTGTCCTATTTAGGGTTGGTTATATTGTATTAATCTTTCAGCTGCAAGAAAAACGCCATTCATTTTTTTTTTATATTTTCACTTTTTGCTTTCAAAACATAGGTTATGAACCCTCATTGGAACGAGCTCGTTCCGAATTTTCCGTTTGCGCTCGCCAGAGGCTCGCTAAAACGGAAAATTCTTACACTCGTTTCATAAATGTTATATGAGAAAAACACTCATTCCATATCCTCTATATATCCCTCCAACGAAGTGGATAAAATCTATCACGACTGAACAACTGGAGACAATATAACAGGATAAAAATTAAGTAAAACTGGGTAATAGGAACACCATTTTTGTTAGACTTTTTTTTTTCAATTGGCCATTGACATTAACGCGTGTTGAAACCCAGACGTAACCTCGGGCGACAGATATTCAAAATTACACATCTCATTGAGTAAGCAAATTCATTGAAAGTCCTCCGTTTTATCATGGCCAAGGAAAAGTGAAAAAGCCATTACTACCTTCACATTGCTATGCGGTTTTCTACTCTTGCTAAATATTCTCATATGGCCCCAAATTGAGTGAACTAAATAACCCTCGATATTCCCACAAACTGTTCGAGGAAATGTTTCACCTGGGACACGACCCTCCTTTTTAGCAGCACTGTCCTAATATACTTTATAATATTGATTTTTTTAATTGCTTCTTACTGAAAATTATGCTTTGGTGAAAACATATATCAACAAGAATGAAACAGGCGGTGGATCAGCGACCCGGTCGCTGATCCCCCGACATTTTCATTTTCTTCCAATTTTCTTTTTGCAGAATTTCCCCTTTTCCTCTCTTCTCATGTTCTTGTTTTTAATCTTTTAATCTATCCCCTAAGTTTTTATCTCTTAAGTTACTCCGCTTCGGTACTACTCGTTTCCAATTATTCCCAATCGCTCATTCCTTATTAATTTTATTATCCGCAGCACCCTGGTGTTGGCTTTTATGTAAATGTATAGCGTATCTTCGTTTGCCCTTCGCCTTCGTCAAGGTTTCACTTCTTGCACTTAACACTAAACAAAAGATTCTTTAACCCTTTACCCAAGGAATCAAACGCATCCGCCCGCGTAATATGCAAATTCAGCAGTTGAAAAAATATTATTATCGTGATCTGGTGACGTTCTGTATTCTTTGCCTTAATTTCTTTGTTCTTGAATTCAGTCTTGTATAGAATATTTGTCTTGTTGCCTTAAACCTTTGAACTCTTGTGGTATCTCCCATGTCTGTTCAATGCCAGCAATTGGAAGAGTCCATATTCAGTATTTCGGAGTAGCCTAATCCATATTTTCAACGTGCAGCCTCGAGGCTGCACGTTGAAAATATTGACAAGTCTTCCCCACACATTCACTAACAAACCATTCTACTTAATGAGATTATGACGCATCAGGTTCTTGCACCGGAAGAGCGGGCTCAAGGCTTCAATTGGTAACACATTGAGTTGTCAACTCATTCACAGGGATAACACGAATAACTAAAAAATTATATTTTGTGCCTAAAAAAGATAGTTACGGCCCGCCACTGGAACAAGCTCAACAATAATGTGAACATGCAACGTTTCTATGTCCATTCATTTGTTCATCTATTCATCTAACTGTTCGCTTGCTCGGTTATCTGTTCACTTATCTATTGCATAAATGGAAAGTCTGTGATTCAGTAATTCAATCCAGCTAGAAATTCAACCTTTGATTGTCTCCTTTGATATGCAATGCAATACAATTTTATGTTGCGCGGGTGGTATATAATTCCCGTCATGAGATGGGTGGGTTCGCTAGTTCGTTCTAAGGGGGAGAACAATAAGGTCGGATATGTTTTTTCATGTTGGAGATCTGTCATATTACTGCCTGGTATTATAAGGTACTGCGTTGGCTTTCAAAAGCACAATAAAATTGTCATCGCAGAATTGCTCTTCATTGGTCCGTTTATCTCTAGGACTTTGACTGAATCAGGAGAGAACAGACATTAAGGCCCCACAAAGTAAATCTTCTTTTTCTCGGGCCATTTTTTGTAAAATTGCCTGTGCACTGCAAAAAATATAGGTTCTCTTTAGAACCAAAACTGGTTCTAATCTTTATCCCTGAGATGGAACCAGTTCTGTTTAAACAGTATTTATTTCAAATGAAATAAATTTATAAAGATTAACATTAAATATTAACGGAATTAAACATAAATTGAGGAGGTTTTAGTCGTAAGTTTAGAGCTTATACGAGGTTGTCTCAAATCCTTATTATTGTTTGTTTGTTTGTTGGTGGTTAACGTCACATATTTAGGCACCATGGCTAATCGTGACACAACATGGAGATGAAGTCAAGTTTCGTCAATCGTTGATCTACATGTTGCCCATTTTAGAGGACTTTCACCCCAAGCATTGGCGACTGTGTCCTATTTTACTAGTAAAGCGGAACTGTTTTACCACAGTAAACAAGTGCTGCTTACTTCCCGGGGTTCCCACGGGGAAAAAAAATCATTATTAAGCAAAGGAGATATGAACAGTTGGCATATCGAACCAGTTTTGGTTCTATACAGAACCAAAACTGGTTCGATATGCCAACTGTTCATATCTCTTTTGGTTCAAAATGTTAGGCGACTGCGTTGAATAAGCTCCAAGTTTACTGCTGAATCTACTTCAGGTCATGTAATATTCTGTTAAAATTGAATGCTAATCTTGGTAAATTTATTTGATTTGAAATAAATATTGTTTAAACAGAACTGGATCCATCTCAGGGACAAGATTAGAACCAGTTTTGGTTCTAAAGGGAACCTATATTTTTTTGCAGTGTGGGCGGGCGGTTTTTTATTTGTTTATTTTTGTAATTATTTCTTTGCCATCAAAAGTTCATGTCCTTGGTCTGTTTTGTGTTTTAGGCCTCATGCTCTACAGAATAGCATGGGTGGTGGTGTATTTCGTCCCTTGAGTGCAACAAGCCTTTTCAATGCAAAAGTTCTGCAAACCCTTACTGGACTCAACCGATAAATTTATCAATTTTATTAACTTGTCTTTTTTGTTGTATTTTTTAAGTTTGCATTGGTTATAAAAAGAGAGCATGTGGCAGCCAAAAAAAGTACTACGCGGGAGGGCATGAGAAACATATTTTTACCTTCTTTAGTCCTAAACTGACTTGTTATTGTTGTTATGCAGCAGACGTCATCATCTGTTGGGATGGATAATGATGCTCGTTTTGACAACTTATACTGATTAGTTCCGATTGTATTATGATATTCGTTTCCTGTTTACACCTTTTTGCGAACAAAATCAGTCCCTTGTGGTCCGTTAATTATAAGCATGATAAGGTCATGCCACAGTCAATATTGCAGACACCTAGGTTTTATTAAACATGCAAGTCAGAGTAAAACGACCCCGCTAGGGTTTAATATATTCCAGGTTTTCTATAGCTACGGAAACGGGAATGAAATTACACTCAGAAGAGACGCCCCGGAAATGTCTCGGATAATGTCAACTAAATTTACTAGAGTAACAAACCGCATTGAGTTTCGTGAAAATGAACATTTTATTGATAATCTGCCATCTCAGTCCGGAAAAGTTCTTTCCTTAGAGCAAGGCTTATATTCCATCTAAATTTGGGAGAAACCATTTGGATTCTCGCGAAAACGGTTGCGAGAATCCATACCTGATATGATTGTCCTAGGATTCCATTAGGGCCCCCTGGTTGAACCCCTGTTGTACACTGATACCACATGTTAGCCCTTTACCCAACGCAGCATTTTAATTTCTAAAATTCAAATTGAATTTGATAATTTTTTTTTAAAATTACCAATACATTTATTTATATATAAAACCTTACAAATATGGATGCCATTGGAACCAGCTCATTGAGCTGGTTCCAATGACAGCCATATTTGTAGATTTATTGACAAAGTGTCAGGATATTTTAGGTCATGTGTTAGCCTTGCATTGGTTAATTTGCTGCTGCCATGTTATGAAAAAGCTGTTAAATTGACTCAATTCTTTTTACGCGAATCCCAGCAGAGGTGAAGCGAGAATCTACATGGATTCTCGCTTGCTTGTTTGCGCGAATCTTTACTAGAATGGATTCTCGGATTATCGTTGAAATATAAGCCCTGTTAGAGAAGTGTGAAACACAAACCAGCTCCCAACTCGTCTTCATTTTCAGAATCGTTAATTTTATCACCACCACCTCCTGGCTTCAACTCCCTCTTCACTCTGTCACCTGTATACTCTGCTTTAAGGAGGTAGTGAATAGTGATTGATACTAGTGATTCTGAAAATGAAGACGAGTGTAATCTTTGAAGCAAGTGAAGATCTTGCTGTTGAAGATAGGAGCTCTCCGGAGAGCTTAATGGGAGCTACAGTGATTTGGAGAAAAGGGTTCTTTAGGAAGAAAGATCGTAAAAAGGCCAAGGGCAATTTTATATTTCATGTAAGTCAAACGCAAGAAGATGGGTGGGGGAGGGGCGGTAGAAAAGAGAACTGAAAACATGCGAGTTAAGCTACGTGAACATACACAACAACAAGCGCAAGTGCGCAAGCGCACGGAAATCTGCATCTATCATGAACATTAGACGACAAACAGACGTTTGGTCGGCAACGGAAGAACGAAGGTTCAAACAAACTATCACTGAGACTTAAATTACTCACTTTTCATTCCAGCATGGTGATCACGATCAGGCATCTGATCACGAACGGACAAATGATCACGAAGAGAACGTCTGGTCACAACCGGGTAGTCTAACACCAGTAGACCTTGAGCTGCTCCCTCATAACTGACAATTTTTTGTCATTTGAAGAGATTTAACTTCCTACATTTTTACTGTTACACCCGCCCTGTACTCTGAGTACATTTTGGAAGAGCTGAATGAAATGTGCATCTTGGAATTTAGTACCCTGTCATTCAACATTCACTGGTGTCATCCGTGAGGGAATCTCGGCAAGTGGATAGATACTTAGCCTTTTACCCAACACAGACGATATCAAAATTTTATTATTTTAAAAATTATTTTTCCAAATGTTTACACAAACTTTCAACAAAACCATTTCATGTAACACCTCATTGGACCGAGCTCGATGACGCGAATTGTTTGATGACATCCCGTGCCCCATTCTTCCAAATCTCTCCGATAAGCATATTAACCCTCTCCTTTTTATCACCCTCTAGCCACGTGCCTTTCATTCGCCCATCCCACTTCCTTATTATATTCCCAGTGAATCTTATTCTCTTACAGACACCGTCCTTTCCATTATTATAGAAGTCGAGGAGGTGAGATTTGCTTTTTTTCCTGTGAAAGCTGTGGAAGCATAAAAACTTGTAAAAACGCATTCCCAAAACACAGAGCGAAAGCGTATAGCGTATAGTTACGTAGTGTTGATGCGTGCGACACCATTAGTTATCCTTGTGTTTTCCAGGGTGTATGGAAATTTACACCGGTTTGGGAACTCATACACCCTGAGGCGAATACGAAGGGTGTATGAGTTCCCAAACCGGTGTAAATTCCCATGCACCCTGGAAAACACAAGGATAACGGATTTATTTCCAAGAATTTTGGTGTAGTTAATACTTTAACCTACACTGTTGGAAAAAACGGACAGAAAATTTGTACTTTGTAAGATTCTTTATAAATAAAATCAGACAAAAATGGATGTCATTGGAACTGGCTCAATGAGCCAGTTCCAATGACATCCATATTTGTACTATTTTATTGCACATAAATATTAAATTTCCTGTATTTTTATTTTTGTTCCAACATAACTGAGCAGAAGGTATGAATTAATAATTAAAAATTGGTACTTTTTTTAGCCATATAGCCTGCTATTGTATATTCTTGTTTCTGCACCGTGGTTAACAACGGTGTAAAAAAAATCCATTGTGGATTGCAAGTTACACCGTACCTCTCAGCCAATCAAAATGCAGTATTTAGTTTCATTTGGAAATAATGATCGATATTCTTAGTGACGGATTAAATTAAATGAATGATTTTATTTTGTAATACAACATGTATACAAATACAAACTAAATACAGCAACATACAATTATTTCAAATACAAGGTTGCACTACAGGGAGATGGCATAGCCACTAGGGCTGTCTTCCCGCCATTCCCAATAAAAACAAAGATGTAAAATGTGAGACAATCCTGACAATGGCTTTGTTAATGAAGAGAAAAATGAATGGGCAAACTGGATTAAATTATCTTGCCGCAAATACACAAGTACCCTTTTGCATCTTTTAATAAACGAAATCAAAAGAGAGCTCAATGAAAATAGGCTCTCGCGAAATATGACTACACCATTCCAACAAGTTATGTAAAACACCCCGCCGATTCAAACACACATCACATTCTACCTACATTTGAAATTACCATATCCCGTTGTAAATTTACTGACAGCTTTTGAATATTAAGTGGATCTAACTTTCTCGAAAATATCTTCAAATGACGAAAATTCTCAGCCATGCAATCCAGTCTTGTTCAGCAGAGCTAGGTGAATACGATACTAAATCCGGTGATGCTAATAAGAGGCAGATAAGGTTTGTAATCTGACCAATCATATTCGACAATGCAGATATGTTTGACTAAGAGTGATGCGTCCACTTTTTGAACATTTGAGAAAAGGGAAGAGTAGAACGGTCCAGAAATATCGAAAAAGGCTAAAAAATCGTATGTGTCTACAGTGAGCAATATCGTTGTATGTGTCCGTTTTTTTTTTGTTTCCTGGTAGACGCAGGACGGGGTGGGTGGGGGATACGCCGTTTCGTTTGACCCCCCCCCCCCAAAAAAAAAAAATGCTATAAAGCTTCTTTCAAGCCCTCCTTCAGTATTACGCCACTGACAAAGCGAGTTTAATGATCTGCGTCTGACTTAGACAAAATGTTTTAGTTTGGTTCATCAGATAATAAAAGTTTTCCAGAGTTTTATTATTTTTTTTTTTATTTCTGAAGCTTTGGTGATATTGAAACGCTGTAATGTAATTTCACTTTGTCACACATCGTTCTGATGAAGCAAACCTATCATTCATTATTTTCTGACATTTACACATCTCCTACAAACTCGTGTTCGATATTTTAATTAAAGTGATCCATATCAGTGAATTCAATTTTAACGCCGACAATTTAATCAAAAACTATATATGTTTTTTTATAAATCCCATTAAAAGTCACTACGCTTTCTGTGTTCTGGGAAATCTGATGCCATTGCTATGAACTATAATGTAAGTGCAACAATTCGGAACCTTCTGCAGATTAACTCCACCATCCTTCCTCCCTATACATCTCTCCCTCACTCACTCACTCACTCCCTCACCCACATCTCTCCCTCCTCCTCCCCTCCTCCCAACCTATCTCTTCCCTCTCCCTCTCCCTCTTTCTCTCTTCTCTCTCTCACTATCTCTCTCTCTTCAGAAGATGACAAATGAACCACATCCATCCAACACAGCACATACAATCAACGACATGCGCGACTGAAAGTAGTTTTAGGTAAATTCCAGTCAGATGTTCGTTCATCATTACTGAGCATATTAACATACTGCTAATTTCTCCACTTGTTCCCAAATCTACGAACAATTGCCAATTGCCAGCATTGTCTCAGGCCTATATTTACTTTCTGACACTAGTACCATAACATCTGACAAAAATAGTCCGGGATCTTCACGTCCCAAACTATGCCTTCTTGTCGCTATGCAGGGATACACCAGCTAAATCATTTATGTACAATGTACAAAGAACTGGAGAAAGGATACACCCCTGCTTTAGGTATATCTTCATAGCCACCCGTTTTGTTGTTACCCAGACTAAGTTCACTTTGAACATCTTTATATAATGTTCCAATAAGACTAAATTCCTCCTCCTCAGATTGGACGAGAGCTCGCTTAGTATATTCTATGTTTGCGGGCTCAAGTGGCAAATGTTACCGTCTGACGTCACGACGCGAACTATATGAAATGACGTCGCCCGTTTCGTAATTGCTTCATCAACCGAGTGACAAGCGAGCCGCTTCATTTTTTTCTGGATTTTTCACACGTGCAACAGAGGATGTTCCGATAAAGTTTTGTTTAAATTACAAACTGATTATAGGCAGTGTCTTATTGGAACATATACTGTAGTGTGATAACTTGACGGTAACATGGTCTGAGGTGTCCGGCTTGGAGCGTATGTTCAACCTCGACGCTTCGCGTCTCGATTAAACATAAGCTCCGAGCCGCAAACTTCAGACCATGTTACCGTCAACTCATCACAATAACGTATAATACGTTCATAATTCCAACAAAATTACCCATCAGATCCAAAACCTCACGCTGTCACCATATAATGCCCCACCACACTCTATTATATGCCTTTTCAACACCAAGAAATGCAATAAACAATTTTTTTTTAATTTTGGCTTTCGCTGATTCTATCATTTGCGTCAGTGTGAAAAAGAGGTCGGTTACTCTCCTTCCCTTTCTGAAGCCGAACTGGATCTCTTCCAAACAAAACCATACTCATCGATCACATCCTCTAATCTCCCAAAAGGGACCTTACAGAAAACTTCTCCTATCTTGTTATTGACAGACGCCCCGATAAGTATCCAGTATTTCCTTACTCACTTTTTTTCTTAACTCTTTACCTAACATGAAAAGCAGACGACACTTGCAAATAAAATTTTTGAATAACTAATTTTTTTCATTTTTTTGTCTCAAAAACATAGGTTATGACCTCATTGGAACGAGCTCGTTCCAAAGAGGGGTCATAACCTATGTTTTTGAGACAAAAAAGGAAAAAGTAATGAAAATTATTTGGCGATATTCGTGAACGGAGCTGGCCGGTTTGTACCGTTACGTTGGGTAAAGGATTAATCAATGTGACATTGCTTTCTCTCCACTCTTTTTGAACATCTTGTTTTTCTATGTCTAAGTTGAATAAGGTGAGTAGGCTTTTACATACCTCATGTCGCCCATTTTTAGGAACTCATTAGAAATTTCATCCGTCCCTCCTGCTTTTTCGTTCCTTAATTTTGAGACCACTTATCGGACCTCCTCAACGTTTATTTCGCTGCAAAGGAAGTGCGATAAAATTTCCTCGACTCCATTTTAGCCCTCCGGTGGGCTCCTCGTTTCCCAGAGCTTGGCTAGTTCTGATGCGATTTTGTCTTGATCGTCTGCATTTCCGCCATCAACTTTAATACTCTGTGAATTACTTTCTTTGTTGTTTCTTTTATTCGTCCATTTAAAAAAAATGTTCGAACTCGACACCCCCCCCCCCCCCACCCTCCGTCGCCTCGTCCTGAAAAGATTGCAGCTTCGCACCCTCCCATTAGAGTCTTTAACTCTTTACCTAACGTAACGGCCAAAACCGGCCAACGCTATTCACAAAAATCGCCAATTAATTTTTTTTTTTTTTTTCATTTTTGTCTCAAAAACATAGGTTATGACCCCTCTTTGGAACGAGCTCGACGAGCTCGTTCCAATGAGGGGTCATAATCTATGTTTTTGAGACAAAAAATGAGAAAATGTAGTTATTCAAGAATTTTGTTTGGATGTGTCGTCTGCTTTTCATATTACGTAAAGGGTAATTCTGTTTACTTTATTTCGTGCTTATTGGTATTCTTCTTTTGCTACCCCGGTCTCGTTACTTTCTACGCCCTTGAATACGAAGCACGTTTGACTTTTCTTCTCTGTGTAGCTTTTTGTAATTCGTCATTCGCTCTGTATCCATGTTCTCGTGGTGACACCCTAATCTTTTCTATACTCCTTCCCTGCCTCCGCGAGACTAGCGTCTATGGCATCAGCCATTTCTCGGACATTGGCATCCCTGCTGTGTACATTCTCAAGTTTAGTTTCAATATCTCTTCAAACTGTTCTCAGTCAGCACCCTTTCTAAGTTCCGAAATCTCCCTAAACGTTTTTTTTATTCTTTCTGATTTTTTCCACTGGTCGTAACTATAATGAAGTTATGATCACTGTACAACTTCCTTTACCCTCATCATCTACTTCTACCTCTATCACCCCTACTATAAACCAGTAACTGAGAGAAAATACTCGTTCCAGGTATCATTGTACTAAATATCTGGTTGAGAGTTATCTGCCTTGAGATGTCGGATGTGATGTAATAGTTGAAAATAAGGTTCATAGAAAAAAAACTAATTGCTTGGGACAGCTGTTAAATCATTTAGTGGGATTTCACTTCAATGCTGAATACTTCTCAAGAAAAGGGAGATGATCTGAGTATTTTCTAGGCCGAAAAAGAGCAGTTAACATTTTGTGCATTTTTGTTGGAAATTCCCAGGAAAAATAGGGTCAGGGACGATACTTCACTTCTTATTGAAACTTTTCCCTCATTTGTTGCATCCCCCCCCCCCCCCTTCCCCACATCCCGTTTTCTGACCAGGGACAGTTGTGTGAAGGTCTGTATTTTATGTATGTATTTCAGTATCTTATCTTAAGTGATGCCCTAGTATTTTTTTCACATTTCTAATAATGGTCGTCTTTGAGAAAATATTTAGTACCGTGGTACCGCTAATGTCGTTCCACTCATTTTCCCCTTAATGTTGTTGTCTTTGTATCAGTCACTTCCTCAAATGCCCGTCCTTTCTTGATGAGTTAACCCTTTACCCAACGAATCGACTGAATCCGCCCGCGCAATATGCAAATTTAGCAGTTGAAAAAAAAAGTATTTTTCAAAAAATTTCAACAAAACCATTTCGTGCGACCCCTCGTTGGAACGAGCTCGTCGAGCTCGTTCCAACGCGGGGTCACAATGATATTGTTTTGTTGAAATTGTTTGAAAAATTTGAAGAAAATGACATTTAAAATAATAAATTTTTATATCGTCTTCGTTTGGTAAAGGGTTAAAATAAAGCATTTTAATTTTATCTGTTTGACATATCAATAACTTCCGTACGGACTGACATGGCCCAATATAAACATTTGTGACAAATATCATTGAAATCAAAATCAAAAATGACAGCAGAGTGCATTTGTGATACAAAGAGTTAGGTGCGATCTTTGTAACAGTACAAACTAGCATTTACAAAACGATATTTAAAGATGTGAATGTCGATAAGGGACACATCATCGTTATTTAAAATAAATGGGATAAGCTAATTTTGACTAAGTGGATGAACGTAACAAGTACGACTAACCTTTCGTACCCATTCGCGCAAGAGTAAGGCAGAACCGGATACATGGTTTCCAATTTACACACTGTCATTTTCGTATTTATTTTTTCAGGACAAATGGTAGTATAAATGGACAGAACGCGATGTGTGTTTAATCGGTGGGTGTTTTACATAACTCGTTTGTGTCGCACGATTATAGGGGTTAAATTGATGTTCGAATGATGGAGAAAACTTTGTTCTTATTATTGCTCTGCCGAGAGCCAGAGACTGTCGTCTGAACCCCAATTCGAACGTAAACCTTGCCACCTTATCAATGCCCTATCCTCTTGGGACTTTTAGGGTTCTTGAAGGTGCCTTTTGGCTTACAACGCCAAAGGGTGATCAACGATAATTCACTAAACATATTATTTATTTACATGTACGAAGAAACAAAATATGAAACAAATTACTCACAAAGTTATCCATAAGTATGCACTAATTACGCGGATAAAAGTTTATTCTTTAGGGCCCTCGACGTCTCCCGCAGCTAGCTGTGTCCTCTGGATCAACCTCACATCATCTTCATCTTTTCACGGTTTGTGATACATACAAAGTGTTTATTCATTTCTCGTTGCTTCCTCCTCGCAGGGTTACTTCACAGTCATCCGGGCTTAACACATATAATGTTCTGCTTGTGTGACTCTATAAGCGTTCTCACAGTTCAATAACCATTCAATCGGCGTCTACCACAGTTCACGATCACTTTGCACCTTGCCTGGCTCTCACGAGGTTAAGTTATTCTTCGCTTTCGGATATATGCTTACAGAGCTCACATAAAAATATTCTGCAAAGTGTCCTCAACATCACCAATTCTCGCTCCGCCTAAAACTATTTTAACTCGCGAGCTATTCAAGCGCTTACTCAAGCTCTTAATACGGTTTCTCGTCCTCAGCGTTACAGCTTTTACTTTATTGGCTACTATGCCACCACGGTGGTTCGCAACCGTTAACAAACTACTATCGGTTCCTTACAATCCTCACGGGGTTACGACAATACGTGGACTTTCAATCTCGGTGCCTATGACCCTCGACAGCCAAGGCTAAATTCGGACCTTCTCTGAGTGCCCTCAGGCCAACTGCGCCTCAGAAGTCTTTTTCACTCTTTATACAGTCGGAACGCAAAGTTTAAACATATTAATTCTGATTTAACGGGTGCTTTGTAATTCGATATGGATAGAGATATAAATGCGAATTTTATTTGAGGTAAATTCTTTTGACATTTCGGAGACAGGATAGATGCGTAATATGGGTGTGTGTCCAGAACATGTGTGATGCACTGGTTTCCAACAATTAGATTTTAACTGCTTTAATTACCCAGATAATGATAACCGGAGAGAATATTGTCTCTCTTCTATTGATTTGTTATCAGATAGACCCTGTGGCGTTCATCAAGTGCGCCATAATAGACATTAAATTTCACACTTCACTTAGAAGCTCTTGAATTAACGTAAGTTTGACAAATCTGTTTTCAGGGTCCGTCACATACCTATCTTTACGCATTACATTTTACCCAGGCAGAAATATTATCGAAAATATCTACACTTTTAAACACATTGATAATTCGTATGGCGCAGTCATATTTCGCGCGACTCCAGCCTTCGGCTCTCGCGATATCCTGGATCAAAGCAATCTCGTACGATAATTCTTAGCCCATTCAAACGAATGTGCGGTTCTGTATATTTACCTAACGCAATGGACAAATATTGACCAGGGATATTCAGAAACCTTGACAACCACATGCCATTACTGTGTCGGGTTTTGCCTCATATATTATGACCACCACCCCCCCCCCCCCACCCCCCTCCCCCTCCATTGGAACGAACTCGTTTTCGAGGCAAATCAAGAACATTTTCAGTTATTCAGGATGTATCGTTATCTTTGCGCAATGTATAAGTGAACAGATAATTAAATATGTAATTTCAAAAACAGAGAAGATAACTCCCGAAAACAACTCACTCAAATGTTACGGCACCACGTTGACTTTTGACGTTACGTTTATTACACATTTTAAGGCCGATATTTCCGTAATGATTATTTATTCGTGAATATATGAAAAACCACACTGCGTAAAATATTCTGTAGAAGAAAAAAAAACATAATATGCGTCTATCACGTGACTATTTTTTTTTTCTTGAAACATATTAACTCCTAACCCGCTGAGTATTTTCAAGATATTTTTTATCAAATCCAGTTTTGCGGCTGCAAAGCAGCCATGACTAGCTTTGATTAAATAACTCATATACGTTTAGCTCCAGAAATCATTGGTGAATAAAACACTCAATTTATAATGGCCAGATTTGATTAACCCTCTGCACTCTGATGTCAAAATACGAAAGTTTTTGGCAGCAATTTTTTCCCACAATGCAGCTGAGAATTTAGTAAATTATATCTCGTTTGACAGAGCTCATTGAGCTCTGTCAAACAAGATATAATTTGTTAAACTGGTCTTGCTACATAGGCAAAATGGGGTTGCTGACGAAAATTTTGAAATACTTCCAGTGTGCTAGGAGGGGGCGCGGTGGCTCAGTAGGTAGAGGTGCAGTCTGCCAGCCGAGAGGACCTCGGTTCGAATCCCACCTGCGGCAACCGCGTTGTATCCTTGGGCAAGACACTTCACCCCCATTGCCCATGTGGGGGCACGATGACGCCGTGTACTAAGGTGTACTGCACGTCGATGGTACACATGTCTTCAACCAATCTAACCCTGCCTGTGCTGCAGTGCGGAGTTACGATGCTGGGGAGCTGGCAGCTGCTCGTCGTTGCTCGGTGGTTCTCTCCGGGTACTCCGGCTTCCTCACCCGTAAAACTGTCACGGTCATGATTAGCCATTATGCATAAATATGTGACCTTAAATATCAATAAATAAATAAATAAATAGTGTGCTAGGAGTTAAATGTGCCAAAATTATACTCATTTCTGCGGCAAAAGAGATCCTGCCCTGCGCAGCAATATCCACCAGTGGCATGCATGGAGTTAAACGACGTATTGCCTCAAACATAATATAACTTTCTCAAGCGAGATTCCATTGCGCAGACAAGTGACATTTAGACATATCTCATGTGTATTGCGGTGTTAATAAAGTACAAACGCTTTTGCAAATGAAGGTTTTGATCCAATAATTGTGTACAATTACCGTTAATATTGTCCAGGACAGACTGAACACATAAACTATTCCGACACAACATTACGCTGGACATGGTCAGACATAAATTATTTTCCAATGAGAATTGATAAGTGAAACTAAGTTACTGTTAAATAAGAGTCAGACGCGTATTGTATCATTTAATAATTTAGATGAGTGCTATTAAAACAAAACAAAGTAGGCGGTTGTAATTCCCTAAACTGGGGAACAAAAGCAGGGCGATTTAACACTTTGATACGTTTGTTCGTGTTATTACGTACGAAATCAAAGAGCGCGTTGATACTTTGTGGTCATTTGTTTCGTTATAATTTTTCGATTTTTTTTTACGTTTTAACCTCAATTCCTACTTTCTCCCGAATGGTGCTCAGTGACAACCGTTGAGCAAATGTTATCGCAGCTTAAAATACTAATATAATCCTACTGTCAAAACTTCTTAACTGGTCGAGTGCTAGAAGCCACAATCAGGGCTTTCAAAAAATGAGGATACTAGAGCACAGCGTAGAACAGAATAGGGGGGGCGCGGTGGCGTTGCGGTAGCCGGTTCTCGTCAGATCACCGAAGTTAAGCAGCGTCGAGCCCGGTTAATCATTGGATGGGTGACCGTCTGAGCGATCAATTCGGACTCCCGCGTTGTGTCCTTGGGCAAGGCACTTAACCCCGATTGTCCACATGGGGGCACGATGACGCCGTGTACTAAGGCGTACTGCACGTCAATGGTACGCATGTATTCAACCAATCTAACCCTGCCTGTGCCACAGTGCGGAGTTACGATGTTGGGGAGCTGGCAGCTGCTCGTCGTTGCTCGGTGGTTCTCTCCGGGTACTCCGGCTTCCTCCACCCTTAAAACTGCCACGGTCATGATTAGCCATTGTGCATAAGTATATGACCTTAAAGACCAATAAATAAATAAATAAATAAATAAGAACAGAACAGAATTTTATTCCAAGAATGCAGTTATATAAAAGTATAATGAATACAAAAGGATACAGATAGTTATTAGCATCTTCAGGAGGCAACATGGCTTATTTTACCGTTTCCAGTCGCTTCCCAGAAAAAAATAAACTTACATTTCATATTCAGTCAAACAAATAGTATTTTGTTTATATAAATTTGTTTTATTACAAATTATTGGAGAGTGCCTGTGGGCACTCTCCAATAATTTGTAATAAAACAAGTTTTGAATAACAAATTCAGACCACAAAGAATAATATCTATCCCTCAGCCAGTTCATCACTAATATGAAAAATATCTTATTTGTACTTTCCGATGTTTGACGTCGCATTTTGAATAACATTGAAGAAACTGAATTCCCAGTGACGTTTGAACTCGTTTCAACCTTTAGTTGATGCATGGAAGAAAACAGCTGATGCGTATTGATACAAGGAAGTGCTCTGATCGATACTCCGAACAGGTGGCGTCTTGCGATCTGATTCAGCTGGCGGGTTTCATTCATCAATTTAAAGTGAAAACGTGTTGAATTATTGCTGGAAATGATCGGTATCCACTCAAAAGAACTCGATTTTTTGTCATTATACGTTTTTAGAACAAATTGATCATTTCCAGTGATAATTTGACTCGTATTCACTTTGAAGTGATGCTTTGAAAGCTGCCATTTTGACTGATACCGTGAAAGTTAAAATTTCTATACCTTCACAGTGGGAGATAAAGTTTCCATCTTTCCGCCGTTTTCATATTTTTTAATGGGTTTCTACAGAGAATAGCAGTCAAACGTTCAAACTGATTGGGGAAAAATAGTAAAAAGCCATCTTCTATACCTTTACTCCTCTTCAGGGAAATACCCTAACCCTTTTTTCCGAACACGAAAGGCAGACGCCACTTGCAAACAAAATTCTTGAATTACTAAATATTTTTTTTTTGTGTCAAAAAATAGCTTATGACCCCTCATCGGAACGAGCTCGTTCGAATGAGGGGACATAAGCTATGTTTTTGAGACAAAAAATGAAAAAAATAATGAAAATTGAATGGTTATTTTTGTAAATAGCGCTGGCCTTTTTTGGCCGTAACGTTGGGTAAAGGGTTAAGTCTCTGAACTGATGCGCGCATCGATAATACAAGGTCGCTAACATTCCAAACTTTCAATTGTTGTGTGAAATTTCCACAGGCATAGTGTTAAATTTACTGACAACTTTAAGAAATTAAGAGGGGCTAACTTTCCTGTAAATCTTATCTAATTATGAAAACTTCTGCCATGCCGAAATCGTGAATGTTCCGTAAAATTAAATGAAAGAAGATTTTGTATGAAACCTGGAAATTTATCGATTTTATCCTCTGTAGGGTATCAAGGCAAACAGTGATAAATTTACAAACATTTAATTGAGTTTCCAGATTATGGAATTGTGCCATTACAAGACTGATAAAGAACTTCTAAGGTTGCGATTGTGTTCAAT
Organism: Pictodentalium vernedei; assembly: GCA_031216915.1. Lineage (NCBI taxonomy): Eukaryota > Metazoa > Mollusca > Scaphopoda > Dentaliida > Dentaliidae > Pictodentalium > Pictodentalium vernedei. The sequence goes on along the minus strand of CM062290.1, from coordinate 63,919,505 downwards.
ATAAATCGAAACTAGAACACACACACTGTTTTGATAATGGCATTTGTCGAGTGAGAGTCGATCTATTTTTTATTTTTTTTTTTATTTAACGGTATATAAAATATAATAATCAATACAGTTACAGAATAATATTGTGATACATATACATACCGTTGAGGGGACAGCATACAGGGGTGGCGCCAGGGATTTCTCGACAGAGGGGCTGACCTCTCCGACAGGGGGATATAACATTTGACCTCCCAAACGAAGGAAAATGAGAGAAAATTGGTAAATTGGAGAACCAAAATAGAAGCAAATTGAGTATGTTTGTTGATTATTTAACCCTTCACCTAACCTGAAAAGCAGACGACACTTGCAAAAATAATTCTTGAATAACTATTTTTTTTTATTTTTTGCCTCAAAAACATAGGTTATGACCCCTCATTGGAACGAGCTCGATGAGCTCGTTCCAACGAGGGGTCATAACCTATGTTTTTGAGACAAAAAATGAAAAAAATAATGAAAATTAATTGGCGATTTTTGAGAATAGCGCTGAACGGTTTTGTCCGTTACCTTAGGTAAAGGGTTAAAGTAAACATATTATAATAAGGTCGGGAAATATTTCATCTATAAAGCCAGTTTGACGAACGACACTAAGGAATTTTGTGAGAATCACTATTCTCTATCAAAGTTCCAGTGCTGCACGGGTTCGAGACTGACAAGACGAGATATCGACATTCGATTGTCGGAAATTTCTCGTGAAGTCGGGTTTACGAGACTCTCCGACGGACTGACTAAAAATCTCCGACGGGGGTGGAGGGTGGGTGGGGGTGGGGGCTGGACCTCCCGACGGGGGGAGGGGTTGTAGCCCCACCCTGACCACCCCACCCCCACCCCCTTGGCGCCACCACTGACAGCATAGCTGGATTGACTGTCTTCCTGCTATACCCCGAGGTAAAAATATAGTTAAGAGCAACATCATTTCATACAGAGTATACAGCCGAAAAAAGAGAAATACAGATCCTTTTGGAGTAATGTTGTATTATTGCATTGTTGCATTACTGCATGGGAAACAAAACACTTAAAATAGCAATGATATTTTCAGAATACATTGAAAATAATATTGATAATAGTTTTTGAATAAGATGAGTGACAAACTGACGAGCTAGCCGGTAAAAGTAGAAAACTGTATTATAGATCAGTATAGTAAATATCTAGTACAGTCTGGGCAATACGGGTTGTTACATGTACTTTGTCTTTGAAGTTAACATTTTCTTAAATGCAGTACGATTAGTAGCATTTCTTATACTCGGTTCCAGGTCGTTCCAAAGTGTAATGGATTGATTTTACTTCAGCCACTGAGGGGGTGTTTGGACGCCTCCACCCGGAAGTTCTAGGGCTTTCCCCAGAGCGTTTCCAACGATATCAGGTAGAGTGGAGTTGGGTATGGGTCAGCCAAAAGGTGACAAGAGAATAATAAAGTTAATGGCATTTAATTACGGAAACACAACATGATATTTACTTACAGAAAAGAAGGGAGATGGCTTCTAGCTACGCGGATCGTTGACGTCTCGTCGGTGTAGTTATCTCTTATCAGGCCGCTTAATTTATTTAGCTTTGGGTGTGCACAGGTCGAAAATCTCGAAGCGTCTGTCTCGCAATGCCAAAAACTCGGCTATAAATACCACTCGTGACGTCACGGATCCGCGCTGCCAGGAACCTCACAAAGATACAAGACGAATCCACCACCGCACAATGCGGAGCTGTTAGATCAGAGTGTGGGTATGCCGAAAGCAGATGCACAGAAAGTACATCACACAACCCACGCCTCCGACCAATGCGCCCCGCATTGCCCCACAGGGAGTCATAAATGAATGAAGCGATGATTCAACAAAGAATGATAGGCCGATAAATCTCTCTGGCCCGCAAACAACTGCTCAAGACTCCGAAGGCCTTCTGTATCTACCATCACTTCATCTGTGACTTCACGCCGAATTCGCCATTGATTTCCTTCAATGGTCTCGGTAATCCGCATCCAGGTCAACGGTTGCAGGTTTGCTTGGACGCCAACAGACACTACTTCTGGTACAGTTCCTTTCGTCGGAGATCTGGCCCCTACTAGGTCCAGCAATGATGACGCAGCCTCGGCTACTGTCTCTTCTGTTGCAGAGAGATCTACATCTAATTCTGGTTCTGTCCCTAAGTTTGTAGAGCTTTCCATCGATGATACGGGACTCTGACTTATCATCCGCACCAGGTCCTTCCCTGCAGGCTTTCCACGATGTGGCGCCGTGGCCTGAGGTCGACGCCTCTTTCTTTCATGTTTGAATGTGGCTAAGTGACGTTTCCAGTTGGACATCTTGGACGTCGAGAAAGGGCAACAACGACAGACTCGCATCTTCAGCTCCCCCACGAGCTCGTCTCTGTTTCCTCTGTCTTTGGTCGTATCTCCTTTCACATTGGTCTTCTTTTCTTCGAAGCTCTCTTTGCTCTTTCCTGCAACGCCGAGGCCATCAATCCCTATGTATTCTGTCTTCTTTGATGTCCTTTCAGCTCTTTGCTCTCCCGTCTTCTCCCCCTTACTTTCCACCTTGTCCTCTCTTTGACCTTCCATATTCTCTGCCTTACGTTCTCCTGTCTTCCCTTTTTGCTGTGCATCCTGATGACCTTTCTTCAAATCCACAGCCAAGACGCTCTTCGGTTGCCGATCGGATGTCACAGGCCTGTCACTTTGGTAATCTCTTTCTTCTCGAGCTCTCGTCTTCTTCCGTGAAGGCTCTCAACTCCCTTCCCTACTTTCTGTACTCACTCGTCCTTGCTGTCGCCCTCTAATACTTCCCCTCGTTCGCTCTCTGTTCTGGCGCTCCCTCTCTCTCCGATTTCTCCATTCTTCATACCTCGACCTGTTCTTGCCCATCCATGTCTTTCTGTAGTCTCTTCTGTGACTTCTTCTTCGCTCCATTTTATCTGACAATACAAAAGTACACAAATCGTTTTGAGTTATGGGTTTAGAACACAGTTCTATGGAAGTCGAAACGCGGCAGACATACTGGTCTAAATAGGGAGGCCTCCTAATTGGCCGCCCGACCCGTGACTCCTTCTTAAACCCCATTTGGGTCAATGGATCGCCAACGGGAACATCGCGGACATCACTATCCTCGACGTCATTTGACACACTGCTCAGTGCGTTGTCTTCTATGAACCCGTCACGCCCATCCGAATGATCACCTTGCCGATCATCTCTCTCAACAATCTCGACTGAATGTAAATTCCCAACTGTTGTATCTTTATGCAGCACTTGGGTTACTTTGGTTGGGTTCAACAGCCGAACTGGAACATTTGTCTCATTTTCTGCAATCCGAACCAATGGCTTAGCTTATAGAACCTGGTGTTTTTCTGCAAGTGTCAGAGTGGGCTTTACAAGTCCTGCTCCACGTGTTGGCTGCGGTTTGCAGCCATGTCGTATACAGCCATGGGTAACCACTTCATGCCTTGGTGGAACACTAATTGTCTCTGCTAAAGTTATTCGGCAAACACCAACAGGCCCTTCCAAGGTTGTTGGATACACTTTACCAGCCATACCTAGGGTCTTGTTGTTCACATCTATACTACACTCGTGCGTTGCCAGGAAATCCAGGCCCAATATGCAGGATGAACCAATTTCAGCAACGACGGCTTCGTGCTCAAACGATTCCTCTCCAACTTCAATCCGAAATGTTGCTTTTCCAAAATTTTTCAGTCTTTGCCCATTTGCCGCTGTCAATTCTCTCCTTGTCCTCTTCAGAGTTGGTTTTTGCTCCCCTTCCAAGTTGTCATAAATGTCCTTGGAAATAATTGACAGTGTAGCTCCTGTGTCAATCAGGGTGAATGTTGGCTTCTCATTAATAACTGTGGATAAATAAAGGCCACATTCCTTGGGTCTCTCAATCATTCAAGTACGCCGCTGGTCCCTACTCCTGCGTCGGTATTTTCGCCTCCGCCGATTTGTATGTACTGCCCTTGTTCCGTCCTTTTGGGTGGGACAATTCCTGGCTATATGGCCTTGGCCATGGCACCGGTAACATATTATGGGCAATTTCTTTCTGTCCACACTGGTATTTCCTGTTGGGGCAGCGTCTCTTCCCGATGTTCTTTCATCCACAAGCTGTTGGCGATCATTCTTTTCTTCCCCCCCCCCCCCCCCATCCGGGTGATACATCTTGTTCCCTATTCTCTCGAATTGTAAACCGTCAACAACCTTAGTTAATTTTTCAATCTGTTTCGCCATTAGCTCAAGCTCACTGTGTGCTTCTACCGATCGATGATAGCTCCTGTCTTCCAGTGTTGGGTCAGCTTAACGGAAGGCTTCAAGTTCGACCGCGACATGCACTGCTGCCTCCAAGTTCACAGGTCTTGACTGTTGCACTTTCCACATCATATCACGATCATTTTGCAAAGCATCACAAAATGCATCACGAGCTAAGGCATCTTGGAGCTCAAGAGAAGCCGTAGGATAAGCCAGGCACACTTTCCTCCTGACTGCCTGACCTAATTCTGGCAGGGATTCGTTTGCTTTTCGACGTCGGGCCCGAAGCTCAGCTCTGTAAAGCTGCGTCTGATTCGGAGGAAGGAAACGATTTCTCAACGCAGTCAATACCCCGGAATAGCTCTTTCTGTCGTGTTCACTGAGTACTGAAAGAACCTGCTGAGCCAGTCCCTTTAGGCTACCCTCGAGATATAGAGCTTTCTCGGACTCATTCCACTGATTTATTTCAGCGCAGGTCTCAAAGTGAAGTTTATAATCCAAGATCGATGTTGACCCATCATACGCCTGAGGATTCATTAGTGGTCTTTTCCCCTAGTAACTCTACCAGCGCTCTCTTCAATATCGTATCTGCTCCTTTTATCACTTTCTCGCTCTTGCGAATGACGTCCATCTAAGTAAGTCTCCCCGTCACTGTACAAGCCTCCAGACTGCCTTGAGGGCTCCTTCTGATGCCAGCGATAGCTCGTTCCTGGGAGCTTGATTCGCTGAGGCTCCTTTTGCTTCCAAGTGGCCTGACTCCCCAACGTGAGATCTAGCGCACCAGCTTGAGATTCTTCCAAAGCAACGGCTCTATTTCTCTGAACTGTGGGACTCTCACGCCAGCCACGACTTGATCCATATCCTGAGCTTAGATCTCTCCCCATATCTGTAAACATTACTGAAGTATTTCCTTGTTCGCGTATTCCTCCCCAAGCTCCAAATGCCTGTGTTTTCGACCTGCTGCTCGGCTCGTTATATAGTTCCACGTCCACATAAGCCGGCTCTTCTTCTGATCTGACACCCCCAATGCCAATGGGCCGAGTTCTGAACTGGCTCGCTTCATGGAGCTCTGCATCTCTGTCTCGACTCCTTTTGCACGAATTATCATATTCTGATCGACGGCTCTCTTGTAGGAGCTCCGGAGCACAGCTCTTTTTTTCAAGCCATTCCCTCTTTTGCGGACCCTCTTTTTGGGGCTCTTTCTTTGGCTCTCGGCTCTTTTCTGGGAGCCCTGGCTGTCGGTTATATCTTCTGTATGTTGTTAAATTCTCAGTTAATGGCTCTTCCAGCTCCATATTAACTGCCTCGTAATTAACGTCCGCCATTCTTCAGTTCTGTATAAAATCCCGCCGCTCTGCCACTAAAGTAATAATGTAATGGATTGATTTTACTTCAGCCACTAAGGGGGAGTTTGGACGCCTCCACCCGGAAGTTCTAGGGCTTTCCCCAGAGCGTTCCCGACGATATCAGGTAGAGTGGAGTTGGGTACGGGTCAGCCAAAAGGTGACAACAGAATAATAAAGTTAATGGCATTTAATTACGGAAATACAACATGATATTTACTTACAGAAAAGAAGGGAGATGGCTTCTAGCTACGCGGATCGTTGACGTCTCGTCAGTGTAGTTATCTCTTATCAGGCCGCTTAATTTATTTAGCTTTGGGTGTGCACAGGTCGAAAATCTCGAAGCGTCTGTCTCGCAATGCCAAAAACTCGGCTATAAATACCATTCGTGACGTCACGGATCCGCGCTGCCAGGAATCTCACAAAGATACAAGGCGAATCCACCACCGCACAATGCGGAGCTGTTAGATCAGAGTGTGGGAATGCCGAAAGCAGATGCACAGAAAGTACATCACACAAAGCCTAGGGTAGTTGAAACAAGGGAGATAATCTAGGGATATTGTTCTTGTCTGCAGACGCGAATCGATACCGAGGACCTGGTGGTGGGACCAGTAGCATTATTATTAAAGAGTGAACACATTGCATTTAATGACTGGAGAAGAGATCCATTTTTCCAATCGAATAAAAACAACATGGCATGGAATTTGAAAAGGCCTGTGACTTTCATTATTTTATCTTGAGTAAATAGAGGGTCAGTACGGGCACTGAAACGTGCGTTATTAATTATGAGAACTGAGCGTTTTTGTAGTAGGAAAAATCGGTTGATCGATTTAGAGTTCCCCCATATCTGTATACCATATACTAGACGACTGTGTATCAATGCAAAATATAAAGTTTTCCTGACATCGTGGGGAAGTAGAGATTTGACCCTGTTGAGTGCATAATTTGCGCACGCATCTTGGAACACAAGTGGGTGATATGTGATTTAAAGGACAGGTGTTCGTCAATATTAATACCAAGGAACTTAATAAATGTTTCATCCTCATTAACACCAACCCGTTTTAATACAGTATCATTGACTTTTAGGGATTCATTAAAAGGGGTTGCCCTTTTTGAAGTGGGATTGATTAAAATACACTTGGTCTTCTTGCAGTTCAAAAGAACTTGATTGGCGGAACACCAGGTAAATATACTCTCCCAAAAAAGAAAGTGTGCATGCTAAAAAATAACACTAAAAAAGATATATATCATTTTCATTCATGGAAATTTTATTCAATCACAAATGAATCAATTTGTGATCAACACGAGAAATTTCATTACGCAACGACGAATACTCTTGGTGCCATGGAGAGTCAAAGACACTAAGGGTCAAACACAAAAGTCACACACTTAATATCTGGTATGACCTCCGTCTACATCGACTACTGCTGTGCATCTACGCCCCATGGAAGCGAACAAGTTACCATGGAAGTGTTGTGGGATGTTGTTCCATATTCTGATAAGCTGTCTTTGGAGTTCCACAAGCGTTGACGGTGCATGGCGAAGCCGGCGTAGCTGACGTTTCATTTCGTCCCATACGTGCACAATGGGTGAGATATCGGGCGAATTTGCGGGCCAGGGAAGAACATCCACTTGTTTTTGCTGCAGATACTGTTGAACAACACGAGCTGCGTGGGGTCGGGCGTTGTCCTGCTGTAGAATGACGCCGGGGCCGTGACGTTGCAGAAATGGGAAAACAACAGGTGTAAGCACTTCATCACGATATCTCGCTGCATTGAGATTGCCATCAATAATGACCAGCTCAGCTCTGTTACGGGCAGTGATGCCACCCCACACCATGAAAGACCCTCCCCCATAACGGTTTCGCTCCACGACACATGGATCTGCGTAGCGTTCGTTTCGACGTCTGTACACTCTCTGGCGCCCATCTGATGATGAAAGATGGAAACGACATTCATCTGTGAATAAAACACGTCGCCACCAGTGTAAGAGATGCCTGAGATGTTGTCTACACCACTGCAGTCGAGCACGACGATGACGTAACGTCAAAATAGGACGAATTGCAGGTCTTCGAGGGCGTAAGCCGTATTCTCTCAGCCGGTTGATTACTGTTTGGGGATGTATCCGTCTCAGGTTAGGGATGTTCCTGGCTGTCGTCGTTGCCGTTTGTTGCCGTTTCCGGAGATGGACGACACGGATATACCGATCTTGTGCAGGGGTGGTAACTCGGGGTCTCCCGGAGCGGAGTCGGTCTCGAACGTCATCATGTTGTGCATGTCGATGGACTAGCCTGTCTACAGAGTTACGGTGGCAGTTCAAATGCTGGGCAACCTCTCTGTGTGTTCTGCCAGTTCTAATCATACCCAGGGCAAGGAGACGTTGATTCATTGTCAATCTTGGCATGCTAATGTGGAGTCGTTTTAACAGCAGCGCAAGTGTGAATGTGAACGACAGGAAGGCCTTACGTTAGTGTTTAAATACCCAAGGATTCACACTGCTGCATGAATTTTCAGACTCTCCACGTGCAAAACATGCATTTTCACAAACGTGCAGCACGTCATTTAACGTTAATGCAATTTTAACGGGGAAAGCTGTTTTTGTGTTCAATATAACTTATTCATGAACAGGTTAACACTCTATACACCTACGAAATTACTTTTTTGGAGTTTGATCAATTTCTGCAATGCACACTTTCTTTTAAAATTGGGCGAGTATATATGCTGAAGTTCCTTATTGACAAATTGTGTAAGTCGTTGTACGCCAGAGTCAGACGAGTACGCGGTTGTATCGTCTGCAAAAGAAAGAAGATTAATAGAGGTGGCGTGGTGGATATCATTGATATAGAGTAGAAACAGAATTCTATCTCGAACTTTTTGTACTGAAATCTGTTGGATCTTTCAAACTAGCGCGAGGATCTTGAACCGCAGATCGCAGGGTGAATTTATCCAGCAGGGCTAAAGGCGATACAACACTCTATCACGTGATTAGTATCAATGTTTTTGGTCTAGGCAGAACCAAGGAGGAAAACAGTGTGTGGGTGTTCTGTCCTACCCAATACCATATCGTCGGCTGAGTGCTAGAATGTTCTATGTCCCACAGGGGAGATAATACACAGTCCCATAGGGGAGATAATACATAGTCCCATAGGGGACATAGAACATTCTAGCACTCAGGCGACGATATATTTGATAGTTTGTTTGTTTATTGGAGTATAACTAAACCTTTTTTCTGTTCATGCACTTTCAGGCAAAATGATTGGCTAAAGTATTTTATTTTCCTTTTCATAACACAATCAACCGAAAAAATGGATTTAGGCTCGCCCTAAACCACGTCTCCAATGTCAGTCTTAACATTTATTTATTTATTTATTTATTTATTTATTTATTTATTTATTTATTTATTAGTTATTTATTTACTGGTGTTTTAAGGTCACATACTTATGCACAACGGCTAATCATGGCCGTGACAGTTTTACGGGTGGAGGAAGCCGGAGTACCCGGAGAGAACCACCGAGCAACGACGAGCAGCTGTCAGCTCCCCAACATCGTAACTCCACACTGCAGCACAGGCAGGGTTAGATTGGTTGAAGACATGCGCACCATCGACGTGCAGTACGCCTTATTACACGGCGTCATCGTGCCCCCATATGGACAAGCAGGGTTAAGTGCCTTGCCCAAGGACACAATACGGGAGTCCGAATCGTCAGTCTTAACACTACGTTGCACTGTGTGAATGGAAATGAACCCCTGAAAGCTCATGTTGTTTCAAAATGAAATGTAATGAATAGTTATCTCATCATATTAAAAAGACTTTCAAAATAAAATTTATTAAACAATGAAATCCTTATCATACTTTTTATTCGGTTTTCATTTTTTATATGCAACAGGTGCGCGTCTGCGTTCATCGTTTTACCCAAATCAAACGCAAACAATGGCCGGTCATAGTAATTACGGGAATAACAACGAGGGTGCGGTGGCTCAGTAGGTAGATGTATAGGCTGCAAGCCGAGAGGTCCTCGGTTCGAATCCCACCTGCGGAAACCGCGTTGTGTCCTTGGGCAAGACACTTCACCCCAATGCCCATGTGGGGGCACGGCGACGTCGTGTACTAAAGCGTACTGCACGTTGATGGTGCACTTGTCTTCAACCAATGCTAACCCTGCTTGTGTGGAGTTAGTATGTTGGGGAGCTGGCAGTTGCTCGCCGTTTCTCGGTGGTTCTCTACGGGTACTCCGGCTTCCTCCACTCGTAAAACTGTCATGGTCATGATTAGCCATTGTGTAGAAATATGTGACCTTAAACCCCAATAAATAAATAAATAAGTAAATAAAAACGGGAATAACAAAACGCAACATCACTGACGTCCATGGCATCCACAAACTATCCACAAACGAAACTCACGCGAACAAAACTTTCCCATTTCCAAATAGCCTGAATGAACTCTTTCTGAGACAAAGTTCAACCAACTTCACGTCATCTGGGTTTATATCGAACTCCATATTTACAAACAGTGTTTTCCATTTCTCGGGAAATAGTCAAAATCATAATTAAATTTAACTCAGTGTTGCTTTGAATGACAGAACCAACCCGTGAAGTGGAAACGGAGGTTGAAGTTCTGTCTGGGCGTGGTCTATGGCGTTCCTTTTAAATTACGCAATTCATTGGTCAATAACATTTTTATTTACTCAAGAATATGTTTCAGTGAAATGTATCGTTATTTCAAACAGAATTTTAGAAAACTATGCCCTTTTATTCAGTTATCAGTAGGAAGCATGGAACGACTTTTCTGTCAACTCCGCAAAGTACAGAGTGTCTAAATATATTGCCCCTCAAGTTTACTTATAAGGAATGATCGTTTATTTCTGTTTATTTGTTCAGTTATGAACCCCAAAAAGCAAAAGCCAAACTTAGCGTACACTGCAAAAAATATAGGTTCTCTTTAGAACCCAAACTGATTCTAATCTTGTCCCTAAGATAGAACCAGTTCTGTTTGAACAGTATGTATTTCAAATCAAATAAATTTACCAAGATTTGCATTCAATTTTAACAGAATATCACATGAACTGACTTAGATTCAGCAGTAAACTTGGAGCTTATTCGACGCAGTCGCCAAACATTTTGAAACAAAGGAGATATGAACAGTTGGCATATCGAACTAGTTTTGGTTCTGTTTTGAACCAAAACTGGTTCGATATGCCAACTGTTCTTATCTCCTTTGCTTAATAATGATTTGAGACACCCTCGTATAAGCTATAAACTTACGACTGAAACCCCCTCAATTTATGTTTAATTCTGGTAATATTTAATGTTAATCTTTATAAATTCATTTGATTTGAAATAAAAACTGTTTAGACAGAACTGGTTCCATCTCAGGGACAAAATAAGAGCCAGTTTTGGTTCTAAAGAGAACCTATATTTTTTGCTGTGTAAATGGGCTTGGCCTTTGCTTTTTAGGGTTCATAACTCAAGAATAGACAGAAACAAACGATCATTCCTCATTAAACGACACTTTGATCAGCCAGGGTTATATCGTGTTGGATGGTTTAAAAGGGTGGAGGGAACCGGAATACCCAAAGAGAACACAACGGCGAGTATTTATATTTATTATTATTTATTTATTGATGTTTAAGGTCAAATACTTATGCACAATGGCTAATCGTGACCGTGACAGTTTTACGGGTGGAGGAAGCCGGAGTACCCAAAGAGAACCACCGAGCAACGATGAGCAGCTGTCAGCTCTCCAACATCGTAACTCTGAACTTTGCACCGCAGCACAGGCAGGGTTAGATTGGTCGAAGACATGCGCACCATCGACGTGCAGTACGCCTCAGTACACAGCGTCATCGTGCCCCCCATGTAGGCAATCGGGGTGAAGTGTTTTGCCCATGGTCACAACGCGGTTGCCGCAGGTGGGATTCGAACCGAGGACCCCTCGGCCTGCAGCCTGCACCTCTACCAACTGAGCCACCGCGCCCCCACAACGGCGAGTAAATGTCGCACTCTTCAACCCATTAACACGGCAATCCAGAGTTAGCAGTGACTGAAAGCAGTTGTGGCATCGTTGTACTTATGCCTTTATACGCAGCAGAACTGCGCAACACAAGCAATCAGGAAAAGGTGTCTTCCACGGGGACTCAATGCAAATGACGCGGGCAAGGTTTGAACACTCGACCTTTCGATCACAGGTCCCACAGTCTAACCCATGACCCAACGCACATTATATCAAAATTTATTATTTTAAACATTTTGAAAGCCATTGTGGGAGAGTGGGGGAGGGATCTCTTAGTTCTAACCTGGACCCCCGCTAGTTACCTCCTCCTCCAACTTCCCCGAAAGGAAGTAGGGAAGGACCGAGAGTCCTATTTAGGACCAGCCCTTCACCTGAAAAGTTTGACAATTTCACTGTTCTAAAAGCGAATCTGGGGTATCAGGGGTATTTGTAGCGTGTTTTGCCATTTCGTCGTGTGAGAAAATAAGGTCCTATCTTGCACTGGTATCCCGACCCTAACCCTTCCACTGGAATCCCGACCCTAACCCTTCCACTGGAAGATAGAACCTTATGGTTCTCAAACGACGATGTGTTGGAGACGATTTTAGGGCGCTATGTTACATGAAAGTTGCAATGGGCCAATAAAAAATTATAAGGCCAAGGACTCCGATCTCCCCAGTCGTGGTTACGTCACTGCTATCTGTTGCATAATCATTATCCTGTTCATTATCATTATCGTGAATGTCGCCGTCTTGTCGTCCTGGTAACAGCGTGGGTGGCCGAAACGGCAAAATCAGCATTAGTGACATCAGCGTCAGAACAATAAGTAACGTCCAACGATAACTGATCAATATTTTTACTGATCCACTCGTACAACGCAGAGTTGGGATACGGACACGTTATTTATTTATTTATTGATGTTTAAGATCACATATTTATGCACAACGGCTAATCATGGCCGTGACAGTTTTACGGGTGGAGGAAGCCGGAGGACCCGGAGAGAACCACCGAGCAACGACGAGCAGCTGCCAGCTCCCCAACATCGTAACTCCGCACTGCAGCACAGGCAGGGTTAGATTAGTTGAAGACATGCGTACCATCGACGTGCAGTACGCCTTAGTACACGGCGTCATCGTGCCCCACGCGGGCAATGGAGATGAAGTGTCTTGCGCATACGACACGATGTTGTTGTATTTTAGAAGAACTGCAAGAAAACTGTTCTCTGTTTTTCGTCCTTCCTGTCAAGAAACTTTAATTTATGAAGATAACAAAAAAGCAATTTAATTGTTTCTTTGTGCTGGTATACTCTTGACTCCTACCATCTAAGTGCGTTCAAATGTGGGATGGTCGGGTTTGTAGACAGCTAAAATCAACAACATTATATATTTATATACTGGTGTTTAACTTTTTGAATCCTTTTTCCGGCCAGGAACATGATACGTAATAACGTCTTTAAATAGGATGGCTGTTCAATAAATGTGTGGGATAGACCAATCAATATTTTCTACGTGCAGCCCCAAGGCTGCACGTTGAACATATTGATTGGTCTACCCCAAATAATGAATATGGGCTGTTCCAATTGCTGCCATTGAACTGGCATGGAAGATACCACTAGAGTTCAAAGAGTTAAAATCACTTTAAGCATTTTGACGATGTCTTGTACTCAACATGGGCATGAAACCATCTTTAGTCAATTGTTTATTCGAATACTGCCAGCTTCAGAGTGTTCCTCCCCAGCCGTTGGTTCAGGGTCCTATTTTACCAGTAAAGCAGAACTCGTTTGCCAAAACAAGCGGAGCTCCATTTTATGGGATTCCCACGGAGAAAATATGCACCGCGCGTGATGATGAACTCAGGTTAATATATTGTATAGTATGTTTTCTGAGTGTTCCTTTAACGAACAGTGCAATTGCTGTGCTAAACACTGAATTAGTTAAGCAACGTCGAGCCCGGTTAGTCATTGGATAGATGACCATCTGAGCGATCGATTCAGACACCACCCGCGTTGTGACATTTGGCAAGGCATTTAACCCCGATTGTCCACACGGGGGCACGATAACGCTGTGTCCTGAGGCATACTGCACGTCGATGGTGCGCATATCTTCAACCAATCTAACCCTGCTGTGCTGCAGTGCGGAGTTACGATATTGGGGAGCTGGCAGCTGCTCGTCCTTGCTCGGTGGTTCTCTCCGGATAGTCCAGCTTCCTCCATCCGTAAAACTGTCACCGCCACGATATGACCTTGGCTGTTAATGTGTCGTTAAACAAAAATAAATAAAAACATTGAATAAAATATTCTTTAAATCAGGATCGAGAATGAGTGTATACATGGAACATTTCTCATTCCTCGACACTTATTGTCCAGCTGGTGTGTCTTGTCAAACGTTTTCTGCCAATTTAGGCAGACGACACGTGACTAGAATCGACAGCTATTTATTTATTTATTTATTTATTTATTTATTTATTTATTTGTGTTTAAGGCCATTTTCAGCATCTATACTATCGCATGATAGAAACATAGGTGTGACGTCAAGTTAGCCAATCGTTCATACCTATTCTTAACACTCCATAGGCCTTCCACAGCAGGCGTTCATCCCTAGTCATATTGTTCCTGTAAAACAGAACTTTGCCGCCAAGGTAAACAAGCACTGCTCCCCGCCCGGGGGTTCCCACCACGGGGGGGGGGGGGGTGGGGGCGGTAAGATATCAGTTACACTTTGATCATTATTATCCGGGTCGTGAAAGCCATAGCACCTGCTGTAGAGCATCGCTTGCTTCGATGTGTTATTTCCACTTACAAACATATTTTACTGAACCGGGTGATTTTATATTGTGACAGTCATAGACTGTTATTACTCATCTGCCAACTTATCGATTTCGACCACTTCCGTTCTGGGTATGTTCCATCGGAAATTAAGATCAGTCGTTGACATTACTACATTATTCTTCGGCGTAAAACCGGACGTTAACTCAATCCCTAACAGGATTCGGGACATATGGTTGATCTTCAACAAACTAGAAAGTATTTCGCACTTTTTATTTGTGCGCTGAAAACACTGGCGGATTGTACTTCAATTACAGGAAGAACACAATAAACTGACCGTTTGAAAAACACCTGCCGCGTCCATTCTGGGTCAAACAAGTAGATTGAGGATTCCAATGACGCGATCGTGACGTACATAGCTGAGCGATTCAGAAGGCATCATTTTTAGGAGATGGTCAGGTGCCAAGATGGCTGAAAACTTAATTTGGTTTGATATAGACACTTACACTTATTAGGCAACTGAAGTCATTTTTTAACCCTTTACCTAACATCAAAAGCAGACGACACTTGCAAAAAAAATTCTTGAATAACTAATTTTTTTCATTTTTTGTCTCAAAAACATAGGTTATGACCCCTCATTGGAACGAGCTCGACGAGCTCGTTCCAATGAGGGGTCATAACCTATGTTTTTGAGACAAAAAATGAAAAAATAATGAAAATTAATTGGCGATTTTTAAGAATAGCGCTGGCCGGTTTTGGCCGTTACGTTGGGTAAAGGGTTAAACAAATTTTCACCTTTTTCGGTCATCTCATCCTTGACTTCGATAAGGTTATCTCCCCTGAACTTTATTAGCGGTACGAGAAAGTTTCAGTATTTATTATTTATTTATTGGTGTTTAAGGTCACATATTTATGCACTATGGCTAATCATGACCGCGACAGTTTTACGGGTGGAGGAAGCCGGAGTACCCGGAGAGAACCACCGAGCAACGGCGAGCAACTGTCAGCTCCCCAACGTACGAACTCCACACAAGCTGGGTTAGCATTGGTTGAAGACAAGTGCACCATCGACGTGCAGTACGCCTTAGTACACAACGCCACAGTGCCCCCACGCGGGCAATGGAGATGAAGTGTCTTGCCCAAGGACACAACGCGGTTGCCGCAGGTGGGATTCGAACCGAGGACCTCTCGGCTTGCAGCCTGCACTCTACCAACTGAGCCACAGAAAGTTTCAGTTAAGACACATGTAATTGTTGAGAAAACACCTATGACATCAGGTGACAGTAAAGCCAAGTTTCCTTTTGTTACCTTTTATAAACGGAAACAACAGACAGCTCTCGATTTCGTTCGTTTATAAGAAGTTACAAAAGAAACTTGGCTTTTTATGGCAACCTAATTAGCAACAACTAAGTAACCTACCTCTTTGGTTGTTTATTTAGTGAATGTTGTTTAGGACTAATTTGGAAGTTTTTATTCTTCCCAGGAAGACATTAACAGGTCCTACCCCCAAACTTTTATATTAACCTTTTAAACTCTAGGGGTATCTTCCATGTCAGTTCAACGACAGCAGTTAGAAGGCTCCATATTCATTATTGGGGGTAGACTAAACAATATTGATTGGTCTACCCCACAAATTTACTGAACAGCCATCCTATATAATGACGTTATGACGTGTCATGTTCCTAGTCGGAAAAGAGGCCGCTCGGGTTCAAAGAATTAATGGAAACTATAGTGTCTCTATTATATGCCACGATGCGCACACTGTTGTTATAATGAACTTTCGTTAGATCACCGAAGTTAAGCAACGTCGAGCCCGGTTAGTCCTCGGATGGGTGACCGTCTGAGCGATCGATTCGGACTCCCGCGTTGTGTCCTTGTGCAGGGCACTTAACCCCGATTGTCCCCGATGACGCCGTGTACTAAGGCGTACTGCACGTCGATGATACGCATGTCTTCAACCAATCTAACCCTGCCTGTGCTGAATTTTTATTATTTTTTTCATTTTTTGTCTCAAAAACATAGGTTGTGACCCCTCATTGGATTCCAGTGAGGGGTCATAACCTCTGTTTTTGAGACAAAAAAATGAAAATAATCAATAATAATAGTTATTCAAGAATTTTTTTTTTTTGGCAAGTGTCGTCTGTTTTTCATGTTAGGTAAAGGGTTAAAGCTGTTCTGTGTCACAAAATAATTTTTTTGTCGAATTATTCGACATTTTAGAAAAAACAACGTAAGGCTAGTTCTCTGTAGTGAGTTATTTCGAGAAACGCAAGACAGGATGTGCCGACCGGATCATTTCAACTGTCATTCCATTGCGCTAGGTGCATTGATATACACTTGTTCAATAAACAAAGAAACAGAATAGCCAGCTGTTTGATGTTCCGTTGCCAAGAATAAAAGTTTGAACATTCGTATATCAGGTCTCTTGTGACCACTGAATAAAACGATAAGTATCAGTCTAAGCTAACTGACATTAAAAATCCCCTGCTACAATTAATGTGTATTGCGTAAAGCATCATGACATTTTGCAGACGTTAGATGTCTGACGCTTGTCACTACCACAATCTGATAAAACTTTGCTTAATTTTGAAACAAAAGCTGAAGAACTGTCCAAAAAACAAAATGAATCAGGGAAACAATGTTCGTCTCTGAAAGAAATTTACAGGAAATTTAGACCCCCTTAATTTCCTAAAGCTGTCAGTCAATATAGCACCAAGGGAGTGGGAACTTCATAAAAGAATTGAAATTTCGAAATGTCAGCTGATTGGTATCGTCGATGTGAGCCTCATTTCACAAACTTCAGCCATTTTTTTCTGTCGAGTAGTATAAAAAAAGAAGCTGTTCTTTTGCATTTTTTTTTTCAATCTGTTTGAACGTTTGACTCTCTGTAGAAACCCTAACTGTAACATTGTTCTGTTCAATTTATCAATAGTGTATGCATCGTGACATGTAATGCAGACACTGTTGTTTTCATTAAAAATGTAGGAGGTGGGACCAAAAGTATTGTAAAAACGCGTTCGCTAAACAAAGAGACAAAGTGGGCGTTTGTTTACTTGTATTGGTAAGTTATTATTATTTATTTATTTATTATTATTATTTATTGGTGTTTAAGGTCATATGTTTCTGCACACAATGGCTAATCATGATCATGACAGTTTTACGGGTGGAGGAAGCCGGAGTACCCGGAGGGAACCACCGAACAACGACGAGCAATTGTCAGCTCCCCAACATAGTAACTCCACACAAGCCGGGTTAGCAATGGTTGAAGAAAAGTGCACCATCGACATGAAGTACGCTGTAGTACACAACGCCATCGTGACCCCACGTGGGCAATGGGGGTGAAGTGTCTTACCTAAGGACACAACGTGGTTGCCCCAAATGGGATTCGAACCGAGGACCTCTCGGCTTGCAGACTGCATCTCTACCTACTGATCCACCGCGCCCACTATGTGTTGGTAAGTATATGATACTGACAGATATTCTTAATGACGGATTATCTGTTATGTGATTGCTTGTAATTAGCTTGCCTTAAAAAGCCAAGTTTCCTTTTGTAATTTTTAAAAAAAACGAAAACAACAGACAGCTCCAAGAGCTGTCTGTTGTTTTCGTTTATTAAAAGTAACAAAAGGAAACTTTGCTTTATTTTCTACTGATGTCTCAGACTTTTCTCAAGAATTGGTTGTTTCTTAGTTAAACCTTCCGGGGCGCGGTGGCTCAGTGGTAGACTGTTGGACTTTATGCTAAAGGTCCCGAGGTCGATCCCCGTCCGGGACGACCCACGTTGTGTCCTTGATCAAGGCACTTTTTATCCCGGTTGCCTACAAACGATGACGCCGTGTACTGTGGCGTACTGCACGTCGATGGTGCACGTGTCTTCAATCGTTGTAACCCTGCTTGAGCGGAGTTTGAACAGAGTTAGAATGTTGAGGAGCTGACACTTGCTCGTCGATGCAAGGTGGTTCTCTCTGGGTACCCCGGCTTCCTCAAGCCGTAAAACTGCCCCAGTCACGATTAGCCATTGTGCATAAGTGTGTGACCTTAAACACAAATGAATAGAGTACTTAATTGGACCTTCCTCTCACGTCTAATGCTTCCAAGGGAGATAATGTTATCGAAAGTAGATTTTATGACATCAGTCAGGGAAGAAACATTGCAAAATAAATGAAGAATTTACGCGACCTCCGCAACACCCCACACACAAGTACGCACATCTCTACACTGAAAGAAAGAGAACAACGGGAACATATGTCTCATTTTCAGTGCAATTCTATGATTGCAAACATACTCGTCCTTTTTTCCTCTATTTTTATCTCATTGGGATGTATTCCTTGTCCCCAATAGCGGATGTCCGATGAACTTTTAGTGTACACAGAAACACACAGCCATCCAACTAAATTATATGGTGAACTGGGAAATATATCAGAATGAATGATTATGGGAAACTAAGATTATAGTGAACGATTCACGCTCTCAGGAATAAAAGCTGTATTGGTTTCGGTCTCTTAGTCTTGTAATTGAGTTCTTCGAATTATTCAACTTATTGCTTAGTGTGGTTCGATACCATCTCCACACAAAGCACATACGGAATATCTATATCGCCATACCTTTCTCGTTAATGGCTGTATGCATGTAATCAAGCACGTTAATGGAGTGTGCCCTATGGTGCAGTTCGCGCTGTTTTGCCCTTCAGATAACGTACCGTTTATTTCGGACATTCAAAAAAATAGCAACAAAATTTTGAGTTTCTTTATTTTTTAATTATTGCTTAAATCCTTAGCTTGTGATCCTTCATTGAAACGAGCTGGTAGAGCTCGTTATTTATTTATTTATTTATTTATTTATTTATTTATTTATTTATTTATTTATTTATTTAATTTTATTTATTTATTTAATGGTGTTTAAGGTCACATATTTCTGCACATTGGGTAACCATGACCGTGACAGTTTTACGGGTGGAGGCAGCCGGAGTACCCGGAGAGAACCACCGAGAAACGGCGAGCAACTGTAAGCTCCCCAACATACCGACTCCACACAAGCAGGGTTAGCATTGGTTGAAGACAGGTGCACCCTCGACGAGCAGTACGTCTTAGTACACAGCGTCACCGTGCCCCCACGTGGGCAATGGGGTGAAGTGTCTTGCCCAAGGACACAACGCGGTTGCAGCAGGTGGGATTCGAACCGGGCACCTCTCGGCTTGCAGCCTGCACCTCTCCCAACTGAGCCTCCACCCCCCCCCCCCCTCTCCGTAGAGCTCGTTCCAACGAAGCATCAGTCACTATGTTTATTCGTGAAAAAAATTAGTCATTAAATTTTTATTTTTCAGTTTTTTTTATTTTGCTATTTCATAATGTGGGATTCAAGTTGTGTTAGGAAAGGGTTAATTTCTTTATTTATTGGTGTTTAAGGTCACATACTTTTGCACAATGGCTAATCATGACCACACCATGAAGACAAAGTCAAGGTCAGTCAATCGTTTATACCCCACGTTGGCTATTTGAGAGGACTCGCACCCAAGCATTAGTGACTGGGTTCTATTTTACCAGTGAAAAAGAGGTTGTTTTACCACAGTAAACAAGTATTGCTTCACACCCCGGGGTGACATCGGGGGAGAAAAGGGTTAAATGCAAGACAGGCATAGAGCCTACACTAATTATAAATGATTATGTAATATCTTCGAACCATTAATATTCACCTACAAACGGTCTTGATGCATAAAGTAAGCTACTCTGTTTTTTCTTCTCCAGTGCAGTGGCAAGAAAGCTTAACCCTTTACCCAACGTAACGGCCAAAAACGGCCAGCGCTATTCTCAAAAATCGTAAATGAATTTTAATTATTTTTTTCATTTTTTTGTCTCAAAAACATAGGTTATGACCCCTCGTTCGAACGAGCTCGACGAGCTCGTTCCAACGAGGGGTCATAACCTATGTTTTTGAGACAAAAAATGAAAAAAATTAGTTATTCAAGAATTTTTTTTGCAGGTGTCGTCTGCTTTTCATGTTAGGTAAAGGGTTAAAGAATATTGCTCGTCATTGCTCGGTGGTTCTCTTCGGGTACTCCGACACGAGGTGACAATGGCTGCCGAAAGTGTAATTAAAACCCCAATAAAAAATTCGAATGAAAAAGGTAACAGGAGAGCAGCCTAACCGTAATTTCTTGTTGATATTCGTTTGATTCCAAAACGCTAAGTGTGTTCAAACGAAACGTCACGTGTTTGTCTGCTTTCGCAAGCAGATTACCTCAGCAACAGACTCCGACAAACAAACAATACCAAATGTAATAAGTGAACAAAAATTATTATCAACTTTGAGATACAATATTTGTCTCTTCTCAGGAATATCAATATTGCACATTAACCCTTTGAGACTTTAATTTTCCTGACGTTCAAACGTCACTGGGAATTCAGTTTCTTCAACGTTTTTCAAAATGCGACGTCAAACGTCGGAACATACAATTAAGATATTTTTCACATTAGTGATTATCTGGTTGAGGGCTAGGCCATTTTTGATGGTCTGAATTTGTTATTCAAAACTTGTTAGTAGGTAATAAAGGCGGATATACGATCACTTGTACATGTACGTGTACAAGATACGCACACGATGCGTTCACCAACGTGGAATTCAGTGTTAAATCACACGCTTGTTCACAAAAACTGTACATGATTTTGAATCCGCTTATGTACAGTCAGTGACTCCTAGATCGCGCTTTTAGCGTTCAAATACTCGTGGTGAACGCATCATGTGCGTGTGTTGTACATCTTCAGTTGTATCGTGTACGTGATTTTTGGTCTACGTTCGCATCGCAGATCAGACCCATCGATCCATCGTCGGCGAATGCGAGCGAAGGCAAAAGATTCTGGCTCATCATCAAAAAACAGTTTTGGGAACTCTAAATCAGTGATTCTGAACCCGCAATTGCTTTGGTACAGATGATTTAGAATCCGCAATTGTTTTGAGGCGGTCACGTTTTTGATTGATATAAATATAGAGGAGAAAAAAAAATATAAATAAATAGTTATTTAGAAAAATAAATATATCAAATCGAATAGATAATATAAAAAAAAAAAAAAAATACGTAAATCATGAGCGCTTCCCAGATGATTAGAGCGAGGTTTCTTTTAAACATGCTGATGAGAGCATACGCAATCTGCGTGAACGAACAACTACGTCCCATCTTGTTAGAACGATGCGTCAGATGTCGGGATCATCTAGACTTCGATCACGAGGATCATTCGTGTCTGACGATGGAAAGGGAACATATAGTCGTCATGTATTTCGAACCGGCGTTCGAACGCGTTAAATTCGACGATGTGATCACGTTTTGGAAGAGATTTTTTTTCTGTAAGAATCGAGACAGGCCCACAGATTCGGAAGAACTGAAATTGGCACGTAGAAGTTTGACTTTAGAAGACAAGGGATGCATCAAGAAATTATTGCTGAACGAAGCATACGTCTAAGTTTTGTTTTTCGTTGATATAAAAATAAGGGAGAGTAGAAAATAAAAAAAAAAAATAAATAAATACACACATAAATTTTTTTTATCTAATATTAGAAAGAAAAAAACACAAAAAAATGAGAACTCTTAAAAAATGTATTGCGTAAAGTGTAAGAGAGTTACCGAGACGAGTAATTCTAGAGAAGTGCGAACTAAAAACGACAGACGGATGCTTCGCAGAATTTGCGACGTGTGTGGTTCTATCAAGACTCGATTCGTCAAACAAAAGAACGTGATCAAAGGTAAAGGCATCGTGAATAAAATGATCAACAATCTACCTTTCGAAATGCATCTGCCCGGTCACAGTTTCACGGGAACCGGAACGAAATTGAACAAGAGACTCAACGCCGATCTGACTCCCAAATCTTGGAGCAAACCCATGAATAGGGTGGACGCGGCCACGTACGATCACGATTTGTGCTACGCCGGACATCCCGACACCAAGACTTGCAACGACGTCTGCGACAAAAACATGTTGGCGAGGTTGAGAGGCATATCAAATCCGACCAGGAGAGAGAAGATGGAACGTTCGCTGGTCGGCAATCTGATCAGTGCGAAACGTCGATTCGGATGCTAAAAAAAAAAGCGCATCTGAAAAAGAGAAGAAGAAGAAATGATTATTGACGAGCGAATTGGCCGAGGAGTTACACAAACCCATAGTGCGTAAATTTCGAAAGAGAAGGGTGTTCGTGAAGGGTGTGGACGACATTTGGTCTGCCGACTTGGTCGACATGAGATCGTTTTCGAGGTGGAACGAGGGCGTCAAATATCTATTGATGGTCATCAACGTGTTTTCCAAATACGGTTGGATCAGAGCTTTGAAGAATAAATCGGGACCTTGCGTCGCAGAGGCTCTGAAGAGCATGTTCGACTCATCTTCTCGAAAGCGAGTAAATTCTGGGTGGACAAGGGAAAGGAATTCTACAACAAGGACGTTCGTCGATTGGTAGACCTCTACTCGATCAAAAACGAAGAGAAAGCCAGCGTGGTGGAACGTTGGAATCGAACGATGAAGGAGAAGATGCACAGATACTTCACGGCGAATTCGACCAAGAAATACATATACGCTCTGAACGGTCTGGTGAAAGATTACAACGACACGTGACACAGATCGATCAAGATGACACCCGCGGAAGCTAGCGATCCTCGAAACGAAAAACAGGTCTACGCGAATCTATATCCCGAGAGATCTAAGATTGGGAAGAAGTCTAGAACGCCGAAATTTGCGGTCGGCGATCGAGTGAGAATCTACGCTTATAAGAAGCACTTCGAAAAGGGTTATACTCCTCGATGGACCTTGGAAATCTTCATGATCATCAAAATATTTCACACCGATCCGGTGACTTACGAAATCGAAGCTTTGGATGGAGAAGAGATCATCGGAAAGTTTTACGAACAACAATTACAGAAGACGAAGTTTTGATGAAGAACACAAAAAATTTTTTTTTTTTATTTACTCTCTTTGACATTTTCTTGTTTACACACACATATGTATAAGAGAGAAAACAAAATAAATAATAATAAAAAATAATTAAAAACTTTTTTTTTAGATAAAGAAAAGCAAGTGAATTAATAAACAAAAAAAGACTAAAAAATTCTTTAAAATGACAAATATATTAGATATAGCACAAAGCATAGTGAAAGATGTAAGTATTCAAGAATATGAGGTTCACGAATACGAACCGGTAACCGGAACGAGTTTGAACAATGCGGGAGAGATAAGAATCAATGTCGAAACTCAAGATCTATTCGTACATCCTAGCGAGAGTTACATAGTGGTGCAGGGACGTCTCACCAAGGAAGATGGGAGTGACTACGCTGATGACGACACGGTCACTCTTGCCAATAATGGCATCATGCATCTATTCAGTAACATAAAATACATGCTATCCGGACAAGAGATAGAATCTGTTTTTCATCCTGGTCAGGCCACCATGATGTTCGGACTCTTGATGTATCCTGATGATTTTTCGAAATCCAGAGGACTTAATCAGTTGTGGGTGAAAGACACCGTTGACCCTGCTAGCGCCGGTGCCGCCGCGATATTCGACTACGTCGTCAAGACGTCCAGACCAAAAGGAACGTTTTCGTTCAGGATACCTTTGAAACACATCTTCGGATTCGCAGACGATTACAACAAGATCATGTACGGATTCAAACACAATCTGACGTTGATTCGAAAAGGAAACGACGACGCAATAGTGAGACTCACCACGACCGATGCGGGTAAGATAACTCTACACAAGATATCGTGGTTCGTTCCGCACGTGGAGCCTACGACGGATGAGAAAATGCATCTCTACAAGATCAT
Organism: Pictodentalium vernedei; assembly: GCA_031216915.1. Lineage (NCBI taxonomy): Eukaryota > Metazoa > Mollusca > Scaphopoda > Dentaliida > Dentaliidae > Pictodentalium > Pictodentalium vernedei. Next base: position 63,895,343 of record CM062290.1, on the reverse strand, counting down.
ACAATCCAAGAGTATATTACCCATGGGATTTAGAATGAGACAGTGCGACACGGCTAGCATTCCTCCCTCCATGAGTCACTTCGATTGGAGATTGATGGTGAAATCCACTTCCGAGAGACCGCGTTTCATCGTGGTCGCGTTTCAGACTGATAGGGACAGGTCTCAGGAAAAGAATGCGTCGCTGTTCGATCACTGCAATTTGAGAAACATGCAAGTGTTTCTGAACGCCACGAGATATCCGGCAATCGATTACAACGCATCATTCAACAAGAATGATTTCTGCAGGCTGTACAGCGACGCCGCCAATTTTAGAAAGAAGTATCATGGTCTAGACGAATTGATGAGCAATCCCAACATATCTCCCGGCGAATACAAGTCGATGTATCCCATGTTCGTGTTCGACGTCAGTAAACAGAGTGAACGACTCAAGAGTAGCATGTTAGACATTCAGATCAAGATGCAATTCGATAGGAACGTGCCGAGAAAAACCGAAGCCTTCGCCCTGGTCCTGTCAGACAGAGAATAACAATTCGAATCGGACGGAAATAAGATGTCGATCATTCGATGAGAGACGAGTGTGTGAAAAAAAAAAAATAAAAAACAAAAAAAAAATAAAAAGTAATATGTGATTATTAAAAAAAAAAAAAACAAAAAAAAAAACTAATGAGATATAGAGAACATCTCTCTATATCTCATTACTTTTTTTTTTGTTGTTTTTTTTTGTTTTTAATAATCACACATTATTTTTTTTTTTTTAATTCATTATTTTTCCACGCGTTCACTGTTTGTTCAAAGGATCCAGTTCAATCAGTAGACTCACCACGGAAGTGACGGCTTCGGGATTATTGGTTTTCATGATGAAATTAATCCTGTCTCCGGCATTCACTTTGATAGGCGTGCCAAACGTGCTGACATTCGCATGTTGATTCTCAGTCTTTTCGACGCTGAATCTCTTATCGCTCTCCACACCATTCACCATGAGATTGACGACCGCTCTGTTATTCAAATCTGAGGAAGCCAGACTCATTCGAAGGATTTCACCTCCCAGCGGCATGGGATATCCCACCTGACCGTGTTTCGATCCGGTACCTCCATTTCCGAAAGACCACTCGGCTTTTCCCTCCTCTAAGGCATCGGACTCTTCGGCCCACACAGTGATCAATTGTCTGGCATATTTGACTTTCTCCACCACCGAAATCAGGGTGCAGGCATCCGTCATGTGCACGGGTTCCGGTAGATTCGTGAGCGTGTGTCCACCCATGTCTAGTTTACCTTCCATGATGTCGCCCTTTCTCCAGACCGAGTTGTCGTCCACGTACTTCCTGCTTACCACGCTGGAATCGAATTCGGGATCGTGATCGAGACCGAATAAATTGTGACCGTTCATGTTGATGCCACCCTCCATGGTTCCGCCAGATTCTTTGTTCAGGTAGAGATCGTCCACTTGCGATTCTAGGTATTCTTGCAATTGTAACATGGAAGAATCCACGTAGCCCTTGTTGACCGCGGTTGAGTCCGCATCTGTGTTGTCGATCTTCGACAGATTCAATATCTTGTGGAATCCCGCATTCAGATCCGATTTCATTTCACATCCGTCAGACTTTCTCCGTTCCAGATCTACGTAGTGTTTGGTCGCCACGTCCTTGGGATTCGTGGGAGCGGCCACGTTCGTTATCTTGTAAGAATTGGCGTTCAATTCTGAGTGCATAGTTTTTGTGACGTATCTATTTCTCAGGTGTTCGCTGAATCTCGCGTGAGAGTCGTCCGCGTATTTCTTGGTGGCGGCATCGGTGGGATCTACGGGATTCGCGAAGTTCACCAAACGTTTGGATTTCAGATCAAGATCGTCGGTCATGCTTTTATCCACGTAATTATCCAGCAGAATTCATTCGAAATCGGCATTCCCTCTGTCGACGTATTTTTTAGTAGCGGCATCTGCGAGATCTATCGGCTCGGGAAGATTGCAGTGCTTCTTATCGTTCATGTTCAAAGGTTCTTCTCGAAGTTCGTATCTCCGAACGTAACGCTCGTCCAACAAGTTGGCAACGTCGTAACCATCGTCGACTTTGAACGTCTTCCTGTTCTTTCTCCGGTTGACTTTTTCGTCGTCACTTCTACCACATTTATCGACTGTCATGTTGTTGTGGGATTTTTTTTTTGTTGTTGATTAGAAAAAAATGTGTTCAAAACGCAGTTTATTAAAAAATGAACTATGTTATTTTATTTTTCGTTTTTTATTCGATTAAATTTTTTTTTAAATAATTTTTTATCTTTATATATGTACTATAAAAAAAAAAAATCTCTCTCTAATGTAAGTCATTGAGAATGTCTTGAAATTCATCTCCTTCAGACCATCTCTTGAGAACGTAGAGACACAGGTTATCGCAAAACACTTGATCTGGTGATTGCACTTGATCCGTGTTGTAAAGAACCATCGATTTGTTGAAATAGTTCTTTATTTCTTTCGGCGGCGAGATTCCGTAGCTGTCAAAATAATAATTCTTCTTCTTCTTCCCATTCTTGAACCACGCCACCCAGTGAGTGCCTTCACCCGATGAATCATCTAGATTTAAAATTCTGCATTCTGATTGTCGAGGTCTTCTCTTCGGCAAGGCATCTCTGGAAAACACACCTAGAAAATCTTCGATTTTCAAATCTTTTGCCGCATTAACAGATCGATGTTGGATAGGGGTTCGTTGGGTAAGACGACACCTTGTACGGATATCTTTATTTTCTTATTTATAAATAAGTATATATTTTTTTTTATTTATTTTATTATAATTCACTAAAAAGTGACGTTATTTTTTTTCTATTTTTTTTCTTTTTCTTTTTAAACTAACTCTATCGACTTCCACAATCTTGAATCCATCAAATTCCTTGACTTCTATAATCTTGGATTCATCTAATTCTTCTGGATTTTCTGGAATCCTACTAACTTTCTCGATGTCACTATCGATTTCCATAATTTTATGTTTATCTAATTCCTCTTGATTTTCTGGAATCCTATCATCCACAATCGTATCTGGAATCTTATCATCTGCAAGCACATCTGGAATCCAACCATCCCCATTCATATCGTCTAAAATTAGATGCAAACTCCAATGACCGAGTGCCAAAGTGCTTATTTTATCGTCTAACACGAATCTCTTGTCGTCGTCGGCCGTCAGCGAAATCTTGTTGACTATTTCAGTATACAAGTCATGATTTTCACTTCGAATCGATTTCATAGTCTTATACACTGGACCACTTCCTAACAGACAATCTTTATTCTCTTGGAAAGAGATGTTTTTCTTCACCATGCACGCTTTAACTCCGTTGCACTTCTTGATCTCTTCATCATCTTCTAGACGATAAGCATAGAGTTTGGGTCTCAAGCCCACGAATTCGACGATCTGTTTACCGCCGCTCTCATCCTTAAATTTACCCAACACCTTCTTGTTGTCGTTCAATTGAATGTTGGATGGGTGATCAACAGGATAATTGCTCGTGTCGAACCACTCGGCCACATTCGGAGATATGTCTCGGTAGATGTCTTTCGTCTCTATCTTGTAAACTAAACTGTCCGTGTCGGTGAACAGTAGTTTGGCTTTGTCGCCAAATTTTCGTTTGACGTAATCGTAGTGAAACTCGTACATCAATCGCTTGCTGACATCTAAGGTGATCGGTCCAAGATAATACGGTTTGTCGAACTTCAGGTGTGTCTTTTGCATGTGAACGGCCACTAGATTTTCGCCGAATATGGTTCAGTGTTTGTAATTGGGTTTCGCCACTAATTTTTTAGCTCTTTTCTCAGACGTGACGAGTCGAACGTCAGTTCTCTTCCTGATGTTTTCCATCGATTTGCCATACACGCAGTTGTTCATGAGTTTGAAGAAATCTTTTTCGAAATCGTTCTCGGCTCTAGTTCTGAGATTCGTGTTGAGATTGATGTATTTTTTCATCCAAGGCTCTTCGTCGAATCGAATGATGCGATGTATGTCGACTAATTTCATCCCGTAATCGACGTACTGTTTCAAATTCTCGCTGTAGATGACGTAGTTACGTTTGTTAAATAAATTGGGAATGAGTTTTTCCTCGTCTCCTTCGTTCGGTTCCATTCGTTCGGGAGCCAGCGGATAATCGTTGTGTGGATCGTGTAATTCTTCCGGATAGTTCAAATCAACTTCTAAAATGCAAGGATAGTCTCTCCATTTTTGCATCTCTTCCGGTTCCTTCACCCATTCGAAATTTCCAATCGGTAAAGGATGACTCATAGCCCAACCGTACAGATTATTGGCATCCCAATACTGTATGTATTTAGTCGACTGTTTCGAATCGAAACCTTCTTTCATGTAGGGATTGTTAGCCTCAGAATGTCTGTGAGAGATCATCGAGACGCCACCTCTCGCAGCCCTTTCGAACATGACCAACATGTCCACGTTGGATAATAATTCCAATTGGACTTCGGTGGTCTTCAACAGAGCGTCCCATGCCAGACCGGGTGCGGTGAAATACCAAGCGGGATCCAGATCATAATTTCGATGACAGACATCTCAAAAATTTTCGAACACGTCTGCCAAGAGCAGAATGTCGGTCTTCAGATAGAGATCGTGATAATCTCTCATGGTTTTCATATCGAATGATTTCCACACGTTTTTGTCGTGTTCGTAATTCTCGTCAGAAATGTCGGATTCGTATAATTTCTAATAAAAATCATCTTTCGAAGGTAGTGCGGTGTCTTTGAATCTCTTTAGATCGTTCATGTAATCGTAAGGATAGACTCCTTTCCTCAACATGACGTCTACTCGTTCTCCGAAATGTTCGCTCATGATTTTAAATTTATCCTTGCTCATGTTATCGACTAATTTTTCCAGAGCGGTCGACATGAATTTAAAAGTGTCGATGAAATGTATGCATCTACGAATGGATTTCGTTTTTTCTTTCAACGTATTTCCGTTTTTTACATTAAAGAAATTAAAAATTAAAAAAACAACTTTTTATATATATAAAGAGCAAAAAAAAAAATAACAAACTTTTTTTAACAAATTATTATTTAAATACAAAATTTAAAATATACATTATTGCAAGAATTCGTAAAAACAAAAAAAAAACAAATAATCGATCATGAAGACAACAACACCTAAAAGATGCGAATTGAAATTGAAACGAGTCGAAACGTATAAAAAATTCGTTCATAAAATCTATAGATTACAACGACACGATCCCATCGAATTGAACGATGTTGAGATGAAGGGTTTAGAGCACAAATACGAGAAATATAAGATGCCTCTGAAATTGAATGAAGCCGCGCTCGATTTGATTTATGAGTACCAAAGCGATCTGCAGAACATCGTCATCGCCGAAGATAGAGAATTTGGCGAGGACGATTTGTCATTGCCCTATGAAAATTACATATTTCCAAACATCTCATTCGAACTCGTGAAGAAATTGGGTGGTGAGAGCGAGTTGACCGATGTAAAAAAACTCAAAAGAGTAAAGATAAACATTCAACACGTTTTCGAAAAAGGAGTAGACACGAGCGTCAACATGCTAATAACGGACTAGGAAATATAAACAATAGAGCGATTGATTTTTAGCGAAGAAAAAATGAAAAAAAAAAAAAAGTAATGAGATCTCATTTACTTTTTTTTTTTTTTTTTTTGTTTTCCTTCTTCTTCACTATCATCATGATATATTATAATAACGTTTCCTTTTCTCTCAAATTTCTGCGTTGATTCTTCTTTTTCTTTTTTTCTTTTTCTCTGTGATGTGATACATTCATGGTAACATTTTTGTTTATCCGAATCATAATTATGAACGAATGTTGTGCATCTCTTGGTAACACTCGCTTCAGAAGGTAGTGGTGACCGTGGAAAGCATTGTCTCATTCCCAACTGTATATCCCGCACTTTATCTATCTCTTTCCTTAGATATCCATCATTAGCGTCTAACTATTTTTTTATTTCTTCGCTCTCTGGCTCGCGATGTTCGTCATTATCGTCTAATTCATCCAGGTGATAAATTTGTTTCTCCACCTTTTTGTCCATTTTAAATATATTATTTTATACTTTCTATGATTTTATATATTTTATATAATTTTATATTTATAATAACATATTCAAAATTGGTATGTTCTTAAATGGCGAATTCTCACCGAGCAACAAACCCTTGCCGAATCGCTTGACATTCCGTCCACTCTTCAGATAGAGACCGTTTCCTCTCAGAGAGTTGCCACCTCTAACGGGTTCTAGATACAATCCTTTACCGCTGTCGTCTACGTGAACGCGACACACGGCTCCTCCCTTCTTCAAAAACAGTCCGCTGCCACCCATTATTTTTTCAACTCCTGAACTAGCGAGTCCCGTGAGAGCTCCCACGCCGAGAGTCTTTCCGAGAAAGGGTAGCACCTTTGCGGCGAAGGGTAATGCTTTTGCGGCGATTCCTGCCAATAGCGGTAGGAAACCGCCTTTCATTCTCAAATTGTATCTCAATTGAGTGGGACTCAATCTCACCGCCAACCCTCTTCCATCGCGAATCACTTTCTCCATCCTTTTGATTTGACTTCTGGTCCAGGCGATCGAATCCTGTCCGCCTCTCGTCAGATCTTCGTGAGTGAATTTGAATCTCACCGCCTCGCCTCGAGTTGTTAAAGCTCTCTTAAGTTTCTTCCTCTGTCCTGCGGATATGTTCACGTTTTTAACCACGTATTGTGTCATAATTCCGTTTGTTTTTTTTAAATATATTTTACTTCAATTGTTTCTTGTTTAATAATTATATTAAAATAATTTTGTAAAAATTAATATTACCGTTTATTTTATTTTTGTTATCTATATATTTTTATAATATTTTTTTTTTTTTTGCTTTTATATTTCTCTTATGTGAAATCGTATCGTCACTCTCTCTCCGCGAAGATCTAACAGTTCACCATTTTGATCCGTCAACGTGGTTTTGAGACTATACAACGTGTCTAAAATCACTGGTAGATAAACTAAATTTCGAGGTTGGTCCACGATCTTATAACCCGGCGACACGTTTGGAAAGAAGGAATAGATCGTCGGCTGAGCGCTACCATTCACGTAGCTTCTGGCAATCACATCCACGTTCACCAGAATGCTTTTGACAGCGAGAATGTCAACCGTATTTTCAGATGCTGCGTGGCCTCGATACATCTTTCGATCGAATCCCAACATCTTGCCTATAGAATCGTCCGTGTTGAAATCCACACGAAAATTATCTTCCAAATCCAACATCGTCTGTAAGGTATTAGGATTGGGAGCGAGTCTGATCTTGTTGCTTCCCTTTCCATCCGTCTTCATTCGTGTCTGAATGTAATGGTTCAAATCGTCTATGTCGTAACTCCCTTTGGGAATTCGAATCTCCAACCAATCCGTTCCGTTTGAATACTTGAATGAGTTATTCTTTTCGGTGACGTTGGGAAAGGAATAATAAGTCTCCAGATTCACCAACGCCATCTCGTAACTTTTCTCTCTATTCAATTCGATGGAAGGTTCGAATTTCGTAGCGAATCGAGTCGAATCGCCACTCACCACGATTTGAATGGATTGTTTCGCAGCCGTATTCTCGGCTGTCCGTTCTAACAATTTTCCATGTTCGAACATTATATCTTAATTTTATTTTTTTTTTTTTTATTCAAAACTAATTATTTGAAGATTTATTTATTTTTCTAATTTTTTTATTTTTCATGCTCTTATTATTATTATCACCATTGGGAACATAAAACTTGTCGAATCCGCATTGATATTTTCCATGATTAAATTCGCTTGTCAAATCGATCACGACGAAATTGTAAAGTCCACCATCCCAAACCCTCTTGCAGAATCTCCTGAATTCGACAGCGCTCATGTCGTTTGCGACGTGATCGCCATAGATGTGATTGAGATTCTTGAGATCTTGGCGAAAGAGACACAGAAAATTAGCGTTCTCCCTTATCGTCTGTCTGGGCAATCGAAAATAATTCTGCGACAGGTAGAAACAGTCCACGTTGCTGTGTCGACCCCTAACGTAATATGATTCGCATCGGTTCTGTCTCTCCAAAAGCAGATCGTCGAAAATCATGAGATTCTTATCTTCCGATTTCAGTTCCCTAGGATCTGGAACGTCGCTAGCGTTCTCGTAAAATCGACACTCGACGTTCGAAGATGCATTTCTCTTCATCAGCTCCGTCGCCGCGCCGTCCAAAATGGTCGAGAGCGGAGCTCCACACTTGTCGAATTCCTCCCTACTGTCAAAGATTCTGGCTATGACGTCCTTGGGCAATCTGCGATCCATGCACTCTCGAAGCAATCTGTATTCGGGTTGAAACAAGCTCTTGCCAAACACGAACAATCTGTCATAATCCAACCAGTCGGTTCGGGACAACAGATTCATCAACAGATTAGTCTTTCCACAATTCGATTTTCCCACTAGCAAACCTCTTATGCTCTTGGGAAAGTACTCGTTATTCGACCTCTTGGTCGCGGCGTCGTTCCAAGACATATCTTTAATGTTCATCTTTTGTTTTATTTTTTTTTTTTGTCTGTTATTTTAGATTCTTTTCAAACACAAAATTTTTTATGTTTTTTTCAAACTCTGTTTTTAATGTTGTTATTATTATTATTTTGTTTATATCGCACCGTCGCAAGTTCTCTTCAATCCAGATCCACTCGTCATTTTGGCTAAATCTTGTATAGGCACCACGACATCCTCAAAATCTTTCCAACTTTTCGACGTTCGCTCTAACGCAGCTCGCTTCGCCGGCGGACTGATCACCTTGTCGATCTATGTGTCGGCTGCCCTCTTGCCAGCCACAGAAGCTATCCTACCACTGGCTTCGGGAGCGGCTTTCTTACCAGCATCCAAAGCCATCTTCTTACCGACCTCAAACGTGGTCGATGCGAGTTTTCTACCTGCATTGCTCGTGAACGCTCGCATTATAGAATCGACGATGCCAGAACCGCCTTGAATGTAAGTCCTGACGTATCCCCTGTTCTTTATCACCAACATATTTTATTTTTTATGATATATTTTGTGGTTTTTTTTTCACTGGTAAATCGTTTTGTCGTTTTTAAATACTTTTATTATTCTAGTGTAAGAATTTAGTGTTTTAGTTTTGTTTGTTTGTTTTGTTTGTTTGTTTGTTTCTCTCTCTCTACTTATTATTATATTCACATCAATCCTTCAATTCATTCATCAGCCTTTTATACTGGTTTTTATTCAAAACCTTCTGTCTCAACAATTCGTCAGATATGGCAACTATCTGATTATCTAATCCCGTGTTACCAGCCCGTCTGCTCCCCATCAACAAACTCAATCTCTGAGACAGAGCGTCGGGATCGCTCGGAAGAAAAGTAGCGGTTTTCATCCCTTTGCCGGTCATCGATTCGATGAACTTCTTGTTCGCATTCCATATGGGCTTCACTATTTTCGTCCACTTGTAACCTCTGTTGGCTTTGGGTCTCGTCTCTCTGGCATCGTTATTTCTATTCATGGCGTGAGTTTGAACTAGAATGTCTCCGTAATTGTGGAAATCCTGTTCCGTGTAATCTCCGGGCTTATCGAAAAGGAGCAATCTCTGCAGACCATCGGTTACTTTATACTTATTCGAACCCATGATCAATTCATCATCATCCATTTCCACTTCAGTGTCACCCACGAATTTCCTACCGCTCGAATCCTCGCGAATTCCATACAACAGATCTCTCTTACCACCACCATCATCATCGGACGATGCGATGCTATCAGTGGTGATAGTCGAAGCTGTATCATCGCTCTCACTCACGTCGGTTTCGATGCTCGTGGGAACGTAATCCGGTGTAGATTGAACGGAATACCGATTTCCAAAACTAGAAGTCAACGAACCCATTCTCAAGAACTCTCCTTTATGGGTCTCAATTCTTCGACTATCTCCTTCCTGCTTCGCTCTTGACCCTCCGTCACGGGTTTAAATATTTTTGTGGCTTCGCGTGTGAGTTCCATCTCACCGAGACGTCTGCTCCTATCAGCTGCCTGAATCGCCTTCTTAGCACTTAAATACTCGGCTAAAATTCTCGGCGTCTAGGATCCATCTGGAAAAACATCTTTCATTTTAATTGTTTTTATTTATTTTTCAAAATTAAATGTTTAATTATATTTTTTTTTTATATTTTATGTTTTAAGTATTAAAATCTCTTTCCGTCTTAATATAATATCTGAAAAATATTCACATCTCAAACTCGCTGTGTTAATTGAAGTTAAAAAAAAATACGTTTAAACAGTACATGACAAACCAGTTTCTGATGTAACGCATTTTGACAGTAATGTTTAAATTTTGTCAAAAGATCTTCATTCATTCACACATCAATTCATCGAGTGTCGAATTAAGAGAAAATCCTTTTTTTGATGACTGTTAGACAGTTTCAACACACAATGGAAAACTGATTTTAACAAATCTCTCTCTCCGATTGCTATCGTGAATATATTAAAAATTTTACCACTCGAAACCTAACTGAGCGGAAAATGCGTTTTAAACATTCCGATAAGTGTTTCTTGACTTTATTCAAGGAACGCTTAACAGTCAACCTCATTTCTCATAGTGGAGGAATTCTCAAAAAAAAAACCCAAAACTCAATTTTTATCCATCCCACCAACAGAAAACATCAATGTCTATAATACTGGCTATATATTCACAATCGACTCTTTTTGAACAAAACACCTCAATTACGATAACGTGTGTTAGTTGCTTACTTCAGGAAGACGTGACTGGGTTTGCAAATTTCCAAACACACAGACACTCTTCGTTCAGATCGAGTTTTTATTACGAGAATCGAGCGATTCGATCGCTCGATCAGCTGAGTGGTTTTTTTTTTTGAGAATTTTCTCATAGTGGAGGAATTCTCAAAAAAAAAAAAAAAAAAAAAAAAAAAAAAATTTTTATCCATTCCATCAACAGAAAACATCAATGTCTATAATACTGGCTATATATTCACAATCGACTCTTTTTGAACAAAACACCTCAATTACGATAACGTGTGTTAGTTGCTTACTTCAGGAAGACGTGACTGGGTTTGCAAATTTCCAAACACACATACACTCTTCGTTCCGATCGAGTTTTTATTACGAGAATCGAGTGATTCGATCGCTCGATCAGCTGAGTGTTTTTTTTTTTTGAGAATTTTCTCATAGTGGAGGAATTCTCAAAAAAAAAAACAAAACTCAATTTTTATCCATCCCATCAACAGAAAACATCAATGTCTATAATACTGGCTATATATTCACAATCGACTCTTTTTGAACAAAACACCTCAATTACGATAACGTGTGTTAGTTGCTTACTTCAGGAAGACGTGACTGGGTTTGCAAATTTCCAAACACACAGACACTCTTCGTCCAGATCGAGTTTGTATTACGAGAATCGAGCGATTCGATCGCTCGATCAGCTGAGTGTTTTTTTTTTGAGAATTTTCTCATAGTGGAGGAATTCTCAAAAAAAAAAACAAAACTCAATTTTTATCCATCCCATCAACAGAAAACATCAATGTCTATAATACAGGCTATATATTCACAATCGACTCTTTTTGAACAAAAAACCCCACCACCGCCTCAAAACAATTGCGGATTCTAAATCATTTGTACCAAAGCAATTGCGGGTTCAGAATCACTGATTTAGAGTTCCCAAAACTGTTTTTTGATGATGAGCCAGAATCTTTTGCCTTCGCTCGCGTTCGCCGACGATGGATCGATGGGTCTGATCTGCGATGCGAACGTAGACCAAAAATCACGTACACGATACAACTGAAGATGTACAACACACGCACATGATGCGTTCACCACGAGTATTTGAACGCTAAAAGCGCGATCTAGGAGTCACTGACTGTACATAAGCGGATTCAAAATCATGTACAGTTTTTGTGAACAAGCGTGTGATTTAACACTGAATTCCACGTTGGTGAACGCATCGTGTGCGTATCTTGTACACGTGCATGTACAAGTGATCGTATATCCGCCTTTATTACCTACTCTTGTTTTATTACAAATTATTATAATTTGCAATAAAACAAATTTATATAAACAAAATATTATTTGTGTTTGACTGAATAAGAAAAATAAGCAAGGGAAGTGTTGGTTTTTGCTCTGGTATCCTCATTTTTTGAAAGTCCTGATAGTGGCTTTTTGCACTTAACCAGGTAAGAAGTCTTGACAGCAGAATTCTATTAGTATTTTAAGCTGCGATAACATTTGGCTCAACGGTTGTCACTGATCATTATTCGGAAAATTGGAATTGAGGTTTAAACTTTAAAAAATCGAAAAATAATAACAAAACAAATGACCACAAAGTATCAAGGCGCTGTCTGATTTCGTACGTCATAAGACGTACAAAAGTATCAACGCGCTGTTTGATTTAGTACGTCGTACAGTTAAAACTAGAAGTCCTGTCACGAACTGTGCGCTTATCAAGGCTTAATTGTGCGTAGGAATTGCGCGCAATTGCCATATCGAATGGCATCCAAAGCACGGCAGGTTCTCTTGGCAACTCGTAGCAAACGCAGGCAATGTTTCCGCCAATGGACCTCCGGGTTACCCGGAGGTCCATTGGCTGAGACATTGCTTGTGCACAGGCCATATGTACAGAATTTGATAGCCTTACTATGATCATAATGCGTAGATTAACGCGGAGATCGACGTGCCATTTGTGCGCATTTCATGACAGGACTTCTAGTTTTAACTGTAAGACGTACAAAAGTATCAACGCGCCGTTTGATTTCGTACGTCATAAGACGTACTACATATCAAAGGGTTAAACATCCGAATTCTACTTCTAAGCAGAAAATAAATGAGAAGATGTACAAAATTTGATTAAAAGCCGAGCAATTTCATCTCCGCAACTGATGTAAATTTATCACATGGCTCAATACTTTTCATTTCATATCCCCATGGAGTTGTAAGATACACTTTTCCATCTATCTTACATGTCAATGTGCCTGACATTCTATGTAGGACCCAACATCGAGATTTCTTCACATCATTTTTCCCACCTTTCTCTCCCCAATGAGCTCGTTATAGTGTAGTGCTGTTAGTTTGGTTTGGGTTGTAGACGATAGGGTTTTTTAACTACCACGGAAAACTAGACAGCGTCAATTGGCCTGCTAACAGTTTTACGACTATATCTGCAACTAACGCAATGCTGATAGCACAGTGGCTCTATGGTGACAAAATCGGACTTTAAACTGTAAAGTCGCCGGCTCAATTTCTACCAGAGGTATCTATCTGCGTTGTGTCCTTCGACAAGACACACCATAGCGGTGCTCGTTCCAATGAGGAGTCATAACCTATGTTTTTGAGATAAAAAAAATGAAAATGATAGTTATTCAAGAATTTGTTTTTTTTTTGCAAGTGTCGTCTGCTTTTCATGTTAGGTAAAGAGTTAAAAAAAAAAAAGTCCCCATTACACTCACTGCAAAGCGTCTTCGTTTGCGCTCCCGGATACATGACCCAATTGTTGATTGCATAATTCACTAGTTTAGTTATCGTTTATAATCAAACCCGGAAATCCCAGTAAATCACACTTTGGAAAGTAATAAATCGTTTTACCTGAACATTTTATCTAGAAAATTATTTAACAATAACATAAAAAGGGTATTTTATTCGAAGAACATTAGCTACGAATCTCCGTGAACTATTAATTTATATTACATTTGACGATCCGGTTCGCGATTTCTGATTTTCATCTTTGAACAAGCATACTTAATACATGTGACAATTTTTGACATACCAAACAACTCACGCGAAGTCAATAAATACCACCATGACGTTCACAATCTTAACAACAAATGGTTTGGGAAAAATTGGGTTGCAAATAATTTGCATCATGCATGCCTACTGTTGCAAATTCAACTTATCTATGATGTATACAATTGGAACTTAATTAAGCGCCCCCCCCCCCCCCCCCTGAAATGTTTCATGACAGTGAAGTTGCTGTTATTGATTATTATGATTTAATGATTGCTATGTCTTGCAGGACATTTCAACTGGTGAAACAATGAAGTTTCTGGTTTATAGCGTACACCAAACATTTCCCCTCGTCCACGTGAACCATGCTACACATGAATGTCACAACAAACTCTATCATCCACATGCAAGATCTGGGTATAAAACAAGACATGTTGTCAGTTCTTTCATCAGCAAATGTTGACATGGCTGGAGGCACTAAGATAGCAAATAGTTGGCATGCATGCAACAGGCATGTCATCAAAGCTACTGGAAGGCAACTTGGGTATAGTCATTCTGTCATTAGCAGACTTGTCCGAAAAGAATCAACAAACCAACGATGTTAAGGACCGACCAAGGCCTCCACAACTCCGAAAGACCTCTCGTCGGGAAGATCGTAGTCTGAAACGCCTCGTCAGGCGTGAACTGTTTGCTTCAAGTGAGGTTTTGAAACGTCTTTGGCTCCGCAACAGGCGTTTGTGCAACGGAACTGTCCGAAACCGTCCCAGAGCACTGGGTATGGGGTCCAGAAGGGTCATCAAGCGTCCAGCTCTGTCCGATCAGCATCAAAGACGGCGTTTGTGAAATGCTGTACCACACAACAACATTGGAATCTCCGGACATGGGGGAGAGAGTCCATTGGTCAAACGAGAGTAGGATCCTGCTTCACGTCACAGAGGGTCGCATGAGAGTGTGGAGATTAAGAAATACTGCTTACGTGCCCAATAACATCAGACCAACAGTTCCTTATGGTGGGGGATTAGTAATGATCTGGGGATGCCTCTCTTATGATTGCAAACTTGATATGGTGACTGTACGTGGGAATCTCAGTGGTCATCAGTACATCCGGGACATTATCAATCTGGTTGCCGTGACAACCACCCGTTGGCTACTCGCCCTGTATTCATGGATGACAACGCAAGGCCACGTCGTTCCCATGCCGTGAGAGCATTCCCTCAGAACAACGTTATTACAACACTACCTTGACCTGCAAAGAGCCCCGATTTGAATCCCTTAGAACACATCTGGGACTTTCTTGGACGTCGTGTGCAGGCAAGGGGTCCGTCTGTACAGACTTTGTCCGATTTGGAAGCTGCATTGCACGAGAAGCGGCAGAAATTACCTCTGGAGAGTATCAGAAGGCTCACTGGTAGCATTAGAAGGAGGGTTCAGACTGCTATCCGGGCACGTGGTGGATACACTCGCTACTGACGTCAGACACTGTTATTGTGTTCAGGATATCACAAGTTGCATTTCTGTTAGTAATTACCGGAACTGTTTCATCATGGACCGTTCCAGCACCATACTTGTCGAGTGAAAAATTTTCCATCAAAAACATTAGTGACAGATATGTGTAATTGTTGCCATTAAAATACTGCATATTTTCATCATTATGTTACGTTTCATTTGTCAATAGACCATGCTTTCCGTAAACAATCACTTTTGGCAATCTGAAAGATACCACGAAAGTAATGACAGATTCTGTTAACACCACTGCGCAAAATACAGGGGGTGCTTAGTTACGTTGCAGGTGTATATTATCTCTGTTCTCGGATATTCGTGAAAAATTCATTCATGGATAGTTTTGGTATAGTATGGCTCCAAGTGCATTTGTGTGCTTCACTTTTCAAATATCCTTTGTCATGGAACAAAGGTAACCCCGACATTTGTGTTGGGGTTTAATGACTCTTTCGACAGCCAGAGTCATCGCGTGTTGGACATTTTACGGGTGGAAGAAGCCGGAGTACCCAGAAAGAACCAACCAGCAGCTGCCAGCAACTGTTATGCACTCGTCTTTAACCAATGCTAGCCCTGTGTGTGAGGCGTTAGTACGTTGGGAACCAATGTACTAAGTCTGCACTAGCAGGGTGAGCCCTTTTACTGCCACGCCCACTTTATCCATATATGGAGGACCTCTATGTACGCATGTATGCGAGGAAGTTTAATAAAATTTATGACATGCTGGAAACTCTATCATCTGATTAATTGTTGGAAAGGGCCCTCTGAGCCCTTTCCAACAATTAATTAGATGGTAGGTTTGATCTGCGGATATCAGAACGTACAGATAAATCATCATAAAATAGCTGACACTGGTCGCTTTCGGCAGCGTAAGTGTTAACATTTGGTTGAAGATAAGCGCTTCATAGACGTCCTTTACACACCAGTACACAGAGTCACAGTTTCTCTACGCGTGCAATTGGGATTATGTTTCTTGCTCAGGGACACAACGCAGTTGCCTCTAGCGGGAATCGAACCATTATCGGCTTGAAATCCCATGACGTAACAACTGAGCCACCGCGCTTTCAGTCCCTAGAAAACCAAAGCCATTATAGCATCAAATTCCTTAATACTGCTGATAATAAATCGTTCTTCGAGTAAAACATTGTAGATGGTTCCTTGATGCACTCAAGGGACTTCACCCCTCCAATGTGAAAGGAAGCTGTACGTCTATATACATACAGTCAGCTATGCGATGACCTATTCGTTAATCAAACGATGTGACTTTTTTTCAATTAAATAATCCACACTTTCTATCAGAGCATGCAATTTGAACATTTCAATACCATTGCATGTTTCTTGATTGAATATACCGAAAGTCTCTGTAATTTTGAAAGTAGAAGATAGTTATATTGATTGGGATATTGCGAAAGGATCCCGCAAATTATATAGAATCGCAGATCGTATTTCCTTCATTAAGCCTCGATAAGGATGGCAAGGATATATAATTTACACCCAATGCTATAGGTCACCATAAATTGTTTTCTCTATTAGCTTTATCTATTCTTGTCAACAATGATGGGATTTGCGATTCGCAGCATCAAAAAACACTTCAGTAATTAACGCTTTGCTTTCAGGGTTCGCGAGGTACTATTTTGTCACGAAAGGGGCGTAGTCTGTGATCGGACAGGATCATCATCTTCCATTGAGCAAAACAAAAATGGCTTGTCTGTTTTTAATGTCGGAGAGGATACTTTATTATAAGTTGAGTGATGTCTTAATTGCCAATTTACAGTGTGGAAGATCCAAGTAGATCCTGAACACGACCTCAAAGGCTGAAAACCTACAAGTCTTCATGTTCTGTTACGCAGTTTATTTCGGGGTTCACTTGCAATAATTCCGTCATTTGTGGAATGAATAGTACGAAACACAATTGTTTTCAAACATTTATTTATTTATTTATTTTAGTTTATATATAACTTTATATAAATGTCTTTATCGAACTGACCATCTTTCATCATTTTGGTGAGGGAAAAGTCTTATTTTTCTCTCCTTAACTGATAGAGTGCTGGAAGCCCATATCTGGGCCTTACTCTGCAGTCTATGTACTACAACTTAAAGGCATCATATTCCATGAATGTGCTTCTTATTATCTTCAAAGTAAAATGATTTCATCCAGTAGGAATTGCCTTGTTACATTTACTCTCTCATAAATTGTAACAAGGCAGAGACAAGTAAAAAAAATTCTGATGACCAAAAATAATTTAGCACTCTACCAGTTAAAGTAACGCTATTTATTACACATCCATTAAACTTTAAACCCTTGTATTTAACGGAATAGCCGTAATGACATGACAGTTTCTGTATTCAACTGTTGATGTACATGCCAGAATGTTTTTCCCAGCACCGTTTATACCAGTTCCTTTCCAGTCGAGTTATCAGTTACGCTTCGAAAGGTTTCCAGATTTCGTTATACAGTTATTGATCGTCTGGGGAGCGCGGTGGCTCAGTAGGTAGAGGTGCAGGCTGCAAGCCGAGAGGTCCTCGGTTCAAATCCCACCTGCGGCAACCGCGTTGTGTCCTTGGGCAAGACACTTCATCTCCACTGCCCGCGTGGGGGCACGATGACGCCGTGTACTAAGGCGTACTGCACGTCGATGCTACGCATGTCTTCAACCCATCTAACCCTGCCTGTGCTGCAGTGCGGAGTTACGATGTTGGGGAGCTGGCAGCTGCTCGTCGTTGCTCGGTGGTTCTCTCCGGGTACTCCGGCTTCCTCCATCCGTAAAACTGTCACGGTCATGATTAGCCATTGTGCATAAATATGTGACCTTATAAATAAATAAATAAATATTGATCGTCTGTAGATGTCTGTAATCGAAAACGTCCAGAGAAAAAGTCGGTTCACAAAAAATTAGTTGTTTACGTCTTTGTGACCACCAGAGACCCTTGATGTTAATATGAATAATACTTTAAAACTGAGATAAAGTAAAGCATTTGCAATGTCGCGTAGCGGACAGACAACACCAGTCACAGCTCTATAGGTGTATTGAATCACAGTAAGATAGAATACGTACACAGTGATAAAACCTGAAGTCAAAGAGAATAAAACGGATGAAGTGATAAAGTTTACATGATATGTCTTGTTGTGCATAACACACAGTTACCCTCCTCTTCGTTGCCACCTTACCTAATAGAATTGGAGGATGATAACTTAATTATTCTTAATTAAGCCATGGCCCGTGGCACCTTGACTGGTTGAGTGCGACTCAACTCGACCGGTGTAGGTGCCACGAACTGTGCAATAGACGAAATATCTGGCGTAGAAGTCGCATCAATCGTTGGGCTAATTAGAATTTTAGTGGGTTGGGTCAGCTGAATCTGTGCAAATGAAGAGAGAGAAAAAAAGGCTCAGAAAACATCTGATGATTGTGACATCTTCTCCGAGAAAGGTTTTGATAATTATCTGTTTATCCATATCCGACTAAATATATATAGAGGATATGGAATGAGTGTTTCTCTCATATAATATTTATGAAACGAGTCTAAGAATTTTCCGTTTTGGCGAGCCTCTGGCGAGCCCAAACGGAAAATTCGGACGAGTTTCATAAATATTATATGAGAAAAACACTCATCTCCTTTTCTATAGATAGATAGATAGATTTTTATTTAGCAGTATACAAAAGCATATAATAATATAAAGTAACTGGAATTTAACAATAGTAGTTTTGACAAGAGAGTAATAGATTGTACCGAAGTACTAATTTCAACATACCACACTTTTGTATACTGCAGGGAGACAACATAGCCAGAATGGCTATCTTCCTGTTGCCTCCCACCATTAAATTGTGCAACTTTGAAGCCATGTTAAGTTCAACTTTAAAGCCATGTTCTATTTATCATATCACACACACACGCACAAATTAGCCACTTAGTATGACTTTTTAACCCATCACCTAACTTGAGTTGCAGATGGCACTTGGAAAAAACATCCTTGTATAACTAAAAATTTTCATTTTTTGCTTCCAGAACATAGGTTATGACCCCTCATTGGAACGAGCTCGTTCCAATGAGGGGTCATAACCTATGTTTTGGAAGAAAAAGTGAAAATATAAAAAAAATGAATGGCGTTTTTCTTGTAGGCAAAAGATTAATACAATATAACCCACCCTAAATAGGACAGATAACGTAAATTCTCCCAACTGAAATTATGCAAATGTGACCCAGTTGTGTTTTGTTTAGCCAATCAAATTGTCCAGTTTTGAAATTGACCAATGAAAACTCCCAACTCTAATTATGCAAATTATGAAAATGTGGCCCAGTTGTATTTTGTTTAGCCAATCAAATTGTCTAGGTTTGAAATTGACCAATGAAATTGACGGAAGGCTTTATTTATCACTGATTAATATGAAAACAAAATATCAAATGTTTTAAAGTGAACAAAACGGACGAGTCATATGATAAAATATGTTATTACTTCTTTTGTCAACAAGGTGTTGGAAATTGTAAAAATTTATCATATGACTTCTTCGTGCGTGTTCTCGGCTTATTCCCGTTTCATGTTTTCAATAAATATTAATTAGTGTTTCATAACACCTTCATTTGATATGGTTGGTCAATTTCAGAAGAACGCTTTCTGATTGGTTATCACCGAAAAAACCTGTGTAAAATTATTGAGGTTACGACGTATTATTGCGTGCAGTTGTGGCGCGTCATCCTCAAATGCATGACGTTCAGGGTGATTTGACCCTTCTGTTCCATCTAAAACGTGTGTCTTTTTGTAACTGTGATGTCATCTGATAAACAGAATATGAAATTCGCGTTTTGGTCACGCGATATTTATGTTCATCCCAATTGCTTTGACTGTCTAGGATCACGCCGAGATGCTTATGGTGGCGAACTTCGTTTATTTGGATGTCAGACATGAACAGTGTAGGATATTGTGAAGCATCGCTATCACGGGCAAAACTCCGTTGTTTTTGTTTACGAAGGATTACACTCTAACAACCAAGTATGGGGTGATTTTAGTCAATGTTTTGGACTAGTTTGCCAAGGCATCTACCGTAACGTGAATGGTATTTTTTTAACAATGTACGGTGTTTCCTTGTTTCTCTTTTGCCATCACTCAAATCAAACAATCAATATTCATTTAGGAGACCCGAGTTATCTCCGAATCACAGCTGTGCTCTCTAAGTGAATAACAGGTTTTTATTCAACATCTAAATCAAACAATTCTAAGGAAAGAAAACCCCACTTGGCAAACCATAGAATACATATTATATTAGTTTTCAATCCAATGGCTTTAACTGAGTTCTAAATCAATTTTCTGTCTGGATCTGTTTTGAATTTCAAGTTAACGTAAAGGGTATTTGGAACATTTCAGTTAACCCTCCATTCAAGTGAATTCACGGGCAATCGTTGAAAAAAAATAATGAAATTGTTCGCGTGTTGGGCAAATTTAGGATTGTTTTTCAAAAGTCAAGTTGATGATAGTGCAACAGTTTTTTTTTTTTATGTTGGGGATTAACAGTCAGGATCACCTCGTGTTGGACAGTTTTGCGGGTAGAGGGTGTCGGAGTACCCGGAGATAACTATCGAGCAGCGCCGAGAAACTTCCAGACTCCACAAGTTTTAACCCTTTACCTAACATGAAAAGCAGACGACACTTGCAAAAAAAAAATTCTTGAATAATTAATTTTTTTCATTTTTTGTCTCAAAAACATAGGTTATGACCCCTCGTTGGAACGAGCTCGACGAGCTCCCAAAGGCTCAAAACAATTACCCCTGGTCAGGATTGAACCATTCGGTTTGAAAACAATGCTCCAACCCCTGAGCTCTCCAAGTAAAGAGTTAACCCTTGGAACACATAAGATCGATTTTTCGGTCCAAGGCATAATTTCGTTCCATTTTTTTTCTTATTATAAGAAGTCTATACACAGGGCAGACAGCAGCAGACTACAGTTATTATTGTATCTCCCATGTATATTGATATTGGACTGCCCCATCTCACTGTAAGTGTACACAAAGGCGATATCATTCTAGGGAACGAGGGTACAAATGGTTAACATTCTCTTTGAAGATAGGGATTTCCATTATCGGATGGCCAATACTGATATGACAGCCTTCACAAACGCATATAGATTTATGCAATGTGCAAACAATCATACTTGCGCGCAGCAGTTACTTACTGGATAATGTTGCCACTTGCGTGACAGCCGTTTTTCCTAATACAGTACTTGATATCTATCTAGAGCTTTTTACTTTGAGAAACTTGTCAGTGGATCCCACCGAGAAAATCAAATCTCTTTTACAATTTATTATTGATACCAGAAAATATGTTCTGCTGATAGCATCATGTATAAATTATGTTTTCTATAAGTAACTTGATATATTTCAACGCATTTTTTTTTTGTCCTCGTGGGTTTACTGTTTGCTTTAACTTTTTCTGTTCGATGCTATTGTTTTTCATTTTTCTCCAGCAGTCTTTTCTTCTCTTGTAAGTTTATTGTCATGCATCGAAGGAAATTGCTGGTTATATATTTCAACCGAACAAGATCAACCGAGCAAGCGGACTACGACCACAAAGGGCAAACGATTGCGTTCGCAGGCAGACATGCGAACACAATCGGCTTGTATTTTGCGGATGTGAGGGGGTGGTGGCTCTGTAGGTAGAGGTGCACGCTGCAAGCCGAGAAGTCCTCTGTTCGAATCCCATCTGGGGCAACCACGTTGTGTCCTCGGGCAGGATAATTCACCCCCGTTGCCCACGTGGGGGCACGGTGGCGTTGTGTACTAAGGCGTAATGCACGTCGATTGTGCACCTGTCTTCAACCAATGCTAACCCTACTTTTGTGGAGTTAGTATGTTGGGGAGCTGACAGTTGCTCGCCGTTGTTCGGTGGTTCTCTCCGGGTACTCCGGCTTCCTCCATCCGTAAAACTGCCGTGGTCATGATTAGCCATTGTACAGAAATATGTGACCTAAAACACCAATAAATAAATATGTTGCGGATCTAACCAGCCTTCGGGCACAATCTGCTTCAGTTTTGATTACTTAATCAGACCGAGATCAACCTGTGCTGACAAATCAGCTCACACGTCGCAACTCGGATGATTTCATAACTCAAACAATACCGACCGACATACGCACCATCGACGTGCAGTACGCTTTAGTACACGGCGTCATCGTGTCCCAATGTGGACAATCGGGGTTAAGTTCCTTGCCCAAGGGCACAACGCGGGAGTTCGAACCGATCGCTTAGACGGTCGCCCATCCAAGCACTAACCGGGCTCGACGTTGCTTAGCTTCGGTGATCTGACGAGAACCGGTTACCGCAACGCCCCCCCCCCCCCTTTTTTTGTCAAATAATTCTCAATTTCTAATTCGGCTTTCTTTAAGAAAAATCAAACATTAAATAGACTGCTTCCAATTGATGGCGAACATATATATATACTATGCTAGTTCATAAAATGTGGAATCCCTCAGTCCGGCTTAAAAGCAGGGGCTGCAGCGCAAAGCCTCACGAGGTTGTAAAATTCGATGCGTGAGAGAAGCCTCTGTTTTGCACTGTGTCAGCCTGTCGAATTATGTCCCACTGCAAACGATTGCATAAATAAACTCCATTATCAGCGTTGACAGTGACTATAATTTCCCATAAATACCTGATTCGAAATCATCCGCGAAATATCACACTGAACGAAGTTGAACAAAAAAAAGAAGTTTAATTCGACCATTCAAAGTTTCGTAACATGAAATTCAAAATTCAACTCTAACAAAGATACACAGCTGCATTAATCTTTTATAAAGTTTGGCTACCCAGATAAGAAGCTCTGCATTCAAGTAAATTTTCTTCTTTAAATATACATGCTTGTAAGGGTTTCTTTTCTTCATTTTTGTGTTTGTTTGTTTTGTTTCAAACGTGTCCCAAAATCACCTCTTCGCGTTTTGGTGCACTTATTATGGGGCATAGTTATTCTTTAAGAGCGCATTAAGTTTTAGAGAGCATATTTACATTTCCAACTGAGTGGTCAGGTTTTTTTTTCCCGGCGAACAGTTGGCCATTAGAGCTGAAACGGTTAAGGAGTTTTATTGATCGACTAATCACTTGGATTAACCTTGGTTAACCGATGAATCACTTGTCCAAATAGACATCTGAGCAACTGCCATATCGTTGATGATTTACAGGATGAACCCTTTACTCAACGTAACAAACAAAACTGACTAGGCCTATACAAAAATCTGCATTCAAATTTATTATGTTTTCAATTTTTGTCTCAAAAACATAGGTTATGACACTCATTGGGACGAGCTCATTGAGCTCGTTCCAATGAGGGGTCATAAGCTATGTTTTTGAGACAAAAATAGAAATTTTTTAGTAATTCATGAATTTATTTTGCAAGTATCGTCTGCTACCCGCAATGGGTCAAGGGTTAAGAATGATCATTTCCAGCCACTGATACGGTATGATGATCATGCAACTAAACAAGTGTGTCAGCAAGTAACTTGCATGCTTTACTCTGTCTCATATAATTGATGTGAGTCAATGTGACAATGATTTCCTGTTTTGGAGTAAGTTTGTTCCTTTGTTAACCCATATAATACAGTAGTTCAAAAGTAACGGTTAACTGATCAATTACTTTTTGGATCGATCTCAAGATGTTGATCATTGATTAATCGATTAATCGGTTAACTGTTTCTGCTCTGTTGGTCATATCACTCCTTTCATGCACTCGAGGTCATATGACGAGAATCGGAATGAACCGATGGGAACCGAATGACAATCGCCATTGTAGACCTATTCGGTCGAAACAGTTACAGAAATGGGAAGCTATTTTCTATTCTGCTCATACTTATGGATATATATTTATTTATTTATTGGTGTGTAAGGTCACATATATCTGCACAATGGCTATTCGTACCGAAACATGGAGATAAAGCCAAGTTTAGTAAATCGTTTACACCGATGTCGCCCAATTTTGAGTACGTCCACCCTCTGGCCTGGAAATAAGCAGACTGCCATCTGAAAGAATGGGGTTCTCAGAGGGTGAATTTAGTGATGCTACCCTGCACAGCAGGGAAGCATTATTAAATTTACCCTCGATGAAACTCAATCTGAATCAAAGCCTTGGGCCTTAGGAGATACCCAGAGAATACATTGGCGGATTCTAGATGTGTTAGCATCAGCAAATTCACCTTCTGGGGACCTCATTCTGGAAATGATAATATTGCTTATTTCCAGGCTTGTCCATCCCAAACATTGTGTTCTGTGCTATTAGATATATATCGCTGTAAAACAACATTCCCTGTGCCTATCAGCTGGCGCATGCGTCCGGTCGTCAGTCCGCCTGGCTAACTGCCGTACGGTCTCTCCATCCAACTGTCTCTCTCCCAACATGGAGGGTGGAGGCGGGGCGAAATGCCTTGCTCTTAGACACAACGGGAGTGACATGAATTGCCTTCATGTCCATTATTTGCACACGAAACATGATAGCATTTAAGAAGTTTTCATGAATGGCTTGAACAGATATTTTTTGTCTTCATCCACATAATTGTACTTAGTATAATAAAAAGAAAGAAACATAATCAGTAATGCTTTCCATCGTCATGTGCTTTTTCATTGTAATACGGCAGATTACATAATACAAAACACCAAAAGCTATTCCGAAATATATATATATATACTTTTAGTCAACCAAACACGTTTAATTCTCAACTCGCTGAGTAGTTTAACGATATTTTTCATCAAATCTAGTCGTGGCTGCTCCAGTGCAGCCACGACTAGATTTGATGAAATATTTCGAAATGTAATTCGAGAAATTATTGGTGAAAAACATCAATTCAGCTTCCAGGGTGGAAATTGGATAGAATGTGCACGAACTATACATATTTCAATGACAAGAGAAATTTAGTCGTGGGTCGGAATACCTACCAGCAGTCTGCAAAGAGTTACTTGATGAATTGACCAAATCCGTCCAGAACCATAGTTACCATACATAAATTTGTTATTTAGATTTGTTACTTATTCAAATTTTGCCCCCACTGCCACAGTGTTTATATGAGTTCCATAGAATGAGGCAATCGCAAACTGTGTTTTAGAAGTCTACAATAAAAAGAGTTAATCATTCCAGACAAATTGAGGTACGAGTTTTGTCTGCTTCTGCGAGTCTATTGTTCAAATGTCCGCAAACATTTTCAAAAGACTCTTGTCGTATGCTGCTCTTGAATTATTAATATTAGACCAAAACTGTATGCTATTTCGTTAATAACATGAGAAACTTAATTTACCGCCTCCTCACATTCAGTTGTGTCATATCATGTTTATGAACTCAAGAACTACTTGACGTAAAATGTATACATCTCGTTCCAACCTCTAGTAATTTACGTACAGAGCGATCTCATGACGTATTAATCAGTCTTTTCTCGTGAATGGTTTCTTATCCGAGATGCATCTGATCAGAGAGCTGCCAAGACCGTCTTCATTCGTTTTCTTGTAATTGTGGATGGGAAAGAAATCAGTTTGATAAATAGAATTTGCAAGTGGATTGGGAATAGGATGCACTATTGTAGACTCGAATCTGTTGAAGTAACACATTTATCACGAGAACACTTTCCAAAAAAACACTAGAAATATCCAAAATGATGGAATGCATGCCAACAACAGTCAAATGGTTATATAAGAACATTTTATTTTCATAGGCTGTTCAGCAAGAAATTAAAATATTCGCATTTCACCCACAGTATTATAGCAAGTATTTTAAATGTTTCTCCATAAAATACATAGAGGACCTCAAACTCGTGATGTTTGGATATAAGATTTTTTGAAACGAGTTTGATGAATTTGATTCACAACGAGCCTTTAGGCGAGTTGTGAATCGAAATCATCAAACGAGTTTCAAAAAATCTTATATCCAAACATCACGAGTTAAAGATTCTGTACATCACATGAATTTTCGAATGTTTTTTACACTTTTTATTTAATCCACTGTCGCTAAATTCTACCAAAACAACCGACAATCAGTTCGTTGACTCAGACGCTACCCACCATGATGCAATGAATGCGCTTTACTTGCACCTGTTGTGGTAATTGACGTCATGTGAACTACGCACAAGAATACAATGCTGCTGCTATGGGACCACGCGACGATTAGACACTAGTTGATAATCAGGAAATAAGACGTGGGTTGTTACGTCGAAATTAACGACGTTTCATGTGATATTATTAAATTAAGTATACTATTGGTGAGATAAATACCGTTATCATGACAACTGAAAATCTATGGATTAATCTTCACCGCAGATAACATGTCTTTTAGCATTTCCTATAATTCAGGGAGTTTCTGAGTGGTTTACGGCATTCGCGCATGGGCCCTGTTCCAAACATTTTACGTTTTTCAAACATCAGACACGAAATTCTAATTTCCAAAGATGCAGTGGAACCTTATCTGTTAAGCAGGGTTCATACAATCTTGAAAAACCCTTGAATTTGACACTTTGCCTTCAAAAGTCCTTGAAATGTGATTTTGCTTTGAAAAGTACTGGAAAAATTACTATTAACCTTGAAAAGTCCTTGAATTTTGATAAAACCTATCAAGACTTGGTGTAAGTGGCTTGTCTAGCATTGTGTCAAGAAGCGCAAAACGATACATATGAAGCCATGCATGCTACTTGCGAAAAAGATGCTGATAGTCAGACTGTTGATATATTCTGATACAGCCCCAAATAAAAACAGCTTGCCCAATGAAATTGGACGTTGTCCAATTTCATTAGGCAAACTGTTTTTATTTTGTTTTGTATTTTTGTTTCAGTCCTTGGACAAGGTCCTGAAAAAGCCTCGAATAAGCCTTGAATTTAGACCCTGCCTTGCTGTTTGAACCCAGTTAAGTGGTGTAGATCATCTTCTCGGAATTCTTCTACACGGTAATCTGTAAGCCTGGTACTTGGTTCTAGTAACGTCTTGGCTGCCGACAGAGGCTGAGTAGTAGTAGTAGTAGAGCTTTATTTGCAGCACATGTATTTACATAAGACTAAGTTCTACAGAAATGTATTAATCATTTTATGAAATATTTATACATTATAAGAAGATATTCAGCATACATGTTCTGCAGGGAATGGCCTAGCCAGATTGGCTGTCTTCCTGTCATTCCCTGTGGTGTGTTTGTGGATTGCATGAATGGATACAAGTAAAAATAAGAAATTAGTATTGATGAACGACTTATATGCACGTTGATGATGAGGGCATGGCGAGGTAGAATGAACGTTTCACACTTGTGTTATCGATAATGGATGAAAAGATAATATATAAATATATCGTCCTTCCACCCAGCATCGGCCACAAAAGTGTATATGAAAACATACATAGACACACATATACATATATTTTTGCATATATACGAGTGTGCACAAGTGGGCAAGTATATATATGTAATGGCCTATGGACTCACCTATTAAACACGGGCATATCAATTAATGGAAGATCCGTGAAGTTGCAAATGCTTGAATTTAATTCATGTGCATACACACACACATGTAACCGTGCTCACATACACACAATGCATTAGCATCGAGGTATACGGAAAGAACCTATATGTGGGGCTCCACAAAGTAGGATGTGGTTTAGTAATGGCGATTGTAGTCCTTGCAGTTAGTATCATTACTGAGCCAAGATTGGACTAGAAACCACCACCAGGGCAATTGTATCGATGACGTATAAGACTTCAAGCAGCATTATAAATAGAAACAATATTTATGTCGTGTCCAACATTTCTGAATCTTGAAAAAAGATGTTTAACGATAACCCGTTATCAGAGACAGTCAACAAAGAACGAAATTTAAAAAAATGGTAAAGTAACTGCATGGATCATATTTTATTAATTTACCAAATTCCTAATTTCTCACCGTTGAGGACAGATCTCCCAATTTGGAGGGGCATGAGTGTCAATGCGGACAAAAATATCCCTATAATTTCAAATAGACAAAAATGTGGTATACATGCATTTCTATAAAGAGACCAATACAAGCTTTGCTTTTCTGCTTAAAATATTGGCGGATGGCACTTCACATAATAAAATAACCCCACAATTATAGTATACTCAGAAATGATAGATTTTCGAGAGATAAAAAATAAAAGCAGAGTATTTTTTGTTATTTATAATGCAAAAATAAATACTCGATCGACTGTTTTCCCCATATGCTTTCGAAAGAAGCAGCGAGAAAGGAATCCACACTTTTGAGTGGATATCGAAACATTCCACTCGCGGAGGAAATAACATTTATGTTACAATATGTAATATGTAACATATACACTATTAGTTATGAAGATCTGATGGTAGGAACACGACATTTGTACCACGTTGGAACTATCTGTGCACTGAACCGCAAGCTTGGGGCGCAATAAATTTGACATATATATGGGACTGAGTGCCCTGCCGAAGACCGATATTACAAATTTATTTTAGAAATAAGAGATCCGTCAAAATGTGAAAGGCTGTTAATCATTCTCTGGAGATCTGTTAATACATCGCGGGCGTTTATTCCAGGTCCCTTTTCCCCAGTAAAGCATAACCTCTTTACCACAGTAAAAAGGTACTGGTTCACGATGGTAACAACCCTCTGCTCTCACCCCTTCAAGTAACGTAAATGCCACATCCGTCCACCGCCATTCACAGAAACGTCATTTATTTTTTTTAAATATTTTATTTTTTCTCCAGAACATAGCACATACCCCATTGTTGGAACTAGCTTATCCAGCCCATTCCAATGATGGCCCATAAGCTATTACTTTGATGTTGGTGCCAAAAGGAAACTTTTTAGTTATTCAAGATTTTGTCCGCAAGTGTTGGTTTCCTATCGTGAGTGGTAGAAGGTCAAGTTCTCAAGCCATCAGTCTAATGCCGTAAGGAATTCGACCCTGCTGTGGCCTGGAACCAGACTAGGCCTTACAAATAGTTCATCGCCTTTGTTTAAATCCACTCGTCAGGAATGAATACCTATGGTTCGGTTTTTTTTTTACCAACTGATATAATGTAGATGACTGAATCTAAACATTGCCCACGTGGGGCACAGTGACGCTGTGTACTAAGGCGTACTGCACGTCGATGGTGCACCTGTCTCCAACCAATGCTAACCCTACTTGTGTGGAGTTACATGTATTATGTTGGGGAGCTGACAGTTGCTCGCCGTTGCTCGGTGGTTCTCTCTGGGTACTCCGGCTTCCTCCACCCGTAAAACTGTCGAGGTCATGATTAGCCATTGCGCAGAAATATGTGACCTTAAACACCAATTAATAAATACTGAATCTAAAATGTACCATTATAATATTAGAACGTTTCTTTTCATGTTCTATCGGTCGATAGTACCTGAGTTTGTGTGATTTCTGAAATAAAACCTGAAGCAGCGAATAGAATGTTTCTTTTCATGTTCGATCGGTCGATAGTACCTGAGTTTGTGTGATTTCTGAAATAAAACCTTCAGCAGCTTTGCTGCTTCGGGTTTTATTTCAGAAATCACACAAACTCAGGTACTATCGACCGATAGAACATGAAAAGAAACGTTCTAATTATTTTATTATGCCGAACAAAAGTACGTTCATTGTTATAACGTTAAGCGTTAACTGCAGCATGCCATCAGTCTTGTAACAACAATGTAGTCGAATCCAAAAACATGACGTCATTTCGAACGAATGACGTCTCTTCTAAACTGACTTGTCACAAGTGCCGTCGCTTTGGGAGTTTCTATATCAACAAATGCCAGTGTTTACAGCTGTTCATGTTATAATTCATTGTTAATGCTTGTGTGATAAGTGGTATAAATTAATGGAATATAAATTCATGTTTCTCGGACGACGGCAGTTGATAGAATTAAGCGGAGTGAAACAATTTATTTTGAACTTGAGGCGGAGGTTCAGTGAGGACAGGGATTACTAAACTTGTGGAAATATAATTGATTGAGGTCATAACTCATATTCAGGATTCACTGAGGTGGTGAACAACACGTGGGTTTTTAATATTTCTAATTCTTTTGAATTCATTGTTTGCAGTTGAAATTGAAAACACACCCACTGAATATGCCCATTTGTTGGTAAGTTTGTGTCTACCGGTGACGAAAAAAGTTAAACGAACACGGAGCCAGCGTTTGGTGTTGAGAAATTCCAATCGACGCTGATCAATGGAAGTGGAGCTTACATTTTTATCGTTCTCTTGTATCCAGGGAAAAACGTTCCGATAGTACCCGTGTTTTGCCCCAAAACTCCAGTACTATGACTTTTAGAAGGTGTCGAATTAACCAATTACGGCTGATGTTACAAACGTGAGGCATAATAAAAATACAAAGAATGACACACGCGTGTGAATAGGTTAATCGATATGGCATGGGTGCCAGCGCGGAAGGTTAAAATGGGAGGTCGCAGGCCTCGAGTTTTATCCTTCCGCGATGGCACAAGTGCCAAATCGATTAACCCATTCACACGCAGGTGTCGTTCTGTGTTTTTTGCACACCGTCGCGTCTATAAAAAAAACAATTATTAGAAGACACTCAGCAATTCATTTGACAACACGTCCCCTGAGTTCCAATGTGTTCTATGTGCCAGTAGGCAGCCAGTAGGCACATAGAACACATTGGAACTCAGGGGACGAACAATCAAACAAAAGAGCACATTTATCGCCAACCAAATTTGCGAGGGAAACCCATGTTACATAATCATGATAATCTGTATATAGACGACAAACTTGCCGAAAATTCATGCTTCAACCTTCGGTTTGTGGCTGCTATGCAGTTACTTAAGGCTGATATCTCGGCCGATATGAAACTAACCAAGTGATACACAACATATAAGAGGATATCGGGTTGAGATATGATGGTTTAACCTTGACAAGTGCAAATACCCAAACGTCCAATCCGAGTAAACTAATGGAATCGTCTCTTCTTAAAACGGAGTCTTCGATAATTAAGAAGACATGAGAGCACATGCATGTTGTTCCACAAGTACTAGAATACTATTGGTTACATTTCTCATCTACTGGATATAAACAAGCTTTAGAAAAAAACACGTGAATCACTAATCGCTTTTCTCTTCATGGACCACCGTATGGACCGTAAATGCTGCCAGAGCTTCTTGTGTCTCCTTCGCGGAAAGTTCCGGATGGCTTCCACAGGTACGCTGGGGAAGAGAGTCGTGCATGTTTACTAGAGTAAACAAGTTATGTGTCACATGCACAATTGGACCGCGCCATCAACGCCTTGTGGAACTCCTTTAAAGTGGGAAACGTGGGTATAAGCAATCGAATTGACTTCATTCTTGTGCTGTTGTCGTGAAATGGCCATAGATGATGAGAATAGCATTAAATATCAATAGATGCAGATTAATATATAAATATTTCGGGCGGAGAATGTTTTATTTATCATATACTGCTCACTAATTGTATCTAATGCTCCCTGCGCCACATTGCAAAACACACCCAAGCGAATATTGCTACTACCTTTTTAAGCTTATTGTTTTACAAGGATTGGCGAACAAATTATGCAACTTATATTAACGCCTCACCTTGGCCCATCGGCGTGGATGTGTGGGATAACCTTCGTAGCAGCAACTTCGTGGCCTCGCTCTTGTCGAATACTACGAAGGGATCTTTACCCTGCATGTGGTGTGTCTCTCTCCGCACAGAGAACAGTATTTTACGCCCCCGCCAGAAAAGACGGTACGTTGTGACAGCATAAACCACACAATTGTTGCTGATAGAGAACGTTCGGACACCTCGAGAACTTTATCCGAACGACGATCGATCCCTGAACCTCTGGCACGAGCGACCAGTGCACTTATCCACTCGGTCGCCCGTTTTGTAGTAAATATTCAAGGAACGGAGATGCCATCATGTCAGCTGTCAACCTGATTGAATATGCAATTCTTTTCTTGACTGTGCTTTTCTTTTCTTTGGACTGGCTTCTCAAAATAAATCTCTAAATAATAAATGTTTAGTCAATACTAATGACATTATCACCGTTGCTTTCATCGAGCAGCCTTTGTGCAAAACCAATAACACTCACATTTCTATTAAACGTGCAGTCTCACATTATCGGTTATACAATCTTGTTGTAAATTAATAAGAGATTGGGCTGACGCTCAATTTAATAAAAACGTGTTTACGGAAAGAGTGATATGTTTGGCTTAT
The DNA here is from genome assembly GCA_031216915.1 of Pictodentalium vernedei. Classification (NCBI taxonomy): domain Eukaryota; kingdom Metazoa; phylum Mollusca; class Scaphopoda; order Dentaliida; family Dentaliidae; genus Pictodentalium; species Pictodentalium vernedei. Next base: position 63,863,023 of record CM062290.1, on the reverse strand, counting down.
CGACAAAGCAACAAAAGGTACTTTGCATATCCGAATGGGGGATCTAATATCTCTTGCGTTCTTTGGAGAGAGGAAACAACACACCTCGTAAAGTTCAACAATGCATTAAGGGGTGCTCAGGAAATAAAACCATCAGCTGACCACTCTTCGTATTGTCTCGGGAAGACCGGTGTGTGGCTCGCCTAGTTAGGCGTGAACCCATTGCTTCAAGTGGGGTTTTGAAACGCCTTTGGTTCCCCAACAGGCGTATGTGCAAAAGAACTGTCCGAAACCGTCTCAAAGCACTGGGAGTGAGTTCCAGAAGAGTCATCAAGCGTCCAGATCTGTCCAATCAACATCAAAGATGACATTTGGAGTGGTGTATGGTACGAAAGCATTGGAATCTCAGGAAGTGGAGGAGAGTCCTTGGCCAGACATTAGTAGGTTCCTCATTCACGTAACAGATGGTCACATGAGAGTGTGGAGGCACAGAAATACTGCTTACATGCCCAGGAATATCAGACCTACTGTTCTTTATGTTGGGAGATCAGTAATGATCTGGGGATTCCTCTCTCATGGCTGTACACTTGATATGGTGACTGTACATGGGAATCTCAATGGTCATCAGTACATCCTGGACATTCTCAATTCGGTTGTCGTGCCTCATTTGACAATGCAAGACCACACCGTTCCCATGATGTGAGTGCATTCATTCAGAACAATGCTATTACAACACTACTTTGACCTGCAATGGACCCCTATTTGAATCCCTTAAAACACATTTGGGACTTTCTTGGACGTCGTGTGCAAGCAAAGGATCCGCCTGCACAGAATTTGACCGATTTGGAAGCTGCATTGCATGAGGGGTGGTAGCAGTTGTCTCTGGGCCGTATGCGAAGGCTCACTGGTAGCATTAGGAGAAGGGTTCGGGCTGTCATCCGTGCACGTGGTTGATGCACTCGCTTCTGACGTCAGACACTGCTGTTGTGTTCAGGAGATCAAAGTTTTTGACAGTAATTACCGATATTGTTTCATCGTGGGCCGTTCCAGAATCATACTTGTCGAGAGAACATTTTTCCATCAATAACATTAATCAATAACAATACTGCATATTTTCATCATTGTGTTGTCTTTCATTTCGTCCCATGAGTTTCAATGTGTTCTATGTGTCAGTTGGCACATAGTACACATTGGAACTCAGGGGACGATTTCTCAATAGACCATTCTTTCCGCAAACAATCACTTTTGGCCATCTGAAAGATAGCATGGAAGTAATGACAGTTTCTATTAAAACCACTGCGAAAAAAACAGGGGGTGCTTAATTAATTTCCAGGTGTATATATGAAACTATATTAATATTTCTGTCCACAAGCCACTATGTCACACTTGGTCAAAAGTGTCAAAATAATAATAATTCCTCGGCCTACCGCTAATTTATCGCGGTCCTCTAACCAGGAGGCCTACATCAACGCAGTGCCCCGTCGGGTTATCCCCCCCCCCCCCTCCCCCACTCTCCCTACTAGTCTCCCAGCATTCAGTGAAATACTGTTTCACAATCCTCTCCCCCATCCCCATTGGCGCCTTCTCGGTCTCCCCATCTTTAAAACTGACCATTTTCCTCATGTCATTCCTCATCCAATTATCCTTCATGTCTTCATCCCATTTCTTTCATTAGTTTCCCAAGGAATCTTGTTCTACTAGGTAAATATTTGGGGCATTCTAAAAGTGAACTACGATTGGTTCAGCAGCATCAGACGGGGCAATATTGGAATGTGTATGATATTGGAAAACTGCGGAAGCCGGTTATTGCTACTTGTAAATCAATTTTTCTGTCGTAATTTCGACATAGTGTATCGTAATTACGACATGGGTCATCTCGTAATTACAACATACTATGTCGTAATTACGACATGGTATGTCGTTATTACGATTTATTATGCCGTAATAACGACACACCTAACTCGTAATTACAGTTTATTAATTATAGCTAACTCGTAATAAAGACATGGTATGTCGTAACTACGACTTAGTATGTCGTAATGACGACTTAAGTCGTCACTACGACATGCTATGTCGTAATTAAGACTTAGTATGTCATAACTGGGAGATAGTTTGTCGTGATTACGACATACTACGTCGTAATTACGACATAAAAAATGATTTACAGGTGGCACTAACCGCCTTCCGTAGGAAATCGAGAACAGATGATGATAATAATCCTCATCATTAACCCTTTACGTAACGTAACGGCCAAAACCGGCCAACGCTATTCTCAAAATTCGCCAATTAATTTTCATTATTTTTTTTTCATTTTTTGTCTCAAAAACATAGGTTATGACCCCTCGTTGGAACGAGCTCACCGAGCTCGTTCCAACGAGGGGTCATAACCTATGTTTTTGAGACAAAAAATGAAAAAAATTAGTTATTCAAGAATTATTTTTGCAAGTGTCGTCTGCTTTTCAGGTTAGGTAAAGGGTTAAACCGGTGCGTTAATGGCAGTCTATACCTTTAACCCTTTCAGAAGTGACCTCCGTGGATGGTATCGTACTATACACTGATGTATACAATGAATTCTGTATTTATAGAGATGGTCAGAAATAATTTAATCCCTCAGTCATATTGGACTTTAGGATTAAATCACTGTCGATTTTATTGTCAGGTTAGGTTATTGCGTTGTGAACTCACGGACTGCCAAGTTTTTCTTTATACAAACATTATGCATACCGGGTTGAAAAAGTAAAAGTGAATAAAGCACAGTTCTAACCTCAGTACTCATCAAATGACCACACCCCTATCTTGATATATGTGTAAAATGCACCCCTATTTTGTGCGGTGAATTTGTAGAGGATCCCACAAGGGTCCCAAGTTTATTTATTTATTTATTTATTTATTTATTTATTTATTTATTTATTTATTTATTGGAGTTCAAGGTCACTTTCAGTATCTTAGGCTAAGGCCGTCTCCCATTTTATGGTGAAATTTACGACACGAGGTCAGGAAGCTAGGATTGGATCAATAGTCCGTCCAGCCAGCTCGTCCAATTGAGAAGCCATGCGCTCTGTTTTGGGGCCGAGCATTGGAAGAATAATGAATACCGACTTTTCTAAGGGCCCTGGACTGAAATTACCTTTATGCTAGATATAAGGTTAACCCTTTACCCGACGAACAGGATATCAAATATTAGTTATTGTTTCAACAACACAATATCATATGACCCCATCATTGGAAAGAGCTCGACGAGATCGCTCCATTGAGGTGGTGTCACATCTTATAGTTGAATTTTCGTTTTTCAATTTTTTTTTCTACAGCTTTATTTATAAATTACTCGGGTGCATGCGGCCGACTATTTATTGATTTGTTTGTTTATTTTTAAGCTTGACCCTTTGAGCTCTTTGAAAACGAACGGCCGCTTTTTCCAGCCAGGAACATGATACGTCATAACGTCATTATATGGGATGGCTGTTCAGTAAATGTGTGGGGGTAGACCCAGCCTCGGGCCTGCGCGTTGAAAATATGATTGGTCAACCCCATATAATGAATATGGACTCTTCTAATTACTGACATTGAACTGGCATGGAAGATACAACTGGCGTTCAAAGGGTTAACAACACTTTCCACAGCCAAGGTGACCTCGTGTCGGGCAGTTTTTTGGGTGGACGAAGCCATTTATGTATTTATGTATTCATTGGTGTTTAAGGTCACATACTTATGCACAATGGCTAATCATGGCCGTGACAGTTTTACGGGTGGAGGAAGCCGGAGTACCCAGAGAGAGCCACCGAGCAACGACGAGCAGCTGCCAGCTCCCCAACATCGTAACTCCGCACTGCAACACAGGCAGGGTTAGACTGGTTGAAGACATGCGCACCATCGACGTACAGTACGTCTTAGTACACGGCGTCATCGTGCCCCCATGTGGACAATGGGGATTAAGTGTCTTGCCCAAGGACACAGCGCGGGAGTCCGAGTCCCATCCGAGGAGTAACCGGGTTCGACGTTGCTTAAGTTCGGTGATCTGACGAGAACCAATTACCGCAACGCCACCGCGCCCTCGGACGAAGAAATAGTACCCGGAGAGAATCACCTTGCAACGACGAGCAATAGTTAAATCTGGCTATGTTTCCTCCTTACGACATCCATATATTCAGTCCTTATCTCATGATTTTGTACAATATATTTCTGTATTAATACCATTTTATACTTATATTTGTACAATTTTGTATTATGTATAATGTCGTTAAATCAATCAACCAATCAATCAAAAATAGTTAAACTCCCCAACGTGGTAATATTTGGGGTAATTTAATAGCGAACTGCGATTACAGCGGCAGCATCAGGTATTGGACAGTATTGGAATGTAAATCACATGAGAACATTGTGCTAATTCCTCACAAACATGGTTAGCATTGGTTGAAGGCAAGAGCACCATCGACGTGGAACTCGCCTTAGAACACAGCGCCACCGTGCCCCCACGTGGTTAATCGAGATTAAGTGCCTTGGTTAAGGCCACAACGCAGTTGCTCCTGGTGGGGATCGAGCCTTGAACCTTTCGGTGTGGGATCCGATGCAATAGCTACTGAGTCACGGCGTTCCCGATTGTTTGGTTAAGTAAAGGGTTAAAATAATTATGTTTTAGCAATTTCTCCTTCACTATCAATAACTGACTTGACAGACATGTTTTAACATCGAAAGTATTTGCCGGACTTGACATATGCACGCCAGCAATTACAAGAAATCCTGTGAGAACATGCTTATCGTATGTGAGGAGAAATTTATATTTTCCCACCAGGGAGACATCAATTGTTTGTGAAATATACCCGGAATTATCTGGAAGATTGAGCATATTCTTGGAATATTAAGTCTCGTGACTGTGCAATAATGGAATTGCTAAGGTCAAATAGAAATGTCAATAAGGCCTGGGGAATGGAAATGTCATAAACATGATACCTCTAATTGATGGAAAACGTCTGCGGAATCAACAAAAAAAATAGTTCATCGGTGTTCCATCAACACATGGTTAGTATATATGACATGGGAACATGATCTGTATCCTGCGAGTTTAAATCATCATTTAACATTGACAGTACGAAAACGCAAAGAAATCCACCCGACCAGTTTATGACTCCATTTTTTTGTGGATGTCCTAAATATTGTTTTCCCGGACAGCTGCCTTAGTGATAGAATAGACTGATAAAATATTCCCCACACTGTTCGCTCCTAACTATTTCTGCGACACGGTCATTTCCGATCTATTGCTGAAACAATTCATGGGTGAAGAGGGTGAGGTTTACCGACATTGCTCCGAAAGTACATCTGTTGTCTGGCTTTAATGCGTTCGTACACCAAAGCTACGAGTGCTGAGGATCTGGAAGGAGGCAACTGAATGAACTTAAAATTTTCTGTTTACCAGACTACTATTTCCTACCACCTTGTGGAGTTATGTCGCTTGACCAAATGGCCAGTGTAAAGGGAATAGAAGTCCGTAGGAACGTTAGTCCCTCTGGTCTATTATTCCGCGGAATTATAGTCCTAGGTCTAACATTTCTAGGAATAGTAGTCCGGCGGACTACTATTCCTAGAAATGTTAGACCTAGGACTATAATTCCGCGGAATAATAGTCCAGAGGGACTAATTTTCCTACGGACTTCCATTCCTGTCACACCGGTATAAACACAATCACTAATTTTCGTTCTGCTTCCCATCAATTGCTTTTGGGTGAAACTGAACAAACAAAAAAGAGTTCTGCAGGCATAACTCATCTACTGTTGTTCTACTTCCATGCACGTGTTTTTTATAATTTATTTATTGAGGTTTAACGACACTTTAACAGGCAAGATCACATCGTGTCGGTGACAGTTTTACGGGTGGAGGAAGCCGGAGTATCCGGAGAGAACCACCGTGAACCGACGAGCAGCTGCCAGCTCCCCAACATAGTAATTCCGCACTGCAGCACAGGCAGGGTTAGATTGATTGAAGACACGCACATCATCGACATGCAGTACGCCTTAGTACACAGCGTCATCGTGCCCCCATGTGGACAATCGAAGTTAAGTGCCTTGCCCAAGGACACAACGCGGGAGTCCGAATCGATCGCCCAGACGGTCACCCATCCAAGGACTAACCGAGCTCGACGTTGCTTAACGTTGGTGATCTGACGAGAACCGGTTACCGCAGCGCCACCGCGCCCCTGTTTTATTTATTTATTTTTTTTTTTGCTCTTTTTAGTTTTTGGGGTTGTTTTAATAGATTTTACGTTTTATTTAATTTTACTGGCATTTTTACAGCATATTTTCTCATAGGCTTGTCCCCTCTGTATTCTTATATCGTACACTGAAAGCATAAATGTGCTGCAGCATTGCAGTTAGCACTTTTAGGCTCTCACTAGACGATGTAAGAAAGATGTTATGTTTTCTTGCTAAACACGGGTAACGGCTACTCGCTGAGACAATCTTTTCAGCATGTTGTGCGCGAAGGACAATTTGCGGTCCACACCACAGACACGAAAAATGTGTATGAAGAACAGGGTATAGCGGATCGGAAAAAAATCTCCAGGAACAAGACGATTTTTAACTTTTGACATGTTAGGCTACCCGTCCACCCTTTCCCCTATTTTGTTCCCATTTTTGACATTTTTTTTTTCCAGCCAACTTCTTACACCCACCCTCTTTGATCAATATTCACATCCCCACTCGGTATTGACTGCAGTTTAAAAATGCTGACAGGGGTGGTCTCGGTATCTATATCATTTTCTCTATCATTATTTGTCCACAGACTTCACAGGACGTTTATGAGCATGTTGTATTGAAAATCGACGGCAAAATATGGTGATTTTTATGCAAGTTTGTGGTCTATATACTCATATCCTCACAGTAATGAGACTTAGCATTTTGGATCAAGGGGCAAGGTTCATCAAATGATGACAGTTGATCAGATGTTTAAAAACGATTTTATTTTCACAAATCCTAACGTCCGGAATTGAACAAAGAGTTGTCTGCTTGTATCCATGTTACATAAAGATAGACCATGAGATACCAAAACAGACCAATGTATTAATCAGGTTGTCCAGGTAGTGTACCACTAAATATTTTTGACAGTGACAGTACGCTCTTTAACAACTGGAGCATGTGATTATAAAAATGCATTAAAACTTTTATTCTCTCGTATTCTGGGGTTATTTATTGGTGTTTAACACTTTTGGCGCGACAGGTAGCTAAAGACGACAGCATGCCAACCCGCTGTAGGCAACTATAGTCTACATTTTGGACAACTGTGTGTGTCCATCTCCAAGTGCTATCAATCAAACCTCAACGCATTTCTATGTTTCGTGCATGAGTTTTATTCTATCCAAGAACAGCTATATTGTCACTGGAAAATCATAAAGGTGCCGACTGCAACGCATCTGCGTTGCAGTTGGCACCTTTATGCTTTGAAATGACTATATCACATTGTCTCCAATAATGTAGATCCTACTGTGTTATCTTGACTGCAAAAATACAGACATCAGTAGAGAATGGCTCCACAAAATCATACTAAAATGTACGGCAATATAATATAAAATATATATAAAACAAATCATTATCCAATTCTGAAAAAAACACTCCATGAGATACCTGGAACGCTTTAAAGAATTATAACTCTTTAATCTAATAAACCTATTTTAGTAAAATTCCTGAAAATTATTACGCGCTGAGAATTCTGTTTCTCGGGATAATCCGCGCCAAGAGAGTTAAAGTCACATATTTTTCCACAATGGCTAATCACGACCACAACATGAGTATCATCTCAAGACCAGGGGTGAGCGTTAATAAGCCATGTTGCCCATTTTAGATAGGGTTTGCACCTCCCAAGCATTGGTGACTGGGCCTATTTTACCAGTACAGCCGAGCCTGTTTATCACAGTGAACAGGCACTGCTTTACTTCCCTGGATTCCCTCGGGGGATTCTGGGGTTAACTGACTTCTATTTGAGTATATTTGACTGAGTATACGTTTTCATTCTTTAAAGTTTTCTTTAGCTCGCACATGCAATTTGTAGATTGATTTTTCTTACAATTCTATTATTTTATTTCAAAAATTGATGGCGAAAACGGGTGGAGTGACAGGAAACAGTTTGAAGAAGAAATCTATTATCAGTTTACCGCCAGTGAGTCTCTCCTGTTTTCATCCAGCGGTTCTATATTGGAGATATATATCATATGTCGCTACTACAAACATTGTTGAGGAAAAAGCTGAAAAGGTTCAAATTGGTTGAAAAGGTGGCTAATAACTCATTGAATGATTGCTGAAAATATATAAAATTGATGGATGTATATGTCTTAAAAAGCCAATAAAATCATGAAAAGAATGAAAGGAAAAAAGTTTAGACCATGGAAAACATGGATTTCCACTCCTACCACATAACACACCCATCATATATTCCCATAAATACACAGAACGACACGCGTGTGTGAATGGGTTAATCGAATATGGCACGAGCGCCAGCGCGGAAGGATAGAACAAGAGACCGTAGGCCTCGAGTTTTGTCCTTCCGCGATGGCACGAGTACTATATCGATTAACCCATTCACACACGCGTGTCATTCTGTGTTTATTACACGCCTTCGCGTCTATAAAAACAATTATTAGAAGGACACTCAGCAATTCATTTGACAGCTATCAACATAAAAAACACATTTTATCCTACCGCCAACCAAATTTGAGAGGGGAACCAGTGTAGCTATTTCGTCCCCTGAGTTCCAAAATGTTCTATGTGCCTACTGGCACATAGAACACATTGGGACTCATGGGGTGATTTTCAGCTATCGCTAGCGATTCAAATTGTAATAATGTTGCACGATTTGTAGAAAATTCCAGTGAAGTTCCGCTTCTATTTAAAAATAGTCCGTTAACAAAACAGATTTTCATTTTCCGCATGGTTTAATGTTGCTGTAGATGAGGATTACATAGAACAGGCATGTAATAAAAATGCCCCCTCCCATCCCCCTCCCCTGTGAAGAACAAGAATAATGTAATCCCACAACCTGCAGAAAGTCTAAAGCACACGACGTCGGAATAACAGACTTTTTTAATAAGGTTTAACGACACATTAACAGCCAAGGTTATATCGTTCCGATGGCAGTTTTGCTAGTGGGAGAAGCCGGTGTAACCGGAGAGAACCACCGAGCAACTACGAGCAGCTGCCCGCTGTCCAACATCGTAACTCCGCACTGCAGCGCAGGCAGGGTTAGATTGGTTGAATACATGCGCACCATCGACGTGCAGTACGCCTTAGTACACGGCATCATCGTGTCCCCGTGGGGACAATCGGGGTTAAGTGCCTTGCCCAAGGATGCAACGCGGTAGTCCGAATCGATCGCTCAGACGGTCACCCATCCAAGGACTAACCGGGCTCAACGTTGCTTAACTTCGGTGATCTGACGAGAACCGGTTATCGCAACACACCGCGCCACCACCGCGCCACCACCCCCCCCCCCCCCCCCCCCCCCCATCTGGTATTCACTGTGTGTCATCTGCGTAGGTGACTTCGATAGCAAGAAGTTACCTGCGCCATTGGGTCAAGGAAAGGCGTTAATTTGCATAACTTGTTTGGCAATCCTTGTAAAACAAATAAGACAAAAAGAATCTGTGCTTCAAGATTGTATTTTTCACCAATTTTTTCCACAACTCTGTGAATGGGTTAATTATGAAAAGTACTAATGTTGATTCTCATGAAAAATGTTATGCGACATTAACCATCTATAAGGTTTCTTCATTTAACTTGCCCACGGCGATTGTTTAGAGTACATTCGAACCTATTTTGCGGAGAGAGTTGTTTACAAGACAAATGCTATCCTAAAAATACATTTCAATCCTAGCAAGACGGCGGAGACTAATGACGATGCTATTAAACTGTGACCGAAAAGCTAGCAACTAACAAAGTAACAGCTTTACTTTGTCAGTTCGTGATAAAATGTTTGTCCGTGAACAAACGTTTACGTTGAGCGCAACGTAAAGTGAAAGTCTGCATGCTTTGAAATACGTCGTCCAGATGGTTCCATTATAGTCGACCTGATTCGTATATTTTCGAATCATCGCGACCTTCTCAAAATTCTATCGAGTATCTCCTCTTGAGCTTTTCGTCAATGAACGGGGTCAATACTATAAAACCTTTACCATTGTATTTTCTGGAATTATATTTTACAGTTATGACTTTAAATGGGCTGAAATGAACCATTACCACTTTCAAAGATGTGGCAATTTGCCAGTTGACAAATTGTAATATCTTTAAAAATACTAATGATTCATTTTAGTCAGTTTTATTAATATGTAGAAAATACAATTCTAGAAAACACAATAGTAATTTATTTATTTATTTATTTATTTATTTATTTATTTATTTATTTATTTATTTATTTATTGGGGCTTAACAACGCTTTCAACAACCAGGGTCACCTCGTGTTGGACAATTTTACAGGTATAGGAAGCGCAACGGCGAGCAACAAATACAGTTGTAAAAGTTTTATAGTATTGTCTCCTGGTCTCCTGTGTAGGAGACCTGACGATAGACGAGGAAGTCAAGGAGGTTCCGCTTCCGAAACTACTTTCATTCCATTCCTGAACATTTCGCTTTTTTCACTGATTGACGAGTCCTTTTGAATACAGTACTTCAGTTGAGACTGACAATACTTACTGTTGTAAGGTGTGACATTTACAAAATTTGAAGTGTCCTGAGAATGGGTTAATCGATATTGCCTGCGGCCTCTCGTTTTATCCTTCCGCTCTGGCACTCGTGCCATATCGATTAACCCATTCACAGCCGCGTGTCGTTCTGTGTATATATTTGACAAAAAAACATATGCAGAGATTGGATTAATTGATTGATATTTTATTACACATCCATTCAACTTTAAACCCTTGTATTTAACAGAATGGCCGCTATGACATAAATGATTCTGTATTCAATGGGTGAATTACAAGCCGGAATATTTTTCCCAGCACCGTTCATACTAGTTCCTTTCCCGTCGATTCACCAGTTACGCTTCGTAAAGTTTCCAAATTTCGTTATACAATTACCGACCGTCTGTCGCATGGTGTGAAAATGAAAACATAAAGAATTAGTTAGCCCAAAATGAGATAATATTTTTTAAAAACCCAATCATTTCCAAGAACATTAACCCAGTCTCGTGGCCATCTCGTTTTGTGGATACCGCCATATCTAAATTGGTTAACTTTATTTCGGTAAATCTTCGTACATCTTGACATGCTTCAAACTTCTTTTAACAATGTTTTTTTTCTAGCTGTTTTGCAAATCTGCACACATTTGTACTTCTATCTTGACTAACAGTAATAGCCACCAAATATTTAGGCTTGAATGGGCACCAGCTGGAGAGAAATACGAATTTCAACAAACACTGGTTCCGAAAGGGTTGTTTTGAATTTTTATCGATTCATTTGATGAGTACAGCTTGGTTTAAACAATATTTATTGATTAATAACAACGTTAATTATATACATCATACAGGCTATTCACATAGATAATGTACATCAAACAGTATATAATATAACATGGGACGTAAAAAGAAAAATTATACAAGACGGGATTCGAAAGTAAGCGTATGCTTATAAGTATCGTCTCCCAGTACAGCTTCAGTCAAAACAAACAGACTCTTCACCTTTGGGTTTAAACATCGGAATTAAATTTTGTTTATTTAAATGAATTTTAATGCATGGGGTGTGTAATAAACACAGAGCGCGATGTGAGTTTGAATTGCTGGGTGTTTTCCATAACTCTTTGGAATGGCGTAGTCATATTTCGCTTGAGCCTTTGGCTCTTGCGAAATATGACTACGCCATTCCAACTCATTATGTAAAACACCCACCGATTCAAACACACATCGGGTTCTGTCTATTTATTCAACAGTATACTAAACAAATACAAAACTGACAAATGTGTATAAATCTGCAATATTCAAGTTTACAATAACAAAGAACATACACAACCCGAAAGATAGAAATCTATAAATGTATACTGGCAGGGGAAGTTATAGTCAGATTGGCTGTCTTCCTGCATTTCTCTATGGAAGAAAAGGAAAGATAGGCGGGACAGAAATGAAAGATAAATGCGAGTAAAAATAATGCATGGACAACATTGTGGATTCCCAGTACTGTTTATATTAACCCTTTACCTAACATGAAAAGCAGACGACACTTGCAAAAAGAATTCTTGAATAACTAATTTTTTTCATTTTTTGTCTCAAAAACATAGGTTATGACCCCTCGTTGGAACGAGCTCGTTCCAACGAGGGGTCATAACCTATGTTTTTGAGACAAAAAATGAAAATATTTTGAAAATTAATTGGCGATTTTTGAGAATAGCGCTGGCCGGTTTTGGCCGTTATGTTGGGTAAAGGGTCAAACTTTCACCGAAATAAGCACTCAAGGTGCCAGTTCCATTATAACCTTTGTGTGTGGTGCACATGATGACCGGAGTTCAAAAACAACCACGCGCCGCTGAAATGGCCTTAATCAAACGCTAAATTACGTTTTCTTCAAATCAACATAATTATGTATATGTTTGACAAGGACCAAGTCAAGAGAATGCCTTGGACGAGCTCCAGACAAATTTAAGTCTAGAACATTAATACACAAAGGGCAGTCTAACAAAAAGTCTGTTTTATATTATATTCTTGTTGACCATTCAGGAATAACTGACAGTGAACTGGATCAGCGAGGCTACAAATTCAAATGGAGGTAGGTCTAGAGAGCACAGTCTGGATAATAAGGATTTGAGCAAGAAGTGTTATTTTCACAAGAGGAAATAAATTTATCTCTTACCTTCTTTTTCAATTCTGTCCCGTTGGTTAGTTCTTGAAGGTCAATATCTAATTCGCTCCATAGTTTCGGAAATCCGAAGACTGAGAAGTTATTATTTCATCTAGATTTATACTGAGTATTTTGACATATTTTTTATTCTCACTATAACCAACTTTATTAATAACTTGATTGTTTATCCGTATTTGTTGGTGTGCTACATTCTTGTTTTTGTGACATGGGTTGAGTATAATGTATTTTTTTAGTCATTTATTACACCAGTCACATATTTTTAGCTGTTGTTCATTGCAATCCAAGACCAGAGGGTTTCTGTCCGCACCAGATTTGTATACCGAGGTGTCATCTGCAAATGAGTGGAGTTTCAGCCTTGTTGACTAATGAAAATCATTTATATATATGAGAAAGAGGATAGGACACAGGATAGAACCTAGACGAACTCCACATGTTAGTTCAGCTAGACTGTATTTACTGTCTCCAAGGGACAAATTGATACCTACTATGGGGATGGCTCTTAAACCAGATGTTTGCGTTACCTCATATCCCATAATATTCTAGTTTTTTAATTAATATTTCATGACTTATAGTATGAAAGGCTTCTGAGAGATCCAGAAATAGAGCAATCGGACTATCTTTACTGTATTTGTTGTTCTCAAAAGCCATATATTTTAGTGGACTTGTGCATAGTCGGGTGTCACGTACTATGCCCTTTCCTGAACCCGGATTGATGTTGTAAAGAATATAAAATTTAATGAGGAATTTTACAAATCTTATGGACATGAGTTTTTAAAGAATATTGGAAAATACGGGAAGAATGCCGATCGGCCTGTAGTTTGTTAACACTTTTTCGTCCCCCGATTTAAAAACAGGTATTACTTCGGAAATTGCCATCCTATTGGGAACTTTCCCCTGACTGAAAGAAGTATTCATAATATATGTGCGAGTAGAGCAGCAAGTAAGTTCATTGAGAGTTCAAGGATGTTGGAAGTAGGATTTTCACAGTCTTGACTAAACTTAAGTCTCGTGGCATTTACCATCCCTGTAATTTCAAAAGGCGATACTAGTGAAATGAATAAGGTATCGTAATGTGAATCAGTTATGGATTCAGCAAATAACATACGCTGCTTGGGGATTAGTTTGGGGGTCTGATTTCCTCTATTAGCCAAAAAAGTTTAAACAGTCTGCAAACTCATTTGGTTCATACATTTTATGACACACCTTTTCTATGAAATTCCCACCTACAGCAACACTAAACCATGTGAAAAATGCAAATCCGTTCCGCACATATGTGCGGAACGGAAATGGTAAACCGACAATTCTTAAATAGAAGCGAACTTTCACTGAAATGTTCTGCAAATCGTGCAACGCAATTACAATTTGAATCGCTAACGATAGATACAAATAGTAACACAGGTTCCTCTAGCAAATTATTGTTGGCGATAAAATGTGTTGATAACATGTTGATAGTTCGTCCACTGCGTTCCGATGTGTTCTATGTGCCTACTGGCAGCCTACTGGCAATTAGAACACATTGGAACTCAGGGGACGAGTTGTCAAATTAATTGCTGTGTGTCTTTCTAATAACTGCTTTTATAGCCGGGAAGGCGTGTAATGAGCACAGAACGACACGCGGGAGTCAATGGGTTAATCGATATGGTACTCATGCCATCGCGGAAAGATAAAACTCGAGGCCTGCAGCCTTTTGTTTTATCCTTCTGTGCCTGCACTCGAGCCATATCGATTAACCCATTCACACGCGTGTGTCGTTCTTTGTATGTTTTATCGTCAAGATGAAAGAGTGAAGACAACTTACGTTTTCTTTTATGTTTAATGTTTTTTTTTAAAAATTTCCCATGTTTTCCGCATGTTATTCTTATTTTCGGGAAGAGTTTTTTTCTTAATACTTAGCTCTGCTTTGTTTTTTTAACCTTATCGAATAGCTTGCAGTAATTTTTGTAACTGCAACTTGAAGTATTCAATAGTGGTGGATTTAATTATCCTGGTCAAAGTCGATTTTAACCTATCCTGTTTGGTGCTTGTCAGTTCCACAGAAAAGATACCAAAGTACCAGATACGCCCGTAGAGATTATTCCCGATGTAAATGGATGGATGTAAATGGATTTACAATATTATTATAGGAAATGCGATTCATAGCAGAATGAGGTGTTACTCTAGTGGGTTTGTAATAACAGGCACAACTCACTAAATGTCTGCTCTATAAACAAATGAGTTTTGGAATGGGAAGCTGATTTTAATACGTCAATATTGAGGTCGCCCATGATTAATGATGATTCCCTTTCTTTATTAAGAGCATCAGTTAAGTAGCTGATTTTTATATGAATAAGCCCATGTCCGCTTTATGGGACGTGTTGGGTCCATAAATTACACCAACTATTCTCACTGAATTCTTCTCCTTTAATTAGACAAACAGAGACTCTAAGACATGAGGTATTAAAATGGAAAGGTCATGCCGAATATTGAATGCTATATAAGCTTGCATTTTTCCGTAACCTTTTTGATACCCTTCTACACAATAGGATACATTACTTACGTATCCTCTTCGCTTCCTCTGGAGCATAAGGTCTCGACAAGATGCCTCCACCCATCATGGTGTGTTGCCTTGGCCTCTGCCTCGTTCCAGGTGGTTCCCATCTCTCTAAGTTCTGACCCCGCTGTTCTGCGCCAGGGGTTTTTTGGTCTGCCTCCTGGCCTCTTTCCTTGTAGGGTCCATCTCAGAGCAACCTTTGCTACGTTTGATGTTGGCATCCTTAGCACATGACATAACTATCTCATCCGGCTCAGCTTGACTTTTTCCACGATACAGGTGGCCTGGCTGAGCTCAAGGGGGTCTTTGTTTGAACTCTTGTTTGGCCAGAATATTTTGATGATCTTCCTAAGGCACCCATGGTGGAAACTAGACATTATTTCCATATCAGTCTTGGTGACCCTCTAGCACTCACTTCCATAGAGAAGGATAGCTTCACATTGCTGTTATAGACGAGGATCTCGTGGTCTTGCGGTTGTATTGTTTGGATTTCCATATGAATTTAAGCTGCTGATATGCTCTTCTTGCCTTTGTCAATCTGTTCCTGGTGTCCTTTTTGACAGCATCTTATGTGCTAATGACTGATCCCAAGTGGACGAATTGACTGACCCGTTTGATGTTAGTCCCTTCAATATTGATGTCGACAGTGTTGATGGTATTTATACGCATCGCTTGGGTCTCGGCTGTGCTAATATTTATCCCAATCGGACTAGCATAATGGTTTAGCCTGTTTGACTTGGCTTGGATATGGTCGTATTTAGAGAGTAGTAGGGAAATGTCGTCGGCAAAATCCTGATCTTCTAAAGATGAGAATAGGGTCCACTTGATGCACCTAGCTTGGTTATTTGTGGTCTTCGTCATTACCCAATTAATAGCAATAAGGAAAAGCATCGGTGATATGATGCAGCCTTGTCGTACTCAAGACTCGCCTGCTATGAGCCCCAATTTGAAACCCTTAATACACATCTGGGACTTTCTCGGACGTCGAGAGCAAGCAAGGGATCCGCATGTACAGAATTTGGCCGATTTGGAAGCTGCAGTGCACGAGGAGTTGCAGCAGTTACCTCTTAAGCGTATCGGAATATCGCTGGTAGCAATAGGAGAAGGGTTCGGGCTGTCATCCGGCACGTGGTGGAAAAGCTCGCTACTGGCGTCAGACACTGCTATTGTGTTCATTCAGAAGATCACGAGTTACTTTTTTCGTCAGTAATTACCGGCATTGTGTCATCATGGACCTTTCCAGCACCATACTTGTAAAGAGAACAGTTTTTCATCAAACACATTAGTGACAGATATGTGTAATTATCGCCATTACAGTACTGCATATTTTCATCATTTTGTTGTCTTGCATTTGTCAATAGACCATTCCTTCCGCAAACAATCACTTTTGGCCATCTGAACGATAGCACGAAGGTAGTGATAGTTTCTATTAACACCACTGCGAAAAACAGGAGGCGCTTAATTAAGGTCCAGGTGTATATTTAGAGTGTTGAATATAGGTAGTGAGTTGTTATCTTCAGTCAAGGTTGACAGGTAAACGCCATGACGTTTGATGAAGTGAAAGCTGTAACCTCAGGACAGTTGTCACAGCGCAACAACTCTTACGTCAGCAAACGTCATGATTTAGGAGGAGTTGCCGCGTTGATTAATTTGACGCCATCGTCTGGGTGGGGGCGGGCGGGGTGAGAGGCGACGTATTTCGCTGATGTTTCTTGCTGAACATCAGCAATTCAAATGTATTGCTATCAGTGATGCAGTTACAGTGCGCCGCCTATAGCTTAGACGCGATTCAGAAAATGACAAAGCACGTGCCTGCGTTTATCTCACAATGGGTACCCTCTTCAATTTCTTGTCTTGACCTCCATCTCCATCTAAAAAAACGACATCTCGAAAGTTCATGTGGATTGACGACCGATAGGAGTATGGCGCACCATGGCTCGGTGGTCTTAAATTAAACCAAATATATAAAAGTAATATTTTATTTTTTTCAGCTTTTTAACTCTTTGCGACTACGGTACGTAATATTACGTGCTACAATTCCCGTGCGTTGCAACAACAGTACACGATATTACGTACTCCGAATTTAACGATTACGTTTTATATCGCAAAAGCCTAATTCTACGTAACGTTAAATCGTCACGATAACCGTGAGGCGGGAAGGGTTAAGCGAGTCTCTGAAAATTTTCTATACTCCTGCATTAATGGTAAAGTGGTTCTTTTGTGCGTGGAATATATGACCCTAACAGAAGAGATTATAATATTTATGTAAAAATCGAACGTTCAGTAAATCGCACCAAGATGAAAGAAACATATTCATAGAAAATTGAACGGAGCATGATTAAGAGCAACCATACAACGTTTGCGATCTGACATTGTGTTGCCTCAAGAAACACTTCAGCCACTTCTGGCCATTTGATCGCAGTTTGCGTCACGTTGATCAAATAAAACGATATGATTACGAAAAGGTCAAAGATTATTAATTAAACTATCAGTTGAAGTCACTGACTTACCAATTTATCCCAACTTTTTGAAAGAATATATATGTCAGCGTATAATCAGAATAGGATCGTGTTTCGTACACAGCAAATATCTCTATGAGTTTTGATCGATGTGTTATTAATATCAATCACAATGGTCTTGTTAATTGTCGACCTTACACCGTGGCTCGACGGACGTTCGAGATTCGATTCGGTTTCGAGTCTTTCAACTTATTCGGTCGGTTTGATTCCATTCGAAGCCAACTCCATTATTCGACAAAATACTATAAAACTTTTACAGTTGTATTTTTCAGAATTGTATTTTCCATTTATGGAAATAACTAACTAAAATGAACCATCAGCATTTTCAATGATGTGGCAATTTGCCAGTTGGCAAATTGCCATATCTTTGAAAATGCTAATGATTCATATCCGTCATTTATATTAACTTGCAAAAAATACAATTTGGGAAAATACAATTGTAAAAGTTTTATGGTATTGGTCCCGAGTCGGTGTGTGCGGATTTCATACATTTCTTTGTTGTCGACTCTTCAAAGATGGCAACTCATCCTGTGGTTTCCAAAAGATCGATATTGGCAATACCCAGCCTAACTGGATAACTCAAATTTAGACGGAAAATTAAAATAAATATGTAATTTTAAGCGACAGAAGAAATCGTGTTATGTATGTCGCTCCATGAATGGATTAAGGCGCCATCTGCAATGCTAACGCATTGCTTATGGTGTATTATTCCACTTAAAGGGCAATATGTGTATTTTTTTCCTTCGTCCACCTTTGCGTCACCTGGTCAATTTTCGTTTGGATTAAGTCCCGTCACCACGATAACTCCGTGCAGCGTTCTCACCACTAGAATATTAAGAATAGAACATGTCAATAATTCTTTTGGAATTGATATATTCAAGGCGATAGCTTCGAGTAATTTAGCACTCCATACGTCCGAAAGGGGCATTTTTAATTATTGATTGTTGTTTTTGGTCACATATTTCCGCACAATGGCTAATCGCGATCGTAACACGCAGATACAGTCAAATTTAGTCAATCGTTTATACCCATGTTGTTCATTTTAGAGGACTATCACCTCAAGCAATGGTGACTGGGTTCTGTTTTACCAGTAAAACAGACTGTGCTACTCGAGTTTAATACTGAGGACGAGAATTCCTGGGTTCCAGGCTCCGAAAGCTGGTCACAATAGCCGGAAAATCTATAACGCTGACGCGGGATTCACGCATGGCTCTGTCTGTGCGTTGAACTGAAGTTTTGTGAATAGAAAACTTGTCTCTACGTAACTTTGTAAAATTTCGTCAGCCTTTTCAAAACCTGAACCCTTTACAGTCTTGCTGCCTGGGGAAACCTTTTCACCAAATCACTGTAGTTCTCAGTCTGTTGCGGGGACTCCACTTTTCAATGGCAAGATCTTCACTTGCTTCAAAGATCGAACTTGTCTACATTTTCAGAATTACTAGTATCACTCACTGTTCACTTCCTCCTTCGACGTCAACTCCTTCTTCACTGCCGTAACCCATCTCTTCTGCTTCAGCAGAGGAGACAGGTGACGGCAGTGAAGAGGGGGTAGAAGCCAGATGGGAGTGGTGATAAAACTAGCGATTCTGAAAAAGAAGACGAGTTGGAAACAGGTTTGGGTTTTCAGACATCTGTATGGAGATGGTAGATTGCCATAAAAAAGTTAATTTTCACGAAAATAAATGCGACTTGTTACTTTCGTAAATTTACTTGATATTATCCGGGACATTTCCCATTTCCCGGTTCTGGGTGTAATTTCATAACCGTCCCCGTTACTATAGAGAACCAGAATATATTAAACCCTATTTGCTACCACAGTAAACAAACGCTCCTTCTCTTCTTCGGGGTTCCCACGTGGGGTCCTATACAGTTCCAATATTAATATAAGTACGCAACACATTAGGTTCAAGCATAGATTCATTCCGAAATTTCTATATAGAACACCTTTGGTCGTCATATGAATAAATATGAATTGCCGAAACTTTCTGAAACAAGTGATCGGCCCATCAACTTGTACTTGTAATTGGGGGAGCGGTGGCTCGGTAGGTAGAGGTGCAGGCTGCAAGCCGAGAGGTCCTCGGTTCGAATCCCACCTACGGCAACCGCGTTGTGTCCATGGGCAAGACACTTTACCCCCATTGCCCACGTGGGGGCACGGTGACGTTGTGTGCTAAGGCGTTCTGCACGTCGATGGTGCACCTGTCTTCAACCAATGCTAACCCTGCTTGTGTGGAGTTGTTATGTTGTGGAGCTGACAGTTGCTCGCCGTTGCTCGGTGGTTCTCTCCAGGTACACCGGCTTCCTCCACCCGTAAAACTGTCACGCTCATGGTTAGCCATTGTGCAGAAATATGTGACATTAAACACCAATAAATATAAATAAATGTACTTGTAATTGGACAGTGCGAAATAGTCCAGCCAGGGGCCAAAACTATAAAACTTTTACAACTGTATTTTCTAGAATTGTATTTTCTAGTTATGACTTCAAATGGGTTGAAATGAACACTTAGCATTTTCAAAGATGTGGCAATTTACCACATCTTTTAAAATGCTAATGATTCATTTTAGTCAGTTATATTAATAGGTACATAATATAATTCTAGAAAATACAATTGTAAAAGTCTGATGGTATTGGCTCCACTACGCATATTGATACTGGATTCACATTGAAGATTATTATTTATTTAAGAATTGAATGCAATTTTTATAATTTTTATTGGAGTATGAACGTATGGGAATGGGTACAAATTATGTATGAATGCCGAAGGGATTCATACATAATTTGTACCCATTCCCACACGTTCATACTCCAATAAACATTATCAAAATTGTATTCAATTCTTATAATTACATTCCGTAACTTTTTAAACTACTTTTTACCACACAACAAAGCAGAAAGACGAAATAAAACATGTACGAACGAACTAGGCGAAAGACCACCCTCACACAAAAGACAAAGCGCACAACTCTGAGTTGAAAGCCGGTTTTCAGCATTTTACCCAAATTTGTCAAATTGCCGTCTTTCGCAACAAAACTTGGAATGTTCAAAACAATTTATTTACAGCGGTTGAAGACATGTGCACCATCAACGTGCAGTACGCCTTAGTACATGGCGCCATTGTGCCCCCGTGTAGGCAACCGGGATAAAGTGCCTTGCCCAAGGACACAAAGCGGGTCGTTCCGGGCGGGGATCGATTTCGGGACATCTAACATAGAAGTCCAACAGTCTACCACTAAGCCACCGCGATCCCCACATGGAAGACAGAAAGCACTAGAAAAACAGCCGTAATATCGTTACCTTTGGAAAGTGGATTCGATTCAGTATCGAACTTTTTGCCTAATTCGATTTTAGATTCGATTCCAGCGAAAATAGTTATTCGCCAGGTCCCACCCAAACAAGAGAAAGAAAATTGTAGTACAAAGACTAAAAAAACATTTATTTTGTCTCAAAAACACGGCTTTTTCACCTCTTATTAGAACGAGCTTGTCCCAATGATGTGTCCTAAGCTATCTTTTCGAGGCAAATATTTAAAAAATATTTTGCGGATATCTGCGCTATTTTAGTGAATATTGGGAATTATCTCATGAGTGTGGACATGAAAGTTTTATTTTTCGCGAGCTCTTGGGCGAGTGAAAAATTATACTTTCAGGTCCACACGAATGAGATAATTCCCGATGTTCACAAAAATAGCGTTGATTTTCTTTTTATTATACATTACGTGACTTTTTACTGCGGAATATTCAGCAGCCCAATTCGACTGCAAACAGTTTCAAGACAATAACAAAGATCTGTTGATCGTTCCTTCAATGTGACGTTCAAGGCGACATCATGCGCCGAAGCGTGGCGTCATTTGGGAAGCTACTGAAACAATCCATTGTGTGGACCTGAAAGTATTATTTTTCACTCGCGCAAATGCGCGCGAAAAACAAAACTTTCAGGTCCACACACTCATGAGATAATCCCTATACTGACTAAAATAGAGTAGATTTTCTTTTTTATTATATACTACGAGACAATTTATTGCACAGTATTCAGCCAAATTCGACCCCAAATGCGTACGTTTCAAAACAGTACCAAAGATCAGCCGATCGTTCCTTCAAGGCGACGTCATGCGGTGTAGCGTGAGGTCATTTAGGGGAAGCGACAGAGAGATTTTCATCGATATGTACAGAGTCGATATCTTTTAAATACTCTGCGATAATTCACAGGCTAGCATATAATAAAAATAATACTAGACGTTATGTTTAAAAAGGGATAAAATCTACTGATAAGTTTATAACAGATGGCTATATATTTCAGTGTAGCTTATTACTTCCAAATGAAACAAAATATTGCATTTTGATTGGCCGAGAGGTACGGTGTAACTTGCAATCCACAGTGGCTTTTTTACACCGTGGTTAACCACGGTGCAAAAACAATAATATACAATAGAAGGCTACATGGCAAAAAAACCCTTCTGCTCGGTTGTGTCAGAACAAAAATAAAAATACAGGAATTTAATATTCATGTGCAATAAAATATTACAGATATGGATGTCATTGGAACTGGCTCATTGAGCCAGTTCCAATGACATCCATATTTGTCTGGTTTTATTTATTAAGAAACTTACAAAGTACAAATTTTCTGTCCGTTTTTGCCCAAAATGTAGGTTAAAATATTAAGTACACCACAATTCTTGGAAATAAATTCGTTATCCTTTTGTTTTCCAGGGTGTATGGGAATTTACACCGGTTTGGAAACTCATGCACCCAAATATGAGTTCCCAAACCAGTGTAAATTCCCGTACACCCTGGAAAACACCCTGGAAAACACAAGGATAACTAATATTATTCATATTGTAAACTAAGAGTAAATTAAGAGTTGCCATGAACGATGTTTTAATCCATTGCAACTCGAGTAAGTGAGTGACATCGCTGTGGGGGAGAATGGCTGCGGAAGATAGACTAGACCATGATGTGCGTAAAGCGATAGTTGAAAATATTTGATCCTATAACACTGCAGTATGGTCGCCGTGGACTGGTCACTTTCCATGGGTGGGAAATATTTCCACGGATGCAATAATACAATAATATAGAATTCCAAACACACATTATAGGAATAATCATCAAACATTTAATTACAACCCGGTGCTTCATTAATTAAAAAATTGCTGATGGTGATTTAATTACCTTGGACATCACTGAACGCGTGTGGATTACATCCAGTAGACAGCGACTTTACACTGTCGAATGAACAAGTTTAACCGTTCGTATTACTGGTCCAATGGATGTAGGGGGGAAGTCTCGACCATATACATGCCCATAAATTAAAACACTTCTGAAGCACTAAAAGGCCATACAGAGTTTTGGTATTAAAAATGAAAAAAAGGCGAATCTGGTCAGTGAAAGTGGAAATGGTATCTTCAGAACCGGTAATGCTATTTGTTGCGGAAAGTTGTGTTGCGCTAAACGTTGCGAAGAATCGCCTTCCATTCAGTTTGCGAGGTGTGTCTGGTCCGATGACGTGAAAATTGTTTTTTAGTTGTTGGTATTCTAGTTCACCTTACACGATCTTCGATATAAGTGGCATGAAAATATAAATACTTAATGATTTCTACCTACGCATCTGTCTGATCAATGTTAGTTCAGTTGCCTGTTTTGAATATTACACTGAAAAAAGCTTATAGATCTGTTTGTTAACCCTTTACCCAACGTAACGGCCAAAACCGGCCAGCGATATTCTAAAAAATCGCCAATTAATTTTCAAAATATTTTCATTTTTTGTCTCAAAAACATAGGTTATGACCCCTCGTTGGAACGAGCTCGTCGAGCTCGTTCCAACGAGGGGTCATAACCTATGTTTTTGAGACAAAAAATGAAAAAATTTAGTTATTCAAGAATTTTTTTTTGCAAGTGTCGTCTGCTTTTCATGTTAGGTAAAGGGTTAAAGTGGTCTGTAGGTCTCAAGTTTTGACGTTCTTTCTCTGTAATGTAATGAACCTGACACTTTGAATTTAACCACTTAAATGCCTAAGGCCGATTTGTTTCGGTCCAAGGCATAATTTCGTCCCATTTGAGTCTTATTGTAAGAGGTCTATACATGGGTATACATGGGACATTGATGATAAAGTAATAACTGCAGTCTGCAGCCGTCTGGCTGCAGACTGCAGTTATTATTATCGTTTTATAATCCCTGTATCCTGATATAGGAGTGACCCATCTCAATGTAAGTGTACACAAAGGCGATGCCATTCCAGGAAACGAGGTTTCAAAGAGTTAGTGCCCCACCTATGAATGTACAAGGATTGGTTGTGAAAAGCTCTTGAACGATCTTCACATTGTTTGTGATTCCAAATTGAATCATTTTAATGAAGGTTGGTGTGTTTGAAGCTTGTGAGTGGTCCTTGTTTGTCGCACAAACTTCCATCTTCCAGTGTAAAACTTCCCACGCTCTCCGTATCAAGAGAAACCCGAGATCATTCGCTGAGAGCGAGCAACTGAGTACACTTATTCAAAATATATGGCATTTGGGATATATGTTCAATACTGGAGGTCTGTTAATGTCAAGTTGATGCCATCTGTGTACAATTAAATAAAGGATATACGTCACCACAGGTTGAAAAGTATCGATTGGGAAAAGAAATAATAAATACACAAAATAACAGGTAGTCTACCACGTTGGAAGCTTATGTTTCTGTCTCGTTTCAGAACTGAAATCGAAAGGCGAATGGTCGCTCGTACACGCCCCATTCTCGCCTGAAATTAAAATAGAGCGGGCAAAAACTGTGCCATAGAAATTCAGACATGACTGAGAGATACCAGTCCGGGTTTGCAAGCTTCTTTTCCTTATCAGATTTTCCGAAATCATGACCGTCAATCGGCACCAGAATATTATTTTAATTTCTTTTTTTAAAATCATACTAACATGGATGTCCGCGATATCGGTATTTGTATGGCATTCTTCCAAAGATTACAAAATAGGCTGCATATATCAATATCAATATATATCAATAACTGTCACGAATATGCAGGCAATAGACATCGTGTTCAAGCTGGTTTCTCTGCCCTTTCTTGACTCGCTTCTCTTTGCTCTTTTTCCACCTTTCTTACTTTTCTCACATTCATGGTTTAAGCAATATCGGGTATAGTCGCCATATGTTTAATTCCCTATGCTTCAAGCTACCTTTGCTTAAATTATTAGCCTTGCACTGGCCGGGGCATCGCGCCCAAACACTGTTGTATTCATGGATGCGATGCCCCATCCAGTTAGCTGGGCACCTGGCCAGACTGTATTACAATTTTGAATATGGGTCATGACTTTAGGTAGCTTTGGACTAGTTTAATAGTGTCTCCTACCACCTCAGGCAATTGATATATTTCATGGTTCAGGGAGATGACGTACATAAGCTTTGAGCTTTTTGTCGAATCCCTCTATTATTCTGACACTCCACATTGTTGAACAAATGTTATATTGTAAGATATCTCAACCCACTTCGTTAATTTTGTAAACATTTCTGTTACATATGACATATTTAAAGAATGTATGTAGAATACACCCAAAGTAGCTTGGTGTACCAAATGTTCACCACGAGTGGTGAAGTTGTGTTAACCGCGAGCCTTTGGCGAGCGGTTAACATTTATTTATTTATTTATTTTATTTATTTATTTATTTATTTATTTATTGGTGTTTAAGGTCACATACTTATGCACAATGGCTAATCGTGACCGTGACAGTTTTACGGGTGGAGGAAGCCGGAGTACCCGGAGAGAACCAACGAGCAACGACGATCAGCTGTCAGCTCTCCAACATCGTAACTCTGAACTCTGCACCGCAGCACAGGCAGGGTTAGATTGGTTGAAGACATGCGCACCATCGACGTGCAGTACGCCTTAGTACACAGCGTCATCGTGCCCCCATGTAGGCAATCGGGGTGAAGTGTCTTGCCCAAGGACACAACGCGGTTTCCGCAGGTGGGATTCGAACCGAGGACCTCTCGGCTTGCAACCTGCACCTCTACCAACTGAGCCACCGCACCCCCGAGCGGTTAACACCACTTCCCCACGAGTGGTGAACATTTGGTACACCAAGCTACTTTGGGTATATTTTATTTATACCATGCTCGTCAAATTATTAAGAGTGGCTATTATTTTTTTCTCGATTTTAATGTGCACCAGACGGGACCTTTTGCATTTTAATAGCATAATAATATACCATTTCGAGTTAGGATGCTTTATTAACATGAGGCAATGCATGTCTGTTAAGTTTTGGTATCTTACGGGATAAACTCATTTAAAAACGTAATAAATAATTGCCACTTTCATCATTTCACTCTTCGTGAGGCGACGTGTGATGAATTTGGACAAGTTGCATTCAAGTTGACGTCACCAAAGGTCAACTTGGATGTAGTTCCACCGCAGGTGTAAATTTTAACTATTGAAATCCCATTGCTGGAGTGTTCACCACGGTTGGTGTATACAGCTAAAATTTATGTCACATTATTTTCATATAGAGTAGAATAAGTAATCATGGTATAAAATATTTTTAAACTAAAGATTACAATGTGATCTGAAGCAATGAAATAAGCGTTATTTGAAAAATACATTCGATGCTAGTACCAGAGATAAATTACTCTCCTGTTCCTCGCCTTGTTTATGCCATAACGGTAAGTTGCTTCGATTGTAGTCGGAGAGAGACCAGTGATGTGTGATGCCTGTGATGTATGATATACTTCGCATCCGAATTTTAAGTTTAACAAAATCCAGGACGTTTGTAATTAGTCGGTCAGAATGGTGCATGTAGTAACCAAAAGTAATTAATATTACAAGTCATTGTGGCAGAGTGGTATTCGGCAAGGTGTAATTCAGAAAATTGTTAGCCCTATGCTGAAATGTTTGCTTTCCTTTAACCCCTTCGCAAAGCGTAACGACCATATACGGCAAGCGTTATTCACAAAAATCGCTGTTCAAATATTATCTTTCCATTTTTTGTCTCATAGCTTGTGACTCCTTATTAGAACGAGCTCAACGAGCTCGTTCCAATGGGAGTCATAAGCTATTCTTTTGTGACAAAAAATGAAAATGTTTAGTAGTCATTCAAACATGTTTATTTTTGAGTGTCGACCGCGGTTCATGTTAGGTAAAGATTTTTATTAAGGTTTAACGACACTTTCGACAACCAGGGTCACCTCGTATGGAACAGTTCTACGGGTGGAGAAATCCGGAGTACCCGGAGAGAACCACCGAGGAGTGGCGAGAAACTGTCATACCCCACATCGTACGAATCACGCACATGCAGGGTTATCATTGGTTGAAGACAAGTGCATCATCGGCGTTCAGTACGTCTTAGTACACTGCGCCATCGTACCCCAGCATGGGCAATCAGAACTAAGTGCCGTGTCCAAGGACACAACGCATTTATCTTTTTGGGGTCTGAACCGTAGAGCTTTCGATATGATTTATTTATTTATTTATTGTTATTTAAGGCCACGTACTTCTGCACAATGGCTAATCATGACCACAACGTGGAGATAAAGTCAAGGTCAGTCAATCGTTTATACCCCATGTTGCCTACTTTAGACTCGCACCCCAAGCATTAGTGACTCGGTCCTATTTTACCAGTGAAACAGAGCTTGTGTACCACAGCAAACAAGCACTGCTTCACTTCCCGGGGTTCCCACGGAGGTTTCGGTATGAAGTCCAATGCTATAACCACAGAGCCACCGCGCTCTAGGTAAAGAGTTAAAAACATTTTGTGAAGAAATGATGGTAGTTTCATCAATTAGGGATTTAAAATGGTTACGAATAATTTGGTTATGAATTATTATTATTAATGTGAACTTTTATTATTTATTATGATCGAGATTTAAGGTTACTTTCTGTATCTGTAACTATAGCGTCATCGCAAAACATTTATAATGTCAAGCTTATCCAGTCATTTAAAACAATGCTGCCCATTTATGAGAAATCTCACTATACCTGTGAAAAACTGCTTATGTCACGTCACACGGAGCAGACGGAAGCCACTGTTGACCACCGGAGATTTCTTTATCTTTTCTTCTCTAACGTCAACAATAATTC
Organism: Pictodentalium vernedei; assembly: GCA_031216915.1. Taxonomy (NCBI): domain Eukaryota; kingdom Metazoa; phylum Mollusca; class Scaphopoda; order Dentaliida; family Dentaliidae; genus Pictodentalium; species Pictodentalium vernedei. The sequence continues at coordinate 63,835,120 of CM062290.1, read as the reverse complement.
AACTGTACATAACATTTGAGCTAACTAGTATTATCTCGGACCATCTCTGTGTTGGGACCTCCACTGACATGCAGAACACAATCAAGTTTACGTTCCACCAGTCCTCTCGGTATCCCCACGCTCAGAGAGTACTCGTACGTAACTGATTGACGGTACAACATGGAGATGGTTCGGTTCTGACTGGTGTAGGGCTGCACGGTATATCGATAAACCGATATATGCCGGTATTCAAACCAATATCGATTGAATACCGGTGTAATTACAAAAATATCGGTTTATCGTCATTATTTATTTACCCAGATGTCTTTAGTTTTTCAACTGCAGCCCCGAATGAATAATATTATCCCTTTATCCAAGAAATCGCCTGCTTGTGCCCTCGTAATATACAAATTCAGCAGTTGAAAAAATAATTTTAAAAAATTTCAACAAAACTATATCCTGTGACCCCCTCATTGGAACGAGCTCGTTGAGCTCGTTCCAATGAGGGGTCACATGACATAGTTTTGTTGAAATCTGTGGGGAAAACCTCATAAACTAATTTTGAAAATAATAAATTTTGATATCGTCTGCGTTGGGTATAGGTTTTTCGAACCGCATCATCAAGGCGTGCTAATTCGTTCCGACTGTGATGCCTGGTGTGTCGATTATGGTACTTGTGTTCATATATCTGAACAGTTTTCGATATACCGGTATACCGAGGTATTTTTTTGAATACCGACACCGGTATTCAGTTTTGAATATCGTGCAGCCCTAGACTGGTGGCTCCTTATTCTTTTTCTTCCCGAAAACTGTCCCAACCCTTCTTCCCTTCTATCAATTAGATAAATTAAACCTACTTGTATCATCTTATGTTACTTTCTTCATTTTGACTTGGCGTAAAAATTGTGTGAACAGGTATCTTGCTGCATACGCCTTTTCACTGTCTTCTCATTTGCTACCTGTTAACTATATCATGAGTGGAAACGACCACGGATGAGCTAACAGCTTACTGTCGAATCCACACTTTATGATATTGTATGTTATGTATCACTTTAGAATTGTTTTAAATAAATATTGTTTAAACTAAAAACTGCTTACCACAGGAAAACGCACGATTCCGCTTCCCATGCGTTTTTGCAGATGATGGCTTATGTAAAGAGAAGTTGTTTACGACGCAGATTTTACACACACCGTTCAAATATGGGGACATAAACCCCCTAGCAGGTGACATAAATTTGTCCGAAGTGTGTAATGCGAATTATGGACAACAAAATGGACACCTGTCCGTTTAGATTCAACTGAACGAACAGTATTTTCTTTAACCCTTCCCCCAATGCACACGTTATTAAATTCTGTTACTTTAATTATTTGTTTTTCTATTTTTTTTAACCCTTTACCCAACGCAGACGATATGAAAATTTATTATTTGAAAAATAATTTTTTATCATTTTTCAAAAAATTTCAACAAAACCATATCATGTGACCCTTCATTGGAACGAGCTCGACGAGCTCGTTCCAAAGAGGGGTCACATGATATGGTTTTGTTGAAATTTTTTGAAAAATAATATTTTTTCAGATGCTAAATTTGCATATTACGCGGGCGGATGTGGGCGATTCGTTGGGTAAAGAGTTAAAACACTTCAAAATGGAGATAGAGATGGAGATTCTGTCAGATTCTGTCAACATTTTGCCCCACCCCACATCCTCCAATAACCAAAACCTCTGTCGCCGCCGCTGAACGTTAATTGTATAAAAATGGATGCAGTTTTTTTTCCAGACTCCGCGAACGCCTTTTCCGTCAAAAGACAGTAAGCAGTTTATAAGGATTTGTAACAATACACACTTTTCTTGGTGTATTTGACTGAGTGAAATTTGTTTTGAACCTTCATACGTTGTTATACATGGTATACTGTTTATGATATGGCTGTTTGAAAGCAGCCTAGGTTCGTTGGGTATTTTTCGTTTTTATCGGATGTTCATCAAAAAGACGCGACCTTATTTGTTTGACAGCGGCCTCTCCCTGTTTCGTCGTGCAGAAGTGTCAAAACCTTTTCGAAGAAGCCAAAGTTCTGTCAAGCAAATCAGTGTCATATCGTGAAACAGATTACAGATATCCCAAACTATTTCTTTGCCCCTCCCAGAAAAAAACCCAGAAAGTAACATAACACTATATGAATCTATATAACATGTTTAAAACTTTCCTTTCCAGGACTATAGGGTTTAATATTGGGAACGATAATTCTTGGGTTCTCGGTTCCGATGGACTGTCACGATACCCGCGAAATCTATAGCATGGAACTGGAAATCACGCATGCCACTGTCTGTGTGTTGAACTGAATTTTTCTAAATTGAAAAACTGCCCCAACGAAACTTTATAAGATTTCGTCAGCCCTTCCACGCTTGAACCTTTTGTAGTCTTGCTTGGAGAACCCTGCTTGATCTTTGGAGCAAGTGAAGATCTTGCTGTTGAAGTACGGAGTCCTCCAGAACTGACTGAGAGCTACAGTGATTTGGAGAACAGGGTTCTCCAAGTAAGACTTGAAGCAGAGTAGACAGGTGACTGTAGTGAAGATGTTTAAGTTGAATGAGGTAGTGGTGATAAAACTAGCGATTCTGAAAATGAAGACGAGCTGGAAGCGGGTTTGAGTTTTAACACTTCTCTTAGGAAAAGGACTTTTCCGTGTGGAGGTGGCAGATTGCCAATAAAATGTTCATTTTCACGAAAATAAACGCGTCTTGTTACTCTCGTAAAATTACTTGATATTATCCGGGAAATTTCCCGGTTCCCGTTTCTGAGTGTTATTTAATTTTCGTTCCCGTTACTATAAAAAACGGGAATATATTAAACCCTAGGGACCTATTAAACGCACCTAACGTGCAGCTACATAACAATACTAGTACTCAATGTTTACATCATCCGAATGAAATTATTTTCTTTCCCAGAATTCCCCATTATCAAGCTCAGTAGATTTGACTTCAAACCCGGCTGATATGACTCCGATCTCTGCCGATATGAAACAAGCTAGACTTATCCCCCTAGATGCGTTACTAGGCGCAGGCAATTTGTTTTTGAAAATTGGTCTGAACAAGAACAATGGAGTGCCTTATGAGTTTTTGTATGATGAGGAACTAAAGATGGCAACTGAGGAAAATGTGAATGGGTTGAAGAAATAAGAAAGGTATATAGAAAAATTCAACACAAACTAAGATTAAGAGTCATGAGTAGAGATTCGGCAAAGTGAGAAAAAAATTAGTTCAACTCCCCGAACCTCGTGGCTTCCCCAGTGGGGATGCGGAGACGTTCAGATAGCTGAACTGGGAGAAGAGGAAACTTCGAACTTTGTAAATAGAATGAGAAACAACGACACTATAAGAAAAATGTAACAGATCTGAGAAAATTTTGTTATCTGTTTTGGTTTAACCCTTTGAACACCAGAGGCCGTTTTTCCGGCCGGGTCATAAGCTACGTTAAAATGTCATTAAGGGGGATGGTCACAAGGTAAATGCGTGGTGTATACCAATCAATATTTTCAACGTGCAGCCCTAAGGCTGCACGTTGAAAATATTCATTGGTCTAACCCCAAATAAGAAATATGGACTCTTCCAATTGCCGACATGGAAGATACCACGAAGGTTCAAAGGGTTAATAAATGAAGAGATTATGACTTGCTTAGTTTTATATCAACCACGAAACCAGCCCTTGGTAACTTCACATCAGCCTCCAACCTTCGGTCTCAGGTTGATATGAAGCTATCTCGGGCTGATACATCTGCCGATATGAAACTAAGTAACAGCCTCCAAGCAAATGTTTGCGGCTGTCATTTTAACCTGTTGAGACCCATCTTTATTGCACATGAATGATCAAAAACCAAGTAAATGTCACCTTGTAACTAGAGATAAAGGTAGGGACACGAGTATGCTCAGAGGACAAAACAATATTTTCTAGTCACGTCACATGAACATCCAGTCCATTGCCCCGTTAGGTAAGTCATCTCACTGAGACTCACTCGCGTACCCCGAAAAAACAATCGAGTTAGAATCCTAGTACATCTGGCGGTACAGTATTTTTGTTTCATTCGCAGTGCGATGTCCGCACATATCTATATTTATCACACATCCATTAAAGTTTAAACATTTGTATTTAACTGAATCGCCGCTATGACATAAATATTTCTGTATTCAACGGGTGATGTTCAAGCCGGAAACTTTTTTGCAAGCACCGTTTATACTAGTTCTTTTCCCGTCGAGTCATTAGTTACGCTTCGAATTGTTTCCAAATTTCGTTATACAATTCTATCTATCATCCACTTATGTCGAACCCCTCGCGAGGATATAGCCATTCGGCGCGTCAGTCACAAAGAATGTTAGCGAAGTATAGTAACAGGCCTAAAACTATATACAGATAAGGTCAGAAAAATTTGGTTAAAAAGTAAAAGCTGATCGTCTGTCGTGTAGTGTGAAAATGAAAACGTCCAAAGCAAAATAATGTCGGTTCACAAAAAATTAGTCAACCAAAAAATGAGAGGATTTTTCAAAAAACAATCTTTTCCAACCACAACATTAACCTAGTCCCTTGATCGTCTGGTCTGCGGATCTCGTTATATCGAAATTAGTCAACGTAATTTCGGTAAAACTTTGGACATCCTGACATGCTTCGCACTTCCTTTAAAAAAATTTCTCCCAGCTGTTTTGCAAATCTGCCCAAATTTGTACTTATATTTTTACTATCTGTAATAGCCATCAAATTGTTATGCGCGAATGGACACAAGCCGAAGAGAAACAGCGATACGAATTTCAACAAACACCCCCAATAGAAAAGATAAGGATTGTATTTTAGACTGCTTCCCAAAAGGTTTTCATTTTTTATCGATCCATTTAATCAGTACAGCTTCAAACAAAACGAACAGACTCTTCACCTTTGGGTTTAAACAGAGGAATTAAAATTTGTTTATTTAAATGAATTATAATGCATGGGATGTGTAATAAACACAGAACGCGATGCGAGTTCGCCTCGAGCGAAATATGACTGCGCCATTCCTACAAGTTATGTAAAACACCCACCGATTGAAACACGCATCGCGTTCTGTCTGTTTATGCAGTAATTAATGAGTCAGAACGTTTGCTACTGAATTTTTAATGATTAGCAATAATTTAACAAGGTCGTTGCTCCTTACATGCAGCTTGTACATATTAATTAGTTGAAAATTAAATACTACATGATGAGAAATGATAACAGGGAAAGAATAGAGCTACCGGCACCCTGCACTTAATGTTGAAAAAACATCTAGATGTCCTCGGTACTATGCTAAATGCAGGGGAAAGTGCATGTCTCGCTACCCGAGAGCAAAGTAATGCCAGAGCGGGAGCTGCCACGTGACTTGCCGGCCAAGTTAAACACAAGAATAATGGAACTGTATACCAGCATGCATGCTGGAGCTGTCGTTCTAATTTGATGGCAGTGTCTGGATAACGACTAAATTTAGCAAGGCTGCTGAGATGAATTTGTGTGGGAGTCCAATTGAATTGGTGTCCGAATGTTACCCTACCACAGATGAGTATGGCGTGCATTGCCAGGCCGGGCTGCAAAACTCTGGGAACGTGCTGATGGACGTTTTCCATGGAAATATGCAGCCAAATCGATTGTTCTTTTATTCCTATTCCCATTCACTTGGAAGTAATTTGTTATCTCACAACTTTAACCCTTTACCCAACGCAGACGATATCAAAATTGATTATTTTAAATATCATTTTTTTTTTAATTTTTCAAAACTTTCAACAAAACCATATCATGTGACCCCTTATGATAACATGGGTGAGGTTTTTCTTATTACCAAATACACTGGATGCACGGAGGTAGCCATCTGTATTACACCTATTGTGACTGCACTTATACGATCTGATATTTTCAATTCCCCAATTACATCGAGTCTGTTCTCGTGTTCTGATGTTATCAGCATTGCTGTCAACTCGTATTTTACTCCTCAAAATCATGACGTTTATTATGGTAGAACTGCATGACTAAACTCATCTAAACTTCTCCCATGGGACTCACATGCTATGTATAATTTTGAACACCAAATGCAGCCATCTATCATTATTTCAGTTTTTTTACATTTACCTCAAAGACACCTTCTTTCTGGAGAATACCGGCGTTTATATACCGCATCGGCAGTTTAACTGATTTTGATTGGAAAGTAAATCTTCACAAATCAACTATGCATACCGTTGATGAAGTAATTAGCATGAAGTCTTTTTTTCCCTTCTTCATCAGATTCCATTAAGTGTGGGTATCAACGGTAACACCAAGCTAATAAACCCCACTCTGCATTATGGTATGCACAAAATTAACCCTTTAAATCCTGGTAGTATATTTCGCGTCAGATCAATTGACGGCAAACTCGAAGGTGTCCATATTCGTTATGTGGGCGTAGACCTAGTTATATTTTCATTATGTTTGATGGCTGCAAAGTGAATGAGTGGGGTAGACCAATCAACATTTTCCGCGTGCAGCCTTGTGGTTGAACGTGGAAAATATTGATTGGTCTACCCCACGCATTCACTTTGCAGACATCCCACTTAACGTAATCATTACCTATCATGTTCCTGGTCTGGAAAATGGTGAACTAATAAAGTTGAACCACTTGAAAAATCTCCCTCACCTCCTGTGTCTCGACGAGTAACCACACATTCCCATGTGACACCACAGAGAGCTTCCAGCCTAAATTTCATTATGTCCAAGTGCCAAATCAAAATTACCAAATGCTAGTTGTTTATGTTTTCCTCCTATGAATGTTTCTCACTGTACCTTGGTTGGTGTATTTTATCTCCATTTTCACATTCATTGTTATTATAGTATGCAAATTGGAGTCTAAGGGTCAGCTGCCAAAGATATTGCTTGTTATTGTATCTGTTTGTATTTAATTAATGTTAATTACTCTGCTACTTACACTGCGACATTGTGCAATCATCATGTGTACTTTTAGAAATAAAATATGGTTTAAGCTGACTCACCAGTCTAATTGTATAAAGCATTCGACCATATTGAACTATTTTTACTCCCCTGAATGCGCATGCGTGTAAACATTGGTAAAAGATGACAATCTAAATTACTATAGCGATCTATGCGAGAAAAATGAAAAACTTTTATTTCACAAATTTCACTTTTTTTACATAATGGACGGACATGTGATCAGATATTTTATAACATACTTTTTAAAATGGTATCAAATATGTTTTGTTAAAATTAGTTTTTAATGGTTCCATTTTTGTTTAAAATTTTCACTTTTTATCCCAGTACATCACCTTATTAATTTGTTAGAAAAGGCCGAGGGGGTTAACTTCAAAGTCCTAAACATGAACTAAATCCTAATGAGAAAATTTGGACCGACATCGATTTGATGAAAGCAAAAATTAATTTTCTTTGTTCTATAAACATATTTTGGATATGTTGTTTTAATGCTTCCATTTAACTTTGAACAGTGGTCTTTTTGCTCTATTTGTGATCTTGCGACAAACAATACCTCTCCACCGTGGAGAGACAGTTACATGTGATATAAGACATCGTGCGTGAAAAATGACGGGAGATAACTCGAACTTCTCACCCTTCCTAAAGGAGTAGAAATAGCTCAATATGGTTTTTATGGCTTTATATAAGTCCAGCTCTAAATAGTCGATCGCCTATGATTAAACTCACTTGTACGGAACATTTCAGTTGGTTGGAAAAGCGAATTTTCGTATCAATTTTACAACTATAGAATACATTTCAGATGACTGAATCAAAACAAAAATAATATAAACATTCATATTCTGTAAATCAGCGCGAAAAATGTCGCTCAATCGAGATTTGATTTGACCGAGTTTTCAATTACCATATTAACCCTTTGATTAACAAATAGGCCGCATCCGCCTGCGAAATTTACAAATTCCGCAGAAGAAAAAGCATCATTTGTCAAACAAATTCATCAAACCACATCATATGATCCCTCATTGGAACGAGCTCGTGTAGCTCGTTCCGATGAGGGGTCACATGATATGGTTTTGTTGATTTTTTTTTTTAAATTAAAACAATATTTAAGGTGGAAAATTAGTCCGTCAGCGGAAATTCGTACGAACACGTGTTCCGAGCGGATTTGTCAATATGAAACGGGACGACAAGAAATAGACGTGTATTAAATAATGTTTCGCTCACACTTACAATATAACCATCTCTGCCATATAAGGCAAAACATTTTGATGTTTAAGGTCATATGTTTCTGTACAATGGCTAATCGCGATTATAACACAGATATAAAGTGAAGTCCAGACAATTATTTATACCCACGTTGTCCATCTTAAAGGACTTATGTCTCGGGCATTGCCTAACGGGTCATATTTACCAGTAAAACATAGCTTGCTTACCACAGTAAACAAACACTGCTTCACTTCCTGGGCAGGTCCCACGAAGGACTAAACCAAAACTGTTCTTCTTATTATGATGGCTTCGAAAAGGGTAGAGTATTTTCGATAGAGCGCCACAGAATCATTCAAAACATGAGTTGATCGTTATTTAAACATTTATTGGAGATATCGTCCACTAATATTTTTGTACAACATTTATAAATATGATTCGATCAGACATTGCTTAAAAATGATTTTAATGCGAGAGAAAACACCAAACGGTCTCGATGATAGTTCAAAAGTTTGACGATATTATCAAGGTCGATAATCTGGAATACTTTTGTCTATTTTTCTCGTACAGGAGACATCGAGTTTGCAGATTTTAATAGTATCGGGGATAATTTACAGCTAAAGATAAACATAATAGTATGTCACATAAAACAAAGCGTCAAATCGGATTCTGCTGCATGTGATTCAGCACAATTTATAACTTCCCAAACTGTGATTTACTGGTATTTCCGGGTTTGATTATAAACGATAACTTCACAAGTGAATTATGCAATCAACAATTGGGTCATGTATCCGTGAGCGCAAACGAAGACGCTTTGCCGTGGGTGTAATGAGGACTTCATTGTTTTTTTTTTAACCCTTTATCTAAAATGAAAACCAGACGACACTTGCAAAAATAATTCTTGAATAACTATTATTTTAATTTTTTGTCTCAAAAACATAGGTTATGGCACCTCATTGGAACGAGCTCGACGAGCTCGTTCCAATGAGGGGTCATAACCTATGTTTTAGAGACAAAAAATGAAAAAATAATGAAAATTAATTGGCGATTTTTGAGAATAGCGCTAGCCGTTACGTTAGACAAAGGGTTAAATAATATAATTTTCGTTAATAATGAAAAGTACTAAACAGAGTAATCGATTGACTGGACTGGTTACGTGAAATGATTCATTCGAGGCGAGGGACTATATTGTAAAACGCTCGTGCGCATTCGCGCACTCGTGTTTGTACAACGTCCCTCGCCTCTCATGAATTATTTCACGTAACCAGTCCAGTCAAGCGATTACTCTCTATGTTATAACAAAATCGGTTCATCGGTCAAAGGTTTGAGACTGTCATTTTGCAGCAATTTACCCCGTCAGAAAAAGAAGAAACTCTGCGACGAATTTGGAGAAAAATGACAACTTTTGTACACTATCAACATAAATGGGTGTTTTGGAAGAATGGACAAAAACTTACACAATTGGGCTTTGATAAGTCGTGTTACAGTATTGTCGCCTTGCACTGGTCGTAATCCATTCGTGTGCTGTGATTTCCACGCATGCGTTTACCAGGTAATAAAAATCATCAGCAGCAGCAAAATTTTAATTAAATTTTTGATGATTATTCCTATAATTAGTGTTTGCTCAGGAACATTAATGTTTGAAATGGGGGTGCGGTGGCGTTGCGGTAACCAGTTCTCGTCAGATCACCGAAGTTAAGCAACGTCGAGCCCGGTTAGTCCTCGGATGGGTGACCGTCTGAGCGATCAATTCGGACTCCCGCATTGTGTCCTTGGACAAGGCACTTAACCCCGATTGTCTACATGTGGGCACGATGACACTAAGGCGTACTGCACGTCGATGGTGCGCATGTCTTCAACCAAGCTAACCCTGCCTGTGCTGCAGTGCGGAGTTACGATGTTGGGGAGCTGGCAGCTCGGTGGTTCTCTCCGGGTACTCCGGCTTCCTCCACCCGTAAAACTGTCACGGTCATGATTAGCCATTGTGCATAAGTTCGCGACCTTAAACACCAATAAATAAATAGTGTTTGAAGTCTAATATCAGTGCGTCCGTGGAAAGTGACCAGTCCACGGTGGCCGGACTGTATGACGTAAGGCAGACAAGTTACCTTTTTTTACTAAAATGATAGAAACAATTACCAAAAGAGATTTCTCGTGGATTTTCCCTGTTTTTTTTTTCAAGGAAGTTCGATTTTCAAGCACATTCAGAGGTCAAGAATTTCAGGTTTAAAATTCAAGTGCAGTTAAGTACTTTTGAGGACCCGTAAAAAACAAATGATGCAAGTAGGGCAGCACGATATTCCAAACTGAATACCGGCATTCAAAACAAAAATACCCCGGTATACCGGTATATCGAAAGACTGTTCAGATACCTGAAAATATGTACCACAATCGGGACATGAATCATCACAGTGGACCTAATTAACACGCGTTGATGATGCAGCTCGAATAACCCTTTACCCAACGCAGACGATATCAAAATTTATTATTTTAAATAATAGACTATTAAATTTTACAAACATTTCAACAAAGCAATATGATCTGACCCCTCAATGGAACGAGCTCGACGAGCTCGTTCCAACGAGGGGTCAGATGATATAATTTTGTTGAATTTTCTTGAAAAATATTTTTTTCAACTTATGAATTTGTATATTACTCTGGCGGATGCGGCCGATTCGTCGGATAAAGGGATAATATTATTCAATCGGGACTACAGTTAAAAGCTCAAGACATCTTGAAAATTAAATTGTGGGTAAATAAATAATGACGATAAACTGACATTTTTGTAATTACACCCTGTATTCAATCGATACTGGTTTGAATACCAGTTTATCGATATTCCGTACAGGCCTGGATGCAAGAGCTGTCTTTTAAAAGCATCCTTCAGTCCAAATCTGCCGCCCCATTCCTATTATTCTAATTCGGAAAACGACGATGACATTAATGTAATAGGACCACGAGCCGCCGTTTTTCTGCAACGATGTAACTAAGCGGCCATCAAGTATTTGTTTTCTCTGTTTTCAGACAGTCTTGTCGTAAAAATGAATGTGTGTTTTTAGTCTGCAACAGTTGATTAGATTTGGCTGGATTTATTTATTCTGCGAATGCGCCAACGCTGTTATGATACTCTGTTATTTAATAACGTCAAAGTGAGTTTGCAATATTAAATCATTTCTCGTTTATTGAACAAGAACAATCCATTAAATGGTTTCGACTATTTGTTTCAATCCTTGAATTACCGCCTTACTGCTTCCACTGCCGTTCTGATATATGGCGATATAAATTTATCGGAATTCTCCTGTTAAGTATATCTATTGAATACGGTCTAGTTCAATTCTGCTGCTCAAGTCCGCTCCTTTGACCACCTGACAACACCCATTTAACAATGATATTTTATATCCAATATCCGTTGCCAGTTGTCTTATTGCTATGACTGAGACAAATTAGCGGCTCACCAAGGAGTTATTATATTGAAATTGACGTTCATTAATGATGGGGTGGAGTGGGCATGCAGGTCTAACAATTCTGACTGTGAACCATCAAGCCCGTGTGGGACAGTAGTGTCGGACAGACCCAAACAAATTTACAACCAAAACTGAGAATTTAGACAGATGACTAATTGATTCTTCTCTCTCTTTTGGATTCGAGTTTCAGTTGATTGTAGCCTTTTTCACGTTCTCACAGGCTGTATGCACCTGAGTTCTTGTTCCAAGAGGGGATGACAGGTAGACAGCCAATCTGGCTATGTCATCCCCTGCAGTATGTCGCCTTTATTTCTGAAATATTCACTATGTACCGTATTTGTAGTTTACTGCACCATACTGTAAACGTCTCTTGCATACTGTGAATAAAAAATATCTATCTATCTATCCGATTATCCATGCAATCTTTCTCTCTGTCGGAATGCACCTAATATCAGCGAGAGGAAAGCGTGTTTTAAAAAAAGGCACACATCAGCTTAAAAACGGATTTCATCTCACGCAACACCACATTTATCCGTACTCCCTATTCCACGTGCCGGCGACGTCCGTCGCCGGCACGTGGAATAGGGAGTACGTGCCAACATGGTAATGTTACGGACTTAAACACAATCTTTTTTTCCTGGTAGCGCTACCGGTAACTATTCTAATATAGTTCATTCGATATTCGATTCGATTCGCGAATAGTGAGCAGTATTCGGTTCGGTATTCGATTCGATCGCATTTGAATATTCGCAGGGCCCTACGTGTATGGTAATATTTTTGTTCATGGGCGGAATAGAGGTTGACATCGTAAAGGTAGTTTTGATACAATTTTATCTGTATTTCAACATCCCAATACGAACGATATGGGGTACATGTCAACAGTACTGACCTTACTCAACGCCTTATTGTGGCCACATGCATACCCATACTAAATCGTGTACATATTGCTGCGTTAATTTGTTTTGGGAGATGGGTGGGAGACTGGGGCACGCCCTCCTAAACTTTTCCTAATTTCTGAATAACTCTACATATGTGGAAATAAGTTTTTTTTCTGTTATTATGAACTAGAAACTGCATTTATTTATTTATTTATTTATTTATTTATTTATTTATTTATTTATTTATTTATTTATTTATTTATTTATTTATCGGAGTTTAACTACACTCTTGACACCCTGGTCACCTCGTGTCTGACAGTTTCACGGTTGGGGAAAGTTGGAGTACCCGTAGAGAACCACCGAGCAGAGGCGAGTAGTGTCACACACATGTCAACGTACCAAACGCAGGGTTAGCATTAGTGGAAGGCAAGTGCATCATCGACGTGCAGTACGCCTTAGTACACAGAGTCACAGTGCCCCACATGAGCAACCGGGAAGTGCCTTGTCCAAGTATACAACACAGCTGCCCCTGGCGGGGATCGAACCGTGGACATTTTGATTTGAAGTCCAATGCTGTGAAACCACTGCGCCACCGCGCTCCCAGGAACTTCATAATTATATTACCTCGTGTGCACAAAAATACGATGGAATATATCAAGGAGCCTTTTATAACAGAGTACCAAAATATACCATTGGTTGTCCCAAAATACAGGGGTACTTTGGGACAATACTACGGTGTGTCATGATACTCTTCAGTACCGGTAAGTCGAATGTAGAGCCCTCTAACTTCAAGGCAATTTTAGCGGTCCGACGTCCTGCAGAGTTTGAGTTAGATCTCCATCCCCCACTCATTCACAATTCACGGATACGCTTCTGTTTTATTCAGTAAGAAGTTGAAAACACTTTTACAACACGCGTGATGATTGGGAGACAGAAAGTAAAATGTTTTCTCCATGAAAAATATTGATAATCAGAAGGAAGTTCTGCAGAAGATAAAAAAAAAACAATCTACAAAAATGGAATTTCTTGATTCCATGTCCTTATAGGATCGATGAAAGGTTATAAATGTATATGTGTGTTTGAGAGAGGATGTGTGTTGGAGGCCTGTCTTCTGATGTTTTGAGAACCTAGACAGTAGCGCTTGGGTCCACCCAAAGATTTCCTTTGTTATTGCCGAATCCTCGCAAAAAGCTGTGGGTTAGCATTTCGTCGTGTAAGAACCACAAGGTTCTATCTTCCAGTTGAAGACAGAACCTTACGGTTCACACACGAAGATTTGTCTTCCCGAGATTTTGGAGGGATTTGTTTGTCACACAGAACAAAATACAAAAATAGCATGTTACCACAGAAGTGGCTAGAAAGACCGAGGGTTTGTGCTGGACTTCGGATTCAAAGATGGATGAAATATTACAAGATGACCATGCAGCGTACATTATTATTATAATTCTAATGAGCAGGCCAGAAAATAAGCAGTCTGACATTTGCAGAATGAGGTCCCCAGAGGGTGAATTTGATGATTCTATCCCATAGAGTTGGCCAATTTATCCTCTGGGTACCTCTTTCTGTTTAGTTGTGAGACACTGATTCAGACTGAGGTTCACAGAGGGTAAATTTAGTGATGCTACCCTGATGTGCAGGGTAGCATCACTAAATTCACCCTCTGGAACCTCATTTTGCAGATGTCAGTCTGCTTATTTTCTGGCTTGCTAATGAGTGGTAATTGATAGCTCAGGTCATTCAGCTTCAGCTTCTGAAGATTATTTATTTATTTATTGGTGTTTAAGGTCACATATTTCTGCACAATGGCTAACCATGACCGTGGCAGTTTTACGGGTGGAGGAAGCCGGAGTACCCGGAGAGAACCAGCGAGCAACGGCGAGCAACTGTCAGCTCCCCAACATACCAACTTCACACAAGCAGTGTTAGCATTGGTTGAAGACAGGTGTACCATCGACGTGCAGTACGCCTTAGTACACAACGTCACCGTGCCCCTACGTGGGTAATGGGGTGAAGTGTCTTGCCCATGGACACAACGCGGTTGCCGCAGGTGGGATTCGAACAGAGCACCCCTCGGCTTGCAGCCTGTACCTCTACCAAATGAGCCACCGCGCCCCCGCTTCTGAAGATAAAGCAAATTGTATTTCTACAACCTGACAATTAGGATTTTTCAGTAATCTGAAGATTTTGACTTGGAATCCCATGAATATGGAAATAGTAATATCCATGCAAGCTTGACACTACTTTTCCAAAAACATCCCAGGTACACAACGACAAGATAAAAATCACGAATGGATATTTATTTTCACGAAAAGTCTAAGAAAATGACACATGTTTCTGGAAAACGCTGCATTTGATGCATCGCTGGTCACCGGTGACCTTTTGACCTCTGCTGAGCTACATATTTATACAATCAGAATCAATCACACATCATCATTAACAGAACATTATCACCAGCAGAATGAGTGATCATTTGTAAATCTGGGTCTAAAACTGTCGAAATTATGGCAAATTATACTTCCCGAACCCCATTATTTTGATGGTTTTTTTTTAGGTTTGTGACGTTTTCATAAAAACGTGTGTAGCGAATTAGTTATATCACAGTTTGCTAGAACAACAGGACTAGAAATGTGCCATAAGTTTCACCCAAGCTATTTCAAATGTCAAACCCTTTAAGTACTGGGTGGGCTACGTTTGGCATTTTTTTATTGGGCTTGGCTCTTGGACTACAGAGAGGAGGTCGAATTTCAGGAGGGAACTCATAAACGGACTGAAATCGTAAGGCTGAACTCATGGGATAGGTGCATCATGAAACTTGTGGCGGCACTCACGGTATGACTAAGGGAAGGGGCTGGCGCAGTCTTGTGTGGTGAAAAATATTCTGAAACAATGGGGTACGAAGCAGGGGCAACCTTCCTGTTTCCGAAATTCAAAACGCACATGTATCAACTCGAAATCCAATCAGAAAAGCCCTAATCATGCATACTTATAGGGGCGTCGTGAAGAGGAGTTGAAGAGTGGGATTTCCAAGAACTCCGTGTTTCTTAACTAATATTCCAACTGCATTACCAAGGCATGCCTTCGACGAAGGCATGCCTTGAGGATGTAGTTGAAATATTTCGTTTATCGGAACTTGATCCATCATAGTCAGGAAATATCAGGGTTACCTTCCCTCCTCAATCGGTCATTTTAACTATGTATCTGCGTACTCTAACGCCGCTGTTATGCTCAGGTCTTCTATGCGGCTTGAATCCGATCCACTAAAATGTCACTTACTGTCACTTATGCGTGTTTACTTTCCACTTTTCATCAGTGGGAAAATAAGTAGTAGATAAGACATACTCAGTCCCTTGGGCGTGCAGTCTGATAACTTCATTTACATAAGATCGAAGCTCGTCTTATTAGTTGGCCCTTAAAGCAGATTTGATCCGCAAGACGTGATAGTAGCTGGCCCGGAATATTATCCGATGGAAATACGCACATCCGATTTAATGTTTGTATAAGATTGGTTCTGTTTGGAAGCACAGAAGTCTACAGATTCACATTCACTTCCACACGTCAAGATATATCCAATGTATTTTTGTTGTCGGAGATAACGATATCGGCTGAATTAATCGAGAGTGAAACGGTAATGCAGAATGTAATTCTTTTTTCTTAAGTTTTAGCCGCTTACCGGCATGAGGCGAGTTTGTTTATAGCTAATGGTGGGCCGTTTGAAAAAAGGAATATATATATATATTCAAGTTAAAAGCTGGCTACATAGACCTATATAACAGTAATCTGTTCCCGTTGCATCGAATGCTAAGGCAAACGATCCACGGGTAAATCTCATAATAAAATACCGGCTACTTCCAGACAATTGCGAATCGACGCTGAAAATAATTTCAACAATTCAGTAACTGTCAATCACCGAATATCGGTCTCAAGGCGGGTTTTAAATGTGAACAAACATACTAGCTGTGTTCACTGCTACCCGTTTGGGGGGTTGCCGTTAGCTCAGTTGATATGGGGGCAGAGCATTTATGGCTATGTGATTGGGTGCAGTAGATTTGGGATCCACTCCCGTCAGGACCACCTTCCGAAAAAACCTTCCATTCAGTCCAGTGTCTCGAAAATTTGTTGCTATTTTGTAGTTCTCAGTTTTGTTTCTATGTTACAGCAACCTTTCTCTATTTGATATTTGCTTAGAACACCTGCCATTGTAGTTGGTTTGTTAGTTTGGTTTCCTAGTGAAGTCTGTAATTACATAAAATATTAAGCAAACTTGGGAACAATACTATGAAACTTTTACAACTGTATTTTCTAGAACTGTATTCTCTAGTTATGACTTTAAACGGATTGAAATGAACCATCAGCATTTTCAAAGATGTGGCAATTTGCCATATCTTTTAAAATACTAATGCTTCGTTTTAGTCAGTTATATTAAAGGGTTAAAAATACAATTCTACAAAATACAATTGTAAAAGTTTAATATTATTGGCTCCTGGTCCATGGTATTCCTCGCTTCACCGAGTACCTGTTTAATGCTTGACAGTTCTTGACTCGGTTTCTAACAGAGTGTGGTTCTCTTGAAAACAAAACGGCCCATGGATTTTATATTTCAGAAGTGTTCGGGGTTACCAGGGAATTCACGAAAAATTGTAATCATGTGCTTCATATCTTAGAAGTGATGTTGTTTTATCTGTTAGTTTCGCCTTATTACAATTGTACAAGGCAAAGACATACGAGGAAGTCTCCAGGAGGAAAAATAAATTTAGCACTCTCCCATTTAACGATAATGTATCACAAAACACAGTGTCTATTCAGATTCATAGTTTGAAGACTTTGCACTCTTCAATTATTCTTCTCTTCCGTTGCTTCCTCCCTGAATCCACTTTCTTCCTGTTCCTGTCCACTCCCCTATTTCTCTTTTTCATTTGTTTCATGTCGGGTAATAATAAAACCGACAGTTGGCTATGTCCCGATACCAACCGCAATAACTTGCAGCGGTTGGTCAATGCCTCGTTGATTTTATTTTATGTCCCTGGGCACGAGCATATGTCTACAGTCGGCGATTCTTATGTCCAATGTCAAGGAAAGCGTCTCGTTGCCATGAGCAACGGTTCATCGCAATGTCTTTTTTCACCTGAAATCAACTGAGACAAATACATTTAACTGGAGTAAAATACACACAAAAGTTCTGCATTCTGAGCTTTAAAAAAGCGACTATCGAGTTAGGATTGTCCCATTGCAAAGTAACGTTTTGTCAAAGGCATCTTACTCAACAAAAGGATAAAATGTGAAGTAAAAGTTCAAAACAAAAATATTTTTCTGACGTACGAGGCCCTGCGAAGCTTCGAAAATCGCTTTGATTCGAAATTTACCGAATTATTCGAGTCCATTAGAGTCGTGCTGGTTCGATATGGTCAAGCGGACAGTTTAAATTTTTTGTCTTCAGCCATTTCTTGAAGATCCATTTTGGTGTAGTGCTTGAGATCGGGAAGGTAAGAGAATTGGAATGAAAACACCAAAACCTCCGACATCTGATTTTTTTCACTAGTAGAGTGCTCGAAGCCCATATTTGGGCTTTATTCTGAAGTGCCGTTACCACAGATTGAAGGTTCACATTCAGTGGATTTGCTTTGTATTATCTTTGAAGTGATGTTATTTAGTCTGTGAAGGTTTGCGTTGTTACAATTTATGGGAGAGTGCACTCTCCTATAAATTGTAACATGGCAAAGACCTGTGTTAAAGTTGTGATGACCAAAAATAATTTAGCACTCTACCAGTTAATGAAACGAAATGGACAGGAGATATATAGAATTCAGTCACAACAAAAATTAAATTAGCATCCGTAATCAACAACAAATTGGAACTAATAATCAACACAAATTACTATTTTACCAATGTACGATTTGTCCTTGAGGGAATTTTTTTCGCTTCTTATACCATAAGGGACGAATTATCCCTCCCTCCTTGATTTAATGCATGTGTCAAGGAATTCAATACTGGTGGTGTGTGGATTTGAAATTAAACGTAATATTTTGCAATTAAGAAAACTGAATAACCCACAATATAATATGTCCCGATACCAACCGCAATACCTTGCAGTGATTGGTCAATGCCGCGTTGATTTTATTTTATGTCGCCGGGCACGCGCATATGTCTACTGTCAGCGATTCTTATGTCTACTGTTAAGGAAAGCGTCTCGCTGCCATGAGCAACGGTTCATCGCAAAGTGTTTTTTCACTTGAAATCAACTGAGACAATTACATTTAACCGAAAGAAAATACAAACAGAAGTACCGTTATTACGTACAAAAAGATTAATTATGTAAACATGGGTAATTATTTATGAAACCGATTAGATTATAAGGTCTCTTTTCATTAATTTACTGTAACATAAACTGAAATCTCTTCATACGAAACGTTTTAAAAAAAAATTGTTGTACAGCGAATTTTAGAAAGCAGACGTTGTTTCGGTAGGGTGTTAACTTTTAACATTTTTTTCCAATTCAATTTATTTGTGTAAGAACGGGACATATACCTTATTCTGTTTGTTGACAGGGGACATGGTCTCACGTTCCCTGCATGAAACATATATTCATCCTCGGCTGACGCCTCGATTGAATATACTTTTCATGCAGGGAACGTGAGACCATGTCCCCTGTCAACAAACAGAATAACTTATGATGCAACCCCCTTGCAAAATTGATCTCAATAGCTGTTATCTGTAGGTATACGACTCAAAGGAAAAGTTTCTGAATCAACTACTTTATGTTACTGTTTAATTAGTTTGTATTATTGCTTAATTATTTTGTATTACTGCTTAATTATTTTGTCGTATACCTATAAAATATAATTTTCTGCAAATAAATTCATTAATCCATTCATCCATTGATTCATACAAATATGCATTCATCATATTTTCATTTTGGTGTTCCAATTGACTGAGGGTACATATTAAATTTCTTCCAAATTGAGCCTGTAGACTTTACATTGGTCATAAAGCACATTAGCCGTGTGGGAAATTGCTGTATATTGTGTCTGATTTCTGAGTTTGATCTCCCAATGGGCTGTCGGCCATAAATGAAACTTTAAAATAAAATCGCTTGCCTGGCTCTTTTCTGAGACAGTTGATGGTTGGTAGAGAGATTGCGTCATGTTATTGAATCCTTAGTATGTTTCCAAATGAACTTCGGGTCAATTTATACAGAGAGTAATCACTTGACTGGACTGGTTACGTGAAATAATTCATGAGAGGTGAGGGACGTTGTACAAACACGAGTGCGCGAATGCGCACGAGTGTTTTACAATATGGTCCTTCGCCTCGAATGAATTATTTCGCGTAACCAGTCCTGTCAAGCGATTACTCTGTTTATTACCTTTCATTATTAACGATAATTATATTACTTAACCCTTTGCCTAACGTAACGGCCAGCGCTATTCTCAAAAATCGCCAACTAGTTTTCATTATTTCTTCATTTTTTGTCTCTAATATAGGTTATGACCCCTCATTGGAACGAGCTCGTCGAGCTCGTTCCAACGAGGGGTCATAACCTATGTTTTTGAAACAAAAATGAAAATAATAGTTATTCAAGAATGTTTTTGCAAGTGTCGTCTGCTTTTCATATTAGGTAAAGGGTTAAAAAAGCAAAACAAAACAATGAAGTCCCCATCACACCCACGGTAAAGCGTCTTCGTTTGCGCGCACGCATACATGGCACAATTGTTGATTGCATAATTCACTTGTGAAGTTATCGTTTATAATCAAACCTGGAAATCCCAGTAAATTACACTTTGGAAAGTAATACATTTTATTTGTTAGTTTGTTTGTTCACTGGAAAGGTGCGCACACAAAATGACTCAAAAAATAGAAATAAGGCGTTTGCTGTATGACTGCGTGACATAACTTCAAATTATAATTGAGTTCTTAATCTGTGGTTTAAAATGCGAAGATATGTCAAAATTTGGTCTATTTGGTCTAGAGTTTGCCCTGCTGAGGAAGCACGTGGGTAGTTAGGTGGATCGGGATTCTATGTCTAAAATGACACTAAAATTGATATTGTAGGTTTCCACTGCTAAGGAAGAATGCAGGTTCCATGAGAGATCTCGTTATATCATAATTGGGTTCCTAGTTTGGTTTTCCAGTGAACTGTAGATTTAAATTTACACCAAACGTCACGATGTGTGAATGCGTTCGTCAATACGTGAAGAGTGTCAGCGCGGAAACATAAAACAAGGGCTGCAGCTTCGAGTTCTCTCCTTCTGCGATTGCATGAGAGCTGTATTGACGAAAGCATTGGCACAGTCTGGTATTCTGTGTCTGTAACACTCCTCTGTGGCATAGAATCCATAAACCCTTTACCCAACATAGACGATATCAAAATTTATTATTTTAAATGTCATTTTTTCATATTTTTCAAAAGATTTCAACAAAACCATATCAAGTGACCCCTCGTTGGAACGAGCTCGACGAGCTCGTTCCAACGAGGGGTCACATGATATGGTTTTGTTGAAATTTTTTTTAAAAATAATATTTGTTCAACTGCTGAATTTGGATATTACAGGGCGGATGCGGGCGATTCGTTGGGTAAAGGGTTAATGTAAAATTTCCGTCTCGTTTGTAGAAATTGACAGTTCTGACCTTTGCATGAAACAAAAACAAAACTCCGGGTGATTTGAAAACACGGTGCCACTCACACACCGGTAGGTAAACATGAAAATATAAATGGAAATTGTGTGCAATTTATAGAGAGTAATCGTTTGACTGGACTGGTAACGTTAAATAATTCATACGAGGTGAGGGACGTTGTACAAACACGAGTGCGCGAATGTGTACGAGTGTTTTACAATTTTGTCCCTCGCATCGAATGAATTATTTCACGTAACCAGTCCAGTCAAACGATTACTCTCTATATTCACCATGGATACTTTTCATTATTAACGATAATTTTATTATTTAACCCTTTACCTAACGTAACGGCCAAAACCCACCAGCGCTATTCTCAAAAATCGCCAATTAATTTTCATTATTTTTTTTTCATTTTTTGTCTCTAAAACATAGGTTATGGCTCCCTCATTGGAACGAGCTTGACGAGCTCGTTCCAATGAAGGGCCATAACCTACATTTTGAGACAAAAATGAGAATAATAGTTATTCAAGAATTTTCTTTTGTAAGTGTCGTCTGCTTTTCATGTTAAAAAAACAATGAAGTCCCCATTACACTCATGTTAAAGCGTCTTCGTTTGCGCACACGGATACATCACACAATTGTTGATTGCATAATTCACTTGTGAAGTTATCGTTTATAATCAAACCCGGAAATCCCAGTAAATCACACTTTAGAAAGTAATAAGGTTATTTATTCGTATTTTTAAGAAATTGGCCGCCGTTATCTGAGAGAGTCAAAATCCTAACTCGAGTGTTATAAAATTCTCATTTATAGAATAAGTTTAATTCCGTTAATTTTGAGGGATTTTAGCAAAAAGTATTTTCCAATTAACATTGGATTTATTAGCTGTCCCCACAGCTTCTGGGTTGACCAAGGTCACCATGCGGCGTTTCGATAGACCGACTCCGAAAATGGTTGGGTGTTTTGGTTCTTTTGAGGGATCCATACACGTCAGGTAAAAGAATAGTCAGTCAACGTGTTCCGTTAGGATTTTTATATCATGATTACCTATTCTACTATATATAAAAAGCCTATGACCTAAATTTTAGCTTTACACACCAACCGTGGTGAACACGTGTGTCTGTGGTGAACACCCCAGCAATGCGATGTCAATAGTTAAAATTTACACCTACAGTGGAACTACATACAAGTTGACCTTTGGAGGCCTCGAGCTGAATGCAAACTTGTCTAAATTTATCGTTCGTCGCCTCGCGAAGAGTGAAATGAAATCGGCATTTTTTTATTAAGTTTCTAAATGAGTTTACCTCATAGCACACCAAAAATTAACAAACATGCGTTGACTCATGTTAATAAAGCACCAATAACTCGAAGAAGTATTTTATTATGTTATTAAAATGAAAAAAGGTCCCGTGATTTGCGCGTTTCTTTTTCCATTTTGTTTCGGCGATGCTATTGACAACGGAAGTACCAACAGGTGCTCATGTGAATAAAAACAGATTCGCAAGTGTGAATATCGTATTAACATTTAAACTCTTAATAAACTGACGATCGTGGTATAAAAATAAAATATACCCAAAGCTGCCTGGTGTCAAAATGTTCACCACGAGTAGTGACATTTGCTATACCAGCTACTATGGGTATATTCTATAGTATATGGAGAGTGTATTATCACTAAATCACCCACAGAATGGAGACTCCACCCATGCAATAATTGGAAAATTGTTGCAAAGCAAAAAAAAGCACAAGCAAAGTTTCGGGTTAAACCCGGAGGTCCATTGGCTGAAACATTGCTTGTGTTTTTTGTCGATATGTACAAAATTTGAAAGTTATAGTTTGGGTGATAATTCCACTTCGCGGGTGATTTAGTTACAGTCCACTCTCCACGTACTGTAAATGTAAATATGGAACTGGGGGGGGGGGGGGGGAGTTGGAAGCGTGTAACAACAATTTTTAACAATTTTCTTTTGTCCCAAATGTTTGTCTCTTGATAAGGAGACGATTTGGCTGCTTTGCAGATTCGATTATATTTTCCGCTTCCCAGTGCGTTATGACTCCTATGAAATTCCAATTGGTCCAATAGTTTCCACGTTGCTAGGAACTCACGTGTGCTGCTATTGGATAACGTGGCCCGTTAATCTTTAATCACAGTTGTGGTAGGAGAGGGAAGGTTTCAGATATTGATTTGCCGCTATTACTTAAATGAATTCCCTAATTTGTATTAATGTCCAATAAATCTCTTCACTAACGTTCTCCCAACGTTATAAAACGTGTTTTTCAGTATAAAAGTGGTTGATGTCTCTATTGGGGTGCCTTTGGGGTCATGGACCTTCAGAAAGGTGTGTTTGCGGTCTCTTTTCTTCTTACTGGTATCATGTTCATCATACAATGTTGAGCTTTTCAAACACACGCTTCTGCTAATCCGACCTGGAGACAATACTATAAAACTTTTACAATTGTATTTTCCTGAATTGTATTTTGTACAAGTGAATATAAATGATGGAAATGAATCATTAACATTTCCAAAGATATGGTAATTTGCCAACTGGCAAATTGCCATATCTTTAAAAATGCTAATGGTTCATTTCAATTAGTCATTTCCATAAATAAAAATACAATTCTGAAAAATACAACTGTAGAAGTTTTATAGTATTGGCCCCTGGATGTACATATGTTGGTGAGTGGAAAAGGAATCCTTCAACTCAATCAAGTTTAACCCTTTTACTTTAATTATTCTGACGTTCAAACTGCACTGGGAATTCAGTTTCATCAACGTTTTTTTCAAAATGCGACGTCAAACGTCGGAAAGTACAATAACAAGATATTTTTAACATGTGAGTATCTGGTTGAGGGCTAGATTATTTTTGGTGGTCTGAATTTATTATTCAAAACTTGTTTTATTACAAATTATTGGAGAGTGGCCACGATAATTTATAATAACACAAATTTACATAAACAAAATATAATTTGTGGTTTACTGAATATGAAATATAAGCAAGGAAAGTGTTGGCTTTTGATCTGGTATCCTCATTTGTTGAAAGCCATGATAGTGGCTTCTAGCACTCAACCAGGTAAGAAGTCTACTAGTATTTTAAGCTGCGATAACATTTGACTCAGCGGTTATCACTGAGCACTAATCGGGAGAAAATGGGAATTGAGGTTAAAACTTTAAACAAATGGAAAATAATAACAAAACAAATGACCACAAAATATCAACGCGCTGTTTCATCTCGTACTTCATAAGACGTACAGAAGTATCAAAGGGTTAATGAACGAGGAGAAGAAATGTCAGTCACATACTTGATCGTTCGCAGGGTATTCCAGGGGAAAAAATATGCAAACAAGACTTTTCGTTTTATTTTATTGATTTAACACTGACAAATTGAATAGAATGACAAAACCAAAGCCAAATTTTCTAATGCTATTTGCTGACGTAAAAAACCCATAAAATATTTCATTATCAAATAAAAGGGCGCCAGACAAATTACTTCCAATTTTGACATGATATACCAATTTAAATTCTTCTCTGGAAAAGTCACGAAAACCTGATAACCGTTCACAAGTGCCCGCGTGAAAAGATAAGAAAGCCAGATTCTCGGTTGTATTGGTATCTGAAGACAATGGTTTTACAATTTTGGAACGCTGGTGTCACTTGAGTTATCTGAAAGAAGTTATGAACAATGTTTCTTTTCTGGTTATTTATTTATTGGGATTTAATGACATTTTTGACAGCCAGCGTCACCTCATGTCGGACAGTTTTAGGAAGCTGAGTACCCGGAGATAACAACCGAGCAACGGCGAGCAACTGTCAGAATCTCCAACGTACTAACTCCACACAAGCAGGGTTAGCATTGGTTGAAGACAAGTGCCCCATCGAAGTGCAGTACACAACGCCACCATGCCCCCACGTGGGCAGTTGGGATTATGCGTCTTGTCTTATGACACGACGCGGTTGTCGCAGGTGGGATTCGAACCGAGGACCTCTCGGCTTGCAGCCTGCACCTCTACCTACTGAGCCCCCGCTCCTCCCTTTTTCTTCTCTCTTGACCTTTAGAGTAAAGCACGTGTGCGGACATCATGCCGACTCACCGCTTTTTGTCTTATCATTAATTGTATCCGCATCATTCGACTGTCGGAAAAAGTAGAGCCATGCAAAGGGTCAAATTTCGACTCCATTCGAATCGAAATAATCCCGACGGTTCGATTCAATTCAATTCCAGTAAGGCGGATTCCGAAACCGACGTTTTCAAAATCCTACCAAGTGTCTCGTCTCGAAATCTTGTTCGTTCGTCAGGTCTCCTGTGCAGTAGACGGCGATAGACGACGAATTCAAGGAAATCCGCTTCCGAAACTGCGTTGTTAACATTTCTGATATATATTAAGCCTTTTTGATTCACTTGCACACAGACGAGTCGCCGCTAAATACAATACTTCAGTGGAGACTGACCATGTTTGCTTTTTTTTTCACGGTACATTCGCCGTGGACTGGTCGTAATCCACGCGGGGGCAGTGATATCCATGCGTTTACCCGGTATTAAAATCATCATCAGCAAAATTTTAAATAATGAAGTAGCGGGTTGTTTTTGATGATTATTCCTGTAATTAGTGTTTGGAATCTAACATTATTGCGTCCGTGGAAATATTGCCCAGCCTGGGAAAGTGACCAGTCCACGGCGGGCTGTACTGTACGAAGGTAAAAATCGCAACTTGAAAATCATTGACATTCGTATCGTCTTTAGACTCGAAATCCCCTGCATGGTTCGATTCGAGATTCGATTCGAAATATTCAAAAGGCCTACAGAAAAGTAATTTAATCCGAAGAGTGAAATGAAAAATTGAATCAAATTACAATCGAAACGCCCTCCTCTAACAGCAACGAAAACAATAACAAATTCACATTAACCCTTTACCCAACGCAAACGATATCAAAATTTATGATTTTAAATTTTGTTTTTTTTTTCAAATTTTTCAAAAAATATCAACGAAACCATATCATGTACCCCTCATTGGAACGAGCTCAACGAATATATATTTTTTTAAACTACTTAATTTGTAAATTACGGGGACGGATTCGGCAGATTCGTTAGGTAAAGGGTTAAACTTTTCTTTGAATGGTTCTCATCGACATAACCATTTGGGGAAAGTCCAAGCCTCATATCTGTGCAGGAAGCAGCAATTTTTTTGTCACTAAACTCTCACACAGCGAAATACGGTGCATTTTAATTAATATTATTATTATTATAGCACATTTTCTTTGTTATCTTCTACCACACTTTTTGGTAACATTCACATATTTATTAGCCATATTCTGAAAAGGCTTGATGTGAATTAAAAAGCGAAATTCTGTATTATTTTATCAATTTTTCGTTATTTCTTACATGAAAGCATTCTTTCATCAGTATAAACGTCACATTGTTCATTATTTGACAGTAAAATAAATAGAATAAACGTATAGTGTTTTCAAGCAAAAGTTTTTTTCTACGAGTAGAATTAAGAATGAAACCGACGACCCGCTGGCGAGTCGGTTTTATTCTTAATTCTACGAGTAGAATAATTTTTTTACTTGAAAACACTATACGTTTATTTTGTTTATCCCATAAATCATTTAAAGGGCAATCGCGGCGAAATCATGCAGTTATTCGCTACAAAACTCTGCGAGAAGTGAGGAGCACATTGGTCTAATTCGATCGACAAGCAAAACTGCCAAAAGTAAACATGGCGCAGTGATACATTTCTGTCTAAAAATAATTCCCCTACACACTTGAGCTAAAGTTGTAAAAATACTTTATTAATTGGACAATGTTTGTTTCTTATTTTCGTTGTTTATTGTTGTTGTTTTGTTTAGTCGTCGATTCAACTTGATTTTTATAAACAAAGAAGACGACACGTGCATTTGTTTATTTACACTTTCCAAACTTGGAAAAGAAACATCACTCATCATGCCCCCGCCTTTCACAAGCGAAATTGTATGCTTTTCAACGCTTGGTTTCGATTGATTTACTGTGTGTTTTCTTTGTTAATTGTTGTTCGTTTTATTGTTAGACAGAGTTGAAATGCGTCATATATTCTAAAACTAACCATTTCAGCGACGGTCAACGTTTTATAAACGTCGGTTCATTTTGTCTCCCACAAACGTAAAACAGGTCATGACAACACGAATTCGGTAGAGGTCAGAGGTCAGCAAGTCCGTCTCTTATATATTCTTTCAGTGTTAAACCTACGGAGAAAATTTATCACCCTACGAGTAGCTGCTACTGGGTAAATAAAGCAAAAATTTATCGAAGACTTTTATTGTTCGAATAAACGTCCATTTATGGGATAAATTTAGTTTCTTAATAACTGTCCTTTCCCTTTCAAACACCAATACAGTATTCGGCCGTTTCTGTCACTTGATCCTCATCTTAATGAGTAAATGTATAACTTGCAACCTACAAGTTAAGATAGATATTACCATGGAAATAAGGGGTTTTGTTGACGAATATTTGGATAAGAGTTACATGCCTTGAAATGTGACAGTCAGACGGGATGCAGTCTCCGAAACTAAGAGGCCTTGAGAAAAAAATATTACATTGGAAGACTTGTGAAGCATTCTACGAGAATCTTGAAATATAGCTGAATACCACAAAGCAAAATAGGTTCATTTGATGAATTTTGTCCGTCTAAAAGGTACGATCGAGCTATAGTTGTCAAAGATATTTCAATGCCAAAAGTTATAATGGTCGCTCATGAGAAAATATTAACAGGATGCAAGCAACAGAACGTTGCGGGGGAAACAATACAGCCATCCAAACAATCACAACGCGACCCTGGTATCAATGTTATTGATAAGTTAGAGCAGTCATATATTGCGCAGATGTGAATTATATTTGCATACCGGTACATGCTCAGTCGGATAGAAAGGACGTAACGTGCAGTAATAGGGATTATTTATTAGATATAATTTTCTTCTCCAGAATTACCCATTATCAGGCTCGACTGATAAGGATTCAAACGCGAGTGATATGTTGCTGCTCTCAACAGTCTCAGGCTGATGAGAACTGAAATGGTTAACCGGAAAGTCGGTTTGAAACCAGACAGCTACATAACCGATTAGAAAAACCGTCAACCGGTTATCCGAAATATCGATGGTGATCGTCATTCCACGTTTAAAACGTTTAAAAAAAAGAAGTAATGCTGGTGATTCTGAAAATGAAGACGAGTTTGATCTTTGAAGCAAGTGAAGATCTTGCTGTTGAAGAGAGGAGTCCTCCAGAACTGGTTGAGACCTACAGTGATTTGGTGAAAAGGCGTATTCAGGAAGAAAGATTGTAATAGTTTCAGGCGTTAAAGGGGGTGACGAAATCTTACAAAGTTACGTTGGGCAGTTTTTTGTTTCAATTTAGAAAACTTAAGTTCAACACACAGACAGTACCATGAGCGAATCCTGTTTCCGTGCTATAGATTTTACGGGTATCGTGGCCGGCTTTCTGGAGCGGCTACCTGGGAATTCCCATTTCCAGTATTAAACCATACCTGTAACAAAAACGCATTTCCACGTGGCATCTAAACAAATCACGTAACAATATTATTTTATATTATGTCTCACGTGACTTCCTTGCATTCTGACTGGCTGAAAGATGATACCCTATTTCGTGTAGTTTGCATCCACAGAACTGACCAGGCATTACACCCAGGCACTACACGTTTTCTATTTTTAGCACACTACTATATCAGTTTTCTTTTCATACTGGGCGAATAAAACTGATCAGGCTAAATTTAAATATCGATTCACAGAGGCACAACATCCACAAAACGACCCGGAAAGAAATCTTCGTGGAAAAATGTATCGCTTTTCCATTGTTGAAGTCACATTTTTCGAGGCGTTCATTTTATTCCTTGAGAAGATGATCCATATCTAGTTTCGAAGAGAATGATCCATACCTGGGTCCAACTTTCATGAGAACGCATCCGGATATGAAAAATCGTTTGTTTCGCTGCTCATATTATTTCGCTATTTAATTGTATGTTTTGGGCAGTACACGAATAATTAATGGAATTCAATTGAATCTTCGGAGTTTGTATCCCGTGCTGACCCATTCGGCAATATACATGTGTGACAGATGTGTGGAAATTATCAAACTGCGTTGTCAAATTTCGAAAATTTTAGTTTTCATTCGCGAGTTGCGCGATTCCAGAATACACAGTTCCGTTTGAGGGAAATGTTTTGTTTACCCTTGCCGACCGATTCAAAATCTGCCATCTGCTCATATCAGTAATCCATGTTAGCCGTGTTTTGGAAGAAGAAAATTTTTTTTTAAAAACTACATGGTATTTTTTTCTATATAACGCTGGTTGGTAGGGCTGCTACCTTGGTAATAGATTAACAAATCGGACAGATGACGAGATGTTTTTTCTTGATAGGTGTTCGATATAATATAAGGATTAGTGCGTGTCTTGTCGTTGATTACGCCCATATAGTGCCCACTGAGGTGGTGTAGTTCCCTCCGCTTCGCGGCGGGAACTACACCACCTCACTGGGCACTATATGGGCGTAGTCAACTCCAAGCCATGCACTATTCCTTAATTATAACCATTTATTTCAAAAAGGGAAGTACACTCTTGTACTCTCTAGCTGTTATGTTTACATTCTGTAACAATTTGTGTTACTGTTGTAATGACTCATGCTGTTGCAGCAGGGACTATTACGGGAAAGAATTGTTGGCAGCACACGCCATTTTCTATTAACGAGTTCTCCACAGAGTAACACGAAAATGTTGGAACGTCACTGTCCGATGATTAACGACAGTGGCGTTGCGTTGATCAAGGATTGAGTGATTAAACTCGTCCATACCAGCCGTGGTGACTCAAGTGCCGAATGATAAAATATTTAAGTAACATGATCAAGGCGTGCCTTCGTCATCGGTCAAGTTGAACAAAGCATCATGCTTAGGGATCTGCGAATCACAAATTTCTTTTCGAATCGAATCTCGAATCGAATCGTGTCTCTGATATCGACATCGAATCGAAACCCGAATCGAATCTTAAAAGGCAAGTTATTTCATATTGCATCAAACGGAAGTTACGGAACACTGTGATGACCCTTACGACGGAGTGAACACCTTAAACACCAATAACTAAATATTCTCTGTAGCACTGTCGCTGAGACAGCTAGGCCTATTGTCCATAGTTTTAGTTTTTGAAGGCCTAACTTGTTACTATTCACGTTCTTAAGAACGTGAATAGTAACAAGTTGAGCCTTCAAAAACTAAAACTATGGATAATGTTCTGGGCCAAATTCACACCTTACCTAACAATTAAACATTGTCAATTACTCAAATAAATAGGAATTGAGCCTACATGAATGAATTTTCTAATGACAGTTTTGTCCTATTTTTGTTGGAAATGTAACAAATTGAAGTTGGTACGAGACACTCGAAAAAATCGAATCCTGAGACTGATTCGAGATCGATATCTAAGCATACGTATGGTATCGATATCAAATCGAATCTCGAATATTCGCAGGACCCTAATCGTGTTGCCGATGCCCACAATACTTTTGTTCAAAACGGAGATTCAAACTGCCGTTAAAATACGTAGTTCTGCATATTAACCAATCACATTTTAGGGGGGGCAATATGACGTAGTTGCTCCAGACTACGTAGCTTTTAACTCTTTCACTGCCACGCCCAATTTAGCCATATATGGAGGAACCCTATTACGCCTTTATGCGAGAAAATTTCATAATGAAAGTGTCAATGACACTGTAGCTCAACTTGTCAAGACAAAGACATGTACATGTATAGTATGTGACACAGCAATGACAAACATCTAGGTAATGACCTGATAACAAAGGTACATATAAAGTATTGTAACGGTCTGTACATAAATACTGAGCGTTGCCTGTAACAAATGTATAGGTAAAGTATTGTAAAGGTGGGTGACAGTCAGATGCTAAACTAGAAAAAATCTTTGAGTCCCAGAGTGGGTCTGACTGAACCCCAAAATATTTGTTCTCATAGCACAGTGATAACAAAGGCACCCCAAAACACACTCATTCCTGTCCCAATGTGAAAACAAAGGTACCCAAGAAGTTTCGTGAAGATCAGTTCACAAATATGAGCTGTGTAGAAGTTGTGACAAAAAACTGATTGGACCTAATTTCGGTACAAAATGGCCACTGGCAGCAATCTTGAATTTTGGACCGCACCCAGAAACACTCGTTCTCGTCCCAAGGTGATAACAAAGGTACCCAAGAAGTTTTGTGAAGATCGGTTCACAAATACAGCCTCTAGCCCGAGCCGTATTGACATGTGCACTTACAGAGTATAAGTAGCACTGAATAAATCAAAGTTCATCTAATTTGCATAATTTCTGCACGAGAAAAAAACCTGTACTATATGTGATGTATTCCATGTTACTAAACATTCATACAAAAATTTATTCAAATCAGAACTTTCATACAGAAGTTCTGTACAAAAGACTGATTGCACTAATTTTGGTACAAAATGGCTGCTGGTGGCCATTTTGAATTTCGGACCACACCCAAAAACACTCGTTCTCATCCCAGGGTAATAACAAAGGTACCCAAGAAGTTTCGTAAAGATCGGTTCATAAATACGGCATCTAGCCTGAGCTGTATAGAAGTTGTGTACAAAAAACTGATTAGACCTAATTTCGATACAAAATGGCCATTGGCAGCCATCTTGAATTTTGGACCGCACCCAGAAACACTTGTTCTCGTCCCAAGGTGATAACAAAGGTACCCAAGGCGTTTCGTGAAGATCGGTTCATAAATACAGACTCTAGCTCGAGCCGTATTGACATGTGTACTTACTGTGTGTAAGCAGCACTGAAAAAATCAAAGTTCATCTAATTTGCATAATTTCTGCACGAGAAAAAAACCCGTATTATATGTGATGAATCCCATGGTACTAAACATTCACACAAAAAATTATTCAAATCAGCGCTTTCATATGGAAGTTCTGTGCAAAAATCTGATTGCACCAAATTTCGTACAAAATGGCTGCCATCGGCCATCTTGAATTTCGGACCGGACCCCAAAACACTCGTTCTCGTCCCACGGTGATCACAAAGGTACCCAAGAAGTTTCGTAAAGATCGGTTCATAAATACGGCCTCTAGCCCGAGCCGTATTGGCATTTGCACTTACAGTGCTGAAAGTAACACCAAAAAACATCAAAGTTAGTCTAATTTGCATAATTTACGCACGAGAAAAAAACCCGTATTATATGTGATGTATCCCATGGTACTAAACATTCATACAAAAAATTACTCAAATCAGAGCTTTCATATGGAAGTTCTGTACAAAAAACAGATTTCTGCATCGTCGGTACAAAATGGCAGCTGGCAGCCATCTTGAATTTCGGACCGCAACCAAAAACACTCGTTCTCGTCCCACAGTCATAACAAAGGTACCCAAGAAGTTTCGTAAAGATCGGTTCATAAATACGACCTCTAGCCCGAGCCGTATCCAATTGTTGACGGACAGACGGACGACGGGCCATGGCATAAGCTCAAATTTGGCTTCGCCAAAGTTGAGCTAAAAATTATGACATACTTGAAACACTATCATCTGATGAATTGTTGGAAAGGGCTCTCTGGTGGTAGGTTTGATCTGCGCACACCAGAACGTACAGATAACCATCATAAAATAGGTGGCAATAGTCGCTTTCTACAGCGAAAATGTTAATGATCGTCGAATGATAACTATGGGCGATAATATCCAAAACACGATGCCAAGTATTTTATCAAACTAACCAACCAGGCAGTGGAGTTGTTTTAGTAGATCAAGGTTGCACAAATGTGGGCCAAACACGGTAATTGTTCAATTCTACTTGTATTGCAAAACCAGGTTTTGATAAGCTTATAAATCAGCGAAGCTGGTTTGGGCCCGGATAAAACGAAAGTAGGCAATATTCATCCTGTGCCCCACCCCAAGAATTAGCCAGTGTTCTCAATGGTTGTGTTTCTCAAATTAGCGTTTCAATTCCCTCGGCTTAAACTGCTGATAATTTTATTGTATACTGTCCGAAGATTTACCCCCCGCCCTCTCCCCCATAATGCCTGTGGGTATACGAATATCTCATTGTGACGTCCCCCATTCCTCTGCGGAGTGGGCATGGATCCTTAAAATTGGTGAACATTTGCTATCTATTGAGCACTTCTCTGCCGTGTACATCTGACACATGCTGTACCGCGTTAAGTCCGATTTTGACGAGACTGTTTAAGTCACTCTTTGATGCGCTTCTCGGGAATGTTGACAGCTTTGGGGATGGAAGCATCATGGTTAGGTCCGGTATCTGCTCTCGGGGCAAAACTCCACTTCACATCGTCGAGTCGACGGAAGCATGAACGCACAAATGATCAGTGATCACATTTTGGAGCCGATTGCCATCCCCTATGGTCGACGTTTCTTTGGAAACCCATTTGACTATTTTGGACGATAATGCCAGACCTCGCCGATCGAGAATAGTGCGACAATTCAAAGATATGCAACAACATGACGTGACGTGGATGGATTTGCCTGCAAAGAGCCCGTACTGCAACCCGATAGAACATGTGTGGGACATGCTCGGCTGGAGAGTGGTTAACCATTTACCTAACGAATCGCCGGCATCTGCCCGCGTAATTTGCAAATTCAGCAGCTGAAAGAAAGAAACTTTTCAAACTATTTCAACAAAACCATATCATGTGACCCCTCATGGAACGAGCTCATCGAGCTCGTTCCAATGAGGGGTTACGTGTTATGGTTTTGTTGATTTTTTTTTAATTTTAAAAAATAATTAAAATAATAAATTTTGATATCGTCTGCGTTGCGTAAAGGGTTAATAGACAGTCACCACCTCAAGACATCGACAGTCTGCGCAGTGCCCTAATAGAGGAATGGGAAAGATTATTTATTTATTGGTGTTTAAGGTCACATACTTATGCACAATGGCTAATCATGACCGTGGTAGTTTCGCGGGTGGAGGAAGCAGCTGCCAGCTCCCCAACATCGTAACTCGGCAATGCAGCACAGGCAGGGTTAGATTGGTTGAAGACATGCGCACCATTGACATGCAGTACGCCTTAGCACACGGCGTCATCGTGCCCACATGTGGACAAACGGGGTTAAGTGCCTTGCCCAAGGACACAACGCGGGAGTCCGAATCGATCGCTCAGACGGTCACCCAACCGTAAACTAACCGGGCTCGGCGTTGCTTAACTTCGATGATCTGATCAGAACCGGTTACCGCAACGCCACTGCGCCCCGTCATGCCGATTAAGATGTGTCAGGGATGCTCCAGGCGGTCCTTCCAGATACTGAGCAACGTGACGTTTTTTTGACGTTGTGGTAACGTCCGCGATGTCTAATGTTCATTCAATAAAAAATGCTCTGTAAACCTAATAAGGCATACTGTACAACAAATAGCAGGTTTTCTCTCATGAGAATTTACCCACTAAATGATGGGGATGGGGGAAGTGGGCTTAACTTTTTTACAGTATATTTCTCCTTGTGTACCACTCACTACGTTTATACATTGTCAAAGCAGGCTAAACGAATATGCCATAAAAATATAATTTCATCAACGAAGTATGTCTGTTGATTCAATTTGGAGTGAGTGTTATTGAATTACTTCAATATTTGCCCATTTCACATCCGCTATTGGTTTCTGATATGTAATCAAGTAAAGTGCGCTCTGCCAGAAAACAGACCATCTCATCCTTTGTTAGTACAAATTGGAGCAAACGTGTCGATTAAATAGTATTCATTATCAAAAACATATATCTTCCTTCTTATTGGAAAAATCAAATGGAACGTAATAAAAGGTTCTACTTGTATTTTAAGGTTTAGTAGACAGCGCCATGTTGCGCTAAAATGCCATGCTATCTGATTAATGCGATTTGTATACATTATTCTGCGCACTCAGACTTTTCAATACAATCTGAATTACATGTACAAATAAAATATGGAATGAAAGAAGCTATTTTAGAGAATCGGGTTTGCCGACGGCCTAAAAACTGAAAGAAAGCTCATATCCCTCCATTATCGCTTCCAGGTCACCAGACTTGTGAATGACAATACCGGTTTCCCCAAGCTTTGTGATCCGGAAGCGATAATGGAGGGATATGAGCTTTATTTCATTTTTCTTTTTGCAGTCAAATAGAGTTTTCCACAAGCCTGGCAATTAATTAATTGTATTTATTTATTTATTTATTTATTTATTTATTTATTTAATTATTTAATTAATTAATTAATTTATTTATTTATTTATTTATTTGAGTTTAACGACACTTTCGACAGCCAGGGTCACCTCGTGTCGGAACGTTTTACAGGTTGAGAGAACCACCGAGCAATGACAAGCAACTGTCAGCTCCCCAACATACTAACTCCCCACAAGCAGTGTAAGCATTGGTTGAAGACAGGTGCAGCATCGACGTGCATTACGCCGAAGTACACAGTGCCCCGCGTGCCTCCACGTGGGCAATCGTGATTAAATGACTTGCCCAATGGCACCCTGGAAGCGATAATGGATGGGTATGTGCTTTCTTTCAATTGTTAGGCAAACTACAAGCTTGATTCTCTAAAATAGCTTCTTTTGCTCCATATTTTATTTGTAATTCTTTATTCGGATATATATTGTGAAATGACACATAATTGGCTAACAAATACCCAAAATATGTTTGCTATATGTACGCGTTAATAACATATTTAAAGTACATCAAAGAGGACAAGGATGTGGCGACAGGTGGGGGTGTCACCCCCCCCCCCCTCCCCAATCATGGCCAAAATTTCCTATAGTTTGAAATTCGGAGGGCAAGTCATGAGTAGTTGGAAATTCCATCTATCTGGATTTTAGAGCTTCTTTGGTGATGCTGAGGTCTTCTTTATTTCCAAAAATTCCAACCCGGTTTTAAATCGGCAAAAATTCCAACTGTTACTGTTTACAACTACAGTGTACAAAATATCGAGCTTCATAAGTATGCATGGTGTCAATCGATACGAGATTTCTATGGTACGTTTACTTATCGTAATAAAAAAAAAATCCTCGAAATGCACTTCAAGAAAATCACATCGTGTAAAATCGTTATCCTCGGTTAATTCCATCATTCACAGTTACAAACTGATGAAATACCGAAAACTGATCATTCCTGCAAAAGATCTGATTTAATGTTAGGACAGTGTAAATTGTTCAAAGTTCTCAGCTTGATTTATTTATTATTTATTTATTGGTGTTTAAGGTCATATATTTCTGCATAATGGCTAACCATGACCACGACAGTTTTACGGGTGGAGAAAGCCGGAGTAGCCAGGGAGAACCACCGAGCAACGGCGAGCAACTGTCAGCTCTCCAACATACTAACTCCACACAAGCAGGGCGAGCATTGGTTGAAGACAGGTGCACCATCGACGTGCAGTACGCCTTAGTACACAACACCACCGTTCCCCCGCGTGGGCGATGGGGGTGAAGTGTATTGCCCAAAGACACAACGCGGTTGACGAAGGTGGGATTCGAACCGAGGACCTCTCGGCTTGCAGCCTGCACATCTACCTACTGAGCAGCCACGTTCTCACCTTGAGCATTTGTTAGCACATATTAATTCATTTCACAGAAGAATACCAAATAATAATAAGCTGATAATTCTATCATAAATGTGTTGGCATTTCAGTTACTAGAATCAATTTTATTCAAGTTTTATCGTTAGTGAATTTCCAACTAGGGGTAGGGACCGGGTAGGGAGTTTCCACCTCCCGGTCCCTCTCTCTAGTTGGAAATTCATTACCCTACCCCTTCCCCTTCCAATCGAAAACCTCTAGCCATGTCCCAGAAAGAGGAAAACGTCAGTGGTTGGAGGCGTGAACTTCGAAGATTTGAAGTTAATTTTTACAACTGTTCAAAAGTTGTTTTTCGTAAAGTTCATATTTCTGAAATTGGAATAATAATTTGCTACCAGGTTCGCAAGACCGATTGTGTTTGCAGGCCGAATACGTTCGCAAAATGCAAGCCGATTGTATTAGCGGGTCTGCACCGTTGATCACAATCGGCTCGCGTTTTGCGAATGTTATCCGCGTGCGGATACAATCGGTCTTGTGAATCTCTTGGGTCGAAACACACGGGAATATCGAGTAGGAATAAACAAACTCCCGTAAATCGGAGCTCCCAGGCAGAGGCTCCCCAGGCGAACGATTGCTCGCGCGAGCCTCCTGCTCACCTTTGATAAAAAAATGGCGAGTTATCTCTTTTCTGGAATAGCTATACATATCTGGGCTTCACAGCTAACAATGAGCTACTATAAACACCGAGCCGCAGGCGAGGTGTTTAAATGAGACATCCAGGTATTAAATCTCCATATACCATACATGTTGGCGGTGATAAGGTTTTTGTCCCGTTTGAAACACAATACAACTTAGTAGTGGAAATAAATTTGTGGACCCATTTCTCAGCTCCACAATCATTTGGACCAAATTCGTGATAATTTTGTTTTTACAATCGCAGAAGACAACAGATAGAGTTATATCCTTGGGGCGTTAAGGAAACGAGTCAACAGTATTTTGTTGACATCGTCCCCAGAGTCCCAATGTGTTCTATGTGCCTGCTGGGACATTGAACACATTGGTACTCAGGAGACGAATTATTTGCTCTTATTTTATTTTTATGATTGGATTGTCGGGAAATCTGGTGATATTTGTGACTATTTTCGGGTTTTTTGGTTCGATTTTTGTTATGAGGCGAGCGGAAGCGAAAAGCTTTCATTTAAACCATATACCCCCGATGTTTCGCGTGCGCTTATACCCTGGATGTTGCACGCTCTCATATGCCTTGGATGTTGGGCGCACCCTTTGTCATGGCTATTTGTCCAAGGTATTCTGACCAATCAAAAGACAGAATTTATTGGGATATAGGGACAAGATCTTATGGTATTGCTTTATTATGGTTTTGGAAATCTCGGTACGCTTCCGGTTATGTTGAGCTTAAACTATTCATGCAGTGCCGAATCAAAGTAGAATGAAATTCTATCACCCCAATACTGACCGGTCAATGACTGGTCTGTATTATGACGATAGCATGTTGTGTAACCCTTAATAAATTTAAAAATCGGGCTGAAACATTGTTTCGGTCCTATTGGAAAATTGGTCAAATGTGGATTCAAAAGTATGCATTTTCTCAATGTAAAAGCGCGTGTATTGCAGTTCTTCCAGGCCATGTAGGCACGTGGTTTCAAATCGGCAAAAAGATCTGATTTAATGTTAGGACAGTGTAAATTGCTCAAAGTTCTCAGCTTGATTGAAAAATTATTTATTTATTGGTGTTTAAGGTCATATATTTCTGCATAATGGCTGACCGGATAATGTGATTTTGATGCGGAGATTGATAGCGTACATGTCCAGCTTTCTGTCCGTTAGGGGAGTTAACTCGAAATACTGGGGCGATCGGAATACAGAAAACATCAACGAGCGAGAGAATTAACCGAATGGTTTGTGATTGCCGTAAAAACAATCAGATGTACAAGCGGATCTTCATTATTACTTAGATCATATACGACAATATTAGTAACACCTTAACCCGTCTCTAATCTGTAGCTGTTAACAGAAGATCTGGTTAAAATATTTTATCCATTGTTCTTCGAGGATTCATGTCTTAGGATTATAATTACTTGGATTAATCCATTGCAAGTGTAAAGAAAGATAGCATGAGAGAAATCCAGTGTAGTTTTCTGAACTGTGGTTGTATTCTTTATCATCACCTTAATACATTTATACTCTGTATTTCAAGAAAAAAAAAATCCATTCGCACCTCTGAACTCAGAGTGCGAGCATCCTAATTAGAATCTCAATTATGGAAACACTGGAACTACCAGCGCGACTGAAGAAAACGATAGCAGCTCTGGGCATCTCTATCCAGGAGACAGGCAAGAGCGTCCATCTGTCTCTTGAGTTCAAGATCGAGGAAGATCGAGAAGTTAAGAAATCACCCCCTACTCTGGGAGAGGTAGTACCTTTGATGAGAGAATCCCCTCTCACACTGGTCCTCACTCGAGTAGGTCAGGAGGCTCTGAAAAGAGACAGAGAAGAAAGAAGAGCCCGTCCACCAAGCGGAGGGATTCCCGACGCTTGGAGGCATTCTTGGAGATGAAGAAAGAGAAAGGTGAGGAAAAGAAAGAGCCAGAGGCGGCCACCATTTCCCCTCCCACTCCCACAGACAGCCCCATCCAAATGCCGGCTTCCCAGTCGGTATTGTCGGATGTGGAAGAGTCTGGAGACAGAGGTGGAAATGGAAGCTGCCCTCTCGCCTCTTCCTGATCCCCACTCGCCTCTTCCTTCTAAACCAGAATGCCAGGACGCGGACGACAGGATAGAGAACATCTTACGGGAACACGAAATACAAGGGGACCTTCACAGGCAAGAGATGGACAGGCAATACCAAGCATTCCCCCCAAAAGTCGAAGAAGCCAAAAAACTAATAGACGCCAGAAATCTACAACAACAAAAGACTCAGCAGTCATCCACAACCACTCCAGACTCGGCTAGGACCAGACCCTACAAAACTCAGCAACCACCATCAGGCAGCCCACCAACAACACCAACTACCACTGTCTCTCCTTCCAAACCTCCACCTCTGAAAAAGAAGCAGAAAAGACACAAGCGCCGCTAACAACCCACAACTTCTCCTCCTTTTCCACGGTCTGACACTTTGAAATTCTACAGCTAATGAGGGTCAAAAGGGGCTTGCTCCCCAAATTGTCCCTGCGCGCCTTCGGGGCGCAAAACCATTTAATTTGAAAAAAATCAATTTCGTACGTGTCAGGTCATATCATTTTTCGACCGCAGTTCATTGATTCGCACCTCTGATTTCAGAGAGCGCACACCTAATCATGGAAATACCTGATCGATTGATGAAGACTATAACAGCCCTAGGGGTCTCTCGTCCTATCACCTGTACTGTCCAGGAGATAGGAATGATAGTCCACCTGCATGTTCAACTATTCTCGTTATTCGCATCTATTTACCAAATAGTTATCTCCCCTGATTGCTAGGAATTGGCTTGCAAAAATTAGCACTAATTGAATGGGGAATTTTTATATTTCTCAAAATTATATAAAACCCGTGAAAGTTATATTTGCTCTGCGCATCAGACATTTAAGAACAATATATATGCTCTCACTTGGTGATATAATCGAACCATTTCATTAGACCAATTTTTTTCCCCTGTTCATTTAAAAAGGTACGGTTATTTCGTGTAGAGTGCCATGTAAAATAATGGAAAATTGCGTTTTCGTCAACTTTTAGAGATTAAAATATTTTTTAGTCTTCATATTAGCAATGCTCTGCGCATATGTGCATATAATATAGATATTGTCCTCTCTAATCATATAAAAATATATAATCTGACATTTGCCCATTTTTTTCCTTTTGATGTTAAAACCAAGACAAATTTGATTCTTGTAAAAACAGTTGAACTCACAGTCCACAATATGCAGAAGGTTTCGGTGTGAATAAAAGGAAAGGTGCGATAGCCCTATTAATTACTTTCAGTTCAGCCAGAAATGTGAAGCTTGTCGCTTATTTAACTAGTATGCCTCATTGTCCATTGAAGTCCATAAATATATGTATGTGTGTGTTTTTTCTACAATAAGAAGATAGTTTGCGTTGCAATTTGTAATGTCACACAGATACTGTTGACTCTGTCCGGAGGTTCCTTTAATACCTGCTTTAAAAGAGATGGCTCACACTTTCACAAGCATGGCCACTGAAAGACAGCTACGTTCACATTCGCATATTGACTGGAAAAAAATTGCACAGGGAGAAAAGCTGCCACGCCCTGTACGAACAAGTACCTCGGTGCCAAGAAATATTCTGCCCACCAAATATGAAGTTGAGAGACTAATAGAAAAAGATGGAAAGGTAAGATTTATTTCAATAATAACTCAATTATAGTGCATGTACAAACGGGTCAACGGGACAATAAGCCACCGGTCAAAGAACCGCCGTCCAAACAGCCACCCGATTAAAATTCCCTTTTTTAAGATCGGACAAGAAAAAAAGCCACAAAAATGCGGACAAAAACCCAGTTAATATTTTCCGCCGCTACGTTTACAACTTTCATTATAGCAACAAATAATTATTTATATATTGCATTTTAGAAGGAATTTAGTTATTTCGCTATTTAATTTCCAATAATTTAGTACGAATATTAAATAATTTATTTGTAATAGATAATTACACCGGGTCGGAGAAAATCAAGCTTATCGAGACGTTTTCAAAATTTTTAGGGCAAGTTTTGAAATGTAATTTTAAAAATTCAGGCTATTGTCATCACGTGTTACGTGTTTTTAAATATATATACTGTTATAGGTACTGTATGTATATAGTGATATATATTTATAAATTTATGTGTATTATATCCATTTTTATAGTAGGCATGGTCAGTTTATTATTTTTTTAAATAAAATTTCAAGTAACATGCAATGAATAACTGACAGTAACACTTAATTGCATTTAAATTATATAGCACATAATATATTTTGATTTTTAAACGTTGGTCGTAAAAAGACAATAAAAAATATCACCCCTTTATCCAACGTGGATAGCACGGATTACAGTCAGACTCCAGTATTCACAGGGGGAGATAACTTTTCGAATAATACATCCCTACGACGAATTAAGTTGAGTATGACTATGGAGTTCCTAGTTGAAGAGGAGAAAACATCACCGCCCTCCTCGGGGAGAGGTAGTACCTTTGCTGAGAGGATCTCCTCTCGCACTGGTCCTCACCCGAAGAGGGAAGGAGGCCCTGAGAAGAGGAAAACAAAGACGAAGAGCCCGGCCACCAAACGGAGGGATTTCCGACGCTTGGAGGCTTTCTTGGAGAAGAAGAGAGAGAAGAGCGAGGAAGGGAAAGAGGAGGAAACAGCTACCATTTCTACCCCGACTCCCACGGACTCACCCATCTCGCCTCCAGCCACCCCCCCCCCCCCAGCTGGAGACG
The DNA here is from genome assembly GCA_031216915.1 of Pictodentalium vernedei. NCBI lineage: Eukaryota > Metazoa > Mollusca > Scaphopoda > Dentaliida > Dentaliidae > Pictodentalium > Pictodentalium vernedei. The sequence continues at coordinate 63,793,057 of CM062290.1, read as the reverse complement.
CCAGATGCGGACGGTCCGATGGAGACTGGAATGGAAATGGAGGCTGTCTTCACGCCTCTTCCCGTTCCTCTCTCGCCTCTCTCCTCTGAACCGGAAGTCCAGGACACGGAGCAGGATACCATCAGGAGAGAAGCCGAGGAAAGCAAGATCGCATGGCAGAAAGAAAAGGAAGCAAGGGAACAGCACCGCATCGAAATGGACCGACAACATGAGGAAATGATAAGAATGCTCACGGAATTACAATCAATTCAAGAAAAAGAAAACAACAACAAACCTCAAACACCACCAGCACTAAAAACAGAAACAAACATCCTATCACCGACACAGCCACCTCCGAACAAGAAAAAATCAAAAAAGCACAAACGCCGATAGCCTCCAACCTTCCGTCTTTCCTTTTCCTCCTCTAACACGATCAGACATGGCCCAAGGCAACTAACAGGAAAAGGCAACTAATAGGAAAACTACGAAACAGTAAAAGATGGGTCGAAAGGGTTTACTCTAAATCGTCCCAGCGCGCCTTCGGCGCGCTAAAACCATTCTTGACTTTGAAAAAAAATCACCAATGCTCACGTGCCTTTAATTTTAGATTCATTATGCATAAGAGAAGCAAAAATGACGAGTGAAAAAAAAATTAAAAATTATGAAAATTATAATCACCTTGATGTAAAATTGTGAACAAAAATCACATAGCACATGAATATTCCACTTTATCCGAAGTAAAGAGAAATACTCTGCCTCTTAAAAGACTAGTGTCAGTTCACGCGCAACCTGACGTTCACTTGAAATATTCTGAAAAATGCTCTTTTTCAGCCAAAAAATGAAGCAAAAACAAAATATCGTACACTCATTATATTTATATAACTGTTTTCTGTATTTATTGCAGATTACTAAAATAACGCGTAAAAATTTCACCTAACATATTCAAAGGTCAAAAAATACATTTAAACACACTTGGGGTCGGTTTTTTTCGTAAAATTTTCTAAGGTTCTACACAATGTTCAGGACCAATTTTCAAATTAAAAAGGAAGCAAAAAATAATTGCGCTATAATCAACATAAACATATTACATTGAACTAGAATAATGGAACTAAATGGAAATAACGCGTAAAATATTGTCTTTCAACAGGTTATTTGTGTAATTAATGTTTAAAATAGTTTGTCCATAGGCATCAGTGTTAAGATCAAGACCCACTTTTTCCTCGAAAGTGAGGCATGCGCAGTAGACACCGGAGCGAAAGCTGGGTATGAGAAAAGTGGCGATAGCATTCAGAAGAAACGTCTGGTGAAAAGTTGACTTTCACTAAACTTTGATATTAATGTTGATTTTCTTGGTCCAGGGAGAGAGAGAGAGAGGAGAGAGAGAGGGGGAGGGAGAAGAGAGAGAGAGAGAGAGAGAGACGGAGAGCATTGGACTTCATATCGAAAGGCCGTGGGTTCCTTCCTGATGCGCATCATCTGCAAGACACTTAATCTCAATTACCTAAGGACCAATACAATAAAACACCCACAGAGTTTGTTTCTTGATGTTGTGGGAATAGGATGCGTGGGACTAGGGAGGCATTTGGGAGCACAAGTTTAAACAAAACAACGAAGAATTAAAAATAATTATCATAGTGATAGTGTTGGGGTAGCGGTGACGATTATTTATTGGTGTTTAAGGTCGCATATATATGCACAATGGCTAATAGTGACCGTGACAGTTTTACGGGTGGAGGAAGCCGGAGTAACCGGAGAGAACCACCGAGCATTGACGAGCAAGTGTCAGCTCCTCAGCATTCTCTGTTCAAGCTCCGCTCAAGCAGGGTCACAGCGGTTGAAGACATGGCACCATCGACGTGAAGTACGCCTTAGTACACGGCGTCATAGCGCCCCTATGAAGGCAACTGGGATAAAGTGCCTCGCCCAAGTACACAACGCGGGTCGTCCAGGACGGGAATGCAACTCGGGACCTCTAGCATAGAAGTTCAACAGTCGACCACTGAGCCACCGCGCTCCCAGCGGTGACGATAATGACAGTAATGGTGGTGGTAGCAATAGTAACAATAATAAAATTGTTATTTTTCATTGTCGTTGCTATTACTACTGCTGCCATTGTTCTTTTTATTCTTGCTGTTATTATCGTTAATATTAATGAAATTACTAATTAAAACCCCACTCTCGACAAGAGTTGGAAAAGGTAGAATAAAGAAGTGATAGAACGAAACACAAACAATGATATGGAAATAGGAAACACTCAAATCAAACCTGCTCCTGCACTTGCACACGTGATTGCACAAATTTGTAAGCTATGTCTGTGTAAGGGAAAGATGTTAATATGGGCCAAGTCCTGTTCATCAATCCTGATTTACTTTGACGTGAACAAAATATGTTTAAATAAATAATGAAGGCCTTCTCACCTTTGAACCATGACAAATCAGGGCCGGCCAAAGTATTATTATTATTATTATTAGTGGTAGTAGTTATTTATTTATTTATTTATTAGTGTTTAAGGTCACATACTTATGCACAACGGCTAATCGTGACCGTAGTATTAGTAGTTGAATTAGTAATATTAGTACTAGGAGTAATAACAGTAGTATTTTATTATTATTATTATTATTATTATTATTATTATTATTATTATTATTATTATATCAGCGTGTTGGTGCCTTTGTATGACCGTGCCCATCCCCAGCCCTTAAGTTCGAAATGTTTCCTGCGTTTCCGGTTCAAGGATTGAACGCAGTGATTTATCGACGAGAATTCTGCAATACGAATTGGTGAGGGAGAATAACACAAAAGCAATATCTGTAGACACATTAATCTTATTCGCCTTTTACGGACAGATTTGCATGTGAATAAAAAGGGTAAATGGTTGGTCTCTCTGTGATTACGATTCTTTGTAAAATGTTTTATGTGTAAAATTATAATAGCGTAGAGACCGGATAATGTGATTTTCATGCGGAGATTGAAACCGAAGAAAAGTGGTGATAGCATTCAGAAGAAATGTCTGGTGTCAAGTTGACTTTCACTAAACTTTGATATTAAATGTTGATTTTCTTGGCCCAGGGAGAGAGAGAGAGAGAGAAGGGTGGGGAGAAAAGAGAGAGAGACGGAGAGCATTGGATTTCATATCGAAAGGCCGTGGGTTCGATCCTGATGCGCATCATCTGCAAGACACTTAATTTCAATTACCCAAGGACCAATACAATAAAACTTTTTTACAATTGTATTTTCCCGAATTGTATTTTTTACAACTGAATATTAGTGAAGGAAATGAATCATTAGCATTTCAAAAGATATGGCAATTTGCCAAATGGCAAATTGCCACATCTTTGAAAAATGCTAATGCTTCATTTCAATTAGTTATTTCCTTAGATAGAAAATACAATTCTGAAAACTACAACTGTAAAAGTGTTATAGTATTGGCTCCAGATGGAAGTAGTGTTCCAATGTGTCCTGAACGTCGGTGCTAACCTTGGTTGTATGTGATTGGTTAGTTGGAGTCCGACAGTTACTTACCGCTGGTTGTAATTCTTTCCAGGTACTCCGACTTCCCCCACATGGCTGACAATTTTCGTCATTGGAAAGATCTACGGGAAAGTTAGCTCCCCTTACTTTCCTAAAGATGTCAGTAAGTTTAGCGCTAGGAGTATTGGAATTCCAGTGGCTCAGTTGGTAGAGGTGCAGGCTGCAAGCCGAGAGGTCCTCGGTTCGAATCCCACCTGCGGCAACCGCGTTGTGTCCTTGGGAAAGACACTTCACCCCCATTGCCCACGTGGGGGCACGGTGACACTGTGTACTAAGGCGTACTGCACGTCGATGGTGCACCTGTCTTCAACCAATGCTAGCCCTGCATGTGTGGAGTTGGTATGTTGGGGAGCTGAGAGTTGCTCGCCGTTGCTCGGTGGTTCTCCCCGGGTACTCCGGCTTCCTCCGCCCGTAAAACTGTCACGGTCATGGTTAGCCATTGTGCAGGAATATGTGACCTTAAACACCAATAAATAAATAAATGAATATTGGAATTCCATGTGTTTAAAATTTCGACATGCAAGCGGATTTGCATCATCGATTATTTATTTATTGATGTTTAAGGTCACATACTTATGCACAATGGCTAATCGTGGCCGTGACAATTTTACGGGTGGAGGAAGCCGGAGTACCCGGAGAGAACCACCGAGCATCGCCGAGCAGCTGTCAGCTCCTCAACATTCTAACTCTGTTCAAGCTCCGCTCAAGCAGGGTTGCAGCGGCTGAAGGCATGTGCACCATCGACGTGCAGTACGCCCTAGTACACGGTGTCATCGTGCCCCCATGTAGGCAACCGGGATAAAGTGCCTTGCCCAAGGACACAACGTGGGTCGTCCCAGACGGGGATCGAACTCGGGACCTCCAGCTTAGAAGTCCAACAGTCTACCACTGAACCACAGCGCTCCCTGCATCATCGATGTATGCATTATTTCAACAACTTCGGACATGTTCTTGGAGAATAGTGTAAACAAAGCAGAAACAACTGGCTTTTACAATTATTTTTTGTCTCAATGAATTGGAACGTTTGACAATTATTATCTGTTTATACCGCTTTTAAAAACAGAAACTCAGCGTTTTCGCCTTCTTTTGATCTTCCAACTTTTTTGTGTTCATTATATCAACAGTGTGCGCATCGTGACATAAAATGCATACACTATTCTTTCCATTAATATGAAAGTCTGGGAGTTGAGAACCTCTTTCTTTCCTGGTTAGAATAAATAGAGAGTAATCGCTTGACTGGACGGGTTACGTGAAATAATTCATAAGAGGTGAGGGACGTTGTACAAACACGAGTGCGCGAATGCCCACAATGTAGTCCCTCACCTCGAATGAATTATTTCACGTAACCAGTGCAGTCAAGCGATTACTCTGTTTATTACTTTTCATTATTAACGATAATTATATTATTTAACCCTTTACCTAACGTAACAGCCAGCGCTATTCTCAAATATCGCCAATTAATTTTCATTATTTTTTCATTTTTTGTCTCTAAAACATAGGTTATGACCCCTCATTGGAACGAGCTCGTCGAGCTCGTTACAATGAGGGGTCATAACCTATGTTTTGAGACAAAAAATGAATAGTTTTTCAAGAATTTTTTTTTTTTTGCAAGTGTCGTGTGCTTTTCATGTTAGGTAAAGGGTTAAAAAAAAACCCAGAAAACAATGAAGCCCCCATTACACCTACGGCAAGGCGTCTTCGTTTGCGCGCACGGATACATGACACAATTGCTGATTGCATAATTCACTTGGGTAGTTATCGTTTATAATCAAACTCGGAAATCCCAGTAGATCACGCTCTGGAAAGTAATAAAAACTTGCAAATTACTTTAACACATTCGTTGAATAAAGAGCCAAAGCCGCAGACTCGTGATAAATAATCTACTCCTCGGCCAATAAAATGACGCCATGAACATTTTAATATTTTAGAACTGGGATTATAATTGTTCAATATCCGTTAAATGATAAAACAAATTCACCACGTGCATATTTACCATGATTCACGAAGCGGTTCATGATAAAGTTGTGTTTTATTATTTTTACGGATTTGGGACAATCATATTTCAATCCTTATGTTTACTCAGTTGAAAAATCGAAATGTTTTGTTTCTCGATATGAAATCTATTCGTCTCATCAGCAAAGAAACGCCTTTGATATCCAGAGGTTGATCACAAGCGTCTCCACTTGCAAGTTATCTGCAAACTTATTTAATTCTGATTCCACATCATCCCATTGGAGGAAATAAATTATTATTTGCCTGGCCAGTTGTCTGTTTATAGAACGTAAACAGAATGCCCAAGACCAGGGGCTAGAAAAAAACTTTTACAATTGCATTTTCCAGGACTGTATATTTCACCTGTGAATATTAATCGCTAGAACGAACCATTGGCGTTTTAAAAAGCGTGGCAATTTACCTACCGGTAAATTGCCCCGTCTTTGACAACGCCAATGAGTCATTCGAACCACATGTAGCCATAGATAGAAAATACAATTCTCGAAAATACAGTTGTGAAGTAGTTATAGTAAAGCCCCCAGAAAACCTGTTGTGGTTCGTTTTGAATATATAATTTATCGGTTTCAGACAACCAGAAAAATGATTTTGACCTTAACGGTGCATTAGTTCTTTGCAACTTGGCACGGTCGCCTTTATTATTTATTTATTTATTTATTGGTGTTTAAGGTCACATACTTATGCTCAATGACAATTCGTGACCGTGACAGTTTTACGGGTGGATGAAGCCGGAGTACCCAGAGAGAACCACCGAGCATCGACGAGCAACTGTCAGCTCCTCAACATTCTCTGTTCAAGCTCCGCTCAAGTAGGGTTACAGCGTTTGAAGACATGTGCACCATTGACTTGCAGTACGCCTTTGTACACGGCGTCAGCGTGCCCCCATGTGGACAATCGGGGTTTAGTGCCTTGCCCAAGGACATAACCCAGGAGTCCGAATCGATCGCTCAGACTGCCGCCATCCAAGGACTAACCAGGCTCGACGGTGCTTAACTCCGGTGATCTGACGAGAACAGGTTAACGCAGTTTCAAGGAGTTAATTTAAAACTGCTTATGATCCATCGGTAGAATGAGTTCCTCGAGATCGTTCCAATGATGGTTCACCAGTTAGCCATGATTTTTAAGCAAAAAATATTTAAAAAGTAAGGAGACTTTCGTGTATAATGGTGGATGAAATTTCCAGGCACTTTTATCATAGCGTCGCCTGAGTTCTAGAATGTTCTATGTCCCATAGGGGACACAGAACATTCTAGCACTCAGACGATGATAGGTTAAACAAGAAAAAAATCGATGTAAAGTCTGCCTCTTACGAGGTACCAATATAGATGCTGAATAACTTCAAAGAACTACATGTCACTAAGTGGATACAAAGTCTCGTATTTTGATAAGTTCATTACTGAGAGTTAGACATCTTACAACGAAGATAATCCGATTACCTGTAACATTCGTCATCAAAATAAATTGAACGTCGGAGTCCATTGGGCAGTTCGTGTTCTTCAACTCCTCTGTGATATTAAACAATTGTTCAATGATTCATAAATATGAAAAGCAAGGATAAGTGTTATCGACTTTTCTGTCTGAAGTTCACTTAAGAGTACGTAAAACGGTATATAATGATTGACAGGACAGACACGCTTTTGAACTGGAGGATGCGAGTTTTACGCCCGAGAAACAACCTTCGATTACACTGGCGTAGGTAACGATTGATGTGAAAGATACTTCATTCAATGGGGTGTTCAAGTAAGGTGGAGAAGACTAAGCTGACAATTTATAGTTGTTTTGAATTACCTGTGGGAGCCCTTCTTCCTACAAATCAATTATGTAGCAAATCCATAATTTCTTTTGAACAATACAAACACAGAACGATTAACCCATTCGCACGCGTTTGTCGTTCTGTGTTTATTAAACGCCTTCGCGTACATAAAACAATTATTAGGACACTCAGCAATTCATTTGACAACTATCAACAAAAAGAGCACATTTTTTCGCCAACCAAATTTGCGAGGGGAACCCGTGTGAACACATTGGAACTCGAGGAACGATTTTCAGGTATCACTAGCGACTGAGATTGCAACTGCGTTGTACGATCTGAAGAAAATTGCAGTGGAATTTCGCTTCTATTTAAAAATAGTCCGTCCACGATATCCGCTCCGCACATATATTCGGAACAGATTTTCATTTTGCGCACGGCTCAGTGCTGCTGTAGAAGGCGATTACATAGAGCAGGCGTGTAATAAAACTGAAACTTCCGGAAGTACATACATTTATTTATTTATTTATTTATTGGTGTTTAAGGTCACATACTTACGCACAATGGCTAATCGTGACCGTAACAGTTTTACGGGTGGAGGAAGAACCACCGAGCAACGACGAGCAGCTGTCAGCTCTCCAACGTCGTAACTCTGCACCGCAGCACAGGCAGGGTTAGATTGGTTGAAGACATGCGCACCATCGACGTGCAGTACGCCTCAGTACACAGCGTCATCGTGCCCCCATGTAGGCAATCGGGGTGAAGTGTCTTGCCCAAGGACACAACGCGGTTGCCGCAGGTCGGATTCGAACCGAGGACCTCTCGGCTTGCAGCCTGCACCTCTACCAACTGAGCCACCGCGCCCCTCCGGAAGTACATATATTTCTTGCTTGTTTATTGGTGTTTAAGGTCATATATTTCTGCAACATGGGGAATCGGGCAGACTAAAATGGGTTATTTATATATTGGTGTTCAAGGTCGTATATTTCTGCACAATGGCTAATCGTGACCGTAGCATGGACATAAAGTAAAGTCTAGCCAATCCCATGTTGCCCATTTGAGAAGACTTCCACCTAGGCATTTGTTACTAGGGCTACACGATATTCAAAACTGAATGCCGGTATCGGTATTAAAAAAAAATACCGCGGTATACCGGTATATCGAAAACTGTTCAGATATATGAACACAAGTACCACAATCGAGACTCAAGGCATCACAGTCGGAACGAATTAGCATGCCTTCATGACGCGGTTCGAAAAACCTTTACCTAACGCAGACGATAGCAAAATTTAGTATTTTCAAAATTAGTTTAACAGATTTTTCCCCCAAAGATTTCAACAGAACTATATCATGTGACCCCTCATTGAAACGATCTCAACGAGCTCGTTCCAATGAGGGGTCATATGATATAGTTTTGTTGAAATTTTTGAAAATGATTTTTTCAACTGCTAAATTTGTATATTACGAGGGCATAAGCAGACGCTTCCTTGGATAAAGGGATACTACTATTCATTCGGGACTGCAGTTACAAAACTCAAGACATCTTGGAAATTAAACTGTGGCTAAATAAATAATGACGATAAACTGATATTTTTGTAATTACACCGGTATTCAGTCGATATTGGTTTGAATACCGGTATATATCGGTTTATCGATATACCGTGCAGCCCTATTTGATACGGGTCCTATTTTAAAAGTAAGCTTGTTTTCCACAGTGAACAAGCACTGCTTCACTTCTCGGTGTTCCCACGGAAAAGGAGGTACATCTACCCTATAGATATTTTTCATAACACTGTTTGGACCTTCCAACCTCAAAAGTTCTATAGACTGGCACACTGAATTGAAAATTTAGTGAAACAGATTGGACATGTATTATATGTTCGGGATACACTATGAATTTATTTACTTATTGGTGTTTTAAGGTCATATACTTATGCACAATGGCTAATCATGACCGTGACAGTTTTACGGGTGGAGGAAGCCGGAGAACCCGGATAGAACCACCGAGCAACGACGAGCAGCTGCCAGCTCCCCAACATCGTAACTCCGCACTGCAGCACGGGCAGGGTTAGATTGGTTGAAGACATGAGCACCATCGACGTGCTGCACGCCTTAGTACACGGCGTCATCGTGCCCCCATGTGGACAATTTGTGTTAAGTGACTTGCTCAAGGACACAACGCGTGAGTCCGAATCGATCGCTCAGACGGTCACCCATCCGAGGATTAACCGCGCTCGACGTTGCTTAACTTCGGTGATCTGACGAGAACCGCTTACCGCAACGCCACCGACACTATGAACACACTCTTCGAGTACAACCGGAGATTATTTCTCGATGAGGACGAAAATAACACATTCGCTGATTAGGCGAAGCCACAAGTGAAGATATGTTACTTATTTGTTACTGCTGAAAAGATTTAGGTATAAAATCAGATGGTGTTAATTTTCTTGTTCATCACTTTGACAGGTCTATTCCACCAGCTGCTTCGGCGATATATACTTTACAATTTTGTTTAATAACACATCCCATCGATTACTGTCACAATACTACCGTGGACTGGTCACTCTCCACGGGTGGGCAATATTTCCACGGATGCAATACTATTAGATTACAAACACCAATTATAGAAATAATCAGCAAAAAATTAAGTAACGAAGCACCGAGTGCTTCATTAATCAAAATTTTGCTCATGGTGATTTGTATTACCTGGTAAACGCTTGCGTGGACATCACTGCCCACGCGTGGATTACCAGTCCATGGTGGCTGTCCTGTACAAGTCCGAAGAAACGCAGTTCTGAGAACAAATAGAAATAATCGTATCCGCAAAGGTACACGTGGTGGCCGAAGGATAAAAGTTCATGGTTTGAAAAAGGGAATATCTAATGTTTCTAAACCAAGGATTCAACGCGAAGCGGCAGTTGTTCCAAAATGGAAGTTCGCCACCCACCACATTCATAAAACCCGTCAACATTCACGCAAACAGCGTTTGGGTTGCTACAAACTGAATTCGGGGGAGTGTGCTCCTGAATTTTCGGATAATTCCGTTTAACATGTAACACGGAATTCAAAATTCGGAACAACTCGTGTAAATTCGGATTCTCGCAGCCCGAACTTTGATGCGTCCAGGTTGAGAACTTTTATTTATCTTACAAGAAAGTATTTTCCCCAATACAAATAAAACGTCTAGACAAAATACAAATTTGTATTTGGCGCAGAAGGCGCACGTGGGATCATTCGATTCCGAAAGGGACGTTTTTTACTTGCACTCAATTGGCATCCAGTTATTATGCATGTCGAGGTCCATAATAACAGTAATTAACTTATAAAAATCATTAGCTCAACAAAATCAATTAAGACTAAATCTTTTTTTAATCTTTTTTATACTGACGAACCATGCGTTAAACATGAAAAACAAAAGAAAGCCACTGCTGAAAGACGACTATAAACTTCAGCGGTTATAGTACCAGAAGAACAATGAATGTGGATTACGTCATATACAGCAAAAGAATGCAACACCATGACGTAATTATCTTCATTCATCAAATATCAATTCACAGACGCAGAATTATGGCTGCACGGTATATCGATAAACCAATATATACCGGTATTCAAACCAATATCGATTGAATACCGGTGTAATTACAAAAAAATGTCGGTTTGTCGTCATTATTTATTTACCCAGATGTCTTTAGTTTTTCAACTGTAGCCTCGAATGAATAATATCCCTTTATCCAAGGAATCGCCTGCTTGTGCTCTCGTAATATACAAATTCAGCAGTTGAAAAAATTATTTTTAAAAAATTTCAAAACTATATCATGTGACCCCTCATTGGAACGTGCTCGTTGAGCTCGTTTCAATGAGGGGTCACATGATATAGTTTTGTTGAAATCTTTGGGAAAAATCTCAAACTAATTTTGAAAATAATAAATTTTGATATCGTCTGCGTTGGGTAAAGGTTTTTCGAACCGCATCATCAAGGCATGCTAATTCGTTCCGACTGTGATGCCTGGTGTGTCGATTGTGGTACTTGTGTTCATATATCTTAACAGTTTTCGATATACCGGTTTTCCGCGGTATTTTTTTTTTGAATACCGACACCGGTATTCAATTTTGAATATCGTGCAGCCCTACGCTGAATGATTGCAAAATCGGCGCCGTTAAAAACTGTACCCACCAATCCCTTATTTGTGTTAAGTCGCGAACTGAAGGAATATTGGAAGACAAATTCGTCATTGCCATCCTGTAGGTTCCGAGATGGTGTATTGAAGTCAAGACCTCTCCACTGGATGATATATCGACTCGTCCCTACGGATTTGTCGATATATGTCCAGACGACAAGGTCTCGACTTCAGTACGCCATCTCGGAAAACAACATGGCTGCAATAACCTATATTTATCATATGACTCGTCCGTTTTGTTCACTTTAAAACATTTGATATTTTGCTTTCATATTAATCAGTGATAAATAAAGCCTGCCGTCAATTTCATTGGTCAATTTCAAAACTAGACAATTTGATTCGCTGAACAAAATACAACTGGGCCACATTTTCATAATTTGCATAATTAGAGTTGGGAGCATTCATTGGTAAATTTCAAAACTGGACAATTTCACTTTTTGCTTCCAAAACATAGGTTATGACCCCTCATTGGAATGAGCTCGTTCCAATGAGGGGTCATAACCTATGTTTCTGAAGCAAAAAGTGAAAATTGTTAGTTGTACGGGGATGTTTTTTCCAAGTGAAGTCTGCAACTCAAGTCAGGTGATGGGTTAAAAAGTCATACTAAGTGGCTAATTTGTGCGTGTGTGTGTCATATGGTAAATATACTCTCCCAAAAAAGAAAGTGTGCATGCTAAAAAATAACACTAAAAAAAGATAAAATTCATTTTCATTAATGGAAATTTTATTCAATCACAGATGAATCAATTTGTGATCAACACGAGAAATTTCATTACGCTACGACGAATACTCTTGGTGCCATGGAGAGTCAAAGACACTAAGGGTCAAACACAAAAGTCACACACTCAATATCTGGTATGACCTCCATCTGCATAGACTCCTGCTGTGCATCTACGCCTCATGGAAGCGAACAGGTTAGCATGGAAGTGTTGTGGGATGTTGTTCCATATTCTGATAAGCTGTCTTTGGAGTTCCACAAGCGTTGACGGTGCATGGGGAAGCCTGCGTAGCTGACGTTTCATTTCGTCCCATACGTGCTCAATGGGCGAGATATCGGGCGAATTTGCGGGCCAGGGAAGAACATCCACTTGTTGTTGCTGCAGATACTGTTGAACAACACGAGCTGCGTGGGGTCGGACGTTGTCCTGCTGTAGAATGACGTCGGGGCCGTGACGTTGCAGAAATGGGATAACAACGGGTGTAAGCACTTCATCACGATATCTGGCTGCATTGAGAATGCCATCAATAATGACCAGCTCAGTTCTGTTACGGGCAGTGATGCCACCCCCACACCATGAGAGACCCTCCCCCATAACGGTTTCGCTCCACGACACATGGATCTGCGTAGCGTTCGTTTCGACGTCTGTACACTCTCTGGCGGCCATCTGATGATAGATGGAAACGACATTCATCTGTGAATCAAACACGTCGCCGCCAGTGTAAGGGATGCCTGAGATGTTGTCTACACCACTGCAGTCGAGCACGACGATGACGTAACGTCAAAATCGGACGAATTGCAGGTCTTCGAGGACGTAAGCCGTATTCTCTCAGCCGGTTGATTACTGTTTGAGGATGTATCCGTCTCAGGTTAGGGATGTTCCTGGCTGTCGCCGTTGCCATTTGTTGCCGGTTCCGGAGATGGACGACACGGATAGACCGATCTTGTGCAGGGGTGGTAACTCGGGGTCTCCCGGAGCGGGGTCGGTCTCGAACGTTATCATGTTGAGCATGTCGATGGACTAGCCTGTCTACAGTGTTACGGTGGCAGTTCAAATGCTGGGCAACCTCTCTGTGTTCTGCCAGCTCTAATCATACCCAGGGCAAGGAGACGTTGATTCATTGTCAATCTTGGCATGCTAATGTCGAGTCGTTTTAACAGCAGCGCAAGTTTGAATGTAAACGATAGGAAGGCCTTACTTTAGTGTTTAAATACCCAAGGATTCACACTGCTGCATGAATTTTCAGACTCTCCACGTGCAAAACATGCCTTTTCACAAACGTGCAGCACGTCATTTAACGTTAATGCAATTTTAACGGGGAAAGCTGTTTTTGTGTTCAATGTAACTTATTCATGAACATGTTAACACTCTTTACACCTACGAAATTATTTTTTTGGAGTTTGATCAATTTCTGCAATGCACACTTTCTTTTTTGGGCGAGTATAGAATATGAAATGAGTGTTTTTCTCATATATTTATGAAACTCGTCCGAATTTTCCGTTCTGGGCTCGCCAGAGGCTCTGCAAAACGGAAATTCTTAGACTCCTTTCATAAATATTATATGAGAAAAACACTCATTCCATAACCTCTATTAATCGGGCGGCGCATTTTATTCTTGAACGATGGTCTTTTCTCCGTGAAGCCTCTCGATCAGAAACATTTTGTTCCCATTTCAAGCCATAAAGTTATTTATTTAACCGTCCGAATTACGTTTGTCTGTTCTTTGTGTTCATCCTCACAATTTCGTTTACACGTTTACCAGTGTTGTCGTGTGTTATCGTTGTTTTTAGACGTATCACAGGTCAAATCCGTTCTCATGTAAAATGAGCTGTGAATATTTGTAACGTTCCGAGATCGTGAGAATTCTGGTGTATTCGTCTTGCGGGGAAACTGCATGATAAATAATTTGAACCAAAGTTTTGAAACGACTAAGTAAAATTGCAATAAGGAACTGCCTTGCAAGGCGAAGAGCGGAAAAATTATCACAACGATGTGAGGCGTCTCAAATGCGATTACCATGGAAGATAGAATTCGTCACATGTGATGAAACGGTGCTAATGATATAGGGTCGACACGGCCTAAAATAAATACGAACGTCCCTAACCTAAATTGTCTATATCCAGAGTTGTCGCCAACAAAGATGGTTTACCATCAAAGAAGGGAAACTACACCCGGTTGACATAACATCCAAACAAAAGAAATAGCCGAATCTAGATCACAACCACACCTTGGGACTATTTATGTAATGTTTTCAGTGATATACAGTACGTGGAGAGTGTATTATCACTAAATCACCCGCAGAGTGGAGATTCCACCCAAGCAATAATTATAAATTTGTTGCAAAGCATAACAAGCACAAGCAAAGTTTCAGCCAATGGACCTCCGGGTTAAACCCGGAGGTCCATTGGCTGAAACATTGCTTGTGTTTTTAGTCGATAGATACAATATGAGAAAATTATAGCTTGGGTGATACCTCCACTCCGCGGGTGATTTAGTTACAATCCACTCTCCACGTACTGTAGTTCCCTGTAAAAATGAAAGATAACGAGAACAGTGGGCAGAAAGTTATAAATGAGAGAGCTTTAAGTAAAATTTATTTTTTGTCACAAAAAGACACACAGTGCGAGAAATAGCATAAAATCGAAACATCTAATAATTTGATATGATCCTACAGTGGTCAAATCGAACGTTAATTCGTTCAACACGAGAAGCCACTGTTCCTGTCCATGAACACGATACATCATAATTTCATAAAGTAAGATGGCTACTTAGTGAACGTGTGTGGTAGAACAATTAATATTTTCAATGTGCAGCCTGAAGGCTGCACGTTGAAAATATTAATTGCTCTACTCCCAAATAATGGATATGGACTCTTCCAAATTCGGACATTTAACTGGCTCGGAAGATACCACAAGTGTTCAAAGGTTAATACTTCATCTAATGAGTCAGTCGCATCCACCTGCGTAATTTACAAATCGAGAAGTTGAAAAAAGTCTATTTTTCAAACAACTTCAACACAAACCATGAGTTGCATTGATTTGCATTCATCAAAACTTGGTCCAGAAAAGCTGGTGTTTGGATCTTGCCCACTACCTAATAAAACAAATCTAAACTTTTCGTCGATTGAAATATTGAGCCTAAAACATTTTTGCTGAGTGGAGATCGGGTTACAGCCTACTAAAACAAGCACTATTTATTTTACTTTATATTTGCTTTTCCCGCAATCTTTATCTTTTTCTCTTGGAAACTTAAAACTTTGTATTATAAGGTTGTTAAAATGTTCACCTATGTATGTCGTTCTTGTACACTTTTGTTTATATTGTTACAGCATTATACGGGAGAGGAATGAAAATAAGTTGCTATAACTTGTGTTCCAATCCTTTTTGTCAACTATCATCAAAGACAAATAAAATATGTTTAAACTAACCATGTGTTTTGGAACGAGCTCGACGAGGCATCACACGATATGGTTCTATTGAATTTTTTTTTTTAATTTAAAAAAAAAAGAGATATCCTGTGGTTTTGGTAAATTATACACTATTCTGGCTTGCGACGAGCGACAAAACATTACAAACATTGTGTGCTGTATTGACTTAAGTTGGACCATAACCGACTAAACTGATCTTTCGATTACAGAATAAATATTTCTTTCGGTTGAACAGGGTGAATAAGAAAGAAATTGTATTCCTTCGGGTGTTCTCAAACATTTGTGCGCTCGGAGTCGCACGGAGTCGCACGGGCGTAACCATCCAATTTATCAATTGGATTGTGTGACGAATTGAAGTCATTTCAGGTGCTTGCGCAGTGGAGTGCACTGGATACTAATTAATTTTTATCATTATTTTAGTGGAGACAAATTGTATTGATGTCGGCACTTTTTTGGTATTGTTGTACTGTAAGAAATATTAGTCATTCGGTTTGTGTATTTTGGAAATGTGTAGAATGCGTAATAAAGCACGACACTGTGTAGCACCTACCATTGCAACAAGGGAGTTGTTATATTTATGGGCGCATAAATGTTTGAGGGTGGTCCGAAGGAATCAGTGTTCATCATGGTCGCCAGTTATGTCCAAGACCAGTTAGGAATCAGTTGCGGGAGTGCAATTTGAGGCCACGACGTCCCCACGTTGCTACGGAAATTACAGAGAAGCGACGTCAATGTCGATTGCAATGTTTGCGGGCACATGCACCAAATCGGTTGCACTTGGCCCAATGGAGACGTATTATTCACCGACATGCTTTACGGGTCAGATGGACGACAACGTTATGGACGTCCAGGTGAGCGATGTTCTGACGCGTGCGTTAATGAAAACGACAGATTGGGGGAGGGCCTGTTATGTTTTTTTTTTCGGGGGAGGGGGGGGGATTTCTCATGGCATGAAAATACCTCTCGCGGCAATCCAGGGCGATCTTACATCCGTAAGATATCGGGACCAGGTCCTCATGCATCACGTCCTTCCACTTATCCATGCGCGTAGCCTTACGTTGCAGCAGGATAATGCGAGGCCGCACGTTGCTAGGGTTTGTCGTGACTTCCTCAACCAAAACAATGTCCCAGTTCTCGATCGGTCTCCCTACAGTCCTAATTTGTCCCTGATCGAGCATATGGGACGAGCTGGACAGGAGGGCCAGGAAGCGCGTCAACGTACCAAACAACGTCGCCGCTCATCTCACGCACTTCCTTCTTCGGTTTCATAGTGGAATTTTTTTTTTTTTATGTTTAACGACACATTAACAGCCTGGGTCATATCATGTCGGTGACAGTTTTACGGGTGGAGGAAGCCGGAGTACCCGGAGAGAACCACCGAGCAACGGCGAGCAGCTGTCAGCTCTTCAACATCGTAACTCTGAACTCTGCACCGCGGCACAGGCAGGGTTAGATTGGTTGAAGACATGCGCACCTTCGACATGCAGTACGCCTCAGTAAACAGCGTCATCGTGCCCCCTTGTAGGCAATCGGGGCTAAGTGTCTTGCCCAAGGACACAGCGCGGGAGCGCGAATCAGTCGCTGAAATGGCCACCCATCCAACTACAAACCGAGCTCGACGTTGCTTAACTTCGGTGATCTGACGAGAACCGTTTACCGCGACGCCCCCGCGCGCCCTCCAGAGTGGAATAACACCCCACAAAGGATCATAAAAAACTTGATGGGGTCAATGGTAAGGAGAGTTAGAGCAGCGACTAAAGCCCGAGGTTGGCACACCAGCTCTTGATTTTGATCAGGAAATGACGTAGGGTGCCCACGCTTGAACGTTATCCACGCAAACGCCGTCTGTGTTGAGACAACAAACCTCGTCAAACTTTAATCAGTAATGAAGGAATAACATCAAAATCCAAATATTGAAATAATCATCCATAACACATTTAAAATATTTACCACAGAAAAAAACTTGCTTTTCTTTTTGCTGCTAGATTTTAAGGTGCTATATAAGTAATATTAATTTTGTTTGTTTTGAAATTCCCACCTCTGATATTCCTAAAATTAAATTTAAATATACACAATTTATACATCACAATAAAACTTGGGATGTATAGAACACGAAAAAATATATGGAATCAACTCATAGAGTTGACAGCAGGCAACACTGATTCCTGGAAGTCTGCCACCGTATTCGTACCAGAACTGATAAAATATTTTACGAGATCCTGTGTCCAAATGTGCTTCATATATCCAAAAACAAAGCTAAGGCATCAAAATTCGTCCAAACACAGCAACAGAGCTGCATGGGGGTAAATTCCAAAACTGTCACCTTTGTTTACATTCGTAAATTATTTTTGATTTCCGGTCAACGTCATCGGACGGAAAAAAGCTTCGATACACAACGCCGTCTAAAATCAAATAATGAGAAAGATCGCCTCAATACAGCATACTATTATTATATAGAGACGGCATAGTTGCCATATTCTATGCAAGGTATCAAGACACCTGGTGAAATTACGTAGAATTACAATTTTGTTTTGAATACGGTAGCAGACTTCCAGGAGCCGGTGGTGCCTGCTGTCATACTGTATATGTTTCGTGTTCTACACATCTCATCCTTCATTTTGAAATATAAATTGTGTATACTTAATTTGATTTTTAGGAATATCAGAAGTGGGATTTAAAAAATAAACAAAATTCTGTTACTTATATAGCACCTTAAACAATAACCTCTAAATATAGTTCCATCATACAACCGTGGAATACCGCAGTTATTGTCTGTTACTATTGTGTTTTCAGATTTATTCATTTATTGGTATTTAAGGTCAATTAGTTCTGCACAATGGTTAATCGTGACCACAACATGGATACAAAGCCAAGTTTAGATAATCGTTTATACCTATGTTGACCATTTTAGATTCAATGGGATTTGGTCACTGGGTCCACCGTCCCCAGTAAAACAGAGCTTGTTTACCACAGTAAACAAGTGCCGTTTCACTTCCCGGGACTCCCACTGGGGGGGGGGGGGGTATATTATTAGTTACACAGTTTGTTGGTGGCTTAATATGGTATATATGTTGTCAGTTAATATTTCATATTGGACGAGAAATCTCTCGTCCAATATGAAATTAAATGACACCATATATACCATATTAGGCCACCAACAATCAAATTAAATGAGAGAATGCTCAAAATGTGTCCACGTGTCTTTGCCTTGTTACAATTTATGGCACTCTCCCATAAATTGTAACAAGGCAAATTCAGACATACCAAACAGTTTCATTTCGAAGGTAACATGACACACATCCACAGAATATGAAGCCTTTTAAGCTGCCTAACCTGCACTTCAGACCAAACATGGGCTTCCAGCACTCAATCTTTCAACCTGAAGCGTTTATCGGCTGCCGCCATTTTGAATAATCAATGAACAAAGGGGAGATTACCCATAGCTGTCAGCGTATATTGATGCTGACAGGCAGTATATGGTTTTATATGCAGTCTGCATGTGACGTCCTTGAACCAATGAAATTCCCAGATACTTGTAGGAGGTAAGATATTTTCAGCTGTCGGGCTCAACTCGTGTGGTACCAATTTTGAGAGCAACAGGTCTATTTGAGCGACTCAATTATTTGTTTATTTATTTATTTATTCATTTTATTTATTTATTGTGTTTAAGGTCACATATTTTTGCACAATGGCTAATCATGACCACAACAGGAGTATCAACACAAGACCAGGGGTGAGCGTTAATAAGCCATGTTGCCCATTTTAGAGAGGGTTTGCACCCCTAAGCATTGGTGACTGGGCCCTATTTTACAAGAAAAACAGAGCCTGTTTACCGCAGTGAACAGACACTGCTTCACTTCCCGGGTTTCCCGTGGGGAGAGCGATTCAATAAAATTGGGAATATTCCGGACGTGAACCCAGTGAGGACCTGCAATGGATCAGGTAACGGAATCGACACAATACAGCAGCAGCTCCGTGAACGATTCTTCTGTCGTTAAGACCCCTGTATTACATGAGACCTGGTGATAGATTAGCTTAAGGGCAGATATTGTTTTAAACTTATCGTGTTAGTGAATTGACCATCACATGTGCTCCGCAGTTTCATACACTCAAAAATCAGTTGAGTTAACAATGAATCCAAATCAACCGGGTTGAGTGAATATGAACCCAAATGGGTTCATATTCACTCAACTCAGTTGATTTTAACACAATTGATTTGTAAGTATACCTGTGCATCGGTTCCTAAGCATTCGCATTATTTGATTGATGTAAAATCACGTTGAGGAGAGTGCTGAACAATTCAAGGAGAAGACACTCCAGTTGAATTGATTTAGAGAATATCTTTGCGATTCGAAAATTTCCGGAAGCATTGATCACCAGAACAAGAAGTAGATGACAATGTTCCCTGAAAATGTCTGTTGATAAAAAGTTGAATTTAATCAAATTAAAGTTCAGATAACTGCCATACAGAAAGCAAACTCAAAAGTAAAAGCAATGTTTTCTTTTTAATTTTTTTAGCTCATTTTATTGGTTAACGTCCTGTTGTTACCACTAAAATTTCGATAAATGGAAGGATGTTTAATGCCAAACATTCTCCTTCTGGATAGAAAAAACCTAATATGGACAGGATCGTAACAGCGTTCTAAGGGAGATAACTTTACATCTCATCGGTTCAAATACACATTGCAACAGTTTTCAAATATCGGAATGATCAGACACGAAGAGAACCCTCCCCAGAAACTTTGTGTGTGTTGGGTTAGTTTTGGTTTAAGACAACTTTCAGTCTTCTCATTTATATTTGCAGCAGTGTAAGTAATACTTTCCGGGCATTCCATATTCTGCACATATATGTGAGGTGGGATGTAGTGAGGGTAGGGAAGGTTGCATTTGATCGTGGCCGTTTCAACGCTAGGGAAGGTTGAATTGATCGTGGCCGTCTCAACGCTGCATTCAACCATTCGTTTTGTGTGTTTTTTTTTATTATTAGGGTTCAACGACACATTAACAACCAGGGCCATATGTCGGTGAAAGTTTTACGGGTGGAGGAAGCTGGAGTACCCGGAGAGAACCACCGAGCAACGACGAGCAGCTGTCAGCTCTCCAACGTCGCAACTCTGAACTCTACACCGCGGAACAGGCAGGGCAAGATTGGTTCAAGACATGCGCACCATCCGCGTGCAGTACGCCTTAGTACAGCACGTCATAGTGCCCCCATGTAGGCAATTGGGGTTAATTGTCTTGCCCAAGGACACAACGCGGGAGCGCGATATAGTCGCTAAAATGGTCACACATCCAACTACTGACCGCGCTGGACATTGCTTAACTTCGGTGATCTGACGAGAACCGGTTTCCGCGACGCCCCCACGCCCCAACCATTAGTATAAGAGAAATATTCTGTATAGACACCATTTTGAACATGTATGGCATAATCAGAGTATTTTGGGCACCGAGAAAAACTCATCTTTTCTTCAAATAAAGCTCAAAAAGAAAGTATTACCTTGGTGGTCGTCGAATATGCGAAACTCCTCTAAACTCGTTTTTCATACAACAGTGAAAAGAACTTTCGCCATGGAGGAATATCTCACGACGGTAAAGGACAATGCCGCGAAGTATTCGTTTACGAAATTGCGAATAAGTGCCCATAGTCTAGCGATTGCGCTCCACTTTAGAAGTTCTGTTGTAGCAATGTAACTTACTTGTAAGACAGACAAACCTGCAGATAAGCCGACTGAATTGACAATGCAACGGGCAATTATTCTTTCGTTTCGGCAGCATTATTCCGTCAAAAGAAGACATTTCGTCCCCCTGAGTTCCAATGTGTTCTATGTGCCTACTGGCACATAGAACACATTGGAACTCAGGGGACGATTTGCCATCGACCCTTTGTGAAAAAAATATTAGTTTCCCGATTCGAAAATATACGAATCGGGGAGCCTATAAGATGCCGATCCGAATCCGGACATTACTTTCGACGTCGAGGCGAATCATTGAAGGGCCCAACCCAAATGTCCATTGGTTGAAACTAGTTTTAATTTATAACAGAATAGGTTTCTACAGGGGTGCAGACCTTCAGATCAGTCTAATTTGGGCAAAACGGCAAATATGGATGTGACCTGCATATTTGGAGAAAAAGCACTGGTATCTTCTTCTTCTTGGAGTTTGTTTTAGGTTTTAGGTCCCCCGTCTTAAAATGCAAGTTTACAACCCCGTGTTTTTGGTCTCCACCATTATTACTGATTCCCTCCCACCACCCTTTGACGTAAGTTTACTCGACTAATTCGAGAACGCTTCTGAGTTTCCTTAGTGTCGAGCCAACGGTCTATTTGAATGTAAATTATGCATGACGTTTGCTGAGAAATCCCACAAACATGAATATAATAGATCTCAAACTTTAAGTGCATGATCATATGGAATTCACCACAGAAAAGCAATCGGCGTAGATAGTGTCGTATACGACACTGTCGACGCCGATTGCTTTGCTATGGCGAACTCTGTCGTTTTTTTAAAAAATAATTTACCTGTTGCGTTGTTTGATTCGAAGGCAAGCTCTAAGCTATATTGCAAGCATCAAGGAAACCTGACCAAACTTTTTATTGCCGAAACACTGCAAGCTTTGGAAAACGTTTCAAACTCCGCATAATTTGGGCGCAATTATTTTATTTGGGCACAGCGTTTATCGTCGTTAGTTGGGAACATTTAAAGGCCTTCGAGGTGATTTATTTTATTTATTGGTGATTAAGGTCACATATTTCTGCACAATGAATAATATGGATACAAATTCAGGTTTAATCGATCTTTTATACCCGTGTTGCCCATTTTAAAGGACTTCCACCGCAATCATTGATGACTGGGTCTCATGTTACCAGTAAAACAAGTATCCCTTCACTTACCATAATTGTCATACAAAAAGTTTCGCCGAGAACAAACGGAAATTGGATCGGACAAACTTCAGTGGGTGGTTGAAGGAATAATTTCGCCGCTTGTAAAAGTGAGCATAAAATGTTTTAGCATGCAAGCACAATTATTCCGGTAGAACTGAAATCACCCAACCGAATACAGTGAGCACGTGCTGGTTTAAATCTCGGGGTACTTACGGGAATTGCTTTTAAAGTTTAAATATTGGTTCCGAAACCTCTATTAGGAGTAATTATTTATTGGTGTCTAACCCTTTACCTAACATGAAAAGCAGACGACACTTGCAAACAAAACTCTTGAATAACTATTATTTTCATTTTTTGTCTCAAAAACATAGGTTATGACCCCTTATTGGAACGAGCTCGTTACAAAGAGGGTCAAAACCTATGTTATTGAGACAAAAAATGAAAATATAGTGAAAATTAATTGGCGATTTTTGAGAATACTGCTGGGCAGTTTTGGCCGTAACGTTGGGAAAAGGTTTAAGGTCACATTTCTGCGCACTGGCTAATCATGACCACAACGTGGAGATCAAGCCAAGTTTCGTCAATCGTTTATACCCATGTTGCCCATTTTAGTGGATTTCCACCCCAAGCATAGGTGAAAGGGTCCTATTGCACCAGTAAAACAAAGCTTGTTTACCACAGTAAACAAGCAGAACTTCACTGCCCGAGGCTCCCACGGGGAACTAGGAGTGATAGTAAAATGAAACAGTATTAACTGAAATTCATATACATTTTAATTATAAAATTGATAGCAAACATGCTTCTAAAAAATGAAAAATAAATGTTCACAGTAAAAATATCGAGACATTGTATTCCCATAAATTCACGTGAAATGGTAAGTGAATTTTTTCTAAATTTATTTTTCAGCATTTCTGCCATGATGTCGGCACATTCAGCTATTTGGCGGTACTTACATACCCTGTTCAAGAGAATTAAGGGTGATCAAAGAGCCTGGAAATGGACTGAAAATGGGTCGTTTAACATCCGAATTATTCTGAAATTTACTATTTACTGATGTTCAAAGCCATATTTCAGCACAAAGGTTAACGGAGAAAGCAACATGGATATGAAGTGAAATCCAGCCAATCGTTTATATCAATGTCGCCCCTCTCAGAGGACTTCCACCCCAGGAATCGGTGACACGAGTCCTATTTTTCCAGAAAAACAGCTTGGTTACCAGAGTAAACAAGCACGGCTTCACTTCCCGGGGTACCCGTGGGGAAATTTCCAACAGAGTTAACGAAATATGGCACATGTGTTACTTTTGGCAAGGGACGAAGCGACAAATAGCTTTTCACTAAAAGTGGGCAATGCCCTTTATAAAATACTATGATACACGATAATAAACCATTGAATGGTCTCCAAACACCATCGCATACCGTAGTTAACCCTTTACCTAACGAATCTGCCCCTCCCTCGCGTAATTTAGAAATTAATATTTAAAAAAAAACAAACAGTCTACAAAACAATATCCTGCGACCCTTCAATTCATTGGAACGAACTGAAATTAGTTATCAGTCGTTTCATCGGATTATAGATCAGGGAGATTTTTCGGTTTTCCGGTTCAGTGCAGGTTTTTGGCGGCAAACCCGAACACCGAACTGCCAGATCCAGGAGAAACCGACCAATATCGGTTTTAGTGTGTTTGCTCAACTTATCAAACCATCTTACTGGGCGGTAACTGGACTATTTATCATTTACTGATGTTTAAGGTCACATATATATGCACAATGGCTAATCATGACCGTGACAGTTTTACAGGTGGAGGAAGCCGGAGTACCCATAGAGAACCACCGAGTAACGACGACAAGCTGCCAGCTCCCCAACATCGTTAACTCCGCACTATAGCACAGGCAGGGTTAGATTGGTTGAAGACATGTGCACCATCGACGTGCAGTACGTCTTAGTACACGGCGTCATCGTGTCCCCATGTGGACAATCGGGGTGAAGTGCCTTGCCCATGGAAACCACGCGGAAGTCCGAATCGATCGCTCAGACGGTCACCCATCCGAGGACCAACCGGGCTCGACGTTGCTTAACTTCGGTGATCTGACGAGAACCGGTTACCACAACGCCACCGCGCGCCCGGTAACTGGACTAGTGGTTCGTATGATTCCTCGTCACTTTGCCTATCGGGGAAATGGGACGAGTGCGTTGTATTCTAGTCGTCACACTTCTCTCTTATTGACTCGTCCATTGGACGAGTCAATAAGGAAGAAATGTGACGTTGAGAACACGTCATAGAATATTCATTTGTTACACTATTTTTTTTTCATTTCCGACACAATAGGCTTAGCAACTGATCCTCTAGAATCCCTAAGGGTGATCAAAGAGAATTTAGAGTGAACCCAACTGAGATTCATTTTATTAGGGTTTAACGACACATTAACAGCCGGGGTCATAACATATCGGTGACAGTTTTACGGGTGGAGGAAGCCGGAGTACCCGTAGAGAACCACCGAGCAACGACGAGCAGCTGTCAGCTCTCCAACATCGTAACTCTGCACCGCGGCACAGGCAGGGTTCGATTGGTTGAAGACATGCGCACCATCGACGTGCAGTACGCCTAAGTACACAGCGCCATCGTGTCCCCGTATAGACAATCGAGGATAAGTGCCTTGCCCAAGGACACAACGCGGGAGCGCGAATCAGTCGCTGAAATGGTCACACATCCAACCGCGCTCGACGTTGCTTAACTTCGGTGATCTGACGAGAACCGGTTACCGCCACGCCACCACGCCCCCAACCCAATTGATATACTTACAGAGGGGACTTTTTGTGAGGAGTGGTGTCTTCAAAGTTACGGAGTCTGAGGTCTCTTCTATATGTTCTTAACACACAAGAAAAACTGAACCGAAACAGAGGTTCTTTCCTGAAACTGAACCGATACCGAAGCTGAAAAATAAAAAACGCCCAGCCCTAATTATAAATGTGGGATGGGAACGCGAAGCACTTCATGCTCAACAGACGCCTACATTCCGTATTCATGCCCAATACGAAGCGACAGAGAATTTTAGCAAACTTCCAGCCCAGGCATTGGTTTATTTAATCTTATTTGTTTACAAGGATTGGCGAACAAGTTATGCAACTTATTAACGCCTCTCCTTGGCCCAATGGCGTAGGTTTGTGGGATGACCTTCGTTTTGGCAACTTCCTGGCCTCGCTCTTCACGAATACTACGAAGGGATCTTTAGTCTGCACGGGATGTGTGACTCTTCGCACAGAGGACAGCTATTTTACGTCCCCACCCGATAGGACGGCACGCCTTGGCAGTATCAACCCCACAATTGAAGCTGACAGATAGTGTTCGGACAGGCATTGGTTACTATTTTGTCAGCAAAACATAGCTTGCTTTCCACAAATCGCGAATGATGGAATTGGACATTCCTTCAGGCAGTTGTTGGGCATTGTATCATACAATGGTTGACCAGGAAACACGACACAATTTCCCAAAATAATTACTATTTACGTGTGATTGCCCGACGCACATTGTTAATACCCGGCAATCCGTTGTTCTCCAGACTTGGATTTGCCCTTTTGGGAAAATGCCACATTCATGATGTCATACCCCACTGCTTTGGCAAATTTGATTTCCTCATCGGGTGCATCTATGATTTCTGAACCGAGGATAAAATAGGTCACCTATTTAAGGGACTGGTGCCTGCAGTAAATAGAGTACATCAAAATGCCATCACTATATAGGTTCAACATGTTGACCATTCCAAGCGTGGCCTTCATAGGGCATTATATAATATTTAGGGCTGCAAGACATGATTACATGTTTACATATTTATTGGTGTTTAAGGTTACACTTCTGCACAATGGCTAATCGTGACCGCAACATGATATCAAATTCAGTGAATCTCGTATCCATGTTGCCCATTTCATACTACTTCCACCACCAGACATTGGTTTATTTATTGGAGTTTAACGAAACTTTCGACAGCCAGGGTCACCTCGTGTCTGACCGTTTTACAGGTGGAGGGAGCCGGATTACTCAGAGAACCTCCGAACAATGGCGAGCAACTGTCGCTACCCCAACGTACTATCTCCATACAAGAAGTGTCAGAATTGGTTGAAGACAGGTGCGCACGGTACGCCTTATAACACAATGCCACCGTGTCCCCCACGCGGACAATCGCGATGAAGGGCCTTGTCCAAGGACACAACGCAGTTACCCTGGAGGGGATCGTATCGTGGACCTTTCAGTCTAACCCTTTACCTAACGAATCGCCGCGTAATATGGAAATTGAGCAGTTGAAAAAATTAAATGTTTCAAAATATTTCAACAAAACCATATCATGTGACCCCTCATTGGAACGAGCTCATTGAGCTCGTTCCAATGAGGGGTCACATGATATGGTTTTGTTGAATTTTTTTGAAAAATTAAAAGAATTATTTTTAAAATAAATTTTGATATCGTCTGTGTTTGGTTAAGGGTTAAGGTCCAATGCCTTAACCACCGAGCCACAGCGCTTCCCAGGCATTGGTCATCGGTCCTATTTTACCAGTAAAGCAGAGCTTGTTTGCCTCGGTCAACAAGCACTGCTTCACTTCCAGGGGTCTCACGGGGAGACACACATAAAACATTGCCCTTCTCTCAAGCGTTTAGAAAAAATGCATGTCCTCAAGCTACAATAATCTGATGACGTAATTGCACGCTGTGACAATGTTGTCTGTCGGGTAATTGAATCTGGTTGTCGGGCTAGAGTTTGTCACATCAATATTCGGGGCAAATTTATTTATTTATGGTGGTTTAATGATACTTTCGACAGCTAGTGTCACCTCCAGTCTGTCAGTTTCAGGGGTAGAGGAAGCCGGAGTCGCCGGAGTCCCCGGAGAGAATCGCCGGGCAACGGCGAGCAACTGTCAGACTCCTCAACGTACTAACTTCACCAAGCAGGGTTAGTATTGGTTGAAGACAGGTGCACCATCGACATGCCGTACGCCTTAGTACACAGCGACACCGTGCCCCCAAATGGGCAGTCGGAATTAAGTGCCCTGCCCAAGGACACAACGCAGTTACCCCTCGGCTAGAAGTTCAACGCTGTAACCACTGAGCAACCGTGCTCCCCCAAGCTTTGGTTACACCTGGTCTTGTTTTACCAGTAAAACCGAGCTTGTTTACCACACTAAACACTGCTTCACTTCCAGGGGTTCTCATGGGAGACATACATAAAGCATTGTCCTTCTTTCAGGAAAATTCATGTTCCCAAGCTATGATAATTAGATGACGTCATTGCACGCTGTGACATTAATATTGTCTGTCGGGAAATTCCATCCAGTCGTCGGGCACGAGTTTGTTACACTCCAATATTCCAGGCAAATTACAGCCGAGTATACGTTGTCTATTATTAGCGATTGTTATTTATTGGTGTTTAAGGTCATATACTTAGGCACAATGGCTAATCATGACCGTGACAGTTTTACGGGTGGAGGAAGCCGGAGTACCTGGAGAGAACCACCGAGCAACGACGAGCAGCTGCCAGCTCCCCAACATCGTTACTCCGCACTGCAGCACGGGCAGGGTTCGATTGATTGAAGGCATGCGTACCATCGACGTGCAGTCCGCCTTAGTACACGGCGTCATCATGCCCCCATGTGGGCAATCGGCGTTAAGTGCCTTGCCCAAGGACATCACGCGGGAGTCCGATTGATCGCTCAGACGATCACCCATCCAATGATTAACCGGGCTCGTCTTTGCTTAACTTCGGTGATCTGACGAGAACCGGTTACCGCAACGTCACCGCCCCCCCCCCCCCCCCCCTATTATTAACGATTAAGCGTACATGTAGAAGTTCTCCGAGTTATGCAATATACTTGATATATTCATTCATGCACAACAATGATCAAAAGGTGTACCGTTGTGGCGTACGAACTCAATGGCTCAATTATATAATATGCTAATGTCAGACGATTACGTATATTTTTAGTCGGAGTTAGAAGACACGGTGTGATCAGCCTTTTGAACAGACAGTTTTACTTTTCAACAAACCATCAGGCGAAAACCGGCTCGGACAGGCAAGAGGAAAACTCGGGAACCGGGTACCCGCGTAAAAATTTGTAAATTAATCAATGTTGCTTTGCCCAGTTTTAGTCTTTGAAGTTCCAATTTTATGGAAACTACGAGTATGTGGCCTTAAACACCAATAAATAAATAAATTAGCTTGACAGAAAAAGCCAAGTTCCCTTTTGTTACTTTTAATAAGCGAAAACAGACAGCTGTATGTTGTTTTCGTTTATTAAAGTAACAAACGGAAACTTGGCTTTATTTTCGACTGATGACATTGAACATGGATGTTTTCTCAACAATTACTTGCTGCTTAATTGGAGACTTCTCGTGCGTCTAATAACTTTATCGAAAGTCAATTTTCATGATAAAATAATTCAGGGATGGATAAACAAATCGGAAAGAACGCACTATTTGAGGCACTGTGAGTAACACATTGACCTAACCATTTCCTTCGGAAGTGGTTTTTTGAAACGGGAATTTATGAGGTAATACAGGCTGCGTTTCCTTATATAAAAGTCAATTGTGTGACCCCAAATACAAATAAATAAATAAATAATGCAAATCCATTAACCCTTTACCCAACGTAACGGCCAAAACCAGCAAGCGCTTTTCTCAAAAATCGCCAATTTATTTTTTTTTTCAGTTTTTTTTTTCTCAAAAACATAGGTTATGGCCACTCGTTGGAACGAGCTCGTTCCAACGAGGGGTCATAAACTATGTTTTTGAGACAAAAATTGAAAAAAAAATATTCAAGAACTTCTGTTTTTGCAAGTGTCATCTGCTTTCCATGTTAGGTAAAGGGTTAAATACCCATGTTTTTGAGTGAAATCGTATGTTTGCGATACTATGTGAAATGTATGATCCCAATTGTATTTTTAAGTAGGGGAGAGGTCAGTTATAATCTGCTTCTGTCACACCTCGCTCTGCAGATCTCTAACATTGGATTGAATCGAATACCGAGTCGTGTCAGAAACGATTTCCAATCACTCCAATTTCCACTGGAATGTCACTGCTCTTCAAGTTATATTGAACATCTTACACCCTAAATTCATTTATCATGTACAGTCGCCGTGGACTGGTCGTAATTCACACGTGAGTAGTGATATCCACGCATGTGTGTACCAGGTAATCAAAATCATTAACAAAATTTGATTTAATGAAGGACTGGGTTGTACCCGGTGCTTCATTAAT
The DNA here is from genome assembly GCA_031216915.1 of Pictodentalium vernedei. NCBI lineage: Eukaryota > Metazoa > Mollusca > Scaphopoda > Dentaliida > Dentaliidae > Pictodentalium > Pictodentalium vernedei. Next base: position 63,763,339 of record CM062290.1, on the reverse strand, counting down.
TTTTTGGTGATTATCCCTAAAATGAGTGTTTGTTAACAAATATTGCGTTCGTGGAAATAGTGCCCCCCCCCCCCCCCCCCCCCCCCCCCCATGGAAAGTGATCAGTCCATGGCGGACGTACTGTAGGTGTTTAAGGCCACTTTCCGCATCCTCGGCTATATGATGACCACAACATAGGTACGAGTAAAAGTTTGGCCCATCATACCTATGCCGACTTCAGATTTTGTCCCCATGTGATGGTTCCGGGTCCTATTTCCCCCTCCCTCCCCCCGGCCCACACTCAAAACTTATTTACTACAGTACACAAGCACTGCTTCAAACCAGTGGGAAATTACAGCTGTAAATCTTCGTTTCCATCCAAGTATTGTTTCAGAGGATATTCGTCCGTTTGGGAAAACCAATCAAAAAAGCGGAATAATTCAAAACGGAATCAAAGTTTCGAAAGCGGAACCTCCTTGAACTCTTCTTTCATCACCGGGTCTCCTGTACAGGAGAACTGGGACCAATACCATAAAACCTTTACAGTTGTATTTTTCAGAATTGTATTTTCTATTTTTGGAAATAACTAAATGAAATGAATCATTAGCATTTTCAAAGATGTGGCAATTTGCCAGTTGGCAAATTGCCATATCTTTTGAAATGCTGGTGATTCATTTCCGTCATTTATATTTACTTGTGGAAAATACAATTCGAGAAAATTCAATTGTAAAAGTTTTAGAGTATTGGTCCCAGATGATGAAAGACGAGTTCAAAAAAAAACACTTGGTAGGATTTTTTGAGAACATTCCGGCGATTCGAAAATTTCTGAATCGGCGCGAATCGAATCGGCACGATTTCTAAGAGGATCTAATTTCGAAGTTTCGAAAGGGCCATACGTGTACCTCAAAAGGACTGAAGGCTTGTCTATCTTACCTATTTAACCCTTTACCTAACATGAAAAGCAGACGACACTTGCAAAAAAAATTCTTGAATAACTAATTTTTTTCATTTTTTGTCTCAAAAACATAGGTTATGACCCCTCGTTGGCACGAGCTCGACAAGCTCGTTCCAACGAGGGGTCATAACCTATGTTTTTGAGACAAAAAATGAAAATATTTTGAAAATTAATTGGCGATTTTTGAGAATAGCGCTGGCCGGTTTTGGCCGTTACGTTGGGTAAAGGGTTAACTTGCCAATTTGAGTATTTTGTGTTGGTATGGGTTAAACGTCTGTTTGACCGGCTCTTTTCTAACACCGGAATTTATACATACAGGCTTGAAATAGTTGAAGACGCTGACAAAGAACATTTATCATCTAATCACTAAAGCCTTATGGTTTCAAAATCACAGTCAATGCTTTGGATGAACACCCCGCGTGAACACAAAACGGCCTAGAAAAGGTCAAGGTAACTGAAGCAAGTCGTTCTCTTCGTACAAACCTTGAACTATACCGTAAATTGGTTTACCCGCCTCAACAACTTGTTCACACAGCCTTAATACAGTCTCGTTATCATGTTTACACATTACGTCGATCAGTTTTTGACGTGTTGGCAGCATGTACATTGCCACTGCTGCTAGTTTCTGTACTGCCCATGGATGGTAATTCGCCAGAGTTTCCTTGTACACTTCCGCCGCCAAGGATGAAACTTTGGCATCGTTTGAACTGACTGAAAGTCTTCTAATGAATTCTAAAATGAATTCCAAAGCTCTGTGCAATCTTAACAATGTCCTTGAACCAGAGGGAGGGTAGCCGCTGACTCGAGTTATGTCAGTTTCAACTTCAAAACCAATCATTTTCTGTATCGTTTCATAGTTACTGCCCATTTCGGATTTCTTTCGGGATGCTAGTATATTTATTTTTTCAGTCAGATCTTTTGCTACGAAGCCGAAGATAGTTCCTGTTAGTTTGAAGAATCTGAAATTCGAAAAGATCAGCATTTCAATATATTTTCTGGGCGTCCGGTGAACGCAGTTGAGGGCATCGTGATTTGTTTGTTTTTTTTTTTTTGGGGGGGGGGGGGGGGGTGGAGGTGGACAGCAGACTTTGCAACGATATCCCGCGGCGGGGCCAAACACAGTTGCGAAACCATTTCAACACGCACCCACCCCACCATCCCCCACATACCCACCCTCAGAACTTCGCAACTGCTACCTGTGCATTTCCAACTGCTGAAGAAATCCTAATGAACCCTCTACCCTCGTGTTCGAAATATAGTACGATTGCCTTCGAGTTCTTGAGTAAGCATGGCATTTGGGGCCTTGTTTCAATCATAGGACGAAATATTGAGCCCAGTACACTTTATTTTATTTCTATTGGAGTTTAACGACACTTTGACACCCATTGTCACCTTGACAGTTTTACGGATGGAGGGAGCCGGAATCGCCCAAGATAACCATCATACAGTGGCAAGCAACCGTCCGACTTCGATACGGACTTTTAAATTCTTCCCAACTAACGACGGTGAATGTTGTGCCCAAATAAAATAATTACGCCCAAATTATGCTGAGCTTGAAACTTTTTCCAAAGTTTTGCAGTGTTTCGGCAATATATAGTTTGGCCAAGTTTCCTGATGCTTGCAAGAAAGCTTCGAGCTTACCTTCGAATCAAACAATGCAAGATATATATAAAAATTTTTAAAACCCACCGAGTTTGCCAAAGAAAAGCAATCGCTGTCGACAGTGTCGTATACGACACTGTCAACGCCGATTGCTTTTCTGTGGCGAATTCCTTATGACCATGCACTTGAAGCTTGAGATGTATTATATTCATGTTTGTGGGATTTCTCAGTAAACGTCATGCGTAATTTACATTCAAATAGACCTTTGGCTCGACACTGGGAAACTGAGAAACCTTCTCGAGTCAGCCGAGTAAACTTCGTCAAAGGGTGGTGGGAAGGAACCACCCCCCTCCACCGCTCAATCCCCCGTGACTACGCCGATGGCTACCTACATGTTAGAAGGCTTCCACTACAGGCGTTTGCTACCGGACCCCCAAATAGCCACTTTCCAGTAACAGATTTGTGTTCACTGATCCGCTTCCTGTGATTCGCACGAGGTACAGCACGACCGCCGAGGACATAGGTCACTTTCCACGGGCGGGCAGTATTTCTACGCACGCAATAATTTGATTCCAAACACTAACTACAGTTAAAGTCCTGTCATGAAATGCACACAAATATCACGTCGATCTGAGAGTCAATCTGGGCGTTATGACCACAGTAATGCTATCAAATTCTGCACATATAGCCTTTGCACAGCCATGTTTCAGCCAATGGACCTCCGGGTAACCTGGAGGTCCATTGGCAGAAACATTGCCTGTGTTTCCTACGAGTAACCAGGAGAACCTGCCGTGCTTTGGATGCCATTCGATATGGCAATTGCGCGCAATTCCTACGCGCAAATAAGCTTAGATAAGCCCACAGTTCATGACAGGACTTCTAGTTTTAACTATTGGAATCATCAAAAATTTAATGAAGCACCGCGTACACCGGCTACCAACTGTCCGACTCCCCAACGCACTAACTCCGTGCAAGCAGGATTATCATTGGTTGAAGACAAGTGCATCGTCGACGTGCAGTTCGCCTCGGTACACAGCGCGTGGGAAATCATGATGAATTAAGTACTTTGCCCAAGGACATAGCGCAGTTCCCCTGGCGAGAGTCGAACAGTGGACCTTTCAGTTTGAAGTTCAATACCGTAACCACCGAACCACTGCGCTCCAAGGCCCAAACAGTTAAAATCTGTTCTGGTAAAGTTAGCCTTCTATATTCCTTGTCAATTTCTATTTTCGCGTAATTTACACTTTGATAGGCTAATACGTAGTGCAGTGCCTCGCCTTCCCACGCCCTCTTGTTGATGAACTGAAAATGTTCCTGAATTTCATCAAGTAGAAATAATGTGAAAATGGAACATTGGTTCGAAAAAAAATATATTTTGTACAAGATACAAACTCCTTTATTTTTTTGTTTGATTGGTTTTCTTTCCAGTTGGCTTATAAAATCTCATACCTCTTTTCTTGGAAAATAAAATTCCACTTCAAAATACCCTTCTCATATACATTTTTGCCTAAACTAAAACCTCAATAAATGGGTTGTATGGTCATTTTAATGGAATTCGCCTCGCCTGGGATTCGCCTCGCCTCGTCTGGGATTCGCCTCGTCTGGGATTCGCCTCGCCTCGTCTGGGATTCCCTCGCCGGGGATTCACCTCGTTTGGGAAGGTTAGACTATTTACCATAGAAACCGGGTGGATACCCCATAGAACATTTCACAGTAAATTATGGGACCCTCCATGGGCCGAATGATAGTTACTTGAAGTTCTGTCAGTAATCGTTTTCATTGATAATGAATGCACGTTAGAGTGACCACATGGTGCACTTAAAGTGTAAATGTAACTTTTGTAAAATGCAAATTTATTTATTGGAGTTTAACCCTTTACCTAACGTAACGGCCAAAAACGGCCAGCGCTATTCTTAAAAATCGCCAATTTATTATTTTTCATTTTGTGTCTCAAACACATAGGTCATGACCCCTCGTTGGAACGAGCTCGTCGAGCTCGTTCCAACGAGGGGTCATAACCTATGTTTTTGAGACAAAAAATGAAAAAAATTAGTTATTCAAGAATTATTTTTGCAAGTGTCGTCTGCTATTCAGGTTAGGTAATGGGTTAAAGCCACGTATTTCTGTACAATGCCTTGTGACCGTAATACAAGAAATGAAGTCAAGTATAGCCGATCGTTTATACACCCATGTTGCCCATTTTAAAGGTTTCCACCCCAAAAATCACATTTTCGACTCGAATCGAATCTTGAATCGCGTCGAGGTCCCAAAATTAGAACACTAATGATATGCAGCTGAGTTTGCCGATTTCGCAAAAATGACATGAAATTATGAAAGGTTCCAAGAGTGTAACAGATCTATATATATAATGAAAAAGAAAATTAGAAATTAGGGCCGTCACGATTAATCGATTGTCGATCGGTCACGCCGAAGTCGATCAGTATTTTTCATCGTCGAAGAATCGGTAAATTTTACCCCGTTTTAGATGTTTAATAATTGAAAGAATTGGACGAAAAATCTGTTGTTTCCAAAAGGTCAAGAACGTCGACGTTAAATATCAAGACGCCGTTAGAAGCATTTGTCTTTTAGGTATATTCAAAACTTTGATGTTCTAAATTTTTGAACCGTCAGTGTAATAATCAAGACCGGTGGGCAGTTGCGAACTTGCGAAGTTGACGACCGGTCTTTTTTTTAAACTCACGGTTCAAAAGTTCAGAACATGAAATCTTTAAATGCACCTAAAACAGGATCGTTTTCGTTGTTTACTTGAGATTGGTCAACTGACTTTTTCATTTTTAACGACTTCGAAGAGAGGGAGAGGGGGGGGGGGGGGGGGGGCTCATCCTGCGGTACTATTAATCGATTATCATTTGCGATGATTGATTCCTTTATTCAAAAATCGTGACAGCCCTGTTTAGAAATGAAAACTAACCCAGCACTTTCAGTGGTCCAAAAGACCAGCATTCGATTGCGAAAATCGGACCCGTTCTTTTCTTCAAAATCATTCACGGCTACTGATATGCGCGTTCAAAAATTTAACATTTATTTATTTATTGGTGTTTAAGATTACATTTCTGCACAATGGCTAATCATGACAAGAACACAGATAAAGCCACTTTCAGCCAATCGTTTATACCCATGTTGCCCATTTTAGAGGACTTCCACCCCAAGCATTGGTGACTGGGTCCTGTTTTATCAGTAGAAGAGCTTGTTTACGACAGTAAATAAGCACTGCTTCACTTCCCAGTGTTACCAAGGGGAAAGATTTAACATTACAGGTTGGTAAGGTACACGAAAAAAACTAGAGGGCTGCCACATCCACGGGGCAGCTGATCCCCCCGAAAAAAGTGTGGTCATCATAAGATTTTCTAAGTTGAAAAGGGGCATAACTCTGGTAAAATTAATCAGGACAAACCCATTTTCGAACTTGACCCGTATTTTGATATGTTTGCACCACATATCAAGTTTGGTTACAATCAAACTATCTTGAGGGAAGTTACCATCCGGAAACCAAAAATCATAAGATTTTCTAAATTAAAAAGGGGCATAACTCTGGTAGTATTAATCAGGATGAACCCGGATTCGAACTTGACCTGTATTTTTATATGTTTAAGCCACATATCAAGTTTGGTTACAATCAAACTATTTCAAGGGAAGTTATCATCCGGAAACGAAATGTAAACGGACGGACGGACGGACGGACGTACGGACAGACGGACGGACGGACGTACGGACGGACAAAAAAAAAAAAAACGCGTGACGACTATATCCCCCGAAATTTTTTTTCGGGGGGATAACAAGTAATGTTTCATGCCCGCTGATTCTTTCATTTAATATCCTCTTTTCTACTGGTTGAGATATAAACGTGACTTGAACACAGCAGCGTAAAATGACTTGTCCCTTTTGAAATTATTTTCGATCAAAGGAAACGTATTTGTATAGCCGATAAAGTTTAGTTACATGACTGACTAACCTGCACAGTTCTGAATAACCCCGTAGATACTCGTCCATATACAACGTTCCATCCTTCGCACGACATTTGACAAAGGCGTCCAAGACAATTTCGATATCAAAGTCATGTTTTGTGGCAGTGTCAAATTCAGCCATAATTCAACGTCTTGAAAGGTATGTTGATGCCAAGTCTACTGTCGTGATTTCATTGTGATTAGTTTGTTTGAACTCACCCACAGATATAAATACCTATATATAGGTGTCACAATTGGAAAAGCCAATTCGAGAACCGACACAACGTGATCAGCGATTATAATACCATTTTCTTTGTCGATACACCCTGAAGCAGTCCAGGTACAGTTAGGAACTGTGACTGCATGCAAATATGTTTCTACTCGAAATTAGTCGCAATCTAACAGATCAATTGTCACCCGCTACATCAATGGCGCCATTCAAAACATATCGGGGAAAAAACAGCCCTCAGTGGAGATTACAGCGCCGTAACATTTTTCGTGACAAAATACATTTGTCCATGTTATTTTACAACCATTTGTGAGTTGTAATGTAATTCTCAGGATTTTTAGCTTGTCATAGTGGTAACAGTAAACTTAAGATGGACCCCGTCAAACCCAAAAGTAATTAATACCTCCAGTACAACTATGAACGAAAAAAGCTGTAGACAAGATAAAGCAGCGAATCTTTTTTTTATATCAGCATTAAATATTTACCTAACATGAAAAGCAGACGACACTTGCAATAAAAAATTCTTGAATAACTAATTTTTCATATTTTGTCTCAAGAACATATGTTATGGCCCCTCATTGGAACGAGCTCGAAAAGCTCGTTCCAAAGAGGGGCCATAACCTATGTTTTTGAGACAAAAAATGAAAACAATGAAAATTGGCGATTTTTGAGAACAGCGCTGGAAAGTTCTCGCCGTTACGTTAGGTAAAGGGTTAACAGATATATCGCAAATCACATGCATAAAGTCAAGTTCAGCCAATCGTTAATTTTTTTTTTTTTTTTAGGTTAGTTTAAGAATACCTTCAGCACCTACGGCTATTTATTTATTTATTGGTGTTTAAGGTCACATACTTATGCACAATGGCTAATCGTGATCGCGACGGTTTTACGGGTGAAGGAAGCCGGAGTACCCGGCGAGAACCATCGAGCATCGACGAGCAACTATCAGCTCAACATTCTCTGTTCAAGCTCCGTTCAAGCAGGGTTACAGCAGTTGAAGATATGTGCACCATCGACGTGCAGTACGCCTTAGTACACGGCGTCATTGTGCCCCCCCCCCCCTCCGTAGACGACGGGGATAAAGAGCCTTGCCCAATAACAAAACACGGGTTGTCCCGGACGGGGATCGAACTCGGGACCTCTAGCATAGAAGTCCAACAGTCTATCACTGAGCCACCTCGCTCCCTAAACTACGGCTATACGTCGACCACAACAAAATCAGTTTCATATTAAGCCAGTCATTTACAGACTGAAGCCTTGACACTAATTCAGAAGATTAGCGTTAAGGCTTCAGTTTCTGGCTCATTTTATATTTTTGTCGGTGTACCTTGAGCTTGCTTCCACATTTTTTTTTATATAATTTTTACTTTTATTCATATTTATTTTTAGTTAATTAATGTCAAGTTAGGGTCACATTTCCGCACAATGACAAATCGTGACCTCAACATGGAGATAGTCAAAATTAGTCAATCGTTTATACCCATAACCCATGTTGCCCATTTTAGAGGACTTCAACCCCAAGCATTGGTGACTGGGTCCCGTTTTACATGTAAAACACCTTGTTCACGACAATAAACAGGCACTGCTTCACTTCCCGTGGTTCCTACAGGAGTTGCTTTCACAAATTACCTGGTCTGAAGCACGATGAGATTCCGAAGTGAAACTTTCCTCAAATTGTTGTTTTCCGGAACTAAAAAATCATTCGAGAATCCGCACAGATTCTCACAAATGATTCAGACATGGAAAGCATTGAGAATCAACTTTGATTTGCGCAAAATGTTCACTTCATTCTTGTCATTGATCCTGGACGCGCGTCTTAACACATGCCCAACGTTACGGTCAAAACCGGCCAATGCTATTCTCAAAAATCGCCAATTAAATTATATTTTTAATTTTTTGTCTCAAGACGCACTGTCACGGAGCCGAAGCTGCGACGATTCGTGCAACGCCAATGATGTTTTAAAACTCGTTGGAGACAAAAAAAAAAACTCGTTGGTGACAAGCCCATAAATGTGACAGAAATAATCCGAATGACATGCACTATTGAGAGGGTGTAGACATAATGAAGATAAACTTGCATACCGAGTATGGTGTCAAACATCAAGTATTTTAGTTATGGGTTTTTAAACTCGTTGGTGATAAACCTACCGACAGACAGACAGACATTGCCACATATAGATCTGCTCGTCGCAGCTAAAAACATAGGTTATGGCCCCTCATTGGAACGAGCCCGTGGAGCTCGTTCCAACGAGGGGTCATAAACTACGTTTTGAGACAAAAAATGAAAAAAAATTGGTTATTCAAGAATTTTGTTTGCATGTGTCGCCTGCTTTTCATGTCAGGTAAAGGGTTAAAAACCCGACAAATTATACTTATTTCTTACTCCCTCACTTTCACTTAGAAGTGGTTTCTAGTGAATTCTTCGCTTCCTGTAGAGGCAGCCAAGACCCCACTGGAAACCATTGCCAAAGAATTGATTTTCGAGTGAAGGACAAAACCCCCATGGGACATAAGACGGGTGGACAAAGGCCCCATAGGGCGAAACCCCTAAAGTAAAAAAAAACACACACAGGACAAAAGTTCGACGGCAAAAAAAAAAACTTATAGGAAAAACACCCAAGGCAAAAATGCCCCATAGGACAAAACTACCGCGATGAAGTTGAGAACGTAATCAACTGCAGAGTTTCAAATTCATAAGGGATGTATACATCAACAAACCTTTCATTCAAGGTTATATAATTAAACTTTTTTCCGGTTCATGCGTTTTCAGATAAAACGATTGGCTCACACGATTCTGTTTTTTTTTCTTTTCATAACTCAATGAACCGAAAAAAACACAATTAGGTCCGCCCCCAGCCACGCCCCTAAAATACCAGTCTTCGGAGTTGCAACATGGTGTTAAATCAATAGAAGTTAGAACACTGGCACGTTCTAAATGTGAAAAATAAAAATAAATTTATATTACTAATTTATCACCATGAAATTATTTAAAAAATATTTAAATGACCCTGGTGGGTCAATTTTTCTTTTTCTTCACAACTGTATTTGACATTTCAATTTTTACGCACACTGGGTGATCGTCTGCGTTCAACGTTTTACCCAAATCGACTGAAATTTTTGGAAATCAAAATGATTTTATATTTGAGGAAGAATATTTGGCTTTATATCTAACTCCACTTTTACAAACTTATGTTTTTCAGTTCTCGGGAAACGGTCAAAACCAAAATACAATGTAATACTGATGGCCTACTTCCACCTACCACGGAACGTAACTTTTACGTGAAGTGAACAGTTGAAAAACATTTGAGGGAGGCATGGCTTATGACGTTTTCTTCGCATTACGTAATTCATTGGTCAATAAAAAATGTAATGACATAAGTGCATTTGACTTGGAAAGTGTGTCAATTGCTACCTGCATTTCAATAATATGCGCCCTCTTTTATGCCAGAAAAGTAATATGTCTACCAGTTTTAGTTTTGAAGTCTTTGTTCGCTGAAGTAGAGGACGACTAACACTATTTATTTGGGTCGCGAACGTTTAATTATAAGGAATGATCGTTTCTTTTTGTCTATTTCGTGAGTTATGAACCCCCAAAAAATAAAGTCCAAACTGTGTAAAATGGGCTACGCCCATTTACACAGTTTGGACTTTGTTTTTTGGGGGCTCATAACTCAAGAAATAGACAAAAAGAAACGATCATTCCTTAATTCATTTAAATTAAACAAAATATTTCGTACGTAATAACACGTACAAAAGTATCAAAGGGTTAATATTAAGTCTGGTAAAAACAGCCCTATCGATACAAGTACATGGCCTCTATATGCACGATAAGTTTCAGACACGTAACTTAATAGAAAAAACACAAAACCATCCAACATTTCCCCAAGAGTGTTTCACTTTATCATCAGTTCCATATAATTCAGCTAGTCCTGAACTAGGAATTTTACCGTGGTGGGGCGTCCTGTTTTGATATGGGAGTTCTGTCCTATGATGTTTTCGCTATGGGGCTTTTCTAATATGGGGGTTTAGTTATGTGAGCTTTTGTCCATGGGGATTTTGGTCTATGGGGTCTTTCATGACTCACGTGACGAGTGGCCATCAGAAAGACCATCAGAAGCCCGTGTGTTGGATAAGGTGACACATCTGTCTTACACGAACATGTATAACACATCAAACTTGGAACAAAGGCACGAAGAGTTAGACGTTATTAATCATAAATACGAGTGGCTTTTTTTTTTAACTTTTCGCACGCACATGCGTATAATGGTAATCTAAATTCAAAATGATTTAAAATTGGATTTTCGCAGAAGTATTGGAGTGCCTTAATCATTCCAACTGCAACAGCTTTCATTTCGACGATATATTTTTGCTTCCAACTATGAAGCACATACACAATTTAAACCTTTTAGGTATCGCGGAACTAAATATTGAAATTAGAGTGAACCGCCTTAAAATGTTGCACTCGGAAATGACGCAATCTCCAAAAATAAACAGCCTTGGGAAAATCCATTGTTTCAATAAAAGTTTGAAACATTCTATTGACATCTTGCATTATTGTTGAATATTCCTGATAAAAAAGAGGGTGATTTGATGACTTTTGGACTTAAAAAATACAATTTACTTTGTGTGTTTTTGTAGGGAATTCCCTGAAAAATATGTGCACGTGACCGGTACTTCCCTTTGTGTCAGTTTTTCTCTTATTTGTTGCATGACCCCCTGTTTTCAGATCAGAAAAAGTTGTCTGAAGGGCTAACCTGACAGATATTTGAATGCCAAAATTAAAGTGCTGCGATCATATTTTTTTCCACCTGAACGTTATAATGGTCGCCTATGGGAAAATATTTAGTTCTGTGATACCTTTAAGAATGCCAACAGCAGTGTTTCGTCGAGCCTGAAAAATAGACGTTCGGCAATCCACTACTCGAGGTTACTGCGGTAATACTCCACTGCCCGAGGTAACTTCGGAGAGCTGGGATGGGGTTATTGGCCTCATGATTTATTAGGCGTTTCAAGTCTAAGACTATGGCTCAGATGACGTAATACAAATATTAAGTCAAATTGTGCCAAATTTTGACACCTCTGCTGCCGATTTTAGCTCCCTAAAATCAGTTGGGTCAAAACTCAACCCAAATCAACTGGGTTTAATGACACTTACAACAGTCAGGGTCACCTTGTGTCGGGCAGTTCTACGGATGGAGGAAGCTGGAGTGCCCGGAGGCAACTACTGGGCAGTGGCGAGCGAGCAACTGTCAGCCATCCCAAAATAGTAACTCCGCACAAGCAGGATTATCATCGGTTGAAGGTAATTGCGCTATCGACAGACAGTACGCCTTTGTGAGCAGCTCCACTGTGCCCGCGGGCCTGAAAATAAGCAATCTGACATTTGCAGAATGAGGTCCCCAGAGGGTGAATTTGATGCTTTCTCATACAGTGGGCCAATTTAACCTCTGGGTACCTCTGTTTAGTTTTGAGACGTTGATTCAGATTGAGGTCCCCAGAGGGTAAATTTGGTGATGCTACCCTGCTGTGCAGGGTAGCATCACTAAATTCACCCTCTGGGGACCTCATTTTGCAAATGACAGTCTGCTTATTTTCTGGCCTGCGTGCCCGAACGTGGCGGGGATTGTGTGTCCTGCCGAAGGACAACGCCGTTACCCCTGGCGGGGATCGAACAGTGGACCTTCGGTTTGAAGTCTTATGCTGTGACCACTGAGCCCTCGCGCTTCAACATTGAGCTGAAGTAAAGTTCAATTAATCGTTTACATCCATGTTTCCTATTTTAGAGGACTTCTACCCCAAGCACTGGTGACCACGTCCTATTGTACCAGTAGAACAGCTTCTTTACCACAGTAATTATTTATTTATTTATTGACGTACCAGCACTCCAGTGTGTCATACTGGGACTCTTGAAATGGTTAAATATGAACAGCCCTTTTAGCTAAATCGTTGTCTTTCGTCAATATTCATTTAAATGCAATAAAAAAATTAATTATTTCACGCCTGTTTTGTGAAATTCCAATGAACATTAAAACAAGCGGGAAAAATAAAACCCGTTCCGAACACGTGAGGAACGCAAATCATTGACTGACTTTTTTAAATAGAAGCGAAATTTCACGGAGATCTTCTACAAATCGTGCATCGCAATTACAACCGCCAGCGATAGCCAAAATCGTCCCCCAAGTTCCAACGTGTTCTATGGGCCAGTAGGACAAAACGTCCGAGCCGAGCTTATTTTGAGAGGCACTGCTCTTGTTTACCAACGAATTCCACGTAAGTGGATCTAGTATAGGCCTAAATACGGTTATTTTTTAATTAAATCTACCCGAGAATTCAGAACCGCGTGATCTTGAGCAATTATCCAATATACACGCACGATAAACAAACTGAAGGGTCACGTTCATATCGAATGAAAAATCTTCGTAGTTGAAAGTCCACGGCAGTCACAAAACAAATCTAGTCATGTTAAACTAGTTTGTGTACTCATGTTAGTTCATGTGTACGCAGTATTGAAAATCCAGCGGCGCAGCATTTATCCATGCCTGGCATTCTTAAAAATGCAGGCGAGCTAAAAAAAAATAGCTCCTCTCTAATAGGCTAGCGATTAGCTCTCCTCAAGCTTACAAAAGCTGAAAGTGGCAAAATGAGGTTTTAGTATTAATGAATTCTGCCTAGTGGGCTTTGTACATTTTATTTGGAGCTGCTAACAAGGTAATCGCCCTGAGACTGCTACACTGTCTCTCCCACACATCTGGGCCTCGGCAAGGCCCGAAGGAGTAGGAGAGGGATGGCCGTCTTACAGAGACTACTTCGAGATCTGAAGAGATGTGGGTTTTAACCCTTTACCCAACGTAACGGCCAAAACCGGCCAGCGCTATTCTCAAAATTCGCCAATTTATTATTTTTTCATTTTTTGTCTCAAAAACATAGGTTATGACCCCTCGTTGGAACGAGCTCGTCGAGCTCGTTCCAACGAGGGGTCATAACCTATGTTTTTGAGACAAAAAATGAAAAAAACTAGATATTCAAGAATTTGTATTGTAAGTGTCGTCTGCTTTTCATGTTAGGTAAAGGGTTAAGAATAGGCGGTTACAGTATTCATTTTCTAAATGCAGGAGGGCTAGTTTTCGCCCTCATTTTTTAAGGCCAGCAGCAGGCGAGCGAATAAACAGCTCGTTCAAATGTGACGGCATATTTAAGATGACCGATTTGGGTTGGGGCGCTATAAACCTGTTTTGTTCAGACTTATGGCTCAAGTGACGACTGATAAAATAACCCAACTACATAAGGCATGCCTTCGTCGAAAGCATACCTTGATGTAGTTGGAATATTACCTTGTGATTATTGGTCATCGTCGACATTGCTTGGAGACCTTAAATTTGCATTTAACAGTGGTGGGGACTAGCGATATTTATTATTTATTGGTGTTTAAGGACACACATGTTTGGACAATGGCCAATCATAACCACAACATGGGTATCAACTCAAGACCAGGGGTGAGCGTCAACAAGCCATGTTGCACATTTTAGAGAGGGTTTGCACCTCCCAGGCATTGGTGACTGGGTCCTATTTTACCAGTAAAACAGAGCCTGTTTACCGCACTGAACAGGAACTGCTTCACTCCCAGGGGTTCCAGCGGGGAGACTAGCGATATTTTATATATTTTATTTATTTTATTTATTTATTGATGTTTTATTTATTTATTGATGTTTAAGGTCACACACTTATGCATAATGGCTAATCATGACCATGACAGTTTTACGGGTGGAGGAAGCCGGAGTACCCGGAGAAAACCACCGAGCATCGACGAGCAACTGTCAGCTCAACATTCTAACTCGGTTTAAGCTTTCTCAAGCAGTGTTACAGCGGTTGAAGACATGCGCACCATTGACGTGCAATAAGTCTTAGTACACGGCAACATCGTGCCCCCATGTAGGCAACCGGGATAAAGTGCCTTGCTAAAGGACAACCCGGGTCGTCCCGGATGGGGATCGAACTCAAGACCTCTAGAATACAAGCCCAACAGTCTACCACTGAGCCACCGCGCTCCCGACTAGTGATATCGAAATTAGAATGGCTGGAGGCACGAGTTTAGGCGTTATATATGTTAACCCTCTACACACTGGTGTCAAAATATTAAAACTTCAACATGCAATTATTTCCCATAATGCAACTAGGAAATTAACGAATTCAATCTTGTTAGACAGAGCTCCAAGATCGAACTGATTCAATTCCTAGTTGCATCATGGGAAAAATTAGACTGAAATTTATTGATTTCGACATCAGTGTGAAGGGGGTTAATGTAGCGGATGTTACACTGTTTTATTTCAACATTTATGTAGGATTTCCATCCGAACTGTCGGTTTTGTGACGCGATGCAGACTTATACCAAGATGTCTTCCCATGAAAAAGGTTCGAGAGGAACCAATCGGGCAGCCGATTTCGAGTGGAACCGAATATCTACTTAACCCTTTACCTAACGTAACGGCCAAAACCGGCCAGCGCTATTCTCAAAAAATCGCCAATTAATTTTCATAATTTTTTTCATTTTTTGTCTCAAAAACATAGGTTATGACCCCTCGTTGGAACGAGCTCATCGAGCTCGTTCCAACGAGGGGTCATAACCTATGTTTTTGAGACAAAAATGAAAAAAAATAGTTATTCAAGAATTATTTTTGCAAGTGTCGTCTGCTTTTCAGGTTAGGTAAAGGGTTAAAGATTCAAAATCAAAGGTTTGAAATCAAATCTAATCGAAGCTCGAAGCGTCCTCATTAGATTTACGGTCCCCAAAAACAATTCTTTTTCTATTATACCCAGTTGGTAATCCACAAAAATCTGGATTATGTTCTAGCAATCTTACGTAGTTTATTCTGACGACGCCAATGCGTTAAAGATTTCAATAGCCATCAGTTGGGGGATACTTTGCCAAGGGACGGCGATTTATTACATGCAAGTTCTATGTAGCCCCCATCCACAGCAACTATACACCGTGCGGAAAATGAAAATCTGTTCCGCACATTTGTGTCGAACAGAAATCGTTGACGGACTATTTTTAAATAGAAGCGAAATTTCACTAGAATTTTCCACAAATCGTGCAATGCGATTATAATTTGTATAGCTAGCGATTGAAGAAAAAAATCGTCTCCCGAGTTCCATTGTATTCTATGTGCCAGTAGGCTACCAGTTGGCACATAGAACACATTGAAACTCAGGGGACGACACATTAACGCGAATCCCCCTCGCAAATTTGACAATGAAATGTTCTTTTTGTTGATAGCTGTCAAATGAATTGCCAAATGTCCTAATTGTGTTTTTTATGAACCAGGTGTGTAATACAGGACACGAGTGTCGTTCTGTGTATTTACTTATCGGCCTTTAAAGGCGATTAGAGCCCTTTGGCTATATCAGGGCCGTTACGCAAGTACAAAGTCAAGTTTAGCCAAATTTGGGGGGATTTAAGGACTTTCGACAGCCAGGGTTACCTTGTGTCGGTAGTTTAGCCAATCGTTTATAAGAATGTTGCCCCCCCCCCCCCCCCCTTTTTAAAGGCATCGTGCACGGGGTACCGGGACCTAGTATACCGGTAAAATCAATCTTGAGTACTGTCAGGAAAGTTTTCCCTTCCAGAGGTCGTCACCGAGATGGGCAGAGAAAACCCAGCACTGGCAGAATAGCTCATTTTCCCAGCCTTGAGACTACACCCACCAAAGGCTATGAAATTTACTTTTTCGTAGGGTTTTAAATCTAGACCGATTATTTTATATGCTCGTTCTTGGTGATGGCAGGCTCGACATCTTAGAAAACAAATGTGTAATGCTCTTGCGGTATGTTCGGATGAAAACATCAATGGCGAGGCATCTTATAAGCGTTTGCTCAGCAAAAGCGGTAGTGACGAGTAACTCCAAAGGGGCGTGTCTACGCCGGCACTATTGCATACAACATTGAATCCACTTCGAGTGTAAGCGACAAGCAGCTAATTTGAAAGATTGCTTTTTTGAAGGAGCCTGTCAAAAACACACTTCCTACAAAGTGTATGGCATCAGAAGGAATGCGAAATTGCATAAATCATTTACTTAAAACCCCCGAGAAACATGAAATTTTGGGGAAAAAACGACATTGCGAAGATGTAAATGTTACTGGGGTTCAATATATTCCCGGTTTTCTACGTCAATTAATTTTCCTCAACTGAGAAATGTCCCCGATAACAAGAACATTTCCGAGAGTGTCAAAACGCATTTATTTCCGTGAAAATTATTTTATTGGAAATCTGCCATCTCCATACGGAAAAGTTCTTTTCCTGGGAGAAGTGTTAACTCCTAGCACTCTGGTAATATTTCAGAATTATCTTTGACTATTGCCCATTTAGCATGAAAAATTTAACAAATTATATCTTGTTTGACAGAACTCAATGAGCTCTGTCAAACAAGATATAATCTTTTAAATTCTCAGTTGCATTGTGGGAAAAATGCACTATTAAAAACTTTGGTATTTTGACATCAGAGTGCAGAGAGTTAAAACTCAAACCCTCTCCCAACTCATTTTGAACTCCCTCTTCACGGCAATCACCCGTCTTCCCTGGTTGAAGCAGATGAGACTATAGTGACTACAGTGAAGGAGTTGGTGTTGGATGTAGTGAATAGTGAGTGGTGCTTGCGATTCTGAAAACGAAACGAGTTTGAACTTAGAAGAGAGTGAAGATCTTGCTGTTGGTGAGAGTCCCGCGGAACCGATTCAGAGCTACAGTGATTTGGTAAAAAAGATTCTTCAGGAAACAGGACTGTAAAAGGTCTAGACGTGGAGGGGCTGACAAAATCTTACAAAGTTACGATGGAACAGTTTTTCAATTTTGAAAACTTCATTTCAACGCAGATAGTGCCAGGCGTCATCCCCGGTTCCGTGTTCTTTTACCCCAAAATTATCGGAAGTGAAGAAACTCCCCTTGACATCATTTCTGGGTACAAGCGGTCATATTTTGAAGTTTTTGCTGTTCGAATAAATGATAACCAGGAAGAAGATTATTTCGGCAATAATTGGGCATTCTGTATCTAATAAAACCCTCGGCTCATTTATCGACAACGGCAATCTACTAGAGATTTCATTGACGAAAACGCCAACAATAGACCCCGAGAGAGCGCAACCTTCACTTCTGCCTATCTGGGAAAGGTAATTTCAACGAACAGGTCGACGAACAGGGAAAATGTCATTGTATGGAATTTTTCCGTAAGTGGTCGGCTAACCGGTTCGGGTTGACAAAACTACAGGCTGCCGTTTTTTAAATGTCCAATAAATTCTCGCCTTCAAGTTAATTTATTCAATAGAATTGGACGTTTGCAAAGGAATGATATGAAAACATAAGAGCACTTTAAGAGCACTTTTGCATAATGGACATTGTTTTTTTTAAATGGTCAATGTATTTTTTTTAAATCGAGGTTGGTTCCTTTGATTTAATTTGATCACACTGAAAATTATGTCAAACATTTGGTTAAAGTTATACGATTTGGATAAATGCACCCCCTTCACTTCGTTACATATAGCATTCCATAATGAACAGCGGTCGATTCGAGCTTTAGTACCAGGCAATTTTCTGAATAGTTTGGGAAAGAGACGGCCCAGCCCTTACTCCACAAAGCGCTACTGGGCTATCTGAATTTGAAATTTTTTTTAATTTATTTGTTTGTGTTTAAGACCTGTTAAGCACAACGGCTAATGTAAAGTTTAATAAATCTTTATACCCATGTTGCCCATTTTAGAGGACTTTAGCCCAAGAACTTGTGACTAGATCCCATTTAAAACGGAGTAGAGGCTTGTTTATCGCAATGCATTTTTATCGCGATAAATAAACACTGCGTCACTTCCCAGGGTTCCGACGGGGAGATGAACAGTTACATTTTTGTTACCTTATATTCGTCCACCGAGTTCCAATGTGTTCCATGTGCCTTCTGGCACATAGAACACATCATAATTCGGGGGTCGTATTGCTTACATTGACAACCGCCTTGAATTGTTGGAGTTTATCACTTACAGGATTTGCGAAACAGACAGGGAAATAAATATTTATTTTATTAGGGTTTACGACACTAACAGCCAAGGTCATATCGCGTCGGTGACAGTTTTACAAGTGTTGGAAGCCGGAATACCCGGAGAGAACCACCGAGCAACGACGAGCAACTGCCAGCTTCACAACATCGTAACATCGTAACATCGCACTGCAGCACAGACAGGGTTAGATTGATTGAAGACATGTGCACCATCAATGTACAGTACGCCTCAGTACACGGCAACATCGTGCTTGCCCCATGTGGACCATCATTGTTAAGTGCCAAGGACACAACGCGGGAGGCTGAATCGATCTCTCAGACGGTCTTCCACCAGGGGACTAACCGGGCTCGACGTTGCTTAACTTTGTGATCTGATGAGAACCGGTTACCGCAACGGCATTGTGGCCACAACAGACATGATACGAAATGGCATTGCAAAAGTCCTGTATGAAAATCCTTTTGATCACTTGGAAAGTGGACGATAACTATATTTTGCAAATTTGATGTTTAAGGTCACATTTCTGTGCAACGACTAATCGTGACCGCAACATGGAGATAAAGTTTGGTCAATGGTTTATACACTTGTTGTAAACTCCATAGAGCTTCCATCCAGGGTATTGGTGTCAGTGACTTATTTTACCAGGAAAACCACTTGTTTACCAAAGTAAACACTCATTTCGCGGGTGGTTTCCCGCCAGGAGTGGGGGCATATCTGGCAGTTTTATTTCATGAAATAACAAAACTAATCGTCTCCTAATCACCCGAAGGTTTCGTCCAAAATACATTAGATTTTGTTGAAGCTTCAACTGTCCGCTGTTACCCATTACGAAGGAGGGAGACGATTTCATGGAGAAGTAAACAGTTGTTCGCCTCACCACTTTGCTTACGACCCGTCACTGGAAGAGCTCGTTCAGCTCGTTCCAATGAGGGCCATAAGTAATGTTTCGTCGGCAAATAATTTGTGTTTCAGGTAACTTATTTTTGTACAACGGTTAACTCCCTGCACCATGATGTCGAAATATCTGAAGTTCAGGGTGAAAATATTTCCCATAATGCAACTAGAAATTTAACCAATTCAATCTTGTTTGACAGCTCAATGAGCTCTGTCAAACAAGATTGAATTGGTTAAATTCCCAGTTGGATTATGGGGAAAATGGCTACTTCAAATCTGGATATTTTGACATCAGTGTGCAGGGGGTTAATCGTGACTGCAACACTGATATAAAGTCAAAGTGAATCGTTTATTCCAGTGTTGCACATTTCAGACGACTGTCTCCCAAGCCATTGCTTACCTGGTCTATTCTACCAGTGAAACAGCTTGTTTACCACAGGAAAAAATGCACTGCATCTCTGCCCTGTTACAATTTGTGAAGAGCACTGATCGGTTTGAACAATTCTATTCCGCAAAGGGTGGTAAGATTTTAAAAGGATATCCGTATTCTAAATATAATGTACCACTTTCAAAACTGACAGGTATTAAATTAACCTTTCAAAACTATGCCTGCAGAGAAGCAAAACCAACTATTCAATTTACCGTTTGAATATATTGCAGCCAATTTGAACTGGGTTCGTCAGAAAAAAAAACTTCAATACTTAGGGTTAAGCCACATGGCTGTACACGCAACAGCATTCATTGAGTCTGTACTAGATTTATTTACTGGTCGTCGTGCGAGAACCACAAGGTTCCATCTTCCTGTGGAAGATGGAACCTTATGGTTCTCACGCGACGTGATGTATCATGAAATTACGCCATTGTTCAGTACGGTATCACTTTGTAGCAAGCCCGGCTACCGACGTCAAGGTAGATACCTTCAGCCGAGTTTCTTATTTTTCTAACTGCTGACTAACGTATAGTAACACAATTTGAAACAACGCTTTTTTATACGAGAAAAATTTGATTTAATGCAGATTTTGTCGTTTGTTTCCGTTTAACGACTCTTTCGACAGCAAGGGTCACTCGTGTCGGAGAGTTTTACGGGTAGAGGAAACCGGAGCACTTAGAGAGAACCATCGAGCAGCAGCGTACTACTGTTAGACTCTCCAACGTACTAACTTCATACAAGAAGGGTGAGCATTGGTTGAAGACAAGTGCACCATTGACGTGGAGTACGCTTCAGTACAGTGCCATCGTGCTCGCGCGCACTTTGTCGATAGAAATTGGTATGCTTGTGTTCGAGGTAAATTTTATTTTGTTTGCAATGTTAAAAGCGTAATTCTTAAAGTTTGAACCTTCTAGGGAAACTTATTTCATTTATTTTATTGGTGTTTAAGGTCATTTCTCGCCGATGGCTAATCTTGACCACGACAGTTTTGTGGGTGGAGGAAGTCCGAGAGCCCGGAGAAAACCACCGAGTAACGACGAGCAACTGTCAGCTCCTCAACATACCAACTCCACACAAGCAGGGTTAGCATTGGTTGAGAAAAAGTGCACCATCGACGTGCAGTACGCCTTAGTTCATATGGTCACCGTGCCCCTCACGTGGGCAATGGGGGTGAAGTGTCTTGCCCAAGGACACAAAGCGGTTTGCCACAGGTGGTATTCGAAGAGATGACCTCTCGGCTTGCAGCCTGCACCTCTACCAGCTGAGCCACCGAGCCCCAAATTGAGTATTATCTACACGGAGATCAATGGGCGAACTGAAACAAATCCAGATTATAATTATGAAGCAGAGAAGGTGCGCCGAAATTACATTCAGCGATTGCGGGTTTCAGCCTGGACACTGGGCTCATGTTATAATCTTTGCTCGACAGCAAGGCTAAAATTGAATTCTAATTGCGTTTCAGCCCTCCTGTCTGTCTGGACGGACCACACAAGTATACATTCAAGTTAAGTCAAGCATACACATACACTAACTGCTCTGAAGTCGTGAACGACTGACTTCACCGCGTGGCTACTGGATACTATTTTAGCAAAGAAACAAGTGTTCACCACAGAAAACAAGTTTCATATTCCTGGATTACCACAAGGGCATGTCAAAGTTAAGTTTAGCGTTGTGCTTTCGTTGGGGACAGTCTCTTCAGCATGCAGAAGAACAGGATTATTTGTTTTGTTTATATTTAGTGGGGTGTAACACTGGGTCGTCAGGACCGCGTTGTGTCAGTTTTACGAGTGAGACAATTGAGTTTCTAGAGAAAAACACCGAGCAGCGGCGAGCAAACGCCAGTCGTATTTATTTATTTATTTATGTTTAAGGTCACATATTTATGCACAATGGCTAATCATGACCGTGACAGTTTTACGGGTGGAGTAAGCCGGAGTACCCTGAGAGAACCACCGAGCAACGACGAGCAGCTGCCAGCTCCCCAACATCGTAACTCCACACTGCAGCGCAGGCAGGGTTCGATTGGTTGAAGACATGCGTACCATCGACGTACAGTACGCCTTAGTACACGGCGTCATCGTGCCCCCACGCGGGCAATGGGAATGAAATGTCTTGCCCAAGGACACAACGCGGTTGCCGCAGGTGGGATTCGAACCGAGGACCTCTCGGCTTGCAGCCTGCATCTCTACCTAGTGAGCCACCGCGCTCCCCACTAACTAGTTTAACCCTTTACCCAACGCACCGACCAAATCCGGCCAGCGCTATTCTCAAAAATCGCCTATTTTTTTTTTTTCATTTTTTGTCTCAAGAACATAGGTTATGACCCCTATTTGGAACGAGATCGTCGAGCTCGTTCCAATGGGGTTTCATGACATGTTTTTGAGGCAAAAAATGAAAAATGACTAGTTATTGTAGAATTTTTTTTTTTTCTTTTTGCTTTTCATGTTAGGTAAAGGGTTAAGCAGTGTTAGCATTGTTTAAATAAAAGTGAAACATCGGCGTGAAGTACGCCTTAGTACACAGTACCACTGTGTCCCTACGTAAGCATTCGGGAATAAGTACCCTGCTCAATTTAAGGACAACGCAGTTAACGTTGTTTAAGAGTTGAACCGCGGTACTTTGGTTTGTAAGTTAAATGCTCTAACCACTGGGCCACCGAGCTCAGTGATTATTTAAAATATAATCCTCTTTTGTCTATTTAAAATGATTTCCGTGAAAATCTAAATTTGTATTCGACTAATCGTATACCGATATGTTTTTCAAAGGAATCGGCGGAATTAGATTTTTGAACCTACAGAAAAATATTTTTTCAGATTCTGATAAAAAAAACAAAAAAAAAACCGGAAAATTTAAAGACCAAAATGTTTTGAGTTTCTTTCCTGAGGTATGTTAAACCTTCAGGGGACATTTTACAACAAAAATTTTACTATCTGGTTACACAATACGTTTGTCATGCAGTTACAGCGAAAAAGAACCTTACACGAGATCACTGAACAAAACCTCGTGTAAGTAAGAAAAACTTCCTTATTGAGTAGAGACCATAATGTTTTAACGCGCACGTTGCATTCAGGAACTGGACTGTCGGTATTGGTCAGTTGTTTGAACCCAAGAAATACAATGGTCTCCACATCGCGAAGAGAGGCCCGTTCCATCTCCGATGGCCATGGAGGAGAGGGAAATATTTGAGAATTTCAATTTTTGCTTATGGAACAAATTTAGGTTTAACACTTCATCGCCTAAAGTGATGTGACACTCAATCCAGAAGATGCGGGTTGATTTTTAATCAAACTGATTTTAGAGTAGAGTTGTAAAGGTGGATAAGCTGGAACGAAAAAGCGACATGCGACCCATCCGAAATTTCAACGATTCCCAACAGATATTTAACACTTGCCCCAGTGTTTCAAAGTACTATCATCTGCAATTCCCGATACCGAAAAATCTTGAGCAATAACATCGTTGGGGCAGAACTCATGAAGAGATAGAAGAGTCCCGACATTATAAACGCCCTGTTCAATTGGGAACAATTTTTTTCCACCATGGCCGAAAAATAAGTTGTGCATGTCTAAAATCCAGTAGTTGTGTAATGAACTAAGTGTGAATAACTGAAAGGCGCCTGAATGTCAACTGGGAACACGGACAGGATCGAGTAAGGAGTTGTCAATATGACTCAAAGTACAGAGCTGGCTTTTTAAATTTTTGTTATATGTTTCAGTCAATGAAACGCTAATGGATGTGTGTGGGGGTAGGGACAGTACCTATACCGAACCATCGAAGAATCGCTATGGATTTTTTTTTTAAGTTCAACTAGAACCGCAAACTGACGATGAACTTTGTGGGTGAAGCAAATCAAACGTACCACGTTTCTTTGCACACAAATTAGTACCGCTCATGATATGGACTATCAGGTACAGAGCTTGCATTTTCACCAGGCCTATCAGCCCAGACCTGGTAATCAGCCTCAAAATATTTCTCACCAGGCTGATCAGTCAGCCTGGTCGCCAGTCTATCACGCCGGCAAATGCATCCGTCATAGCTTACGTAATCTGCAAAATCAGCCCTGAACAGTACAAATCAGGCCTGGTGGCCCTTTTTCCCTGGCCTATTCATCAGCCTGCCCACGGTTCTAAAATACATGCCCCGCAGGTGATATTAACTTTTCAGACAATGCCAGACAAATGGGTTTTTCAGGCTGTACACGGTGACCTAGTTGTCAATGAGCTTTTGACTGGATGCAAGTAACTCAAACTTGACCAAAGTAAAGATGGAGTGTCCAAGTTAAAGGTCCAGTTATTTTTGTTTAACCTTTTGACCTCTCGTGGTATCTTCCATGCCAGTTCAATGATATCAATCAGAAGAGTCCATATTCATTATTTAGGTTAGACCAATCAATATTTTCAACGTGCAGCCTCGTATTGGTCCACCCCACACATTTACTGAATAGTCATCTAATTTGATGGCGTTATGACATATGTCCATGGACGGAAAAGAGGCCGCTAGGGTTCAAAGAGTTAAGGTCACACAGCATTTGCGGTTATGTCATGACCCTCAACACAGGAATGACATGAAGTTTTGCGCCGATCGTTTATTTTTGTATTGCCTATTTTAGAAGACTTCCAAGCAGGCGATGATTACCGGGTACGTTGTAAAACCGAAAGTAGAACTTGTGTACAATAACTAGCACAGTTTCATTTCCCGGGGTTGTCGTGAGGGCCACATGTCATTTGTGAACCCCAACTCGCTGCCAAGTGCTTCAACTTCTGCGTTTCTTTGAATGTAAACTGAATAACTTCTGCGAGCCTCATGTTTGTCAAAATTTCTGAAAATACCATTTCGACAGCCGTATCGCAAAACAACTGGCTTGCTTTAATTTGATTCGTTTCAATGTATTAACGATTCGAACTTCCAGTATTCAGCAGTACGTTCCATGAAGGGTCACGTTACCACAACTGTTCAGAGGAATGTTAAGGTTGTTAACAGGTTAGTGAAAGGTCGTTAACAGGTTAGTGAAAGGTCGTTAACAGGTTAGTGAAAGGTCGTTAACAGGTTAGTGAAAGGTCGTTAACAGGTTAGTGAAAGGTCGTTAACAGGTTAGTGAAAGGTCGTTAACAGGTTAGTGAAAGTTCAACCATTTCAACTCAGTTGTTTGGAATGGTTCCATTAAACACATCAGATGCAAATATTAATCTTCGACTGGAACGTTAAATCTGAACTCTGCACACTGAAGTCAAAATGTTAAAAATTCAGCATACAAATTTCTTAAAATACAACCCGGAATTTAAACTAATCCTGTCAGACACTGCTGGCTGTGCTTTTGTCAAACAATTTGATGGCATTCATAGTTGCATTACATTAATATGCAGCTTGACATTTGTCTTGACCACAATGCACTGAAGGTTAGACATTTTGCAGCCGATTTGATCTGAAGGATTCACTTTGATAGTACACTCTAAAATCAGTTGGGTTAAAAATGAACCCTGATCAACTGGTTGAGTGAATGAAAATTAACTCAATTGGGTTCATATTCACTCAACCCGGTTGATTTGGGTTCATTTTTTACCCAACTGATTTTAGAGTGTACAACCTGCCAATTGGTGTAAACATTATGACCTCTTCACAGAGGGTAGACTTTTCCTTTAGCAAAAATATTTGCATCCTGATTGAAATGGTAAGACGAGACTTCAGAAATTAGGGTTAGTAACGGTACGCCGGGGCTGTCAACAAAGATGCACATGCATGACCTTTAACCCCTTCAGCTCGGTTCCTGAATGGTATTGTCACTTATTGACTACGCCCCTCATCAATTATCTTATTTCGTGAACTTGGGGGAAAGAATTCCTTTCCAGAATGCATGCACACCGAGCTGAAAGGGATAAATGGTTAAAACAGTATGGTAACTCAATCTTCATGGAATTCCACTGAACACTGTATAATGTTGTCAATCTTTATTTTTCTACTACCAAATATTGGCGAATGTTTTCAACATTCTTATTACCATGAAATATAATTGCGAATCAGGAGCTCAACGGGTCGATTTCAGAAACGCTATGAAGAAACTAATTTAGAAGCCGGTTAGTTTACTGTGTAAACCCTACCCTGTTATGAACAACTCCGAGGGGGTGTGGGGGGGGGGGAGGGCAGAGCTATACTACACCAATTTTGAATGCACTTAATACCGTGCGAGAAGACAACGGGAGCACATATATAGAATGTGTGAAACGGGACACTGACAGGAAAGAGATAGTGTCAAGCCGGTACTAATCAGCGATCAATGTTCAGATACGCCACCTGGACACACGCTCCAACTGAAGCTGGGGTCATGTCTGCAAACATGGAGATAATTACTGTGTGGAAATCTTTATTTGGACTGTTCCCTTGTATTTTATAAATAGGAAAGGGTGGTCAATATCACGACATCACGTTTCAATTTCGAATTCGAGTTGAATTCCCCCCCCCCCCTCCCCCTGCAACCGCCCCCCCACCACTTATATCCCATGTATAGATTCAGATCCAGTGCAAAGTTTACCGACCAGTGCGGCGTATTGCACTGGAATTAGGCCTTCCATTTATTTTGGAAACTGGGTCATTGTGTCTGCCTGAGTAGCCCGAGTTATAGGGAGTGGGGATAACCGAACGAGCATGTACCTATCAGGCATTTAAATTTACAGAAGGACAGGCGGACCTTGGTTTGACGCTGTGTCTTTGCATATTGCAAAGTGGTGTCGATTCCTGTTCCCAGTATTCTTTTTTTTTAACGATATACCACCACCGTCGGTCTGTTTCCATTGTTGCTTTACATCTAGTATGGTAGCATAGACATGGCGGTTTTAGGCCATTTTAGTCTCTTTAAAGCCGTATACTGAAACACTCAGTGTTATGCTACATTCTACTGTTCGATTCTTCTGGACATTGATCCA
Source organism: Pictodentalium vernedei (assembly GCA_031216915.1). Lineage (NCBI taxonomy): Eukaryota > Metazoa > Mollusca > Scaphopoda > Dentaliida > Dentaliidae > Pictodentalium > Pictodentalium vernedei. Next base: position 63,736,338 of record CM062290.1, on the reverse strand, counting down.
GTAGCGTTGAGGAGCCTTCAGGATTCCTACCTCATATTGCTCCTAGTAACCATATGCTTTACGAAACAGCTTACATGGTCCCTATAACTCCAAGACATGAATGCATATTTCATGAAGACAGTGGTTTCGGAACTTGTGTGCTGGACAGTTGCGGTATATAGATTTCTGGGGGCCCCTGGGGACTGGTTCTACGCTAACTACCACAAACACAGGCACGACAATAACCACTACTACTACTAAACCTTCAACACCATCGACTAACTACTACACCAGCCTACTACTAATCTATACGCACCAACAATCTAAACAGCTTCAACAATCTCAATCACAGCTATTGTAATACAACCACCGCTACTCAATCACCGTAACCGAAAAAAACACCACCCTTGGGTTTTCTACGATATCACACCCCAGAATAATTGAATTGTAAAGAAAGAAATAAAACCCGCGAGGTGGTAGAATACATGGCTGTAGAAAGTTTAAGGTTAATGGATGCCCCCCCCCCCCCCACCCCATGACTAAAATGTACCAAAATGTTCCCATCCATAGTATGCTATCAATCCAGACACCCAAGCACGGGACGAAACACCACATGGCATACCACTACGAACTAATATCAACCAGATGATAGTGAAAGGCTTACGGTGAGTAAGTAGTTCTAATGGCTAACAATACATCAACAGGGCAATTACTGTCCATATTACGCAACCACACCAGACAATCGCACACGCCAATATCACATGATCTGGTAATGTGATAGCGAAAGACATTAAGTGATTTACTTTTATTAAGGATCAAGTTTTTTGGTCAGAGTGAAAACCCGCAACGTTTTACAAAATCTTGATTTTTTTGACAAAAATGTTGAGATTCTTTTATAACAAATCCTTATTTTTATTTGAATACTAGAAACCTCTGACAAAACCTGACTATATTTGTAACAAAAGGGGGAGCAATGACAAAACTTGTCAGTTATTATAAAAGTGGGCGCGACTATTTTTTGTGTCCATTGTGGTTTGAGTGCAACGACACATCGGTCATAACGTGTCGGGACAGTATTGACGGGTTAAGATTGCCGCAGTGCATGGATCAAACCACCGAACAGCGGAGAGTAACTGTTCACTCTCCGCTAACACGACACAAACAGGGCCACCATTGGTTGAAGGCAAGTTGTAAGGATGTACACTGGAGTACACCGAGTAGCCGTGCTCGCATTTAAATAATCACAATGAAGCATTTTGCTTCAAGAAAGCACGTAGATGGAGTGGATCGGAATTAAATTGTCGAGCTTTCGATTTCAAGTTCAATGCAAAACCAACTGGCTCCCTTCTATTAGGGCAGTCTATACCATATGCTCTGTGCCGCATTGAACAAGGTATCGCATATTGACTTCCTCCATAAATCTGCAATCTATCACTAGGGAAAAAAACAGACAGAACAGCCTCCTCCCCCACCCCCACACCTCATAATTCGATATTGTTTTCAAAAGTTTCGATGTTCTGCCACCCAAGGTGCTTACTAAATTTAAACTGGTGTGGTCCTCTCGTCTCGCGACAGAAAGGTTAAAGTATTGCAGTAGATTGAACACTCGCATAAGATGGTCGCCAGATCTAGGCATAAAGTCGTTTGTTCGGATATCTGGGAGACTCGTTTGAAAACATGGCTTCAGATCTGTCGACTTTCAGGCAATTTGTTTTCAAACTGGTCATAGGCAACAGAAGTTCAGTGTTCGCACGCGGCAAACTATACTAAATTAACTAAGGATTACGCAAAAACGTATACCGTTCAAGCTTGGTCTCCAAATCATTTCCGAAATCGGGGATCCACGAATTTAGAAACTTATTTTACCGAATTTCAAAGCCCTTTTGATTCAGAATGACAACTTTGTTCAATTCGGTTGACAGGTTTCTCAAACTGAAGACTACCCGCTGTTACCAGTCAAACGATCGTGAATACACCATGGTGTATGCTACTGTCAACGTTTATCGAACGGCTACTAATTAGCTCCCTTCGTTATCTACGCCGACTTTGATGCCCTCGCAGCGAAGATCGCGAGGCCAGAGCTCGATCCCACAAAGCTCAATTACCAAACACAGCAGCGCGAGGCGTGCAGCTTCTTCGTGCTCTGTAATGATCAGATAGAGCCACCGGTGGAATACCGAGGGTACACTGCAGCGGGGAATTTCCTCAGGCCAGTTCAGGAACAGACGCGCAAGAGCAAGGTGCTTGCCAAACCCAAAACCATGCGGATGACCCGACTGGATTGGCAAGACAGCAACACAGCCACCAGCTGCAACTTGTGCGAGAATACCTTGGCAGTTGCACCTGTAACCTGAAGCGGTGGTTGATCCTTAAAACCACGACCATACCGGTTGTCTTCCACAACCTGCGGGGCTATGACGCCCATCTCCTAATGCAGGACATCATGAACGTAGAAGTCAGGGTAACTTGCAACCAAATAAAAACAGACGCGCTGCTCCTGGCACAGCCGGGAGAAATAGGACTCTAGCTGCTAACCGATTACGACCAGGACCTCATCGAGAATAGGATGTGGGATGGTATCTTTATGGTGTCGAAAAGATATGCTGGGTCCAACAAACCCCTGGTAGAGGGCTACGACTCTTACAAGCCAAAGAGTTACATCTACCTGGACGCAAACAACCTCTATGATTGGGAAATGAGCCGTTGCCTGCATGCAGATTCACATGGGTAGAGGACTGCGGGCACCTTTCAAGGTTCATAACGATGCATCCGGCAGGCAGTCCAGAGGGCTACATCTTCGAGGAGGATCTGGAGTACCCCACCGCATGCGAGCTCCACGGCGCTCACGACGCCTACCCGTTGGACCCAGAGCGCATGGCGGTTCAGAAAAAGTGGATGTCTGAATACCAGCACTGCTTCCTCGGCGATAGGTGGCGACTAACGAGGTCGAAAAGCTGGTCCCCAACCTCGACGACAAGGCCTGTTATGTGCTCCACTACCGTAATCTGCAGCTGTACATCTAGGCATGTGTCTGAAGATTCGCCGGGCCCTTCGCTTCGAGCAGAGCCCAGGGTGGAGCCCTCCCTTCGGATGAACAACGAGCTTCGGAAAAAGGCAACCAGCGCCTTCGAGAAGGATTTGTACAAACTGATGAACAACTGTGTTTGGGAAGACTATGGAGAACCCCCGCAAGAAGGTCGACGTCAAACTGGTGAGGACAGGATACGGCGTCTGATTGAAAGCCCAGCCTTTACAATATATTCGATGATAGCATCGCAGCGATTCAGGTCCACAACAGCTATCTGGTCCTCAACCACCCAGTTTACGTTGAGATGAGCATTCTTGACTTCTCGAATCACATCAGGCATGACTTCTACAACCATAAGTGGTACGGTGAGCACTGACAGCTCATATACAGGGACAGACTCCCTCCTACTCGAGATTAAGATAGAGGACGTGTACAAAAACATGGCAGAGGACCAACACAACTGCTAGGACACGTCCGACTGCCCAAAGGACCACCCGCTACATAATACAGTGAACAGGGTGTCTTGGGCAAGATGAATGGCAAGTGTGCCGGACGCCCTCTCTCCGAGTATGCGGGCCTGCGCCCCAAGATGTACAGCATCCTTGAGGCCGGCGGAAAAACATTAAGGCCAAGGGCGTGAAAAAGTGCGCTGTGAAGAAGCATATTCGCCTCGAGCAGTAAATAGAGGCCCTCCTCGGCAAGGCCTTCAGCCACGTCATGGACGTACTGCGATCTGAGCTCCACAACATCTTTGGGCAGCGCCTAAATGTGTCACTCTTCCCCTTTGACTCCAAGCGCTTATCTAGAAATATGGAGTGGACACCCTAGCCAACGGAAACAAGGATGCCGCTCCCGGGGAGTCAGATGGATGCATCAACGAGAGACTGGCCGAGTCTGGAGGCTCCACGAGGTGCTCTTCCTGGACAAAGCTGTGGGGCGTCCCATACAACAAATACTAGAACAATACTTCATCGCGCTTAGAGACTGAGCGCCCCAGGCGGTACACCTGGAGGGACCACACTGGGTCGGTTGCGCGTCGGCGGCAGCCCATCATCTCGGCAGGCTGGAAGTGGTAGCGAACGCCCACACTGGAGGGAAGTTTTTGCTCCTTTAGCCCCACCGGGCGACCTGGAGCTATAGAAGAGGTTTGTGCGATGCGAGAGGCCTTTATGGCATCCTTGGGCTTCCGACCAGTCAGACGCGTCTCCTCAACACTCAGAGCTGCAATGACTGCGTGCAGCCGGGCCACCCACCAAGCCGACCTCTGAGGGAGTCATTTCCTGGGCGTATTGACGCACAAACAACCGCTCAGCCAGGATCCGGTTGAAGCGCTCCGCGATCGCCTGGTCCCGGTGAACATCCCAACGGCCACACCGAACAGACGCCATGTTTGGCCAGCAGTTGGCTCACCGTGCCCATGAACTAGCGCCACGGGTCGACCTGGAGAAGCTTCGGCCATCTTAGGGCTCTGCTTGCAGATGCGCTCGAGAGCCGCCTCGACCTCTTTGGTTTCTCTTGTGACCAGAAGCTCGGCCTCCTTTTAATGCGAAGCCACGTCTACGACAGTTTGTGCATACGTTTTGCGGTTCAGCCTGCCATTGGGCAGAAATAGCAGGTTGGCCTGGTTGATTTCGTTAAGTGCAGCCACATCAAAGTTCAGACGTGGAACGTGTCGTGACATAACTTGAGGCAGGCAAATATATCTGCCAGATGGCTAGCATTTTGAGCCACGCGCGAGCCACATCTAAAGTTACTCTAGCCGCGGCGGCGAGATTCTTAATCGCCGCGAGCCCCTTCCATTAGCATTGGGACTGTAGTTACTTTTCGAGTCTCTTGTCAATCGAGATCGTGTGCTTCGCACAAGCATTCCAGGAGGTGGATGAGTCTCCAAGCTTCGGCGACAGGAACAGGGAGCCGCTCAGTGGTGGCCCATGGGTCAGTCGGGCCCCGACAGTACAATTCTAACAAAGTGGGCGGTCGCCAGGTCGTTTTGGATCCAAATAGAGGAATTTCCTCGCCACGTCGATCGTTGGACGGGCCATCGGACCGGGGATTTTGTTTTGTGAGTGCAGAGGCCCACTTCCAGCATTGCGTGGGAAGCTCTTCCGCAAGACCCATTTTGCGGATATACAGTTCGCGCAAAAAATACTTAAATATTTTTCTTCAAAGCGAGATTCTTTTTTTCATTTGGCTGATGTCGTAGGCCACCAAGCCCCTCCGCAGGATATCTTGGTCATTAGGCGTGCATAAGTCTAAGCGGAGGCTCTCGCCCCAGAGGGACAAGTGTTTGGCCTTCCTGAGCATACTGACGGATCTTGCCGACGACGTCCCGGAAAGTCTGCACAGCGTGGCCCTGGCGGCCGAGTCCTTCGTTAATCCATTCACGGAACTCTGTCCGTTTTGGGGACCATTCTGCCTGTGCGGCCTGGAGCTGCTCTACAGCCCATCCCGACGGTTGCGCTTGCGCTCCTCGTCTACGCCCGAGTTTCTTGGCATTAAGAGGTAGTTCCACCACGAGAAGGTCAGCATTGACGACGGCACTCCCTACTAACATCGCAATAGTCGCCATCACTTCATGATACCAGTTGGGATGATCCCTTGTTTAATTAGCATGTCCTTGGTGGCCATGGCGAGGGCGACGTCCTTAAAGACCATGCCCACATCGTGGGTCGTGATCTCTAGTTTAGGGTGGGGGGAGCACCAGTAACCATTTTGACCATTTTGCCCTGGCGGGAATAGCCCATGGCAAGGCCAGACAAAACGGCGCTGTGGTATAGCACGTTGGAGAGATTCTTTCCATCAGTACCTGGAAAGACATGATTGCTATTCCTTAAATAATGGGTCTCGCTGCGTCTTTTTGTTGTTTAGCAAGGGGCTCAGCATTTTGCGGTTCCTGTTGCTTCTCGCACGGTGTCACAACCGCAGTGCTCGTGATACAAGTGCAGACTCACTTCGTGAATCTTGCTTGTCGGTCCACGACACTGGCGACTGGGGCAGGCGTGTGCTGTCCCTTGTCGCGGAACGACATCTGAATAGTGACCTTGGATTCCCGGACCACAGCCAGAAGCTTTTCGGGCTCTGCTTTTCTGGCGGCAGCCCCTGCCCGCCCCACGGCCGTTTTTTGGGGTCTTTTTAGGGTGCCTTTGCCTTTTGTTGGATCTCCGTCACAGGTGCGTCGTTATCGCTTGCAATGGCAGCAACACCCTCCTCCGATGTTGCGGTCACCCTCTCTATCTTAGATGGCTCCTCCATTTTTATTAGCTTATCTGGCTTCGCTATTTTCTATAACTTCACTATGTTCGCTGTGACTGTCGTCTGAAGGTATCCTCCGCGAGCAGATCGATGACACGTAACACTGCTCAGCGCTTGCCCAATAAAGGGTCGACCTCGAGATCGGCGACTAGCTTCAGTTGGTTCCCCGTGGGAATCGGTAAGTGGATGCCGGCAAACCCTGCATATAGCTGGAGCGCTGCATGTCCCAATGTCTTATCGCGGCACCAAGCCGCGCCTCGTAAGGGGCTTATAGTTTCTCAACCTCCTCGTCAACCATCGCGTCGACTTTGTCTGTCGTGACTGCTTTCCTAAGATACTGTCTGGCCCGACCCTCTGCAGCCAGTACGGCGAGGCTTTCCCGGTGCCAATGTTGTTTTGCAACAACATTGTTCATTGACCCCCCAGTGGTGGAAACACTGCGTTCGTCAGCCCGGGTATAGGATGCTAGATCATCCATCCATCCTTTGAAGCATCATCCTTGGATGTTTTACTGGTCTTGACTCCACGAACGTCAGTATCTTAGTGGCGTAGAAACCTAGGGAAATGTATTTGTTGTCCAAATATTCCAAATCCTCTCGTGCTTTCCCCAAGCGATGCATTCTGCGAAGGTTACCGTTGCGCAATGCCTTGTTTCAATCTCCCCCCTCCCCGAAAAATATTGTTTTTCGCCACTGTTCGAGGTAGTCAGGGTTTAGCGGTCCCGGTGAATTCAGGGTCAGTAGACTGCATTTCTGATGGCGAGCGCACAAATCGAAGATGCACGTTTCCTGGGATCCGAAGGTCTCATCTTCCCATCCGCAAGAAAACTGGCAGATTTTTCTCGTGGTCGCTGGTACTTTGAATTTCCCACTTTCATGAAGACAGATACGGTTTCTCCCTTCGTCAGTGAGTTGTCTGTCGTGATTTCATATTCATTGCATTTCTACAGAGTTGTTTTATGAACGTTGAACTTAGACAGCATGGCGATTCTCAATCTTAACGTAAATGTTTCCTGCAGCAAAAATGGTGCGAATGGCTGCCCTTCGGCCAAAGTCTTGTGCACTGCGGTCATTCGATCAAAACTGCATTTTTCTGGCATCGTGATGTTTGAAAAAATTACAGCAAAGTCTGCATAACTGCTCCGGCTTTTTATAGTCATTCGTGAACGGTAAAAAATGTCAAAATTCATCAATTTGGCTGAAATGGGGTATTTTGATCCAGATATGGTTTTCTTTCAACAGTAGCGTTACTTTTCTAGAATGTTACACATGTCTTGTAAAGGTATCATCCAGTTAATCTGCCATTAATTACGTCCATTGAGTTTTTTGCAGACTGCCACGTTCACTTGGGAGTAGCATTGCATCGAATACGCGTCTATCAGTGTCCCCCTTTGTTCAATGTAATTTAGCAAATCAGCAGTTTCATTCAAGACCTCAGTTGCGGTATGAAGCGATTTCGAGTTGTGAACGTCATGCTGCATCTTCTACAGATGTTAATCCATTTGTAGTATGCTTCTAAGCCCACTAAGTTTGGATAACCAAGGGATTGGATCCATGAAAAAGTCAAGTTATATCTTCCGTTAAATTCTGGTCGATCAGGGTAAATTCAGTTATCAGTCTTGGGTACTTGCATATTCAAGTCACTTCGGATAGCTTCTTTGTCCGGTTTTCCAATGCCAGCCATGTTAAATATTTGCAGACAGCTTACAGCTTCGTTTTAAATCATCGCACACGCGATAAGAATCGTGATCTATAAAATGCGCCCCCCCCCCGCCCCACACCACCACCCCCGTCCAACGCTTTTGAAAGATTTCTTGCGCTAAACGTTAAATAGCAGTCCGCATTGACAGTTTAAAAAGAAACCTCATGTCCGGTAGTTCTCGTCATTCCTACTGGAGAATATGGACTTTTCTTTATTCGGCCTGTGTTTGAGGCCCAAAATTCGGCCTGCAGGACCACGACAAAGACACTGATCTTGTCAAGGACTCCGAACTTGATTACTGTTCAATTTCTTTTCAGGTGAATTTTATTCAAAGTCATGGCTTTGGATAGTTCTATCCATCTGTGATCTTTCCGTTTTCCAAAATTGGAATCAGTTTCGTTCTTTTCCCAAATTTCTTGGAAAGTTCAGATATGCTAATCTCATAATTTGCCACCTGCCGATACTGAAAATGAGCATTGTGTTGCACTGGATTTACGTGCTTTAACGTCTCTTCACACTGGATAATAACAGTTGTATCTGTCTAGAGCCCTTAATTTGTCCTTTGCACATCTACAATGGATGCTTCTCATTTTAGCGTTTAACGCATTTAATGCCAAGTCGCGTTTCTCTGCAAAGGGACTGCTGTAAGTGAGGATGAACGTTTGTTTGCTAAGCAAGATGTCTGATCTAAAACGGTTGGTGCTAGATAATGTTATTTCCCGGTGTACTGTCGGCAGAAAGATCGGATAAAAACGATTTTCCCCAACATCTGCGTCTTCGTCAAGTGGGAACTTAGTGATGGAAATGGTTGATTTCTGGAAAAATTTCCGCGCAATGTCGCTGCATTTGGTCCTCGCAGTTCTATCATATCAAGTGTTTTGTTTTTTTTGATAAAGATAAAGATGTGGCAAGACAAAACTGCAATTTAGTACCAACCCAATGGTGCGTAACGTTAATTAATCAGGCGTACTGCTTTCCTTACTAGTCTTCAAAGTCCGATTCTTTTGCTGCTTATTTCACGTTAAATAAGTCAGCTGAAAAATAATTTTCTTTCTTGAATGCAAGACTCCACATTCCCTCCATTTTTTGAACTCACCAAGTACCTTGGGAAAATGGCAATAATACTTGGCCCGAGTTGGTACTCGTTTAGTCTGTTCCTGGATTATAGATCGAACAGGAGTGTTTCTGCTTGACACTGGATGTCTAAGAATTATATTCATGTCCTCGTTATACAGGCAGGTGACGTCCAATCAGTTGAGTTTGTACCCGAGGTTCGTAAGCGTAATCCCGATTCCACGCGTGGTGTACCACGAAAATTCCCTGATGTTTGTTGTATACATGTAACGTTGAAAATATACAGCAACCGTAGTATGTAATAGTTCAGCCCTCCAACTAACAGGCTTCACTGGCTCAATGTTGTTTCCCTTACTCCTGCTAGCCGACATGATTTTATCCATGTACTCGTGTCCTTCCTCGTCGCTTTCTTCGCCCTTTCCCAGCCTGCTAATAAGGGTCTGTCTTTACGCTCCTCCGCGTCTTCGGTATTGAATTCCTTTTGCAGGTCTCAAGAAATCGCACTCCATTTGGCATCTTTAGTGAAACTTCCCTAAGTCCTAATATGCCCAATCCTGAAGTTTTCTCCTGTACCCCAAGTATCTCCTCACATGTTTTGTCATTACTACCTTCATGTTCTCTCGAGAACATCTTATTTCGATAAAAGCCAAGATACTGTAAAGCCCTGGGTTCCAGGTAGACTATGGCAAGTATGGTGGTGAAACGTCTCCAAGCCCTTCGTCAACACCTTTGGAATCTTTAAAGTCGCACTTCAAGCCCAGAACTATTTAAAATAGCGTATGCATCTGTACATGTCCACTTCTATCCGAATACTAAGTGAAATAATCCAATATTCCTGTTTTCTGGCGATTTGTTGAACAAACACTTAAATTCCCAGATCATTTTCTTCTTGGAATGGAAACCAGTTTCCAGTCTTCATTGCCACTGTTTGGTTGTGTCTTGTCTCGCTATATGACCAGTGTCCGATTGGCTGCTGGACTCCTTGACGGCCTGGTTTGCTAATTTGCAGATATAAAAACACTTAGGAGCATTGGGTGAAAATATGCATTTGCTTATAAACTCCCATTTCATTCAACTACTTGCATCCCGGTCAGCTCCACTTCATTTCTTCAACGGGCTAACCATCTCGGTCCGATTATAGCAGCTATTTGTCAGCTGTCAAAGTGAAGTATGTCTATCGGACCACACCCATTTCCATCACCACGTCTATATGCCTACTTGTGAATCTCTCATACCCCAGCATGGTCTTGTCTTATTAAGTAAGCTTTCATTCCATGCCTCAATCCAAAGGCTGTTAAAGTATTGAACTGTCATTTCTATGGCACAGCCTTGTGTTCTGTTGGGATGCTCATCGTGGTGTTGGTAACGTTGGTTTTGCGGTCGATTTCTTCCGTGCTGCCGCTGATCACATTTGTCGCCTCCAACAGTAGTGTTCAAGTTATGTAAACTCGCTGGTGTTATCGGTGCTGTACAATCTATTTAGAAGTCTTGTCCTAACTCTTGGTATTGAGTTCTACTGACGTGTTTTGGTCTCGAAGATGCCATCTTGAGTCTGTCAGTTGTGTTGCTGAAGGAATTTCGACGGCAGTGGATTGCTGCTTTCTGCGTTCTTTTGATGTAGGTGGCTGCACTGGTCGAATGAGACTGATGCCAAAAGTCATCCCCGAGACTAAAGGACTAAACTGAGCTGAAAGACAAAGTAATGCACAGACGAGGGCGGGACCGGGAATTCATACATCAGAATGTTTAAAAAATGCAGTTGGGCAGACCTGCAAATTAAAAGTTAATTCGGAAGGCGATACATTTAAATGTTCGGGCAGTTAACATTGAAAATCTAGAAAATGCAGTTGGGCAGACCTGCAATTAAATTTAACTCATGGTAATGGCATATGCCATTTAAAAGAGTTTAAAATGTGGAAAGAAATCTTAAAAATGCAGTTGGGAAGATCTGCAGTTAAATTACTTTATTAAAGGGTGGCGAGGGTAAAACATCAAAAACATGCAGTTGGGTAGGCCGCAGTAGAATATAAAATTAGTTATAAATCGCGCCAAAGTCAAGCAATGACTTATTTTACATAAAAGAGGGGGGGGGGGATATTTTACTACCATATGAACATATGTGGGCCGGATAAGGGCAGCGGTCACACTGCTGTTAACTGTTTCGGGAGACTCACCAACAGGCAAGCAAGCACCCGTCCAGTTTCAACTCAGTTAATGATTGTCGAGAATTAGCCGGCTTCCAGAACAATCAACTTTTGATTAGCTTCACTGGGAAAAGCACGTTGAGTATTAGCACGCTTTCAAGGTAGACGGCCATGAAGTGACCGGCAGCCCAGCACTCGTATCTGTCGAGTTAAAGACGGGCTGTCTAGGACTAACCCGTCATTATTAAAAGGCAATCCAAATAGCAAACAACATTCCCTTGCCTCAGTCTAGGATAACGTAAGACAAAGGCTGTTACTTTACCCATTATTGAAATAGGCAATCACGATACGGCAAACACTTCAACGCCTGCCCGTTAATGGTGCAGCCAACTCAAGACAAGCCGTCAAACGCCTAACAAAGGAGCTAGGAGGTAATAGTCAGACATTTGTCCATTATTGGTGTGGGCGATATGAATAAATGGCGAGATAAGTGTCGGTGATGGTGGAAAACAGGCAGTCGATCAGGTCTGAGTTTTGACAATTTGTGTTGAGCAGAGGAAGACTTGCACTATCTTTGAAACTGAACGTATCAAGGGCCGGAATTAACGATCCATACGTTATTCGCTGGCAGAACAGGCAAAGCAGAATGTCGAAGTCTCAACATTAACCAGTTATTAATCTTGCTTATTTTTAAACAAAATCTGTAGCGTAGCGGTCTCTTGATAGTGATCGACTGAACACTTGACTGGCATCCACTAAGTGACGTTAGATATTTGTCGTCGAGCAATTGCTAATATCTAATGTTGCTTTGCATGTACATCCGTACAGCGATGAACTGCTCAGACTACAGAATGTCTTGCTTATGTGGTATGGAGTACATAAAAGGAACGAATTTATTAGTTTAAAGGTTCACAAGATGGACAGCAGCTTGACTTTGACGCGATAAATATTTAAAAAAAAATAACATTAGCACTTTACCCAACAATTTATAGAGTTTGGAAGTTTCTCAATTTCTAAAATCAAATACTCGATCTGAATTGGAGAGTAAGACGATTTTAACCCTTTACCCAACGTAACGGCCAAAACCGGCCAGCGCTATTCTCAAAAATCGCCTATTAATTTTAATTAAAAATTCATTTTTTGTCTCAAAAACATAGGTTATGACCCCTCGTTGGAACGAGCTCGTCGAGCTCGTTCCAATGAGGGGTCATAACCTATGTTTTTGAGACAAATGAAAAAAAATAGTTATTCAAGAATTTTTTTTTGCAAGTGTCGTCTGCTTTTCATGTTAGGTAAAGGGTTAAGATGCGCGAGTTATTTTATTGGGTTTTAACGACACCTTCGACAGCCAGGGTCACGTCGTGTCGGACAGTTTTACTTACGGGTGGGGGAAACCACAAAACCTGGAAAGAACCATCGAGCAAATGCGAGCAACTCAAGCTCCCCAACGTCCTAACTCCACATAAGTAACGTTAGCATTGGTTGAAAAGTGCACCATCGACGTGCAGTACGCCTTAGTACACAACGCCACCAGAGTGTGTAAGCCTAATTTAAGATGCAGGAGTTATTTTATTTATTGGGATTTAAAGACACTTTCGACAGACAGGGTCACGTGGTGTCTGACATTTTCACTTACGGGTGGAGGAAGCCGGAGAACCTGGATAGAACCAGAGCAACTGCGAGCAACTGTCAAGCTCCCCAACGTACTAACTCCACACAAGTAGCGTTAGCATTGGTTGAAGACAAGTGCACCATCGCTATGCATTACGCCTTAGTACACAACGCCACCGTTCCCCCACGTGGGCAATTGGGGTGTAGTGTCTTGCTCAAGGACAAGAAGCTGCCGCAGGTGGGATTCGAGCGGAGGACCTCTCGGCTTGCAGCCTGCATCTCTGCTTACTGAGCCACAGCGACCCCGACGTACGAGTTCAGACAGGTTATTTTTAAAATTCGAGAGATTCCGCAGGTAAACTTTTTTTGTGAGTATTTCGAAAATCGAATAATGTGTATCGGAATAAGAATGTTCAATGTAATATTAGGATTCATGAATGGCGATACGTAAATTTTGATATCCACTTGAGATTTTGAATGAGGTGGATTGGGACGTCCTGTTGGGTAAAGCTCTAAAAGAAACATGGGCGTGGTTGGGGAAACACCTTTGTTATATATTGTTTTCATCTGTGTTTTCATCTGTTAAAATCTTCTGTTTCTTGTTATATACAGTAGCAGACTGAGCCGCAATGCACTCAGACGAAATGTAAAGGTTACAATTTTGAGTTGCTCCCGTTCAAAAACGTGATCGACAAAATTTAAGCCAAAGTTTCAAAAGGAATTTAAACAAACTGTCCATGTGAAGCCAACAAGGAGCAAAACTTTGATCGGGTGATCGAAAACTGCAGCTTTATTGGTGTTTTAAGGTCACATTTCTGCACAAGGGCTAACCATGACCGTGACAGTTTTAAAGGTGGAGGAAGCCGGAGTACCCGGAGATAACCACCGAACAACGGCGAGCAACTGTCAGCTCTCCAACATACCAACTCCACACAAGCACAGTTAGCATTGGTTGAAGACGGGTGCACCATCGACGTGCAGTACGCCTTAGTACACAACGTCACCGTGCTCCCACGTGGGCAATGAGGGTGAAGTGTCTTGCCCAAGGACAACGCGGTTGCCGCAGGTGGGATTCGAACCGAGGACCTCTCGGCTTGCAGCCTGCACATCTACCAACTGAGCCACCGCGCCCCCAACTGCAGCTTTATAAAAATATCTTAGTTTTGAAATGTTTTGTCATTTCTTTTATGTTATACCAAGCAGAAAATTTCAAAGTCGCTACTGTATATATTTCTTCTTTTATTCACATACCTGTTCAGCTGACCTGCGAAAAAGTGCAGATGCTAATTTAACTTTCCATCCGAACTTTCGTAAAAAAATTATTTTGCTCCGAATAATCTGGGATGCAAAAAAATACAATCCATTTGTTTCGTTCTTAATTTTAGTCTTTCGACCACTTGCACTTGCGAAAAAAAATATGGAATGAAAACTTCATACGCATTTTTGATTGATTAGATACACACTTGTATTTTGATCTAGAACCTTGTTATTTTGGGGAAGCTCTCTGGAGAGCTTCCCAAAAATAGACAAGGTTTGCTACAAAGACTGGATTTAATTTCACTTTACAAGTTAGGGGGATTTGAGAAAAAAAATACTGTAGTGACGGAAACGGTAAACACAGCATCTACACAAATAAGTACTAAGGGTTGTGGACGGGCTCCCGAAAACCGCCTGACAAAAACTTAATTAGTAATGTGTAATTAGGATTCTGTTCTAGTCTCAGCTTAACTTTTTTCGGGGAAATGGATATACGAAACGCGAAAATCACTGCACGATGTTTCCGAGTATACTTACATGTCCTACGTTTCAGATTACACATGGGTTTGTTTTTATTGGTACACATGTTAGTAGTTTATCTAAGAACGTGCCTAACTTTAAAGAAGTACATGACTACGCTGAAAGAAAGCTATGACATTTTATTCAATTCAATTTTATTTTTTGTCAGTGCAGTTTTAACATTCGAAAGAGAAGGGGATTTGGGTTATTTACTACACATGCGCACCGGGGCAACGCGACGACTTTACATTTTTGTTGTCAAAAATAAAGTCATTGAAAAAAAATAAAACAGGCTTTTCATTTTTTTCGTTCCAAAAAAGAAAAACCAGAAAAGAAAAACAATGTTCGCGTTTTCCGAAAAAATAACCGTGTTCACGCCTATCGCGATGTTGCGGGTAGTGTGGGAAAGATATGTGTAGTAAGTAACCGAGACGAAAGTATCAACAGAGGTATTCCACCAATAAAAAGAACCATTGGGTTCACAAAGCAGGGTCGCCGTTGATTCCTTTTTATCCGTTTCAACTTCCGTCTCCGCGTTGAGAGAATTGCCCCCCATCCCAACCCAATTTTAAAATCAAACACTCAAAAAAACAAATCTGACCGCATCATTTTTGCGATATGCCACCTTATATGTTCGTTTATTCGCTCAACTATAACGTCGAAGTAAATCGGTTCATCTCATGTGTGCAATCAATGGTCCCGATTGACACCGACTTCAGAGAATGAACTTAACATAGTCCCCTGAGTTCCAATGTGTTCTATGTGCCACTAGGCACATAGAACACTTGGAACTCAGGGGACGGTATGTTATGTGTTCAACTTCAAATTCACATTGTCTTGTGGAAAAAAAAAATTCAAAAATTGCCAAATTTCTGTTGTCAATGAAAAACAAATGTTTTTTCGGGTGTTGATATTTTAACAGTCCCCGGGGACACTATCACCCATCCAACATACGCGCGAGATGAAGACTATCTAAAAGAGATGACCAATCTCCGATATTCCACAGCATATGCCCTCCGTTTATGACAGTTGATAACCGTACGAGACCATCAAAGGATAAAATGATGGCACTCATGCACAAGCATTTGGTTTTGAGATCCCGATCATGAAACGAGGCTGATCTGCAACCCCGTGTTCAGTTTCCCCCCGCCATCCCAAAAGGATCGCAGCGCCAAAACTTCTGACATACGGCTACAACTGTTGTAAAAGGAAGGCTGCTTTTGTTTTGGAACGTCTGAGATAAGGTTGTGGAGGACGTCCGGGGCTTTAGGGTTCAGCGATTAAACAGACAAACCTCATACATACTAAACCAGAGTCTTCTTCCCGATCAGTGCTGCTCCTTATATTACAATTCGGAATCCTCTCCACTATGAATAATCACAACAATGTTCATGGCTTGAAACGAGAGCCACAATCAAAGGTCCTCAAAACATGTAAACATGTCTTGAACTATGCGGTCGATGTATTTTCCCCTCCATCCCATCGTTAATAATCTTTTAGTAGTGGACCATGTTTAAGATACACACGTTAGTCTCCAATCCTTCACAGGCCAAACTGGTGGGATATTGCAGATATATGGTCAGTTTAGGGAGTCAGATTTGATTGCAATATAGGTTGAAGAATGATTGGGACATTTGCAAATAACCACCGAGTTTGACTTAGTGACGGACTTCAACGAACGAATGTGGACTACTACTAAAACATTAGTCACGATAGACTGAAGATACTGACCTGTTCTGTTCTGTTTTTACAAGTCTGGGTACAAGTCGCATAACGTCATTATCCACTACCATCATTGACCCTGAAATTGAAATAATTTAATGACTGATATAGCTTGCAAATGATTTGTCTGTGCATTCGATATTCTTTTTAGCACAAAAGGTGTGCAACAAACAGATGATATGGAATGAGTGTTTTTCTCATATTTATGAAACGAGTCTAAGAATTTTCCGTTTGGGCGAGCCTCTGCGAGCCCAAACGGAAAATTCGGACGAGTTTCATAAATATTATATGAGAAAAACACTCATTTCATATTCTATCATATGACACACACACACACAAATTAGCCACTTAGTATGACTTTTTAACCCATCACCCAACTTGAGTTGCAGACGGCATTTGGAAAAAGCATCCTCGTATAACTGAAAGTGTTAATTTTTTGCTTCCAAAACATAGGTTATGACCCCTCATTGGAACGAGCGCGACACGCCAGTTCCAATGAGGGGTCATAACCTGTGTGTTGGAAGCAAAAAGGTGAATAAAAAAAAATGGAGTTTTTCTTGCAGGTAAATGATTAATACAATATAACCCACCCTATAGGTATCGCGGAACTAAATATTGAAATTAGAGTGAACCGCCTTAAAATGTTGCACTCGGAAATGACGCAATCTCTAAAAATAAACAGCCTTGGGAAAATCCGTTGTTTCAATAAAAGTTTGAAACATTCTATTGACATCTTGCATTATTGTTGAATATTCCTGATAAAAAAGAGGGTGATTTGATGACTTTTGGACCTAAAAAATACAATTTACTTTTTGTGTGTTTTTGTAGGGAATTCCCTGAAAAATATGTGCACGTGACCGGTACTTCCCTTTGTGTCAGTTTTTCTCTCTTATTTGTTGCATGACCCCCTGTTTTCAGATCAGAAAAAGTTGTCTGAAGGGCTATACTTGACAGAGATATTTGAATGCCAAAATTAAAGTGATGCGATCATATTTTTTTCCACCTGAACGTTATAATGGTCACCTATGGGAAAATATTTAGTTCTGTGAGACCTATAGGAAATATGTTTTTTGGCTTCCAGACCAGATTCAGTTATTATTTTGGGGGATTATTTCACATTTAAATATTTATTTGGGGACCATACACCTTACCAAACCATTTTATTGTTTTGAGAAGTTACATTTTTGTCACAGTCAGCAATTAAAGCTATATATTTCCAAAACTGGGGCTGTTCATGCAAGAAAATTCACATCTTGAGCAAGTGTATTCCCCAGGAGCACACTATAACCTCTGGCAGCTGCTAACTAACAGCCTATCTTACCCTATTGACATATTTATTTAAACCATGGTTTCTCCTTATATTTCTAGGGGCAGGGAGGATTCCAAATTTTCCAACCCCTCCCAAATCACCATTCAAACACAGACAGAAAACCTACACTGCCCTTCTATTCACTATTATTTAGAAGTTTTTCTCTTCTATATTATGCTCTTCAAAATGTTGGAAAACAATTCCTTCATTGAAAGAGTATATTGGAACACAAATTTGAGGAAGGGGTGGGGCTACAGTGGAAAATAACATAATAAAATTACAAATGTGAGTGAATGGCATTTGTGCATAGCTACCAATATAGTTGTCTAGTACTAGTGCTGCCATGGTTCCCCTGACACAGCATAAATTTACAGTGACAGTTGTGAAATATTGCTCTTTCCCTGAACCAAGTCCTCTCTCCCACACATATTTAACCCTTCTGCTGATGATAAACATTTGGAAAGACTGAACAGCATGTTTTAGAGACTGAAGTTAGTATCATACACTTTCAGTTTCTTATGATTTACTTTGAGGCTTCAGCACTCATGGTCTACTGAGTTATTTTTCAATTTAACAACCTTGCCCTGGCTCTTCCACTATATTTTTCATTGTATGCCATTCAGTACTCTCATGTAGACCTCCTACATGTGTGACTGCAAGCCTATTTGTCTGTCTGTCTGTGTGTCTGTCTATTCATCAGACATGGTGTTTCTTTGCTTTTCACTTGCCTGGATCTACATTTTCAATAATTGGCAGCTGACTAACTTTCACCCCTCCTCCCCCCTGCCCCCCCCCCCCCCCCCACACACACACAGGTATATTAAACATCAAATACCACTATATTCTTGAAGCAAATGTCTGATTCATCCTCTTTGGAAACATGTTTTCAACAATTTCAATCTTTTTGCCAGAATGGGTGTCTGTGGGGATTAAAACAAAGGTTATGAAAGTGCACTTATGGGAACTTGCAGCATAAGCATAGCACTATAGAATCAATATTTGATGGTTTTGGGCATCTTACCAGTGTTATGAGATATCACAGTAGCAGGTATTGGTCATTCTTTTGGAAAAAAACACTGTTTTATGTTTTGTCAGTGCCATACCAATGGCTCCATGTGCCTTTACTGAGAAAACTGAGGCTTTTCCTTCACAAAATTTGCAAAATATTCATCAATACAATGTGAAATGTCTTCAGAAGCCAGACTGTGATTTAAAAACTATTACAGATGGGAAAGTTCATATCACAGTAGGTTTGTTTTGGGTCAATATCAATTAAATTATGAATTATATCACATATTTTGATGAAAAGGGGCATACCGGGGGGTCCTATTCAGGGCAAAATTTTACTACATCAGATGGTGGAATAAAATTTGACATCAATTGTTAGGATAAACTGGTAGAGTCCTCTCATATTGGTGAAATATATAGCTGCATCCCCAGTTTTGGAAACAAAATTGACATCCATATTGTTCCATGGGGTTTGGGACACTGTTTTGCTTGCAGTATGGTTAAATGAGACAGATTTTTTCTAAAAATATTTTGTGCTGATGCAGATGTTAGTTTTATTTTGGGATCAGGGTAGTTTTTTAAAGAAAGCTGTAAATTCTCATCCTTCTCAGTTAATTTATAAAGAAACAGGATAGAAAAATCTTTTGGAGGCAATTCCAGTTTTCAAGCCCACTTGACAAAGTTTGGACACTTTTCCTTTAAAGAGCAAATTTTCCATGTTTTTGACTCAGCCAAAGCCAAAAGTTGGATTCTAATGCAGAAATGACTCTTTTATCTCATGGAAGTGGTAAAATGTCTCTTTGGTGGGGTTGGGGATGATTATAGGTATCGCGGAACTAAATATTGAAATTAGAGTGAACCGCCTTAAAATGTTGCACTCGGAAATGACGCAATCTCTAAAAATAAACAGCCTTGGGAAAATCCGTTGTTTCAATAAAAGTTTGAAACATTCTATTGACATCTTGCATTATTGTTGAATATTCCTGATAAAAAAGAGGGTGATTTGATGACTTTTGGACCTAAAAAATACAATTTACTTTTTGTGTGTTTTTGTAGGGAATTCCCTGAAAAATATGTGCACGTGACCGGTACTTCCCTTTGTGTCAGTTTTTCTCTCTTATTTGTTGCATGACCCCCTGTTTTCAGATCAGAAAAAGTTGTCTGAAGGGCTATACTTGACAGAGATATTTGAATGCCAAAATTAAAGTGATGCGATCATATTTTTTTCCACCTGAACGTTATAATGGTCACCTATGGGAAAATATTTAGTTCTGTGAGACCTATAATAGGACAGATAACGTAAATTCTCTCTACTGAAGTTATGCAAATGTGACCCAGTTGTATTTTGTTTAGCCAATGAAATTGTCCAGTTTTGAAATTGACCAATAAAAGCTCCCAACACTAATTACGCAAATTATGAAAATGTGGCCCAGTAGTATTTTGTTCAGCCAATCAAATTGTATCGTTTTGAAAACGACCAATGAAATTGACGGAAAGCTTTATCACCGATTAATATGAAAACAAAATATCAAATGTTTTAAAGTGAACAAAACGGACGAGTCATGTGATAAATGTAATACCAACCCCATGTGATGATCCACAAGTGTTATTTGATGTTTAACCCTTTGAACCCTCGTTTCCTGAAATGCTATCGCCTTTGTGTACACTTACAGTGAGGTGGGTCAGTCCAATACCATTATACAGGGAGGATAAAATAACTGCAGTCTGCAGCCAGACAGCTGCAGACTGCAGTTATTTTATCCTCCCTGTATAATTATTATTTTATCAATGCCCCGTGTCTAGACCTCTTATAACAAGATAAAAATAGAACAAAATTATGCCTTGGACCGAAAAATCGGCCTTACGGGTTTAAAGGGTTATGGCCATTTTCAGCATTTTGGGCTATAACTGATGGCATCATGGGTGTGAAGTCCCGTTTATGGAATCGTTTATACTTGTGCAAACCCATCACGCGTCCCAAATTGTTTATCGCAGTACGTAAGTACTGGTTTCAATGCCCAGGCAAGGCTATTTCATCTCAGTTTGGGAGAATACATTTAAATTCACACGAGAATGATTGAGAATCTATACCTACTGTCACAGGATCCCATGAGATCACCCTTGTTGTATACCGATAACTTAACCCTTTATTTAACAATTTTAATTTTTAAAACCTAGATTGAAAAATTGTAAAAAAGATATTTACCAATAAAACCTTACAGATATGGAGGCCATTGGGTCGGATCCAATGACATCCAAATTTGTACAATTTTGACAAAGTGTCAGGATATTTCGGGTCATGTTCGCCTTGCATTGTTGAATTTTCTAATTTTGTTAGGTTATTTATTTATTGTTATTTTAAGGTCACATACTTATGCACAATGGCTAATCGAATCGTGCCCGCGACAGTTTTGCAGGTGGAGGTAGCCAGAGTACCAGGAATCACCGGGAATCGACGAGCAATTGTCAGCTCCTCAACGTTCTAACTCTGTTCAAGCTCCGCTCAAGCGGGGTTACATCAGTTGAAGACGTGTGCGCCATCGACGTGCAGTACAGTACGCCTCAGCACATTGTGCCATCGTACCCCATGTGGACAACCGGGATAAAGTGCCTTGCCCAAGGAAACAACGCGGGTCGTTCTGGACGGGGATCAAACTCTGAACCTCTAGCACAGAAGTTCAGTCTACCACTGAGCCACAAGTTTGTTAAAGCGTTATATTCACTAAGTTCTTTTCACGCGAACCCTAACAGAGGTGCAACTAGAGTGAATGTAGGAAAGAATGGCACAGGAAAGAATGGCACAGGAAAAAATGGCACAGGAAAAAATGGCACAGGAAAAAATGGCACAGGAACAGGAAAAAATGGCACAGGAAAAATGGCACAGGAAAAAATGGCACACTTTTTGACACCCTAGGAAAAAATGGCACGCATGGGAGGAAAAAACTCACCAGAAAAATATGGCACACTTTCCTAATCACCTAGGAAAAAATGGCACAATTGGTAGGAAAAAATGGTACATGCCATTTAAATATAAAAACACAAAATTAACTTTTTTATTTCTGGAAGAAAGAGGCGAAACAGCACAAATGTAAGCCATCATCAAAGCACATGTTTTTGTGGGCTTTAAAACCCACAAAAACATGTGCTTTAATGATGGATTACATTTGTGCTATTTTGTGCCAAGACATATTTTCTAATTTACCTCAGATCAGAAATTTACATATTTACAAGTTTTTGGTCGTTTCCAAGAAATGATGTCAGAAGTTGGGATTACCAACAAAAAATGGTAGTGGAACCCTATTAATTGAATAGCCACTTTTCCATCAAAAATTATTCAATTAACAGGCATATTCAATTAACAGGGATTGTGTCACTTTCCTGTATTCTGGAGATAAACGTAGCATTTATTCTATTATATCTTGTTTGACAGAGCTCCATGAGCTCTGTCAAACAAGATATAATAGATTAAATGCCTGTTCTGGATTTACTGAGGCCAAATAGGTCTCTAAACAAAGGAAAACTGGAGAAAGTCGGGGTAATTTCTCGACGGTTACAAGATTTTTTATTCAGTTAACAGGAGTTTACACTATAACCTATATTCAATTAATAATAACAGTAATTGTGTTGCACAATACTTTAAGCTTCCATACAAGCCAAATGCTGATACTGCCTTCATACACAGTTTAATATTACACTTTTCTTTAAAAACAAGTGTGCCATTTTTTCCAGTGCCATTTTTTCTTTTGTCACTGTAGAAGTATGCCTTTTTTTCCTGCGCCATTCCCCCCTCCCTTGAAAAAACAGCATTTTTGGTGTGCCATTTTTTCCTAGTGAGTCAAAAAAGTGTGCCATTTTTTCCTGTGCCATTTTTTCCAGGGCACCAACTAGAATTCATATGGATTCTCATTCTTTGTAAGACGAATCATCGCATGAATCGATTCTGAATGTCGTCGAAATATAAGCCCTGCCCGGGAGGGGATGGAATAGCAGGGGTGTACATTTCATACTGTGTTTTAGTTTTATGATTGAGGGCCATTGAAGCAATAATTTATCAATTCAGTGAATATCTCCCCAGGTACATTTTATAATAGAATGTCCATTATATGATCAGTCGCGTGAACTGTTCAAACTGTTCATTGATCATACACCAAACATACAGGTGGATAATATGACACTCTTCCGACATAAATATGAGGAACAACGTTCCAGAACTGTGCAATCCGATGTGCACATTAAAAACTAAAGTGTTAAAACTGACACTTTCAAAGTGTTAAACCCATTCTACCTCTTAGTGTTTGATTTTAACACTCAAAGTACAATGCTTTAAGCACTTAGACATTACAATCGTCAGACATCTGAAACTTGAATGGATGGCACTTCCCATGTGTCTAGCATTGGTGGTTCTTCCAGAATCGTCCATAATTTGATTTTGGTGGGTAATAATTAAAAGGACACGACGCAGATGACGCAGATCAGGTTCGAGAGTTCGAGCCTGATCCGCGTCATCTGCGTTGTTTCCTTTTAAGTGTCGCGACATTACACTTGTCAAGTGGTATTATTGTCAACACCTGTCAAGTTCTGGGATATCTACACTTGAACAAAGTGCTCGTTCAATACTTAGTGTTAAATACAGCACTTCAAGTGTAGTTTTTAACACTTTAGTTTTTAGCGTGTGTAACATAATCCGGCGCTTTGATTTATGATTTATGGTAATAACTGCGATGCCTTCTTAATGTATGACTGATTATATATCTTATGGATGTATCCGTCGTTATTTATTTATTGGTGTTTAAGGTCACATATTTCTGCACAATGGCTAATCGTGACCATGACAGTTTTACGGGTGGAGAAAGCCGGAGTACCCGGAGAGAACCACCGGGCAACGGCGAGCAACTGTCAGCTCCCCAACATACTAACTCCTCACAAGCAGGGTTAGCATTGGTTGAAGACAGGTGCACCATCGGCGTGCAGTACGCTTTAGTACACAGCGTCACCGTACCCCCACATGGGCAATGGGGGTGAAGTGTGTTGCCCAAGGACAACGCGGTTGCCGCAAGTGGGATTCAAATCGAGCACCACAGCCTGCACCTCTACCTACTGAGCCACCGCGCCCCCGTATCCGTCGTTTCATTATCCAAATTATTTCATTCATTTCGTATTATATTGTTTCATTATATTGTTTCATTATATTACCATAATAATGCCGTTGTAAAATTGGCAATGTGCCTCAAGTTGGTGTTTATTGCTTCAATAAATTCTATTCTGTTACATGGTTCTATTTTACCAGTATTTTACAATATACATATAACCATTCCCGCGGGTCCGGAAATCCATAAAAGCAGATGCATTATTCTAGGAGGGGTGATGGGACAATATTGCTCAGTTTGTCATTTTGACAGTGTGGCGCCTTAATCCTTTGACCAACGCAACGGCCAAAACTGCCCAGCGCTATTCTCAAAAAATCACCACTTATTTTTTATTTGTTTGTCTCAAAACATTTGTTATGAAACCTCGTTGGAACGAACTCGTCGAATTCGTTCCAACGAGGGGTCATAACCTATGTTTTTGAGACAAAAAATGAAAAATTAGTTATTCAAGAATTTTCCTTGCAAGTGTCGTCTGCTTTCCATGTCAGGTAAAGAGTTAAGGTTTTCTCGTTATATGCAGTAGCAGACTGTGCCACAATGCACCCAGGCGAAAGGTTAAGGAGTACAATTTTCAGTTCCTCCAGTTCATATATGATAACAGATCAATAACATTTGAGGGTTTTTTTTTTGTTTGGTTTTTTTTGATCGGATAACCGGTCGGGTACTAAATTTTTTTGGTCAGAAAATGTGTTAATGATCTTGCCTTGTCAAAATTAATGCAGAGTACCTTTTGGGCCTTTCCCCTAAATTTTAAAACAAATGAAAAATATTTTAGTTCAAATCCACCAAATGTAACGAAATTATGCTATACCCATATTGCTCCGTTTGTAATTTTGACGGTGTGGCGCCTCAGGATGGGGTTTTGATGTCGAACAAAGACAAACAATGCTCCATGTCTACACTGAAAAATATGTATTTAATTTTGACGCAACGGTCAGTTGTAATGCTTCGTTTACATAGCGTTTGCGCATGTAAGATGCACCTTATTTGCAGTTGAGGTTATTTTATGCTTTTGCACCCTTGAATAATCAGTGACATACCACACCTCACGCCTACCTGCGATATTGTTATTAAATATTTAACACTTTATAACAGTAAAGAATAGTTACGCCCGATGTGAAGCGTAGTGTGACGCCCATTAGTGAAACTTTTTTTTATAGGCGACCATTATGTTCTTGAGAAAATATAACATTTAATAACATTTTTATTTGCCTACTGACTGCAAGTTGGATGGAATATGTATTGGCCTAATATATGTCAGTGTAGTAATTGTGCAGTCTGGTAAGTGCAAGGGAAACAGGCCTATTTGTTACATTGTGTTAAAGGTCATACTTTTGCACAATGGCTAATCATGACCACAACATGGAGATAGTCAATCGTTTATATCCTATGTTCCCTATTCTAGAGGACTCGCGCCCCAAGCATTAGTGACCGGACCGGTTACTGATTATAGGAATTTCAGAACATTTTATCCGCTGATTGGAAAGGTCAGATTTTAATCGAGAACAGGAAAATCACTTTAGCTCCGACACAAATATGGCAAGAGCAAATTAAATTGATATTGAATTTCAATCTTTCGGAATTTACAATCCCGAATTTCCAATTTTTGAAATTTTAGGCGATAATTTGGAGTTGGGGTGAGACACCTCCACCCCGACCTTCCTGCCTCCCTTCATCCCGACCTTCCAGCACCCTCCACCCCGACCTCCCTGCCCCCCCCCCCCCCCCCGTGCATGAATACCATTGCCATATTGACACGGCTACCCCTTCATCCCGACCTTCCTGCACCCTCCACCCCGACCTCCCTGCCCCCCCCCCCCCCCGTGCATGAATACCATTGCCATATTGGCACGGCTTCGTGCCAGCCTTTTGAATACTATGTGGGCGTTTTGACCTGTAAGTTGAAATAGTTCATTAAATGGTCAATTTTCCTAGTCTTATTTTGCAGAGAGATATTCTTGCTATCAAATTGAAATTCCAGTCGTTACGTCTCTTTGTAAGGGTAAGTCAAACATGGTAGGTCCGGGAGGCCAATAAATGCATGTCACGTGAGACACTAGTTCCAGAAAAATTAATGTATCTGCAGTAAAACCAATTGAGCATATAACCATATTAAAAAAATCAATCGACACCTAATGCTGTTATATGTTGCACACACCTACTCGACATTTGCACAGACAGGTGCATGTACATTCATTTGTGTTCTCTATTGAGATTTATTGACAAGAAGCGGCGTGGGAATATTTCGGGTGGTGGAAAACAGTACTGAGAAAACAATGAACTATGTTAAGTGTCGAACCTTCCAATTTACTATCCCGGTATTTATTTATTGGAGTTTAACGACACGGTCGACTGCCAGGGTCACCTCCTGTCGGACAGCTTTACGGGCGGAGGAAGCCGGAGCACCCGGAGAGAATCATGAGCTAGCAACGGAGAGCAGATTCCCCAACATACTAACTCCACACGAGCAGGGTTAGCATTGGTTGGATACATGTGCACCATCGACACGTTGTACGCCTTATTACACAACGCCACAGTGCCCCACGTGGCAATTTGGGTGAAGTGTCTTGCCCAAGGACAACGCGGTTGCCGCAGGTGGGATTCGAACAGATGACCCCTCGGCTTGCAGCCCGGCCCTCTACTTACTGAGCCAGCGCGCCCCCTACTATACCGGTAAAAATGGGGTCAGCAATGGTTGACGGCAAATGTACCCTAGGCATACAACACGTCGAAGCTACACGTGCCTTTATCCAGTGCTAACCTATGTTGTGCAGGGGCAATAATTGGAGTCCGACCGTGTAATTCGCCGTTTCTCTGGTTCTCGGTGGGAAGTCTGGCTTCCTGCACCCGAAACATCAGACATGGCACACGGTCTAGGCTGTTCACGTGTCGTTAAACTCAGCGAACAAATGAACAAAAATAAACACATTAATATTTTATTATATGGTATATATTATGGTCTATCCTCATCTACACAGCAAAACCAAACCATTCGGAAAATGAAAATTCGTTCCGCACACATTTCAGTGGCATATTCTACAAATCGTGCAGGGCAATTACAATTTTAATCCCTTGCGACAGATGAAAATCATTCCTTGAGTTTTAATGTTTCTATTTGCAAGTAGACACATAGAACATATTGGAACTCAGGGTAAACTTGGTTGGCGATAAAATTGTATGTGTGTGTGTGTGGGGGGGGGGGGGGGTGATAGTTGTCAAATTAATTGCCGAGTGTCCTAATAGTATTAGCACAGAGACGTGAAGGCGTGTAACAAACACGACACGCGTGTGAATGTATTAACCCTTTACCTAACATGAAAAGCAGACGACACTTGCAAAAAAAAATCTTGAATAACTAATTTTTTTCATTTTTTGTCTCAAAAACATAGGTTATGACCCCTCGTTGGAACGAGCTCGACGAGCTCGTTCCAACGAGGGGTCATAACCTATGTTTTTGAGACAAAAAATGAAAAAATAATAAAAATTCATTGGCGATTTTTGAGAATCGCGCTGGCCGGTTTTGGCCGTTACGTTGGGTAAAGGGTTAATCGATATGGCAGTTGTGCCATCGCGGAAGGTTCAAACTCGGTCTTGTGGCACTCGTGCCATATGGATTGACCCATTCAAACGAGTGCCGTCTTGTGTATTGTGTGTTGTGTGTTGTAATCAGATATGCAGGAACAATCCTTTGATGAATTTAAGAATTTGAGAATCTGCAAATGTAAAGAAATTTAGTTTTATTACTTATATGGAACAAATTACCATACGGATTTCAGCTGGACTATTTTACACCCGACATCATGGAACTATCAAACACCGCCCACTGTCGTACTAAGCCAATCTAAATGTCGCATTCCGACCTAAATCAATTCTGAAGGTGAGTCGAGAGCCGATAAATCTAATGTTAACCCTTTCCGACTACGGTTATCGTGACGAATTAACGTCACGAAGAATCAGGTTTTGGCAACGTCAAATGCATCGTTAGCCCTTTGAACCCTGGTGGTATTTTCCATATTTCAATGACTGCAACATTTAGAATCCTTATTCACTATCTGGGGGTAGGCCAATTAATATTTGCAACGTGCAGCCTTCTGGCTGAAAATATTGATTGGTCTACCACACATGCTATTAGTATCCATCCTATTTAATGAAATTATGAAGTATGTTCCTGGACGAAAAAGCAGCCGCTCGGATTCAAAGTCCGAGTACGTAATATTACGTACGGATGTCGCAACGCACGGAAACTTTCGCGCGTAATATTACGCACCGCAGTCGCAAAGGGTTTACTGAAAATTTTAACCCCACGAAAATTAACGAAATTAAACAGTCTAAAATAAGGGAGGGGGTGATTTTATAACTCAAGTTCTGATTTTTGAGCGAAAATTTCAGATAACTGCAAATAATTTTAAAAATACTAATAAACCCATATGGACACCATTTTCATTTATATTTTTCTATCCTAATCAATAGATAACACTTGTTTTTGTGCAAACACTCAATATCTGGTATGACCTCCGTCTTCATCGACTACTGCTGTGCATCTACGCCTCATGGAAGCGAACAAGTTAGCATGGAAGTGTTGTGGGATGTTGTTCCATATTCTGATAAGCTGTCTTTGGAGTTCCACGCGCGTTGACAGTGCATGGGGAAGCCGGCGTAGCTGACGTTTCATTTCGTCCCATACGTGCTCAATGGGAGAGACATCGGGTGAATTTGCTGGCCAGGGAAGAACATCCACTTGTTGCTGCAGATACTGTTGAACAACACGAGCTGAGTGGGGTCGGGCGTTGTCCTGGTGTAGAATGACGCCGGGGCCGTGACGTTGCAGAAATGGGACAACAGGTGTAAGCACTTCATCACGACATCTGGCTGCATTGAGATTGCCATCAATAATGACCAGCTCAGTTCTGTTACGGGCAGTGATTCCGCCCCACACCATGAGACCCTCCCCCATAACGGTTTCGCTCCACGACACATGGATCTGCGTAGCGTTCGTTTCGACGTCTGTACACTCTCTGGCGGCCATCTGATGATGAAAGATGGAAGAGACATTCATCTGTGAATAAAACACGTCGCCACCAGTGTAAGGGATGCCCGAGATGTTGTCTACACCACTGCAGTCGAGCACGACGATGACGTAACGTCAAAATCGGACGAATTGCAGGTCTTCGAGGACGTAAGCCGTATTCTCTCAGCCGGTTGATTACTGTTTGAGGATGTATCCGTCTCAGGTTTGGGATGCTCCTGGCTGTCGTCGTTGCCGTTTGTTGCCGGTTCCGGAGATGGACGACACGGATATACCGATCTTGTGCAGGGGTGGCAACTCGGGGTCTCCCGGAGCGGGGTCGGTCTCGAACGTCATAATGTTGTACATGTCGATGGACTAGCCTGTCTACAGTGTTACGGTGGCAGTTCAAATGCTGGGCAACCTCTGTTCTGCCAGCTCTAATCATACCCAAGGCAAGGAGACGTTGATTCATTGTCAATCTTGGCATGCTAATGTCGAGTCGTTTTAACAGCAGAGCAAGTTTGAATGTGAACGATAGGAAGGCCTTACTTTAGTGTTTAAATACCCAAGGATTCACACTGCTGCATGAATTTTCAGACTCTCCACGTGCAAAACATGCCTTTTCACAAACGTGCAGCACGTCATTTAACGTTAATGCAATTTTAACGGGGAAAGCTGTTTTTGTGTTCAATATAACTTATTCATGAACAGGTTAACACTCTTTACACCTACGAAATTATTTTTTTGGAGTTTGATCAATTTCTGCAATGCACACTTTCTTTTTTGGGCGAGTCTAGTAATTGGTCTAACCCCAAATAATAAATACGGACTCTTCCAATTGCTGCCATTGAACTGATATTAAGATGCCACAAGTATTGAAAGGGTTAAGCGCTACACTGACAGTTTACGTGAACTGTTTTGTATCAGAGGAAAGGTTATTTTGTTTTTTGGGGATTATAAGTTGACTGACGTATGTTTAGGTCAAGGCATTGCTTTGTAGATAAGCAAACTCGATATCCTGTCCGGATATAAATTGTTTTACGAAGGGAATAAACATAATTGAATCATGACCGTTCGAAATCCACGAGGCGATGAAACAAATTTATTTGAGTTTAACGACACTTTAAAAGCCAGGTTCACATGTAGGCGACAGCCGAAGTATCCGGAGAAAACCACCGAGCAACTACGAGCAGCTGCCATTCATATACGCTTACATACACGGATAGTTTATGCATGCGTATGTATGTATATCCACATAAGTGTATGAGTGTATTTGTGTATGTGTTCTATCTTCCTACATCACGCGGTAGATGTCTGTTTCGCCAGCTCGTCGCGAAACAACTCTCCTCTCTCCATGTCTCTCAGCTTCACTCCCTTCACAATTTTACCTTAGATTGGGAACCACAGATGTAATCAACTACAGGGTTTAGTGAACTTCTGTTAGTTACATGGCCTCATTGGGAAACAAACAGTTGGAGAGGGGAGATGCTTTTTCCGTCTGATCAACCTCCGATTCCCGCTGTGCGAAATAATTTTGCATTTGCTTATTTTTATACATAATTTATGACTAATTACAGATTTCCTATCCTGACGTCAATCATAAGAAGCAGTCTGAAACGGTGTTACCTGGGGGATATCAGGTAGACAGCCAATCTGGCTATGACATCCCCCGACAGTATGCATATCAGTTGCCCTCTTCTGTACAGAATTACTTAGTTATTAATTATTGCTTGTAACATACATGCTGTATAGTCTGCTGATGTATCTATATATGTATACTGTCGAATAAATTATCTATCTATCTCTCCAACATCGTAACTCTGCCCCCCGCGGCACAGGCAGGGTTAGATTGGTTGAAGGCATGCGCACATTCGACATGCAGTATGCCTTAGTACAGTGCAATCGTGCCCCCATGTAGACAATCGGGGTTAACCCTTTCTGTAACATGAAAAGCAGACGACACTTACAAATAAAATACTCTTAATAACTATTTTTTATCACAACATAGCTTATGACCCTCATTGGAACGAGCTCAACGAGGGGTCATAAGCCATTTTTTGTGATAAATGAAAATAATGAAAATTGGATAGTATGTTTGATGAATAGAGCTGGCGGGTATTGACAGTTATTATTTATTTATTGGTTTTAGGTCATATACTTATGCACAATGGCTAATCATGACCGTGACAGTTTTACGGGTGGAGGAAGCCGGAGTACCGGGAGAGAACCACCGAGCAACGACGAGCAGCTGCCAGCTCTCCAATATCGTAACTCCGCACTGCAGCACAGGCAGGGTTAGATTGGTTGAAGACATGTGCACCATCGACGTGCAGTACGCCTTAGTACACGGCGTCATCGTGCCGCCATATAACAATCGGTGTTAAGTGCACAAACACAACGCGGGAGACCGAGTCGATCGCTCAGACGGTCAACCATCTGAGGACTAACCGGGTTCGACGTTGCTTAACTTCGGTGATCTGACAAGAAACGGTTACCGCAACATCACCGCGCCCCGGGTATTGGCCGTTACGTTGGGTAAAGGGTTCAGTGCCTTGCAAAAGGACAACGCGTGAGCGCGAATCGGTCACTGAAAAGGTCACCGATGAAACAAATTAATGACGCACAAATTTACTATGAACCGCAAAGTGATTCATGGAATTTGCACGTAATCTATTTCTTATTTCTTTCACGACCTTATGGATATCGAACAGCCATGATTCGACAGACCATTTTTACATAGCGCCATCTTACATCTGGGACATATGCCCCCCCCCCCCCCCCCCCCGATTCGAAACCAGCCATTCAGATTTGTTATTAAAAATGGAACCCACGTCTGCTGTACTGTAATGAACGCTGCATTAATATCGTTTGTTTCTACTAGATATTTTTTGTCACTGCTGTCGTTCTTACAACATTCGATTGTGTGCTTGCCTGCCGTTCTTTGAACGAAACATTTTAGCTTTAAAGAAGCCGAATGTACATTGTAGTTGAGAGTTGTGACGAACGTCGGAACGAACACGAAGGATTGTAACACGAAAATGATAATGGAATATAACATCGCAAACAAATTTCTAACACCCAACCATTGTTCTCTTCGGGGACGAGATCAAACGCAGATTAAGTAAATTTAATTGATAAAACGGAGACGAAAAACGAAGCTTTCAATGCCGATCAGTAGTTCAGAACACGGGTGCGCAATGTTGATAAATAAAGCCGGTTTGTGGGAGCAAATGGAGTCCTGGAGTAAGATGGCGCTATGTAAATATGGTCTATGAAATAAATCAAATGCTTCATGTCTAAACATGGGAATATACTCACCAGACATTTCTATTTATATCTTGTTCAGAAAGTGAAGGTTGGAACCTGGAAAAGAAAGCAATGTATCTTAAGTAACCACGTTCGTCCATTTCGTCCTAGGTAATAGTTACTTGTTCTGAATTCCTTTGAACTTCACGTCAGTGAAGCAGGTCTGTCATTTTGAGGAAGACCGCTCTCGTTCTCAATTGTTCTCCAAAAGTAAAGATTACGAGGGTGGTAAGCACCCTCCTCGCAACATGCATGGTGTGCCACGAATGTGAACTTTCAGTAGCGGTAATCGGTATCTCATCTTAAGAGATCGCACACTTCTGAAATGCTTCCTGGAAGAGAGTCTGAGACCCCAACGTCTGGCCTCCGGCTGAGCCGGAGGCCAGGTGTTGAGGTCTCGGGCAGTCTAACTGGTGACCATTTTGCTTATCGGATACCGATTATATTTGTATTCCATAACACAGGTAGAACACTGACGTTCAGCAAGAAACTATTTCATTTTTCACACCTACATTTATTTTATTTTAGGATTAACGACACTTTAACAGCCGTAGTCATATCGTGACGGTGACAGTTTTACGTTACGTGTGGAGGAACCTGGAGTGCCCGGAGAGAACCACCGAGCAATTACGCCTTAGTACGGGGCGTCATCGTGTCCCATGTGGACAATCGGGGCTAAGCGCCTTGCCCAAGGACAACGCGTGAGTCCGAATCTATAGCTCAGACGGTCACCCATCTAAGGACTAACCGGGCTCAACTTCTGATCTGACGAGAACCGGTTATGGCAACAGCAACGCCACCCCCTCCCACCTACATTAGAGACTATAAGCACAACACAGACAAAATGCAAAGATATAAAATTACCTATCTCATGAATAGACCCCAGTGGCTTTCCTTGTGTCAAATTAAAGTGGGTCATAAATAGCCCTCCTAAGTTTATTTAATACGGGCCACCATTGCTCTCCTCCCATTTTGAAAATGACAGGCCTGATGAAGACCCTTTTAAGAAGAACAGTCTTTTTACCAAGTCCCCAAACGGGTTCATTACACATATTTTCGTAATATTGTTTATAGTTTCTCTTAAAAGGCGACAATATGCATCGGCAGAGAACAGAACTGGTGAGGTACACTTCCGCGAAGTCGACTATTCTGCCATGTTTATTTTGTTTGGAGATATAAACGCTCGTTTTCTAGTTCATTGATTTCCAAACATTTGCTATAATGTGGCAATCACGGGGAAAGCGACATTCGTTTTAACCTTCAAAACAGCTTCCACTTGAATGAGCTCGTTAAACTCGTTCCAATAAACAATGAATAATTTTGTTTGGATTATTTTTTGTTTTTGGGGTTTTTTTTGTTTTTTTTTTTTTTTGGAGGGGGGGGGGGGGGTTAGAGTTATTTTCCTCATTTTTGCAGGTATTGTCTACTGGTTGTGTCTGGTCGGTCTCTGTCACTAAGTTCATTAAGTTCAACATTCAAAATTATTATTAAGTACGGTCATTACCTGCGCCATATGTGGTTGCACAGTTAAGTCATACGAACCGGGGACGGCGGAAGCTCGATAAAGGGGCATAAATTTACAATGCTACCCTGTGTGAGAAAGGTAAAAATCGTAAATCGGAAAATGTACAAAGACTCGCTGTAGTGTCTCGTTTAGATGAATATGCCGCTGTGTGGTCACTGCCCTGTCAGTTTCTTCTACTTCAACTATCTGCCAACCTGAAGGCCAGCATTCGGGTTGGAAGATAGTTGAAGTAGAAGAAGCGGACCTAGGCGACCGAAAGTGGGATTCTTTGGCTAAATATTGTTTTTTTATTGGTGTTTATGATCACATACTTCTGCACTGAACCATGGCTAATCGTGACATGGAGATCAGTCAATCGTTTATACCCCATGTTGCCTATTTTAGAGGACTTGCTTGGAATTGCAAATGTTACAGGGATGCTTGTATATTGACACGTTTGCATGCGCCATTTTAACTTGTGTAACTGCGAAACAAATATGCAAAAAAGTGGAAGGGCACGTGCCCCGTGCCCCCCCCCCCCCCCCCCCCGGTTTCGTCGCCTCTGATACGAACGGAAATGAATGGCATACCATGTGATCGACGATAACCGCCATCGCTGGCTCCCCGTTTCGCTCCACACGTGCTTGTTTTTAAAACAAATATGACAGGCGCCCACTCCTATACACGAGGAAGACTAATAAAGTCTTCAACGAAGATTAACTGAAACTTGTGGTTAATATCTGCATGTATTGGCGAACAAAACTTATTATACGCTCAATTATCGAAAAAAATAGATAGGAATCGTATCCCAACCCTGTCACTGGGTAGAAATTTTCACATTCGGATCGCAAGACGCTACCTGTTCCATGTATGGATCGAATCACTTCCGCGTAGCAATGCGCATTTAAATTTTAATTTAAATACCCATTTGTCTAAGTCATTCGAGATAATTTTCGGTATCCTCAGAACACTAGATATCCTCTAAATACCACTTTCCGCCGAGCCAGAAGAAAAGCAGCTATGTAACACCCGACTCGCTACCGATTTTTAACCCTTTACCTAACGAATCGCCCGCATAATACGCAAATTGAGCAGTTGAAAAAAATAAATTTTTCAAAATATTTCAACAAAACCTTATCATGCGACCCCTCATTGGAACGAGGGGTCGCATGATATGGTTTTGTTGAAATATTTTCTAGCTTATTGCATCTCCGCACTTCAGCACAGGCAGGGTTAGTCTGGTTGAAGACATGCGCACCACTG
This sequence comes from Pictodentalium vernedei, assembly GCA_031216915.1. Classification (NCBI taxonomy): domain Eukaryota; kingdom Metazoa; phylum Mollusca; class Scaphopoda; order Dentaliida; family Dentaliidae; genus Pictodentalium; species Pictodentalium vernedei. The sequence goes on along the minus strand of CM062290.1, from coordinate 63,701,506 downwards.
ACGTGCAGTACGCGTTGGTACACGGCGTCATCGTGCCCAGTGGACAATCGGGGTGGAGTGCCTTGCCCAAGGACAACGCGGGAGTCCTAGTCGATAACTCAGCAGACGGTCACCCACCCAAGGACTAACCGGGCTCAACTCTGCTTAACTTCGGTGATCTGACGAGAACCGGTTATGGCAACAGCAACGCCCCCTCCCCGCAATGAGGGATCACATGCTATGGTTGTTGAAAATTTTAATTATATATAAAATAATAAATTTTCGTATAGTCTGTTGGGTAAAAGGATAAAACACCTTTTGAAACAACCCAAGTTACAATTAAAATGTCTGATTAAGTATACTAAATTCGTTTTAATGACACAATCTCAATACTGCACTTGTATATAATCGGGTAAATAGGCATTTTTTACTTAAGAGTTTAAAACTAAAAATGTGTGATATGGTCAGGGCTGCACGGTATATCGATAAACAGTTACATATCGGTATTCTAATCAGTATCGATTGAATACCAGTGTAATTGCAAAAAATATCGGTTTATCGTCATTATTTATCCACAATTTAATTTTCAAGATGTCTCGAGTTTTAACTGTAGTCCCGAACGAATAATATCCTTTCACCCAACGAACCGGCCGCATGAGTCGGCGTAATATACAAATCCAGTCGAAAATATTTCTCAAAAACTTTTAACAAAACCATATGTGACCCCTCATTGGAACGAGCTCATTTGGAACGATATCGACGAGCTCGTTCCCATGAGTAGTCACATTGTTTTGTTGAAATTTATTGAAAAATTCGATAAACTAATTAAAATAAACTTTGACATCGTCTGCGTTGTTCGAACTGCATCATCAAGGCGTGCTAATTCTACCCACTGATCGTTCAAGTGCCGATTATGGTACGTACGTTCAGATATCTGAACAGTCTTTCGATATACCGATATACCGCGATATTTTTTGAATACCCATACCAGTGTTCAGTTTAGAATATCGTGCTGCCCTAGATATGGCGACAGTTTTAAGGTACGACTTAAGTAGCTACCGTGTCTGAATTTTCATCGCTGGAATTAATTGTCATTAAATATAACACGAAGGGCGTGGGAATTTCATACAAAAATTAAAATTTCTGAATGTTAGCAAGTTAGTATTAATGTTCGCATCATTTCACTAACTTCGCGTATTTTGTACAGATGGGCAAAACATCGAAAAACCGAACATATCAATATCATGTGGTTTTCGAAAAAGCGAACCGAACCAATCGCTGAAAACGGATAGCGTCTGCATTTTCAAATTTTCCAACATTCGCTATTTGTAAATCCCTGTTTAGACTGGATAACAGACGAAAGGTTCATTTTCATGAAAGTGGGAGAGTTTCTCTTTCAGTTCTGTTACCCCTCAGTGGACTGGGAATTTATCCTGAATTCCCGCTAGACTACAATCTGTACATGTCCAATTCCTTAGCAGTGATTTCCAGTCCCTTCTTGGCTGCATATTAAGACGGCCATGACCCGACTGCAAATAACTGCCCAGGTGGTTACTGTCAGCAAAATCTCTTAAAGATGACATGGCCAATGCACATGTTCTGAGACAGCACAAGCTCGAAATAGGTCTTTAAACTTTAAGGTTCGTTCAGAAGTCACAAAATTACTGTATAATGGATTTGTGATAGTAAAAGAATACCACTGTTGGTCTCATTGGCCATGTCATTTATAGCCTTGTGGTAGAATGATACTTCTATTTTTCCTGATGTGAACGCTTTTTTTTTTGATACTATCAGAAAACCTGTCTAGTCAGATACCGAATGCCGAACCAATACAGAGATCCCCTAAAAATACGAGAAACCGATACCGAACTCAAAATTCCAATATCGCCCATTTCTCTTCTTTATTAAAATCCCATTTACAAGTAAGAAAACTGCTTTTTCTCCATCTTTAGGTGTTTTGTAACATTTTTATGTTAATCATTAGTGTGCGGACAAAATACAAACACGTTTCTATTAACCCTTTACCCGACGTAACGGCAAAAACCGGCCATCACTATTCACAAAAATCACCAATTTATTATTTGTTCATTTTTCGTCTCAAAAACATAGCATATGACCCCTCATTGGAACGAGCACTCGTTCCAATGAGAGGTCATATGCTATGTTTTTGAGGTAAAAAAATGAACAAATTTAGTTATTCAAGACATATTTGCAAGTGTCGTCTGTCATTTGTGTTGGGTGAATTATTGCCGTACCGTTGATTTATAGCATTAACCCATTACCCAAAGTAACGGACAAAACCGGCAAGCGCTATAGATAAAAATCTCCTTCAAATTTTATGTTTTCAATTTTTGTCTAAAAACATAGCTTATGACACCTCATTGGATTTATTTATTGATGTTTAAGGTCACATATTTATGCACAATGGCTAATCATGACCGTGACAGTTTTACGGGTGGAGGAAACCGGAGTACCCGGAGAGAACCACCGAGCAACGACGAGCAGCTGCCAGCTCCCCAACATCGTAACTCCGCACTGCAGCACAGGCAGGGTTAGATTGGTTGAAGACATGCGTACCATCGACGTGCAGTACGCCTTAGTACACTGCACCATCGTGCCCCCACGCGGGCAATGGAGATGAAGTGTCTTGCCCAAGGACACAACGCGGTTGCCGCAGGTGGGATTCGAACCGAGGACCTCTCGGCTTGCAGCCTGCATCTCTACCTACTGAGCCACCGCGCTCCCACCTCATTGGAACGAGCTCGTTGAAATGAGGTGTCATAAGCTATGTTTTTGAGACAAAAATTGAAAATTTTTCGTAATTCAAGAATTTATTTTGCAAGTACCGTCTGCTGTCTGCAACGGGTAAAGAGTTAAGAATGACTATTTCCTACTACTGATACAGTACAATGATCAGGCAAGTGAACAAGTATGTCAGCACATAACTTACATGCTTTAATCTATCTCATAATTGATGCAAGTCAGTGTGATAATGTTTGCCTGTTTTAAAGCAAGCTTATTTCTTTGTTAATCCATATGATACAGTAGTTTAAGGCAACGGTTACTCGATTAGTTACTTTTTTTTGATCGATCAGGACGTTGAACGTTGTTTAATCGATTAATCAGTTAACCATTTCAACTACATAAAAAACAAGTTTCCTTTTAATTTTAATAAACGACAACAGCTCTTGAGGCTGTCTGATTTCGTTTATTAAACGTAACAAAAAGAAACTTTGCTGGCTGTATATTCTCTTGTTGTACATAGGCGTTTCATCAATAATTATTTCTTACTTGGACCTTTCTCGTGCGTCATTTCTAGGGGAACTTGCCTTTATCGAAAATCAGTTTTCAAAACCAAATAAGTTGGGACCTTTGTGGGGTATAACAGCACTCCAAAACCCTAGTCATATCAAATATAACGTGCTGGGGAAGCCGAGTGTCAAGAGAGAAACTGAGTAACGATGAGTGAGAATTTGCCATCCCCGCACATGCAGTGTTGGCATTGGTTAAAGGCTATTAACCAAAACCAATCCTGTTTGTGCCGAGATAGGAAAAGGACGAGTTATATAGTTACAATAGTTCAGTGGTTCTCTAGGGGTACTAAATATGTTCACCAGCCGTAAAATGTCATGGTATGACCCAGGTTGTTGAAAGTGTTGTCCAATAAATAGATTAATTTACGTATATTGCATGAACACATGTGTAGACAAATATTGGCGATTCACAACAAATGTTGAATAAAAATTATGTTCGTGCCATCCACTCATTTGTTTATTGGTCTCAATCGTGACCGTGGCAGTTTTACGGGTGGAGGAAGCCGGAGTATCCAGAGAGCAGCGACAAGCAACTGTCGGCTCTTGAACGTTCTCTCAAGCAAGATTACAGCGGATGAAGCAGTGGCAGCGTCATGGAGGGGGGGATATGGTGGAGGTGGGGGGGGGGCTACTTACCCCTCCACTTTTTTTCGCCAAGCGCAGTAAAAAAATACTATCATTTTAATTTTTGTATTGAACGTTGCGGTGCAATGGTGGGTATGCTTAATTCCATATTCCCAAGTGCACTAAATCAGAGAAGTTTTCAAATTATGCTTGTGTGATTTCAAATGCAGTTCGAAAAGGACAGCAGGATTTGACATCTAATATTCCATTTTCTTTAACGTTGGGTTTAATGATAAATTCGACAACCAGAATCACCTCGTGGCAGTCTGACGGGTGGTGAAAGCCAGATAACCCGGAGAGAACCGGAGCCACTATCGGCCTCTTCCAACGTTCTAACTACTCACAAGCTGGGTTCGCATTGAAGGCAAGTGCGCCATCGGCGTGCAGAACGCTTTAACACAGCGCCACTGTGCCCGGACGTGGGCAATCTGGATTGCTTTGCCTAAGGATTACGCAGTTAGCCTTGGAGGTGAATTAACCATGGTCCTTTCGGTTTGAAGTGCTTCCGTAACCAATGCGTCACCCCCACCCCAGAGTATTCTTGTAAAGAACAGGGATGTGTAGTTAGAAATTCTAACGTAATGTGCAAATGATTTTAACAGTGAAATAAAAGCAAAGTTATCTAGCGGCTCCACTTGCTCTACAACTTTTCATTATTTCAGTACTACATGTCACTAAGTATGTACCACTTACCAAATATTCATAACTTCCTTGTGGAATTGATGTTGTCTACCAGGTATGTACATATCAGTTGGTTTTTGTTCATGTGTATGGAGCGAATTGTGCTGTAGTCGCATCATTGCGCGTCACTGAAGGGGTCTTCTATTCTCTATCGGTTTCTGAAATAAAAAGATATAATTTATAACTACAAATTTGAGAAAGTGTGAACTTTGTTTCGCCTTCATTATGAAACTCACAATTATGAAGAAAACGCCACCAAGAGATATTTATTTATTGGTGTTTAAGGTCACATTTCTGCACAATAGCCAATCATGACAACAACACGGAGATAAAGCCAAGTTCAGTCAATCGGTTATACCCATGTTGGCCAATTCCGAGGACTTTCATACCAAACATTGGTGATTGGGTACTATTTTGCCAGTAAAAACGGAGCTTGTTTACCAGTTAACAAGCAATGCCTTACTTCCAGGGTTCCCGCTGGGCACCAAACGGTAGGTTGAGAGAAAATAAATGCAGGAGGGTGCGGTTCTCCATATGGTAAATGCATTACCTAGTCCCTTTGTGGGTGTGTGTTGGCCGATTCAAAATTAAGCCAATTGGGTTCATTCAATCAACCCAGTCGATTTGGGTCAAATTTTAACCCAAGTGATTTTAGAGTGCAGGTCCTCAGGTTGGTTTTTCGTTAACCCTTTTAACACTAACGGCCGTTTTTCAGGCCAGAAACATACGTCATAACGTCATTAACCCTTTACCTAACCTGAAAAGCAGACGACACTTGCAAAAATAATTCTTGAATAATTATTTTTTTTCATTTCTTGTCTCAAAAACATAGGTTGTGACCCCTCGTTGGAACGAGCTCGTCGAGCTCGTTCCAACGAGGGGTCATAACCTATGTTTTTGAGACAAAAAATGAAAAAAATAATTAAAATAAATGGGCGATTTTTGAGAATAGCGCTGGCCGGTTTTGGCCGTTACGTTAGGTAAAGGGTTAAAGATAGCTGTTCAGTAAATGTGTGGGGTGGACTAATCAGTATTTTCAACGTGTAGCCCCGAGGTTTCATGTTGAAAATATTGATTGGTCTACCCAATAACATGGACTCTTCTAATTACTGGCATGACAGATACCATTGGTGTTTAAAGGGTTAATGCCGTCGATATAGTTGCAGTGATGTGGGTCACGTGGCGTTTCAAAGTTGTCGAGTAAAGTAAAAACACCGAAAACAATGCATCCTACCAGTAGGACCTCTCAATACACCTCGTACAACTTTTACAGAGCAGTATAAAACGGATAGTTTGTGGCTGCGGGTGGAGGTGGGAGAACTTCGGGGTTAAACCTTTACCTAACATGAAAAGCAGACGACACTTGCAAAAAAAATTCTTGAATAATTATTTTTTTTCATTTTTTGTCTCAAAAACATAGGTTATGACCCCTCGTTGGAACGAGCTCGACGAGCTCGTTCCAACGAGGGGTCATAACCTATGTTTTTGAGACAAAAAATGAAAATATTTTGAAAATTAATTGGCGATTTTTGAGAATAGCGCTGGCCGGTTTTGGCCGTTACGTTGGGTAAAGGGTTAAATGGGTGTTGTAATGGGTTATACGACAGAATATTAAAAAAATTATACGACACCGAAATGTAAATAAATCATGTCTCGAGTGTTCAGTGCAATGTCATTCTAATTTTTATTTCGTTTATATCGTTACCTGAAAAATATTGGCTGGTCTTTGACGTTAGACCTGCCCGTTATGAATTTGGTCTTTCGACGAATCTGAATTATGCAGCAAACTGCAGCGGTATTCGGGAACTATTTGTTGTAATTTCAAAACATAAGGAATGATCGTTTGTCTATTTGAGTTATGAACCCCAACCCCTCCCCCCCCCCCCCCTCACACACACACACACTTTTTGCTTTTTTTTGGGGGGGGGGGGGGTTGATAAGAAATAGAAAAACAAATGATCATTCCTTATAATAAGCTTGTGGGTGCAATAAATTTAAACACTACTTTGCTCAATTAAAAAAAAACTGAATAAAAAGGCACAGCTTTCCAAAATTTTGTTTGAAATAACGATACATTTTACTGAAACCTGTTCTTTTGTCATTAAAAATGTTATTGATTCGTGAATTGCTTAAGTTAAAAGGAACGTCAAAGGCCACACTCACACAAAACTTCAATCTCCTTTTCCACTTTACGCGAGAGTGCCGTCTTTCAAAGCAACACTGAATTAAATTTAATTTCGATTTACACCATTTCCTGAGAAACTGAAAACAGTTTATAAATGTTGAGGTCGATATAAAGCCAGATGACATGAAGTTGGTTGAACTTTGTCTCATAAAGTGTTCATTCAGGCTATTTGGAAATTGTAATGTTTGGTTGGCGTGAGTTTCGTTTGTGGATTATTATGACCGGACTTTGTTTACGTTTGATTTGGGTAAAACGATGAACGCAGATGATCATCTATTGCATATAAACAAATTGAACATGGAATAAAAAGCATAAGGATTTCATTGTTTATTCAATTTCATTTTCAACGTCTTTATTATTTATTGGTGTTTAAAGTCACATACTTATGCACAATGGCTAATCGTGATCGTGACAGTTTTACGGGTGGAGGAAGCCGGAATAACCGTAGAGAACGACTGAGCAACTGTCGGCTCAACATTCTAATTCTGTTCAAGCTCTGGTCAAGAGGGGTTACAGCGGTTGAAGATATGCGCAGCATCGACGTGCAGTACGCCGTAGTACACGGCGTCATCGTGCCCCTATGGCAGGGTTAGATTGGTTGAAGACATGTGCACCATCGACGTGCAGTACGTCTTAATACACGGCGTCATCGTGCCGCCATATAACAATCGGTGTTAAGTGCACAAACACAACGCGGGAGACCGAGTCGATCGCTCAGACGGTCAACCATCCGAGGACTAACCGGGTTCGACGTTGCTTAACTTCGGTGATCTGACAAGAACCGGTTACCGCAACATCACCGCGCCCCGGGTATTGGCCGTTACGTTGGGTAAAGGGTTCAGTGCCTTGCAAAAGGACAACGCGTGAGCGCGAATCGGTCACTGAAAAGGTCACCGATGAAACAAATTAATGACGCACAAATTTACTATGAACCGCAAAGTGACTCATGGAATTTGCACGTAATCTATTTCTTATTTCTTTCACCACCTCATGGATATCGAACAGCCATGATTCGACAGACCATTTTTACATAGCGCCATCTTACATCTGGGACATGATATGCCCCCCCCCCCCCCCCCCCCCCTCGAAACCAGCCATTCAGATTTGTTAATAAAAATGGAACCCACGTCTGCTGTACTGTAATGAACGCTGCATTAATATCGTTTGTTTCTACTAAATATTTTTTGTCACTGCTGTCGTTCTTACAACATTCGATTGTGTGCTTGCCTGCCGTTCTTTGAACGAAACATTTTAGCTTTAAAGAAGCCGAATGTACATTGTAGTTGAGAGTTGTGACGAACGTCGGAACGAACACGAAGGATTGTAACACGAAAATGATAATGGAATATAACATCGCAAAGAAATTTCTAACACCCAACCATTGTTCTCTTCGGGGACGAGATCAAACGCAGATTAAGTAAATTTAATTGATAAAACGGAGACGAAAAACGAAGCTTTCAATGCCGATCAGTAGTTCAGTACACGGGTGCGCAATGTTGATAAATAAAGCCGGTTTGTGGGAGCAAATGGAGTCCTGGAGTAAGATGGCGCTATGTAAATATGGTCTGAAATAAATCAAATGCTTCATGTCTAAACATGGGAATATACTCACCAGACATTTCTATTTATATCTTGTTCAGAAAGTGAAGGTTGGAACCTGGAAAAGAAAGCAATGTATCTTAAGTAACCACGTTCGTCCATTTCGTCCTAGGTAATAGTTACTATAGTTCTGAATTCCTTTGAACTTCACGTCAGTGAAGCAGGTCTGTCATTTTGAGGAAGACCGCTCTCGTTCTCAATTGTTCTCCAAAAGTAAAGATTACGAGGGTGGTAAGCACCCTCCTCGCAACATGCATGGTGTGCCACGAATGTGAACTTTCAGTAGCGGTAATCGGTATCTCATCTTAAGAGATCGCACATTTCTGAAATGCTTTCTGGAAGCGAGTCTGAGACCCCAACGTCTGGCCTCCGGCTCAGCCGGAGGCCAGACGTTGGGGTCTCAGACTCGCTTGAGCCGATTCTAATGATAAAACCATACAAAATATGGATAACCATACAAATATGGATAACCATACAAATATGGATATCATTAGAATCGGCTCGTTGAGCCGATTCTAATGATATCCATATTTGTATGGTTTTATTGAGGCACACTAAAATATTATTCTAGGCTAGTAAAGGGTATTTTTTCGGGACGCCTCTGGCCGCTGCATTAGGTAAAGGGTTAACCTGAACATGGAAAAAAAAAATTATCATTTGATCATTCATTAATTATTCATTTTATTTTTTGTCAATTATTCAAAACTTTTCATTGTATGTTTTCTATATTTATTCATTTTATTTTTTGTCAATTATTCAAAACTTTTCATTGTATGTTTTGTATTAAAAATAAACATGAAAACCTATTTAAATTGTCGTTTTTTTTAATTCCCCTGATGATAAAAGTAGTCACTGAATGAAATCAGTATGGAACAGACTATTAACACCAATATTAGGTGTGCAAGGTTGGTGTTTATATAGTCATTTAGACTGTGACAAACCGACTGTGTAACTTTTGGGATGGTACCCGCTCCACACGTGCTTGTTTTTAAAACAAATATGACAGGCGCCCACTCCTGTACACGAGGAAGACTAATAAAGTCTTCAACGAAGATTAACTGAAACTTGTGGTTAATATCTGCATGTATTGGCGAACAAAAATTATACGCTAGATTATCGGAAAAAATAGATAGAAATCGTATCCCACCCCTGTCACTGGGTAGAAATTTTCACATTCGGATCGCAAGACGCTACCTGTTCCATGTATGGATCGAATCACTTCCGCGTAGCAATGCGCATTTAAATGTTAATTTAAATACCCATTTGTCTAAGTCATTCGAGATAATTTTCGGTATCCTCAGAACACTAGATATCCTCTAAATACCACTTTCCGCCGAGCCAGAAGAAAAGCAGCTATGTAACACCCGACTCGCTACCGATTTTTAACCCTTTACCTAACGAATCGCCCGCATAATACGCAAATTGAGCAGTTGAAAAAAATAATTTTTTCAAAATATTTCAACAAAACCTTATCATGCGACCCCTCATTGGAACGAGGGGTCGCATGATATGGTTTTGTTGAAATATTTTCTAGCTAATTGTATCTCCGCACTTCAGCACAGGCAGGGTTAGTCTGGTTGAAGACATGCGCACCACTGACGTGCAGTACGCGTTGGTACACGGCGTCATCGTGCCCAGTGGACAATCGGGGTGGAGTGCCTTGCCCAAGGACAACGCGGGAGTCCTAGTCGATAACTCAGCAGACGGTCACCCACCCAAGGACTAACCGGGCTCAACTCGGCTTAACTTCGGTGATCTGACGAGAACCGGTTATGGCAACAGCAACGCCCCCTCCCCCCAATGAGGGATCACATGCTATGGTTGTTGAAAATTTTAATTATATATAAAATAAATTTTCGTATAGTCTGTTGGGTAAAAGGATAAAACACCTTTTGAAACAACCCAAGTTACAATTAAAATGTCTGATTAAGTATACTAAATTCGTTTTAATGACACAATCTCAATACTGCACTTGTATATAATCGGGTAAATAGGCATTTTTTACTTAAGAGTTTAAAACTAAAAATGTGTGATATGGTCAGGGCTGCACGGTATATCGATAAACAGTTACATATCGGTATTCTAATCAGTATCGATTGAATACCAGTGTAATTGCAAAAAATATCGGTTTATCGTCATTATTTACCCACAATTTAATTTTCAAGATGTCTCGAGTTTTAACTGTCGTCCCGAACAAATAATATCCTTTCACCCAACGAACCGGCCGCATGAGTCGGCGTAATATACAAATCCAGTCGAAAATATTTCTCAAAAACTTAAAACCATATGTGACCCCTCAGTGGAACGAGCTCATTTGGAACGATATCGACGAGCTCGTTCCCATGAGTAGTCACATTGTTTTGTTGAAATTTATTGAAAAATTCGATAAACTAATTAAAATAAACTTGGACATCGTCTGCGTTGTTCGAACTGCATCATCAAGGCGTGCTAATTCTACCCACTGATCGTTGAAGTGCCGATTATGGTACGTACGTTCAGATATCTGAACAGTCTTTCGATATACCGATATACCGCGATATTTTTTTGAATACCCATACCAGTGTTCAGTTTAGAATATCGTGCTGCCCTAGATATGGCGACAGTTTTAAGGTACGACTTAAGTAGCTACCGTGGCTGAATTTTCATCGCTGGAATTAATTGTCATTAAATAACACGAAGGGCGTGGGAATTTCATACAAAAATTAAAATTTCTGAATGTTAGCAAGTTAGTATTACTGTTCGCATCATTTCACTAACTTCGCGTATTTTATACAGATGGGCAAAACATCGAAAAACCGAACATATCAATATCATGTGGTTTTCGAAAAAGCGAACCGAACCAATCACAGAAAACGGATAACGTCTGCATTTTCAAATTTTCCAACATTCGCTATTTGTAAGTCCCTGTTGAGACTGGATGACAGACGAAAGGTTCGAAAGTGGGCGAGTTTCTCGTCAGTTCTGTTACCCCCCAATGGACTGGGAATTTATCCTGAATTCCCGCCAGATTACAATCTGTACATGTCCATTTCCTTAGCAGTGATTTCCAGTCACGTCTTGGCTGCATGACCCGATTGCAAATAACTCCTCAGGTGGTTACTGTCAGCAAAATCTTTTAATCCCCTGCACACTGATGTCGAAATACCTAAAGTTCAGGGTGCAAATCTTTCCCATAATGCAACTAGAAATTTAACCAATTCAATCTTGTTTGACAGAGCTCAATGAGCTCTGTCAAACAAGATTGAATTGGTTAAAAGTTAAATTCCCAGTTGCATTATGGGAAAAATGGCTACTTCAGATCTGGACATTTTGACATCAGTGTGCAGGAGGTTAAAGATGACATGGCCAAGTCATATGTTCTGAAACAGCATAAGCTCGAAATAGGTCTTTAAACTTTAAGGTTCGTTTAGAAATCGTCAAAATTAGTGTAGACTGGATTTGTGATCTTAAAACAATGCCACTGTTGGTCTCTTTGGCCATGTCATTTATAGCCTTGTGGTAGAATGATACTTCTATTTTTCCTGATGTGAACGCTTTTTTTTTGATACTATCAGAAAACCTGTCTAGTCAGATACCGAACGCCGAACCAATACAGAGATCCCCTAAAAATACGAGAAACCCATTCCGAACTCAAAATTCCAATATCGCCCATTTCTCTTCTTTATTAAAATCCCATTTACAAGTAAGTAAACTGCTTTTTCTCCATCTTTAGGTGTTCTGTAACATTTTTCTGTTAATCATTAGTGTGCGGACAAAATACAAACACGTTTCTATTAACCCTTTACCCAACGTAACGGCAAAAACCGGCCATCACTATTCACAAAAATCACCAATTTATTATTTGTTCATTTTTCGTCTCAAAAACATAGCATATGACCCCTCATTGGAACGAGCACTCGTTCCAACGAGGGGTCATATGCTATGTTTTTGAGGTAAAAAAATGAACAAATTTAGTTATTCAAGACATATTTGCAAGTGTCGTCTGTCATTTGTGTTAGGTGAATTATTGCCGTACCGTTGATTTATAGCATTAACCCATTACCCAAAGTAACGGACAAAACCGGCAAGCGCTATAGATAAAAATCTCCTTCAAATTTTATGTTTTCAATTTTTGTCTAAAAACATAGCTTGTGACACCTCATTGGATTTATTTATTGATGTTTAAGGTCACATTTATGCACAATGGCTAATCATGACCGTGACAGTTTTACGGGTGGAGGAAACCGGAGTACCCGGAGAGAACCACCGAGCAACGACGAGCAGCTGCCAGCTCCCCAACATCGTAACTCCGCACTGCAGCACAGGCAGGGTTAGATTGGTTGAAGACATGCGTACCATCGACGTGCAGTACGCCTTAGTACACTGCGTCATCGTGCCCCCACGCGGGCAATGGAGATGAAGTGTCTTGCCCAAGGACACAACGCGGTTGCCGCAGGTGGGATTCGAACCGAGGACCTCTCGGCTTGCAGCCTGCATCTCTACCTACTGAGCCACCGCGCTCCCACCTCATTGGAACGAGCTCGTTGAAATGAGGTGTCATAAGCTATGTTTTTGAGACAAAAATTGAAAATTTTTCGTAATTCAAGAATTTATTTTGCAAGTACCGTCTGCTGTCTGCAACGGGTAAAGAGTTAAGAATGACTATTTCCTACTACTGATACAGTACAATGATCAGGCAAGTGAACAAGTATGTCAGCACATAACTTACATGCTTTAATCTATCTCATAATTGATGCAAGTCAGTGTGATAATGTTTGCCTGTTTTAAAGCAAGCTTATTCCTTTGTTAATCCATATGATACAGTAGTTTAAGGCAACGGTTACTCGATTAGTTACTTTTTTTTGATCGATCAGGACGTTGAACGTTGTTTAATCGATTAATCAGTTAACCATTTCAACTACATAAAAAAACAAGTTTCCTTTTAATTTTAATAAACGACAACAGCTCTTGAGGCTGTCTGATTTTGTTTATTAAATGTAACAAAACGAAACTTTGCTGGCTGTATATTCTCTTGTTGTACATGGGCGTTTCATCAATAATTATTTCTTACTTGGACCTTTCTCGTGCGTCATTTCTAGGGGAACTTGCCTTTATCGAAAATCAGTTTTCAAAACCAAATAAGTTGGGACCTTTGTGGGGTATAACAGCACTCCAAAACCCTAGTCATATCAAATATAACGTGCTGGGGAAGCCGAGTGTCAAGAGAGAAACTGAGTAACGATGAGTGAGAATTTGCCATCCCCGCACATGCAGTGTTGGCATTGGTTAAAGGCTATTAACCAAAACCAATCCTGTTTGTGCCGAGATAGGAAAAGGACGAGTTATATAGTTACAATAGTTCAGTGGTTCTCTAGGGGTACTAAATATGTTCACCAGCCGTAAAATGTCATGGTATGACCCAGGTTGTTGAAAGTGTTGTCCAATAAACAGATTAATTTACGTATATTGCATGAACACATGGGTAGACAAATATTGGCGATTCACAACAAATGTTGAATAAAAATTGTTCGTGCCATCCACTCATTTGTTTATTGGTCTCAATCGTGACCGTGGCCGTTTTACGGGTGGAGGAAGCCGGAGTATCCAGAGAGCAGCGACAAGCAACTGTCGGCTCTTGAACGTTCTCTCAAGCAAGGTTACAGCGGATGAAGCAGTGGCAGCGTCATGGAGGGGGGGGGGTATGGTGGAGGTGGGGGGGGGTATGGGGGAGGTGTGGGGGGTGGGGCTACTTACCCCTCCACTTTTTTTCGCCAAGCGCAGTAAAAAAATACTATCATTTTAATTTTTGTATTGAACGTTGCGGTGCAATGGTGGGTATGCTTAATTCCATATTCCCAAGTGCACTAAATCAGAAGTTTTCAAATTAAGCTTGTGTGATTTCAAATGCAGTTCGAAAAGGACAGCAGGATTTGACATCTAATATTCCATTTTCTTTAACGTTGGGTTTAATGATAAATTCGACAACCAGAATCACCTCGTGGCAGTCTGACGGGTGGTGAAAGCCAGATAACCCGGAGAGAACCGGAGCCACTATCGGCCTCTTCCAACGTTCTAACTACTCACAAGCTGGGTTCGCATTGAAGGCAAGTGCGCCATCGGCGTGCAGAACGCTTTAACACAGCGCCACTGTGCCCGGACGTGGTCAATCTGGATTGCTTTGCCTAAGGATTACGCAGTTAGCCTTGGAGGTGAATTAACCATGGTCCTTTCGGTTTGAAGTGCTTCCGTAACCAATGCGTCACCCCCACCCCAGAGTATTCTTGTAAAGAACAGGGATGTGTAGTTAGAAATTCCTAACGTGATGTGCAAATGATTTTAACAGTGAAATAAAAGCAAAGCTATCTAGCGGCTCCACTTGCTCTACAACTTTTCATTATTTCAGTACTACATGTCACTAAGTATGTACCACTTACCAAATATTCATAACTTCCTTGTGGAATTGATGTTGTCTACCAGGTATGTACATATCAGTTGGTTTTTGTTCATGTGTATGGAGCGAATTGTGCTGTAGTCGCATCATTGCGCGTCACTGAAGGGGTCTTCTATTCTCTATCGGTTTCTGAAATAAAAGGAGATATAATTTATAACTACAAATTTGAGAAAGTGTGAACTTTGTTTCGCCTTCATTATGAAACTCACAATTATGAAGAAAACGCCACCAAGAGATATTTATTTATTTGTGTTTAAGGTCACATTTCTGCACAATAGCCAATCATGACAACAACATGGAGATAAAGCCAAGTTCAGTCAATCGGTTATACCCATGTTGGCCAATTCCGAGGACTTTCATACCAAACATTGGTGATTGGGTACTATTTTGCCAGTAAAAACGGAGCTTGTTTACCAGTTAACAAGCAATACCTTACTTCCAGGGTTCCCGCTGGGCACCAAACGGTAGGTTGAGAGAAAATAAATGCAGGAGGATGCGGTTCTCCATATGGTAAATGCATTACCTAGTCCCTTTGTGGATGTGTGTTGGCCGATTCAAAATTAAGCCAATTGGGTTCATTCAATCAACCCAGTCGATTTGGGTCAATTTTTAACCCAAGTGATTTTAGAGTGCAGGTCCTCAGGTTAGTTTTTCGTTAACCCTTTTAACCCTAACGGCCGTTTTTCAGGCCAGAAACATGATACGTCATAACGTCATTAACCCTTTACCTAACCTGAAAAGCAGACGACACTTGCAAAAATAATTCTTGAATAATTATTTTTTTTCATTTTTTGTCTCAAAAACATAGGTTGTGACCCCTCGTTGGAACGAGCTCGTCGAGCTCGTTCCAACGAGGGGTCATAACCTATGTTTTTGAGACAAAAAATGAAAAAAATAATGAAAATAAATGGGCGATTTTTGAGAATAGCGCTGGCCGGTTTTGGCCGTTACGTCAGGTAAAGGCCAAAAGAAGATAGCTGTTCAGTAAATGTGTGGGGTGGACTAATCAGTATTTTCAACGTGTAGCCCCGAGGTTTCATGTTGAAAATATTGATTGGTCTACCCAATAACATGGACTCTTCTAATTACTGGCATGACAAATACCATTGGTGTTTAAAGGGTTAATGCCGTCGATATAGTTGCAGTGATGTGGGTCACGTGGCGTTTCAAAGTTGTCGAGTAATGTAAAAACACCGAAAACAATGCATCCTACCAGTAGGACCTCTCAATACACCTCGTACAACTTTTACAGAGCAGTATAAAACGGATAGTTTGTGGCTGCGGGTGGAGGTGGGAGAACTTCGGGGTTAAACCTTTACCTAAGATGAAAAGCAGACGACACTTGCAAAAAAAATTCTTGAATAATTATTTTTTTTCATTTTTTGTCTCAAAAACATAGGTTATGACCCCTCGTTGGAACGAGCTCGACGAGCTCGTTCCAACGAGGGGTCATAACCTATGTTTTTGAGACAAAAAATGAAAATATTTTGAAAATTAATTGGCGATTTGAGAATAGCGCTGGCCGGTTTTGGCCGTTACGTTGGGTAAAGGGTTAAATGGGTGTTGTAATGGGTTATACGACAGAATATTAAAAAAATTATACGACACCGAAATGTAAATAAATCATGTCTCGAGTGTTCAGTGCAATGTCATTCTAATTTTTATTTCGTTTATATCGTTACCTGAAAAATATTGGCTGGTCTTTGACGTTAGACCTGCCCGTTATGAATTTGGTCTTCCGACGAATCTGAATTATGCAGCAAACTGCAGCGGTATTCGGGAACTATTTGTTGTAATTTCAAAACATAAGGAATGATCGTTTGTCTATTTGACTTATGAACCCCCCCCTCCCCCCCCCCCCCCCTCACACACACACACTTTTTGCTTTTTTTGGGGGGGGGGGGTTGATAAGAAATAGAAAAACAAATGATCATTCCTTATAATAAGCTTGTGGGTGCAATAAATTTAAACACTACTTTGCTCAATTAGAAAAAAAACAGAACTGAATAAAAAGGCACAGCTTTCCAAAATTTTGTTTGAAATAACGATACATTTTACTGAAACATGTTCTTTTGTCATTAAAAATGTTATTGATGAGTGAATTGCTTAAGTTAAAAGGAACGTCAAAGGCCACACTCACACAAAACTTCAATCTCCTTTTCCACTTTACGCGAGAGTGCCGTCTTTCAAAGCAACACTGAATTAAATTTAATTTCGATTTACACCATTTCCTGAGAAACTGAAAACAGTTTATAAATGTTGAGGTCGATATAAAGCCAGATGACATGAAGTTGGTTGAACTTTGTCTCAAAGTGTTCATTCAGGCTATTTGGAAATTGTAATGTTTGGTTGGCGTGAGTTTCGTTTGTGGATTATTATGACCGGACTTTGTTTACGTTTGATTTGGGTAAAACGATGAACGCAGATGATCATCTATTGCATATAAACAAATTGAACATGGAATAAAAAGCATAAGGATTTCATTGTTTATTCAATTTCATTTTCGACGTCTTTATTATTTATTGATGTTTAAAGTCACATACTTATGCACAATGGCTAATCGTGATCGTGACAGTTTTACGGGTGGAGGAAGCCGGAGTAACCGTAGAGAACGACTGAGCAACTGTCGGCTCAACATTCTAATTCTGTTCAAGCTCTGGTCAAGAGGGGTTACAGCGGTTGAAGATATGCGCAGCATCGACGTGCAGTACGCCGTAGTACACGGCGTCATCGTGCCCCTATGTCGACAACCGGGATCAGGCCTGGCATTCTTTAGGAGTGATGCACGCCTAGAAGAAATTGAGGGTAATTGTTTGCACCCCTTGATTTTCTGGAATGCCAAAACCGTTTGGGACTGCCTTTAAAATTTTTTTATCATTTGTCAGTGTTGCATTGATTCACAATTCGATACATTTGAAGTGTAATAGTCACAAAATTGAATGCAACATTTTAAATAATGAGAATATGTGTGCCAATTTTTCCACTATGTAGCAGAATGCAGTTCAATTTCTCAGTCACAATAGTAAGTAATACCTTGAAATATACAGTACATAGAGAGTGTATTGTTAATAAATCCCCTGCGGAGTGATGATTTCTCTCAAGCATTAAATGTTAATTTGATGCAATGCGTAATTAGCATAAGCAAAGTTTTAGCCAACGGACCTCCAGGTTAACCCGGAGGTGCATTGGTTAAAACTTGGCATGTGCTTCTTGTGTTTCAGTATGAATTTTGATATTAGTACCTTGGGCGATGCCTCCACTCCATGCTTGATTGGTTGGCAGTCCACCCTCTGTAACAAAAATAGTATACAAGTTCATGTATTGAAAATTCCAAGTGCAATTGCACTCCCAAGCCATCTGAGGAGGGCAATTGTTTTGCACTCTGATTTTCTAGACAGTCAGGCCTGTGGGATCAAATACCATGCCCAAGGACACAACGCTGATTGTCGCGGACGGGAATCTAACTCGGGACCTCTAGCATAGATTTCCAAAAGTCAGTCTAATTAAAAAAAATAGAAATATCACTTTTCATGTTGAAACAATATGAGCGCGCAGGGGTTCTTTCCCATTCAGCCTGTGCAACGTAATCTTTAAGACATACATTGGGAGTGTGGTTTAAGGTGGGCCTAAATTCGCTTTTTTCGGTTCATTGTGTTATGAAAACAAAATACTTTAGACAATCATTTTGCCTGAAAATGAATGGACAGAAAAAAGGTCTAATTATACGAAAGTAACCAAATTGAAATTTTGACATACCGACAAAACTATTCAAAAAAAAAACTCATTTGCAACTGAATTGAAAGAGCAATAACCCTAACACCAATTAAGTTTTCTGAATTTGGGCAAGACATTAACTCCTTGCATCCTGCTGTCGGAATTTCTCTTGCCACTGAAATATGAATAACATGGGTACGTTCAAATTCCCTCCCACTCCATGTAAATTCTATGGATTTTTGCCCCAATGATTTCTTGAGCTGAATTTTGATTTTTTTTATCAAATCTAGTCATGGCTGCTTCACAGCAGCCATGACCCGATTTTATGAAACATTGAAAATATTCAGCAGGCCAAGAGTTAAGATAAGCAGTCCAAAGTTTTTCAAATCAAATTGTTCCGTTTATTGCATGTGCATCAAATTTCCAATGCAAATGGTAAAAACCAAAAGCAATAACTCAGTTTTGAACAGATGTGTTTCTGAAATAGTATTCTGAAATGAGACCCAATCAACAAATTAAACTCACCTAACAGGGCGGAACCGTTGGCGAAGATATTTAATAGCCCATATGTGCAGTTCGTCTAGTGGATTCGATTCGTTAACAAATCGGACGCATCGCCGAACACTGCCTTCCACGACTGCTGGGCGTGTCGGGTATTTCTTCAAGGCCTGTAAAAGATAAATTCCATTTTTGTTACACCAGATTAAAATGAAGAACTCGCCAGTTAAGCGATCTAAACTTAGCCGCTACCCCCGTGCTGGAAGCGAACAAAATGGACGGGTTCAGTTTTAAGCTCCCGCGAAATCAGACGAGTAAATTGCTCCAGTACAATATTAGTATACGAATTTTCGCGGGAATACAGTCACCAAACACCAGAAGCCTTAATACTTTGAACCCAAGCGGTTGCTTCTCCAGCCAGGAACATGATGCGTCATAATGTCATTAAAGACTAGGGCTGTTCAGTAAATGTGTGGGGTAGACTCATCAATATTTTCAACGTGCAGCCCAGAGGCTGCACGTTGAAAATATTGATTGGTCTACCCCAAATAATGAATATGGCCTCTTCTAATTGCTGCCATTGAACTGGCATGGCAGATACCACTAGTGTTCAAAGGGTTAAATGTATAAGGAATTGCTGAATTATGACTAACTCGCCTCTGGCCACAGAGTGCTGCTTTCTCAAAACACATTTATATGCCATCATAGTATATTAGTGCTCACAGTATGAATTACAAATATTCAGTTTATACATTAAAATGAAGGTTGGGATGTTCACTGGGAAATGCAAAATATATAGTCGAGAGCAGGCACCAAGTAGTTCCACCCCCAGATATTACTCCCTCCCCCCCCCCCCCCTGGATATTACTCTTGTCCCCCACCCACACAACTTTCACATCGTGGCTACGCGCCTGCGTTTTGGATCGCGAACAAGGGCAATGGAATGATGACAGTTGAGATGTTATTTATTGGTGTTTAAGGTCACATATTTATGCACAATGGCTAATCATGACCGTGACAGTTTTACGGGTGGAGGAAGCCGGAGTACCCAGAGAGAACCACCGAGCAACGACGAGCAGCTGCCAGCTCCCCAACATCGTAACTCCGCACTGCAGCACAGGCAGGGTTAGATTGGTTGAAGACATGCGCACCATCGACGTGCAGTGTGCCTTAGTACACTGCGTCATCGTGTCCCCATGTGGACAATCGGGGTTAAGCGCCTTGCCCAAGGACGCAACGCGGGATTCCGAATCGATCGCTCAGACGGTCACCCATCCGAGGATTAACCGGGCTCGACTTTTACCAAACGAATAGGCCACATCCGCCCGTGTAATATGCAAATTCAGCAGCTGAAAAAATATTTCCAAAAATTTCAACAAAACCATATGTGACCCCCTCAATGGAACGAGCTCGTCGAGCTCGTTCCAGTGAGGGGTAACATGGTTTTGTTGACATTTTTAGAAAAAATTAAAATATTATTTGAAATAATAAACTTTGATATCATCTGCGTTGGGTAAAGGGTTAACTTCGGTGATCTGACGAGAACAGGTTACCGCAACGATGTTGAAAAATGATTTTATTTTCACAGATCCTAACCTCGAACATTAAACAGTTGTGTCTGCTTGTATCCATGTTAAACATGGACTATGGGGCACCAAAATAGACCAATGTATACTCTCCCAAAAAAGTAAGTGTGCATGCTAAAAAATAACACTAAAAAGATATCATTTTCATTCATGGAAATTTTATTCAATCACAGATGAATCAATTTGTGATCAACACGAGAAACTTCATTACGCTACGACGAATACTCTTGGTGCCATGGAGAGTCAAAGACACTAAGGGTCAAACACAAAAGTCACACTCAATATCTGGTATGACCTCCGTCTGCATCGACTACTGCTGTGCATCTACGCCTCATGGAAGCGAACTAGTTAGCATGGAAGTGTTGTGGGACGTTGTTCCATATTCTGATAAGCTGTCTTTGGGGTTCCACAAGCGTTGACGGTGCATGGGGAAGCCGGCGTAGTTGACGTTTCATTTCGTCCCATACGTGCTCAATGGGTGAGATATCGGGCGAATTTGCGGGCCAGGGAAGAACATCCACTTGTTGCTGCAGATACTGTTGAACAACACGAGCTGAGTGGGGTCGGGCGTTGTCCTGCTGTAGAATGACGCCGGGGCCGTGACGTTGCAAAAATGGGACAACAACAGGTGTAAGCACTTCATCTCGATATCTGGCTGCATTGAGATTGCCATCAATAATGATCAGGTCAGTTCTGTTACGGGCAGTGATGCCACCCCACACCATGAGACCCTCTCCCATAACGGTTTCGCTCCACGACACATGGATCTGCGTAGCGTTCGTTTCGACGTCTGTACACTCTCTGGCGGCCATCTGATGAAAGATGGAAACTACATTCATCTGAATAAAACACGTCGCCACCAGTGTAAGGGATGCCTGAGATGTTGTCTACACCACTGCAGTCGAGCACGATGACGTAACGTCAAAATCGGACGAATTGCAGGTCTTCGAGGACGTAAGCCGTATTCTCTCAGCCGGTTGATTACTGTTTGAGGATGTATCCGTCTCAGGTTAGGGATGCTCCTGGCTGTCGTCGTTGCCGTTTGTTGCCGGTTCCGGAGATGGACGACACGGATATACCGATCTTGTGCAGGGGTGGTAACTCGGGGTCTCCCGGAGCGGGGTCGGTCTCGAACGTCATCATGTTGTGCATGTCGATGGACTAGCCTGTTTACAGTGTTACGGTGGCAGTTCAAATGCTGGGCAACCTCTCTGTTCTGCCAGCTCTAAT
Organism: Pictodentalium vernedei; assembly: GCA_031216915.1. Lineage (NCBI taxonomy): Eukaryota > Metazoa > Mollusca > Scaphopoda > Dentaliida > Dentaliidae > Pictodentalium > Pictodentalium vernedei. The sequence continues at coordinate 63,679,666 of CM062290.1, read as the reverse complement.
CATACCCAGGGCAAGGAGACGTTGATTCATTGTCAATCTAGGCATACTAATGTCGAGTCGTTTTAATAGCAGCGCAAGTTTGGATGTGAACGATAGGAAGGCCTTACTTTAGTGTTTAAATACCCAAGGATTCACACTGCTGCATGAATTTTCAGACTCTCCACGTGCAAAACATGCCTTTTCACAAACGTGCAGCACGTCATTTAACGTTAATGCAATTTTAACGGGGAAAGCTGTTTTTGTGTTCAATATAACGTATTCATGAACAGGTTAACACTCTTTACACCTACGAAATTATTTTTTTTGGAGTTTGATCAATTTCTGCAATGCACACTTTCTTTTTTGGGCGAGTATATTCATCAGGTTGCCCAGGTTGTGTGATGTTAAATATTTTTACAATATGATACTTAAACAATTAGATCATGTGATTATAAAAATGTATTAACACTTATATTCTCTGGTATTCTGTAGTTTAATGTCTTCTATTTTGTTCAGTGTATTTGATTGCGTACACTTTCATTCTTGAATTTTCTTTGTCTTGCAAATGCATTTTATGGTGATTTTTCTTACATTTTTAGAGCTGAATCTGTTAAAGAGTTTTCTTCATCGATTAATCATATGGATTAACCTTGGTTTACCGATTAATCACTTGTTTCAGTTGGGGGCTGAATTACTGCAGTACCGTTGCTCGTTGAGCTCGTTTCAATAAGGGGCCATTAGCTATGTTTTTGAGACAAAAATTGAAAATTTTTAGTCATTCAAGATTTTATTTTGCAAGTATCGTCTGATGTCAGCAACTGGCGAAGAGTTAAACGACCATTTCCAACTTCTGATACAGTACAATGATCATGCAAGTCAACAAGTATGTCTGCACATAACTTGCAAGCATTAATCCGTCATAATTGGTGCAGGTCAGTGACAATGTTTGCCCGTTTTAGAGCAAGTTTGCTCCTTTGTTAACCCCTTTCACTCTGTCAAAATACCAACATTTCAGGAAGCTGTTTTTTCCCATAATGCATCTAGAAATTTAACCAATTCAATCTCGTTTGACAGAGCTCAATTTGAGCTCTGTCAAACGAGATAGAATTGGCTAAATTTCTAGTTGCATTATGGGATTTTTTTTCTGCCTGAAATTTAGATATTTTGACATCAGTGTGCAGGGGGTAAACCTATGAAATACAGTAGATGGATGCAATTGTTATTCGTTCATTTTGGGGGATCGATCAAGACGTCAATCATTGGTTAATCGATTAATCGGTTAACCACTTCATCTCTCCATTTTATTTCAAAAAATTATGGTGAAAACGAGAGGATTGAAAGATATGAACTGTGGGTCGATCAAGGATCAGTAACAAATTTTATACAAATACGCAGAGGTGGCATTTTTCCGGAGAGGAAAATTTGAATAAAAAAATTCATCTAAATTTGAATTGTTTATTGTGCTTGTTTCATTTCCGCTAAAAAGTTCAAATCTGTTGAAAAAGTGATTAATGACTCGTTGAATGATTGCTGCAAATCTAAAAAAAAAAATAACATTTATATGGATGTACCTGTCCTATAAAAAACTAGAAAATCATTAACAGAATGAAAGGGACAAATGTTTTAGACGATGGAAAAGTTGATTTCTAGCCACTCCCCCCGCCCATCTCATGCGTTCCTGGACCTCCCCGCCCCCTACGTGGTTTAGAGGGGAACTTTTCAAAAAACATTCCAAAAGTGGAGTCGCCCATCAATAATTTGAGGGTCAAAACCAAAAGATCTCCCAACTGAAAATATTGCCAAGCGTCGCGCGGTTGGAACGTACCAATTAAATTGATTCATATTCGAAAACAGATTTTTTTTTTCAGTTTATTTGACAGTACTTTGTGGATTCTCCTTGTAAATTGTAGTAAAATTTATGTTAAAATGATTCTAATACTATTATTATTTATTGGTGTTTAAGGTCACATTTATGCACAATGGCTAATCATGACCACGACAGTTTTACGGGTGGAGGAAGCCGGAGTACCCGGAGAGAACCACCGAACAACGGCGAGCAACTGTCAGCTCCCCAACATACTAACTTCACACAAGCAGGGTTAGCATTGGTTGACAGGTGCACAATCGACGTGCAGTACACCTTAGCACACAGCGTCACCGTGCCCCCACGTGGGTAATGGGGTGAAGTGTCTTGCCCAAGGACACAACGCGGTTGCCGCAGGTGGGATTCGAACCGAGGACCTCTCGGCTTACAGCCCGCACCTCTAGCAACTGAGCCACCGCGCCCTCCAATCCTAGTATTACTACCCGAATTAACCTTGGGCACTATTTGTTAAGACCCCGAAAAATACGACTTGACAAATTTGCGATGCATGTATCGGAGGATTCCGACATTGTGGCATACAGCAATACTATGTAACACGACGTTTTGTGGGAGGTTTTATTGGGTCAACCCATCCGATCTCCCCCAGGAAAAAAATTCCATGTTTCTGGCTTAACAGTAAGAAAAAATACAACACGACGACATGGGGGGGGGGGGGGGGGGAGGTGGGTAGTTTCTAACATGGGTACTAAAATGACATTCAGAAGACACGCCACGACATATAAAACACTGGTGGACGGGAGGGCGTGTTTTCGATTTGTGAACCTTCTGGGGTAATTACCGTGGGCATTCTGGAGAAACCGTGCATATACAGCATTGTCTGGTGTCAGGGTGCGCATCTCAGTTTTTCAATGCATTGATGATTTGCACACTACCATTTCCCGGTCAGGTGTTGTCATCGTGAGCTTTCCAATAGGCGATGCCAAGGTTTTTACGTTTGAATCAGACCAGGAAAACCGGATGAAAACATTTCTTCCACTTATTCCAGCTGGGTTTTTCCGACAGGCGAGTTTATATTTGAACCCCACCCCACCATCCACCCAGCTTCAGGCCTGGTTTAACCCTTTACCCAACGCAGGCGATATCAAAATTATTTTAAATATCATTTTTTCAAATATTTCAAAAAATTTCAACAAAACCATATCATGTGACCCCTCGTTGGAACGAGCTCGTTCCAACGAGGGGTCACATGATACGGTTTTGTTGAAATTTTTTGAAAAATAATATTTTTTCAACTGCCGAATTTGCATATTAGGCAGGCGGATGCGGGCGATTCGTTGGGTAAAGGGTTAACAGTAGGGATGAGGAAAAGAAACGGACATGAAGGAGAGATCATTTTCCAACTCAACATTGAAAGCCTACCTCTTTCCAGAATCCTTTTGAATTTACAAAATCATGTTCCACTCTCCATAAACGTTTCTCAATATCCAATATCCGTAAAGTTTTCTAATTTCCAACCAGCTGATGTGGTCCTAAACAGTTTCACACCGGGGGGGGGGGGGGGGGGGGGTTCCTCTGAAAATGAGCAGGGTCCGACAGCATTCTTTCTGGCGCTAACTGATCGTCTGCTTTACATTAGACTGACGGGCAGTGCGTCACAATATTGGCATTCGGGTTGTCAATTTCATTTTTTGTGATACATTCTGCAGACTCGAAACTAGAAGTCGCGCAGAGTCGCTGGGAATTTTATTACGCACGAACAATTCACCATAAAGCATTGATCCCCTGATTGAAAATGTCTCATTATTACGGTTTAAGCTCACTGGGGCCAACATGTGTAGCGGGTGGGGATGGGATCATACATTGTCAGTATCCGCAATGCATTGCCAATATTCGCTATGCCGAATGCGAATATTCGCAATGCCGAATGCGAATATTCGCAGTGCCGAATGCGAATATTCGCAATGTTCGATTCCACCGCTACACATGTTTGCCCCAATGGAAAATATAAAGGAAAAGATCATGGAAGTGCAGATAGGATCAGTGCCGCCGAGAGAAAATATGCCCCCCCCCCCCCCGGGAGGGGGGATCAATTAGATGGTACCACTTAGACCCCCTTGTTTCAAACCCAACTTACCAAAGACCCATGAAAATATTCACCCTTCCCCGACCGATATCTGTTATGACTCAATTGCCTCTCAAAGACTAGATTATTATTCACGTCACTTTAGCTGTCATATGATAAAGCATGTGGACATACTCTTATGCATACAGATTGTACTGTTCATTGAGGATAAAAATAACTGCAAGCTGCAGCCGCACTACTACATCACGCAGTTATTTTTATCCTCTTTATGGGGCTTTTCCTCTTAAAACTGTCTACAGAGGCGTTGCCATGTGCTAAGAATTCTCAGCATTAAGCGATTTACTGTTGTGCTACATTATGCTGCATGCATCATAGAATGATTCCGATGAAACTAAATCTGGGTCAACTGCGCTCCAAACCAGTCAGCATGCATCATGCATGCCGACTGGTTTGGACGCTCAGTTGACCCAGAATTGAGTTTCAACGGATTCATTCTGCTCTCGGTTCTACATACCCGACAAACTAACTGTCTCGGGTGGCGCGGCTTCGTCCTCCTTGCCGCCCCCCCCCCCCCCCAGACCGCTGGGCCCCGGGATTACTACCCCTCCCCTCCCCCCACCCCACCCCCTTCTCGACGGTCCTGGATAGGATAGAGGAATGAAGCATGTACTTTTCCCCCAAATACTGATGTAACGATGAAGGATTGCGTGGTGATTACAGCACGGAAGTTTTTTGGTTTCAGTTTTTGCCGAAAAACAACCTTCAGGCGCGAAAAAAACCCGGCCATGCAGTTTTTACATGCTTTGACGTTAAACTTCGAAATTTATATGTAAGTCGCTCTCATGTATACGTCGCACCCAATTTTTTCAGCCAAAACACCCCCCCCCCCCTGCAACTATTAACTTTGTATAAGTCTAAGTCGCACCCCGACTGAGAAGAGTTGGCGAGGCCTACTCCAGAACGAATATGGTCAGTGAATGTGGGCTTTTACTGCACGAAATTAGTTAAGTGTCGGGAACACGTGAACTTTTATTTTTTTTCATTTCAGTCATATTTATCTAAAATGCGTGAAATAAAATCAAACTTATATAGGGTTATTTCCTTCGACCATTTATTCCACAGGTGATACTCGTTGATGCCGTAAACCAATTTTATTTTGCACATTTATTTATTGGTGTAAGGTCATATTTCTGCACTGTGGGTAATCATGACCATGACAGTTTTACGAGTGGAGAAAGCCGGAGTTCCCCGTGTCCCCAGATGGGCAATGAGGGTGAAGTGTCTTGCCCAAGGCAGTGGCGTAGATAGTTTTAAGCTGGCGGAGGGGCAAGCCCGAAATTTTCCGACAGACCGAAAATGTTCCGACAGTGTAACAATAACAAAAACCCAAACAAACAGAATCTGTTGTTTACTGCAAATGTACTGAAAATTGGTCTTTTTTACCCAAAATTTACCCAAAATGGCATGTTTTTATCCCGAAAGCCAGCATTTTAATGTTATTAGGCATAAATTCGCCTAAAAAACGACCCAAAAAATTTCCGACAAAACTTCTGGTGGGGGGGGGGGGGGGCCTCCGCCCCCCCCCCCCTTTATCTACGCCACGGGCCCAAGGACAATGCGATTGCCGCAGGTGGGATTCGAACAGAGGACCTCTCGGCTTGCAGCCTGCACCTCTACCTATTGAGCCACCAAACCCCCTTATTTTTCACATAACACGAGGGAAAGATCATACTCGGTGCTTTGAATGGAGGCGAGAGGTCCATCGAGGGGTGTTGCCCATTTTAGAGAGAGTGTGCACCTCCCAAGCCTTGGTGACTGGGTCCCATTTTACATGTAAAGCAAAATCTGTTAGGCACTGCTTCACTTTGCGGGTTACTGAGGGGAATTCGGGGGGGGGGGCTAAGTTAGCCTAAGTAAGATGTGGGTGTCCAAGAACACGGAAAATATATAAAATCAACAGAGTTGACAGTAGGCACCGATGCTTCCTTCAAGTCTGCTACCGTAATCGTACCAGACCTGATTATTTATTGGTGTTTAAGGTCACATACTCATGCGCAATGGTTAAGGGGCTATATAAGTAATGGAATTTTGTTTATTTTGAAATTCTCACCTCTCATATTCCTTAAATTCAGATTAAATATACACAAATTGTGCATCAAAATGAAGGTTGGGGTGTATAGAACACGAAACATATGTAATCAACTCAGATTGGACAGCAGGCACCACTGGTTCCTGGAAGTCTGCTATCGTATTCGCACCAGAACTGATAATTTAATATTTCGCAAGAACTCGTGGCCGAATGTGCTTCATGTATTCAATAACAAAGCTAGGCATTTATAACACTTTCGAGTGCAGCGACAGGACTGCATTTTGGAAAAGGACAACACTGTCTGCATTTTTTTATTGTAGATGGTTTCCATGCTCGACAGACATGCGCAAATCACTCGATACCATGAATATCCATCTTAAAACAAAATCGTAATTCTAAGAAATCTCAACAGGTAGCATGATACCTTGCATTGAAAATGGCAACTGTGCAATCTCTATCTAATAACAGTATACTGTATGAAGGCAATCTTTTTCATTATTTAATTTTAAACGGCGTTGTTTATACGTGCTTTTTCCGTTCGATGACTACCGGAAATCGAAAGTATACTCATACGTAAATAAAAGCAAAGGCTTTGGACCTTTCCCCCATGCAGCCCTGTCGCCGTGTCTTGAAGAATTGTGATCCCATAGCTTTGTTCTTGGACATGTAAAGCACATTTGGCCACAAGTTGTTTTCGTGAAATATTATTAGATTATCAGTTCTGATGCGAATACGGCAGCAGACTTACAGGAACCAGTGGTGCCTATAGTCGACTCAATGAGTTGATTACATACGTGTTTCGTGTTCTCTACATCCAACCTTCATTTTGATGTACATTTTGTGTATATTCAATTTGAATTGAAGGAATATCAGAGGTGAGAATTTTCAAAATGAACAAAATTTCATTACTTATATAGGCCCTTAATCGTGGCGGTGACAGTTTTACGGGTGGAGGAAGTCGGAGTACCCGGAGAGTACCACCGGGCATAGACAAGCAACTGTAAGCTTAACATTCTAACTCTGGTCAAGCTCCGTCCAAGCAGTGTTACAGCGGTTGAAGATATGCGCACCATCGACGTGCAGTATGCCTTAGTACACGGCGTCATCGTGCCCCAATGTTGGCAACCGGGATAAAGTGCCTTGTCCCAGACGGGGATCGAATTCTGGACCTCTAGTCTAGAAGTCCAACAGTCCACCACTGAACCACCGGCCAGTTTCCGATATTGATTTATTCAGAACTTCTCAACCTCAGAAACCTGCGCATATTGGATTAATCCAATGACGTTGTTGTGATGTGTCGTGTCCGGCGCCCTCAGATTTTTTTTTCTGCGCAACAATTCATACAAGCAGGAATACACGTTTGACCCAAGTGAGCTCAAGGCAGATCGTCATGAAAGTGAATAAATTGTCTAATTAGGCCTAAATGTTTCTCACACTCTCCCGCATGTTCTCTTTTTATAACCAATGAAAACTTAACCCCCTTCACTCTGATGTGAAAATACCAAAATTTCAGTAAGCTGTTTTTTTCCCATAATGCATCTAGAAATTTAACCAATTCATTTTCGTTTGACAGAGCTGAATGAGCTCTGTCAAACGAGATTGAATTGGTTAAATTTCTAGTTGCATTATGGTAAATTTTTCTGCCTGAAATTTATAAATTTTGTCATCAGTGTGCAGGGGGTTAAAGCAAACTTAAAAGTTGAATGGTTTATGTTCTATATTTCACCAGAATTAATATTTGCAAAACCTTCAAGCTCTCAGGGGACGAAATAATACAACATCCATGCTATACTGGAGGTTATGAGGCCTGAAACATAAAACAAACCAAGAATTCGGAACTTTTCATGGCACAGAAACAATTCCAAAAATTACAAATAAAATAAAACCCACCCGCCCACATGCAATTTCAGAAAGATGGCCCGAAAACCAAATCTACTTTTGGGGACCATATGGGAAGAGACACGAGAGTCAAATCATGTTCTATTCATATCAAGCGCAATTTTCGGTGAGACATTCATTTTCACGAGTAAATACATACCTGCTTTTCAAAAGTAGACGAGTAGAAAGGAACAATTATTTTCGGGAATTTACATCTTCGTTCCAATCCCAATTTAAACTACGGGAATGCCTGTGATTTAAACCCGGGAACTGAGCATCATGTGGTCAGCAAAATACCAAGGTACACTATTTTGCCCACTCCATGAGGTTTTGTTGACGCAAGAATTTCGTGCAACTCGGATATTTCATCGCCGTCAACGCCAATTAGTGGCAATTATTTCTTCAATGGTGACACTGGACTTTGTTTTCTTAACAATTGAACTACCGAACCGCCCGCTCCACTGGACAGTGTTGAAAAATGTTGTTGACAACTTCGAATTATTCTGTCGCTGATTTCTAGTCAAGTCATGGCTGCTTGTACAAGCAGCCATGACTTGACTGCAAATCAATGCTAAGCCGGTAAACTGGGTTTAGTAAAGTGGAAAAACCGGAAAATCATATACTATTATGTCATTCAGGTTATTAAGCTGTATACAAAAACAAAAAAACCGACACATTTCATCCGATAGTTTTATTTATTTATTTATTTATTTATTTATTTATTTATTTATTTATTTATTTATTTATTTATTTATTTATTTATTTAACAGTTTTAGCAAGTAAGTACACTTGCCTACCGTGTTTAATTGTTTTAAACATTAAAACAACTAAGATCTCCAGACTAACTGGCCAGATATTTATTTATTTATTTGTTTATTTATTTATTTATTTATTTATTTAACATAGTTTTAGCAACTAAATACACTTGCCTACCGTGTTTAATTGTTTTAAACCTTAATACAACTAAGATCTCCAGACAAACAGGCCAGAGATTTATTTATTTATTTATTTGCGGGCAGGTCGCGGTAGATAGAGGTGCAGGCTGCAATTTGAGAGGTACTCTGTTCGAATCACGCCTGCGGCATCCGCGTTGTATCCTTGGACTAGAGATGGGCAATATACCGAAAAACCGAACCGATTCCGATATCATGGGGACACCGAAAAACCGAACCAAACCAACCTTTGAATACCGAAACCATCTGTTTTTTCAGTTCCCCTACATTCGTTATTTATAAGGCCTTACTGAGGATTGATTGCAGTTGAAGTGTTCATTTTCATGAAAGCTTAATTAGTGACTGATTTTCTTTTTCAGTTTTGTTATGCCTTAATGGCCTGGACAGTCAAACTGAATTCTCAATAGACTACGACCTGTACATGCCTTGCTTGGCAGTGATGTCTAGTCAAGTCTTGGCTGCCTTAACAGGCAGCCAAGACTTGGCTAGAAATCACTGACCAGATGATTTTTCTACTGTCATCAAGCCCAGCTAAAGATGCCATCTTCAGAACACACATTCTAAGATTACAGACGCCTTAAGCAGGCCTTGAAAGGTTAAGGTCTTGTTTAGAACAAGTCACAAGTTACTGTAGATATGATTTGTATTGGCAAAAGCATGACAATGTTGAGCTCATTAGCAGTGGCATGTGTAGCACTATGATAGAATGATACAGGAACAACTTATTCTGTATTTTTCTGACATGGATTCCCCTTTTGTACTATCTGTGAATCTCAAGTCACCGAACTGATACCGTGGTATGACCACACAAAAATACCGAAACCGATACCGAACTCAAAATTCCAATACCGCCCATCTCTACCTTGGACAAGACACTTCACCCCCATTGCACACATGGGGACACGGTGACGTTATGTACTAAGGCTCACTGCACGTCGGTGGTGCACCTGTCTTCAACTAATGTTAACCCTGTTTGTGTTGGGTTAGTAAGTTGGGGAGATGACAGTTGCTCTCAGTTCCGGTGGTTCTCTCCGGGTACTCCGGATTCCCCCACCCGTAAAACTGCCGATGTCATGATTAGCTATTGTGCGGAAATATGTGACCTTAAACACCAATAAATAAATATATAATATTTATTTATTTATTTGTTTATTGGGGTTCAACGACACTTCCAACGGCCAGGGTCATACAGAAAAAATAATTGGATGGTTTGATAAACAAAATCAATATCACAGTTCGGGAACAGCAACAGATACAGTACGCGGAGAGTGTATTATCATTAAATCACCCGCAGAGTGTAGATTCCAGTTATTTGCAAATTTATTGCAAAGCATAACCATCACAAGGAAAGTTCCAGCCAATGGACCTCCGGGTTAAACCCGGAGGTCCATTGACTGAAACATTGCTTGTGTTTTATATCCACATGTACAGAATTTGAAAGTGATACTTTGTGTGATAACTTCACCCCGCGGGTGATTTAGTTACAGTCCACTCTTCACGTACTGTAGATGTGGATTTTTGGGCTTCTCTTTATTCTTATTCCTGCCCTCCACTCGATGCCAGATACACGCACGACATAGCTAATACACACTTCGAATTTGTCCGAAACTACGACTCATACCCTCTGGTTGAGCTCGTTTCAGTCAGGGGCGGTGCTCCTTGTCATGAGCTATTTGGAAAAAAATAATAGAATTAAGCAGACATTTTTGGTAATTTGCATATTTATTTTCGGGGAGATGGTGATTAGCAGCAATAGAGGGTGGGATTTTTTGTAAAAGAGGTGAGAGTGGTGAGACAGAATGTTAACAAATATTTTTAGCTTTAAAATAGTTTTGCTCGTAAGCAATACACAGAGGAGAGATTTTGTGCGCGATGACCAATCTGGAACTTTAAAAACACAATAGGAAATTTACAGCTCCTCGACCACCGGATAAATTTGCATTTTAGTCCTCGGAGTTTATGCTGGACGGGCTACGCAAGAAAGATGCCCCAGTATTTAAGGAGTGCCTGGGTGGATCTTTGCGGGAAGGGGGGGGGGGGGCGGTGTAATTGTTGTTCAAAGTGAGATCAAAGTAACTGAAGTTGAATAGAAAAATCGGGAAATGGGAGAAAAGAAGGTGCCATTGCAGCTTTGGGATTTCATGTTACAATGCCTCAAATACTTACCCAGTAGAATAAAGTGTCTTGAGAAACTTCTGCTAGAATGGGATTATTTATTTATTGGTGTTTAAGGTCACATACTTATGCACAATGGCCAATCGTGACCATGACAGTTTTACGGGTGGAGGAAGCCGGTGTACCCGGAGAGAACCACCGAGCATCGACGAGCAACTGTCAGCTCAACAACATTCTAACTCTGTTCTAGCTCCGCTCGAGTAGGGTTACATCGGTCGAAGACATGTACACCATCGACGTGCAGTACGCCTTAGTACACGGAGTCATCGAGCCCCCATGTAGGCAACCGGGTTAAAGTGCCTTGCCCAAGGACACAACGCGGGTCGTCCCGGACGGGGATCGAACTCGGGACCTCTAGCATAGTAGAAGTCCAACAGTTATCACTGAGCCACCACGCTCCCCAGGTAGAATGGGATGAAAACAGGATAGATAACAGGATGATGGATGACATGAGGGAAATTATCAATATTACAGTCGGCGCTATTGAGAAAGCGCCTGTTGGGCAAATTATAAACAGTAACTTTGTATTTGAATGCTGGGGAGTGGGTAGGGTAGGGGGGAGAGTGAGGGAGTGAGGGAGTGAGTGCACGAGGGACGGGATTGATGTTGACCTTCTCAGAGGACCGCGGAAAACCAACAGATGAACCAGGTATTATTGTTATAGATAATAAGTGTATTATTTATTTATTTATTTATTTATTTATTAATTTATTGGGGTTTAAGGTCACATATTTCTGCACAATGGCTAATCATGACCATGACAGTTTTACGGGTGGAGGAAGTCGGAGTACCCGGAGAGAACCACCGAGCAACGGGGAGCAACTGTCAGCTCCCCAACATACGAACTCCACACAAGTAGGGTTAGCATTGGTTGAAGACAAGTGCACCATCAACGTGCAGTACGCCTTAGTACACGACGTCACCGTGCCCCCACATGGGCAATGGGGGTGAAGTGTCTTGCCCAAGGACACAACGCGTTTGCCGCATGTGGGATTCGAACCGAGGACCTCTCGGCTTGCTGCCTGCACCTCTACCAATGAGCCACCTCGCTCCCAAATAATAAGTGTATAGATTGCTGCCTATTCGTCAGGTGCTGAATTCCCCCACAGGAGCCTCTGTGAGTTGTTCTTATTAACTCTTTCAACGCGAGAGGCCGCTTTTCCTGTCCAGGAACACGATACGTCATAATTACCTTAAGTAGGATGACTACTAAGTGAACGTATTTGGTAGAACAATTAATATTTTCAACGTGCAGCCAGAAGGCTGCACGTTGAAAATATTAATTGCTCTACCCCCAAATAATGGATATGGACACTTCCAATTTCTGCCATTTAACTGGCATGGAAGATACCACCAGCGTTTAAAGGGTTAACTGTGGTAAACAACGACTGGAGGGAAGCCTTCCATTTTTCATTGAGCAGAAATAAATAAAAGATTGGCTAAATTTGACATCTTGCATTTTGTCTTGTGTTCCTGTAATGATATAGCCATAGATGCCGAAAGTGACCTTAGACACCAATAAAGAATAAATAATGAATAAGTGCCCAAGTTTCAAGTTATCCTGTGTGCAGAGCACCACCACGTATCGACAGGGACGCACGCAAGAGTTTCATCGATGTTAGTGTTACGGATTGGACGGCAAAATACCGGTCCAGGGCTAGACTATAGTCCGGCCTGGACCACCCCTGCTGTGCGGGTACACAAATGAATTAGACCGGTTCTGAGCGGCTCAGGTGTGGGGGGGGGGGCGGTCATTGTTATTTGTCAAAATAACGCTAGTTCGGACACAATGCTCATTTTTGGACTTTGCCTTTCAAATTAACATGTGAAATAACTTGGAGATTATTTCTTGGAACATGCATCCCTCATAGTCCACGATCTAAGTCGTTCCAGATAGGAAATTTGTACGTGATACAATATATCGACCCATGAGGGCAACAAGGCTCCATCTGCAGTGCTAAAGCATTTATCTCATACCTTCTCAATCCGTCATTGGGTGAAACAAGGCGCAAATGGCGCCTTGTTTCACTCAATGGCGGATTGAGAAGGTATGAGATTCGCTTGTTACAAAGCCATAATGCCTTATAAAATTCTCCATTTTTCGTTCAGTTTAGCAAACATGTCTGATAGACTTTAAACACCTGCAGTCATCCTCCATCGAATACATGCACGGAAAATGCCAAAATGCTTGATGTGGGTAAAAAACGAAAACAATACAGTGGACCGTTTTGGACCCGTCCAGTTGGGAAGAGACCGCATACCCGATACCCGAATAATGGATCCTATAGGACCGCTATTTATGGAGCGGACCACCATCGACCATCCAGTATCGTTAAAATATGTGTAGCACGTGTTTTATGCCGGCGGTGCAACGCATGGTGGACAAAACTTCAATCAAGCCGTGGCAGCAAGGAGAGTTTTTGGGATGATCTCTGTAGTATATTTTCGAAAAAGTGTGATTGTTCTCAGTGCCCTACCTTCGCGATGACAGTCACCACTGGGCCCGTTTGGGGCAGCCAGTACAAGGCTGGATAAATAGTAAATCCACGTGTGTTGTGGATGAAGGATTGCTCTCTGAAGTACGTCTCATTGTGAGGCACGGAATTGATCCACGCCAAGTCTGGCAAATGGTGTTTTGAATCATAAGGTGTCGATTTCAAGATCATAAACTAAGGGACACTACTCTGGTTATTTTTCACGATTGTCGAAGTTGGAGAGTAACACGCCCATAGTGTACGCTTTGAAGCGATAACATTTAGTACAATAAACATCACTGGTCGGAAAAAGTTGCAGGCTGAGTACAAAAATTTATCCGACAACTTTCCCGAGATCAATGTCATAAGATGGTGTTAACGGGATTTAACAAAAGAGGGAAATGTTCTAACAGATACCCAACATTTTATATCCACAGGTATTACTGATAAAGTAAGAGGTCTTGTGAATTCAACGAGGCGAGTATCGCTTCTATGGCCTTGGCCTTCTCGGACGAGAGGGAGAAGACAATTGCCTTTCATATAAGGAAACGCAGCCTGTATTACCTCATAAATTCCCGTTCCAAAAAAACACTTCCGTAGGAAATGGTTAGGTCAATGTGTTACTCACAGTGCCTCAAAGGGTGCGTTCTTTCCGATTTGTTTATCCATCCCTTAATTATTTTATCTTATCAGACGCGTGAGAAGGCTGCAATTAAGCAGCAAGTAATTGTTGAGAAAATATCCGCGTTCTATGTCATCAGTAGAAAATAAAGCCAAGTTTCCGTTTGTTACTTTAATAAACGAAAATTACAAACAGTTGTCTGTTGTTTTCGCTTATTAAAAGTAACAAAAGGAAACTTGACTTTTTCTGTCAAGCTAATTAGAAGCAACTAGTTTACAGATAATCCCTCATTATGAGTATGTGGCTGTTTCATACTTTCCATCACCAAATGTCTGCCTTGGCTCTTTGTTTAGAGAATGTGTTTTTATAGTAATATTCAAATCGGCAAATCTCATCTTCTAAACTTTTATATTTCATTTCATTTATTGGTGTTTAAGGTCACATATTTCTGCACAATGGCTAATCATGCTCACGGCAGTTTTACGGGCGGGGGAAGCCGTAGTACCCCGGGAGAACCATCGAGCAACGGCGAGCAAATGTCAGTTCCCAAACGTACTAACTCCACACAAGCAGGGTTATCATTGGTTGAAGACAGGTGCACCATTGGCGTGCAGAACGCCTTAGTATATAGCGCCACCGTGTCTCCCACGTGGGAAATGGGGGTGAAGTGTCTTGTGCAAGGACACAACGCAGTTGCCACCGGTGGGGTTCGAACCGAGGACCTCTTGACTTGCAGTCTGCGCCTCTACCCACTGAGCCACCGCGCCCCCTAAACTTTTATGCCAGTGTAAAGGACAGTATCTGTATTATATGTCACGACACACACACACTGTTGGCGTGGGTGAACATAAAAATGTGACGGCACATGAAAAGATGGTGAAAACGCTGTTTTCTTATTTTTAACCCTTTATCTAACGTAACGACCAAAACCGACCAGCTCTATTCTCAAAAATTGCCAATTAATTTTCATTATTTTTTTCATTTTTTGTCTCAGAAACATAGGTTATGACCCCTCGTTGGAACGAGCTCGTTCCAACGAGGGGTCATAACCTATTTTTTTTTGTTTTTGAGACAAAAAATGAAAAAAATTAGTTATTCAAGAATTTTTTTGCAAGTGTCGTCTGCTTTTCAGGTTAGGTAAAGGGTTAAAATGGCTTTCAACGGAGAATAATAGTCAAACGTTCAGATTGACTGAGAAAAGAATTGTAAAAAGCCAGCTTCTGTATTTTTATACTACCCTACAGAAAAATGCCTGGAGTTTGTGAAATGATGCGCACATCGATGATACAAATTTGATAACATTTTGAAATTTAATTTTTTATATGAAATTCCCATACCCTTAGTGTTAAACTTACTGGCAGCTTTAAGAAATTAAGGGGACCTAACTTTCTCATAAATCGCATCCTATGATGAAAATTGTCCGCCATGGTGAGGTTTTTTGCTACTGTTAGTTTGAAGCACTGAATGGCACTTTCAACATGCAAGGTATTTCGTTTACTTGTTGAGACATATTATTGTATGAAAGAGGGGGGGGGGGGCAGGGGGTGTGGCCAGAGAATCCTGAACACGATTGAGAGTATGCGCACCTCTGTAATTCCAGAGACATCCCCACACAGACACACTCACACCCACCTCATACCCCTGTTTTTGAGATGGGTTAAGTAGGGACAGACATGTAACACCTACCAACCGGGGCAACGATTGTTTAACTCATTGCATGCTGGTAGGGGATATTCTTGCCCAGAACAGGATTTCTCTTGTCACTGACTAAGTACAGTATGGGCAAATTTAATCAAATTACCTCCCTTTAAATTAAAAGGAACTTTTTCACCAATGTTTTCTTGTGGTAAATTTAGATGAACACAGCAGCCATGACTAGAGTTAATGAAAAATCTGAAGAAATGAAATGAAAATTCCAAGTACAGAAACCAAAACTTGTTTTTTTTACCCCTCCTCTGCACTTCAACGTGCCTTTTTTTCTCAAAAGTGGTCAGAAGTTCGAAAAAGTTCTACTGTGGGAGATTATAACAGGAACGTGGTCAGGATGAACAGAAACATTTTGGGAGGGGATATGTACTCCCCAACCCCATCAGCGTCGCTGCTGTCTAAGGCACCAAGATGAAGAAAATAAGCTAGTGCGTCAAATAATATTTTGCAGACCCTCCCCCCAGCGACACCTCTATTCCCACCCACTATAAAGACCAAAATAGCCATGTATATACGTCATGTCCGCAGCTTTGAAAAAATATGCTTCAAACCAGGCAGCGTTTCAAAAACGAATCACATACATTGTGGGTATGTTCCGTTTATCAGGCATGTCTGATATTATTAGAAAGAGAACATCAGAAGGGGTTTAATGGTTAATCTTTACTCTAGAATAGCTATTTCCGCTTTTAAGGTTTCGCTTTAAACATGGATAAAAATATGGAGGGTGGGTGGGGGGGGGGGGGGGGCAAAAAATGAAAGACTGTTTGGTAAGTTTTTAAATTGTTTGTAGTTCTCCATTTTTACGAATAAAGTTTTCGCGAAAAAAACCCACAGGGTTCCCATAAGCTGCGTGAACCATATTGGCGTTTAAAATTTGACATTATTTGATCACGTTTTTCAGTAAGATATGGACACAGACTTCGCGACATACATTAACCTGATAATAGTTTTGAAGAAACTGCTCCGGAGTAGTATAACTGAACAGATCTCAACGAAAAATCGTCTGCTCAGAAAGCATTAACCCTTTACCTAACGTAACGGCCAAAACCGGCCAGCGCTAATCTCAAAAATCGACAATTAATGTTCATTATTTTTTTCATTTTTTGTCTCAAAAACATAGGTTATGACCCCTCGTTGGAACGAGCTCGTTCCAACGAGGGGTCATAACCTATGTTTTTGAGATAAAAAAATGAAAAAAATTAGTTATTCAAGAATTATTTTTCCGAGTGTCGTCTGCTTTTCAGGTTAGGTAAAGGGTTAAATTCATGCTGTTCGCTGTGTTCAGTCAAAGTGTTTCCCAAATGGTCTAACATTTGAGTGAGAATAAATATCATTTGGACGTTTTACTTCCATTAGCTAATGATTAATGAAGAAAAATTTGATTTTTTGTTTAACTTTTGAATTCGTTGAGTTTCATTCTAACACTTTTCTCAATGAAGGCGATATGAAAATTCATATTTTAAATAATTTGTTTTTGCAATGATTTCAACAATACCATATCACGTTCCCGCCATTGGAACCAGCTCGGGGAGATCGTTCCAGTAAAGGGTCACGTGCTATAGTTCCATTGAATTTTGTTGAAAAATAAGTTTTTTCTTATGCTAAAATTGCATATTATGCGAGCGGATGCGGCCGATTGGAAAGGTAAAGGGTTTACTCATCTTCGTCAAACCACAGCATTGCGTTCATTAGCCCCGTGACTGGGTGTGCAAGATGCAGTTTAGATTAGGAGTTAATTGCTATGTTAGAATCCAGTCGATACTTTGTCTTCCTTGGCAGCGGAACAATGTATTTGGAATCTCAGAAGATTGCTCTCTGATCCTACTTCAGCCACATACAAAATAAATATCTTAGTCGTTCAAAGTGCCACGAAGACTGAACGACGACCGTAAAACAATTTCTACAATTGTGACTGGCCACAGAAAGAGATAACTAAATTTGGGGCTACACGCTTGCACTAACCTCCCTATTGCCCTTGGCTGGTTCTAGGAGTATAAACATGCGTTGATTTTGTTTACCACAAGTTTGCAAATTAATTTGAATATACTGAACCACCAAAACGAAGAACGATCAGCTCGAAAGAAATTTCAAACTAGTAACTTGCTGTACGGTCAGGAGAGGGGGGGGGGGGGGGGGGGGGGACTAAAACAAGACGTGACGTCCTATTTTTTATTCAGCTCCTTTTTACACCCGCCCACCCCTACGTGCAAATTTTCTACTACCGTTCTCAGACACCCCCCCCCCCCCCCCCCCCCCCCCCGCTCTCCCATTAAAATCCAAAATAAACTTATAAACTCAGTAGGCACAGCTGTCTTTAGGGGGGGGGGGGGGTCATAATGTTCTTAAACTGGTACCACCGATTTAAACCTCTGTGGGCTGCTGTGGGCCCCAATCTACAAATGACAAGCTGTTCACTATCAGGTTTGGCCAGAGCAGGCGTACATATTTTCGGGAACAAATTTTCATTTGAATTGTTCTGTCAGTATTCTCAGGTGTTTGCTACTTTCCTCTTCTATCCATTCAAATTCTATTAATAAATAAATAACTTGGGTTGAATTTAGTGCATCAGAGAGAATTTTCCCAAAATATTGTCTGCACATTTTCTACATTTCGAAAAAGACACCCACCCCCTACTAACGTGTGACATTTTCCCAGATTAAGCCCAATATTCTCACATATAAAGCCTTCTGATGTTGTATTTATGTTAAGAGTGTGATTTGCAACATCATGTTTAAGGTTTGAAACACAAATGATGGTATATATTAGCTGATATATTGAAGTATTTTTAAAAAATTCAAAAAATTGCACAAGTTCGTAATGCACATTTTTGGCGCACTCAAGAGACCCACCCACCCCCACGTCACGTCTTGCGAATTTTTGGTGCCCCCCCTCCCGGTACGGTGGAGTTTTTCTCCTAATGTTCATAGTGTGATAGGCAACGAGAATGTGAAGTGTAACATGGGTGTATGATATATCCGTACTAAATATCTTCCTATATAGGATCAACCACTTTAACTTTGTGGGAGAGTATGATCGAATCAGGGCTGCACGGTATATCGATAAACCGATACATACCGGTATTCAAATCAGTGTCGATTGAATACCGGTGCAATTACATTCACAGCAAAACAGCTTTCACGTTATGAAACGTCATCAGTTGAGAGGAGTTATCGCGTTGATTGTCCAACGAATCGGCCACATCCGCCCGTGTAATATGCAAATTCAGCAGATGAAAACATGTTACTTTTCAAAAAAATTCAACGAAACCATATCATGTGACCCCTCTTTGGAACGAGCTCGTTCCAATGAGGAGTCACATGATATGGTTTCGTTGAATTTTTTTGAAAATTGATAAAAAACAATAATATTTAAATTCATACATTTTGATATCGTCTGCTTTGGGGAGAAGGTTAATGCCATCTTAGGAGAGGCAGATTGAGTTTCGACGTTCTTCGTTGACGTTCCGGCAATATAGTTGTATACAGATCAATGGTCGAGAAATTAATATTCAGATGAGTCAAAGAGTCGTACTAAAAGTCACTCTTTCGAACTATACTCGGTAACACAGTTTTGTTATAAGAAGAGGGGCGCGCGGTGGCGTTGCGGTAACCGGTTCTCGTCAGATCACCGAAGTTAAGCAACGTCGAGCCCAGTTAGTCCTTAGATGGGTGACCGTCTGAGCGATCGATTCGTACTCCCGCGTTGTGTCATTGGGCAAGGCACTTAACATTTATTGTCTATATGGGGACACGATGGCGCCGTGTACTAAGGCGTACTGGACGTTGATTGTGCGCATGTCTTCAACCAATCTAACCCGGCTTCTTCCATCGGTAATACTGTCACCGACACGATATGACCTTGGCTGTTAAAGTGTCGTTAAACCTAAAATAAATAAATAAATTAAAAAATAAATAAATAAATAAATAAATAAATATACTACTCAAAGTTTGCTAAGCACCAAATATTTGACACATCATTGTGAAATTTGCTGGTGACATATTTGCGATATGTTTGGTGGATATGATTGAGGAATGTATTGAGATGGTCCCCAGTGTTTACATTAGCTCTCTTGACGGGCAGACGTTTCTTGACAGTCGTGGAAAGCATGTACCCCTTGATTTCCATGATGTTTTCGTGTACTGTCTACATGTACATAACATGTGTAGGGTATTCAATCTTCATTTCAACACAAACCCTTGTGATTTAATGACTGAATATGGCAAATTCAAATGTAAAAAGACATTTGTCTGAAGCAGAAATGAATGTGGCGGGCTGTAGGGATGGTGGAGCAAGGGGCTACCCATCGTCAGGTTGGTGAAGCCATTGGTGTGCACCATACGGAGATCACCAGCGCCATAGCAAGATTTCAGCAGTATGACACACCAGTAAGACGGCATGGTGGTGGCAGAGACAGGGCAACATCTGCAGCTGAAGACCGGTTTTTGATCATTCGGGCCCGTAGGAACCGCTTTGCCACAGCACCCCAGCTTCGCAGTGACCTTCAGAATGATTCCGGGGTAAATGTTTCGACGCAGACTATCACTAGCACGAAGGTGATCTCCGATCGGGAAGACCACGCATTCGCATCCCGCTGTCCCGGAACCGCCGCCAGACGTGATATGAATGGGCCATAGACCACGTTGGATGGACCAGAGAAGATTGGGGACCTGTGCTTTTACAGGTGAGTAAAGGTACTGTCTAGACCACACCCACACAGATAGGCGTCATATAGGGTATGGAGAAAACCAGGAGAGCGATTCCATGCATTCAACATTGCTGAGCATGACCACTATGGCGGAGGGCCAATCATGGTCTGGGGCGGCATCAGCAGGGATGGACGTACAGAGCTCTGTGTCCTTGAACGTGGTACATTGACTGCACAACGGTATATTGATGAGATCCGGGATGTCCACGTCAGATTGTATGCATATTTTTTTTTTTATTAGGGTTTAACGACACATTAACAGCCAGGGTCATATCATGTCTGTGACAGCTTTACGGGTGGAGGAAGCAGGAGTACCCGGAGAGAACCACCGAGCAACGACAAGCAGCTGTCAGCTCTCCAACATCGTAATTCTGAACTCTGCACCGCGGACAGGCAGGATTAGATTGGTTGAAGACATGCGCACCTTCGACGTGTAGTACGCCTTAGTACACAGCGTCATCGTGCCCCCAATGTAAGCAATCGGGGTTAAGTGCCTTGTCCAAGGACACAACGCGGGAGCGCGAATCAGTCGCTGAAATGGTCACCCACCCAACTACTAACCTCGCTCGACGTTGTTTAACTTCGGTGATCTGACGAGAACCGGTTACCGCGACGCCACCGCGCCCCTGTATGCGGGTGCAGTGGGTGATAGATTCATTCCGATGGACGATAGTGCCCGTCCTCATGTTGCTCATGCTGTCGGGGAGTACGGACCGAGGGAGAGGATTGAGCGTATGGACTGGCTAGCAAGATCCCCTGACCTCAATCCAATCGAACATTACAGGAATGAGTTGCAGCTTGCAATTTCAGCCCATCCAGTCCAGCCAAGAAAGGTTCAGTAGCTTGGTTCCATGCTGGCCCAAGAATGGAACAACATCCCACAAGGACCCACCAGGAACCCGATTGAGAGCATGAGATGGCGTTGTCAAGCTGTAATAAACAGTAATGGGTCTCATACTCGATATGGAACCCATACCAGTTCGCTCCGTCAACTTTTGGGCATTTTGAAAAATTTCCTCTTTTACCAATAATATCCATTTTCCATGGTTATCGTATTCAAAAGCTAAAAAATAATCTCAAACACAAACAAAATCTTAATTTCTGTACTTAAATCTTTAAAAATATAATTAAATAAAATATATATACACTTTTCATTACAACATTTCAACTAAAACGTAAAACAGGTAGTTGAATCTACTTGGTGCTTAGCAAACTTTGAGTAGTATAGTAATAAGATATATTTGAGTCGCCAGAGCATAGCCTGTTTCGCTGCTCGATTGACTCCTGGGCCTATAAGTAGGAGATATGAAAGTAATGTGGTGGTTTTGGAGCCAATGCCCAGATGAGTCGAGAGTAGCTAGCACTAGAGAGAAGTGTACTATAGAACCCGAGGTAGATTATTAATGGCCAGCAAATGGCCTTCTGAGAATACGCGGTAGATATTCGCTTTTTGAGCACAGATGGGGGGATTATGTTGGTAGTTGTCGGGTTGTTTTCGGTGACTCTACACACCCCCATCCAATCAAACATATCACCAGAGGCACTCCAAACTGTCGTCGACGACCTTTAAACATCAGATTCTTTAGTGTGTGTGTGGGGGGTGGGGGGGGGGGGGGGGGGTTCTTGTGATATGTAAGATTCAATGGCAGTATACAGAATTACTGGGAAAAACTGACTCGACATCTGTAGTTTGTTTTATTTTTATTATTAAAGTCTCTCAGTTGGTAGACGAAGTTGGTGATCATGGTCCCAATATGGTTTCTGGAGTTGCAGAATTCTATGGTTTATTCATTCGACTTATGAGCAAATCAATCATGGCTGACACTTTTCGTCGGTGGGCGAGATTTACGGCATGGTTAACTCCCCTTAATTTCCTAAAGCTACCAGTATATTTAACACTAAAGGTGCGGGAATTTTTTGTAATTTAGAATTGTTAGCGAATTTGTACCATCGATGTACGCATCATTTCCACAAACTTCAGGCATTTTCCCGAAGAGTAGTATAAAAATACAGAAGCTGGTTTTCTACAATTTTTCCAATCAGTTTGAACGTTTCATTGTTATTATCTGTTGAATCTCATTTGGAAATAAAAAATGTATAAACAGACACTCTCCTTTCCATTAATATAAAAGTTTGGGGGTGAGATTTGCTTATTTTGTTTGGGCAGAACCGAAAGTACTGTAAAACACATTCGCTAAACAAGGATCCAAAGTGGAAACGTTAGTGTTTGTTGGTGAAATACTGATAGATGTTCCTAATTACACACCAATTCCTTTGCCTTATTACTTTCCAAAGTGTGATTTACTTGGATTTCCGGGTTTCATTATAAACGATAACTTCACAAGTGAATTATGCAATCAACAAATGTGCTATGTATCCGTGCGCGCAAACGAAGATGCTTTGCCGTGGGTGTAATGGGGACTTCATTGTTTTTAGTTTTTGTTTAACCGTTACTTAGCATGAAAAGCATGGCACTTGCAAAAAAAATTCTTGAATAACTATTATTTTATTTTTTTGTCTCAAAAACATAGGTTATGACCCCTCATTGGACCGAGCTCATCGAGCTTGTTCCAATGAGAGGTCATAACCTATGTTTTAGAGACAAAAAATGAAAAAATAATGAAAATTAATTGTCGAGTTTTGAGAATAGTGCTGGCTGATTTTGGTCGTTTCGTTAGGTAAAGTGTCAAATAATATAAATATCGTTAATAATAATAATAATAATAATAATAATAATAATAATAATAATAATAATAATTTTCACATTTATATAGCGCCAAAATTATAGTTCAGAAGATATAGAACCATATTCTAAGGCGCTGTACATGTTACTGAGCTCATGCAAATATACAAACGGAATATATACAGTACCTTACAGTCCATAACATCACTTATAGGCTTTTTGAAACAAGTATGTTTTGAGATCTTTCTTGAAAAGGTTGACATTTGACAGTCTTTTTAGGTGTTCTCGTAAATTATTCCACAAGTGAGGGCCAGCAAATGAGAATGACCTATCTCCAAATGTCTCACACCTATGTTTTGGAACATATAGCAGCATTTTACCATCGGACCTCAGGTTGTATTGACACACATTCTTGGTATTAAGGAGTTCTTATAAGTAGGCTGGTGACATGTTGTTTTGTGTCTTAAAAACAAATAATAAGGTTTTGAAAATTATTCTGTACTTGACTGGCAGCCAGTGCATATCCCTCAGAACAGGAGAGATGTGTTGAGATCGTGATTTCCTACATACCACTCGGACTGATGCATTTAGTACCATCTGCAGGCGAGAGTACTGATATTGTGGAAGGTTGAGCAGTAAAGCATTACAATAATCCAAATGTGAAGTTACAACGGCATGAACTAGGGGTTTAGTTGAGTCTTTGGTGAGGAACTGTCTTATCTGTTTAACTTTGTATAGACCTCTGAAAGCCTTATTGCACATATTAGTAACATGTTTGTCCATAGACATGGTAGAGTCGAAGAAGGCACCAAGATTGCGTACACTGTTACTTGCACTGATGGCGAAATCTCCTACCTTCACTGAACTGATGTCAACTTTAGTGAGTTGTTGTCGTGAACCAATTATTAAGAATTCAGTCTTATCATCATTTATCATTAATTTGTTTGAAACCATCCATGTGCGAATGTCCGAAATACATGGTTCAATAGTTTCTAGAGCTTTAGTTTGATCCTTGATTGATGGTCGAAAAGAGAAATAGACCTGTGTGTCATCAGCATAACCATGGACATCAGGCAGGTGAGATTCAATGATGGAGAACATTTTTGAAATATAGAATAGAAACAGAACGAATGCAACTGCCCTGTGGGACTCCACATTCAAGATGGAAGTCTTTTGACAGATTACCGTTCACTGATACACGCTGCTGTCAATTCCTGAGGTATGATGATAGCCAGCTAGCAGCAACAGCATTAAGTCCAAAATCAGAATTCATTGTCTCTAGTAGAGTTTTATGACAAACAGTGTTAAAAGCAGCACTAAGGTCTAAAAGAACAAGCAATGTTACCCTTCCAGACTCCATATTAAGGAGGATGTCATTCTGAACCTTGAGTAATGCCGTTTCAGTCGAGTGAAATTTTCTGAATCCAGACGTGTTGGCCCGTAACGGAGCATGCATTATGCATTTTGTTGCCATATTATCACTATGTAACATTAGTTGGTCAATTGCGGCTTTTTCACACAGCTTACAGACGAACGGTAAGTTACTCACTGGTCGGAAGTTTTTAAACACATGTTCTGCACCTTGTTTCTTCAGAAGAGGATTAACAATTGCTATTTTCCACGCATCAGGCACATATCCTTCCAGCAGAGACATGTTGATCATTTTAGGAGACAAAGAGACTACACATGATTTGACAATAGATGTTGGCATTGGGTCGAGTTGACATGAGGTATATGAGGATTCTTTTTTATTAATTTGGTTACCTCGTGGATGTCTAAAGATCGAAAAGTTGAAAGCGTTTTTCCTGATGGTCTCTTTTTGATGTCAATTTTGTCTACATTTATGTTCTTAATTTTTTCCTGAATTAATTTTATTTTTTGGATGAAGAATTCGCCAAATTGATCAGCTAAGTTTGATGGGTCATCGTGTGGTAGAAATGACACACTTTGTTTTTCTGTACACAGATTTTTAACAACTTTAAACAGTTTTTTGCTGTCACCATTACAAGCTTCAACACATGTTGTGCAGTAAGATTTTCTGGCATCTTTTAGTTTGTTGGAGAACTGATTGCGAATAGTCTTATATGCTGCTTCCTCATTGTAAGATTTAGATCTTTCCTGCTCTTCTTTCGACGATTAGCTTTCAGAGTTCTCAGTTCATTGGTAAACCAAGGTATATTTGGGCGAATAATTAATGCTTTTGTTTTCAGAGGGGCATGCTCATCCAGTAAAAAAGACAATGTGTTGTTGTATGATTTTGCCAGATCATCCAGGTTTGCACACTGAAAATTATACAAATCTGATTTTTCGATGTCACAGTTAAGCTTGCTAATGTCAATTTGATTGAATTTTCGGAGTGTTAAAATCAAGAGTAATAAACAGAGTAATCGCTTGACTGGAGTGGTTACGTGAAATAATTCATTCGAGGCGAGGACTATATTGTATAACACTCGTGCGCATTCGCGTACTCGTGTTTGTACAACATCCCTCGCCTCTCATGAATTATTTCACGTAACCAGTCCAGGCAAGCGCTTACTCTCTATGTCTCCCTGTTGGTAAGAGATGTGAAATCCCCGATAGAATTATAGACTAGGTGTTCAAGTCACTTGAACACCTGTACTCACTTAGCATACCTGGGTCCGTGCTTTCTGAGAATTGGTGTGTAAGTAAGTTAGTGACCTCCCTGTCTGTATTCATGAATTTTAACAACGTGCTGTAATACCTCGCCGCTTCGCGGCTCGGCGTCACATACCGCACGTTGTTCAGATTCATGAATACCTCCAGTGCAGTTAGTAACTATTACTGATAGATTAGTTATGAACTTGTTGCTTCTATTTATCTTGCCATAAAAAGACAGGTTTTTTGTTGCATTTACGAAACGAAAACAACAGACAGGTCCAAGAGGTGTGTGTTGTTTTCGTTTAATAAAAGTAGCAAAAGGAAACTTGCAATACTTTCTACTGGTATTACAACTGTTTTCTCAACAATTACTTGTTTCTCAATTGACCTTCATCGCTCGACTAATCATTTCAAGGGAGATAACTTCGATATTCATGACGATAAAAGTCAGGGATGGCTTTCATCGTGAATGTTGAAATTGATTCTAACGTTTATTCCCATCAATACAGAGTTCCAGATTGGGATTACCGCATGCATTACACGCAAAAGCGTTTGAGCGAATCACTTTCGTATTTTTGCGAATGTTCGATAATAACTTAATCCAACAGCTCTTTTGGGGGCTATTGGATTAAATTTAGCATTGACCCGCCTTAATTACTGATTGTCTGCTAAGGCCTAAAAAAAGTCAAAAATCTGTTTCGCAGGCCCTCCCGCATGGTCCTTTCGGCTGCTGCATTTTCCTTTTTCTAGCCAAGTTAGAGGGCGTTACAATCCACTCAGGGCTTCATTATTCATAAGGCTGACTAGGCTGAAGCCTATGGACCCGCAGGGACAGGGGGGGGGGGGGATTTTTTTTCCTGAGGCACTGTTACCGGCGCCTTAGGGTTTCAATGGTTAAATGCAGTTTTGCACTCTGCGCCGTAGCGATACATGTACATATGTACTTATCATAAGTATACAATATATATTTATATACAGTACATTATTTTAATGCTTATTTAAATAATATGTCAAGTTGTGAGTAGAATTCTTCAGGAAACCTGCAAAATGGATTTCGAGCTATGTACTGCGGCATAGTGCCTACCGTGCCAGGGTCAGGCTGTAAGCTGTTGTGGGGTGGAAGATTGAAATGCCGGAGGGGGGGGGGGGAGTCCCGAAGTACATAAAAGCCTAGGGGCCCGACCATGGGTTAATACGGCTCTGAGTCCACTCAATTAAGTTCGGAACGCAGGATGCATGTGTTACGGATTCCACGGTCCTGAGACCTCGAGTGGTTAATAATTTGTTCGATAATAGAGTAATGCATTGTTTTTCATTTGATAATGCAACACTATTGCACAATATGTCCACTTCTGATGCATAATGTTTTTTTTCCATTACATAACGTGGTTCAAACCAGTCTTACATAATCTCGCGACCACTTACAAACTCGCTACATTACCATGAGCATTAATTCAATATGTAGGGGGCGCGGTGGCTCAGTTGGTAGAGGTGCAGGCTGCAAGCCGAGAGGTCCTCGGTTCGAATCCCACCTGCGGCAACCGCGTTGTGTCCTTGGGCAAGACACTTCACCCCGATTGCCTACATGGGGGCACGATGACGCTATGTACTGAGGCGTACTGCACGTCAATGGTGCGCATGTCTTCAACCAATCTAACCCTGCCTGTGCTGCGGTGCAGAGTTCAGAGTTACGATGTCGTTGCTCGGTGGTTCTCTCCGGGTACTCAGGCTTCCTCCACCCGTAAAACTGTCACGGTCACGATTAGCCATTGTGCATACGTATGTGACCTTAAACACCAATAAATAAATAAATAATAAATAAATAATTCAATATGTCATTGAACCACTGTAAGTGAGAAATGCAACAAGATGAGTGGTCTGGTTTAACCGTCTGCACTCTGATGTCAGAAGACAAAAATTTCAACCTTCAGGTTTTCTCCACAAAAAAATCTAGGAATTTAAGCATTTCAATCTTGTTTGACAGAGCTCATTGAGATCTGTCAAACTAGATTGAATTGCTTAAATTCCTCGGTGCATCATGAGAAAACTTGGCTACTCAAAGTTTCGGCATTTTGACATCAGAGTGCAGAGGGTTAAGCATTAGTTGATACACACGACTTATCGGGTAACGTTCGTCATTATTACAAAATTAACCATTTAACACACGCCATGGTCATATTCTTCCAGCGCTACTGAGATATTACGTTTCAAATTTTATTATTGAATTAAATTTCTGCCTTACAAACACAGATTGTGTCCCCTAAGAGGAACGAGCTCGGGTAACTCGTTCCAATGAGGGGACGTAAGATATGTTCTTTAGGCAAAAGTGAAAGTATTTAATTATGCAATCACTTTGCAAGTGTAAAGGGTTCATCTAGACAAGGTGATAGCATTAAGACTTATTGTGGAATCCTTTCCATATTTGATCATATCTTGTTTTTAAATATAGGTCAACGCCTGAAGTGTACATAGGCTGATTATTAATTACATATCTGATCTGTCAGCCTTAAATGCACGTGAATTTTGCTGTTGAACATTCATGTCTCTCTATGGACTTACCCCACTTCTGATGGCATTATCAGTATGAAAGCACACCTACTAAGAATGACAAACAAAACATCTTAGAACCCAAGGAATGCATATTCACAAACAAACTCTCTGGTCTGTTTAGTCAAAGGTGTGTGTCTGTTGCTGCTTTTTGGACTGCTGTTGGTGTTAGTTCGGAAAACCTGTTTGAACTTTAGGTGAGCATGACTGTTTCTTTTATATTTCCCACGAAATACTTTTAAACAGGACTTGAAATATACTGTAACAACCTGCTCACTGATGTCAGAATATTGGGGGCGAGTTGGCTGAGTGATTAGCGTATCAGACTTCATACGATTCGATCCTGACCTGTTGTGTCTTGGGCAAGGCACTGAATCCCGTTTGTTCAAGTGGGGCACGGTGGCTACGTTACCAAGGAGTACTGCGAGGCGATGGTGTACTTGTCTACAACCAATACTAACCCTTCTTGTGCGTTAGTACGTTGGGGTCTGGTAGTTGATGGTTCTGTCTGTGTTCTCCGGTTTCCTCCACCCGTAAAACTGCCGATACGAGGTGATCCTGGCTGTCGAAAGTGTCGTTAAAACCTAATAAATAAATAAATAAATTAACTAATTAATTAATTAATTAATTAACTTGAACATTTTTCCCGCAATTCAACTTGGTATTTAACC
Source organism: Pictodentalium vernedei (assembly GCA_031216915.1). Lineage (NCBI taxonomy): Eukaryota > Metazoa > Mollusca > Scaphopoda > Dentaliida > Dentaliidae > Pictodentalium > Pictodentalium vernedei. The sequence goes on along the minus strand of CM062290.1, from coordinate 63,650,656 downwards.
AATTCAGTCTTGTTTGACAGAGCTAGTTGAGCTCTGTCAAACAAGATTGAATTGGTTCAATTCCTAGTTGCATTATGGGAAAAAGGTGCTGCTTGAAATCTGAGGTTTTTAACTGACGTTTTGAGCTGTTCGAGCTGTTTCACCTTGTTTCAACCTTCTGAATGGTTTACTGTTCAGTTGGAGCTATTTTTCTGGTATATTGATACTCGGACAAACAACCTCTGTGTATTTGCAAGGAAAATAAATAAAAGCTGCCTAAATAGGTTGTTTATTTTCCAAACTGCGAGCAGTTATGGTGGTCTTCACAATAAATAAATATGTATGTATGGATACAAAAAAAAAATAAAAGCTCGTAAAGAAAGATAGTCTGGAAAAGTTGGCTCACCTGTCTAGGGTGGGCTGACTTTTGCAAGCTATCATCTTTTGCAGTTTCTTTCTGAGAAACAGGTTGGTAGTTTAGCAAGATACTTGGTGGCATGACAAGAAAAAGACAGGTCATTTCGATATTGAAGGTGTGATTTAACCCTTTACCTTTCGCAAATAGTAGACGAAACCTGCAAAATAATTCCTGGATATCTAACAGTTGTCATCTTTTATAGTTTATTACGCTTTTGTCCGAGCTGGTTCCAGTAAGGGGTCATAAACTGTGTTTTTGAAGCAAAACTTCAAAAAAATTGAATGACGGGTTTCGAGCAGATTAAACTATGTTTACCTCACCTCGAACAGTGGGTGCCCTTGCATTACCATGTTCCCCCCTTAGTTCAATGTGCGTCGTGAGCCCCTCCACACCCTGTTGCAGTACAGCTTATAACCCCATGTAGAGCTCGTTCCAATGAATGGGTCAAAAGTTATGACAATATTGAGTTATTCAAGGGATATTTTGTGCAAGTTTCGTCATTCGTCGTATTATTAATAGTAAAGCGCGAACCGATAAAATCATTTTTTCTCTTTCGCCGTAAATTAGTGTTCATTCATTCATTCATTCATTCATTCATTCATTCATTCATTCATTCATTCATTCATTCATTCATTCACTGAATTCATTCGCTCACTCACTCACTCACTCACTCACTCACTCACTCACTCACTCACTCACTCACTCACTCACTCACTCACCCACCCAAAACCCACCCACTCACCCACCCACCCACAATCCCCCACCCACCCACCCACCCACCCACCCACCCACCCACCCACTCACTCACTCACTCACTCACTCACTCACTCACTCACCTCACTCACCTCACTCACTCACTCACTCACTCACTCACTCACTCATTCATTCATCCATTCATTCATTCATTCATTCATTCACAAATTCATTCATTCATTCATTCATTCATTCATTCATTCATTCATTCATTCATTCATTCATTCATTCATTCATTCATTCATTCATTCATTCATTCATTCCAGGTGTTAATGCTCACTACATGCAAAAGATACAATGGATGACAAAGAATTCGACACGTTCGACAGTTCGGTTGACCTGTATAAAGAGTAAGTTGTATTCATGTTATAAGGTTTAACCCTTTACCCAATGCAGACAATATCAAAATTTATTATTTTAAATATCATTTTTTAAATTTTTTCAAATAATTTCTACAAAACAATATCATGTGACCCCTCATTGGAACGAGCTTGTTCCAAAGAGGGCTCACATGATATGGTTTTGTTGAAATTTTTCGAAAAATAATATTTTTTCAGCTGCTGAATTTGCATATTACGCGGGCAGATGCGGGCGATTCGTTGGGTAAAGGGTTAATCTACCATACGAAGCACCTACATGTGACCTCCATTCACCAATAACGATGACGCAAAGGCAGCATCAATGGACTTCACATGCCGTCATTACTTTGTTCATTTTTCAACTTTTCGTTGGACTTTCGCTGCCAGCGATCTACAATTCATTTCACCATGCGGACCCAGGAACTCTGATTGACGGGACGAGAGGTCAAAACCGAATTATCAAGCTGTCACGCTCTTGTTAGATGGAAGGATCCGAGATGCTATTAATGAAACTAGCATGGTAAACGTCGGTATCGTGACTTTCGTCTCACAATTCGTGGATTTCCAGGGTACTACCCTGGTATACGATGATATTTTGGGGCCACTGTGGTGCACCGTGGTACACTTCTACAGGAGCATTTCTAGTTCTTTCACAGCATCTTCTGGGAAGGTGTGTATTAAAAATAAAATTTGTTTGTGAAAAAGTAAACGTCAAAAATCTTTGCCTTGCTCTTGACATTCCAGTATCAGATACCATATTGGTATTGGTGTAATAACTAATGAATTGTGAAATGTTTGTGGTTTATCTTAGCACTCTGGAAGTGAAAGTGAGGGTTTTCAAATTCACGTAAGACGTTTACTTGCGCTTGGACATCCTATGGTGCGCTTCCCATTGACATTCACATGAGAAATGCCCGTCTGGCTTTTTCGGAAAATACTGAAAGAAGCCTTCCCTCCTTAAAAATCACACCATGAGTTATGGACGCCTGTATGACAGAACATAACGAAGGTGCGATACGGGGACTGGAACCAACTACCCAAGTTGGAGTTTTTGGGAAGTGCGCGTTAAAACAGGAAAACTCCAACAAGGATCGTTGATTCCTGTCTACTGTACTCTAATTGAGTTGTGTTCTGATTTTACACCAAGATTCAACTTGTATTAACTGTATGATACTGATATTTTTAAAGAAAAATATCAACTTCGGCGATCTGTTTTCTTGCGCGACACCGTTTTGTGTCGAAGCATTTCATTCACGTCATAACGTCACTCAGACGCATAATGACCAATCAGAAAGGTTCTTGCACGGCGTTCTTACATGTAGGATTCCACGCGTGGTTTGCTTAGGTATCGAATTGAGTAATGTTGAAGCAGGGTTTGCAATCGGTACTGCGACCGATACCGGTGGTATTCGGTCTTTCAATCGATACCGATTCCCATCCTTCAGAACCGACGGTTCCGGTGTAAAAGGAATGGAAGTCCGTAGGAACGTTAGTCCCTCTGGACTATTATTCCGCGGAATTATAGTCCTAGGTCTAACATTTCTAGGAATAGTAGTCCGGCGGACTACTATTCCTAGAAATGTTAGACCTAGGACTATAATTACGCGGAATAATAGTCCGGAGGGACTAGTTTTCCTACGGACTTCCCTTCCTGTCACACCGGTACTCGTAGTTATCATATGTGAATGTGATAAACGAGCAACACGCCGGAATCTACACGGACAGTAAAGTGTTAATTGAATGTTTCCGTAACGTTGGAACTTCAAAGACTAGAGTCCCGCCACCCCGTCCCCTGAGGTCCAATGTGTTTTATGTGCCTACTGGCAGCCTACTGGCAGCCTACCGGCACATAGAATACATTGGAACTTATGGGACGACCCGTTTGAAACAGACTATGGGATGTTGGATTGGTGAAGTCTATATAGTCTACTTCAAATTATTACCGTGTCTTACTATTAGGGTGCCCATTGATTCCAAGTTCGAACACGCGTGGTTGCAGACATTGGCGAAAATTGCTGCAAACAACAAACTGAAAAATAGATTTTCAGTTTTTCTGCCTAAATAACACGTGTTTATTGATTGAATTTGACCCCCAAAATATCGGAATATTAGATGCGCCGTTCTCAGTACTGGTACCGATCAGGTTCTCGGTTCTGAACCCCAGTACGGTACCGGTACCGACAACAGTGGAACGGACGGTGCAGTGCAAACAGTTGAATATATTGAATGCACACAGCAATCGTGTTATAATTAGCTATATTCCGGATAACTTCAGCCTAAGTATCTTTGCAGTCGTTTCTGGTAAATATACACAAGATCGAATTTTCTTTCATTTGTCAAGATTTGGTCTGAACCTGTTCGTTATATGTGTGAGGTTTGATTTCGCGTAATACCTCTCGCCTCTACGTGCCTTGACACACTTTAAAACGAGTTTTATTTCTGTCTGATCAAGTTAGTTTCAACAATATGCTGAACTTAATTTTTCATCCGTGTTCGGAAATATGCAGTAGAAATACTTTTTTCATCAGCTGTTCACGTATATGTATCGATGTCACTCATTCAAATATATCCTCGCAATTGTGATTTTCAGATCCGTATCAAGCTTTGTTGGCGCCTTGTGGATAACCTTCCAACCCACGCCCGCCCATCCTCCTGCAAATGGTAATTTAGTTTGAAAGAAGAATTTAGTGGTAATCCTTTACAATAGCGGGTTTTGGGTTTTTGCGAAATTAGGCAATTTTTCCTCGCTTCTTTTTGTTTTTTTTCCATTTTAAAACACTTTTCCAACAAAAGCGCATACTTTTTTGATGAAAATATTCATATTTTATTAAGAATTACACTATTTTATTGCGTCGTTGAAAATCAGTCGACTCGAGGTCGCCAATGCGGTAGGCTTGTTCTTTCTCACTGGTCGGGAGTAAGTGGGTGTGCTCGTATGAAAGTGTAATATGCACCCTGGGTGGAATACGGGAGAAATCAGTGAAAGATTCATTTTTAAGGCAAGTGAAAATTAGTGAATAACTTTTATATCAATCTAGTATCACTAGGGTCAGTTGTAGCTAGGGCTAGGGTTAGGGTACTCTATATCATTAGGGTCAGTATTAGCTGGTTCCAGGTTAGGGTATCCTAACCCTGCCCCGCTGCTACTGACCCTATTTTGATGTCGCCTCAAATCTTGTTACACGTACATTGATGCCTTCCTCGCTTTGAAGAAGACAAATAGAGGGCGCTGATGCTGAAACGAAATTGAGCTGACGATTCCATGCGAAAACGCTAGTAGCTGCACTCAGTATGTTATTAAAATGCATTTTTTAATAAATTTCTTGCCCTGGAATCAAATATTTTTCTATTAATTTGTTGGAAAAGTGTTTTAAAACGGAAAATGTCCCCAAAAAGCGAGAAAAAATTACCTAATTTCGCAAAAAACTCAAAACCCGCTATTGCAAAGGATTACCAATTTCGTTTGAATATGTTCAACTGGAAATCTCTAGGGCTGTGGAAATCAGGTGGTTCAATTTTACGATGCACGAAATGCTCTCGCCTGTTGTGGCGGCTTTAAATTCTCTGTCCTGACATATATTCTATCAAGATTGTGCTTATGTACAATCTCCTGTATCAGAGTCGAGCCTTTGTTTCTAAGGTAATAATATTATCTCAACGAATCGAAGACGAGGCCAGATTTAGCCTTTGAAGCAAGAAAGAGACTCTGACACAACATTTTGTATATAAATATATAATTGGTGACAATATATTCATCTTACCATTCTTAATTGTAAGAGCTTGATTAACCCTCTACCTAACACGAAAGGCAGACGACACTTGCAAATAAAATTCTTGAGTAATAATTGTTTTCATTTTTGGGGACAAAAGCATAGCTTATGACCCCTCATTGGAACGAGCTCAACGAGCTCGTTCCAATGAGGGGTCATAAGCTATGTTTTTGAAACAAAAGTGAATAAAAATAATGAAAATATAATGGTGATTTCTGTGAATAGCGCTGGCCGGTTTTGGCCGTTACGTTGGGTAAAGGGTTAATACATTACGTAACGAATCGGTCCCATCATTGCACGAAATTTTCAAACTGAACAGCTGATAAAAAAAGACATTGGTTTCCAAGACATTCAGCCAAGCCATATTGTATGACCCCCGACGTCGCGCTCATTTCAAATGAAAGGTCACCTGAAATGCGGTTCCATAATTTAATAATTATTCTTTGGAGAAGTGCTTTTCCCTCTTTAAGCACACGGTCACTTGCAAACATGTTTCGAAAGCGTGTGATGTTCTTTAAATAGTAACGTAGGCAAATCTCAACCAGGCACGCGATTGTATTATACAGTTGCACGATACAGATTTTGTATCAGGGGCTCCTGATACACACTGTACTCAGATAATTGCGACCCCAATGTATACTTATTGTAAGATAAAAGTAGTTAAGCAATTCCAGCTCTAATTTAATTACTCCTCTCATTTGTGCCAAGTACGACGTAAAAGTCATATGAGATGATATATTGTCATTTCAGCCCGGAAGTGAAGACATCGAAGGCAAATAACAGATGCAGTCCTTTATCAGCATGTCTCCTGGTTATGTTGCTAGTTGTTCTGGCTGGAGTGGTCGCGCTCGCTGCCGTCCTTGCTATCGAAACAAAAGAGGAAGGTAAGCTGTTGATAAATTTTGTGAACTCTCTTTCCGAAGCCACAACGCTAACAACTTACTATATAACTCCGTCAGAAAATTGATAGCACATTGTATTTTAACATAATGAATGACCGGTGTTCGGAAGATTATTTTCACATTTTTATATATATATTAAAGAATTTCGACAAACGTGGCCGATGGTGTTAGCGTCAGATCGCCGAAGTTAAGCAACGTCGAGCGCGGTTAGTAGTTTGATGGGTGACCATTACAGCGACTGATTCGCACTCCGCGTTGTGTCCTTGGGCAAGGCACTTCACCCCGATTGCCCACATGGGGGCACGATGACGCTGTGTACTAAGGCGTACTGCACGTCGATGATACGCATGTCTTCAACCAATCTAGCCCTGCCTGTGCCGCGATGCAGAGTTCAGAGTTACGATGTTGGAGAGCTGACAACTGCTCGTCGTTGCTGGGTGGTTCCCTCCGGGTACTCCGGCTTCCTCCACCCGTAAAACTGTCGCCGACATGATATGACCCTGGCGGTTAATGCATCGTTAAGCCCAAATAAATAAATAATAAATAACTGCATGTGATGGAAATCTGTGCTCTCTTTTGTGTATAAACCATTCACTGCGTTATATCATAATGGTATTTCTCCTCCTTCCAGCAGAGAAATTAAATATTAATTGTTATACTGGCTAAAGCAGTTGTTGCATTTTCCTAATTTTAATTAAATGCAAGATTTAAAAAAAATATATATATGTAGTATTTATAATGATTAAATTCTAGAATTTGCATTCTAGGCCCTGTCACCTTTCTGTCTACAGTCGTGTCCGACCTAAAAAAAGTGACTCGTTCCAGAGATTTATTTGACCCGTTTTAGCGTTAAAAAGTATTTAATTGGCAAGTAAGTAACTTTATTCGCAGAATACATGCATGAAAACAGGTTATATATATATATGGTACACAATTTGCATGTAAACACCGGGCAATGACATAGCCACTACGGCTATGTCATTACCCGCTGTTTACATGCAAATTATGTACCATATATATATATATATATAACCTGTTTTCATGCATGTATGCTGCGAATAAAGTTACTTACTTACTTACTTGGCAAGTGCTGTACCAACGTGAAGCTTAATGTCTTAGCTGTCGGATGACATCAGTATCTTGACTACAAACTCACGCGGTTGGTATTTCTGTGAGTTTGAATAAGGCAGGTGGATATTTTCCAAGCCAGCGAGTTGTGTACGTTGCCCCTATTTTAATACTTCTTCACGGGAAAATACACAATTTGTCAAAAATGCTTCAAATACACCATTTTTATGTGTACCCATACTATGTATGGTACACATAATGCCGGCATCCGGGGTTACCATCCGTCGTTCGTCCATCCTTTGTCCGTCCGTCTGTCTGTCTGGCGTCCGTATCCATTTCTTTGGCAATCGATAACTTGAAAAATATTGCTTGGATTGTCAAGTTACTTTATATTTGTGTTCAGGTTACTGATGTGCAGAGCTGTATAGTTTTGGGTGTAAATCTGTTATTTTGATCCTGAGATATTAACCATTTATCCTTCAAATTGAAAATTTCTCCAATCCCATTTGGCATTCGATAACTTGAAAAATATTGCTTGGATTGTCAAGTTACTTTATATTGGTGTTCAGGTTACTGATGTGCCGAGCTGTATAGTTTTTGGTGTAAATCTGTTAATTTCATCTTGAGATATTAACCCTTTATCCTTCAAATTGAAAATTGCTCCACTCCCTTTGGCATTCGATAACTTGAAAAATATTACTTGGATTGTCAAGTTGCTTTATATTTGTGTTCAGGTTACTGATGTACCGAGCTGTATAGTTTTTGGTGTAAATCTGTAATTTTGATCCTGAGATATTAACCCCTTATCCTTCAAATTGAAAATTCCTCCAATCCCTTTGGCATTCGATAACATGAAAAATATTGCTTGGATTGTCAAGTTACTTTATATTTGTGTTCAGGTTACTGATGTGCCGAGCTGTATAGTTTTTGGTGTAAATCTGTTATTTTGATCCTGAGATATTAACCCTTTACCCTTCAAATTGAAAATTTCTCCAATCCCTTTTGGCATTCGATAATTTGAAACATATTGCTTGGATTGTCAAGTTACTTTAGATTTGTGTTCATGTTACTGATGTGCCGAGCTGTATAGTTTTTGGTGTAAATCTGATAATTTAATCCTGAGATATTAACCCTTTATCCTTCAAATTGAAAATTCCTCCAATCCCTTTGGCATTCGATAACTTGAAAAATATTACTTGGATTGTCAAGTTACTTTATATTTGTGTTCAGGTTACTGATGTACCGAGCTGTATAGTTTTTGATGTAAATCTGTTATTTTGATCCTGAGATATTAACCCTTTATCCTTCAAATTGAAAATTCCTCCAATCCCTTTGGCATTTGATAACTTGAAAAATATTGCTTGGATTGTCAAGTTACTTTATAATTGTGTTCAGGTTACTGATGTGCTGAGCTGTATCGTTTTGGGTGTAAATCTGATAATTTGATCCAGAGATATTAACCCCCTTTATCCTTCAAATTGAAAATTCCCCCAATCCCTTTGGCATGAGATAACTCAAAAAGTATCAATCCGATTGTCATGTTACTTTATATATTTATTCAGGTTACTGGTGTGCTGTGCTGTATAGTTTTTTTATGTCTATTTGATAATTTGATCCGGAGATATTAACCCTTTATCCATCAAATTAGACACTCCTCCAATTCATTTCTATATGTACCCATACCTTGTATGGTGTACATAATGTCGGCATCCGTGGTGTTCGTCCATCATACATCTTTCTACTAGTTGCGCGTATGGGTACACATCTGACGATTTCATCGGCCTATTTTTAATGATCTTTGAAACATGTCGAACTCCTGTGTTCTACACAAGGCATCAGTTCAAAGGAAACTCGTGATTATTCTATAGAGATTTTTTTATAAAATGATTCGTTTATCTTTGGCACACTTCCCTGTGAAAATAAATACAAATGTAAGGCATATTATTTTGTTTGTCGATGCTCGAAATAGATCTGTCAAACAATATATAATGGATTGTATTTTTCTAAATGTAAACTTAGGTAAAATGTGAAGGGAGTTGGTAAGGAGATAAATATGTTATCAGTGTTTTTGAATGGATATCGAAAATTATCTCATGAGTGACCGAGATGAATGTTTATTTTTTGCGAAACCGTTTATCTCCATTACAGGTGAGATATTTTTCGGTATCCACTCAAAAACACTAGATTTTCTTTTTATTATACGCTTTTTATAAGAATCTGATAATTCCAATCGTTTCAACCCTGAATTGATGCATGAAAGTAAACAGCTCATCGAATCATTGAAACGCGGAAGTTATTTGATTGATACTCGGAACAGATAGCGTCTTGCAATCTGATTCAGCTGGCGGGTTTCTAGTCCAAACGTGGCCTGAAAGTCCGTAATATAAGTTTTTGGTTTGGTACGTCCTTTGAAAGGACGTACCAAATTAAAAACTTATGTTACGGACTTTCAGGCCATGTTTGGACTAGTGGGTTGCATGCATCAATTCAAGATGACTACGTGTTGACTTATTGCTGGAAATGATCGGTGTCCACTCAGAAACACTAGATTTACTTTTCGTTATACGTTTTTAGAACAACTTGATCATTTCAAGTGATAATTTGACTCGTATTCACCTTGAAGTGATGCTTTGAAAGCCGCCATTTTGATTGATACTGTGAACGTGAAAATTTCCATATCTTCACAGTGGGTGATACGATTTCTATCTTTCCGCAATTTCTTCGATATCTCTCGTTTAGCGTATTATAAAAATCGGTTATCAGTGTTTATTTAAAGTGTGCCGGGCAGTTTACACTGGTATGAAAACTAATACACGCTTCGATAGCGCCGCGGGTATGTCAGTTTTCAAACCAGTTTAAAATAACAGACATGATGTGATAGACAAGGATTAGTAGTGATAAAGAATATCTCAGAAGTCTGACTGAGACCAGAGATGGGGATATACACAAAGATGACTTTGAGATGGAACCAATTTTGGTTCTATATGGAACCAAAATTTTATGCTTTTTAGAACCAGTTTTGTACAGAACCACAGTTTAGTTTTTAGTTCCACCTCAGTGACAAGTGTAGAACCAGTTTTGGTTTAATACATGAGTATGACCTTCGTGTAGATCCGGGCCCCAAATCGGGGACATAGTTTAGAACAATTGTTTGATTCCATGTGGACGCAATTGTAGTTTGATACATGGAATCAGCTTTGATCTCTGTCAGGGGGAAAAAGTTTGCGGGCACGGAAGGAATATTCTGCTCCAGTACCATCCCTGCGCTAATGAGCGCAGGGATGGCACTGGAGCAGAATATTCCTTCCCGACACTTTTGACTACAGAATTTCCGAAAATGTCCGAACCATGCCTGGTCATAGAGAAAGAAGAGAAGTAGGAAAGATATCACCGGATGGAGTTCTTTTGTTTCTTTTTCTTGGGTGGTGATTTCGAGGAAGGAGATGGTTAATGTTGGACTTTTTTTTTCTAGTTGCACTCTAAAATCAGCAACTATCGCTGGTTGGGATTCTTTTGCCTCTTGTTCTTGGGTGGAGATTTCGAGGAAGGGGTTGGTTGGTGTTGGGTTTTTCTTTTTCTAGTTGCACTCTAAAATCAAATGGGTTCAAAATCAACGCAAATCAATAGGGCTGAGTGGTTATGAACCCAACTGGGGTTCATATTCACTCCACCCACTTGATTTAGGAAATTTTAACCCAACTGATTTTAGAGTGCGTTCAATGAGAATACTGAGTTGTGATCAAGCCTGAAAATAAGCAATTTGACATTTACAGAATAAGGTCCCCAAAGGGTGAATTTGCTGATGCTATCCCATACAGTTGGCCAATTTATCCTCTGGGTACCTCTTTCTGTTTTGGTTTGAGACCCTGATTCAGCTTGAGGTTCACAAAGGGTCATTTTGGTGATGCGACCCTGCTGCGCAGGGTAGTTTCACCAAATTCACCCTGTGGGGACCCCATTTTGCAGATGGCAGTCTGCTTATTTTCTGGGTTGGTTGTGATTTGTTCTTATTGTAAATTTCTGCTATTTTCGGGGCCATTCTAGTGATACAAGCCTATCATACTTCCTTTGTTTTACATCTTGTTCCCTTAGTATTTGCCATCGTTGTTTTTCTTCTGTTTCTCATGTCCAGCTCGTCAAGGGCATCTCTGAACGTCTCCTTAACATGGTTCTGGTTCCGGGGAACAGAAAAAGTAGGAACGGCAGGATCACTAACTATCCTTCACCTCTTCCTCGAGAACCGAGGGTATGCCGCTTTCCTCAAGCTCTACCTCATGGGAGGAAAGAGCCATACTGGAGTTAAGCATGATCGCCGATTTGCCGTTCTCCTCCTTTTCGACATCTTGAGAGAACGGATTCGAACTGTGAGTAGGGGCCTCTGGGGCCTGAGGTTTTGGGGGTAAAAGTAAGCACATGATTCTTCAAGAACTCAGTCAGTCTGTGGAATCTCGTCGTCTGGGGAAGAACCCTTGTTTCACTTCTTTGCCGTCTTATCGTCTCGCAATGTTACGTCTTTCGGGTGGGGATCAGTGACTGAAGGATTCCTCCTGTTGAAGGTACTACACCTCCTCGAAGACTGTGGTACATTCTCTTAAAATCGACTGTCTAGTGGGCTTGATCGCTATTGTGAAGTAAACCAAGGGGTTTTGCGCCTCGAAAGCGTGCAAGGGTGGTTTGGGGTAAATTAGCCCTTTACAACGCCCTTAGCCGTATATTGATACTTTTTCTCGTCCATTGGTCGCAAACGAGAAGTGAAGGAACCGGGAATGCCACCAGGACCCAGTCCGCAGCCGCGCCGGTTGTCTGTTGTAATTCTTTGGTCTGTTCTTCGGGCATGTAAAATCTGTCGTTCATGTGGTATAGCCCAGACCTCGTTGAAAGGTACAATCGGTGGTAGTGATTCAAAGACTAGTGCCCTGTGGATCTACTGGACCGCGCGGTCTATCACTAGCAGTTATTAGTTGTCCCAGTTGAACCCTCATTGACAAGTATAGTAGATTTCCAGTTCAAACAGGCCAGCCGCACCCAAAATACACAGTCATCCAGCAAACGAGAGGATCATATGGCCAAAGGTTTGACGCTTCCTAGACCGGTCAATGAGCCAAGATGGCTTGGAGCCTCTGATGGATTACGCCGAACGCCGATGATGATGTTAACTCCGCCAGGACGGACGAACCAAATAGGGAAGCCTCTTCAGCCTGAAGGGAGGAGGAAGAAACTCTAAAAGTAACGCCAGCTCGAGAGTGATCCTCATCGCTATAGAAGATGAAATGGTTTCACGCACCGAAGGCGCACAGGGACGTTGTGGGGAAAGCGCCTTTCGATCCTCTTTAACTGTGTAAGATCTTGTAGCTACGTGTCTAATCGTATTGAAGGAGGAAAGGGATCGGGTACTCGGCAGATGTCCCGGGTTAGATGATCAAAGGAGTGTAGGCTTGTCTTTGTGATGGTCGTTGACTGAACCCTCGGGTGAGGACCAGAGCGAGAGGGGGTCCTCTCACAAAGGTGCTACCTCTCCCTGAGGGTGCTGTGATGGTATTTTCGGGCAAGTAAAGTCTGCCACTTAGGATAGTCATGGTGCCGTGGAGGGCCATCATTGGCAAGTCTGTCTCAGGCGGTTGATGGAAACTGGAGTTGGTTCGTTTTCCTGGATTTCAGTTGACTGTATCGTTGGATCGTGAAAGAAAAACAACAACCGCCCCTTTCGGGGACCACCCATACAAAGATCCGAACTTCCCTGGTTCGGGGGCAGGTTTGCATTGGAACCTATTTGGCCGGGTCAGAATACGCTCACCAGGCGCTTACAAGAAGGGATAGAAGCGGGTCGCAGGACCAACGCTCGCCTTCTTGCAGGTGGATGACCACTTCTAGGGATGGAGCGGAGGTTGTTCAGAGTCCATAGCAGTTACTGTGTTCCATATCGGTTATAGTTTTCCATAGTGGTTACTGGGGTGCTGGAGATCAAAACGAAAGCATCTCTGTGTACCTGCTAAACCAAAAAAAAGGCAGAATTAATCAATAGACAAAAGTGTGTGGATACATTGTGGACGGCAGCTTATTAACTTTCTGTGCCCTGTTCCCAGTTTTAGTTTCTTTTTAGACGCTGAATTTTAATGATTTAGCTGAGTCGGCGAAGGTAGCCCATTCTTGTAAATGGTTACAACTGAGCCGTTTTCACTGCCTGTTTATTCACCTTCCCGTTGTCCATAAGAGTACTTATATGGGCAATTACTTGTGGTAATTTAGGTTGATGAGTTGGTCGCATTTTTAGGTTTTTGACGGCTGTCGCAAATGTCCTGGAGTTTGGATATCAGTTGGCTGTCGGCGAGCCGGTCTCGAGTTTTAGCGGCTAGGGAGATGAGGCGACCCTTTATGGTTGGGATTTCGGCCCTGTCGTGGAGTATTTTGATAGGTGTATCCCAGGGAGCACACAGGGCGACCCTGAGCGCGTGGTTTTGGACCTCTTGGGGTTTCCCCATGTTGGTTTGGTTTAAGTCGGTTAGGATTATTGCCACGTACTAGAGTACTGGGCCCACAAAGGCTTTGTATAGTTTAAGTAGAATAGTCTGGTTGGCTCCCCAGGATGTACCTCGTAACATTTTTAGCGGGTTAATACGTTTTGTCGCTTTACTGGCAATATCGTTGGTGTGTTTGTTGAAGGATAGGTTTTTGTCAATGGTTGTGCCAAGGAATTTCGCCTCATTGCATTCAGAGAGGACTTTGTCCAGTAGTTTTCGGTCAAAGTCACGATTGTTTTTCTTACGGGTGAACGTGATTCTTTGGGTTTTGTTGGTGTTCAGCTTGATTCTCCATTTGACACACCATTGCTCTTGGTCATCGAGAACGTGTTAAATGGGTTTTTGAACTAGATTCACGGTGTTATTAGAGTCTCAGAGGCCCTTATCGTCCGCAAATTGTGAGATTTGAACGCGATTGTCGGAGAGTTTGAGATCATTTACGTAGATGGTGTATAGGAGGGGCTGAGGACGGATCCTTGAGTTGCCTGCTCCTGGGGGGGGGGGGGGGGGGGACGGCGCTGTCGGATATTTCGTTATTAATTCTGATTTTTATTTCATGGTCGTTAAGGAAGGAAGAGAGTAATTTATGCAATTTCATGGGGAGATTCATTCTGGATAATTTTAGGCGCATTTCGTTGTGCCAAACGGAATTGAACGCTTTTTCTACGTCAAGTAAGATTGCCGCGCATTTTTCCTGGTTGTTGATCGCGGTTTTCATTTGTTCGACAAAGCTCTAGACCTGCTCAATGCCTTCTTTGTGGTTCCTATAGGCTCTTTGCCATTTATTAAAAAAGTCAGTTTCTTCAAGGTGTCCCTCAATCGATCGGTAAGGATTCTTTCGAATGTCTTGCCAATGCAACTAAGGAGACTGATTGGGTGGTAGCTGACCGGATTGGAGAGGTCTTTGTCTGGTTTGGGTATCATGACCCCAATGGCTGTTTTCCAACATTTTGGAAAGTAGCCGCGGGTGAGGCATGCATTGAATAGGTTGTTGAGTTTGTCAATTAAGGAGTTTGGGCTCTGTTTCAGAATTTAGTAGCTAACTTCATCCTTGCCGGGCGACGAAGAGTTTTTGCACTTTTTTATGATATTTATGATTTCTTTATAAGTGATGGAGATGACGAGGTCATCGTCGTCCCCTACTTCTGGGTCGGGGTTAAAGTTAGGGTCACGGTAGACTGCTGTGCGTTCATTGGTGAGGTCGTTAATCGCGTTTATGATCATTGTCGGGGCCTTGAAATGAGCGATGAGTTTTTCTGAGGAGGTTGGCGAAGCTGTCGGCTCTGTCTTTGTCGGTACGCGCGAAGGAGCCGTCTTCCTGTTCAAGGGGTTTAGATGCTGCTTTATTACTTCAGTTCGGCATTTTGGACCAGTAAGGGTTTGGAAAGAGTTCCAGAATTGTTTGGCTTCCCTTACCTCGTTTAGGTTGGCTGTTGCTTTTTCCCAGTTGGCTTATTTTTTCAGTTTGGAGGGCTTTCTTAACCTCGCCATTGAGGGGGTCATCGCTATAAATTTGCTCCAAGCGTCTCGTATGAATTTTGTAAAACTTCAGTTGAGGAGTGCTCATCTAACTATTTTACTAGAGGCTAATTTATAATATTCATTCAAAATATATCGAGGTGTAAGTACATATTATGGCTACAATAAAATGATCTGAGTCGTAGTATCACGTCGAGTTGAGGAGGTCAGATCGCCGGATCAAACGAGCTGCCGCAGGCAGTTTGTTTGATCCGCCGATCTGACCTCCTCAACGAGACGTGACGCGACGACCCAGATCACTTCACTGTAGCGATAAAGGGTTTATTATATGACTTATAGTTTAACATCGCATGCCAACGCTAGCATTAACAAATTCCCCCAAACCCTTATGTGGTAAATTGGATTGAAATAAAAAAAAGAACTATTTTTGTTTACACTTTTTCTTGTAACAGGTGCATACTTCCGGGGAATCCACTGACGAATCCATTACAAAATACCGTGAATACGATCAAAAACCCGGAAAGCCGTTCGAGCCCACCCATTCCAGCTCGAAGTAAAGTACTTTCTGCCACCGGAACAGCTAATTACGCGAATTCGAACGCACCCGTAAATAATACGGAATCGGATTACACAATGTGGATTTTCCGGGGACCAGGAAAAGATCGTCAAACAGTAGTGATATTTCGCGGTTAAATTACAGTCATGTAACAAATAAAAGGAAAATATTAATTGGGCGGGTTGTAAATAAAAGGAAAATATTACTTGGGATAAAACGTATACTTGGTGGACTATTGCGGATAAGACAGGAATTGATAAAAGCCACAAACACCACAATAAGGGCTGCGCTGAATAATAAAATTACTGAAAATTACACGTGATTTTGTTTGCATCTGTTACAGTTATAGGTATTGAGATCATCATCATCACCGTAGTCATGAATTGAATAATTATAAAGAGAGTAATTGCTTGACTGGACTGGTTACGTAAAATAATTCATGAGAGGTGTGGGACGTTGTACAAACACGAGTGCGCGAATATAGTCCCTCGCCTCGAATGAATTATTTCACGTAACTAGTCCAGTCAAGCGATTACTCTGTTTATTACTTTTCATTATTAACGACAATTAACGATAATTATATTATTTAACCCTTTACCTAACGTAACGGCAAAAACCGGCCAGCGCTATTCTCAAAAATCGCCAATTAAATTTCATTATGTTTTCATTTTTTGTCTCTAAAACATAGGTTATGACCCCTCGTTGGAACGAGCTCGTCGAGCTCGTTCCAATGAGGGGTCGCAACCTATGTTTGTGAGACAAAAAATGAAAGTAATAGTTATTCAAGAATTTTTTTTTGCAAGTGTCGTCTGCTTTTCATGCTAGGTAAAGGGTAAAAAAAAACAAAAAAACAACGAAGTCCCCATTATGCCCACGGCAAAGCGTCTTCGTTTGCGCGCACGGATATGTGACCCAATTGTTGATTGCATAATTCACTTGTGAAATTATCATTTATAATCAAACTGGGGAATCTCAGTAAATCACACTTTGGAAAGTAATAAATAATTATAAGCAATACAAATGATGGAACCAAACTATTATTATTTGTTCTGTTGAGCACTGTGCGCATCTGAGGATTCAGTTCAAAGTGATTTTGCCCTACACTCTGACGATGGACGGTGAATTCTCAAATGTATTTTTGAATGATGAAATATTCAGCTTAGTAGGTGGTGATCGTATAAAAATTATTATAAAAGTAATGTTATCTACAAAACTGTGTACTGAAACTACCTACTGACCGAATGCACCTGGCGTTAGCCGACACGTCATTTCCCCCCGTGTGCAGGTAAGATAATGCGCCTCTCTTTCGTTATGTCAAAGAAATAACACGAAACAGAACTTGAAGATATCTTGCGGTACCCGGTACTCTTAGGCGAGTAATTCTTGGAGCTCGCACCATATGTTCTTTATGTCAACAATAGGACACAAGTCTGTCAATTGAACATAGTCAAGAGTTTTATGACATGCGTGGTTTAGAAATAAACAAATATGTTATTCACCGAAACGAAATGAACACTCGATATGTAATTGTTCTTGAAACTGCATTCAAAACATACACTGTAAACGGTCCGTTTCAACCCTTTGGCGATTGTTTGATCTCTAAGAATTTTTTTCTTGTAGTTGATGAAAACGGAGTTTCTGCTAGAGGATACTGTACCACGAAAGAATGTATTTTAGGTGGTAAGTGTTTGTCAAATATAACAAAATGTCATCGCATATATACGTAATTATAGGTATATTGTAATAACAGTTGTGGAAAAATCCACTGAAAACCAATTCATATCTTCCCGACATGACTTAATGTCCGATAATTCCATTGATTTTCAGAACGTTACATGCAAGTTGTTTATAAATTCAACACTGACAACCTAGAACAGCCGAAGTCAGAATAATCTCCCCTTTCTGCATTTATTTTTCAACATGCCGGCACACGATAACCGGTTAACGTTAAACAAGTTGGAATGCCATCATTTATTAATCCTCGTGGTTGCTAGTTCAATATTGTGAAAACGTAGTTGGTAGCATAATAATTTTATTAGTTCCATAATTTGTTAGTGACCAAATATGGTACATTTGGTGCAGTGACAGTTAAGACCATAATAGACTCGTGCTCCGTTCTGTTCTAAAATGCAATTAAATGGCACCATGTATACCACATTAACTCTTTTGGCGTGGATTATCCCGAGAAACAGAATTCTCAGAGCGTAATAATTATCAGGCAATTGACAAAAATACGGTGTATAAAAGCGTTCCAGGGACATCATAGAGAAGTTTTTTTTAGAATTGGATATATATATTTTATGAATATATTGCCGTACATGTTAGTAGGATTTTGTGGGGCCATTCTCTGCTGATTTCTGTATTTCTGCACTCAAAATAACACAGTAGGATCTACATTATGTAATATAGTCATTTCAAAGCGTAAAGGTGCCAACGCAACGGCACCTTTGTGCTTTCCAGTGACAATATAACTGTCCATGGACAGAATAAAAACGTGCACGAAACATGGGAATGGGTTGATGTTTGAATGATAGCACTAGGATATGGACACACACAGTTGTCTAAAATGCCGACTATAGTTGCCTACCGCGGGTTGGCGTGCTGTCGAATTTAGCTGCCTGTCGCGCCAAAAGTGTTAAGCTACTAACAAACTTGGAAACAAATAATAGGCTCACTTCACCCTACCTTCCTGGTGTGTATAGGGTTTTGCGAAAAAAAACCTTGTTTGCCGAAACACAGATCATATAAAGAGCAAAAATCGGTAGGTGATCAGCATTAATTAAATCCCAAATGTTGTGCATTTCTTACCAGAGTTGTGTTTCTTGACAACATGACCTCATTATTTTAAACACCACTCACGTCGGGGACAATGGGGAAGGGTTGATAGTTACTTGGAATGTTATGTATGACCTGGACCCCTCTGACGGTGACACGGGATAAACGACCATTTATGCTAGTAATCAATATCAGGCAGGTTATGAAATCAGTTGTGTTAAACAATATGCATGTCACGTTTAATTTGAAGATTATTGTATAGATTAAACCGTACAAACTTCTGAGAATTTCATTATCTTCAAAATATCCCACACAAGCTGTGTGTGTACCGCTCACAATTGTCCAAAATCTATACAAGGCTAGCAGCCAGGGTGATCCCCTTTTGTTTAGTCAGCTATTAAAATAGTGGCATGCGATAACAGCTTCATGTCACGAAGTAAAACATCTATTATGTATTTACTATCCATTGCAACTGCTAGTTCGGTATATAGGAGAAGTAGTTAGTATAAAGTATATTCGTTTGATTGTTTGTTGGTGACCTGATATTGTATGTATGTTATTTGTTGAATCCATATTTGGCTTGAGCTTCGTTCTCTCCCATTATGGAATTTACCGACAGATCAGCATTGCAATAACTCTTCAAACCATGATGGTACCTTCCCCATCAATTCAATTCAATGACGGCAATTGGAAGCGCGCCATATTCCTTACCTGGGTGTAGACCATTTAATATTATAATTGGGCTGCACGTTGAAAATATTGATTAGTTACCCCACACATTGAGTGAGCAGTCATGCTTGCTGAAATTATGACGTATCGTTTTTCTGGATCGGAAAAGCAGTCTGAAACTCTTTACCTAACATGAAAAGCAGACGAGACTTGCCAAAAAAATTTGTCTCAAAACGTAGGTTATGACCTCTTGTTGGAACGAGCTCGACGAGCTCGTTCCAACGAGGGGTCATAACCTATGTTTTTGAGACAAAAAATGGAAAAATAATGAAAATTAATTGGCGATTTTTGAGAATAGCAGAGCCGGGATTGGCCGTTACGTTGGGTAAAGGGTTAAGATCCAAAGGATTAAACAAGTGATGATTCTTTACCCATTATCCAACATCGGTGCCATTCAAGTTGGGGCAAGCAAGAGCCATTTCTTGGAGCGGTAGAATATCCAAATATATAAATAAGGCCTGAAAATCCAGACGCCTATTTGAAAGCATCAACAACAAAATACTTAGCAATGCATGGGGATAATGAGGTACGCAATATTGGCCTCAGGCGGCAATCCATGGGTGTCCATGACTGCCTAACATATCGGACAAAACCGACCAAGGCTATTAACAGAAATCGCCATTCAAATTTGTTAATTTATTTTTCATTTTTTTACCGGAAAAACATAAATTTGATCACCTCTTCGGAACGAACACACTGAGCTCGTTCCATTGTGGGTCATAAGCTATATTTTAGGCAAAAAGTGAAAGGTTTTAGTTTTCGAATAATTTTTTTTCAAGAGTCGTCTACTATTTTAGTTGGGTAAAGGGTTAAATCTAAGGGCGTTTATCTGGGTACCAATAGAATAGAAAAAATTCACCCCTATACCCTGGTCCCGCCCCTCTGAATATATATGTATAGGAGCTATGCATATACAGGTCACTGAAATGTTTGAAATAGTGCACTCGTTTTGCTATTAGTACATTCATGTAAAGAAGTTTACCAATTTCTCTCATGTCTCGTCGATAAGCGCGAGAAGTGTGTCGCCTACCTGTATTGCGAGATTTAAAGGGAAAATCGGACGACGCATATAACCTGCACTTGCTTCACTGGCGATAACTGTCGCGGTAAGATACATTGTGAATGCTTCCGGAAGCTGACAAAAATAGTTCTCATCGCAGAAAGAAAATAAAGTTAACATTGTTTTCCAAAATTGGAAACATGACTCTCCCCTCCCACCCCCCCCCCCCCCCACCCCCGACATACACACACCTCCCCCAATTCGGAACTACTCCTTCTTCAATCAAAGTAACGTTTTCCCATTAACATACTTGATTTCCTTTTTTCCAGCCGTTCAGATAATACAGGCAATGGACCCCAATGTAGACCCCTGCGATGATTTTTATCAGTATGCTTGTGGAGGCTGGCTAGCAAGCAACTCCCTACCAGATGATGCATCTAGATATGGAACGTTCACCAAACTAAGGCGTGATCTTCAAGTGGAGCTTAAAGGTAACCTAAATCGTACGACCTACTCAAATTATTGAACATAAGTTTTGTGGGCACGGTAGTTGATAAGTAATTACGTCATTCCCCGATTAACAAACCGATCGGAGCAGAATATTTATTTATTCATGGTGTAAAGGTTTTATCTGATCGAAACCACATATTTCCTGTAAAATAAATAGAAAGATACACACTTTACACTGGCTGGAGACAATCGCAAGGTTATAAATCTGCTGATTCTGGTCGCCGCGAAACACTTTGTCGGTGCGTCAACTCAGTGCAAGGCACTGAATACAATACTTACTGGTGAGTCATTAAAATTGGTTGTTGTCCATTCTGTCTCGGGATCGTTTTCTAGCATCTTGTCGTGGGTTCTTCCTTTGTTGTGTTTGAATAATGTATCCTTGTATAGCAACCGCGAAGGCCAAGATTGAACTGGACCCTGTTCGTTATATGATTCTCAGAAGCAATTTCGATATTACAACTCTTTTACGTTCACACAAACACAACGGTTGTCTTTTGAAAAAATTCTCAAAAATTGTAATTTGAAATTAGTTACTAAGATTTTGTCAAGAGTATTTTGTTGTGTGTCGTCCATGATATTTAATTTATCCCAAAACGAAAATGATATACTCTTCTGAACTCAGCTAATACACGTTACCCGGACAAGTGTGAAACGTAACTCTAGTTCGACCCGGTACCACCAAGACAGCATATGTGTGCTCTTTTCCAATGGAGTTGTTAATGCTTTTCATTGTGTTTCTTTATATTTCGAAGCATTAAATTTGAACGAACATCTCTTATTCATCTAATATTTGTATGAAATATTAAAGCTAATAGGATCTTCTTCTCACCCCATAGTGTAGATAAGTCGACCAGTGAGTGTCTCTTCAACCTTTGGGAACACTAAATATTGCGAATCCACATACAAAAGGCCAATCTGAGGGGCCGTTTGATATATAGACAATATACATATAGTATTTTTTTATATCTGGTTTATACAACGAGTTGAAATATAGTTAATATTTTCGAGGCTCTGCCGAGAAAATATTAACTATATTTCAACGAGTTGTATAAACCAGATATAAAAAAATACTATATGTATATTGTTTTTATCTGATAACAAACAGCAGTTTCACAAGTTGAGGCTTATATTCACTTTTATGCTCATTCCCACGGGCCTCCGTAGAAAATGAGACAAAGCAAACGCGATCTTTTGGTTGTTGCTGTACAGTCATAGCCACTGGTTGCAGTTGATCTATTATTCATGTTTTTTAGCTCTACCTGGCGACGATGATAATGTGTATTCAATCGAGAAGTTTCCAATTTCCATTAATTATGGTCCACTTTTGTTTTTGTTTACAATTCGTACGAAACGTTTTTTTCACGTGGCAGACGAACGTGTAATTGGAGCAGTGCTTTGATCGTGGACGCAGACGTAGCTATAAATAGCGCATTACACATTACTGACAGTCTAGTAAGGTTTAGAACGAAGTAGGTTGTAATTATTTCTTTATTACAGCAAACTAAACTGAAAATTTACACGTTTATACTTATAGAAAATATGTCATATATATTTCGATTAAATTTCCTTCAACGTAGAATTCAAACTTCATTACGAAGTTTATGAATGAATGAAAATGGAATCGAACGAGGTCAAAGGCCGTTCGCATAAATTATAATTATATACAACACCCGTTGTGTAACAGGAGGAGAGATAAGTGCGGGAGCCGGGGTTCGAACCGTCGACCTCTAGCACACAAAGCGACCGATTTACCACGAGACTAAGAGATCCGGACCAACCAGGCTGGTTGGTAAATGGTCTTTATACCTCGACCGCTACACTACTCTCCCCTTCTTTTGAGATTCACCACATGTGAATCTCATCCAAGTTCCTCCTCAGAGCGGTCGAAACACCCGCAGTGCCACCTACTGCTGAGGATCGGACGAGCCCCCAAATGTAACAGGAGGAGAGATAAGTGCGAGAGCCGGGGTTCGAACCGTCGACCTCTAGCACACAAAGCGACCGATTTACCACGAGACTAAGAGATCCGGACCAACCAGGCTGGTTGGTAAATGGCCTTTATCCCTCGACCGCTACAGTTGTATATACTTCAAGTATATACAATGGTTGTTATACTCTATGGTTATTAGATAAAATATTACAAGTAACGTAGTGTTTCAACGGGGTGTACGGGACTGAAAGCCAAAGGAAATGAGAATCTCAGAAGGGTAGACCCTGCTGAGACATTGTTTGACGAATTTATTATCCTGTCCCTTCAGTGTGTTGAGTTTTGTTTTGTTATATAATCCACAAAAGGCATTCCCGTGATGACGACCTTGATAAAAAAAAATTGAGAAACTGAAAGAAATACATGTTTCTTCATTATTCAATAAGAAAGATATAACTTCGGAAAAGAATAGTTAAAACCTAAAAGAACTTGAAAATGTCAACCGGTAAACTGGAAAGGAATAGCTGAAGCCTCAAACAACTTGAACATGTCAACCGGTAAACTGCAACAGTCTATTTCTGCTGAAGAATGATTTCGACAAGCAGACGAAGGAATTTTGTTTGATTATGGAGTTATTTCCCTTCGATTGAACTCAATCGGTTGGGAGACTTCAAGTCAGAGACACTGGGAAATGAGACGTCGTTATTATTGTGGGACACACATTGATTATTTGTGTATTATTCGACACAGTGGTGCATTGTGTGTCTTGGAGAATCAGAGACACTATATTCAAACTTTTACAAGTGCTTTAATAAGTTTCACGGAAGAGACAATTCATAAAACGAGATTGCATGTTTTCGAATCCGCAACGATCTGTAGTGTAGAAACACCACAACAGATTCCCTCTTCTCGACAGTAAAATGGGACGTTGAGGGTATGTTCCACAGGTACTTGGCATAAACACCTCTGTGGTATAAATATAATGTAGTTATATTTTAAGTCATGTTTGCACTCTGATGGGGACGGGGGCGGGGGGGGGGGGGTGTTACACATGTATTTAAATATGCGTTATTCAATATGTTAGGGCATATGTAAGTAACGCAGAAAATGAAGGTATGATGTGATGAATAACAATACTGTCGAGAAGCATATCGCTTTGAATTTCGAAAAGTATGCTATGAGCACAGGTAAGCATAAGAAATACGGCATTGCATAAGCATTCTTTCTATTAATAACAAAAAAGAACACAAGAATTCAGGCCTGGCATTCTGAAAAATGCAGGAGGGCAAAAAATCGCTCTCCTCAATCAGCTTAGGAGAGCAATTAGCTTTACACAGCATTTTAAGTATCCAGTTGAACGAACTCATTGAAACTGAAACCAACAGACTACATCAGTGATTTTATTAACTTTACTAAGGTAAAGCGAAATCTCTTAGACATCTAGATGTATCACTCAAAAAACGAACAAACACTTGACAAGACCTGTGTGTGTACCCAGACCTGTTGTCCAAGAAAGTCATACGCCTACCACTACCACCTTCAACCCCCCCCCCCCCCCCCTTTGGGGGGGGGGGGTGAAGGTGGTAGTGGTAGGCGTATGACTTTCTTGGACAACAGGTCTGCTTGAATCTACAGTCACATCCTGGTGCAAGTGCTTCAAGTGACAGGATAGTAGTAATGGTAGTATATTATAGTGTCAATATTCCTTGAATAATTACCCCTCTGACTGTGATGGCAGTTGTTGAACTTGAAACTGACAGAAGAAAAAATATTGCTGTGACCCATTTTGCTTCAAATGAAAGCAACTGCGTTTGGGTATGGTTGCAGCCATTGCCCTTTACCACTAAACCACTTTCAAAATGAAATTACGTGATGTTATGTGACTTCGAAGTTAAATTACATTTTTGCTTTACAACAAAAATTTAATGTGAGCATAATACATGTAATCTCAATCATCCCAGACCAAAATAGTTAGGAGGGCAACTTTTCGCTCTCCTTAATTCTTTCAGGAGGGCAGTAAGGAGAGCTAAAAAATCGCTCTCCTGAAATTGCCAAGCCTGAGAATTTGTTGCTTACAAATCTCTAAACTCAAACGACTTCCTTCAGAATACAATAGTACCATTGCTACACATTATCAGTTTATCATAGTTAACGCAACATTTTATGTTGTGAATACCGGTACATTATAAGAAGTTTTTATTGTGTGATCATAACATTCCTAATCGGTACGAATCTCCTCACTGTCAATATTATCTTCAAATACTTCATCAATCAAGTTTTCAATTTCCACTCTATCATCTTCATCGATTTCCTCTTGACCGCTTTTTTCCATACTGTCACACAAAATGTCAACAAGTTCTTATAGAACAATTTCACCACTCGTCCAATCATACTCAATACCATCGGTGCCTGTCTTCCAACCACAACTTTCTACAGCTGGAAGATCAGGGTCGTTCTCATGTGCATGGAGCCATGCGTTAGTCTGAAAATTAACACGACGTACATGCATTTCTATGGATGCTCTACAGGGTGGTAGCAAACGCATGCCTAAGCTGTAGCATGAATCTAGAAAATTGCCACGTCCCTGGTTCTTCTTACAGAATGTGTCATATCTTAGTTTGTTAATATTTGCATACTTCGGTCTGCCATACATAGAACATACAAACTTTTCAGTCTCACTATATAACTCTTCACTGCATTCATGATTTTGGCCAAGCTTTGCTAATGCGGATACACTTTCAGTTTTTTTCTCAACAAGTTTGAGAGGAGTTATCTTGCCTTTTCGAACAAAGGTACTGGTGGTATCGCAGCCTGTGAGAGAGTGAAAGGCTAGCAAAATAGAGCAGATGCTTTCACCTTTATGTTGCACGATTTGTTTTATGTTTAGCAGCCGACGTTTGTTTCCGACACCGGTATCAAACAAAACAGACCTGTTAATTTGACCACAGTACTAAGTAGTAACATGAATACATCCGTATCTGGAGACCTTACAATAATTTGAGCAATTTCCTGTTCAGAATTTCTGATATGTATACAGTGTAATATTATTCGCGTGTCGACTTCTTCTTGAAATGAAAATAAAGCATTCTCGGGAGACACTTCAACAGTTTTGCCATCATGATTTGTGAGCCGGTAGCACTTCTCACGGAGAACATAAAGCACAATGCGACCTTGAAGAGCAGCTGCATACTTTTCACTACCCCATTGATCAAATAGCAACTGGGGCAATTGTGTTTTGTTGTCATTATTTCCCATAAAACTATTCCAGTCCTTTGGTGTTTTAGTTTTGGGGCCATACAGAAGAAATGTTGGTGTCAAACCCCTCCTTTTACGTTCAAATGACTTGATTGACGTGGGACTATATGAATCATTGACAAAAGCCACTCGGTCAGATTTTGGAAGGCAATTGAAGCCCATTTCAGCTAGCTCTTCAAACTGTTTGGCACAGAAATTAAGCTTTGTAGAATTGCATTTCCATCTAAGCCATGAGTAATGATTCCTTCGTCATTCTCCATCATGTGTTACATAATTGGCTCTGAGTTCATTCTTTCAATCACAGTCTGTTTGCAATCACCCCATCTTCTTCCAGGGTGTGGCAGGTAGACAGCCAATCTGGATATGCCACTTCCCACGGTATACTACTCATTACATTTGTGCAATATGTTTATTTGTAACCATTTTACATGTATGTGTACCGTGAATGAAGAATCTGAAAGAATCTGATGATTCTGGTTCAACATCCGACTCCCGGTAGGAATGCTTATTGAAGAAATTGAAAAAGAGGAAGTGAGGGACACTATTAAGCAGTTTATATCTGAATGCTGGGAGGAGAGGAGGGGAAGAGGGGGTGGGGTGCAGGGGGAATGATGGCCTTCTCTTATGAGGACCGCGACAAATCAGCGGCTGGCCAAAGAGTTATTATTATAATGATTCCCATTTAACACCTTCTCAAGTGAACCACTAGCACATATACCTGCCTCATTCACAATTTCTGAGAAGCCACTTCCTTTCATTATTTCCCAACTGTACTGAAAATGGAGCAGATGGTATGAAAGACACCGAAACGAACAATCTCTCGGCGAAACATTTCAGGAAACTGCTAGGTCGAATGTAACAATAGCATATTCTCGTGACCATAAACTCAAGTAATGTATTCCTGGGTGGCGTCATTTCATTCCCGTGGGGACACACTTCATCGATCGGAATGGTACCGAGTTGAATTTTGATACCGTGTTTTAAAGTATCTTCGGGAAAAAAGATAAGAGAAGCACGGACCGGTTTTACCCAAATTGGATCTGATCCGTGTTTTGAAGATAATCGAACGAAATGGTTTGACGCGCCGAAGGCGCGCAGGGACGATTTGGGGAACAAGCCCCTTTCGACCCTCAGTGGCTGTAAATGATTTCGTATGTCTAGGCGTGTCAAAGGAGGAAAAGGAAGGAGGGAAGAGGTTTAGCCCTTTCTGCCCTTCTTGCGGCTCTTCTTTTTGGGTGGAGGTTGGCTTGGTGATGGTGATGGTGAAGCTGGTGGTGGTGTAGAGGTGCTCGCGTTAGGTTTTTCCCGGTACTCTCTGCATTTTAACCGTTCTGTTCTTGCCAGCTCTAATTCTCTCATTAATTCCTCATAATGGTTTAGTGGTTGTTCCGCTCCCGGGCTTTCCGGTAGTGAAGGAAGGGGGGAGTTAGGGGTGGGAGGCGGTGAAAAAGCAACTTCCAGTTCCTCCTCAGTCTCCACTGGATGTTCCTCATCCAACTGTACCGGCTCAGGAGCGGCAGTTGATTGGGTGTACCAGTGGGACTAGGAGGGGAACTGGCGGCTGCCTCCAGAGCCTCCACCCCTCACTCAACTCTTTCTTCCTATTCCGGAAGGCCTCCAAGCGCCGGGCGTCCCTGCGCTTGGTCGATGGGCTCTTCTTCTTCTTGTGCTGTCTCTTTTCAGGGCCTCCGTGCCCCTTCGGGTGAGGACCAGTGGGAGAGCGGATCCTCTCTCCAAAGGTACTACCTCTCCCCGAAGAGGTTGGTGTTGTTGTTGCCTTCTCAATTTCAAACTCCACTTTCAGGTGGACGCTCAAGCCTATTTCCTGGATAGTTCAGGAGACAGGGCATGAGACGCCCAGAGCTGAAATGGCTTTCACTAGTCTATCTGGTAGTTCCATGGCTATCTAGGTGTTGTTCACGCTCTGAAGTCAGATGTGTGAATGCCAATGGGCGGAAGATAATCTCCTTTGTGCCTGGGGTTAAATAGCGGCTGTCAGATAGAATAAAAAAATGCGTTTTAATTTAACATTTGGGCGGATTATGATGTTATATCCCGGGCGAAAAGCAGATAAATTGCCAGTATGTTCAAAAAGAAAAATGTGTAGTTATCTGGACCCGTCCGTTGCGGTTGAGAATCAGAATGTTTGTTTTCAACAACAATGACCTCGATTAAGCGAGTTCAGACTATTTTATGTCATGTAAATCCTATAGATAGAAGAGCCACACTGCTTCACGGGATCGTCAAAATTCGCATTTTGTTTTCAAGATTTATTAGAACACAAAACGTGAATTATTGGACCGATTTTAAAGGATTTTTTTTGATACAGGAAATTCCCCCCAAAAATATTTCAGGCACAGAAAAAGGATTTAGTGAAGAGAACTTATTATGTAAATTACGAGGTGTTTTCCCAATCAACTGCTATTATCTAATCATACATAACATACTCAGTCGATATTGGGATATTTTTTTATATGGAGTGTACGCGTAATGGTTGATATATATCATCTTACAAGTAATAAAAAGCGAACTTCTTTTATTTTCGAGGGTAATTTTATAATACGGTGTTTTGATCTATGGTATATGAAAAGACATTCCGTTCGCTTTTTAACCAGACAAGAAAATAAAATATGATATGTATTCCTGGAAGGGATTCGTACAGCCTACTAGACGGGCTGTCTTCACTTCCGTTCCGAATGTTCGCACTTTTGAGGCCGAATGTTCCCACTTTTGGGGTTGTCACTAAAAAGTGTACTCCGACCCCGACCCCGACTCCGAAATTACCGACTCCAAAAATATTTTTTTTTATAACTCTTTTATTAATGGATCAGTTACACTGAAATTCAACATAAATGTACAGAATTATGTGTAGTATACATATAATCATATAAATGTTACAAAAAAATTATGATTTTCATTAAATTGACTTTTATTGAGTTTTGACTCACTAAAAAGTGTACTCGGCGATTTCAACGAAATTTCATTCTCTCATTCATATAATACATTCTTCCAGCTAATTTGTTGCAGTATTAAGAATATATTGGTATTTTACGATGTCTAAAGCAAGTTTTATGATCAATTTTGAAATTAATCGTGCTTAAAATGGACATTTATTCGAAGATCAGAATCGCCGACTCCGGCTTCATTTGAGGTTGCATGTAAAATTAAAACTTGCAATTGGTGGATCAATAGTAAGAGGTTTTCCCGGATTGTGGTAAGTGACGCAGTTAACATGCAAGAGGAGGCGTTGAAAGTGATTTTTTCATAGGTAGTTTGTTGGATCCTTCTTTTTCTCAGTGAAATGTATGTCTTGTGTGTGCAAGGCTGTAGCAACAACATTTTAATGCTCAATATTTTGTTCGTCTTTGATCATTTTATTCAATAAACATAAGTGACAGGTGCTATAGACTCTATCGTTATAATATAATTCTCGATACTTTTTGCCTTCAGAGATATATAGCACTGGAAATTATTTTACAACCTTGGGGTCCAACTTCTTATCGAAAAACATTATGCCCTTCCCTGCTACTGACAGGTGTTAAAGTTAATTGCCGTAAAACAATTTCCTTATCTGCGTCACTTACCACAATCCGAGAAAACCTCTTACTATTGATCCGCCAATTGCAAGTTTGAATTTTACATGCAACCTCAAATGAAGCCGGAGTCGGCGATTCTGATCTTTGAATAAATGTCCATTTTAAGCACGATTAATTTCAAAATTGATTATAAAACTTGCTTTAGACATCGTAAAATACCAATATATTCTTAATACTGCAACAAATTAGCTGGAAGAATGTATTATATGAATGAGAGAATGAAATTTCGTTGAAATCGCCGAGTACACTTTTTAGTGAGGCAAAACTCAATAAAAGTCAATTTAATGAAAATCATAATTTTTTTGTAACATTTATATGATTATATGTATACTACACATAATTCTGTACATTTATGTTGAATTTCAGTATAACTGATCCATTAATAAAAGAGTTATAAAAAGAAATATTTTTGGAGTCGGTAATTTCGGAGTCGGGGTCGGGGTCGGAGTACACTTTTTAGTGACAACCCACTTTTGGTAAAAATTTTCGAAGTTTGGGAGTTGAAAAATAACTTTAAAAAATAATTTTTTAGTTCATTTTGTTTGTTTTTTTTATATTAGGAGGTTTTCTAGAATATTTTTTAAAAGAATAATATATACGGCGTACCAACCTTTATTCCTAAAGTAGAAATATATTAAGCACAAGACCAATCCATAATGAATAATGAAATATAAAATCCATTGTATAAAATCCACTGAACTGAATAACAGAATGACAATATATGTGTTCCAATGCCGACATGCAAACCCGAAATGATATGTTTCTTCTTGGGTGTTGTTTGGCACAACTCATCTTAAAAAATATTTGTTTTCATAAGTTCTTCTGCATGAAATTGTGATTAAAGTTCTGGCCTTTGATGAGATACTGATACAGAGTTTTTACAGGGCGACTGAATCTTGATTGATTTAATAGCACTTGATTAGGAGATCAAATACTGTTTTTACAGTTTCGACAGACCCTTAAACCTTTTATGTGGGCGGTAATTGTCCTTGATGAGATATCTTATACTGTTTTTCACGGTTTCTTTGAACATTTATTTGAACACTTCTAGCGTAAAAACAAATCCTCACACATGTCAGGGTATGATGAAAAGAGTCCAACATCACGGAACAGAACTCTTGTAGTTATGCAAAATTCCTAGCCATCTTCCATTTCGAGGTCGCAGGGGATTTCAATCCCACATCGTCCCTGTGCGCCTTCGGCGCGCAAAATCTCAGTTTTCATTTCATGCGTCCAACATCAATCTGACTCGCTTACTTACTTGCTGATACCTACCTTATTAGGCGAGGCCAAGATTGCGAGGGTGAATGTGGTTGACGGCGATTTGGAAATTGTAACAACAAAGATATCCAAAAAGTTAGAGGAAGCATGGGAGAAATATAAAGAGAATTATATAACTACATCTAGATTTTTGAGGTTCTGTTTCAGTATATATAAAGTGTAATTGTATTTTGTATTTGTCAATATATCCGTCAATGTATTTTATATGGTATCAGGTGAATTCGGTCTTTTACCAGTTCGGCCCAGGTGATTTCGGCCCGTTTGGTGAGTTCGGCCCAGGTGAGTTCGGACCACGTGAAAGTGACTTCGGCCCACAAGAAAGTGACTTCGGCCCAGTCGCTGAGTGAGTTCGGACCATGTATATTTGAGTTCGGCTCATGGGAAAGTAACTTCGGCCCAGTTGCTCTGGTGATAATTTGTTCATGCAGGCAAGTTACGTCATTTTACTTGAAGTTGTTCAGTCAGAGGTCGTATTCTAGATAGTGACTAGACCATCTTCCTTCCTTCCTTCCTTCCTTCCTTCCTTCCTTCCCCCACCCAACCTCTCTTTCTTCTATCCTCCCTTCCCTCTGTCCGTCCCATCCATCCAGTTTTGTTTAATGATTTCCAATATTTGTAAAAGAAACTTTTTAAAAAAATATTCTGTTCTGTTGTTTTTTTTATTTTGACATGTTGTTCTCGTACAATGTTCTATCATTCTCTTTTATGTCTTTGAGAGAAGGTCAGTGCCGCATAGATCACTCGCCGACTACTGTCAAAAGATTGGTCGGTATTTTTCCAATTAATTATAACAAACAATGATGTAGAGGGTTGGTACAACCGAATCAACCAGCACGCACAAAACGGCCTGCCATTTTACAGACTCGTACAAAAATTATTTAGTGAAAGTAATTTTACTTCTGTGGAGGTACGACTAGTATCGGAGAACAAACACAAGCGTTTTCAGAGAAAACAATATAGGAGTATACAAAGTGAGCTCTTCGATGCCTGGGACTCCTTTAGCAAGGGAGAAATTTCAACTAAAAAACTTCTTAAAAAGTGTTCAAAACTAAAAGCTCCATCTATTCAGTAAATTAGATTAGATTTTTCTTATATATGGCATTCAGAAAAATACTTGATTTTTTTTTTCTTGTCAGAAAGTCCTTGAAACGTATTTCAATTTTATTTTGCCTGGTCTGTATAAACCCTGTTTATGTTTATCAATGTTGTCTTTGACGTTTTAGTTATGTATATCATTATGTATATCATAATTGCTGTCTGTTTTTGTGTATACCAATTGTTGTCTTTGCTACAATAAACAGTTTGTTGGTCGATATAATCTTCTCTCTTCTTTTAGTTGTTTGCTCACCACTATGGTCCGAACTTGTCTCGATGGGGGCCGAAATCCCTTCATGGGAGGCCGAACTCACTTTCGTGGGCCGAACTCACTTTTTCTGACTGAAGTCACCTGGGCCGAACTGGTAAAAGTCCGACCTCACTTGCATTCTTTTATATTGTATATTACGCTGTATTTATGTTTGTTTTTAGTTGTAATAAAGGTGTTTAAACTCATCTTAACCCGTGTTTCTCTTAGTCTCCCTAGTTTAAAACGGAGGCCGAATGTTCCCAGGCCGAAAGTTCCCGAGGCCGAATGTTCCCGAGGCCGAATGTCCCCGAGGCCGAAAAGACCCGCTCCCAGATAAACTGTGGCACACTCATTAATTCCTTGTTCGGAAAGAAAAATCGAACAGCCTTGGAAGAGTGTACTGAAATTGTCTCCCTTGGGAAATAAGTCACCTATGCCGCGAATCGTTAAATACATCGTCAAAGAATAAACAAATTGATGATACAACTGCTTACATTTCCTTGCAGCAAATATTATACCACTCCATATTGTGATTTAAATCAAAATCAGAAGAATTACCACCCTGTGACAAGATAGCTTATAATTTTCATTGATAGTCTGTGTGCGAGGACTCGTCTGTTTGGGATGCACCTTTACCGTCCCCAAGCCGAACCGTCCCCACACTATTTTACCCAAACCGTCCCAAACTATTTTACCCAAACCGTCCCCTAGGTCAGTTACTCCAACTCCAATGTCCGACGTAACCCGAACCGTCCCAAGACCGAACCGTCCCCACTATTTTACCCAAACCGTCCCCACTATTTTACCCAAACCACCTCCAGTTGAATACATGGCGAAGTTGCTACTAAAAGGTCTACTAGTAATTAATGACTAACAAGACTGAACTTTATGATTTGATTTATTCCAATACAAAATAAACATTTAAGGGCCTATATAAGTAATGAAATTTTGTTTATTTTGAAAATTCTCACCTCTGATATTCCTTCAATTCAAATTAAATATACACAAAATGTACATCAAAATGAAGGTTGGGATGTATAGAACACGAAACACATGTGTAATCAACTCATAGAGTCGACTGTAGGCACCACTGGTTCCTGGAATTCTGCTGCCGTATTCGCATCAGAACTGATAATTTAATAATATTTAACGAAAACAACTTGTGGCCAAATGTGCTTTACATATCCAAGAACAAAGCTAGGGGATAAAAATTCTTCAAAACACAGCGACAGAGCTGCATTGGGGAAAATTCCAACGCCTTTGCTTTTGTTTACGTATGGGTATACTTTCGATTTCCGGCCGACGTCATCGGACAGAAAAAGCATGTAAAAACAACGCCGTCTAAAATCAAATAATGAAAAAGATTGCCTTCATACAGTATACTGTTATTAGATAGAGATTGCACAGTTGCCATATTCAATGCAAGATATCATGATACCTGTTGAAATTTCTTAGAATTACGATTTTGTTTTTTGATGGAAATTCATGGTAACGAGTGATTTGCGCATGTCTGTCGAACATGGAAACCATTTTCAATAAAAAATGCAGACATTGTTGTCCTTTTCCAAAATGCAGACCTATCGCTGTATTCAAAAGTGTTTTGAATGCCTAGCTTTGTTCTTGGATATATGAAGCACATTTGGCCACAAGTTGTCCTGATGAAATATTATTTTATTATCAGTTCTGGTGCGAATACGGTAGCAGACTTCCAGGAACCAGTGGTGCCTACAGTCGACTCTACAAGTTGATTACATATGTGTTTCGTGTTCTATACATCCCAACCTTCATTTTGATGTATAATTTGTGTATATTTAATCTGAATTTAAGGAAAATGAGAGGTGAGAATTTCAAAATAAACAAAATTTCATTACTTATATAGGCCCTTAAAACATTGATAGTACTACCCATATTTTACACAATAACATTAATTAAATTTCGAAATTAATTTTGCACATTTTAAAAGTGTCTGTCTAGGTGTAATAGATCTCTCTTCATACACTTTCCAAATTTCCTCAACCTGATCATTAAATTTTTTGGTTTTATTCACATGTTGTCGCATCTGCCCTAACTGTACATATTGGATAATATGGGGTAAAAACGATGCTTCTTGGTGGAGCAAATCGACCAGCAAAAACAAATTCAAATTTCTGTTGATTCGCCTGTGCCATCCTGTAACAGAAATCAATAACTAGATATAAAAATGCCTTAAATGCGGGATAGTGATAACATTATTATTATGATAACATAGTTCCAACCCATAAGTACCTCATTTTATTAGTCCCAGGGTTCATACAGCTCTTGAAAAACCCTTGAAAATGAGTTTTTTCTTGAAAAACCCTGGAATTTGAAATTAGCCCTTGAGAAACCCTTGAGCTTTCAGAAATCTCTTGAAAAACCCTTGAATACCAAGCTATTTCCTGGGCATTGTAAATATATGTACTCGCCTTTTACTTGTTTGTTGTGCTCGTGTCGCTCAGTTAACCCTTTACCTAATGAATCGCCCGCATCCGCCCGCGTAATATGCAAATTGAGCAGTTGAAAAAATTTAATTTTTCAAAATATTTCAACAAAAAACCATATCATGTGACTTCTCATTGGAACGAGCTCATTGAGCTCGTTCCAATGAGGGGTCACATGATATGGTTTTATTGAAATTGTTTGAAAAATTTTAAAAAATGATATTTAAAATAATAAATTTTGATTTCGTCTACGTTGGGTAAAGGGTTAAAAAAAACATAACAAAGTATGGAAGGTTTTACCAACATTACTGTAACACAAATCACACTTTGGGTACCAGTACTTCCTGACTTCCAAAGTCAGATCCATGTCACATGAATCTTAGATTTTTAGAGCTCATACAACAAGCTGAATAGTATATGTAGCCCATGAAAAAAGAAGAAGAAGCCCTTGAAAAACCCTTGAACTTTGTGAGCAAATTTTTGTATGAACCCTGAGTCCGTTGACGCTCGAAGAATAAGAGTGAAAAAGTCACCAACTACCCATTTTTTGTTACTTGAACTTCATAGAGTTTACACCGCCTAATTTATAACATTCAGACTGACGTTCTAGATTACCACGAGACTAAGAGATCCGGACCAACCAGGCTGGTTGGTAAATGGCCTTTATACCTCGACCGCTACAGTTGTATATACTTCAAGTATATACAACGGTTGTTATACTCTATGGTTATCAGATAAAATATTACAAGTAACGTAGTGTTTCAACGGGGTGTACGGGACTGAAAGCCAAAGGAAATGAGAATCTCAGAAGGGTAGACCCTGCTGAGACATTGTTTGACGAATTTATTATCCTGTCCCTTCAGTGTGTTGAGTTTTGTTTTGTTATATAATCCACAAAAGGCATTCCCGTGATGACGACCTTGATAAAAAAATTGAGAAACTGAAAGAAATACATGTTTCTTCATTATTCAATAAGAAAGATATAACTTCGGAAAAGAATAGTTAAAACCTAAAAGAACTTGAAAATGTCAACCGGTAAACTGGAAAGGAATAGCTGAAGCCTCAAACAACTTGAACATGTCAACCGGTAAACTGCAACAGTCTATTTCTGCTGAAGAATGATTTCGACAAGCAGACGAAGGAATTTTGTTTGATTATGGAGTTATTTCCCTTCGATTGAACTCAAACGTTTGGGAGACTTCACGTCAGAGACACTGGGAAATGAGACGTCGTTATTATTGTGGGACACACATTGATTATTTGTGTATTATTCGACACAGTGGTGCATTGTGCGTCTTGGAGAATCAGGGACACTATATTCAAACTTTTACAAGTGCTTTAATAAGTTTCACGGAAGAGACAATTCATAAAACGAGATTGCATGTTTTCGAATCCGCAACGATCTGTAGTGTAGAAACACCACAACAGATTCCCTCTTCTCGACAGTAAAATGGGACGTTGAGGGTATGTTCCACAGGTACTTGGCATAAACACCTCTGTGGTATAAATATAATGTAGTTATATTTTAAGTCATGTTTGCACTCTGATGGGGGCGGGGGGGGGGGGGGGGGGTGTTACACATGTATTTAAATATGCGTTATTCAATATGTTAGGGCATATGTAAGTAACGCAGAAAATGAAGGTATGATGTGATGAATAACAATACTGTCGAGAAGCATATCGCCTTTGAATTTCGAAAAGTATGCTATGAGCACAGGTAAGCATAAGAAATACGGCATTGCATAAGCATTCTTTCTATTAATAACAAAAAAGAACACAAGAATAATTTGTTGCTTACAAATCTCTAAACTCAAACGACTTCCTTCAGAATACAATAGTACCATTGCTACACATTATCAGTTTATCATAGTTAACGCAACATTTTATGTTGTGAATACCGGTACATTATAAGAAGTTTTTATTGTGTGATCATAACATTCCTAATCGGTACGAATCTCCTCACTGTCAACATTATCTTCAAATACTTCATCAATCAAGTTTTCAGTTTCCACTCTATCATCTTCATCGATTTCCTCTTGACCGCTTTTTTCCATACTGTCACACAAAATGTCAACAAGTTCTTATAGAACAATTTCACCACTCGTCCAATCATACTCAATACCATCGGTGTCTGTCTTCCAACCACAACTTTCTACAGCTGGAAGATCAGGATCGTTCTCATGTGCATGGAGTCGTGCGTTAGTCTGAAAATAACACGACGTACATGCATTTCTAGGGATGCTCTACAGGGTGGTAGCAAACGCATGCCGAAGCTGTAGCATGAATCTAGAAAATTGCCACGTCCCTGGTTCTTCTTACAGAATGTGTCATATCTTAGTTTGTTAATATTTGCATACTTCGGTCTGCCATACATAGAACATACAAACTTTTCAGTCTCACTATATAACTCTTCACTGCATTCATGATTTTGACCAAGCTTTGCTAATGCGGATACACTTTCAGTTTTTTTCTCAACAAGTTGGAGAGGAGTTATCTTGCCTTTTCGAACAAAGATACTGGTGGTATCGCAGCCTGTGAGAGAGTGAAAGGCTAGCAAAATAGAGCAGATGCTTTCACCTTTATGTTGCACGATTTTTTTTATGTTTAGCAGCCGACGTTTGTTTCCGACACCGGTATCAAACAAAACAGACCTGTTAATTTGACCACAGTACTAAGTAGTAACATGAATACATCCGTATCTGGAGACCTTACAATAATTTGAGCAATTTCCTGTTCAGAATTTCTGATATGTATACAGTGTAATATTATTCGCGTGTCTACTTCTTCTTGAAATGAAAATAAAGCATTCTCGGGAGACACTTCAACAGTTTTGCCATCATGATTTGTGAGCCGGTAGCACTTCTCACGGAGAACATAAAGCACAATGCGACCTTGAAGAGCAGCTGCATACTTTTCACTACCCCATTGATCAAATAGCAACTGGGGCGATTGTGTTTTGTTGTCATTATTTCCCATAAAACTATTCCAGTCCTTTGGTGTTTTAGTTTTGGGGCCATACAGAAGAAATGTTGGTGTCAAACCCCTCCTTTTACGTTCAAATGACTTGATTGACGTGGGACTATATGAATCATTGACAAAAGCCACTCGGTCAGATTTTGGAAGGCAATTGAAGCCCATTTCAGCTAGCTCTTCAAACTGTTTGGCACAGAAATTAAGCTTTGTAGAATTGCATTTCCATCTAAGCCATGAGTAATGATTCCTTCGTCATTCTCCATCATGTGTTACATAATTGGCTCTGAGTTCATTCTTTCCATCACAGTCTGTTTGCAATCACCCCATCTTCTTCCAGGGTGTGGCAGGTAGACAGCCAATCTGGATATGCCACTTCCCACGGTATACTACTCATTACATTTGTGCAATATGTTTATTTGTAACCATTTTACATGTATGTGTACCGTGAATGAAGAATCTGAAAGAATCTGATGATTCTGGTTCAACATCCGACTCCCGGTAGGAATGCTTATTGAAGAAATTGAAAAAGAGGAAGTGAGGGACACTATTAAGCAGTTTATATCTGAATGCTGGGAGGAGAGGAGGGGAAGAGGGGGTGGGGTGCAGGGGGAATGATGGCCTTCTCTTATGAGGACCGCGACAAATCAGCGGCTGGCCAAAGAGTTATTATTATAATGATTCCCATTTAACACCTTCTCAAGTGAACCACTAGCACATATACCTGCCTCATTCACAATTTCTGAGAAGCCACTTCCTTTCATTATTTCCCAACTGTACTGAAAATGGAGCAGATGGTATGAAAGACACCGAAACGAACAATCTCTCGGCGAAACATTTCAGGAAACTGCTAGGTCGAATGTAACAATAGCATATTCTCGTGACCATAAACTCAAGTAATGTATTCCTGGGTGGCGTCATTTCATTCCCGTGGGGACACACTTCATCGATCGGAATGGTACCGAGTTGAATTTTGATACCGTGTTTTAAAGTATCTTCGGGAAAAAAGATAAGAGAAGCACGGACCGGTTTTACCCAAATTGGATCTGATCCGTGTTTTGAAGATAATCGAACGAAATGGTTTGACGCGCCGAAGGCGCGCAGGGACGATTTGGGGAACAAGCCCCTTTCGACCCTCAGTGGCTGTAAATGATTTCGTATGTCTAGGCGTGTCAAAGGAGGAAAAGGAAGGAGGGAAGAGGTTTAGCCCTTTCTGCCCTTCTTGCGGCTCTTCTTTTTGGGTGGAGGTTGGCTTGGTGATGGTGATGGTGAAGCTGGTGGTGGTGTAGAGGTGCTCGCGTTAGGTTTTTCCCGGTACTCTCTGCATTTTAACCGTTCTGTTCTTGCCAGCTCTAATTCTCTCATTAATTCCTCATAATGGTTTAGTGGTTGTTCCGCTCCCGGGCTTTCCGGTAGTGAAGGAAGGGGGGAGTTAGGGGTGGGAGGCGGTGAAAAAGCAACTTCCAGTTCCTCCTCAGTCTCCACTGGATGTTCCTCATCCAACTGTACCGGCTCAGGAGCGGCAGTTGATTGGGTGTACCAGTGGGACTAGGAGGGGAACTGGCGGCTGCCTCCAGAGCCTCCACCCCTCACTCAACTCTTTCTTCCTATTCCGGAAGGCCTCCAAGCGCCGGGCGTCCCTGCGCTTGGTCGATGGGCTCTTCTTCTTCTTGTGCTGTCTCTTTTCAGGGCCTCCGTGCCCCTTCGGGTGAGGACCAGTGGGAGAGCGGATCCTCTCTCCAAAGGTACTACCTCTCCCCGAAGAGGTTGGTGTTGTTGTTGCCTTCTCAATTTCAAACTCCACTTTCAGGTGGACGCTCAAGCCTATTTCCTGGATAGTTCAGGAGACAGGGCATGAGACGCCCAGAGCTGAAATGGCTTTCACTAGTCTATCTGGTAGTTCCATGGCTATCTAGGTGTTGTTCACGCTCTGAAGTCAGATGTGTGAATGCCAATGGGCGGAAGATAATCTCCTTTGTGCCTGGGGTTAAATAGCGGCTGTCAGATAGAATAAAAAAATGCGTTTTAATTTAACATTTGGGCGGATTATGATGTTATATCCCGGGCGAAAAGCAGATAAATTGCCAGTATGTTCAAAAAGAAAAATGTGTAGTTATCTGGACCCGTCCGTTGCGGTTGAGAATCAGAATGTTTGTTTTCAACAACAATGACCTCGATTAAGCGAGTTCAGACTATTTTATGTCATGTAAATCCTATAGATAGAAGAGCCACACTGCTTCACGGGATCGTCAAAATTCGCATTTTGTTTTCAAGATTTATTAGAACACAAAACGTGAATTATTGGACCGATTTTAAAGGATTTTTTTTGATACAGGAAATTCCCCCCAAAAATATTTCAGGCACAGAAAAAGGATTTAGTGAAGAGAACTTATTATGTAAATTACGAGGTGTTTTCCCAATCAACTGCTATTATCTAATCATACATAACATACTCAGTCGATATTGGGATATTTTTTTATATGGAGTGTACGCGTAATGGTTGATATATATCATCTTACAAGTAATAAAAAGCGAACTTCTTTTATTTTCGAGGGTAATTTTATAATACGGTGTTTTGATCTATGGTATATGAAAAGACATTCCGTTCGCTTTTTAACCAGACAAGAAAATAAAATATGATATGTATTCCTGGAAGGGATTCGTACAGCCTACTAGACGGGCTGTCTTCACTTCCGTTCCGAATGTTCGCACTTTTGAGGCCGAATGTTCCCACTTTTGGTAAAAACTTTCGAAGTTTGGGAGTTGAAAAATAACTTTAAAAAATAATTTTTTAGTTCATTTTGTTTGTTTTTTTTATATTAGGAGGTTTTCTAGAATATTTTTTAAAAGAATAATATATACGGCGTACCAACCTTTATTCCTAAAGTAGAAATATATTAAGCACAAGACCAATCCATAATGAATAATGAAATATAAAATCCATTGTATAAAATCCACTGAACTGAATAACAGAATGACAATATATGTGTTCCAATGCCGACATGCAAACCCGAAATGATATGTTTCTTCTTGGGTGTTGTTTGGCACAACTCATCTTAAAAAATATTTGTTTTCATAAGTTCTTCTGCATGAAATTGTGATTAAAGTTCTGGCCTTTGATGAGATACTGATACAGAGTTTTTACAGGGCGACTGAATCTTGATTGATTTAATAGCACTTGATTAGGAGATCAAATACTGTTTTTACAGTTTCGACAGACCCTTAAACCTTTTATGTGGGCGGTAATTGTCCTTGATGAGATATCTTATACTGTTTTTCACGGTTTCTTTGAACATTTATTTGAACACTTCTAGCGTAAAAACAAATCCTCACACATGTCAGGGTATGATGAAAAGAGTCCAACATCACGGAACAGAACTCTTGTAGTTATGCAAAATTCCTAGCCATCTTCCATTTCGAGGTCGCAGGGGATTTCAATCCCACATCGTCCCTGTGCGCCTTCGGCGCGCAAAATCTCAGTTTTCATTTCATGCGTCCAACATCAATCTGACTCGCTTACTTACTTGCTGATACCTACCTTATTAGGCGAGGCCAAGATTGCGAGGGTGAATGTGGTTGACGGCGATTTGGAAATTGTAACAACAAAGATATCCAAAAAGTTAGAGGAAGCATGGGAGAAATATAAAGAGAATTATATAACTACATCTAGATTTTTGAGGTTCTGTTTCAGTATATATAAAGTGTAATTGTATTTTGTATTTGTCAATATATCTGTCAATGTATTTTATATGGTATCAGGTGAATTCGGTCTTTTACCAGTTCGGCCCAGGTGATTTCGGCCCGTTTGGTGAGTTCGGCCCAGGTGAGTTCGGACCACGTGAAAGTGACTTCGGCCCACAAGAAAGTGACTTCGGCCCAGTCGCTGAGTGAGTTCGGACCATGTATATTTGAGTTCGGCTCATGGGAAAGTAACTTCGGCCCAGTTGCTCTGGTGATAATTTGTTCATGCAGGCAAGTTACGTCATTTTACTTGAAGTTGTTCAGTCAGAGGTCGTATTCTAGATAGTGACTAGACCATCTTCCTTCCTTCCTTCCTTCCTTCCTTCCTTCCTCCACCCAACCTCTCTTTCTTCTATCCTCCCTTCCCTCTGTCCGCCCCATCCATCCAGTTTTGTTTAATGATTTCCAATATTTGTAAAAGAAACTTTTTAAAAAAATATTCTGTTCTGTTGTTTTTTTTATTTTGACATGTTGTTCTCGTACAATGTTCTATCATTCTCTTTTATGTCTTTGAGAGAAGGTCAGTGCCGCATAGATCACTCGCCGACTACTGTCAAAAGATTGGTCGGTATTTTTCCAATTAATTATAACAAACAATGATGTAGAGGGTTGGTACAACCGAATCAACCAGCACGCACAAAACGGCCTGCCATTTTACAGACTCGTACAAAAATTATTTAGTGAAAGTAATTTTACTTCTGTGGAGGTACGACTAGTATCGGAGAACAAACACAAGCGTTTTCAGAGAAAACAATATAGGAGTATACAAAGTGAGCTCTTCGATGCCTGGGACTCCTTTAGCAAGGGAGAAATTTCAACTAAAAAACTTCTTAAAAAGTGTTCAAAACTAAAAGCTCCATCTATTCAGTAAATTAGATTAGATTTTTCTTATATATGGCATTCAGAAAAATACTTGATTTTTTTTTTCTTGTCAGAAAGTCCTTGAAACGTATTTCAATTTTATTTTGCCTGGTCTGTATGAACCATGTTTATGTTTATCAATGTTGTCTTTGACGTTTTAGTTATGTATATCATTATGTATATCATTGCTGTCTGTTTTTGTGTATACCAATTGTTGTCTTTGCTACAATAAACAGTTTGTTGGTCGATATAATCTTCTCTCTTCTTTTAGTTGTTTGCTCACCACTATGGTCCGAACTTGTCTCGATGGGGGCCGAAATCCCTTCATGGGAGGCCGAACTCACTTGGTCCGAACTCACTTTCGTGGGCCGAACTCACTTTTTCTGACTGAAGTCACCTGGGCCGAACTGGTAAAAGTCCGACCTCACTTGCATTCTTTTATA
Organism: Pictodentalium vernedei; assembly: GCA_031216915.1. Lineage (NCBI taxonomy): Eukaryota > Metazoa > Mollusca > Scaphopoda > Dentaliida > Dentaliidae > Pictodentalium > Pictodentalium vernedei. The sequence continues at coordinate 63,607,962 of CM062290.1, read as the reverse complement.
TTGTATATTACGCTGTATTTATGTTTGTTTTTAGTTGTAATAAAGGTGTTTAAACTCATCTTAACCCGTGTTTCTCTTAGTCTCCCTAGTTTAAAACGGAGGCCGAATGTTCCCAGGCCGAAAGTTCCCGAGGCCGAATGTTCCCGAGGCCGAATGTCCCCGAGGCCGAAAAGACCCGCTCCCAGATAAACTGTGGCACACTCATTAATTCCTTGTTCGGAAAGAAAAATCGAACAGCCTTGGAAGAGTGTACTGAAATTGTCTCCCTTGGGGAATAAGTCACCTATACCGCGAATCGTTAAATACATCGTCAAAGAATAAACAAATTGATGATACAACTGCTTACATTTCCTTGCAGCAAATATTATACCACTCCATATTGTGATTTAAATCAAAATCAGAAGAATTACCACCCTGTGACAAGATAGCTTATAATTTTCATTGATAGTCTGTGTGCGAGGACTCGTCTGTTTGGGATGCACCTTTACCGTCCCCAAGCCGAACCGTCCCCACACTATTTTACCCAAACCGTCCCAAACTATTTTACCCAAACCGTCCCCTAGGTCAGTTACTCCAACTCCAATGTCCGACGTAACCCGAACCGTCCCAAGACCGAACCGTCCCCACTATTTTACCCAAACCGTCCCCACTATTTTACCCAAACCACCTCCACTTGAATACATGGCGAAGTTGCTACTAAAAGGTCTACTAGTAATTAATGACTAACAAGACTGAACTTTATGATTTGATTTATTCCAATACAAAATAAACATTTAAGGGCCTATATAAGTAATGAAATTTTGTTTATTTTGAAAATTCTCACCTCCGATATTCCTTCAATTCAAATTAAATATACACAAAATGTACATCAAAATGAAGGTTGGGATGTATAGAACACGAAACACATGTGTAATCAACTCATAGAGTCGACTGTAGGCACCACTGGTTCCTGGAATTCTGCTGCCGTATTCGCATCAGAACTGATAATTTAATAATATTTAACGAAAACAACTTGTGGCCAAATGTGCTTTACATATCCAAGAACAAAGCTAGGGGATAAAAATTCTTCAAAACACAGCGACAGAGCTGCATTGGGGAAAATTCCAACGCCTTTGCTTTTGTTTACGTATGGGTATACTTTCGATTTCCGGCCGACGTCATCGGACAGAAAAAGCATGTAAAAACAACGCCGTCTAAAATCAAATAATGAAAAAGATTGCCTTCATACAGTATACTGTTATTAGATAGAGATTGCACAGTTGCCATATTCAATGCAAGATATCATGATACCTGTTGAAATTTCTTAGAATTACGATTTTGTTTTTTGATGGAAATTCATGGTAACGAGTGATTTGCGCATGTCTGTCGAACATGGAAACCATTTTCAATAAAAAATGCAGACATTGTTGTCCTTTTCCAAAATGCAGACCTATCGCTGTATTCAAAAGTGTTTTGAATGCCTAGCTTTGTTCTTGGATATATGAAGCACATTTGGCCACAAGTTGTTCTGATGAAATATTATTTTATTATCAGTTCTGGTGCGAATACGGTAGCAGACTTCCAGGAACCAGTGGTGCCTACAGTCGACTCTACAAGTTGATTACATATGTGTTTCGTGTTCTATACATCCCAACCTTCATTTTGATGTATAATTTGTGTATATTTAATCTGAATTTAAGGAAAATGAGAGGTGAGAATTTCAAAATAAACAAAATTTCATTACTTATATAGGCCCTTAAAACATTGATAGTACTACCCATATCCCATATTTTACACAATAACATTAATTAAATTTCGAAATTAATTTTGCACATTTTAAAAGTGTCTGTCTAGGTGTAATAGATCTCTCTTCATACGCTTTCCAAATTTCCTCAACCTGATCATTAAATTTTTTGGTTTTATTCACATGTTGTCGCATCTGCCCTAACTGTACATATTGGATAATATGGGGTAAAAACGATGCTTCTTGGTGGAGCAAATCGACCAGCAAAAACAAATTCAAATTTCTGTTGATTCGCCTGTGCCATCCTGTAACAGAAATCAATAACTAGATATAAAAATGCCTTAAATGCGGGATAGTGATAACATTATTATTATGATAACATAGTTCCAACCCATAAGTACCTCATTTTATTAGTCCCAGGGTTCATACAGCTCTTGAAAAACCCTTGAAAATGAGTTTTTTCTTGAAAAACCCTGGAATTTGAAATTAGCCCTTGAGAAACCCTTGAACTTTCAGAAATCTCTTGAAAAACCCTTGAATACCAAGCTATTTCCTGGGCATTGTAAATATATGTACTCGCCTTTTACTTGTTTGTTGTGCTCGTGTCGCTCAGTTAACCCTTTACCTAACGAATCTCCCGCATCCGCCCGCGTAATATGCAAATTGAGCAGTTGAAAAAATTTAATTTTTCAAAATATTTCAACAAAAAACCATATCATGTGACTTCTCATTGGAACGAGCTCATTGAGCTCGTTCCAATGAGGGGTCACATGATATGGTTTTATTGAAATTGTTTGAAAAATTTAAAAAAATGATATTTAAAATAATAAATTTTGATTTCGTCTACGTTGGGTAAAGGGTTAAAAAAAAACATAAAGTATGGAAGGTTTTACCAACATTACTGTAACACAAATCACACTTTGGGTACCAGTACTTCCTGACTTCCAAAGTCAGATCCGTGTCACATGAATCTTAGATTTTTAGAGCTCATACAACAAGCTGAATAGTATATGTAGCCCTTGAAAAAAGAAGAAGAAGCCCTTGAAAAACCCTTGAACTTTGTGAGCAAATTTTTGTATGAACCCTGAGTCCGTTGACGCTCGAAGAATAAGAGTGAAAAAGTCACCAACTACCCATTTTTTGTTACTTGAACTTGATAGAGTTTACACCGACTAATTTATAACAATGCCATTCAGACTGACGTTCTAGATGTCCATATCTGCTTGACATTTTTTACAAATTAACAAACCGATGAAATAAGTAGAAAAAATAACAGATGTTGACTCATTTATAAATGGTTAAAAAGGTCCTAGTTGTTCATTAGCGGGCATGGCTTTTTGTCCTTTAATCGCTATTAAAGGATAAGGCTAATAGTTTTTTTTCCAATACGTCTGAATCGAATATGTGAGTGATAAAGTTCCTAGTGCGTGTAAATTGGGCTTTATCTCATTCATTCTGTTGAATTTAATGTAATTCACAATCGGATATAATTTTTATTCATTTGCATATAATTTGTTGGATTTGATGATTCTCTTTTGGGTAAGTGGTTTTGCATAAAAAATAAATCTGTATGAAAATAATAATAATAATAAAATAAAAAAAAATAATGCCGTGGGGACGGTTTGGGTTTGGGGGGTTGAGGATGGTTTGGGTAAAATAGGTGGGGACGGTTTGGGTTGCTTAGGTGGGGACGGTTTGGCTTGGGGACAGTTTGGGTGCTATTCGTCTATTTATCCCAAACTGACCATTCCACAAATCAAATGTGCCTTTTACAGTCCAACAGTCACCACTTGGGTGTAACCAAATATAACCTCAAATAACTTATTTCAAGCAATATTATCCTGTACAGGCCTGGCATTTGCAGGAGAGCGATTTATTCGCTCGCCTACTGCTGCCGTGCTGGTCTAAAAAAAAATAAGGAGGGCGAAATCTAGCCCCCCCCCCCCCCGACCTTGGGAAGTAATGATTACCATAACAGCCTATCCCTAAAACCCACATCTTTTCAGATCACTGCTGTGTTAGTGATCTCTGTAAGATGGCTACACTGCCCCTCCTACACCTCAGGGCCTTGGCAAGGCCTGGAGGTGTGGGAGGGGCAGGCCTTTAAATTCTTCCCAAATAACGACAGTGAACGCTGAGCCCAAATAAGATAATTGTGCTCAAATTATGCAGAGTTTTCCAAAGTTTTTCAGCAATATATACAGTCATTCAGGCAGTAACGGGTCACAGGCAGTAACAGGCCAGGCGATGTTGAGACTTAAAAAAATCGAATTTGAAGAGCATTCCAAACTAAAATTTTATTCCAGGTTTGTGAAGTTGTATGTTGCCCGTCGTCTTTGAAAGTTCCGCGAGTTCATTGTTGTTTTATGTTGACAGAAGCAATGTTTTTTTAAAAGACTGAATGTGCGGCGGAAGAGTAATTAATGATGCAGTACGCCATTTTCCCCCAAAACTCATGCTTCGAAATCCCGAAAAAGATGACATGGTGATCATACTAACAAGGAAAAGGTCACGGACATTGGGTAGATAGTTGGGGGTGGGTGGGGGATCAAGTGCCAAAAAGAATGTGCGAAAACAGTTAATGCATCTTTTTTTTTCTTTTTCACTGTTATGGCCTCTTTTGTGGCCCAAACTGTAACAAAATATCACCAATTGATCATAAGAGCCCATTTAGAAGCATTATTAAGAAAACTAACCCGCATAATATAAAAATATTGGAGAATTTCATCCAAAACTGACTTCTGGATGGGGCTGGGTGCCCAATATTGAGCGGAAAAAATTGCCCGATAGTTTTCTCTGAAAGTCAACAAAAATATCTATTCACAACATAATTCATTCATATCACGTTTTTTTTCTTAATGGAACATTCTTTAAAATAGAGCATAGTATATATAACATTGTCTAATGAGTCAACATACCTGAATGAAAAAACTGAAAATATTAATTTTCATTTCAACAGAAACAAAAAAGTCTGATTTAACAGAAGCAAACAAAGTCTTTTTGATCACTATCCTGGTATGCAGATGTTATAACAAAAACAAAAACAAAAGGTTTGCCCTTCTTGAGCCAGAACAAAAACACGTTCCCACTTATTCAACCAATATTTGCACCATATCCTCGGTTTCAGTATATACCGGTATGAGCAGTAGTAAATTAATTATGGGCACAACTGGCACAGTGCTCACATATGTCTGCATATGCCATGATTTACAGAAACTAGACTGTTCGAAGTGCATATCAGAGATAAAATTAGGAAAAGCTTATTTAAATTTGGTTTAAAGCCAAAGGTTTCTGGGAAAAAGAATAATTTAGTTTCTTTGCAAGGTAAACACTGAGAAAACACATTTAGTTTGTCTCAATTGTATGATCTGGTTTAATTGGGGTTCTACATCGCTTTCAACAACTATGGCTATACATTGCATATATCACAATGTTGTTAGTTCCCAGGATGAAGGTAGAGTTATTCAAACAGATCCAGTGGATAGCGTAAGGAATCCACCAACCACTGAAGGAACTGACAAGCTCATCCACACAGACATCTCAATATAAGGATAATACAAATTCCTTAGAATTTGCTACATCAGTATAGTATTAAAATGTCTGTATGAACAGCCAGGCCATTGTTGCTGTGCATTAATAACCTGGCTGCCAAATGTGGACCTAATATACCCAGGTCCACATACAAGCTATACAGTAATGTGTTTTTGTGAACTGATGTGAATCTGGTAAGTCTTGAAAAATGCATCTGATAGAGTAAATGGAAACATGTTTGGAGATATAAAAATATGCATTGAATCAGTGTGCATTGTGCGTTTCAAGTTAGTGTTCAAGTGTCAAAGTCTTGTATATAAAATGTATGAGGAGGTGTTTCCCCCAAAATGTAAGGATGGGTGGGTCAGAAAATCTGCAAAATAAAAATTTCCACCTATCTTCACACATTTTTTTTCTTGCTCTTTATCCCCCCCCCCCCCCCACCCCCCTCTAGAAAGTTGCAGAAAAGTCTTGAAATTTTATTCTCAAAAAGTGTACGAACCCTGAATAATGAAAGTATCATATTAGGCATTTACAATCTCCTTGTTCTATCGAACAGAGAATATGCGAAGCTTGTACAATGGGGGAGCTGGAATCAGAATGGCATTTCGTAATGGAATGTCTGCTTTCTGCATCATTGAGAGAAAAATTATTTTGTGCAGTTTCTGACGAAACAATTGACTTTCCTCTAATGGATACAATGGACAAATTTGAAGTAATTATGACTAATGACAATCCAGTTCTATGCAATGTTATTTGTAACATGGTCCAGCTCTTCCTTCACAAGAGGGACTTATCTGTAATATGATTTATGTATGTCATATGAATTAGTGTGTTTTATGATTCTGTTTATGTTGATTCTGTGTGTAGCAATCTGCCTTTATTCTGTTGTATTTGCTGAATAAATCTTATCTTTTCTTATTAGTAAACTGTTGTATCAAGGCAACATATCTTAATACCTTCTGTTCACACTTATTAGCTCACCGAAGGGAGCTTAACTTATCACTTACCGTCCATCGTCTGTCGTCATCCGTTGTGAACTTTACATTATCGACTACTCATCACAAACTACTGGATCAAACTGAACCAAATTTAGTGTGCATGTTCCCCATCATATGTCAATTCAAACTTATACAAATAAACTTGCCGCACCCAGAGGGGGCACCACAAGGGGCATAACTCTGATAGCACCCATGAATTTCTTTCCAAAATTCAAAAAAATCTTCTTCTTCAGATCCACCAGGCAGAATTCTTTCCTATTTGGTATACATCATCTCTAGGGGGGTCAGGTTCAAGTTTGTTCAAATCGGCCCCATGGATTCATATTTGGGCTCACTATAAAAGCCCGAATTTGAACTTTGCCCATTTCAGGCAAATTTCTTAAAAAATCTTCTTCTCCAGATCCAGTAGGCAGAATCTTTTGATATTTGGTATGCAGCATTGTGGGGTGGATCTGATTCAAGTTTGTACAAATCGGCCCCTCTGGGTTCATATTTGGGCTCAGTATAGGAGCCCAAAATCACACTTTTTGCATATCAGGCAAATTTCTTAAAAAATCTTCTTCTCAAGATGAAGCAGGTAGAATCTTTTGATATTTGGTATGCAGCATTGTGGGGTGGATCTGATTCAAGTTTGTTCAACTCGCCCCCCTGGATTCATATTTGGGCTCACTATAGAAGCTCGAATTGTAACTTAGTGCATTTCAGGCAAATTTCTTAAAAAATCTTCCTCTCCAGATCCAGCAGGCAGAATCCTTTGATATTCGGTATGCAACATTGTGGGGTAGATCTGATTCAAGTTTGTTCAAATCGGCCCCCTGGGTCCATATTTGGGCTCAGTATAGGAACCCAAATTTGAACTTAGTGCATTTCAGGCAAATTTCTTTAAAAATCTTCTTCTCAAGATCCAGCAGGCAGAATCTTTTGATATTGGGTATGCAGCATGCTTAGGGGGGGAGGGGGTGAGATTCAAGTTTGTTCAAGTCAAGTCCCTGGGTATATATTTGTGCTCACTCTGGTAGCCTGAATGGTAACTTAGTTCAAAATGAGGAATTTTCTTTAAAAATCTTCTTCTTCAGATCCAGCAGTCGGAATGTTTTGATATTTGGTATGCAGCATCCTTAGGGATGGGGGGGTGGGATTCAAGTTTGTTGAAGCCATGTCCCTAGGTCCATATTTGGGCTCACTGTGGGAGCCCGAATGATAACTTAGTTCAAAATGAGGAATTTTCTTTAAAAATCTTCTTCTTCAGATCTAGCAGTCAGAATGTTTTGATATTTGGTATGCAGCATTCTTAGGGGGTGAGATTCAAGTTGGCTTAAGCCATGTCCCTAAGTCCATATTTGGGCTCACTGTGGGAGCTTGAATTGTAACTTAGTTCGAAATGAGGAATTTTCTTAAAAAATCATCAGATCCAGCAGTCGGAATGTTTTGATATGTTGTGTGTAGCATCCTTAGTAGGGTGAGATTCAAGTTTGGTAAAGCCAAGTCCCTGGGTCCATATTTGGGCTCCGTGTGGGAGCCCAAATTATAAGTTAGTCAATATGAGGAATTTTTCTTTAAAAATCATCTTCTTCAGATTCAGCAGTCGGAATGTTTTGATATTTGGCATGCAGCATCCTTAGGGGGTGAGATTCAAGTTTGTTCAAGCCAAGTCCCTAGGTTCATATTTGGGCTCACTGTGGGAGCCCGAATGATAACTTAGTTCAAAATGAGGAATTTTCTTTAAAAATCTTCTTCTTCAGATCTAGCGGTCGGAATGTTTTGATATTTGGTATGCAGTATCCTTAGGGGGTGAGATTCAAGTTTGCTTAAGCCATGTCCCTAGGTCCATATTTGGGCTCACTGTGGGAGCTTGAATTGTAACTTAGTTCGAAATGAGGAATTTTCTTAAAAAATCATCAGATCCAGCAGTCGGAATGTTTTGATATGTTGTGTGTAGCATCCTTAGTAGGGTGAGATTCAAGTTTGGTAAAGCCAAGTCCCTGGGTCCATATTTGGGCTCCGTGTGGGAGCCCAAATTATAAGTTAGTCAATATGAGGAATTTTTCTTTAAAAATCATCTTCTTCAGATTCAGCAGTCGGAATGTTTTGATTTTTGGCATGCAGCATCCTTAGGGGGTGAGATTCAAGTTTGTTCAAGCCAAGTCCCTAGGTTCATATTTGGGCTCACTGTGGGAGCCCGAATGATAACTTAGTTCAAAATGAGGAATTTTCTTTAAAAATCTGCTTCAGATCCAGCAGATGAATGCCTTTGATATTTGGTATGCAGCATCCTTGGAGGGGGGGGGGGGGGGGGGGGGGAAGATTCAAGTTTGTTCAAGCCATGTCCCTAGTTCCATAAAATTTGTCTCTCATGACTTCATTCCTTTGTAGTGTTGATGAACTATGTCTAACTGAATGTGACCCCAAATACTTCTTCGAACCACTTTGGCCAGTGAGCGATTAAGGCTCCTTGGGGCCTCTTGTTTAATCAACTATTCTTTATTAAGGTACTTGCTGTCCTATACATTATGTCATGCTAGTAGTCTGTATGTGAACTTTTTACCCTTGTACACTTTGGCATATAATTATTACATCATTCTTTGATAGCATAAAGCTGCCAAATGCAAAGCTTAGGCATTGCAGTTGGCTTGGGCTGCATCATATTCTAAACTGAATACCGGTAATGTTAGTTCATCGAATTTTTCAATCAATTCAGCAAAACAATATTATGTGGCTCCTCTTTGGAACAAGCCCAACAAGATTGTCCCAATGAGGGGTCACATGATATGTTTTTTTTTAATTTTTATTAGCTCACCGAAGGGAGCTTAACTTATCACTTGTCGTCCATCGTCGTGAACATTTTTCAAACGACTTCTCCTCTGAAACCACTGGTCCGATTTTCATGAAACTTCATGTGGATGTTCAATACTATATCAAATTCATGTTTGTTTAAATGAAATGGCCATGTCCCTTGGGGGCTCTTTATGGGGCATAACTCTGATAGCACCGTATGAATTATAGAAAAATTATTAAAAAATCTTCTTTTCCAGAACTAGTGGGCAGAATCTTTTGATACTTGGTATGCAGATCCAGCAGGCAGAATCTTTTGATATTTGGTATGCAACATTGTGGGGTGGATCTGATTCAAGTTTGTTCAAATCGGCCCCCTGGATTCACATTTGGGCTCAGTTTTGAAGCCTGAATTCGAACTTAGTGCATTTCAGGCAAATTTCTTTAAAAAATCTTCTTCTCCAGAACCAGCAGGCAGAATCTTTTGATATTTGGTATGCAATATTGTGGGGTGGATCTGATTCAAGTTTGTTCAAATCGGCCCCCTGGATTCATATTTGGGCTCAGTATAGAAGCCCGAATTCGAACTTAGTGCATTTCAGGCAAATTTCTTAAAAAATCTTCTTCTCAAGATCCAGCAGGCAGAATCTTTTGATATTTGGTATGCAACATTATGGGATGGATCTGATTCAAGTTTGTTCAAATCGGCTCTCTGGATTCATATTTTGGCTCACTATTAAAGCTCGAATTTGAACTTAGTGCATTTCAGGCAAATTTCTTAAAAACTCTTCTTCTCCAGATCCAGCAGGCAGAACCTTTTGATATTTGGTATGCAACATTGTGGGGTGGATCTGATTCAAGTTTGTTCAAATTGGCCCTTTGGGTTCATATTTGGGCTCAGTATAGGAGCCCAATTTGAACTTAGTGCATTTCAGGCAAATTTCTTTAAAAATCTTCTTCTCAAGATCCAGCAGTCGGAATGTTTTGATATGTGGTGTGTCGCATCCTTAGGGGGTGAGATTCAAGTTTGTTAAAGCCAAGTCCCTGGGTCAATATTTGGGCTTCCTGTGGGAGCCCGAATTATAACTTAGTCAATATGAGGAATGTTTAGCTCACCAAAGGGAGCTCAACTTATCACTTGCCGTCCGTCGTCGTGAAAATTTTTCAAACGACTTCTCCTCTGAAACCACTCGTCCCATCTTCACGAAACTTCATGTGGATGTTCATTACTATATGGCAATTCAGGTTTGTTCAAATATCCCTTGGGGGCTCTGTATGGGGCATAACTCTGATAGCACCATATGAATTATAGAAAAATTATTAAAAAATCTTCTTCTCCAGAACCAGTGAGCAGAATCTTTTGATATTTGGTATGCAGCATCTTAGTATGAGTCTGATTCAAGTTTGTTCAAATCGAGTCCCTTGATCAATATTGGGGCTCCCTACAGGGGCATGAATTTTTCCTTAGAGCAATTTAAGGAAAAATCTTCTTCTCCAGAACCAGTGGGCAGAATCTTTTGATATTTGGTATGCAGCATCTTGGTATGGGTCTGATTCAAGTTTGCTCAAATGGAGTCCCTTGATCAATTTTGGGGCTCACTATGGGGACCTCAATTTTTACTTAGTGCAATTTAAGAAAAACAATTTAAAAATCTTCTTCTCCAGAATCAATGGGCAGGATCTTTTGATATTTGCTATACAGCATCTTGGTATGGGTCCCTCTTTGGGAAAGGGTCCAGGGTCCATGAAATTGGGAAGATTCCTATCATGAAGGCTCCAATTGGAAATTTGTTTGGAATAAGAAACACACAAAGGATAAGAAATGTTACCTTCATATTGAGCTGAGAATATTAATACAGAAGCTACTATATGTATAGTACATATGTAGTAAGTTTTATAGCAAACAAGTCACATGAAATAATGATCAGTCTTTGTAATCTCTATTATAAATTGTTGTATTTGCTACACTTGGACAGTCTACATTCTGTGTCTTAGCAGTTGTGTCTTGGCAAGACTTGGCTGTCTATACAGGCAGTCATGACTTGCCTAGAAACAACTGACAAGGTTCTTGGGATGTAACTTACAAATGCATGTAAAAACTACCTATTGGGTCACCTGTTTTGTTGCAGCGAAACGTGAATAAAGTGAAAATAAGGCCTTCAAGAATGAAAAAAAAAGAATTAAATTTTTATTTGAATGAGAATTGAGATTGAGAAATTTTTGTTTTGAATTGGGAAAAATCATGCCAATATGCCATTGGGAAAGGGTCCCATATTCAGACTCTGTAGACAGACAAAACAATCCCTGGTACAGTGGAGCCCACTTAATTGGATATCTCTTAACTGAATAACCCTGTTAACTGAATATAATTTCCCAACACAAAACCATTTACCATACCTCCATCACTAATTTGACCTGTTAATTGAATATAGGTTATAGAGTAAACTCCTGTTAATGGAATACAAATTCTTGTAACCTGTCGAGAGATTATCCTGACTCTTTCCAGTTTTCCTTTGTTTATAGACCTATTTAGCCTCAGTGCATCCAATACAGGCATTTAATCTATTATATCATGTTTGACAGAGCTCATGGAGCTCTGTCAAAGAAGAAATACTAGAATAAATGCTAAGCTTATCTCTAGAATACAGGAAAGTGATACAATCCCTGTTAATTGAATACTCCTGTTAAGTGAATAATTTTCATTGGTAAAGTTGCTATTCAATTAACATGATTCCACTGTACCACTATTTTCTTTTTCATATTTCCTACTCTATAATAATATACCTATTTGCCACCCTCTAATTTTGTGTGGAATACAAGAGTAAATATCTGTATCATTTATCCTTTGCCTCTCATGGTGATAGACACAGGCAGACATTACGAAAAAAATATTTTTTGAGCACAATAGTGTAGCACTGCATCCTCCTCCTCCTCCACCCATAGAAATACATAATACTTGTCACCTTCATGATATTCATACTATTTGGTCATACTCCCTGCAGTGAAGGCTCTAATTGTTCAATTATTTGACTATCCAATTTCTAACTATTCGAATTTAGTTCCCTGAGTTGGGAGTGGGGTGCACCCCTCCACATGCCCTGTCCCCACTTCCCTGTTTCAGGGGTGTCATCTTCAATTCTCCTAACTTTGAAATTGCAGTCACAAAACTGATGGTACTTGTTACGAAGATATTCTGAAGTGCCTACTAATAGTACAGGATAGTTTCTGTGAATTAACTCTTTACCCAACATAACGTCTAAAAAATCCTCAATTAATTTTCATTATTTTTTCATTTTTTTTGTCTCAACAACATAGGTTATGATCCCTCATTGGAACCAGCTCGTTGAGCTCGTTCCAATGAGGGGTCATAACCTATGTTTTTGTGACAAAAAAATTTGTTATTCAATAATTTTTTTTCCAGGTGTCGTCTGCTTTTCATGTTAGATAAAGGGTTAAATGATAATACAGGGCAGAATAAAACTGTAGAATGGAAATTCCAAGATTTAAACCAGTTTCTATATTCGCAGACATATTTTTTAGCCAAAATATGCTGCTTTTTAATAATAATAGGTACTCTATTGCCTTGTTGATTCTGACTATATATCTTGTTTGAATGACCTCTACCAATGGAGATGTAGTTGGTTGAACCTTCAGTCTATTATGAGAGATGATATTATACCATTACTGTGCTGGATGTAGTTTCATCTATAAAAATAAGCTTGGAACATGGTGACTTACTGGCACTGCCTCTCTGGTATCAGGACTTAAAATCTGTCCCGATTCACGAGAATCGGTTTTGATTCTCGCGAACTCTTGCCACGAGAATCAGTTTTCTGTTTTTAAATAATTGAGAATATGAGAATACTGTAATATACTTGTGAGTGTAACAAGCAAATTTTCCATACTTAAAATCAAAGCTCACATTTTTTATATTATAGGGGCCTACCCTATTTTGGGGGATTTTCTTTCCTTTTATGTCTATATAGAGTACTGCCCCCCACATATATGAGTTTAAACAGGCCTGGCAGTCTAGAAAATCAAGGTGTGCAAAACAATTGCCCTCCTCAAATAGCTTGGGAGTGCAATTGCACCTGAAATGTTTAAACTGTATACTCAAGCCAGAAAATAAGCAGACTGTCATCTGTAAAATGAGGTTCCCAGAGGGTGAATTTAGTGATGCTACCCTGCACAGCAGCATAGCATCACTAAATTTACAGTTAAAACAAGAAGTCCTGTCACGAACTGTGCACTTATCTCGGCTTAATTGTGCGTAGGAATTGCCCGCAATTTCCTAACCGAATTGCACCCAAAGCATGGCAGATTCTTGTGGTTACGCATAGCAAACAAGCATAAGCAATGTTTCTGCCAATGGACCTACGGGTTACCCGGAGGTCCATTGGCTGAAAAAGTGCTTGTGCGCAAGCCATATGATAGCCTTACCGTGGTTATAACGCGCAGATTAATGCACAGATCGACACGCTATTTGCGTGCATTTCATGACAGGACTTCTAGTTTTAACCATACCCTCTGTGAACCTCAATCTGAATCAGGATCTCAAACTAAACAGAAAGAGGTACCACTGTATGGGATAGCATCAAATTCACCCTCTGGGGACCTCATTCTGCAAATGTCAGACTGCTTATTTTCAGGTCTGTGTATACTTGTATGCTGTTTGGGTTATATTCACTTCAAGGTATTACTATTGTGACTGAAAAATTGTACTACATTCAGCTTCATAGTGGAAAAATTGGCACACACATCTTCTGATTATTAAAAATGTTGCATTCAATTCTTATGTGACTGTCTTCTTCGTGTACTTTCGAAATGCGAAACAGAATGGGTCATGAATTATTATTAATCAATGCAACATTGACAAATGATAACAGATTTTAAAGGTAGTCCCAAACAGGTCTGGCATTCCAGAAACTCAAGAGGTGCAAAAAATTGCCCTTCTCAATGTTTTCTAGGTGTGCAATATCCGTGCAGAACTCCTGTACTCTTGAAGAATGCCAGGCCTGGAGTTTGGTCATATTATTTCAATAGTTTCATCACCTTATCAGTGGTTTCTAGTGAAGTCTTCGCTGCCCATTTTGGCAGCCAAGACTTCACTAGACACCACTGTTGAGTCACAGTGTTGCCTTACTATGGGGGAGCAAAAGATATGGAGAATTTGCCAGGCCAGTAATGACACATTTAGAATCTATGACGAGAATAAAATGAAGAATTTTGCAAGAATCAAAGTTGATTTTCAATGTGTTCTGTGTGCGAATCATTTGCGAGAATCGATCCTGATTCGCGCACGCATTTTAAGTCCTGGGTATTATACCATGTCAAAGTATCAAAGGACCTTCCAAGTCCACCATTTCAAGAGTCATGGTCTGAGGCAAACTCTGTTAATCATTTTTATACGGCCGGTCATACATATGAGCGGGTCGTATTATGGTATGGCAATGTCCACCTGTCCATACGTCCGTCTGTCCATTAGCTTTTGTTTGTTCATGTGATAACTTGAAAACAATACATCCAACAGATACTATTTTTTATGGTTGATTAGTCATGACTAGAGGATGGTTCCTTTCGATAACCAGCATTCTGGCATATCCAATATGGCCACCACGACAGCCATCATGGATTTTCAGGGACTTTTGATTGTCCACGCGATAACTTGAAAACTATAGATCCAACAGATGCTACATTTTTATAATTGATAAATCATGACTAGAGGATGGTTCCTTTCGATAACCAGCATTCTGACATATCCAAGATGGCCTCCATGGCAGCCATTTTGGATTTTTAGGGACTTTTGATTGTCCATAATGATAATCCAACAGATTCTGTTTTTTTATGGTTGATTAGTCATGACTAGGGATGGTTCCTTTCGATAACCAGCATCATTGTCCATCCATTTGTCTGTCTGTCCATCCATCCATCCGTCAACTTTTGTTTGCCCATGTGATAACTTGAAAACAATACATCCAACAGATACTGTTTTTTATGGTTGATTAGTCATGACTAGAGGGTGGTTCCTTTCAATAACCAGCATCAATGTCCGTCCATCTGTCCATCCGTTAACTTTTATTTGTCCATGCTATAACTTGAAAACAATACATCCAACAGATACTGTTTTTTATGGTTGATTAGTCATGACTAGAGGATGGTTCCTTTCGATAACCAGCATTCTGGCATGTCCAATATGGCCACCATCGCAACCATGTGGGAGTTTGGGTGACTTTTGATTCTCCACGCAATAACTTGAAAACAGTATATTCAACTTTAACCCTCTGCACTCTGATGTCAAAATACTGAGATTTCAAGATGCATGTTTTCACACAAAGCAGCTAGAACTTTAATCAATTCAATCTTGTTTGACAGAGCTCAATGAGCTCTGTCAAACAAGACTGAATTGGTTAAATTCCTAGTTGCATTATGGGAAAAATTCGCAGTTTGAAATTTTGATATTTCGACATCAGTGTGCAGGGAGTTTTAATTGGTCATAAGCCAGAAATGTACAATTATTCTTGAAGGAATTATTTTGGCCTTTTGTTTAACTAAAAATTTCTTCACAAGCGCAATTTCTTCATAGACGGCCATATGTTGATCCACCTCCTGGTGGTGCACTTGTTAGCAGAGCTGACACGATTATGAAATTTCATCATCGACTTTTCAAGAAGAATGATCGATTAAAGTCAACTAAATTAATCATACTCTGTGCAGGCCTGAAAATAAGCAGTCTGACATTTGCAAAATGAGGTCCCCAGCGGGTGAATTTGATGGTGCTATCTCATACAGCGGGCCAATTTATCATCTGGGTACCTCTTTCTGTTTAGTTTTGAGACCCTGATTCAGATTGAGGTTCACAGAGGGTAAATTTAGTGATGGTACCCTGCTATGCAGGGTAGCATCACTAAATTCACTCTCTTGGGGCCTCATTTTGCAGATGACAGTCTGCTTATTTTCTGGCTTGACTCTGTGACGTGTAAAAACTACTATATAGAAAACAATATTTTTGGTCATCAGTTCCTCAGGCCGAACATTCTTTAGGCATGCTGCATGCCTACTGCTCTCCAAGCCAAATTCAGACTGCTGATTCCTGACCACCTCAGGCCCTAGACTCAGGTTTGGGCCTGAGGTGGTCAGGAGTCTTAATAATAGCTGCACTGAGATTTAAGAATGCAGTTGCACTCCTTGCAAACTGAGAAGTGCAATTATTGTACCCCCACTTTTTTTCCAAAAAGTGGGGTATACCGGTACTCAATTGCGCCTGTCCGTGCATCCGTCTGTCCGTCAGCACTCAGGTGTCTGGTCATGTTATAACTTCAACATTACTGCTCAAATTTCGATGAAGTTTGATACAGATGTTCATTATTATGAGCTCTTTAAGCAGCTTCATCTGTTTTGCTGTTGAAATATGTTTTCTGTGAGTTATGGCCCTTTGAATAGGCTATTTTTTGTCTGATCGCCTCGTATCTCAGGTTTGAGTTATTGAATATCAGTGAAATTTGGAATGAAAATTGTTTATGGGAAAGGCTTTCAAATGAGTCTCTAATAATATTTCTTACTTTTCACTTTTTAGACTTATCCCCCTTTTTAACTTTGATAATTCTCAATGTACCTCGTAAAATAGTCAATTTTTTGTCTGTTCACATATTTCACGTTTCAACTGTTTGGGTTATCAGATTTCAATGAAATTTGGAAGGAAGGTTGTTTACAGGAAAGGCTTTCAAATGAGTCATGTCCCTGCAGTAAAACAAAGAAAATACATGTAAATCACCTTCCCATGTGTGGCATTATGTCTTTGTTTTATAAGGTTTGGGTTATCAGATTTCAATGAAATTTGGAATGAAGATTATTTATGTGCAAGACTTTCAAGTGAGTTGTGTCCCTGCAGTTAAACAAAGAAAATACATGCCAATTACCTCCCCACATGTGGCATTATGTCCTTGTTCTAAATCTCTTATGTGGATGGTCCAATTGTCAATAGACTTCAGTAGCAGGTGTTCCTGGCCATCACAATTACCTTGCTGTAAAACAAAGACAATAATTTTGCTGTTTGCCTGGTGAAATAGACAATTTTTTGTCTGTTCGCCTCATATATCTGGTTTGGGTTTAGTGGCTCTCGGTGAAATTTGGAATGAAGATTGTTTATGGGAATAGCTAATACAGTATCATGATTCATTTCTTCTCTTGTCATTGTTTAGCGGTATGCACCATGGGTGTATGCCCCAGGGCATGGCCCCCTCTTGTTTGTAATCCCATACTTTCTAGAATTTCAGACCTGATGTCATGTGTTGTATCTTTTCCATTTCAATTACCATGTATTTTATTATTCTACAGCCCCAGGCACTTCATACGAGCATGATGGGAAGGGCAATCGGGATTAAGTGCCTTCCAAGGAGATCTATAGTCAAACAAATGTGAATTACGCCGATTTAATGAGTAAATTCAAATTGGAAGAAATAAATGATTTAAATTTCGACTCGACGCATCGTTACTTTGCATCAGAATTATATTAACCATGTATCTAACAATTCGGCCGCCACCGCTCGAGTGATAAACAAATTCAGCAGTTGAAAAAAAATATTAAAAAAATGCCAACAAAAGTGTTTCATCTGACTCCCTCATTGGAACGAGCTCATTCTAATGAGGGGTCACTTGATATAGTTTTGTTGAAATTATCAGAAAACTTTGAAAAAATAATATTTAAAATAAGGACTTTGGATATCGTCTGTTTTGGGTAAAGGGTTAACTTACTATGTTTACGTCGGACATTGCACCAGGTTTTGCCTAATTCTCTTTGTTTGACGTGAAAACTATATTTAGAGCCACATTGAGGTACTTCGTAGTAATGGAACGTTAGTTTGAAAATAGGCGATATGTTATTTTTGATGTGGTCAAAAATCTGAACAAAATAATAATTTGCAACTTTTTTGCTGTCCATCCATATTAATGAACAATGCCCGCGAATTTTAGAACGTCAAAAAATGAAAAATTATAATTAGCTGCGACTAGTAGCTCTATAAGTGGCAATGTCTGTGTGTCTGTCTGTCTGTCTGTCTGTCTGTCTGTCTGTCGGTCTGTCTGTGACCAACGAGTTTCAAAACTCAATAACTTTTGAAATACTTGATGGAATGACTTTATATTTGGCATATAAGTGTATCTTATTGATGGCTAGCCACTGCTCAATGCATGTGTTGTTCCAAATATTTTTCTTGGAGTTATGGCCCTTGATGAACATAGAATTTTGTGACCAACGCGTTTCTAAAAGAATAACTTTCAAACTACTTGGTGGAATGACTTCATATTTGGTAGCCAATTGTATCTTATTGATGTCTAGCCCATGTTCGATGCACATGTTGTTCGATGCACATGTTGTTCGATGCACTTGCAGATTGCACCACCCGTCGTAGCTACGGCGTCGATGTCGCGATTTTTTTTTATATCTGACGCCATCGAAAATAACGTGTCACCTATTTTCAAGCCAAATAACTATAAAGTCATTTTAATTCTTTTTCTGCTTTTCTTATAAAAATTTATTAAAAAAACATAATTAGCCTGACAATTGCTATCCTCGAGTATATAGATAGTCGTGTAGATAATGAGTATTATGTATTAATTATAAACACCAATATCTACTGTAAACTTTATATTCATATTTTGATAGGCTGTTTAGGCTGTATTAAATATGCCAATTTTCGGCTAGGCTATTTTCATTTGAACACTACATCAGTAGTCCAAACATGGCCTGAAAGAGCGTATTTTAATTTTTTGGTTTGGTTCGTCCCGAACGAAACCGCAAAATTAAAAAAAAAACGTTCTTGCAAGCCATGTTTGGGCGACTAAATCCGGTTCCCCGCCATCTGGACTGAAGTTAATTTAAATTCGTATTTTACGGGGGGGGGGGGGGGGGTCGTAATCCAATTGGACATTTACGTTCACTAAAAGCCTATCACTTGCACGACAGAATGATGGGAGTTGACATACACACCATGAGGTGCACTGATAGACCGTCTCGCCAGGAGAAAACGCATAGGGTTTCCAGAAAATTGTGGATAGAAGAGATGGCCATGCAAAATTATAGTTTGAAAGGTATCGACTGATTTGACAGAAACTTGCTAGCCGAAGGCTGGACATTTACAATGAGCGGGAAAAGAAACTGGATCTGGCCACCAGTCTGGGGCGGAAGTCATCTACATTGAGCAGCATGGGTATAATTGATTTAGACGCTAACGTGGTGTGATGTAAAACGCTATTGGGAAGGACCCTCGGAGCCCTTTCCAACAGTGCGTTACATCGCAGCACATGATCGACACACTGAAATAATTCCACAAAACTAGCTGTCTTTCCCAGAATTGCAGTTATCAAGCTCGGCAAATATGACTTCAAACTCGGCTTAAATGAAGTCAATCTCAGCCGATATGAACCAAGTTAGAGTTGCCCCCTCGATGCGTTAGCAGGCGCAGATTCGTTATTGCTCGTCCTGGCCTTTGTTCAACCATTGAATGATGAACATACCAATGTTTACGCTTCACCGTTCTCTTTCTAAAAATGGAAACTGGAGCTGGCCACTAGAAGTGGCTACCCCCCCCCCCTCCCCACCCCGAGAAAAAACGCTCTGATACAGCAACGAGAGCAGAAGCCAGGAATATGTATACGTTAAAGATCAATGTGACCTCGGCCTTCAGCACAATGACCCTAAAATCAATAGGACCCTCCCTCTCATCATACCCAACCCACCGTTAAGTTTGAATTCGATCTCTCCAATGGAACCTTAATCAGGGAGTAGGACCAGGGAAATTTGTCAGGTACAAGTCACTGTCAGTCTGTGATCTTGACCTTGGCGCAAGGACCACACAATCCTTAACGTTTTTTCTTTCGTTATATTTAACCTGCATACCAAGTTTGGTTTAACTCGCTCATCAGAACTTTAGAGAACGGAAACCAGACAAATTTGTAAGTGACAGGTCACTGTGAGTTTGGCCATTGGCGCAATGATTCCATAGTGATATTGTAGAGCTCTTCCTCTCAATATACACAATCCACATGTCAAGTTTGGCTTCAATCGGTCCAGTGGAACTTTAATTAGAGAGCTAATCTAGGGAAATTTGTATGTCAAAGGTCACAGTGACCTTGATTTTTTGCGCAATGACTCCCCAAGTAAATTCTTCCTCTCATGATACTGAACCCATATGTCAAGTAGGGCTGTCACGATTAATCGATTAATCAATTATTGATCGGTCACGGCGAAATCGATTAGTATTTTTCGTTGTCGAATAATCGGTGAATTGTATCCTGTTTTAGACGTTTAATAATTAAAAGAAAATTTGATGAAAAAACTATTGTTTCCAAAGGTAAAGAGTTAAGAACATCGATGTTAAACCCCAAGAAGCTGTTGGAAGCATTTTTCTTCCAGGTACATTCATCAAAGGTTTGGTGTTCTGAACTTTTGAACCGTCAGTGTAATAATCAAGACCGGTCGGCAGTTGCGAAGTTCGCAACTGCCGACCGGTCTTGATTATTACACTGACGGTTCAAAAGTTCAGAACATCAAAGCTTTGAATGTACCTAAAAGAGGATCGTCTTCGTTGTTTACTTGAGGTAGGTCAACTGACTTGAACTTCATTTTTATCGACTTCAAAGAGAGGGAGGTCATCTAGGTACGATTAATCGATTGTCATCGATTATTTGCGACGATTAAACGATTCCTAAATTAAAAAATCGTGACAGCCCTAATGTCAAGTTTGGGTTTGATTGTCCAAGTGAAACTTCTATTAGAGAGCGGAAGGAAACACCGTCTACAGACGTATGTGCGAACGTATCGACATACGGAACAGCAACACCTGAACGCCATGGCTATATCCTACCGATTTTTTTCAAGTGTTTGCGTGAATAAAAATGAATTACATTAAATAAAAGTTGCATGAAAATATTCAAGGTAATTCTCTTTTCATGTGTTGGTTTGTAATTTACACAGGCCAGCTAGTGACAAGGTAAAGCATGGATTTCAGTCCATTCACTTGTTTTGGGGTTTTTTTTGAGTGGCAAGTCGCAAAGAAACCACCATTGTTCAGAGATTCAACAATTTCCAAGCCACAAGATCACAATTGTATAAATAGTTTTGCGGGTTCTTTGGAAATAATTGTTTTTCGGGGTGGTGTTGATGGCGCGTCGGATACGAACACAACTTTTTTTCCTGACTACCTTGCTTCTCGGGTTGTGAGTTCAAGACCAGGAAGAATCTGTGAACAAAATCCGTTTTTTATTAAAAAGCAGAAAAACGCCGTTCTTGTGGGATTTCAGTGAGTAATTACTTGAACAAACTATAGGAAACTCCAAACTGATATGTTACGACCATTAAGGTGCTATATGAGTAATGGGAAATTTAGCTTGACAATAGGTGACATGTTATTTTAGATGGCGTAAAATATTTACAAAATGTGTCATAATTTATCATTCTTTTAGGCTGAAAACTGCGAAGCATTGTTCATAAATGCGGATGGGCAGCAAAAATGTGACAAATTATTAATTTGTTTAGACTTCTGACGACATCGAAAATAACCTATCATCTATTTTCAAGCTAACTTGTCATTCATTATGTAGCGCTTTAATTATTCATTCGTTTCACAGCAGCTGTCAATGTCGAGTGTGAAGTTGTTATAGAATATAGAAAGCAGCAGCAGAGTTGTCACAGCAATTAGACTGCACTTAGTTTGGTCACGATGGCTAAATTGATAAAAGCGTGTTATGCTGCCGAAGTTCAAGGTTTCCAATCCCAAATTGCCCTTTCAACATTCCGAACAACTTAATATTGGTTAAAGTTGAATAAATACACTCCCTTTTCTTGCACTCGTAAAATACTTGAGTAAAAGTCACGGTGTTTGCGAATGTGCAACAGTAAACTGGTTCGTTGCGTCAGGCTTAGTATCGCATCGTGGATTCCAAACCAAAAGCCATGGACATGCGTAAGTTATACGACGAATGCGTCGCGCTTATATATTGATATGCACAACACATTCATTGCCAGTTTGAACAATGAGAGTTCAATTTAATATCAATAAACGGAGACAGAAAACCTGAACATTTTCTGTGACTGTGTTGAGCTATTAATTTGAGGTTTCATTGTGCAAAAGTCCAACAAACTGCTTTCAATGACTGTTGCAACTAATTACATAGTCCCTTGAATGCAACAAGACAAAGCATCGCAGATGGTGCCTTATTGCACTCAACGGGTGAATAACGAAGACACATTTTCAGTATGCGGATAGCCTCGTCCTTGTAGCTCAGATGGTATGGGCGTATGTTAAAATTCTTATATTTAATACATCTTGTGGTCATGGGTTCAAACCCCCAAAATCCTATTTGAGTGGAATACTTTTAATGGGGGCAAATTTGTCAATCGTTTCAAAACTCCATTCGCGTTTAAGAATATTTGAGATAATTACAGAACAGACGCGGATTCAGCTGTGTCAAATAATGATACTCCCTGTTTATTCAACATCGGCTCCATTCAGTTGAGTTGTATTTGACAAGTTCTGAATTTGAAAAAGTCCAACAGTGAGACCGATTAACGTGTTCGTGGCAGTTCCGTAGATTTCGCATCGACCATCGATCAACGAGGTAGAATGTCTGCATCCACCTGAGCCAACATGTAAACCGTATATTGAAACAATAAACGTCCCGATTTTGTTTAGTAAATATTAAAAGTAATTTCTTTTATTTGATGCCATCTCATCATATTGCGGTGTTGAACTGAGTATATTTAATGATAAAGCACACACTTCATTGCAGTTCTTCGGTGGCGCGATAGGTAGCGACGCGGCTTACAAACCTAGCGGAGTGGGTTCGAATCCCACTAGGGGCAAACTCAAATAACAATTGAAACTAAACCAAACAATAATCAAATGCAGAATATAAATATAAAAACTTTGACATTGTAATGAAAGGGTTTGAAACGTTACTCGATGTCGAGGACTGAAAATCAGAAATGCGTTTTAAAGAAAAAAGCTTTTCCAATTAAAAGTGTGTTCCAAGTGTAGATTTTGAAATGAAAAGATTTCCCCCTCATTCTTCAACCATCGGTTTCCTTTCTAGGTTTCGCTCTTAGTACCAGATGATTCATTTCGGTCTTTCGCTCTCATTACCTCGGCGGGCTCCCGGTCTCGAACCCACAACTACTCACAACCTTCCAATCCACAGTCCACTACGTTACCACTCAGCCACGGGATCCCCACAATAATTTATTAAGAACTCCTATTTAACCTTTCGTTGAATGCATTTGATTTAAACATGAAAACATTTCTTCCTCTTTGGGGACTCGAACCCTCAACCTTGTGATCAGCAGAGCAACGAGTTACCAACAGACCGTCACATTCCTTCCATTATCCATCTGACAACTGATATTTACCTTTGTATTGCATCAGGTTGATGTGTGGGTTTTTTTTTCTCAGACATGAAAAGAGTTATTCTTTTTGGGGGTTTGAACTCACAACCTTGCATTCAAAAATCTTAAGGGTTATCTCTTAGCCATCTCCTTCTCATCATCATCACACGTAGAACTAATATTCACCTAATGGGTTCTCTTTTCTTCGTGGGCATGAAAAAATTCATTATTACGAGGAATTGAACTCACAATCCTTAGATCACCAGTCCAGAGCGCTACCACTGGGCCATCAACACCTCAATGACAGAGAAAATGGAAGTAATATTAATGGCAGGGTTTTCTCAAACTATAGGACTTTGAAGGCACTTTGGAGTTTCCAAACGTCGTTGAAAATTTCTCAACACAAACGCCTTTCTGAATGAAGGAAAATACTCTTCAAGCGTACCCCTCTCAACGATCTTTATTCCCGTTTCGTCATTACTTCCAGAAAATGTGCTTTGCAACTGCAACGGCTACATGTGCGTGTGTGAATGTTTGTCAGGGATGGCGTGTGTCGGCCGAAGGACATGTGGATGTGTATGGGGTATGTGGATGTGTGAAGGGGTGTGGATTTTTGAAAACTCAACTGAAAATATAACATAGTAGTTTTAAAGTCTAATCTAGCAATTCAAGGCCAATATTAATATTATTAGAATCGTGGGCAAATAAGCGTCTGATCAAAGTGACATTATGTTGCCCGAGCTAAAAGTATAATCATACTGCGATAAAGGTATCAATGTTTTGGAAATACCCCCACAATCATTCTGAAACGATAACATCTAATCGGTTTGAAATGTATTGCCTGCAAGCACTATCCAACAAATTTTTACCAAACACTTTACTGAATAATAAAATTAATTTCCCTCAATAATTATCGTCAAATTTTATAAAACAAGGACAGTTAAAAGTGAGGGAAGAGATTTATCTCTTTGTTTTCAAAGTTACTTCCATTACAATTTAGTCATGGCTTTCCAATGCTCCACTCAAATCAGAGATTGGAATTATTTAGAGAGCACTCTCACAGTGACTTACAAGAAATGATGGTTGGGACTTCAGCTATCCACAAATGAGAAGATTATAGTTTTTTAGCGGTCGCAAAATGAACAAGTCGTAGCTTGAGAACATCATGGTGTCATCTGTAATGCCTTAGCACTGCAGATGGCACCTTGATGTTCTCAAGCGACGAAGTGACGAACTTAGTTTTAATTGCTTTAAAAGATGGGGATTACAATGCGACTAATTTGATGTCAGGGGTTTAAACTCAAGTATCAACTGACAAGGAAAATAGCCATTATAAAATAAATCTCACATATAGCTTACCAAAAAATCCCAGAAAAACATAGAAAAACATAACATTCTAACGCCAACGACACCCTAAATCCAGAAGGTTTCTTAACTTTTTCCTAAAAAATGATGTTTGGGCGATTGATGGAAAAAGGGTATCAAACGTTTGTGGTTAAACTGTATCTGATTTTGAATGATACCTTTGGATCTACAAGATTTCCCCGCTAGCTTTTGTGGCTTCAAAACAGTTGTTTCGCGGTGATATGTAGAGTTAATCTTCGGGATAATTGTTAAATAACACCCCGTGATAGAGGATTGTAGTCAAATCCTGACTGCCAGAACAGGAATTTATTACTCTAGGAATAAAAAGAAAAACTGGGTGCTGGACCATATAAATATACTTTTTCAGAGCGTTGGGTTGGGATTAAGGGGAGTTCCACAGCATGCCACCGATCTGAAGGAGTACTTTTCCTTCTTTTCATTAAATAGTGTTTGTACAATAACAACGGGGCATACACCTCTACCACCACCACCACAAGAATAACTATTCCGTCGGGACCATTTGCCCGAGAGTTAGCATGTTTAATGATCTCAACTTTAACAAAATTAATAACTGTCACAGACAGATGATGATATTTTGGTGATTTTAAGTTGGAAATATATAAATATAATCACTGCAATTGAAAATGAGCAGTTTGCCAAGACAGTTACCATGACAATACCATTATTGTAGCTAATTTTGGAGATTGTGGGCTTCTTGTCTAAAAAGATCCCCAAAAAGCAGAGGTGTGTGAACGTACGTAAGATCTGTGGGATAAATGTATGATACGGTGGGAAAACATGGGTCAAACTCCCCAAATCTGAAGATAGTTACGGCTTGAACATCTGATACTGAAAATGTGAAATGTATCACAAAACCTTAAATGTTTGTGTCAGATGAAACTGAAGCTGTAAAGGAGGCATCTTGTTTTGGGTAATTCTACAATTTGAAAAGCAACATGCATTCTTCTGGACACACAGATAACGGTGCAACGGTTTTTTACTTATCACTCAAAAAAGCATCATATGGGAATCTAGCGATGAAAACGTCGAAACTTCGTAGTTTTAATCAAGAAATGTCGTGAATTTTAGTGTGTCGCAGATGGCACCTTAATCGTGGTCGTATCCCTAGAACAGGCATCAGATAGTGAGCACTCGACCAAGATGCATGTGGGCGACTCTGAGAGCACATCTTGAAGTTTGTTATCGCGTGGCCTTGACCTCCAAAGGCAAATATTGTTTCGAGGACCCTCTATATAATGTTAAAGTCGGGGGGTCTCGAGGACACAGATAACTGGCTAGACACCGAACATGTATTTTAATTAAGTTTGTGACCCTGACGTTGGAGTTTAACATCTCAAAACAATAACTGTTTAGAAGTTACCAAGTACCGCACCTGCACCAAATTTGGTGGCGGAAGACGGTGACATTTTTGTCAAGCGCTCAATCATATCCCCCTCCTCTCCATCCCACAGACACAATACACACACGTGGGTGCTAGTAACAGCTCCTATGCGTTTCGATTATCGTCGGCGTGATTGCTGGAAACCAAGTGAATGTCCTAAAAACCAATAGTTATTTCTTACTAAAAGCGGGCCATGGCATGATTTGCTGTTTTAACTAAAACGGGAGGAATTGTTATGTTGTTCTGTGTATATCTCACAGCCCACTTTTACCGCGGTCTAGTTTGTAAAGAGTTGTGGTATTACACAAATGTCATACATTATAATGAATATTTGAAGAAATAAAATAAATAGGGCCCTGTGAAGCTTCAAGATTCGATTCGATTTGGAATCTTAAGTTGCTATTCGGTTCGATTCGAATCGGCTGCACGATTCGTTTCCTTTCGAAACTTTTCACTGGAATATAGCTTAGCATCAGTCATCTTCGTCGTCTCGCGATACGTATATAGTTCTGGTGGACATTGTACATAAATAATATTGACAATAAAGACTGAGTGTAGTTTCCGCCATCTAAACTGAAACATCTGTACCTATATATGCCACCAGCCATGCCAGTTCAAGTCTCACTAGACACTGCCACTGTTGAATAAAGTTTCCAGTTTCTGTTTTTGAGTTATAATCCTTCCTGGATAATATTCCAACCCCATCACCAAGGCATGCCTTCGACGAAGGCATGCCTTGGTGATGGAGTTGGAATATTTTATCAGTCGGGACTTGAGCCATCACTGTCGAAACAAACCAGGTTTACAGTACCCCCCTTCCACCAGTCGGTCATCTCCAAAACGTCCCTGATTCGATTCGAGATTCGCTTCGAATTCGAATAGTAAACCCAATTCGATTCGATTCAACGCGAAAAGGGGTGATTCGCAAGGCTATAAAATTAAAACGCCTTAAGAGGGGTGAATAAATCATGTTAAAAATCGAACTACTTGTATGAATCCTGAATTTCCATCAGCGAATCAAATGAATAAAATTAATCCAGAAAGAACACAAAACAAACTGAACTGTATCACAAAAAAAAACAACTTTACTTTCATAAACTTCCCACAACCAATGAAATGCACAAGTTAAAGATAAACTGAAGAATGGAGGTCCTTCCTTGTTTCAGAAACAAATTTTCTAAGGAGAGTCATGCGTGAACTTCAATAAGCATGTAATTCACGTGCAGTGAAGTTCACCAAAATAAAAAATGTACTGTGTCAGATTCAAGCTTTGGTTGATGCAAACAATTTAGAGCTGAACAATTATAGCGTAGATTAGTTGTGTTCTGTACTAATGATAGTACAAACTGGGTTTAAACCAGCCTGCACTATTATTAATACAGAACGCTGCATCCGTTGTGTCTTCACTGACTTCAGCGCAGCTGGTAAAACCGTTAGTTTTTTCTTGTTGAATCGATGCATTCTGTCCATCACGAGATCAAACCCCGTATGAATCGCCGCATGAAATACGTTTTTATGAAGCAAAGAAAATTTAAGTTTTTCTATTACTCTTTAAGTTTATAAGAGCTTACAGACTATCGAACTGACTTTTCATCAAATTAATCAAACTATTCTTTCAAGTTTACAATAACAACGTTTTTGCAGTTGCGTTTGAAATTGATAAAATTCAGCGTTGGTAAAGCACGCTGACGTCTATTGATGTGTTCTTTGTGGCTTAGTAGATAAAAGCACGGGCTACAACGAAGAAGGTCGTGAGTTCGATCCCCATCAGAATCGCAGATCGATGAATTAATCAGAAATATGGTTGTGGTATTTATTATTATATAACAGAATTATTCTATTCATTTCTCAAGATCCAGTCGAATCAGGCATGTCACCAAAAGGTAGAAAAGAGTAACATATATCGTGTTCGCGGTGGCGCGATAGGTTTCGGTGCGTCGCGTAAAGCGTGATATCGTGGGTTCGAACCCTAGCGGCGTCAAACTAAACTAAACTAAAATAAAAAGCGATGTGTTAAACATAAACCAACATAAAAAATAGGCACATTGTAATAAAATGAGTGAGTTGGACAAGGTAAAAATAGGCACATTGTAATAAAATGAGTGAGTTGGACAAGGTGGAAGGTAAGTGACGAGACAGCAAAAGGAAGGTGAGAGATGAAGCGGCAAGCAGAAGGTAAGTGAGGGAACGGAAAGTGAGAAGGTAAGTGAGATCTTACCTCTATAGAAAACTCCGATTTTTTTTCAATTTTTAGGCGTTATTTTTGCTTCACAGATTATAAAATGCCCCCAATGCGGAATCGAACTCACAACTTTCAAACTCTCAGCTCAGCGCGTTACCACTCGACCATCGACTGTCATGCATTTACAACACGGGAACTAATATTTAACTTTTCAGTTCACCAGGTACCGTTTGTTCACAGTTTAAATATATATTTATCGACATACTGGAAGTTCTCAATTTTTAGAAAAGCAAACGTCTTTCAAAATCATATTTTTCCTTGCTGCTTATATACATTTTTGGCAATTGTTGCATATAAAAAATGCTTATAAATGATATCCTTCACTGCACTCCGAGATCAGATGAAAGCCGCTGCCTTTCACCTGATCTCAGATTTCAGTAAAGGGTAATTTGAAATTGACCAGGGTGCGCGTGTTTGAACGCAGGGGAATTCCAAGTCGGCTTCATTTCAGGTGACTATGCTCGAAAAAAAGTTGGGCCGAGGGAGGGAGGGAGGAGAAAGGGGTTTCATTTTTAAATTTGAGAGCTGGCGTCTACTTTATAAGTTTAAGGCTGTAACACAACCTGGGATCAGAGCACTGAACACTGTGTGATAAAATGGTAATTCTCTCATCGGTTTGCAGTTTGGGCAAAGTAAGATACTATACCTCATATATGCGACTTTCGGCACTTGTCAGTGAGAAAATACAAATACAGACTGCACTGATACGGATGCTCAAAATGAAAGATCATGTTTCACTTTATAAAATGGACTTCTTGTTCTGTTTGGTCGACAGCAAGGATCAAATTAGACGCCTCAAATCTGCAGAAATTGCGAATCATTAATAATCAAAAAGCAACATCGTTAATTTTCCTCTCGCAAGTCCTGCTTGGTTCCTGGCGGTTGTCAACTCCATTCTTCACTTTCCCACAAGTAGGTTTTTGAACGAGTTTACGAATTTCGATCAACCAGTTTCACATTTTCATATGTTTACTTAAAATTCCACAACTTGAGACAGACAAGTGTTCTTCGAATTTTGGAAGGAAATCCCCCCTCCCCTCAACACACACTTAAAAAAGAATAATTTCACCTTCTTTCATTTTTTCTGATTCAGAATAGTGGTTCTGTTCGGAGTATTTCTTAAAATTACATCTTTCTTTCAGATGTGTACTTAAAATTCCATTATTTGCGTCATACAGGTGTCCTTCGAATTTGGGAAGGAAATGACCCCCCCCCCCCCCCCCCACACACACACACACACACACACACATACACGCAAACACTCACTTTAAAAAAAATCATTTCATCTTTTTCACATTTTCTTATTCAGGTGAATGTTTCTGTTACGAGTCTTTCTTTTCTGTGTTTTCCGACCAGGAACATTGTACGCCATAACATCATTATACAGGGTGAGTATAGGGTGGAGTAGACCAATCAATATTTTCAACGTGCAGCCCCGAGGCTGCACGTTGAAAATATTGATTGGTCTATCCCAAATAATGAATATGGGCTATTCTAATTGCTGCCATTGAAATGGCATGGAAGATACCACTAGAGTTTAAAGGGTTAATTAATTAATGCTATCAAAATCCAATCAAAAACAACAGTTTTCAGATTATTATGTTGGTATGTTTCCCCTCAATTTGTATATTCCAGGCCTGCGTTCGGACTCTTTCCTTCGTGGAACAGCGGAAACTCCAAATCAAGGCCTAAAAGAAATGTGCTAGCACGTGATTTATTTATTTGTTGGTGTTTAAGATCACTTTCAGAATCTATGATATCACGACCGCAGCACAAAAATAACGTCAACTTCAGTCAGTCGAGTTCCAACTCCTATATTTTATCATTTACCAGTTAAGCAGAACTTGTTTAGCACAGTTCAGCGTCACCTCACGGGGGAAGGTGGATGGGGGGGGGGGGGGGGGGGGGGGGGGGGGTAGAATTGAAAAATGCATTAGAAGTTTGTTTAAATCCTTCATTTTCAACCAGCGGCAAATAATACCATGTTTGTTGTATATGTTTTATCTGCGACTAGCAGCTCTATAAGTGGCAATGTCGGTCTGTCTGTCGGTCGGTCGGTCGGTCGGTCTGTCGGTCGGCCTGTCTGTGACCAACGAGTTTGTGACCAACGAGTTTCAAAACTCAATATCTTTTGAAATACTTGATGGAATAACTTTATATTTGGCATGTAAGTGTATCTTATTGATGTCTAGCCACTGTTCAATGCATGTGTTGTTCCAAATATTTTTCTTGGAGTTATGGCCCGTCTGTCGGTCGGTCGGTCTGTCTGTGAGCAACGAGTTTCAAAACTCAATAACTTTTGAAATACTTGATGGAATGACTTTATATTTGGCATGTAAGTGTATCTAATTGATGTCAAGCCACTGTTCAATGCATGTGTTGTTCCAAATATTTATCTTGGAGTTATGGCCCTTGATGAACTTAGAATTTTTTGAGATTGCACCACCCGTCGCAGCTACGGCGTCGATGTCGCGATTTTTATTATTGTTTATTGGAGAATGTCCCTGGACCGAACATTTATTGAAATTATTTTTTTCAAAATCAATCAAGCATTCTATCAGTTAAAAAGAGAAGG
Source organism: Pictodentalium vernedei (assembly GCA_031216915.1). Taxonomy (NCBI): domain Eukaryota; kingdom Metazoa; phylum Mollusca; class Scaphopoda; order Dentaliida; family Dentaliidae; genus Pictodentalium; species Pictodentalium vernedei. The sequence continues at coordinate 63,576,974 of CM062290.1, read as the reverse complement.
GGGGGGGGGGGGTATCTCTGTTTTCATTTTTCTAGCACAAAATATTGCATTCAACTTCACGAAAATTTCCTCATTCCAATTTACCGGAGCCTTTCAAATGCTACTCTCAAATCAGAGCTTACAATTAGTTCAAGAGCTCCTCGTGTAGAATTTTAAGGAGCGGGTGACCAGGACTAAATATCTACAAATGACCAGATCATGTTTTTTTTCCTGAGATTATCCAACAACCCCTTCTCTCAATAATACGTCACATGTTGAATTCAAATTGCGATTTATTTAACCCTTAGATAATGACTGCCATGATGTATACACGTGCACAGCTGCAGGTGACTTAACGTGTTTCTTCATTATTGTTGGCTGCCTGTGCAGGCAGCCAACAATAATGTAAAAACACTGTCAAGGTGAAAGGATAATTTCTAGATACTTAGTCAATTCCGCTAGAAGTGTTTTCTTGTCAAGACTTGGCTCTCTGTGTTGCCAGGCAAATGTTATTATTAGTAATATCGAGGAAGAAGCAGGGTCGTATTATTCATAAGGCTGACTAGGCTTAAGGCCCACAGGGACAGGGGCCCACCATTTTTTTTTGGCCGAGGCATTGTTACCAGCGCCTTAGGGTACCAATGGTTAAAGGCACTCTGCGCCGTAGCGATACATGTACATATGTATTTATCCATATATATACTCTCATAAGTATACTATATATATATATTTGTATACAGTACATTATTTTATGCTTATTTAAAGAATATGGCAGGTTGTGAGTAGAATTCTTCAGGAGACCTGCAAAATGGATATAGGGCAGCGACATAGTGCCTACCGAACCATGTTCAGGCTGTAGTATGGTGAAAGATTGAAGTGCCGTAGGGGGCCCCGTCCCGAAGTACCTAAAAGACTGGGGGCCCGACCATGGGTTAATATGGCACTGGAAAGAAGGTATTATGAGTGATATAAAATCTAATTTACTATGAGTTGTGAAGACTGAAAATTGTCCCTTTCTTGAAGAGTGCAAGGTGACTGGAGTGGATGTGATCGTACTCATAGAAAGAGGTGTGTTGACCAATAGCCAACTAAAAGTAGATCAATAATAGCATTTGCGGTTTTTAGTAAAAAATGAACAGTTGTTTTCCGTTGAACTTCCAGCTCATTTCGACTGCCACTGTACTTGTAAATAAACTACAGCACTGCAAGTGCAAAACAAAATGAAAGTGTCAATGACACTGTAGCTCAACTTGTCAAGACATGTACATGTATAGTATGTGACACAGCAATGACAAAAATCTAGGTAATGACCTGATAACAAAGGTACATATAAAGTATTGTAACTGTCTGTACATAAATACTGACCGTAGCCTGTAACAAATGTGTAGGTAAAGTATTATAAAGGTGGTTGACAGTCAGATGCTAAACTAGAAAATAAATCTTTGAGTCCCAGAGTGGTCTGACTGAACCCCAAAATATTTGTTCTCATAGCACAGTGATAACAAAGGCACCCCAAAACACACTCATTCCTGTCCCAAGGTGAAAACAAAGGTACCCAAGAAGTTTCGTGAAGATCAGTTCATAAATACAAGCTGTATAGAAGTTGTGATAAAAAACTCTTGAATTTTGGACTGCACTCAGAAACACTCGTTCTCGTCCCAAGGTGATAACAAAGGTACCCAAGAAGTTTCGTGAAGATCGGTTGATAAATACAGCCTCTAGCCCAAGCCGTATTGACATGTGCACTTACAGTGTATAAGTTGCACTAAATAAATCAAAATTCATCTAATTTGCATAATTTCTGCACGAGAAAAAAAACCCGTACTGTATGTGATGTATTCCATTTTACTAAACATTCATACAAAAATTTATTCAAATCAGAACTTTCATACAGAAGTTCTGTACAAAAGAGTGATTACACTAATTTTGGTACAAAATGGCTGCTGGTGGCCATCTTGAATTTTGGACAACACCCAAAAACACCTGTTCTCATCCCACGGTGATAACAAAGGTACCCAAGAAGTTTCGTAAAGATCGGTTCATAAATAAGGCCTCTAGCCTGAGCCGTATAGAAGTTGTGTACAAAAAACTGATTTGACCTAATTTCGGTACAAAATGGTCACTGGCAGCCATCTTGAATTTTGAACCGCACTCAGAAACACTCGTTCTCGTCCCAAGGTGATAACAGAGGTACCCAATAAGTTTCGTGAAGATCGGTTGATAAATACAGCCTCTAGTCCAAGCCGTATTGACATGTGTACTTACTGTGTGTAAGTAGCACTGAAAAAATCAAAGTTCATCTAATTTGCATAATTTCTGCACGAGAAAAAACCCCGTATTATATGTGATGTATCCCATGGTACTAAACATTCACACACAAAATTTTTCAAATCAGCGCTTTCATATGGAAGTTCTGTGCAAAAATCTGATTGCACCTAATTTTGTACAAAATGGCTGCCATCGGCCATCTTGAATTTCAGACCGCACCCAAAGACACTCGTTCTCGTCCCACGGTGATACCAAAGGTACCCAAGAAGTTTCGTAAAGATCGGTTTATAAATACGGCCTCTACCCTGAGCTGTATTGGCATTTGCACTTACAGTGCTGAAAGTAACACTAAATACATCAAAGTTAGTCTAATTTGCATAATTTACATAGGAGAAAAAAACCTGTATTATATGTGATGTATCCCATGGTACTAAACATTCATACAAAAAATTATTCAAATCAGCGCTTTCATATGGAAGTTCTGCGCAAAAATCTGATTTCACCTTAGTCTGTACAAAATGGCCGCCAGCGGCCAACTTGAATTTCGGATCGGACCCCAAAACACTCGTTCTCATCCCACGGTCATAGCAAAGGTACCCAAGAAGTTTCGTAAAGATCGGTTCATAGAAAGAAAACATGAAAAAAATGAGAAATAAAAATAAACAAGAGGCCCCAAGGAGAATTGATTTCAACAAGTTGCATCTGCTCCTCCTAAGAAAAGCTTATACCAAATATCCAAAGATTCCCACAGGGAGCCTATATATGAACCCAGGGACTTGGCTTTAACAAACTTGAATCCCCCCCCCCCCCCCCCCCCCCCCCCCCCCCCCCCCCCCCCCCCCCCCCCCCCCCCCAGGATGCTGCACACCAAATATCAAAACATTCCGACTGCTGGATCTGAAGAAGAAGATTTTTAAAGAAAATTCCTCATTTTGAACTAAGTTACAATTCGAGCTCCCACAGTGAGTCCAAATATGGACCTAGGAACTTGGCTTTAACAAACTTGAATCTCACCCCCCTAAGGATGCTGCATACCAAATATCAAAACATTCCGACTGCTGGATCTGAAGAAGATTTTTAAAGAAAATTCCTCATCTTGAACGAAGTTATAATTCGGGCTACCACATTGAGCCCAAATATGAACACAGGGACTTGGCTTGAACAAACTTGAATTAAGCATGGTGCATACCCAATATCAAAAGATTCTGCCTGCTGGATCTGGAGAAGAATATTTTTTATGAAATTTGCCTGAAATGCACTAAGTTCAAATTTGGGTTCCTATACTGAGCCCAAATATAAATCCAGGGGGGGCCGATTTGAACAAACTTGAATCAGATCCACCCAACAATGTTGCATACCAAATATCAAAAGATTCTGCCTGCTGGATCTGGAGAAGAATATTTTTTAAGAAATTTGACTGAAATGCACTAAGTTCGAATTCGGGCTTCTATACTGAGCCCAAATATGAATCCAGGGGACCGATTTGAACAAACTTGAATCAGATCCACCCCACAATGTTGCTTACCAAATATGAAAAGATTCTGCCTGCTGGATCTGGAGAAGAAGATTTTTTAAGAAATTTGCCTGAAATGCACTAAGTTCGAATTCAAGCTTCTATAGTGAGCCCAAATATGAATCTAGGGAGCCGATTTGAACAAACTTGAATCAGATCCACCCCACAATGTTGCATACCAAATATGAAAAGATTCTGCCTGCTGGATCTGGAGAAGAAGGTTTTTGAAGAAATTTGCCTGAAATGCACTAAGTTCGAATTCAAGCTTCTATAGTGAGCCCAAATATGAATCTAGGGAGCCGATTTGAACAAACTTGAATCAGATCCACCCCACAATGTTGCATACCAAATATCAAAAGATTCTGCCTGCTGGGTCTGGAGAAGAAGATTTTTTAAGAAATTTGCCTCAATCAACTACTTATGACTCACTATCATCTCATATCAAATTTGGTTCAAATCGACCTCACGGTTCAGAAAATAGAAATTTTAGGCATGGCCAAAATATTTGCCCCTCCCATAACGAAGGCAAATAATGCCCGACAAACTTCTCTTGAACAAACTTGATTTTACATCTCAAAAGGAAGCTGCATACCAAATATCAAGTCTCTGCTACTGCTGGTTCATGAGAATTTTCAAAGATTTTGGTCCCCTTGGGGGCGTGGCCCCCACCCAGGAGGAGGGGCAATTTCATTTGAACAAATCTGAATTGACATTAGGTAATAAACATTTACCCAACATTTGAAAAATATTGGGCCAGTGGTTTCTTCGGAGAAGTTGGTTTTTTAAAGTTTACGCCAGACGACGGACGACGATGGGCGGACGGACGGACGGAAAGCGATTAGTTAAGCTCACCTTGAGCTTTGCTCAGGTGAGCTAAAAATAAAATAAAACGTATTTCCAGTTGGAGGAACAAATCAAATTAAAAATCAAAGCCGACTACTTGTTTTAATCCAGTATTCCCGTCAGCGAAAATGAATAAAATTAATCCAGAAAGAACACAAAACAAAATACAATTTATCACAAAATTTTACTCTCGTGAACTGTCCATAACCGATGAAACACATAAGTTGAAAACAAACTGAAGAAAGAGGTCATTTTTTGTCTCGATGAGCTGGTTCCAATGAGGGGTCATTAGGTATGTTTTAGAGGTGAAAACTAAACAGAAATTAAAATTTGAAAGGCCATTTTTAGCAGTACCCACACCTTTTATGGTTGTTAAGTTAGACAAGGGATTAACACCTTTCATGCTGTTGGCGGATATTTCTGTCTGTGACCCGAAATCTCATGTCATTGAAAAAAGTAGAATTTGGGGTCATTTAGTCAAATTTCCCCTTGTGAACTGAATGGACATTTTTATAATTGATTTCATGAGTTAAATTTGGTTCAATTTCTCATCAAATCAAACCATGGCTGCTTTACAGCAGCCAAGCGTGACTACATTTGATAAACAATATACTTTGAAAATACCATCGGATCAAGAGTTGCTTGGCATAAGTGTATCCACTTCGTTTTTCTCGGAATTTCTCAACAATACATTCAGGGTCCTGGAAGAATTTTGTACAGAGGGAGTATCAGATAAGATGGCCCTTTGGATTTCAGTATTTTTCATGGTCCAGTTCTGCACTTTATACTTCTTCCAGAACTTTCTAATGAAGCCATGCAAAAATCGCATAACAAAAGTAATTTACTGCTCACGACAAATAATTGGAACGAACTCCACAAGCTTGATCCAATGATCTGGCCATAAGCCGTGTTTTTTTTTAGCTTGATCCAGTGATATGTCCTTAAGCCACGTCTTTTTAGGATAAAGCCCGAATGTTTTAAGTAAGAATAATCTCTCACTGTTGTCTTTATATTGTGTCCGATTAAGAGGATGTGAGGGTAGAATTTTTTGGAAAACAGTGTTTGAATGGAATTTCAATCTTTGAAACTGAACATATGTCTGAGATAGAGTTGAAAAGGTTAACCGATTAATCGATTAACCAATGATCAACGTCTTGATCTATCAAAAACGTAATTGATCGATTAAACGTTACTTCTGAACTACTGTATTTTCTGGGTTAACAAAGGAACAAACTTGCTCCAAAAACACGCAAACATTGTCACATAGACTCACATCAATTATATGAGACAGAGTAAAGCATGTAAGTTACGTGATGACATACTTGTTCACTTGCATTATCATTATACTGTATCAGTAGCTGGAACTGGTCATTCTTAAATTAACTTTACCCAATGCGGATAACAGACGACACTTGCAAGATAGATTCTTGAATTACTAAAAATTTCCGATTTTTGTCTCAAAAACATAGCTTATGATCCCTCATTGGAACGATCTCAACGAGCTCATTCCAACGAGGGATCACATGCTATGTTTTTGAGACAAAAATTGAAAACATACCATAATATAAATCTCTGAATGGAGATTTTGTATGTAGAGCAAGCTGACCGATTTTGTCCTTTACGTCCATAAACCATCAACGGTACGGCAATTATTCAGCTGCCTATAACGGCAAGTGATTAATCGGTTAACCAAGGTTTATCCATGTGATTAATAGATCAAGAAAACCCTTTAACCATTTCAGCTCTAGTCTGAGGTCTATAGAGGAAGCGCCTCTGAAATAATCATGAAGTCGTCATCGTGGATGTTTATTACATGGGCATTAAGGAGACAAGTTTAACCCTTTACCTAACATGAAAAACAGACGACACTTGCAAAAACAATTCTTGAATAATAAATTTTTTTTCATTTTTTTTTGTCTCAAAAACATAGGTTATGACGCCTTATAGCATGGAACGAGCCAAAAAAATGAAAATTAATTGGCAATTTTTGTGAATAGTGCTGGTCGCTTTTGACCATTCCGCTGGGTAAAGGGTTAACCCAGCAGAGTTGAAGTTCTCGTGGCATTGACTATAGACACATTAAGCCACAATGCATCAGCTTGAACAATCGACTTTAACCACTGAAAGCTTTGAGAGTTTTCCATTTTATCCCACCCATGGCTATCCCTACTAGGTGGTTTTACTGCGGCTTCTTGTACCATCTCAACTAGTCAGTTGTCACTAAAGCCACGGGTTGGGTCACCCGTTTGAGAGTAGACAAATTATCCAAACGCGGAATTTGGCCTGTGATGGACAGTAATGGACCCACAAACTTTCGATCATGAATCTTATCATGCAAAGAAGATACAGTTGTGCAATAAAAAGTATCGGGGGTGGGGCTGAAAATGTCCCTACGATGAAAAACGTTCCGACACCAAGTTTTGTTTAATCCTTTATCTAATAAATAAGAAAAAAATCCAGCCTTCGCATCTCCCCAAAGATTTACTCCAAAATGGATATTCAGTTGGTATTTTTCTGTTTTTACCTCGAAAACAGCCTTATAGAAAAGAAATGTTTCTCAGAGAATTTTAAGGCTGAAATCTAAAACTGCAGGTTTTGTGGAATGCCAAAGTAGGTCTCCAACTTCAATGTTTTTTTTTAAAAAACAGTTGTACTTATGGGGGGGGGGGGGGGTGGCATTGTGGTAACCGGTTCTCGTCAGATCACCGAAGTTAAGCAACATCGAGTCCGTTTAATCATTGGATGGGTGACCGTGTGAGCGATCAATTCGGACTCTCGAGTTGTGACCTTAGGCAAGGCACTTAACCCTGATTGCCCACATGGGGGCACGATGATGCCGTGTACTACGACATACTGCATGTCGATGGAACGCATGTCTTCAGCCAATCTAACCCTGCCTGTGCTGCAGTGCGGAGTTACGATGTTGAGGAGCTGACAGCGGCTCATCGTTACTCAGTGGTTCTCTCCAGGTACTCCGGCTTCCTCCACCCGTATAACTGTCACGGTCATGATTAGCCATTGTGCATAAGTATATGACCTAAAACACTAATAAATAAATAAATAATAGTTGTAATTATAAAAGGAAGATTCTCACCTTCCCGTGTTAACCCCATTCCAGCAATTCGTATTTATAAATATTTCAATATACCAGACGTACATCAACATTTTATGGAAAATCTATACCACACAGGTTGTATTTTGGGATACCTTTTGCGACCATTTGTCTTCAGGAAACACTTTTCTAAAATTTAGAGGGTGTAAACCCGAGCTGTTCCGATTATGGTGGCTCTAGTCCCGACTAATAGTAATATTTGAACTACACCACCAAGGCATGCGTTCGTCGAATTTGATTTTTTTTTTTGTAAAATCTATACCCATTTTGGTGTTTGGCAATGCGTCAAATGATTGCTAGAATGTTCTATGTCCCCTATGGGACATAGAACATTCTAGCACTCAGACGATGAATGGAAGTAGATTGTATGAAGTGTTAGAACATTTTACGACCCGTTTCTTTTTGTTTGCCAGAGAGTGCTGATTCCCTGTCACTGCATCTGTCAGAATTAAGGCCTGCCCACAAAAGAATACTAAGCTGTTGGTGGCCAGATGGATTTAGTTTAAAGATTAATTTACTTGAGAAGGACTGGTGAACATGTCATATAACTTATATTTACACCTATGGTTTCCCTCGTAACACATATCTTGTTGGGCGACCTTCAGAAGCGCATCTTTGTGGCCCCCTTAGGCAAGGATCTTCAGCCTGCCCCGATGGAGTCCCTCTCCATACAGAGTACACTGAATTTACGTCTCCACTTGCAACCCAGAAGAAGGGAAAGCTGTGATGCTGCTGAAGATGGTTTGGCCACATTGGAAGCTCTACCAATCAAAGGTTTATCCTATGCAAGGGTAAATAAGATCCACCCAGTGGTTACACAACTGCCGTCAAATGTCATCATCATTGGACAGTTGTTAGCCCTTTAACTAACACGAATATTTTAATTTTTTGCCTCAAACACAAAGCCTATGACTCCACTTTGTAAAAAGCGCGATGAGCTCTTATCATAAGTTATGTGTTTGAGGCAATAGGTGGAAAAGGATAAAATTTGAATGGCGATTTTTGTGAATGTTGCTAACTGTCACGTTAGGTAATGGGGTAACAAATTCAATGGTACACAGGCCTGAAAATAAGCAGTATGACATTTGCAGAATGAGGTTCCCAGAGGGTGAATTTGATGATGCTATCCCATACAGTGGGCCAATTTATCCTCTGGGTACCTCTTTCTGTTTAGTTTTGAGACCGTGATTCAGATTGAGGTTCACAGAGGGTAAATTGCTGTGCAGGGTAGCATCACTAAATTCACCCTCTTGGGACCTCACTTTAAATTTGCAGATGACAGTCTGCGTATTTTCTGGCTTGATGGTACAAGACCAGAAATGATCTTGGCATGATCGCTTCCTTGGCACACAGAAATATTGGCTGGTACCACATGTATGCTGCAGTCTAGGTTTCAGTTTGTTTATTGGGGTAGAAGGCAATTTTCAGCATATATGGCTGTATGGTTCTGGCAATATGAGTTTGAAGTCAAAATTAGTCTATTGCTCATATCTAATGAAGCTGTTCAACACTGAAAATACTCCAGGCCAAGTAGTTATTGACTGTAGCCATAAGCAAGAACTGCTCAACCTTTTGGGTTTCCATCAGGCAGTGATAATAAATCATCATGCTGAGACAAAAGCTGAGATCTGATTCAGCCAGAAGGAACAGGTGATATAGAATCACATGCAGGGAATTTTCATTTTCAGTTTTACAACACTGAGCTGGATCAATGACTAGGTACAGTACATGGAGAGAGGATTTAACTAAATCATCTGTGGAGTGGAGTTATCACCCAAACTATAACTTTCAAATTTTATACATTTATACATATGGACAAAAAAAAACACAAGCAATGTTTCAGCCAATGGACCTCCGGGTTTAACCCGGAGGTCCATTGGTTGAAACTTTGCCTGTGCTTGTTATGCTTTGCAACAAATTTGCAATTATTGCATGGGTAGAATCTCCACTCTGCAGGTGATTTAGTGATAATACACTCTCCACGTACTGTATAAGCTATGTTTCTGAGATAAAATTGAGCAATTTTAGTTATTCAAGAATGTTTTTCACAACTGTCATCTTAAAATTGTGTTAGGCAAAGTGTTTGCATACCAAGCTTTCCTAGAATTTCCATGAAAAATATCAACGGGGAAGCTCACTTAATTGGATAATTCTCAATTGAATAACCCTGTAGCCCACTTTACTGGATAATTCGTAATTGAATAACCCTGTTAAATGGTTGAGGGATAGATTATTTTTGGCAATCTGAGTTTCTTCATCAAAATTTGTTGTGTTACAAAAGGGTGGAAGTACTCTAAAAGGGGCAACGCTGGTATAAACAATTGGCATGACTTGACTTTATTGCCATGTTGCAGTTACGATCAGCTATTGTGCAAAAATATGCGACTTTGAACAGCAATAAAGAAATCTCACTTGTCATAAATAAAATGAGAGAACATTGAATCTCAATTTCTCAAATGCTAATTTCATTTGTTTTTCTTGACTCAGTCGTAACTCCGAGTTCTAAATTATTTTTTAAAGATGGTTTGAAATTTGAATATTTTTTTTTCAAAAATGCCATCCAGCCAGCAAGGGAAGTCTTAGTTTTGCAAGTCTTTATTCATGAATAATTGTTTTATGACAATTTATTGGAGAGTGCCTGTTGGTTGCCTGCTGTCCCCAATAAATTATAATAAAACAATTCTTTATAAGCATTTAATTTTGACAGCAAAGAAAAAACCAGGCTTTTATATTTGTTTATTTTGGGCACTCTGTTTCATTTTGTCCTAATTTGGGCACACTAAAACCAGAAATAACAGCCTTATCCTATTATGTTTAATTGCCATGTCTTTCTTTGTGTTTTTATGATAATATTGTGATGGAAGTTATTCTCAAATGTAGAAGAGGCACAGAGAATTTATATATTTCTCTTAATGTCTTCACACCTTCTGTAATTTGGGCACATAACCCTTTACCTAACATGAAAAGCAGACAACATTGGCAAAAAAAATTATTGAATAACTAATTTTTTCATTTTTTGTCTCAAAAACATAGGTTATGATCCTCAACAAGCTCATTCCAATATGGTGTCATAACCTATATTTTTGAGACAAAAAAATGACAAAATAATGAAAATTAATTGGCGATTTATTAGAATAGCTGGCCGGTTTTGGATGTTATGTTGGGTAAAGGGTTAAACCTATGCAAACAGTATAAGTGGCTTTCAGCACTTATCTATAGACTCCATGATAGTGACTTCTAGAACTCAACCAGTTAATTTTGTAACATTTTGTTTCTGAAATCTCAGACTTTTGGACACTAGAGAATGGTGTCAAAACCAAATCACGATCTCATCACATTAGAGGCCACTTTTATGATCACATGACTGTAATATACTGACAAACATCATATTTTAGCAACACTTTAAAGTGTCAATTAAATGCAAGAACACTGGATAACGGGTGCCGCTATTTTCATTCATTTTCTGCAGGGTCCATGGTTCGATCTCCACCAGGGGTAACTGCATTGTATCCTTGGTGAAGGCACTTAATCCTGATTGGGAGCAGGCATCCTGCATGGCGATGATGCTTTTGTCTTTAACAACTGCTAACCCTGATTGTGCAAATTTAATTTGTTGGGGAGTGCAACAGTTGAACGGCGTTGTTCAGTGGTTCTCTCCAGCTTCCTCCACCCATAATATTGTTGGTCAAAAGGTGACCCTGGCTGTCAAAAGTGTTATTAGACACCAATAAAAAAAATCTAGAAAAACGCCAATTTCTGCGACCTCACTACTTTGTTTAATAAATGTTGTCCAGTTAAAACACAGAGCCTGTATGTCTTCATACAGTATATATTTACAGTGGAGCCCACTTAATTGGATATCCCTGTTAGATGAATATAATTTTCAAACACAAAGCCATTTACCATACCTTCAATACAAATTTGACCTGTTAATTGCATATGGATTGTAGAGTAAACTCCTGTTAATTGTATATAAATTTTTGTAATATGTCAAAAAAATTACTGTGACATGCAGCAAATTCCCCTTATTTATCAACCTTTTTGGACTCACTACATCCAATACAGGCATTTATTCTATTTTTTATTGTTTGACACAGCTCTATGAGCTGTCAAACAAGATATAATAGAATAAATGCTCAGTTTACCTCCAGAACACAGAAAACTGACCAAATCCTTGTTAACTGTATACTCCTGTTAATTAAATAAATTTCACGGGCAAAATGGATATCCAATTAAGAGGATTCTACTGTAGTAAACACCATAAAAACAATAATTAAAGGTTAAACTCACCATTTATTCACCACAAGATGAAACTCTCTGTTGTTCTTTGTTCTCTGATGATTGTTTCCCTCACATTAATGCTTTAAACTGTTGCACATGACTGTTACAACACACATGCCACAAATTCAAAACAAAAATATTTTTGGGATGCAAACTCTTTTCTTTTTGACTCTTTCATATGATACTTTGATTACTTTCCAACACAAGTTCCACCGAACTCTCTTGACCATGGATTTTCCAAAACATGGATAACACCAATGAAAAACAAACAAAAATTGGGGAGACTTTCTATTTTCTTCTGTTTTCGCTGAATCACACATTCCAGAGGTGGCGGAAAGAATGCCACCTGCATTTGCTTCAATTCGTTTCTTCTACTTCAGACATCTAGCTTTTGGGTTGGAAGATCAATGAATTAGAAGAAATGGACAGGACAGGACAGTGTTATTTACAATTGTAACTTTTCTCCCTCTGGGCCAAACTGTGGTAAACTTGAAAATTTATGCCTCCCACTTTTGTCGAGTTTCCGCCATCACTGCATAGAACATGTTCCACTAAACTCAAGAATGAACACGAACCAGTCCAAGACAAATGTGAAATACACATGGACACTGCTTCCAGTTCACCAAATACTAAAACAACAGAGAAGCCCATGTGCCCACAAGTCCACAATGATGAAAGCAAACTGCAAAGACATGAAGGGGGAAAAAAAAAAGGGGGAAAAAAAAACAACAGGCCTGGCATTCTTTAGGAGTGCAGGAGTGCTGCACAGCTACTGCACACCTAGAAAAAAATGAGGAGGGCAATTTTTTGCACTCCTTGATTTCCTGGAATGCTAGACCTTTTTGGGGACAGCCTTTAAAATCTCTTATCATTTCGTTCCCCGAGTTCCAATGTGTTCTCTGTGCCTACTGGCACAGAGAATACATTGGAACTCGGGGGACGATTTGTCAATGTTGCATTGATTTGCAATAATTCATGACACAGTGTTGCTTTTTGATACATTTTGAGTGTGGATGACAGTCACATAAGAATTGAATGCAACATTTTGAATAATAAGATGTGTATGCCAATTTGTCCACTATGTAGATAAATGTAGTACAATTGTTCAGTCACAATATTAATACCTTGGAGTGAATATAATCAAAATAGCATACAAGTTTTTGCATTCAAAATTTCAGGTGCAATTGCACTCCTAATCAATCTGAGGAGGGCCACTGTTCTGCACTCCTTGATTTTCCAGATAGCCAGGCCTGCAACAATGATTCTACAGTGCTATTGTAATAAGTCAGATAAATAACAAGCCCAAACTGAAAGATGGGGAAAGTGACACATTGTCACCCTCTTAGGAGATATGCTTTTCAAGAACAGTAACTCATACACAACTAAGAAATATCATCATCTATTTAGACCTACTTGTTCTTGTACATGAGTTTTCAATCACCAACAATGTACTGTAGTTTCAATACCTCAAAATCAACTCAAAGGTGTTGGAGATGTCACACAAAAATGAGTTTTTTTCCCCCAAGGCTATCAAGGGCAGTAACTCCAGAAAAAGTTAGGAAATTTCTCCTCAGGTCTCACTGATCAGCTGGAAATGCCTGTTTATCAGAAATTCCACAACTTCACATTAGCATGACCAAGAATATTTTGCATTGATTTACCTTCGGCTTCCCATTCACAAAACGCTCATAATGCATACATTTTCTGAAAATTTTCACTGTTGGCCTTTATGTAGAAAACAACACACAATCAAAATCTTACTGCATCATTACAAAACATTCAGGTGAATGACACAGTTAACTGCTCAAAAAATTGGTCAAAATTGACAAAACTTTCTCATTTAAGGAACTGCTAAAACTCTGTTACTCTGTTATAGGAATTCTTCTTTCCGGTAATCCCCCTCTGAATAGTTTAAAACAGAATATACAGTGCAGTCCACTTAACTGAATAACCCTGTTATCTGATTATAATTTCCCAACACAAAACCATTTACCATACCTCCAGTACAACCTGTTGAATATAGGTTATAGAGTAAACTCCTGTTAATTGAATAAGAAATCTTGCAACCTGTTGAGGAATTACCCGGACTTTCTGCAGTTTTCCTTTGTTTATAGATCTATTTGGCTTCAGTTCATCCAATACAGGCATTTAATCTTTTATATCTTGTTCATCACAGCTGAACGATCGCAACCAAAAGGTGATGTTCCCATCTTGACATTATCTGGAGTCATCCTACCCCGTTACAATGAAATCCCTTCATAAATGCGACCTGTAGACTGTGCTAAAGGTTTTTTGGGCTTGGAGCCCCAATAGCCATCACAGTTGACTGATTGTAACCAAAAGGGGACGTTCTCATCTAGACATTATATGTAGTCATCCTACCAAGTTACAATGAAATCCCTGCATAAAGAGGACCTGTAGACTGTGCTAAAGGTTTTTGGGTTTTGGGCTTGAGTAGCCGTTACAGCTGACAGATCGTGACAAAATGGGGAGGTTCTCATACAGAGTCATCCTCCCAAGTTACTATGAAATCCCTCCATATTAAATAATACCTGTAGACTCTGCTAAAGGTTTTGGGGTCTTCTCATCTGGACATGACCCCAAACCTGCATATGAAATTTAGCAACGATCGGATAAGAACTATGGGGTGTAGCTTGTGCTAAATGAAAATGTGACTAGACTGACAGACTAACAGACTTCTGCAAGCATGTTGGCAATAGCTTATCTTGACTTTGTCAAGTTCAGCTAAAAACAAATATTTATTTATTTATTGGTGTTTTAAGGTCACATATTTCTGCACAATGGCTAACCATGACCGTGACAGTTTTACAGGTGGAGGAAGCCGGAGTACCCGGAGAGAACCACCGAGCAATGGCGAGCAACTGTCAGCTCCCCAACATACCAACTCCACACAAGCAGGGTTAGCATTGGTTGAAGACAGGTGCACCATCGACGTGCAGTACGCCTTAGTACACAGCGTCACCGTGCCCCCACGTGGGCAAGCTAAAAACAAATACGTTGACCATTTGACAAAACCACAATTTTGGCAGTTATTTTAACCCTTTGATAATTTTGTACAACTTATGACGTATGAAATCAACAGCACATTGATACTTTGTGGTCATTTTTTTATTTTTTAAAGTTTTAACCTCAATTCCTATTTCTCCCAAATAGAGCTCGGTGACAACTATTGAGCCAAATAATTTCGTAGCTTAAAATACTAATATAATCCTGCTGTCAAGACTTCTTAACTGGTTGAGTGCTAGAAGCCACTATCAGAGCTTTCAAACAATGAGGATACAGAGCAAACCAGACATGTTAACCTCCCAAAGAAATTTTCAGGGAAATTGAGGCTGATTTTCAGGGAAATGGCATGGATTTCAGGGAAAAGTTTGTGTGACTGAAAATGTTGTATGCAACAAGTCAACTATCACTAAATCACCCTCAATGAGGGGATTTCTCTCCATAGGAGATACTACAAACCTATTAATGCAGGTCACATATGTTGTATTACCAAATAAAATATTGTCAAAACATATAAGTATAAATTTTCATTTTGGAGTTCTACTACTGCTCATCTCAGCTGATTCTGTATTCTGTGTAATGGCTAATTCAAACTGTATTCTATTCACAAACATTGGAATCACAGTAATCAAGTTTCTTCTAATACCCCCCCCCCCCCCCCCCCTCAATAAAAAAGAATGAAAGTGTTAATGACACTGTATCTCAACTTGTCAAGACATGTACATGTATAGTATGTGACACAGCAATGATAAACATCTAGGTAATGACCTGCTGATAACAACGGTACATATAAAGTATTGTAACGGTCTGTACATAAATACTGACCGTAGCCTGTAACAAATGTATAAGTAAAGTATTGTAAAGGTGGGTGACAGTCAGATGCTAAACTAGAAAAGAAATCTTTGAGTCCCAGAGTGGGTCAGACTGAACCCCAAAATATTTGGTCTCATAGCACAGTGATAACAAAGGCACCCCAAAACACACTCATTCCTGTCCTAAGGTGAAAACAAAGGTACCCAAGAAGTTTTGTGAAGATTAGTTCATAAATACGAGCTGTATAGAAGTTGTGACAAAAAACTGATTGGACCTAATTTCGGTACAAAATGGCCACTGGCAGCCATCTTGAATTTTGGACCGCACTCAGAAACACTTGTTCTCGTCCCAAGGTGATAACAAATATACCTAAGAAGTTATGAGAAGATCGGTTGATAAATACAGCCTCTAGCCCGAGCCGTATTGACATGCGCACTTACAGTGTATAAGTAGCACTAAATAAATCAAAATATGTTGGGGAGCTGACAGTTGCTCGCCGTTGCCCGGTGGTTCTCTCCGGGTACTCCGGCTTCCTCCACCCGTAAAACTGTCACGGTCATGGTTAACCATTGTACAGAAATATGTGACCTTAAACACCAATAAATAAATAAATAAATAAATACATAAATCAAAATTCATCTAATTTGCATAATTTCTGCACGAGAAAAAAACAGTACTGTATGTGATGTATTCCATTTTACTAAACATTCATACAAAAATTTATTCAAATCAGAACTTTCATACAGAAGTTCTGTACAAAAGACTGATTG
The DNA here is from genome assembly GCA_031216915.1 of Pictodentalium vernedei. Lineage (NCBI taxonomy): Eukaryota > Metazoa > Mollusca > Scaphopoda > Dentaliida > Dentaliidae > Pictodentalium > Pictodentalium vernedei. The sequence goes on along the minus strand of CM062290.1, from coordinate 63,560,371 downwards.
CACTAATTTTGGTACAAAATGGCTGCTGGTGGCCATCTTGAATTTCGGACCACACCCAAAACCCCTCGTTCTCATCCCACAGTGATAACAAAGGTACCCAAGAAGTTTCATAAAGATCGGTTCATAAATACGGCCTCTAGCCTGAGCCATATAGAAGTTGTGTACAAAAAACTGATTAGACCTAATTTCGGTACAAAATGGCAACTGGCAGCCATCTTGAATTTTGGACCGCACTCAGAAACACTCGTTCTCATCCCAAGGTGATAACTGAGGTACCCAAGAAGTTTTGTGAAGGTCGGTTGATAAATACAGCCTGCAGCCCAAGCCGTATTGACATGTGTACTTACTGTGTGTAAGTAGCACTGAACAAAATCAAAGTTCATCTAATTTGCATAATTTCTGCACGAGAAAAAAACCTGTATTATATGTGATGTATCCCATGGTACTAAACATTCACACAAAAAATGTTTCAAATCAGAGTTTTCATATGGAAGTTCTGTGCAAAAATCTGATTGCACCTAATTTTGTACAAAATGGCTGCCATCGGCCATCTTGAATTTCGGACCGGCCCTCAAAACACCCGTTCTCATCCCACGGTCATAACAAAGGTACCCAAGAAGTTTCATAAAGATCGGTTCATAAATACGGCCTCTAGCCCGAGCTGTACTGAATTGTTGACGGACGACGGGCGACTGGTCATGGCATAAGCTCAAATTTGGCTTCGCCAAAGTTGAGCTAAAAATTGCTCTCTTGCACTACTATTCATGACTAGCAGTGACCTGAAGTAAAATAATTTCTAAAAAGGCATAATTAACTCCCACAATTTCAGCAAACGCCAATACTTTCCTTGCTTATATTTCATATTCAGTCAAACACAAATAATATTTTTTTTTTTTAAATTTGTTTTATTACAAATTATTGGAGAGTGCCTATGGGCACTCTCCAATAGTTTGTAATAAAACAAGTTTTCAATAATTAATTCAGACCACCAAAACTAGTTCTCAATCAGATAATCACTAATGTAAAAAATATATTGTTATTTGTACTTTCCGACGCTTGACGTCGCATTTTGAAAAACGCTGAAGAAACTGATTCCCAGTGACATCTGAACGCCAGAATAATTAAAGTCTCAAAGGGTTAATGAAATTATCTATTTATTCTACACCTGCATTATAAAATCGGTTGCATTCCTAATTGGAAAAAAACTTTACCAGCATTTTCCATATTGATGACATAAGTCTCCCACTCATGTGACCTTCATTTATAAAACAAGTAGGCACGCCACCGACACCCCCTGCCAAGAAGTAGTCTACTAAAAAGGGGACAAAGTTGGGGTTTTGGCTTTTATCTGTAGTTCAATACTAATGTTATCACCCAGAAGTCATAAAAATATAAGTTAAAAATAAGTCGAAAAAGGCCCATAACTCTAGAAAAAAATAATTGGACAAAAGCCGTTACTTGTGAATATCCTTTCCCCATGATGGTCCATCAGCATACCAAAGATCATTCAAATCTGACATGCACTGACCGAGATTCGGATGTCTAAAGTTGTTACCGATGGACAGACAAATGGAAAAACACCATTGCTAGATACCCTGCAAACTTTGTTTTGGTGGGGATAATTTTAATAAATACATGTGAAGCAAACTGGAGAGACATTGATGCCAGTTACTATTAATCGCATCACATTTGACCTATTTTCTAATGTATAATCCAACTATGCAAACTTCAAAACGACGGGTATTGACAATACTTAATTACATCAATACAGTTAGAGCATTAAGACTTTTGTAATGGTAGTTCATAGTTTCACTTTGCAAAGCAATGAAAATATTTGGATTCTGATCCAGAATAGTCATATTTCAATGTCATCTTTACTTAACCCTTTACCCAACGTAGATGATATCTAAATTTATTATTTTAAATATCTTCAAAAATTTCCACAAAATCATATTGTGTAACCTTTCATTGGAATGAGCTCAACGAGCTCATTCCAAAGAGGGGTCACATGATATGGTTTTGTTGAAATGTTTTTTAAAATAATATTTTTTCAGCTGCTGAATTTGGACGGATGTGGTGGACTCATTGGGTAAAGGGTTAAAGTAGCAATTTCAACTTATACAGGGCTTATATTTAGTCTAAATTTGTGAGTATCCATTTGGATTCTCGTGAAAATGGTTGCGAGAATCCACATCTATCCACTTACCTAACACATCTTTTTAATTTTTAAAACTAAATTTGGTAATTTTTAAACAATAAATAATAAATAAATAATTAAATGAATAATATTTACCAATAAAATCTTACAAATATGGCAGTCGTTGGAACCGGCTCAATGAGCCGGTTCCAATGACAGCCATATTTGTTCAATTTTATTGACAAAGTGTCAAGATATTTCTGGACATGTTAGCCTTCTATTGATTAATTTGTAACCGCTGTGTTAGATAAAGGGTTAAATTGACTCAATTCTTTTCACACGAATCCTAGCAGAGGTGTAGCGAGAATCTACATGGATTCTTGCCGGTTTTATTGCGCGAATCTTTGTGCAAATCGATTCTCGGATTCTCTTCGAAATATAAGCCCTGTTATATTTACCAAATTATGTTAATATTAAAATATACACTATCAAAGATAATTTTAACAGAAATGGTTGAGGTATGGATTCATTTCATTTATTGGTGTTTTAGGTCACATATTTTTGTACAATGGCTAATCATGACCACTACATGAGTATCAACTCAAGACAAGAGCATGCAGATTTTACTACGTTTATGGTTGATGAGGCAAATGGGTTTACAAGGGCAGGGGTCGAAAGAATCAATGAGTCCATCAGACCCGTTCATCGATCCTCGGAACAGGTACTGTGTTCGACGTCCAAAAGCAGTTGGAGGCGAATGTGGAAGATGCCACTGCCCGCTCAGTGGACCTGAAGAGTGGAATTTAAACGCTATCAAGGCATGTTGTCTCATGTCAAGTCAAAAAAAGATTATGTATTCGGTCGAGGCCTCTACATGGCACCTTCTGATATGGAACTAGGTGGCCTTTCACACGGCCTGGTTGTATAAGAACAAGATCGTTATTGCCACAACCGCCCAGACCCTGGGACTAAATACAAACATAAACACTGCACCAATCCCACCTGTCATGTCTACATGGGAGACGGGACTGGTCTAGCCACAGGCCGGCCTCTTGGATATTGATCTGCCAGTGGGGACCTGTAGCAGAGGTGCCGAGTCGGCGGCATCAGGAATTGCGGCAGCACGCCAGCATGATGAGAAAACTGCTGTTATTGTGGGTGGGGTTACAGTTGGCTTACTCATGCTTTGGTTTCTTAGATGATAGCCACTGAAGAACCACCATGAGAAGCAGACCCTCCAATAGCAAGGCCCACGGCCCACAGGTTTTAGGCTAGCCAGCCAGCCTACAGTTTTTGTGAGTAGCTTAAACAGCCACAAAACAATGGAGCCTATAATTCCAGGTAGCGCAGCCGCTGCTTTCCCAGCTAGCTTGGCCAGGATGCGCCCAAGAGCCTATAGGTATTTCTTCACCTACGCTTGGAGGCCACCCTTATAAGATGGGGTGGAGTGGGGGTGCTTCCACCCCTGCCAGTCAGAGCAAGTACTAGGGCTGAGATTGCCATCCCAATCGCTGTGAGGATAGATGCGATCATAATCCCTTGTTCCCGGAAGAGGGTGTGAATGTGCTCATCAAGCGTAGTGTCCTCATTGATTTGAGATCGGAGAGCCTCTCTATTTATTGCGGCTGCCTCCAGGCGGGATGGTCGTTCATCTTCCAGGTTGCGCAAGCGTTCTACTATCCGGCGCCTACTAAACTGATCATCTTGAGCTTCATTGAGCTTTCTCTTTTCCAAAGCGATGTGCTCATCCAGCCCAGACTGTCTGGCCAGGTTGTTCGTTAACTCACCTCGGGTGATCTGCATTGCCCTGTCGAGTCCGCGGAGCTCTCTGATGCTGTACTCTAATCCCACGGTATCAAGTGGAGAGTCTTGTAAGGTTTTAAGTGTAGTTTCTTCCTCCTCGGTAAGAATTTCATCCACGTTTTGAGTGGAATTTGATGCAGCATTAACCACCTGTCCAAAGTCTCGCAGTTCTGTAGTATCCGATCCGATCCTATCAGCTTCCTCACCCAACTCCATGTCATTGACCCACAGTGTTTCATGTACCTTTGACTTAAGCACCTTACCTCCTTGAGTCCAGTCCATAAACCCCAGCTCATCCGGATGATCTCACCACCACCACGCTTTCCAGCAATTGTTGAGCGAGCATGGGGTGCTCCTGATTTACTAACAATGTCGACATTTGGATGGGCCTTCAGCTGCCCATTTTTGTCGAGTTCAATCTTGGAATCGTCACGTAGATAGAGCACCATCCCTTTCTCAGACAGATTCTGGTAGTAGCCATTGACAGACTCCTACCAGAGCTCATGCTGCAATGAAAGTATTGTAAAGCCAGTCTCTTGTTCCATGACAGCTCAACTGTCAGGGGCCCGGGAAAAGCTAGTTTCATCTTGCAGCTGCATTGCATCATCATCGTCTTGTCTTGTGACCTCGTCGAGGTCAAAATCTGCCATTGTATTGAAGACTGATCGGAGACATGTTCAATATATTCAACATGTCTTCAAACCAATATGGAAACCAATATGGACGCAAGCTTAACCCACACCGCAGACTACGGGAGCATTTTTGGGTAAACGGAGTTCGGCAGTCAGTTGTGATCATGCTCAACCCTAGTACGATTGGCCCCGAACCAACAGCTCAATATCAATTTCCAGTCACCCTGAACTCAACAGATGATAGCAGGTGAGTCGTTCAGAATCATGGCTGTGCCATCGTCAGAAAAATGGCAATCAAGATCAGTGGGAATGAGGTGATGTTGGTCGTCGATGCAGATGTCTACCACTGCTATCTTGACCTTTGGAAGACAGCCTCCGAGTGCAAAAATGTGCACTACCAGGGCATTGATACCTCTGAAAGAAGAAATGCTATTAAGCTGTGGGTCGACGCAGAAGACAAGGCTGACACTGTTGTTGCAGACAAGGCTATTGCTGATGCCTATGGCAATTGGTTCTGTACCCTGCTGGACTTCGAACTCCTCAAGGCTCATTTGCCTTTCTACCAGAGCGTGCTTGGAGATCAGCTCGAGTACGAGCTGACATTCAATGATTACAGTCAAGTGGTCCTGGCCGCTGATTCGGTAACCATTCATATTCCAGGCTGATACACCATTGATAATATCAGCCTGGAATATGATATGGTTACCGAATCTGAACTTGCTCGCATCGTCCGCACCCAGTATGCTGGTCGTCTCGCAATCCTATACGAATGCGTCCTTCGCCATTGCAAAATGAACAATGACAAGAGCGACTCTCTGTGTAACACCAACCTCAACGTTGCCGCAAAGAGCATGAAAGGGATCCTGCTGCTGTTCGAGGACCCTGCTGTGGCTGGTGCAGCTTTCGGCAGGAAGATTTAGGTCTTTTATAACCTCAAGATCACCCAAGTTGAGGTTATCATCGAAGGGGTGCCCAACCAGCTGCACTCCCAGGGAATGAATGCCTACCAGAAATGGAACGAATTCGAAGCCACTCGGCACTTTGGAGCTTGCTGTGGCAAGACAGTTTGCCTGTTCCACTGTAAGGACAGAGACAGCTTCGAGGACTGTCTATGAAAGAATGATGTGATTGGAAGCCATGAGGAACATGTAGCAGTTCCCCAGGCATTGGCGGAGAGCAAGCATGCCCGGCTAGTGTTAAAAACAGACCAACCAACCACTCATAAAGTGTTGTGATAACAGACCTATATTATGTGGGAGGCAGCGATTCTAGTGACCCAAGCACTGTATATAAGTGTGCTGGGGTGGGTGGCATTGCACATTCAGTGACGCATGGGAAAGGCACGTGGTCGCTCTCGCGCTGCATCGCTCACGCAAAAATTGTCCAAGGTGCGTGAATAATCACTCACCTCTATTCTTGGGTGTGTTTTCATCCTTTTGAGTTGCGTCAACAGAAACATTCAATTAAGTTTTGATGTTGGGAAATTTTTAAGAATCACTCACAATTTGAAGCGTTTAAAGTAAAATTAAAAATAATTTCCTTTCCATCGTTATGAACATGACACACAGTAGTTCGCTAAAACATCAACACACTAACAGTAAGATGGTTGCACATTGACAACTGGCCAGAGCTTACTCCCGCCACTAAACGAACACGCATCTTCAGATAAAAAATATGGTGGCCATTCTGAGATATGAGAAACGTTTGAATACTTCTGTATTTTTTTTTATCAAAGACATGCGGAATGTTGCCCCATTTATTTTCTTTTATACATGTGACACCTGTCGCTCCAATTCACCAGTGACATGAATTAATGTGCCCGATTTGGAATTTATGCATCCATTTTCCACGATTTTAATAATCTGCCATTTAAAATCCAGAACTAATTTTTGTGGGTTACATGTATTTTTACCGTCAAAATTTCCATCCATGTTCAGTTGTATTCTTGCATTCGTTTTGAAGGATGCTTGTCAGTTGAAGTTAAACATTGAAATCGTCACTCAATCGAATTCACTCTGCTCACAGTTTTCACTCTCACAAACTTTATTTGAAGTGAGCGATTTTCCACTCGCCTCCATTTTGCTCCCATTCGTCACTGCACATTGTTATGTGCTATATTAGACTCAAACGGCGTATATGTACATGTATACAGACCATGTATTGTGACAATATCATTGACCAACTGCTGGAAGAGCAAGGTGGTGCTGTTCTGAAGGAACAACAGGGAGGCCGTGGACCCTGCTGTGCCTATTCCTTTGGAACTTCCAAAGGAAAAACAGGTCGATGGGGCCAAATGCGAAAGGCTAGCTGCATTAGCTTCTGGTGGGCAGGCTAAGCAGTATATAGGGAAAAACCTCACAATTGACCAGGTCAAAGCCTTGGACAATGAGGAAATCGATAAACTCTATGCCCAATATGATCATGAGACACGGCTCGGCATAGCAATGACAAAAACTCTGGGGATGGCTGCACTGCAACTCCATGCAGGGGCGGTCAGCATGTTTCTTCCCATACCCCCCTAGAACCAACTAAAGTTGGTTGCTGATCCTGAGGCAGATCCATTTGTTGGGCACGTGCTAAGCAGTATCACATGCAAGCTATATCATCTCTATGGCATGTACTTAGCACTGCTAACCACGATGCTAACCACTGCTAAACACTGTCAAGTTGGACATACCTGCCCTTTTACAAATCAAGACGATGTCATCGATGACAGAGCCAAACCTGCCAATTGTTACTGTTGTTCCAACGGAACAAAAACAGGTGGAGAGAGTGATAGCCGTACCAACCACTGAGCCGTCGGTTGTTCCTGTTGTTCCGAAGTAACAGCGGCAGAAAGACCCTAAAAAAGTGGACGCCGGATGGGCAGGAGCTGCCACCCAGAATGCAAAACAACAAAAAGCCTTTGTACGGTAGTAAGAAGAGAAGGTCAATCTCCAGAGAATGGTCGTAAACAATGCAGTAGCATACCAAGCGGCTGATGCACCCATTGTTCACGTTCCGAAGGAACAACAGGAACAACATGGACAGCAGCAAGGAGTCTCGAATGCAATGCATCACGAACATGACTGTTCCCCATGGATTGCTGGGGTGGTTGGGTTGGCTAGCTTGGCATGATGGTTCCAGTTCTGAAGTTCCCAAAGATACAGGACCAACAATAAGTCGGCGGCCAATCTACCTGTTGATCTGGTCAACCATAGCGCAACATCTCTGAACAAGCATTTAAAGGTATCTTCAGACCCATTCTATATAGAGTAGTATAATTATGTATATACAATATCTTCAGCCAATGGAAAGATGCTGGTCAATGCAGCCAATAACAGCGCCGTGAACTCTGCCCTCGCAATAGGGTATGCCCACTTAGCTAAGATGATAATGAAGGGGCCACCCCTAAACTTGACTTCACCGGCTATGACGTCGGGATGGTAGTCCTTGAAGTGGGGCTGGCGACAACAACCAAGGAAATGCTAATTAAACAAGGACTCATTCCAGCAGATATTATGAAATATCAAGATGGCCTTGATCGCAATGCCAGTTGGGGCGCCCTTGTTAACGCAGTGGCCTTCTCTGGCAGCAACTACCTCTTCTCCAAGTTTCGGGATAACGATGCTGGTGCGGAACGTGTGTGACATGACAAAGCCATAGAAAAGCTTCAGGCCACCCAGGCAGCATGGTCCCGTAAGCGAACAGACCACCTCGATTGGATCAATGAAGAACTACGTCACCAAGGCCATGCCTTGCACACATTCCAGGATGTCGCTGCTGCAATTCGCGAGTATGCACAGGTAACTGGGAACAGTATAAACAGTTTTGGCTCAGAACCGCAACTAGAATACTTATACACACTATCAGCCTGGCAAAAGGACCATGAGATCGCCTTCATCATACTAGGGCTGGGTGCGGTCAGGTTTGTTAGCTACAAACTCAGCAAGTGATTCGCTACAAGTGTAAAAAAAAAAAAACTTTATTTTTTTATTTTTTTTTTTAGGGTGAGGGGTTGGTCTGTTCCTTCGGAACGTAAGTTCACCTAGCTATGCTGTAAAGTAATCCTAAGAAAACATGAGAGTTGCACAGCAACTACAGATCAGCAGGTGCGGTGGGCTCTAGTCTCAGCTATTCCTTCGGAACAACAGGTCCCTGTCTTTGCCTGGCGAGTTCTTGGCATATCAACAGCACCATCTCATTTTCTGAGTCCTGCGGGCTCTCTTGGCAAGATGCCTTGAGGATATCAAACCGGAGTTGGTTGAATTTATCTTCCTCGGCGAGTACATGACTGAATTCCTCCTTGGATATCTGACCATTGGCAACAGCCTTTGAATCCCTACACCGGTCGCAGCGCCGATCCCTACACCGGTCGCAGATAGAAATGTTTCAATACCGTCTGCGATATTGACCCCTCGCTGATATTTCTTGCCAAGAAAACGCCTGCAGTCTCGTTCGGCCATAAGACGGGCTCTTACATCTCTGATCTCCTGGAGCGGAAAGTATTTGCATCGCCTGTATTGAGTTCTGGATAAAAGCCCATTCTTATTGGTAATATACATCATTTTCTATTACCTTTATATTGTTGTCCGTCAGTGTCTGTCTGGTAAACTGCAGGTGCTTTAGCTTAGTTGGGCCAAGATATAGGGTATTGAATGCGTCGGTTGGAAAACTAGCATCTGTGACCTTCTACTTGACACCACTTAACTAGAGCAACACATCTTTGCCTCGGATAATGATGACAAGTTCTTTGCCATTATGCCCCAGGGGCCATTTTAGGCCAAGCCCATATGCATGTAGCACTGGCATGAAGTCGTTGAAAAGTATACCCAGGACTATCTGTATAATTGTGTTGGTACCCTGGCCAGGAATAAGACGATCAAACTCCCAAAAGACCTTCATCATCGCACCCACTTTTACACCACCCAACACATACCCGGCACTGCTTTCGTGAATATAAATAGTACTTTTCGGGATATAAGAAGCCAACACACAGCCACTGTTCTGGAGTTTACGGAGCCTGTGGCCTCGGCCCAGTTGGATGTGAGGTTGGATGACCCTGAAGTCAAGTTTCCACCCGCCGCGAACAGGGTGCCTATACAGAGTCTGAGACCATTGACTGGAGTCATTCTGGACAAGTTTGTCGCTCCTCCACGAGGCTGAGGCTTCCAGGTTCAAACCACGCAGCTTGGTAAATGTAGCTTGTTGCGGTTGTTCCTTCAGAATGGGAACTGCAACGGGCAGATCTTTCCTCTTGTATAACCCCTCTGAGAGCTGAAATACATACAATTTGTCCGTCATCCCTGGTTCTCCAAAGCCCTGGGTGTCCCTGAGATCAGCCAGCTGAAGGGTCGTGCAAGGCAATGCATTATGTGCTCCTGGTCCTCTGCTATTCACCATGTCTTTACACTCGTTGCTGTTGTATATATTTCGAATATGTAATGTTACAGATAGGTGCTGTTATTCAATAGGGTCACCCATGCTATCTAAAACGTGGACTGTAACATTGCCGATAGGGCCTGGTACAAGCCTTTTGTATTGCAAATGAGAGAAAGCTACTGTTCTGCCACTGGCACATTTTTCATTTGCTACAGGTACTGTTCAGAGTAGTGTACTGGGTAAACTGTTGTAAATATTGTCCGCGGTGCTGACTTCTTGACAGATGAACGTAGAGCTCATGGTGGGCCGCAAGTGCAAGTTCAGGTAACTCATCCCCCATCAGCAGCTCCCCTCCTTGAGGGGTTGTGGTTGCTGCAAATCCTAAGGTGCGTGCTAACTTTCCCAGTTTCAGAGACTTATCTGTCTTGAGTCACAGACAACCCGAAGGTTTGTGAAGATCCAGTATAGCCCCAACCTGACTAAATACCTCATCATTTTGCTCGCATACATTGTAATAGCCATCTGGGATTTTTATCTTCCCCTCAACTGGATCATTTTTCTCCACAACGACGCAAATAACATTGATACGTAGCCTCGAACTAATGTTGTACCAAAGAGGGTAGTAGGTTACTTCAGCAAGGGCACACTCAAATTGCTCTCCAGCAGGAAGCGCCCTTGGTATGTCCACGGTTTGAATGTCGGATAGTGTCATGTACATAATTGTATATTATCATTATAAAACTCCTCTAATATGGCTTTTAGAGGTCCAAAGGATGCTGGAATACCCAAGAATGGACAGCAAGCTTGCAACAAAGTTGGCTTCAATCTACTACAGTCCCAAGGGTACTGGAAGGGACTCACGGCCATCAAAAACCTAGGTTCCACGGCCAAGGTCTATAAAGATTTGGCTCGGTTAAAGAGGTCGCTGCCGCCATAGAAAAGATATACAAGCATGGACCACTGCGGTGGCTCAAGCTCCTTCAGGTCGATCCCAGACATGAGTTCATGGGCGCCGTGAATCAACCGCTGGTGAAACATGGGACAGAAGCCTGGCGTGGCCATATGGATGTCCACTGGGACCAGGGAATTGTGGAGCAGTTCAACCTACCCTGGCAGAGCGACTGTTCGGACACCAATATGCCCAAGAGATGAGGTTACCATCAGGTGAGAGGTCAAGTGAATGGCTCGCTTGGCTACCCGCGTTGTTGCAGCGCTGAATGGTGAGGTGACTCGCTTAACTAAAATAAGGCTATCTGACGCAGTCAAGGCCAAGGTTGTGACACAAAGCCCTCCCCTGTGATTTCTGGTCACCCTGTTGGCGTCAAGGAGCAGAAGCTCCCCTCGCTATCTCTACCAGGCAGGCGAGCTGGAGGGGGGTTCAGCGTCGGCTGTCCTTGGTCCTTGGGGTGGTATCGCGGTGGAACCGGGGTGTCTGGAAAGTACTTCTTGTATCTTTGGAGCAACACCTCTTGTGCCCGGTCGTGATCCTTCTGCCGGCTAGCGAGGATCAGGTCACCTGGCCTTCATTGCTCCATGAAGCGCTCCGATCCGAGACAGCTGGGGAGAGCCTTCCGCATCTCCTGACACTGGACCTTATCAGCCTGGAGGCGGATGTGCCTTTTCAGGGGCCTGGGGCACATCATCTTTTGCCCCGTGGTCTGCCTTGACCTCTTCGTAATAATCCACTGCTTGACGTAACCAGTCATGGGGCATCTCACTTGAGATTGGTGGTGGCTGGCCTTGATCACCACATCAGATAACCTAAACCAAACACTGGTCCAGCCAGTCCAAGAACATTTTTAGGATAGGCCGGGACACAGTGCAGACCTCATCACAGATGATGACATGGGGGATGAACTTCTGGCCCATGTGTTCTGGCATCCATTCATTCTGGGCGCTCCATCAGAAGAAGCTATGGCAGGTCTGGGCCTTGACTCTCCTACCTCGAATCTCTTTTGCTAAGCGGTCAGTTAAGGTAAAGACAAGTGTGTCTCACACCCTGAAGAGCTCGATCACTCTCGTTGTCTTGCAGCTACCACCTCCACCGTTGAGGTAACTCAGCCAATGGTGGGTCAGTGGGTCATTATACCTCGGAGCAGTGCTATGTGGCGCTACAATACTCTGGCTTGGGGAGGTAGTCGGCGTGTTCCTGTGGCATGTATAGCTGCTCACCCTTGTCGCGCACCACTGAGCTGGCAGGACATTACACTTTTTGGGAGGCTGTAGGGTGGGTTCGTCATGATAGAGGCACCACCTTGTGCAATAGCCCTCAGGGTGGACTTCTGGTGGTACATAGGCTTGGACACCATTGAGTTTGTAGAGTATTGTTTTCTTGACATATGTGCTGTCTGTCGCCACCCGAACCACCTCTTCTTTGTCGAAACGCTGTAACATACTGAGAAGGTTAATATGGGTGTATGCTAACATAGATGCCCTTAGGTGGCCTTATTGGGGCTGGCTGCCATCATAGTAAGTTAGCACATGGCATAGGGGGCACTGTTCTGGTGCTCCAACGAGAGTGCCACTTTGGCGAGTATCTCTCACAAGATAATCTAGTTCACCGTGATCTGTGACCAGGCGTCGAGTCAATCAATCATTTACCATCGGCTTTTGTGCCCTGAGTGAACTTCCCGATGATGCTGCAGCCCTGATCGCTATCCTCAGGGAGCCATACTACATTCTTCTTTCCAAAAGCGATGATGGCTTCTCCTACCTCTAGTTCGGTTAGGATGCCAGAATCCATGAGATATGAGAGCAGGACCGTCAGAGCCCAGCCCTGCTCCTCGAAATACCTCCCGAACCATGCAGGGATGACAGGGTGGACACTTGGGTCGAAAGCCCACTTGTGTATTTGGGCAAAACCGGTACCTATGTCTTTGGGCAAAGCACCACTGATTGCTACACAGGTCATGTTGGAATTTGGATGACCGAAACGTTCGAAGTAGGGCTGAGCCTCACCCAGACCTTGGAAGCTTGAGGGATAGAATGCCTTCATGTCAATGCTTATGATGTCATTGACGTGATATTGTTCTGCGTTCCAGAGGCCAACATGGCCATGTTCAACACAAGCCTTTTGGATGTCATCCAGGAAAGATGCAAGGGTCAGCTTCCAGTCATGCCTTTCCTTTGGGACGATGCTGGCTACGTGATTCACTCCGAAGACCCTGTCGGCAAGAGACTCATCTCCCAGATGGGCGCGGGCTGCTTGGAGGGTTTGATGAGTCTCCTGTGTCATGTGGGTGTGGCCATCTTGTAAGACAAACTGGTGGACGTTGAGCTGTCTATCCTGGTCACCTCCAAATAGCCAGACAGCGATTGGCTCATTTTGGGTGGCCTGTTTGATGGCTTCCCAGATGTCACCCTCGTATATGTGGACCTGTCTGGAATGGGGGAAGTGTAGGTCTTTGGACCAGGCGTGGCCTTTATGGCAGATGAGCTCTACTTTCCCTCTCACACCATTCCCTCCAAACCGATACTTGCCACTGTTATAGATATTCTCACCAGCTATGTCTTTCACGATGATCGCTTGTTTGAGGATTTTCTCGAGCTCGGCCATATCGTCGACCGTTGCACCAGCACCATGGACTTTCTCTTCCCATTTCTGTATTTACTGGTGCCTGGTCGGGGTTAGGCCCTGTCCTCCGAAAGCGCCATCAAAGTGCTCAACCACTCTATGGGCAATGCAATTGAGATCACCATCACACATTGGAGCCAAGTTGGCAGGGTCTGGGTCTCTGAGAGGGTAGAGCCCATAAACGACCGTGGTGACAGGGTGAGCATTCTGGTAGAACATCTGGTCGATCCCCGTCAGGGTGCCTGGTTTGGTGTTTTGTGTGATTTCTACAACACCCTGGCTTTTCTTCCTTTCTGCTTTCACACTGTCAAACTTATCTTTGACTATCCAGTCTCATTCGACATGCTAGCGCAAGAATTCATTTTCAGGATGAACGCACCCTCTGGGAGGGCTGTAAGGAGCCGTGCCGCCCTCACATCTTTCATGCAGGCATCCAGGGCAATGCGGTCAGTCTTCGCTTCAATACCATCTGCAATCTCAATGTCACCAACAATGTCAAGCGAGTCCTCTGATTCTACCCTCCATGTAGAGAAGACCACAGCAGCGCCATCAACTTCAAACTTGTCTTTGGTGCCGTTCAGGATCTCAACCCATGGCTCATTGGTTGGGGCCTTATGGTTCATTACCCCCTTGCCACAAACACGGCAAGGTTTTGTACACGATCCATTTCGCAGTTTGACCATATGTACCCAACAGTACTCCCCCATACAGCGCCGACCACAGAGCTCTGTAGAGCTCAAAATAAGCCACTGACATGTGTTTTTACCTATCCACATTGTGCACCTGATCGGGTATATCCATTATCATGGACATGTCTAATACGCTTCACCACGGAAGGAGGTTTATGTCTATTCAAGCCCCCTCGCCACGTAGAGGGGTGGGCTGTCCTCTTATGGCTCGCTGGGGTGGCCCATTCTTTATCTACGCCCATTTGGAGTTGGGGTAGAAAGTGAATCCACGCTGATGCCCCAGTGGGATGGCCTCTCGACCGTCGAGGGTGGGCGCCATCTGGTGCTGAGGGGCTCAGTGAGGCTGATGGGTCAGCCCAATACCCTCGCTGGCCACGAGATGGTGCTGTGGGGCCTCGGTGAGGGTGATGGGCCAGCCCAGGGGTCCTCCAAGTTGGTGCATTCGCCCCCTCCCCCCTGCTAATCCTGAGATCCTATAAAGTCCCCTACTTGAATTCCAAGAATGATAGACTTCAGGGATTTTATCCTGAAGTGGAATTTTTGAATGAACACAGGCCTCATTCTTTGCATATATTTTCGGGAATCTAATTAGATGCCTATGAATTTCATTTATGGGAATCCACCAGCATCCAATACCTCGAGAGGACCCAAACACATTGGTCTGGAATGGTTTGGCATGATATGTCAAAAGTTTGAATATTAACTCTCCATTCATAGCAGGCCTGGCATGATTAATCAAAAAGTTGACTAATCGCCAGAAACACCCATAATCGACTACAATTTCAAAGTCGACAATTATGGGTTTTTCATCACTCTTTTACTGATGACTTATTAGTTATTACTCTCCTCTCCATCGTGATCATAAGAAGTTTCAGAGGCTGCAGACTATCAATAAACATTGTAATTGTAAAAAAGAATAGCTGTAGACTATCAATAAACATTGTAATTGTAAAAAGAATAGCTGTAGACTATCAATAAACATTGTAATTGTAAAAAGAATAGCTGTAGACTATCAATAAACATTGTAATTGTAAAAAGAATAGCTGTAGACTATCAATAAACATTGTAATTGTAAAAAGAATAGCTGTAGACTATCAATAAACACTGTAATTGTAAAAAGAATAGCTGTAGACTATCAGTAAACATTGTAATTGTAAAAAGAATAGCTGTAGACTATCAATAAATATTGTAATTGTAAAAAAGAATAAAGGTACAACACATGGCTCAGGTTTGGCCGAGGATGGTCAAGAATCTTAATTTTCTTCAGAGAGCAGCAGATGTGCAACATACCTGAATGCCTAAAGAATGCCCAGCCAAGGAGGTACTAATGACCTAAAATGTTGTTTTTTATATAGTTGTATCTAGAGGTCACAGAGTATGATTAAAGTCGACTTTAATCAATTATTCTTCTGAAAAAGTAAATGATGAAATTTCATCATTGTGCCAGCCTTAATTCATGGAAGCGAGGGGGTAGGTCATGAGGAAGGTGTGGAAGTGGGAATGGGTTGTGACAGCTGGGCATTGATGGTCTTTTCATTTAAAGAACCACAGTATGTCAGTGCATACATAGATGTAGAGGAGGCCAAGAGATAAGAGATCTAGAAATTGATGAGGAGAATAAGCAGGAATTGGGATAGTAAACCATAACATAAATATGTTACCGATCAGAGCAAAATGGATACAAAACAAAAAAAGCCACCCGGCCACACGTTCAACCCCAAAAGTGTGCAATTCAAGGTTTGAAAAAAATTGAATTTTTCGAAGTCGACAAAGGGACATAACTTTGATAAAAATTATCGAACCACACTCCAGTTCGAACTTGACCAGTATTGTATATTGGTACATCTACATATCAAATTTCATTTGATTTGGCCAACTACAACTGAAGTTATTATCAGGAATCAAAAAAAAAAAAAGAATTTTTTAAGTAAAAAAATGGCCATAATTCTGGCAAAAATTGTCGAACTGCACCCTGATTCAAACTTGACCTGTATTTTATGTTGATACACCTACATATCTAATTTCATTTGATTTGGACAACTATAACTAAAGTCATCAGTGGGACAGATCCACACAAGGATGCATACACAGACAGACACCGGCTATTTTAATAATCCCCTGAAAAAATGTTTTCGGGGGACAAATAAAAAATTCCTAGATCAAAATTAGAAATGAAAATATGAAGTCAGAAACAAATTTCACTAATAAAATTTGTAGCCGACTAGTTGCCAGCAAGTTGCAGCAACCTGTCGGCAATTAGTCATGCTGGTCTGAAATGCTGCCAGTCACAAGCTTGAGAGTCCAGCACCAGGCCTTTGAGGCAATATTTCATAGAACAGTGAAATATTGTGTTTCTTGTTTTTTCTCATACTGATGATCGTGTTCAGTTTTAATACATCAAACTCAACATGCTCAATGATCATATATTACAAAATTAGGTAAAATGTAACTCATAAACCTGCATATTACCTTGCTGGATAAACACTGTCATACCTCAAACCTAGAATGGATTAAGTTTTTGTTAGTAAATAATAGTGATGCAAACTGGCCCACTTGGAAAGGTCTGATCTGCAGTAGAGAGCTGGACTGGACTATCAATGCTGGACTGCCTCGGACCATGGCCAATCAGTCCACCCACCCCGATTTGATATTTTTTGGTCTGGTCCACTTCATATACCAATTCAACAATGTTGCAAGAATGGTGGTAGAACTATGATTTTATATGCTTGTCATCATCACCTAGGCCATGTGACTCAAGTGTATTCTTAAGTCAACAAAATCAAAGCAACTATCTTGCGATATGGTGTCATGGGATGCCATGTCCTTTGTTTTTCTGGGAATTCAAATACCATGAAGACAGCCTGCCACACACTCCCAAAATGCAATGTGGTGTGCTCACAATATACTTGCGTGTGTTTTCTTTTACATCTGGGTAAGAAAATAACATGTGACAGGCCATATCTTCCAGTTGACATATAGAGGATATGGAATGAGTGTTTTTCTCATATAATATTTATGAAACGAGTCTAAGAATTTTCCATTTTGGCAAGCCTCTGGCGAGCCCAAACAGAAAGTTCGGATGAGTTTCATAAATATTATGAGAAAAACACTCATTTCATATTCTATTTCTCATATGACACACACACACACACAAATTAGCCACTTAGTATGACTTTTTAACCCATCACCTAACTTGAGATGCAGACAGCACTTGGAAAAAACATCCTCGTACAACTAAAAATTTTCATTTTTTGCTTCCAATACATAGGTTATGACCCCTCATTGGAACGAGCGCATCGAGCTCGTTCCAGTGAGGGGTCATAACCTATGTTTTGGAAGCAAAAAGTGAAAATGTAAAAAAAAATGAATGCCGCTTTTCTTGTAGGTAAAAGATTAATACAATATAACCCACCCTAAATAGGACAGATAACGTAAATTCTCCCTACAGAAATTATGCAAATGTAACCCAGTTGTATTTTGTTTAGCCAATCAAATTGTCCAGTTTTGAAATTGACCAATGAAAGCTCTCTACTCTAATTATGCAAATTATGAAAATGTGGCCCAGTTTTATTTTGTTCAGCCAAGCAAATTGTCTAGTTTTGAAATAGACCAATGAAATTGACGGAAGGCTTTATTTATCACTGATTAATATGAAAACAAAATATCAAATGTTTTAAAGTGAACAAAATGGACGAATCATATGATAAATCTATGTATTATATGGAGGCTAGAAAACAACAGAATGTAATCAGCTTTTAGATGAATTCATAGAATTAGAATGATCATTTGTTTCTTGCCCCAGATGCTCCCCACCTTCCTGTACTTTTTTGTCACCGTGAGGATCACAAACCAAACTCAAGCCTTAAAATTTGTCTCGATTCATGAGAATCAGTTCCGATTCTCGCATGCTTCCATTGCGAGAATCAATTTTCAATTCTTAAATATTTTGAATTAGAGAGTACTATTATACCTCTGTGAGTGAAACATGTACATATGCCACAGTAAAAGGCAAATGTCGAATTTTTTTTTAGAGAGTTTACCCATTGAGGACCCACTTTCCATTTTGTTGAGTTTCTCATACATGTGCATGTAGAATACATGTTCCATCATATAGGCTTTTGGTGGTCTTGATGATGGAAATTACAGTATCAAGGCAGTGGTGTCTAGTGAAGTCTTGGCTGTCTACACAGGCAGCCAAGACTTCACTAGACACCACTGCTAAGTGAAGTTTTGTTATCTTATGATGGGGCAAAGACAGAGCAGTTCCCTGTTTTTTTAAAGCCACTTTTAGAATCTATGACAAGAATCAAATGATCATTTTGCACGAATCAAAGTTGATTCTCATTGTCTTCCTGGCGAGAATCATTTGCACAAATTGATTTGGATTCGCACATGAATTTTAAGCCCTGTAAACTCAATTGGGCTAGGTTTGCCAGTGATATAATACCCTGAAAGAATGAGTCCCAGGCCAAATTCATTATCAAGATTACTTTCTATTTCTTCCGAACAACATCTTCGACTATAACATTCTCTTCAAGTTTTCTAGTCTTCTGAATTGATCGAATGGTGCACCTCGTGAGTTGAGGGGAAAGCGCATATATCTTTTAAATTTATTTCAGGCCATTTTGGATGAAATTGGTCTGTTATTAGAGGCTTTTGGGGGTGAGGTTGTTTGTCTGTTTGTTTTTTTCACGTACACAGCTAACCCTGTTCTGAGTGCAAAATGAAAATTGGTATTTGTACTGAATATGAACATCTTTTTTTTAATCACGTGTGAACTGACTACATTTCAAATCATTTTAGCTGCAGTGAGCTCTGAAAGAAAGTCCATTCGAAACCCTCGCAATTTTAGTTAGCCCTTTCAAAAAAAAACTCTCTTTCGAGAAGATTTCAGAAATAATAGGTTTTTAACAGGATTTAAGTTACTGTAAAACTGTCATTCAATTAAAATACAGGTTAATTTTGAACAAGATATAACAAATAACAGATGAATATCTTGCATTTTAATCACTTTCAGTCAGACGGGACTGCTTTGGACCGGTCCAGGCTGCTATACCAGACCTTTAACGTCTGGACCGCACCAGACTGGATTGCCTGGACAGTGAACCAGACCACTCTAGAAGGTCCAGCCGGGTCTGCATGACTAGTATATAATTGATAATCTGTTTTCAGTTTGGCAATTTGCAATAGTCTTCATATCAACACTGATCAACATGATATTTATTTCCATTATTTGCATTAACCCTTAAGCTTGAAGGCCTATTCACGACTTTTCTGACTTCAGAACAGGTGCCCATAACATGCCATCATGAGGAAGTCCTACTGATGAGAGACAAATTATCTATGAAGTGGTTTCTAGACAAATCTTAGCAGGCAGCCTAGACTTGACTAGAAAACACTGCTAAGCCGCTGTATTCATGGAGGCTGTGGGCTATTGGTAATTATGGGCCTATGTCCAGGCCCTTAAAGATTAATGTTGACCAATATTCAATGTTGCTGTCATATGACAAAAAAATTATAAATTTGTATACTTTTTATACTTACCAATGGCCCAGACTTAGCTGGTGCTAACTCAAAGTTATCAAGGGCCAAACACAAATTCTGAACCTCCCAATCCCCAAAATGTGCTTGCAAAACCGCAAATTAAAACTTCCTATCTGGTCCTCCATCCTTTTACTCTTCATGCATGCGCAGTTGCCAGGAAGTGACTGAAATTAGCACCAACATCATTCTTTGTAGAAAAGAGTACTATATAATAACTGAGCAGAGAGGTATGAGTGCCCACTCATGGGAGGGCCATACCCATCTGGGCCATTGGTAAGTATAACAAATATACAAATTACTTTAAATTTATATTTTTATACTGTAACCCAATGGCCCAGACTTAGATGAATCGTAAAAAGACGGAGGGCCTAGGACTTCAGAATTAGTAGACCAACATAGTTCCATAGTCTGTAATCCAAGGTGAAAGGAAATTAAATTTAAAAGGAATTACATGTATGTCTCTCTATACAGTAATAGAGAAGATATATCATCAATAAGGAGCCAATTTCAAGTAATTCCATATTCTTAGCATGAAGACTATGCTAATTGGATGTAACAAGTTCCCAATTTTTTAAGGCTAGTCCCGACTAAGCCCCAAAAATTAGGATGGCATATTTGAGAATGAGAGGCTATCCCCCCACAAACATACGCCATATACAATAAACACAAGCTGTATCCAGGATATAATCTACAGACAAAACAACTTCACTCATAGTTATACACTTATCAACCCGGAGGAGAGGTAAAAAAAATCACCTCCCCCCCCCACCACTTTTTGAAGGAATCTTCAAAAAGAAGAGGGGTGTGCTCTGGAATCAGTAAAAGCGGTACCAAATAACAATATAAATATTCGTCGAATAGACACCCAGGTGTTAATTATTATTAATAAATTGGTGCTTAATGCCACTTCAGAAGCTAAGGCTATAGCGGTGATCGCGGTAAATAATATTGCCCGCTTGTAATGTATACTGGAGTCGACATATGCACATAAGTCGAAAAACGGTTATATAATATATAACATACACATGTCCAATAGAATCACAATGGACGATCTCTGGAGAGTAAACACACTTCCAAGGTAACCCACAGGCGACCCCATTCAGGTGTACAATAAATTCCAGTAAATAACACTCCTAGATGTGATCTATCCGATATCTATGTTCCTGGAAATGTGCGATTATATGATACTGTAAGACAATATGTATTTGATTGGGTACCGCCATTAATAGAAACCTGGATCTAGAAATGGATCAAGCTATGATTAACAGACTCGCCATGGACCGCCCCCGAAATAATTCATAGTTTCTAAGGTCCATAACATACAAAAATACGTCTGCCTAATAATGTGATTATTATGCACATGAGCACTGAAATCCCACATGTAATCATCTGAATACCAGTTAACTGACTTGACAGCCTCCCAGGTACCCCAAGGCTAGCAATTTATTGACGATGAATCATATGCTCGTATATGACATATAGACGAACAACCACAGGAAACAACCAACTAGAAAGTGGATGTGCCCCATGAGGTCGCCATAGAACACGACCCAGCCGCCAATTGAGAAGTCATGAAATGCATGTATGTACTTAAATGCATAGGAGCCTTACGGGAAGAAAACTACGTATTGCCTGGTAATCACCTCTTAACACATTGGTGGTGTGGAGGGGGATTCGAAATCATAACGAACCCCCTTCACACGCATTACTTGAATCGTTCTTGTATTCGTCATCATATAGTATAGGAACCACTATATGCCACTAAGGGCGGAGAAGGACGTGAAGAACAAATACTTTCCCTGATAAAGAAGTGGAGGAAGCTTCCAGGGTAATTCCCATAACAGACACCTGAGAAGACTGATCCAAGGTTCCTGTGACTACAGAGGTGCTACTATATATCAGGATTTCGCAATGAGACTGTTTGAACTAAACAAAATCTGCTAAATCAACGGAGTTGGAGGATACGCCTATCCTATCATTCCGTCCCATGAGATCAACAGAGCGTCTACTGTGTACACTCGATGATCTTGGCATGGTGACACGAACGTTGGTAACTGATTGTTCTGGTGTGTTGCAAACAGATCTATCATGGAACAATCCCATTGGTAGCAAATCTGCCTGAATATTTGCTTGTTGAGAGTCCAGTCCAATGGCAACAGGTGACCTTTCCAAAAGAGCGAGTCTGCTAGTACATTCAGACGACACCGTATATGATGGACAGAAAGATGAACATGATGATTCATGATGTACAGGAGAATCTTCTCCGTTCATTAACATAATGGCACTGAATGATTGTCGCCTTGGTGCCTGATGTAAGCTACTACTGTCAAATTGTCCGACAAAATTTGAACATGGACATCCACTATTATGTGAATCCAATGTTGTAGCGCTAACCAAATTATCATCATCTCTTGATGTTCATGCACTTCTCTAGGAACCGAGGGTCCCAAAGACCCTGACACCTCAAGTCTGCGGGACTTAGGGTCACATCCCAACCCGTCTGACTCGCATCCGTCATAATCGTGAAAGCCGTATCCGGCAGTTGCAGCGGAACTCCCTGAGTTAACCACTGAATATCTGCCCAAATCTGAATCCCTGTTTTACTAAGTCCATTAAAACAATACTGGTTTCGAGCGAATGCGTCATCACACTCCAGTTTTGAGTTAAGAATATCTGGCAGGGAGGTTTGCACAGGCGGCTCGTCGGAATAAGATCTGAAGCCGTTCCGCCCAGTCACATGAATTTCTTCGCTGTTAATGCGTCGGAGTGTAGACAAAAGCGAGCACAACAACTGACAAATTTCGTTCTGGGTAACGGCTGACGAACCAGATTGTTGTGAGTCTCGAAGCTCATTCCCAATTGCAAGAGAGTGAACAACTTGGATGGAGCTATATCCGACGTTTTTTCGTTTACGATGAAACCGAGACGTCAGAACAAAAGAAGCAGACTTTGAACATCGTTCTGAAGAATAATTCTGTTGCTGTATCTCTAAATGAAGAATGTCGTGCAAGTAAGCCGAAGTTACCGCAGACGAATGAGCACGGAAGTATGACATTACCGAGTTCATTATACAAGTGAATGCCCAGGGAACCCAGTTCAGACCAAAGCACATTGTTCTGAACTGATACACCTTCCCTTGTACAGCGAACCACAGGTACTTTCTGAATGCCGGATGTACCAGGGCATGAAAGTATGCATCCTTAGATCTATGCTTGCCGCATAGTTGTTCACTCGTATGCCCGCTCTTACTGACCGAATGGTCCCCATATAGAATTTTGGAGCCACGATAAGCTTGTTTATCCAGCTGAAGTCTATTACTGGTTGAAACAAGCTGCTGTCTGGCTTCAGTATGAGGAACAGGTGACTCTAAAAAACCCTGAGTATCCTGATTCTCGGCGACCTCTATTGCTTCCTTTAATACAGAGCCTGTACCTCCGCTAGGAGAGACTCTCTTTTGAAAGGATCCAACGGAAGATCTGACTAACACAGACATCTTGTTAGTGAGGGTGCTGCTCAGAATGATAGCCGTAGGCCGTCCGAGACTACAATTCTCACCCCCTACTCTTCCGTGACTGCTGTCCAGTTTCTCGTGAAGATGATACCCTTCCACCAACTGGCAAGCAATACAGGTCTTGAACATCACCTGTATGACCTGCGAGGCTTACGGGAGGAGAAACTACATCTTCCCCGCGAAAAACCTTGTCCTGTCGGCTTAGAGGGTCTGACCGATAGTCTCGATCAGACCTACGGCCCATTCCCCGAGTCGCTATATTGACGACCTCCAGAGTAATTGTAAGAGGCTTCTTGTACCCTCGTGAGGAGTTTCCTTTTGACATTTAGATCTGGAACATCCTCCTTTACACTTGTCTGCTGAAACAGGTTGATGAAACGCCAACTTCAATAGCAGATCACCCACTGCTCTCCTGTGACTGCTTGCTGAGGATTTTTCAGCTTTTCTCATTGATAAAATTGATAAAATCTGGAATGAACTAAAACAGTATTCTGATTTTCAAACTACCAAAACATATGATGCACTTCCTTTCTCTAGTTTTAAAATTGTTACTGAGGAGGATGTCTTAACTAGAGGGGGGTATCAGTACCCCGTGGCTCACCAACAGGTGGCCAATGTAAAGGGGTGGCTAGAGTAAAAAAAAAAAGTTCAAAACTTGCACACAAAAGTCCAAAATTAAAGAAAATAAGCAGCTAAAGGGTTAAATAATATAATAATAACCCCTAAGAAGCATGCTAACATAAAATAGGAACCATGGCAATATGGTACAAGGTAAGTCTCCACTTTGAAAAAAAGAAAGACAAACCTCAAAACCTGCACATAAAAGTAAAAAAAGTATCACATTTGTTTCAAAGGGTTAAAATTTAGAAAAATACCCTAAAAATATTACAATATAACCAGCGTGGCAATATGCCAGTGAGATAGAACTCCACTTGAAAAAAAATATCAAAACCTGCACACAAAAGTACAAAACCAGCACAGAAAAGTCCAAAATTAAAGTAAATAAGCAGCTAAAGGGTTAAATAATATAAAAATAGCCCAAGAAGCATCCTAACATAAAATAGGAACCATGGCAATATGCTACAAGGTAAGTCACCACTTGGAAGAAAAGAAAGACAAACCTCAAAACCTGCACATAAAAGTAAAAAAAAGTATCACATTTGTTTCAAGGGGTTAAAATTGAGAAAAATACCCTGTCACAGTAACCACAACGCCAACATGCCAGTAAGGTGAAAGTCTACTTGAAAAATATCCACTTGGAAGAAAAGAAAGACAAACCTCAAAACCAGCACATAAAAGTATCACATTTGTTCCCAAGGGTTAAAATTTAGAAAAATACCCTGAAAATGTTACAGTAACCACCATGGTAATATGCCAGTGAGGTAAAACTCTACTTAAAAAAAAATATCAAAACCTGCACACAAAAGTACAAAACCTGCACACAAAAGTCCAAAATTAACGTAAATAAGCAGCTAAAGGGTTAAATAATATAATAATGACCCCAAGAAGCATCCTAACATAAAATAGGAACCATGGCAATATGCTACAAGGTAAGCTGCCACTTGGAAGAGAAGAAAGACAAACCTCAAAACCTGCACATAAAAGTAAACAAAAACATCAAAACCTGCACACAAACGTCAAAATAAGTCCAAAATTTGATTCAAAGGGTTAAAATTAAGACGAAATACCCTGGAAAAGAGTTAAATGTTATCGTGAACCCCCACAGCAATATGCAAAGAAGAAAAAAATTTTTTTAAAAGCACAAAAATCCAAACCTGTAAACAAAAGAAGTCCAAAATTGAAGTAATTAAGCAGGGAAAGGGTTAAAGAATACAACGTAGCCCTAAGATGCATGGTTACATACAATAGAAAGCATGGACATATGCTACAAGGTAAATCTACACTTGGAAGAAAGGAAAAAAAAAACATGAAAACCTGCACGCAAACGTCAAAATAAGTCTAAAATACTATTCAAAGGGTTAAAAAATTTTTAAAAATGCACTGGAAAGATATCAATGTTATAATAACCACCACTGCAATATGCAGTGAGGTCAACCTCACTTGAAATTGTTTTTTTTATCGCAACCTGTACATAAAAGTAAGAAACTGTAAGCCTAAGTCCAAAAGCTGTACATAAAAGTCCAAAAATGAAGTAATTCAGCAGGAAAAGGGTTAAATAATACAAACATAGCCCTAAGATGCATGTTTACATACAATAGAAAGCATGGACATATGCTGCAAGGTAAATCTCCACTTGGAAGAAAGGAAAAAAAAAACATCAAAACCTGCACGTAAACATCAAAATAAGTCTAAAATTTGATTCAAAGGGTTAAAATTAAGACAAAATACCCTGGAAAAGAGTTAAATGTTATAGTGAACCACCATAGCAATATGCAGAAACTCTACACTTGGAAGAAAGGAAAAAAAAAAAAACCATGAAAACCTGCACGCAAACGTCAAAATAAGTCTAAAAATCTATTGAAGGGGTTAAAAACTTTTTAAAAATGTACTGGAAAGATATCAATGTTATAATAACCACCACTGCAATATGCAGTGAGGTCAACCTCACTTGAAATTGTTTTTTTTTATCACAACCTGTACATAAAAGTAAGAAGCTGTAAACCTAAGTCCAAAAGCTGTACATAAAAGTCCAAAATTGAAGTAATTCAGCAGGAAAAGGGTTAAATAATACAAACATAGCCCTAAGATGCATGTTTACATACAATAGAAAGCATGGACATATGCTGCAAGGTAAATCTCCACTTGAAAGAAAGGAAAAAAAACCCATCAAAACCTGCACGCAAACATCAAAATAAGTCTAAAATTTGATTCAAAGGGTTAAAATTACGACAAAATACCCTGGAAAAGAGTTAAATGTTATAGTGAACCACTATAGCAATATGCTGAAACTAAAAAAAAATGTGAAAAGCCAAAAAATCAAAACCTGTACATAAAAGTTCAAAATATTTGAGAGCGGACGCCGACGCCGACATGAGGGCTATGCCATAGGCTCACACAACTAACGTTGGTGAGTTAGTTGGTGAGCCAAAAACTGCCATGCGCTCCAGGGCAACAACTTGTTTTTCCGATCCAATGCCATCCCAATTGATTAAACAAAACATTGATATTCTGGTGCCACTGATAACAAAGATTATCAACTTATCTCTTACCTCGGGAGAATTCTGTGATGCGAGGAAAACCGCAGATGTTCAACCATTGTTAAAAAAAACTGGTCTTGACTTAATACCTCAAAATTACAGACCCGTTAGCAATTTATCATACCTGTCAAAATTAGCAGAAAAAAACTGTTTTGTCTTAGTTCACATCGCATATGGATGTGATAAAGCCCTATTACCTGATTACCAAAGTGCCTATAGAAATAATGATAGTACAGAAACTGTCTTAATTAAGATACATAATGATATCCTCCGAAACATGGACACAAAAAAGATAACAGTGTTGGCTAGATCATGGAACATTGCTTAGTGTTTTACAAGACAACTTTGGAACGTTGGATACAGTTCTTGATTGGTTTGAGTCTTATCTACGTCCATGGAAGCAAGTTGTTGTCGTGGGGAATCATCAGTCAACACCAAAATTTCTGAATTATTCAGTACCCCAGGGGTCTTGAGTGGGTGCAGTCCTCTACACTGTTTATGCTAGCACTCTTCGGTTTATTCAGCATAAATATAATGTAAATATTCTCGGATATACAGATGACCACTCAATTTATGACAGTTTCGTAGCTGGTAATATCAGAAATGAACAGAAAGTTTGAAATAGGGTAGAAGAATGTTTAGATGATGTGCATAACTGGATGTCTGAAAATAAGTTAAAAATGAATGACTCAAAAACTGAAATAATTTTCTTTGGATCTCATGATCACAAGTTGAAAAGTTGCACAAAGGGTATTCGTGTTGGTACCAGTAGCATAATTAAGAGTGATTCAGTGAAGTATCTTGGTTTCTGGATTGATCAGTGCATGAAACTTGAAAAGCATGTGATGGAAAAATGTAGGATAGCTTCATATACAATTTATATAATACAGTGGAGCCCACTTAATTGGATATCTCTTAACTGAATAACCCTGAATACAATTTCCCAACACAAAATCATTTACCATACCTCCAGTACAAATTTGACCTGTTAATTGAATGTGGGTTATAGAGTAAACTCCTGTTAATTGAATAAAAAATCTTGCAACCTGTTTAGAAATTACCCTGACTCTCCCCATTTTTCCTTTGTTTATAGACCTATTTGGCCTCAGTACATCCAATACAGGCATTTAATCTATTATTAGGCTTTTCCCTCTGGAAAAGACTATTGTTTTTTGACGGATTATTATTTATTTTTTTTTTTGGGGGGGGGGTTTTTTTGGGTTTTTTTTTTTTCCACACATTTTGTCCGCACGATTCCGAAGCCATTTTCGGACCGATTTTCACAAAATTTTGCACACGCATAGAGGGGCACAAAATCTAAAAATGTACCAAAGCGGAAATTTTCTATTTAACCCTTATTTTGTCAGAATTGGCAAAAAACTGTCAAAATTGGGGTTTATCGGCACTTTCACGAAACACGTCTTGTAGATTTTATTTAAACCTTCATCATTGATAGACCTGCCTGTGCCACGACCTTTGATACACATGACATATCTGGCGATGCATATGGTAACCCTCCACAGGCTGCCAAACATCGAAATTTTGATGAAATGGGCCGGTTTTAGGCCCCCAGAGAACCCAAACGATACACGAGAGATAAACATAACTTCATTTATTGGAAGTGGAATTCACCGAGGATCATTTTTGTAAGTAATAAGGGTGTTCAAAAAACCAAGCGTTAACCCGTTTTGGGCTGGTTAAACAGCAATACCCCCATAAAGCTAAAAAATTCAGGTTTTCCGTGGATTTCTCTAAACGAGTCTTGTAGATTTTCAAGAAAAAATTGTCACTCCCAGGCCTTGATGTGACAATAGAAGTTGCATGGACAAAATACTACGGTGAGCATTTGTTAACCCTCCACGGGCTGCTAAAAGTCAAAATTGTGTTAAAATGGGCTGTTTTTGGACGCCAACAGCACCCAAACGGTATACCACAGAGAAAGTGGCCTTCATTTATCGCACGCAAAATTGATCGGAAAATATTTTTGAAAGTGGTAAGGGTATTCAAGATTCGACGTCTTAACCCATTTTGGGCTGGTTAAAGAGAGATACCCATTAAAATCTTAAAATACCCATTTTCTGTGGATTTCTCTAAAAACATCTTGTAGGTTTTCAAGAAAAAATCGGCTATTCGCAGGTCTTGGTGCGACATTACAAGTTGCATGGACAAAATATTCCGTTCAGCATTAGTTAACCCTCCCAGGGCTCCCCAACGTCAAAATTGTGATAAAATGGGCTGTTTTTGGACTCCAACAGCACCCAATGGCTACACCAAAAAGAAAAGTGCCTCCTTTTATCGAGTGTACAATTTATACAGAAACATTTTTGTAAGTAGTAAGGGTATTCAAAAGTCGAAGTCTTAACCCATTTTGGGTAGGCTAAGAGAGATATCCCTTAAAAGCTTTAAATTCCCATTTTCTGTGAATTTCCCTAACAGTAACTTATAGGGGTTCAAGAAAAATTGACTATTCGTAGGTCTTTATGTGACATTACAAGTTGCAGGGACAAAATACTCCGGTGAGCGTTTATTAACCATCTACAAGCTGTCAAGCATCGTAATTTTGTTGACATGGGCTGTTCTCGGACACGCACAGCACCCAAAGTACACACGAGAGATAAACATAATCACCTTTGTTGGAAGTGGAATTCACAGAGGACCATTTTTGTAAATAATAAGGGTATTCAAAAAACCAAGCGTTAACCCCTGTTGGGGAGGTTAACAGGGATACCCATCGAAAGCTTAAAAATCGTTTTCCCTGGATTTCTTTACAAACATCTTGTAGGGTTTCAAGAGAAAATGGCCGTTGATAGGTCTTGGTATCACATTACCAGTTGCATACATTATTCTGGTAGGTATTTGTTAACCCTCCATGGGCTGCTAAATGTCAAAAATTTTGAAGAAATAGTCTGTTTTTGGACACCAACAAATGGAAATGCCACAGAGAAACGTAACTTCTTTTACTGGACGCAAACCTGATAGAGAAACATTTTTGTAAGTAGTAAGGATTTTCAAAAATCGAGGTCTTAACCCATTGTCGACTAGTTAAGGAGATATACCCCTCAAAAGCTTAAAATTCCCGTTTTCTGTGGATTTCTCAAAAAAATCTAGCACGTTTTCAAGAAAAATTGATCATTTGCAGGTCTTTGAGTGACATTACAAGTTGCATGGACAAAATATTCCGGTAAGCAATTATTAACCCCCCAGAGCCTGCAAAGTATAGACATTTTGAGAAAATGGGCTGTTTTGGGGCACCCTTAACACCCAATGTGTACCTGCGTGATAAACATAACCTTCCTCATTGGAAGTGAAATTCACTGAGGATCATTTTTGTAAGTAATGAAGGTATTCATAAAACCAAGCATTAATCCGTTTAGGGCTGGTTACAGAGCGATACCCCTCAAAAGGTTAAAAATTCGTATTTTCCGAGGATTTCTCTAAAAGCCTCTCGTAGGTTTTCAAGACAAATATTGGCCATTCTCATTTGAGACTACTATACTCACCTTGTATGAACTCAAAAGTAAGTGTATATTTATTTTTTATCAAGAATAACTGCCCATAAGTTCCACTCTCACTGTGTCCCGCTTCATCGGTCAATTCCACGGTGTCCCACGCCAGCGGTCGATTTATCCAAACAAAATTACCAAGGTTACCACATTCTCCCTGCCTCTTTCTCCAACCAAACACACATTGAAAGGTACGCCTCCCCTCGTATTCCACACTGCCCTGCATGATATCATTTATTATTTATTTATTGGTGTTTAAGGGCATATACTTATGCACAATGGCTAATCATGACCCTGACAGTTTTACGGGTGGAGGAAGCCACAGTACCTGGAGAGAACCACCGAGCAACGATGACCAGCTGCCAGCTTCCCAACATCGTAACTCCGAACTGCAGCACAGGCAGGGTTAGATTGGTTGAAGACATGCGTACCGTCGACGTGCAGTACGCCTTAGTACATGGCGGCGTCATGCCCCCATATGGACAATCAGAGTTAAGTGCCTTGCCCAAGGACCCAGCATGGGAGTCCGAATTGATCGCTCAGACGGCCACCCATCCAATGATAAACCAGGCTCAACGTTGCTTTACTTCGGTGATCTGACGAGAACCGGCTACCACAATGCCACCGCGCCCCGCCACTGCATGATAAGAAAGCAGTAAATAACGTTAGCTGCAATGGGATCAGTTACTTATAATATCAAATAGTGTTGACACTATAGCATTTCCCCGACAGTGGGTCCAGGTATATACTAGTCTGTAAAACGGCTATACACTGCCCCTCCTCTGCCCCAGGGTGGCGACGTGGCAGTATATATCCATCTTACTGACGCTATGTTGTGCCTAAGGAACCTTACAATAAAAGGTGGGGGTCCCCAACATGGGAAGGGGGGGGGGGGGGGCAGGTATATTTACTACTCTGTAAGGCGGTTATCAAATGCAGTGGTGCATGGCGCCAAGATTTCCCCGGCAGTGGGGCTAGATATATACTAGTTTGTAAGACGGCTATACTCCCCTTCTCCGTCCCAGGGTATATTTTATCTACACATATGTACAAACAACACTTCCTATTTATGAATGTAATAACTTCATGTTTGTCGTTGTATGTATGGATATCTTCAATGTAATAAATAAAACTAATCCTATGGGGAAAAACCAATTGGAGAGAAATTTACTTCTGCTATTAACAGACATGTGATAGGTGACCTCTACAAGGTGTGAAAAAATGACATAATAATGCATAACAACTGTGGTCTAATAGGAGATAATTGATACAGGACCAGACATCAATATTTTTGATTCATTTGAGATAAAATGGACCATTTTCAAACAGACACAGCACTCAGTGGGGATGTGTCAAACAAACATAACTCCTTTTGTCGGACATTGACTCGTAGGACGACAATATTGATATTAACCCCTCCACCGTTAATGATGGTTTTTACGTAAACAATGTTTTATCAAACTGAGTCATTTGAGACTACTATATTCACCTTTCTCTTAAAATGAATGGAGGAATTTCCGTGAGACAGTTAAAAACAATTCATCAGACACTGTGGCGTCATGAAGAATCATGGAATCTCATCGGGAAAAGCCATGATTCTCCAGAATCATAAAGTCTAGTTATTTTTTTTTTTTTTTTTTTTTTTTTGTTTTTTTTTTTTTCCACACATTTTGTCCACACGATTCCGAAGCCATTTTCGGACCGATTGTCACAAAATTTTGCACACGCATAGAGGGGCACAAAATCTAAAAATGTACCGAAACGGAATTTTTGATTTAACCCTTATTTCGTCAGAATTGGCAAAAAACTGTCAAAATTTAAACCTTCATCATTGATAGACCTGCCTGTGCCACGACCTTTGATACACATGACATATCTGGCGATGCATATGGTAACCCTCCACAGGCTGCCAAACATCGAAATTTTGATGAAATGGGCCGGTTTTAGGCCCCCAGAGAACCCAAACGATACACGAGAGATAAACATAACTTCATTTATTGGAAGTGGAATTCACCGAGGATCATTTTTGTAAGTAATAAGGGTGTTCGAAAAACCGAGCGTTAACCCGTTTTGGGCTGGTTAAACAGCAATACCCCCATAAAGCTAAAAAAATCAGGTTTTCCGTGGATTTCTCTAAACGAGTCTTGTAGATTTTGAAGAAAAAATTGTCACTCCCAGGCCTTGATGTGACAATAGAAGTTGCATGGACAAAATACTGCGGTGAGCATTTGTTAACCCTCCACGGGCTGCTAAAAGTCAAAATTGTGATAAAATGGGCTGTTTTTGGACGCCAACAGCACCCAAACCGTATACCACAGAGAAAGTGGCCTTCATTTATCGGACGCAAAATTGATCGCAAAATATTTTTGAAAGTGGTAAGGGTATTCAAGATTCGACGTCTTAACCCATTTTGGGCTGGTTAAAGAGAGATACCCATTAAAATCTTAAAATACCCATTTTCTGTGGATTTCTCTAAAAACATTTCGTAGGTTTTCAAGAAAAAATCGGCTATTCACAGGTCTTGGTGCGACATTACAAGTTGCATGGACAAAATATTCCGTTCAGCATTAGTTAACCCTCCCAGGGCTCCCCAACGTCAAAATTGTGATAAAATGGGCTGTTTTTGGACACCAACAGCACCCAATGGGTACACCATAAAGAAAAGCGCCTCCTTTTATCGAGTGTACAATTTATACAGAAACATTTTTGTAAGTAGTAAGGGTATTCAAAAGTCGAAGTCTTAACCCATTTTGGGTAGGCTAAGAGAGATATCCCTTAAAAGCTTTAAATTCCCATTTTCTGTGAATTTCCCTAACAGTAACTTGTAGGGTTTCAAGAAAAATTGACTATTCGTAGGTCTTTATGTGACATTACAAGTTGCAGGGACAAAATACTCTGGTGAGCGTTTATTAACCATCTACAAGCTGCCAAGCATCGTAATTTTGTTGACATGGGCTGTTTTTGGACACGCACAGCACCCAAAGTATACACGAGAGATAAACATAATCACCTTTGTTGGAAGTGGAATTCACAGAGGACCATTTTTGTAAGTAATAAGGGTATTCAAAAAACCAAGCGTTAACCCCTGTTGGGGAGGTTAACAGGGATACCCATCAAAAGCTTAAAAGTCGTTTTCCCTGGATTTCTTTACAAACATCTTGTAGGGTTTCAAGAGAAAATGGCCGTTGATAGGTCTTGGTATCACATTACCAGTTGCATACATTATTCTGGTGGGTATTTGTTAACCCTCCATGGGCTGCTAAATGTCAAAAATTTTGAAGAAATAGTCTGTTTTTGGACACTGACAACATCAAATGGAAATGCCACAGAGAAACGTAACTTCTTTTACTGGACGCAAACCTGATAGAGAAACATTTTTTGTAAGTAGTAAGGATATTCAAAAATCGAGGTCTTAACCCATTGTCGACTAGTTAAGGAGATATACCCCTCAAAAGCTTAAAATTCCCGTTTTCTGTGGATTTCTCAAAAAAATCTAGCACGTTTTCAAGAAAAATTGACCATTTGCAGGTCTTTGAGTGACATTACAAGTTGCACGGACAAAATATTCCGGTAAGCAATTATTAACCCCCCAGAGCCTGCAAAGTATATACATTTTGAGAAAATGGGCTGCTTTGGGGCACCCATAACACCCAATGTGTACCTGCATGATAAACATAACCTTCCTCATTGGAAGTGAAATTCACTGAGGATCATTTTTGTAAGTAATGAAGGTATTCATAAAACCAAGCATTAATCCGTTTAGGGCTGGTTACAGAGCGATACCCCTCAAAAGGTTAAAAATTCGTATTTTCCGAGGATTTCTCTAAAAGCCTCTCGTAGGTTTTCAAGACAAATATTGGCCATTCTCATTTGAGACTACTATACTCACCTTGTATGAACTCAAAAGTAAGTGTATAGTTATTTATTATCAAGAATAACTGCCCATAAGTTCTACTCTCACTGTGCCCGGCTTCATCGGTCAATTCCACGGTGTTCCACGCCAGCGGTCGATTTATCCAAACAAAATTACCAAGGTTACCACATCCTCCCTGCCTCTTTCTGCAACCAAACACACATTGAAAGGTACGCCTCCCCTCGTATTCCACACTGCCCTGCATGATATCATTTATTATTTATTTATTGGTGTTTAAGGGCATATACTTATGCACAATGGCTAATCATGACGGTGGCAGTTTTACGGGTGGAGGAAGCCACAGTACCTGGAGAGAACCACCGAGCAATGACGAGCAGCTGCCAGCTTCCCAACATTGTAACTCCAAACTGCAGCACAGGCAGGGTTAGATTGGTTAAAGACATGCGTACCATTGACGAGCAGTACGCCTTAGTACATGGCGGCATCATGCCCCCATATGGACAATCAGAGTTAAGTGTCTTGCCCAAGGACACAGTATGGGAGTCCGAATTGATCGCTCAGACGGCCACCCATCCAATGATAAACCAGGCTCAACGTTGCTTCACTTCGGTGATCTGACGAGAACCGGCTACCACAATGCCACCGCGCCCCGCCACTGCATGATAAGAAAGCAGTAAATAACGTTAGCTGCAATGGGATCAGTTACTTATAATATCAAATAGTGTTGACACTATAGCATTTCCCCGACAGTGGGTCCAGGTATATACTAGTCTGTAAAACGGCTATACACTGCCCCTCCTCCGCCCCAGGGTGGTGACGTGGCAGTATATATCCATCTTACTGACGCTATGTTGTGCCTAAGGAACCTTACAATAAAAGGTGGGGGTCCCCAACATGGGAAGGGGGGGCAGGTATATTTACTTCTCTGTAAGGCGGTTATCAAATGCAGTGGTGCATGGCGCCAAGATTTCCCCGGCAGTGGGGCTAGATATATACTAGTTTGTAAGACGGCTATACTCCCCTTCTCCGTCCCAGGGTATATTTTATCTACACATATGTACAAACAACACTTCCTATTTATGAATGTAATAACTTCATGTTTGTCGTTGTATGTATGGATATCTTCATTGTAATAAATAAAACTAATCCTACGGGGAAAAACCAATTGGAGAGAAATTTACTTCTGCTATTAACAGACATGTATGTGATAGGTGAGCTCTACAAGGTGTGAAAAAATGACATAATAATGCATAACAACTGTGGTCTAATAGGAGATAATTGATACAGGACCAGACATCAATATTTTGATACATTTGAGATAAAATGGACCATTTTCAAACAGACACAGCACTCAGTGGGTATGTGTAAAACAAACATCACTCCTTTTGTCGGACATTGACTCGTAGGACGACAATATTGATATTAACCCCTCCACCGTTAATGATGGTTTTTACGTAAACAATGTTTTATCAAACTGAGTCATTTGAGACTACTATATTCACCTTTCTCTTAAAATCAATGGAGGAACGTCAGTGAGACAGTTAAAAACAATTCGTAAGACACTGTGGCGTCATGAAGAATCATGGCATCTCATCGGGAAAAGCCATGATTCTCCAGAATCATAAAGTCTAGTTTATCTCATGGAGCTCTGTCAAACAAGATATAATAGAATAAATGCTAAGTTTATCTCTAGAATACAGGAAAGTGACACTATCCCCATGTCGTGTACGCTGCCCATATGAACACAGAAATTGAGACCCCACTAATTACACTACGAGGTGGGGTCTCAAAACCCCACCACGTGACTTCAATTTATCTATAATTAACTTGTGTTTTTTGCAAGTGCGGTAATCAGGTTTATTCTTCCACCAAAAATAGTTTCAGTTGATTGTTGTTTAGTGATTGTTAGGTATTGCACTTAAGTATAAATTGAATACGTATGCTCCATACATGTTTTTTGATAATAAAAAGCATTAATATGGCAGAAAAAACAATCAAAATATGGAGTTTGAATTGTGTTTTTAATATCGCATGAATTTGTCAAACTGTGTGATGGGATGTTCGGCTGACGTCGGTTTATCTTTTGATCTCTCAGTCACGGGCTCTTAATTAGATCAAATGTTTTCACAGTCAGTGAAATATTACTTTTATTTTTACTTGAAATATTAAAAAGATAGTTCAATATTTGGAAAGGTTATTGAAAACTATTGCGATTCGTAATGTTGTTCATCAAAATCGATTTAGAACTCGAGGAATTACGAAAAAATAAATATTATACCGTACTGAAATCATGGATGTGAGTTGAAAAAATTATAACTTGACCAGTACAACATCTGGACATTTCCCCGACGGTCTTTTACCTAACTGTAGCTATTGACGGAGAAGAATCATGTTACCGGTATTGAATTTTGAATAAATTGTGGGTTGGGGAGGAAGGGAATCCTATTGACGATTTTAAAAGTTAAGTTCAGAGTGAAATGTTAAAATGTAAATGTTGAGAGTGGAATTAACATAAATAAACTACATTAACGAAAAAGGAATGCTTGTGGTGGCCCTGGGATGTTTCAGCCCAAGACGCTTCGGAATCCATATATTGAAGCGCCTGCATGTACCAGCAAGGAAAACTGACCAAGATGGGGGGGAGGGAGGGGGGGGGGGCAGATCGTCAAGCAATCAATGATATAGGCCTATTTGTGCGTGTGGGTTTATGGGAGTCTGGGGTCCAATTGCCTCATTTCGGGGATGGGGAGGGAGGGGGAGGGCTATTTACTTCACCATTTAGGAGTGGTATGGATGACTGAATCTTACACTGCCAAGACACTGAAATTTTTGATATGCTGGCTGCACACAAAAATCAGGGGTGGCGCCAGAAAATCTACGATAGAGGAACTAAAATCTCCTGTCTGAAAGACCCATTTTAATTTTTGGGGTTTCAAGACACGTGTGGGGGGGGGGGGGGGGGGAGGGTGACAAAACAAAAAAATTATAATACGAAATTTCGAGGCATGTTTGAGCTAGGGTTACGATGTATGGTGGTCTGGCTTGTCGATCGGCGTGTCATTATTGGAAATAAAAAAAAATATTATTTTCTATTGATTTTATTTACATATGGTTATAATTATGCTTACTGAATTAATAAAAAGTAATTATTATATTGATTTGTCTCTTATTTTTTCTCCAGCTTGTCATGTGCAGAGGTTTTAAAACAGATTTTGGTTTGAAGGACAGCCCTGTGCTTTGTCGCACCACTCAAATGTCATTTCACACCTTGTGCAATTGGTAGTTTAATCTACTGTACCTAATTAATCACTTCAATTCCGACTACTTTAATGTAGTAGCAGTAGAATAATATTTTATTTAAGGTTCACATTTCAATACGCATGCATAATATACATAGGGTATGTTCAAAATATTTATATGAAATCCAGCCTATGAAGGCTTATGAGACACAGGTAGGTCTTTTTTTTTACAGTAGTTCATAAAAAACCAAAAAAAAAACAACAACAACAAAAAAAACCCAAACCCGAAAAACTAAAACACATGCACGCACACCAAAATACACACCCTTGCGGACACCCCCCCCCCCCCCCACACACACACACACAAACACACAGAGTGTAATATGCAGACATATGCCCACATGCACTTTCTCCCCCCCTCCCCCCCCCCCCCCCCCATCACGTATATCTGTCTCTCTCTATCTCTTTCCCACTGAAGCGTACTCTCTCTTAGAATGGCACATTCGCAGATATTTTAATTCAGCATCTCCCTTATATTCACCCACGTATTTTTACATACACACAGGCTTAGCTATTTCAATTGATAATACAAAATAACAACAATGTAGAGGAACGTTGAAAAATCTGCAAATGCAAAGAGTATAAAAGTATGTACAAACCCCTAGAGAATTGGATGAAGGATATTTATTTCTGTATGCAAATATCTCCCGTCCACCCCCCTCCCCCCTGTGAAATAATCATTAGTTTCAGTCTCGAGTGAGATACTTTTTGTATCCATTCAAAAACACTATATTTTCTTTTTACTATATCCTTTTTATAAGAATCTTTAATTGCGTAGCCCGACAAGAGTAAGACAGGAAAGAGGATGTGCTGGTCGAGTTGACTCAATGTCGTGAACTGGTATCACTTCGATCATTAGCCGTGCGCGCTTTCATGGCGCAGGAGGCTTTTTCGCCCCCACTTCCCACCCAAGAAAAACACGGCTCATCACGTGTTGGCCTACAGCTGTAAA
Source organism: Pictodentalium vernedei (assembly GCA_031216915.1). Taxonomy (NCBI): domain Eukaryota; kingdom Metazoa; phylum Mollusca; class Scaphopoda; order Dentaliida; family Dentaliidae; genus Pictodentalium; species Pictodentalium vernedei. The sequence continues at coordinate 63,522,334 of CM062290.1, read as the reverse complement.
CAAAATGTGAAATTGGGAACTTCGCGAATATTAGTTGTTTTTCTCAAGTCTGGTTTATTTATTTGCTCGATCAAATCGATCGCGCAAACACAACAGTTTAGTTTCGAAAGTGACGAGGACTTTGTACTTAACCAAATGGAACTGACTGTTCTATTCCCAATTTACAATTTCAAACCACAGCAATAGTCGTCGTCTGCCTCCTCCAAATTCCAATTTTAATTTAAAATAAATTATCTACTACCAGTAACAAACGCAGTAGTCTTGCCAGTTGACGTCACAAGACAGTATTTATTAATCAGCAGAGAAACTGACATGCGAAAGCAATTAAACTAATCGTTAACGCTCGTGACCACGGTGGGTCACAGTGTTTTGAAAACTGTCTTCCACTGATCAAACACTGCGGTCCTCTGGAACTCCGCGGAGGAGAACACACCGCGGTGGCGTTTTTGTTTCAATCCATGTTGAACGTACTGCAATGTTAGTTATAAGAAACCAAATGAAGTTAAAAATTAAAAAATTACAACTCATTTATGTAAATATCAATGTGTAAAAAACAAACTTATTTATGTTAATATCTATGTGCAATGTATTATGTTTCTATAGTTTATCGCTTGTTAAAAGTTAGAACACTTGAATGAAATAAAATATATCACAGCCAATGTTCTTGTTATTGTTGCTCTGTTGTCAATGAAGATAAGTAATTAATTGTACACGCCCACTCATAAATAGTTCCTCTATAAATAGACAGCACTGATCTAAATTTAGCATCAATAACTGGGGTATTTATTGACCAGTCTCATATGGGTACTGTACACGTAATGCCTGTTAATCGAATACTCCTGTTAATTGAATAATTTTCATTGGCAAAGTGGCTATTCAATTAACAGGGTTCCACTGTATTAGAAAACTTAGAAAACATCTTAGCATTGATTCCTGCAGAGTCACAGTCCAAGCATTAGTAACCTTGCATATGGACTATGGGAATGCACTTTTATTTGGCCTTTCAAAAAAACTGTTGTCGCAGCTCCAAAGAATTCAGAATATGTCAGCCAAATTGATTTTAAGAAAATCAGAATTTGACAGCAGCACGGAAGCGTTAAAGTCGTTACATAGTTTACCAATTGTGGAAAGGATTCGATTTAAAATATTGACATTTGTACACAAATGCATCTACGGCAATGCCCCAGGCTATCTTAAAGACATTATTTTTAAAATCAGTCACTCTCTGAATTTGAGATCAAACAATTCATGTGAACTCTTTGAGCCAAAAACAAATTGTAAGACTTTCGCAGACAGGGCATTCTCGGTAGCAGGCCAAGACTGTGGAATTCTCTTCCCGTAGATGTACACAAGGAAACAGATGTATATCAATGTCGAAAAGCACTAAAAACTCATTTATTTAAACAGCCCATTGTGTGATAATCTGTTTGTTATATCAAGTGCCTTTGAATACTTCAATGAAAAAATGGCGCTATACAAATGCTTTTATAATAATAATAATCACTTGACTCTTTTTTCTAAATAGCCTGATCACGGGCTGACGAAAGCTTGTCGTCCAAAATAGTATGTCCGGAGCGACTCAGAGAGAGCTCTTCACCTTGTCGTCTATAAGCGATGACGACGCAAGCGCAGCATCACTCCAGATTAGCCACTGTAAAATGACCTGGAAAGAACTCTAAGAGAGGTACAAACGTCCTCAAATTCCTTCCCGTTGAGACATTGTACCATAGCTCTGGTAAGGTGATCTGCTTAAGGCATTGCTTCCAAATTTGCTCTACTTGATGAAAATGCCGTTGTAATTGTGTCTGAACGAATAGTGAATGATGCAGGCATGGATACATCTAAATCTCCAGGCTGCCCATTCAAATGCAGATGAACTCACCAAACATCTTCTCCAACCGTTTTTAAATGAACGTAGTCCATGAAATGGTATGTTTATGAAAGATGTATCTAAGAAACCGCCTTTCCTTCTTGCAATCGAGAGGTTAAATACAGCGTCGTCTATATGGCCGAAGGCCTGCATCACCTGCCTAGACTGGACCGGAAATGAAAGGATTTCCTCCTTTGTCCAGATAAAGTCTGCGTCCAACGATGCCAGAGGTTTCTTCCTTGTTGTCGCAGCATTCGGATTCGTCAGAACAAATTCAGGGTAGTATTGATGAATGAAATCCAACGCAACCCTGAGCTGTTCCGAAAAGGAAGGGTAATCCTCTTCCTTATCCATTTCACCATCCGAGAGAATCAGTTGCGAATCTCGGTCCCTTGCATCTGCGTGAACGGACTACTGGAATGACCCAGCACCGTCCGACAGCTCAGGTTCTGAGACTCAGGGAGGCTGCATCGGCACTTGTTGGGATTCTGAGATCAGCTGCGCAATCTGCGACAGCAAGTCCGTCATCAAGGCCTGAGGAGTAGCAGTCTTCTGTTTCCTAGCCGCTTGCTGCTCCTGGGACGGTGTGTCGGAGATGGATCTCTTCTCTGAACGTCCCAGTGATCGAGGCCTCATCTAGCTAGCTACCAGATGATCCGACTTCATGGGCAAAGAGTAGTTCCTTCTTCATGCAGCAGGCTGGATATCCGAAGTCGGGTAGCTAGGATGCGGTAGTGTGTGCTTTAATAACGTAGCAGAGGAAGTCGAGACTGAAGCCGACCCCAGCTGCAGACTAGATGGAGTGTCCCAAGCGGTGACCAGACGTATGCTCAGTCTCGTGCAAATTTCCAACCAGAAAACTTAATTTCGGCGTGTGAAGCATAGCGGAGGAAGCAGTGACTGAAGCCGACCCCAGCTGCAGACTAAACAGAGCGTCCCGAGTGGAGGGCGGACATATGCTCTGGCTCGTACAAGTTTCTCAAAACAACATTTGGCCCCAAATGTCTGTTAGGTTAGAGAGGGGGACCTCTCCCGCTCATGGTCTATAGACCTCACCGAGTACAAGAAACTTGATGACTTCCTCCCTATAGCTATTTCCTCCCTATTTACGTTGTCGCTGGGTGAGCTATTTATATTAAAGTGCTCGCTCTACCCAATCCACTTCTTAGTCCGCAATGGACTTACCCGGCGTTACGGCACCCACGGATGGAGTAACGCTTCATCGGTTGAGCTTGCTGCTTGCAAGAGATTAAAACCCTTAACAAAACGTCCTAACTCTTGCAATCATGAGCACTGCAGCTAGCTCTGTATGCTCCATGGAGCGTGACGATGGTAGCACACTTGGATGGGTGTCAGAATATCATCACCATGTTCATGTTCCTCTGAAATAGAAACTGACAAAATGATTATAATGCGGTGAGAGGCCTGCCCTCAGAGCCTCACCGCCAATAACGTACTGTGACACCCGTCTCCAACATTAGTCATTCCAGTGAACACAAGAATGACAAGAGTCCGCAAGAGTGCATCGACTAAAGTCGATATCAGACCTCCAAACTCCACAACAAAATATACATAATTAAGATACATGAATAATAGCAATCAAAAATCATTTAAAAGTATTTTTTGGAAATTTTTTTTTTTAAAAAACACCCAAGTTCCCAAAGGGAACATTAAGAGCCCAAAGGCATCCCAAAGGAGCCTAAATAAGTGTGGACAAAATTCAAATTTTGTGAGCTACACTACCGGAATAATAATTCATGTACCCTACAGTAATTCTACAGTAATAGAATATAAAAAACTACCTATATCTGAGGACGTTTTCAATGTAAACAACGTCAATGTAAACAAGACATCAGGCACACAAAAAGGCCCAAAGTCATAAAACAATTTAATGCTACCAGATGCAAAGCTAGATCTTCATATGAAGAAGAAACAATACATCAGATAGAAGATGCAAGACTAAACGACTTAACACCCCTAGGGTGAGGATGTAACCATGGGGAAGAAACAGAATAATATTCTGTAATAAATGTTAAACTCTGAAGAAATTTAATAAAAAATTTCAATAAAAATGAGCCAAAAAGCTTAAGAGTTTAACAGGAAGGGTTTATGGAAGGATAGGGAAGGAATACTTAACAAACAGTGGAATAATCATTAACAAAAATGATTACATCAGGCGTATGTCCCGAAATTGGGAAACATGAAATAATTTTATAATTATTATAAAGTTACAGCCCCGAACATCAAAAACCAATATTGAACACTTCCATCATCCAATAATAGCCTTGCATCCACCAATTCTTGCATTGATTTGTATCTGGCATCCTCAAAAAAGGAGATTTTAAAGCACAGATGTCATTTCATTGCTGATGACTTTAGGGCCAAACAAAGAATGACGTTGGCGCTAATTTTGGTCACTTCCTGGCGATTGCACATGCGCAGAGAGTAAAAATATGGAGGACCAGATAGGACTTTTAATTTTTGGTTTTGCAAGCAAATTTGGGGGATTGGGGGGTTCAAAATTTGTTTTGGCCCTTGATATAACTTTGAGTTAGCACCAGCTAAGTCTGGGCTATTGGGTTATAGTATAAAAAATATCATGTCACTGTCCAACTGGGTAGCTCTGATACATTAAATTACGGGTCACATTCTATTTGACACATGACTGCACAATGGAGTTTGATAGGTCCAACTTATTTAGTTAAATACCTACTTTCAAAATTTATTTCACCAAAAATTCCTTTCACAACCTACCTTATATTAAAAAGAAATTTGAAGCAGTTTCAGAAACTTCATAAAGTTAATTCAACATTTTTCTTGTAACATAACTCAACAGCATGACTATGGTTCACACTTCTTAAATCAATTTAGGGAACTGATTTGCCTACTGTAGATATTGGTTCACAAACGGTGAAGTGAAACCGAACAAAAATCCCCTGATACTATTAGAAAGTCAGCCCAATTCTGGGTTTTCTATTGATAATTTGCAACTTATGTTGGTCACAAGCACATACAAACAAAAAATCCCAAACCTTTTAGGAGGGGGGGGGGGGGGGGGGGGGGGGGGCTCTTTATTTTATTTTTTATTTTTGTAATGATTTCTTTGCCATCCATATTTTTCGGCTTCATAATCTACAGAACAGCAAGGGTAGAGGTGTATTTCGTCCCTTGAGTGCAAGAAATCTTTGCAATGCTAAAGCTAAAATATGGGGTTTTACTGGTCTTGCTGATTAAAAGTGGGTCAGTGTTGAATTTTTCAAGTTGGTGTCAATGTTTTTTAAGAAGCAAAATCGTGGTTGCAGTGCAGTTATCAGTGGTAGAACAGCCAAAGTTCATTCATCGAATTTAGGTTGATTTTGCAAACTTGCTTACCCAGTGCAGTGTGTGAACAACGTCGAAACATCATCAGTCCTTGACAAAGATAAATTAACTGAACTGAAAAGAATGTTTGGCTTATTGATGTATACTGTAAAGTTCAAATTATGCACAAATTTGTAGAGTTCAGGTTGGGTTTTAACTTTCTGTTCGGCGAAAATGCTGACTTTCCTTTGAGTGTCTTTCCGCTCCAGGAAAATGGAAGAAGTTATAAAACACTGGCAAATTTAATATTATTCAAAGTGAATTTGGAAAGTGTCAGTTATGGGAAAAAGTATTCTGTGTATGGAATGAATTTCCTTTACCATCTGGGTTTTTTCTCCTGAGTAAATATATTTTTAAATTTAGACTGAAAATACCCACAATGCATTGCCCTATTAAAAATATGGGGCGGGAGAAGGTAAGGTAAAAAAGTTACCAATAATGTTTCGCTGACGTTTCAGCCTCTCTTTAAACCCAAATGTCTCAGTCGGAAATCTGGTGAAATTGGTTTCATGAAGTTATTGGAAACAATGCCAAACAATAACCCACAGACTGTTAGCTTGTTCCGCCATTGATAAATATTCAAACTCTATATAAAAATGTGGAATGGAGAACGGATTTTACCTGCCGCAGAAAATGTTGGTGTTTTCAAATTAATGCAATGTGGTTTTTCGGTGGTGGTCCAAAACCGAAACCGCACCGAAAATACCGACACCGACTCAGCTCTATTGCTGATAAAAGTTGCAGTATCTTGGTGGTAGTTTCTAGTGAAGTCTTGGTTGCCTGTATAGGCAGCCATGACTTGACAAGATATCACGGCTATATGTCAAAAGTGTAACCTGAATGAACAAAAATATGTAAAATCTTAAAAAATGACATTTTCAGAATATATGCTAAGAATTAAATCAACATTTTGTGAGAATATCAAAGTTGATTCTCACTGCATTCCTTGTGAGAATGATTTGTAATAACTGATTCTGACGTTCAAATGAATTTTTAAGCCCTTGTAATATGGTGAGCAGTGTGCAAAATTTGATGAGAATTCTTGTTTTCGTTCATGTGGTGGTTATGCAAATTTAAATTGATGCGAATGGATGATTGGTTAGCCAAAAGTTTCATCTTGAATGGTAAGTCTCAGTAACTTAACTGGTAGAGTGCTAAATTTTCTCTCAGCTTCAAGATTTGTTCACACATTTTTGTCTTGTTGCAATTTATGGGAGAGTCATTTTTCGTGTTCAACCGATTACCAAAAATGACTGTCCGATTACCAGTTATTTGAGCTTACACTCGGCTGATTCTGATGCCAATTCCGATTGTAATAATGTGCACTACTAGACGAGTCAAGACTTGAAAGAACTACATTAAATGGAACATATTTCACAGTGTTAAACATCGTTGACTCAGGTCATAGTAAAATGACCAGACGCGCACACTTGGGCGGTATACGTGGCTCTCAAAGTCATATGTACTGTCTAAGAGCGAGCGACTGGACATTTTACTGCGACATGAGTCGATGGAGTCCATCCATCACTTTTCCTGGTATGAACCGTAAGCTTTACATGTCGTTTAACTTGTATATCCCGTAAATGGACGTCTTAAAGAAATTAAGAATACACATTGTTGTTCTTTCTCAATTTTATTGAATGGTATCATTTAAATCATTTCACATTAACAATTGAACAATTGCAGAAGATAATAAAATGTGGTTGAAGAATCATCACAAAAAAATGCTTGGCAATAATCGGTTGAACCGATGTTCCAGGAGCCGTTGCTGTTGTCATCTGATTGCCCACAATCGGCCGATTGGGGTGGCCGATTCCGATCATCGGTTGAACACTATAGTCTTTTTGTCTTGTTGCAATTTATGGGAGAGTGCCTATAGGCACTCTCCCATAAATTGTAACAATCCAAATCGATGGAGATGAATAAAATTTACTTCTAAGATAATAAGAAGAAAATCCACAAAACTTTAGGTACCACTAGTTCAGAATAAAGCCTGAATATGGGCTTCCAGCACTCTACCAGTTAACCAGCCTTTCTTTTATCTGACAGATTTTTAGACTTTTGCCTAGAGAAGCTATATATATTTCAATTCAACGCAATATATGAATACTTGTTAATGATAAATGAGCAGTTTCCCACAAATTTTTACACAGCCAACCATTCGGTTAGCCATCTCCAAAACACATGAACGGTCAGTCGGTTAGAGTGATTTTTTTTTAAATTAAGCACACTGGATGGAATGCTACAATGATTATGGATATCCACTGATAATATATATACTTACTTAGTAACTGTAATTCTTTTAAATTCACCAAATATCCTCAAATTCATTCATCAAAATCTGTATCTGCCAATCTTCTGAAACACATAAGAAAATCCTGGTAGACCACACAGAATAAACTTACTGATTCTCAGGGAAATTTTTTTTTAACCCTTTACCCAACGTAGACAATTTCAAAATTTATTATTTTAAATATTATTTTTTTAATTTTTTCAAAAAATTTCAACAAAACCATATCATGTGACCCCTCTTTGGAACGAGCTCGACGAGCTCTTTCCAAAGAGGGGTCACATGATATGGTTTTGTTGAATTTTTTGGAAAAATAAGATTTTTTCAGCTGCTGAATTTGCATATTATGCGGGTGGATACGGCTGATTCATTGGGTAAAAGGTTAAATCGGTGAGGGAGGGAGGGTTTCATTTTTTATTTTTAAATTTTCTTGCATATAATGAGCATGGAGAGAGAGTCTTTCTGCTGTCTTTCAACTTTTCACACACCAAATATACAGAAAGTGCATAATTATACAAATTAACTCATTCAAGAAATAACTGTTGTTTTCCTTCTGTTTATGCGATATAAACCGAAATTTTTCAGTACAAGCTTCATAACTCGCGTAGTGAGTTATGATTAAGCTTGTGCTGAAAATTTTCGATTAAATACTGGTGTAATCTGATTAACTATTTTTTTAAATAATAAATTTTGATATCGTCTGCCTTGGGGTAAAGGTTTTTCGAACTGCATCATCAAGGCATGCTAATTCGTTCCTACTGTAATGCCTCAAGCCTCGATTGTGGTACTTATGTTCATTTTTCTGAACATTTTTCATATACCGGTATACCACAGTATTTTTTTGAATACCGATACCGGTATTCTGTTTTGAATATCGTGCAGCCATAGTAGGAAGACCTGCCAAGAAGCAACTGCAAAGCCACAATCTGTAGACTGTAGATGTAGACTGACACTGCACAGAAAAAATATATAAAAATACCCAAGTCTTCTTGGTTTAAGTCAGATTTTATGAAACTGAACAAAGAAGCTTGACAAACAAGCCATATAATCCAAATTGTATCCTCTAATTTTGGAATATTTTTCAGTAGGCCTGGAAATAAGCAGCAAACAATCAGTAGGTTATGTGTGGTTTAGGGCTGTCAAGATTAATCAAACAATCGAGTGGTCATCCCGAAATCAATTAGTATTTTTCATTGTCGAAAGAATCGGTAAATTTTACCCTGTTTTAGATGTTTAATAATTAAAAAATAATCTGATGAAAAAACTATGCTTTCTAAAGGTAAAAGGTTCAAGAACATCGTCGTTAAACCTCAAGAAGCCGTTATAAGCAATTGTCTTTTAGGTACATTCAAATCTTTGATGTTCTGAACTTTTGAACCGTCACTTCGTCAGTGTAATAATCAAGACCGGTCGTCAATTGCAAAGTTCGCAACTGACGACTGGTCTTAATTATTACATTGATGGTTCAAAAATTCAGAACATCAAAGCTTTGAATGTACCAAAAGGAGGATCGTCTTCATTGTTTACTTGAGGTAGGTCAACTGACTTGAACTTCATTTTTAACGACTTTAAAGAGAGGGAGAGAGAAGGGGGGAGGGGGTCATCTAGGTATGATTAATTGATTATTTGCAATGATTAATCGATTCCTAGATTAAAAAATCGTGACAGCCCTAGAGTGGGTTATGTCAATTGTAAAACATGCAAACTGACCACAGGTTACAACAAAGTAATGCAACACTAGAGATGGTCTGTCGCCTGGTATACCCCCACCATGGGGGCATACTGCCTGGTGTGGGTGACTGAAAAGGGGCATTCAATTTTTCTAAGTAAAAAAAAATCCAATATGGCCGCCAGTTGGCCATCTTGAAACCGAGCAGGAAAAAAATTACGTCACGCACTTCCCCTCATCATGTTGATCATTTTTTGAAGTTTCATGAAAATGCAGGTAAAACTCTGGAAGTAGTTCGCTTCACAAGTTTATATAAAAAAAATCCAATATGGCCACCAGTCGGCAAGCTTGAAACCAAGCGGGAAACAAATTATGTCATGCTCTTCCCCTTATATGTTGATTATTTTCATATAAGTTTCATGAAAATGTGGCTAAAACTGTGGAAGAAGTTCGCTCCACAAGTTTACATAAAAAAAAATCCAATATCGCCACCAGTCGGCCATCTTGAAACCAAGCAAAAAAAAAATTATGTCACTCACTTCCCCTCATCATGCTGATCATTTTCGTATAAGTTTCATGAAAATGTGGCTAAAACTGTGGAAGTAGTTCGCTCCACAAATTCACATAAAAAAAATCCAATATGGCCACCAGTCGGCCATCTTGAAACCGAGCAAGAAAAAAATTATGTCACGCACTTCCCCTCATCATGTTGATCATTTTTGTAAAGTTTCATGAAAATGCAGCTAAAACTGTGGAAGTAGTTTGCTCCACAAGTTTACATGTGCTGTGGGAGTGCAGTGGCTCAGTAGGAAGAGGTGCAGGCTGCAAGCCGAGAGGTCCTCGGCTCAAATCCCACCTGCAGCAACCACGTTGTGTCCTTGGGCAAGACACTTCATCTCCATTGCCCGCGTGGGGCATGGTGGCATTGTGTACTAAGACGTACTGCATGTCGATGGTGCACTTGTCTTCAACCAATGCTAACCCTGCTTGTGTGGAGTTAGTATGTTGGGGAGCTGACAGTTGCTCGCCATTGCTCGGTGGTTCTCTCTGGGTACTCTGGCTTCCTCCACCCGTAAAACTGTTGCGGTCATGATTATCCATTGTGCATAAATATGTGACCTTGAACCCCAATAAATAAATAAATATAAATAATACATGTGCAGCGGACTGACGATGACAGACCGACTGACGGACAAGTTGACTCCTATGACTCCTATATACCCCACTAAACTTCATTTTGTGGGGGTATAATAACTTTATTAACCCTGTACCCAATGTAACAGCCAAAACCAGACAGCACTATTGACAAAAATCATACATTTTTCATAATTTTTTCATTTTTTTGTCACAAAAACATAGCTTATGACCCCTCATTGGAACAAACCTATTGAGTTTGTTCCAATGAGGGGTCATGAGCTATGTTTTTTGATGCAAAAAAAAAACTAGAGATGTGACTAGCCAAGATGGGCCTGCCCATACCCCTGCAACCTGATTATTCTAAGACAAAGAGGGGCAAAACTCTGGCAAAAAATCTGATCGAAACTATAATTACAGGTGCACAGGTTCCCATGGTAGTGAACATCCATACCAAGTTTCAAAGGAATTGACCCATAAACATCTGAGAAAATCTCCAGACAAAATTCAGGCCTATGCAGCTGCAATTTCAAGTCGAAAAGGGGCATAATTCTGGCAAAAAATAATCCGATTGGAACTATAATCACAGGTGCACAGGTTCCCATGGTACAGGTTCTCATGGTGGTGAACATTCATACCATGTTTCAAGCAGATTGGTCCATAAACGTCTCAAGAAAGTTTCTGGACAAAATTATGTCTAAGGATGGATGGACAGATGGATGGACAAGAAAGCCTTGTTGCACTAACTGACAACTTTATCAGTTTTATTAAGATGGGTAAAAATATCAGACATAAACCATTTTATTTTTATAAGTTTGCATTGGTTATAAAAAGAGAGCATGTGGCAGCCAAACAGGACCATGTGGGAGGGCCTGAGAAACAGATTTTTAACATCATTTTTAGGCCTAAATATCTCATCTTTAACAGATGAAGAAGAAAGTCATATCACTCTCAGACTTTTCAATAGAGCACATAATTTGGCATCAGATGTTAAGTTGTTATCCTACAGGCAGGTAATGTGGATTCGGACAAGGCTGCAGGGTTCTCACACATATTCTCACTTTCGACTCTTTATGATTCCAACACAAGGATGATTTTTTAGCAGTTATAAAGTGGTTATATCTTTGATGCAGTCAGTTATCACTCACATGAAAGCATCTTCATTGTTCAATGACAAGCATGGTCAACCAAAGTAGAGATGCTTGAAAGAGGAATATCAAATGGAGCTAGGGCTGCACGGTATATCGATAAACCGATATATAGCAGTATTCAAACCAATATCGATTGAATACCGGTGTAATTTCAAAAATATCGTTTTATCGTCATTATTTATTTACCCACAATTTAATTTTCAAGATGTCTGGAGTTTTAACCGTAGCCCCGAATGACTAATATTATCCCTTTACCCAAAGAATCGTCTGCATGTGCCCTCACAATATACAAATTCAGCAGCTGAAAAAATAATTTTCAAAAATTTCAACAAAACTATATCATGTGACCCCTCATTGGAACGAGCTCGCTGAGCTTGTTCCAATGAGCACATGATATTGTTTTGTAGACATTTTTAGAAAAATCTGATAAACTTTTATTTAAAATAATAAATTTTGATATCATCTGCGTTGGGTATAGGTGTTTCGAACCGCATCATCAAGGCATGCTGATTCGTTCCTACTGTGATGCCTCACGTCTCGATTGTGGTACTTATGTTCAGATATCTGAACAGTTTTTGATATACCGGTATACCGCAGAATTTTTTTAAATACCGATATCTGTATTCAATTTTGAATATCGTACAGCCCTAAATGGAGCTCCATGGTTGCTTGAGATGGATAGTAAATCGTAAATACGTTCGATATCGGTATCGAGTCGATACCGATTTAACATACCGGGGGAATCTCAAAATACCGAAATGTCCGTGTTGAAAAATATTCCCAACATGGCTTGGTAAATGAAATGGCAAACAACAGAACATTATGCAAAATTCATGATAAGAAGAGCCCATGGACTGTGTATTTATAGAGGCAGTCACTAGCAGTTATTTGATGAAGCAAAAAAAGCTGAGAGAAAATAGCTCCTGGGTTTTTTTTGTTACATCAATATGACCAATGCCGAGCGCCCTTTTCACTTCCAACATTCTGACAACTCGGTGGCTTAGTCAGCCCTCGAAATTAGTATTTTTTGGCCTTGGCACTATACTACTGTGGCAAAACCAGTTTGCTTCGGCACTGCAAAGGCAATTATTCCTGTTGTAAGTGTTTCGGTATCAGAGATTTCAAAGCTTGTGGTGATATTATTTCACGTGTTACAGATGGCAAATCATTCCAAAGTTTTACTGTTGATGGTATAAATGATTTTTGTCTCAATGCAGTTCGGGAATGTGGTATAGTTAGGTTTTGGCTATTTCTTAAGTAATTCTGTGTTTGGTATACATGTCGTGGTACCAACTTAGAAAGATAATTTGGCAAATGGTTGTGGCACATTTTGTGGAACTGGATTTAAGTTTTGTGTCTCTGGCATCTCTGGTATAATGACCCAGTTTCAATGTATGATACATTTTAATACCATCCAGCTCTTATGGTAGCATCTGGGAAAATATATGAACTTTAGGATAACAAGCCAAGACCAATACCGGGTCTGGACCTGCGTCGCTGCATGCAATTGAATCGGCAAACAGGAAGTGGCTGCACAGCAGATCTGAAAATTGCATACACGATACAACTGATCATTATCCGGCTCCAGATGAAATATAAAATCAATCCCTTGCATAGAAGCTGAGAAACGTTTGACGAAACATTTCAAGGTTCAGTGGGTATAGTAAAATTTCAAAGTATCGGCAAACAGGAAGTGGCTGCACAGCAGATCTGAAAATTGCTTACACGATACAACTCATCATTATGAAGCAGCAGACCAAATATAAAATCAATCCCTTGCATAGAAGCCAAGAAAACTTTGACGGAAAATTTCAATGTTCAGTGGGTACAGTGAAATTTCAAAGTATCGGCAAACAGGAAGTGGCTGCACGGCAGATCTGAAAATTGCTTACACGATACAACTCATCATTATGAAGCAGCAGACCAAATATAAAATCAATCCCTTGCATAGAAGCCGAGAAAACCTTGACGGAAAATTTCAATGTTTAGTGGGTACAGTAAAATTTCAAAGTATCGGCAAACAGGAAGTGGCTGCACGGCAGATCTGAAAATTAGATACACGATACAACTCATCATAATGAAGCAGCAGACCAAATATAAAATCATTCCCTTTCATAGAAGCCAAGAAAACTTTGACGGAAGAAGTGTTTCGGACGGACTGACGGACAGATAGACAGACTGACGGACGGACAGAGTCGAGCAGTTACTAGACCTGCTCTGCCGCTGGTGACGCAGGTAAAAAATATAACCTCTATTGTGTGTGAAAAATTGCATTCAAAAATAGATGAATAAAGTTGAAAGGTGAATACCAACATGACTAGATGGGGGGACTTGAGGATAGACGCCCAGTTAGGCAGAATAGACCCTTTTTTGAGGAAAGGGGAGGGGAGGCAAATTACAGAGATGACTTTCAAGAAGACCTCTGGCTTCCCCAAGGCAGATATAGATATGCTTATGACCCACCCCCTCGGGTGTACCAGCCTTTTGGGGAAGGAGATGATTATCATCCACAAGGGGACAGGTGGGGGAAGGGTGAGACATATGCCTGTGACCCCCAAACTGTGTACCGTCAATTTGGGGGACAACGTCCCCAAATGTGAGAGATGAGAGACCCGGACAATAGGTATCATCGTAGGATGCCTAACTTTCCCAAGAGCTTAGAATATAATGGGACCACCAGCTGGCAAACATTTCGAATGAAGTTCATGCAGTTTGCAGACATGCAAGAATGGACTGTGGGAGAATGTAAGGACAACCTTTGTTGGTGTTTGGATTGCAAAGGAAGCGAGTATTTTGCTACCATAATTCGTTGAGACCCACAGATCTATTTTGTTGATGTGCTGGACAAGTTAGAAAAGCGCTTCGGTAAGTACGAACTCCCTGAGACTGCACAAATGCAGTTCAATCAAGCCCAGCAGCAACCAGACATGACCCTAGAAGAGTGGGCTGATCAGATTTTGACAATGGCTGAAAAAGCATTTGGGCATCTGCCCAAAAGAACACATGTTTCGTCAGGCCGTTATGCGTTTCTGCCATGATGCCCTAGATAAAGAGGCAGGGCATTACGCACCAAATCAGCATCCAAAAACAGTTGAGGAAGCTATCGATCAAATTAAATGATTTTCAGCACACATCTTTGGCTATTTATGGAAATGTGATGGAACTAGCTCCAGACCCAGGGGCCCAACTCAGATTGCAACCCTTTCATGGGATAACTCACATCCCCGTGTGCAGTCGGCTTGGGTGTCTACTCCATCAGTATGACCCAATACAACTGGGCCCCAGCCTCATGATACCCAAAGTGTTGTGTCTGAATTAGTAACTGAATTTAAGAAATTTTCTGGAGAGACAATTACTGAATTTAGATCAATTGGCACAGTATTGTCAAATTTAAATGATAGTATGGCTACCCTGACCATAAAGATTTCCCAATTGATTGAACCAGGTCAGACTCTAAATAGATCGAGTAGTTGATCTCCCTCACCTGGGAGGAGGGTTTGTTGGACATGTGGGTCTATGTTCCATTTTTCAAGAGAGTGCCCTTCCAGAAATCAGAGTAATCGATCAGGTTCAAAGCCTTCTACACCATCAGGGTCACCAAATGACCCCAATACCCAAATTTTGCCAATGGTCAAAATTACGAATGATTCAGAGGATAATTTAAACGAGAACGAGTCGGAAATGTAGGCTGTTTGCCGATTCCAGATTTAAATATAGGCCACAATCCTGTCATTGCTAGGGACAAATTCCCTGGACAATTCTTTCCAAAAGAGGAAACATTAAATGAGATGCCAGATAGTATAACGATCAACCAAGTGGATACTTCGTTGTACTATACTGTACCAGTGATATTAGAAAATGCCAAATTGGATGCTCTTATTGATACAGGGGTGTGGGTAACAGTGTTTTCTGACAAACTTTTAGAGCTTTTTGATGAACACCCTCGCATGTTGAAGGGCATTAAAGTACAAACAGTTGGCAGAGAATTAGGAACTATCTCTGGACAAATAGTAAGGCCCATGAAGATGAAAGTGGGAAAAAATTGGTACATCAGGAATTTTTATGTAGTCAGTTTCTACTCCAATTATTTTGGGTCTTGATTTCTTGCATGAACAGGGTACCCAATTAGATCTGGCTAACAATATGATGTATTTGGGAAAAGAAAGAGAGGAAATTCCCATTCAATTGAGACAATCACAAAAGAGGGAAGGAGTAAAGGTCAGGTTACTGGAAAAAATAATAATTCCTTCCAATTCAGTGAAACAGTTCCAATGTGCTCTGAGTTCTACCATGTCAGAGTACATGATAGAACCAGAGTTAAAACTAAACTTGTTGATCCCCAGAACAGCTCATTCCGAAAATACAGATCCTGTTATGACCTTCCGTAACCCTCTGCACACTGATGTCAATATGACAAAGTTTTCAGCAGCAAATATTTCCCATAATGCAGTTTGATATTTAACCAAATATACCTTGTTTGACAGAGCTCTGTCCAACAAGATATAATTGGTTAAATTGATAGTTATACAAGAGAAAAACAGAGTGAATGGAGAAAATTTGGTTGCACTACCAGAGTGCTAGGGGTTAATATAGGAAATAAAGATACTGTAATGCATCCAGGTCAAATAGTTGGATGGGCTGTTGAAGGTACAGGTATTTCTCCCATTGAGCATTCTCCAGAATTTAATGAAGTTAATGTAACTGAAGTGGATTCTGGAGTAGTTACAGATAAGAATTGAGAGATGTCTGATCACATAGGGGAATTGTTTGAGAAATCCAAGACACTGTTAACAGTTGAAGAGTCTTCTAAGCTTAAACAACTATTGATTGAATACAGTGATGTATTTGCAAAAAATGAGTATGATTTGGGAAAACCCGAATGCACCATACCCCGGCATGTTTTGTAGGTGAGGAAGAAAAATTATTGAAGGATATGTTAAAGGCTGGGATTATCCAGTCATCCATTTCCGAATGGGCTTCAGCACCTGTTCTCATTCGTAACACTGTTGCTCGGTAAGATGGTGTTTGGATTTCCGAGGAGTGAACGCCGTTACAAGAAAGGACACTTACCCCATGCCCTTAATTGACAACTGTCTAGGCACACTCGCTGGGAATACTTGGTTTAGTCATCTGGATGGAAACCAGGCTTACCTTCAAATTCCAGTAACGGAGTAAGACCATAAGAAAACAGCCTTTATAACCAAATATGGGCAGTATGAATATCTCAAAATGAGTTTTGGTCTAATAGAAGCCCTGGGATGCTATTCCCAAGTGATGAATTTAGTCCTTAGAGGGTTAACATGGGATATTGCCTTGGCTTTTCTGGATGATGTGTGTGTGTTGGACACAGATTTTGCAGATCATTTATAAAATCTGCGAACTGTCTTAGATAGATTTTGGCAGTATCAATTGAAATTAAAGCCTAGAAAGTGTATCCTGTTTCAACAAAAAACAGAGTTCTTGGGACAACTAGTTTCCTCCCAGGGAACGGAAATGGGGGATTCGGCTACCCAAGTTATTACAGACTGGCCCGACCCCAAAACATCAAAGAGATTGAGAGATTTTTGTGTCTTGCCAATTCCCACGGGGTATTTATAAAGAACTTTGCTACTTTAGCAGCCCAATTGTATAAAAGAACAGGTAAAAAGGCAGTGTTTGAGTGGAGGAATGATGAAGAAAATTCATTTTTGGCATTAAAAGCAGCCCTTGGGTCTCCTCCAGTTTTGACTTTTGCTAATAAAACTGATATGTTCATTTTGGACACTGATGGGTCTGATGTAGCTATAGGGGCTAGGTTGAACCAATTACAAGCTGGACAAGAAAGAGTCGCAGGGGTCGATTTAACCGGTATTGCATCGCATTTTTTGACGCATTTTTCGATTTCAGCGTTGCATTTCATTTCTCTGTATATCATTTTGCGATTCATTATTTAAATATTAATTACCAGTGCCTGGGTCCGTCCTCACGTCCTGGTAATGTATCTAGTGTGCACGTTATTGTTTTGATTTTCGATAGAAGGTTAATCATCGAGACAGACACTTCCCATCATTGGATAGAAAACTTGTTTCTGCTATTCATTACGCCAATTGATAACCTTGTAACATAAAAACACGTGGCTGTGTTTTTATGTCCTAGAGGGGTCAGTTATCATGTATTCACGTTTAACCAATGAGAAGTTCTCTTGGTATGAACACACATGGTTTTAATGTTTGTCTTTAGTTCAAATGGTTGACCTGAATGACAATATAAGAAGTACAATGTCTTCGAGCAGTGAAATGCCGATCGCACTTAACACAGGAGGTCCCGTCAAACACCGGAGGTCCCCTAAAATAAATTATGATTTTAGTTCTTATCATCTGACACAAGTGGTGAATCATTCAACACAACTGCCAGCATTCGTACCCCCGTCCGATTATGGGTATTCGTTAAAGGCTAAATGCCACAATCACAATTTTGGTCGTTTCGCCCCAAATCCTGTTCACCCCTTGGGTCGTTTCGTCCCAATTCCTTTCCCCCGGGTCGTTTTGCCCTGGGTTGTTTCGCCCCACATTCGGAAGTGGGTCGTTTTGCGCCCCCTCTCCCCTAAAATTATATTGGACATGTATTGAGACATGTAATTTATTTGTTTTGTTTTGGTACACTTTATCCGGGAAAGTAAAGAATTAGATTCCAGAAGTTGCAACTCTGGAGTAATATTGTATGATAGAATAGCCCAGCCCCAGCTACGCATATTTATTTACTTTGGTACGTTTCCTCTAAGGGTGTATCGAAGTGGTGCACGGACATCCTTCGGACAACTGCCTACCTTGACATTTGTGCATCAGATAAATACCCCTCACAGTCCATCTTTTCCTTTCTAGACATGATCACAAAGATGAGAGGAAAGTTCAAGAAACTGTTTTCTCATTTGCTCATTGGTAATGGTTATGGGGTATTTTTCACCACATATACGACACATAGATATGATAAGTGAACAAATTGTTAAAAACTATTTAAATAAACTATTCAAATTAAATAAAAAAGATCACCTCTGACCCGGGTCGTTTCGCCCCAAATCTTGGGGGGGGGGGGGGGGGGGGGGCGAAACAACCCGGGTGAACGGGTATTGGAGCGAAACGACACCTCACAGGATGAAAGGAAATGACAGGCACTCGCTCTAAATCTCAAAAAATCATACACAATCACCCGAAATCACACACATCGCAAGAAATAATGTTGGCAATGGATCAATGGTGTAACCACCCAACATTTATTGATTTTTCTTTATATAACATTTATTGATTTGTTTTTGATTGAGGAGAGATGGAGTGCTGCATTCCCACGATAATCTGTGTTTTAGGGGCCTTAAAAAACAAAAATAATACAATTTGAAAATAGCTACGCAATTTTTCAAAATTGCTACACATTTCTCCTACACTTGTAGCAAAATGCTATGCAATTTTTCAAAATTAAATCGATCCCTGAAGAGTCATAGCCTATAGAGTTGTGGGTTAAGTCCCAAACAAAGGAAGTACTGCACCACTCGAAAAGAGCTTCTTAGTGTAGTGCTATTTACCCACCAGTTTAGACATTTGCTATTGGGCAGACACTTTACAATCAGGACAGACAATAGTAGCCTTACTTGGCTCCTCAATTTTAAGAATCCAGAAGGCCAACAGGCTAGATGGATGGAGGAGCTAAGAACGTATGACTTCACAATTCAGCACCGTCCAGGGAAAAAACATCAGAATGCTGATTTCCTATCACGACATCCAGAGGAAGACTTTTGTAAGAAATACAGAGCAGGGGTGCCATTAGAACAACTTCCCTGTGGGGGTTGTAGATATTGTAAGAGGGTAGACCAAAATTGGGGAAATTTCTTTGAAAATGTAGATGATGTTATTCCCCTACCAAGCAATAGAAATCAAGCAGAAGGTAAAATAGCTCGGGTAGAAAAATACAATGATTCCAAAATGTGTTTCATGCAAAAACAGAAATATGTTCCAATATTGCTTCCAATACAAGAGATTCTGTCAGATGAAACTTCAGGTATCGCGGAACTAAATACTGAAATTAGAGTGAACCGCCTTAAAATGTTGCACTCAGAAATGATGCAATCTCTAAAAATAAACAGCCTTGGGAAAGTTAAAAAATTTATAGTAATTTATATATTTTTTATACTTACCAATGACCCAGACTTAGCTGGTGCTAACTCTAAAAAATCCAGGGCCAAACACAAATTTTGCCCCCCAATCCCCAAATTTGCATCTAAAACCAAAAGAAATCATGTCCTATAGGACCTCCATACTTTGCCCTTACTGCGCATGCGCAGTGTCAAGGACGTTCCGAAATTGGCACCAATTATCATTCTTACTGGCAGTGCCTGGTCAGCGCTATGTACTCAGCGGGGAGGTAAGAGTTCCCAACTCCTGGGAGGGCCATCCCCGTCTGGGTCATTGGTAAGTATAAAAAATATATAAATTACTATAAATTTTTTAACATTTTTATACTGTACCAATGACCCAGACATAGCTGAATAGTAAAAAGGCTGGAGGGCCTAGGACATAGAGGAAAATCCAATAAGCTCAACTATATAATATAGAGGCAACCCCTCAAGGAGAAAAAGGAGTATTAGGCTTTACATGTATCTTTCTTATTTTATGTTAAATTAGAAAGATACAATACCCTTCATAATTGAGCACAATAACATTCATGTTCTCTATTAACATCCAGTATAACCCTTTATACTAATTATTTTTAAAGTAAGCCAATAAATAAAGTTAGTCCAGAGAATTGAGACTCTTTATATTCTTTAAAAGTGTCCGAGGATTGTATATTAACGCCCGTTTGACACTTGACATATACAAATGCTTCACACCGAGCTACACTTTAAAAATATGACATGAATGAATTTTAACATTAATATTACACTTTAAAACCATCCCGGAAACGACTCAGAAATACTGACTTCGGAGGAGGCATTCCCTTGCTTTTCACTATAAAGCAGGTGACCTAAGGGAACACCCTCCCCCCCCCCCCCCCCTTCCCCTTGCCCTGGGTCAAATAGCCCAGAGCGAAGAGGGCAGCCGGACGGAGTCACTGCCGGAACAGAAAGCCTGCATAACTATAGTTGCAACTGTTTAGTGGACGACATTCTGAGCAACAGATAACGGATCTAAACAATGCAGGTCTCCAGAAATGAACTCAATATTTCTGAGATAAAAATTCGTGAATGTGGATGGCTGAGGCCAATAAGCAGCCTTCATTAAATCTGTAATAGCAATACTATTAGCGTAAGCCCAAGAAGTAGCAAGAGCTCTTACTTCATGAGCCGAAATCTTAAGCACAGACTGCTGAGAAGAAGATAAATTCTCATAAGCAGTACGGATAGTTAATTGAATCCATCTAGCAATAGAATGGACCGAAATGTCCTTTCTATTAGGCATCAGAGACAGAAAGAAACGTTTTCGTCCCTTTCTGATAAACTGAGATCTCTGTTTATAGATACGTAACGCTCTAACAGGACAGAGTAAAGGCCTACGCCCATCTCTGAAGACGGAAGGGCCTTAATAACCATAGGTTCCGGATATTTATTAGGAGCCTGATTCTTAGCTAAAAAACCCACATTAGTAGTGAAGGTGATAGTGTTCCCGACACTACGATAGTGAGAATCATCCACCGACAGTGCATGAAGCTCACTGACTCTCCTAGCAGAAGAGAAAGCTAAGAGAAAAGCTGTCTTATAAGATAAGAATTTGAAATCTACTGTCCCAAGAGGTTCAAATGGCTTTTCCTTTAGTTTAAGAAGAACCCAAGCTAAATTCCATTTAGGAATTAACCTAAGAGTTCTGGGTCTATTTATCGAAAAGTTTCTTACCAACTTAGATAAAGAGACATTAGATCCAATTTGTAAACTATCATGATGTGCATAGGTATCAGATAACATAGACCTATAACCCTTAATAGTAACAGGCTGCAGTTTGATTTTGTCAAATAAGTATACTAGAAAGTTTGCAATGTCTGGTATAGAGGGATCAAAAATATCCACAGAATGATCCCTACACCAACGACGAAAAACCTTCCACTTAGCCGCATAGTTTAGCGAAGAGGAGGTCCTCCTACAGTTAGAAATCGCGTCCACTGCTCGTCCTGTAAAGTGCTTGCCATGCAAGAAGGACCGCACAACGGAAAAACGTGAAGGTTGAGACCTTGCGGGTTGTGATGGAGTTGACGCGATTTCCCCTGCGAAAGAAGATCCTCCCGTGGAGGAAGCTTTCGCGGTAGGTCCCACAACAGACACCTGAGTAGATTTATCCACAGTCTCTGTGGAGACAGAGATGCTACCAACAGAATCTTGCATTGAGATTGTTTTATCTTTAGCAATATTTGCTGAATTAACGGCGCTGGAGGATACGCATATCCTATCATTCCGTCCCAAGGGATCGACAGAGCGTCTACTGCAAATGCTCTTGGATCCGGACACGGAGACACATACGTCTGCAACTGATTGTTGAGATGTGTCGCAAATAAGTCTATCATTGGCCGTTCCCATTGGTAGCAAATCTGATTGAATACTTGTTTGTTGAGAGTCCACTCCGACGGCAACAAGCGACCCTTTCGTGAAAGGGAGTCTGCTAGTACATTCAGACGACCCGGTATATGACGGACCGAAAGAAGAACCTGATGTTCTAGCGCAAACAGAAGGATTCTTTCCGTTAGATTGAACAACGGAACTGAATGAGTGCCTCCCTGATTCCGTATATACGCCACTACTGTTGTATTGTCGGACAGGATTTGGACATGAGCATTGTGAATAATGTCCATCCAATGACGTAACGCAAGCCAAATTGACATCATTTCCTTGATGTTTATGTGCTTGCCCAGGAATTGCAGATCCCAAAGACCCTGGCATCTCGAATCCGTTGGGATTAATGATGCACCCCAACCTGTTTGACTGGCATCCGTCATAATGGTAAAACTCGGATCCGGCAACTGCAGCGGAACTCCCTGAGTTAACCACTGAATGTTTGCCCAAGTCTGAATCTCTCGTTTCACTTGATCTGACAAGAGAACGTCTATGTCGAGCGAATGAATTTTCACACTCCAATTCTGAGTCAAGAAAATTTGGAGAGGACGCGTGCGTAACCGCCCCATCGGAATGAGATCCGCAGCGGCTCTGCACAGACCTATCAGTCTCATAAATTCTCTCGCTGTGACTTTGTCTGCGTGCAGACAATAGCGAGCGTAACAACTGACTAATTTCGTTCTGGTTAACGGCAGACGAACGAGATTGTTGTGCGTCTCGAAGCTCATTCCCAGATGTGTGAATGACTTGGACGGCACCAGATCCGACTTCTCCTCGTTTATTATAAAACCGAGACGTCGGAGCAATAGAAATAGATTCTGCACATCGTTCTGAAGCGTTAACTCGTTGCCGTACCTCTGAAGAATGTCGTCCAGGTAGGCCGACGTTACCGCAGACGAATGAGCTCGGAAATACATCATTACCGAGTTCATTACCCGAGTGAAAGCCCAGGGTGCTAGATTCAATCCGAAGCACATCGCCCGGAATTGATACACCACTCCTAGGACTGCGAAGCGTAGATACTTTCTGAACGTCGGATGTACCATGACGTGAAAGTACGCATCTTTGAGATCTATGCTCGTTGCATAATCGTTCACCCGAATACTCGCTCTGACCGACCGAATCGTCTCCATATAAAACTTCGGAGCGACGATCAGCTTGTTTATCCAGCTCAAATCTATGACTGGACGGAACGAGCCGTCTGGTTTCGGAACCAGAAACAGATGGCTGTAGAATCCCGGAGTCTCCTGGTTTTCTACGACCTCTACCGCGTTCTTCATTAAAAGAGACTGCACCTCTGATAATAGAGCGTCTCTTTTCTGCGGATTTGACGGAAGTTGAGTCCATTTTGGACTTCGAGTTAATGGAGGCTTTCGTTTGAAGGATATCTTTAGACCTTCCGAAATCACCCCTCTCACCCAAGGGTCGTCCGTAATCGACGCCCACTCTTGAGAAAAACTTGACAACCTTCCGCCAACCGGTACGCGATAGAGGTTGAAGCCATCACCTCCTGGACCTGCAAGGCCTGCGGTAGGAGAAACCACGTCCTCCATGACCCGCACCACGTCCCGTCGACCTCGGGGCGTCTGACCGGTTGTCCCGGCTCGAAGGACGTCCCGAACGTGAGTCACTACCTTGACGGTCTCTTGAATAAGACCAAGAGGACGCACCGGAACCTCTATAGGAACCTCTCTTGGGCGCATTAGACCCAGAAGTGCCTGTCTTACTCTTATCTGCCGTGTCCGACTTCTTAGAAGCAGATTTGAACAGCAGAGAATCCGAAGCTTTCTTTGTAATTTTATCGTAAATTGCAGAAAGCTTGCCGTCAGAGAAGTTCTCCGGAGACCGAAGCGACTCTGAGAGAGTTCTTCACCTTAGTATCCACGAGTGTGGATGTAGCTAGGGCTGCGTCACGTCTAACCAACTCCAGGTTTGCCACTGAAAGGGCGGAGTTACACATGGAATAAGCTACTGCCCTTGAAAGAAGTCTTAAAGAGGATTGTATATCCTGAAATTCTTTCCCTTGAAGGCGCAGTGATAACGCCTTAGTAGGGTGATCTGCGTAAGATAAGGCATCTAAACTGGCTCTGTTAGACGAAATAGTTGTTTCCAACACCGCGGTTGGAATAGACGCCGACGACGGTAATGATAGTTCTAAGTCTTCCGCCTCGTCGTCCATACGCAGAGGAACTCTCGGGATACCCTGTCCTGCCGTGTCGAATTTATTCCTTGCATTAATGAAAGGCAGGTTGAGAGTATTGGCAGACAAGAAACCTGCTTTTCCCGTTTTGGAAGCAAGTTTGAATATAGCGTCGTTCAATAATTCAAATGTTCTTGCAACATTATTGGACTGAGACGGAAACTCGGGAGCGATGTCCCTGAACCGCTCAAAGAAATCAGAGTCCAATGACGCTATAATTCTCTTGTCCGGAACCGCAGCAGTCTGGCCCGACGGAACAACTTGAGGGAGAAAGTGCCGGATGAAGTCCACGGCAGCTTTATGTTGTTCCAAAAGGGATAGCTCCAAGTCATCCGTATCCCTTTCACCATCTGGTCGGACCTCATGATGCTCCCGGTCGTCCGCCCCCGATGCTTCGGCGAAGCGTACCGACCCAGCGTCGTCGGATAATTCCCGATCCGACACCGTTTCTGTCGGTT
The DNA here is from genome assembly GCA_031216915.1 of Pictodentalium vernedei. Taxonomy (NCBI): domain Eukaryota; kingdom Metazoa; phylum Mollusca; class Scaphopoda; order Dentaliida; family Dentaliidae; genus Pictodentalium; species Pictodentalium vernedei. The sequence goes on along the minus strand of CM062290.1, from coordinate 63,497,638 downwards.
GCTGGGATGCTGCGATAAGTTGTGTTATCTGCACAAGTACATCCGACATCGAGGCCTGCGGAGGTGCAGTCTTTCGCTGCTTCGCCGAGGGCAGCTCCGCATCTGATGACTCCCGCATACTCTTCCTATGCGAACGTCCGGAGTCCATCGGCCTCGTGTCCCTGGCTACCGGATGGTGTGACCTGGTCGCAGAAGAATCCCTGATCGGCGAAGCTGGTAAAATATCGGCGGTCACGTAGCCAAGGTGCGGTCGTGTGCGCTGACGAGAGGAAGAAGCCTGAGCAGTCTCCGCGGACTGCCTATACAACGGAGCGTCCCGAGCGACGGGACGTGTGCTCCGCTTGCGACACATTTTGTACCCCAACATCTGGTCCCAGATGTTGTTGTACGAGAGAGGGGCCTCTCTCGCTCGCGGCCCGGCTGGACCTGGACGAGCTAGGAACCGGACTCAAAGGCTTCCTCCGATCTCGCCTACTATCCGCCGTCACTGGGTGTGCACGTTGAATGTTTATAGTGCTCGCATCACCCAACATTTCCTCCTGGACCGCATCGGACGAACCCGGCTGCCGAACCATTCGGTGAATGGACGCTACACCGGGCGAGCTAGCGGACGACATTTGTTTAATCTCCATGAGCACTTTGCCGCTAGCTCTGTATTCATTTGTGACGACGGAAGCGCACTTGCGGAAGATAACATGGAAACATCACCCTGTTCTTGTTCCTCTGAAATAGAAACTGATAGAGTAGAGTGACCCTGCGGAGAAAGAGCCGGCATAGCCCTTTCTCCACTAACAACATATCGTGACACACATTTCCAATGTTTGTCATCCCAATATTGACATATAGAACAGGGATTAGTGCGAGAACACTGACTACAATTAATGCAATGATCATGAAAGTCAGAGGAAGATTTCTTCCTATTACAATTTGAACAATATCCTTTCATTGTGAAAAGTCAACAACAAGTCCTAGTTACTCGCACAAACCCCTGACACAAAGATACATAATAACATGATCCATTAATAATGAAAAAACAATTGAAAATCAAAATAATTTTTGAAAAATATTTTTTCAGTGAAGCCCAAGTTTCTGAAAAGTAACGTTGAGCCCCAATGGATCCGATGGCTAAGTGTGGTCAAAAATTTAAAATTTATATTAAATAATTAATGCAACACTTACGGATAATAAAAATGTATCTTATAGTGAGATAAACTACTCCAAAGGCAAACAGCCCCCCTCAAAAGAGACTGTTGACAATGTAAACAAACAGTGTAAAAACACCAGAAAACATGACTCCAGGCACTGACAAAACTGGCCCGAAATCAGTCATCAAAATTACACTCTATCTGATGCAAGACAGAGACTCCCAGGGGAGAATCTGCAGAACATCAGATGGAAGATACAGAACACAACGTTTATACACCCATGGGTGAAAACGTAACTATGGGGAAAATAACAGAAAACATTCTGTAACCAAGCAACTCTCCCAAGAGAATTTAGAAATGATCTTTCTCAAAAATATGCCAAAAGCATGGGAGAATTGCAAGGGGGGACTTAGAAGACCAGGGGAGAGGAAACACTGAATAAGCAGTGCAACTTTTTAGCAAGAATGACAACAAGAGGCCCATGCCTCGAAAATAGGCAACTTAACATAATTTCATAAAAAATTTTAAGTACACCCCTGATTATTTTTTGTCACTCCTTTTTCCTCTCCTCCTTCTATATCCTCCTTAGAATCACCATTTCTCCAATAATTACGTGTCTGGCATCCTTTAAACTGAGATTTACAAGCACAAAGATCAGTGAGATGTTGACTGATGAAGGGCCAAACAGAGAATGATAATTGGCGCCAATTTCGGAACGTCCTTGACACTGCGCATGCGCAGTAAGGGCAAAGTATGGAGGTCCTATAGGACATGATTTCTTTTGGTTTTAGATGCAAATTTTGGGAATTGGGGGGCAAAATTTGTGTTTGGCCCTAGATTTTTAAGAGTTAGCACCAGCTATGTCTGGGTCATTGGTACAGTATAAAAAAATACAGATCCTGTTAAGACCTTCCTTAACCCTCTGCACACTGATGTCAATATGGCAAAGTTTTCAGCAGCAAATATTTCCCATAATGCAGTTTGCTATTTACCCAAATATACCTTGTTTGACAGAGCTCTGTCCAACAAGATATAATTGGTTAAATTCATAGTTATACAAGAGAAAAACAGAGTGATTGGAGAAAATTTGGTTGCACCACCAGAGTGCTAGGGGTTAATATAGGAAATAAAGATATTGTAATGCATCCAGGTCAAATAGTTGGATAGGCTGTTGAAGGTACAGGTATTTCTCCCATTGAGCATTCTCCAGAACTTAATGAAATTAATGTAACTGAAGTGGATTCTGGAGTAGTTACAGATAAGAATTTAGAGATGCCTGATCACATAGGGGAATTGTTTGAGAAATCCAAGACACTGTTAACAGTTGAAGAGTCTTCTAAGCTTAAACAACTATTGATTGAATACAGTGATGTATTTGCAAAAAATGAGTATGATTTGGGAAAACCCGAGTGCACCATACCCCGGCATGTTTTGTAGGTGAGGAAGAAAAATTATTGAAGGATATGTTAAAGGCTGGGATTACCCAGCCATCCATTTCCGAATGGGCTTCAGCACCTGTTCTCATTCGTAACACTGTGGCTCGGTAAGATGGTGTTTGGATTTCCGAGGAGTGCACGCCGTTACAAGAAAAGACACTTACCCCATGCCCTTAATTGACGACTGTCTAGACACACTCGCTGGGAATACTTGGTTTAGTCGTCTGGATGGAAACCAGGCTTACCTTCAAATTCCAGTAACGGAGGAAGACCATAAGAAAACAGCCTTTATAACCAAATATGGGCAGTATGAATATCTCAAAATGAGTTTTGGTCTAATAGAAGCCCCGGGATGCTATTCCCAAGTGATGAATTTAGTCCTTAGAGGGTTAACATGGGATATTGCCTTGGCTTTGCTGGATGATGTGTGTGTGTTGGGCACAGATTTTGCAGATCATTTATAAAATCTGCGAACTGTCTTAGATAGATTTTGGCAGTATCAATTGAAATTAAAGCCTAGAAAGTGTATCCTGTTTCAACAAAAAACAGAGTTCTTGGGACAACTAGTTTCCTCCCAGGGAATGGAAATGGGGGATTCGGCCACCCAAATTATTACAGACTGGCCCGACCCCAAAACATCAAAGAGATTGAGAGATTTTTGTGTCTTGCCAATTCCCACAGGGTATTTATAGTTTATAAAGAACTTTGCTACTTTAGCAGCCCAATTGTATAAAAGAACAGGTAAAAAGGCAGTGTTTGAGTGGGGGAATGATGAAGAAAATTCATTTTTGGCATTAAAAGCAGCCCTTGGGTCTCCTCCAGTTTTGACTTTTGCTAATAAAACTGATATGTTCATTTTGGACACTGATGGGTCTGATGTAGCTATAGGGGCTGAGTTGAACCAATTACAAGCTGGACAAGAAAGAGTCATAGCCTATGGAGTTGTGGGTTAAGTCCCAAACAAAGGAAGTACTGCACCACTCAAAAAGCGCTTCTTAGTGTAGTGCTATTTACCCGCCAGTTTAGACATTTGCTATTGGGCAGACACTTTACAATCAGGACAGACCATAGTAGCCTTACTTGGCTCCTCAATTTTAAGAATCCAGAAAGCCAACTGGCTAGATGGATGGAGGAGCTAAGTGAGTATGACTTCACAATTCAGCACCGTCCAGGGAAAAAACATCAGAATGTTGATTTCCTATCACGACATCCAGAGGAAGACTTTTGTAAGAAATACAGAGCAGGGGTGCCATTAGAACAACTTCCCTGTGGGGGTTGTAGATATTGTAAGAGGGTAGACCAAAACTGGGGAAATTTCTTTGAAAACGTAGATGATGTTATTCCCCTACCAAGCAATAGAAAACAAGCAGAAGTTAAAATAGCTTGGGTAGAAAAATACAATGATTCCAAAATGTGTTTCATGCAAAAACAGAAATATTTCCAATATTGCTTCCAATACAAGAGATTCTGTCAGATGAAACTTGAGGTATCGCGGAACTAAATACTGAAATTAGAGTGAACCGCCTTAAAATGTTGCACTCAGAAATGATGCAATCTCTAAAAATAAACAGCCTTGGGAAAATCTATTGTTTCAATAAACGTTTGAAACATTCTATTGACATCTTGCATTATTGATGAATATTCCTGATAAAAAAGAGGGTGATTTGATGACTTTTGGGCCTAAAAAATACAATTTACATTTTGTGTGTTTTTGTTGGAAATTCCCTGAAAAATATGTGCATGTGACCTGTACTTCCCTTTGTGTCAGTTTTTCTCTCTTATTTGTTGCATGACCCCCTGTTTTCAGATCAGAAAAAGTTGTCTGAAGGACTATACTTGACAGAGATATTTGAATGCCAAAATTAAAGTGATGTGATCATATTTTTTTCTGCCTGAACGTTATAATGGTCGCCTATGGGAAAATATTTAGTTCTGTGATACCTAAAAAAAAAATAGGAAATATGTTTTTTGGCTTCCAAACCAGATTCAATTATTATTATGGTGGATTATTTAATATTTAAATATTTATTTGGGGACCACATATCTTACCAAACTATTTTATTGTTTTGAAAAGTTACATTTTTGTCACAGTCAGCAATAAAAGCTATATATTACCAAAACTAAGGCTGTTCATGCAAGCAAATTCACATCTTGAGCAAGTGTATTCCCCAGGAGCACACTATAACCTCTGGCAGCTGCTAACTAACAGCCTATCTTATCCTATTAACATATTTATTTAAACCATGGTTTCCCCTCATATTACTAGGGGCAGGGAGGATTCCAAATCTTCCAACCCCCCTCCCAAATCACCATTCAAACACAGACAGTAAACCTACACTGCCCTTCTATTCACTAGTATTTAAAAGTTTTTCTATATTATGCTCTTCAAAATGTTGGAAAACAATTCCTTCATTAACCCTTTACCTAACATGAAAAGCAGACGACACTTGCAAAAAAAATTCTTGAATAACTAATTTTTTTCATTTTTTGTCTCAAAAACATAGGTTATGACCCCTCGTTGGAATGAGCCCGACGAGCTCGTTCCAACGAGGGGTCATAACCTATGTTTTTGAGACAAAAAATGAAAATATTCTGAAAATTAATTGGCGATATTTGGGAATAGCGCTGGCCGGTTTTGGCCGTTACGTTGGGTAAAGGGTTAAAAGAGTATCCAGGAACACAAATTTGAGGAGGGGGGTGGGGCTACAGTGGAAAATAACATAATAAAATTACAAAAGTGAGTGAATGGCATTTGAGCACAGCTATTACCAATATACTTGTCTAGTACTAGTGCTGTCATGGTTCCCATGATACAGCATAAATTTACAGTGACAGTTGTGAAATATTGCTCTTTCCCTGAACCAAGTGCTCCCTCCCACACACATTTAACCCTTCTGCTGATGATAAACATTTGGAAAGACTGAACAGCATGTTTTTAGAGACTGACGTTAGTATCACACACTTTCAGTTTCTTTTGATTTACTTTGAGGCTTCAGCTCTCATGGTCCACTGAGTTATTTTTCAATTTAACAACCTTGCCCTTCCACTATATTTTTCATTGTATGTCATTCAGTACTCCCATGTGGACCTCCTACATTTGTGACTACAAGCCTATCTGTCTCTTCATCAGACACGGTGTTTCTTTGCTTTTCACTTGCCTGGATCTACATTTTCAATAATTGGCAGCTGACTAACTTCCCCTCCCTCCTCCCCCACACAAGTATATTAAACATCAAATACCACTGTATTCTTGAAGCAAATGTCTGATTCATCTTCTTTGGAAACAAGTTTTCAACAATTTCCTGCTTTTTGCCAGAATGGGTGTCTGTGGGGATTAAAACAAAGGTTATGAAAGTGCACTTATGGGAACTTGCAGCATAAGCACAGCACTAAAGAATCAATATTTGATGGTTTTAGGCATCTTACCAGTGTTATGAGATATCACAGTAGCAGGTACTGGTCATTCTTTTGGAAAAAAACACTGTTTTATGTTTTGTCAGTGCCATACCAATGACTCTGTGTGCCTTTACTGAGGAAACTGAGGCTTTTGCTTTACAAAAATTGAAAATATTCATCAAACACAATGTGAAATGTCTTCAGAAGCCAGACTGTGATTTAAAAACTATTACAGATGGGAAAGTTCATATCACAGTAGGTTTGTTTTGGGTCAATGATCAATTAAATTATGAATTATATCATAGATTTTGATGAAAAGGGGCACACTGGGGGAGGGGGGGGGGGGGGTGCAATTCACTACATCAGATGGTAGAATAAAATTTGACATCAGCTGTTAGGATAAACTGGTAGAGTCCTTTCATATGGGTGAAATATATAGCTACATCCCCAATTTTGGAAACAAAACTGACATCCATATTGTTCCATGGGGTTGGGACACTGTTTTGCTTGCAGTATGGTTAATTGTGACAGATTTTTTCTAAAACTAGTTTGTGCTGATGTAGATTTTAGTTTTATTTTCGGATCAGGGTAGTTTTTTAAAGAAAGCTGTAAATTCTCATCCTTCTCAGTTAATTTATAAAGTAACAGGATAGAAAAATGTTTTGGTGGCAATACCAGTTTTCAAGCCCACTAGACAAAGTTTGAACACTTTTCCTTAAAAGAGCAAATTTTCCATGTTTTTGACTCAGCCAAAGCCAAAAGTTGGATTCTAATGCAGAAATGACTCTTTTAACCCATACAAGTGGTAAAATGTCTCTTTGGGGGGGGATGGGAAAATATTTAGTTCTGTGATACCTGTATTCAGAAAATATTTCAGACAACAGAGTTAGCTCCCTTGATGTGTTAAACTTAGGAATTTCAGATAATAGAGTTAGCTCCCTTGATATGCTAAACTTAGGAATTGTAAATAAATTCCTCATAAAAACATTTGACCCTGGGGGAGGAGGGAATGTTTCAAATGAATTGGGGATAGAGCCTAAGGGAGTGGACATTACAGTTATTACAGATGCTGATACTAATAATCCACAGGCAGGGGAAGATAGGGACCCACCTGAACTGGAATATGCTTTAAGTGGTCAGAAATATGAAGAAATTCTGGCTAAACAGAATGAAGATATTGATCTGGAATTTCTTAGAAATTGGTTAGAAAAGGGGGAAATACATTCCTTGATGCTCTTTTTCAGGCAAGTGCCAAATCCAAACTGTTTTGGATTCATTGGGTAAGATTTTTCATGATTAGAAAATTGATATACAAAAAGAGAAAAAATGGCCACTTGGTTTTGGTGATACCTCATCCCCTACAGAGATTTTGTTGTCAAATCATGATCTGCCATTGGCTGGTCATCAGGGGATTAACCGTACCATGGAAAAAGTAAAATCTAGATATTATTGGCCACGGTTAACTGCCAATGTTGAGACTTATGTTAAAGTCCGTACTAGGTGTAATAAACAAAAGAAGCCTTCCTTTCAGTTCCGTCACAAAATGGTCCCATACCATGCAGGGTCCCCAGTGGAACGTGTTCAATTAGATTTTTTGGGCCCTTTACCAAAAACGTCAAGGGGAAATGAATACATTCTAGTAATAAGTGATCAATTTACAAAATGGATGGAGTGTGTTCCCCTCCCGTTTCAGACGGCTGAAGAAACTGCAACTGCAGCAGTCAATGAGTGTTTCTCAAGGTTTGGCTGCCCACTGGAAGTGTATACAGATAGAGGGCAAATTTTGAAAGTGATTTATTTAAAACTGTTTGTAAATTATTACAAATTCGCAAGGCAAGAACAACAGCTTATCACCCATCATCTAACAGTCAAGTGGAAAGGGTAAATAGAACTTTAATGGATGCCCTTAGATGTTTTGTGGGAAACAAACAGTCCACCTGGGATTTACATGTCCCGCAGTTGGCAGGGGCATTAAGATCTTCGGTGAACAGAAGTATTGGATTTACTCCTAATAAAATGATGCTTGGAAGGGAGTCGGTACAACCAACAGATCTAGTTTATGGTCCTCCTCCAAATGAAATATTTCAAGATGCAGCTGAATTTGTTCTTGCTTTGGAGAATTCTATTAGAACATCTCATAAATTGGCCCATGAAAAATTGAAAACTCAACAGAAAATAATGAGGAAATACTATGACACTACCTCAAAAACTCAGACATTTAAAGTGGGAGATGTTATTTATTTCCTTGATTTTGCAAGTAAACCTGGCCATTGTAAAAAATTAAATCCCATTTGGAAGGGGCCAGGAATAATTATTCAGTGCATTTCTACATTTCTGTTTAAAATACAACTGATTAATAAATCAATAACAATGAATCATGACAAACTCAAACATTGTACTGATGGAATTTTACCACCTTGGATTGAGCGCCATAAAAATCTTTCAGAAAGTTAAAAAATTTATAGTAATTTATATATTTTTTATACTTACCAATGACCCAGACATAGCTGGTGCTAACTCTTAAAATATAGGGCCAAACACAAATTTTGCCCCCCAATCCCCAAAATTTGCATCTAAAACTAAAGAAAACATGTCCTGAAAGGCCCTCCACACCTCGCCCCCACTGCGCATGCGCAGTGTCCAGGACGTTCCGAAATTGGCGCCATTTATCATTCTAATAACCAGTGCCTGGTAAGCGCTATGTACTCAGCGGGGAGGCAAGAGTTCCCAACTCCTGGGAGGGCCATCCCCGTCTGGGTCATTGGTAAGTATAAAAAATATATAAATTACTATAAATTTTTTAACATTTTTATACTGTACCAATGACCCAGACATAGCTGAATAGTAAAAAGGCTGGAGGGCCAAGGACATAGAGCAAAATGGAATACGCTCAATAAAATAAAATAGAGTCATCCCCTGTAGGGAAAAGAAGTAATAGGCCTTACATGTATCTTTCTTATTTATGATAAATTAGAAAGATACAACACCTTCCAAAAATTGAGCTTCATACATCCATGTACTCTATTAATATCCAATAATCCTTATACTAATAATTTTTAAAGTAAGCCAATAATAAAGTAAGTCTAGAGAATAGAGACTCTTATACTCCTAAAAGTGTGTGAGAATTGCATAGTCATGTCCGTTGACATATGCAATATTCAAAAGCTATACTTTAAAAACTAAGACTTGAATGAATTTTATAAACTTAAACTTCTCACTAAACAACCATCCCAATAACAGCTCAGAATTACTAACTCCGGAGGAGGTATCCCCTTGTTTTCATAGTAAAAACAGGTGACCCAAGGGAACACCCTCCCCCCCCCCCCCCTTTTTCTTGCCCTGGGTCAAATAGCCCAGAGCGAAGAGGGCAGCCGAACGGAGACACTGCCGAAACAGACAGCCTACCTAGCTATAGTAGCAACTGTTAAGTGAATGACATTCTGAGCAGTAGATAATAGACCTAACAATAGAGGCCTCCAGAAATGGACTCGATATTTCTGAGATAAAATTCATGAATGGATGGCTGAGCGCAATGAGCAGCCTTCAAAAATCTATAATAGCAACACTATTAATGTAAGCCCAAGAAGTAGAAGAACTCTTACTTCAAGAGCCGAAATCTTAAGCACAACTGCTAAGCCAATGATATACCATAAGCAGTACGCTAGTTAATAGAATCGATTAACAATAAAATGGAGCGTAACGTCCTTCTACTAGACATCAAAGACAGAAGAAGCTTACGCCCTTGTAATAAACAGATATCTGTTTATAAATACATAAACTGTACCCGGAAAGAGTAAAGGCCTATGCCCATACGAAGACGGAAGGACCTTAAAATAATAGGTTCCGGATAATAGGAGCCTAACTCTTATGCAACAATCCAACCTAAATAGTAACGGAAGTATTGATTCCGAAACTATGAAAGTGAAAATCATCCATCGATAGTGCATGAAACTCACTGACTCTACAGTAAAAGAGAAACCAACAGAATTACTGTCTAAAAGGTCAGAATTTGAAAACTACTGTTTCCAGAGGCTCAAATGATTACTTAGCTAAATAAGAACCGAAGTTAAAATCCGTATAGGAATTTAATCTAAAGATTCTAAGTCTATTTATCAAAAAGTTACTAACTGACTTAGATAAAGAGACAAAAGACTCAATTGTAAACTATCGTAGAGTGCATAGGTATGAGGTAACATAAACCTATAACCTAAATAACAACAGGCTGCAGTAGATCTTGTGAAACAAGTATACTAAAAACTAGCAATGCGTAGTATGGAGGGATCAACCATATGAACATAATGATCCCTACACCACGACGGAAGAGCCTCCACTTTAGTCGCATAGAATAGCAAAGAAGAGGATCTCCTATAGTAAGAAATCGCGTCCAAAGCTCGTCCAGTACAGTGCTTACAATGCAATACGGACCACACAACGGAATACATGAAGGTTGCGACCTTGCTGGTTGTGATAAAGATGACACGATTTACCCAGTGAAAAAAGATCCTCACATAGAGGAAGATTTCACGTTAAGATCCACAGTAGACAAGAGAGTAAATTACTCATGATCTCTGTGAAGATAGAGATGCTATCAACAGAAATGTATTGTGGTTGTTTATCTTAGCAATACCTGCTAAAACAACAGCGCCGGAGGATACGCGTATCCTATCATTGCGTCCTATAGATCAATAGAGCGTTAACAGTATTAGCTCAGAGATCTGGACAAGCCAACACATACGTCTGCAATTGATTAGCAAGCTGTGTCATAATAAAACATCATTGGGCGCTCCCATAGATAGCAAATCTGATTAAATACTTGTTTGTTGAGAGTCCATTCTGACAGCAACAAGCGACCCGTAAGAGAACGGGAGTGCGATAAAACAATCAGACGACCCCGAATATGACGGACCAAAACTGAACTTGGTGTACTATAACCAACAGACGGATTCTTTCCATTAAATTGAATAACGGAAACGAAAGAGTGCCTCCCTGGTTCCGGAGATACGCCACTACTGTCGAATTAAAGGACAGGAATTTGGGCATGCATTTCTGAATAATGTTCATGCAATGACATAAAGCAAGCCTAAAAAACATTATTCCGCGGAAGTTAAACTGATAGCTAAAAGACTGCGGAACCCAAAGACCCTGGCACTTCGAATCCGTAGGGATCAGTATATATCCCAATCTGTTTGACTGGCAACCGTCATAACAGCCACACTAGGGTCCGGCAACTGCGGCGGCACTCTCTGAGTCAACCACCGAATGTTTGCCCCAGTCTGAATCTCTTGTAACAGAAGATAGACAAGAGAATGTATAAACCAAGCAATTCATGGATTGCCGGAAAGTTGCCGTCGAAGAGAAGCTCCTCCGAGAACGAAGCGACTCTGAGAGAGTTCTTAACCTACTATCCACGCGTGGATGTAGCTAGGGCTGCATCACGTCTAAACACTCCAATCAGCCACTGAAGGGCGGAGTTATACGTGAACAAAATACTGCCCTCAAAAGAAATTACATTGAGAATAATATCCCGTAAATCTTTTCTTGAAGACGTAATGATAACGCCTCAGTAAGGCGGATTACGTATAATAAAGCGTCTAAGTTAAGTCTACTATACATAATGTCGTTCCCAATATTGAAATTGGAAAAGACATAAACGGCGAAAAAGAATATATGCAGTCTTTAATCACACCGTCTAGACGCATATGAACTCTCGGTTTGCCCTGCTCTGCCAAAATAAACTATATGTAAAAAAGATAAAATGGCAGAAATGAGCCACGCGGACAAGAAACTAAACTATCATGCTTAGTAGCAGGCTTGTATATATATATATAATATATAGCGTCGAAAAATAAAACACATGTTGTAATGACAATATTGGACTGCGTCGGTAAGTCAGGGACAAAGTCCCTGTACCGATCGAAAAATCCGAGTCCAATGACGCTATAAGTCTCTTATCCAAGATCGCAGCAATGAAGTCCGAAAAATAATCACTGGAAGAAATGCCAGAAGATATGAAAGGCATCTTCCGATACTACTAAAGGGAAAACTCGAAATCTTTCGAATCCCTTTCGCCATCCTGTCGGACCCTATAAAGCGTTCGGTCGTCCGTAGCTTGATGCAACCGCGGACCGCACCGACCCAGCGCCGTCGGATAATTCCTGATTCGACCGAGAAACCGTCAATTGCTGGGATGCTGCGAAACAACTGTGCTAACTCGGATAGCACGTCCGTCACCGAGGCCTGAGGAGCAGCGGTCTTACGATGCATTGCCGCAGGAAGCTCCGAGATCGTTACCCCGTGCATACTTCCAATATGCGAGCGAACGGAGTGTATAGGCCACGTGTCCCTTGGCTACCGGATGGCGCGACCTATTCGCTGTGGAATCACTGAATGCCGAAACTGATCGGATACTCGAGGTCACGTAGCCAATGTGCGGTCGTGTGCCCTGCTGTGAGGATGAGGAAGCATTAAAGACAGTCTCTCGGACTGTCAATATAACGGAGCGTCCCGAGCAACGGACATATGCTCCGAATGAAAATATCTGAACCACAACATGCGGTCCCCTATGTTGTTGGCTTCCTCCGATCTGTCCTCAATCTGCCGTCACTGGGTGAGTACTAAAGTAATTAAAGTGCTCGCATCACCCAAATCTCCTTCCTAGACCGCAACGGACGAACCCGGCAGCCGAACCATTCGATGAATGTATGCTACACCGGGTGAGCTAGCGAATGTCATTCCGTAAGCGATAGACATATTCCATGAGCACTTATTGCCGCTAACTCTTCATTAACTATGACGACAGAGGCACACTTTTGAAAGACATCTCCATAACTCTTCGAACAAGAAACCAGAAATGCTTGGATAGCAAGCATAAAATAATAATATATATAGCGTCGTTCAATAATTCGAAAGTTTGTGTGACATTATTGGATTATGTCGGAACTGAGGGACGATGTCCCTGAACCGAACCAAAAATTTCTAAGTCCACCGACGCTATCAGTTTCTTATCCGGCACCGCAGCATATGTTGTTCCGAAAGGGAAAGCTTGAAATCCACCGAATCCCTTTCGGTATCCCGTCGGACCGGATGAAACTTTCGGACGTCCGTACCCGCTTCCGCGGAGCGTCCCGACCCAGCATCGTCGGATAAAATATATGCGACAGATTCAGTTGATGCTGGGATGCTGCGATAAACTGTGCTATTAAGGAAAGCACGTCCGTTCCCGAGGCCTGTGCCGTAGCGGACTTACGATGCATTGCCGCTGGAAGCTCCGTGTACGTTGACTCCCGCACACTTCCTATGCGAACGTCCGGAGTCTGCAGGCCTCGAGTCCCCGGCTACCGACCCAGCGCTGTCGGATAATTCTCGATCCGACACCGTTTCTGTCGGCTGCTGGGATGCTGCGATAAGCTGTGCTATGTGCACAAGAATGTCCGGCGTCGAGACCTGCGGAGGCGCAGTCTATCGGTGCTTCGCCGAGGGCAGCTCCGCATCAGATGGCTCCCGCATACTTCCTATGCGAACGTCCGGAGTCCATCGGTCTCGAATCCCTGGCTGCCGGATGGTGTGACCTGGTCGCCGAAGAATCCTTGATCGGCGAAGCTGGTAATATATCGGCGGTCACGCAGCCAAGGTGCGGTCGTGTGCGCTGATGAGAAGAGGAAGCCTTAGCAGTCTCAGCGGACTGCCTATACAACGGAGCGTCCCGAGCGACGGACGTATGCTCCGCTAACAACACATTTGTACCACAACATCTGGGGCCAGATGTTGTTGAACGAGAGAGGGGCCTCTCTCGCTTGCCGTCCGGATGGACCGGAACGAGCTATGAACCGGACTAAAAGGCTTCCTCCGTTCTCCCTCCGATCCGCCGTCACTGGGTGTGCATTAAGTTAATTTTATAGTGCTCGCATCACCCCAAAATTCCTTCTAGACCGCAACGGACGAACCCGGCTGCCGAACCATTCGGTGAATGGACGCTACACCGGGCGAGCTAGCGGACGTCAAAGGCCGTCGAACCTACTAGGGTCCTCTTAGGCAATTGGCGTATTACATGAGCACTTTTCCGCTAGCCCTTCATTAATTGTGACGACGGAGGCACACTGTTGGAAGACATCACAGATACATCACCCTAATCTTGATCGTCTGAAATAGAAATTGATAAAGTAGAGTGACCCTGCGGGGAAAGGACCGGAGTGTCCAAATCCCCAACAACATACCGTGACATACGCTTCCCATATTGTCATCGAAATCATACGATACAGAACAGGAGTTAATGCGAGTACACTGACCACATATAGAATGATAATAAGGTCAGAGGAAGACTTCCTCCTAAAACAATTGATCAATATCCTTTCAATGAGAAAAGAAAACAAGTCCTGGTACTCGCACTAACCCCTGGCAATCAAATACATAATAATAATATGATCCATTAATATAGAAAAAATAATTGAAATCAAAATATTTTGAAAAAATATTTTTTCAGAACAGCCCAAGTTTCTGAAAAGTAACGTTGAGCCCCAATGGATCCCAAGCCTAAGTGTGGACAAAAATTTTTAAAATATTTTAAACAATTTATTCAACACTTACGAACAATAATAATGTATCTAGTTATGATTAAAATAACATAAAGATATTATTATTTAGAAATCCCCCCCTCACACAGAGGGCTGTTGTAAATGTAAACAATGAGTGTAAAAACACTAAAATAAGACTCCAGGCACCCAGGCCCGAAATCAGTTACCAAAAATACACCATCTGATGCAAAACAGAGATTTCCAGGGAAGAAACTGCAGAACATCAGATGGTAGATGCAGAACACAACGCCTAACCACCCGTAGGTGAAGACGTAAACATGGGGAAAGAACAGAATTCATTCTGTTATTAAGCTAAAACTCCCAAGAAATTTTAGTAATAATAATTACAGAAACTATGCCAAAAGCATGGGAGAATAGCAAGGGGGAACTTAAAGGACAGGGAGAGAGGAAAAACACTTGAAAAAACAGTGTAACTAAATAATCAGAATGACAACAAAATGGCTGCTGCCTTGAAAATAGGTAACTTAACATAATTTCATTAAAAAATTTTAAGTTACAGCCCTGATAATATTCTGTCACACATTCTTTTCCTCTCCTCCTTTTCTATCCTCCTTAGAATCACCATTTCACTAATATTTATGTGTCTGGCATCATTTAAACTGAGATTTAAAAGCACAAAGATCAGTCAGATGTTAACTGATGAAGGGCCAAACTTAGAATGATAAATGGCGCCAATTTCGGAACGTCCTGGACACTGCGCATGCGCAGTGGGGGCGAGGTGTGGAGGGCCTTTCAGGACATGTTTTCTTTAGTTTTAGATGCAAATTTTGGGGATTGGGGGGCAAAATTTGTGTTTGGCCCTATATTTTAAGAGTTAGCACCAGCTATGTCTGGGTCATTGGTACAGTATAAAAATATAGAGGCTCAATGGTTCCACTGTACTGTATCTGTAAGAAGCCTGACACAGGGTCTTTCATGATACAATGTAACAATTGTTTGGACTTGTTTCAGGGTTCTTGTGTGCAAGTGACTAAGCAATCGGCCCAGAGAATGGATCTGTATAATTGTCCACATTGTGAAATGGCTAATCCCCAATAATGATAAGTTTGCAGGGGGAACTTGGACACTTTTATTTTTTGTCTCTTTGCACAGATTATAACAGGTACCAATTAAGGATATATAGTCAATATGAGTTCGGATGATGGAAGCCAATCCCCGAAGAGATCTTGGACTCAGGTCCAAAGGAAGGGTAAAAGATGGGGACAAGGACAGAGGAGGAGGGTCCAGAATTTTGATTATGACCCTCAAGCACAAACCTGAGATGTCCATTTAAAAACAGACCAAAACCTACCAATGGTTAGGTTTGTGGGTGGAAGAAAAGGTAGAGGAGACTATCTCCTCTGATTTAAGTTCAGGCTCAACTGGGAGAGGATGATGTTCTTTTTTTCCCCAAAATCTGTAGAATTGCCCCCCACCCCTAAGTTAAAGGGACCACCATCTGTGTGTCCTCTGCCAAGTTGTGGAGCTAAGGTAAAACTGGGGGGAATGTAGCATAATTTGCCCCTATGATTACTCCTCCAACATGGAATCAGCAATTGGAATGGTAAACTGATCAGAAGAGTAAAGAGAACCGTTGACATCACCAAGAGAGTGGTATGCTACTACTCCCCTAAATCTGTTTCAGTGGAGCTATTCCACTCTTATATTAATTATACACGTTTTTTAATAAGGGAATTTAAAGTTTGAGGAGAGCCATTACAGTTTAAGGAGGGCAATTATGGCCCTCCCCAATATGATTTGAGGGGAGCCAAGGAGAGCCCGAGCAATAGCTCTCCTCAAACGGCCAGGTCTGTGACGTCACCAAGAAAGTGGTATATATACTGGATTAGAAGAGGAAACCCATTCGTTGTTGTTATCTGGTTGCTGAATTATCATTAGGTGAGTTAAAATACCCGTCCATTGGAGGAAATAACTGACTTGATGAGCTTGTGACTACTTGGTAAAGGGTGGTATAGTTATTTATTAGTAGATTAAGATTATACCCCCAAAAAATTACCACTGTAGAAGACTTCCAGGAACCAGTGGTGCCTGCTGTCAACTCTATGAGTTGATTTCACATAATTTTCTTGTTCTGTACCTGTCAACCTTCATTTGGGTGTATAGTGTGTGTATATTTAATTTGAATTAAATCAATATCGGAGGTGGGGGATTTCAAAATAAACAAAATTCCATTACTTCTATAGCACCTATAGCTATAGCACAACAAAAAAAAGAGAACGCAATGGTATTGGGTTTATCTTGGATCAAAAGGGCTACTAAACTCTTTGCAAAGCAGTTTGTGGTGTTATCTTAAATTTTCAATTTGTGCACCTCTGTCAACTGCGACATGTTATCTTTGGGCTTCAAGCCTGTGTTATTGTCGTCTTTGTGGTAATACTACTCTGGTCTCGCGCTGTGCCACCACGATACAAAGCACAAAGTAGATTACATACTGGAATGAATTAGAACGATGTCTTGTCATTCCCTAAATCTGTTTCTTTGCCCTGTGTTCTTTTTGTGTGGATTTGGGATTTTTACACTTCATATATTTGTTATACATGCTTTGAAACTGGAAGGCGATGTGTTTACATAATCTTCTGTGCCATTTTCATTTGCACAACAGGGGACTTAATTCAATTCATATTCGATTAGGTTACAAGAACCAAAATACTCTTCAAAAACTGCAGTGATGGTTCCGGAGTGGCTCACTGTATCAGCACATGAAGCAGAATTAAGGCCAATTCCTGTAATAGCTATTCAAGTGATGCGAGAGTCCATCAAAATGCCCACCTCTACTAGATTCATATGGTGATATTCCATGTCTTTGTTTCCCCAAATCCCATGGTATACAGATTTATTTAGCTGTCATTAGCCTGGCCAGTATACCTGATCATTTGGGAATAATACATGGTGTACCTGTTCCATGGTAGGCCTGGCCCCAGGCCCATACTCTCCTATAGCGCTTTTTTCTGTTGCATGTACCATTATGTTGTCGCATTATTTATTTATTTATTTATTTATTTATTTATTTATTTATTTATTTTATTTTATTTTATTTTATTTTATTTTATTTTATTTTATTTATTCAATTATTTATTTATTTAAATGTCAAAATTAAATTATGATTACTCATGTTTTTAAAAAATAGAAAAACACTTGACTCGGCTCACATAGATGCACTTAGAAAAAGAGGGTGTGGTCCGCCTCACCTCCCTTCCCAAATCTGTTTTTGGTATTGGGCGTTTCGACCAATAACTATGTCAAAGTTTTCTGGGTCATTTTGCTGCAATAATGTCTTTACTTCATGGGTATGTAAACCTCTAATAAAGCATCCAGTGTGCTACAATTGCTATTTCCACCGGGAAAGATACCGGGCCTTCATCTATGTGCAAACGCACTCTTAATGCAGCATGAGGTGAAATAAAAATGGGAAAAAGAAATATTTTGCCCCAACAGCTCGGCTGATAGATATAAATTTCTGTTTTGGGTTTGCTTCATTCATTATCCAAATCATCATGTCGAATGCTGCTTCTGTATTTCTATACTCTAAAATCAGTTAGGTTAAAAATCAACCCAAATCAACTGAGTTGAGTGAATATGAACTCACCGGGGTTCATATTCACTCAACCCACTTGATTTGGGTTAATTTTTAAACCAACTGATTTTTAAAGTTCACACATTTCCATTGAGTTTCTCGCAAGTTTCATGTTATATATTTTTCAGAACTTCTTGGGAAGAAGAGTAACGAAAATGACACAGAGTCAGTAAAGAAAACCAAGGAATTGTACGCGTCTTGCGTGGATGAAGGTTTGTTTAGGTCTTAGTGCCACTTTGATAGATTAGACATTCTTAACCCAAACCTACCACTACTACTAATACAGTTCTTAACCTACAATCTAGCGTCACTGAGTATTATTTTGAAGTTCAATTGTATTTTTGTTCTGGATATTTTGTCACATCATGGGGGCCAATCGTTTCAATATGATCGAAAGTAATTTAACGCAGGGAAGAAAAGCACGACCTCGAATTAGATAAATGTTTATTTTATCCTCGTACAAGTATAACCTAATCAAATTTTCCCGAAGGGTTGCTGTGACATCACCAACGCCATTTCATTTCGATTACATTTTCATGAGGATGTTACGATGTTCGACAAGTCTTAAACTGTTTTAATGTTTAAACGACTTATTCTGCAGTGTAGATAGGCGTTTATCTACTTTTACATTGCTTTATCTTAATTTTATGTAAAACTGGTCGACTTTATACAATTTGTTCGAATAGAACGTACGAATAAATGACTTTCTGGACTTCTTTTTAAAACTTTACAGATTTATTTGTACACTGCTTACGACATGAGCGGATTCAAGAGAGAGAGAGAGAGAGAGAGAGAGAGAGAGAGAGAGAGAGAGAGGGGTACCCCCTCCTCTCCTCTTTTTGTGTGGATATGAAACTGTTTGTTATCCGTGCTTTGAAACTGGAACTTTTCAGTGGAAGACGATATATTTGCCGTATTTGAAGTGTCATTTGCATTCGCACAACAGGGGAGTTAAGTCACTTCATATTTGGAATCTTTCCACAATTCCAACGACCAGGTTACAAGAACGTAAATACTTTTTAGAAATTAAAGTGATAGCTCCTGAGGGTCTTACGCCACACAAAAAGGGGTGGGTTTTGGATATTGCCGTACCCTACACCCGCCCCTATTTTTGAAACGGATTTTTTACAACCAACGTGTCCAAGGGACACAGTACCATCCGCGATAACACATGGACGTCGGCTACTGAATGCAGTGCTGTTCACCCGTCAACTATCGTGGATATTACCGCACCACATGTATACAGCCCTATTACCCGGACGAATATCCTGCTGTGTAGGCAGTTATAAACTAGCTTCCATTTTGTAAAATTTGAATGGGTGCATATAAAACTGCGAGGAAAGTTTGACGGTCACGCGCAAAAAAGCAACCGCAAGATCGCAATGACATTCAGCGTCTAAACTTTTATCCGTCGACGACAGAGGGGTACCACTTCTCGTGATCGACCTAACTTGACATTACGCGAACCGGACTATGCTTCGCATCATGCCCAACGATTGAATCGTGTCTCCCCACCCACCCACTCGTGAACCCTAAATCCTCTATCCGCTATTGTGCCGAGTTCAGTGAATTAAATTCACACATGATATAATTTAGACATCAATGCACTTTTTCAGAAAAAATGAAGCAGGCTGGTCTGGATCCACTGAAGAAGATTATCAAAGAACTGGGTGGCTGGCCTATGGTGGGCGGTTGGTCTGAAAAGAACTTTGATTTAAGTAAATTACTGACACAGCTTAGATTACACAACACCGACCTGCTGTTCTCTTGGGGTGTTACAGTGGATGACAAAGAACCCGATAAACACATCATATACGTACGTATAGTATTATTGGTATGTGGTACAAGTTTCCAACACAGAAATCTCAGTTAATGGGAGTTATGCGAGAAGGCACTAGCTCGAAATTTGTCAATTATATAGCATCTTTATGAAACAATTTTCCCACCAGGTCAGTGCTGCGACAGAAACTGATCCGACATTTTGGAAATTGACAGCGTTCGAACCTGGATCTAAGTCACCGAATTGCTTAGGACGCTTGCTTGAGGCTGCTCACCTGGGAAATTTTAATTTCAATGTTGTCCGATGAGATATCTACGGAGGCTGATTTAGGATATGGACAATTGTGTTTTCATCTCGAGATCTCAACATAATATCTCGAGATATCGACCTAATATCCCGAGACCTCGACATCCGTATCTCTATATGTTGACATCCGTATCTCTATATATTGACATCCGTATCTCTATATGCTGACATCCGTATCTCTATATATTGACATCCGTACCTCGAGATCTCGATATAATATATCAAGACTTATAAATAATATCTTCTCAACTTGAGATCCACCACACATAGACCGCTACATCAAACCTAAGCTATATTACCTTGGAAAGAATGTATAGGGATTTATTATATGACTATGTAATTTAACCGCTAAATATCACTACTGTTTGACGATCTTTTCATGGTCCCTGCAAAATCCACAGTGTGGAATCCGATTCCGTATCACTATAGTATGACGGACTATTTACAGGTGCGTTCGAATTCGCATAATTAGCTGTTCCGGTCGCAGAGTGTACTTTACTCTGAGTTGGAATGCGTGCGTTCGAACGGTGGTCTGGGTCTTTTTTTCATCGTATCCATGATATGTTTTATCGTATTCACGCGCGTCGGGGGATTCCCCGGAAATGTGCATCTGTTACAAAAACAAGTGTAAACAAAATTTGTTCTTCTTTACTTCAATCCCATTTACCATAAAAGGTTGGGGGCATTGTTAATGCTAGCGTTGGCATGCACTGTTGGACTTTTAGTCATATAATAAACCTTGTATCGTCAAAGGGAAGTGATCTCGGTCGTCGCATCACGTCTCGTTGAGGAGATCGGCAGCTCGTTTCATCCGGCGATCTGACCTCCTCAAGTGGAATTGGTACCAGGGCCCAGATCACTTCATTGTAGCGATAATAAGTATGGACTAATCTGTTAACACTATTTATCCTCCAGTATACATGCTTTCCGATGTAGCTACGGTATGAAGTCTAATGCTATAACCACTTCTAACCCTTTAACTAAAGCGAACAGAAGACGGCTCTTACTAAACAAATGTCTTGTATAATGAAATAAAATACTTTTGTGAGTTCAAAACATGGCTTATGAATCACCACTGGGACGAGATCGTTCCAATGAGGTGTCCAAATCTATGTTCTACAGCCAAGAAGAAAACAAAAAATAAAATGGCGATTTTTGTGACCAGCAGGCTTGTGGTTGGATATGACTGTTACGTAGATAATGGATTAAAATAAAACCATTTCTAAAAGTTGGCGTCCATTCTGAAAACTCAGAATCCGCTAGTGAATTTTATAATCATATATTTTAGGAGTTATACAAATCTTTATTTTGCAGTTTGATCAGGAAGGTTTGGGGATGCCATCAAGAGACTATTACCTGAAGGGAAGAACTGACAAAGTCTTGAAGGTGTACGAAGAACTTGGGGTGAATGCAGCGAAAATGTTAGGAACGAACGATAGCCACGCGAAAACAGAGATGAGAAAAGTCATTGATTTTGAAATTAAGCTAGCGAGGGTAAACAGTTTTTACACTTCATTAACGGTGTTCCTTAAGGAGTTATTTCGGGGTGCGATTCTGGAGAGAGGTATCGGACCATGAGTGAATCTCGGAGATGCAGTCACTGAAACCATCGGGCAGAGATGGTGGTGACAAACCAGTAAGAAGTCAGAAGATCACACACCGATTCAGCTTATGCATACTACTATACTTTGAGGATGTCTTAATTGTTACTCACCATAACTTTATTACACGCCTGTTCTATGTGTGGAACGGAAATCATTGACGGACTATTTTTATAAAGAAGCGAAATTTCACTGGACTCTTCTACAAATCGTGCACCGCAATTACAATTTGAATCGCTAACGATAGCTGAAAATCGTCCCCTGAGTTCCAATGTGTTCTATGTGCAGTAGGCACGTAGAACACATTGGAACTCAAGGAACAAAATAGTAACACGGGTTCCCTTCGCAAATTTGGTTGGCGATAAAATTTGTTCTTTTTGTTGATACTAAATGGTGTCAAATAAATTGCTGAGTGTTCTTCTAATAACTGTTTTGGATAGACGTGAAAGCGTGTTATAAACACAGAACGACATGCATGTGTGAATGGGTTAATCGATATGGCACTTGTGCCATCGCGGAAGGATAAAACTCGAGGCCTACGGCCTCTCGTTCTATCCTTCCGCGTTGGCACTCGTGCCATATAAATTAACCCATTCACATACGCGTGTCGTTTTGTGTATAGTCTGCGGCTTTATTCAAATTTAGACCTTATACCAAGTGATGTTTCCCTGAGGGAAGCCGTTCTCCTACTTTTTATTTGGGCGAATGTCGTTCCCACATCTGCATGATCTGGAATTGCTTGAGCTTGACGGATATCCAACACACCGGGCAGCTAGCAAGACGAAGGAGTGTTCGCTGCGTTGAACACAGCGAGCACTCCTTCGTGTTGCTAACTGCACTAAACCCATTTTAGTGATAAATATTTTACTCGCTTTCCAAAGAATAACACATTATTATATGCTAGCTTGTGAATTATCGCAAATTATCTAAAAGATATTTCTCGATATCCATCGACTTGAGAGGAATATCCCTCAGTCGTTTCCTAAATGACGTCACGCTTCGGAGCAGGACGTCGTCTTGAAGCAACGATTAGCTGATCTTTGTTATTGTTTTGTTTTGGGATCGTCGAATTGGGCTTAATTTTGTGCCATAAAATGTCTCTTAGCATATAATAAAAAAGAAAATGTACTCTATTTTAGTCAGTGTCGAACATTATCTCATGAGTGTGGACTTGAAAGTTTTATTTTTCACCAGCGCTTGCACGAGTGGAAAATAATATTTTCAGGTCCACACGATGAATTTTTTCAGTAGCTTCCTAAATGACGTTACGCTTCTGCGCATAACGTCGCCTTGAACGTCGCCTTGAAGGAACGACCAGCAGCTTTTTGTTATTGTATTGCAACTGTTTGCAGTTGAATTGGACCGAATATTGCGAGGTAAAATGTCACGTAGCATATAATAAAAAGAACATCTACTCTTTTGTTTGGTGAATATCGGAAATTATCTCGTGAATGTGGACCTGAAAGTTTTGTGAGTGAAAATAATGCTTCCTGGCCCACACGAATTATTATTCACTAAAACAGTGTAGATATCCTCTATATATCTGTGGGTTGTATATGAATACACAAAATGAGGCCATGAAAGTGACATCCTTTGGCAAGATGCAGGCGCGTTGTTTTGGTTTGTTACACAATTATGTCTCACCAGAGCAATATTTCCACGTTCTTCTCATAAAACGGAAAGATGGTGAATCGTCCTGATTGTATGATTATAAGAGTAATGAAATTCACTTGAAAAATCAGAGAGAGGGCGATACTTCAGTGATAAATTTCAAAATTTATCTGGGAAGACCATCAGCAAATCATCGATGGTTGCTGAAATGATGAGACCTCGTTCCACTGCTTCAGATTGAGATAACTTATTCACAGTATACAAAGATGGTTACAAATACAATAATCGTTACGAATAAATATAATTCATAAGTTTAGTGGACAGTATACTGCAGGGGGTGGCACAGCCACATTGGCTGTCTACCTGTCACCCCCTGGGACGGTGTGTAGTAGTTGCAAACAGACTGTGACCAAATGGTTCTCACTCAAAATAAAAAGTGAAAAAAGAAATGTGTTGCTAAATTGAGGTGGCGCTCGAGTGATTTCATTGTCAACATGTAATAGCGGAGTGTTTTCCAGCATAAAAAAGCCAGAGAGAGATTGGATTGGGATTAATACATTGGTGCCAAACAGGCTGTTCGGGTCACTACTCCATCACTCGACGCTGAGGCCCTCCAAGAACTCCATGGCTTTCTGGGAGTGATAGAGGGATAAGTCTGCATGCAATGGGCTTTCTTGTCGGCCGGCGAATTCAAAGGTCATCATGCAGGGGTTGTTCAATGAATGTGCCTGCAGCCAAGTCTTGCGTCTTTCTTGTGCTTGGATACCTTACTGAGCACTAGCAGTAATGTATTCCATTAATCTATTTGGACTTAGCCCCTTTGGCAGAGGAGCTTTGTGTTCTTCAGATTAACAGTATCGTTGTGTAGATATTACTCTATATTTCGTAGGTACCAGTTTTTCAAGTCTCTGTGTCATATGCTAGGCTCTCAATTTGTTCTGGTCAGGCTCCTGTCGATAATGTTGCAAGAAAGCTGGGGATATCCCAGAAAGCTCTACAGTTTGTTACCGGTGATCATTCACGAAGTGCATGGGTCTTAATTTACAGCAATGATCTATCAGGCGTTCATTGTCTAAATTGATGTTTGAAAATCTAAAATCGTATTCTTTAGACTAGGATTTCCTCACCCACTGTGGAATTTGACCCCATGCTTCAGGTGTTGAATCAAGCCAGAAAATAAACATAAGCAGACTGTCATCTGCAAAATGAGGTCCCTAGAGGGTGAATTTAGTGATGTTACCCTGAAAAGCAGGGTAGCATCATTAAAATTACCCTCTGTGAACCTTAATCTGAATCAGAGTCTCAAAGCTAAATCAAAAGAGAGGCCCAGAGGAAAACTTGTCAAACTGTATGGGATAACATCATCAAATTCACCCTTTGGGGACCTCATTGTGCAAATGTCAGACTGCTTATTTTCAGGCCTGTATTGAATATGCTAATCCACTTAGTATTTTTTCATTGTGGACACAAATATAATTTGCAACATGTCACGGGCATTTCTCTCTCATTATTCTTACACAATATTGTTCTACGATGGAAGGCTTTTACCATCAAATGAAGAATATGAATGAATTTGTCCAATCCCTTGCGACCCTAGAATCTAAGCCTTCAGCCCACTATTCCAATTCTGTATGGAATCAGACGTCTTTCGGACAATTTGTTTATCCACTTTTTGTGGCGTTTGCACGCAGATTACAGTTTTTGTAATACGATGTCCCATTACACAGATATATATAGAGATATTCGTTCGTGCATCATTTGGAGATACTCAAAACAATAAATATTTATTTTGACTTGAAAACATCAAGATTTAAATAAAACTGATAGAACTATGCAGCATAGTAATAAAACTACTGCCGTGGTGAGTCTCTATTCATAAGTATTTAGTTTACACACATATTTAACAGTATTATTGTGTCATTACAGATTCGATCAAATCATTTACCCATTAATAAATATTTTTTTTGCGTTCATTCAAAGAAATGGAATGTTTATGGTACTTTTAGATTCAATTGTCTGGAATATCTCGAACTGAAAACTTTCTGATAATTGAATCTAAAATATAGGCGAGGGACTATATAGGGGCTAGACTGGTTCCAGAGCCCAATAGCGTCGAAATACTTACAAAATTTAGTTTAAACAATACTTATTCCACTTTTTCAAAAGATACAAAGTACAACCAGGGTTTGCCATGTACCGTCGGTTCCACTGTTGTCGGTGTCGGTACCGTACTGGGGTTCAGAAACGAGAACCGGGTCGGTACCGGAACTGAGAACGGCACATCTAATATTCCGATAATGCTAGTGAAAAGTCGATCGTAGTCGATTCGTGTAAACTCGAATCTGTAAAAAAGAGTGAACAGTGATTTTGGGGGTCAAATTCAGTCAATAAACACATGTTATTTAGATTGAATACTGAAAATCTATTTTCAGTTTGTTGTCTGCAGCAATTTCCCTCAATGTCTGCAACCTCCGTGTTCGAACTTGGAATCAATGGGCACACTAATAGTAAGACACAGTAATCATTTGAAGTAGACTATATAGACTTCACCTATCCGACATCCAAAACTGAGTTTTAAACGGGTCGCCCCCTGAGTTCCAATGTGTTATATATGCCAGTAGGCTGCCAGTAGGCACATAGAACACATTGGAACCCAGGGGACGGGGTGGCGGGACTCTAGTCTTTGAAGTTCCAACGTTATAGGAACATTCAATTAACACTTTACTGGCCATGTAGATTCCGTCCTGTTACTCGTGTATCACATTCACATATAATAACTACGAGTACCGGAACCGTCGGTTCTGAAGGATGGGAATCGGTACCGATTATCGACAACTTTGAGTCGACGGTACTTTGCAAACCCCGCAATAAGCACTGAACAACGTGTAGCGGTTCCTGGCGTGGGTTGGAATAGTTTGTTAACTTTTCGATAAGGCAGTCTATTGGTCAGTAGATACATGTCACCTTTGTTGAACATAAGCACATTAGGCTCCTTAAACATTTCAGAGCACAGCACCCAAAGAGGATCGAAGAGACATAGATGTTCTCTACCACAAGATGACAGTCAACGAATTTCATCAGAAGCTTGGAAGTCTGCCGGTAAAATAAGTTATTACATAATAATTATGCCATTTAGTATGAAGTAAAGAAAAACATCAGTATGCAACACAACAATTATTGACACACGTGGAGCACGGTGGCTCAGTGGTAGACTGTTGGACTTCTATGCTAGAGGTTCCGAGTTCGATCACCGTCCGGGGCGACCCGCGCTGTGTCCTTGGACAAGGCACTTTATCCCGTTTGCCTACATGGGGGCACGATGACGCCATGTACTAAGGCTCACTACACGTCGATGGTGCACATGCCTTCAACCGCTCTAAACCTGCATAAGCGGAGCTTGAACAGAGTTAAAATGTTGAGGAGCTGACAGTTGCTCGTCGTTCTTCGTTGGTTCTCTCCGGGTACTTCGGCTTCCCCCACCCATAAAACTGTCACGATTAGCCATTGTGCATAAGTATGTGACCTTAAATCCCAATAAATAAATAAATAAATATTGACACACGTAAAAGTTTGTCATCTATTGCACCAAAACATAGCTTATGAACCCTCGATGGAACGAGCTGAATGAGCTCGTCCCAGTGAGGTGTCATAAGCTATGTTTTGAAGAGAAGGAAAAAAAAATGTTGTGAAATTCAGTCTACAGCGGCTGATCTTATGATAGGTAAAGTATTAAAGGGGCCATAAGAGCATATATTACATTTTAATAAAATAACAGCAGTATATGAACGTACTCGGTAGACAGAATATATTCATATAGAATAAGGAAGTGTTAAATTATGGTGTACTATAAAACACAGGTGAGAATTGTAAGCTATGTTATTACTGTGGCATAGCAGGGTTAAGTACCCCAGAAAAATGATCGTCTAGTGGTTTTTAGTTCGGACTATAATCATGGCAAAATGGCCACAGGACAATTTAAGTGTTCAGTCTTTAGAGGCAACCAGTTTCTGTAGAGTCTGCAACAATTCTTGATACTGCAGCCGCAGCGAAAGGGTGAATTCAAAAACACATAAAATGTACTTACAGTTTTCTACACTTTTATTAAAACCCTAAGTATAGTTCCTACAAGTTAAACTTTCAATAAATTCTCTCTCTGGTAAATGTTTGAAAATATCAGATACGAAATGAGACTATGTCGAAATTATCGCATCGCTCTCATCGCGTCCTGTGTCTGGAAATGTTGTCTGGCCTGGCAGCGTTCGGCGGCGTCCTTCCACGAGAATAAGAGAGTGACTTCTTGTACACACGGAAGACCAGAGAGAAGTGCCGTCTCGGGTGATTCCGTTGGTTTAAATACGGTTTGAATCGTGTCTATTCGGCAGATCTTGTTTCAATTTACGTCATAAAACACCACAGAAAACCACTTATACACCAAGATGGCGGAGAGGTATTTCTTAACCCCTTACTTCCATCCTGGGATAGTAGAGCATCCGGTGGGTATCCTATGCTAAGAGTATGCGTTCTCGCATTGAAAAGGATGTCGGCAATGAATAGGTGTATAATTACAAAACCATTCAAAACCGACGCGAACGTGCAAGATTGCACAATTCTCAGAGCTGAAACTGATACTGGGTGTGTTGAGGTTAGGTCGGGTCAGTATACAATGCTAAAATCTGTCAAAAACGTTCTGATGGGGTTATTATAGGTTAGGCTTTTACTAGCTCATATGCCAGTCATAATTGCAAATACTGTCAAAAACACCTTTTTACAGTAAGTGCGTAGAGTACTTCTTTTAGGTCAGTTGCACTGCTATTATGCAATGCAAATATACGAGGAATTGAATAAAATTACATAACTTGGGCTTGAAAACAGCGTTTACTTATTAAAGTTTATACAACAGAGAATTATTACCAAGTAGGACTTGGCCACTCTGATTAACACATTAACACTTCGGGAACCAAGATTCTCGAGTGCAATTATAAGACTCCGACGCACCCCACGGAGGTTAACCCGACGCGCTCCGTGGAGGGGCTCCGTGGAGGGCATTTCGTTACATTACTACCTATCAATAAAAGTACCTGTTGTTCCAAGTAGTGTACATTCTAATAAATGAGAATTTTGTACAAAGCTATCAATGTATTAGATACGCGTTGATGAAGGTTAGTAAATGCCTCGCTAATATGTCATTCATGCACAGAGGGACCAAAACTGTACTTTGATGGTGACAACTATCAGGCATTTTGGTATGTTAAGTTACCTGATTTGCAAAACTTGAACAGCCGCGTGATGTTTAGCCAGTTTCAACTGTTATCTGTTGGTTCTGAATGGACTATCGCACGCTCTTCCAGGCCGACATCCATTGAAGATTGTAAATTCTTGTTAGTGTATGGGAACGGACTGATGGAGGCAGCGGGTGCCTCGTGTCATGTGATCTGCTGGCTGCCTCAGACGAGATCTCGTGTTGCTTAATAAGTATGAATTAGCAATTCTGTTGCAAGCCAGACACGTTCCACTGTGTATATAACTGTCAGCAGAACCCCCAAAACAGACACCTCCGTCCGCAATCATATAGGGTACGTTATTGTTAACAAGCCTAGATATACGAAGTCTTTGGATGGACAGATAATCCTGACTGCAATGAGAGAAAACTACTGCCACTCCAGTTCAGGTAAAAATAGGATAGACTTAGGTCAAACAAAACTAATCTTTTGATTCTCAGGCAGCGGCGCATTCGTTGTTTTTTTTCGGCCTGCGTTCGTCATATATATTTTGGAGGCAAAATTCAAAATGTATAAAACTATCATAGGGTGTGATTTTAGCGGTATCGCATTGCGATTTGCGATGCAATATGTCGTATACATTGATACAACATTGTTATTCTCTTCTCTAAATGCGACACGATTCTCATATGTATGTACAAAATAAATATTTATTTAACTGGTTGAGGGCTAGATTATTTTTGGAGGTCTGAATTTGTTCATCAAAAACGGTCAAAAATTGTTTTATTAAATAATTATTGGAGAGTGCCAGGAGGCACTCTCCAATAATTTATAATAGAACAAATATGTATAAAGAAACTATTATTTAAGTTTGATTGAATACGAAACGCGGGCAAAGAAAATCTTGGTTTTTGCAGTGGTGCCCTCATTTTTGGAAAGGCCTGATTATGGCTTCTATCACTAAACCAGTAAAAAATCTCCTTTATTTTCTATCTCCATTTTAGTTCTATATTGATTTTGGGTTGTATGATCACTGTTACAAAAAAATATCAGTGAAATCAAAATGGAAGCTCTAATATTTAGATTTTAGGCATCGGCGACCGTTCCATCAGGAATAAAAAATAAAAATAAAAACCGCCCTCCCTCATTCATTTTAAAAACAAATTGCCTGAGAATCAATCACTTAATTTTGTTTGGCCTAATTATGAAACTTTTATGCTAGGACTTACTGTAGTTCTAGAGACTTGAGATTTAGGCACTTAATAAAAGTATGTATAATCGGGAAAGGCTGCTTAGTCGAGTTATCTTTTGCTACAAGAATCCATGAGAGATCCTATACGGATCACATGACCTGCAAATTAACTAACCACAACCACATTGCAAAGGCGTTTTGATGCAACAACTGAAGTCCGAACTGTAGTATAAAACTACAAGACGAACTTTGAGCCACGGACATTGACGCTAACTATGCGATAGCCAGTCTTTTTCATGTTCCTCGGGGCTTAACGACACTTTCGACAGCCAGAGTTACCTAGTGTCAGACAGTTTTACGGTTGGGGGAAACCAGAGAGAACCACCGAGCAGTAGCAAGCATCTGTCAAACTCCCACACGTACTTACTCCGCACGAACAGGTCTAGCATTGGTTGAAGGCAAGTGCGCAATACGCCCAAGTATACAGCGCCCCCCTCCCAAATTCGGATTAAGTGACGTGCCCAAGTACACAACGCAGTTAACCCTGGTGGAGATTGAGCCATGGACCTTTTGGTTTAAAGTTCAATGCCGTTACCGCTGACCCACCACGCTACTGAGAAGATGGTTTTTCCTTGTTTGCAATTAAGTGCTTTATTTTTTGGCATGGCCGTTTTATTCCATTAAATTATTGAATTCACATGTTACCATGGTTTACCGAACATAGCGGACAAAAACGGCCAGAAAATTAACCAGAATAAGCCTACCGCAGCTAAAATATCTCTGAAGTTTCTCAATAAAACCATACAAATATGGATATCATCAGAACCAGCTCTATTTGTATAGTTTTATTGAAAAATTGTGATAATTTTTTTCGACAAACGTGAAATTTAATTTATTTTTTAAAAATACTGTGTTAGGTAAAGGGTTAATCCAAGTCATTGTTGGGACCGAATTTTTGCCCCATTGCCAACGTGAAATAGGCAGTGAAATTCCAAATTGAGCTAACCATGTTTTTCCTGACCAATCATCTCCCATTAATCCAATTCAAGCGGCATGGAGTTCACGATCTGCGGAAATTGCAAGCATACATGCGGTGGCTCAGTGGTAGACTGTTGGACTTCTATGCTAGAGGTCCCGAGTTCGATCCTCGTCAGGGACGACCCGCGTTGTGTCCTTGGGCAAGGCACTTTATCTCGGTTGCCTACATGGGGGCACGATGACGCCGTGTACTAAGGCGTTCTGCACGTCGATGGTGCACATGTCTTCAACCTCTGAGCGAAGCTTGAACAGAGTTAGATTGATGTTGAGGAGCTGAAAGTTGCTCATAGATGCTCAGTGGTTCTCTCCGGGTACTCCGACTTCCTCCATTCGTAAAACTGTCATGGTCACGATTAGCCATTGTGCAAAAGTATGTGACCTTAAACACCAATAAAAGAATAAATAAACTGACATGGAATGTGTTTTCATTGGATTCAATAGTGGGTGAAGTACAATGCCGTAACCCCTGAGCCGCATCGCTTTGATCTTTTCTGTTACGTTCATCTCGTGAGGTGAAGGGTTAAGACACTGTGCACCAAACTGAACTCTGGAATCACATGAGCTTTCCAAGAATGCGGTACATCGGAAGGAAGTGGGTCAAGCGGTCAGGTAGATCAATAATGACTTCACCCTACAGCTCACACCAGAGGAGTAGGACACCCAGGCGACGTCAACGTCAGCTGCAATGACTACGGGCACATGCAACGAATCGGTTTCACTTGACCCACTGGAGACGAGTGTTATTCACTGACGAAACTCGGTTCACGCTTTACAGGTAAGATGGACGACAACATTGCTATTGACGTCGAGGTGCGCGATATTCTGACGTGTGCGTTAACGTCGCTCAGCTCACGCAGGCCCTTCTTCAGAAGTGTAATAACATCCCACAAAGGACCATAAACAACTTGAAGGGGGTCAATGGTAAGGAGAGTTAGAGCACACCCACTATTGATTTTGATCAGGAATTGGCGTAGTGTACCCACGTTGGTACGTTATCCACGTAAAGGTCGTCTGTGTTAAGACAACAAAACTCGTCAAAATTTAATCAGTAATAGAAATAACATCAAACTCCAAACAATGAAATAACACATTTGAAATATTTTTACCACAGAAAAAAATCTTGCGTTTCTTTTTTCGGATAGTACATTATTATTTCATTTAGCATTCTACACTCAGGTTGTGTCGCCTGAGTTTTCACTTATAGTTCCCAACAAGGTTTTTCAGGTCAAAGAGACCATACCATCTCTTGAAGGTGTGATTCTTTTAGACTTAGAAAGTCCTCCAAAAACAACATCCACTGAGTTTACTAACAATATAAATATAGGATATACCCATAGTAGCTTGGTATAACAAATGTTCACAACGAGTGGTGAAGTGGTGTTAACAGCAACCCTTCGGCGCGGGGTTAACACCACTTCACCACGAGTGGTGAACATTTGGTACACCAAGCTACTTTGGGTATATTTTATTTTTTCCATTGATCGTCAGATTAATAAGAGTTTACATGAACACCGATTGACGGTACTTCCGCTGGTAATTTTATCGCCGAAACGAAATAGAAAACGAAACCGCAAATTACAGGGCCTTTTTTCATTTTAATAACATACTATTTCGAGTTACGGATGCCTTATTAACATGAGACAACGTGTGTTTGTTAATTGTTGGTACCATATAAGGTAAACTTATTTAAAAACGTAATAAATAATTGCGGGTTTCATTTCGTTCTTTACGAGGCGACGAGTGATAAATTTTAAAAAGTTTGCATTCAAGGCGAGGTCACAAAGGTCAACTTGGATGTAGTTCCACTGTAGGTGTAAAATTTAACTATTGAAATCCCATTGCTGGCGTGTTCACCACGATTGGTGTGTAAAACTAACATTTATGTCATAGGCTTTTTTATATATAGTAGAATAGGTAATCACGGTATAAAAATGTTTTATGGAAAACTGCATTCAAGTTTATCGTGTAAAGTCTCAAAAACTTACTGAAAACCGCAAGAAGAGATTCCAAGAAACGTTATCACCTTTTGTTGTGATCACAACCAAATAGTTAACACAGATTTTTTCTTCAAACGAAATTTTGTTTTAATATACCCCAGCAAATGTTTTTCGACATTTTACTCTTTCGACATTACAATGTAATGAGTGAATTTAATTCTCAACAAATCTACGACAATTGGATGCGAGTGTAATGGGGATGTGGGATTTGAGAATGAATGACATATAGTTAATGGGTGACACGAAAGTGAGGGTTAGTATGCTTATCGGAAATATTGTGAAGATATGGGGAATTCATCGAGCAGTTCGTTTCCGAATGCTGGTGGAGAAAAGAGGTGCGAGAATAGGCCAATAGGGAGGCAGTTAGGGTACAGGGGTAACAAAAGACATTTTCACTTGAGAACCGCGAAACCAGCGGCCTGTCCAAGTGTTATTATGTCTGAATATAGAAGTTATCATAAGAGATGGGTCGACAGCCAATTATAAGGTGTTTGTTTTTCTTTTGTTACAAGGTCCAGGGACGTGGCGACAGGGTGTGTGTGGGGGCGGAGGGGGGAGGGGGTGTCATTCCGTCACTCCTGGCCAAAATTTCCTATAGTTGGAAATTCGGCCGGGAAGTCATGAGCAGTTGCTGATGTCTTCGTTAGTTCCCAAAACTCCAACTCGGTTTCAAATCGGCAAAAATTCTAACTGTTACTATTTAAAACTACAGTGTACGTAATATCGAGCTTCATAAGTATGCATGATATCAATTGGTACGGGATTTCTATAGTATGTTTACTTATCGTAATAAAAAAAAATCCTCGAAATGCTCTTCAAGAAAATCGCATCATGTAACATTGTTATCCTGAGTTAATTCCATCATTCACAGTTACAAAATGATGAATCATCGAAACTTTATCATTCCTGCGGAAGATCTGATTTAATGTTAGGAGAGTGTGAATTACTCAAAGTTCTCAGCTTGAGCATTTGTTTAGCACATATTCAATTCCCAGAATAATACCAAATAATAACAACCTGATAATTTTATCATAACTGTGTTGGCATTTCAGTTACTTGATTCAGTTTTAAGCACCCTTTCGTGGCTTCATTTTCAAATGTTTTCTCGGTAGTGAATTTCCAACTAGGGGAGGGACCGGGAGGGGGAAACCCCCTCCCGGTCCCTCCCTCTAGTTGGAAATTCACTATCCTACACACCCCCCCCACAATCCGAAATCTCTAGCCACGTCCCTGACAAGGTCTCTTTTATTACATTCATATTCTGATCCACTTCCATCATCAGAAAAAACACTCACGTGATGCAAACACTTTTCTAAATTTACAGTTTCTGTTTCAGTTTCACTTTGATTTTTTGGATTTGCTTCAAGACTATTTTAAGCACGAACACATAACCGTAAACGATACAACAGAGATACTTATATACCAAATGTCATATTTTGAAAGTCTCGTCGCCGTACTCCAAGCAGCGCCTACAAGGTATGTTTAGGTTTCTGATAAATGTACTTCACCGTTTCAAACCGGTATCAGGGTTTGCAAAGTACCGTCGATTCCACTGTTATCGGTACCGGTACCGTACCGGGGTTCAGAACCGAGAACCGGGGCGGTACCTCTGATATTCCGATAATGCAAGTGAAACGTCGATCGCAGTCGATTTCTGTAAACTCTAATCGATAAAAAAGAGTGAACAATGATTTTGGAGGTCAAATTCGTTCAATAAACACCTGTTATTTAGGCTGCAAAACTGAAAATCCATTTTTCAGTTTGTTATCTGCAAAAATTTTCATCAATGTCTGCAACACCGCGTGTTCGAAGTTGGAACCAATGGGCACCCGAATTTCAAGACACGGTAATAATTTGAAGGAGACTAAAAAGACTTCACCTATCAGACATCCAATAGTCCGTTTCAAACAGGTCGTCCCCTAAGTTCCAATGTGTTCTATGTGCCAGTAGGCACATAGAACACATTGGAACTCAGTGGGCGAGGTGGCAGGACTCTAGTCTTTGAAGTTCCAACATTATGGAAACATTCAATTAACACTTTACTGCCCGTGTAGATTCTATCGTGTTACTCCTATATCACATTCACATATAATAACTTCGAGTACCGGAACCGTCGGTTCTGAAGGATGGGAATCGGTACAGATTAAAAGGCCGAGTACCGCCGGTATCGGTTCCAATACCGATTGCAAATCCTGGTCAGTATGTTTGAAGTTTTCCGTGAAGCTAAAGTTGATAGTGTATTATTGGAATTTGTATAATGTTATTTTCGCTTCTAAAGTTTGCAGGCTGCAAGACAGGAAGTGGCGGGGAGGCTCGAGACACTCCCCGATATGACCTGTCTTTCGGAAACGTTTGCTGTCCGTCGGAAAAGAATATTTGTCCCAGAAAACCGACATTTTCTCTGAAAATCGTTGATTTGAATCGACGAAACCACAAATTACCCCATGTTTCATATATCCCTTGTATGAAAGCTCTGGTTATAAGATTGTGACCAGGGCAGTGGAGACACCAGGGCCGGTGAGAAGAAATTCGTGTTCTAGGGTTAATCTGTATCGGGCCCCTTTCAAAAGCGTTTGGATACTAATATAGATGCCGAAGTTCTTAAAGTGAAGAATTATTGATGTGATAACACCGGGACAGGTGCACATGTATATAGAGATCAGTCTATTAACCCTTTACCCGGTTCTCGTCAGATCACCGAAGTTAAGCAACGTCGAGGCCGGTTAGTCCTCGGATGGGTGACCGTCTGAGCGATAAATTCGGACTCCCGCGTCGTGTCCTTGGGCAAGGCACTTAACACCGATTGTCACATGGGGGGCACGATGAGGCCGTTTACTAAGGCGTACTGCACGTTGATGGCGCGCATGTCTTCAACCAATCTGATCCTGCCAGTGCTGCAGTACGGAGTTACGATGTTGGGGATCTGGCAGCTGCTCGTCGTTGCTCGGGGGTTCTCTCCGAGTACTCCGGCTTCCTCCACCCGTAAAACTGTCACGGTCGTGATTATTCATTGTACATAAACATGTGACCTTAAATACCAATAAATAAATAAATTAACCCTTTACCCAATGCAACGGAAAAAACAGGCAAGCGCTATTCAAAAATAAGTGTCATTCGATTTTCATTTTTTTCTAAATGTTTGTCTCAGAATAGAATATGGCATCTCAATGATGGGTCATAAGCTATGTTTTTGGATTCACAAAATGGAAAGAGATATTTAATAATTTTCTTTGCAGTGTCGTCAAGCCAGAGAATAAACAGACTGTCATCTGCAAAATGAAGTCCCCAGAGGGTGGATTTAGTGATGCTACCCTTCATTGCAGGGTAGCATCACTACAATTACCCTCTGTGAACCTCGGTCTGAA
Organism: Pictodentalium vernedei; assembly: GCA_031216915.1. Lineage (NCBI taxonomy): Eukaryota > Metazoa > Mollusca > Scaphopoda > Dentaliida > Dentaliidae > Pictodentalium > Pictodentalium vernedei. The sequence continues at coordinate 63,461,387 of CM062290.1, read as the reverse complement.
TCAGGGTCTCAAATCTAAACAGAAAGAGGTACCCAGAGGATACATTGGCCCACTGTAGGGGTAGCATCATCAAATTCACCCTCTGGTGACCTCATTCTTCAAATGTCAGGCTGCTTATTTTCAGGCCTGAGTGTCGTCTGCTTTTCGTGTTAAGTAAAATGTTAACAGATTGAGCATCTCCACGGGGGCACTCCCATTCCTTCTTTGAGGGGCAACTAGCTCCCCAATACAATGAGCGATGTATCTTGCTGATTCTCGCTCGGGGATTCGGGGGGGGGGTGCTTGGAACAGAGTCAGAGCTTTGAGGGACCCAGGCCTGACCCAAGAATCCTGCACATCATGACAAACCCCGGGCTCCCCAAAGTTCTGGGCCCCGGGGTTACTACCCGGGTATCCCCTCTCTCCCCGGTCCTGTATATGACAGGAGTAATCATGTACACAAAAAGCATTCGTGTTTTATTATTATTTTATGTGGTGTGTCTGTTTCGTTTATAACTGTTTTAAAACTTTTTAACACTTTACCCAACGTAACGGTAAAAACCCACCAGCGTTATTCACAAAAATCGCCAATTAATTTTTATTATTTTTTCATTTTTTGTCTCAAAAACATAGGCTATGACCCCCTCATTGGAACGAGCTCGTCGAGCTCGTTCCAATGAGGGGCTATAACCTATGTTTTTAAGACAAAAAATGAAAAAAGTAGTTATTCAAGAATTGTATTTGCAAGTATCGTCTGCTTTTCATGTTATGTAAAGGGTTAATTGAAAGCGCGGTGGGTCAGTGGTCACGGAATTGGACTTCAAACCAAAAGGTCCACAGTTCGATCCCGCCAGGTGTATAACTGTGTTGTCTTGTAACCCTGGCAAACGCGTGTGACTGATCGACACGTAAACATAAAAATATAAATGAAAAGTGTGTCCAAATAGATTATTTGTTCGTATTGTCCAGAAATGAGCTGCCGTTATGTTATAGATATTTACTTCAAAGTCAAAATTTTAGTTTTACAAAATCACTCCCCATTTATATAAGTTTTAATTTTGTTAGTTGTGGTGGATCTAGGGCCGTCAACGGAAATCTGTATGGAACATGTGTTCCGCACGGATGTGTAAATATGGAACTGTAGGAAAAGTAACAGGCTTGAAATATCTACTATAGTTATTTATTTATTTATTTATTTATTTATTTATTTATTGGTGTTTAAGGTCACAAATTTATGCACTATGGCTAATCATGACCGCGACAGTTTTACGGGTGGAGGAAGCCGGAGTACCCGGAGAGAACCACCGAGCAACGGCGAGCAACTGTCAGCTCCCCAACGTACGAACTCCACACAAGCAGGGTTAGTATTGGTTGAAGACAAGTGCACCATCGGCGTGCAGTACGCCTTAGTACACAACGCCACCGTGCCCCCACGCGGGCAATGGAGATGAAGCGTCTTGCCCAAGGACACAACACGGTTGCGAGGACCTCTCGGCTTGCAGCCTGCACCTCTACCTACTGAGCCACCGCGCGCCCGAAATATCCACTGTATTGCCTCTTTGTGCCCGTTGAGATACAAGCGAGTATTTGTTTCTTATATTACGTAGTTTGCTCCCCCGGCAAAATACAAGGAAGGTGCGCTGTGAAAAAACATTTTTCTAGTATGGTAAGATCCGGTTACTAAGGGACACTCAAAGTCAAACTTTAAATAACATCCTGGTTGTATAATGATTACAGTTTATTGGCCCTTTCGATGTTATATCTTAACTAAAACCAAATCTTGAATGTATACCTAGGGATGCAAATGTCCAGAGTATTTCAGATGGCATAGTAAATAGCCTAACAGAGGCAGGGAAGGAGTGAATAGGAAGGGTGAGGGTCCCAACGAGAGAGCTTGGATACAGGGTTAACGAGGGACTGAAAAAGGCTATAAAAGAAAGGAAGGAAAAATGCGCTGCTTACAGAAGAAGTAGGAAGCTTAAAGGGGTGGATAACAATGACACGAGACTAATGAAAGGAGAATATGAACTGGCACGGAAAAAGGTGAATGAGATAAAGGATAATAATAGGAAGGAGCGCAATTGCAGTCTTGCCAGAACAATAAAGAAAACGGGGGGTTCGAGCTCAAACGTATTTTGGAACTGGGTAAATAAACGGGGGAAAAGTAGTGTGCAGAGTATCAAAGTGGATGGGGAAAGTACAGAAGATAAAGGCCGTATCGCTTCAGAGTTAGTCAAGCACTGGGAAAAGATAAACGATAGGCGATGGGGCAGTGGGTCCCCACCAAAAAGAAATACACTGGTGGAGGAGAACCTATCCAATCGTGTATGTAGCGAAATAACGGCAGAAGAAGTGCGGAACGTGGTCTCGAAATTAAAAAATGGTAAAGCGGGAGGGACTGATGAAATTCCGAACGAATTCCTCAAAAATGGAGGGGAGGCACTTATTGAAGTCCTGACAAACCTTTTCAACCTGGCTCTGCGAAAGCAAGAGGTCCCCAGAGAGTGGAGGGAAAGTAAGGTGTCGTTCATACACAAAAAGGGGGATAAGGAAGTTCTAGATAACTATAGGGGGATATCAGTTAGTAGTAACATCGGAAAAGTATTCTGTAAGGTCATATACGGTAGACTAGAGGAAGTTATAGAAGAGAAAGGTTTTTTAGGAGAAATTCAAAATGGTTTCAGGAAAGGACGAAGAGTCACTGATCACCTATTTACACTCACCCAACTGATAGAATCAACAAAGGCTGAAAAGAAAAAGATGTTTCTGGCATTTCTAGATGTGAAAAAAGCGTACGACCGAGTGTGGAGGGAAGGTATGTGGCGGAAGCTCGAGGGCATCGGACTGGGGGGTGACTTTGTGGGAATCATGAAAGCACTGTATACAGATGTGCAAAGCCAACTCAGTCTAGGGAGTATCACTACAAAACGAGTCCCTATGGATATAGGCCTCAAGCAGGGGTGTATCTTTTCACCGATTTTGTTTGCATTGTATGTTAAAGATTTAGGGGACGAACTAATTCAGAGTGCGGAGGGGGTAAATGTTGGAGACATAAAGATACCAGGCTTATTCTTTGCGGACGACATGGTGTTAATGTCTAGAACTGAACAGGGGCTAGAGAAACTGCTGGAAATTGTTGGTAGATATGGGAACACTTGGCGGCTCGAACTAAATGAAAATAAAAGCAAGGTAATACCCGTTGGACGCAAGGTAGATATGACGAAGAGATGGAGAGTGGGGGAGTTCTCAATCCCCGAAGGGGAAAGCAAACAAATCACTGTAGGAGAAACGGGAGAGTATGAGTATCTAGGGGTAAGCATAAATATAACGGGAAGAGGGGTGTACAGAAATTACTCAGCCAAACTGATTCTGAAGGGGAAAAGAATTCTGAACCAACTAAAACTTTTAGGGAAAAATAGTTTCAACAAGGTCTTTGTGGGGAAAACACTGTGGGAGAGGGTGGGTTTACCAAGTATAACGCATGGCACGGACGTGATTCCATTAAACCAAACCGTTACTAAGAAGTTGGAAAATACTCAAAATGATGCCGGCAGATGGATAACAGGGTCGAGTAATGCTGCAGCTTTGGAAGCAGTAAGGGGGGAGCTTGGGTGGATGAAAATCAAGGACAGGGTAGATTTGGGAAAACTGTGTTACTTTAACTACTTGAGAAACCTGCCTGACAACCGGTGGTGCAAATTGATGCTCGATACCATTTGGAATTCTAATATAGAAACGGGGTGGTCAAAACATGTGAGGGAACTAATGGACAATTACTCTATAGAGGTCACAAACATAGAAGTAGGAATGAAAGAAGGCAAAAGGTTTGTCAAAGAGAGAGTCATGGAAGATTGCAATCGAAACTGGCGAGCAGGGGTTAGCGTGAAAAGATCACTGCAGGGGTTACAATATAAAGAAAAGCCAGCTTTTGAGAAGTACCTAGATGGCACCTTTGGAGGGTCACTGCTGTTCAAACTGAGATCAAGATCACTGGAGCTTCGGGGAAAAATTGGGAGAGATGGGGAAAAGGGATGCCAAATGTGCCACTCTGGAGTAGTGGAGACCCTGGAACACTTTCTCTTGGAATGCCCACAGTATATACCTCATAGAATAAAATTTACTGGAAGAATAATGCAGAAGTGGGGTGAAGAAACAAAGGATAGATGGCTGAAGGGGGACACGAGGGAGAGGGTAGGAATGCTTATTGAAGAAATTGAAAAAGAGGAAGTGAGGGACACTATTAAGCAGTTTATATCTGAATGCTGGGAGGAGAGGAGGGGAAGAGGGGGTGGGGTGCAGGGGGAATGATGGCCTTCTCTTATGAGGACCGCGACAAATCAGCGGCTGGCCAAAGAGTTATTATTATTATTATTATTACTAATATTAACACTATATCTAACTGAATAGGACAGTTTTATAACATGTTCTGTCTTTTCTTGATCATTAAACTCATACCCTTCACACTTTACCCAACGAATCGCCCGCATCCGCCCGCGTAATATGCAAATTCAGCAGATGCAAAAATATTATTTTTCGAACAATTTCAACAAAACCATATCATGTGACCCCTCTTTGGAACGAGCTGTGACTATTTGTTGTTTGTTTAAAATACAAAATGCCACTTGTAGTTACATTTGCCGTAAATTTCACGGTAATGACTATTACCGCTTAATAATAATAATAATAATAATAATAATAATAATAATAATAATAATAATAATAAAGAAATTTTATAAAGCGTAAAATCACAAAGTGCTCTAAAACGCTGTACAGTTAAATAAACAATGAGCTCGTGACTATCAAGGCAATATAAAGACTGACAAAGGTGTGAAGGTCAGCAGGTTACATACTGCCAAAAGACTCTCTGAAAAGATGTGATTTTAAATTTTTTTTTTTGAATTGGTGCCTGAACCTGAACTGGTAAATTATTCCAAAGTGCAGGTCTAGCGAAAGAGAAAGCTCTGTTATTCACAAAAAGTGGACCCAGAGAAGGGCATCTGAAGCTTGATTTGTGAGGAGGAGCCCAAGTTCCTTTCAAGTTTTTTTTTTTTTTTTTTTGAAACACCTTTCATGTCAGTTCAATGGCACCAATTAGACGAGTTCATATTCAATATTTGGGGATGGACCAATTAATATTTTCAGCGTGCAGCCTTAGGGCTGTGGTAGTGGGGTACTAATCAGTCTACCACACAGCCAGCATACTTAATGAAATTATGAGATGTAATATATTCCGGGAACGGTAAAGCGGCCTCTCAGTTTCAAAGGGTTAAAGTTTATCACTAATTGAGGAGGACTCGCGTAGAGTGAAACAAGGCGTATTTGCAGAAGTATAATACACCCAACTCTTTAACCCTTTACCTAACATGAAAAGCAGACGACACTTGGAAAAAAAATTCTTGACATTGGACGAGCTCGTTCCAATGAGGGGTCATAACCTATGCTTTTGAGACAAAAAATAAAAAAATAGTGGAAATTAATTGGCGATTTTTGAGAAAAGCGCTGGCCGGTTTTGACCGTTACGCTGGGTAAAGGGTTAATCCCGTTGTTGCACAATAGAATTATCCATATCGAAATACGTCTTGCTTCAGGCGAATTAATTCTGAAGATAGCCTAATTAATTAATATCTTTAACCTACAGCAACATGTTGCGTATCAATAAGCGTGTTGATGCCAGCATGCTATTATGATAGATTGTGACTAGACTTTGATGGAGAGCAGCTATCCGCATATATGATATGGATCTGTGAATAAGACCACATTATTAACAAATCCAGATACAGAACCGCACATACGTTAGAATGGACTAAGAATTATCGCACGACATTGCTTTGGCCCAGGATATCACGAGAGCCGAAATCTCGAGTGATACCCTGGGCCAAAGCAACCGATATCCCGGGCCAAAGCAATCGAGTGTGATAATTCTTAACCCATTCAAACGTTCAAACGTATGTGCGGTCCTGTATTTATCATACACCTCCCATGTAACAACCAGTCTACACGAAAATTGAACTAAAAGCACTTTTCAACTGGTTTATTTCCACGTTTCCTTCGTTGTCGACTAGACATCACTGTCAGATGGTAAGGTACCAACCCTAATCTGCTTTTTAATTTTTACAGCATTCAGTTGGTTGAAACCAATTGACACCGATCAGTGTCACGGTCACGATGGTCGAACTTCAAATATTAACTAAACTGCGAGGAATAACACAACAAAGCGTTCTTAAAATAGCTAATAAGTTTAGAACTCTAAATAACAGTATGACCAGTTGTGGAAAGTATTTGTCAAGGAACAAACAGTCAGAATGTTATTTTTATTTTGTAGATTTTTGATTCGAATCTGGTTGTTTAAATATCCCGAGTAAACTAATCTAAATGAGAAACTTGGAATTTCCAAGGGAGCTCGACTTCGGTGCATTCAACCAAAGATAACGTGATTTATTTAGACGGGTTCCTTCTCTGTTTACGTTGGAAACAAAATCGAACGTGTTTTGTATCACCACATGTGCGATACAACTTTACTGTTATCGTACAGGCAGAACAGTGGAAATCCAGAGTTTTACATTAATGGTTGTGTATTAAATACAGATTATCATGACTATGTGCATGTCTTGTGATTTGTATCAGATTCGATGTGGTACCCAGAATGGGATCTCAATGAGCCAGCTTTGCCGGCGTGTTGTGATCCCATTTTTGGACACCGCCGAGAATCTGATGCAAATCACAGGACATGCACATTATCATGATAATTCATTTTTCTAACAATTCTGTCACATAAACAGATTAAATCTGAGGATAGGATAGGATAGGATAGGATATCTTTATTTGCAGTATAAATGATTGACAAGATGGAACAAAGATAATTTGTATACTGCGGGAAATAGCATAGCCTTATTGGCTGTCTTCCTGCCATTCCCCAAAAGAGAAAAAACAAATAATATTAAAATAATGATTCGACAGCAGAGTTTAGAATACTTCAGCAAAACCGTTCAATAATATTCTTTGAGCCTGAAATATATAGGAATAATTAAGTGAAGAATGATGAGATACCAGAGAGGAGACAGCAATGCCATTCGTGATTTTTTGTAACGTTTTGTACTCCAGATAGGTAGGGTTTATTCTTGAAGGAGGCAGGATTTAATCAACTGTATGTCCCGAGTGTCAGGGCTCAATGAGCCCTGGAAAACGGAGCGTGAAAGTGGATAAATGTTTGCGTTTTTAACCAAGGAGAAAGCAGAACTCATTCAACTTCATGTCCCATTTAAATTATTAAAAACAGTTTTGGGACATAATGTTGGGTCGATCACTGAAACGCACAAAGAATGTATTCATGTGCCTGTTATGATAGCCCGTCGCGTTACCAGAAACGAGTCGTCTATATGATATGGAATCAGAATGAGTCGTCTATATGATACGGAATCAGAATGAGTCATCTATATGATACGGAATCAGAATGAGTCGTCTATATGATACGGAATCAGAATGAGTCGTCTATATGATACGGAATCAGAATGAGTCGTCTATATAATAATAATAACACTTTGGCCAGCCGCTGATTTGTCGCGGTTCTCGGACGAGAAGGCCATGGTTACCCCTGTACGCCCAACTGCCTCCCTATTCCCACGCTTCTCCTCTCCTCCCAACACTCGGAGACGAACTGCTTGATGATATCCCTTGTCCCATTCTTCCCAATCTCTCCGATTAGCATATTAACCCTCTCCTTTGAGTCTCCCCCTAACCACATGTCCTTCATTCTCCCATCCCACTTCCCCATTATACTCCCAGTGAATCTCATTCTTTTAGACTAATACTTTGGGCATTCTAGAAGAAAGTGTTCCAGGGTCTCCACCATGTCCAAGTTACACATCTGGCACTCCCTTTCACAGTCTTTCTCAATTTTCCCCCTCAGCTCCAGGGATCGCGACCTCAGCTTGAACAACAGTGACCCCCCCCCCAAAGGTGCCATCAAGGTACTCTTCAAAACCTGGCTTCTTTTTATCACGCAGGCCACCCCAAGACCGCTTTGATTTGACCCCCTCTCGCCAATTACGGTTACAATCCTCCATGACCCTTTCTCTGACGATTTTTTTACCCTGGTTTGCCCCAACGTCCAGGTCCGAGATCTCCAATGAGTAGTTCTCTACTAGCTCCCTCACTTGGACCATCCACCCCGTTTTGATATTTGAGTTGAAAATTCTCAGGAACATTACTTTACACCATCGGCTGTCGGGGAGATTTACCAAATAATTAAGATAACCGAGCTTCAACAGGTCTATCCTGTCCTTGATCCTCATCCACCCAAGCTCACCCCTGATTGCTTCTAGCGCTGCGGCATTACTCGACCCCGTTATCCATCGGCCTGCATCGTTCTGCAGAATTTCCAAGCTCTTAACGGCCGTCTGGTTTAGGGGTACCACTTCCGTACCGTATGTTATACTTGGCAGCCCCACCATTTCCCAAATGGTTTTCCCCACGAAAACCTTATTGAAACTGTTTCTCCCTATAAGTTTCATTTGGTTAAGGATTCGCTTTCCCTTCAGAATCAATTTATTTTTGTGGTTCCGGTAGATGCCTCTTCCTGTAATGTTTATATTTACCCCCAAATACTCGTAATCACCTGTCTCTCCCACACTGAGAAGTTTGCTGCTCCCTTCCGGAATGCAGAACTCACCCACTCTCCACCTTCGAGTGGGGTCCACTTTGCGGCCCACAGGTATAACTTTGCTCTTGCTTTCATTAAGTTCGAGTCTCCATTTGCTCCCATATTTCCCTACAATTCCCAGAATTTTCGTTAGCCCCTCTTCGCTTTCTGACACTAGAACCATATCGTCTGCAAAAAATAGCTCTGGGATCTTCAAGTCCCCAACTGCTACCCCCTCCTCGCTACGCAGGATTTCATCTCCTAAACCTTTGATGTACAATGCAAACAGGATTGGCGAAAGGATTCACCCCTGTTTTAGGCCTATCTCCATAGGCACACGTTTCGTTGTAATGTTTCCCAGGCTAAGTTCACTCTGTACATCTTTATATAATGCTTTCATAATTCCAACAAACTCACCTCCTAAGCCCATAGCCTCCAGCTTGCGCCACATACCTTCCCTCCATACTCTATCGTATGCCTTTTTGATATCCAAAAAGGCCATAAACATCTTTTTCTTTTTTGCTTTCGCGGATTCTATCATTTGGGATAGTGTGAAAAGATGGTCAGTAACTCTCCTCCCCTTCCTGAAGCCATTCTGGATTTCTCCCAAAAAACCCTTCTCCTCAATCACCTCCTCTAGTCTCCCATACAGGACTTTACAGAAAACCTTTCCAATGTTGCTACTGACAGAGATCACTCGATAGTTATCCAAAACGTCTTTTTCCCCCTTTTTGTGAAAAAATGTCACTTTACTTTCTCTCCACTCCTTTGGGAACTCTTGATTTTCTATGGCTAGATTGAATAGGGCAGTTAGCCTTTCCACGCGTTCCTCTCCCCCTTTTTTGATAAACTCGTTATGATACGGAATCGGAACACATTATGCGATACGTACCGTTTTCGTGTTTTTCAGGCCAAAATAAATATGATTATCAGATAAATGGATGTTACTATATTTATTGGATTGCCTGAACTAGGCCTCGTTCGCGCGATCGAATAAAAAGGTTAAATCCAAAGAATGAACGTTGTCACAACTTTCATGTCAATTTGATCGAATGGCGGCATCTCGTCATCAACCTTGTACGAACAACGCCTTAAGATGTGTGTTGACACCAATATTCGATTACCCTGGATATACCTATGTTTCGAAGAAGGTGGAGCTATCTGAGAAATGTTAAAAATAATCAATAAATGCATATATTTGACAATGTTTGTTCGGTCATCTGAACGTAGCCAAATGCCCTTTATCCATTTGAAGTTGAATCGATAGAATTCCATGGAGTACACTGCCTCGTTTTGATATTTTCAGGGTAATTGCAAATTATGTGATGTCAAGATTTGTGAGAAATAGAATTCCGGATCTTCCAGAGGAATACAGACGTTTAGAAGATGCCTATAGAAAGGTTGATAATTTCTGTAGATAGAGGATATGGAATGAGTGTTTTTCGCATATAATATTTATGAAACGAGTCTAAGAATTTTCCGTTTTGGCGAGCCTACGGACGAGTTTCATAAATATTATATGAGAAAACACTCATTTCATATTCTATTTATCATATGACACACACACACGCACAGACTAGACACTTAGTATGACTTTTTAACCCATCACCTAACTTGAGTTGCAGACGGCACTTGGATAAAAACATCCTCGTATAACTAAACATTTTCATTTTGTGCTTCCAAAACACAGGTTATGGCTCTCATTGGAACGATGAAAACATAAAAAAAATGAATGGCGTTTTTTTTTGTTGGTACAAAATTAATACAATATAACCCATCCTAAATAGGACAGATAGCGTAAATTCTCCCTACAGAAATTATGCAAATGTGACCCAGTTGAATTTTGTCAATCCAATTGTCCAGTTTTGAAATTGACCAATGAAAGGTCCCAACTCTAATTATGCAAATTATAAAAATGTGGCCCAGTTGTATTTTGTTCAGCCAATCAAATTGTCTAGTTTTGAAACTGACCAATGAAATTGACGGAAGGATTTATTTATCACTGATTAATAAGAAAACAAGATATCAAACGTTTTAAAGTGAAGAAAATGGGCGAGTCATATGATAAATATTTTTATTCAACTGTATTCATCTATATATAGATTATTACCACCATGCAGGTTTCTGAGATTGTGTATTGAAGTCGAGACATCGTCTGTGGACATATATCGACGAATCCGTTAGGACGAGTCGAAATATGACACACAGGCGAGGTCGAGACGTCAATACACCATCTTGGAAACTCACTTGGTAGTAATAACCAATCTATCTTACAATATTCCTCCCCTCCATAACTTGTTCACACTCATAATAAAGGGAATGGGTCCAGTTTTAAACGACATCTGTTTTTGATAATCTTTCAATATCTATGAATTGATTTTTTATGAACGAAGATCATAACATCATGGTATTGCATCATTGTGCTGGGCATGACGTAATCCCCATTCATTGGTCTTCGCCTTTTGTCGCTGAAGCTCATAGTACTGTTTCTGTTTTGTGTTTCTTTGTTTTATTTTTCAAATTTAACACTAAGTCGGCCTGTATAAAAAGATCATCATCCAAAATATGATCCGGTCTAATGTATTTCGTTGACCTGGAGATTTATTTATCATTTAATAACTGTTATTAAAAAGTAATAAATCGATGCCAATTGAGTGCAGATAAAACGGGCGTTCCATTTCTTAATCGAATGATCGCACATGCGGTTGCTACCATCCATACAGATTTATGTTTTGTCTGGACGTTTTTAATTGTATTGGGGAAATGCGTTCTTGCAGTAAGATATCTCACAATTACTTTTTATAGGCAATAAGCGGTTATGAGGTGATTCCAGCCAGGTGGAAACATTGCGTAAGCTACGTAAATGATGATTCAGTACTTGGTGACGTAACTGGTCGACTATTTGTGGAGAAATATTTCAATAAAGAAGCGCAAAAGGAGGTAACAAATCATTGTTTTGATCTTCATTACATTTACTCTATTTTACCCAAGCTAACAAGTTTCAAATTATAACGTTGTGTGGTTACCCAGTCAACATTTTCACGACATGATGTCCATGGGTGTTGGCAGTCAGTTAATTTGAAAATAATTTAATCAGTTTTATTCTCCCGACATAGAATTGGTCCATTCTGTACCATTGGACATTTGTCAAAATTGTATAACCTGAATTGACGCACAGGACAATGTTTTTAACCACGCCTCTATAACTGGAATTATTAGGGAATTTGCATTGAAGCCATCGAGTAAGCTCCGTCCACCTTGTCAGCTTCATTTGCATTAATCGTCAATTAAATAACAACTCGGTGAGTAACAGATATTGTTTTATTTTAAACAAACAACAAATAGTCACAGCGGTTTTTTATTTTCAATAAACAACAAATAGTCACACCGCTTCGAAAAAAAACACAGCTTCCCGTTCCAGGACCAATGCACGCAGCTGCTCAGCCAAGTTACTTAGAAACAAACAACCAGCGATTTATATTTTCATGCGTGCCTGGAAACCCCGCTTCTGTCGCTTTTCCCTTCCATTCAGCAAGTTCAAGCAATGTACTGCTTTTTTTATTTATTTTCCGTTCAACATTTAAAGAGTGTACATTGAATTTCAACGGTAGCTTTGGGAAGTAACTTTGGACAGTGTTGAAGCAGACCAGTGAAAGAACGGTCTGTGATTTGATTGACGTGAACCATATTTGTTACGGTCTGCTGTGTCTACTAATGAAAACAATAAATTATTTTCGGTTAAATAAACGCTGGTTATTCACTTTATTTATCTTTCCCGATGTCTCTCTTTCAAATTTTAAGAATTAGCTGTTGTTTCTGTTCGAGTTATGCTATATAAACCGAAAAGTCTCTGAACAAGCTTATTCTACCCGAGTAATAAATACAGATTACTGCGGCGTCCTGTTTGATCTGGCCGATCTCATCTCGTCAGCTCGACGGAATATAACAACACAGATCAATTGACTGTTGTAGTAATATTTGTTTATTATGTGACAATTAGTATTTGAAACTGATTACAACACCTTAAATATCAAATACAACAAGAATTTTATTAGTCAAATAACCATTAACAATTTTGTTATGGAGCTTGTGCTGAGAATTTTCAGTTTATACCACATAACCCGAACAGAAACTACAGTTAATTCTTAAATGAATAGAAAATATTTTAAATTAATTAACTCGTCCACTTCTCAGATCATAAATGATAACATTTAATTCAACGGGATTAAAAACGTGTAATACGAATAATCAAACAATTTATTTATTCAAAACGCTATGTATTTACTTTCTTTTTTACAAGAATGTATTTTTAAAAAAGTAGTTTTAGAGAGCACGGGGTGGTTAAAAATGAAACGTTACTCTTTACTCTGTGAATAGTTTGGTAAATGAACACAAAACGGGAAAAAGTAACAGAAAGAAAAAAAAAATATTTTGCAAAGAAAAAAAGTAACAGGGAAAACTTAAACAGAAAAAAGAAACTGACCGATAGCAATCATCATATTGCCTACAATGATATCAGCTACAAAGACTGATTTTAGTTTTTAAGGTATTTAAATGCCAAAGAAAATTATTTCTTACATTTGCATGAAAATGGTAAGCAAGACGATTTTCATGCAAAGTGAACGAAGTAAATTAGTATATAGGTATTCAAATTGAAAAAAAATAATTTCTATAAATCTGTATGAAAATGGTTTGTCAAATCGTATTCATTAATACGTTTTTCTTTGTATGTATGAATCTTTTTCCTCAGAAGATATCATATTTAAGTTTCGTTAATAATATAAAATTATGGACTTTTGTTGAGGTTGATACAAGGAATTATCAAACTGAGAAAAGCAATATTCACCGATGCCGTAGGCTTCGGTGAATATTACTTTTCAAGGGTTGATAACTCCTTGTATCAACCCCAAGGAAAGTCCATTATTGTTTCATTATTATGCCAGAAAAAGCGTTTGCAAATGTTTTGTTTTATTACATATTTTTCGAAGAAAAACAACATATTCATATGGAACAAAATAAATTGAATTTCAATATGTATATATAAGCAGCAATGTGCCTTAACTTATTTGTTCATGTTGTGGATAATTAATATATCTGTACAGTTCCTAAACATTGGAATAGGGAAATTAAAGGACGGGGAAAGTTGGAAATACTATTTCTATTCTTATCGTAAACAGGCATTTGGACTCATTATATCAACCTACTGCGCTGTTTCTAGACAACAATAACAAAGTGATAAAATATCAATCATTGTCGATAATAAATAGAATAGATCAGCAATACTGGAAAATATGAACGCTTCTGACGTGTGTTTTAGCCAATTAAATTACCAGATGTTTTCTGTCAAATAATAAAACAATAAAATAAATTAAAATTGAATAATATAGAAATATAAAGAATAGAGCTTTTTCCCAGCAGGATTTTTCTGTAAGGGGTTATTAGGTTTCTAAATAGAAAGTGTAGTAGATATTTGTTCCGCTTCTTCTATTTCCGTTACTTTCTTCTGCTCTTTACTATGGTTTCCTATTTATTTCTTTTCCATTTCTTTCTTTCCTACATACGTGTGCTGTATCAGATAGGATTTAAGCATTACGAAAAACTTACAAAATTTTTGTAATTGTTAGAATTAATTCGTTTTCTCATTTCTATGAGTTGTTTACGTTTGAATGAAAAGTGAATTAAAAACACTGTACTCGCTATTCTCAAATTATATATGCGGTTGTTATTTTGTTTAAGAACATCTGCGATACTTCCGGAAACATAGAGAAAAAAATGTCAGCACTGTTCACAATGAATGATATGTCTCTTTAACTACCTAACTCGTATATATAGCATGTGAGCGCTATATTTAAGTTTTGCAAATTAAGTGTCCGTGTCCTTTTCTCTGATATATCGACAAATATCACAAGACTGGACGTTTTGTTTCAGGCAAAAGCTCTTATTGCTGATTTAAGAGCATCTTTCAAGGAAAAGATGATCAACTCGGATTGGATGGATAGCGAAACTGGCGCATATGCAAAGGAAAAGGTAATATTATATAGACATTTGTTGTTTTTTTTTTTTAGGTTTTTTTTTTGGTTTTTAATTATTGGTGTTAAAGGCGATATTTGACATCTACAACTATTTTGTGACAACACAATAATAAAATTAAGGATAACCAATCGCCTATACACCAGTGCATTTTGGAAACCGAACCCTATTCTTTCACTGAAGCCACATTTGCCTTCTACGAGTCTGAGGGTATGGAAATGTGTTAATACATAAGTCATCTTATACTTATTATCAACAAATTTAAACATATTTTGTTCATTCTCATCTTCGTTCGGTTCGGTCTCTTTCGTCTATCTCATGAATCATTCAAACTGAATACTGGCCTTCGGGTTGGAAGATTAATGAAGTAAAGTAAAGTAAAGTCCGTGAAACTAGAAAACAGAACACACGCGTGTGAATGGGTTAATCGATATTGCCAGCGCGGAAGAATAAAATGAGAGGCTAATGGGGTCTGGGGTTATATTCATTAAATGTTTTCCGGAACGAACAGAAACAAAGGGAATGTAACTGGGAAGATACTTTTTGGGTTGCAAAAGATAAAGCCCGTATTCGTGAACGAGTGTGTCGATCAGTGTTTATTACACGCCCTCACGTCTATAACAAAAAAAACTATTAGATGGACCCTCACCAATTTATTTTGACATCTATCAGCAAAATGAACACATGTTATCACCAACAAAATTTGCGAGGGGAACGCATGTTACTATTTCGTCCCCCGAGTTCCAATGTGTTCTATATGCCAACTGGTACGTAGAACACATTGGAACTCAGGGGACGATTTCCAGCTATTGCTAGGGATTCAAATTGCAATTACGTTGCACGATTTGTAGAAAATTCCAGTGAAATTCCGCATCTATTTAAAAATAGTCCGTCAACGATTTCTGTTCCACACATATGTGCGGAACATATTTTCATTTTCTACATGGTCTAGTGTTGCTGTAGATCGGAAATTCATAGAATAGGCGTGTAATAAAATAGATATTCGTGTACTGTGTATTAAGTTGTTATATTTTCGCCCACCAAGTTAAACCATGGTTCGGACAGAAGTAGGTACAAATCAAATTGATAGGACTCGCCTGCACACTAAATTAGAGACTTGTTTCAGACCCCTATACTACTATCGAATGATAAATTCAGCATTAAACTGCAGCCTTGCTTGTTTCAGAACACACCCACCCCACCCACTACTCTCGAATAAGAAACCTCAGCCGTCCAAGTGGTACACGTTTGTGAAAGAGTCACGTATGGACGACATCAAGAGGCAGATATATATCGCGCGAAGAATATCAAATAACATGTAAATTCCTCGTAGCTAATTCATACAACACTCATTCCTGAATGGGGTGACCCAAAATAATACTGGCTACAGAGAGTGGGAGAATCTGTTTCGTATTTGGAGAGGATTAAATAATAAAACAATAAATAAAAAGAAACCAACAGCCCCTTGGAGTAGTTGGATTAATTTAACTCTGACCCCTTAACGTGTTGGGTACTTATTGTTTTTAGTACTGAAATGGTTAACCGGATAATCGGTTTGAAACCAGTTAGCTACCTAGCCGATTAGAAAAACCGTTAACCGGTTATCCAAAATATCGAGAGTGATCGCCATTCCACGTTTAAAATGTAGTAAATCTGCCGCTTCTCCTTTGTGATAGATTTCGCATCGAAGTTAATGATCGGCAGTTTCCGTGAGTAATGAGAAATGGCAGAAACTATTCCATAGTGTATATACAAACTAACGTTGTCGAGTACTCGACAACGTTCGTTTGTGCACACACTACGGGATAGTTTGAGAATACTGCTTTCCGATTTCTATAGTTTTGATCCCATATTCGGTGAAATAATGGCAATGTATAACCGTATATTATCCGGTTATAGCTCTCGGTTAGTCGGTTACGAAAATGAGCCAACCGCTTCAGTCCTAAATTTTTTATATGCTAACTGATTCAACTGATGATGTATGCTGGATTAAAATGACCTACCCATGCATGTCCCGGGAACTAGAACACATTTGAACTAATTGCATGATGAGGTCTCATCGTTGGGGTCTGAAACTTACTATGCGGTACTGTTTGTTTTGGTCATCAACTGTTTTATCATTTTCTAAATTTCTTTTGCAGTTGAAGGCTATTGAAGAGAGGATAGCTTTTGATGACAGATTACTAAAAGATACATACCTGGATAAACAGAATGCTGATGTTAGTGTTTTTATAGTACTATAAAAAAGTTATTGAACGAGATAGAATTTATTCTCAACATACTGATGTCGAAATATCAAAATTTGAGGTAGCAAAGTTTTCCATAATGCAACTTGGAACTTAACTGGTTGAGTGCTAGAAGCCACTACCATGTCTTTCAACTTAAAACAAGAGGGTACCAGAGCAAAACCCAACATTTTCTTGGTTTAAGTTTCATACTAAGTCAAACGCAAACAATATTTTGTGTATATAATTTTTTATTAGAAATTATGGAAAACTGCCCGTGGGCAGTCTCCAAAAAAATATATAGTAAAATAAATTTTAAATAACAAATTCAGTCCGCCAAAAATAATCTAGCCCACAACCAGTTAACCAATTCAACCTTGTGTGATAGAACTCATCGAGCTCTGTCAAACAAGATTGAATTTGATAAATTCCTAGTTGCATTATGAGAAAAAAAATTGCTGCCCGAAATTTCGGTATTTTGACATTAGTCGGACAGGGTTGATCAGAGCATACTATTGTTTGAACATAGGTGCGTTAGGTTGTATTTTTCAAACATTTCGACAAGACATTTTAAAAAAAATGAAACGACTTTTGTGTCGGTACTCACGTAAAGTGACGACAAAATGTCACAGAATTGGTTATTAATTTAAGCCATTCCACGTTAAACCGACGGGTGAAAAGTTATAACTCTGGTATGTGAATAAATCAAATGTTATCTTAGTCTTGTTATCCACATTGTAGAGGGCTAATCGTAGGATGAATACAAGTCTACTGACCCTAAACCAATAACATTATTTACAAATGTGTAAGATTTGATATTTAGAACAAGAGGCACTGGCACTCTATTCTAAAGAAGTGTTGGGGAAATCTATCCATCCTTAATCTGTGCGATAAAATATATGAAAACAAATAGCCAATATTTCTGCATTGGGGACCAATCAAATAGATCATTGGTCCTGTCGCCATGCGCATTTATTTCAACGATGCGCCCTTGAATGAGACTGGTACGAAACTGACAAAAGCGACTGGTACAGTACACTTTACACTCGCAGGAGGTTCTAAAATGTGTAAGTAAAACCTGTACACAATTATTATTTACTTATTTATTTATTGGCGTTTAAGGTCACATACTTATGCAGAATGGCTAATCGTGGCCGTGGCAGTTTTACGGGTGGAGGAAGCCGGAGTACCCGGAGAGAACCACCGTGCATCGTCTAGCAATGTCAGCTCCTCAACATTCTAGCTCCGCTCAAGCAGGGTTACAGGGATTGAAGACATGTGCACCATCGACGTGCAGTACGCCTCAGTACACGGCGTCATCGTGCTCCATGTAGGCAACCGGGATAAAGTGCCTTGTCCAAGGACACACCGCGGGTCGTCCCGGACGGGGATCGAACTCGGGACCTCTAGCATAAAAGTCCAACAGTCTACCGCTGAGTCACCGAGCGCCACCATGTACATAAATAGGTACGGTAGGGCAGCAAAAATTTAATTCTACAGCTCTGCGGTAATCACCGAGATAAAAGATCGTAATTAAATTCTGAGAAGGCACAATACGAAGCGCCATTTTAAACTTCCAAATGGTCGGGGAAGAGTCGTGTGTGAAACTGTGAAATGTACACGGGCCTGTTGTGAGGACCAATGAGTTTGGTTGCCTCGATTTAACATCTGCAAGGGAGCGTGGTGGTTCAGTGTTTACGGAATTGGAGTTCAAACCGAAAAGCCCACAGTTCGATCTCCGCCATTAACAACTGCGTTGTGTACTTGGGCAAGGCACTTCATCCCGATTGCGCACGTGCGGGCACGGTGGCGCTATGTACTAAATGCGTACTGCGCGACGATGGTGCACTTGTCTTCAACCAATGATAGCCATGCTTGTGGAAGTTATATGTTGGGGAGTCTGGCGGTTCTCTACGAGTACTCCTGCTTCCTCGTAAAACTGTCCGCCGCGAGATGACCCTGTCTGTCGAAAGTGTTGTTAAACCCCAGTAAATATATAAATATAACATTTGCAAATGATGTTCTTATATGCTTTCATTGTATTGGTTGGACTCAACGCGGATGAAATGGAGTAAAACCTCAAGACTGTTCTTACAACTTTTAGCACGACCTGCCCATTTAAGAAAAGAAGATATGCAAACATTATCGACATGTTTTAATGCAACTAAGGTGTACGCGTTTTGATCCCATTCCACCCCTCACAGGTGGAAACCGTAATCCGCAGGAACACTCTTTGGACCGAACTGAGTATACACGCCACGTTTGGGGGTGAGACGATGTACGCCACAGGAGAAGAGAGAAAACAAACAAACACACGGACACAAGCAAATCAGCCAATCTCTCGCAAATTATAGATTATGCCTTCTCTGTGTTTCGTTTCATTTCAGTGGGTGATCGGCGAAAACCATTTCGATAATGTACTGAACATCCTCAAGACTCGGGCAATTCGCAACATGAAACTGCTGCAGAAACCTGTTGATTGGTCAAAGTGAGTGAAGTAGTTTTAGTGTTGAGAATAATGTTTCAGGTGAAATGTCGTACACAGCACACTCCATTTCCACATTTGGAAATTTCCAACTAAGAAAGGACAGTCTTGCAACTAAAAATGTATAACCCTTTTCCTAACGTAACGGCCAAAACCGACCAGCGCTAATCTCAAAAATCGCCAATTAATTTTCATTATTTCTTCATTTTTTGTCTCAAAAACATAGATTATGACCCCTCACTGGAACGAGCTCGACGAGATCGTTGCAATGAGGGGTCATAACCTATGTTTTTGAGACAAAAATTGAAAAAAAATAGTTATTCAAGAATTTTTGTTTTTGCAAGTGTCGTCTACTTTCCATGTTAGGTAAAGGGTTAAATACCAATGTTTTTGAGTGAAATCGTATGTTTGCGATACTATGTGAAATGTATGATCCTACTTGTATTTTTAAGTAGGGGAGAGGTCAGTTATAATCTGCTTCTGTCACACCTCGCTCTGCAGATCTCTAACTTTGGACTGAATCGAAAAACGAGTCGTATCAGCTAAAGGATTTCCAGTCACTCCAATTTCCAATGGAATGTCATTGCTCTTCAAGTTATATTGAACATCTTACACCCTAAATTCATTTATCCAGTACAGTCGCCGTGGACTGGTCGCAATCCACATGCGGGCAGGGATATCCACGCATGCGTTTACGAGGTAAAAAAAAATCCGCCAAATTTTAAGAAAGCACTGGGTTGCACCCGGTGCTTCATTAAATGTTTGCTAATTATTCCGAAAATAAGTGTTTGCAACCTAATATTATTGCTTCCGTGGAAAGTGACCAAACTACGGCGGTCGTTTGTACCACGATTAATTATTGCTTGCAGTCAAGCTTATCCTATACAATCCATACAGTGAGAAATGTGTTATATACAACACGCGTGAAATCTGGCCAACGTGTAAGAACGTGATGTAAAAACGCATCTCATTGAACGTTACGTTTCTTCTGATTGACGTTATGGCGTGAATAGAAAGCTTTGACACAACACAGCGTCAAGAAAGAACATAAGAGACCGCTGAAGGTTCTACTCTTCTTTAAAAATATCAGCTCCATATACTTAATTCCAGGGTAATCTTGGTATAAATACAGAACACAACTCGGGTAGAGTTCGGAGAACAGGAATTGACGACCCTTCTTGAAGTTTTATATTCCAATCGGTCCAACGGTGCTTGTGAAACACTTAAAAACTCAAACTCCATTACTCGAGTCATTAATTCTTGTCCCTAAATACTGCACTGTCTTTGTATTCGGTCTTAACCATTTACCTAACACATGAACAGCAGACGACACTTTCAAACAACATTCTTGAATAACTATTTTTTTTTCATTTTTTGCCTCAAAAGCATAGGGTATGACCCCTCATTGGAACGAGCTCCTCGGGCTCGTTCCAACGAGGGGTCATAACCTATGTTTTTTCAGACGCAAAAATGAAAAAATAATGAAAATTAATTTGCGATTTTTGTGAATAGCGCTGGTCGGTTTTGGCCGTTACGGAGGTAAAGGGTTAATAGCCAATCTGCAATGACGAAAATGTAAATACAACACTTCAAAGCAAAGTAAGATGCTTGGACCATTAATGAGCACACGAAATAACCACCTAGCAACGTCGAGCAACTGTCAGCTCCCCAACATACTAACTCCACCCAATCAGGGTTAGCATTGGTTGAAGAGAAGTGCACCGTCGACGTGCAGTACGCCTTAGTGCACAACGCCACCGTGCCCCCACATGGACAATGGGGGTGAAGTGTCTTGCCCAAGCACACAACGCGGTTGCCGCAAGTGGGATTCGAACCGAGGACCTCTCGCCTTGCAGCGGTCCACACGTTAGTCGGGAACTAAACTAAGAAGTTGACAACCAGATAATGCGATCACCATAGCATCCAGGATACTTCCTTAGCAACGGACTAACTACTGAGTCGATTCCGATGAAATTTTATATCAACAACACAACGTAGCCAGAAATTAAATACACAATATGACAACAGAATCTCGCGATGTCCATAGCAAACCTAGTGCTTCCTCAGAAACGGCTTAACTACTGGGACGATCTTGGTTAATTTCAATACACAGGTCTACATTGGGACCGGAAATAAAACAATTGGTATCGTTATCTGCTAACTTATTCTCCACAACAACAACTACCCTTCCTTAGCAACACAGTAACTAATAGGTAGATGTTTATCTTATTGCAAGTTTAGGACTAAAAACCAACAAGAAAGTAAAGCAATAGTTTAACAACATTGTCACCTGGGATCCACAGCAACCGGGTGGGTGTATCCTTATCAACAGGCTAATTACTGGTCGACTTCGGCGAAATTTAATACATAGCCTCACAAGTTAGCTGGAAAACAAATAAGCTGCATAACAACCAAATCGCGTGGTATCTGAAACAGCGAGCGTGCTTCCTTAGGAACGGCAAAACAACTGCGGAGATCTTGCGATAATTTCCAGATTGGGGCCAGAAAAAATATGATCGACAAAGGAGTTTTCTTTCGTAGTCTCCATAGCACCCCACCCTTCCTTAGCAATGCATTGTCTAGTAGATGTTGATGTAATTTCACGTTTAGGAATATAAATCAATAAGGAATGAACTTAACAGCGTAACAACAAACTCACGCGATGTCCGTAGGAATCGGGGTGTTTCTTTAGCAACGGGCTAACTACTGTGGGTTTCCTTATGGTGCTATTAGCAAGTCCCAGTCAAAGATACCGAATATCGAACCGATACCACAGTATACCCCACCACCACCCACACAGCCCACCCCATCCCCCACCCATCACAATACTGAAACTGATACCGAACTCAAATTTGTCACCCATCTCTAGCTTTGCTCCAATTTCTCGTCGCCTGTGTTATTATTGTTTTTCATTGCAAACGAAGTTTTGTTGACATTTAATGACCACTGACCTCAACACAACGGGATTTCTGAAACGTTTTTGGGTCACAAACAAACAAGTTCCACCGCATCCCCCATCTTCAGGAGATGATGGAGATTCCCTCTCTGTAAATAGACTATGCTCTACAAAAAACCCTTTCTTCTGGATAGTTTTATATTTTCCGACCTTTCGCATTGGCCGATTGCTTTTTGAAGACAATATTCAAATATACTTTGATGTCTGCGGAATATGCATGTCGCTTGAGAAAATACCCGTATCTGAAAGAGATAGTCACCCTGTCTCTCGTGTCAAAGGAAAGAGCAAGAAAGACCAAGGAAAAAAACATTCCAGAAAAGCTGTCTCCAGTGATTGCGGGTTATCGAAAAATGGCATGCCTTGTAACCATGATGTGCAACTGAACAAAGTCAACATTCCAGCTAAATATACCACGAGACAGTTATCAAGGACTAAAAAAGTACCGGAGCAATGCGTTCGTCGCTGTAGACATTATAACAGCCAAACAGTTCATGCTGTACCAAATGCTAGTGTGAGAAGCAGAGAACTTCCTCCCACTGTATTGCAATCGTTACAAAATGTACGTGGTTGTGGTGGTCCGGTCATTATCGGCTTCTTCCAAGCGGATAAGCAACTACCACAACATTATCTACCACAAACAATTTACAACAATTTCTCACAGCAATGCAAATTGAATATATACTTAGTTGTTATTGACAAAAATCAATGATTTGAAAGTTGATACTATATATAAGTAGTTTTCGTACTACACTTCCGTTGATGTATGATGATGTGAAGGCTGTTATGCTGTGACTGCAGTCACAGCGTAACAACTTTTACGTAATCAAACATCACCAATGGGAGGAGTGGGGAGCGTGAGGTTTAGTGGTTACGGCACTGAACTTCAAACCGAAAGATCCACGGTTCGATACCCGCCAGGAGTAACTGCGTTGTGTCCTGGGGTGGGTATTCCATCCCGATTGCCCACCTGGGGGCACGGCGGCGCTGTGTACTGAGGCGTACTACACGTCGATGATACACTTGTCTTCAATCAATGCTAACCCTGCTTGCGCGTAGTTAGTACGTTGGACAGTACATTTGCTCGCCGTTGCTAGGTGGTTCTGTTCGGGAACTCCGGCTTCTTCCACCCGCAAAACTATCCGACACGAAGTGACCCTGGCTGTCTGAAGTGTCGTTGAACCCCAATAAATTTATTACCGGATTTTACAGACATTATTATTCACAGACATCGTTTTTTCTCTCTTCATTTTTTACCTCCAAAAATAGCCTATGACCTTCGTGTTGGAACGTGCACGTTCATGTGAGTTCCTTCCCTTTAAGCTATGTTTGTTAGATAAAGATGGAAATATTGATTTTGCAAGTGTTGTCGTTTAGTCGGGGGGGGGGGGGGGTAACTGATTAAAGCGGAAAGAGTATAGTTCATCATACACGACACAGATAGTCTTTAACCCTATGGACACGAAAGACCGTTTTTCCAGTCCAGGAACATGATACGTCATAACCTCACCAAGTAGGATGACTGCTCAGTGGAAGCGTGAGGGTAGCCAATCAATATTTTCAACGTGCAGCCTTTGGTCTGCATGGGAATTTCTTGAATGGTCAACCCACTAGTGATTAATATGGACTCTTCCAATTGCTAGAATTACACTGACTTGGAAGACAACATCAGCGTTAAAGGGTTAATACGTTTTGATATATTACTTATGAACGGTTTGTGTTTTTCAGATGGGCGTCAGCTCCTGCCGTTGTCAACGCTTTCTACGATCCATCAAAGAACAGCATAAGTATGTATCCTTTACAACTTAGTGTGAGGGAAAATATCCAAAAATATAATATACTGTCAAAAACATAGGTTAACCCTTTACCAAACGTAACGACCAAAACCGGCCAGCGCTATTCTAAAAAAATCGCCAATTAATTTTCATTATTTTTTCATTTTTTGTCTCAGAAACATAGGTTATGGCCCCTCCTTGAAACGAGCTCGTTCCAACGAGGGGTCATAACCTATGTTTTTGAGACAAAAAAATGAAAAAAAGTATCTATTGAAGAATTTTTTTGCAAGTGTCGTCTGCTTTTCATGTTAGGTAAAGCGTTAAAAAAGTAATAAACTCTGGCGGCGAAGCGTGGCAATTGACGTATTTGGGTGAATTCTTGGATAACTAATAACACTTCACCTAAAGAATAGTCAAAACGCGCCAAGCGCTGTTCACAAAACCCCTTCAGATTTCATGAAGTTTCTTATATTTGATTCAAAATAAAAATGCATCCCCTCCTCTGGGATTGTAACGAGCTCGTTGAGTGAGTTCCATGTACACAGCATTAGTCCTAAAACGTTAAAAATTTATTTCTCAGGCCCCCTTTCCAGCATGGCCCTCTTTGGTGCCGCATGCTATCTTTGTATAATCAATGCAAACTTAAAAACCTAAATAACAAATGGTTTATGTCTGATATTTTACCCAAGTTAATAAAATTGATAAATTTGTCCCTTGAGTGCAACAAGACTTTGCAATGCTTTAGCTTTTCGAAACCTTTTTGCACTCAAGGGACGAAATACGCCTCCACCAATGCTATTCTGTAGATTACGAAACCTAAAACATAAAACAAGCCAAGAACATGAACTTTTGATGGCAAAGAAATAATTACAAAAATAAAAATAAATATAAAATGAAAGATGCAATTTTACAAAAATGGCCTGAGGAAGAGATTATTTTGTGGGGCCTTTACTATGTTCTTTGGATCAATGCATTTTGTCAGTTGTTCGTGAACAAAGCGTCCCTTGAGAGCGGAAATGAGCCATCTGCAATCCTTTAACATTGCATGTGGTACCTTGATGCACCCAAGATACTACATTTCTTAAAAGTTAGCGTTTCCGAGAAATGAGAAACCACGTGACAAAAACTGTGTTTTATATTTTATTTGACCTAGACAATGTTTTTATCCTTGTCTCCCAAAGATACATGGTATGTTTATAGGCTGAAAGAAACAGCTTGTCAGCACCAACATATATGGTGCGCATCTGAACGATGAATATATATTTCAGTGTTATTGTTAATATTTGCTTAAAGCTAGACACTAGCAGGCCTTCTGTTACCTTAGACGTCACTTTATTTATTTATTTATTTATTTATTTATTTATTTATTTATTTATTTATTTATTTATTTATTTATTTATTTATTTATTTATTTATTTATTTATTTACTGATTTTTTTTATTTATTCTTGTACCATGATTACCTATTCTACTATATATTAAAAGCCTATGACTTAAATTTTGGCTTCACACACCAACTGTGGTAAACATGACAGCAATGGGATTTCAGGAGGTAAACTTTACACCTACACTGGAATTACATCCAATTTGACCTTTGGTGACCTCGACCTTAATGCGAACTTGCCTCGCGAAGAGTGAAATCAAAGTGGCGATTATTTATTACGTTTTTAAATGAGTTTACCCCATAAGACACCAACAATTTACAAACATGACTCATGTTAATAAAACACCCGTAACTCGAAATAGTATGTTATTTTGTTATTAAAATGTTGAAGGCCCCGTTTCTTTTTCCATTTCGTTTCGGAGATAAAATTGACAGCTAAAGTACCGCCCACCGATGCTCATGTAAACAAAAACCGATTCGAATGGTTTGCTGCTCAGTAAAATCGAGAAAAAATAATAGTGACTCTTAATAATCTGACGACCATGGTATAAATAAAATATACACAAAGTTGCTTGGTTTACCAAATGTTCACCACTCGTGGTGAACATTTGGTACACCAAGCTACTATGGGTATATTCCATATATTTGTTTATTGGGTATTTTAACTGCGCGCCAAAAGGCTCATGGTTAACACCCCTTCTCCACGAGTGGTGAACATTTGGTACACCAAGCTACTATGGGCATATTCTATATATTTATTTATTGGGTGTTTTAACATTTTCGACATCCTGGTTCAGGGCAACTGTCATATTCCCCAACGTACTAACTCCATACAAGCAGGTTAGCATTGGTTGTAGACAAGTGCACAATCGACGTATAGTACGCCTGCCTTAGTACACAGCACCACCGTGCCCGATGTGGGCAATCAGGATTAAGGTGCTAAGTGTATAACGCTACGCGGTACAATGCACACATACGGAAGTGTTCTAGATGCACTACGCGAGAAATCCAGATTTCGCGAAAGAACGTCATGTGAGAACACGTATGATTTGACAGAACGCGTCTGAGTGACGTTATGACGTGAATGAAATGATTCGACACAAACCAGCGTCACGCAAGAAAATTATCAGACCGCCGAAGTTGATATTTTTATCTGAAAATATCCGCTTTATTCACTTAATTCAAGTATAATTCTGGTATAAATACAGAACACAATTCGAGTAACACGGTGGACACTAATCAACTTTCATGGATCGAGTTTTTCTTGTATTTCACGCGCGCCTGTGGCGATCGTGAAACACAGGGAAAAACACATCGGACCGTTGATTCCAGTCCCCCGTCCTCCACCCTTGTTATTTTCTGTCTTATTATTATACCAAACAACCCTCAGTGAAATATTAACATGGTTCACAAAATATACTGGTATCACAGAGTAATGATCGGTGTATCAAGCTACTCTGGTGACCATAATGTGGTGGAACACACCACTTTTCTACCATGAGCACACAGAGCCCTCCAGCTTTCTCGGACATTAGTTAATCAAGACATTTTCATTAATTTCGGTTGGACTCCAACGTTCCTCTCTTTTATTCACAATTCCTTGAACCTCCTATGCATTGTGTATATTTGCTTGTAAATTGTCCGGGTACGCACCAACGCTCTTTTTACAGTCGTTTTTCATAAGCAGTATTAAAAAATAGAATTCACAACCAACCAAAGTAGTCAACCATTGGGAGTGGCATGTGTAAGAAATGAGAATTTACTGACAACTATGTATGTGAGCGTGAGGTGGAGGGTGGAGGTGGGGACTATAACGCATGATACATAACCCGAATTGGAATCTATTCGTTCCATTTGTTTATTGTTAAATATTTGTTATACTTTCAGCTGCTGTGGGGTGGGTGGCTCAGTAGGTAGAGGTGAAGGCAGCAAGCCGAGAGGTCCTCGGTTCGAATCCCACCTGCATCAACAGCGTCGTGTCCTTGGGCAAGACACTTCACCCCATTGCCTACGTGGGGGCACGGTAGCGTTGTGTACTAGGCGTACTGCGCGTCAATGGTGCACTTGTCTTCAACCAATGCTAACTCTGCTTGTGTGGAGTTAGTGTGTTGGGGAGCTGACAGTTGCTCGCCATTGCTCGGTGGTTCTGTCCGGGTACTCCGGCTTCCTCGGTCCATAAAACTATCGTGGTCATGATTAGCCACTGTGCAGAAATATGTGACCTTAAAGACCAATATATAAATAAATAATTGAGCTGCTGTATTATTTCCATGAATAGAAAATATAATTCTGAGAAATACAATTGTAAACTTTTTGTAGTATTGGCCCCAGGTTTTGAAAAGAAAATATATGTTGACATAACATTTACCGGGAAATGATATGCGATTCTTCGCGTATAATGTAATATTTCCAAGTAATCGTCAAGTACTTTGAGAAAAAACACTATCGTCCATGTACATGTACATCCTTATATCTTAAATCCGTGCGGGGGAGATAAATTTATGCACACAACCACCCGGATTTTTTGTAAGGTTTAGACGGCCTCCTCCTCGTTATGCTATGGTAATTTTACGAAATCGAAGATTGGTACACAACAATAAAATCAAATTAACTTCCTAATAAATTGTAACTTTGAATAGCTTGCCATCAATTTTTCAAGACTGTGAAAAGAAGGTACACTTTTCCATGATTTTCTCATGACCTTATATTATGGTTTTCAGATCATGCAAGTGAGAATCCAGCGCAGTTGTCACTGTACGTCAATCCCAATTCTTTGAAATAGACCTAACGTTTTAACCCTTCACCTAACGAAATCGGCCGCATCCATCCGCGTAACATACAAAATAAACAGTTGAAAAACAGTTTTTTAACCCTTTACCCAACGCTGACGATTACAAAATTTATTATTTTAAATATCATTTTTTTTAATTTTTCAAAAAATTTCAACAAAACCATATCATGTGACCCCTCATTGGAACGCGCGCGACGAGCTCGTTCCAACGAGGGGTCACATGATATGGTTCTGTTGAATTTTTTTAAAAAGTAATAATTTTTCAGCTGCTCAATTTGCATATTACGCGGGCGGATTCGGGCGATTCGTTAGGTAAAGGGTTAAAAAAAATGTCAGCAAAACCATATCATTCGGTCCCTCACTGGAACGAGCTCGTTCTAGTGAGTGGTCACATGATATGGTTTTGATGACATGTTATGAAAAATTTAAAACAAAATAAAAATGATGTCGCCTGCATTGGGTAAACCATGGCAAACCGAATGGTATCGTCATGTACATTACTATCGACGGGGAAATGGACGAGTCCATTTTGTATTTGTTCAGAAGTTCAGTAAACAAATTTTAAAAAATTTAACCCCACAGCTCTATAGGGTTGTAGGATTAAATTATAACTCATCCGTGTAATCCAAATTTGGTATTATGAAATGAAACTTAGTTTATACCATGATTACCTATTCTACTATATTCGACAAGCCTGTGACATAAATTTTAGCTTTACACACCAACCGCGATGAACACGCCCGCAATGGGATTTCAGTAGTTAAAATTTACACCTACAGTGGAATTACATCCAAGTTGAGTTTTGGTGACCTCGCCTTGAATGCAAACTTATCTAAATTTATCACTCTTCGCCACGTGAAGAGTGACAATGAAATCGGTAATTGTTTATGCCGTTTTTAAATAAGTTTACCTCAAACGATACCAAAATTTAACAAACATACGTTGTCTAATGTTAATACAGATCCATAACTCGAAATAGTATGTTATTATGTTATTAAAATCTGAAAAAGGCCCCGTAATTTGCGCGTTTCGTTTTCTATTTCGTTTCAATGATGACGTTGCCAGCGGAAGTACCGCTCACCGGTGCTCATGTAAACAAAAACAGATTCGCACGTGTGAATATTTATTTATTTAACATTTAAACTCTTATTACTCTGACGATCATGATATAAATAAAATACACACAAAGTAGCTTGGTGTACCAAATGTTCACCACTCATGGTGAAGTGGTGTTAACTGCGCGCCCAAGGCTCGCGGTTAACACTACTTCACAACTCGTGGTGCACATTTGGTATACCAAGCTACTATGGGTATATTCTATATATCTACTTCGTTGCCTGCATGAACTACCAACTTTTTCAACGAGTACAAATTTTATGCATAACGAGATGAAAGAGTTAATAATTTTGAGCGATTACATAATCACCTTTCTAATTTTCAGCGTTTCCTGCTGGTATTTTACAACCACCGTTTTATGGACAAAACTATCCATAGTGAGTATATTTTGTACGATAGCGTTCCTTGGTCTTTCCTGTCTTGAATAGCCATAATTAGAGACCTGCGAATCACCGATTTACGCTTCGATCGAATCTCGAATCGAATTGCGTCTATTATTCGAATTCGAATCGAATCTCGAATCGAATCAGGGACGCCGTAAAGGTGACCGACTGGGGGAAGGGTTGGGGGTGCTAGTAACCTGATTTGTTCCGACAGTGGCGTCTCAAGTCCCGAATGATAAAATATTTCAACTGCATCACCAAGGCATTCCGTCCTCGAAAACATGCCTTGGTGATGTAACAGAAACGGGTGCAAGAATCATCGGTACGGGCCACTGCAAAGGGCTAGCCGCCAGCAACACCTCGTCATTCATATTGCTAGGAAACATTAAATTTTCTTTCAACAGTGGTTGTATCTAAAAAGACTGGAATTAGTATGGCTGGTGACATGGGTACAGATGTTGTTACTGTTTAGATAGCGGGAACTACACCCAGTCTTTATTTTCAATAGCATTTATGTACAACTTCCACCAGAACTCTACATATTGTGAGACGACGAAGAGGACTGATTCCAAGTTATGCAAAGCTATATTTCAGTGAAAAGCTTCCAATGGAAACGAATCCTGTAGTCGATTCGAATCGAACCGAATAGCAACTTAAGATTCGAAGTCGAATCGAATCTCGAAGCTTCGCAGGGCCCTAGTCATAACAGCATGGAACGTTGGCTATTTTATCAGCTACCGGAGAGTAATGGGGCTCAATGACTGGCGCATTATAATTGAGATGGAAAGGTTGACGGTTCGATCCCGACCTGTGTCACCTGAGCTTTGTCAGATACTTCATTTCCATTACCCAAGTGGGAGTGCGGTGACTCTGTGGCCTAGGCTTAGCTCCGGGGCATACTTACATTCATCTGATGCTAAGTTTTCTACTGTCGGGTGTGTTTATTTCCCCTTATAAGTACGATATGGTGTATTATCACACCTCTGTTAAATTGTTGATATATCCTCGAATTTTATTGGCAAAGAACGTCACGTGCATACAGGCGGTAAATCCTCTGTACGGTGGGTGTCACTTTAATACACGGTGACCTTGAAGTATCTTTCTCGGGTGAGTAGCCGCCATTACTATTTTGATGCATTTCCACTCGCTTCGAATTTTCAAAATTTGAATTAGAACAAAATAATAAAATTTACACGTAAGTACCAAAAATATTTTCAAGGTACCCTATTTATTGATTTAAAACATTAAATATTTGAAAAATGGACAGAAAATATTATTTCTAGTCCCAAAATTTCTTTATCGCTTTTACGATTCTATCGATTTTTTTTATGCCGAAGCGAACATTTACTTTACAGTTTACTCAACAGATTAAAAGTGATTTTTTGAACGTTTAAAGGTGTTTTGTTAACCATTTTCAGGTGGTAATGACATTAATTGTATGTAAAATTGTTGGTTTTTATTCAGCTTTTCATTAACCTTATTCGTGTAGGTCATCGGTGGGGTAAATTCGTAACATAGTCAAATGACCGGGTACGGGATGGTACCTTGTCTGTAGGTTTTATACCAGGCTTGGCGAGCCTGGTATAAAACCTACAGGCCAGGCACCATGCCGTACCCGTTCACTCGCCGACTATGTTTGGAAGGGTCTACATAGCACTTTACATCGGTCATTACATCACAGTCTTCAGTCACACAGAACAATAAACCCTCTCATAACCTTTTATGATTATCCTTTAGCTCTATCAGTTAACAAATAAATACCGAAAACCAATTCGATTGGGCATACGCTATTTCCCAAAGGCTACTAATGTGGGAGAGTAAAAATTATATTTCTGTCAGATGAACGATAGGAGAACGGTCAGTTTGTAAACTGATTCAGGGGAAGGCGAACCGGCACAGTAAAACTTTTTCCCTGTCAAAATACGTCCTTTGTACATTTTGAAAGAATATTCACGAAAAGCATGGAGGCCATTTTGTAAACGCATTACAAACAGTGTGATTCTGATGTAATCAAAGATATATTTTTTTTATAATCATATAAATTATATGCATTTACACAAAATAATTATATGGTCAATTATAATAATCGAAAAGAGATATAATTCTGAGTGACGCTTTTTTGCCTGTCCATTTTTCTTTTCAGTTCGATGAACTATGGTGGAATCGGTGTGGTCATTGGGCATGAAATGTCACACGGATTTGATGATCAAGGTTAGTCGTCATTTATCAAAAGTCTGGGAAAATCTCAGTTCACAACTTGTAGCAAAGAATATTTTCGATGTTTTACAATCACGGAATTTTGAAATTTCCCGACGTAAGTGTGTGTCCCGATAATTGGTAGACGATTGCATAATTCGAAGGTCGAATAAATCATGGAAAAGTTAATGATTGAAGGAGTAAGAAATATGGTCGACCTGCCAAAATCTGTTTTAATGAGAGCTACATAAACTGAAGAGACCAATCAGTCTAAACATCAGTTAATACGTACCTGTATACCCAGTGATCTATCTGATGGTTATGTTTTGAAAGTTTTTAAGTACTCTAAAATTTTCGAGCAAAAATCGTTCGGATCACCACCCCACAATCCCCTCTTAGTTTCCTTAGTCACTAATGCCTCTGCAAATGTATCGTATATGAGCCGAATTACTACTCTATCACCTGTGATATCGTATTTTCATCCATGCAAAACTTCAAATTTCGTCACAATTAGTCCAACTAAGGATGCACAAACACAGTTTTAACCAACTGATTTTCAAGCCAAAACCGGCCATGGCACGTTTGCTCGAAGCTCTTGGGCTTTTTCGCGTAATTCATAGGTTATTAATTGGCTCAACCCTCCATTTGCTGTTCATGTAGTAGTAACGCATTCTCACCACGTACAGTTCTATGAAATGTTCTTTTCTTGATCTGATCGCGATCGGATGGGGATCAGGTCGGGACATATTGACGCCGGTGGACATACATTACATAGTGAAAATTGGATCATGAGAAAAAATTCTTCAGAGATGCACTTTTGTCGTGGACCGAAAGCGGGCAGAGACATTTGACAAGATCGCGATCCGGTCGAATTTCCCAATCCTCCCGTGTAATCACACTACTGTGTTTGGTAAATGGGTGAATGCATTATGGGAAATAAATAAATTTCTATGCAGCAGATATGATTATTTTTGTCTGTGGAATTAATTTTTGGAAATACATAATTGCTTTTGGAAAGATCCATACAGTTTTGGTCTCTGGAATTATTTATTTATTTATTGGAGTTTCACGACACTTTCGACAGCCAGTGTCACCTCGTTTCAGATAGATTTACGGGTGGAGGAAGCCAGAGTACCCTGAGAGAACCACCGAGCAACGGCGAGCAACTGTCAGACTCCCCAACGTACTAATTCCTCACAAACACAGTTAGAATTGGTTGATGACAAGTGGACCATCGACGTGCTTTACACCTTAGTACACAGGGCCACCGTGCCCCCACGTGGGCAATCAGGCTTAAGTGCCTTGCTCAATGACAGTTACCCCTGGCGTGGATCGAACCGTGGACCTCTCGGTTTGAAGTTCAATGCCATAACCACTGAGACACCGCAATCCCGGTCTCTTCCCACTAGAACAATTTCGTTTAGACCAATTCCCTTCAGACCGATTCCTTTTATGCCAATTCCCAAAAGACCAATTCCCCTTAGACCAACTACATACTGTTATTGATTAAGGGTTGATTAAGGATAATTAAGAAAACATTTATTTGCTGATAAGCACTTTATTTGATAAAAAAAATATTTATACGCATAACATACAAACAAATATAGGTTTATAACATTTCAGTTTATAAAATGTCAACAAGCCAGAAAATAAGCAGACTATCATCTGAAAAATGAAGTCCCCAGAGGGTGAATTTGGTGATGGTATCCTGCAGGGTAGCATCACTAAATTTACCCTCTGTGAACCTCAACTGTCCGCTCCCCAACACACTAACTTCACACAAGCAGGGTTAGCATTGGTTGAAGACAGGTGCACCATCGACGTGCAATACGCCTTAGTACACAGTGTCACCGTGCCCCCACATGGGCAATGGGGGTAAAGTGAGGACACAACGCGGTTGCCGCAGGTGGGATTCGAACCGAGGACCTCTCGGCTTGCAGCCTGCGCCTCTGCCAACTGAGCCACCGCGCCCCTACTTATTTAAATTAGGACGTATCATGTTCCAGATCCGGAAAAGCGGCCGCTCCGGTTCAAAGGGTTAAACACGGGGTGAAGGAGGATTGCCAAAAACACAAAAGCACAGGGGAAGGCATGGCTGATTATATTCGCCCTTGGAAGAGATTTACAGAAAAGTGATCTCCATTTAATATTTTAAAGCTGCCGGTAAATTTAACACGGAGGGAGGCGGAACTTAATATAAAAAGTGAAATTTCGAAATATTAGCGAATTTGTACCATCGATGTGCGCATCATTTCCACTAACTTTAGGCATTTTCCTGTAGAGTAATATAAAAATACAGAAGCTGGTATTTTTATTTTTTCCTCAATTAGTTTAAACGTTTGACAAGTATTCACTGTTGAAACTCATTCAAAAACAAGAAAACGGCGTTTTTGTCATCTTTTAATGTTCTGTCATTTTTTATCTGTTCGTTATATCAACAGTGTGCACATCGCGACATATAATACAGACACTGTCCATTCCATCAATATAAAAGTCTCGGATGTAAAATTTGCTAATTTGTTTCCAAGGAGTAATGAAAACTTGCAAATTCCTGTAACAACACATTCGCTAATCAAAGAGCCAATGTGGACACTTGGTGTTGGTAGGTGTGAAGCTGATAGATATTCTTAATGGCGGGATATCTGTAATCTCATTTCTTCCAATTAGCTTGCCATACAAATCCAAGTTTCCTTTTCTAACTTGTAATAAACTCGGAGAGCTGTCTCTTGTTTTCGTTTATTAGAAGTAGAAAATGGAAACCTGGCCTTGTTTTCTACTGATGTCATAGGGCTATTATAATCCCTGATGGGCACGGGTGTGGAATGGGAAAATCTCACCCGAGGGCAAGATATTTGGGCCAGACACGAGGCTTGCCATCCCACACCCGTACCCATCAGGGATTATTTTTCTCCCCCACAATACAGTGGTAACGTAAGTCACAGGCAATCGGCGGTCACGTGCAGATATAATCAACTCATTTGGTATTCGTTGTTTTGAAACAATATTTATTTACACTTTTTGTCAAGAGATATATATAGAATATACTCATAGTAACTTGGTGTACCGAATGTACACCACGAGTTAACACCACTTCACCACTCGTGGTGAACATTTGGTACACCAAGCTACTTTGGGTATATTTTATTTATACCATCATCGTCAGATTATTACGAATTGCTATTATTTTTTCTCGATTTTACTGAGCAGGACCGTACATACGTGCGAATTTGCTTTTGTTTACACGAGGATCGGTGGGCGGTACTTCCGCTGTCAAGTTTATCACCAAAACGAGATAGAAAAAGAAGCAAGGCTCTTTTCATTTTAATAACATAATAACATGGTGTTTCGAGTTATGGATGCTTTATCAACACGAGACAATGCATGTTTGTTAATTTTGGGCGTTTTATGGGATAAACGCATTTAAAAACGTAATAAATAATTGCCACTTTTATTTCTCTCTTCGCGAGGCGACGTGCTATAAATTTAGACAAGTTCGCGTTCAGGTCGACGTCACTAAAGGTCAACTTGTATGTAGCTCCACTGTAGGTGTAAATTTTAACTATTGAAATCCCGTTGCTGGTGTGTTCACCACAGCTGGTGTATAAAGCAAACAGATATGTCACAGGCTTTTCAAATATAGTAGAATAGGTTACCATGGTATAAAAAGTAGAATATAGCAGATGATGGATCCGACAGAAAGCTACAAAGCATATACAAGGTCGTTTTCATACATGACATTTACTATATAACAATACAACAGAATCAATGACAATCATACAGCTGCGTATGCACGGCTTAAACCATAATTATTGAAGTGATAGATGTTGCTGGAAGAAAAAGAATATTGGATGAAGAGAGAAAGCAAGAAGCCAACATGGATGCAAACTGATCCGTTTTTCGTTTTGAAGTCCAATGTGTTGACCATGAACACCTGAACTCCCTCCAGGAACTATTGACATAAAACAACACAAAACCGTTGTACACTCATACAAGCAGTTTTAAAGAAAAGTATTGTATAATTCCGACCACTAATCCCATACTTCAACCACGGTATAGCATCCAGAAAGTTTCATCAGATGTACACTGTTGTATACTTTGTGAAATGATAATCATTGACAGTAATTCAAGAGACAGAGAATGAGATAAAAATATTTTATATATTTATCTAGTTTTGAACAGTTGTTTCAATAAAATTATATTACTGAATGTTTACATCTAAACAAAATTTGCGTCCAAAATAAACTGCAACAAAAAACGCGCGATCTTTGGCGAGACCGCGCGTTACTTGTTGCTATTTAATTTGGTGGTAATTCTTCTAAAACGTAAACAGCATGAATGGCGTAATAAAACAGAGAACGTGGAAGAACATAACAACACCTTTTCCCTGTATGTTGGCACCATGTTATATGACGTAACCAACTAACGGACACGACGTATGCTCCCAATTTCCGGCCTGGTTGGGCCAGATTTGACATTCTGAACTCGTATCATAAATTCACAATAAACTGAGAAGTCGTTAAACACAAGACGCCGAAGGCGCGCAGGGACGATATGGGGAACAAGCCCCTTTCGACCCTCAGAACTCGTTAGAAATGCTCTCTCTATTCATATCACCTGTAACAACATTGTTAGTGTACTGGAAATCAATTGGCATTAGATTCAATAATTTATATTACAGGGCGACAATACGACAAACGTGGACAGGTGAGACAATGGTGGAGTAATTCATCTCTGCAAAAATTCCAAAAAAGAGCCCATTGTTTAGTCGATCAGTATTCGACATATTCGATAAATGGAGATCACGTAAGTATTTCGAAGTCCGGATCTGAGAAAACACCAACGCTTCTTTTTATTCTTTATTCTCCCGAATAAATTTAGCATGGCGAAACGAAAAAAATGAAGTCAAATGGGAAATTAAGGGCACATCAGCAGTGGCGGCGCTAGAGTTACAAAAGTGAGGGGGTACAGTTGGGGATTGTGCAGCGCCGAGCTGGGGGGGGGGGGGGGGTCGGTTGGGGGGGGGGGGGGCTCTCCCTAAGTTGAGAAAATTTTAACTGTTTTGCAACAAAATCATGCGAATATGGATATCATTGGAACCAGTTGAACAAGCCGGTTCCAATGATATTCATATTTGCATGATTTCATTGAGTTATACCTTTGAGAATTTTTCTAAAATATTAAATTTTATTTATTTTTTAAAATTGCTGTAGGCTGAATTACAAATGGATGCCCTGCACGCTCTCGGTTCTAGCATTCGTCGAATACTCTTAAGCACTATGTTTCAGTCCGTTTAAACGCGGCATGTCTTGTTGCAATTTGGACCCTCGACTCTTGTTTGTTGTTTGCAGCTGGCGTGTGTGTGGGGGACGGGGGGGGGGGGGCATAATTTCAAAGCTTCTCTGATTTAGTGCACTTGGGAATATGGGATTAAGCATACCGACCATTACACCGCAACGTTCAATACAACAAAAATTAAAATGATAGTATTGTTTTACTACGCTTGGCGAAAAACGTGGAGGGGTAAGTACCCCCACATACCCTACCACGGCGCCGCCACTGCACATCTGTCGAAGTAGGCAGTTGATGGACTCTGGAAACAGCTGTATACAAATTGGTGAGAAGGGAAATAAAAGTTTAAACCTATTTTCAGGATATAGACAAAAGTTCACTGCTCGGATTCGAGTACGGTTTTTATCCTTCAGTGTGGCGCGCGGAGGATTATTTCACTCGGCTAACGCCTCGTGAAATAATCCTCCGCGCGCCCCACTCGAAGATAAAAGAAAATCGTACTTGAATCCGAGCAGGGAACTATTGTATTTATTTTATTCTCTCCTTATTTGTTTTCCCAAAACAACCCTTTATAAATGATTCAAGTCAACCGATTTGTAAACAATAAAAAGGTCCGCAAACGCTGAGAGTGGAATACGATGCTGGGAGTGGAATACCATTTTCGGCGAATGGGAGTGGGAATTGATTTGTTTTGGGAGGAAGAAAAACGAATGAAACTAAAATAAAAGGGTTTGTTTATTTATGGTGTGTACAACACGAGCACAACACACCCTTAAACAGTTGGCGTCTATGCATGTGCCGGGTTAGGAAATTTGTCCGACACGATAAGATCTTAGCTGTGGAAGGTGTCGTTAGACCCCAGTAAACAAACAAACGTTAGGGTTTAACTCTTTACCCAACGTAACGACCAAAACCGGCCAACGCTATTCTCAAAAATCGCCAATTAATTTTCATTATTTTTTTCATTTTTTGTCTGCAAAACATTGATTATGGCCTGTTTTTGAGACAAAAATTGAAAAAAATTAGTTATTGAAGATTTTTTTTTTGCAACTGTTGTCTGTTTTTCGTGTTAGGTCAAAGGGCTAAGCCAAATAACCATCTCGGCCGATTAATTTATTTATTTATTGTTTAAGGTCACTTATTTCTGCACAATGGCTAATCATGACCACGACAGTTTTACGGATGGAGGAAGTAGGAGCACACGGAGAGAACCACCAAGCAAGAGCGAGCAACATACTAACATACATACTAACTCCATAAGTGCACAATCGACCGACGTGCAGTACGCCTTAGTACACAAGGTCACCGTGCCCACACGTGGGCAATGGAGGTGGGAGTGAAGTGTCTTGCCCAAGGACACAACGCGGTTGCCGCAGGTGGGTTTTCGAACCGAGGACCTCTCGGCTTGCAGCCTACACCTCTATTTACAGAGCAACCGAGCCCCCATCTCGGCCGATATCGTGGCAATAAACGGTGTGTTGTGTACAAGCGTAATTATCTTTTATGATATAAAAACAAATGCATACAATCTGGAAATAATTACCCCAAAGTTACGAAAAAATAACAAAATGAATGCTGAGTACCATGTAAGTCAATCTTTTGCAGGTGAAATATATATTAAAAGGAATTTAAAATATATTAAAAGGTTGAGTTCCTTGAGAGACGACAGAATCTCGCACGGAGTTTGTATTATAAAATGGATCTCCAAGAGATGTTTCATTAAACTATAGCCGTCTGAGAAGAGTTTTAAAATGTGTAAAACACCGTGATCTATTATCAGCCTATGCCGACATGCACACATTCTGGAGCCAATACTATAAAACTTTTATAATTGTATTTTCTGGAATTGTATTTTCTACCTATTAATATAACTGACAATACTGAATCATTAGTATTTTAAAAGATATGGCAATTTGCCAACTGGCAAATTTCCGTATCTTTCAAAAGTCGAATGCTTTATTTCAACCCATTTAAAGTCATAACCCGAAAATACAATTCTAGAAAATACAATTGTAAAAGGTTTATAGTATTGCCCCCCCCCCCCCACCCCCCCCCCCCCACACACACACTAACCACTAACCATTAACTCTTCAGCTCAAATAAACACGTAAGTCATGTTTGACCAATGCGACATCTCGACAAGACTACTTAACCTTTTCTACAAAGATTTCTCATTTTATAACTACGCTCGTTCTTGCAAAAGGAAAAATGCAGATGACTCGAGTCCGAATAGAACCTTCGACCTTTCGATTCCATATCCAATGCTTTAACCACCGAAACATCGCAATCCCTACGAGAACACGATAATTTCAATTTGACAAGATTATCAGTGAGAGAACATGGCCCTTGACTGTCATAGAATGTTTATAAAAGCGTGAAAATGGGAGTGCAACCGCAGTTTTCACACATTTTGGAGGTATATATATGTACAGTCTTTTCAAGTGACGTCTCGTTGTGATGTTGGGAAGGTAGTCTCTGTGAGACTTGTACAAACTTGAGAGGTATAGATGCTTTTCACGTGACGTTCCTCTCCACCGTGTTGGAGGTACATTGTGCGTGATTCGCCGATCTCATGCATACTCCTAACCGTAGGCTCGGAAACAAGGCGCCTCAAAAGGACTATGTTGAAAAGTACATGTAGACAATGTATTACTTGGTTCTCCGAATGTAATGAAAAAGCCGCGTATATTTGTTGTTCATACGAATTGTCACTACCGTCACATGTAAAAGTGCATACATCAGAGCAAACGAAGGCAATAATAACAAAATTTATCACTTACCATCTAATGTTGAAAATCAAAGTGATAAATCGTCTCCTGAGTGCTAAAATGTTCTATGTCCCCTGTACGGCATACGACATTCTAACACCCAGGCGACGAAATGTTAAACCCCGTCGAATGAGAGAGATTGTGTTGAGCGATTTAAAAATTAAGCAGTTTCCGAAAGGTTACAAACTTTATCAGTTATGGTTTTTGCTACCGATCAGCCGCTCACTCAAGATATAGGTGTGGAAATCTTGTGTATCATTGGATGCTTCTTCGCTCATTCCTTCATTCGCACCTTGGACTCCGAGGTGCTAACAACTGATCAATGGAGCTCCCACTGGTAATCCAAGAGACACTTGTCAGAGTGAAGGCTACCCTTGCCACCACCTGGAGTATCCAGGTGCTCAAGGGTAAAATTCACCTGACAGTGGATTTTGATAAAGAATCGGAACCGCCGTCCTCGGAGAGGTGTAGCACCTTTCGTGAGTGGATTTCCCCTCACACTGGTCACCCTCCTAGTGACATGGAAAAGCTGGATGAAGGCAGCCGGAGTAGTACAGCCACAGCCACCATCAAGAAGAAGAGAATAAGAAAGAAGGGATCCTCCGCCAGACGACGAGATGCCCGCCGAATGACGGAGTTCCTGGAGAAGAAGAAGGAAAAGGAAGAGAAGGAGGCAAGTGAGGGCGTCAAGGGGACAACGCCTGTCACCCCTGAACAACTCTTGTCCAGCCCGGCACCCCTCTCCCAGGAGGAGGGTCCGGAGGACCATGGGTCGTCAGGTGACAGCTCATTCTCCAGCTCATCAGACTCTTCATCTGAAGAGGAGATGGAGGAGGATGCTCTGTCAATGGTGCAGGAAGCTGTCTCTGATGACGCACCTTTCACCCCTCCAGCTCTTGCTTCTCCAGCTTCTTTGGACCAGGAGTCCGACCAGGGGGAGAGCTTCCCGGAGTCCGCGGAGGCATTCCTTGGGGAGGAGATCGAGGACGATAACACCCGAGCCACAGTCCAGCACAACTACAGCTTCTATGTATCCAAACAATTTCCAGCACACTCAATCAGGACAATCCTCACAATAAATTTAAAAAACTATAGGAAACCTCAAGAAGAAACAGCAGCTAGGGCCAGGCTATTCACTACCAAGGAACCTACTAATCCTCCAGATCCAACAACGCCAACATCTATCTCTCCAACACATCCTCCTCCCACCAAGAAAAACCGCAGGAGACACAGACGCCGCTGAACACCTTTACTCTTTCCCTCCTCTGCCACGCTCTGACATGACAAAACTATACTGTCAACGAGGGTCGAAAGGGGCTTGTTCCCCAAATCCGTCCCTGCGCGCCTTCGTCGCGCGAAACCATTCATTCATCATTGGATGCCGACCATATGAAATTCGCAGAATGTAACTTTGGCAAATCGTGCAGGAAATACTCGGGCCTGTAATTATGCCCGAGGATTTTCTGAGAGATTTGCAAAAGTTACTATCTATCAGAAAAGCGTATTTTGTACAAGATTTACAGTTGTTACATTCTGAGATTTTATCATTTTTTTAATTCATTAATACAAAACACGTCCATATAGGTTTTGACTACGTTCATCGCGGTTCAACTATCTGTACCATAATTATTATGTGTATCGTCAGCTCCCAGAAAAGCTCGGAGAGTCGGTAACGGACCAGTTTTAACGAAGCAGATAACTGGTTCAAGGTTCCTTACAAGTTTCAGCCAAAAAAGAGAGACAGTGCCGATGGAATGAAAATTTGCTATTACACAAAAATTTGGAAGAAAAATGCCTGAAAAAAAAAAAACGCCAGCATGTGATCCGGTCTTTTGATATTAGGTAATGTGTAACAGGTGAACGTTGTTTGCCCTAAGTTCTTACGCATGTAGACTACCCTCACGATGAAGATGTCACCACGTTACGTTGGACGCCGTGATGCCGGTGCAAAGCCCCCTTTGTCTCAAGGTCAGAGATTGTGGAGGATTGGAAGACAACAGTTAATTGTTTCGCCTTTGGTGTGATTATAATTATCGACCTTAAGGGGTCGTCCAACGTAACTTTGGGCATTTCTTTTTTTTGTAAATTTTCACAATGCCCTAAATACTAATTAAAGCGGTGAATAACGACATATTATATACCAAAATAATGACAAAAGCATACAAAACCCGAAATTACCCACTTTTGGAAATTTTTTAATATTTTTTTTTTTTTTTTTTTTTTTTTTTTTTTGCTTTTGATGACAAAGAAATTGCCAGCCGTATAAGTAAACGTCAGGGTCAACAAGGAACAGATCTGTAATTCGAATGTCTGAGTTGTAAATAAAAGACTCCTTACTCCATACTCACGAGAAAGCATATTTACAATTTCATCACCAATGTGGTGAGAATGCTCCGGGGAAAATGGATGATCACAAACGCTTCATTCTTTTTTGTCCGACATGTTGTTGTGATCACGTGGGTTTTGGGGTGAAGTTGTGAAATGATTTCATTTCCCACGATCTGAAATCTTCAAACATTAACTTTTACTGCTGTTTTTGAATCTGGCAGGCGATGTAATGTACAACACACGATATATTCATAGGAAAATATTCAACTGACAATGTGATAAATGCGAGATACAATCCATAGTAGTACTGTTGAATTCCAAATCTGTACAATGTGACACAAGTGTCAGCAAGAGATTAATACGCTACCAATTCGAACTACTATTATTTGGTTGGTGACGATGAGCAG
This sequence comes from Pictodentalium vernedei, assembly GCA_031216915.1. Classification (NCBI taxonomy): domain Eukaryota; kingdom Metazoa; phylum Mollusca; class Scaphopoda; order Dentaliida; family Dentaliidae; genus Pictodentalium; species Pictodentalium vernedei. The sequence goes on along the minus strand of CM062290.1, from coordinate 63,418,641 downwards.
AACATAAAATTGAAAAATTATATTTGAAAACAAAAATATATTCACATCAACATACATTACAGTCGTCACAATTGTATATTTACGAAAAAATAATTTTACTGTCGCCGAACTATATTAGAGATGTAAAGAAGGCTTGATGAAGTCTTCTACGAAAAAAGAAGACCAATGTCAAGGAGAATTATCAGAAAAGTTTTTTTCCTGTTCACCAAATATTGAGAAATGTCGTACCATCGTAAATTCGAATATCTCCCTCACACAACCCCATTGCATATGAGACGGATCAACGTCGATTTTGAGCGCCGTTAGCACCAAAAGATTGCGAAAATCTATGTGTGTTGACACTCTGTGGACAGAAATAGTCAATTAGAGAAATTCCGCTAGGCGGACAAAAACTCACACGAATTACCGAAATGAGACCACAACGTGTCATAAGTGTTTAGATAAATGAATTTAATAACCAACACAATTCCGACATTGTTCAGGCCGGTAACACTCCGCCTATGAAATTAGTATTGGTAAGCAGATCAGTTATTAATGTTCTTAAATCTCACGAGAAATCAACAGTCAAGCTTCCCCAAACAGCAACTACGGAAGTCCGATACTTCCAAAACAAATGAAGCATACCATTCTCTTGTGCAGATGTCGCGGAGCAACCCTGTCTGTTGGAGCTAAAGCAGAAATAACAATGTTGCACTTTTGCATCATTTTCTTCTTCGAGTCTCTTCCGTCATTCTGTAGTTTTCTCTTTTCTGTCAGAGGGAAAGGCGGGAAGACAGCCAATCTGGCTATGCCTTTCCCTGCCGGTATACAAAAATTGTTATATCCCATTATCTATGTACATCTGAAATAATATTATTGTATACGAGAACCCTGTTATGATGTAACCATACGTATATATTTATCATTCTGTATTTTTGTATATTGGTAAATAAACATATCATATCATACCAAATCATGTACTTAAATGACTTGGATGCCAGGATGTTTAACTAAGTGTGGCCGATTGGTGAAAGTATTCAGCATGCAGGGCAGGTCATTTTTGTTGTTGTTTTAGCCACTCTTGAACATTCAGATGACACTCTTGGAAGCTGTCACTGAAATTAAGACACATAACACTAAATGAGGAAGTTTGGCAATTCACCCTTTTTTGGTGTATCAATCTCATCGTATGTGACCAATTTGATACAGATCTCATGCAAAATGGCACAGGATTGTAGGGGTATGGTCACAGCAGACTCACAAAAGACATTCTGCATTTTTCATTGATGCACTCTCTCATGACTCCATACTTATTCTTCTGAACTGTGTGGATTTGACCCTTGGTGAACTTCATAAAAGGTAAACAAACACAAGAAAAATGGCATCCCTTTTAAAATGTAGGCATCCTAAATTACAATTTGTCTCGCGGTCTGTTCCTTGCAAGAATGATAAAAAGATTTCTCCGAGTCTATACTAGAAGGATTGCAGAATTTAACTATTCAACAAATTTAAGGTATTTTATTGTCTAAAATCTGGTCGGTTACTTATGCCATAGCAGACTTTCAGGCGGTGCTATCTACCACATGGTAGCAGTTCCATGGCAAATTTCAGTTTCCACATGTTCTATGTTTCATTCCAAGCATTTTTGGTATATATTTTATTGGGGTTATTCATTTTGGGTCTTTTTTAGACTTGGAAGGAAATTACATGAAATTTGACCAAAGTTAGGTTGGACGTCCTCTCAACCCATGAAATGGACTTCACAAAAGACAAACCTTTCTTTAAAAAACAAATAGTATGAGATTTGAAATAAGCTATTCATCGAATGCACGCGTAATATCTGTTGTATAAAAATCCTTATTAAACGATGATTTCTAATAATTTCAGATCAGAGGTAAAGTTACATTGGGTGAAAATATTGCGGATAATGGAGGTATGAAGATAAGTTATCAAGTAAGTGTTATATTTTTTGTTGGCCGCCATTATTGGCTTCAATCGTGAAGTAACTATGATGTATTTCTGAAATAGTCATGCACCCCACGCCTCTCTTTAACACTTTACCCAACATTAAAATCAGACGACAATTGCAAAAAACATTCTTGATTAACTTTTTTTTTCATTTTTAGACTAGAAAACATAGGTTATGACCCCTCGACGATCTCTTTGGTCATCGAGGGGTCTTATAACTTATATTTTTGGACAAAAATGAAAAAAATAATGAAAATTAATTGGCGATTTTTGTGAATAGCGCTTGCCGGTTTTTGCCGTTATGTTGGGTAAAGGGTTAATTGTTTAACATTTTGTAAAGCATGAAATATCTGTTATCAACAATTTCGGTGCGAAAATGCGCTATCTGCAACGCTTTAGCATTGTAAATGGCGACTTTTTGAACTCAATGAACGATACATGGTTAATTTATTCTCACATACACTCAGGTTCCATTAGGCACAAAAATTGATTTGCTACACAACAAAAATACAACTTCGCACCAGAAAATTACGGACAAGCGTGTCACAGATGCAGCAATACCATCTGTCAACAAAAAACACACTTTTCCACGCCAACATTCATTTTAATATTCTTCCACTAATTTCTAAATGTGTAATGAAGCAAAAAGTTTTTATCGTTCAGTCTAAAAACATTCTGAAATCACGTTCTTTTTTCAGGCATATTTAGAACACGTGAAGAAACATGGGGAAGAGCGTTTGCTCCCAGGAGTAAAACTGACGCACAGACAGATTGTATTTATAGCTTTCGCTCAGGTATGAACAGTTTCACATAGATTGTACGAAGAGAATTTTACACCGATAAATATGGTTGTTCCTCTAATCTGCCGCCCAAGTTCTCAAGCCACAAGATGAATTTTTCAAGAAATCGACACTGTTCTGGCCTGGAACTGGTCACGCCTTTATGAGGGTTTTTAGTCCATCACTGGTGTTTTTATCTATACGCCTCCAATATTCATTTGGTCAGAAGAGCGAACTCATGTTCGCTTTTCAGACTTGCTGAAATATTTCAGACCATTGAATCTAAAAATGCCATCATCATTAATTTTCTTGAATCAACGCAAGAAAATATTTCTCAATCGAGACTTTATTTGACAGAAAATTAATGACTTTATCAATACCATCAGAGATGTTTGTTTGTTAAACAATTATGGATGGCAACTCGTCACAGCGGAAGTTTGTAATCCCGCCTCGTAGTTCCAAGAATTTGGTTAATATCCTGATGTTTTCAACGCAAATTGAATACTTATTGATTGGAATATGTTTAACTGTCACATGGAAGAATATATTTCTATCTTTGTGAGTACAAAGGAGTCACATATAATCAACGGTATGTGCGCAAACTCCTCCAAACGTGAGTAAAGAAACAACCCGTAACAGCGCCGAATTCCTAAGAGAATTAGTCTGGTGGCCTAGAGGCTTGCATCTCTCCCTTAACATTTTACCCAACGTAATGTCCATATCTTATGAGCTCCATTCTCAAAAGTCGCCTAATTTCGTTACTTTTCAGCGTTTTCTGCAGGTTCGATCAAAAGATAACAACTTAAACGTTTAGACAAAAAAAACCCCAAAAGGATGATTTTTTTCAGGTATTCAAATATAAAATTGTCTTTGCTGGTCTTGTCACATTCTGAGGGCAAATCGAATAATGGCGCGTAATCAAAGTTCAATCAGTGGAATTGCGTGTTGAGTACGGACGTCCATTAGCTGAACCACTGGCTGAGTTTCTTCAGCATTCTGCAGAATTTGATAGTTATATTGTCCCAGTCGATACTACCATCCGCCGCATTTGTTACTGTAACCACTTCCTAGGTATACAACGTTCGCTTTATATTATGACAAAAACACTGGCTTAATAAAACTTACCCTTCTTCATGGTTCCCCTTGTTTCGGGGATGCAATTGTTCTGCTCTTGTGAATTCATCACCAACACAAATCTGAAAAATAAAATCTCTCCATCAATCATATGCCACGTAAAAACGGTTGAGCAACTTAAACTGCAGCCCAGAAAAGAAATATTACAAAATGGTATTTTCATTTTAAAATATCCACGAACTAGATATTAGGAAGCCAATATTTAGCGAACACGACCAGTGGATGACACTGGAAAACTTTCTTTTAAAACATCTTAGATAACTGCCATTACGAAGTCAAATATTATGACCCCCCCCCCCCCCTCCCTCATTGGAACGAGGTCGCCTAAGATCGTTCCAATGGGGTATCATAAGATATGTGATGGAGGCAAATATTTAAAATTTATAAAATTTGAATGGAGATTTCGTGAACAGAAGTGTCCAGATTTTACCATTATGTTAGGCGAAGGATTAAGTTCGCTTTCGATTCGACAATTTAAAAATATTTTGACCTTTCCATCAGAGACCATCCAACTATATATGATTTAAACTGTACAGATGTGCATTTGTTTATATCGTAAATTTATCTGTCAAGTACCAACGCTCTTTTTAGAGATATTGCGGTGCAGATGGATATTCAAACATTGGGAGATATTCGCCTCGCTTATTCCTTCGCCATCCTTTTTACGCCCACTTTTTTCAATTTGACTATTTGAGGTTCGATATGTAAATAATGGTAATGTATTACACGTATCTAGGTACGAACCACATGCAATCAATTATTATTGTTTATGTATTGTTGTAAACTTCTGATTTGTCCATTCCACGTCATGCATTCCTGGACAATGCGCTTTTACTCCAATTCTTCTTGACAACATGAGATAATAGCATTTTATGCCGTGGTTACCTATTCTACTATATATAAAAAGTCTATGATATAAACTGGTTCCGTCTCAGGGACAAGATTAGAACCAGTTTTGGTTCTAAAGAGAACCTATATTTTTTGCAGTGTATGTATTCAAATTATAGAGCTGCATGTGGAAATACTTGTGGAAATTAACTTGGCTTAGCCTTTAGACCTGATTTAAGAGTTTTTGATATACGTTTGGCTTTGTGTGTGTAAGAAAAACCACCCTCGACATCACTGGTAACATCACCAGAAGACACTAGAGTGAAAACCCGACTGAATTTGGAAGAATGTTTCTTTGAAGATTTATGACTCAGTGGTGGAGAAACACTAGTAGAAGGACTACTGGAACTGGAAGAGTCTGAATTCTCGGCTTTGTCAACGGGATGTCCCAAAAGTTTCAAAGATTTCAGTAAACGGTTGTCCACTTTCCTGTTTAAAGATTCCAGGTTACGTAGAGCTGATAAATCTCTGAAATTCGAGTCACTTGGTAAATCGTAAAATTTCCATCCAAAACAGCTAAAATGGAAACACGAAGATTCGTATCTTTAAGTTTTGAAATGTCTATCGTCGTAGCTTCTAACTATTGTTTGATTTTCCTTTTTTCTAACAGTTCCTTTTGTTTTTGCTTTTCACGCTTTGCGTCGGCGAGCTGTTGATTTAATTCCTCAAGAGAGACATTTGCAATCTCAGAGTTTTCAAATTCTACGTCGGAATTATCAGAGGAACAATTATCATTAGAGCTGAAACGGTTAAAGGGTTCTTTTGATAGATTAATCACATGGATTAACCTTGGTTAACCGATTAATCACTTGTTTTAGTAGGTAGCTGAATTATTGTTGTACCGTTGATGATTTATAACATTAACCCTTTATCCAAAGTAACGGACAAAACCGGCAAGCGCTATATAAAAAAATCTTCAAATTTTATTATGTCTTCAATTTTTGTCTAAAAGCATAGCTTATGACACCTCATTGGAACGAGCTCGTTGAGCTCGTTCCAACGAGGGGTCATAGAAAATCGTTACTAATTCAAAAATTTACTTTGCAAGTATCGTCTGCTGTCCGCAACGGTCAAAGAGTTAAGAATGACTATTTCCAGCTACTGATACAGTACAATGATCATGCAATTGAACAAGTAAGTCTGCACATAACTTGCAAGCTTTAATCTGTGTCATAATAATTGGTGCAAGTCAGCGTGACAATGTTTGCCTGTTTTAGAGAAAGTGTGTTCCTTTGTTAACCCATATAATACAGTAGTTTATGGCAACAGTTAATCGATCAATTACTTTTTTTTTGATCGATCAATACGTTGATCATTGGTTAATCGATTAATCGGTAACCATTTGAGCTCTAATTATCATCCGGTTTAATTTTAGAATCAGAAAAATCAAATTCAGACAAATCAATTTAATTCAATTTACGACAGTCTATACCCTTTTTCTGACGACGAGTACGATCCGCCATAATTACGTCCCTGGAAACAAAGTTGCAAGTCACGACTACTTGATAGACGAAAAGCAGTAGATTTAAATCAATTGGAATACGAAATATCCATTAACAAACATCAAGAAAGGAATTCAAAAAAAGTTACAAAAGTTTTGAAACATCCAACCAAACTGATAAAAAAAAATCTGTCAAAAGTAATAAACAATTTGAACATTTGACTAATGGGAATCGCATGATCACATGCAACAGATCCAAGGAAGAGTTTCTGACCAATAGACACTTAGTGCTGTCAGGTTTCTGCACCGCGCGGCAATTGATATGTTTAAAGACAATTATCTGACAATCATATAGATTTTATCCTGAAACCACGAGAAATGGTACGTATCACATAATGTGTTCCGATTCCGTGTCATATAGACGACTCATTCTGACTCCGTATCATATAGACGACTCGTTTCCGGTAGCGCTACGGGCTATCATTACAGGCGCATGGATACATTCTATGTGCGTTTCAGTGATCGACCGAACATTATGTCCCAAAAATGTTTAAAAATAATTTAACCCTTTACCAAACATGAAAAGCAGACGACACTTTCAAAAAAAATTCTTGAATAACTGATGTTTTTCATTTTTTGTCTCAAAAACATAGGTTATGACCACTCGTTGGAACGAGCTCGACGATCTCGTTCCAACGAGAGATCATAACCTATGTTTTTGAGACAAAAAATGAAAAAATAATGAAAATTGACTAGCAATTTTTGAGAATAGCGTTGGCCGGTTTTGGCCGTTACGTTGGGTAAAAGGGTTACGATTTAATCTGTTTATGTGACAGAATTGTTAGATAAATTTGCATCAGATTCTCGGTGGTGTCCAAAAATGGGATCACAACTCGCCGTCCTGTAATTTGCATCAGATTCTCGGTGGTGTCCCAAAGTCGGCTCGTTTAGATCTCATTCTGGACACCACCTGGAATCTGATACAAACCACAGGACATGCACATTATCATGATAATCTGTATATATCGTCCATTACATTCAATATTGCTGCTGTCCTTGTATGGAATTAAGAAAATCAACATTTGCTGATATGAAAACATGTTTTCTTTTTCAGGCGTTCTGTTCCAAAACGACCCCGCAATACATTCACCGGCTTATCACAACAAATGAACATTCACCAGCTAAGTACAGGTAATTCTTTTTCGCATAATTTGTCAGCATCTATTTTATTCCCTGCAGAATTTTAGTAAACACAAAAATACATTTGGAGTACAAAAACTATGGAAGCAATGAAATATTTATCGCATGATCAAAATCCCTTTCCGGTCATTAAGCTCAAACAATGAAACCAGGAAAAGACGATCATTCCATAACATTCCGGAAGTTGCCTCGGATGTACAAAGTTGTATTCTTGCGCGAAACCCGAACCTTCATATTTTATAAAAATACTAAAAGAAAACCATTCTAATCCTTTCATGCGATTTGGATCCTTGTTCCATAAATAATCTAGCATCGAATGTTTCAAGATATCTACATCTCTGGAGATTATATTTTGGTGGACGGATTATTTTTAACAGCGCAATTCCTTGCCTTTTAGTGAGCGCTGTTTGTCTCGCTTTTATTTAGTGTTTGGATAAAGTAGTAAACAGACTTGTTTACTCTTCCCCAGTTTATAATGAGACTGGCGAATTCAATATATTCGACCTGAACCCCGCTGAAGGCCTAATTTGCTGTACTGGTTTCGGAACTTTTGCTACAAACTGGGGATGTCTTGAAAACCCTTTGTACAATGAAAACCAATTTCAAACTAAGTACAAAGTAAACTGTATAAGCCTTTTCATAACTGAACTCCGAAATTGTATCATCCTTAAAAAATATAATTTACAGAAAAAGGGCGAATCCATTGTTTTTATAGGGATACTCAGTAATAATTTAATCCTACAGCCCTATGGGCTGTAGGATTAAATTATTGCTGATCCCCATTTCTAATTTGTGTGTATTGCATCAACTAATTAATAAATGCTTTTATTTTATTTTCGCTAAAATGAACGCACACTGGGTTCAAGGGCTAATTTTTAACTCATCCTTTCTTCTTCACCACATGAATTCTTGTTCCTTTATCAACATGTAACGCTTCTTACGATTGGCTAAAGTAGCCCAATTTAAATGCAGTGGAGGAGGCTTTTTAAAACATACAGGTGATAAAATCGCATGTTGTTCTTTTCCGTTCGCCGCATTTATCACATTCTGGTGCTATGAATAATCTTTGAATTCGATTTGGTGGAACACTTTGACGTGGGGAAAACACCGATTAGAATTGTTTTAACCATCTTCAAATAATATTCTATGGTAGGACGCTTATCTCCGGCAACATCCATGTTACATTAACATTTAATACTTGGATATCGATTTTAAACATCGGGGTTTTGTCTAAGGATTTAAACCCAATATTCAGAGTATTTAATACGCCTCATAGTTTAAAACCAACATCCGAATATTAAATTTTAATGTAATCTGTATGTCCCGACACCAACCGCAATACCTTGCAGTAATTGGTCAATGCCTCCTTGATTTTATTTTATGTCGCCGGGCACGCGCATATGTCTACTGTCAGCGATTCTCATGTCCACTGTCAAGGAAAGCGTCTCGTTGCCATGAGCAATGGTTCATCGCAATGTCTTTCTTTACTTGAAATCAACTGAGACAAATACATTTAACTATGCATTAGTTTACTTAACATAAACTGAAACCAATCGAGAGCATCTCGCCCCGTTGATTGCGTACGTAAACATTGAATAAAGGGAAATCATACCAGTCTGTTATGATAAAAGTTAACACCTTACCAAAACAACGTCTGCTTTGTAATATTCGCTGTACAACAAAAATTTTAAAATGATTCGAATAAAGCGATTTGCGACCCACCTGAAGATTTTTTTTCCAATTCAGTTTTACTTGTGTAAGAACGGAGCGTATACGTTATTCTGATTGTTGACAGGGGACATGGTCTCACGTTCCCTGCATGAAACATATATTCAACCTCGAATAATGTATGTCCCGACACCAACCGCAATACCTTGCAGTAATTGGTCAATGCCTCCTTGATTTTATTTTATGTCGCCGGGCACGCGCATATGTCTACTGTCAGCGATTCTCATGTCCACTGTCAAGGAAAGCGTCTCGTTGCCATGAGCAATGGTTCATCGCAATGTCTTTCTTTACTTGAAATCAACTGAGACAAATACATTTAACTATGCATTAGTTTACTTAACATAAACTGAAACCAATCGAGAGCATCTCGCCCCGTTGATTGCGTACGTAAACATTGAATAAAGGGAAATCATACCAGTCTGTTATGATAAAAGTTAACACCTTACCAAAACAACGTCTGCTTTGTAATATTCGCTGTACAACAAAAATTTTAAAATGATTCGAATAAAGCGATTTGCGACCCACCTGAAGATTTTTTTTCCAATTCAGTTTTACTTGTGTAAGAACGGAGCGTATACGTTATTCTGATTGTTGACAGGGGACATGGTCTCACGTTCCCTGCATGAAACATATATTCAACCTCGGCTGACGCCTCGGTTGAATATAAATTTCATGCAGGGAACGTGAGACCATGTCCCCTGTCAACAAACAGAATAACTTATAATACTGAATAGTTTTGTGGGTGAAATAAAGTAGTGTTAAATTTCACCTAAGTCTTATTAAATCTTTAGCAATGCTAATTTCTGTTGTATATGCATTGGTCTTAACTCACATCTGACGTCATCCCTGACTATCGCAATCAGACATGTCAACTTTGCTTCTGCTTTGAGTCCATACCCAATGACCTCCTCACACGAAGAACGATCAATTCATTCCAATAATGCGTCACAAACTATGATGTGGACGGGAAAGGTTCAACAAAACTACTTTTAATAGGTGTTAGCTGATTCAATAGTAAAGGGTTAAAAAAATCCAGATTTTAGCGCATTTGATAGTTTTTCATATTACTTTCATTTTACAGCTGAGTCAATTACAGACCGAAATAGCAAATGAGTGGTCAATATTACACAGTCGATACTAACTGTTTCAAAACACCGTGTCTTCCAAATGAAACTATTCCCTGAGACGTTTCGTGTGCAAAAATTACACCATTTAATGAAATACGGGGTGTTATTGTGTATAAAAAGTCATGATATTATCTTCATAAATGACAATTATTTGTCCTTATCTACCCAACTGAAGATTTTATGTTTGTTTGCAGGATTATTGGCACGTTGTCAAACAACGAAGACTTTGCAGCGCAATACAAGTGTAAGAAGGGAAGTAGGATGAATCCAGTGAAAAAGTGTGCAGTGTGGTGAAATGTGACCAAGAGAGGCAAATTTTCGAAAAAAAAATCAATAACTTATGTGTCTACTTTTATACAAATATTTGTTACATTAAAACTGGGTTACAATACTTAATTTCGAATTGCATTTTTGAATAGATTGTTTCACCGCCATACGTAAGTAAAGTTAACTAGATAGCACTTGTTTAACTATCTGAGAATTTATCTGCCACCAGTGTTCACGCTGGCCTGAAACGTTTTGGTCCCATGTTGAATTATTGTTCGGTACCAACTGAATTGTTTTGGTACAAAATTAATGATTTTAGTGCCAAATGGAATCTGGTTGTACATGAGAACAAATTAACCATGCATCGTCCTTTGAGTGTAACAATGCGCCATCTACAATGCTAACGCATTGCAGATGGCGCCTTGTTGCACTCAAAGTGCGATATTTTAATTTAGCTTTACCTGGTTCCTTTACGTTTCCAAGATCACAAATCATAAAAAACATAGAAAAGTAAAATGCTATTATTAATGTTTACAAAATAATTTCATAATTATTATTTACTCACTGTTTATTCATTCCAAAATAAACTAGAAGTAAAAAATTTATTATCTCCTAGAGGGATTATAAAATGATTAACTAAGATAAATATAGAATAAACGTATAGTGTTTTCAAGAAAAAAAATATTCTACGAGTAGGATTAAGAATGAAACCAACGAGCCTCTGGCGAGTCGGTTTCATTCTTAATTCTACGAGGAGAATAAATTTTTACTTGAAAATACTAAACGTTTATTTTGTTTATCCCATAAATCTTCTACAGGGCAGTCGCGGTAAAATCAGGCTATAATTCGCTACAAAACACAGCGAGAAGTGAGGAGCACATTGGTCCAATTCGATCGACCAGCAAAATTGGCAAAAATAAACAAGGCGCAGTAATACATTTCTGTCTAAAAATAATTCCTCTACAAACTTGAGCTAAACTTGCAAAAATACTTTATTATATGAGCAGTGGGTGGTGTTTTCTACTGGCATTGTGTAATACTTTCAAAAAGATTTAAAGAAATCAACAATCGAACTATTAATTATGCTAGACAAATGTGGTAGAGGCCAGAGGTCAACAAGTCCGTCGCTACTAGGGGAATAAATTCTTTCAGTGTTAAACCTACGGGGAAAATTTATCCCCCTACTAAGTGAATAAAGCAAAAATTTATCCAAGGTCTTTATTGTTCAAATGAACAGCCATTTATGGGATAAAATAGATTAAGTGACAAAAAATGTTTTGATAAGATTCAGATTAAATGGCTAAACTGTTACTTTAGTAGACCAAAAAGAAAGAGCCAAAAGTATACCTGTACTTGACAGACGTGAAATCTGTCTCGTCAATATGGTCAGATAGCGATTTTATCGAAAAGGATGCGGTGAAATAATAAAAAAAATACTTTTGAAACCTACCAAAAGTATATTTTTGGTGCCAACTGTTGGTGTCAAATGTTGCATGTTTGGTACCAAACGATTGTTTTTAGTGCAAATAGCATCACTGACACCCGACAATGTGAACACTGTCTGTCACGCCCCAGAGCCACTCTTAGAGAGACCGCATATGGTTGTGTATGGTTGGCGTAATAAAACTATAGCTTACCAACACTTTACATAGTCTCAAGGGTCTAATTCCGACTTTAATAACTTTTAATGCATTGTTTGGGTAAACCCAAAACCTGTTTTCTAAGTACCTTGTCGGTTGTTTCAGGGCAAGTCTTGTCTGCCTGTGTACGGAGGCAAGACTTGACTAGAAACAACTTCAAAGCCACTGGAGGTTGACTTTCAAAGTATAGCGAAAATGTAGAAAATCTCCAGACCCTTAAGGGTTAGTCAATTTACGATATAAGCTGTTTATTGTCAAGCTATATACAATGTAGAAGTCACATTCAGATATGTGATCCGTGAACGTCGAGAATGGATGCCACGCTTCTTTTCTGTTAACAGCGCTCTTTTTAAGTAACTTAGTCAACTGTCATTCAGCATCGGGAGATAACTTCCTTTTATTATACGCACATCTGTAATTTATCGAGAAAAGGTTATAGCTGTACAACTCGATATGTTACAGGTGGGGGATATTGGTTTATATCGTATTTATTCATATAATGTTTAGCCCAAAATAAACGGAATTACGGCGTTATAAATATACACAAAAAAAGCTAAAGCATGTTCTCGGTGGTGAACATATCAATAATTATAATTTATGGGAACATTAATTTCTTTGGTTGTGATCAGTATAGGTAGCTAATTCAACAGCACTCATACGTGCAAATTTTAGTCCAGAAGAAATACACAGAACGACACACGTGTGTGAAGGGGTTAATCGATATGGAGTGCCAGCGTGGAAGGATAAAACGAGAAGCCGCAGGCTTCGAGTTTTATCCTTCCGCGATGGCACAAGTGCCATATCGATTAACCCATTCACACGCGTGTCGTTCTGTGTTTATTACTCGCCTTCGCGTATATAAAAACAATTATCAGAAGGAGATTCAGCAATTCACTTGACAACTATCAACAAAAAGAACATATATTTTATCGTCAACCAAATTTGCGACGGGAACCCATGTTGCTATTTCGTCCTCTGAGTTCCAATGTGTTCTATGTGTCTGCTGGCATATAGAACACATTGGAACTCAGGGGACGAGTTTTTGTTATCGCTAGTGATTCAAACTGTATTTGTGGTGCACGATTTGTGGAAACTTGCTGTGAAATTTCGCTTATTTATAAACAAAAATGTCCGGTAACGATATGTGCGGACCAGATTTTCATTTTCCGCATGGTTTAGTGTTGCTGTAGATGGGGACATCATAGAAAGGCATGTATTGAAAGATCAGGATGTGTCCTCCTGCTTAGCCCCAACATTCCTAGTGAAGGACCATCGATGGGCAGGAGAAAAAATAAAAATATAAAAGGTCAAATCTACCCTAAAGAACGCAAGTCACGGTTTCTCGGCAGTGCGAAGTTTCATGTCATAACGTCACGCCAAATTATCCAGATTGTCGCCTATAAAATTTCTATAAAACTGTTAAACTTTAGGCTTCACTTCTTATTAAATTCTTACTAAAATTCTTATTCTAAAATAATTAAAGACGAAGGAATTTACAATGAAAATCCCAAGTCTGAAATTCCATATAAAAATAAATACATACTTAACATACATTAAGATGATAGGTTGATGTGTACATACATCAAAATATATGCTTTCGAATCATACACTCGGTAGGCATAAACGGTCTCCGAAGGTTTGCGTAATACACCAACCGTGGTGAACACGTCAGTAATGAGATTTCAATAGTTAAAACTTACACCTACAGTGGAACTACATCCAAGCTGACCTTTGGTGACCTCTCCTTGAATGCCAACTTGTCTAAATTTATCACTCATTGCCTCGTGAAGAATGACATGAAACTGATAATTATTTATTACGTTTTTAAATAAGTTTAACTAATAATATAATAAAAATTAGCAAACATACGTTGTCTCATGTTCATAAAGCATCCATAACTCGAAATAGTATGCTATTATCTTATGAAAATGAAAAAGACCCCGTAATTTACGAGTTTCGTTTTCTATTTCGTTTCGGTGATAAAACTCCCAGCGGAAGTACCGCTGTGACAGGAATGGAAGTCCGTAGGAACGTTAGTCCCTCTGGACTATTATTCCGCGGAATTATAGTCCTAGGTCTAACATTTCTAGGAATAGTAGTCCGCCGGACTACTATACCTAGAAATGTTAGACCTAGGACTATAATTCCGCAGAATAATAGTCCAGAGGGACTAATTTTCCTACAGACTTCCATTCCTGTCACACCGTCCACCTGTGCTCATGTAAAAAAAAAACAGACACGCACGTGTGAATATTGATTTATTTAATATTTAAACTCTTATTAATTTGACGATCATGATATAAATAAAATATACTCAAAGTAGCTTCGTGTACAAAATGTTCACCACTCGTGGTGAAGTGGTGTTAACCGCGCGCCAAAGGCTCGCGATTAACACCACTTTACCACTCGTGGTGAACATTTGGTACACCAAGCTACCATTGGTATATTTTGTATACCGAACGTGACAAGCAGACGACATTTCCACAAATCTCTTGAATAAGTAAAAGATTAAGTTACTGCTAATAACATAGCTAATGAATCCCCATTGTGCAGTGTTTTTTTTTCCAATAATGTTATATCGTCAATGCCAAAATTAAAAAAATATTATGAAATTTGAATGGCGAATTTTGTAAATAGCGTTAGCAGGGTAAGCTTTAGCGTCAGGCGAAGGGTTAGAATATGAATATTGTTCTCAAAGAAGCTGGAAGCAGTCCATTGAAATGTGAAAAAAAACACTACAAGTATTTTAGTTGGGAATAGATCATTCTCGAGGCGATATAAGCAGACAAGAGGATGGAAAACTAAACAAAGTTCTCTAAACTAACGAGAGCAGTGTTGTCATAACCTTCAGCTTACCTTAAAATGCATAAGCTTTGATACGCCATCTCACAGTGATAAAACTACTTGAAGGAGACAGATGCATGACTTTTGGTTAGTGATAGGCATATTGAATTTAACACTCTCCATACAGGAGGTAGGGATGGAAAGTTCATGTTTTTAATTATTTTAGTCCAATTTTCTCCAAGGAGTAGGGGATATGTGCTTCGAGCAAGGGGGTGTAAATGTTTTCGTTTTCCCACTACCCTCGTAAGTGTATTAATTTTTGGAAGATTTGTCATCCTGTGTCAATCTTTTGGGAACTGTGTGTGTTTATTAACCTCTTGAACACGGGATGCATTTTTTTCCGGTCCAGGAACATGGTAGGTCATATTTCCATGAAGTAGGATGACCGCTGAGTGAATATGTGGGGAGTCCAATCAATATTTTCCAATCAGCCATCAAGGCATTCAACAAACGATACAGACCAACAGATACCTGTTAATCGTTTACTTGAGGAATCTGCCACATCCGCACGCCTGATTTCCAAATTGAGCAGTCCCAAAAATGTAATTTTTCCACAAATATCAAGAAAACCATATCGGTGGCCCCTCAATGGAACGGGCTTATCGAGCTTGTTCCAATGAGGAATCACCCGATATGATCGAAACAATAGTGTCACCATGGCTTGGCTTTCCTGGAGATCAGACCACTTCACACTTGTTTCTAATTGACACCAAATTAGAGATAGCCTACCTACCAAAAGGGGCAGTGGATACTTTCGTGATGCCGAACGTCAGCACATCAATTAACTAGTCTGTCCAGGTTGATTGAGGCTCACCATCAAATTCACACAAGAACCCTTCAAGGGGAGTGCTAGCACCTTTTGCGGAGCACTGGTCCACACCTTAGGAGAGGAATTGTTGGAATCCCACAAAAGGGTCCAAAGAAGACGAATGGAAGCGTGGCTGGAAAAGATACGTTCCGAGACAGAGAAACAAGAGAAGGAGAGGGAGACAGCCATCGCGTCAACCGCACCATCTTACCCACTCTCGCTAATCCATCCCCTACACCGCAGAGGACGGAATGCAGAGAGGTGGAGGAGGAGGAGGAGGAGGCGACAAGTGTGATGGAAGTCAACAGCTCCGAACCTGGATATACTATTGGTTCCGATAGATCCGGCCATTAATCCACAGAATCCTCCATGCTGGAACCCCAGGAGGTGAAGACCGGGGCATAGAAAATCAACTTTGGAACATGACCTGGGAAGAATTCACAACCATGGCGGGCGGATGCTTCCGACCAGAATACGGCACTGTCTCTACCAACTTCATAGAAAACATGCTACAATGCATGGACTACGTTAGAGAGGATTTTCAAGGACTACAAAAACAGTGACCAGACGTCCCACCGCTTCATGCTCTCCTACTAACTCCTCATACTCCTCCTTTGACAAGCGCAGACATGAAGAAAGAAATTTAATTTTACAGTCACATGAGGTTGAAAGGGACTTCCCCACAGCGCACCTGCGCGTCTTCGATGCGTGAAAGCAGTTCATTTGGAATAGTGTCACATAATTAAATAAACCACAGAAGGTGATATTTTTCTTTGAAAAGCTAAGCACCATTTACTTCACCCTTTACCCAACGTAACGGCCCAAACCGACCAGCGCTATTCACAAAAATCGCCAATTAATTTTCATTATTTTTTCATTTTTTGTCTCAAAAAAGTAGGTTATGACCCCTGTTTGGAACGAGCTCGTCGTTCTCGTGCAGTGCAAAAGAGGCGTCATAACATATGTTTTTGAGACAAAAAGTTAAATATATTAGTTATTCAATAATTGTGTTTGCAAGTGTCGTCTGCTTTTCGTGTTAGGTAAAGGGTTAATTCAAGACTCAGGCAGAGATACAGCTAATGGACCTCCGTACTCAACACGGAAATCCACTTACTGAACTTTGATCACGCGTCGTTATTCGATTTGCCCAAGAATATGACAAGACTTGCAAAGACAATTATACATTTGAACACCAGAAAAAAAAACATTCCTTTTTTGTTTATTGCCTTAATAGTTTAACTTATAATCCTTTAGTGGAGCCAACATAAAACGCTGAAAAGTAACGAACTTATGCCACTTTTGTGAAAGAAGCTCGTTGGATATGGACATTACGTTGCGTAAAACGTTTTCAGCAATAATTCAACACGTATTCACCTTGAATTGATGCATGAAACCCGCCCAATCAGATCGTAAGACGCTGCCTGTTACGAGTATCGATCAAATCGCTTCCGCGTATCAATGCGCATCAGTCGTTTACTTCCATGCATCAATTTAAGGTTGAAACGAGTGGAATTGTCGATAGGAATGATCAGATTCTTATAAAAAGCGTATCATAAAAGAAATATCTTGTGTTTTTGAGTGACCGAGATAAAGGGTTATTTTCGCTCGCGCAAGCGCTCGCAAAAATGAACATTTATTTCGGTCACTCATGAGATTATTTTCGGTATCCACCCAAAAACACTAGACATCCTCTATTTATTTCACAATATACACGAAAAACACAACAGAGGAAATTTTGGCTGTCTTCCTAACATTCCGTACAGGCTACATTGAATTATGTTTGGCAGCATTTCGATCATTTAGAAGAGCGAGTGTTACACTTTGTAAGGCTGAGGTCTAAGGCTGACGAATCTACAAGGCAAAAAGAAGTGCATAAAATATATTCTAAACAAAAATCATATTATCAGGTGCAATGTTACAGGAATAATAAGTTTAGCCTTCGCACTCCTATGTCGAAATATCCAAACTCCAAGCAGCAAACCCTTTCCACAATACAACCAGGAACCCTGCCAATCTGGAGCGCAGTGAACTCTGCCAGACAAGACCGGACTGATTATATTCCCACCCACACCGCTGGAAAAATTTGCAGCACGAAGCCTCGACACAACACCAATGGCTTGAATACAATGCTGGTAATGACTGACATGTGAACAGTTATGGTGTCGCGAGGCAGAATACGTAGTTATGTGAAAATTGTAATTCAACAGCTTTCTCAAACAAATAAACGAATAAGATTCGCAGGGGCTTGTTTTGCATTGGTAACCGGAGTTTTGACAGACTACGGTATCCAAATATTGGTTTAAAAGCTGTCTGATATAGTTTTCGGAAATTTTTCTGCCACTTTATTCTTGGTTAGTTTTGAGTATTTCATTCCAGGTCAGTGGAAACGTATACAAAAGAAGGTCGGCGGAAAACATAGTTCTTGGTTTAGGCCTCAAAAAGTAGATTTTCCGTTTCTCATGTCATTTTTTGTAAAATTGCATACGGCGGGCTGTTTTTTATTTTAATTTTAATTTTTTGTAATTATTTCTTTGCCATCAAAAGTTCATGTTCTTGGTTGTTTTATGTCTTAGGCCTCATAATCTACAATCTAGAACAGCATAGGTGGTGGTGTATTTCGTCTCGTGAGTGCAAGAAGGCTTTGCAATGCTAAAGCATTGCAAAGCATTGCAAAGCCTTTTTGCACACAAGGGACAAATTTATCAATGTTATTAACTTGGGTCAAATATCAGACAAAAACAATTTAATTTTTATTTTTTGAAGTTTGCATTGGTTATAAAAAAAGAGAATGCATTTGCCGAAAAGACCATTCGGGAGGACCCGAGAAACATATTTTCAACTTTTTAGGCCTCATCGAGATATTTTTACCACTTTGTCTAGTGATCATGCCAGAAACGTTTTCTTATTTTTATTATTGGTCAGAAAGAAATTTCCAAAAGAGTGTATTATTGTTACTCGATGTAACATGGTTTCCTGTAAAATTCCTTAAAATTACTATAAAATTATGCACAATATCTGTAAGATATCATATCCTCACCAGTGAAAAATAAAGATTTGTCTTCAACGGGGTATCAGTTTTAACGTTTTGTACTAGTTGGCAGCGATGTCATTCTATCTGGTAACTCACAAATATTGTACAAAATTTATGGTGTGCAAACGGTGCCAGTTTACTGGTGTGTGTGGATGATACTTCAAATAATAACATGCCTGCTGACTCTAGTATACGGGTACGCAACCATGAGTCAATACTCGAAAACTTTTACACAAGCATTTTCTAGAACTGTTTTTTCTACTTATTAATACAACTGACTAAATTTAATCATTAGCATTTTAAAATTGTCGCATCTTTTAAAAAATGCTAATGGTTCATTTCAAACCATATAAACCCATAACCAGAAAATACAATTCCAGAAATACAGTTGTAAAAGTTTTACAGTATTGCCCCCATAACGCGCTTTCGGGAAACAATTCTCAGTGAAGAAGGCTTTTTGAAAAGATCCTCCATTTGTGTTAGGTAAAGAGTTGAAGCTCCAATAAGCCGCTAATGTGACAGATTATCGACTCTCTGATTTTCTTGTATGCACAAAAGCATGAACAAAACACTGCATGCAAAGTGTTATACAATAGAAGCTACGGGCAGTATTGTAACATATCACTAAAAAACATAAATGCAGACGATGGTAAGAAAATGCGTCATTGCTGGACGATAACAAGGTTGCCTGAATATGATCGGAAGACTTCTGAACAAGTATGCCCAACATCCTGACGCAAGTTCTGAATATTAACAACTAGTAGGCCCTCCAGTCCAACATACATCCACGTCCGCGCGATGGAAAATTCCCGGCTTCTCAGCTATCAAGGGAAATAATCAAAGGCTGGATTACCAGTTGGACTGAGTCGCGGAATTCAGGAATCACGCTGATGCTCACTTCCAATTTCTTTCAATGAATAATTGTACCTTAGCTGCTATCCTAATGTATGAGCGGCGCGAGATAATCTGGACATTATTTTAACGATAATTGGGCATTATTCGAACAGTAGCTTTGTTTAACAAGTAGTTATTCCTGTAATAAAATTTATTTGCCCGAAACAACACACAGTTATATGTAAAAGGCATATCGCCAATGACAATAGAGATCAAGAGCTATAAATAGATTTCCCTTGGCTCTTTTTCAGTGATGTTTCCTCTTAATAATACAAAAGGAGGGCTGGTGCATTGAGTTGGGGAATCACAAGAAATTCACCAAAGCTTTTATCGGAAAAAAACATTCTCAACAAATGTACACAAACTCCAGTTTTGTCCTTCTGAGAAAAACAAATGAGGAGGAATGTGAAATATTATACTGGATTCTACTGCTATCTCGGAGATGTCAGTGGATGAACAGATAACTAGATCAAGATGTTATACTGGATTCTACTGCTATCTCGGAGATGTCAGTGGATGAACAGATAACTAGATCAAGATGTTATACTGGATTCTACTGCAATCTCGGAGATGTCAGTGGATGAACATAATAACTAGATCAAGATGTTATACTGGATTCTACTGCTATCTCGGAGATATCAGTGGATGAACAGATAACTAGATCAAGATGTTATACTGGATTCTACTGCTATCTCGGAGATGTCAGTGGATGAACAGATAACTAGATCAAGATGTTATACTGGATTCTACTGCTATCTCGGAGATGTCAGTGGATGAACAGATAACTAGATCAAGATGTTATACTGGATTCTACTGCTATCTCGGAGATATCAGTGGATGAACAGAAAACTAGATCAAGATGTTATACTGGATTCTACTGCTATCTCGGAGATGTCAGTGGATGAACAGATAACTAGATCAAGATGTTATACTGGATTCTACTGCTATCTCGGAGATGTCAGTGGATGAACAGATAACTAGATCAAGATGTTATACTGGATTCTACTGCTATCTCGGAGATGTCAGTGGATGAACAGATAACTAGATCAAGATGTTATACTGGATTCTACTGCTATCTCGGAGATATCAGTGGATGAACAGAAAACTAGATCAAGATGTTATACTGGATTCTACTGCTATCTCGGAGATGTCAGTGGATGAACAGATAACTAGATCAAGATGTTATACTGGATTCTACTGCTATCTCGGAGATGTCAGTGGATGAACAGATAACTAGATCAAGATGTTATACTGGATTCTACTGCTATCTCGGAGATATCAGTGGATGAACAGAAAACTAGATCAAGATGTTATACTGGATTCTACTGCTATCTCGGAGATGTCAGTAG
Source organism: Pictodentalium vernedei (assembly GCA_031216915.1). NCBI lineage: Eukaryota > Metazoa > Mollusca > Scaphopoda > Dentaliida > Dentaliidae > Pictodentalium > Pictodentalium vernedei. The sequence continues at coordinate 63,397,564 of CM062290.1, read as the reverse complement.
ATGAACAGATAACTAGATCAAGATGTTATACTGGATTCTACTGCTATCTCGGAGATGTCAGTGGATGAACAGATAACTAGATCAAGATGTTATACTGGATTCTACTGCTATCTCGGAGATATCAGTGGATGAACAGATAACTAGATCAAGATGTTTGTAAAAGTCTTCAAATTATCACATTTAGTTTAATTTATTTAACTATTCATCAAACTCCCACAAGATCAAAATTTATTATTTAAATTATTGTTTTTTTCAAACTTTTCCCCAAAATTCATCAAAACCATATCATGTGATTCTTCACTGGAACGATCTCGACGAGCTCGTTCCAATGAGGTGTCACATGATATGCTTTTTGTTGTAATATTACTTTTCCCAAAAATTCAACAAAACCATATCACGTAATACCTCATTGGAACGAGCTCGACGAGCTCGTTCCAATGAGGTGTCACATGATATGTTTTTTTTGATGTCATTTCTTGAAAAGTAATATGTTTTTCAAACGCTGAATTTGTAAATTACGCTTCGGATGCGGAGATTCGTTATGTAAATGTTAATGGGAACGAGAGCTTTCCTGCAAATGAGGTATAAAGCATACGACCATTTTTGCCTAAAGATCATCGTAGTTTCATCGAATCGTCAACTTATTTTTCTTTCAAAGTAGAAGCTTATTGTCCCTATAACTTAGGACGGAATTCTATCTTCGAAAACGGGAGCGCGGTGGCTCAGAGGTTACCGTATCGGCCTTCGGACCGAGAGGTCCGCGTTTGATGTGGATCAGGGGTGAGTGCATGGTGTCCTTAGACAAGACACTTAATCCCGATTGCCAACTTGAGGGTACTGTGGTGCTGTGTACTGCGGTGTAATGCAAGTCGATGGTACACTTGCCTTCAACCAATGCTAACTCTGAATGTTCGGAGTTAGTACGTCGGTAAGTCTGACAGTTACTCGCCGCTGTTCTGTGGTTCTCCCTGGGTACACCGGCTTCTTCCACGCGTAAAACTGTCCGACTCGAGGTGACCCTGGCTATCAAAAATAACATTATACCCGAATAAATTAAAATGTAAATGACAAATCTTCGAAAACATGCTCTCTAGAACTTTGTAGGATGGATTCATGATAATATTTTTTCACTTATTTTGTCTCTCCCTTCAATGCACGGACAAAATGAACACATTAACCCTTTACCCAACGTAACGGACAAAACCGCCCAGCCCTATTCTAAAAATAACCAATTAATTTTCAATATTCTTTTAATTTTTTGTCTCAAAAACATAGGTCATGACCCCTCATTGGAACGAGCTCGTCGAGGAATCATAACCTATGTTTTTGAGACAAAAAAGGACAAAAATTAGTTATTCAAGACTTTTGTTTGCAAGTGTCGTCTGCTTTTCATGTTAGGTAAAGGGTTAACTTCCTTACTTGGCCTATCCACCCGTCTTTATGTTTGAATTCCAAATATTCTGGGATATCAATTTACAACATCAGCTGTCGGGTAGATTTACCAACTAGTTAAGACAGCAGTGTCGTCTGATTTTCGTGTTAGGTAAAGGGTTAACGTTGGAAATTGCGGTCGTATTTTATTTACAAAAATCAGTCCACACAATTCGATAAAGCCAAGGATGGGAAATGATATCATAATATTCCTGACAAAGTCCGGAGACGAAAAGTGGTCTAATTTCTGTCGGAAATTCTATGGTTTCGTTTCTCCTGTCCACATAAGTAATTTTCCTTTCAGTTCAAACTCAAAAAAGTATTTTAAAATGGATATCTAAAGGACGCAAGTTCTCGACTGTACTTCACATATGGCGAACATTTCTACTGTGCACAGACCGTGGCGTAAGGGGAGAAAAACCGAAGTGATTCTTACGATGCGGAAAAAACTTTCTTCCCATTTTACGTAACAGGGGAGACTCGTTTGGTAACGGGTTATTTACAAAATTTAGTTTATTTATGTATTTATTGGTGTTTAAGGTCACATATTTCTGCCCAATGGCTAATCGTGATCACTACAGTTTAACTGGTGGAGGAAGTCGGTGTACCCGGAGAGAACCACCGAGCAACGGCGAGCAACTGTTAGCTCCCCAACAGACTATCTCCATACAAGCAGAGTTAGCATTCGTTGAAGACAAGTGCACCACAGCGTCACCGTGCTCCCATGTGGGCAATGGGGGGTGAAGTGTCTTGCCCAGCGACATAAAGCGTATTGAACCGAGAAACTCCCGGCTTGCAGCTCACACCTCTTCCTACTGAGCCACTGCGTCCCCAATGGGTTATTAAATAAACAGAACTCCCGAGTAATCAAACCAATAGAATGTAAATAGCTTGAAACGTCCAGGAAGTTACAGCACCTTCAGTTTCTATTGACGTATTGTATCCTTAACATTATGTAAACGAGTAAACAAAGAAAATTTAACGCTTAACTCGTCTTCATCGGAGTCTGGAAACACTGGTATAAAAAGTAGTAATGACAATATTCTTCCACCGCTCTTCACAAAGATTGTCATTCCCCAAAATCATAGTTAATAACTCTTCATTAAATAAGTTTTGGAAACGGTCATCGGCCAGTCGCTTTCTGGCTTTTCACAGAAACATGGAAAATGCGAGCATTCCATCAGTTTTGCGAAACGACTCAGAATATCAAATACCAGGAAGATGAAACCGAAATGGAGTGTGTTAAATTCCAATTAAACGGTATATAAGAGACAGAAATTACGCAAACAGTTCAGAATTCGCTGAGATAGAGAACTATGATTTGTCTTTGCTTTACAGTCCTGACTGCCGCCACAATCGTGGCGTGTTCGGCAGGAAGTGTGGACCTGACGGTGTACCCATACTCCCAAGGAGAAGATGTTGTACAAGCTACGATAGACCGAATCGACAGCACTTGTATATTCCCGAATGATAAGCTGTTTCTGCGACACGTGGCGTACGTACAATCTGCATATGGAGACGACACGAAGACATTCCGTCCTGGGTACTATGGAGGAATATGGCAGGTATGACAAGAAAAATAATGCATTCTGTTGAACAAGACCAAATTTTTTATAATTCAAACTTGTAATTCTTTAGAACAAAACTTATTTTATTATCTACGGTTCTTTATAGTAAAACTAAAGAAAATGTTGTGAAGTTATAACGGGTGGGAAGTTGGATTTCATCTTAAATTCAAAGGTTTAGTTACGTCCCCTCCCATAGCAAAGTACAGTCATCATTTAGAATAATTTTCTATAATTTTTTTTTAACCCTTTGATACTTTTGTGTGTGTTATTACGTACGAAATCTTTTGTTTAATTTAACCCTTTGATATTTTTGTAAGTGTTATTACGTACGAAATCAAACAGCACGTTGATATTTTGTGGTCATTTGTTTTATGACTTTTCGATTTTTTAAAGTTTTAACCTCAAATTCCTATTTTCTCCCGTATAGTGCTCAGTGTCAACCGTTGAGCCGAATGTTATCGGTTGAGTACTACAAGCCACTATCAGGGCTTTCAAAAAATGAGGATACCAAAGCAAAAGCCAACACTTTCCTTGCTTATATTTCATATTCAGTCAAACACAAATAATATTTTGTTTATATAAATTTGTTTTATTACGAATTATTGGAGAGTGCCTCTGGGCACTCTCCAATAAATTGTAATCAAACAAGTTTTGAAAGACAAACTCAGACCACCAAAAATAATCTAACCCTCAACCAGATAATCACTGATGTGAAAAATATCTTGTTATTTGCTCTTTCCGATGTTTGACGTCGCATTTTGAAAAACGTTGAAGAGACTGAATTCCCAGTGACGTTTGAACGTCAGGATAATTAAAGTCTCAAAGGGTTAAATCTTTGTCTTTTTTATTCAGATATCCATTCTTCATTAACAAACAGAACCAGCATTCTATACATTGATTCACAAAATCAAATACAATTAGCATTAAAAAACTTCAATAATCGTCGATATTGGTAAACTATTATCATACGGAAGAGCGACAAAAAATGAATATGCCACGAACATACATAAAGTATATAAAATGTAATGGTTGGCGGTCCTAGCTTTAAAACACAGGAATCATAATTAATGGAAGATCCGTGAAGATGCAACTGCTTGAATTTAATTTATATCGCTAAAGTAAAGCAGGAATTCCACCAGGCATAGTCCTAGTACCGCGCCACTAGATTGGAAACTGTTACAGTTTTTAATCCAGTGTCGCGGTGCTGTAGAGTTCTTGTGCCTCACCACTTCCCACGCTATAAACTGAGATATAAATCAATATACTAGCTGTTGATTGAAACTATTGGAATTATTGAGTGTGTAGCTTCGAAACTGCAGAAATAAGCATTTTAAACGGACCTGGCTGATAGGGCTGATACCTCACTTTTATCACATGTTTTTTTTCAGAAAAACTCTCGTTTTAAATTGGATCGACTCCATTCCAGTGGTGAAGCCATTTGTTTTAAATAAAAATGCGGATTTCTAAAACGAAACGATAATTCAACGCCGAATGGAGTCGACCCGCTTGTGAATTAAAGCCTGCTCTACTTCTGTTTATATAATAATCAGGGGTACTTGTTTTTAGAAAACCGTTGGTTTTGACGATGTATCCAGTAACTGTGATCGAACAGAGCAATACTCAATATAAAAAATAATGTGATCATGTTATGGATCAAATCATTTATTGATGTTGAACAACTGAATAACCTTTCAAAGATCAAAACTTAAAATTTTCATAAATGGTCACTGGTCATGATGCATAATGAGTTGAAATGAACAGATGCAGCTGAAACAGTGTTTGTAGTGATGTAGCTACAACTGATGTACTTCGTTACAAACACTGTTACCGCTACAAGTCAGTTACATTTTTACTCAGAACTGTCACAAACTTATGGCCACAGTGTATTCGAAAATATTCGAATTTCGAATCGAATCGAACAATACATTGACTTTCCAATTTTGAATCGAATTTCAATTTTTCACAAGAGCCCAACTTAATCCTAACTGTTAACCGTTTAAGTTTCCCTATTTCTTGGACCCTGGACCCTTTCCCCAAGAGGGTAGAAGAACCCCTGACCGCAGTAGAATCTTTACAGCATTTGTTTGTTTACTTGGGTTTAACGTCACTTTAACAGCCAGGGTTACCTTCATCGTGTCTGTTAGTTTTACGGCTGGAGAAAGACGCAGTATCCAGATAGAACCCCCGAGCAGCGGTAAGCAACTATCAAAATCTCCAATTTACTAAGTCTGTCCAATGAGAATTAACACCGGTTAAAGGCAAGTTCGCCATTGATGTGCAGTACGCCCCACTACACAGCGTAACGTGAACAATCTGGATTATGTTTCTTGCCCAAGGACACAACGCAGTTACTGCTAGGCTGGTAAGGCTGGAACCGCGAACCTTTCGGTTTGGAGGCCAGTGCTCTGACACTTAGCCACCGCGCTCCAAACAGCGCGTAAACTCCACGAAAAGTGGATAAACAAACAACCCATAACAGAGTAGGATTCCATACAAAATTTGACTGATGGTCTGAGAGCGCGTGTCTAATCTTGTGTTCCTGGTCGTCCTTGGATGAATGTTTTAATACAGCGCAGGCCATATTAAATGCGGTAATTCCTGATATAAGTGCATGCAGGTTCAGTAATAATTTAATCTTACAGGCCCACCGGGTCCGTAAGGGGCTGCCGGATTAAATTGTTACTGGCATTTCCAATCGTTTTGTTATCAATCAACAAATACCCTTCTCTCAAACCTTTAAACAAACTGGATTTAAAGATTTCAGCAGGCAAAACAAAATAGAACCCAAGTTCTAAAGTGTTCCGTGGCTTCCATGTAGTTATTTTGAAGTTAAAAAAATCATTCATCTCTCAACACACTAACCGGAATAACCCAAGAACGCTTATTTATCTCCAGCACCAAGGAAAGTTATCACAGAGGGTACCGCAAATCAAACAGTGGAGCGCGCAATTAATGGAACAGTAGAGATCACAGAAACGGTGGAACAGAACGAAAATGGAACGACCATTACGGTAATTAATATATACTTCCACATCATGAAATATCTTTAAAAATAGTTTTAATCAGCGAGAATATCTTACTCTGAACGAGTGAAGAAAACGATGATACTTGTAATAAATAGATAACATTAGTTATCTTTGTATATTCCAGAGTGAAAATTTGCACTGGTTTGAAAACTGATACACCCTGAGGCGCAGCCGAAGGGTGTATCAGTTTTTAGATCAGTGTAAATTTCCATACAACCTGGAAAATACATGGTTAACGATTTTATTTTCTCACCAAGTTCTTCACATTGAAGAAAAATTTCAATTCTGTAGAATAGGAAAATAACCTATCATATTTTGTTTGACAGAGCTCGTAGAGCTCTGTCAAACAAAATATAATGGGTTATATCTATAGTTATTTTCATTATGAGATAGATAGATATATAGATATTTTTTATTTAACGGTATAAACATAGAATGCTGATACACCGAGTAAAAGAAAAGATACAAATTAACTAATAACAATCTGTTTACACCGTAGGGAGATAACATAGCCATACTGGCTGTCTCCCTGTAATCCCCCATAACATTTCACTCCAACACCGCTGTTTGATCCAAGACAACCTTCATTAAGACAGTTCGATATTTGAAAACTACAGACCGCAGACCATAGACTATAAATTGTAGACTCAAACGACGGACTCAGTTAAAAGACTTGGTGATCTAAATATTTTGTGGATGGCGAGATTACCAGAAGTTATTCAAAGGTAATATTAGCAGGTTAATTAGGAAAGGAAAGTAAAATATTCTTACAGGGTAATTAAAAAAATATTGAATTAAATATACTCACAAAAGTCTCCACCGCATTGGTTGACTACCTCATAAAACATGAACCCGATAACCTGGACTGGGATAAGGGCTCATATAAAATTGATTTCCAGCACATACTAACTTTGACAATCAGGACAGTAGGGGTTATTGCATCGTGAGCTCTCTTGAAACGATGGTAGCAAGTTATTTCTTACCTTCCTCCTAAATTCATTCCTGTTAGTAATGTCCCGTGCGGTTTGGTCTAAATTGTTCCAAATTTTAGGGAGCGCAAAATGGGATAACCTGTCTAGGGCGTTAGTTCTGAGATGTATCAAAGATAAATGAATCTGTCAACAGCAGGCTTTTCGGAATCATAAGCGAGCACTTTCACACGGTATAAAAAGATGTTCAGACTTTTCAAAATGTGACAAAACAACAGAAGAAAATCAACAAATACTGTCCAAATTGCATTTTGAAAGAGATGAAAGAATAATTGATAACTCCATATTAAAATATGGTTCTATCAGTGTCCTGAGTTCTTGTCATGACTATTTATTTATTTATAAATTAGGGTTTAACGACACTTGAACAGCCAAGGTCATATCGTGTCGGTTAAAGTTTTATGGGTGGAGGAAGCCGGAGTACCGGGAGAGAACCACCGAACAACGACGAGCAGCTGCCAGCTCCCCAACAACGTAACTCCGCACTGCAGCACGGGCAGGGTTGGATTGGTTGAAGACATGCGCACCATCGGCGTGTAGTACGCCTTAGTACACGGCGGCATCGTGCCCCCATGTGGACAGTCGGGATTAAGTGCCTTGCCCAAGGACACAAAGCGGGAGTCCGAATCGATCGCTCAGACGGTCACCAATCCAAGAACTGCCCGGGCCCGACGTCTTGTCACGAATAACACAAAATTAAAGGCATTGTTTTGATTATTTTTTTCAATGAACAGCACTGTGAATTTAATACATATGCCATTATAGTAAAATATTTTTTAGGGATTTTGAATAAAAACACATTGCCTGCATATTCATGTTTTTACATCGGGATAAACCAGTGTATAAATATTTCAAGTTGATGAGAATATTATTTACATCATACCTGTCAGTCAATTAAATCGCTAGATTACAGTCTGTCAGGAAATAAAGAATTTTATATTTGAAAGATCTATTTTTTGGGGTGTCGTCTCGTCGTCCATTGCTGCATTTTTGTTTTTTACGAAACAAATAATCCATCATATTAAGTGGCTTGTACCACACCGACATTGGGAAATATTCTAGGTATATACGCGTGGAATCTGGATGACGCCCAAGAACGTCATGAAAGAACACAATATAGTGTCAAGCGAGAAGTTATCAGACCACCGATAATGATTTTTTAACATCAACTTCAATCATTGACTTCAGGTTTAAACGGGTCTTTAATACAGAGCACAACTCGGTTAATAAAAGTTTTTAATGTTCATATCAGATCATATTCACCACCCAAAAGTCCATAATTGGATATTATTAGTTACACAGTGGCCTAATATGGTATATATGGTGTCAGTTAATTTCATATTGGACGAGAGCGAAGCTCGAGTCCAATATGGAATTAATTGACACCATATATACCATATCAATATGGAATTAACTGACACCATATATACCATATTAGGACACCAACAAACTGTGTAATGGATATATTTTACCGACTGCTGCATCGATGCACAGAACTAATAAAAACAGCGATCAAAATTAAATGAGAGATTTCTCACAATGTGTTCACGTGTCTTTGCCTTGTTACAATTTATGGAAGAGTGCCTGTAGGCACTCTCCATAAATTGTAACAAGGCAAATTCATACATACCAAACAGTTTCATTTCGAAGGTAACATGACACACATCCACAAAATATGAAGCCTTTTAAGTTGCCTAACCTGTACTTCAGACGAAATATGGGCTTCTAACGCTCAGTCTTTCAACTTGAAGCGTTTATCGGCTGCCGCCATTTTGAATAATCAACGAACAAAGGGGAGATTACCCATAGCTGTCAGCGTATACTGATGTTGACAGGCAGTATATGGTTTTATATTCAGTGTGCATGTGCCGTCTTTGAACCAATGAAATTCCCAGATACTTGTAGGAGATAAGATATTTTACAATATTCATGTTCATAATAACAGTAACAAGCACAAACATACAATTATTTAATATAGTATGTAAATTCGCACGTAAAGGCATAGTCAGATTGGCTGTCTTCCTGCCTTCCCCAAAAAGACAGAAATGATAAACAAGATGAAGGAAGAGGGAACGAAAAGAAAAGAAAGAAGAACAAAAAAGAAAAAAGAAAACGCATATGCAACACTGTTCATTTCAGTTTTTCATTCACAGCATTCACCACAACATCTGGGAACATCTGCGAGAACCTGTACGGGTGGGTGCATATGATAGCTGACTTCCAAAGAGATGACATAGCCAAAAAGCTGTCTTCCTGCCATCACCAGGAAGACAGCTTTTTGGCTATGCCATCTCCATGCAGTGTACTGTTACTTTTGTTCTAAATTAAATTAAACTGTCAATCATATGTTATGTAATTGTATGCAGCAAATAAAGATTCATTCATTCATTCAAGAAGAGGACTCAGTTGACGCCGCCACAACCAATCACCAATCAATAATGTCTATAATCCGATTTCAGTGTATACATATCTTCATATTTATACGATTTCAGTGCCTATGTGTATGTGTGTGTATATGTATGTATGTGTATCTGGGAAAGATCGCAGTGGCTATGTGTTGAGGTTGCACTTGGTAACATAGTCCGGACAATAATGATTCGAACATAAGACGTTATTCAAATAGAAGGAAATGAAAAGAGCTGTTATTGCCTATTAACTTTTTCTTGAATTCTGCCCTATTAGTCTTTACAGCTCGCAAGTTATCTGCTCCACTGAAAGAATATCAAAATGCCATTGCAAATAATTGTAATTCAGTATCTCAAAAGCCAAAAACAGTTGTATTGTTATATAAAGAATTCAGTTAAATTCAACTGAATTCTAAACATATCCTCGTCAGGCACAATTTTGCATCGAATACCCCCTTACGAAGTGGTTCTATTTCTATTTCAGACTTCCGTCCAGTGTGGAGTTGTCGATGTCTATATATCGTATGACCCTCCACATCCCGGCCCATCGCTACACGACATCAAAGACACAGCGACGGATCAGATACCATCGCCTCGCACCTTTACATCGAATCCACACAAGATGGTCGACCTCTCTATATCACGTACGTTGGAACACACATTTCAAACGACATCAGTAGATGCGACGATTCCAAATTCACAATAATTTATACGGACGGACAAATTCCAGGTAATTAATTATTTTTTTTATTGGTGGTTAATGACACGTCCAATAGTCAGGGTTATATGTATGGGTAGATAAAGTCGGTGTACACTGAGAGAACCACCAAGCAGCGGTGAGTATCATTCGGTATTTTCAGCTTATTAACCCTTTACCCAACGCAGACGATATCAACATTTAATATTTTAAATATCATTTTTTTAAATTAAAAAAAAAATCAACAAAGCCATATCATGTGACCCCTCGTTGGAACGAGCTCGTTCCAACGAGGGGTCACATGATATGGTTTTGTTGAAATTTTTTAAAAAATAATATTTTTTTCAACTGCTGAATTTGCATATTACGCGGGCGGATGCTGGCGATTCGTTGGGTAAAGGGTTAACTTCTCACAAGCAGGATTAGAATCGATCAAGGGCGCCTGTACTGTCGATTTGCAGTACGCCTTATTTTGGTAAATTAGATTAAGGGGCTTGTCCAAGGAAACAACGCAGATGGCGCGATGAGCATCGAACCAATAACACTACGATCTGAAGTCCAGGACTCTAACCAATGAGCCACCGCTATCGCTCCAGGCAGTTAGAGGGCAAACATTTAATAGAAATGTCATATGTTATTATTTATTTATTGATGTTTAAGGTCACATATTTATGCACAATGGCTAATCATGACCGTGACAGTTTTACGGGTGGAGGAAGCCGGAGTACCCGGAGAGAACCACCGAGCAACGACGAGCAGCTGCCAGCTCCCCAACATCGAAACTCCGCACTGCAGCACAGGCAGGGTTAGATTGGTTGAAGGCATGCGTACCATCGACGTGCAGTACGTCTTAGTACACGGCGTCATCGTGCCCCCACGTGGGCAATGGAGATGAAGTGTCTTGCCCAAGGACACAACGTGTCATATGTTAAATGTTCGATCAAAGTTGTCGTAAGCGTTGATTCGGCAAAAACCCGACATTTCCATAGTTTTGATGGCTGCTAAGAGTACAGCCAAACCCTTACATATACATAGAATATACCCATAGTAGCTTGGTGTGCCAAATATTCACCACGAGTGGTGAAGTGGTGTTACGAGTCTTCGGCGCGCGGTTACACCACTTCACCACGTGTGGTGAACATTTGGCACACCAAGCTACTTTGGGTATATTTATACCGTGGTCGTCAGATTATTAACAGTCGCTATTATTTTTTCTCAATTTTATTGAGCAGCAGCCGTACATACGTGTGAATTTGTTTTTGTTTACATGAGCATCAGTGGGCGGTACTTCTGCTGTAAATTTTATCAGTGTTTCACCGAAACGAAATAGAAAAAGAAACAGGGCTTTTTTTCATTTTAATAACATAATAACACACTATTTCGAGTTATGGGTGCTTTATTAACATGAGACAATGCACGTTTGTTAATTTTTGGTGTTTTATGGGGTAAACGCATTTAAAAACGTAATAAATAATTGCCACTTTCATTTCACTCTTCGCGAGGCGACATGCGGTAAATTTAGAGAAGCATTCAGGTCGACGTCACCAAAGGTCAAGAATGTAGTTCCACTGTTGGTTTAAATTTTACTATTGAAAGCCCATTGCTGGCGTGTTCACCACAGTTGGTGTACAAAGCTAAAATTTGTGTCATAGGCTTTTTGTATATAGTAGAAGAGGTAACCATGGCATAACAATTTATGTAGCATAGGTTTATTGGGAAAAGTCTTCAGAATTATGGTGACTAAATTAAGGGGCCGAGAGTATATTATTCTAAGACTGTTGTGACTAAAATTTCATCTCAGTGTCACAATGATAATTAGAATAAGAAGGTGGATAATTGGTGACTATTTGTTCAACCTTTGGCACCGAAACTACTCGAAACTAGTCCAAAACAGACACGGTGTGATTGTGAAACTATTGTCCTTTCCATAACCCCCCAATGGTAAATAAACTCTGGAATAATACAAAATCAAGAAAATATCTTTTAGTTTTCAGTTCCCGATTACGTGTAATATATTTAACTTCGCCGTCGTTACGTTTCTGTGATTTTAGCTCGCTCGAAAATTATATGAACGAATTTTTTAATTCTCTATGGGAATTTGTGTGTATTTTCGGAAGAGCGTCCATTTTGCAACAATACACAAATGACGTAACTGGGACCGTTCATTTGAGAACAGGTAAATTTGAATTTTCACGGCTTTCCTTTGCAGAAGGAGTGTTTTGACGAAGTTGGAATATCAGTTCATCGTGATGATAGTTCAAAATAAAACTCAAGTCTTGTTCAAAACGCGTTAGTGAATTAGTGAATAAATAAAATATACATGTATTGTAGTCGTGACGTAAATTATTTTATTAATACGTGCCGCACCAGTTTTCCAAATTTGTCATGTCTTGCCGACAAAGTTCTGCCCTCAATATGTTGCTACAGACCTCCATTTTGGCTTTGATTGTTTGTGTGACAGTGACACGGATACAGGCGAAAACAGCACCGTGTGAAATCCGGGGCCCGCTACTTTCGGTTTGGCACAGGAGTCCAGATTTCTTGGGTTTGGACTGCCCCCATCCAAATATGGCCTAAAAGACCTCGTTTTAATTTTTTACCTTCGCACGTCCTTTGAATTCGGACCCCCCCCCCCCCCCCCCCCCACACACACACACATACACAAGATCCTGATTTCTGCGTCAAATAATAAAAAAGGAGGTGTATCGTGAATCCAGGTTGGATAGATTCCAGGGCCAAGGAAAGGGTGGGGTTGGGGGAGGGGTGTTATTGCTTTTAATGTTTAGAAGTCACTGCTAAACAACAAGAAAACCATGAGATAGTTGGGAGGGGAGATGTATCCTCTCATTTTAAACTGCTCAATTTTCCACAAATTTATTAGAGAACCATAGGCTAAATACTCGGTTTCAAAATGAAACACAGGAAAAAGGCAGAATTTAAATGAATTAATTTCGCCATCGGAACTGGTGCCGTTCTCGCCACAATCAATTGGTGCCGTTTTCGCTCACTCGGTGCCGTTTACTCCAGGTGCCGTTTTCACACGGTGCCATTTTCGCTATAACCTGACACAAGTCCAAGTAGGCCTAACCAATTTTCTTTCAAGAAAGTATATAACTAATAGCATGAGAGAATTGGCATCTTCGAATACAACCCTGACGAATACGTATAATCACTAGAAAGCTTATTGGAAAATTGTAGGGGAGGAGGAGGGGGGGGGGGGGGCGTCACGTACGTCACTTCGTGATCACGCTGCCCCCCCCCCCCCCCGCCATTTCTCAGCAAGCACCTGATAAATCTTCTGAGGGAGAAATCACTAGGCAATGTTGATCAGAGAATTTATATAATATTAATCATATTTCGACTCCACTGATTATACCCAGCACAGACGTATATAGACCAACGGGCCAACTTTTTCCCATGGCTGCGGGGGGTGGGGCTGGGCGGTGGGGGTTGGAAGATTTTGCCCGAAAAGTAATTACGTGCGTAGCCCTGGTGTGGATGTTCGTGAGCGTGTCTTCTTCTACTGGTGGGATTAAGGGAACCCTCCCCGGGAACATTTAACATCTGATCCGCTTGAGGGTTTCTAGAGAACCCAGACTACCTTTCGAACCTTGTAATTGGAAGAAAAGACGATCGCTTTTGTAGAGGTGCCTGACTGAATATGTTCGAGCGGTCTCGTCTGGTATCAGTCAACCGCAATAAATCATTATATGCTTCTCGGGGTTCAACTGGAGTAAATACGTGTAATGTAAGGCCTGTGTGCCCATAGCATTAGAGGATCGAACCCTACAGATGGATGAGGCTTTAACACTATTCACGTGGGTCGGTATATAACAGTTTGGCTGGCCGCTGATTTGCCGTGGTTCTCAGTTGAAAAGGTTTTGGTTACTCGATCATGTGCTTCCAACTGCCTCCCGATTCCCACGCATCTTTCCTCCCAATACTGAGACGAACTGCTTGAAGACACTCTGTACCCCCATTCTTCACAATCCCTCCAATAAGCATACTAACCATCGCATTTGTGTCAACCACTAACCACGTCCTTTATTCTCCCATCCCACGTCCTCGTTATACTACTCCCAGTGAATTTTGATCCAGAAGATTGAGATTTTGGACTTCCTAATAAAACGTATTCCAAGGTGACCACTACGCCCAAGTTACACATTTGGCTCTCCTTTTCCGCCGTCTTTCCCAATTCCCCCTAATCTCCAGTGATCGCGACCTCAGCTTGGACAACAGTGATCACCCCTCCCCTTACAATGGTGCCATTGGCAAGGTACTCTTCAAAACCTGTCTTCTCTTTGTCACTCAGGCCACACAAAGACCTCTTTCTTTTGACCTACTCTCGCCAATTTTGGTTACAATCCCCATGACTCTTTCTCTAACGGTTTTTTTTACCTTTGGTTGTCTCTATTTCTGAGTTCGATAAATCGTTTGGATAAATCCCTACAAACTTCTACCATTACTGCAGTTAATTATAACGAAATTTTTAAAAACCCTAAGTTATGAATTATTATCTCGACTGTCTAATATTTCTACATACCTGTGTTACTTCCACTGGGTCCAGTGCCGGCTCAAAGGTGTCTCCCTTCTGGATATACTTTAGCAAGGGGCGTCATATATGCCCAAGACCTAAGGTGGGATGCTAATAGAATTATAGATGGCGGCGGGGAGTATCCCCGGGAAAATTGGAAAAAAGATTTCAATCCCCGAGGACTTTTTGGCCACTAAATAAACTATGTTCCCATTCGGCCTGCAACATTTTTCAGTGGGTAGGTAGATAATGTGACATTTCATATAATAAAATCAATCAGTAACTGGAGCTTTCGGCCACTTGGCCTTATTTGCCACATTGTGGGGACCTAGTGAGGGGACCTAAGAAGTGATGTCACAGTAATGTGACCCAATTTATCTCATGTTAGATTGTCATGGTAGCCCGCGGAAGCGGCCATCTTGTGACGTCATCTCCATAGTGACACGTGGGCTTAGTGCGCATGCGCAGCGCGTGTTGTTAGGGTGATAGTACTTCTGTCGGGCATTTTTGTCTGATGGAGGCCGCCATCTTGGTTTCTAAGGTAGCACGTGGTTGCTATGAGCCTGAATGACCTACATCAAGACGGGGGTATGTGCGGAGGGTTTGATCGTTTGAATAGGAGTAAATCTGATTACCCAGAAAGACCCATCAATCCATCCAAACCACCCAAAACGACTATTTGATATGGATTCCTCACGAATCCTTCTTTTTTCAATAACAGGTACGTTCCTTTGTATAAGAGTAGTTGTACTTTGTAGAATTACCACAAACAAGCCGACAATCCCTCCAAATCACCAAAATGCGCCCAAAACAACCGTAACGGACTTGTACTCCCCATCTAGGGTATTTAGTAGTAGCACGTAGTGCTATAGGATCGAGAGTATGTTCTATTACACTAAAGTACTGTCCAGATTTTCCAAGAACCCTAGTTTTGTGCCTATTACAGATACTACTAACACTAGCAGTATGTCTAGCCCAAACTAGCTCTAGTTCGTTCCCTCGTCCAAGTCTTATAATCACCAGTGCTTGGTTTCCCATAACATGTATGCAGAGTTATCTTCAGTGTATATAACGAAAGCCTATATGATTCTTATAGCCACGAATCCATCGAAGAGTTACTGAAAAGTCATTGCTCAAGCGACTCGAATCCCATCGAGCAAATGAGCTATAGAACAATTGCTCGTTCGAGTGACTCGAACATTGTTTCTTCGACTCATTTAGGTATTTGAGGAAAGCCAGTATACAAAATGCCCGACGGAACAGCGTATCACCCTAACAACACGAGTTGCGCATGCGCACTAAGACCACGTATCACTATGAAATGACGCCACAAGATGGCCGCTCACGCGGGCTAGCACATCAACCAAACTTGACGTAACTGGGTCACGTGACTAACTTGGCGTAACTGGGTCACGTGAATATGACGTCGTAAGCCCCCTACCCCCCCCCCCCCCCAATGTGGCACGATCTCCACATCTAGTACTGATGATGTTACATAAATGCACAGTACATCATGCAGGTAGACTTTCAGAAATACAGTTAACATTAGCGTCCTGCGTGATGAAGTTTATATTTTTTATAATTGTTGATAAAGACGAAGTGACCGAACACCCAAGATATCACTTCTATTACACGTGGAACGACAGTCCCCCACCTTCACAACACTTAATTATAAATTTGATAATTTTTTTCCCACGGGGCGCCTGAAGCATAAGCGCGCACACTGATAATATGGTAAATTTTCTGGATACGATCCCGTCAGACATGCATTCACTGTCATAGCATGAAACATCAGTGATGCAACAAATCTCGAAACCCAAACTAAATGCCAAATGACACTTCACTATTAATTCTATTATCATATGATACTTGTTAAACATATACTAGCCTTTACAACAGAACCAATTGTCGCAACTGTGAGTAGAGTTTTACGTTGTAATACCATCACGCTAAATGTATCATCAAAATTATTGTGATGTGTATCGTAAAAATTACGACAGATTTGATGGCCGGCGAAAAGACTGGACATGATCAGTCATTGATGATTGACTTTTTGTGTGATATCTTCCTTGCCTTTAGCGCTGCAAAATCTTCAGTCTATAGTGTCCACGTCAAGTCATTTAATTCCCGATGACTCAATAGCTGTCATCGCGCGGCCGCCTAATCTGTCGCGGCACACAGTGGATCTGGCATCGGTTTTTATAAGAATGAGGAACCTCTATTATTAAATATAGATACTCTCAACAGGTATCAGGGAACTAAAATTTTGAATTAGAGTTACCCGCCCTGAATTAGAGTTACCCGCCTTGAAAGGTTGCACTCGGAAATGATGCAATTGTTACGGAATTTAGTAAAAAGTCTATCGATCTGCGATCGTAAATTCTGACTCCAAGCGTTGTGATTACTGAGAGAACTACGGAGCCCCACCAACCGCGAAGTCCCATCAGCCCGTGGCGTTTTGTGATTCCTTACCAGACGATACCAGACACAGGCTCCAGATTCTGTGTTCAGGTTGGTTACCTCACGAGTAAGTCGTGTTCAGCACAACGAAGAGCAGTTTACCAGTTATCTACGATTTTTATTAACAAATAAAACTCAACTGCCAATCGTTTTCTCTGGTATAAAGTCAAATTCACAATGTTCAGTCAAAGTTCATACCTTATAGCAACAGTGGCGGCATCCATCTTACTTCTTGTAGGTAGGTACTTGCTCGTCGGGAGCCCAGAGACAACTTCCCAAACATCCAGGAATCAGTGCTAATATCCACTAGATTTTTTATGCCAAACCTGATCACGCGACTACCAGTCAGCGGAATAGTTAGGGAAAGTTCCCGTGACGTGGCAGTCACCATTGTTAGACGCTTGTACTGCCATGCAGACTGTCGGCAATCTGCATGCAATCTATCGAGTGGTTGTTCCACAAACACATTCCGCCGGGGTTCTGATGACCGTGGGAATTGTGTGAGAGAATTTACAGTTCTGCAACTTTAGCATTATGTGATGCCCGTTTGTTCTGGGAGTGTGATTTATGGGTTGATGGCAGCTATGACAGTTCAAATAGTACCAATTCGGAGATTTCCGCCCGTGATATTTATCAACTAAAACTCGACTACCGGCGTTATCTCTGATCAGCTCTTCCACCGAGTGTAGGTCAGTCGGTCGAGTGTTAGTCGGAGTATTTCTTATTAGCTTATCCAATTCTACGAATATCGGCTCTGAGGAAAATTAACAGCAATGAGTCCCATTCAAACTAACAGAAAACTGTCCTGTTATTTCTATAATTTCCATGGAAGAACTATAGCTCTTCTTTCGAGCTTGCTTAACTTCTGTGGCCCAACATCGCAACACAATCGCTAAAAATAAACAGTCTTTGGAAAATATATTGTTTCAATAAAGGTTTGAAACATTCTATTGACATCTTGCACTATTGTTGAATATGCCTGATAAAAAGAGGGTGATTTGATGACTCTTAGACCTAAAAATACAATTTACTTTTTGTGTGTTTTTGTTGGGAATTGCCTGAAAAATGCACGTGACCTGTACTTCCTTTCGTGTCAGTTTTTCTCTCTTATTTGTTGCATGACCCCTGTTCTCGGGTGAGAAAAAATTGTCTGAAGGGCTATACTTGACAAAGATATTTGAATGGCAAAATTGAAGTGGTGCGATCATATTTTTTCGCCTGAACGTTACTATTGTCGCATGTGGGAAAATATTTAGTTCCGTGATACCTGTAACTTTGTTTCACTCTCGAATTCAAATTCAAAACCTGGGCATATTGGTCTGCGTCACGCAGCGCGTTCCGTGTGGCGTGTAAGGGAAGCTAAGCGCACATGTTTGCAATTGCGGCAATAGATCTGGGGTCCGATGTGTTATTTTTACCGGAAGCGTTGGTCAGAGAGAAAACTGATTTAGGAACTCATTGACATCGGCACATGTGTGCGGTTGCGTTACTTGCGTACGAAAATGAATTTGCTGCCGCGAATCTAATCGGCATCGGACAGAAAATGTCGGTGTTCGGCGCCCGAACGATGAGGCTCGTAGGCCCATATAAAAACAGTCCGCCTTCTTTTTTGGCATCTTCATTTTCTTCTCTCAATTATTTTACCGTTTCACCTATTTTTTTTTTTTGGGGGGGGGGGGGGTTCTGGTCGCCCCCTGAACCCACTCAAACAGACCACTCCCAATGGGTAGAGCAAAATATTCTCCGCCTCGCGAGTTCCAACTTTGGGTTTCTGTATTTACCACTTATGACGACTTATCCACTGTGAGTTGATGGTATACTAGTAAAATAGATTAGAATATTTGCCTCCTCATCTGCTCGTTTCAGACATAGTGGGTGAAATTTGCGCAGATTGAACAAATTTGAGAAAGACTGGTGCTCAATTTGAAATAACTTTTAAAACTCAACTTAGACTAGAGAAGGAGGTGGGGTTGCAAATAAAAAATATAGATACTAGGCTGAAAAAAACAGTTGTTTTAGACAACCCCTACCTCCGATCCAAACTTTGCCCCTCTTGAATTTACTTCCCACCTCCTGCACAGGATGTAATTTTGTCTGTTTGCGTTGCATTCCAAGAGGTATTTCACGATTTCTACCATAGTATGTGAAGTTTCCAGCTGTTAGTCAAATAGTGATTCGAAATTCGAAATTTCTAGACGTTGATTTTATTTTTTTGGGGGGGGGGGAGGGGGGAGGGGAGCCCCACTCCCGCGACAACGAATGCGCACGTCATCGAGAAACGTGACGTTTTTACGACATACATGTAACAATAGCTGAATTCCCTGTGACCAAGAGGGGTGGCAAACGCCCCCTCCCCTCGTCTGATGCGCGCATGGTTCTTGGAACAAATTCAAATGACCTCCCGTTAATTAATATGTGTTAGTTCTGGTGTAGCAGTTTAACTTTCTCCCAACATTTCACCCCCACCCGATAGGATAAAATCTCGTGTGTTTCCCAGCTCTAAATATAAAAAAAAACATTTGCTTTTAAAAAGCTTATTTCTGACTCCCAAGATTGGTGGAAGATGAAACGTAGGCCATGACGGAATATCTCACCCCCTGCCTCCGCTATGTGACTTTGGATTCGATTTATATATTCTTTTTTTCTTCATATTTGAAGATTTTGTTTGTAAAGTTAAAACTTTGAGCTATAACTGAGACGTTGTAACTTTTCCTCTTAGTAATGTGGAAGAGAGATAATCCACGCACACTGAAAACTACTTACGGTAAGTTTTACAAGCCTAAAATTAACGTACCCTCGCGAAGTATGTTACAATTTTTTTTTCTAACGATTATTTGAATGGTATTAAAGGCCGACGACCCAAACATATGTAAAAAACGAACGCGAATTACTTTGGCGAAGTCCAAGTTCAATGTTATTGAACTGGTTCGGACGGGTGGGGGAGGGGTGGGGAGGGGAGGGGGTCGAAACATGACACGTCCTGAATAGCCATATTAATCTTTTAAAATTTAGTTCAAGTTATATGCTCTGCCCAGACTTCAAAGAGTATGGGCTATAAATTCACTGGCAGAGAAAAATTGGAACGTGTGTCTATATGTCACTTGGAGGGGTGGAGTTCATTTTTTTGTGAGCATCGTGTACACAATCAGTGATGCCAGATCAAGGATCTGCCGCCAGCTATCTCAACCCCATACTGTCTTGAATCTGTTTCCTTGCAAGACACATATATGCGATAAACCAAAGGTGGTTAGCCCATTTCCCCAAACTTGATTTCAATGCGATTCGCTTGACTTAATTATATTCTACGCAGTTCAAGGGCAGGACAGTGCCGGAGTGGACTTCAGGTGGTGGAGGTGGTGGGGGGGGGGGGGGGGGGGGGGGGGGTAGGTTTCATGTTGATAAATTTGGCGATATGGAAGTAAAAGCCGGTATTCTGACAGCAACATATTTTAGAGCTTGATTTTTCGATAAGTAATCCCCGTTGGATGCAAAAAACGTTACATCTGGGCGCGGTGGCTCAGTTGGTAGGGGTGCAGGCTGCAAGCCGAGAGGTACTCTGTTCGAACCCCACCTGCGGCAACCGGGTTGTGTCCTTGGGCAAGACACTTCACCCCATTGCCCACGTTGGGGCATGGTGGCGTTGTGTACTAAGGCCTACTGCTCCTCGTGGATGGAGCACCTGTCTTCAGCCAATGTTATAACCCTGCTTGTGTGGAGTTACCATGTTGTGGAGCTGAGAGTTGCTTGCCATTGTTCGATGGTTCTCTGCGGGTAATCCGGCTTCCTCCATCCGTAAAAATGTCGTGGTCATGATTAGCCATTGTGCATAAATATGCGGCTTTAAACACCAATAACTAACTAACTAAAACGGTACATAATTTGGTTCTTCAATCAGAAATCTGTTGAAATCAGTGTTTTGGTCTTCAATCAGAAACCTGTTGAAATCGGTGTTTTATCGCCGAATGGGGTGGGGATAAACCCCATATATTGAAAAATATGGCGTTTATCCCCACCCCAATCGGCAATAAACTTCAACTCTACTAAAGAATTTTCATCGAAAAGGAATTTTCGGCAGAAAAACATTATTAAATCACAAGTCTGCTTTCGTGCACAATGTTTCTAAAGCTGTTACAAAATTTATCAGTGTGAACTTCCAAATTTTATTTAGAAAGCCTCAACAGTTATTTTCCGACGTATTTTATTCATTTTACAGAAACGATCATCACTTTGTGACCGTAAGTTTCACTTGGGCCCGAATTTCGCAACAAACGTACCGATGTTGTGGAACGGTTCAGATTTATGTTTTGATCTGTATCCAAATCCATCAAAACACAACTCCTTGCAACAACCTCGAAACCCTCAGGTAAAAATAGATTATGCTATCCGTTACGTCATTTGTAAACAAACATGTCGGCTGTGGCGTAAAATGACAACAACGGTGAGCTTTTGAGTGAAATCAAGGGAAAATGAAGACCCACCGATAAGGTAGTAATGCGAACATTTTTTCCTTCATCTGTTCTTTAATTAGAGTGGTTGATTATAATTGAATGACAAACAGAACAGGAGATACGCGATATAGTCTTTCGCCAAGTATGTTTCGGAAAATACTATAGGTTGCGACGAGAAACTTGTTTTTATGCCATGATTACCTGTTCTACTTTATATGAAAAGCCTATGACATTTTAGCTTTATACACCAACCGTGGTGAACACGCCAGCAATGGGATTTCAATATTTAAAATTTACACCCACAGTGGAACTATATGAAAGCTGTCATTTGGTTACCTCGACCCGAATACAATCTTATATATAGTTACAGATTTATCGCTCGTCGCCTCGCGAAGAGTGAAATGAAAGCGGCAATTATTTATTACGTTTTAAATCAGTTTACCTTATGTTAATAAAGCATCCATAACTTGAAATAATATGTTATTAAAATGAAAAAGGCCCCGTGAATTGCGCGTTTCTTTTTTCATTCCGTTTCGGCGATAAAATTGACAGAGGAAATACCACCCAAACAAAAACAGATTCGCGCGAATGTACGTCTGCTGCCAAGTAAAATCTAGAAAAACTAATAGCAACTCTTAATATTCTGAAGATCATTGTATAAATAAAATATACCCAAAGTAGCTTGGTATATCAAATGTTCACCGTTAGTGGAGAATTTGTGTTAACCGCTCGCCGAAGTTAACACCATTTCACCACTCGTGGTGAACATTTGGTACGCCAAGCTCCTATGGGTATATTCTGTATATGCTATTTACAAACAGAAAAGTCTGAGACGAATAATGTTTGCGGATTTATGGCTCTGAACTGCGTTTATTATTATAACAAGGAAGAATACTGGAAATTGCCCTAAATATTTTTAAAGTCATTTCGCACTTAATGAAGTGATGATGGAATGGTGCTTCTTCCCTTTGGCCTTATATATGTGCTCGTAAACAGCAGATCAAAATTGATGATACACACTCTTTATATACTATTTATTACATACAGTCCTAAATACATTTTATCATATGACTCGTCCGTTTTGTTCACTTTAAAACATTTGATATTTTGGTTTCATATAAGTCAGTGATAAATAAAGCCTTCCGTCAATTTCATTGGTCAATTTCAAAACTAGACAATTTGATTGGTTGGACACAATACAACTGGGCCACATTTTCATAATTTGCATAATTAGAGTTGGGAGCTTTCATTGGTCAATTTCAAAACTGGACAATTTGATTGGCTAAACTAAATACAACTGGGTCATATTTGCATAATTTCAGTAGGGATAATTTACGTTATCTGTCCTATTTCGGGTGGGTTATATTGTATTAATCTTTTACCTACAAGAAAAAACGCCATTCATTTTTTTTTTATCTTTTCACTTTTTTCTTCCAAAACATAGGTCATGACCCCTCATTGGAACGAGCTCGTTCCCATGAGGGGTCATAACCTATGTTTTGGGAGCAAAAAATTAAAATTTTTAGTTATACGAGGATGTTTTTTCCATGTGCCGTCTGCAACTCAAGTTAGGTGATGGGTTAAAAGGGTCATACTAAGTGGATAATTTGAGCGTGTGTGTGTCATATGATGAGGGGCTCGCCAAAACGGAAAATTCTTAGACTCGTTTCATAAATATTATATGAGAAAAACACTCATTCCATATCCTCTATTTATCACTTTCTGTCATACTGCAAAGCGAACTGTCCTTTTGGGATTTGTCACTTTGCCGGCCTGTCTACGACTATGTTTGGGTTTTTGCAGGGGTACATAACATCACGCACCGTTCTACGTAGCTAAGGGAGATAAATTCAACTAGAAAGGCCAAAAATAAAGCTACGTACATGTGTGGTTCGAAATGGGAAGCTTCATATAAACATGAAATGATACGCGAATAAAATTGACAGCGGAAGTACCGCCCACCGATGCTCCTGTAAACAAAAACAGATTCGCACGGATGTACGTCTGCTGCTCAGTAAAATCGAGAATAAAATAATAGCGACTCTTAATAATCTGACGTTCATGGTATAAATAAAATATACCCAAAGTAGCTTTGTGGTAGTGAGCAAATTCTATTTTTTTGTGGTAACTAATTTAATATTTTATTTACAGCCTGATCTACTAATGTTTATTTATTATAGGTACAGCTTTCTTGCGCGCGTCAGCTTAATGCGTCTTGGATCTTGTCGGTTGAAGGGTTACTCATTGTGAGTTCACTGTTCTCTGGTAGTAAGCTTGTTGGTAGTTCTGGCGGGAAATTCTTTTGTTTTGGGGAATCTCGGTTTGACATTCAAAGTTAGCAAAAGTACCTGTCATGGAGGATGTTGACATTTTGTCTGATCATTGGAGTTTCTTTTTGAGAACCTAAGTCTTTTCGAAATGGTAAGATTATTTAAATTACTTATATTTTCGTTTCTTTTAATTGTTGCTCTTCTTGCAATGTGATCGGCGTTGAAACCCTGAGCGCATTGCAATCAGATCAACAATGAATCGATTACTTTACCTTTTTTTTTTTGTTAAAGGGTTATCCTCCATGATATGTGTACTTATAGGTGCTTATGTTGTTTTAATTCTATTTTTCAGGGTTTAACAAGTGACGTGTAATATATTGAGACTGATTTGTGAATAGTATTTTGAGAATGGAGTGATTGTTTAAAAAGTGAAAATAAACTTGTAATATATATATTCATCAGAAGTTCGTGAAATTATTTTAGGAGTCCACCTTTATTACTCAGGAATAATGCTCGACTTCCAGGAGTACCTACGACCTCTGTGATAATGGCGCCCAACACTTTTATTCTTTAATAGTGGACTCAGGAAAATTTCATTATTCAGCAGTGGATATCTGTTCTGTTTACAGCTGTACTTCAGTCAACCTTATGATGTAGAGGACCGCCCACATGCAGACAACCAGCCTATCATCTTCGATGGAGTGGAATTCAATTTTGTTTATTCATCAACACTACTGTGCGCGCTCGTCTCGCAGGCCTGTGACTGTGTTGTCATTTCTTATGTAATTACTGTGCGTGTATATTCCAGGATATCCGCGTAGGAACTGAGGTATACCTTTTATGATTAATATCACGCGTTTATAACTGTTCCGTACAGACGACTGATATCCCACAGATGACTGTTCTTCCACGACTTGTTGACATTTAGACTGTGTTGAATCACCCAAATTAGGACTGACCCAGTTGTACTTTGAGATGTGACTGACAGTTTGGTACATTCCTAGTCTGACTTTCTATTTTACAGTAATCATAAACGTTACCGAATTACAGACCATAATAATGTCGTTTCCTAGAAACTTTGGGTTATTTTGAAACTGATACCACGCCTTAGTGTTCGTATTTTTGTGTCTTGAATGTTGTTGTCAGACACGCCTCCGTTGTTTGTTGACATTTTTGCGTGACGTCAGGTTAACACG
Source organism: Pictodentalium vernedei (assembly GCA_031216915.1). Taxonomy (NCBI): domain Eukaryota; kingdom Metazoa; phylum Mollusca; class Scaphopoda; order Dentaliida; family Dentaliidae; genus Pictodentalium; species Pictodentalium vernedei. The sequence goes on along the minus strand of CM062290.1, from coordinate 63,372,540 downwards.
TGTGTATCTATACTACATTATTTACACATTACCACATGATTTGGTCTGTTGATCCGATCGTTGTTATTGTGCCTCTCGTGTAATATACATACAATTCGCTGCAGTACTTGTAAGCTGCAATTTATAATTTTCACTCGAGAATGTGTTTGTTGTTTATCGATTCAAAGCTGGTGATTTGACCTGGAATCACATGCTTTGACTGGGTACACATAAAACACGTGTTCTTTGTTTACAAATAGTTAAGTCGGCTCGTAGTTCGGCAATTTTCGTCACCAATCGTAACACTTTTCAACTGTTTTTGTTTTTGGCTGTGTTTCATTTTCGCCAATCTTGGCAATTTGCGAAATACACTTTGCTTGTATTTCAGTGTCACTGCAGTGTATTATTTCTTGTGATATCGCCTCTGATTTGGAAATGTTTTGATTGTTGTTGCGAATAATCAAACCATTCTCATTAATAGTCAGATGTGGAATTACAGAAAATAATATTTTCACAATTAGATAATATTTTTCGAGTTTAATTGCGTGAACTTAGCAACTTTGTAACCATAGTAACCATTAACTGGGGTATCTGTTTCACTTTAACCCATTGAGTGCCACCATATTTGGAGATAGTCTACCAGTGTAGACTTGGTGTGTTTACATTGACACTTAACCCTTTGAGTGCCAGCCATATTTGTCAGATAGTCTACCTGTATGTAGACTCAGTTTACATTCATATTTAACCCCTTCAGTGCCAGTGGTGTTTTAGTTTCATTGATTGTTTACTGGTATGTGGATTTGATTGTTTACATTGTCAAGGTATTTGAAAGAAGAAATTTATTTTTTTCTTACATTTTCCTTGTCGACTTTGATTATATTGTGGATTGTCTTGTGCAGATATTGGGGTCGGTTAACTTAGAAAGTTTGTGACTTTGAAATTTTTTGTCATCGGACAGAAAATTTTTTGTTTAGGTTCGGTTGTTGTTAACTAAGCTGATCGATGTTTCATTCACTGTCCTTGCTTTCAATCGTAAACTTGCTTTGCAAATACTATTCGGTAAGTGCACTTGTGTTTGCGCTGCGACTTTAGATTTTCATTTGTTTATTTATTTGCTTTCGTATTTCAATATTTTCAGCATGATGAATTGGTAATAATTATTTCTATTTTTTTTTTTTCCAATATGGATTCTGAAAATTTTTCACAGGAGGATATGCAAAATATGATTCTTGCCTTCAAGAAAATGGGTGTTAAGCCAAAAGCTGACACCCCTGAGCAATTTCAGGACTGGTTAAAAGGTTTTGGTAAAGAACCAGAAACCACGGTAAAGACTGAACCTTCCTTAGAATCTACAACACCTATTATTGTCAAAAATCCTCTTAGAATTTCTAGTTTTTCAGGTGATCAGAAGGGTGATACCACATATGACTTGTGGAAATATGAAGTCAAGTGTCTAATAGCTGATAAAAATAGTGATCCTGATATTTTGCAATGCTTAAGAAAATCTTTGAAAGGTGAAGCAGCTCGCATTGTAATGCGACTTGGCCCACAAGCAACATGTCATGATATTTTGAAAAAATTTGATAGCATTTATGGAGTTATTGATACGAGAGAATCAATTCTTTCGAAGTTTTATAGCTCATTTCAGGCAGACACAGAAGATGTGGTCAATTGGGGTTGTAGATTGGAAGATTTACTTGGTCGAGCCATTATGATGGGTGAAGTGAAGCCAGAGGAAAGTGATCACATGCTGAAGTCAATGTTCTGGTCTGGTCTGCGTCAAGATTTGAAAGATGTTAGCAGGTATAAATTTGATCAGACTCACACTTTCGATGAGCTGAGGGTTGCATTGCGCAAAATTGAGAGTGAACGTACAAAGGTACCAAGTAGTAAGTCTGCTGCTGTTAAATCTGTTCAATCTTCTAATTCTGAATTACAGGATCTAAAGAAAATGATAGTTGAATTAAAATCAGATTTAGCAGAACTGAAAAGGGAGAGACAGGTACCTCAGCAGTTTACTGGTCATAGACCACCTCATTCTAATTCAAATCGACGAGGTGGTAGTCGAGGTTTTAGGTCAAATGCAAACAATTATGGTAATACTTACGCCAATAGCAACAGGTTTGACAATACAAATGATTCTCATTTCAGGAACCAAAATGCACAAAGTTATAACGATTTTAGGTCTGGTGCAAACAATGTACGTTCTTCGACTCATCCTGAAGGTGGCTATTCTAATGTTTCAGGTAGTAACGTTCAATGTTTTAAATGCCATCAATATGGACATATTGCAATTGGTTGTAGAGCAAAGGTAAATACAAGAAAAGCCAATTGCAATCGTTTAAACTAGAAAGCGTCTCCGGTAGCAGGTCAACTGTAGGCGTTCAAAATATACGACCTGAATTTAATAAGCAACAAGAACCACCTGGGTTGTATGGTAGTACCACTAATGTTGATGTATTCGTTGCAGGTGTATTAACAAAATGTTTGTTAGACACAGGTTCAACAATTTCAACTGTTTGTGAAACATTTTACAAGTCACACTTGAATAATTTTGCACTTAACCCATTGAATTATATTCTTGATATTGAGTGTGCTGATGGTAAAAAACTTCCATATCTAGGTTATGTTGAAGTTGAGTTATCTATTCCAGGTTTAGTAGATAGCACACCTAAATGTTGTATTCTTCTGGTGGTACCAGATAGTGGTTTTAATGTTTCAACACCTGTGTTGTTAGGAACAAATGCATTGAATATATTCATGGATGAATGTAAACAAAATCATGGCGATAAATTTTTACAGGTTGCAGATTTGACAACTCCATGGTATATGTCATTTGGATGTCTTTCCCTTAGGGAAAAAGAACTTAGAAAAAATAATTTTAAATTAGGAGTTGTACAAAGTGCTGAAAAAGCTCATGTGATTTTGAATCCTAATACTGAGCATGTTATTTCAGGTTTTGTTGGTCATAAATTACCTTATCAACCAACATGTGCTATTTTGCAGCCTCTTTCAGATTCTGATACATTAGCCGGTGTTGAAATAGCACCTTACATACTTAAATATGATTACAATAACAATGGTGTTATAAAAGTTCATTTATCTAACATATCGTCCAGAACAATTTCCATTGCACCTCATGCAACGATTTGTGAGATACAACCAGTATCGATTGAAAGTGACCTTGACGTATCTAATGCTGTGCCTGATGATAGAACATCGTTTGATAACATTGATATTGAAACTTTAACTTTGTCATCTGATCAGCTGAGCGAAGTTTCACAACTTGTACATAAATTTTCAGATATTTTTTCTCAGAATGATCAGGATATTGGTTTCTATAATACTGTCAAACATAGAATTGATTTACATGATGAAGTACCATTTAAACAGCGTTTTAGACGAATTCCTGCTGGTATGTTAGATGAAGTTAGAAATCATTTGCATCAATTACTTGCAGCCGGAATTATTCGTCGTTCACATAGTCCATATGCTTCTAATATGGTTTTAGTTAGAAAAAAATCTGGTGATCTTCGAATATGTATAGACTATAGGTTTCTTAATAAGAAAACTATACAGGACTCATATGCACTTCCAAGAATTGATGAAATCTTAGATTATCTTTCAGGTTCAAAATATTTTAGTGTTCTAGATTTGAAATCTGGCTATCATCAGCTGGAGGTCTTGGAGGAGCATAAGGAGCGTACAGCCTTCACTGCAGGGCCCTTGGGTTTCTATGAGTTCAATCGCATGTCATTTGGATTAAAAAATGCTCCTGCAAGTTTTCAGCGGATGATGGAACAATGCCTGGAAGGTTTGAATTTGAAAATATGTTTGGTGTATATAGATGATGTGATAATATTTTCAGATTCATATCAGCAACACATAGAGAGGCTTCAAATGGTGTTTGAAAGGTTAAGGGAGTGTGGTCTGAAGCTCTCTCCATCTAAGTGTCGACTGTTTAAAGATAAAGTGGTATATGTTGGCCATGTTGTGTCAGCTAATGGAATTGAAGCTGACCCCTCAAAAATTGAAAAAATTGTGAATTGGCCGACACCTACTAATCCTGATGAATTGAGAAAGTTTCTAGGTTTTGTGGGTTATTACCACAAGTATGTTCAACATTTTTCCAGGATTTCAAAACCACTAACAGATTTGCTTCCTCCCACTAATACTTTAAAAAGTAAAACTAAAAAGAAATCAAATTATTTACATAAATGGGTATGGAGTGATCAACAAGATCTTGCATTTCAGAAACTTAAAGAGTGTTTATCTACACCACCTGTTCTGGGTTATCCAGATTATAGTCAGCCTTTTGAGCTGCACACTGATGCTAGCTCATGTGGATTAGGTGCAGTTTTGTGCCAAAATCAAAATGGACAAAATAGGGTTATTGCTTATGCCAGTAGAGGTGTTAATAATTCTGAAAAAAAATATCCAGCACACAAATTAGAGTTTTTGGCTCTGAAATGGGCGGTTACAGATAAATTTTATGATTATTTGTATGGGCATAAGTTTGTTGTATTTACAGATAATAACCCGTTGACGTACGTATTATCAACTGCTAAGCTGGATGCAACTTCACAGCGATGGTTATCAGCATTAGGGGCATTCGATTTTGAAATCCTTTATCGACCTGGTAAATCTAATGCTGATGCTGATTGTTTATCATGATTACCAGAATATTCAACAAATACTTCAGCTGAACAGAAGATTAAAGGACCTAGTGTAAAGACCATATGTAATTCTCTTCAGTCCCAACAGCCATTTGTTGAATCAATGTGTTGCTCAACATCTGTGTTGGATTCTCTGGAAGAATTCAGTAGTTGTGACATTGATGACATGACTCCCAGAGACTGGCGAAGATTACAGGAAAATGATCCCGTTTTAAGTCCTTGGATGACAGCCACTCGGAACCAGATACGCCCAAGACGTTCAACTTTACCGATGACAAAAGAACACTCAGCTATGTACCGGAATTTTAATACGTTCAAATTTCACCGAGGAGTACTTTATAGAGAAACAGTTTTTAATTCACAAGTTCATCAGCAACTAGTTTTGCCATCATCTCATGTTAAAACTGTACTGACATGTTTGCACAATGACATTGGCCATCCAGGAAGAGAACGAACAATATCATTGATTAAGGAGAGATTTTATTGGCCTGGCATAGATGGCATTGTGGAGAAATGGATCAAGAATTGTCCACGATGTCTGCGTCGAAAGTCGCAAACAAATTCGAGAGCACCATTAGTGTCCATTACAACATCACATCCCCTGGAGCTGTTATGTGTGGATTTTCTCACGTTAGAGACATCAAAGGGTGGTTATCAGTATGTTCTTGTGGTCACAGACCATTTTACGAAGTATGCCCAGGCATATCCTACCAAGAACATGACTGCTAAGACCACAGCTGAAGTGCTCTTCAACAATTTCATCATTCACTACGGATTTCCTCGCCGTTTACATTCGGACCAGGGTGGTAACTTTGAAAGTACATTGATAAAGGAACTTTGCCAACTTTGTGGAATACAAAAATCCAGAACCACACCTTACCACCCAATGGGGAATGGCCTCTGTGAACGTTTCAATCAAACTCTACTGAGTATGCTTGGGACATTGGAACCAGAACAGAAGAAGGATTGGAAGAGTTTTGTTGGTCCGTTAGTCCATGCCTACAATTGTACTAGACATGAGAGTACTGGTTTTACTCCATTCTATCTCATGTTTGGTAGGGAGCCTCGACTTCCAATTGATGTTTTATTTGGACTTGGAAAATCTTCTACAGAAAGTTCTGTTCCAGAATATGTTGCAGATCTTCGAGAGAGACTTGCGTCGTCCTACAACCTTGCTTCTGCTGCTGCCAGAAAAGCTCAAGAGAAACAGAAAGAAGGTTATGATCTTAGGGTTCGTGGTGCATCGGTGAAGGTAGGAGATAAAGTTTTGGTAAAAAGCTTAGCTTTTGAGGGTCGACACAAGTTGGCAGATCGTTTTGATAACGATGTGTTTACTGTGATCGATCAACCAAATACTGATATCCCTGTTTTTGTTGTAGAGAATGAGGCTGGCTTGAGAAAGACTCTGCATCGGAATCATCTCTTGCCAATTGGTTCTCTGCCATTGGAGCTGGACAGTTTACCCTCTGATGCATCAGAATCACAAGATATTCCAACAGCCAGTATAACAGAAGAGAAGAAACCAATTCCGACCAAGCGAAGCCATATCGGGAAGAAAACTTTTTCCAAGCCTGAGAGTGTTTCATCTGATGAGGAATTGGAACTACATGGTATCCCTCAAGCTATAGTAGTACTTCCAACTACTTCTACTGAGGAAGGATTTGTCTCACCCCAGCTTGGTGACGATCAACGTTCGGAGGTAGAGACTGGTGCAGATTCTTCTGGCGGTGACGACCTCCATACCGACATACAGGTAAGTGAAGAAAGTGTGCCTCATAGTAGCATTGCTTTTCAAATCCCTTCACGTGATGACTTGGATTTGAATCGTCAAAGTGCCGACATATTATCAGGTGATAATATTGCTGTTCAAGACCATGGAGGACTTGAAGTAAATGCAACAGGTATTGGTACTGGAAGTGTAGTTCCAATGAATGTTTCGGGTGTTGTACCTACAGAAGCTTCTGTTTCTGTTGAACACCCTATACCAACACCACGCAAATCACAACGTAGTAGACAACCTCCATCCTGGCTTCAAAGTGGTGATTATGTGTTAAGCCAGATTTCCAATGTTGAGGAGCCTGTTCAGAAATCCTCGTATATTGATAAGACAGAATTGCTGAAAAGACTCACAAATAAACAGGTACTTTCAGGTATGTCACCTGATACGCTGCATGCAATTTTCAGTTCAATTCTAGAATAATGGTATTTTAATTGTAATATAGTATCAACTATTTATTTGTTTTTAGAAAGATGAATAAATAAATTAACAATGAAGTCAGATTTGTGTTTGAAAAAGCTAAAGACTGTGATATTTTGGCTGTAAGAGTTTAACTTAAGGTATAGATCAGTGGTCGGCTGTTGTACATGTTGTATTCTGGATCTTTATTCTGTTTGGGCAGTGTCGCTTCATCGGCAGGGCGGTTTGCATCGCTGCCTTTCTTTTTGTGAAGTGAACACTTTTGGAGTTAATGATCATACATTCATGTTGCAGTGTCTCTTTAAATGAGAGGGCGGTTCGCACTGCTGCCTTCTCTTGGGACAAGGCTGGCAAGTGTACGTTCATTAACCATGGACATGTCACCATTTCTTTACAGGCAATACTCTCCTGCTCAGAGTATACATGTGTAGCAGCTCATTGTTGACCTAGGAATGTAAGTGATTCTTTTGACTTTAAAATACTGTGATAAATTGCAATTACATGATGTACATACTTGTTAATTTATATTTCAGTTCTGCTGATCGAATTTTTTTTTTTTATGATTTATGTCATTTCAGGTGTGATACAAATGATAGTACCACAGAAAAAATAAGCAATATTGAATTTTCTTCTCTTTCCAGAAGTAACTTTTGTAGTTTTCTTTCCAGGATATTGCTAATGGTTTTGTTTTTCAATTTCTTTTTAGGGGAATATATCATTTGGTACGACATTAAATGACGAGGACGCCATTTTTTTTTTAGGAGGGGGAGAATGTGGTAGTGAGCAAATTCTATTTTTTTGTGGTAACTAATTTAATATTTTATTTACAGCCTGATCTACTAATGTTTATTTATTATAGGTACAGCTTTCTTGCGCGCGTCAGCTTAATGCGTCTTGGATCTTGTCGGTTGAAGGGTTACTCATTGTGAGTTCACTGTTCTCTGGTAGTAAGCTTGTTGGTAGTTCTGGTGGGAAATTCTTTTGTTTTGGGGAATCTCGGTTTGACATTCAAAGTTAGCAAAAGTACCTGTCATGGAGGATGTTGACATTTTGTCTGATCATTGGAGTTTCTTTTTGAGAACCTAAGTCTTTTCGAAATGGTAAGATTATTTAAATTACTTATATTTTCGTTTCTTTTAATTGTTGCTCTTCTTGCAATGTGATCGGCGTTGAAACCCTGAGCGCATTGCAATCAGATCAACAATGAATCGATTACTTTACCTTTTTTTTTTGTTAAAGGGTTATCCTCCATGATATGTGTATTTATAGGTGCTTATGTTGTTTTAATTCTATTTTTCAGGGTTTAACAAGTGACGTGTAATATATTGAGACTGATTTGTGAATAGTATTTTGAGAATGGAGTGATTGTTTAAAAAGTGAAAATAAACTTGTAATATATATATTCATCAGAAGTTCGTGAAATTATTTTAGGAGTCCACCTTTATTACTCAGGAATAATGCTCGACTTCCAGGAGTACCTACGACCTCTGTGATAGCTTGGTGTACTAAAAGTCTACCACTTGTGGTGAAGTGGTGTTAACAGCACGCCAAAGGCTCGCGGTCAACAACGCTTCACCACTCATGGAGAACAGTTGGTACACCAAGCTACTATGGTATGTTCAAAATACAGGCAATCGAAGGTTAATCTGGTTGAGTGCTAAATTACTTTTGACAGTCAGAAGTTGTTACTTAAAATTTGTTTTCTTAAAAATTATTGGAGATTGCTATAAGGCACTTTCTAATAATTTTAATACAACAAATATGTAAAACCAAGAGGCCATTTTCGTACTATGAAAAAAAGATATGAAATATAATAATTTAAGCATGGCACTCCCTCTTTTCTACAAACCTATGTGCCCAAACAGTTAACGTAACGGTTATGTTTCCCAGCACTATTCACAAAAACAACCATTCAAATTTCAATATTTTTTCTACTTTTCCTCCAAAACATTGCTTATGAGACCTCATTAAAACGAGCGTATTTCGCATCTGTTTATCGGAAAGAACCAAGGATTAACGTAAAATATAAAATTGATAAACCACGGCCTGATTTGACTAAAATAAATTCCATCTTGTTAGTCGAAAAGTTGAAAATCCTCAAATCAGCCGAGAAGACAGAGACGGTTTGAAATTCAGCGACAACAAACAGATGGAAGTTCAGCGACAACAAAGTTCACTCTTCGCAAACAACTCAAACGAAGCGCATCAAGGGGCATAAATTATAACGTACTAACAACAGCTGTGGTTACAATGTACAACATGATTTGCATTGGCGACAGTGTAAACATTTTCTTTTCACCTTATTTCATCAAGCTAACTTGGAGGAAAATAGTCATGTATCCACTTAGTATTTCATCTCATTACAAAATGGACAGGAAAAGAATATACGTTTCCGTTTGTTTTTGTGTTCAGATTTGGCGTGCCCCGTTTTCTTACTCAATTGAAAAGGCATATTTTACTTGTCCCCCTCACCTTATTTTTCACTTCTCACAATTCTGAAAGGACAACCGGTGCATATATTTCAAGTCCTTTCCAAAATAGACACTGTAACATTTTTATTGAGGATTCCAAATTCAATAAATAATGCCCCTATCGGCTCATCTCCTTCATTTCTCGAAATCCGTTAGGGGGCGTTTTTGCCTCCATATAGTGTATTTTTATATGCTTTATAAACAACCACATTTCTATTGGCTGAATCTTATATACGTGACTGATACTCAAAAATCCATGTACACCGGGTTTCCAGTGGATATCAACTTTCTAAACATAACTTTTTGGAAATCCCCGCTCTAGTTCTATTTCAATCGACGTAATCTCTATAACATTGTTTATTTTTATGTTATTCTGCAGATGATAACTATTTTATTGTTAAATAAAAGTATTTCTGGTTGATATAATTGAACTTTTAATTGACAAATAGAAGATTGGATTTATTTTAGGATGATGTATATAATAAAACAGTTGTGGACTTTTCTGGTGGTAAATATGATGTGATATTCAATAACGTCGTACACAACGTACGCCGGTAACTAAAAGTGCAAAGACGCGACGTCTGGATTCGGCCCAAAACCGAGGCGACAACTGTTGGCAAATCTGATCTAAGAAGATGGAGCACAGGCAGCACAGATGGAGCAAAGGAAGCGTCTGACAACTGCTCGTCGTTGCTGGGTGGTTCTCTGGGTCCATCTGCAAAGCTCTCAGAAAAGCGGTGACCCTGGGTATGAAAAGTATCATTAAACCCCAATAAATAAATAAATAAATCAGTTTTTTTCCGAACTTTTTACGAGTAATATTCAAGTCATATACACAAAGCATTTCATGTTGCTATATTTTTTCAAACTGATTAACCCTTTACCCAACGAATCGACCGCATCCGCCCGCGAAATATGCAAATTTAGCAGTTCAAAAAATTTCAACAAAACCATATCATGTGACCCCTCGTTGGAACGAGCTCGTTAATATCTCTGGTGACCATAATTTTTCAATTACAATACCAACGCCAAAACAGAATAGTAAATTTCCAGGGTTTTTTCGGTCTAAAATCAACTCTCATTTGCGGTGGGTACAGGTTTCGCGGGTCTACCTCTCGGAATGAATAGGCGTGTATGGTATTTACAATCCTAAGATGTATGGCCCTGAAGCCTTGTATGCAATAAGATGCAACCGCATTGAAACGGTGGGCATGTAAATCTTTTCTTTCTATTTTCTCATTGAAGGTGTATCTTCCACTACGTGAAGATTACCTCAGATTCTGTAACCATGCTGTGGAATTCAATATAACGCAAAGAATTTTTCTACTTTGAAACTTAATACCTTGGATGAAATTTAAATTTACTTTTATTTCTAATTTTCTTCATACCCTCTGACGATTAATAGTACTTCCAGTATTTGATATCCTAATAAATGTGTACATGTAGTTACCATCCCGTCCTCTGCATCTGTAAATGATTCTTGAGTGGAAACGACCTTGTAAAAGCTTATAGCTTACTGTCGGATCCACAAACACTTTATTGTTATTGAATGTAACTCATAGAAATTAGAAATAAATACTGTTTAAACTAAAGTCAACTCACAGATTACCCATTTTAACTGGAAGAAATGTTGAATAAAAAATACCGGAATACAGATCCGAATCTATCTTACAAAATTGACCCAAACCCAGATTACACTTAACATTTCGATTACTGATGGTGTCTTCTACGGCAGCGTAGAACCGCCACATCATAGTATATTTCCAGGGATTCCTAATCTGTTTAAACAGATTACTAATCTGTTTTTACAGATTATTAATCTGTTTAAACAGATTAATAATCTGTTTTTACAGATTAAGTAATCTGTATTTACAGATTACTAATCTGTTTAAACAGATTACTAATCTGTTTTTACAGTTTACTTAATCTGTATTTACAGATTACTAATCTGTTCAAACAGATTAACTAATCTGTATTTACAGATTACTAACCTGTTTTTACAGATTACTAATCTGTTTTTACAGATTACAGATTAGTAATCTGTAAATACAGATTAACTAATCTGTTTTTACAGATTACTAATCTGTTTTTACAGATTAACTAATCTGTATTTACAGATTACTAATCTGTTTAAACAGATTACTAATCTGTAAAAACAGATTAATTAATCTGTATTTACAGATTACTAATCTGTATTTACTAATCTGCTAATTACGGATTCTCACGACTAGACTCCGCAGCCATCTCGAATCAATCAGCTTTTTCAATAAGTGGCAAAGGGCATACAGAAGCCAAAGGGAGGGAATCGAGCATGTTTAAAGACTGGTAGATTATATGAAAACGGCGTTCAGTCAAAATGAAATAGGAACCGCGCTATTACTCGACTTAGAAAAAGCGTTCGACTCTGCCTTGCACAATGACATGAGATACAAACTAGCTAAAATGGGGCTACATACCAAAATTCTAAGGATCATATCATCATTTTTATCTGATCGAAAAATCAAAGTGAGGGTCAACCGCGAAGTGTGAGACGAGATAAAACTCGAAGCGGGCACTCCACAGGGTTCGGTCCTCATCCCGCTTCTATTTATAATATATGTGAATGACATTGACAAAGTAGGGAAGAACCATGCTGAACTATCTCAATTCTCAGACGACAAAGGAATGTGGACGGCCAGTAAGTCTCGAAACATAATACAAAACCGCCTGCAGGATACCATCCGTGACCTGCAAGACTGGTTCGATCTGTGGCGCTTCAAGCTAAATGCCACGAAAACACAAAGAATCATATTCGATAAAAGGCAAAGGAAAAAGCTGTCCCTAATATTGAGCTTAAGCTTTACAACCACAAACTTGAAGCTAGCAATGAGGCAAAGTTTCTGAGATTCACCTTGGATAGCAGTCTCAATCTAAACAATCACGTAAACTCAGTCACTGCCAAAGACACAAAACGCATAAATTTCCTGAAAATGATTACAGGTAAAAATTGGGGAGCCAATAAAGACGTTCTCATCAAGCTTTACAAACCATATATACGCCCAGTACTAGAGTATGGGGCCATAATAACGAGTGACCTGAATAAAACCAACATTGAAAAACTACAACGGGTTCAAAATGATGCCCTGCGTGTGGCACTATGCAAACCCAAATGGACACCGATAAAGGAACTTCACGAGCTAGCAAAAATAGAAACTATTGATACGCGATTAAAAGACCTACAAATCAAAACCCTCAACAGACTCCAATTTAGTGAATTAATGGTTGAGCTGAACGAACACCGATCCCTTAACAGAAAAACAAATTAAGTTTCCAGAAAATAAAAAAAAAATACAATTATATAATATAACTAAATTGTGTGTAGTCAGTAAGGATTGCCTCGCTACTCATTGAGAACTTTAAGATAGAGTCTGTGAGGACTGCTTCGCAACTCTGCCGAAGCGCGACTGAAATGCGTTTAATAAGACCTATATAACAAAACCCTCTACATACTCCAGGATAGTGAATCAATGGTGAAGCTGAACGAACGCCGAACCCTTAACAGAAAAACAAGATAAGCCACAGTAAATTAAAAAATTACTCAATGGAATTAAACTGCGTGGAGTCAGTGGGGATTGCCTCGCTACCCATTGCGATCTTACTCATTGAGATCTTAAACAGATTAGTAATCTGTAAATACAGATTAGTTAATCTGTAAAAACAGATTAGTAATCTGTTTAAACAGATTAGTAATCTGTAAAAACAGATTAGTTAATCTGTAAAAACAGATTAGTAATCTGTTTAAACAGATTAGTAATCTGTAAATACAGATTAGTTAATCTGTTTAAACAGATTAGTAATCTGTAAATACAGATTAAGTAAACTGTAAAAAACAGATTAGTAATCTGTTTAAACAGATTAGTAATCTGTAAATACAGATTACTTAATCTGTAAAAACAGATTAGTAATCTGTTTAAACAGATTAGTAATCTGTTTAAACAGATTAGTAATCTGTTTAAACAGATTAGTAATCTGTAAAAACAGATTAGTAATCTGTAAAAACAGATTAGTTAATCTGTAAAAACAGATTAGTAATCTGTAAAAACAGATTAGTAATCTGTAAAAACAGATTAGTTAATCTGTAAAAACAGATTAGTAATCTGTAAAAACAGATTAGTAATCTGTTTAAACAGATTAGGAATCCCTGGAAATATACTATGATGTGGCGGTTCTACGCTGCCGTAGTCTTCCATGTAAACCCAATGGCAACAATTCGTAGAATCTATATTTGTTATATGGTGTAAACCTATTGATATTTTCAACGTGCAGCCTTTGGGCTGCACGTTGAAAATATTCATGGTCTTCCACGCAACTTCACTAAGACAGTACTTCATAAAGTTATGACGAGTAATGAAACTGGAATGGAAAAGCGTGCTCGAAAAAAAGAAACAGTGTCAGGCAATGTAGCCTAATTAAACTTTTCAGCATTGAATTCTTGGACCGCATTTCACCATTTATTTATTTATTGGTGTTTTATGGTCACATACTTATGCACAATGGCTAATCGCGACCGTGACAGTTTTACGGATGGAGGAAGGGGGAGTACCCAGAGAGAACCACCGAGCATCTACGAGCAACTGTCAGCTCCTCAACATTCTAACTCTGGTCAAGCTCCGTTTAAGCAGGGTTACAGCGGTTGAAGGCATGTGCACCATCGGCGTGCAGTACGCCTTAGTACACGGCGTCATCGTGCCCCCCCCCACCCCCCATGTAGGCGACCGGGATAAAGTGACTTAGCCAAGGACTCAACGAGTGTCGTCCCTGACGGCGATCGAACTCGGGACGTCTAGCATAGAAGTCCAACAGTCTACTACTGAGCCACCGCGCTCCTCCGCATTCCCCCATAAAATACAGCTTATAGTGATTGTACGAATTAATTTAGTATTGACAGAGAGGTTCGTCAATACTTTAACTGTGGGGTTATTGGATTAAATTTATTTATTTATTTATTTATTTATTTATTTATTTATTTATTTATTTATTTATTTATTTATTTATTTATTTATTTATTTAAATGTTTGTGGTTTGACAACACTTTCGACAACCAAGGTCACCTCGTGTCATACAGTTTTACGGACGGGGGAAGCCGAAGTACCCGGAGAGAACCATCGAGCAGCGGCGAATAACTGTCAGACTCCCCAACGTACCAACTTCACACAAGCTGGGTTACGATTGGCTGAAAACAGGTGCACCATCGACGTGCAGCACATCTTAGTACACAGCGCTACCGTGCCCCCTCGGTGGGAAATCGGGACTAAGTGCCTTGCCCAAGGACGAGGATCGAACCGTGAGCATTTCGGTCTGAAGTCTAATGCCGCAGCCATTGAGCTACTGTGTTCCCTTCGTTGAATTAACCCTTTACCTAACGAATCGCCCGCATCCGCCCGCGTAATATGCAAATTGAGCAGTTGAAAAAATTAAATTTTTCAACATATTTCAACAAAACCATATCATGTGACCCCTCATTGGAACGAGCTCATTGAGCTCGTTCCAATGAGGGGTCACATGATATGGTTTTGTTGAAATTTTTTGACAACTTTAATAAAAATGTTTTTTAAAATAATAAATTTTGATATCGTCTGCGTTGGGTAAAGGGTTAAATTAATACTGTTTCTCTCTAACTATCGCCTGTCCACGATGTTGTTCGCTAACCTATCGCCACATTTTCTTTCATTCCAAAAATTATGCTTACCGAATTGAAACGATCTGTCTCTCCGTCAGACTGTTATTCACACCGCTCGCAGAGCGATGTTGTAAACTTTACGAAAACCATCAAATCAGGCTAAAACTAAAACAACAAACGCACCCATATCAACGCTGACTCTACAAATAACTCATTTGTTTTATATTGCAGACACACAAATAAAATGCTTCCAAAACAATGTTGAGAAGACCTGCACTGCTCTTGATTTTTCAAACAGCGTGTACAGCAACTTACTGTGCAAGGGTAAGAAGATATAGTATAACAGTTCTGTCAAATTTTTGGACAGTGGTTTGGTCTTGAAACCTCAGAACAGTGATGTTTCTACCAAGCTAATAGTGCTGAGATGGTTAGTCGGATAAGCGGTTCACAATCGGTTATCGACTTAACCGGTTAGAAAAGTTGTAAACCGGTTATGTCCAAAATCCATAACGATCGATAATCCATTCAGCTGTCGTACCAAGGAGGACCCCGCTCCAGTTGGGAAAACTATCTCCTTTATTGTGGGTTTGCTGGAGAATAATATATCCTCACTTTCCGTATCAGGGATAATATACCCCCTTATCGGTGAAATCCTAGTGCCACCTCTCAGTGCATTGGCGAAACAGTTTTCATTCAAGTCGCAGGGTCTACAATTTTTACACGTCAATTAAGTTCACAATAGCTGCACGACAATTCAGATGAACTGCTGAGTGTTCCCGATGACATATGATATTTACAAGTCTCATTCGGACTCGGTTGCAACATGTCCTCTTTGGGGTGGCTTTTCGTCTCACGAAACTATCCTATAGTGCGTGCACAAACGAGCGTTGTCTAATGTTACTCAACAATGTTCGTTTGTATAGGCGCTGTAGCAAACAGCCTACATATGCTGATAGTCAACCCCGACTGTATCGAATTGATGTTCAAAGTCAGAATTACTGCGAAATAACCGCGTAATATAAGCCTATAGACCGCTGTTGGTCGATCACGAAGATGAGTCAACCGTTTCAGCACTGGAAAAACATTCTATCACCTCTCCGTCTTTACTGGTCAAGTGCTAGCCAATCTCTGGTGGTGAATTTATAACGCGAGTGTATTTTACAAAGGTGCCGTCCTTCACAATGAGCAACAGGTAAGCATAAGTTTGTTTTAACCCTTTACCTAACATGAAAAGCAGACGACACTTGCAAACAAAATTGTTAAATAACTATTTTTTTTTATTTTTTGTCTCAAAAACCTAGGTTATGACCCCTCATTGGAACGAGCTCGACGAGCTCGTTCCAAAGAGGGGTCATAACCTAGGTTTTTGAGACAAAAAAATAAAAAAAATAATGAAAATTAATTGGCGATTTTTGTGAACAGCGCTGACCGTTTGACCGTTACGTTGTGTAAATGCGACCCGAATCGGAAAATGTACATCACAATATGTGCAGAGTTGGAAACGTACAACGAAAAGACCCACAGCTGTGATGTCCCAGGTTCCGGAATGACTGGAGAAATTGGTACAATAGCACTAGAAGATGGGATAGCAAATCCGTGTACGCTTGCTGCTGTTCAAGATCATCACTTGTACTTCCCTTATCCAGACACACACTTCTTTATACAATGTGACGTCTGGGGAAATGCCTGGAATGTGCCATGTCCAACTGGTCAGACCTGGTTCCATACCATCCAGGCATGCTCGCCCGATTCCCTTCATGAGTTTGGTACAACAACACCCGCACAGGCACTCCGGAATCCATGTACAGCTGAAGCAATCGCTATCGGCCAGTTCTACCATCCACACCCCGATTCCCCACACTGGTTCATCCATTGCGATGCAGGTGGGAACTATTATGTACAAGAATGCGCCGGTAACACGGTGTTTAGCGTTCTGCTTAGTAGATGCACCTAATCAAGATTTAAAAAAAAAATGGGAAAGGAAAATAATTTCGTGAAGCTTTTCTTTCAACAAACGATGATTTTACAAACAATACAATTCTCCTAAAGTAATTACGAAACTCAGTTGGTAGGTTGGCGGATCCGGATACTGGGGAAACGTCCGGTGTCACCAACCCCAGCCACCCCCCCCCCCCCCCACAATTCAGGGACGTAGAAACCGAGGGACACATGGGACAGCACACCCAAACATTGATGAGAGAGAGACAGAGAGAGAGAAAGAGACATTAGGCCCAACAATATATGTTCCAATATATTTTCACACCATAATACCTCCGCGAGAGAATCATTGGGTGGGTGGTGGGGATCCCTCTCGACTCAAATGCAGTCATTTAAAACATGTGTCTCTCTTTTGGGTCCCCGTCGTTTCAGTCTTTGGAAATTAGGGGAAAAGGGTGCATAAACTATTTACTCGAAAGAAGTGACCGACATTCACTAAAATAGCATAGATATCCTCTATATATTTCGCAGTTAAAGAAACAGTGGATAAATTGCCTTTACATCATTTGATGAGCTGCAAAATGTCCTCCCGCGGGTGCTTTTAACCCTTTACCTAAGGAGTCGCCCGCATCCGCCAGCGTAATATGCAAATTGAGCAGTTGAAAAAATTAATTTTTTCAAAATATTTCAACAAAATCATATCATGTGACCCCTCATTGGAATGAAGTGTATTTCAAACTGTCTTATCTTGCTTTTCTTCACCTCGACTCCCATCCCTTTTCTAGAAATGTCGGCGTCAGCTGATATTGTCTGATCGATCGACGAAGTTTGTGTAAAGAATAAAAAAAACTTCCGTTTTTAAAGTACTTTTACAATAATCTGAGCGTATTGATAAAACACATGTTGTTTACCGTAGTTGTGTTCTAAATTACGATGGCCCGCGTGAGACGTTTTTCCGGGTACTAACTCCACATAAATCAAAGATTAAAAGCACCTTGTTTGTCCGTCTTATTCAGTTTTTTTCTCTTTCTTTGCTTTTCAATTTGCTTTTCAAGAGGTACATTGCTCATAAATGTCGACGTATCACACGTGTCGATAGAAAAACATTGTTGGTAACAAAGTTCAGTAATGCATTTGACTAAGTACGCGAATACTAAGAGATGTATTTGGTCATTTAACCCGTCGTCTGCCACGCGGTGTTGTAGTAACAAAACCTAATCTATGGGATGTCCGACATGACATGGCCTACAACAGACATACTGCGAAGAATAAAACATTGAACAGTCCGTGGAGAGTGGATTGTAACTAAATCACCCACAGAGTGGAGTTATCACCCAAAAGTATCACTTTCAAGTTCTGTACATATGGACATAAAACACAAGCAATGTTTAACCCGGAGGTCCATTGGCTGGAACTTTGCTTGTGATGGTTATGCTTTGCAATGAGTTTGCAATTATTGCTCGGGTGGAATCTCTGCGGGTGATTTGGTGACAATACACTCTACACGTACTGTAGGTTATTGTAATGAAATGACGGTAATTTGGTCTGAGCTTTGGGGCTCGGAGTCCATGTTCAATCGAAACGTGGAGCGTCGGTGTTGGACATACACTGTGAGCCGCGAACAATAGATCATGTTAGATTATGTTCCAATAAGGCTCTGACCATAGGCCTAAACCCACATCGTGAAATGAATAAGGTAAATTTTAACAATAAATAGAGGATATGGAATGAGTGTTTTTCTCATATAATATTTATGAAACGAGTCTAAGAATTTTCCTTTTTTGGCGACCCTCTGGCGAACTCAAACGGAAAATTCGGATGAGTTTCATAAATATTATATGAGAAAAACACTCATTTCATATTCTATTTATCATATGACACCCACATCCACAAATTAGCCACTTAGTATGACTTTTTAACCCATCACCTAACTTGAGTTGCAGTTTGTTTAGCCAATCAAATTGTGTAGTTTTGAAACTGACCAATGAAATTGACGGAATTCTTTATTTATCACTGATTAATATGAAAACAAAATATCAAATGTTTTAAAGTGAACAAAACGGACGAGTCATATGATAATGAGTTTTAGTAACTGAACCTCTCGTGTACCCAACGACGTCAATGGGTAAATAATCAGTAAATCAGACAAAGGTCGAGGTCACTTCATCTTAGTTCAAATCGTAAACTGGTTTGTAATTTAAAGAACACTCCATTTTGGAACATGGTCTGCTTTACGTGCAAACAAATCTTCAAAGAGAAGAAGTTTGCAAATTACTCCATTGATGAAATAACTGAGAAATGAGCAACCTTATTTCAAATATTTCGTTCGATGACGTCAAACAGTCAAATGCTACTTGAGCCATAAACATATAAAAAACTGCACCAGCTTTCGGGGATTTTAATTTTATCGTGTTTGTGTGTGTATGGGGGGGGGGGGGGGGGGTGCTGGAGATTGAGAATTCTATTGATGCCCGCCCTCACTTCTCCCCGCTGGAAATTCTGTAGAAATCAATCACATAATGATATCTAGAGCTATCTAAGGTAGTTGTTTGTTCTATTCTGCAATGCATTTCAGAAATTTGTGTTGGAGAGAGCTTCCCCAAAAATGATATCAAGCTTGGAATTATCATCAGGGAAAGGTGGATTTAAAATTTTCTCACGGTAACCTTAGCATGGTGAGATGGTCTTTTCTTGAATAAAAGGTCCAAGTTTACCTAGCGAAACTGTTTGCTGGGCTTACACTAGCTTTAAAAAATCCAGAAAAAGTGAATGGTCAGTTTATGTAGTAGGTGGGAAGCAGTTGATTCCCAAACCCCCCGCTGAGAGAACTTTACGTTCAGACAACGAGTTTTCTTTTTCGTACAGATCATAACATACAGAGGTATGATATAACCTTGCCGTCCATTAGCTGAAACTTTCCTTATACTGCCTTTAACTCTTTACTTAACCTGAAAAGAAGACAACACTTGCCGCAAAATTCTTGAATAACTTTCTTTTTTTATTTTTTTGTCTCAAAAACATAGGTTATGACCCCTATTGGAACGAGCTCGACGAGCTCGTTCCAACGAGGGGTCATAACCTATGTTTTTAAGACAAACAAAAAGTGCTCTGGGGCACTTCATTGTATTGTGAGAAAGTACTACGAATGTTTTCGGTCGAAGTATTAATAATAAACTGCGTGGAACTGCTTTTTTGTTATTGTTGTTTAACGACACCTTCGGCAGCCAGGGTTATCTCGCGTCGAACAATTTACGGTTGGTGGAAACTGGAGTACCTGGAGACAACTAACGAGCAACGGCGAGAAACTGTCAGACCCCGAAACGTACTAACTCCACCCTAGCAGGCATAACGTCCGTAGAAGCAAGTTATCATCAATCTGGATGCTGTACGCTTTAGCGCACACCGCCAGCGTACCCCACGTGGGCAATTAGGATTAAGGGCCTTGCCCAAGGACACAACGCATATACCCCTTGGGGGGTCGAACCATGGACCGATCGGTTTGGCACAATGCCGCAACCACCCTGAGCCACCGCTTTCCGGTGTGGAACTGCTGCTCCGTGCGTTTTTGGTACGTGGTTTGCTCAGATTGACGCATATATATTTTAAGTGGCTTCAGTTGATTTGTTGCGTGATTGGTTAATAATTTTAAAAAAGCCATCGAAAGAGTCATAAATCATGATAAAACATCAAACACATTCAAAGATTTATGTGGTAATGGTACTTTTTAGTTTCTATTTAGGCAACATGTCCCTAACACCGCGTAAACAAAACTGAATCCTTTATACTTAACCCGCCTCCAATTGATTCTGAGACGACCCCTTGATAAACAATTTGCATTGCGATGGGTAAAACTGTAGCCTAGAAGAGTATTGTATCCAAGGTTCTGGGAGTTTGTACAAAAATAAAAACAATAGGGGATTAGGCAATTTCAATGAGAAGAACACGGTATGTAAACACTTCCTCAAGAGACTCATCGGATGGTGGGCGTTAAATATCATCCACGTAAAAGATATAAAACAGGAAGAAATCGTGCACTCATCCCATTATCTGTTAAGATTGGTAAGCATGGATTGTCTAAAGTTCGTATTGCTAGCTGTCGCTTTGATAGGGGCGTGTTCTGGAGGACGTGTGGATCTAACAATGCATCCATACTCCAGGGGAGAAGATGTTGTCCAAGCTACAATAGACCGAATCGATAGCGAATGTCTCTTCCCGAACGACAAACTATTTTTAAAACGAGTGGCATATGTAGAATCTGAATATGGAGATGATACGAAGACATTCCGGTATGGTTACTACGGAGGAATGTGGCAAGTATGCACAATAACTTCATACCATTGCAAAAAGAATTGTAAAAATGCAACAAAAATGTTAATTAATTGCTTCTCCTGATATTTTATCTCCTTAGTGTAAGTTCGAGCTGGGCGGTTTGAATTGTTCAGATTTTGTTCAGTTTCAGAAAAAAATGGTTTTGCTTTAATTTTTCCATGTGTTAAGAACATGAACTTACAGT
Organism: Pictodentalium vernedei; assembly: GCA_031216915.1. Taxonomy (NCBI): domain Eukaryota; kingdom Metazoa; phylum Mollusca; class Scaphopoda; order Dentaliida; family Dentaliidae; genus Pictodentalium; species Pictodentalium vernedei. Next base: position 63,351,107 of record CM062290.1, on the reverse strand, counting down.
TATGAAATCCAACTGTCCCAATGCTGCCTATGAAAACTTTTTAAACATTTTCCTGAATTCATTTGACTCGGCATTTCCTTTGCAAAGTCAAAAACGGAATAAGAAATACATAAACCGACAGCTTGGATTACCAAAGGTCTTCTAATCTCAGCCAATAACAAGAATAAATTGTTCATGAAAAAATTAAGAAGTCCTACAGAATTTAATGTTAGAAATTACAAAAATTACTGTCGGCTGTTCAACAGGATTAAAAAACAAAGTAAAGCAATGTATTACGAAAACGTCCTCTTGGAAAAAAAAGTAATATGCGTACAACGTGGCAAATTCTAAATAACGCTCTAAATAGAAACAAAAACAAAAGCAATTTACATTCCTTTTTTAACCCATTACCCAACTCAAACGATATCAAAATTTATTATTTTAAATATCATTTTTTCAAATTTTTCAAAAAAATTCAACAAAACCATATCATGTGACCCCTCGTTGGAACGAGCTCGACAAGCTCGTTCCAACGAGGGGTCAAATGATATGGTTTTGTTGAATTTTTTGGAAAAATAAAAAATTTTCAACTGCTGAATTTGCATATTACGCGGGCGGATGTGGGCGATTCGTTGGGTAAAGTATTAACCTGTGTGAAAAAAGGATAAATACCCCGAAATAAATATTGGAAAGGAGACCTCAAAACAAATAACGAATCCTCGCAAATCTTTCTCCGAATTCATGAAATATCCACTCCCAGATAATATGTTTATTTTACCAACGTCGTCTTTAGAATTTATCAATATTGTAATTAAAATGAAGCCTGAAGCAAGTCAGGACTGCGAGAATATTTCATCCAGTATCCTTAAACATTCCATAAATTCGGTTGCCAAACCCCCTTGCCCATATCATGAACATTTCAATCAGTCAGGGAATAGTTCCTGACAGAATGAAAATTGCAAAGGTAATCCCAATCTTTAAATCAGGTGATGAAAATAACGTCAGAAATTATAGACCAATAAGTATTCTCCCTGTCTTTTCAAAGATTTTAGAAAAATTGATGTTTGTTAGACTGATAAAATTTCTGAACAAATTCGATATTCTCTATCACCACCAATATGGTTTTAGGAAGCAGCATAGCACACTACATCCAGTTATGCAACTGTTAAAACATGTTGCTGAAGCAAATAACAAAGTCAGTAAGGACACCACTTTAGCTATTTTTATTGACCTTTCCAAAGCCTTTGATACAATAAGCCACGACATCCTTCTTCAAAAACTCGAACATTATGGAATAAGAGGTAACGCTTTAAGTTGGTTCAAAAGCTATCTGGAGAACAGGAATCAGTATGTATCGTTTGGTGATAGTAAATCTCATCTAACTGAACTGACATGTGGAGTTCCACAAAGTTCTATATTGGGCCCTATTTTATTTCTAATATACATTAATGACATAAATAATTCAACTAGCAGCCAACTACCTAGTCCTGAACGAAAAATGGGATTTATATAAATTACACGCCTTATTATTTATGTTTGATTAGCATAATGGAAACCTCCCGGTTTCATTTGCAAACTTCTTCTCAATTGTAAATAACCAATCCAACATGCTTACTCGCCAGGCAGGTCTCTTACGCACTCACAAAACCAGAACCAAAACCCTGGATAAATTACCCGTCTTTGCGCTACCAAAGCTATGAAATGAGTCAGAAATAGGTATCAGAAATACAGAGAATAGGAAAGAATTCAAGAAAAAAGTTAACAACAATATTTTTCTCCACTTACTCTGAAAACATTTCCTGTTCGACCCCTTATTGTCCGGATTGTATAAACTAAAATTTAACCCTTGTCCAACGTGGATAGAAGAGACATTTGCCATTAAATATTCTTGAATAACTAAACATTCTTATTTTTTGTTTTGGAAACATAGCTTGTGTATCTTCATTGGGACGAGCTCAATGGAGAATCGTGGACTGTGGTTTTGAGACAAAGTGTGAAAACAAAATAAAATGTGAATAGCGACTTCTATGAATAGCTCTGGGTGGTTTCGGTGGTTACGTTGTAAAGGGTTAACGATAAAATCACGTGTTGTCTTTGACAGTAATTGTTGTCTAGTATTCTCGTCCATGTCGCCTCACATTTTGCTCCCACCAACCATTTCGTAGATCTACTCACACTATTACTACCTCCAAGCTAATTGGAGGAATGGTGTCAGCAGAATCAAGAGAGCGACATTTCGCAGTTGATCATCAGCAACACTACGCACGCATGCTGGAATGAGACCAAATCAAGACAATAACTGGAATCCACAATATTGCAGTGTAATACCTATTTCTTTTTCTTTCGTTTGTTGATCTTTCTTTCTCTTTTTCTTCGATATTTCTCAAGGAAAGGCTGGAAGACAGCCAATCTGGCTATACCTTCCCCTGTCAGTACACAATGCTTTAATTAGTGGGATTATTGTATTTATATGGACTATATGCAATATTTCTTTTTGTTGAAATTTAAATATGTTAACTACATGTACTACAGTACGTGGAAAGTGCATTATCACTAAATCACCCGCAGAGTGGAGACTCCACCCATGCAATAATTGGAAAATTGTTGCAAAGCATAACAAGCACAAGCAAAGTTCCAGCAATGGACCTCCGGGTTAAACCCGGAGGTCCATTGGCTGAAACATTGCTTGTGTTTTTTGTCGATATGTACAGAATTGAAAGTTATGGTTTGGGTGATAACTCCACTCCGCGGGTGATTTAGTTACAATCCACTCTCCACGTTCTGTATATGTATACATTGTTATATTTTAGTATACTGGAAAATAAATATATCAATATCAACATATAGTAAACAACACTTCGGGATCCTTAACTCAGAAAGAAAAAAACTGCAATATTGTGTGCGACACCGCTTATAACAAAACGCAGCCATTGGATTCAGCCCAACATCCCTTTGATCATTCTTAGAGAGTTCTGGAGGATCAGTTACTGAGATCAATGAGACAGTTACTGAGACCAGTGAGACAGTTACTGAGACCAGTGAAACAGTTACTGATCGCAGTGAGACAGTTACTGAGACCAGTGAGACAGTTACTGAGACCAGTGAGACAGTTACTGAGACCAGTGAGACAGAAAGGAACACACATAAATGATGGTAACAAATAAATAAAGTTTATATAATCGATATTGTGTTCTCATTGTAACATTATCTCCCTTGGACGAGTCAATACGAGAGAAAATGTGACGAGAACACGACGTATTCGCCCCTAAGTGACGAGACACCAGACGGAACACTGACCCAATTCGCTCCCAGTAAGGTAGTTTGATCAGTTTTTGCACAAACACAATAAAAACGTTTGGTGGGTTTTAGCGGTTCTGTTTTCAGGGTTGCCACAAAAACCGGGACCGACATGGGGAACCGAAAAATCGCCCTACTCGAGTGTAAGTAATTTTATCGAGCGAGTAGGAGGTTATATTGTTATTTTCACCTTCCATGCAGTAATGTGGATTTGTCATGGCTGAAATGGGCGTTTTTTTGGGTAGTTATGAGAATAACAGATTTTATCATGGGCGAATCCAAGGAAGTGAGGACGCACCTGTAGGCAACCCGTCTCTATTTTGTTGAAACTCAAATTTTGTTCCCATGCTCCAAGACCAGAGGCGACAGTATTATCCGCGATAACACATGGACATCCAGAATCGGAGGTAGTGCATGTCCATGTGTTATCGCGAGTAATACCATACCCACATGCATGCAACTATAGCTCAAGCGCGGATGTCCGGTTATAATACCATACCCCCATGCATACAGCTCACTGAGCAACTGTAAGAATCCCAGCGTACTAACTCCACAGAAGCAGGGTTAGCTTAGGTTGAAGACAAGTGCACCATCGACGGGCAGTATACCTTAGTACACAGAATGACCTCGCTCCGTGTGAAATCGGAATGAAGAGTCTTGTCCAAAACACAACACAGTTGCCGTTGGTGAGGATTGAATCATAAACCTTTCAGTTTGAGGTCCAATGCTCTAACCACTGTGCGACCGCATTCCCTGGTGGTGCACTATCGCGCATCTGTGACGCACCTTGTTTGGTACACTTCATCTCTTGAAACCGAACCTAAAGTATCATCAGTAGGATATATCTAGTCATCGTTATGCCACACTTCAGGCCTACCTGGTCTCTAAGCCATATTCGAATGCGATCCAATCGAATACCGAATCGAATACTGCTTACTATTCGCGAATCGAATTGAATATTGAATGGATTATATTACAATAGTTACCGGTAGCGCTACCGGGAAAAACATCGTGTTTTAGTCCGAAACATAACCATGCCTGCACTTACATCCTATGCCATGTGCCGGCGACGGAATTATCCGTCGCCGGCACATGAAATAGGAAGTACGAGCGAAGGGATAAATCCGTCGCCGGCACAGAATGTGGAGCTACGTGAGATGGAATCCGTTTTTAAGCTGTGTGCCTATTTTTCAAACACGATTTCCTCTCACCGATATCCGGTGCATTCTGACAGAGAGAAAGATTCAGATACAGATAATTTATTCACAGTATACATAAATAATGGTTACAAATACACATATTTTACAAGTTTGCAAGGATAATCTGAGATATTTGATAGATATTCGGTGCCGATTGCCGAATCGAATTCGAATCGAATACTGGGGTCGAACTGAATATCATTTCGAATACCGAATATTCGCAGGGCACTTCTCTAAGCTTAGGTAAGCCTGAGGTGAAACGTAGGAATCATTAGCTGTATCGTTCTGCCAGTATTTTATGAGCGCAAGATCCGTACTCCATCCGAATTTGTTCTGTATTTATACCACAATTAAAATTAAATAAATGAGTGAAGTTGATATTTTTAAAGAAAGAAAAAAATCAGATGACTTTCTTATTTTACTCTGTTTTGTGTTGAAGTATTTCATTCATGTCATAACGTCACTCAAGGTAAGTCTGAAGAGAAGGGCTGTACTACAGACTTTCGATTTCTTCGCCACAGCCCCTTTTAGATCCAATCCATATCGCTTGAGTTTTGTTGAGGTTGACTTTCAGACCAGAGCACTCCAAACATGGTTTACTGTTTCGAGCGCCGTGTATAGAGAGTACCCGTCGTCACTAAGAAAAAGTGTGGAGTCATCTGCATTCTGACATATTAAGAATTCAGAATCGTTTATCCACATTCCATTGATATTGGGGTTAAATTTAAGTGCTGCACTTAAAATTTCCTGGGAGCGCGGTGGCTGAATGGTAGACTATTATGCTAGAGGTCCCGAGTTCGATCCCCGTCCGGGACGACCCGCATTGTGTCCTTGGGCAAGGTACTTTATCCCGGTTGCCTACATGGGGGCACGATGACGCCGTGCACTAAGACGTACTGCACGTCGATGGTGCACATGTCTTCAACCGTTGCAACCCTGCTTGAGCTGAGCTTGAATAGAGTTAGAATGTTGAGGAGATGACAGATGCTCGTCGATGCTCGGTGGTTCTCACCGGGTACTCCGGCTTCCTCCACCCGTAAAACTGTCACGGTCACGATTAGCCATTGTGCATAAATATGTGACCTTACACACCAATAAATAAATAAATACTTAAAATTTCCGCGCAGAGGATAAGTAGATGGGGGAAAAGATGATCGCCCTGCCTTACCCCTCGCTGGAGAATGAGTCTGCCTGAACAATGCCCGTTGTTCAAAACACAGCTGTAAATGTTACTGTAAGAACTTGAAACAATTGTATAATAGATGGACGGAATTTTAAAAAAGACAGTGTTTTTTTCACTGGACGACCATTCCAGCGACTCTAATGCTTTTTCAAAATCTAGCAGTGTTACTGTTCCCGGTAGATTTTTCTACTCGCATTTATCAATTAAATCAAAAGTCAGACGTGTTGATTCTCCTATGTATCTTCCTTTCATGGAGCCCAGCTGAGTTTCCTCTATAAGTTTAGGTAAGACTGATTTAATAGGGTTAGCAATTGATATATAACCTATTTTTACATCGACGTTAATTAATGATATTGGCCTTCAATTTTTTATGTATATATTTGGTTTATTTAGTTCAGATATACATGTGATAAAACCCGCTCTTTGTTTTATCGAGAGTTCTTTTGCGCGGTGCCCATAATTTAGGGAATTTATCAAAGATCCGCCGAGATCTTTTCCCCAAAAATCTGTAAAATTCTGCCGTAAAACTATATGAGCCGGGGGTTTTATTGGTTTTCATTGATTTCTAGGGTAACGGAGCATTCAGATTAGGTTAATAAACCTTCCAATGAGTTTTTGCTCTTCTTCGTCCAGAAAATTGAAAAATGGATTGTTGTTCGTCGAAAAATTTATTATTTTTTAGTTTGGAAATTATAGTCGACTTGGTAGGAGTTTTATGTGTTGTTTTGGCTGGGTTTATATTTCATCTCAATTTTTGAAAATCCAAATATTTGGATTCTCGCAAAAATGATTTCGAGAATCAATACCTGCTAGGATTCCATTAGGCCACCATGCTTGAACACTCTGTCGGACACCGATAACACATGTTAGTCCTTTTACACAACACCATTTTTTAATTTTTAAAATACAATCTAAATTTGATAATTTTTTCTAAGAAATGAACAACATTTATCAATGAAACCTCATAAATATGGTTCCAATGGCAGCAATATTTGTACAATTATATTGATAAAGTAACAGGATATTTCGGGTCATGTTAGCCTTGGATTGGCTACTTTTCTGCTGTTAAGTTAGCTAAAGGGTTAAACTAAGTCAATTCTTCTCACGCGAATCCTACCAGACGCGAAGCGAGAATCTACGTGGACTCTCGCTGGTTTGTGTTGTGCGAATCTTTGCGTGATGAATCGGGTTCGCGTCGAAATATAAGCCCTGATTGGTGTTTACCATATTTTAATACATTTAGGTGGGAGCGCGGTGGCTCAGTGATTGACTGTTGGACTTCTGTGCTAGAGGTCCAGAGTTCGATCCACCTTCGGGACGACCGACATTGTGGCATTGGGCAAGGCACTTCATTCCGGTTGCCTACATGAGGGCACGAAGGCGCCGTGTACTAAGGGGTACGGCACGTCAATGTTGCACATGTCTTCAAACGCTGGAACCCTGCTTGAGCGGAGGTTGAACAGATTTAGAATGTTGAGGAGCTGACAGTCGCTCGTCGATGCTCGGTGGTTCTCTCTGGGTACTCCGACTTCCTCCACCCATAAAACTGCCACGGTCACGATTAGCCATTGTGCATAAGTATGTGACCTTAAACACCAATAAATAAATAAATACATTTAGGCGCGCTATTTGTTACCAGTCTTGCTTTGACAGAAATTAACGAATGCCACACCAAGTGGTATTATCATCGAATAGGTTTAGGACCACATATACACAACCATCTGAATAAATAAAATGTATCTACTCTACAGTGGACGATCCGAAGGAATTTTAAATTGGAGCACGCGGTGAACGTAAACTAAAGTTATTTCGAGTTAAATATTTATTTAGGATGGCTTTGCCAGAAACACGGTGTAAAAGAGCCACTGTGGATTGCAAGTTACACCGTACCTCTCAGCCAATCAAAATGCAGTATTTTTTTTTCATTTGGAAATAAAGCAACTTGCAAACTGGCAAAATAACTAGAAAATACAATTCTAGAAAATACACTTGTAAAAGGTTTAGAGTATTGGCCCCAGGATGAAGAACGGAAGATTGGAATCAACAATCCGAAGTGGAGTTTTTGCTGTATTTGACGTGCACCAAAGGCGCGCGTGAGATACAGAAACAACTCAATCGAGAGTTATTGATTCTTGTCACCCGTTCTCGGTCTATCCTAGTTTGTTCTGTATTTATACTACAATTAAACTGGAATTAAAGGAATAACGTTGATATTTTTGAAAACAAATATCGCCTACGGCGGTCTGAAAACTTTCTTGCGTGACACAGGCATTTCATTCACGACAGACACGTGACGCCCTCTCAGGTGCGTTATTACATGACGTTCTTATATGTAATCCTATTCTACACGTGTTGTATCTAGGACAATTCTCAATGCCTGCATTCTGTCGCGTAACTTTGAATACGGTCAGAAATCTTGGAATAACATTAAAAACAGAACAAAGCATCTTGCTGACAAAAGCCTTCATTTATTTACAGTATCAATGTTTTGGAGTTTTGTCTTTCAATTATTTTCTGACAAGAAAAGTGTGAAAAGGGGAATATTAACGGCAACGGTGTTCAGCAATGACATGGGGTTGTGGGCTTGTGAGGTTTATTGGGTTCACCACCAAAGATTTTGACGAAAAACGAGGTTCGCAGATTTTCTTTTTACTTATGCAGTCGTCATTGCGGAAACGTTAACACCAACCCTCTCCCTTCACTACACAATTTGGCCATCACTAGAGCCGCGTCGGGACAACTGTGCGGAACCCGAGCCCCGTTAGGGGACGAAATTTTTGGTGTTTTATCCAAAAGTGTAGGTTGACCTATCGATATGTCTGAGCTGAAAGTCATTGGAAGGCTTTTTGGTACGGGCCTCCGACGCTGGTGGAGGTGGTAAGAGGACGTTGTTGCATTATAGACAGGTTCCATTCATATAGAAATTCCATTCATATAGAAAAAAAAACACTTGTTCCAGTTTGTTGGTTTTCCACCGGTCTTTCCTGCATCATGGTGCTCACGATTATCTTTGGAGGAAAATGCACCATATGCACAGAAATACAAGTGATAAATACCCAAATTGTAAGGACATAACTAAGTTGATACTGTCAAGAAAATGCAGGAGAATGCTTCTCCTGGGACTAATTTTTAAAAAACCTCCAGACGTTCCGTTTATGGCTTCGCGCCTTCGGCGCTCGCAGGGCCCGAAACGCACATTGTCCGGGACCACATACGCACATGCGTACCTGAATCCAAGAGGTTATCTTGACGTGGAACACACATAATGTGAGTTTTGCTAGTGCCTCTACCTTTATTAGGACTCACTTTGTATTGCGTGCTTTCTTTGTGGGGGGACAGGGATGATAGTAAAACCGACAGTCTCTGTGAAGGTCCCATGGCATGGAAATATAGATTGAAGCCTTTGACGCTTCGAATTCTGGAAGGCCGCTTTTTTGCCCAGGAACATGATACGTCATTATTTCATTAAGTAGGCTGGATCCCAAGTGAATGTGAGCTGTAGAGAAATCAATATTTTCTACGTTGAAAATCTTACTTTGTATACCCCCAAATAATAACTATGGACTCTTTCGGTTGCTGCCATTGAACTGACATGGAAGGTACTACCAGGGTTCAAAGGGTTAACATTGTCGGAAAATCCTTACAAATTGCTTAGACATCACAATGAAGGTACTACCTCCTTACAACTCACTTAGACATCACAAGGAAAGTTATACTTCCTTATTTATTTATTTATTTATTTATTTATTTATTTATCTATTTATTTATTTATTAGGGTTTAACGACACTTTAACAGAAAAGGTCATATTGTGTCGGTGACAGTTTTACGGGTGGAGGAAGCCGGAGTATTCTACCTCCTTACAAATCGCTTAGACTTCACAATGAAGGTGCTATCTCCTTACAAATTGCTAAGACTTCACAATGTAGGTGCTATCTCCTTACAAATCGCTTAGACATCACAATGAAGGTGCTATCTCCTTCCAAATCGCTTAGACATCACAATGAAGGTGCTATCTCCTTACAAATCGCTTAGACATCACAATGAAGGTTCTACCTCCTTACAAATCGCTTAGACATCACAATGAAGGTTCTACCTCCTTACAAATCGCTTAGACTTCTCAATGAAAGTGCTATCTCCTTACAAATCGCTTAGACATCACAATGGAAATTCTACCTCCTTACAAATCGCTTAGACTTCACAATGAAGGTTCTACCTCCTTACAAATCGCTTAGACTTCTCAATGAAGGTGCTATCTCCTTACAAATCGCTTAGACATCACAATGGAAATTCTACCTCCTTACAAATCGCTTAGACATCACAATGAAAGTTCTACCACCTTAGAAATCGCTTAGACATCACAATGAAGGTGCTACCTCAACTGTATATACTACCTGTGGGACTGATGGATTAAATTAGTATTATCCGTATTTGTGGCTGATCAACCATTTAATTTTCTTTCAAGCAAAAACATATGCGTATTGGATGGAAATAGACATGTTTTATCATATGACTCGTCCGTTTTGTTCACTATAAAACATTTGATATTTTGTTTTTATATTAATCAGTGATAAATAAAGCCTTCCGTCAATTTCATTGGTCAATTTCAAAACTGGACAATTTGATTGGCTAAACAAAATACAACTGGGTCACATTTGCATAATTTGATTAATTAATTAATCATAGGCTCGCCAAAACGGAAAATTCTTAGACTCGTTTCATAAATATAATATGAGAAAAACACTCATTCCATATCCTCTTTTTATCAAAACAACATAAATTCAGAAAAATACAAACCCCGCCTCCCCCCCCCCCCCCAAAAAAAAAAAAAAAAAATAAGAAAAAATCCAAACAAACAAAAACACCACAAGAACAAGGGAAAGATTAAACTGCGTGTTATACTATTATCTTTCAAGGTAGAAGAAAATATGTTCCTGGAGACATCCACCTGTCCGGCACATTTAGCCCATTTTTGTCAACAGATAGAGACGCTTTTCAACATTAATGGAAAACAGTACAGTGGAAGGACCTATTGAAACCAATCCATTCCGCTCTCGCCTTCAAGTTGTACCTGGAGCTGAAACACATGTCTGTTATTCCAGGAGATTTTGAAAACCAGGCAATGTTATGGGCACTGGTATACCACAAACAGTCGCAGTATGCAGAATATAGTAATAAACTGTCATCTGTTCACACAGGTATGTATGACCACGAGCCACAGAAATCCACAAGAAAGCTTGTTTAGTTCCATGGTTTGCGTACGATGGACCGTACAAGGAAATGTTTTCTTCGGTCGAACTTCTAATAAAATCATTGACCAAGATGCGTTTGTGTTACAGTTGTCTACGTAACACTATGTCATGTCTAATACGAAAGACATCTAAACTTGGTTGACCTGTGACAGGAGATTCTTTCATAAAGGTAATGGCAGGTTAATATGTGACAGCTGCTGGAAATATTCCTGCCGTCCCTTTAAAACAGGGCGTCAAATTATTAAAAAATCCTCAGCAATACCATGTGGCGATTAGGCTATAAAAATAAATACTTTGATCATCGTTATATTGTTTTCCATTGGGCGAGCGGTGTGGAGGTGGAATTTTATTTTTCATGATAAAGTTTACTCAATCAAATGGTAACCACCAAAGGAGCCTCCCAGTAAGCATGAAATGGTCAAGGGCCAAATTAATCTCGGTCGTGAAAACATTGTTCACATGTCTTTGCCTTGGTACAGTTTATGAGAGAGTGTCTAGAAGCACTCTCCCATAAATAATAACATGCACATTGAAACAGAGTAAATAACTGCGCGTCAAAGGTACTACAAAGCTGGTCCATAGAATCTCACTCCTTTAAGTTGTGTTAACAATAGTCCAATCTTGGTCTTCCAGCAGTAGGGTTTTATACTGGGAACGGGAATTCCCGGTTCAAAAAGCCGGTTACGATACCCTGAAAATCTATAGCGCGTAGCCAGAAATCACGCATGGCACTGTCTGTGTTTTGAACTGACGTCTCTTAAATTAAAAAAAAAATGGCCCAATTTAACTTCGTAAGATTTCGTCAGTCCTGCCACGCCTGAATTTTCTACAGTCTTGCTTCTTGAAGAACTCTTTTCACCAAATAACATTAGCTCTCAATCATTTTCGGAGGACTCTCCCCTCTACAGCAAGATCTTCACTTTCTTCAAAGATCAAATTTATAATTTTCAGAATCACTAGTATCACTGACTATTCACTGCCTCCTTCAGCATCAACTCCTTCTTCACTGCTGTCACCAGTCTCCTCTGCTTCAAGCAGAGGAGACTAGTGGCGGTTGTGAAGAGGCAGTTGAAGCCAGGAGACAGTGGTGATAAAACTCGCGATTCTGAAAATGAAGTCGAGTTGGAAGCGGGTTTGAGTTTTCACAGTTCTCTTAGTAAAAGGCAGATTGCCAATAAAATATTTATTTTCACGAAAATAAATCCGTCTTGTTACTCTCGTAAATTTATCCCGGGCATTTCCCAGTTCCTGGTTATGAGTGTAATTTCATTCCCGTTCCTGTTCAGGTTACTATAGAAAACTGTGAATATATTAAACCCTATTCAACAGTCATTGTTATTTAATTAATTATTTATTGGTGTTAAGATCACATATTTCTGCACAATGGCTAATCGTGAGCGCAACATGGCTAGAAAATCTACCCCCGCCAATCGAAGACTTCCACCCCAGGCATTGGTTACCGGGTCCTATTTTACCAATAAAACAGAGCTGGTTTACCACATTAACCCTTTGTTACTTTTGTACGTGTTATTACGTACTAAATCAAACAGCACGTTGATACTTTGTGGTCATTTATTTTGTTATTATTTTTCTATTTTTTTAAAGTTTTAACCTCAAATTTATATTTTCTCCCGAATAGTGCTCAGTGATAACCGTTCAGCCAAATGTTATCGCAGTTTAAAATACTAATATAATCCTGCTGTCATGACTTCTTAACTGGTTGAGTGCAAGAAGCCACTCTCAGGACATTCAAAAAATGAGAATATCAGAGCAAAAGCCAACACTCTCCTTGCTTATATTTCATATTCAGTCAAACACAAATAATATTTTGTTTATATAAATTTGTTTTATTACAAATTATTGGAGAGTGCCTGTGGCACTCTCCAATAATTTGTAATAAAACAAGTTTTGAATAAGAAATTCAGACCAACAAAAAATAATCTAGCTCTCAACCAGATAATCACTAATGTGAAAAAATGTGATAAATATCTAAGTATCCTACTCTCCGACGTTTGACGTCGCATTTTGAAAAACGTTGAAGAAACTGAATTCCCACTGACCTTTGAACGTGAGGATAGGATAATTAAAGTCTCAAAGGGTTAAACAAGCACTGCTTCACTTCTCGGGGTTCCCACGTGGACTGCAGTACTCAACCAGTTAAATTAACTTCAAGTGTTAATGAATTCATAAATAGTAATTAATGATACTGTTATTGTCAATATTCAAAACTACCGGGGTTCTTGTTTGCACAGTGTATTAAAACAATTCTAAGACGGGACCTAAATATGCTAAATATGGGTGGTTGCTGGCGATAATCTGGGTATTCATTTTTACAGCATTAGCTGAACTTGTATATTGTAGACCCTTGTTTAAAAAAGTAGTAAAACGATTGCTCAAAGCGGCAACTGACGGATGGGTTCGGTATATCCAATCCATGGTGGTTAATGTCAGTTACAAAATGTTGTGATCTGGACCAATGGAAACGGTAGTGGAATAAAATATACTGTTTCTTCTATTTCAATTATAACTTACGATGTGTCATATGGTTTGTATTATCCCTTTACCCAACACAGACGATATCAAAATTTATTATTTTAAATATCATTTTTTAAATTTTTTCAATAAATTTCAACAGAACCATATCATGTGACCCCTCTTTGGAACGAGCTCCGTTGGGTACCGTCTTATTGGAACATATACGTTATTGTGATGAAGAGACGGTAACAGGGTCTGAGGTTTGCGGCTCGGAGCTTATGTTCAACCGAGACGTTCGCATCTCTGTTGAACATAAGCTCCGAGCCGCAAACCTCAGAACATGTTTTGTTTTTTGTCTTTTTGTTTTATTTTCATATTTTTTTTATTTCACATACAAACTTGTGTACATAGATATTTACATATATGTATATATAGGTAACAATATACAAAGTTAAACTGTTTAATCGTGAAAAGAATTAGTACAGTAGATATGTTGCACAGGAAGTAATTAATGTATTTTGTATAACTTAAGAAATTCATTTATTTTCTGTACAGGAGTCGGGGGATCTAATGGTTTTTTACAACCTCAGACCATGTTACCGTCAATTCATCACAATAACATATATTATTACTATTATTTACACTTAATACATGGCATACTACCCGGAAGTTATTTATTTATTGGTGTTTAAGTCACAAAGTTTTGCACAATGGCTAATCATGACCACAACATATCAACTCAAGACCAGGAGAGAACGCTAATAAGCCATATTGCCCATTTTAGAGAGGGTTTGTACCCCCCAAGCATTGGTGACTGGGTCCTATTTTACCAGTAAAACAGAGCCTGTTTACTGCAGTGAACAGGCACTGCTTCACTTCCCGCGGGGATAACCGGATGTTCAAAAATCCGCACTGTTTGCCAGATATTCTAGTTATTTTTTACAGTTGTTTTGACCGGTCTATCATACAAAGTCACTGAATAACTATCTGCGTCATGAATTCCTGCACCGGAAAATCGGCCTTTCGTGCTCAAGGGGTTAACCCTTTACCTAACATGGAAAGCAGACGACACTTGCAAAAAAAATTCTTGAATAATTAGTTATTTTCATTTGTTGTCACAAAAACATAGGTTATGACCCCTCGTTAGAACGAGGTCGACGAGCTCGTTCCAACCAGGGGTCATAACCTATGTTTTTGAGACAAAAAATGTAAAAAATAATGAAAATTAATTGGCGATTTTTGAGAATAGCGCTGGCCGGTTTAGGCCCTTACGTCGGGTAAAGGGTTAACGTGAGATATATTTTCCAACAGACTTTGACAATCCCAAAAACGCACGCGCGTCCATACTTTTTAACTAGTACCTTGCGAATCTCAAATTCCTTGTCAAATCGAATGCGGAATCAAATCAAGCAGAGGATTTCGAATCGGATCGAATCTCACAGTTTCTCAGTTTGTAAATAGTGCACCATCTTCCAGTCGTAAATATTACAAGTCTTCACTCAAGTATCGTATTCTAACCCTTTGAACACTGTGGTATCTTTCATGTCAGTTCAATATTAGCAATTGGGAGAGTCCATATTCATTATTTGGGGGTAGAGCAATCAGTATTTTCAACGTGCAGCCTCGGGGCTGGTCTACCCTACACTTTAAGTTAGGAGCCATCCTACTTTATGAAAGTATGATTTTTATACGCCCGTTTTGAAAAACGGGTCGAATTATGGTATGTCGCTGTCCGTCCGTCCGGGCCAACATTGGGGGTTTAGGGAATATTATTATTAGGGGGCTATCTCCAAATTAAGTAGTGTTAGGGTTAGGAGTGGGGTGGGGTTAGGGTTAGGGGTAGCCCCAGAGTAGGGCTTAAGGTTGGGGGAGTGTTAGGTCCCGGGGGGTTAGGGTTGGGGTCAGCGGTGGGGTTTTAGTTTTAGTAGCCCCTAAACCGAAAAATAGCTCCTAATCCTATTGGTTTGGGTTCGGGTGGGGTTGGGTCAGGGGTGGGGTGGGGTTAGGTTAGGGGTAGCCCCAGAGTAGGGCTTAATGTTGGGGATTAGGTCCCAGGGGTGGGTGGGGGTTAGGATCAGGGGTGGGCTTTTAGGGTTTAGGGTCAGGGTGGGGTAGGGTTAGGGTTAGGGTGTCGTTTTGGGGTGGAGGGGTGGGGGTAGGGTTAAATATAATTCTAGGGTGGAGGGGTGGGGTTCTGGGTAAAATAAGGTTTTGGACTTACAAAATGTTTTTTGGTAGCCCATAAACCCGAAATGTTGGAGCATTCGTCCGTCCGTCCGTCGTTCGTCCGTCCTACTTTATGAAAGTATGATTTTTATAACTCCAATTCTTGTGATTTTTGGGTGAAAAGTATGTGTTAATGGAAGGAAGCTTCCTTTCGATTGGTGTCGCTGTCCGGTTTATCATTCCAGAGTTATGGAACTTTATTCGTCAAAATATAGGCAATTTTCCACATGTCGGACAATAACTTGAAAATGCTTTGAGCAATTTTCATGATTTGTTGGTGACAAGGATATGCTGATGGAAGGAATCTCTCTTTCTATTTGTGTCGCCGTCCGATATGTCATTCCAGAGTTGTGGGACTTTATTCGTCAAAATATAAGCAATTTTCCACATGTCGAACAATAACTTGAAAATGCTTACAGAAGTTTTCATAATTTTTTGTTTACAAGTATATGTTGATGGGAGGAATCTTCCTTTCGATTTGTGTCGCTGTCCGATTTGGTATTCCAGAGTTATGGGACTTTATTCGTCAAATGTACAAGAATATAAAAAAAACCCGACAAGTACACATGTATACTCATATTGTGTGCTTCCCTGTTGTAATTAATAAGGACGTATCATGCGCTCATGGCAGCTCTGTTTATTTATATTCCATGTCCGGAAACCGGCCTTTAGGGTTCAAAGGACTGAGGCGAGCTTCCTGTTTAGGCAAGTCAATCAATTAAGTGGAATATTCTGGAATAGAATCCGACAGCATTAGGAAGTGGAACTTTCTTGAACATTTTTTACTATCACCGGGACTCCTGTAGATGAGATCTGATGACAGAAGAAGAGAGGGGAGATACTTGGCAGCCTTTTGGGAGATTTTGATTAAAACATTTCCGAGCCGATACGGCTCAAATCCTATCATCGGGCCGATTTTGACTCGAAGTACACTTCGAAGCTTTGCGGGGCCCTGTTCTAACGTCTTTTGACGAGAGAATCGTCGAAAGGCGATATGTAGGTTAATTTTTCAAATTTTGTCCCATCGTACCTATCTAAGGTATCTTCTGTGTGCCTTGTGCCTTTGTACTCCCCCACCCACATTCACCCCCACCCACCCCCACTACCCCTCACCCACACACAAAAGTGGACAATAACACCACAGGCTACAAATTAGCTTCAGATTCTTTATTCACGGTTTCATATATGTAAAGTGGTTAACCCTTTACCCAACGCAGACGATTTCAAAATTTCTTATTTTAAATATCATTTTTTAAATTTTTTCACAAACATTTCAACAAAACCATAGTATGTGACCCCTCGTTGGAACGAGCTCGACGAGCTCGTTCCAACGAAGGGTCACATGATATGGTTTTCTTGAAATTATTTGAAAAATAATATTTTTTCAACTGCTGAATTTGTATATTACGCAGGCGGATGTGGCCGATTCGTTGGGTAAAGGGTTAACAAAACATAAACATATTACACAAGTATAATAAATAGCATTCCGTGGAAAGTAGCATAGCCAGATTGGCTGTCTACCTGTCACCCCTAAAGGAAAGAGAAATCGCGACAGATTGTGACCAAATGGATAAACTTGGAGCCATTCATCTGATGTATGATGGGATGTCGTTTTTTTCTTTTATGATATGAGGTGTGATCCAGTATAAAATCCAGCGGAAGAGAGCAACCTGCTTGCCGAACTACCAACATTACTTAGTTACTAATTAGTAAATGACAAAACGATGTTGCAAAATTTAAAGGGACCGGGCTGAGCTGATGTTAAATTTGTTGAGTACTCTGAAAGCTGAGAGACTTGTATTTTTTTTTTTGTTTTTTTTTTGTCTGTCATATACGAATGCAATATTTACTAACAACACAAAATTAAGTTTGAATGTTAAGACAAATGTTAGTAATTCAGTCCTTGGAACAAATGGAATAAAACAGGATATTATTTTATTAACAGTTCAAAGGTCACACAATAAAGGTCTGTATTCGTAAAAACAAAGCATTATAATTGGCGATGTTTGATAGAATGTTTTTCTGTGAACCATCAAAATATTCTGAAATCAGTGCCACCAATTACAATTCCTTTTCCGAAACACAATGGCCAACTGCTAGTTGTTTGAAGGAGGCAAAATAATCTAGCTAAGCCTCATTCACATGGCCAACATTTACATAGTATGCAAAGATACACATGTGCAATTTTTACCAGGGTATGCAATAGTAAAATTTGCAATGCGTGCACATGTATTTTAAAAATGCTGAGTATTTGCGTGGTATTTACAAGTCGCTTATAATATAAAGGCCGGTTATTCCATCGGGTCCACAGTATCTTCCAAACATTCACAATGGACAGACTAATATCTGCAACCAGAACAAGACGAAGGCGAATTGTGCCATATTTGGTATATTTTATATTCATCTCGGCCCATATATCAATCAGTGTCTGTGTTTCATCGTCCAACCACGAGGAACCACGCCCTTTGGCCGGTTGTATCGACTTGGTTTCATTCGGTGGCATAGTTTTTTTTTCAAACGCACACTATAACGCGGTAAACAGATATGACAGGAAACGATTGAAATTCTTGGAAATTTGGCGCGCAGTTGAAACAAATCTCAAAATAAGCATGACGCAATGTATTAACCCCTCCATGTTCCCTGTCTCAGAATGGGTATGCAAAATTTGCAATTCACATGTTGCATTCACATGGCCATAAGTTGTTTGAAGGGGACAAAATAATCTCGGTTGAATATTGGAAACATTTGCCTACTTGTGAAAACTTTTCAAAATCGATTTCCCAAACGTACCCCTTTACACCGGAAAGACTGCTTCCCCGGTCAAGGATCATGTTCCGTCCGAATTTCATAATGTAAATGTTGGTTATTAAATTTATTAGGCAGTCCAATGGCTGTACGTTGGAAATATTATTATTTGGTCAAACCCAAGTAACGAACATGGCTTGTTCCGAGAAATGGAACTGCAGTGACATGGGACATATCATCAGGGTTAAAAAGGGTCTTATGTTTTTGTTTCAGAACCTTGTGATAAAAAGATAGACGTCGTTTTTGTGGTTGATGCTTCCGGCAGTATTGGTCTTCCAAACTTTGAAATTACCAAACAATTCCTGAAGAATGTTACCAATGGATTGATAATCGCGCCAGACAAAACACGTGTTGGTGTTGTCCGATACAGCACAAATGTACACTTGAAATTTTACTTGAATACTTTTACCCACAAACACGAAGTACAGACGGCGATCAGTGGTATGTTCTATGACATGATGGGAACAAACAAATACCGGGGATGTAATCACGGCAGCACACGAGAAAATGTTTGTCCCTGAGAAAGGTTCGAGGGACGAAGCCGTAAAGTTGATATTACTTGTTACAGATGGCGAGTCTCAAGACAGAGCAGCTACGGCTGAAGCTGCTAAGAAAGCACGAGCAAAAGGGATCATTGTGTTCGCTCTCGGAATTGGACTGCCAAATTATGATGAGCTAAATGCTGTTGCATCGAGTCCAAATTGCACCCACGTGTTCACAATTGATACGTATGATGAACTGGACTCACTGCTAGCGGGGATACACAAAAGTGCATGCAGAGGTATGTTATCCAGCTTTCAAGCTACCAGTCTAATTCTTTCCAAATCTGAATCTTTTATTGTCTGAAACCATTCTAAACTTAAACTAGTTTATCGCTCGTTTTAAATTCAATCTTATAGAATATTTCAGTTAACTGGAAAAGCGAGCAGTGAGGTGGTGGGTGGGTGGGTTTATGAGTGGGTGGATGAGTGGTGTTTTGGGTGTGTGGGTGGGTTTCTGGCTTTCTGTTTGGTGGGTGGGTGGTTAGCGTGGGTTTGTGGGTGGATGAAACGAACGAACGAACGAAACGATAAGTTGTGGAGTTGGCTTGTCGTTTGCTTTTGGGTTGATGGTGGGTATGTGGGTGGGTTTTCGGTGGGTGATTGGGTGGGTGGGTGGGTTACTGCGAGAGTGGCTGGTATTTGGATGGGTGGATGATTCTTGGGTGGATGAAGTAAACTTTATTTTACAGCACACACAAGTGCAATATCAATTAACAATTAACAAGGTAAGTGAATACTGCATGGAAATGGCCTGTCATCCTGCATCCACACACGCCAGATTTCTTGACATCAAACCCTTATCATTTTGTCTTTTCCTCGGGGGGGGGGGGGGGGGGGGTCTACCTTAATAAACTGAAAACAATCCTCATGAACGGACCTGAGACCTTTCTTGCTTACGTCACGCCAGTTTAACACATTTATAGTTTTAAAGAAGAAATAAAGGGTTTGGAAGATGAGAACCCCCTTTAAAAAAAAAAACAATCAGGACACGACGGATTGGTGCAAGTAATGATGGAGGAATACGAATTTAGAGTTACATTAACTATTGCCTTTTTAAACAGAGGCATTCTGTGTTGTTGTCGTTCTGGGTTTAAATCGTTCAAAAGTTTGAGAAAAGAATAAAATATTCCATTCGATTGACATTAAACCTTTTATAGCCACGCCAACGTTAGCCATATATGGATGACATCTATGTACGCCTATATGCGAGGCAGATCAATATGATTTGTGACACACTTCAAACTCTATCATCCGGTTAATTGTTGGAAAGGGCTCCCTGAGCCCTTTCCAACAATTATTCAGATAGTTGGTTAGTTCTGCGCATGCCGAACGTACAGATAATCGTGATAAAGTAGATGACAATAGTCGCTTTCGGCAGTTTAAGCGTTAATGATATCATCAACGTTCATTGTCTGTGAATTAACGCAAGAGAATGTTTTTTTCAATCGACACTTGAGCGAATTTGTGATAAAGTTTCCTTTGCTAATAGACATTTTGTTTACAAAACATGAAATATGAAAGAATACTCACCGTGACATCAGTAGTATTATGATTACTCCAAGTGATTCCAGTAATTGTTTTAATATCTTCATGCTTTCGTAGTAAATTAATGCTTATTAAGTGGAATATCTGTAAATGGAACATGAAAGAATAAACATAGTTTTGATAGTAAAGGGACATCTAAGTTACAACGAGTTTAGATTGTGCGCAAACTCACACGAATTATAGAACCAAAGAGCTCTTAGGTTCTAGAGTTTTGCACTATTGTACAGGAGTAAAAGTCTAAACATAGGTCAAAATTATGTTGAAACTCATGCCATGTTAATTGGAGATATATATTTTAGTATCAAATATATGATCACATTAGGCTAATTGTTGGACAAGAGAATTTGAAAATTTGATTACAGAGTTGGAGTCTGATGCATAAGGGTAAATTACCAGAGGAATTATGGGAAACAGTTGTAGCTTCGAAAAATTTATTATTTTTAAAAATGTCATTGTTACACGAACTGGGAGTTGATACCAGGCTAACTAAACAAGGACAATGAGTTGGCATAGCCAACAGATGCTCCCCGAACGCCAAGGATGGCTAAACCCCCGCCCCCAATTCCAAGCATGAGTTTCTAGTCACTTGTCTTTGTTGATATTGAATTAACCCTTTACCAAACGCAGAAGATTTCAAAATTTATTATTTTAAATATCATTTTTTCATTTTTTTTCAAAAAATTTCTACAAAACCATATCATGTGACCCCTCTTTGGAACGAGCTCGACAAGCTCGTTCCAAGGAGGGGTCACATGATATGGTTTTGTTGAAATGTTTCAAAAAGTAATATTTTTCAGCTGCTGAATTTGCATATTACGCAGACGGATGCGGGCGATACGTTGGGTAATGGGTTAATCAATATCTTATCTTATCTCCATTGAACCATAGCACCAATATAACAGACTACCAAATGTATCCATGGATCACTAATGTCCTCGCCTTATGATAAACTATATTTTAGTGGTTAACAACGTCCAAAAAGGGGCCATAACTCAAATAAAAATATCGCACTACACTCAAAATCAAGCCCATCTGGTATACTGTCTACAGTAAGCTATATTCCTATTTTGATTGAAATCGGACACGAAAAACTCAAGTTACCACTCGGAAACCAATATGAACATGTCTTCTAAATCGAAAAAGGAGGGAAATAACTCTGTCAAAAAATATCAAGCCCACTATTATCCTGTATTATGTAGCTATAAACCTTTGTATAAAATTTGTTTCGATTAGATCGAGCAAACTAAAGTTATCGCTCGAGACCCAAACTCAACATGTCTTTTAAGTCGGAAATGTATCTCTTTACCTAACACGAAAGGCAGACGACACATGCAAACAAAATCCTTGAATAACTATTTATTTCACTTTTGTCTCAAAAACATAGCTTATGGTCCCTCATTGGAATGAGCACGTTGAGCTCATTCCAATGAGGGTCCATAAGCTATGTTTTTGAGACATAAAATGAAAATTGAATGGTGACTTTTGTGAATAGCGCTAGACGGTTTTGGCCGTTATGTTAGGCAAAGGGTTAAATTGTTCTATTTTTCAGTTTGTGGCCATCACTGGAACGATCTTGTTCCAAAACGGAATCACAAGCTAGGACTAGGATTTAAGGAAAAACATTAAGATTTTTATTATTCAAGAATTTCTTCGGCAGACGTCGTCTTCAAGTCGTGTTGGATAAAAAAGCTTATCCTCCCAACAGTACCGAATGAATGGGTCTCCATTATAATGTTCACCGCGGGACTCGTCTAATCACACAATAATTCCAGTTCTATGAAAGAACAAGTAAGGTGTCAGTGGATGGACTTCCTGGTTAAGCCCAGAGGTCATTCGTCTGATATTTTGCGCGAACGTCATATACATTCGTATAGACGATAAAAGATTTATTGGATGCAAGGCAAGGTTACCAGACGAAACGCCCCACTTTCAGGGACATTTAACGGTAACTACACTCCACATGTTGTACATGTTATCGATATGTTACTTTATAATTTTCAGACATTCCTGTAATATCCAAACAATATTTGGATAAAGAAATCCACTTTCGGTCGATTCGGGCCGTTTCTTCTACTTCAACCATCTCCAACCCAATGGACAGCCTTGGGATTGGAAGATCATTGAGGTAGAAGGCATGGGCAGGCCAGTGACCACACCGCGACATGCTCATCTAAGCGAGAGCCTCTAGTGTGTCATGGTACATTAACCGATATTCGATTGCAACTTTTGTCCCACTGGGCCGAACCATAGTAGCCTTTAAAATGTGTGCGCCACCACTTTTATTGCGCTGCCATGGCCTCTGGCCCTATTGGAAGTTTCTGCCCCATAAGTACCATGTGGAGGAGAGAGAGGAACAGAGAGAGAGAGAGAGAGAGAGAGGGGGGGGGGGGAAGAGAGAGAGAGAGAGAGAGAGAGAGAGAGAGGCGGGGTGTGGGGGGGGGGGGGTCAAATACGACGATACTACCGAGGCCACTGTATTTCTTTCTTCGGTATTTTCATACCCGGTTCCGCGTGTAGCAATGGCCTGAATAAAACACACGTACAAACACCAAGCCGAACCAAGATTGGCCCGGTAAATCTAGGAACCCACTCGTTAATAACTCCATGTACAACCCGAGTGGCTACAGATATGTGTGCTATCAAATCTCTAGAAAAAACTCATTGTCATATATTGCACTTTGGGCACAAACACCATCAGAATCTATGTCGCGGAGTCTCTTTGTTACTCTCATAATGAATACATCTTCGAAATGAGACAATGTAGAGGTATGTGAAATATGTAACTATAACATAGAGCTTGGGATGATATGAACTAAGTCTTCCACGAGTTATCTGTGCGACATTTGTGTCCTTAAATAACTGGACAGGGCATCAAACTGACTGACGACCACTACACTGCAAAAAATATAGGTTCTCTTTAGAACCAAAACTGGTTCTAATTTTGTCCCTGAGATGGAACCAGTTTAGTTTAAACAGTATTTATTTCAAATCAAATAAATTTACCAAGATTAGCATTCAGTTTTAACAGAATATTACATGAACTGAAGTAGATTCAGCAGTGTACTTGGAGCTTATTCAACGCAGTCGCCAAATATTTTGAAACAAAGGAGATATGAACAGTTGGTATATCGAACCAGTTTTGGTTCTGTATAGAACCAAAACTTGTTCGATGTGCCATCTGTTCACATCTCATTTGCTTAATAATGATTTGAGACAACCGCATATGAACTCTAAACCTACGACAGAAATCCCCTCAATTTATGTTTAATTCTGTTAATATTTAATGTTAATCTTAATAAGTTTATTTGATTTGAAATAAATACTGTTTAAACAGAACTGGTTCCATCTCAGGGGAAAAGATTAGAACTGGTTCTAAGGAGAACCTATATTTTTTGCAGTGTACGCCACTAAGCTATGAAGCCACTATCACATTCTGTAAGGAATTCGACACTGTGATAGCCTGGAACCAGTCTAGCTATTAAATACCTTTGGTTCGCTTTTCCGACCAACTGATATATTCCAGACGACTTAATCTTAAAATTGCCATAATAATTAATTTTATTTGAATCCGCGGTAGAAATGTTGCTCAGACGAGATTTTATTTGGCCTAATTTTTTGACATTATCATGAGAATGAAGTCTCGTCGCTGCCGAACTTTTATGATTACCGTCGGAGTAACAACGTTTACGCTATGAAATGTCATCGATTGGGGGGGGGGGGGAGGGGCGGGGGTGGGGGGTTTTTATCGCAATGATGGACATAACGCCCTCTTGGGGTAAATTGAGTTGCGACGATTTTTTTCTCTTTAAGTTTCAGCAACCCGCTTGTATAGAGTTCAGTGTATAGAAGCCAAAATTATATCGCAAATCATCTATCTTCGGTTGAATCGAATCTCGAAACGGATCGGGTCTATTTTTCGAATTCGAATCGAATCTCGAACAGAGTCAGGCACATCTTGAAGATGACTGACTGGGGAAAAGGGTTCTGTACCCCTGATTTGTTCCGACAGTGACAGCGCAAGTTCCGACTGATAAACTATTCCAATTACATCACCAGGGCATGCCTTCGTTGAAGCCATGCCTTGGTGATGTTGTTGGAATATTACCCAGAAAGGATTATAGTTCAAAAACAGAAACGGATGTAAGAATCATCACCAATAGGCACTGTAAGAATCATCACCAATAGGCACTGTGAGAATCATCACCAATAGGCACTGTGAGAATCATCACCAATAGGCACTGTGAGAATCATCACTAATAGGTACTGTGAGAATCATCGCCAATAGGCACTGCGCATGGCTTGCCGCTATCAACATCTCATCGTTGATATTGCTTGAAAACTTTAATTTTTATTCAACTGTGGTAATGTCTGGTGAGACTGGATTTAGCATGGCAGGTGGCATGGGTATAGATGTTGTTTCTGCCTAGACAGCAGAAACTACATGCAGGCTTTATTTTTAATATTATTTATGTACAATTTCCACCGGAACTATACGTATTGTGAGAGGAAGAAGACAACTGATGCCAAGCTATATTCCAGTGATATAAAATTCGAATCTCGAAGCTTCACAGGGCCCTAAGTTATACAGACATACCGCTGTTGTTTCCGAAAGAAAGAAAGATCCAGACGAAAGGTAAATTTTTATCGTTTACATATCGACAGATGGCGATTGACTTCTACCGCTATATAATTACATTGTTAATGTAGTTATACGTTTTGGGTCCAAATACTCAATTCCCACTTGTCAGCTGGGTGAAAACGTCATGACCAAATGTAATTCATTTTCCAATGAATACATTTGGTCGAACTTTTACCCGCATTTACGGTAGAGCGCAGTTGACAGAATGTCATTTGGGCGGAGTTTGGGCGGGTTTTTTACTTTTAGCGCCTCTCGCAGTGATAATCTCCGCTGCTGTTTCTTTGGTGACATTTCCCAACTGTGGCATAAAGCCCGTTACTAAATTACTCGTATCCATTTCTAAAGTTGTGAAAATTAAAAATCAGAGTTGTGGGCTTTGTATTTTGTGTGTGGGTGGTTTTTCGCCTCGTTCGTTCGTACATGTTTTATTTCGTCTTTCTGCCTTGTTGTTTGGTAAAAAGTAGTTTAAACAGTTACGGAATGCAATTATAAGAGTTGAATGCAATTTTTATAATCTTTATTAGAGTATGAACGTGTGGGAATGGGTACAAATTATGTATGAATCCCGAAGGGGAATGGGTGGGAATGGGTACAAATTATGTATGAATCCCGAAGGGGAATGGGTGGAAATGGGTACAAATTATGTATGAATCCCGATGTCTGTATGGATGAACCCTAATTCCCAAAACTCACATTTAGATCTGTTTTTTTTTTTCACAAAAAGAAATCGGTTGCTATAACTTCACATTGTCAGCGCTCTTGCCAACTTTTATTAAACTCTCAAGTACAAGACCATAGAGTGGGTATAAACTAGGTTGTCACGATTTTTGAATTTAGGAATCGATTAATCGTCGCAAATAGTCGATAATAATCGATTAATCATACCTAGATGACCGCCCTTCTACCTCTCTTTGAAGTCGTTAAAATGACGTTCAAGTCAGTTGACCAACATCAAGTAAACAGAAAAGACGATCCACTTTTAGTTACATTCAAAGCTTTGATGTTCTAAACTATTGAACCGTCAGTGTAATAATCAAGACAGGTCGGCAGTTCAGAACATCGAAGCTTTGAATGTACCTAAAAGACAAATGCTTCAAACGGCTTCTTGGTGTTTAATATCGACGTTCTTAACCTTTTACCTTTAGAAACACTAGTTTTTTCATCCAATTTTGTT
Organism: Pictodentalium vernedei; assembly: GCA_031216915.1. NCBI lineage: Eukaryota > Metazoa > Mollusca > Scaphopoda > Dentaliida > Dentaliidae > Pictodentalium > Pictodentalium vernedei. Next base: position 63,324,793 of record CM062290.1, on the reverse strand, counting down.
TAATTATTAAACGTCTAAAACGGGGTAAAATTTGCCGATTCTTCGACAACGAAAAAGACTAAGCGATTTCGGCGTGACCGATCGACAATCGTGTAATCGTGACAGTCCAAGTATGAACTGAAAAACTGTATTTCTTTTTATTTAGCGCCACGGTATGTGGTTATCACCGAAGGGCCTGCGACCCAAATAGTTCATATCCCTGTAAATTCGACGACAGGCATCACAGACGTGATAGACCAGATGGGAAATGGAACGACCATTGAGGTAAACATGTCTTAGAAACAGTGTCTTCTTTTCAAAATTGTTCTCATCAACTGAGTTATCTATCTTTCGACGAAAGAAGATGAACATGAACATTTGAAAACACACAGGGACGTTCACAAAATATTTAACTCTTTTGGCGCGACAGGCGACTAAAGTCGACAGACGGCAGACCGCGGAAAGGTACTGCAGTAGTCATTTTAGCCAACTGTGTGTATCCATATTCAAGTGCTTTTAACCCTTTACCCAACGCAGACGATATCAATATTTATTATTTTAAATCATTTTTTCAAATTTTTCAAAAAATTTCAACAAAACCATATCATGTGATCCCTCGTTGGAACGAGCTCGTTCCAACGAGGGGTCACATGATAGGGTTTTGTTGAACGTTTTTGAAAAATAATATTTTTTCAACTGCTGAAGTTGCATAGTACTCGGGGGGATGCGGCCGATTCGCTGGGTAAAGGTTTGAACAAACATACGTATTCCTATGTTTCATGCACCATTCATGTCCTATCCATGAACAACGATATCGACCCTTGAAAGTATAAAGGTACCATTTAAATATATGTAGGAAAGCATTTGGAAAACTGTCAAACAGATCATTAGAACATCTTTTAAAATAATAACGCTTTAGTCTAACAACCTATACTTTTTGTAAAATTCCTGATTAATATTAGGCGCTAAGAATTCTGTTTCTCAGATTATTCCGCGCCAAAAGAGTTGAAGGGGAGAAACTCTTTTAGGCTGATCGTAAAACGCGACCGAGCTGTGGCTAAACCGTGATTCAAAAGATGCATATGCAGTTGGAGCAATTTATTTGATGATCATTAGCATTTAAACAGAAGTGGGATAATCCCGACTGGGAAATTCCCCACAACTTTAATATCAGGGAATCATTTACTTTGAAATTAAATTTGTCCATGGCAAATTGTTTCACAATAAGTAGAAATGTATTGCTTTTTCTAATGGATTTTCAATCGCCGAAGATAAGACAATTCTTTGTTTATATAAATTCTTTGTATGTATGAAAACCAGAAAATCTTTCTAGGAACATTTTAGACTTGTGTGAACATGTCTGAAAAGTTCTTCAGCTGACCAAACTTGAGTGCAGCAAGACAAGATGTGCGGTTGCTCATTGGTTACTGCATTGGACTTCAAACCAAAAGGTCAACGGTTCGGTCCCCACCACGGATAACTGTATTGTGTCCTTGGGCAAGGCACTTAATCCCTTGGGTGCACGGTGGCGCTGCGTACTAAGGCATACTGCACGTCGATGGTGCACCTGTCTTCAACATAAGCTTACCATGCTTGTGCGGAGCTAGTACGTTGGAAGTCTGACAGTTGCTTGCCGCTGCTTGGCGGTTCTCCTTGTGTACACCGAGTTCCTCCACCCGCAAAACTATCCGACATGAGGTGACCTTGGGTGTCGAAAATGTCGGAAAACTCCAATAAAACCAAACAAGAGGGCAGTAAGACGCCATCAGCAATATTAGATGGTACCTTGTTACTCTCTAGGGGAGATATGTCATCCATAGTTTTATAAAGCAGTATAGTAGATAGTGTTCCAGTATAGTATTATAGGTATTACCAGTATAGTAGATAGTATACCCTGATTAACTATTCTATTATATATAAAAAGCATAGGACATAAATTTTAGCTTTACATACCAACCATGGTGAACACGCCAGCAATGGGATTTCAGTGGTTAACATTTACACCTACAGTGGTACTACATCCAGGCTGACCTTTGGTGACCTCGTCTTGAATGCAAACTCGTCTAAATTTATCACTCCTCTAAATTTATCACTCGTCGCCTCGTGAAGAATGAAACGAAACCCACAATTATTTATTACGTTTTAAAATAAGTTTACCCCATAAGGTACCAAAAAATAACTAACACACGTTGTCTCGTGTTAATAAAGCATCCCTAACTCGAAATACTATGTTATTGTGTTATTAAAATGAAAAAGGTCCCGTAATTTGCGGCTTCGTTTTCTATTTCGTTTCGGAGGTGACACTGCCAGCGGATGTACCGTCCACTGGTGCCCATGTAAACAAAAACAGCTCGGAGATGTCTGTTGTTTTTGTTTATTAAAAGTAACAAAAGGAAAGTTGGCTTTATTGCCTACTGATTCCGCGGCTGTTTTGTTGGCGATTACTTAGTTCCTAATTGGACATTTCCTGTGCGTCTAATAATTTCAAGGGAGGTAACTTTATTGAAATTTGTTTTTCATGAAGATTTGTCAGGAATGGATGTCGTCTTCGTGCTGTATTTTAATGGCATAAAAAATTGCCCTCAAAATGATTAAATGTGAAAAAGCGTCTAAATTTAGCAGTATTCAAATTCAAGCAATAAATTAATGGTTTGGGGTAAAAACAATGTCCTATCGGGGCAGCAATTGGTTTCAATCAATTGGGAGCGCGGTGGCTGAGTAGGTAGAGGTGCAGGCTGCAAGCCCAGAGGTCCTCGGTTCGAATCCTACCTGCGGCAAGACACTTCATTTCCATTGCACGCGTGGGGGTACGATGACGCCGTGTACTAAGGCGTACTGCACGTCGATGGTACGCATGTCTTCAACCTATCTAACCCTGCCGGTGCTGCAGTGCGGAGTTACGATGTCGAGGAGCTGCTCGTCGTTGCTCGGTGGTTCTCTCCGGGTACTCCGGCTTCCTCCACCCGCAAAACTGTCACGGTCATGATTAGCTATTGTGCATAAATATGTGACCTTAAACATCAATAAATAAATAAATAAATAGTGTACTGAAGGTCAAAATCACATGTGAACCTTTAACTTATAAATCTTTCTAGTTTCCTCTCTCTAATTTAAAGTACCGCTGGGCCGACCGAAACCAAACTTGACATGTGAGTTGGGCATGATAAGAGGAACAACCCTTTTCATTTTGGTAGCATTTTACCAAAGGTCAAAATCACAGTGGCCTTTTATTTGCAAATGTTTCTGGTCTCTGCTCTCCAATTACAGATGGTACCTTGTTGCTCTCTAGGGGAGATATGCCATCCACAGTTTTATAGTAGATAGTGTTCCAGTATAGTATTATAGGTATTACCAGTATAGTAGATAGTATACCCTGATTAACTATTCTACTATATATAAAAAGCATATGACATAAATTTTAGCTTTACACGCCAACCGTGGTGAACACGCCAGCAATGGGATTTCAGTACTTAACATTTACACCTACAGTGGTACTACATCCAGGCTGACCTTTGGTGACCTCGCCTTGATCGTCTAAATTTATCGCTCGTCGCCTCGTGAAGAATGAAATGAAATCCGCAATTATTTATTACGCTTTTAAATAAGTTTACCTCATAAGGTACCAAAAATTAACACACACACACGTTGTCTCGTGTTAATAAAGCATCCCTAACTCGAAATAGTATGTTATTATGTTATTAAAATGAAAAAGGTCCGGTAATTTGCGATTTCGTTTTCTATTTCGTTTCGGCGATGACACTGCCAGCGGAAGTGGCGACAACGGTGCTCATGTAAACAAAAACAGATTCGCACGTGTGAATATTGATTTATTTAACATTCAAACTTATTAATCTGACGATCATGGTATAAATAAAATATACCCAAAGTAGCTTGGTGTACCAAATGTTCACTTGTGGTGAAGTGGTGTTAGCTGAGCGCTAAAGGCTCGCGGTTAACACCACTTCACCACGCGTGGCGAACATTTGGTACACCAAGCCACTATGGGTATATCCTATATTTATCCTTTAATGACCCCTATCCGTAAGTGGGTCATTTCAGCTCAGACAAGCTTGCATTTTTCACAGCCGTGGTTGGTTACTGGCCAACTGTTCTGTCAAAATTGGTTTTATAACGTGACATTCACTCGAACTTTCAACATACAGATCAGCTGTTTGGCCCCTCAAAAAAAAAATATGGGGCATATAGTGTTGTAATTTCCGTCCGCCCGTCTATCCGTCTGTCTGTCCGTCAGGAAGATTTCCGTATCCGCTCCATAACTCTGATATGTTTCTTTGGATTTTGTTGAAACTTGTCATACATGTTGCTTATGGAGAGGCGAGGTGTTGCTCACATTTTATTTTTGTTCAATGAAGTTCAAGGTCATAGATCAAGGTCATTCTCAGATCCAAATCAAGGAACGCTACTGTTCGTGTCCGCTCCATAATTTTTGTGGAAATCATATGATGCAAAGACAATTGAGCGTAGTGATCAATCTAAGGATGATGGTGTGTTGCGATATAACAATGTCATTCGCTGATAGTCAAGGTCACATGGTGCTTTCAAACTAGGCTGTTGGTTGCACGAGTAAATATGCCCGCTCCATAACCTTGATTTTCAGGTGCCTCGTTGGATTTTGCTGAAACTTGACATACAGTACGTGGAGAGTGGATTGTAACTAAATAATCCGCGGAGTGGAGTAATCACCCAAACTATAACTTTCAAAATCTGTACATATCGACAAAAAACACAAGCAATGTTTCAGCCAATGGACCTCCGGGTTTAACCCGGATGTCCCTTGCTGGAACTTTGCTTGTGCTTGTTATGCTTTGCAACAATTTTCCAATTATTGCATGGGTGGAGTCTCCACTCTGCGGGTGATTTAGTGATAATACACTCTCCACGTACTGTACATGCTCCTTGTGGGGAGATGGTGTGTCGAGCACAATTTTGTTTTTCGCCCGTTGAAGGTCAAGGTCATAGACCAAGGTCATTCTCATTACCAAATCAAGGAACGCTGCTGTCCTTGTTCGCTAAATAACTTTATGGAAATCAGGTGATACAAAGGAAAATGAGCATAGTGGTTAAGCTGGTGTGTCGAGATATAATCTCATTTCCGTCCGTCTGTCCGTCAGGAAGATTTTTGTGTCCGCTCCATAACGTTTAGAAGCTTGAATGGTTTTCGTTGGAACATGGGATATAATTGTTACTTAAGGGGGGGGGGGGGGGGGGGCGATGAGTCACGCACAAGAAATGTTTTGTTCTTTGAAGGTCGACGTCAAGGTTACAGGTCGTGGTAATTCTCTCATTTGAATCCAGAAACACTACTTTTCGCGTCTGTTCCATAACTTTTTCGTATGTCACGTGGTGCAAATGAAATTGTGCTTAGTGATTAAGCTAAGGATGGCGATGTGTCAATTCAGCGTATCAATTTATCGACGATTTACCACGTAGGGAACATCGTCACTTCCGAGTGATAATTTCTTGTTTAATACTGGAAAATGTTTTCTCTTTTTATTCTAGACTTCTGTTCATTGTGGTGTTGTCGATGTTTACATCTCCTTCACCACTCCACATTCAGGTCCTTCTCTCCACGACATCAAGGACACCGCGACGGACCAGATGCCGTCACTAATTTATGTCGAATCTACAAATGATGGCCGACCTCTTTACATCACATACGTTGGAACCCATCTTCCAGATGACATTCGTAAATGCAACGAATCCCATTTTGTAATAACTTACACGGACGGCAAAAAAGTAGGTAAGTCGAACCTAAATAATATATTTTAAAATATTCCACATTTTCAATCTTTGGTCTAAAACGTGGATTATTTCGATGGTTTTCTCTTTCGTCGACAAAATCAACACGTCTGGTATGTTTAATTAATCGAAAGTGGTGTGAGCAGGTAATCTACACCTTGCGGATGCAGCATTCAATTTTTGTCCCTGCGCACTGATGTCAAAATATCATTTATTTATTTATTGATTGGTGTTTAAGGTCACATACTTATGCACAATGGCTAATCATGGCCGTGACAGTTTTACGGGTGGGGGAAGTCGGATTACCCGGAGAGAACCACAGAGCAACGACGAGCAGCTGCCAGCTCCCCAACATCGTAACTCCGCACTGTAGCACAGGCAGGGTTAGATTGGTTGAAGACATGTGCACTATCGACGTCCAGTGCGCCTTAGTACACGGCGGCATCGTGCCCCCATGTGAACAATCGGGGTTAAGTGCCTTGCCCAAGGACATAACGCGGGAGTCCGAATCGATCGCTCAGACGGTCACCCATCCGAGGATTAACCTGGCTCGACGTTGCTTAACTTCGGTGAGTCCAAATATCATAATTTTGAGCTAAAATTAACCAATTCAATCTTCTTTGAAAGAGATCATTGCGCGCTGTCAAGCAAGATTGGATTGGTTAAATTTGCTACTTACGTTTTGTCATTTTGACACTCTGATGAGGATTATCCTTCACCTGACGTAACGACCGTAAAAAATCCACGCTATTCATAAGAATGGCCATTCATTTTTTTTTAATTTTGGCCAGCACGTAGATTGTGACCACTCATTGGAACGTTGTTGGGCACGACCCCCCAACGGGGGCCGCAATCTACCTTTTTCAAATATTTAGTTAGTTGCGTCTGAACTTAAAGATGGGCAAACAGGTAAAGCGGTGGGGGGGGGGGGTGGGGGGTAACGCATTCGATGTTTTTTTTTCTTTTGTCATATCAGTCAAATACAAATAAAATTTTGTTCACAAAAATTTGTGTTATTACAATTTATTGGAGAGTGCCTCTGGGCACTCTCCAATAATTTGTAATAAAACAAATTTGGAATACCACTTTCAGACCACCAAAAATAATCTAGCCCTCAAACAGTTTAAGGAATATTGGTCACTGAGTAAACTGCTGTTATTGAACTGGAGCTAGCTGCTAGAAATGGTTAATCCTCCCTCATCCCAAAATGCTCTCACACCAACGAGAGTGGAAACCAGGAAAATTAGGTAGTTAAAGGTCACTGTGACATTAGCTTTTTGCTTAATTGAATAAAATTCATTAATTAAATTAAATAAACAAGGTTCTTCCTCTCACCATTCCAATCCACATGTCAAGTTTGGTTTCGATCAGTCTAGCAGAACTGTAATTGGAGAGCAGAGACCAGAAAAATTTGCAAATAAAGGGCCACTGTGATTTTGACCTTCGGTAAAATGCTACCAAAATGAAAAGTGTTGTTCCTCTCATCATGCCCAACTCACATGTCAAGTTTGGTTTCGATCAGTCTAGCAGAACTGTAATTGGAGAGCAGAGACCAGAAAAATTTGCAAATAAAGGGACACTGTGATTTTGACCTTTGATAAAATGCTACCAAAATGAAAAGTGTTATTCCTCTTATCATGCCCAACTCACATGTCAAGTTTGGTTTCGATCAGTCTAGCAGAACTGTAAATGGAGAGCAGAGACCAGAAAAATTTGCAAATAAAAGGCCACTGTGAATTTGACCTTTGGTAAAATGCTACCAAAATGAAAAGGGTTGTTCCTCTTATCATGCCCAACTCACATGTCAAGTTTGGTTTCGATCGGCCCAGCGGTACTTTAAATTAGAGAGAGGAAACTAGAAAGATTTATAAGTTAAAGGTTCACCTGTGATTTTGACCTTCTATACACTCAGTAAAACTTGGTAATTAAAAGTTGATTGAAACCATATTCTAAACTCAATTGATTGTTTCATCGACAGGACATCGTTTTTACCCCAAACCATTAATTTACTGCTTGAATTTGAGTAATGCTAAATTTAGACGCTTTATGACATTTAATCATTTTGAGGGCAATTTTTATGCCATTAAAATACAGCATGAAGACGACATCCATTCCTGACAAATCTCCATGAATAAAAAATTTCAATAAAGTTACCTCCCTTGAAATTATTAGACGCACGAGGAAGGTCCAATTAGGAACCAAGTAATCGCCAACAAAACAACTGAGAAATCAGTAGACAATAAAGCCAACTTTCCTTTTGTTACTTTTAATAAACAAAAACAAAAGACAGCTCCCAGGGCTGTCTGTTACTTTCGCTTATTAAACGTTACAAAAGGAAACTTGGCTTTTTATGACAAGCTAATTGGAAGCAATTACTTCACAGATAATCCGTTATTAAGAATATCTCTCAGTATCACACCCGCCAACACTAAGGAATTGTCTACTTGAGCTCTTTGTTTAGTGAATGTGTTTTTACGGTAATTACAAGCTTTAGTTCTTCCCAAACTAGACTTTTGTATTAATCGAAAACACAGTATTTGTCCTACATGCTACGATGTAAACACTGTTGATATAATAAACAGAAAACAAGTTACAGGCATCAACAGATGGTGAAAATACCGGTATCTTATTTTTATACCATGATTACCTATTCTACTATATATGAAAAGCCTTTGCCATAAATTTTAGCTTTATACACCAACCGTGGTGAACACGCCAGCAATGGGAATTCAGTAGTTAAAATTTACACCTACAGTGGAACTACATCCAAGTTGAACTTTGGTGACGTCGACCTGAATGCGAACGTGTCTAAATTTATCACACGTCGCCCCGCGAAGAGTAAAATGAAAATGACAGTTATTTATTACGTTTTTAAATGAGTTTACCCCATAAGACAGCAAAAATTAACAAACATGCAATTCTCTCGTATTGATAAAGCAGCCATAATTCGAAACAGTATGTTATTGCGTTATTAAAATGAAAAACGCCCTGTTTTGTTTTTCTATTTAGTTTAAACAATATTTATTTAATAATTGATAAATGCATTCAACAATTGTTGAGTAACAAAAAAATATGACCAACAAAGATACAGTATTATGATGGAACAACTAAAGACAGGGAAATTTGTTACTGTTTAAAGGAGGAATTCGACAGAAAGCTTTAAGCTTATATGTAAGTCGTCTCCAGTTTCGTTTTTTTTCTGTTTCGTTTCGGTGATAAAATTGACAGCGGAAGTACCGCCCACCGATGCTCATGTAAACAAAAACAACTCCGCACGTATGTACGGCTGCTGCTGAATAAAGTCGAGAAAAAATAATAGCGACTCTTAATAATCTGACGATCATGGTAAAAATAAAATATACCCAAAGTAGCTTGGTGTACTAAATGTTCACCACTCGTGGTGAAGTGGTGTTAACCGCGCCCCGAAGGCTCGCGGTTAACACCACTTTACCACTCGTGGTGAACAATTGGTACACCAAGCCACTATGGGTATATTCTATATTTAAACGGGTTTATTCAGAGAATTAGAGTTAAATGTTCAAACTGATAGGGAAAAACTTGTACAAATCCAACTTCTGTATTTTTATTGTATTCTGTAACGAGCATTACTTCACGTCTCGGTTGAACAAAAACTCCGAGCCGCAAACCTCAGACCATGTCACCGTCAATTCATCACAATAATTTATAATGTTACTGACTTACCACAAGATCGTTTGTCGGTTATATGGATACTGACATGTCGTCCCCTGAGTTCCAATGTGTTCTATGTGCCTACTGGCAGCCTACTGGCACATAGAACACATTGGAACTCAGGGGACGATGTGTTAGGGAAGCGACGTTAACCAAGTTCATGATTTAGGAAAACATTTCTAGGTATAATATCTCCATATCTTATTACATTGACAATCGTATCGCTATGGGGAACCATCTATTTACTGAAGTTTTTGTTTTACGTCACAGAAACAGAGATAAAATGTTTCCAGAACAATATTGAAAAGAACTGTACAACTCTGGATTTCATAAATAGTCCGTACAGCCATCTGCTCTGCAAAGGTGAGTAAATTGTTTTATCACAGACCTATTAATGTAAAACACGGGATTTCCACTGTTCTGCCTGTACAATACAAATAAAGCTGTGGTGATACAAAACACGTTCGATTTCGTTTCCAACGTAAACAGAGAAGGAACCCGTCTAAATATATCACGTCACTCATTGGTCGAATGCACCAGAGTCACAGATAGCTTGGAAATTCCAAGTTCTGCATTTAGATTTGTTTACCCTGGATATTTAAACAATCAGATTCGAGTCAAAAATTTACAAAATAAAAAGAACATTCTGATTGTTTGTTCCCTGACAAATACCTTCCACAACTGGCAATATAATATTGGAGTGTGCTAAACGTATTAGCTATTTAAAAAAAAATGATTGTGTTATTCCTCGCACTTTACTCAATATTTGAAGTTTGGTCATCGTGACCGTGACATTGATCGGTGTCAATTGATTTCGAACAGCTGAATGCCTTAAAAAGTAAAAATGCAAATTAGGGTTGGTGCCTCGCCCATTAACAGTTATGAAGGGACCGCTTTTTTGGGTGTAAAATGTTGCATGCATGAACTTTGGGAATGCATTAGGAGGTGATTTGATTGTCGAGTGCCACAACTTTAGTAATCCACGACGCGTATCTTGAAAGCCTAATAAATAGATGAATAAACACTCCACTCTACTGTTTTGGACTGCCCAAGAACGTCAAAAGTCGTCCCAGGCAATACAAATTGATACAATAGATACAAAACTCTCTCTCTCTCTCTCTCTCTCTCTCTCTCTCTCTATCTCTCTCTCGTAATTGTAATCGATTTGCTAGTCTTGGGATTTAGTTGTTTATTCAGTTTCATGCATACGCAGGTTACAAACAAAAAGGCAATCTTCAATATAATGTACAACGATCACTAATACCACACCGAGCATTTATTTGATAAATATATTTATCACATAAGCACTGCCTCGTAACCAAGTTCAGAACAGGAATATTATACACGGGTCATAAACCCACGAGATTTTTCACGTGAGTTTATAAACCGGCGAATCACCTTAATTGATATGCGTCTTCCTACGCGTTGAATATTCATAAACATGATTACGACCTTCCTGTTTTTCAAAACCAAGTGATCCATTTTATATTGCAACCCACACAAAACAATTGAACATGAAATCTGGAGATCAATCTTTCAAGAGGCAGCCAATAGGCAAAAACAAACTTACCTCTATAATGAAACTTATGGCAACGATTGGTGGACTTTCCACTCAAAAACGCCTCACAAATCACAGTGCTAGAAAACACTTGGTCCAAAAGTTGAGTGAATCAGAAATTCCAGCCCATCACATAATGCAGATAACAGGGCATAAGAACATTGCTTCCATCAATAATTATAGCCACATAAATGAAAATCAGCACAAAAACATTTCCCGTATTTTAAGTAACACTTCCAATGAACTTAATAATCTCTCAAGTACGAATGAATGTCATGTTGAATCCGACTGTCGATCCTAGTCTTACTGTCAGGCTCAGCTGCCATTGCCGACGACAATGCCTTCAACAACAAGCTTAACCTCAGGATACAATTCCACAAATAACACATTTGTACGTACTGTTGGTGCAAAACACACGGCCACTACCGGCGAAATGTTCACAATGTTTTCAGGGAATATTTATGGTGGTAATTACAAAATCCATGTCCATGAGAATAAAAGCCCGGCTAAACCTTAGGCGAAACGACGACGGATGATTGTTTACACTGATTCAGACAGTGATTGAGACCGTGACGTAACTTTCCTTTGCTGGCTCCAGCACGCGACATTCCAAAGAAAAAGAAGCGTTTCTTTTTGGATGTCTCTTATAAAGTCATGTGCATGGAGCTGTAATATTATCATCATTAAATATTATTCATATTGTTATTACTAACTCATGAAAATCAGAAATGAATAACCTTCATGCATTCAAAGGAAGTCGAAACATTGTAGCAATGTGGGTTTGGGTTAAGTAGGCTCACCAAATTCTGTCAGAATGTAAACAAATCACGGTGATGTGATAAATAGAATCTCAAACTCGTCCCCGATAAGTTTGTAAACTATGAACCTCGTCCACCAAATTCGATTTGGGCCTCGCTAAAGCTCGGCCCGAATCGAATTTAGTGGACTCTGTTCATATTTTACATACCTATCGGGGACTAATGAGAGATTCTCTATATCCGAGCTGAAGATTTGAGTCTTTCTTGAGGAATTGTCCAAAGAGGATCATTCATTTGAAAGTAACACAAACATCCAGAGAAGAAGAGCAAATTAATATTTTTTCTGTCCGTATAGCAAGATTGGTATGTTTAATACAATCAACTCCGCTATTCGTGGAAGTTTTAAGACGCTCTCTTTGTATGCTGTGTTCATTTCGTTGACAGACATGAAGATTTACCTCGGCGAAAATTCGCGAATTGTACGCTGGAATGGACGACAAACTGGCAGTCTCGGAAAGACACCTTTAGACGATTGTTTAGGTTTAGATTTTAATCCAAATTATACAATACGGCAGTCGTGGACTGGTTACTTTCCACGGGTGGGCAATATTTCCACGTACGCAATAAATAGACAGAACGCGTTGTGTTTATGAATCGGTGGGTGTTTTACATAACGAGTTGGAAGGGCGTAGTCATATTTCGCGAGAGCCGCAGGCTGGAGCGAAATATGATTACGCCATTCCAACGAGTTATGTAAAACACCCACCGATTCAAACACACGTCGCGTTCTGTGTTTATTACACAACCCGTGCATTAAAATTCATTTAAATAAACAAATTTTAATTCCGATGTTTAAACCCAAAGGTGAAGAGTTTGTTTTGACTGAAGCTGTACTGATCAAATGGATCGATAAAAAATCAAAACAGCCTTTTCGGAACCAGTGTTTGTTGAAATTCGTATCGCTGTTTCTCTTCAGCTGGTGCCCATTCACGCCTAAGCATTTGGTGGCTATTACAGTTAGTAAAAATATAAGTACAAATTGGTGCAGATTTGCAAAACAGCTGGGAGAAACATTTTTAAAAGAATTTCGAAGCCTCTCAAGATGTACGAAGATTTACCGAAATAAAGTTGACCAATTTAGATATAATGGGATCCACAAAACGAGACGGCCACGGGACTAAGTTAATGTTCTGATTGGAAATGATTGTTTTTTTTTAAAAATATTATCTCAATTTTGGCCAACTAATTTTTGGGGAACCGACTTTATTTTGCTTTGGACGTATCCATTTTCACACTATGCGACAGACGGTCGATGATTGTACAACGAAATTTGGAAACTTTTCGAAGCGTAACTAAACGGTGCGGTGAAAAAGTTCTGGCTTGCATATCACCCGTTGAATACAGAATCATTTATATCATAGCGTTGATTCCGTTGAATATAAGGGTTTAAAGTTTAATGGATGTGTAATAATATTAAATTCCAAACACTAATTTTTGAATACTCATCAAAAATTTAATTAATGAAGCACCGGGTACAACCCGGTTCTTTATTGATTAGAATTTTGCTGCTGATGATTTTTATTACCAAACGTGTGCGTGCATATCACTGACCCCGCATGGATTATAAAGGCAGATAAGTCACAACTTTACTATGTGAAGATTGTATGGGTGATGGGAATGCCCGATCGGCTCTCTGTAACACTCTTGAAAAACGAGGAATTTGAGACAGACTGTACCCAAGAAATTCAATTTTAAACAGCCAATCAGAACATTCTTATTATTTATGTTTCAAATTGTTTACTCTAAACACCTAGTTGTAGTTTTTTATTTTTCTTGCTAAACCTTAACGTAACAGCCAAAACCTGCCAGTGCTAAATACACAAAAAAAATCCATTCAAAATTTAATATTTTTTTCAATTGTTGCCTCAAAAAATAATTTTTGGCCCCCTCATTGGTTACGAGGTCGGTCCTGTGTTGGGTCATAAGCTGGGTTTTTTTTAGACATTTTGTTCTTTTTATACGTCCGTTTTGAAAAAAAAATGGACGTATTGTGAGATATATTTCCGTTTTCACATGATAACTTGAGTTTGGAGTTATAGATCAGGACCAAACTTGATGCGTGCCTCAGTTATATCAAAATACAGGTTGAGTTCGAATTGGTGTTCAACCGGATGATCTTTACAAGAGTTATGGGCCTTTTCGACTTAGAAATTGCATATTTCTATCAACATTTTGGTTTCTGGATGAAAACTCGAGTTTGGATTTATAGATCAGGATCAAACTTGGCTTGTGCCTCTGTGATACCAAAATAAAGGTAAAGGTCGAATTGGGGCTTGGTCCGATAATTTTTACAAGACTTATGGGCCTTTTAGACTTAGAAATTGCACATTTCCATCAACATTTAGGTTTCCGAATGATAAGTTTATTTCTTTACTAAAACAAATTTGGTACATGACTCAATTATACCAAACTACAAGTCAGGTTTGAATTGCAATTCAATACAAATTCTGCATGTGGTATCGACCTTTTCCAATCTGAAACATTTTCAACACTTTTAGAGCATTTCTAGTGCATTCCCAGCTAGGGGGAAGGACCAGGAGTGGGAAACCACTCCCCGCCCTCCCCACAGTTGGAAATTCACTACCGAGAAACATTTTGAAAATGAATCCATGAAAGGGGGCATAAATTGATTCTAGTAACTGAAATTCCAACACATTTATGATAGAATTATCAGGTTTATTATTTGATATTATTCTGAGAATTAAATATGTACTAAACAAATGTTCAAGCTAAGAACTTTGAACAATTCACACTGTCCTAACATTAAATCAGATCTTATGCAGGAATGATCAATTTTCGATGTTTCATCATTTTGTAACTGTGAATGATGGAATTAACTCCAGATAACGATTTTACATGATGCGATTTTTTCTTGAAGTGCATTTCGAAGATTTTTTTTATTACGATAAGTAAATGTACTATAGAAGTATGCCCGTATGACACCATGCATACTTATGAAGCTCGATATTGCGTACACTGTAGTCATAATTAGTAACCGGTATTTGTGTCTCGCTTGTTTCTAATGATACACTTCGAATCGTCGAGATATGGCCTTAGAAACAGAGCTCGACTCTCATTTAAATTTGATTTTCTCTGATTGTGTGAACTCCTACAAATTCTTTACAAGAAATACTCCACGAATCAAATACCAGGTTTTCGGTTTTTCCGTTTATGCTGACTATTTGTGATAAAACCCGGCTGATCTGTCAACGCCTCACCACCACGGAATGGGAAAATTGCGCTTTTAACCATTTACCCAACGTAACGACCAAAACCGGTCAGCACTATTCACAAAGATCGCCAATTAATTTTCATTATATTTTTCATTTTTTGTCTCAAAAACGTAGGTTATGACCTCTCTTTGGAACGAGCTCGTTCCAATAAAGGGGTCATAATCTATGTTTTTGAGACAAAAAATGAAAAATAATTAGTCATTCAAGAATTGTTTACAAATGTCGTCTGCTTTTCAAGTTAGATAAAGGGTTAAGTTGTTTTAAGTTTACAAAGCTTACAGTGGGAAGAAAAAGTCGTTTCCCAAGTTAAAGAGTCGAGGATAAACTAAATCTTCATACCAAAATCCCATATTGATCTCTATAAGGTACAATCTCAGAAAATGCTTTGCTATCTTTCTTTTCGAAAAAATGATTGAAAAATTCAAACTACGACCATTTACTTTGCAGATCCAGAAATTGCCATACCATCAAATCCATGTACAGAAGATAGCCTTAAGTTTGGAATTATATACCACGCTTACCCAGGGGATAACACCAAATTCATCAAATGTGATCTAAATGGGAAAATGTACATCACGCTGTGCCCAGAATTGGAAACGTACAATGAAAAAAGCCACTCCTGTGGCACAACGAGTTCCGGATCGCTTGTTGATACCGGAAAGCAGCCACTGGAAGGTTGGCTTACTAGTCCCTGCACCTTCTTCGCTATTCAAGAACACCACTTCTTCTTTGCTCATCCAGACAAACACTTCTTTATCCATTGTGACGTCTGGGGAAATGCTTGGAAAATGCCATGCCGACCTGGTCAGATATGGTTCAGCACGATCGAGACGTGCTCACCGGATTTTCTGCACGAGTTTGACACGACAACAGCTCAGGCGGTTATCCTCCACAATCCGTGTACTGCTCAAGCGATCGCTGATGGTAAATACTTCCATCCCTATCCTGGTTTTCCCAGCAAGTTTATACATTGCGATAATGGAGGGAATTATTTCATACAGCAATGCGCCGGTAACATGGTATTCAACACCTTGTACAATACGTGTACATGAGCAATCCAGTGTCTTATTGAAAACCTTGACAATCCAAACATTGTTCTGAAGCAGATAACGGAGTCGTCTGTTAAATCAAGCTGTTACAAATTAAAAGAAAAATCATAGCTAACATATCTTTTGGACCTTCATTGTCGATTTTCAAAATTTAGCGCAGGTCTGATAAAGAAGTCAAAGAAACTCACTGCAAGATAAATGAAACCAAACTCCTTCGCAGCTGAAAAATCGATACATAGAGATTATTACCATAATGTGGATTCTAAGGGTAGATCACGACAAGTCGAAGACTCGTCGTGATCTACCCTTAGAACCCGGAGCGAGACTCGGATACATATTTTGTACATCCACATAATGGTAATAATCATTTTATCTTACAATATATTGGGGATAAGTCAAGAATGTAGACGAATATATAACGAACTATTTATTCGTACGGATGAACAAAAAGAAAAAAAATGGAACTCACGCGAAAGGAACGTGCTTGTATCCGACCCTCTGATACAAACATCTGTATCATGTGGTCGGATACACGGCAGTTGCGGAGTTAATACAGACAAAATGCATGTTGATTGTAAGATAAAATATATAACAAGCCCATTGCATTTGCTTTATTCCCGTTCTCCGTAATACATTCAAGTTTACCCCTCAGTAGGTTTATATAACGTATAGTAGTAGTCACGTCACAAAATGTATCTTGCAAGACCGTATTTCCCCAATACAAATAGAGACGTCCAGAAAAAATACAAATCTGTATTGAGGGCGGCAACCGGAGGCGTTGGAGCCAGGTGGCACAGGAGGTACGTGCCCCTTCCCTTTTGTATCTTGCACGACCGTATTTCCCCAATACAAGTAGAAACGTCCTGACAAAATACAAATCTGTATTGGGGTGGCAACCAGAAGCGGTTGAGCCAGGTGACACAGGAGGCACGTGCCTCTCCCCTTTTTCCACAGATATGTTTCGCAGTTACACGGTGAGTTAAAGCGGGAGCACGCTAATGTGTCATATATACAGGCCTTCCTGTAACAAAATGTACAAATCCAAAGAATATTTAGCCCACGAATCCCACTTTCGGTCGCTTCGGTCCGTTTCTTCTATTTCAGGTATCTTCCAACCGAAGGCTGGCCTTCATGTTGGAAGATGGTTGAAGTAGAAGAATGGGACAGTACAGTGACTACACAGTGGCATATTCATCTAAACGAGAGACTGTAGCGAGCCATAGAACATTTTCCGATTTACGATTGTAACCTTTCCCACACTGGGTCGAACCATGGTAGCATTGTAAATTGTGTCCCTCCACATTTATCGAGCTTCGGTCGCCCCTGTCGCCAACTGCACGTACGGCCATTGGATTCAGGAGAAAATGTTTTTTTTTATTTATCTGCACTCAGTTGGCATTGAGATTTTACACACGTCGAGGCCTCCGTTTTTGATAACAATAGATATATGAAAAACAAATCTCTCAACGAAATAACGACTGGATCATTTTTGCCCTGGTGATATTTTTGTAAAGACTCCCGATGCGTTAAACATGAAACATGAAACAAAGAAACACATAGCTGGAACATTACTATAAATTTCTGCGGTTATAGTATAAGTAGAACAATGAATAAGATTGCGTCACACTTAGCGAAAGAACGCGGTACCATGACGACATGGTATTCATGCACAGCAAAATCAATAAAGGCTAAATAATTGTCAAAACTTTACCCAATCCCTTCATTCTGCGAGCAGTCCATGAGGTGTGGGGGGGGGGGGGATATTGTAAGGTAAATTGGTGATTTCCGCCATGTGGGGTTCCGAGATAGTGTATTGAAGTCACGACCTCGCCTCTGGGTCATATATCGTCTCATCCTGTCGGACTCGTCGATATACAGTACGTGCAGAGTGTATTATCACTAAATCACCCACAGAGTGGAGATTCCACCCAAACAATGATCGTAAATTTGTTGCAAAGCACGACAAGCACGAGAAAAGTTTCAGCCAATGGACCTCCGGGTTATACCCGGAGGTCATTTGGCTGAAAAATTGCTTGTGTTCTGCCTACATGTACAGAATTTGACAGAGATGCTTCGCATGATAACTCCACTCCCCAGGTGACTTAGTTACATTCCACTTTCCACGTACTGTAAGTCCCGAGGCGATGTCTTCATTTCAATACACAGCCTTGGAAACCCTCATGATGGTAATAACATATGTGTTTTTCATTTCCATAAATCCGTTATGACCTACGCCTACGACGCTATGCTTCCATTGCAGTGAAAAGCAGTAAGTGTTGATGTATTTTTATCGGAAATGTTGATTGTTCTCACTCGCACATAATATTAGGTATAGAGGCCTCAGGGTACGCAACCCCAAGTACCCTATCGAGATTTTATGTGTCCTGAGCCGCATACAATGCTGACGGGGCACCTAGGGGTGCATGCTCTGCGAGGGAATTGTATGAAGAATTTGTCATATTGCAAAACTATTATTATCACATTCACAAGCAATGTTTCAAATTGTTCCAATTACAGTGATTCTGTAAAGTGAGCCGGATTTCTTCCTCGAATTTTCAAAGCTGACACTTTCCGTCACTTTTTACAGTAAAGTTAGTTCCCTAAAGCTGTCGGCAAATGTAACACTAAGAGTATAGCAATGTCATCAAAAATTGAAATTTTGAAAATATTAGCGACTTTGTGTCATCGTTGTGCGCATCATTTCACAAACTTCAGGCATTTTCCTGCAGAGTAGTACAAAAATACAGAAGGTGGCTTTCTACAATTTTCCCCCTATCAGTTGGAAGGTTTGCCTATTATTCTCTGTTTAAGCCCATTTAAAAATAAGAAAACGGCGTAAATGCTCTGTAACCTTTTCTACTAACGGCATCATCGGTGTGTGCATTGTGACATACAGTTAAAACTAGAAGTTCTGTCATGAAATGCGCACAAATAGTACGTCCATCTATGCGTTAAACTACGCGTTATGACCATAGTAAGGCTCTAGAATTCTGTACACATGGCCTGTGCACAAGCAATGTTTCAGCCAATGAACCTCCGGGTAACCCGGAGGTCCTTTGGCAGAAACATTGCCTGTGTTTTCTGAGTTTTATTTATTTTATTGGTGTTTAAGCTCACATAGGTATGCACACTGGCTAATCCTGACCGTGTTTGCTATGAGTAACCAGAAGAACCTGCTGTGCTCTGGATGCCATTCGATATGGCAATTGCGAGCAATTCCTACGCGCAATTAAACCTGATAAGCACATAGTTCGTGGCAGGACTTCTAGTTTTCACTGTATTATACAGACACTGCCCTTTCTATTAATATAAAATTAATTAATAATTATTTAAAAGTCTAAGAGGTAATATTTTCTATTTTTTCCGGGAAGAACAGAAACCTGCAAATCACTATAAAAAATATATTCGCTTAGCAAAGAGACAAAGTGGACACTTTGTGTTGGTAAGTGCGATACTGATAGATATTCTTATGAAGGATTGTCTGTGAACTAGTCGCATCTTGCCAGCTTGCTGTAAAAAGTCAAGTTTCCTTTTGTAACTATTAATACTCGAAAACAACAGAGAACACTTTTGTCATAGGGGTTTTCGAAACAATTACTTGCTTCTAACTTGGGTCATCCTTGCTCTAAAAATAATTTCAAGGGAGATAACTTTACAAAAGTCGATTTTTATGACGATTTTAGTTAGGGATGAGAGAAAAATAGACTAGTTCGCCATGACATTATTTTTAATAACATTCGAAAATGGTGTCCCATTTATAATCACTCATGCACTTTCGATAAGTTTGAGCTGGCGATTTACTATTATTTTTAGTGTTAACTGGCAGTAATTTTGGTCCTGTTTACTTGTTTCTTCGAATTTCAAAGCGCATGTAACTCTATTTTTAGACGCAATCGCAACTTGAGGCCAATACTATAACACTTTTACAACTGTATTTTCTAGGATTGTATTTTCTAATTATGACTTTAAATGGGTTGAAATGAACCATTAGCATTTTCAAAGATATGGCAATTTGCCAGTTGGCAAATTGCCATATCTTTAAAATGCTAATGATTCATTTTATTCTGTTATATTAATAGGGAGGAAATATAATTCTAGAAAATAGAATTGTAAAACTTTTATAGTATTGGCTCCTGGTCAATTTTCATGCGAAATTTATATTTTCTGTGCAGTATGACAATAGAGAAATGTAATAATATAAAGAAACTAATAGATATATAGTAGGTTAAATAAGTTATTTTTATCGCTGTCGTAACATTGAGTATTGAACAAACTCGATCTAGTACAAGATGGGACAATTAATCATACCTTTGGGACTAACAAAAAAAAAAATAACACTTGCAAACCGGTATCCATGAATGTTGTCGTAAAGAAATATTTGACAGTCGATGAGCAGACGACACAATAAATTAAATCGAAAGTGAGGATCAGCAATTGAACCCTACAGCTCTGAACAACCTTACAAATGTTCAATAGAATCGCCCATAAACAGTTTTGTTGTAGATGATACCATCCAGTGGTGAAGGGCTAACGTACTTATACATTCTATATTTTTCTAATAATGTATTAGCAATCACATGGTGCCACAACACACAATGTCATGTTTAGAGTAGCGTTGGAAGCTATTTTTGAAAGGAGTGGGGACTATTCAGTTCCCGACCAAACTAAGCGGAAGAAAAGACCACCGCGTGACACAGTAGCTCGCGTCGACGCTTTGCGTAGCACCTTTATGCAGATTATGTTATGTTGTTGAGACAGATATTGACCATTTGGAATCTATATTAACTGGATTAGTGATAGAAACCGAACTTTGAGCTCAATTACCAGCAGGTACCAGAACTTAAAGGTCTCATATTCTCTGTATGTGGTTCATTTTTTCTTGGTTGTCAAAACCTGTTCACATGTATTTGCCTTGTTACAATTTATGAGAGAGCCCCTATTGCCTCCCTTCCGTAAATTGTAACAGGACAAAGACATGTGAAAAGGATTTGGTAACCAAGAAAAATTTAGCTTTCTACCAGTCAATATAGAGTCATCCTCCCTGTTGATAATACTCAAGGCAAATAAAATTAATATAATTATATTCCTGTTCTGCTCCTGTTTGTGCAATCAGCCTGGAAAATGTATCTAATCTCCACGGCTATGCCTTTGTTCGGTGAATTGGGAAACATAATTATGACAAGGATTCAATACTGGGAACGGGAATTTCCCGATTCCCGGTTCCGAAAGCCGATCATGATACCTGGAAAATCTACAACACGGAACCGGGAATCACGCATGGCACTGTCTGTCTTTTCAACTGAAGTTTTCTAAATTGAAAAACTGCCCCAACTTTGTAATGTTTTTTCATCTGCCCTTTCACGTCTGAACCTTTTACAATCGTGCTTCCTGAAGAACACTTTTCATCAGATTATTGTAGTTCTCAATCAGTTCCGGAGGACTCCTCTCTTCAACAGGAAGATATTCATTTGCTTCAATGATCAAATTCGTCTTCATTTTCAGAATCACTAGTAACACTCACTATTCACTATCTCCTTCAACATCAACTCCTTATTTACTGCCATCACCAATCTCCTCTGCTTCAGACAGAGAAGACAGACGATGTCAGTGAAGAGGGTGTTGAAGCCAGAAGGAAGTGGTGAAAAAATGAAAATAAGATGGGCTGGAAGCGGATTTGGGTTTTATCACTTCTCTTAAGAAAAAAACTTTTCCGTATGGAGATGGAAGGTTGCCAATAAAACTTTCATTTTCACGAAAATAAATGCGTCTTGTTACTCTCGTAAATTGACTTGCTATTATCCGACACATTTCCCGGTTCCCAGTTCGGGGTGTAATTTCTTTCCCGTTCCCGGTTTCTATACAAAAGTGGGAATATATTAAACCCTAATTATGAATGAGAAGATAAATTTCACCTTCCTCAAAGTTGTTTACCGTATTTTTATGACACTGACACGAGTATTCTGTTTCCTAAAAATTATCGAACAATTTGTCAATTCGACAGCCAGTCCCAAGCGTTGATCTTCGGTAAAACTAATACTCACAAACTGAGGCGGCGGATTGAATTGTACATGGCGAGAATTAAAGCCTACTACCACTGCTTGTTGTAGCGTTGACCAACCAGATGAACTGGTACATCCAGCGACGAGTTTGAACGGATTTGCTGCAGCAGTTGTTATTTTCTGTGGGGACCCAACATGTGCGACTATTGCATCAGAACAGTTAAGAGAGGGGAACCTGGCTGATCTGGTCTCGACAACGAGACGCAATGTCACAACCTAGATTGGTTAACTATTGTAATAATTTTCTTATTATATGGCAGTGGTTGAAAACTCAGATTTGATAAGTTTTCACAAGCGGTTGAAAGATGAAATATTGATGGCATTCACTATTCGATTTTCTAGATTAGAGCTGAAACGGTTAAGGGGTTTTCTTGATCGGTTAATCAAGTGGATTAACCTTGGTTAACCGATCAATCACTTGTCCAAATAGATATCTGAATAATTGCCATACCTTTGATGGTTTACAACATAAACGCTTTACCAAACGTAACAAACAAAACCGACTAGGCCTATATACAGAAATCTCCATTCAAATTTATTATGTTTTCAATTTTTGCCACAAAAACATAACTTATGACCCCCTCGTTAGAACGAGCTCGTTGAGCTCGTTCCAATGAGGGGTCATAAGCTATGTTTTTGAGGTAAAAATTGAAAATTTTTAGTAATTCATGAATTTATTTTGCAAGTATCGTCAGCTACCCGCAATGGGTACAGGGTTAAGAATGACCATTCCCAGTCACTGATACAGTATGATGATCATGCAAGTAAACAAGTATGTCATCAAGTAACTTGCATGCTTTACTCTGTCTCATATAAT
Source organism: Pictodentalium vernedei (assembly GCA_031216915.1). Lineage (NCBI taxonomy): Eukaryota > Metazoa > Mollusca > Scaphopoda > Dentaliida > Dentaliidae > Pictodentalium > Pictodentalium vernedei. The sequence continues at coordinate 63,301,830 of CM062290.1, read as the reverse complement.
TGATATGAGTCAGTGTGACAATGTTTGCCTGTTTTGGTGCAAGTTTGTTGCTTTGTTAGCCCATATAATACAGTAGTTCAAAAGTAATGGTTAATCGATCAATTACTTTTTGGATTGATCAAGATGTTGATAATTGATTAATCGTTAACCGTTTCAGCTCTAGTATGGGTGCATCTTCAAGGATTTCAACCCACAGTTATTTCTCGTCCTAATTCATCCCATTCTAACAAACATAAACGAACCGTCCAACAATATCCCTCCCGACCCACGTTACTAAATTACTGCAACTTTGGCTGCTGCATTCTATTCTCACTTAGTGTAAGTAATGGAGAGTTAGCTTGAAACTAGGTGACAGGTTATTTTTATCAAAAATCCAAACAAAATAATAATTTGTGACTTTTTTGTTGTCCATCTCATTTATGAACAATTCTTCGTAATAAAACATCGTCAATAACATGTCATCTATTTTCAAGAAACATTTCCCATTACTTATATAGCACGTTAAATGAAAAGAGTTAGGATTGACTCATTGTAAAGTAACTTTTTGTCAAAGGCATCTTACTCTTATCTTACCCTATCTGGCTATTATTTTTGTGAAAACCAAACTTTATTTATTATTATTATTATTATTATTATTATTATTATTATTATTATTATTATTATCTAAGGCCTTTCCGCTGTATATACTTGGAGTGTGTCCAAATCGCGACACGAGCTCCATCCTGTCGTGGGTGATAGGTGATATTCTACAATTGCTTAACCAAGATAAGGTCTGAACAATCACGCAATCTTTACAATTCACGCCCGCTCTCAGTTACGTAGCAACTAAATCTGACATAGACGTAGAATATTTTGCCGATCCACCAACTCACTGGTATCTTAGTGAATGTAATACAGCATGTTTCCACCGTTATATTATACAATTTATATGACTCATACTTCTGGGTGGCAACAGGTAGACAATCAATCTGGCTATGTCGTCTCCCTGTGGTATATTTGCTATGAATTAATCTAATTAATGTATATATGATATGTGAATAACCAAAATGCTTGTATACTGCATAATAAAGTATCTATCTTACTCATCAAAAGGATAAAATGTGAAGTAAAAGTTCAAAACAAAAATATTTTCTGACATACGAGGCCCTGCGAAGCTTCAAAAATCGCTTTGGTTCGAAATTTACCGAATTATTCGAGTCCATTAGAGTCGTGATGATTCGGTATGATCAAGAGGACAGTTTAAATTTCTAGTCTTCAGCCATTTCTTGAAGATCCATTTTGGTGCAGTGCTTGAGTCCGGGAATGTAGGAGAATTGGAATGAAAACACCAAAACCACCGACATCTGATTTTTTTAACTAGTAGAGTACTGGAAGCCCATATTTCGGCTTTATTCTGAAGTGCCGTTACCACAGCTTGAAGGTTCACATTCAGTGCATTTGCTTTGTATTATCTTTGAGGTGTTATTTTTAGTCTGTTAGGGTATGCCTTGTTACATTTCATGCGAGAGTGGCACTCTCCCATAAATTGTAACAAGGCAAAGGGCTGTGTTGAAGTTGCGATGGCCAAAAATAATTTAGCACTCTACCAGTTAATGAAACGAAATGGACAGGAGATATATAGAATTCAGTCACAACAAAAATTAAATTATCATCCGTAATCAACAACAAATTGGAACTAATAATCAACACAAATTACTATTTTACCAATGTACGATTTGTCCTTGAGGGAGTTTTTTTCGCTTCTTATACCATAAGGGACTGATTATCCCTCCCTCCTTGATTTAATGCATGTGTCAAGGAATTCAATACTGGTGGTGTGTGGATTTTAAATTAAACGTAATATTTTGCAATTAAGAAAACTGAATAAACCACAATATAATATGTCCCGATACCAACCGCAATACCTTGCAGTGATTGGTCAATGCCGCGTTGACTTTTTTTTATTTTATGTCGCCGGGCACACGCATATGTCTACTGTCAGAGATTCTTATATCTACTGTCAAGGAAAGCGTCTCGTTGCCATGAGCAACGTTTCATCGCAAAGTGTTTTTTCACTTGCAATCAACCGAGACAATTACATTTAACAGAAGGAAAATACACACAAAAGTACCGTTATTACGTACAAAAAGATTAGTTATGTAAACATGGGTAATTATTTATGAAACCGATCAGATTATAAGGTCTCTTTTCATTAATTTACTGTAACAAAAACTGAAACGAATCGAGAGCATCTCGCTCCGTTGATTGCGTACGTAAACATTGAATAAAGGGAAATCAATCCAGTCTGTTATGATAAAAGTTAACACCTGACCGAAACAACGTCTGCTTTCTAATATTCGCTGTACAACAACAAATTTTAAAATGATGCCAATGAAGCAAAGAACGGGACATATGCGTTATTCTGTTTGTTGACAGGGGACATGGTCTCACGTTCCCTGCATGAAACATATATTCAACCTCGGCTAACACCTCGGCTGAATATAAATTTCAAGCAGAGAACGTTAGACCATGCCCCCTGTCAACAAACAGAATAACTTATAATGTGTATTGTTTGATGAACTAGAGGTCTTCTTTTGGGTGCTATTAAAATATATTATTATACTTCATCTATAAATGTTATGCTAATTTCCCATATAATCCCATTAACCATTAACCCAACGCAGACGATATCAAACTTTATTATTTTGAATATCATTTTTTCAAATTTTTCAAAAAATTTCAACAAAACCATGTCACGTGAACCCTCGTTGGAACGAGCTCGATAAGCTCGTTCCAACGAGGGGTCACATGATATGGATTTGTTGAAACTTTTGAAAAAATAATATTTTTTCAACTGCTGAATTTGCATTATTGTGCGGGCGGATGCGGCCGATTCGTTGGGTAAAGGGTAAAAAAATTCACGATGTTCCACTTGCGTGAATAATGCTGGTCAATGATTTTTGCATTGTGATAACGTAGTTTCTTTTACCAACCGACTTCCGCGTTATCACATAATGTGAACATGCAAAACGTCTACCAGAAGATTTACCGATATTAGTCAGTCTGATATAGAGTTGTGCGTACGCCTGAATTCAATTCAAAATGATTCGCTATAAGGACATTTGATTGAAAAACTAATTTTCTGAGTTTGTTTTGAAAAATAAAAAAAAAATGTTTCTGCATTCATTTATTTCACTATTAGAAGTTACGAATTCGGGTTCCTCTTCTAATATGACTCTGAAATAATAATCCATAAATAATTGTTTCAAAACGGAATCTTCATTCGGTATAATTAAAAAAATAATCATTGAGCTTGAGGGTAACAATGTGGCTTCTCTCCCATTGGGACCATTATCTCACTCGGGAAGACAATCCACATTGTTACCCTCAAGTCTAGTCATTATTTTATGTCATATCTCACGTGAGTTTCCATTTCCTGATTACGTCGCCCGAGTGCTAGAATGTTCTATGTTCCCTACGGGACATCGAGCATTCTAGCACACAGACGACTATTAGCTGAGACGAACTATACTATTTTCGAAAGTTATACCAATCGAGGGTTCGAAAAATAGTCGTGCACTATACGCTTTTTAAAAAAAATATCCATCGGACATTCTAGGACGTTCCACTGACGAAACACAACGCATCCTTTTAAGAGATTTTTCCAGAATTATGTTTCGTTATATTTTAAGGTGAAAATGGAAATCTTTGTCTTAGACAAGGTCATTGACAACAAGGGTGTACTTCCACTCTAAAATCAGTTATTTATTTATTTATTTATTTATTTATTTATTTATTTATTTATTTATTTATTTATTTATTTATTTATTTATTTATTTATTTAACGGGGTTTAACTACACTTTCTACAGCCAGGATCACCTCGTGTCGGATAGTTTTACGGGTAGAGGAAGCCGAAGTACCCGGAGAGAACCACAGAGCAACGGCGATCAGCTCCCAGACTCCCCAACATGCTAACTCCACACAAGCAGGGTTAGCATTGATTGAAGACAAGAGCACCATCGACGTGCAGTACGCCTTAGTACACAACGCCCCCTGTGCCCCCACGTGGACAATTGGGATTAAGTGCCTTGCCCAAGGACACAACGCGGTTGCCGCAGGTTGTATTCGCTCCGGGGACCTCTTGGATTGTAGCCCGCATCTCTACCTACTGAGCCATCTCGCTCCCCTCAGTTGGGTTAAAATTAACCCAAATCAACAGGGTTGAGTGAATATGAACCCAAACGGGTTCATATTCACTTAACTGAGTTGCTTTGGGTTAATTTTCCCAATTAAGAGTGTAGGGTTGTAATAATGATGGATTGCAAGATTCTCCCTTGGTATGTTCGGTATATTAATATAATTACTGCAGGGATTGTCGACAATGCCAAAACATTGGTGATCGAGGAAGAGTAGTTGATCTTTCAATTGCCTTGCCTTTTCTTCTTTGGACTAGCCTGTATCCCCACCATTTTTTATAAGTTGCTTCATCAGCCAGTACCGCATGACCAGACGATGCAGTATGGAAAAAATCTATTTTAAGTTACTTTTATACTAATCTAATGGTATAGTCAAACCCCACTTTGTTTACTGACTTAATCTGTTCTAAATTATGATCATCCATCTCGGGCGTTTTATTTTCTCCAGAAATTAGCCCCAAATAAATCAAAGATTAAAAGCATTTTGTTAACCATCAGACAGTTTTTTCTCTTTCTTGTATTTTTGATTTCATTTTCAAGAGATGTGATGGCCATAAATGTCGACGTATCACACGTGTCGGTAGAAAAAACGGAATTAGCTGGTAACAAAATTCAGAATTCTCCGTGACTGAGAACGCGGACATCAAGTAATGCATCTACGTTTTAATCCTTCTTCGGCTGAGTAGTGTTGTAATAACAGGATCAAAAGCTAAGGTGTCTGACAGATGGGGCGGGTATGTGAAATTCCAGGGGACAAAACGTTCATTGCAGCAAGGGGTGTCTACCTATCTCTCAGACTTTTCAAACCAACCAATGACAAGTTCGTATTGGTCGAAGTTATTTTTGCCGCAAATGTCTCATTCACATAGCGTGCGTGCGTTCCCCACCCCTTATTTCCCGCTAAAGTCTAGAGCAAAACCCATACCGGTATCAGTAAGGTTTCAGCCGACCCTTCGCTTCCCGTCTTCCGTTTGATATTGATCAGGATTTTCAAATAAAAATTTCGTCTGAAGATGAACTTCAAATGAGGATAGGAAAAGAAGTACATAAAAAGTAAAATCCGGGTAACTGACATGTCTACAACTGGATTGCTGGAACACCAACGAAAAATTATCCTTCCGCGATGTCACAAGTGCCATATTGATTAACCCATTCACACACGCGTGTCGTTCTGTGTTTATTACACGTTTTCGCGTCTATGAAAAGAATTATTAGAAGGACACTCAACAATTCATTTGATAATTATCACCAAAAAGAGCACATTTTGTCGCAAACCAAACCTGCGAGGGGAACCTGTGTTACTCTTCCAATCTGTTCTATGTGCCTATTGGCAGCCTACTGGCACATATAGAACACATTGGAACTCAGGGGACGACTTTTAGCTATTGCTAGGAATTGAAATTGTAATTGCGGTGCACGATTTGTAGAAAATTCCAGTGAAATTTCGCGTCTTTATAAAAATAGTCCGTCAACGATTTCTGCGGAACAGATTTTCATTTTCCGCGTGGTTTAGTGTTGCTGTAGATGGGGATTTCAAAGAACAGACGTGTAATAAATATTAAATTTGCATTGCTATATAAAAGCGCACATCATCATCACATTCTTTCTCTCGGACCCACACTCAAACATTTGTGCAGTCATTAGAAGCAACAACACAATAAGTGGATTGGTCGGTACAATGTTCTGAACTTTATGACTCAGATCTTATGACATATACAATCTCATTCTCATATTCTTTAACGAAAACATTCGTAAAATTGCGTGGTGGGTTAATATAGAAGGTGAGGGGCTTTTTTGCTTCAAAACGCACATGGAGCGAAGTTGGCGCTGAGACAACGAGTTTTCCTTTTCCTAAAGGACATTCGAATGGAACGATTCAATCTGGCGGTCGATTAGCTGAAAGAGTCCTGATACTTCCTTTGATGAGTGAGTTAAAAACACAGGCAGATAATTACATTAAAAAACATTAAGGTTTGTGGGCATCTGACGTACTGAACAAATATTCTGGGGCACTTGAGTGTATGGCGAGAAAACACTGCAAATCTTTTTGGGTGCAAGTGGTAAATAAAACGGGGGTGAAACTGCTATTACGTGAGTGTTTGGACGATGGTGTGCTCAAGACAACGCATGTATGTTTGAGGGTCTTCGGTCGAATCGTTAATAATCATTCAAATAAAGCCACCGAAAAGTCATAAATTATGATAAAAGATCAAACTGATTCAGAGATTTATGAAGTAATGGTACTTTTTAATTTCTATTTAGGTATCATATCCCTACCACCGGGTAAACAAAAAACGAAACATTCATACTTAACCCGTCTGCAGATGAATTTGAAACCACACAGATAAACAAATTTCAGTGTTATGGTTAGCGAGAAAAACGGTTGTCTCGAAGGGTACTGTATCTTGAGTTCTGGACGATTACATAAAAATTAAAAAAAAAATGGAAAGTTTTGTAATTTTTAAGAAATACAATGGAGACTCTCCGGGTGGTGTGCGTTAAAAAAGATCATGTAAAAGATATAAAAGGTGCACAAATCATACGCCCATCTCAAATTTGTTGAGATAGGTAAGCATGGCTTGTCTAGGCTTTGTATTATTAACGGCCGCTTTAATAGGGGTGTGTTCTGGAGGACGCGTCGATCTAACAATTCACCCGTACTCCAGAGGAGAAGATGTTGTCCAAGCTACAATAGACCGAATCGATAGCGAATGTCTTTTCCCGAGCGACAAACTATTTTTAAAGAGAGTAGCATATGTGGAATCTGAATATGGAGATGATACGAAGACATTCCGTCATGGATACTACGGAGGAATATGGCAAGTATGTACGAGAAGTTCATAATCTTGCAAAAATTGTAAAAATACAACACAAAACGTAACCAAGAGTCACTGCTGATATTTCATCTAGTCAGCGTTTGTGAGTTTTAGAGTGAGTAGAAGGTTATTTTCTTTGTTTTGTCGTTACTGAAATGGTAGTGACTTGTAACGGTACAGTAAGATTCGTAGATATGCCGTGGTTATCATCATGGGCGAATCTAAAGGGTGTGAGTACTCATCCAGCGCCTATCCGTAATTTTTGTTACTCAAATTTTGTTCACAAGCATCAAGACCAAGGGACACGGATTTTCCGCGATAACACATCGACAAAGACATCAGAAGGTAGTGGATGTCTCGTCTATATTGTATTGCGGATATAGACAGAACGTGATGTGTGTTTGAATCGGTGTGTGTTATACATAACGAGCCTACGGCTCTCGCGAAACATGACTACGCCATTCCAACTAGTTATGTAAAACATCCACCGATTCAACCATACACCATGTTCTGTGTTTATTACACATCCCATGCATTCAAGTTCATTTAAATCAACAAATTTTAATTCCTATGTTTAAACCCAAAGGTGAAGAGTCCGTTTGTTTTGTTTGAAGCTGTACTCATGAAATGGATCGATTTAAAAACAAAACAACCCTTTGGGAACCAGTCTAAATCACATTCGTTATATTTTCTATTGGGCGGGTTTGTTGAAATTCGTATCGCTGTTTCTCTTCGGCTGGTGTTCATTCACGCCTAACCATTTGGTGGTTATTACTGTTGGTAAAAATATAAGTACAAATTTGGGCAAATCTTCAAAACAGCTGGGAGAAACTTTTTTAAAAGAAGTTCGAAGCATGTCAAGATGTTCGAAGATTTACCGAAAATTTGCGAAATAAAGTTGACAAATTTAGATACAACGGGATCCGCAAACGAGACGGCCAAGGGATTGGATTAATGTTGTGGTTAAAAATGCTTGGTTCTTTTAAAATATTATCTCATTTTGGGTTAACTAATTTTTTGTGAACTGACTTTATTTTGCTTTAGACGTTTTCATTTTCACACCACCCTACAGACGATCTCTCACTGTATAACGAAATTTGGAAACTTTTCGATGGGAAAGAACTACTATAAGCGGTGCTGATAAAAAAAATTCCGGTTTGTACATCAGGTGAATACAAAAATATTTATGTCATAGCGGCCATTCCGTTAAATACAAGGGTTTCGAGTTTGATGGGTGTGTAATAAAATACCGTATATCATGCATACAGCAAGAGCTTCTGTCCGGGTCTCGTATGAGCTGTTATAAATAGTCTTTCCATTTCTTTAAATTTGAAGGAATCTATATGAAACTGAGGGGGCAGTTGGCCTGGAAAACATCGTGGCGATGGGCAAAGAAGCCACTGGAAGTTCACACTGACATGTCATTTTCCAAACTATTCCCAGGGAAGTCCCATCCCAACCTCACCGACGAGGGAGGGTTACTCTCTCTCGGTCTCGGTCTATATTCTCCGCAACGTGCGTCGGATGCAACTTCGCCTTATAACACATGATTGAAATGTGGCATCTCTGCCTGTCCTGAATTCTAGATACGCCACTGATCATGTGCATGTTGTATAGAACAGTATGCATAACCAGGGGAGAGTGTTCGTCAAAAATGACACCTCCCCAAGATAAACAGATGCAGGCAGTATGTTAAATGTTTCCGGAAGCCAATTAAGTCAGCAGAATCTTTCCATTGTTTACATATCCAAACCGAAACAGCTGGTAAACAAAATCAGCAGTCTGTAAAAAGAGCATTGGCGAATGGAAGATAGTACATTTCATTATTTAAGTACTTAAACTCCGTTTGTAACGTTTTCCCCGAGTGTGATATCTATAAAAAGAGCGACGGACGCTGAAGATACGTTCACAGAATTTACACGGGCCTTATATAGTTTTATTATATGACTCGCCCGTTTTGTTCACTTTAAAACATTTGATATTTTGTTTCCATATTAATCAGTGATAAATGAAGCCTTCCGTCATTTTCATTGGCCAATTTCAAAACTAGACAATTTTATTGGCTGAACAAAATACAACTGGGCCACATTTTCATAATTTGCATAATTAGAATTGGGAGCTTTCTTTGGTCAATTTCAAAACTGGACAATTTGATTGGCTAAACAAAATACAAATGAGTCATATTTGCATAATTTCAGTAGGGTGAATTTACGTTATCTGTCCTATTTAGGGTGGGTTATAGTGTATTAATCTTTTACTACAAGAAAAACGCCATTCAGTTTTTTTTTTATATTTTCACTTTTTGCTTCCAAAACATAGGTTATGACCCCCTCATTGGAACGAGCTCGACGAGCTCGTTCCAATGAGGGGTCATAACCTATGTTTTGGAGGCAAAAAATGAAAATTTTTAGTTATACGAGGATGTTTTTTCCAAGTGCCGTCTGCAACTCAAGTTAGGTTATGGGTTAAAGGGGTCATACTGAGTGGCTAATTTGTGCATGTGTGTGTCATATGATAAATAGAATATGAAATGAGTGTTTTTCTCATATAATATTTATGAAACACGTCCGAATTTTCCGTTTGGGCTCGCCAGAGGCTCGCCAAAACGGAAAATTCTTAGACTCGTTTCATAAATATTATATGAGAAAAACACTCATTCCATATCCTCTATATATGTTATTCCTGCACGATACAACAGATTTATTACAGACGGTGTCTGTAACTTAGTACCTTTTCCGCCTACAAGGTATACATTATTAGTTACAAGGTGTTTCGGCGGGGTGTATGGGACTGCACTACCCTTCTGAGGTTCGTATTTCCTTCGGCTGGGACAGTACTACCCTTCTGAGATCCGTATCTCCTGAGGCTAACAGTCCGTGTAACGAATTTATTACCCCGCCCCTTCAGTTTTGTTTTATTATATAGTCTCCAAACGGGATTCACGTGACGAAAACCTTGATAAAAGTAATAATTAGAGAAACTGAAAGAAACATATTTTTCTTTATTATTGAACAAGAACGATCTGCAGTTATTTCCCTTCGATTGAGGGAGCCTTCAATTCAAGGACTTAGGGAAATGATTTTATTATTTTGGGACACAAGTTGACTTTATAAGTATTTTATTCGATACAGTAGTGTGTTGTGTTAATTGGACAATCGGGGACACTATATTCAAACTTGTACAAGAGCTATAATAAGTTTCACTGAAGAGACACTCGATATAACCTGATAGATTGCATGTTTCTCGAAACCACAACAGATCTGTAATGTAGAAACACCACATCAGAATCCCTCTTCTTGACAGTAAAATCGAACATTGAGGGTATATGCACATGTGTTTTATTTTTTCGGAATATTCTTATGAAACAATATTGTTCTCATTTTGTTTGTGAGTCTGAATGTTTATTGTTACTGTTGAAAATGTTTGAGGCGATGGGTGAAAGGGAAATGGGCGAAGTGTACCATAGAATGTCTGTACACGTCTTTTAGATGCCACGTGATATTCTCATACACTCCGTTGAACTTCATACACCCCGTTGGAGTTAAATGTACCGTACTGATTTTAATACTATAAAACTTTTACAATTGTATTTTCTAGAATTGTATTTTCTACCTATTAATATAACTGACTAAAATGAATCATTAGCATTTTAAAAGATATGGCAATTTGCCAACTTGCAAATTGCCATATCTTTGAAAATGCTAATGGTTCATTTCAACCCATCTATAAAGTCACAACTAGAAAAAAATTCTAAAAAATACAATTGTAAAAGTATAATAGTATTGTCCCCTGAATGCATTTGGTTACTGACCAATCAGGAAGCTTGTATAATTTTAAAAGGGTAATAATTACATGTACACCACCTTGTTAGTTTAATTGGACAGTGTAAATACAAGAAAAAAAAAACATTTGCAGTTAATAGTCCACCGGGTAAACTACATGGCGATCCAGCAAGTATGCTTGTTGGCTCTTCAACATTCTCCTGAACTTGAAGGGAAAGTTGTAGATAGTTGCCCATCCGACGGAACCAATTCTCCTATCGCTTTGTGAATTTTCTAGATGCAACAATATGCACCATACCTTCGGATACACGGGCTACCTGACGCAACCTCTCTATTAGACTTGGAACTGCATACATGTAGATTCAAATTCTTTCTTTAGATTTTTTATTTACGGTATACATATAAAAAAAATTTACAGATAAATGTTTTACAGATAATGTATTCAGCATACCATGGGAAGTGACATAGCCAGATTGGATGTCTATCTGACACTCCCTAGGAAAATAAAAATCACAACAGACTGTGATGAAGTGATCGAACTTAATGCAATTAGTCTAATTCCTAATGAGGGTGGGTGTTCATATTCTTTTGCCAACAATTTGTTCTCGTATAAAAAATAAGTAAGGGGAAATAATTAGTTATCGATTCCAGCGGACGACTGGTGCCTCAATAATGCCAAAATCCCGAAACAACCTGCTTATAAAATGCATAATATTATGACTAGTATGTTTTTGTATTCACACATTGATAGACTTGATCCGTAAGTTTTCACCATCTGCAAGATTTGACAAACGTAATAATAGGTGGGTGGGATGGGATATATTAGGATATATCGCATGATCTAATGATTGATATTCAAGCGTATTAAGTCGGTGAAAATATTCAATTATACAGGGCACAGTACCGGAAAATATTATTTTCTTACTCGACGGCGAACCCAATCTAATGCTGTCTCGAGTCAAATATTTATTCGTTTTTGATTTCGCAGGAAAAAGGTGCTTGTCGTTCAGCAAGCTTAAATATATTTTATATAGCATTCAAAACAGGGTTCGCAATCGGTACTGGAACCGATACCGATACCGGCGGTACTCGGCCTTTTAATCGGTACCGATTCCCATCCTTCAGAACCGACGGTTCCAGTACCCGTAGTCATTATATGTGAATGTGATACACGAGTAACACGACGGAATCTACACGGGCAGTAAAGTGTTAATTGAATGTTTCCATAATGTTGGAATTTCAAAGACTAGAGTCCCGCCACCCCGTCTCCTGAGTTCCAATAAGTTGTTCTATGTGCCTATTGGCAGCCTACTGGTAAATAGAAAACAGTGGAACTCAGGGGACGACCCCTTTGAAACGGACTATAGAATGTCGGATGGGTGAAGTCTATATAGTCTGCTTCAAATTATTACTGTGTCTTACTATTAGGGTGTCCATTGATTCCAATTAAAGTTCAAACACGCGGGATTGCAGACATTGATGAAAATTGCTGCAAACAACAAACTGAAAAATAGATTTTCAGTTGTTCAGCGTAGATAACACGTGTTTATCGATTGAATTTGACCCCCCCCCCCCCCCAAAAAAAAAAAAAAAATAAATAAATAAATCACTGTTCACTATTTTTTACCGTTTAGAGTTTACACGAATCGACTGCGATCGACTTTTTAGTTGCATTCTCGAAATATTATATGTGGCGTTCTCAGTACCGGTCCCGGATCGGTTCTTGGTTCTGAACCCTAGAGCGGTACCGGTAGTGACAACGACGGTACTTTGCAAACCCTGATGTAAAATATTGCTGGCCTTCTGTTTCCTCATTGAATTCCTTATTATAAATTAGCCATGCCCCACGATTCCAGTGACCTTTTTCTTTAAAAAGGAACATAAATTTTGTACCGGAGTATGTTATAAAAAAATAATAAAAATAACTCATCGTGCCTAAAAAAGCCCTATTTACCGTCGCAGTTTCAATGTTTACACAATAATGTCATTTGATGATTATTTGGCAAGAAAATTGAGAAAAAGGAAATAGTTTCGTTTAGAGGCGCGAACAGCTTGCGCGTGTGTTGTGTGAAACAAAGTCAAAATGCACACTATTGTGAATCTTCTGTCCATTATAAAGCTCAGGACGCGTTTTATAGCGAAATAAACCAAACTATTGCTACGCCTAAGGTCCTCATAATCGCCAAAGTTGAGTCACAACTGAGTAAAGATAGGCACACCAACGCGCATAGCCTGCTGAAAATGTTCATGCAACTAAGCTGCCTCTCGACAGGCTGCTTTGGCTGCTGTAACTTTGCCTGCGTCTGCTGTATTTTAGGCTTGTTGATTGAGTAATCGTCCACTCGACAAGTGGGTGCATTGAGGCCCCTTCCCATCGAACCTGTTAAATGGATCAGATACCAGACGCTTTGGGGAAACTCAAATTCTGCCTTAATACAATTTCATTTTTGGACAAGAGACACGCGTAGGAGGCGGTGGACTCTTGATTTGCAGGAGCCATGTGTAAGACAAATTCTTAAGTAACGCCTTTGAAGCTTCTGTTGTTTCTTAATTTCAACATGCTAAGTGTCGATTGTAACATTTGCGAGGCCGATAAAAGCAGTGCGAGAAGGACTAATGCCAAAACAGTACTTACCATAATATTATTAGTTACACAGTTTGTTGGTGGCCTAATATGGTATATATGGTGTCAGTTAATTTTCATATTGGGCGAGAGCGAAGCTCGAGTCCAATATGGAAATAACTGACACCATTTTTACCATATTAGGCCACCAACAAACTGCGTAACGAATATATCTTACCGACTGCTGCATCGATGCACAGAACTAATAACAACAGCGATCAAAATTAAATGAGGGAATTCTCAGAATGTGTTCACGTGTCTTTGCCTTGTTACAATTTATGGGAGAGTTCCTACAGGCACTCTCCCATAAATTGTAACCAGGCAAATTAATACATACCAAACAGTTTCATTTCGAAGGTAACATGACACACATCCACAGAATATGAAGCCTTTTAAGTTGTCTAACCTGCACTTCAGACCAAATATGGGCTTCCAACACTCACTCTTTCAACTTGAAGCGTTTATCGGCTGCCGCCATTTTGAATAATCAATGAACAAAGGGGAGATTACCCATAGCTGTCAGCGTGTATTGATGTTGACAGGCAGTATATGGTTTTATATGCAGTCTGCATGTGAAGTCTTTGAACCAATGAAATTTCCAGATACTTGTAGGAGGTAAGATATATGGAAATACCTAGGCATCTGTGCTGTTATTTGGCTCGTGGTTGAAGGCTGGGGGTAGGGGATCTTTGCAATCATGGCAAACAAATATCCAGTGAAACAAATATAATTTAGTAAGGACGCATGTTTGATTGAAGATAATAACCTGAAATGATAGACAAGTCTTTCAGGCAACTATAACCCTTTACCCAACGTAACGGCCAAAACCACTATTCACAAAATTCACCATTCAATTTCCATTACTTTTTTATTTTCTGTCACAAAAACATAGCTTGTGACCCTTTCATTGGAGCGCTCGTTCCAATGAGGGGTCATTGGCCATGTTTTTGATGCAAAAATGAAAAACAATAGTTATTCAAGAATTCTGTTTACAAGTGTCGTCTGCTATTAGTGTTAGGTAAAGGGATAAGTACTTTCAAGTATTGTTGAATACAAAATGCCACTGATGGTCGTCTCTTTTATGAAAAAGGGCGTTTTGCAGTTGACAGTAATCTGTCAGAAAAAGAAGGAGTGAGTGAGTGGGGGATAGGGATAGGTGGTGAAGAGAGAGAGAGAGAGAGAGAGAGAGAGAGAGAAGAGAGAGCGAGAGAGAGAGACTGCTGTGTGATAATTTTTCTAATGTGCACACACCTGCAAAGAGAAATTTCTAAATGCTGCAAAAGTGTTTCATGTGACTGGAAGAATAAGTGAACAAGCGTCTCTCAATAACGTGATGATGAAGACACAGCGTTCCGGAATGAGATAGCCGCATACAATGCTGGCGAAGGCGAAACCATTTTGAGTTTTGAAGGCAAGTTTAGTAATAGTCTAACCCAACAGACCAATGAGTGTGTATTGCAGAGCAACTTGACATAATACAGTGTTTCAAAAATAAAAACGGGGAATTCTAAATTGCGTTATATTCTTTTTCTTTCCAGGTTGATGAGACTATGTTCCTCGAGACATCGACCTGTCCGGCTCATTTAGCCCATTCATGCCAACAGATAGAGATGACTTTAAAAATTAAATGGCAAACAGTACAGTGGAAGGACCTGTTGAAACCATTATATTCCGCTCTTGCGTTCAAATTATACCAGGAGTTGAAACATATGTCTGTTATTGCTGGAGGTATTGATGACCAAGCAGTGATGTGGGCACTAATATACCACAAGCAAGCTCAGTATACAGAATATGGTAATAAGTTGGCATCTCTTCACACAGGTAGGTATGGCAACAGGGAACAATTCCACGAGAACGCTTGTCTCGTTCTCGTGGTAGTAATGCACAACCAAACTGTCACGAACGATCGACCGACTAAGAAAAGTTTGTCTGCAGTCAAACATTCAATAAACACAATGAAGAAAATTTCTTTGGCTTAAATAGTCTTGGACGTAAAATAATGCCAATTCTCACCGGAATGGCTTCGAAGCTGGGTCTGCTTGCAACATCCTAGGAAAAGCTGGGAACTTCTTTAAGCGAATGGTGGGATACTGTGTAAGGTAGTGTTGGAAAGGGCTCTGAGAGCCCTTTTCGACAGTACGTAACATAACATTTTCCCAGTAACAGTAAAAGAACACAGCGACGTTGAGCTATCCCCAGAAAGAAGAGATCAGTCATGATTTTCGATTAAGAATTAAGAGCATTATTGGTCAGAATGTCAACAGATGGGTCGATTCGTCATAGTAAGGGAACAAGGTGGCTCAGTGGTTACGGCATTGGCCTTCAAACTTGAAGGTCCATGGTTCGACCAATTCCGGGGCGGGGCGGGGCGGGGCGGGGCGGGGCACTTAATCCCGATCGCCCTCATAGGGGCACGGTTGCGCCTTGTACTAAGGCGTACTTAATGACGATGGTGCACTTGTCTTCAACTAATGCTAACCCTGCAGTTAATAAGTTGGGGAGATTGACACTTGCTCGCCGCTACTCGGTTGATCTCTCCTTCATCCGTAAATACTGTCCGACACGACGCTGTCGAAAATGTCGTTAAACCCCAATAAATAAATAAATAAATAAATAAATAAATAAATAAATAAATAAATGAATAAATAAATAAATAAATAAATAAATAATAGTCATATCAAGTCATTGGCATCAAGACATTTCGGTGGGGATCAATTTTTCAAATGTTTTCCCAAAGTATGGAATTTTTATAGATCCAGAGTTTCTTCGACGTGCATGGCCCCTTCCATACCCCACCCACCCACAAACACACCTGCTCTCTGATTGAACTTCTGTTGTCTCTGAAAGTAACACGAGATAGACAAATATTTTTATTATTACAGTGGTTTAACTCCCAGTTGTTCGAGAATAGATAAATTTCCAAAATGATGAATCTGTCACATTTATCTCCGATAGCGCAATAACCAGTTGCTGATTATTTATTTATTTATTTATTTATTTATTTATTTATTTATTTATTTATTTATTTATTTATTTATTTATTTATTTATTGGTGTTTCGGGTCACATACTTCTGCACAATTGCTAATCGAGACCAAGGAGAAAAAGTCAAGTTCAGTCAATCGTTTATACCCATGTTGCCCGCTTTAGAGGCCTTCCATCCCATGTATTGGTGACTGGGTCCCATTTTACTAGTAAACCAGAGCTTGTGTACCACAGTAAACAAACACTGTTTCACATCCCGGATTCCCACGGGGTGGGGGGGGGGGTGCTGATTGTCGAAGTGACCAAAATAATTGGGGCTGAATACTGTGACGTGAAACGCGACCTCTCATGACATGAAAGATATCAGGTCTTTTACCCATTTCAAAACAAACTCCCAAAAAACTTATTAAGGTTTTAATTCCAATAAGAGTAAAATCCTCGCCCTCTGGTTGGATAAAAGTTGGCGTAGTTTCTTTTATGTTTACGGCTATTGTAGCAAATGTTACCATCTGACATCACAACGTGAAAAATTTTAAATGACATCGCCCGTTTCGTAATTGCTTCAACAACGGAGCCGCTTCGTTTTTCTGGATTTTTCAAACGAGCTACAGATGTTGTTTCGGATGAAGTGTTGTTTAAATTACAAACCGATTTACGATTTGAACTGAGATGGAATGAGTTTATCTGGTTTATTAATGATTTATTCAGTGCCGTCGTGGGGTACATTAGGGGTTTATTCACTAAGCCTGTGACGGTTAAAAGTTTCCTTCAACAAGCCAACATTTTTAACGATCACAAGTTCAGTAAATAAGCCACTCGTGTTTCTCGACGAAGGTTTTGGGCTATGGATAGTGTCTTATCGGAACATATACGTTATTGTGATGAGGGTAGCATGGTAAACTGGGGTTTGCGGCGTCGGTAGGCCATGCTACCATCAATCCATCCCATAATTCACTATGTTTTTATTTCAGCGCCATGTGATAAAAAGATGGATGTCGTATTTGTGGTTGATGCTTCTGCTAGTATTGGTTTTCCAAACTTCCTACTCATCAGGAAATTCCTTAGAAACGTTACCGATGGATTGGTAATCGAGCCAGACAAAACACGCGTTGGTGTTGTCCGATACAGCACTAACGTGCACCTAGAGTTTTACTTGAACACTTTCACAACAAAACAACAAGTTCAAACGGCGGTCGATCATATTTATTATGACATGATGGGAACAAATACAGGAGATGCAATTACGGCAGCGCATGAGAAAATGTTCGTCGCTGACAAAGGTTCGAGGGACGATGCTGTTAAGGTAATGATACTTGTTACTGATGGCGAGTCTCAAAACAGAACAGCCACGATTGATGCAGCCAAGAAAGCGAGAGAAAAGGGCATTGTTACATTCGCTCTCGGAATTGGATTAACAAATTACGATGAGTTGAATGCTATTGCGTCGAGTCCAAACTGCACCCACGTGTTCACCATTGATACATTTGATGAATTGGACTCGCTATTAGCTGAGATAGACAAAAGTGCTTGTAGAGGTAAGTAGAGATGAGCGGTATTGGAATTTTAATTTCGGTATCGGTTTCGGTATTTTTAGAGGGGTATACCTCGGTATCGGTTCGGTATTCGAATCTGACTTGACTGAGATTTCCTGATAGTACCAAAGAGAAATTCACATTAGGAAATTCAAAATAAGTTGTTGTGCCATTTTACCGCAAGGCAATGAATGCTACTGCCAATGAGCCCAACAGTTCATTCTTTTACGACAACAAATCATATCTACTCTAAGTTTGTGACTTGTCCTAAACTCCCCTTAATGTTTAAAGACCTTATTCAGGCTTTTCGATCTCTGAGCGGGTGCCCTGGCCATGCCATTTTAGGAGGTCCTGCTGACAATAGACAAATCACCTGGGTAGTGATTTCTAGTCAGGTCTTGACTGCCTTAACAAGTATCCAAGACTTGATTAGAAATCACTGCTAAGAATTGGACATGTACAGTTTGTAGTCTTGTGGGAATTCAGGACAGTTGCCCAGTCAATTGAGTGTTAACGAAACTGAAAAGAAAATCAGTCACTTCTTTCATGAAAATGAACCTTTCAACTGTTATCAAGCCTCAACAGGGACTTATAAATAGTAAACGGAGAAATATTTGAAAATACAGACGGTTTCGATATTCAACAATTGGTTCGGTTCGGTGTTTCGGTATCTCCATGATATCGGTTCGGTTTTTCGGTATATTGTCCACCTCTTGAGGTAAGTTATGTATGGATATACGTTAAACGCGTTCATATGTTGGGCCCAACCACTGCATACTAACATAGGCGAAGTGGGCCTTTGATAAGTTATTTTTTTTATTGAATTTGGTAATAAAGCTGATTTAGTATGTGACCTTAATATATTAATTAGAC
Organism: Pictodentalium vernedei; assembly: GCA_031216915.1. NCBI lineage: Eukaryota > Metazoa > Mollusca > Scaphopoda > Dentaliida > Dentaliidae > Pictodentalium > Pictodentalium vernedei. The sequence continues at coordinate 63,283,044 of CM062290.1, read as the reverse complement.
ATATACAGGCCTGGAAATACGCAGACTGTCATCTGCAAAATGAGTCCCCAGAGGGTGAATTTGATGGTGCTATCCTGCATAGCAGGGTAGTATTACTAACTTTACCTTCTATCAACCTCATTCTGAATTAAGGTCTCAGGCCTGAAGAGAAAGAGGATGAATTGGGGGTTTCTAGCCCACTGTATTGGATAGCATCAGCAAATTCACCCTCTGGGGGCCTCATTCTGCAAATGACATATTGCTTATTTCTAGGCTTGTTCGGATATATAAATTTGATGACCTTGCCGTAACAATGATGACCTTGCCGTAACAACGTGTGTTGGTATGGAAAATTTTCTATCATTACTTACTGAAGATTTTATTTTTCAGTAGGAAATCACGTTTTTGACGCTTGCATGTGTCACATGTTGCCGCTTGGTTGCCGTCTTTTCAGCGCATCCGACATCGCATAAATTAAACCCTTTTAATGTATGCGATAAACGGTGGTATGTGTCACTAACTTAAACAGAAGGAAGGATTATCTTTGTTTATATAGCGACACACAACAACTGGTGAGTGCCGCTATGTAAACAAAACAAGTTTTACCTTGCGATCAGATCTTCTTTCTTTCCTGAAGTATGACTTTGAACAATCATCGAGGATGCTAAGTGTTTGAAGTGTTTGTCCACAATCACGTTTCTATGATACATAGTACACTAGTGTCCCTCTTGGATGACCTGCAACGAGGTGATCCTCATTGCCGAAAGCCATATCGTATAAATGCTTTTTGCGCAAAAATAGTAGCCTGTCATGAAATGCGCACAATCAGCACGTCGATCTGCGCGTTAATCTACGCGTTATGACCATAGTAAGGCTATCAAATTATGTACATATGACCTGTGCACAAGCAATGTTTCAGCCAATGGACCTCCGGGTAACCCGGAGGTCCATTGGCAGAAACATTGCCTGTGTTTGCTATGAATAACCAGGAGAACCTGCCATGCTTTGGAAGCCATTCGATATGGCAATTGCGCGCAACTCCTACGAGCAAATTAAGCCTAGATTAGCGCACAGTTCGTGACAGGACTTCTAGTTTTAACTGTATTACTTCGCATTGGCAGAATTCTAATATTGCAGATCGTGGTCTGGCCAAAGGCTTAAAAAATCATTTCTTTATTTTTAGCGCCACGGTATGTGGTTATTACCGAAGGTACAGCGCATCAAACAGTGGAGATCCCCGGAGGTACAACAACGGTGATCACAGAAACGATTGAACAGAATAAAAACGGAACGAGCATCGCGGTAAATAAGACTTAGGATCACTTTCTACCTTTTTAATTTATTTTGTTTCATTCAGTTATCCTCCTTTTCACACAAGAAACACAAACTGGACAACTGCACAGGGACGTACATTCGATTTCAAAGAGAGGCCACTGATCTCTGAACAACTGAATTGTTGGAAGATCAGCGATAAACGATAATTCAGGCGGCCCTTCCTAGCCCTCACACAAATCATTCAACGCGATACCTCTTCCTATCGATGACGTTTAATGATGTGGAATCTATTACGTAGTGACTGAAGTCACAGTGTAAATAGCCTTCACTTCATCAAACGTCATGGTGTTTACCCCGTACAAAACCTAGTTACACAATTTCAATCCTCCAATCTCGGCACTTGTTTTTGTTTTCTTTTTTTCTGTTTTTCTCAATAATAACTAAACTGTATCATAGATATTCTACTTGTATTACGTGGAAAATGTGTACATTATCAACATATTCATCTTTTACAGTCATCAAGGTGTATAATTTAAAAACCGATCGGTGATTTCGAGGCTTTGGAAAAATGAAAACCTTCGAGAATTTTGTTGTTGTTGTTTGTTGTTGTTGTTGTTGTTGTTGTTGTTCAGGGTTCTTCATTTATAGCAACATCTACCCATGATGAGGCGATTGTGACATTTTTCTTTTCGTAACGAATGAGCGTTCCAGCAATCCATTTGTATAGGTTCAACGGAGAAGGGCTAATTTTACCCTTTGATCTCGCTAGACCGATTTTAGAGCCAAAGGCATAATTTCGTCCCATTTTTGTCATTATAAGAGGTCTATACAAGGGGATTGATGACAAAACCATAACTGCAGTCTGCAGCCAAACGGCTGCAGATTGCTGTTATTATTCTATCCTCCCTGTGTATTGATATTGGACTGCCCCATCTCACTGTATGTGTACACAAAGGCTATACCATTCCAGGAAACGAGGGTTCAAAGGGTTTTTACTTTGGCCAAAAGGAGATAGGTGGGGAAGTTCGAGAGATGTTACCATTTGCTTGGTAATCACTAGCATTCGTAATCAAATTACATTTTCTCAGTTGAGAAATTTTCACATCTTTTAAAATGCTAATAAATCATTTCAGTCATTTATGTTCGTAAGTGGAAAATCCAGTTCTGTAAAATTCAACCGTGAAGATTTTATATTATTGGTCCCTGGTATATTTATACATCAACCTAAAAAAAACTTGGGTGGAGGCTGCATAGGTGTCGCTCTGAACGTCCGAAGGTACGTCCAAAATTTTTGTGTGCGCAATTCGAATGTGATCCAATTTCTATAAACTTCTCAAACATGATTTATGACAAGTGGACATGCGCATGTTCCCAAATCTTAGATCTCTGACAATTTCAAATAGTTTATCTCCCTATGAACTTGAGGGGTGTATTATATAGGTCTATGTGATAGTTTATCTCCCTATGAACTTGAGGGGTGTATTATATATGTCTATGTGAGACTATTGTGTTCAACCATTCTACACTGATGAACCGAGTTCAACGAAGCTCCTCAAACATGACCACTAAACAAGTGAACACGTCGCTGTTTTCAAACTTTCAATCTGCGTCTATTCCATCCAGGGTTGCCCCCCCCCCCCCCCAACACCCTTCAAGTTAGAAGGTTTAATATTGATTTCTATAAAACATTCTTGTGTACAGACTCCTATATCAATAAATCTATTTGGATACAACTTCTCAAATACAGCCACTAATAAGTACGCATGCACATAATCCAAATGTTTCAATCTGCGACAGTTATATCCCATGAACTTATGAAATTTATTATTGGATTTCTATTTGAGATTCTTGTGCGCGCAACTCTTTCAACATTTATCAGTCGATTTCGATGACACTTCTCAAACATTACCACTAACGAGGGAACATGCGCACATTTACAATAATTTTAACCGGATTATGTCCCCTTGAACTTAGAGTTAAAATAGATATCTGTATAAATTATTCTGCATGCAACTTATCCCACAAAAATGATTTGATTCTGATGAATTTGTATATACATACTGTCTTGTAAGTGGACTTCTGCATATTTCAAGATTTTCACACTGCGACAGTTTTTACCAATGCACCCCCGTTTACTTTGACTTAAGGGGACGTCCAACCTAACTTTGGTCAAATTTCATGTAATTTTCTTTCAAGTCTAAAAAAGTCCCAAAATGAATAACCCCAATACATTATACACCAAAATGCTTGGAATGAAACATAGAACACGTGGAAACTGAAATTTGCCATGGAACTGCTGCCATGTGTAAATAGCACCACCTGAAAGTCTGCTGTGGCATAAGTAAGAGAACAAAATTTTTACAATAAAATACGTCAAAATAAAATAACAGCTGTATTCTATAAACATTTAAGTACATACTCGAAGAAATATTTTCCTAATTCATGAAAGTAATAAAAATTGAGACTAAATTTTATAAGTGGAGTGCTCACTGATTGAAGGCAAACATTTTCTTTTGTTTATGTTTTGATTTGGGGAGTTCAACAAAGGTCAACTTGAAGGAGTCCAGCAGAAGAAGTATGGAGGGACAAAAGAGTGTCTCCCAATATCAAGATGTATGTGTTACTGTAATGGTTTGGAAAAAAATATGACATTCTCCTATGTAGAATGCACTGCAAAGTCATACATTGAAGTTGAATAAATATATTTACAAACCCCTTGCTCTGTAACCCCTTTTATCCCATGCATCAATTTGATAGTGATTAAATTGTTAAATTTGTCTGGTTTATCAATAAGTATATTAGCTTTGTTTAGCTCTTGGACACCAATACACTCATGATATCTGTTGGAGAAGAAATAAGGGAAATTGTAACCTGTCACTGCAATAAACCATCTAATGTACTTAAAAGTACATTGTTATTCAAAACACGTCAAATCAACCTTACATAACCATTATTGCATGTACTTTCCCCAAGGAGGCTTATTGACATATTGAGATCAGAAGGGCACATCCAGAGGGTCTCACATATTTTTTTCAAGAACGCAGTACACAAAGCAATCCCCAAAAGATGACAAGTGAGCTCCATTTGACACAAAAAAATTCCCAGAAGGGGGGGGGGGGGGGGGGGCTCTCATCCTTGTATGACGCTACCTCCGGCACTCAAGGCATATGTCTTTTTTTCTCAAAGTTCAACTCTTTTTTTCTTTTTGAAGATCCTGGCCACACATGTTCCAAACACTATCAGACAGGTAACCCTCCAAATAAGTGTATCTGCAAAAATCATGTTACATTGCAAAACATTCTTTTTAGACTTGTAGTTCTGGACCTTTCATGCTTCTTACTTCCAACTATAACAATTTATCGATTAATGGGTGAATAGAAAAGTCCTGCCATAATCAACATTTTGAGTTCCATAAGCCTTCAAAACAGCTCCGATAAAAGTGTCAAACATCAGATTGGTGGCTTTATACAGAATATTCATTAGGTTGTTGCTTGATAAGTAATGGGAACAAAATCTTCACAAGAAAATTCTGTAGCAATACAATTGAGGGTATTAGCAGGCACTTTGCAACAAATTGTAACAAATCAATTAGTTATAAACAAAATTTTCTAACTCAAAAGAGTGAAAAAGTACCACAACTCTGAAAAAATGTGGGAAGAAACACATGCTACAGCAGCTACACAAGCATTGTTTCCCCATGATGCTCGATCACAACACCAAATATCCTTCAAATTGGAGTAGCAATGGTTGAGATACAAGGGAGAATGTTAGTACATGTAATGATGAATGGGTAAGACTAAGATTAAGAGGACAGGGGTCACCACTGCACGGCCCTAGATGCACCTTTGATTTTCCAACTTCCAGGTCTGGGGCATAATAATCGCAACACACCCACCTTATCAGTTCATAATTTCAGTAAAATAAAAGAAATTATCAATTTGAATTAATTAATAGATGATGGAAAATATTTGGCTTCCTTCGCCTTCTCGTACTATTTAATTACCACAAACAATATCAGTTTGATGCCGACAAACGAAACTGAACGCATGTGGTTTGGTTAAAAAGTAACTCGGCATGAATAATGAAGAAATTGCGAATATTTCGTGTATTTCATTTGTTTAAAAGCCAATTGCAGCTAATATTAACCGTGCATTCGATAATTCGTTTCGGGTTTGACCACACGGCCACGCTGACACTCTGTGACAGCGGTTATGTTTATTGTGATATGCAAATTGGGGGATGGTTTCCGGTGAAGGAGATTTGTCACATTTGTCAGTGTAAAACGATCATAAAAGACACTGATCGACGCTTGTATTACTATGGTTGGTTGCAAGAAAAAACTAAATTCTCAGCATCGTCCAAGCGCACCTTATTTAAAAGCACGAATGCATCATTTTCAACCCATTTTCAATCGGTCCTTTGCAGACATCAAACATACACGCCTTCAAATTCCATGGTTACTAAGAAGTAAATAACTTCACAACATCTGGGGGAAATCAACACGCTCAAAATAGTTCCAGGTCACTTGGAATATACTTCGTGAAAAAGTGATTTCTGAAGCATTCTGCTTACTTTGTTATGAATATTGCCTTATTTTATGTGTATCGTCCCGATTTTATACACTCGGTTATTTTTTTTACAAGTGGTTCATGTTGTCTTTCTAGTGCGCAATAATTCAGATTTATTGTCAACAAAAAAGTTCAGACGGCCTGTAAACTCGAGAGGGAATTTCGAACCATATTTTGCAGTTATGACATTAACAGCTCAAGCATTTGCTGTCACCTGTTTGCAAATCCGCCCATACATTGTCTCGAACAAATAAAGGGCGTGATCACGTCCTGGCATTCTTACGATTGCCCAAATTGAGTATTTCTGCAAGAACCACATCGTAATCACATGACCGGAAAAAACATCATTGAAACATGGCCACATCCGGAACATCAAAAATTTGTGTTGGTGTTATTACATTCAAACGTCAAAACCCACCAGAGTGTGTGTCAAAAAAATGCTTTCTCCGAGTCTGTAGTATGTTATCATTATATTGAGGACAAGGCTTTCGAATTACCGATTATATTGTGGTTTTACCGGTTCGTTACTTATGCCATTGGCAAATTAATCTTCTTCAAATTCCTAAAATTCACTTTTTTCCTGAAAAAAAATTATATGTACCTTTTCTGTGCACTTTACTCATTATTTTGATATATAATTTGCTTTTCCCTACTTCTCTTATCTGTTTCTGAGGCATTGGGAGAAATGTCAAAAAATTGACCAAAGTTAGGTTGGACGACCCCTTAATAAAGATGCAAAGCTCTTTCTACATTTCTGAACTAATTTTGATAAAACTTCACAGACATAACCTCAAACAAGAGAATGTCTGCATATTGCCAAATGTTGATATTCATATGTACATTCTGGAAAGCCAGAAGTAGGGGGATTAATCACCTTCAATGACATATTAAGTGCAGTTTTGGCGAAGATGAACGAAGAAGTTTGATGTTATCGAACATGTCCTCGGGGATAGGAATGCAAGACCAAAAACCACGGCCAAGTACTATAAAGCTTTTACAATTATATGTTCTAGACTTTTATCTCACAATCGGGGAGTTTTTGCAGTGTTACGCAACTAAAGTTTAATGTATCTGGGCCCTTGTTCCGAATCCGTATCAAGGGCCCTTGTCCCGAATCCGTATCAAGAGCCCCTGATACAAGCGCGTGATTCTGCTGTTACCAAAACAACGGCATTAATATCATTTTTCGATCGTTTCGCGTTTTTGCCTTCAGAGAAAACAATATTAGGTGAGGCGAAGCCGAACCTAATATTGCTTTCTCTGAGCCGTATATGACACTGTATCTGCCAACTAAACGCCCTGTAATGTATTTATTATGCACGGCATGCTAAAGTGTCACTGGGGAAGATAACTCAACGAATAGTTTAATTATGCACACTTTTCGGCATCTTGGGCTGGTTTGTAGCCTATTGTTGGTATTTTCCTGAACGCTCGAGTCGAGGCTTCTCTATTGAAGTTAATGGATTAGCTTTCGCTATGAAATGTGGAAAACTCCACCTCAATAAACTCTGAACGGCATATTTTAAAATATAATAAACCATTACACCAAGAGGGATATTTAATTCACCGGTAATTGTTGCAAAATTAACAACCAACTTCACGTTGACGAAACACACAGTTGCTCCACTTCGCAAGACAGTATTTAGTTAAGTGAATCTCAGTGACGTACTTTTCTCTGAAGTGTAGCGTCATCGCTGACCTCAATATGGAGATCAATGAACGCTATTCTATTTTTCAATTTGCGTCTTTCCGTCGATAAAGCAAATGAAAAAGTTCCTCTTGAAATAGTTTTATAACACATTTTGTGGTCAATATTGTGAGATAAATTTATCATCACCACAGTGTGTGTCTCCGGAAATTCAGATCAAGTCTCGTTGTAGGCACAGAATCGCATTTCGACGGGCTCGTCGAAATGCGATTCTGTGCCTACAACGATACTTGATCTGAATTTCCGGAGACACACACTGTGGTGATAATCTATATGTATCTTCTAGTTACGACTTTAAATGGGTTGAAATGAACCATTAGCATTTTTGATGATCTGGCAATTTGTCAGTTCTTTTAACATGCTAATGATTCATTTTAGTCAGTTACATTAATAAGTAGAAAATACAATTCTAGAAAATACAATCGTAAATGTTTTATAGTATTATTCCCAGATTCTCATTACGTTGAAATCGATTTCTACTTTTTGAAAATATAATTGACTCTCCTCCCCCTCTTCATAAACATACCCAAACACCCTCACTGACCCTCACATCGCCACACTCGCACTTCTAAAGTACACATACAAGTCTGAAGTTTACACGCATCACGGATATTTACAAGTACATCAACAATTGCATCAAAATAAATACACATCCATACCCACATGCACGAATACCCGATCAAATAAGCACACAGGTTCCAATCTAGTTGAGCGCATTCATAGCAAACAATACAACTTGTGTACTGGAAACGGTTCTGTTTTCATTCTAGACATCTGTTCATTGTGGTGTTGTGGACGTTTATATATCATACAATACTCCACACCCAGGTCCTTCTCTCCACGACATCAAGGATACTGCAACGGACCAGAGACCGTCACTAATTTATGTCGAATCTACAAATGATGGCCGACCTCTTTACATCACGTACGTTGGAACCCATCTTCCAGATGACATTCGCAAATGCAACGATTCAAAATTTACAATAACTTATACGGACAGCAAAACTGTAGGTAAGTTGAGCGTAAACAATATATTAAAATATTCTTCTGATGTCACGCCGTTGTTTCAAGCGTACGTTATTATACGTGTTGGTCCCTGTCGTCAATGCAGTCTACACTACTGATGTATCTGATATAAAGTGAAGAGCGTAGAGAATCTACACTACACCTTGTGAATCCATTTTTAAAATTACCCCCCCCCCCCCCACATTGATCTCAAAATATTAAACTTTCAAGCTACACATTTTTCCCACAATGCAACTAGGAATGTAACCAATTAACTTTTGTTTGACATAGCTCATTGAATTAGTTAAATTCCTACCTGCATTATGGTAAAAATTTAAGTTAAGTTTTGCCATCGTTTTGGCATCAATGGGCAGAGATTAACGTTCACCTAGCGTACATTTAACGATCGTAGGCAGTCGGTGCTATTCACAAGAATCGCCATTTAAATGTAACAGTTTTTTGAAATTCTGGCCTACAAGACATCGATGATGGCCCCTCGATGGGCGGTAATTGTTGGGCATGTCCCAGCGAGGGACATAACCTACGTGTTTAAAGGAAAAATGAAATAATTAGAGTAGTGTGTTTGTCGTACAGAATAACCTGTGTAGAGAAACGAGGATGTACGAACGTAACATCAGGCTCCGTTTTAACCAATAACGGAGTACACTCCTGTAAGATGATGACAAATGCCTGAACTACCCAAGTGCTCGGGCATCTTTGGGGGAGTTCTGCGACGTATTTGAGACGACATGGACGTCCCCGACTGGTTCCTGTAGAGATACATACAGATTTTCATGATAATGTACATGTCCTGTGATTTGTGTAAGAGATTCGAGGTGGTGTCCAGAATGGGATCTCAATGAGACGGCTTTGGACACCACGGAGAATCTGATGCAAATCACAGGACATGCACATTATCATGCTAATTCATTTATCTAACAATTCTGTCACATAAACAGATTAAATCTTTAACTATTAGTACAGTTTGGGTACATAAAGTTGGATGAGAAAAAGTTTTTAAAAACCCATATTTTATGGAACAACATTGTTGTGCAATCTAACAAACAATGAGTAGCGCGGTCACAGCAATTTTCAAAGTTGTGTTGTTAAATTATTCACTCTCAGTGCCACTTCGTATGATGATCGGCTTGCATTTACGAGTGTGCGACGTCGGCACTTCCCTGGGAACCGGGTAGGCGTAATATTGAATCGTGCAGTTTCTGTTTATTGGGGTAATTGGCTATTAATAGTTCAGTCGCAAACTGTAAGGAATTTTGTTTTGTTTTGTAAGCGAGTCGACCACTGAAAAGCACATAGAATGTTTTCATGTGCCTGTTATGATAGCCCGTCGCGTTACCGGAAACGAGTCGTCTATATGATACGGAATCAGATTGTTCGTCTATATGATACGGAATCGGAACACATTATGTGACACGTACGGTTTCTCGTGCTTTTCAAGCCAAAATCTATATAATTGTTAGATAAAGAGATGTAGTGAGGTATATAGTGAGTGTCCAAAATAATAATCACTGATTATGTTATACCTGATAAACAATTCAGGGACTGCTAAATCGCCAATGGTTGTTTTGTATGGAAAGTTAAATACATTGGTGACTAAAAAATTTAGTAATTACATGTTGGTCGCAATCATCTTCCTCAAACTCACATTTTCGGCATTTGTCTACAGGTCGTTGCTTTTCCACGCAAAACCATCAGTTCTCCACATGAATGCGTATACCACCAAACTTGGAACATTTTATTGAAGGTTTTATCCTATTGAGTGCAGGTTTCTTTTTATGCCATTGAAGTATAGTATGAAGCGAAATCGAATGTAAATGTAGTAATACAGTTACTTTGCATATTATCGCGTGAAGTCGTTTATCGGAACCCCAAACGCACGCTAGGTGTTCACATATCTCCAATTGCGCGCATCATACTTTGGAGTAAAACGTCCAATGACTCAAGGTATAAAACCTTCGACGAAATTTCTAAAGCTTCGTACGGACACTTATTTTCCAAGTTGCTGGTTAATAGTGGTCGAAAGCAATGACTACGTTTAATGATTATCTGTAAAGGCCACAGCATTAACCTTTCATCTAACGAATCGAGCGCATGCGCCCATGTAATTTAAAAAAATGCAAAATATTTCAACAAAAGCATATCAAGTGACCAATCCCCCCCCCCCATTGGAACAAGCTCGTCGAACTCGTTTCAGTAAGGAGTCACATGATATGGTTTTGCTGAATTTGTTGATCGAAAATTTAAAAAAAAGCAATAAATGAAATAACAAATTGGGGATATGATGAAATGAGTGCGGCTAGAATGTTTCGATAAATTTGGACAAGTGTCATAAATATCATATGGAAGACACACCATTGTCATTTTCTATTTATCAAAAAACCGACAACTGAACAAGTGTGTGTGTGGAGGGGGGGGGGGGAGGTAACTAAAACTAAATCGGAAGGAGTTAACCATTTACCCAACGTAACGGTCAAAACCGGCCAGCGCTATTCACAAAAATCACCATCCAATTTTCGTTATTTTTTTCACTTTTCTTGTCTCAAAAACATAGCTTGTGACCTCTCATTGGAACGAGCTCAATGAGCTCGTTCCAATGAGGAGTCATAATCTCTGTTTTTGACGCAAAAAATGAAAAAAAAATAGTTATTCAAGAATTTTATTTGCAAGATTTATTTCGTCTGCCTTTCGTGTTAGGTAAAGGATTAAAGAAAGGATTTAAACATCAAAGAACAATACCGCTAATTACAAGTATTGACGACTGTACTGTAAGTTCACAGATCAAAGTCAGTCGATAGGTCGGTCGGTAAAACTGTAGTAAAGTCAATCCAATCAATATATTCACTTTATAAACCTATTGCCGCTAATATCTTTCTTATAACCATCGCACTATCCGCATCGTCAATCTTTACTTTTGAATTCTGTGGAAAATCAGACATCGTGGCTTTATTTTTATTTTTGAAATAGGTCTATTTACATGCGCATTAATTCGATCCAGTAGTATATAAATGCACCAACGAGATTGTTCGATCTTTTGGGCCGTAATATGTAGGTCAGCCAACCAGGTTGCTCGACTCTGTGATATCCAATGAAATTGAAAAGAAGATATCTGAATTTGTAATCATGAAGCTGAAACATTCGAAAAGATTTCATGTGTTGAAAGTGGTTCAGTTATATGGTGATTTTTTATATCCTTTGTATTGGGCAAAGTGTTAACAGTTCTGATGTTGATAGACATCTTGACAGTACTGCAGCATCATCATGTCAAAATTGTCCAAATGTGTCTTAATTTCCAATGAATAATTTTACTCTTTAGCCTTTTATTTACATTCAAACAGAAGATTAGAAAACCTTCGGGAGCCAATGCTATAAAATCTTTTACAATTGTATTTTCTAGGATTAAAATCTTTTACAACTGTATTTATAGATTTGTATTTTCTAGTTACTGCTTTACATAGGTTTAAATGAACCATTAGCATTTTCAAAGATATGGCAATTTGCCAGTTGGCAAACTACCACATCTTTTAAAATCCCAATAACTAATTTTAAACAGTTATATTAGTAGGTAGAAAATACAATCATAAAAAATATAATTGTAAAAGATTTTAATCCTAGAAAATACAATTGTAAAATTGTTATAGCATTGGCTCCAGGTAAATTATTTATGCATTGGTGTTGAAGTTACGTTCATCATATATTTTTTTACTATACCATGAACCCATCACAAGCCTAAGTCAGGTTTAGCCTATCGTTAAGATATATGCCCCACACTTTAGAGAATGTCCATCCTTGTGGATTAACGACCTTGATTCCCATGTCATGTTTCACCAGAAACACACCACTTGTGATCTCAAAATTGAGGAATGGAAAAGCGGGAGGGGTGGACGAAATTCCTAACGAGTTTATCAAAAAGGGGGAGAGGAACTCTTGGAAAGCCTAACTGCCCTATTCAATATAGCCATAGAAAAACAAGAGGTCCCAAAGGAGTGGAGGGAAAGTAAAGTGACATTTATTCACAAAAAGGGGGAAAAAGACGTGTTGGATAACTATCGAGGGATCTCTGTCAGCAGCAACATTGGAAAAGTCTTTTGTAAAGTCCTGTATGGGAGATTAGAGGAGGTGATTGAGGAGAAGGGTTTTTTTGGGAGAAATCCAGAATGGCTTCAGGAAGGGAAGGAGAGTCACTGACCATCTTTTCACGCTATCCCAAATGATAGAATCCGCGAAAGCAAAAAAGAAAAAGATGTTCATGGCCTTTTTGGATGTTAAAAAGGCATACGATAGAGTATGGAGGGAGGGTATGTGGCGCAAGCTGGAGGCTCTGGGCTTGGGGGCGAGTTTGTTGGGATTATGAAAGCATTATATAAAGATGTACAGAGTGAACTTAGCCTGGGTAACATTACAACAAAACGTGTGCCTATGGAGATAGGCCTAAAACAGGGGTGTATCCTTTCGCCAATTCTTTTTGCATTGTACATCAAAGCTTTAGGAGATGAACTCCTGCATAGCGACGAGGGGGTGGCAGTTGGTGACTTGAAGATCCCAGGGCTATTTTTTGCAGACGATATGGTGCTAGTGTTAGAAAGCGAAGAGGGGTTAGAGAAGATGCTGGGAATTGTTGGGAAATATGGGAGCAAATGGAGACTCGAACTTAATGAAAGCAAGAGCAAAGTTATACCCGTGGGCCGCAAAGTGAACCCCACTCGAATGTGGAGAGTGTGTGGGGGGGGGGGGGGGGTCTCCATTCCGGAAGGTAGCAGTAGACTTCCTAGTGTAGGAGAGACTAGTGACTATGAATACCTGGGGTAAATATAAACATCACAGGAAGAGGCATCTACCGAAACCACACAAATAAATTGATTCTGAAGGGGAAGCGAATCCTTAACCAAATGAAACTTATAGGGAGAAACAGTTTCAATAAGGTTTTCGTGGGGAAAACCATTTGGGAAATGGTGGGTCTGCCTATTATAACATACGGTACGGAAGTTATACCCCTTAACCAGACAGCTGTTAAGAGCTTGGAAATCCTGCAGAACGATGCAGGCCGATGGATAACAGGCTCGAGTAATGCCGCAGCACTAGAAGCAATGAGGGGCGAGCTTGGGTGGATGAGGATCAAGGACAGGATAGACCTATTGAAACTCGGTTATCTTAATTATTTGGTAAATCTCCCCGATAGCCGATGGTGTAAAGTAATGTTCCTGAGAACTTTCAACTCAAATATCAAGACGGGGTGGATGGTCCAAGTGAGGGAGCTAGTAGAAAACTACTCAATGGAGATCTCGGACCTTGACGTTGGGGCAAACCAGGGCAAAAAGATCGTCAGAGAAAGGGTCATGGAGGATTGTAACCGTAATTGGCGAGAGGGGGTCAAATCAAAGCGATCTTCGGGTGGCCTGCGTGATAAAGAGAAGCCTGGTTTTGAAGAGTACCTTGATGGCACCTTTGGGGGGGGTCCCTGTTGTTCAAGCTGAGGTCGCGGTCCCTGGAGCTGAGGGGAAAAATTGGGAAACACAGTGAAAAGGAGTGCCAGATGTGTAACGTGGGCTTGGTGGAGACCCTGGAACACTTTCTTATAGAATGCCCAAAATACCAATCTAAAAGAACAAGATTCACGGGGAGTATAATGGAGAAGTGGGATGGGAGAATGCAGGACATGTGGTTAGGGGGCGACTCAAAGGAGAGGGTTAATATACTAATCGGAGAGATTGGGAAGAATGGGGCAAGGGATGTCATCAAGCAGTTCGTCTCCGAGTGTTGGGAGGAGAGAAGAAGCGCGGGAATAGGGGGAGGCAGTTGGTAGAACATGGGTAACCAAGGCCTTCTCATACGAGAACAGCGACAAATCAGCGGCCGGCCGAAGTGTTATTATTATTATTATGTGCACAGCAGTAATCAATTACTGTTCCACTTCATTTCAGTCGACTTGAGTTTGGTAATATGACATCCAGTCTTCTCAAGGAATCGGGAATAAGGTGTTTCACTTTAATGGAAGAGGTTCTTGCTATTCAATATCCGATAGGAGCTGTTTTCCAATAAACCAAGTCAAGGACATTGTTCTGTGTTGTTAGTTTACCTTCATCTATTTGTCGAATGGGGCTAGGGAAAGGTTGATCCCTCATTCACAATTTAGAAATACGACCTTGGAAAGAAGAGGCCAATACTATCAAACTTTTACAGTTGTATTTTTCAGAATTGTATTTTCTATTTATGGAAATAAGTAATTGAAATGAACCATCGACGTTTTCAAATATGTGGCAATTTGTCAGTTGGCTAATAGCCATATCTTTGAAAATGATATTGATTGATTTCCGCCATTTATATTCAGTTGTAGAAAATACAATTCGAGAAAATACAATCGTAAAAGTTTTATAGTATTGGTCCCTGGAACTAATTATTTAAGGCATATTTTGTTTTTTCGTCACAGAAACACAGATAAAATGTTTCCAAAACAATATTGAGAAGAATTGTACAGCCCTGGACTTCCTAAATAGCAAATACAGTAACTTGCTATGTAAAGGTGAGTGTATTGTTTTAAAATCGTCTCGTCGTTTGTATTAAGTCACATGCCACCCTGTAAGTACTTGTTTGAAAACGTGATACAATACATCATGTCTCTCTCTCTCTCCCTCTCTCTCTCTCTCTCTCTCTCTCTCTCTCTCTCTTTTCCTTCTAATTTTATCTCTCTCTCTTCAGCTGATATTTTTCTTATCATTCTATGTAACCTGCAGTTCCTGTGAATTTGTTGTTGGAACAAATCATTCATCCATAATTTTTGGACAAAAAAAATGCAATCGTCAACATAATGTCCCACGCTCTCACAAAAAATATCAAGCATTTGATAAGTGGATCGCAGACCTCAGATTTCGACAGGGTCTTTAGTTTTTAAGTTGTTCTAAAATGTCATTTATCTGAAAGAGAAACAGCATTCGCGGGAAGAAGAAAAATCTGTCAAAGAAGCGACTTTAATATGGTGGACTCTAATCGATTGAAATTTTAACGGATGTTGTTGGTATATTTCACATATACACGCAGCATTGACATCTGTGGAAATCCGCGCATTGTTGCAAGGCGAGTGTATGTGGAATGAAAGACTTACAGTGTTACCTCTGTGGACTGGTCACTTTCCACGGGTGGGCAACAATATTTCCACGGACGCGATAATATTAGATTCCAAACACTAATTATAGGAATAATCATCAAAAATTTAATTAATGAAGCACCGGGTACAACCCGGTGCTTCATTAATTAAAATATTGCTCATAATGATTTTTATTTCATGGTAAGCGCATGCGTGGACATCACTTGTCACTACACCGAGATGGATATTTTCAATTTAGTAAGGCTTATATATTTTCCAGTTGAAATAATTTGATTTTTTCTATGATATTCTGTCTCATTATAGAGACCAGATCATTTGATTTGGACGATCTGTTCTCGTTAACTTGACGGAAAACGGAAATTCATCTCAACAGAATGTTGTAATAATATGAATATATCTGATGGTTTTGATACTTGCACTATTTACCGAAATATATCATGCTATTCAAAACCATTGTCTTCGATTTCTTACTTTATGCCGTGCTCTATTCCCGTTGGCTGAAAAATGTTAGTGCCAAGTGGAATTTCCGTTTGGTGCTAACAGAATCTTTGTGGTGCTTAATGAAAGATTTTAGTGCGAAATGGTATCTGATTGTAAATGAGAACAAATTAAATATGTATCGTCCTTTGAGTGAAACAAGGCGCCATCTGTAATGCTAAAGCATTGCAGATGGCGCTTTGTTGCACTCAAGGTACGATATATTAAATTAGTGTTACTTGGCACTTTTGAGTATTTTAGTTACAAAAACCCAACAAATGATAAGAAATATGGATAATAAAAGAGTAAAGGGCTATTATTAACGTTTCAAAATAATTTCATGATTATTATTTACTCACTGTTTATTCACTCAAAATAATCTAGCTGCAAAATAATTTATTTTCTTCCAGCAGGATTCTGAAAAGATTAAGAAAGATAAAAAAAGATTAAGTAACAAAGAAATGTTTTGATGAGAATAATATTAAAGGATAAACTTCTAATTAAGAGCCTTGATGTAATGTGTTGTCTACTGATTACTTGACAGGTGTGAATTCTTCCTTGCCTCTGTTGTCCAACAGCTATGTTATCGAAAACGACGCACCTAAATAATAAACAACAAAGGGCCTTTGAGACCTACCAAAAATATAGTTTGGGTACGACATTTTTGTGCCAAATGCTGTATTTTGGGTGTCGAACAAACTTTTTAGTACAAGTGGCACCATTTGCATCATTGACAGTCGAGAGCGGACACACTGATGCTGGCCACCGGCGCATCTGACCTCGTTTTCACCACACTACAATGGGAGAACTATCCCTTGTATTTTTTTTTTCTAATTTTGCGAAAGTTTTGAAGCGATAAAGAACGCTTTTCAGAATAAAAAAATTGAAAATAAAATCATTTTTATTCCAAAAAACATATTATACAGAAAACATATACAGAGATCTATAAGGTACAGTCTCAAATAAAGTTTGGAGATCTTTTCATTTTTTTTTTTTTTTTTGATAATGATTGTTGTCGAAAAGTTCAAACGTGAAATCATGTGTTTTACATTACAGATCCAGAAATTGCAGTGCCTACAAATCCATGCACAGAAGGAAGCATTAAGACGGGAATTATATACCACGCTTACCCTGGGGATAACACCAAATTCATCAAATGCGATCTAAATGGGAAAATGTACGTCACCTTGTGCCCCGAATTGGAAACGTACAACGAGAAAAGTCACGCATGTGGCGCCACAAGTACTGTACTGAATGTTGAAACCGGCAAGGTACCCCTGGAAGGCTGGCTTACGAGTCCTTGTACCTACACTGCTATTCAAGAATACCACTTCTTCTTTACCCATCCAGACAAACACTTCTTTATCCACTGTGACGTCTGGGGTAATGCTTGGAAAGTGCCATGCCCAACTGGTCAGATCTGGTTCAATACAATCCAAACGTGCTCGCCTGATTTCCTCCATGAGTTTGACACAACAACCCAGGCGCATATCCTCCACAATCCATGCACTCCTGAAGCGATCGGTGATGGTAAAGTCTTCCACCCCTATCCAGGTATTCCACATAAGTTTATCCATTGCGATAATGGAGGGAATTATTTCATACAAGAATGTGGCGGTAACATGGTGTTCAACACCTTGTACAATACATGTACATGAGCAATCCGACATCTTATAGAAAACCTTCAAAATCCTCACATTGTTCTGAAGCAGCTAGTGGAACCCTCTACCAAACCAAACTCTTTCAAAATAAAACAAAAACTTCCACCTGCTATACTTTCGAAACTTCATCCTGGACTTTTAAAATTTAGTGCAGGATTCCTGGACTAGTACAAGAAGATGGCTGTAAGATAAATAGAGATTACTACCATTATGTGGATGTACAAAATATGTATCCGAGTCGAGCTCTGGGTTCTAAGGGCAGATCGCGACGAGTCTAAAACGAATCGTGATCTACCTTAGAACCCGGAGCGAGTCTCGGATACATATTTTGTACATCCACATAATGGTAATAATCATTTTATCTTACAATATATTGAGGATAAGTCAAGAATGTAGACGAATATATAACGAACTATTTATTCGTACGGATGAACAAAAAGAAAAAAAATGGAACTCACGCGAAAGGAACGTGCTTGTATCCGATCCTCTGATACAAACATCTGTATCAGGGGGTCGGATACACGACAGTTGCGGAGTTAATACAGACAAAATACATGTTGATTGTAAGATAAAAATGAATAAAAACGCTTTCGACACCAAAACAACCAGCTTACGTTTTGGATAACAAGCCCGAGACAGTTGCCTTCTTTTTCAAAACGTATACGGCTTTATTGTATTAATAACGAGAAAGTGTATACCTGCAGTGGGTGTGACGTCACAAAATTTATTCCATTTCCACGTAACAATGTTGTGCTTCTATTAAAATGAGAAACAACAAGCCTTAATTAATCGTAATTCTTTCTAGCATAAACCTTTTAAAAATGCTGAGGTATAAATAAATATAGAATAAACGTATAGAGTTTTCAAGTAAAAACTTTAATCTACCAGTAGGATTAAGAATGAAACCGACGAGCCTCTGGCGAGTCGGTTTCATTCTTAATCTTGGAGTAGAATAATTTTTTATTTGAAAACACTATATGTTTATTTTGTTTATCCCATAAATCATTTACAGGGCATTCGCGGCGAAATCCTGTTGTTACTCGCTGCAAAACACTGCGAGAAGAGCGGAGCACATAGGTCCAATTCCATAGACAAGCAAAACTGCCAAAATTAAACAGGGCGCAGCGATACATTTCTGTCTAAAAATAATTCCCCTACAAACTTGAGCTAAAGTTGCAAAAATCCTTCATTAAATGAGCATTGTTTATCTTTCTTATTTTCGTTGTTTATTGTTAGTTTCCTCGTTGATTCAACTTGAGTTTTATAAACAAAGCAGACGACATGTGCATTTGTTTATTTACACTTTCCTAATTTGGAATATGAAACATCACTCATCATGCCCCCGCCTTTCACAATCGAACTTGTATGCTTTTCAACGCTTGGTTTCGATTGATTTACTGTGTGTTTTCTTTGTTAATTGTTGTTCGTTTTGTTGTTAGACAGAGTTGAAATGTGTCATATATTCTGAAACCAAACATTTCAGCGACGGTCAACGTTTGAAAAACGGCGGTTCATTTTGTCTCCCACAAACGTAAAACGGACCATGACAACACGAATGCGGCAGAGGTCAGAGGTTAACAAGTCCGAGACGGACTTGTTGACCTCTGACCTCTACCGCATTCGCGTTGTCATGGCTCGTTTTACGTATAGAAATAAATTCTTTTAGTGTTAAATTTACGGGGAAAATTTATCTCCCTACTAAAAGCTGCTACTAGGTGAATAAAGCCAAACTGTATCCAAGACTTTTATTGTTCGAATAAACGTCAACTTATGGGATAAAATAAATATATCATATGTTAAAATAGTTTCGATTTTTACCCCGCCAGAATCAATAATTGTTTATCCAACTCGCCTCGACTCCTGGATGCAATAATTCCTACTTTCTTTCCCCATGAAACAGAAGGGATGCTATGGTTTGCCATTTGAATTTCCGTATTGCCATGAGCAAAGTAGGGTTGTACAAGGGTAGCTGACATCGAATCAGAACGGACCCACAGAGGGAGCGCGGTGGCTCAGTGGTAGACTGTTGAACTTCTATGCTAATGGTCCCGAGTTCGATCTCCGTCCGGGACGACCCGCGTTGTGTCCTTGGGCAAGGCACTTTATCCCGTTTGCCTACATTAGGGCACGATGACGCCGTGTACTAAGGCGTACTGCACGTCGATGGTGCACATGTCTTCAACCGCAGTAATCCTGCTTGAGCAGAGCTTGAATAGGGTTAGCATGTTGAGGAGCTGACAGTTGCTCGTCTATGCTCTGTGGTTCCCTCCGGGTATTTCCGCCAGTAATAAAACTGTCACGGTCACGATTAGCCATTGTGCATAAGTATGTGACCTTAAACGCCAATAAATAAATAACGGACACACAGATTGTGGAAATTGTTAGACTGTTACAAACAGAAACCATATTAAATGTTTGATAAAATATAATCTTTACGATTCTGTTTCGCTGTAAATCAAAACCAAACGACTGTTATTATAATACCGGATGTGTTAGCCGGAACAGAAAATTATCGATCACAATTTTTGACGCCACGGTCTGTTCCGTGGAAATTATTATCAACAGTTTCAGTTTATTTTCTCA
Organism: Pictodentalium vernedei; assembly: GCA_031216915.1. Classification (NCBI taxonomy): domain Eukaryota; kingdom Metazoa; phylum Mollusca; class Scaphopoda; order Dentaliida; family Dentaliidae; genus Pictodentalium; species Pictodentalium vernedei. The sequence goes on along the minus strand of CM062290.1, from coordinate 63,262,668 downwards.
AGAATAACTCCACTTATTTGGAGTGAAGCCATTCTGTTTATGAACGATTTTTTTAAAACTGAAAAAGGATTTTAATGTTTATTTTGTGCGTATTAATGGACAAAATCAGCATATTTGATAATGAAGAATGAACTTGCAGACACAACGCTTTACCCAACGTAACGGAAAATCGTCCAAAATCACCATACATTTTTTATTATGATTTTCATTTATTGTCTCAAAAATGTAGCTTGGAACATTTGTAGCTTACCGATTTAGATAAAGGGTTAACTGGGACATACTCTGTGTACCTTGTAATCTTTGGTCTTGTGGCGAACGCATCCAACACATGAAAGGTAGTTCCCGTTGACAAGCTACTACAAATACAACAACTGATGATTAGTCAACACACAGGTTATCAACATCAGAACATCTGATGGGTTACTTATTAAGTTCAGTATATAAGTGTTGTTATATGACTGATTTTGAAATAATAATAATAATTCCTACACATGTTGCATTAATATCTTGAACTAAAACAAAATGTGTTTGTCCTTTCATGAACGCCGCGCTCTCGGTAGGCGTTGCATTTCCATGAAGTTCGAGGTCTCACCACAGACTGAATACACGTTGATGGCTATGTCTCAAGAAATAACACCACCATCGATGGGTTCAGTGTAGGCAGGTATTTTAAACACCAGTCCAGTGGAATAAAAGTGAGCTTCCTACGACCATCGCTTGTACTTTAGCAGGCTGTTTACGCATTAGACGAGAAAAATAGAATTTCAAACAGCAATCTCTGCAACTAGCAACGCGTGTGAAGAAATGTTGCCACGGAGTACCAAGAAACACCCCTCTCGTTTTGTGGCGTACGGAAACTTATGGAACAAGTCAACACAATATGTACTCGCGATAGTCTTGTCATGTTGTGAGTAGCAAAGAAGAACCGACAGGAGCTGCACCTCTTGGAATTCTAGGAAAACAAATTGGGCAACGATTCTTTTCATTGATATGTGAAGACTTGAGCATGGCACATAACGTCCTGAGAGTGCTCGTTTCGATGGTTATTTAAATTCAAAACAACCCGAACGGTCGAACGCAGGAAGAAAATCTACCGATGTCGAACAACCAGATAAACCATCGACCAAGATGTGTTTGTAATATTAACCCGTTGATACTTTTGTAGGTCTTATGACGTATGAAATCAAACAGCGCGTTGATACATTGTGGTCTTTTGTTTTGTTATTTTTTTTCTCGATTTTTTGAAGTTTTAACCTCAATTCCTATTTTCTCCCGAATAGTGCTCAGTGACGACAACCGTTGAACCAAATGTTATCGCAGCTTAAAATACTAATATAATCCTGCTGTCAAGACTTCTTAACTGGTTGAGAAGCCGCTACCAGGGCTTTCAAAAAATGAAGATACCAGAGCAAAAGTCAACTTTTTCCTTACTTATATTTCCTATTCAGTCAAACACAAATATTTTTTTTTTATATAAATTTGTTTTTATTACAAATTATTGGAGAGTGCCTGTGAGCATTCTCCAATAATTTGTAATAAAGAAGTTTTGAATTCAGACCACCAAAAAAATTCTAGCTCTCAACCACATAATCACTAATGTGAACAACACCTTGTTATTTGTACTTTCCGACGTTTGACGTCGCATGTTGAAAAACGTTGAAGAAACTAAATTCTCAGTGACGTTTGAACGTCAGGATAATTAAAGTCTCAAAGGGTTAAACAGTACTGGACGTAACACAATCTGAGCGGCATCTGAACAAGATCGACCGAGCATATTCCAGGTCATAACTCAATATTCTTTCATTAAGACAAATGATATGGTATTTAGTGACACGCTGTTGGAAATGGGCCCTTTCCAATAGTTTGCTACATAATAGCATTACTTCAGAAAAATTAAAGGTACATAACAATTTTGACTTCTTCCTAAAAGGAGATCTGTCCATTGAAACAGTCTGGACACTGATAATGTAAACTATAAATCTCCTTCCATCTCTTTTGTTTGTAAAGTAACTTGCATTTCAATCACGTATGTATAAAAAGTACATATTTTTTATTGGTGTCTAAAATTACTTTCAGCATTAATGGGTACATCATGACCACAACACAAATTAAAAGATGCAACATGCACTGTGGTTGAATGAAATGCATCGTCTTTCGAATTGAAATCATGTATTTCTAACCTGGTTTGAGTGGGTGTAGTATTATACACAGTACAGTCGCCGTATTTTGATCGTAATCCATGTGTGGGCAGTGATGTCAACGCATGCGTTTACCCGGTAATAAAAATCATCAACACCAAAATTTTAATTAATGAAGCACCGGGTTGTATCAGTGTTGTTATATATATTATTATTATTATTATTATACATCTTTTTTTCCAGTCAGCAAACGAGAGGTCATGCGACAAATGAGAGAAAATATTCAGCAAGAATTGAAGTACCGTCCTTGAACCCAATTTTTTCTGGGAATTTCCAACAAAAATACATAAATAGTTTATAGCATTTTTAGACCCAGAAAATAACTAGTACGTCTCCTTTTTCATGTGAAGTATTCACCATTGATGTAAAAACATAATAAAATGCTTTAACAGTTTTCTCAAGCAATACGTTTTTTCTAGGAGCCCTATTTTCATATATTGCATCATATCCGAGTGCAGCATTTTAAGACAGATAACTCAAATATTTAGTACAGTGATACAATAAATAAACTGGCACTCATTTTATGAAGCAATTACCAGAAACCACTAGTCGATTGAGTTTACCTAATATGTGTAGTGGCGGTTGCTAATGGACTAATTTGTGGGTAATTCCTGATATTATCCTTGCAAGCTTTAAATCACTGCACACTAATAAATATCTAATAAATATCAGACACTAGACACTAATAAATATCAGACTTCCATGCTGTTTTTTGTTTGCTCATAATACACATTTGGTGCACCAAGCTACCTATAGTAGCTTGGTGCACCAAATGTTCACCAAGAGTGGCGAAGTGGTGTTAACAGCGAGCCTTTGGCGCGCGGTTAACACCACTTCACCACGAGTAGTGAATATTTGGTTCACCAAGCTACTACGGGTATAGTTTATATATACCATGATCGTCAGATTGTTAAGAGTCGCTATTACTTTTTCTCGATATGACTGAGCAGCAGACGTGAACACGTGCGAATTTGTTTTTGTTTACATGAGCCTCGATGGGCGGTACTTTCGCTATCAATTTTATCACCGAACCGAAAAAGAAAAAGAAACGGGGCCTTTTTCATTTTTATAACACAATGACATACTATTTCGAGCTATGGATGCTTTATTAACATGAGACAATGCATGTTTGTTAATCTTTGGTGTTTTATAGGGGTAAACTCATTTAAAAACGCGATAAATAATTGCCACTTTCATTTCACTCTTCGCGAGGTGACGTGCGATAAATTTAGACAAGTTCGCATTCAGGTCGACGTCACCAATGGTCAACTTGGATGTAGTTCTACTGCAGGTGTAAAATTTAACTACTGAAATCCCATTGCTGGCGTGTTCATCACGATTGGTGTATAAAGCTAAAATTGATGTCATAGGCTTTTCATATATAGTAGAATAGGTTGTCATGGTAACATTTAACCAATGCAAAATTGTTGGACAGAGCTCTCATTTATTTATTTATTTATTGGTGTCTAAGGTCACATATTTTTGCACAATGGCTAATCATGACCACAACATGAGTATCAACTCAAGACCAGGGGTGAACGTTAATAAACCAGGTTGCCCATTTTAAAGAGGGTTTGCACCTCTCAAGCATTGGTGACTGGGTCCTATTTTACCAGTAAAACAGAGCCTGTTTACCGCAGTGAACAGGCATTGCTTCACTTCCCGGGGTTCCAGCTGGAACAGAGCTCTCCAGTTTGAATTGGTTAAATTCCTTGTTGCATTATGGGAAAATGTAACTTGAATTTTCTGTATTTTGCCTCAGTATGAAGGGGGTTAAATTAAACCGCTCCCAGTCCTACAGTAGAATAATGTATGGAAGTTCGCTATACACCCTTACAGTATACAGCCGAGAATAGTGTGTGGCCGCTTCCAATTCCCCTAAAAATGTGATTGCACAGAACCTGTCGTTATCATTTTCTTTTAGTAAAGGTTACCAGTTTCAGCTGTCACGATTGACACACATAAGTGCCGTGGGTAAAGGTCCAATACGTGCCTTCATTCTAGCATTGCGATTTGTGCATTGCGAAGGCAAAATTATATCAACCTGTGATCACGGCCCAAGACAACATCTTAAACATTTACCTCCCCTGCAATAATACGAGAACCTGAAGTTACAGTTCTGACTTGAACGCAAATTTTGACAACTGGAAATTAATAGCCAAGATTACCCCGGATAAACACATTAACCTGCAAAATGTACACAGTACAAGGGTAAAACGGCTTTACGATAATACACAATTGAAATATAAATGTTTTACAGCCATGGAACTCAATATAACTGAGCTGAACATAAACACTTACAAAATGTAAAACAACGGAGCTAACAGGAAATGCTTTCAACTAGAAAATAGACGTTTTGGGCAACAAAATGTTGATAAAAAAAAACAAAAAAAAAACAATACATCTATGCCTACTCTATGAAGGTTAACAAAAATGTTATCAAAGCAAAACAACATCTGGAAAAAATTAACTGTCCTGGGGCCAATATTATAAATTTTTTACAATTGTATTTTCTAACCTATTAATAATATAACTGACTAAAATCAATCATTAGCATTTTAAAAGATATGGCCATTTGCCAATTGGCAAATTGCTATATCTTTGTAATGCAAAGGGTTCATTTCAATCCGTTTAAAGTTATATCTATGAAATACAATTCTACAAAATACAATTCTAAACATTTTATAGTAATGGACCCTGTAAGAGGACTTGAAGGTACAAGTAAAAATTACTAAGACTTTCCCTTAAAAATAACATTCCCAGCAAAGTACATGTATGTACAGTACAAGGGTTAAACAATGTTTCGGTAGTACTAAACAATACAAAACTGCAATATAATAGGTGTGCAGCCCTGTGATTGAATGTAACTAAGCTAAACATAAAAACCTATAAAAACAACAACAGCTGAACTAATCATAAATTCCTACAACGAGAAACTAATATTTATTTATTTATTTATTTATTTATTTATTTATTTATTTATTTATTTATTTATTTGTGTTTAAGGTCACATACTTATGCACAATTTCTAATTGTAACAGTGACAGTTTTACGGGTGGAGGAAGCCGGAGGACCCAGAGAGAACCACCTAGCATCGACGAGCAACTGTCAGCTCCTTAGCAGTCTAAATTTGTTCAAGCTCCGCTCAAGCAGGGTTACAGCGGTTGAAGACATGTGCACCATCGACGTGCAGTACGCCTTAGTACACGGCGTCATCGTTCCCCGTGTAGGCAACCGGGATAAAGTGCCTTGCCCAAGGACACAACGTGGGTCGTTCCGGGCGGGGATCGATCTCGGGCATAGAAGCAAACAGTCTACCACTGAGCCAGCGCGTTCACAACTAGAAACTAAATCGTTTGTGGCAGGAAATGTTAAGATAATTGACAAAAATCCACCAGCACCAAGACTATAAAGGTTAATAAACACACATTCTTACAACTAGATAGTATGTCATCTGTGGAGGGAAAATGTTTAAACATTTTTTTAAAAAAACATCTGTACCTGGCCTTCCCGTCTTACCTCCGTGAAATTAGTGAGTTTATCGCCTTTAAAGAATAAGTTTAATATAGGAATTAATGCCAGAAAACGTGGTCAAATCACCTATAGCGCCATGTTGCGAAGGGAATCGATTGGTGGCGAATTGAACCCCACTGTCTTGACACACGTCCCGACTGAAGAAATATTCCAAGTGCATCATCATCCTTCGTCGAAGGCATGCCTTGATGTTGTACTTGGCTTATTTCGTTCCCTGAGTTCCAATGTGTTCTATGTGCCTACTGGCACATAGGACACATTGGAACTCAGGGGACGATTTGTTAATGGGGATCACAGGTAAAACCTCAGAAAATTTGTTGGTGGATAAATTTTCTCAACTTATTTAATCAGCTCTAATCGGACTCAATCTTGATCATTCTTGGACCTTAACAACAGCAATTACCCACAGACCTCCATTTGCATGAGACCTGATACGTGTGTGACCCAAGGTCAAGAAGCTACACTAGTCCCGCAAAACGCATATGATTACTAGGGTCTGGAATATTTCAATAGGACGGAAAAGCGAACATACAGTTTGCTTTTTCGACCAAATGAAATATTCCATACGAGTGAATTTAAAACATACCATAAACTATCATATTCTTTGAATCAAGCACGAAATATTTCTCAATCGTGACTTGATTTAACCGCATCTTTAATGGCAGTATTGATACAGAGTTGTAAATAGTACGAATAGACACTCACAACAGCTGTAGGTTTATGATTACGCCCAGTAGTTTCACTAGGAGTGGAAATATAGTGGTGTTTTCAAGGCGAGCAATAATACTTAGTGATTGGAATAACAATAACTGTCGCACTAACGAATATCTCTATACCTTTGTGAGAATAAAGACATCACATTAAATGAATGGTAGTCTCCGCGCAAAAGCGAGCAAATACGCGCAACCACGATGAAAAGTGAGTAAACTAACTAACTGCCCGTAACAGCGTCTGATTTCTTACAGAATTTAACGGGTGACCTGAGAGCTTGAATCCCTCATTCCCATGCTTCATGTATTTCAGTGATATAATACTAACAGCAATAAGAACTTACTTTTAGAAATCCTACCACCTATACTGCAAATAGGTCGTGACATCGTTTCTAAACTTGGGGAATACTTTGACTTCTAACTGGTATCATCATAGGATCGACAATCGCCATATGTTCAACGCTCGCTGCTGGGCGTTAAAGTAACGTCATTGTTCGATAATTCATGAACAAAAGACCGTGTCACGAAAAACTTCATACACTTCGAGCAAGGAGAATTTCCAACCAATATCATCTTTACCGTCAGCCGGAACAGATGTGAAAATATTCAACTATATTCGTGGCCAGTAGAGGTTTTTATAGGTAACAGGAGAGTATATCAGTCAGTAATATCGGAAATAATTCACAACGATAAACATCCCCCTGAAAATATTCTCAGACAACTATCTTAAGATAGCTTTTCTCAGATATATGTCATCATGGGTAAATCACCACGCCATGGATATAATCAGATTCCAAATGCGTCAACGAATGGTCACTCTTTCGATCAATGCCCGATAGATATGAGCTGTCAGGTAAACGGCTCTTCCAGTCACTGCCCAGTTCACTTTTGAACTAATTTCAAGGAGCCACACAGACTGAAACTCTTGTATCTCTGCGTAAGGTGATAGCAGGCTTAGATAATGGAGCAACTTGGTTGGTCGAGAGCAGACGTACGAACATGGTCTGATATAGCTAGGCTACCAGGGTAGTCTGGCAGGCATTATAACGAAATTTGTTGACTGGATTACTAATGGAGTTGATGGACATAAGTATTTGGAACCAAGAATTTGTGCCAGTTAAACAGCTTTTTGGCTCCACTTGGGTCATATTGGTGTATCTCGAGCTTAGTTCGCCGACGGTAGTCGTTGCCAGTTTGCTTTGGTAATTCAACGTACTCTCATCGTAATCGAACACACCCCTAGAACACTCATACTTCGTCCTAGTCCTTCCAGGGTATAGTAACTACGTGCTACTCTAGAAACCAAGATGGTTGAATCCAATACACAAAATGGACGACGGAAACGCCTGTCACCCTAACAACACGCACTACGTAAGGGCACTGACAAAGGTGCATCGAGTAATAACGTCGGAACATGTCGCTCACAAGTGCTACCATGATAATACTCGTAATATCAACAACGCACTGCGATATGACGTTACTTCCGAGGTGCCCTGAAAAATGCCAGATATACCCCTGCTATACTACTTATGCAGAGGCAATGTGCTTATATACACCAGAAACTTAATTTAAGCAGCCTCTGAAATGTTTCATGACAGTGAAGTTGTTGTTATTGATTATTATGTTTTAATTATTGCTGTCTTGCAGTACATTTCATTTAGTGAAACATGATGTTCCTGACTGACAGCGTACCCCAACCACATCCCCTCGACCACGTGAAGCATGCTTCACAAGCAATATCTCGATATAAAACAAGAAAATTTGTCACTTCTTTTATCAATACATCAGAGGCACTAAGATGGCAAATCGTTGGCATGCATACAATAGGCATGTTATTCAATGCTATTGGAAGGCAGCTTGGCTATAATCATTCTGTCATCGGTAGACTTGTCCGAAAACATCAACAACCAACGATGTAAGGACCGACCAAGGCCTGGACAACCCCAAAAGACATCTCCCCGTGAAGAACGTAGTCTGGCACGCCTCGTTAGGTGTAAACCCTTTGCTTCAAGTGGGGTTTTGAATGACGTTGGATCCCCAACAGGCGTTTGTGCAACTGAACTGTCCGTAACCGTCTCAAAGCACTAGGTATGGGGGTCATCAAGTATCCAGTTCTGTCCGACAGCATCGAAGACGAAGTGCGTAGTGGTGTATGGTACGACAACATTGGAATCTCAGGACGTGGAGGAGAGGCCATTGGTCAGCCGAGAGTAGATTCCTGCTTCACGTCACAGGTGGCCGCATGGGAGTGTGGAGGCAAAGAAATACTGCGTACGCATAAATTTAGACAAGTTCGCATTCAGGTCGACGCCACCAATGGTCAACTTGGATGTAGTTCTACTGTAGGTGTAAAATTTAACTACTGAAATCCCATTACTGGCGTGGAACATCAGATCTACTGCACCTTATGGTGGAGGATCCGTAATGATCTGGGGATGCATCCCTCATGATTGTAAACTTGATATGGTGACTGTGTGTGGGAATCATAATAGCCATCAGTGCAGCCGGAACATTCTCAATCCGGTTGTCGTGCCTCATTTTGACAACCACCCGTTGGCTAATCGCCCTGTTTTCATGGACGACAATGCAAGCCACATCGTTTCCATGCCGTGAGAGCATTCCTTCAGAACAACGCTATTACAACACTATCTTGCCCTGCAATGAGCCTCGATTTGAATCTCTTAGAACACATCTGGGACTTTCTTGGACGCCGTGTGCAAGCAGAGACTCCGCCTGTACCGCATTTGGGCACTTTGGAAGCTGCATTGCATGATGAGTGGCAGCAGTTGCTTCTGGACCGTATCAGAAGGCTCACTGGTAGCATTAGGAGGAGGGTTCGGGCTGCCATCCAGGCATGTGGTGGATACACTCGCTATTGACGTCTGACACTGCTGTTGTATTCAGGAGATTACAGGTTACATTTTTTGTCGGCAATTACCGCATTGTTTCATGATAGACCGTTCCGGCACCATAATTGTCAAGGGAATATTTCCATCAAAACATTAGTGACAGATATGTGTAATTGTGCCATTAGAATACTGCATATTTTCATCATTGTGTTGTCTTTCATTTGTCAATAGACCATTCTTTCCGCAAACAATCACTTTTAGCCATCTGAAAGATAGCATGAAAGTAATGAAGGTTTCTATTAACACCACTGCGAAACAATACGGGGTGCTTAATTAAGTTCCATGTGTATATTTATTTGTTTACAGGGGCTTAACGACTGTTCCATTGTGTTGGGCAGAGGTAATGAGAGCATAAACGCCAAAATGAGTCGTCCTAAAGCCGCTTCATAAATGCCATCTCCTAAGGCTAGAGTCTTCCTGGTAGTTTTTTCTCCTTTTATTCCAACGAGTGTGGCGGGGTGATACAGTACAGTCAGGACGGTAACTATCTTGAATTTACAAACAGATATCTATGATTCTCAGTGAGCTATTCATACAAGGACAGTACAATCACTGATATAACCCTTTACCCAACGTAACGGCCAAAACCGGCCAGCGCTATTCTCAAAAAATCGCCAATTAATTTTCATTTTTTACCTCAAAAACATAGGTTATGACCCCTCATTGGAACGAGCTCGTCGAGCTCGTTCCAATGAGGGGTCATAACCTATGTTTTTGAGACAAAAAATAAAACAAATTAGTTATTCAAGAATTATTTTGGCAAGTATCGTCTGCTTTTCATTTTAGGTAGAGGGATAAATCACGACAATCGGATTTGGAATTAAAAAAGCCGTGGTTGTCTGCAAATTGTCAAATCTGACTTCTAGGACAAGCCTCACTCCGATATCACCATATTAGCTATCACTCGTGATAGGTTTATAACTATGTAGAGATATTTGAACACTCCAGTTAATGGTTAATAGTACCTCACTCGATTATATGCACCCCAGGTTTTACGCCCCTGGGTGCAGTTCCCCTTCTCCGTGAAGGTCGAACAAACCTACATGTATGGAATTATATGTGTGCATGCTGCGTGTGCTAACACTGACATGGAATCCCTTGTATACATTTATCACGCAGTTAACCCTTTTAAATCCGAGAGGCCGTTTTTCGATCTACAAACACATTACGTCATCATTTCATCACGTAGGGTGGTTGCGCAGTGAATTAAGGCTGCACGTTGAAATTATTAATTGATCTACCCCCAAATAATGAATGTCGACTCTTCCAATGGGTATATCACCAGAGTTTAAAGGGTTAAAATAAGGTTATTTCCAACTAAAGTTGTATCAGAGTGACTAAAAACCGTGGGATTATATATAGCGATAAATTGATGATGCTTGGATAATAAGTAACATTTATAGAGTGGTGGCCGAGTGGGTAAGTGCGCTGGTCTCTCATGCCAGAGATCCAAGGATCAATTATCGGATGGGAAAAGCTATTCGAACACTACTCTCTGTCAGCATCAATTATAAGGTGTATAATGTCACAGCGTACCATCCTATCGGGTGTGGGCGTAAAATGGCTGACCTCTGTGTGGAAAGATACCAAGTCCGTGCAGGCTAAAACCCCCTTCACACTATTCGAGAAGAGCGAGGCAACGAAGGTGTCGCTACGAAGTTCATCCCACACACCTGTGTCATTGGGCCAAGGAAAGGCGCTAATAGAAATTGCATAACTTGTTCATCAATCCTTATAAAATAATAACCTTTATAAATAGTACCATTAATGACCATTTTGTAAAAAAAAGAGTCATTTCGACTTTGCCTGTCACTGAATGCAACACCAGAGTGTTCGTTTTATTTAATCTTACTTGTTTTACAAGGATTGGCGAACAAATTATGCAACTTATATTAACGCCTGTCCCTGGCCCAATGGCGTAGGTGTGTCTGATGACCTTCGTAGCGGCAACTTCGTGACATCGCTCTTCTCGAATAATACGAAGGAATCTTCAGAATACACGTAGTGTCTTTCTCCCTACACATATGCCAGCCATTTTACGCCTCCATCCAGTAGAACGGTACACTGCGACAGCATCAACCCCACATTTGATGCTGACAGAGAGTGTTCGGACACCTAGAGAACTTTCCCGACGGGGATCGATCCCGGGACCTCTGGCATGAGAGACCAGCGCAATTATCCACTCGGCCACACCACAGTGTTACGGTAGCTTAAGGTCAAAATCCTGACTATGCTGATTTGTTTTGCATGTTCTTTACACTGAGATGTGAATAAGTTACACATCCATGTTTCTGGATAATTTTTCATGGGTGTGGTCCACGTCTCGGTGAAAGTTCTAAGTCATGAAAATCGAAAACCGTTACTTACAGCGTGATAAAATTGCATACCTCTGTTCCTACACAGCTACATGAAAATGTTTTAAATGATAGCTTGGTTTGTGTGTTTTCAAGATACTACGAATTGTAAAATCAATAAAGAGAGTTATCGTAAATAAGGAAACATTATTAATGAGTTTCTTTCGTGACACTTTTGTCACGTGCAAAGAGATGTTCAATAAGCCCATTCAGCTTATCTAATTTTCATATACACCCTTTCAGTTTACAGAGATTTTCGTTTGTGAAAGTCTGTGGTACTCGTTTCAGTTTGTCGAGAGTAACTGAATTTACTTTATTGCACACCTGTTCTATGAAATCCCCATCTACAGCAACACTAAACCATGCGAAAAATGAAAATCTGTTCTGCACACATGGGCCACAGAGGACATAAAACAAGAAATTCACTCTTCAAGTGCAAACTAAAACACATGTATTCTGAGTGGCTTTGATAGATTTGCTCTAGGAGTGGTTAATAATTCAGGTAGAGACCTCCAGAAGGGTGAAAATTCCTGATCAAACAGGTCCATAGATTCGTTAAGTAACTCTGCTGTTTAGTTCTATTTAGGTATCGTAACCTTAACGTCGGCTATAGAAATGAAAATTAAACATTTAACTCTGTTGCACCCAAGACTTAATCCACTCTGATGAACGAAGTCAAGAGTCGTGGTTTTCGGGTCATTAAAATAGCCAGTATTTCAAAAAACTGCATTAAAAACGTTTATGGGCGTTCTTACACAAAAAGTGGAAGATTTCAAAAATTAGAAATTAGCAGAAAAAAATCGCGATTCAACACGAATCTTTCGCACACATCCCCGTAGGTGTGTGTTAAAATTTACTTAAATGATACAAGAGAGAGATAAATCGTACAGTCATCCTAGAACTCGTTGAGCTAGGTAAGCATGGGCTGTCTATGCTTTACACTGTTGCTCGCAGCCTTGATCGGGACGTGTTCTGGGGGAGGTGTGGATCTAACGGTACATCCATATTCCAAAGGAGAAGATATTGTCCAAGCTACAGTAGACAGAATCAATAGCGAGTGTCTATTCCCGGACGACAAACTGTTTCTAAAACGTGTGGCGTATGTACAATCAGAATATGGAGAAGAGGCGACGACATTCCGCACTGGGTACTATGGAGGAATATGGCAAGTATGTAACAGACAAAACATGACACAGATTATTTCATTACTTGACCTTTTTGATATTTCAGTCAGTGTTTGTAATAGTTTCGTGAAGGATGGAAGAGGGGTATTCTATCTATAAATACAACGCCCACGCAGAGGTTTCCCTTCTCCTCCCAAACATCATCGGTAAATGTAAGAATCCACCAGAAAGCGATTTGAAAATTAGTTTGGTCGGAGAACAAAATCTGAACTTTTCTTCCGTCACTGATTTGTGCGTGTTGGTTCCACGGGATGAAGGCGGTAAGCTGATATAGAAAAAAACATCGTTAAGTTACCTTCGACCCTCAAGAAACTTCATACTGAACTGGACTCCGGTTGTTGCGACAACACTAAAAATTGCTGAGCACAGGCCTTGGCCAGACGGGGGCACTCAGAGCACTTGACGCCCACATCCCAACACACTAGGGCCCCGCGAGTATTCGACTGAGATCGAATGGAATACCGAATCGAATACTGTTCACTATTCGCGAATCGAATCGAATATCGAATCGAATATATTATAATAGTTATCGGTAGCGCACCGGGAAAAACATCGTGCTTTAGTCGGAAACATGACCATGCTGGCACGTACTCCCTATTCCATACGCCGGCAACGGATATATCCGTCGCCGGCACATGAAATAGGAAGTACTTGCCACGGATAAATCCGACGCCGGCCCTGAATGTGGTGTTACCAGTGAGTGACCTTCTTTCGCAAAATCGATGTAAAAACTTGCCAATACGGGAAAAAGCGAGCCAGAAGAACACGTGCAAGTGTAGTAGTTGGACTAGATTCCATTTACGCCCACACTTGTTGTTGAGACAGGGCCGCTTGTCGACAAGTCCAATTCCTTGTATCAGGGAGGGCAGGCATACCCACCATCGTCACCCACCGATCTTCGCCGAAGGCACAGCCTATGATGTCTCACTGAGTTCCTTCTAAAGTTCGAACGCCACCTTAGATGCATGCTGTTACATGAGGGGGCAGTATCACCTTCCAGGATATTGTTGTCATCCGGCGTGTCTGGTAAAGTGTGTTGATCAGGCATTCCTGCCTCAAGCAAGATTTCCCTGTATAGCCCCATTACCACTTGCAATGCATTAGGACATCGTTTAGGACATCGTTTCAGTGCTCCAAGAATCTCACCGGAAAGTCCGTTCTGGAAGGTTGTATCAGAATTCTCGGCAGTTATTAAATGAAATCCGTTTTTAAGCTGTGGGACGATTTTTAAAACACGCTGTCCTCAAGATTGCAAGGATAATCGGAGATATTCGAAAGATATTCGGCGCCGACGAACACTACCGTCGAATCGAAAATCATTTCGATTACCGAATATTTGCAGCGCCCTACAACACATCCCACCTATCTCACCCCTTAAACAAATAATCTGACACAAAACAAAACTTGTGCTTTGTACAAGTAAGAAGTAGTGGTAAATATGATGTTGGTAAAATCGATTGAGGTATATTTCATTGTTCAAATGTGTTCAATGATCTCAGGTGCTTTAACTGATGTGTATTGTTCCCCGCAGGTTCAAGTGAACAATACACCATAGTAAAGCCAGTTAATAACACATTGAACAATTGATTGGTATAACAGTGGTTACCAAATACGTATTCGATGTTGCCTGCTTTTAACTTTTCTCGGTTTGGCCAAAGTTTGAAAACTGACCATCAGACTAAAGAGTGCCTAAGGAGTGATCTCTCCCTTCGATAATCTTGAACACCTCCCCTGCTGTGTGTAGTACTTGAGGCGAGAATGAATGTACCATATGCAATAGTTCATTTCGGACTAACCACCACCACCACCACCACAACGGCCCAACTTCGCTACCTTGAACTTCTCGAAAAGACAGGCGCCAGTGTGACGTATTAAAAACATATTATTTTGATGAGAGATCGCCTTGTTTGTTTGTACTTTTCTGTTTGTTTTATTTTGTTTTTGCAACGAGTGAACTTGTCTTTGCGTAATTTCTTTCAGGACGATTCAGGAAAAATGAAATGTAACGGGACGTATATATGAGAAGGGAGTAGCCATCCATGTCCATCCAAAGGCTTTGTTGATAACGTTCAGTTATGTCGGCTTTTCCATTTTTCAGACGCGATAGTACATCTCCATTTCGTCGGCCGAGTGCTAGAATGTCCCATAGAGGACATAGAACATTTTAGCACTCAGGCGACGATTTGATAAATAAGCTTGTCCCTATATCTAGATAAATTCTGTCTTTTGATTGATCAGAATGCCTTTGTCAAAAAGCCATAGCAAAGGGTGCACCCAAATCCAAGGTATATGAGAGCGTGCAACATCCAGGGTTTATGGGCACGCGAAACATCGGGGGTATATGGTTTAAATGAAAACGTTTTGCTTCCACTTGCCTCGATATAAAAATCGAACAACAAAATCTGAAAATAGTCACAAATATTATCAGATTTCCGACAATTTGACCATATACTAATAAAATGAATTAGGGGTTATTTGATCAAAGTGAGACATATGAAGAAATATATTTATATTTTCACCAAAAAGACAGTACTGTGACATCTGGTGGACGATTTCAGCGTTAGTTAGGTGTCTGACAAGCACACATTCCACGCACTGAGCTGTAGAAGACATCGACGGTCAGTCAGAGAATTTACCACATTCAGTCCAAAATCTCAATACCTTGTAAATCCTCTTCGGTTCCCGAGGAGACAAGCGCGGATCTGACGTGGCATACTCCTCATCAAACGTCCAATATCAGCTTGACTGATGTTATTCCATTCTTCCTGCAGTGCAACGGAGAGTTCCTGGATATTGGTAGTGGGCTGTTGGCGTTGTCGTAGGCCCCTGCCAAGCACATCCCAGACGTGCTCAGTTGTCGAAAGGTCTGGACGTAGTGCTGACCAAGGCAGTGTTGTGATGTTCTAGTCCTGGGGAACTCTGTAGCGAAGAGGGCCCTATGTGCTCTTGCATTGTCATCTTGGAAAATGAATCGACGGGCTTGACATCGCGCAAATGGCACCACTTGAGCTGCTGACATGTTGTCACGGTAGTACTGCCATGTGCCGCGCCCTTGGATGGTATGTAACGCTGTTCTGCTTGTCATGTTTATGCCTCCCCACACAATAATCGATCCACTACCAAAACGGTCGTGCTGCCTAACGGTTACGTCATGGTATCGTTCGTTCCGTCGCTGCCGCCACACTCTGTTTCGCCTGTCGTGGAAGTCAAGAGTGAACCTCGGTTCATCGGAAAACATGACGTTGCTCCACCGACGATTGTCCCAGCGCTGTCGTGCTCCACACCAATTGCGCCTTGCTGCGATGTGACGTTCAGTCAAACGTGGAATTATTCGAGGTCGTCCAGCGTACAAATTCCAGTTGTGTAGGCGATTCCGGACCACTGACTCACACATCTGTCGCTTAGCGCAGCTGCTGTCCAACTTCTGAAGCACGTTGATGGCGGTTACGTAATGCTGTGGTTCGGATAAAACGATCCTGGTTAGCAGTTGTCGCCATTGCAAGACCTGATCGGCATCTGTCATCAGCATTGCCTGTCTGACTGTAGTGTGACCACAACCTGCTTATCAACGATTGAGTAACGTTGAGAATTTGTGCCACTGCAGTCTGTCTGTTGCCAGCTTCCAAAATGCCAACGGCACGTAAACGTTCAGTCTTCGCATACCTCAAATGTTACGTTTCGACCAGAAACTATTGATGAACGAGTTTATCCCAAGAAAAGAACGGCGAGTTCTCCGAAAAACCCCGTCCAGTACAAATGAAAATTTCAAAACGTACCCCACGGACATTAAAGCGGCGCTCCTGCGAAAAACCTACACGAAGTTTTCGTGGGCCGGTGACATTCATGATCCACACTAAACTTGATAACATATTGATGCGTCCAATCACGGGTATCCATTACCGTTTTCCGAAAATATCAATATCAGTTTAGATACCCCTAGTTTTCTGAATAGTACATTTTGCTGTTATAAATTAAATAGTCGAATAATTAATTAAAACAACTTGAGAAAAATAAAATAAGAGCAAATACCCCCCCCCCCCCCCCCCCCAGCATTTCCAATGTGTTCTATGTGCCAGTAGGAACATTGAACACATTGGAACTCGGGGGACGATATCTAAACAAAATACTGCTCACTAGTTTCCTTAACAACCCAAGGAATGTAACTCTATCTATTGTCTGCTGCGTTTGTAAAAACAAATCAATTATTCACGAATTTGGTCCAACGGATTACGGAGCGTGAGAAACGCGTCCACAGATTTCTCACCACTATGTTTCTATTGTGTTTCAAACGGGGCAAAAACGTTATCAGGGTCAACATGTATGGTATATGGAGTTTTAATATCTGTATGTCTCATTTAAACGCCTCGCCTGCGGCTCAGTGTTTAAAAGCCGACATCCAGATATTAAATCTCCATATACCATACACGTTGGCGAAGATAACTTGTAGTGAATTTGGAGGAAGTGGCGCAGGAGGACATTTAAACAATAAAGCGGCAAATAATTCCCTTTACCCAACGGGGTAGCATTACATTTTTAACCGCGAGACTTAGCAAATGTGTTAAGTACAATTTGTAGAGTGTCATCGATGCCTATAAATACGAAGAACAGGAGCGCGTGAATGGGAGAAATCTCGTAAATGAAGGTGGTAATTTTATAAAAAGGCCATGTTGTTTGTTTAGTTGGGTTAAATGACACTTTCAGCAACCAGGGTCACATCGTGTCAGACAGTTTTACGGGTTGAGGAAACCCCAACAAATAAATAAATGATAAATGACGGACTCTTATACGGACGGGTACGGTAAAATAAATCTCAAAGGGATCATGTTGCGATATACCACAGTCTGATATCATAAAAATCTGTACAATCTAAAAGAGTGTGCTCCATTTTCAACCCAAGATGGCAAGGAACACATTCTGATTGCACATTACTGTCCAACATAAAAGAATAGGTAAGTGTTGTATGACCAATACGACATCTTGACAAAATTACATGCTTTTTTCTACAAAGGTTACTAGATGGATATTTATTATTGATAGTTGGTCGGAAGCGAGGAAGCTTGTTATTTATCTCTCAATCCCATTCTACCATGCTATCAAACCATACAAAAAAACGCAATTGTTTTGAAACAACAGTTCAATTCGCATTAACCCTTTACCTAATACGAAAGGAAGACGACACTTGCAAATAAAATTTTGAATAACAAATTTAACAATTTTTTCATTTTTTTGCATCAAAGACATAGCTTATGGCTCATCATTGGAACGAGCTCAACGAGCTCGTTCCAATGAGGGGTCGTAAGCTATGTTTTTGAGACAAAAAAAATGAAACAAATTGTTAAATTTGTTATTCAAAATTTTATTTGCAAGTGTCGTCTTCCTTTCGTGTTCTGGGAAGACTTCTTCCCAATGAAAACAAACATTTTCCCAACCGGGTCGACTCTGGGTCTGCTGAGTGTGAGACATTTTTGTTTTAATTGGGAAAGTGTCGCAGTATCGGTGACTCTAGAGGCTTTGAGAGAGTTAAAGCGAAACAGAAAATTTAGCGATATTTAAATCAAAATGAAAAGTTATTTCAAGAAAGCCACTACTGGCAGCCAAGTTAACATAAACTCAAATATTTTAGTTTATGTTAATATGTCAACAGCTAAGTACTGGTGGGCATGCTGTGAGAAGTTGATATTTCACAGTGATGAGACACTCATCGGGTTATTCCTATTGTGCACGCGTATCGGGTCTTCGGGTGTATTATCTCTACCGTTATGCTGTTTGCATCATTTTATCTCACCGACGAATTGGGACGATTTCTGCTAACCCTTCTCGACGGGGGGGGGGGGGGGGGGGGGCAGGGGGCATACCCCTCCCAATGCACCTACCCCTCCTTTTGGTGCCACCCCTGCTTTCCTATAGACGCAGTATATGTTACGTAGTTATGCAATGTTACTCGGCATCAAATCCTAAACTTAATCATATTTTTATTCCTTTCCAAGGTCGATGAGACAATGTTCCTTGAAACATCAACCTGTCCAGGTCATTTAGCCTATGTATGTCAACAGATACAAACGTCGTTCAATATTACCTGGCACACAGTGCAATGGCAAGATCTGATGAAGCCTCTCTTTTCCGCTCTTGCAGTCAAATTATATGTGGAGCTGAGACATTTTCCTGTTATTTCTGGAAGCATTAGTGATCAGGCTTGGACATGGGGGATGGTGTTCCACAAACAAGCGCAATATACAGATTATATAAGAAAATTGGCAACCATTCACACTGGTATGTATAAATTATGGAGACTCGTTTCCAATCTTTACTCCCAAATAATGCAAAATATCTATGCACAGTATTCGTTCTTCTGAACATTTGTCACTGACCGAACCTTTTGTGCGATCTGTGTTGGCGAGCGAGAAGGCTTTCTCGGTTAATAGTCAGAGAACAAGTTATGCTACTTATATTAACGCCTCTCCATTTGGCTAACTTGTTCACCAATCCTTGTAAAACAAATGAGATTAAATAAAAAAAATAGACTCTGGAAGGCGTTGCCCCTGCATCTTCCGTCCCAAGTTTACTTGCTTTCAAGAAACAGCTTAAAGCTCATCTATTCAAATAATTTATTTCACAGCTTGTGTTCTACAATCTGAAAAGCGTTTTTGAGCACACTTGGTGGTTTCCCGCTATACAAATTTAACTGTTATTATTTATCATTGAAAAATATAAATTATTTTACTTTGCAGTACATCTGTTCATCCCTTAATGGAACAATCTCCGTGAGCTCGTTCCGAAAAAGAATACCATCTGTTATCTTTACAACAAAAAGACAAAACAAAAGAAAAAGACATTAACATGACACACGTCTTTGTAGTTTTGTATTCAATACCATTTTCAACAATTTAGACTACACTGCAAAAAATATAGGTTTTCTTTAGAACCAAAACTGGTTCTAATCTTGTCCCTGAGATGGAACCAGTTCTGTTTAAACAGTATTTATTTCAAATCAAATAAATTTACCAAGATTAGCATTAGAGGACTCACACCCCAAGCATTAGTGACTGCGTCCTATTTTACTAGTGAAACAGAGCATGTTTACCACTGTAAACAAGCGCTGCTTCACTTCTCGGGGTTCCTACGGGGGAGCCAGGCGTAGACTTTGATGATATTGTGACGTTAGTGCTGATTGAATTATGGCTGTATTCAGTCATTGGGCCATTTCCACTTCACGGTGGCGGGGCGTGATGTATTATGGGGCTATCACAAGGTTAAAAGCTAATTACTTCTGTGATACAATAAGCAGTTGGTCAATCCAATCGAATTTGAATTCTTGCGGATGTGTTTCCGCGGCAGTAGATGGTTATCGATGAGTACACGCCTGTGTTAAAACCGCAATGTACGAGGCAACAGGTCTTGAAGAGTTGACACAAAATGTTTCACTTGTTGTGTTCTTTCAGTTTGCCAGTCCACAAAACGAAGCTAATTAATAACAAAACAGTTTTCACCCCATGTGCTGGAAGAGGTTGTAGACTACTTTGTCTAAACGGAAACAAACTGAACTTTGAGAGAATACAAGTTAGCTGTCTTTTGTTCACAGTCACAGTTTGAGACCCAATAACAAAATAGGTGGGTTTTTTAGTCCCAAATAGAGGACAAATGTGTTGAGATCACTTTTATGACTATACCAATAACACGATTTTGGATGGCGTTATGGTTTATTAATGGTCCGACAGGAAAGATTAACAGCCAGAGGGCCCATTAACAGCCCGAGACGAAGGCGAGGGCTGTTAACAGCCCGAGGGCTGTTAATCATTCCTGGAGTGTCGTTAATAAACAGGGGCGCCCAACAAAATCTTGTTATTATTATTATTGCCACTTCTAAAATGGTTAAATCCAAAGGTTCTTCATCAAGTTCACTTGATTGTGACATCCCTGGTTTTCGCAATGACATTTAACCAAACAACATGTGTCGTCTGTTTCAAGATAAACAAAACGTCACGTGGTCAATCACATGATAGCCTAATTTAAATATTGTTTGCCACGACAAATTCGCCTTCTCCCGAAATCTACTAACTTGGCACAAGACAAAAGTCAAAACACGCGTGTCGTCTGGTTTTTTTTTTATAAACAAAACGTAACTTGCTCATTTAAATATTCATTTAAATACTCATTTGAATATATTTTGTTCGCCTCGAAAATATGACACACAAGAGTGGCCTCCTTCTGAAAACTTTCCAACCCAAAACTTGTAATGAGCTATTTACACTCACCGGAACTCTTCCAAATCTATTAATTCATGACCAAATGGTGAAAGTTCACAAATGTGTGATATTCATTACATTTATACGCGCGTTTGAAACTTCACTCGGAGCCGAGGCGTTTTCGAAATATTTATCTGGAGGCGGGCCGTTAACCAGATTAACACACAACTTCCGGTTTGCGACTACGCATTATACACTTTTACCGTAAAGGTAAACTCGCTTTAATCTGCTAGAGAACGCCCTGTGAAGTGGTAATAATTGTTTTTAATCTCTACTTCATCAGACAAGCTTTGTACTGAGATAGTCGAAACGTTTTCTCTGATCTCACACAGCTCGTTTGATGAGACCTTTGTTGATAAATACTTTGTTTTACACCAATTCTTGATTTTAATAGAGAGATGTAAAATGCACTTAATATTAACAAATACAAATTATCAGAAGATAATTTTCAACATGATCGTCGTAAGTTCTAAAATATACAGCACTGCAGTGGCACGGATAATTTAAGTCTAGGCTCTTTCAAGGGCCCATAGGCGAAAGTTGGTGCCCATCTTCTACCACACGAGTCCAATATTAAACTTCAAGCTGGAAAATCATTTTCGTTGCGGTACGTCTCACGAGCAGCCAGTGATATTGTGCAGGCTATCGTCGATTTTGCTGGACGATTATAAAGTGGATACCACGGTCTATTTATGGCATCTACAATAGACTACATTAGTCCAAACATGGACCCTACGGGGGTTAAATAATAGTTGGATGTGGTACGTCTTCTGACGTACCACATCAAAAAAAAAATTAAAGCCTAGGGTCATCGGACCACACAGAAAATATTGTATGGTCTTTGGTCTTTGTCCTTTGCATGTACTGAACAAAAAAAAAACATGTTACGGCCTTATGGTCGATGTTTTAATTAATATTTTCTTTGAAGTAAGATCACTGCTTGTAAACACAGTCGTGTTTGTCATATACACATGTATGTATGTGACGTTCAGTAACAATCAGGACAGCATCGTCGATTTTGCCGAGTGGTTATAAGTGAACACAATGGTCGATTTACGCCAATGACAGATGGTAGCAGTTTGATAATACTGTTGTGTCCAAACACGTCATGGTCCATATTTATTTATTTATTTATTTATTTATTTATTTATTTATTTATTTATTTATTTATTTATTGTGGGTTAACAGCGCTTTCGACAGTCAGGGTCACCTCGTGTCGGGACAGTTTTACGAGTGGAGGAAGCAGAGCACCCGGACAGAACCACCGAGAAGGTACACCATCGACGTGTAGTACGCCTTAGTACACAGCGCCACCGCACCCCCATGTGGGCAATCAGGATTAAGTGCCTTGCCCAAGGACACAACGCAGTTACCCCTGACGGGAATCTAACCGTCTACCTTCCGGTTTGAAGTCCAGTGCCGTAACCACTGGGCCACCGCGATCCCTCATAATTAACCCTTACCCAACGCAGACGATTTAAAAATTTATTTTAAATATCATTTTCAATTTTTTTCAAATAATTTCCACAAAACCATATCGTGTGACCCCTCTTTAGAACGAGCTCGACGCTCTCGTTCCAGGGAGGGGTCACATGATATGATTTTGTTGAATTTTTTCAAAACATAATATTTTTTCAGCTGCTGAATTTGCATATTACGCGGGCGGATGCGGGCGATTCGTTGGGTAAAGGATTAACTAAAAAAATGCGCTAGTATTTTATATCTGCAATAACAGAAAATTAACAAATACTTAAACAGATTAATCGAAAAAGAGCAATCTAGACTAAAATATACCCGAGAGTCAGATTTGGGACAAGTATCATCAAATTTGTCCAGCTGTGCACTTCGTGAAAAATCACCTGACAAACATTAAGAGCTATATCATGGTTTTGTTTCAGTCCCGTGTGATAAAAAAATGGATATCGTAATTGTGGTTGATTCTGCTAATAGTACCAGTCTCCCAAACTTCATCACTATCAAGTCATTTCTTAGGCACGTCACCGATGGATTGACGATAGAGCCAGACAAAACGCGCATCCGATCCAGCGCAAATACACATCCAGAGTTTTACCTGAACAGTTTCACAACAAAAACAGCAGTCCAGACAGGAATCGATAACATTCACTATGGCAATATGGAAAAGAATGCAGGAAAGGCAATTACGGTTGCCTATGAGCAGATGTTTCTCGCGGACAAAGGGTCGAGGGAAGGTGCTGTGAAGTTAATATTACTTGTCACAGACGGGGACTCGCACAACATTACAGCCACGGTCGAGTCAGCCACAAAAGCGAGAGAGAAAGGAATCATTATACTTGCTCTGGGAATTGGATTGCAACACGAAGCTGAGCTGAATGCTGTAGCCACGAGCCCAAACTGCACCAGTGTGTTTACTGTTGATACTTTTGATGAAGTGGACTACTTGTTTGCTGAGGTACAGAAAAGTACATGCAGAGGTAAGTTACTTATCGCATGACATTACCTCTTTCCGACCATTAACAGGTAAAGTACTGTCTTTGTCTTGACGACATATATCAGATGTAATGCTCTGTTACATCTGATTGGATAGTGCCATTGGACACTATCCAATCAAATATAACCAAGCGATGTGTCATTAACCAAATCTTATTCTTGCGAGGGCCAAAAGAAAACCCAATCCATCAGAGAGTAGATTAATTTACATCCTGTGGAATTTCGTATCCTAGGGGCTTCCTACACTTTTCAAGTTTAAAAAGAACAATCATTTATTTACAGTATTCCGAAATTAGACCAATGTGTTCGCAGTTGTATTTATTCGCGAAATTTAAATTCTGACCTCTGACCTATTGTTTACATACCATACATTCCGTATCGTCAAAAACATTGCTTTTGAGTTTTGAACTGTTCTTTCAATGAAATTCTACCACTACTAATTACCTCAAAACATCTACATCATTGGGGAATATTTCTTGGAGTGGAGGTTCTCTTGACAACAATGCGCTGTTTTAATAGCGTAATTCGAGGCCTTTGCAGGAGCTCTGTTTGTTTTCATGATCCATTTAATCCATCTAGTATCGGGTTTTGTATCAAGCGATGTTGAACAGGGGCGCCGGAGCACTTCAGGGCATGGGGTCAGACCCCGGAAATAAGGCATTTACTCGCTCTTTCAGGGGGCGCGGTGGTGTCGCGGTAACCGGTTCTCGTCAGATCACCGACGTTAAGCAACGTCCAGCCGGGTTGGTAGTTGGATGGGTGACCATTTCAGCCACTGATTCGCGCTCTCGAGCTGTGTCCTTGGGCAAGACACTTAACCCCGATTGCCTACATGGGGGCATGATGACGATGTTTACTATGGCGTACGGCACGTCGATGGTTCGCATGTCTTCAACCAATCTAACCCTGCTTGTGCCGCGGTGCAGAGTTTAGAGTTACGATGTTGGAGAGCTTACAACTGCTCGTCGTTGCTCGGTGGTTCTCTCCGGGTACTTCGGCTTCCTCCACCCGTAAAACTGTCACCGACATGATGTGACCCTGGCTGTTAATGTGTCGTTAAACCCTAATAAAAATAAAAATTAACTCGCACTTGCAGCTCGCCATCACAGCCGAAGCATGCATGTCTGAAAGGCCGAAGGCACGGGATGGGGCAGTTTGAGAGGAGGTGTCCAGCCCATCTCTCCCAAACTCCCTAGTTGAATTTGAAAGCTCCCAGAACGGATCTGGGTGCATTTTAGCTTTACTTCCAGAATAAATCATCACATTGTCTTCCCCCTCTCGTCTCGTGTTCCGAAGGCAAGGAGAGCAGCTTCTCCCTCGCTCCCATGCTTCGGGCGTCCCTGATGTTGACTCTTGAACTCCAAACCATTGGGCAGTGAAATTTAAGAAACTCGTCCAATAGAGGCTCGTCCCTGACCTAACTTACTGAGTACGTGTCGTAAAATTTCACTATAAAATGAGACCTGGTTTGAAATTATCCCTACCGCTACGAGCCCCAACGGACTGTTCTAAATGAAAACAAATATACAAACGATCTCAATCTGGACTTTTTTCCTAGCTTTTGAATCTTCTTTGACCGGAATATTTCGATTGACCGTTTATCCATCTTCTCCCGGTGAATAGTGATCTTAACCATTTCGCTGCTGTGTCATTTGGTAATATCCTGTGCTGAACCATATGTTGGAGGGAATGGGGTTAAAGTAAAAAAAATGAAAACGCCAATAACGTTCACGTATTTGTAAATTTAAAACTGTTATTATACAGTACGTGGATAGTGTATTATCACTAAATCACCCCTGGAGTGGCGATTCCACCCAAGCAATAATTGCAGATTTGTTGCAAACCATAACAAGCACAAGCAAAGTTCCAGCCAATGGACATCCGGGTTAAACCCGGAGGTCCATTGGCTGAAACATTGTTTGTGATTTTTGTCCATATGTGCAGAATTTGAAAGTAATACTATGGGTGATGCCTCCACTCTACGGGTGATTTTGTTACAATCCATTCTCCACGAACTGTAAATTGGAACTACGTTGACTGAGTTCAACAATATTTCCAAAACTACTCCCAGCCACACTCCATAAATCTCAAAAGAAAAGACGTCTAGGCGACTTGAATTTAGTTCTTATTTAATGGACTGACCGTGTAGTCCAAACTTTGCTCCACAGGCCGTTATATAATTTTTGTTTTGTTTTGTCGCCGTGTGGCACAGGACAACAAAAAACAATTATATATGTTGGGACAAGTTTGGATATTGAGTTCGTTGTTGCCTCGGGTATTTCGGAATTTACATAGACGCGAAAAATGGTTGAGATCAAATGGATAATGCCATATCGTCTGTCGCTTGCATTTCGTATAACATGCGTTCTATTGAGAATAACAACGAGCTATGATATCCATTCCCTGTACAAGTATGTGGTATCTCCGTACTGAGTACGGACTTATCGCACAGGCCGTCAACAGTTGGTTCCGTACTCAATATGGACCTGTAGCAGCGAAAGGGTTAAGGTGAGAAGAAAAATATAACCCACCGCCTCTTACGGCGGTTGAAGCAGTTCTGGGACTGGCTCGGTTTCAAATGGCATGTTACCTTTCATATCGTCGGCTGAGTGCTAGAATGTTCTATGTCCCATAGGGGACCCCCCCCCCCCCCCCCCCAATTCC
Organism: Pictodentalium vernedei; assembly: GCA_031216915.1. Classification (NCBI taxonomy): domain Eukaryota; kingdom Metazoa; phylum Mollusca; class Scaphopoda; order Dentaliida; family Dentaliidae; genus Pictodentalium; species Pictodentalium vernedei. The sequence goes on along the minus strand of CM062290.1, from coordinate 63,236,403 downwards.
ATAGGGGACATAGAACATTCTAGCATTCAGGCGACGATATGTTTAAGGTGATGGTAACGTGGCCAAACTTTGACTTATGTTTGGAGATATACAAAGACTTAATGAAGAACTAAATTTTTATTTTATTTTCAAGTAATAAATCATCGGACAGATATAATTGTGAAAGAATGATACTATCCATGAAAAATGGGAAATTAAAACTCTTCTGTAAAGTGTGGTTGTAAATTCCATCAAACTTTCTCAACACTAAGCTAATCATTTGAACACTAGAGGCCTTCTTTCGGGCCCAGGACCTGACACGTCATAATTTCATGAAGTTGGATGGTTGGTAAGAGAATATTGAGGTAGACCAATCAATATTTTCAACGTGTAGTCTCAATGCTGCACGTTGAAAATATTAATTGGTCTATCCCCAAATATTGTATATGGACTCTTCCAGTTGCTGTTATTGAACTGACCTGGAATATACTACCAGGGTTCAAAGGGTGAATCATAAATGTCTTAATATTACCCAGAAGTCTGGGGAAAATTGCTTTAGAGAACACAATTTAACAATGGAGTGACCAAAAAAGTGCAAAAATTCGTGAATTTGAATGATGCCATTTGTGGTTATTTATATATTTCTCGTGCAGCCTCATTCAACTTCCTAACCATGTTTTGTCGCACATTACCGAGATTCTAAGCAAGTAATTTTATCACAGGCGTTGGACATGCCACTGAATTGGTGATTAACACGTATATTACATATAAATTAAAAAGTCTCGATCGTTTATTCGTTTTCGTATTTTGCGGATATTGGGATAGAAAATGATACGGAGTGCCAAATTTGTAACTCGGATTTAATAGACACCAAAGAACATTTTAGACGGAAAATTTTAAAAACAATATCAGCGCAATAGAATAGTCGCTGGGAATGTAATGGGGAAATGAGTTAGGAAGGAAAAGGCTATGTGGATATTGGGTTTACGTGGTAGAGTGTTAGAACGCTTACTGTTGAAATTGAAAATGGCGAAGTACAGAATATCATCAAACAGTTCGTGTCTAAGGGTTGGGACGCCGAGAAGGAGCGTTGCGAAAAGGGGTTTAGTTTTTCCGGTCGTAAGATTTTCATATAGATTGTGGACTTAGATACCGGTTCGTTCTGGCTAGTACGTATGTGCTTTCTTGCGACACTAGATTTGATACTTGGACTTAATATGTCACACACACAGCTAGCTATACAGTTCGGTGGCTGCAGTACCCGATTCGGGAAGCTGGGGGGGGGGGGGGCAAGTATGTCCAACTTGAAGCACGGAACGTGTTCCTTATATAAGAAGTAGCGTCATAATTACTTATTTATTTATTGGGTTTAACGACACTTTCGACAGCCAGGGTCACCTCGTGTCAGACAGTTTTACGGGTGGAGGAAGCCGGAGTATCCGGGAAGAACCACCGAGCAGCAGTGAGCAACTGCCAGACTCCACAACGTACTAACTCGACACAAGCAGGGTTAGCATTGGTTGAAGAGAGGTGCACCATTGATGTGCAGTACGCCTTAGTATACAGCGCCACCGTGCCCCCAACAATCATATATACTGCATGTACATTTTATTTCTAGACAAATAAATTTCCCAGAAATCTTTAGTTTTTTAACATTAATTCCAATGAAGTGATATTTCAACGACACCATCAAGGCATGGCTTCGACGAAGGCATGCCTTGATGATGAAGCTGGAGTATTTTATCGGTCGCGACTTGGGCCATCACAGTTGGGACAAACCAAATCATCTTTACGACGGTACTGATGGGATGAACGAGGGCACAAACAGGAGGGAACTACAAAGGGGCCACGAGTTTTGTAGGTCCCTCATCTGAAACTCAAGTCAACGGCTGCCCGAAGAGTTATTACTGCACTGCAAAAAATAAAGGTTCTCTTTAGAACCAAAACTACCGGTTCTAATCTTGTCCCTGAGATGGAACCAGTTCTGTTTAAACAGTATTTATTTCAAATCAAATACATTTATAAAGATTAACATTAAATATTAACAGAATTAAACATAAATTGATGGGGTTTCAGCCGTAAGTTTAGAGCTTATACGAGGTTGTCTCAAATCATTATTAAGCAAAGGAGATATGGACAGTTGGCATATCGGACCAGGTTTGGTTCTATACAGAACCAAAACTGGTTCGATATGCCAACTGTTCATATCTCCTTTGTTTCGAAATGGTTGGCGACTGCATTGAATAAGCTCCAAGTTTACTGCTGAATCTACTTCAGTTCATGTAATATTCTGTTACAGTTGAATGCTAATCTTGGTAAATTTATTTGATTTAAAATAAATACTGTTTAAACAGAACTGGTTCTATCTCAGGGACGAGATTAGAACCAGTTTTGGTTCTAAAGAGAACCTATATGTTTTGCAGTGTAGTCTTAGCGTGGAGATAGTAGTATGGTTTTAAATAAGAATTCTTATATCTCTCTTACATTCAGCTCCACGGTATGTAGTTTTGACTGGAGGGAATGCACATCAAACTGTAGAGATCCCAGGGAATGGAACGACAGTGATCACTGAAACACTGGAACAGAAGAAAGACGGGATTACCATCAAGGTAATTAAGGCTAAGCGTCGTTATTTGATCTTCAGTGCTGGTTTCCTTTTGGGGCGTATTCCCTAAATGTTGCTTTCGCCTACAGAGTTATCTGCCTTTCAACATGTGAGGAGGCTCTGACGTTTGATAAGCATGTGTTAAACACATGGCATCTCTTGAAAAAAAACTTTCTTCTACAGAGTAATCTATCTTTCTATTTTATTTATTTATTGATTTATTGGTGTTTAAGGTCACATACTTATGCACAGTGGATAATCGTGACCCTGGCAGTTTTTGGGGATGGAGGAAGCTGGAGTACCCGGAGAGCATTGACGACCAACGGTCAGCTCCTCAACATCTAACTCTGTTCAAACTCCGCTCAAGCAGGGTTACAGCGGTTGAAGACATGTGCACCATCGACGTTCAGTACACCGTATTACACGGCGTCATAGTGCCCCCATATAGTTAAATGGGATAAAGTGCCTCGCCCAAGGACACAACGCGCGTCGTCCCGGACGGGGATCGAACTCGGGACCTCTAGCATAGAAGTCCAGCAGTCTACCACTGGGCTACCGCGCTGCCAATCTGTCTTTCAACAAGTAAGGAAAACCCATTGATCTCTATACATCGGGATTGCTGGATCCTCTAGAAATGTTACCGAAGAACATCGGAATTGGGGGCGCGCTGTCTCAATGACCACGGGATTGCACTTCACTGAATAGTCCACGGTTCGATCCCCATCAGGAGCAACTGCAACTGCGCTGTGTCCTTGGGTAAAGCACTTAATCCCGATTTCCCACGAAGGAGCACGATGGCGCTCTGTACAAAGGCATGCAGCACGTCGATGGCGCACCTGCCTTCAACCAACGAAAACGCTCCTTGTGCGGAGCTGGCATGTTAATGTGTTTGACAGTCGTTAGCCACTCTTCGGTGGTTTTCTCCGGTTACTCCGGCTTCCTCCACATGTCACACTGCACGACACTGGTGACTCTGGGTGTTGAAAGTGTCGTAAAACACAAATAAAAATATATTGCATATCATCAACATATTCGTTTTGGACATGCATCAAAATATATTCTTAAAAAAGCGATCGGCTTCGGGAAATTGAAAACCTTCGAGAATTAATACACGCCTGTTCTATGAATTCCCCATCTACAGCAACACATAAACCATGTGGAAAATGAAACTCCGTTCCGCACACATGTGCTGAACGGAAATCGTTGACGGACTATTTTTAAATATAAGCAAAGTTTCACTGGAATTTTCTACAAACCGTGCACCGAAATTACAATTTGCATCATCACCAGCGAAAACTAAAATAGTAACACTGGATTCCCCTCACAAATTTGGTTGGCGATAAAATATGTTGTTTTTGTTGATAATTCGTCCACTGAGTTCCAATGTGTTCTGTGTGCATGATGGCACATAGAACATATTGGAATTCAGCGGACGAGTTGTCAAATGAATTGCTGAGTGCCCTTCGAGTAATTGTTTTCTTTATAGACGCGAATCGGTGTAATAAACACAGAACGACACGCGCGTGTGATCCGGCCTCTCGTTTTATTCTTGGGCGCAGGCGCTCGTGCCATATCGATTAACCCATTCACATGCGCGTGTCGTTCTGAGTATTTCCCTTTGAGCACTGGTTATTTATAGCAACATACGCCTTCCTAAAGTGGAGGTGGTTGAAACCCGTTTCTATATGCGATAAATGGGCTATCCAGTACATCAGTCGGAAAACACGAGACATTTGATTGCACGTTGTAAACGTATTACAGTAAGGATCTCAAACAAATTTATTATTCTATTTGTACAGGGCGTCACTGTGCTCTCAATTGGGCAGTTGGAAGTGACTCACACAATGGCACAAGCCACGTGACGAGGGTTAGGTTCGTACCGACGACCTGTCGATCAGAAGTATAATCCGCTAACGAATGAGTCGTGCGTTCCCAATATTACGCACAGATCGTTTGTGTCATCTGGCCGAATACATTTATACAACCAAAGTCGATTGTGTTCGCAAGCCTGTTATGCCCACAAGACGTTAACCGATTACGTTAGCATCTTACTACAGTGCGTTTACGTCGGCTTGCGCTTCGCAGACTTGAGTATCCTGCAAAAAACGCCTATGTTCGCGCATTGTCTACGCCTGCGGACACAATTAGCTCGATGAACCATTAGCAGCGAGGTCGATTGCGGACTATTCTGTTTTATGAAATCTACTTTATGCGACCAACACACACATACCGTCGTCTGAGTGCTAGAATGTTCTATGTCCCCTATGGGACAGGATTGGGGGGGGGGGGGTCTCTATGGGACATAGAACATTCTAGCACTCAGGCGACGATATGCCCGTACGGCTAACAGACGCACACATCAACCCTCTCAAACATATACACCTGCATACACACACATACTCACCTATACCGAGACACACAGCCAAAAACACCCCCAACTTACACAAACACGGTGAACGTACTACAGACTAGACGGATACTACGAATACACATATACTGCATACACTCGCCAGCATACACATAAGGCCGCAAGCATATCGCCCCAATCTAGGTACGAATGCGTACAGCATACTATGTGTTTTTGTTTATTCGGTTTTGTATGCGATCTGGGAGATATCGGGGCCAACCTTGTTCACTGTCTAAAACGCAGGATAAAGTGTCTTGCACAAGAATACAAAGCACGTGCCTCACTCGTTTTCAAACCTTTAACCTCCACATCACAAATTCAAGCAAGCCACCGTGTACGTAGTTTTAAAAACGTACAGAAATGATATTTTTTTTCATTCCAGACTTCCGTAAAATGTGGCACTGTCGATATTTATGTATCATATAGTACTTCACATCCTAGTCCTTCCCTACACGACATCAAAGACACCGCTACGGACCAGATGCCTTCGTTTATTTTTGTTGAATCTTCAAAAGATGGTCGATCACCTTATATCACATATGTCGGATCAAACCTTCCATTTTCATGCGACGTTCGTAAGCGCAGCAGGTAAAACTGTAGGTAAGTTGATCGTAAATAGTCGATGATAAATGACGCGTCGGTTAGGACATCTGCGGTATATACACCGGCCTGTATGACATAGGGGTGGCTTAGGAAAAAGGTGTTGTGACGCTTTTCTGTATTTCCTGTTTTACTACGCCAGCCACATTCTCCAAAATAAATTGCCACAACTAACGCGCGATCTCGCTTTGTTGAGATCGCACGTTAGTGTTTGCAATTTATTTGGATGACGAGTCGAGATATAGCCTTGGAAATGAAGACCGAGTCTCAGATACATAGACGAATCGCGATTTAGCCTCAGAAACAAATGTAAAACTCCGATTGGACTTTTTGTATATAAATATAATGGTGATGATAGATTTAGCTGACAATTCTCAACAGTTGTGTCAATAACTTCATTAAGTGGTATTTTATTTTCAGATTCCATTTTCATATTCAAAAAATGCAGGCGATTTCGCTGGAAACTGTAAATGGCTGTCTTGATTTGTTTTCGATCCCAGAATAAACGTGATTCGCGCGTTTGTTCAATATTCAGAAAACACTGTTCGCTGTAAACGGCGTGTTATTTAAACTTGAATGGTTCATATACAATGATATAAACGTAATATTGTTCAATACTTTACTAATTATACTTTTGAGAAGAGGTTTCCGAGACCCCTTCTTTCACATACAGAGACGTATACGTACTCACGCACGAACTTGTAATGTTCTATAAATAGTAAAGTAAATAAATCACAACTGTGCATGTTCTTGTATACTGCAGCTGCAGGATACAGATGTTGATTCTGATACAAGGTGGATTCGGGTAATTTACAGCTCAATACATACTTATTGTAACATAACTGTATGTACCAAATATAGAAATGAATTTGTTTTATTCTTCCACAGAAACACAGATAAAATGTTTCCAGAACGGTGTTATGAAGAACTGTACTGTTGTAGACTTCTTAAACAGCCCATACAACAACCTGCTGTGTGGAAGTGAGTAAATATATAAATCGTCTCCCCGTATTTATTTATACGGTGTTAGTCGTTTCCATATTGTGCGAGAACTTCCCCGCCTCCAGTGAGGAATTGCTTGCCACTGTATATCCCACGGAGTGTGTGACCGATAATATCTACGAACTCGGCAATATTATGTTCAAATTCCACAAAAAAATCATTAATAATTAAATATTAGATTGACTATCTCAAGTTCGTTTTTACATTAACTCCACACGTCCCATGTATACCCGAGGTTAATTTTGCAAACAAAAACATCGACAAAGCTTTAACAAAAGTGTGTCATGGTTTTATCACCAGACTGAAACAGGTGAACAAAAAATGAAGTGTGTTTAAAAGCTCCGAGCTTATGTTCAATCGAGACGCGGAGCGTCGAGGTTGAACATAGGCTCCGAGCCACAAACCTCAGACCATGTTACTGTCAGTTCATCACAATAACATATATGCTCTAATAAGACACTACCCCTGGCCCAAAACCCTATAAAGTGAAACACGAGAGGCTTATTTACTAAACTTGTGATCGTTAAAAGTTGCCTTGTTCAAGGCAACTTTTAACGATCACAGGTTTAGTAAATAAACCTCTCGTTGTGACGTCAGACGGTAACATTTGCCACTTGAGCCGTAAACATAGAATATACTAAGCGAGCTCTCGTCCAATCAGAGAAGGAGGATTTTAGTCTCATTGGAAGATAAAAAACCGAATGATATTACTGTTAATGGCCTGGCCAGTTTCGACCGTTAACTTTGGGCATGGTAGCGCCTGAAAAGTTAGACCCCACCTTACCATGAAATTGAATTAAGTCCCTACTGTCCAGGTCTGTACTAAATTGATATATACCAAACCTAACCAAAAAAACCTACTCTCCGAACATTCCATGTTTATCTCACTATACCCTTCATTCCTCCAGCATTCGATGGACTGTAGAAACAAAATGGAACGCTATAGAAAGTAGTGACGTCATGGAACGCGTCCAGTCGACAATGCAATCGATTTATTATTATCGATCTGACTCCCAGACCTTTATGTAGGTTTAACAGCTTGGTGCGTTTCTGAAAATGTACTTGCAATACCCTTGAAAGTGGTAATAATATTTTTTTCTTTTTATTTCAGACGCTACACAATCGATTTGTTATACCAAAGAATGCGTACTGGCAGGTAAATTTATGATTCAATACAACTACGTGTGTTTGATTCTAAGTCAAAAAATAATTATTGGTTTTGTTTCATTAACTTGATCAGTTCAGTATAAGTTAGGGGTGTGTCTTGTATTTTGGGGGTTCACGTTTCTTCACACCGATGTTATAGATGTCGCTGGAGCTTATGGGGTGCGATTCGGTTCGAATCCCACCTGCGGCAAGCGCGTTGTGTCCTTGGGCAAGACACTTCACCCCCATTGCCCACGTGGGGGCACGGTGACGTTGTGTACTAAAGCGTACTGAACGTCGATGGTGCACCTGTCTTCCACCAATGCTAACCCTGCTTGTGTGGACTTAGTAAGTTGGGGAGCTGACAGTTGCTCGCCGTTGCTCAGTGGTTCTCTCCGGGTACTCCGGCTCCATCCACCCGTTAAACTGTCGAGGTCATGATTAGCCATTGTGCAGAAATATGTGACCTTAAACACCAATAAATAAATAAATAAATAAATTAGGGGGTGTGATTGTGAAAGACAGTGACATGGAGTGCCAAAGGTGTACTTTGGGAGAAATGGAAACTTAGACCAACCCTCTCTCTAAGAATCCCCCAAAATATATCTAGTATAGAGTATGATTCACTGGGAGTATAATTGGGAAGTCGGATGGGAGAATGAAGACGATGTGGTTATTGGATGATACAAAGGAGAGAGTTATTATGATGCTCGGTGAAAATGGAAGAATGAGATACGGGTTTAACCATTTCGCTGTTGTGCAATTTGTAATATCCTGTGCTGAATGATATGTTGGAGGGAATGGGGTTAAAGTGAAAAAAATGAAAACGCCAATAACGTTCACGTATTTGTAAATTTAAAACTGTTATTATACAGTACGTGGATAGTGTATTATCACTAAATCACCCCCGGAGTGGCGATTCCACCCAAGCAATAATTGCAGGTTTCTTGCAAACCATAACCAGCACAAGCAAAGTTCCAGCCAATGGGCCTCCTGGTTAAACCATAAGTATGTGACCTTAATCACCAATAAATAATAATAATTGTTTTTCTTCAGTAATACATTGTATCTTTACAAAAGGCTGCATTTAATTAGATAAATACTTCATACCGTCGCGAGTCAATCGCGACGGTATGAAGTATTTATCTTATTAAATACTTCCATTTACAAAGACTCTCAACCCGCTAAGGCTAATGGATTAACAGTAATCAATCGATTAATCTATCTGTTTTTATCTAAGTGCAATATACCGACATCATTCAGCCTGACCGTTAATTGGGTCAGTGAGGCGCGGTGGCGTTGCAGTAACCGGTTCTCGTCAGATCACCACAGTTATCCAACGTCGCGCCCGGTTAGTCCTTGGATGGATGGGTGACTGTCTGAGCTATCGATTCGACTCCCGCGTTGTGTCCTTGGGCAAGGCACTTTACCCCAACTGTCCACATGGGGGCACGATGACGCCGTGGACTAAGGCGTACTGTACGTCGATGGTGCGCATGTCTTCAACCAATCTAACCCTGCCTGTGCTGCAGTGCAGAGTTACGATGTTGGGGAGCTGTTGGGGAGCTGGCAGCTGCTCGACGTTGCTCGGTGGTTCTCTCCGGGTACTCCGGCTTCCTCCACCCGTAAAACTGTCACAGACACGATATGACCTTGGCTGTTAAAGTAAATAAATAAATAACTGAATCAGTGCCATAGATATACATTTGGTGGCCGCCCTTACTGCCGACACAGGATGTTGTTAGTGTGTTCTGTAGGATTTTTTCCAGGCCCATCCTGCTTTCTTTCCACCAATGTAACATGCATTTGTTTTATAAAATCTGTTTGGTTTCTTGAATACGTAAAATGGCATTCCGACCTGTTGTCAATGATGAATATACGTCTGGTAACCTTTGCAGCAAAGACCATTTAATATTGACGCGATGTCATATTGGTCATACACGACTTACACATTCCCTTTCGTTAGAGGGTAATATGCGGCCAGAATGTGTTCTCTGTCAATGTCCTTTGACAGCCGAGCACATTCTATTTGATTGTACTGATTTTAAAGACATCCGATGGCGCAATTATAATTTCTCCCACCACTAAGGTACTGAGAAAAATATAAAGGGAGAGATATGCCTGTCTCACCCAACCCACGTGACAGCTATCTCATCCCACCCACGTGACCAACCTATTTGCATATTTAATTAGAACCGGAACTATTTAATCATCGCAAATCACGTCTGCACGTGTATAAACAAACAAAATGGAAGGCCGTTTTGCTTCCGTAAATACGACTGACTTTATCGACGAAAATGGAAACCAGAACACTCCAAGAAAAGCTTCAGCACACCTCAAATTGCTCTATCAGTTGTGGTATATACCACACTTCTCTACAAGCTTTCCAAACATCTTATTGGTTTTCTCCTAGATTGAACGCACTAAGAAATATTTTTTCCTGGAAACTATGGTATTTTCTTATTAATAGCGTCGCACCCCTAAGTTGGTGGGAGAAAAATCATCCCTATGGGTATCTGGGTGGGACGGGTAAATCTCACCCTCGGGGCAAGCTATTTGAGCCAGACACTCGGCAAGCCTCGTGTGAGGCTCAAATATCTTGCCCCTCGGGTGAGATTTCCCCGTCCCACCCAGATACCCATCAATGATAATAATAGTAGCATCTATGACAGAACTATTTTACAATATCACTTCTCTCCAGATTCTCACCTTCTCAACCTTTTTAATAAGTTTTAGTTGTTTTTATTCTTTTAACCGCATCTCATATACAAAAAGTATTTTTGTCATCTGGTTGATTGACACATTATCCTTTCACATTTTGGTCTCATTATTCACTACTGTCTTCTCAATTTATTACACTGTCATACTAATGTTCATTTGTCTTGATTTAAAAAAAAACAAATTTTCTCTTGAAATCTTTTTATTCTTCATTACCGTTTGTCGCCACAATATAGCCTTCGCTGCTGATGTGGGGCTGAGCACCAATAAAAAAAAATAAAACAGAGCAAACCCATGCCTGGAATTAATTACCTTTGTTTGTGGTTTGTAGCTAGTCAGGTGATACAAGCGATGAATTATAGTGCTGACCCATGTGAAGACTTTTATGAATACGCTTGTGGTGGTTGGCTGGAAAAGCACTCAATACCAGATGATGCATCAGGATTCGACACATTTACAAAGCTCGAAAGAGACCTTCAAGTGGAACTTAGAGGTAAACACGGATGTTTAATTGTTTTTTATTTGTTCTCATCCACTTTATTGTCTGTTTACTGATTGTTTAAAATCAATTATTATACATCCATTAACCCTTTACCCAACGAATCGGCCGCATCCGCACGCGTAATATGCAAATTCAGCAGCTGAAAAAATATTATTTTTCAAAATGTTTCAACAAAACCGTATCATGTGACCCCTCGTTGGAACGAGCTCGTTTGTTTGTTTGTTTGTTGGTGGTTAACGTCACATATTTATGCACCATGGGAATAGTGCTGACCCATGTGAAGACTTTTATGAATACGCATGTGGTGGTTGGCTGGAAAAGCACTCAATACCAGATGATGCATCAGGATTCGACACATTTACAAAGCTCGAAAGAGACCTTCAAGTGGAACTTAGAGGTAAACACGGATGTTTAATTGTTTATTGTATATTATTTGTTCTCATCCACTTTATTGTCTGTTTACTGATTGTTTAAAATCAATTATTATACATCCATTAAACGTTAAACCCTTGTATTTACCGGAATCGCCGCCAAAAATGAAATAATATTTAAAAAAAAAACAATCATATCCAATCACAACAATAACCCAGTACCGAGGCCGTCTCGTCTGCGGATCGCGTTATTTGATCAACTTTATTTCGGTAAATCTTCGGACATCTTGACATGCTTCTAACTTCTTTTAAAAATGTTTCTCCCAACTGTTTTGAAAATCTGCCCAAATTTGTACTTATATTTTTATTGACAGTAATAGCCACCAAATGGTTAGGCGTGAATGGACACCAACCAAAGAGAAACAACGACATGAATTTCAACAAACACGCCAATGGAAACGATAACGGATGTAATTTAGACTGGTTCCCAAAAGGTTGATTTGATTTTTTACCGATCCATTCGATCGGTGCAGCTTCAAACAAAAAAAAAAAGGACTCTTCATTTTTGGATTTAAACATCGGAATTAAAATTTGTTTATGGGATGTGTAATAAACACAGAACGCGATGCGTGTTTGAATCGGTGGGTGTTTTACATAACTCGTTGGAATGGCGTAGACATATATCGCTCGAGCCTACGGCTCTCGCGAAATGTGACTACGCCATTCCAACTCGCTATGTAAAACACCCGCAGATTCAAGCACACTTCACGTTCTGTCTATTTATTTACTGTCTCCCTGGAAACAGATACATTACTGAATAATACAATAACACATTTCAGTGGTAATATCCGACAAAAGGTTGCCATAAACACAGCCTCGTTCTATAAGTGGGGTTGGTTGAGTATTTTTCAAAGTTATTATTTACCCCTTTACACAAAGTACAGGATATCAAAAGTTAATATTTTCAAGATTAGGAGAGAGTGAGGTGGGTTGTCTTGTGGGGGTCTGGAAGGCCAACGAATAAAAACAATTATTATTATTATTAGATGTATGGTATATTCAGACTGACTAATATAACTGATAACGATTCATTGAGATCGTGTAGACTTTAACTAAAGCTATTTTGTTTTGCAGGACTTCTCGAAAAACCAATACTGGACGATGATATAGATGCAGTTAAAAAGACGAAACGTTTATACAGAGCCTGTGTTAACGAAGGTTATTGTTGATAAGTTTATTTGACAACTCCAGCCTAATTCCCATGGCTCTTCTTTGCAATGGATTTATTGCAATAGTGCACGTTACAGAGTGATTATTAGAGTTATCGTCCCCTGAGTTCCAATGTGTTCTATGTGCCTACTGGCACATAGAACACATTGGAACTCAGGGGACGTTATGTTGATCAGATTTTGACGTTTAATCCTCAAATATTGCCTTGAACAAATCGAAACCAACACAGAGCTGGGCTGTGTGCTTTCGAAACCCAAGTTAGGAATAATAATTTAAAAAGGGACTACACAGACAATAGTTCACTGCTCTGATTTCAGTACGATTTTTATCCTCCAGGGGGCGCGCGAATGATTATATCTCTAGGCATTAGCCCATGAAATGATAAAATCGTACTTGAATCCGAGCAGTGAACTTTTGTATTTATTTTATTTTCTCCTTATCTGTTTTCCCAAAAACAACCCTTAAAACTGATCCAACTCAACCCATTTGTAAACAAATAAAAGAAAAATAGTCAGTCATCGCTGAGAGTGGAATACGATGCTGGGAGTGGGATACCATTTTCGGCAAATGGGGGTGGAATATAATTTGTTTTGAGGGAAGAAAACGAACCAAAATAAAATAAATAATTGTTTGTGCAAAGAATCAATTTTATACCAACGAGCAGACGAAAGGAAGAACAATCATACGGTAGTGACGATATGCATATACAATAATTTAATCGTTAAAAATACAGTAAAGATTCGCCGATTTCGACACAGAGAGAAGTGTATAAGACGATACGACAGAGGGCGCTGGTTTACGATTGGTTAAGCTCACGGTTTCAGGTCACCAGTCTAATTTAGTTTAACCCTTTACCCAACGAATCGCCCGCATCCGCCCGCGTAATATGCAAATTCAGCAGTTGAAAAAGTATTATTTTTTCAAACAATTTCAACAAAACCATATCATGTGACCCCTCGGTGGAACGAGCTCGTTCCAACGAGGAGTCACATGATATGGTTTTGCTGAAATTTTTTGAACAATTTAAAAAAAAAAATATTTAAAAATTAAATTTTTATATCGTCTGCGTTGGGTAAAGGTTAACGCTGATATGGGTTGTTTGTTTACCCACATTTCGTAGAGTTTGTGCACTACCTTTGGTTTAATGTGTTGTTCTTTCACGCACAGAGATATACAGATATTATTTCGTGCTCCAATTATAGATATTACAATCAGTAAGCATTTAATTCACCTTTAAACCAACGAGACATTATCATAATGAGTGGACTTACGTGACGTAATCATAAAACTATGGCTGTGGTTGGTTTCCATTTCTAATGGTAATGTCATCAAAAGTTCCGTCAACTCAAGTCTTGATTTAACATAATTTTCAGCATTGATTCAACGAAAACCACAGAGTTCCTTTTTGTCGGACACAATTGTATCATTCGTCTTTTATCCCCAGCGTCACAGACCAATGGAACAAGCTGTCCTTATCTGTCCGCGAGAACTCATCTCTGACCAATTTCAAGACGTTCCTGAATGTTGGAGATCAACGACCACCGGTGTTTTACAGTGGGGCGAAATCACGCGCAGCACAAATATACCATTGCAGATTGCGTCTGCTTTGTAGTAGGCTTAATTCTCATTTATGCGATAATCATCTGTTGCCTACCCCTTCCTGTCAGGGTGGTATGTGGGAGACACCAGGGCACTTTTTCCTACATTGTCCAATCTACTCAAATATTCGTAATAGTGCTGTCATCATACTTCCATTTACTATAGACATATCGACACTTCTTTTTGGATCTGAATTCCTGAACAATCAGGAGAATTGTCTTGTTTTTGAAGTGGTGCATGACTTCATGTTATTAAGTTGGCGTTTCCATTGACTGCTGGGCATCCAATTAACACGTACGATTACTACTATAGGGTGAATTTACCCCCAGTGTCCTCTGCGATCTTACTTCGTTTTCCATTTTCTTCACGTTCAGCACCACCAAGTCTGCTGCCGTCTCACTTCTAATTAAAGGTGCATATGCTGCTTACTTACGAGTGTGTGTCTTCAACCAGTATATCTTCAAGTTGGCTTCCCTTGTTTTCTTTTGCTCCTCTTCTTTTTACTCTTTCCATCTCCTCCATTCGTATGCAAGGTTTAAACAATATCATGTATCGTCACCTGGTGGTTGGACTCCCCATGCTCATCCTTCTATGTCTAGAGCTACCAACAACTCACTCCCCAGTTAGGTGCCGAGCTGGTGCATAATGTTTTTGCACTCGCAATTACCAACGTGTGTTGAGTACAGTGTTATTAAGTTAAATATGAATGATCTGCCATGCATCTGCTCCCCGATCTACATCTCATGCTCTCTAGACAGCCATCACTGTGTGTGTATTGACGCGATGAACCGGCTTAGGGCCAGGCTGCTAGTCATCTTACTCACCGACCAGAGGCGATATATGAGTCCATCTATTATTTTATACCACCTTACTGAGAAAATTTAGAAATGACTCGGGGAGGTGACTCGCATAAGCTCAAAGCTTCCTGTCAAATCCCTCCTTCAGTTAGCAATTTGTTTAGTGTTAAATATATGTTATATTGCGGTGCCTTGTGCAGCTACTTTTTAAATTGTTCAGTTTTGTAACATAAAGCATTTTCTTTGAATAAATATTGTTTAAACTAAAGGAAATGAATGTTTATGGTATTTTAGCTCAACCGTCTGGAATATTTTATTTGGTTTGAAAAGCGAACCATAGGTTCGCTTTTCAAACCAAATAAAATATTCCAGACGAATGGGTCTAAACATAGGCGATGGACAATTTAAAAGCAAGACTGGTTCCATCCCATAATAGTGTCGACTGGTGGTCTGAGAGCTTGGAATAAGCTATAAGACCCGAACCAAATGGTACTCCGATTTCAACCCAAGTGTGCCCAAGCGTGACCAAGCGTGCCCATTCGGCAATAGTACCTTTTTTAAAACTCCTAATGTCTTTTATAAACCAAACAACGTAAAAGTCAATTCAGTTCTGTCAATATGCCGTATGATTTTACAAATTTAATTCCGTCATTTTAAACTTTTCATACAAATAATCTATCCGTTGTAAGTCAACAAAAACAATGAACAGTGAAGACGAGATCATTAATGATTAATTGTTACAGCCCCGTAGGGTTGGGGATTACATTATTACTAAACCTTACCACAAAGAGAAAATAAAATCTACGTTCTATAAAACGATGCCATGCAGAAACAATGGCTATAATTTATTTATTTATTTATTTATTTATTTATTTATTTATTTATTTATTTATTTATTTATGTTTAAAGTGTTTATTTCTGCAAAATGGCGCAGCCAATCGTTTATACCCATGTTACCCATTGTAGTGGATTTCCACCCCAGGCATTGGTTACAATGTCCTATTTTACCAGTAAAACAGATCTTGTTTATCAGCGTAGGGGGGGGGGGGGGGGGTTAATAGTTACTTAATATTATGACATTACACAAATTATACTCTGTGTTTGGCTAAAATCAAGTGGATTAATTGTGATGGGATGTATTGAAGTTAAATTAGGTACAGTCTCGTTTGTTTTATGTTTTCACATAGCTATTAACAGTTTTGGTGAACACCCCCCATCCCCCCCCCCCCCCACCCCCGAAATTTCACTGGCCGAACGAGAGAAAATGGGATTAGGTTAATAGTGTATGGGAGAAAACAAAACAATCAGCGTCAATTTTATATCTGTCATTGACCAATCAATATTATTTCACGTTGAGGCATTCGTAAACTAAAAGATTGAAAACGGCGGACAAAGGTGTGTTGTCGACGAACTGTTAATGGAAAAAGTTTTTGTTTATTCTTTCCGATATCAAAATAGTTATTGTTTATTATTAGGTTGATTCAAACATTTGTCTAGGGCTGCACGGTATATCGATAAACCAATATCGATTGAATACCGGTGCAATTACAAAAATATCGGTTTATCGTCATTCTTTATTTCCTCACAATTTAATTTCCAAGATGTCTTGAGATTTTTAACTGCAGCCCCGAATGAATAATATTATCCCTTTCCCAAAGGAATCGTCTGCATGTGCTCACGTAATATACAATTTCAGCAGTTGAAAAAAATAATTTTCAAAAATTTCAACAAAACTATATCATGTGACCCCTCATTGGAACGAGCTCGTTGAGCTCGTTCCAATGAGGTGTCACATGATATGGTTTTGTAGAATTCTTTTGGGAAAATCTGATAAACTTTTTAAAAAACTATTTTGATATCATCTGTCGAACCGCATCATCAAGCATGCTAATTCGTTTCGACTGTGATTGTGATGTCTCAAGCCTCGGTTGTGGTTCTTATGTTCATTTTGCTGAACAGTTTTTCGATATACCGGTATACCGCGGTATTTTTTTGAATACCGATACCGGTATTCAGCTTTGAATATAGTGCAGCCCTACATTTGTCTACACCTATTTCATGACATTCACCTCGTTCGAGGTGAATGTAACAATTTTCAGGGTAAATAATTATCGGATGTCATTATATGTATAACAGCACCATTTGAGATCGCTGACAATATGTAAGCCAAGCGACAGGGGTTGAGGACCGAACCTCGGCTATATGGTTCCAGAAAAAAAACTTTCAAAGTAGTAATGGACAGAGCGAATAGCTGCTGAGATATATGCGTGTTTTTAGGGGTTTTCATAATGTTCTTAAACTGGTACCACCAATTTAAACCTCCGTGGGCTGCTGTGGGCCCAATCTACAAATGACAAGCTGTTTATTATCAGGCTTGGCCAGATCAGGTGCACATATACGGGAACAAAGTTTCATTTGAATTGTTCCCAAAATATTGTCTGCACATTTTCTACATTTCGAACAAGACACCCACCCCTTACTAACGTGTGACATTTTCCCAGATTAAGCCCAATATTCTCACATATAAAGCCTACTGATGTTGTATTTATGTTAAGAGTGTTATGTACAACATCATCTTTAAGGTTTGAAACACAAATGATGGTATATATTAGCTGATATATCGATATATTTTTAAAAAATTAAAAAAATTGCACAAGTTGGAAATGCACATTTTTGGCGCACTCAAGAGACCCACCCACCCCCACGTCACGGCTTGCAAATGTTTGGTGCCTCCCCCTCCCCCCCCCCCCCCTGGATTTGATATGAAATACCGGCGGAAAAGTTGGAAAGAGTAAAACATCGCCCAAACACCGTGACAACAACAGCAACGGATACAAACAGGAATACTAAGTCCCTCAACTTATATTTTCGAATCATCGATTTATAATGTGTGTATGTTGTTTGTAGCAGTTGACAGTATTTCACTTTTATTTAACCACCAGAACACCGATACCAACATTGGGTAATTTCCAACAGTAGATTAGTCTCATATTGAAACTAGGAATATAACGAATGCAATTTTGTTTGACAGAGCTCAATGAGCTCTGTCAAACAATATTGAATTGGTTAAATTCCTAGCATAATTTCATTATTCGAAAATTTGTATATCTTGATATTTTGACCTGAGTGATTAGAGGGTGAACACCAACAATGATTTGCAATGACTAATTTATTCTTACGAGAGGATATACTGCATGCTTCTGAAGCAGTATTCAGTTCCTGTCTGTGAAAATGAAAATGTTGAGGACGATTGCGGTGGAAACATACAGATACAGTCCGCCACCAAAGAACTCGTTTTATGTACAAAATAATGTATTTCTTCAAATTATAGGTAAAATAGAAGAGGTTGGAGCCGCCCCTTTGAAGAAAATCCTGAAAGATCTAGGTGGATGGCCGGTGTTGGAAGCTTCGTGGGACGAACATAGTTTTGATCTAGTCGATCTACTTATCAAACTCCGATTGTTCAATAATGACCTTCTAATGTCATGGGGCGTGACAGAAGATGATAAAAATCCAGATACGAACATCATATACGTAAGTTTCCCAACCCTTTGAACTCTAGTTGTATATTCCACGCCGGTTCAATGGCAGCAATCAGAAGAGTCCATATTCATTATTTGGGGTAGACCAATCAATATTTTCAACGTGCAGCCTCGGGGCTGCACGTTGAAAATATTAATTGGTCCACCACGCACATTTATTGAACAGCCACCCTATATAATGACGTTATGGCGTATCATGTTCCTGACCGGAAAAGACGACCTCTAGGGTTCAAAGGGTTACTGTCAGGGCAAAGCCAGCCTAAATATAGGGGCAAGGGGCCTCATATATAAAGATATTGTAAGTTCAAAAGATATTCCGCATCAAGGCGAAAAAACTACGTGAATTGTACTTCTCTGTGAAGCTGGACATGGAAAAAACACACGTGGTGTATATCCGGCTTCAGCGCAGGGTCCCAGGGGAGAAACGGTATGTTAGATAAGGTCTAATCTCATTTAATTTATACAGTAGTTGCGAGTCTTACGAGACGTAATCGGTTGGTGGCAGGATATCGTCACGGCCAATTGAGAAACGAGATTCTAAAGGATAGAAATGTCTGTCATGACAATGACTGGCAGAAACGAATCGGTTCTCTCGACAAGTGAAATCACCGTTAAGTCACGCGCGAGATGACTTGTATTGATTCTGCCTCGATATACGTCATCTCCCACCGTTTTGACAGACGGACAGATGAGCGTCTGTCCACCTGACAGTTTAGGGTAAAAAGTATATATACCTTGAAGAGCAGAGCATTAGACACACTTGGGGTCACACACACGTTGATGAAGTCCAGGGCAGGCGGACTCTGTTTCCTGGCATAGGGGTACCTTCGATCACAGGATCCTAAAACGGCTGGAATCGCCAGACAGGGCATTCCACGATTGATTTAGCTTAAGGTTGATAGGCGGCTGCAGTGCCAAATTCCTTGAGAAGGAAAACCCAAGGTGAAACGTTAAAGTTTAGATTGTCGAGTAGCAGGTATCAGCCTGCAATAGTCAGAAGTGTAGGTTAATTGTATTGTGCGCATTAACCCTTTGACGCGTCAGACTGATTGCGTTGTGAGTAGTTTGTTTTGCTGTCGAAGCATCGTAATACCGACTGGAGATCGGTGTGAGTGACAATTTCGCCCTAGCACAAAAGGGGGCATTTGTGAATCGTGAATTCAACCAGGAACAGTGAACATTTCAATAGGACTTTCACGGAGGACTTTCAAAAGGCACATAAGGTATGAGTAGACAATATCTGACCCAAATCAGAAGTACGGTGGCTTTATAGATGACAAACATTGCTGGTCGGAACCCTCCGACATCCAGAGGTACAGTTACGCGCAGACGTTGACATTTGAGCCTAAGCGGGTGAAGCTCTTATGGCGAGCTCACGGTAGTAACATTTCCAGTGTGTAGACTATAGTGCCAGTACAGGGCTATAGAATGACTATATAATTGTTGAGAATTATTTAACCCTATCAACCCATTTCCTGTGAAAAGAATCGAATTGTTGATTGTTGAAATATTGAAACCGCTTTATTTTTATGTGTAAATAAAAGAATCGTTGTTACTTTAAATTATTCTTTCCATTACACAGCCTGAAGTGATTAGGAATCACACCAAACGGAAATCGAACCTATTTCAGGCCAATTTGGCAGAGAAGGAATCACGGCGTCGGTCTAACTCAGCTCCCAGCGCCGAGTTCGCGACACTTGGATTCCGACCCTCCACGTTGGTCTAATCTTCCCGCAATTTCATCAGCGGGACTAAATAACCCCACGTCAGCCCAGGCCTTACGGGGTCTCAGGTGTCCTGACATTGATTGGCGAGCGCTTCCAGGATATTTCTAAAAAGTAAAAGATGCCTATATGGACATTTTGTTTTATTTTAACGGCGGTTCTGTTTATGTTTTGACGCTTTCGGTCTGCTGATGCTGTTCAAGGGTTTAATATCGCAATACAGTAGTCCCCAAGAGGATACTTAGTAGCCACTATAACTGCGGTAGGTTTCAGAATATTTGGGGCGTTTAATTACGTTAAATTACACAGGTAAATTAGGATTAATTGCCATATTTTTTTTTCTTTCTTTCTTTTCCTTCTTCATTCTTTCTGACGAGTGTTGAAGATAGAAAGAAAAATCAAAATGGATATTGTTACACCCCTCGCCCAACTGGTATCATTAGGCAAGGAAATGGGCCTTGAAGGGGCCGAACTACAGAAGTTCGTTAAAGATGAGCAGAAACGTGAGGCCAAGGAGATTGCCTTACGTAATGACGCAAGGGAGAGAGAGGCCCAAGCAGCAAGGGAGGCAAAAGAGCGAGAGATTCAGTTAGAAAGGGAGAGAGAGAAAGATGCGGGAGAGGCGAGGGAAAAGGAAGCCCAATTAGATAGGGAGGCAACAGAGAGAGAGAGAGAGAGAGATCCAATTAGCAAATGAGGAGAGAGAGAGGGAAGCCCAAATAGCAAGGGAGGCAAGGGAGGCAGAACGAGAGCTCGAACAACAGAGGCACGAGAGAGAATTAGAGCTCCTCAGAGCAAGGGCCGATGTGGAGAATGAACGTCGGCGCTCAGGGGATGGGAGTGCAGGGGTTCAATTCATGCCCCACGCCCCCACCTCGCTCATTTTAATGAAAACACAGATGACTTGGACTCGTACTTAGAGAGGTTCGAGCGTTTTGCCTCCGTAGGTATAAATGGAGAGTTTACTATCACTTTGTACATGTACGTGTACAACATACGTACACGATGCGTTCACCAAAGTGGAATTCAGTGTTAAATCGCACGCTTGTTCACAAAAATGTACAGTGATCTTGAATCCCCCATGTTTTTTTGTGACTCCTAGATCGCACTTTTAACGTTCAAATACTCGTGGTGAACGCGCGTTTTTTTAAAAAAAGGTGAAATTGTACATCTTCACTTTTATTACTTTAAAAATTTTTGTCGATGTTCCCATCGCAGATCAGACCATCGATCCATCGTTGGTGAACGCGAGCAAAAAATTCTAGGCTATCATCAAAAAACGGTCTGCGGATTCTGCATCAGTGATCCAGAACTCTCAATTGTTTTGAGGCGGTGGGGTTTTCCCATTTATGACGTCATTAGGGGAATTCCCCACTATGGGAATTCCCAAACTCAGCTAATCGACCGATCGGATCGCTCGATTCTCCGCCAATTGACCGATCGGATCGCTCGATTCTCATAAACTCGATCATTGAGAGTTATCTCCACTCGTCGTGGGGTGGGGGAATACCCTAGGAAATAAATAAAAGTGATCGATATATATAGGAGAGAAAAAAAATATATAAATAATAGTTATTTAGAAAATTAAATATATCAAATCGAATAGATAATAAAAAAAAACGTAAATCATGAGCGCTTCCCAGACTATCAGAGCGAGGATTCTTTTAAACATGCTGATGAGAGCATACGCAATCTGCGTGAACGAACAACTACGTTCCATCTTGTTAGAACGATGCGTCGGATGTCGGGATCATCTAGACTTCGATCACGAGAATCATTCGTGTCTGACGATGGAAAGGGAAGATATGGTCGTCATGTATTTCGAACCGGCGTTCGAACGCGTTAGATTCGACGATGTGATCACGTTTTGGAAGAGATTAGTCTTCTGTAAGAATCAAGACAAGCCTACAGTTTCGGAAGAACTGAAATTGGCGCGTAGAAATCTGACTTTAGAAGACAAGGGATGCATCAAGAAATTATTGCTGAATGAAGCATACGTCTAAGTTTTTTTCGTTGATATAAAATAAGGGAGAATAGAAAATAAAAAATAAATGCACACATAAAATTTTTATCTAATATTAGAAAGAAAAAAAATACAAAAATGAGAACCAGAAATAAATTGTATCCGACGTTAGTGGACGACGAGGACGTGAAGCCGATCGCCGTTTTGCCGACGGCGCCGTCGCTAGAAGAAAGAGAAAGAGGAGAGAGGTATCGCATCGATCAAATCAATAGAATCCAAGAGTATCTAACTCGAGAGAGAGATTCTCGTCGATCTCTCAAGAAGAAGTATTCGCGTTTCGTGACATTCGTCAACGCGATCGACACGACACTCATCACGATTTCCATGGGTTTACACGCGGCCGGCATCGGATTGTTGTCGACCGCGGTCGCCGTTCCGATCGTGTTGACCGTAGAATGAGTGGCCCTCGCCGCCGGATTGTTTAGCACGCTCGGAAACTTTTTGAGTAGGAAATTATATCTGAAGGCGAGGAAACACGACAAGATTCAAGTCTTGGCCGACTCCTAGATCGACACGATATCCGAAATGATCTCTATGGCGTTGAAAGACGGTAGGATATCGGACGGAGAATACTTCGCGATATTGAGCGAGGAAACGAAATACGATGCCACGAAAGAAGCCGTGAAAATCAAGACTCGTCAGATCATCAAGGAAGAGATGAAGGATTCTCTCGTGGAAAAGGGGAGGAAAGAGGCCAGTGAGGAATTCAGTAAGATGATAGAACTCAAGAGCAGCGACTGAAAAAATATATACATATATAATAAGAACAGAATTTAAAAAAAAAATTAAATTTATATATAAAATAAAAAACGAAATTAATTTAAATAACTCTTAAAAATGTATTGCGTAAAGTGTAAGAGAGTTACCGAGATAGAAGTGCGAACTAAAAACGACAGACAGATGATTCGTGGAATTTGCGACGTGTGTGGTTCTGTCAGGACTAGATTCGTCAAAAAAAGAACGCGAGCAAAGGTAAAGGCATCGTGAATAAAATGATCAATAATCTACCTTTCGAAATGCATCTGCTCGGTCACAGTTTCATGAGACCCGGAACGAAATTGAACAAGAGACTCAACGCCGATCTGACACCCAAATCTTGGAGCAAACCTGTGAATAGGGTGGACGCGGCCGCGTATGATCACGATCTGTGCTACGCCGGACATCCCGACACCAAGACTCGCAACGACGTCTGCGACAAAAACATGTTGGGGAAATTGAGAGGCATATCGAATCTGACCAGGAGAGAGAAGATGGAACGTTCGCTGGTCGGCAATCTGATCGGCGCGAAACGTCGATTCGGATGGGGCGTTCAAAAAAAAAAGCGCATCTGAAAAGAAGAAGAAACGATTATTGACAAACGAATTGGCCGAGGAGTTACACAAACCCATAGTGCGTAAATTTCGAAAGAGAAGGGTGTTCGTGAAGGGTCTGGATGATATTTGGTCTGCCGACTTGGTCGACATGAGATCGTTTTCGAGGTGGAACGAGGGCATCAAATATCTATTGACAGTCATCGACATGTTTTCCAAATACGGTTGGATCAGAGCTTTGAAGGATAAATCGGGACCTTGCGTCGCCGAGGCTCTGAAGAGCGTGTTCGACTCGTCTTCTCGAAAACCGAGTAAATTGTGGGTGGATAAGGGAAAGGAATTCTACAACAAGGACGTTCGTCGATTGGTAGACCTCTACTCGATCGAAAACGAAGAGAAAGCCAGCGTGGTGGAACGTTGGAATCGAACGATGAAGGAAAAGATGTACAGATACTTCACGGCGAATTCGACCAAGAAATACATATACGCTCTGAACGGTCTGGTCAAAGATTACAGCAACACGCGACACAGATCGATCAAGATGACTCCCGCGGAAGCTAGCGATCCTCGAAACGAAAAACGGGTCTACGCGAATCTATATCCTGAGAGATCTACGCCGAAATTTGCGGTCGGTGATCGAGTGAGAATTTACGCTTATAAGAAGCACTTCGAAAAGGGTTATACTCCTCGATGGACCTCGGAAATCTTCGTGATAATCAAAATATTTCACACCGATCCGGTGACTTACGAAATCGAAGCGTTGGATGGAGAAGAGATCATCGGAAAGTTTTACGAACAACAATTACAGAAGATGAAGTTTTGATGAAGAAGACAAAATTTTTTTTGTTTACTCTCTTTAACATTTTCTTGTTTACACACATATATATAAGAGAGAAAAAAATAATAAAAAAATAATTAAAAACTATTTTTAGATAAAAAAGCAAGTTAATTAATAAACAAAAAATTAAAAATCCTTGAAAATGACAAATATACTAGATATAGCACAAAGCATAGTGAAAGATGAAAGTATTCAAGAATATGAGGTTCACGAATACGAACTGGTAACCGGAACGAGTTTGAACAATGCGGGAGAGATAAGAATCAATGTCGAAACTCAAGATCTATTCGTACATCCTAGCGAGAGTTACATAGTGGTGCAGGGACGTCTCACCAAGGAAGATGGGAGCGACTACGCCGACGACGACACGGTTACTCTACCCAATAATGGCATCATGCATCTATTCAGTAACATAAAATACATGCTATCCGGACAAGAGATAGAATCTGTGTTTCATCCCGGTCAGGCCACCACGATGTTCGGACTCTTGACGTATCCTGATGATTTTTCGAAATCCAGAGGACTTAATCAGTTGTGGGTGAAAGACACCGTAGGCCCTGCTAGCGCCGGCGCCACCTTGATATTCGACTACGTCGTCAAGACGTCTAGACCTAAAGGAACGTTTTCGTTCAGGATACCTTTGAAACACATCTTCGGATTTGCGGACGATTACAACAAGATCATGTATGGATTCAAACACAATCTGACGTTGATTCGAAAAGGAAACGATGACGCAATAGTGAGACTCACTGCGACCAATGCGAGTAAGATAACTCTACACAAGATATCGTGGTTCGTTCCGCACGTGGAGCCTTTGATCATGGAGAAAGCGCGTATCTACAAGATCATAGAATCCAAGAGTAAATTACCCGTGGGATTTAGAATGAGACAGTGCGACAGGGCTAGCATTCCTCCCTCCACAAATCACTTTGATTGGAGATTGACGGTGAAATCCGCTTCTGAGAGACCGCGTTTCATTGTGGTTGCGTTTCAGACCGATAGGGACGGGTCTCAGGAAAAGAATGCGTCGCTGTTCGATCATTGCAGTTTGAGAAACATGCAAGTGTTTCTGAACGCCACGAGATATCCAGCAATTGATTACAACGCGTCATTCGACAAGAACGATTTCTGCAGACTGTACAGCGATGCTGCTGATTTTAGAAAGAAGTATCACGGTCTAGACGAATTGATGAGCAATCCTAACATGTCTCCCGGAGAATACAAGGCGATGTATCCCATGTTCGTATTCGACGTCAGTAAACAGAGTGAACGACTCAAGAGTAGCGTCTTAGACATTCAGATCAAGATGCAATTCGATAGGAACGTGCTGAGAAAAACTGAAGCCTTCGCCCTGGTCCTGTCGGACAGAGAATTACAATTCGAATTGGACGGAAATAAGATGTCGATCATTCGATGAGAGACGAGTGTGTGAAAAAAATAAAAAACAAAAAAAAATAAAAGGTAATGAGTAATTATTAAAAACAAAAAAACAAAAACAAATAAAAAGATAAATTCGTTTTTAATGATATTTTTTTAACCAAAAAAAGTTTCATCCGAGGAAAAATCGTCTTTTTTCAACATTCTCGACGTACAAAATGTTACAATTCGTAAGTAGTCACATAGAAAACGAAATACACATTCCATTTTCGCGTTTGAAAAAAAAAGCTTTTTACGATTACGTTCTGAATTATTTAAAAGATCGCATGCTATTCACTCGAGAGAAACAAAAAGGATATTTCGTGACGAAGATATTAAAACTCGAGCAGATCTTAGATTGTTCAATCCTGTGCGATCGTCTCTCCATTTCCGTCAGATGTTCCATCCTGTGTTGCAAGCCAAAAAACAAAAAAAAAAGATGTGGAAAAATGGTTAGGTAAACAGCGGGATAGACGGTTGGAAATGAAAAGAATGAGATGCTCCCCACCATCACCACTACCTTCTGAAGAGAATGGTAAAGATGCTAGTGTTATCAAGAGATGCACAACATTCGTTCATAATTATGATTCGGATCAACAAAAGTGTTGTTATCAATGTATCATATCACAAAGAAAAAGAAAAAAAGAAAAAGAAGAATCGACACTGAAAATTGAGAAAAAAGGAAACGTTATTATAATATATGGTGATAGTGAAGAAGAAGGAAAACAAAAAAAAATGAGATCTAAAGATGATCTCATTACTTTTTTTTTTGTTTTTTCGTTTTTAATAATCACACATTATTTTTTTTTAATTCATTATTTTCCACGCATTCACTGTTTGTTCAAAGGAACTAGTTCGATCAGTAGACTCACCACGGAAGTGGCGGCTTCGGGATTATTGGTTTTCATAACGAAATTAATCCTGTCTCCGGTGTTCACTTTGAGAGGTGTGCCGAACGTGCTAACATTCACGTGTTGATTCTCAGTCTTTTCGATGCTGTATCTCTTATCACTCTCTACACCATTCACCATGAGATTGACGACCGCTCTGTTATTCAAATCCGAGGAAGCCAGACTCATTCGAAGGATTTCACCTCCCAGCGGCATGGGATATCCCACCTGACCATGTTTCGATCCGCTACCTCATTTCCGAAAGACCACTCAGCTTTTCCCTCATCTAAGGTGCCAGTATCTTTGGCCCACACGGTGATCAATTGTCTAGCGTATTTGACTCATCTAAGGTGCCAGTATCTTCGGCCCACACGGTGATCAATTGTCTAGCGTATTTGACTTTCTCCATCACCGAAATCAGGGTGCAGGCATCCGTCATGTTCACGGGATCCGGTAGATTCGTGAGCGCGTGTCCACCCATGTCTAGTTTACCTTCCATGATGTCACCCTTTCTCCAGACCGAGTTGTCATCCACGTACTTCCTGCTGACTGCACTGGAATCGAATTCGGGATCGTGATAGAGACCGAATAAATTGTGACCATTCATGTTGATGCCACCCTCCATGGTTCCACCAGATTCTTTGTTCAGGTAGAGATTGTCCACTTGTGATTCTAGGTATTCTTGTGATTGTATCACGGCAGAATCTACGTAGCCCTTGTTGACCGCAGGTGAGTCCGCATCCGTGTCGTCAATCTTTGACAGATTCAATATCTTGTGGAATCCCACATTCAGATCCGATTTCATTTCTTGTCTGTCAGACTTTCTCTGTTCCAGATCTATGTAGTGTTTGGTCGCCACGTCCTTGGGATTCATGGGAGTGGCCACGTTCGTTATCTTGTTAGAATTGGCGTTCAATTCTCAGTGCATCGTTTTCTGAACGTATCTATTTCTCAGGTGTTCGCTGAATCTCGCGTGAGAGCCGTCCACGTATTTCTTGGTCGCGGCATCAGTGGGATCTATGGGATTCGCGACGTTCACCAAACATTTGGATTTCAGATCGAGATCGTCAGTCATGGTTTTATCCACGTAATTATCTAGCAGGATTCGTTCGAAATCGGCGTTCCCCCTGTCGACGTATTTTTTAGTCGCAGCATCTGTGAGATCTATCGGTTCGGGAAGATTGTAGAGCTTCTTATCGTTCATGTTCAAAGGTTCTTCTCGAGGTTCGTATCTCCGAACGTAACATTCGTCCAAGTTGGAACGTCGTAACCATCGTCGACTTCGAAGTATTCCTCTTCTTTCTCGGGTTGACTTTTTCGTCGTCACTTCTACCAAATTTATCGACTGGCATGTTGTTGTGGGATTTTTTGTTTTTTAGAAAAATATGTTCAAACGCAGTTTATTAAAAATGAACTATGTTATTTTATTTTTCGTTTTTATTCGATTAAAATTTTTTTTAAATAATTTTTTATCTTTATATATACTATAAAAAAAAATCTCTCTCTAATGTAAGTCATTGAGAATGTCTTGAAATCGATCTCCTTCAGACCATCTCTTGAGAACGTAGAGACACAGGTGACCGCAAAACACTTGATCTGGTGATTGCGCTTGTTCCGTGTTGTAACGAACCATCGATTTGTTGAAATAGTTCTTTATTTCTTTTGGCGGCGAGATTCCGTAGCTGTCGAAATAATAATTTTTCTTCTTCCCGTTCTTGATCCATGCCACCCAGTGAGTGCCTTCACCCGATGAATCATCTAGATTTAAAATTTTGCATTCCGATTGTCGAGGTCTTCTCTTCAGCAAGGCATCTCTGGAAAACACGCCTAGAAAATCTTTGATTTTCAGATCTTTTGCCACATTCAACAGATCGATGTTGGATAGGGGTTCGTTAGGTAAGACGACACCTTCTACGGATATCTTTATTTTCTTATTCATAAATACGTATATATTTTTTTTATTTATTTTATTATAATTTACTAAAAATGACGTTATTTTTTTTCCATTTTTTTCTTTTTCTTTTTAAACTAACTTTCTCGATGTCACTATCGATTTCTATAATTTTGTGTTCATCTAATTCTTCTTGATTTTCTGGAATCCTATCATCCACAATCATATCTGGAATCTTATCATCCACAATCGTATCTAGAATCCAATCATCCATATTCATATCGTCTCTAATTAGATCCACAGTCCAATGTCCGAGTGCCAAAGTGCTTATTTTATCGTCTAACATGAATCTCTTATCGTCGTCGGCCGTTGCTGACTATTTCGGTATACAAGTCATGATTTTCGCTTCGAATCGATTTCATAGTCTTATACACTGAACCACTTCCTAACAGACAATCTTTATACTCTTGGAAAGAGATGTCTTTCACCACGCACGCTTTAACTCCTTTGCACTTCTTGATCTCTTCATCATCTTCTAGACGATAAGCATACAGTTTGGGTCTCAAGCCCACGAATTCGACGATCTGTTTACCGCCGCTCTCGTCCTTAAATTTACCCGACACCTTCTTGTTGTCATTCGATTGAATGTTGGACGGGTGATCGACGGGATAATTGTTCATGTCAAACCACTCGGCCACGTCCGGAGATATATCTCGGTAGATGTCTTTCGTCTCTATCTCGTAAACTAAACTGTCCATGTCAGTGAACAGTAGTTTGGCTTTGTCACCAAATTTTCGTTTGACGTAATCGTAGTGAAACTCATACATCAATCGCTTGCTGATATCTAAGATGATCGGTCCGAGATAATATGGTTTGTCGAATTTCAGGTGCGTCTTTTGCATGTGAACGGCCACTAGATTTTCGTCGAATATGGTTCGGTGTTTGTAATTGGGTTTCACCTCTAATTTTTTAGCTCTTTTCTCAGACATGATGAGTCGAACGTCGGTTCTCTTCCTGATGTTTTCCATCGATTTGCCGTACACGCAGTTGTTCATGAGTTTGAAGAAATCTTTTTTGAAATTGTTCTCGGCTCGAGTTCTGAGATTCGTGTTGAGATCGATGTATTTTTTCATCCAAGGCTCTTCGTCGAATCGAATGATGCGATGTATGTCAACTAATTTCATCCCGTAATCGACGTACTGTTTCTAATTCTCGCTGTAGACGACGTAGTTACGTTTGTTAAATAAATTGGGAATGAGTTTTTCCTCATCTCCTTCTTTCGGTTCCATTCGTTCGGGAGCTAGCGGATAATCGCTGTGTGGATCGTGTAATTCTTCCGGATAGTTCAAATCGACTTCTAAAATGCAAGGATAGTCTCTCCATTTTTGCATCTCTTCCGGTTCCTTCACCCATTCGAAATTTCCAATCGGTAAAAGATGACTCATAGCCCAACCATACAGATTATTGGCGTACCAATACTGTATGTATTTAGTCGACCGTTTCGAATCGAAACCTTTTTTCATGTAGCGATTGTTAGCCTCAGAATATCTGTGGGAGATCATCGAGGCACCACCTCTCGCAGCCCTTTCGAACATGAGCAACATGTCCACATTGGATAATAATTCCAATTGGACTTCGGTGGTCTTCAACAGAGCGTCCCATGCCAGACCGGGTGCGGTGAAATACCAAGCGGGATCCAGATCATAATTTTGACGACAGACGTCTCGAAAATTTTCGAACACGTCTGCCAAGAGCAGAACGTCAGTCTTCAGATAGAGATCGTGATAATCTCTCATGGTTTTCATATCGAATGATTTCCACACGTTTTTGGCGTGTTCGTAATTCTCGTCGGAAATGTTGGATTCGTATAATTTCGAATAAAAATCTTCTTTCGAAGGTAGTGTGGTGTCTTCGAATCTCTTAGACTCCTTTCCTCAACATGACGTCTACTCGTTCTCCGAAATGTTCGCTCGTGATTTTAAATTTATCCTTGCTCATGTTATCGACTAATTTTTCCAGAGCGATCGACATGAATTTAAAACTGTCGATGAAACGTATGCATCTACGAATGGATTTCGTTTTTTCTTTCAACTTCTCTCCATCGATTACTCTTTTCTTCTCCATGAGCTTCCATTTCATGAAGGAAATGTATCTTTCTTTGCTGTTCGCGATGCAATTTAATTCTTCGTGTGAGGTGCCGAGATTTTTCACGAACAGATGACTGTCGTAACCCGAGAGATTGTGAAACATCACCGGATAGAAAGTGGCGTCTCGATATTTTAAATTACACTTGCTGTGAGCCGGACCGCGATACAGACCCATGTAATGATCGTGGTCTCTGACCTTCTTATTTTCCTCCAAATTCTCGTCAAATGATTGTCTGCATATGTGACATTCGGTGGCTCTGTTATTTTCATTCTGCTGCTCTCGCGTGATGATCATTTTTGCTGGAGTTTTGAATTTGTCGTA
This sequence comes from Pictodentalium vernedei, assembly GCA_031216915.1. Lineage (NCBI taxonomy): Eukaryota > Metazoa > Mollusca > Scaphopoda > Dentaliida > Dentaliidae > Pictodentalium > Pictodentalium vernedei. The sequence continues at coordinate 63,205,344 of CM062290.1, read as the reverse complement.
TAACATTTGAATTTTCGATTCTAACTCTTCCACGAACCTTTGAGCCATGTCGTCGTCTTCACACTGTTTCGTGTAGGTGAAGGGACCCATGTCGTGTTGCGAGTCGAAAGCACATTTCACGTAAATGCAATAGCCCGAAGGTATGTGTTTTTGATATCTTTCGACGTAACTTTGAAGAGAGTTGGGTTGACAGGAACTCATTTTCGCGGCAAAACATTCGAAATCAGCGTACACGACGAATGGTACTTTTAACCTTCTATTGTGATTTTCAAACTTCACGATGGGGTTGGGTTTGGGCATTTCGACGGCGACACCTTGATTTTCGTTGCAATATTCCTGATGTTTCGCTAATGATTTTTCGGTCTTAAATATGTTCATGCAATTGAAACATAAAGATATCTTTCCGTTATGATTATTATTTTGTTTCGACAGTAACCGGCTCAGATGTTTAACCCAACAATAATGATGATTGTCACCATTTGAAATCAATAATAAAATAATCGTCTTTTCTCTTCTGAGATATGAAGTCTTCTAAGAGGATAGATCGTTCGTTTTTCCTCGTCGTATCCCAAGACGTTCACTGCTACGGTGGGATTTTGAACCTCGAAATGTTCGATATGTTTTAACTCTGTTGGAAAAGTCATTCCGGTCCAATCGAGATTTTTAGAAGTTTCCTCGTAACAAGAAACTCTATCGGAGTTTATTTTGACAGGGTATAAAGCGGAGGTGACTGCCCATTTAAAACACTGATCATCTTTATTTCTCACATTGACCATGGCGTGTTTCTTAGTCAAGAAATACGGTAATTCCAAGTAGGAAGATCCTTTCAACGGTTCGTTTTTATTTATGTGAATTTCGAGTTTCAACACCTCATCGAACGTCCAATTACTACCTTCATGTTGATAATTCACGAGAGATGTCAACATCTTGTCTTTCATCTTTTCGAAAACGTCCGATAGATCTGAACCTTGAAATATGGGTTCAACGTTAGATCTGAAATATGCATTTTTCACGATGCTCTCGCCGGACTTCACGTTGATTTTATTCATTATGCAATGGAGTATCATCTTAATTGTTAATCCCACGTTCATGTATTCGCGAAACAAATCCAATACTTTTTTCTTCACCCGTTCCATGAACAGTTTCGGATCGATTTTCTTGAACGAGGGAACCACGTCGAAAGTTTTAAAAATGCCTTTGATCGCACTCTCCCGTTCTACGGGTTTCGATTGGAATAGTTCCACAACGAGTCATGTTACATATTCTTCTCCTTTCTCTTCGTCGATTGCTCATTGAATTTCGCTCGATATATCTCGTTTGTCTTGAATCTGAAGTGCATCACTCGTTTTCGTTTTAGTTTTTCTTTTCTTTTCTTTGGAAACTTGATGTTCTTCAATGGCTTTTCGTTTAGTCGTCTTCTTATTTTTCACAATCGAAACGTTTTTGGTTTTTTCGACGTCGGCATTTCGATTCCTTTTACTATCTTCTCATTTTTCACAACTGATGCATCTTTTGACGTCGTTGCTATCGACATTTCATTTGCCTTTCTAGCGTTTCGCAAATATTCTTGTATGACATCAATTTTTTTTGATTTAGTTCTATGATTTCTGAAATCTGAAATTTGTAATAGTTTACAAATTTCGTTTAACTGAGGTATGGTTTCTCATTTAAATTTACCATTGTTTTATCTGTTTGCTTCATTTGTAAGAATAATTTTTGGAATTTTGTATTAAATAATTTGTTAAAAAAGTTTTGCTTTTTTACTCTTTTTATATATATAATAATAAAAAAAAAAAAAAAGTTAAATTTTAAATTCAATTTTTTTTTTAATGTGTTTTTTATTCAAAAACAATTTAAGACTGCTTTTATTTCTCATTTGCAAAATGAACACGTTTTCTCGTCTTCGGAATAACATTCTCTACAGTAACGCAGATGTGCGCACGGTAGAAACAAGATGTTTGCGACACCTTCGCAGAGCAGACACTTGGTAGACGTTTTGCTCGGTTCGTTTTCGATGAGTGACGATAACTCGTCCGCTTCTGCCATGAATTTAATGAGATGATCTAAAGTTATGAATTGAGACAGGGTCTTGTTCCCCTTGTTTGACGCATTGTACAATTGTTCCTTGGTGTGTCCGAGTTGTAACCTATCCATCAATAATTTTTGGTTTTTATCTCTATCCCTTTCTTCGTCTTGGATTTTGATCAATCCCAACGTTAGGATCTTGTTCAAATAATCACATTCGCCTTTTTTAATATTACTTATGTGTTCTAGTAAAGGTCTGTCGTGAGGTTCCCAATTCATCAAATGTATGTTACAACAAAAACATTTGACTTTGTCGCCTTTACCCACGTAAATGAAACCTGCGGCGGCTAAATCTTTGGGTTTTTGAGCGAGATGCGAAGGCCAATTTTTAAACGTTTGAAGTCTTGCACGTTCTAGACTATAATTCGGATGTTTGGACTTGATCATTGTTTTTACCTCAAAATTGAGTTTGTAAGAATATTTTTTTTAACTTTTATTTATATATAAAGAGAAATAAAGAGAAACTTTTTTAACAAATTATTATTTAAATACAAAATTTAAAATATACATTATTTGCAAGAATTCATAAAAAAACAAATAATCGATCATGACAACAACACCTAAAAGATGTGAATTGAAACTGAAACGAGACGAAGCGTATGAGAAATTCGGTTTTAATATCTATACATTACAACAACACGATCCCATCGAATTGAACGAGGTTGAGATGGTGGACTTAGAGCGCTACTACCACAAATATCGAATGTGTTTGAAATTGGATGAAGCCGCGCTCGATTTGTTTTACGAGTACCAAAGTGATCTGCTGAATAATATCATTGTCGCCGAAGACAGAGAATTCGACAAGGGTGATGTATTGTTGTCCTATGGAAGTTACATATATCCAATAATCTCACTCGCTCGAACTCGTGAACAAATCGGGTGGTGAGAGCGCATTCGCCAATGAAAAAAAACTCAAAAGAGTAAAGATAAACATTCAAACCATTTTCGTAAGTGGAAAAATGACGAATGTCAACATGCTAATAACGGACTTGGAAATATAAACAATAGAGAGATTGAAATTTAAAATTTAACTTTTTATATATATATAAAGAGAAAAAAACTTTTACTAAAAAATTTTACATTAAAAAAAATTAAAAATTAAAAAAAAAACAAACTTTTTTATATATATATAAAGAGCAAAAAAAAAAAAACTTTTTAAACAAATTATTATTTAAATACAAAATTTAAAATATACATTATTTGCAAGAATTCGTAAAAACAAAAAAACAAATAATCGATCATGAGGACAACAACACCTAAAAGATGCAAATTGAAATTGAAACGAGTCAAAACGAATAAGAAATTTGGTCATAAAATCTATAGATTACAACAACACAATCCCATCGAATTGAATGAGGTTGAGACGAAGGGCTTAGAGCACAAATACGACAAATATAAGATGCCTTTGAAATTGTACGAAGCCGCGCTCGATTTGATTTATGAGTACCAAAGCGATCTGCAGAACATCGTCATCGCCAAAGATAGGGAATTCGACAAGGACGATTTGTCGTTGCCCTATGGAAATTACATATTTCCAAACATCTCATTCGAACTCATGGAGAAATTGGGTGGTGAGAGCGAGTTGACCGATGTAAAAAAAACTCAAAAGAGTAAAGATAAACATTCAACACGTTTTCGAAATAGGAGAAGACACGAGTGTCAACATGCTAATAATGGACTTGGAAATATAAACAATAGAGAGATTGATTTTTAGCGAAGAAAAATGAAAAAAAAAAAAGTAATGAGATCATCTATTGATCTCATTTTTTTTTTGTTTCTTCGCACTCTGTCTTGCGATATTCGTCATTATCGTCTAATTGTTTCTCCACCTTTTTATCCATTTTAAATATATTATTTTATACTTTCTATGATTTCTATTTTATATAATTTTATATTATAATAACATATTCAAAATCGGTATGTTCTTAAACGGCGAATTCTCACCGAGCAACAAACCCTTGCCGAGTCGCTCAACGTTCCGTCCACTCTTCAGATAGAGACCGTTTCCTCTCAGAGAGTTGCCACCTCTAACGGGTTCTAGATACAATCCTTTACCGCTGCCATGTACGTGGACACGACTCACGGCTCCTCCCTTCTTCAAAAACAGTCTGCTGCCTCCCATTAATTTCTCAACTGCCGAACTAGCGAGTCCCGTGAGAGCTCCCACGCCGAGAGTCTTTCCGAGAAAGGGTAGCGCCTTTGCGGTGAAGGGTAATGCTTTTGCGGCGATTCCTGCCAATAGCAGTAGGAAACCACCTTTCATTCTCAAATTGTATCTCAATTGAGCGGGACTCAATCTCACCGTCAACCCTCTTCCATCTCAAATCGCTTTCTCCATCCTTTTGATTTGACTTCTGGTCCAGGCGATCGAATCGTGACCGCCTCTCGTCAGATCTTCGTGAGTGAATTTGAATCTGACCGCCTTGCCTCGAGTTGTTAACGCTCTCTTAAGTTTCTTCCTCTGTCCTGCGGATATGTTCACGTTTTTAACCACGTATTCTGTCATAATTCTGTTTTTTAAAATATATTTACTTCAGTTGTTTCTTGTTTAAAAATTATATTAAAATAATTTTGCAAAATTAATATTGCGTTTATTTTATTTTTGTTATCTATATATATACACAATATATTTTTTTTTTTTTGCTTTTATATTTCTCTTATGTGAAATCGTATCGTCACTCTCTCTCTGCGAAGATCTAACAGTTCACCATTTTGATCCGTCAACGTAGTTTTGAGACTATACAACGTGTCTAAAATCACTGGTAGATAAACTAAATTTCGAGGTCGCTCCACGATCTTATAACCCGGTGACACGTTTGGAAAGAAGGAATAGATCGTCGGTTGAGCGCTACCATTCACGAAGCTTCCAGCAATCACGTTCACGTTCACCAGAATGCTATTGACTGCGAGAATGTCGACCGTATTTTCAGATGCCGCGTGGCCTCGATACATCTTTCGATCAAATCCCAACATCTTGCCTATAGAATCGTCCGTGTTGAAATCCACTCGAAAATTATCTTCCAAATCCAACATCATCTGTAGGGTATTAGGATTGGGAGCGAGTCTGATCTTGTTGCTTCCCTTTCCATCCATCTTCATTCACGTCTGAATGTAATCGTTCAAATCGTCTATGTCGTAACTCCCTTTGGGAATTCGAATCTCCAACCAATCCGTTCCGTCGGAATACTTGAACGAGTTATTCTTTTCGGTGACGTTGGGAAAGGAACAATAAGTCTCCAGATTCACCAACGCCATCTCGTATCTTTTCTCTCTATTCAATTCGATGGAAGGTTCGAATTTCGTAGCGAATCAAGTCGAATCGCCACTCACCACGATTTGAATGGATTGTTTTGCAGCCATATTCTCGGTAATTCGTTCTAACAATTCTCCATGTTCGAACATTATATTTCATTTTTTTTTTTTTTATTCAAAACTAATTATTTGAAGATTTATTATTTTCTAAATTTTATTTTCACGCTCTATCTTATTATTATCATCAGAAACATAAAACTTGTCGAATCCGCACCGATATTTTCCGCGATTAAATTCGCTTGTCAAATTGATCACGACGAAATTGTAAAGTCCACCATCCCAAACCCTCTTGCAGAATCTCCCGAATTCCGCCGCGCTCATGTCGTTTGCGACGTGATCGCCGTAGATGTGATTGAGATTCTTAAGATCTTGGCGAAAGAGACATAGAAAATTAGCGTTCTCCCTTATCGTCTGTCTGGGCAATCGAAAATAATTCTGCGACAGGTAGAAACAGTCCACGTTGCTGTGTCGACCCCTAACGTAATACGATTCGCATCGGTTCTGTCTCTCCAAAAGCAGATCGTCGAAAATCATGAGATTCTTATCTTCCGATTTCAGTTCTCTAGGATCCGGAACGTCGCTAGCGTTCTCATAAAATCGACACTCGACGTTCGAAGTTGCATTTCTCTTCATCAGTTCCATCGCCGCACCGTCCAAAATGGTCGAAAGTGGAGCTTCGCTCTTGTCGAATTCCTCCCTACTGTCAAAGATTCTGGCTATGACGTCCTTGGGCAATCTGCGATCCATGCACTCTCGAAGCAATCTGTATTCGGGTTGAAACAAGCTCTTGCCAAACACGAACAATCTGTCGTAATCCAACCAGTCAGGTCGGGACAACAGATTCATCAACAGATTGGTCTTTCCACAATTCGATTTTCCCACTATCAAACCTCTTATGCTTTTGGGAAAGAACTCGTTATTCGACCTCTTGGTCGCGGCGTCGTTCCAAGACATATCTTTAATGTTCATCATTGTTTTATTTTTTTTGTTTGTTATTTTAGATTCTTTTCAAACGCAAATTTTTTATGTTTTTCAAACTCTGTTTTTAATGTTATTATTCATTTATATCACACCGTCGCGAGTTCTCTTCAATCCGGATCCACTCGTCATTTTGGCTAAATCTTGTATGGGCACCACAGCATCCTTAAAATCTTTCCAACTTTTCGGCGTTCGCTCTAACGCAGCTCGCTTCGCCGGCGGACTGATCAACTTGTCGATCAACGCGTCGGCTGCCCTCTTGCCAGCCACAGAAGCTATACTACCACTGGCTTCGGAAGCGGCTTTCTTACCAGCATCCAAAGCCGTCTTCTTACCGACCTCAAACGCGGTCGATGCGAGTTTTCTACCCGCATCGCTCGTGAACGCTCGCATTATAGAATCGACGATGCCAGAACCGCCTTGAACGTAAGTTCTGACGTATCCCCTGTTCTTTATCACCAACATATTTTATAATATATTTTTGTTTTTTTCACGGGTAAATCGTTTTGTTGTTTTTAAATACTTTTATTATTCTAGTGTAAAAATTTACTGTTTTATTTTTTTGTTTGCTTGTTTGTTTGTTTGTTTCTCTCTACTTATTATATACACATCAATCCTTCAATTCGTTCATCAGCCTTTTATACTGGTTTTTATTCAAAACCTTCTGTCTTAACAATTCGTCAGATATAGCAACTATCTGATTATCTAATCCTGTGTTACCAGCCCGTCTGCTCGCCATCAACAAACTCAATCTCTGAGACAGAGCGCCAGAATCGCTCGGAAGAAAAGTGGTTTTCACCCCTTTGCCAGTCACCGATTCGACGAACTTCTTGTTCATATCCCATATGGGTTTCACCACTTTCGTCCACTTGTAACCTCTATTGGCTTTGGGTCTCGTCTCTCTGGCATCGTTATTTCTCTTCATGGCGTGAGTCTGAACCAGAATGTCTCCGTAATTATCGAAATCCTGATCCGTGTAATCGCTAGGCTTGTCGTAAAGGAGCAATCTGCGCAGAACATCGGTCAATTCGTATTTGTTCGAACCCACGATCAATTCATCATCGTCAATTTCTACTTCTGTGTCTCCTACAAAATTCCTTCCCTCCGAATCCTTATAAAATCCATACGACTGATCTCTCTTACCGCCATCATCATCGGGCGATGCGACGCTACTAGTGGTGATAGTCGAAGCTGTATCGTCGCTCTCGCTCATATCTGTTTGAATTCCCGTGGGAACGTAATCCGGTGTAGATTGAACGGAATACCGATTTCTAAAACTAGGAGGCAACGAACCCATTCTCAAAGAACTCTCCTTTATGGGTCTCAATTCTTCGACTATCTCCTTCCTGCTTCGCTCTTGACCCTCCGTCACGGGTTTAAATATTTTTGTGGCTTCGCTATTGAGTTCCATCTCACCAAGACGTCTGCTCCTATCAGCTGACTGAATCCCCTTCTTAGCACGTTCATACTCGCCTAAAATTAGATCTCGATGTCTAGGATCCATCTGTAAAAACATCTTTCGTTTTAATTATTTTTATCATTTTCAAAATTAAATGTTTAATTATATTTTTATGTTTTAAGTAATAAAAATCTTTCCGTCTTTAATATAATAAACTGACTGTTAATTGAATTGGTGAAGTTTAAGAATACGTTTAAACAGTACATGACAAACCGGTTTCTGATTTAACGCATTTTGACAGTAGTTTTTACATTTTGTCAAAAGATCTCCATTCACACATCAAACAACCATTCACTTAGTATCGAATTAAGAGAGAATCCCTTTGATGACTGTTAAACAGTTTCAACACACAAAAGAAAACTAATTTTAACGCTGAGAACTTATTTCATCTCTCTCTGATTGCTATCATGAATATATGAGCGGAAAATGCGTTTTAAACATTCCACTAAGTGTTTGACTCTTCGAACAATATCCCCCAAAACTCAATTTCTATTCATCTCATTCAAGACAAAACGCGAATATCTATTACAGATCGACTCCTTCAAACAATATCCTCCAAAACTCAATTTCTATCCATCTCATCAATACAAAACATGAATGTCTATAATACAGACCATATTCATAATCGACTCTTTTTGAACAAAAACCTCATTCAATCATAACGATAACATGTGTTAGTTTTACTTCAGGAAGACGTGACAGCGGGCTCGCGAATTTCTAACACACCGACAACACTCTTCGTTCAGATCGAGTTTATGAGAATCGAGCGATCCGATCGGTCGATTAGCTGAGTTTGGGAATTCCCATAGTGGGGAATTCCCCTAATGACGTCATAAATGGGAAAAACCCACCGCCTCAAAACAATTGAGAGTTCTGGATCACTGATGCAGAATCCACAGACCGTTTTTTGATGATAGCCTAGAAGTTTTTGCTCGCGTTCACCAACGATGGATCGATGGTCTGATCTGCGATGGCAACGTCGACAAAAAGTTTTAAAATAAAGGATAAAAGTGAAGATGTACAATTTCACCTTTTTTTTAAAAACGCGCGTTCACCACGAGTATTTGAACGTTAAAAGTGCGATCTAGGAGTCACAAAAAACATAGGGGGTTCAAGATCACTGTACATTTTTGTGAACAAGCGTGCGATTTAACACTGAATTCCACGTTGGTGAACGCATCGTGCACGTATGTTGTACACGTACATGTACAAAGTGATAGTAAACTCTCCATTTATACCTACTTGCCTCCAGTCAAATGTGGCCAGAAGACGCATGGGCTATGTGCTTGAGCCCTTTGTTGTCAGGTAAAGCCCTCGAGGCTTATACCAGTATGCCTCCTGGACTTCTTAACGACTACAGTGAGCTGAAGAATGCCATCCTTCGGAGATACCAGCTCACTGAAGAAGGATTCCGGACCAAGTTCCGAGAAATTAAGCAGGAGAAGGGAGAAACAGTACCTCAGTATTTTGCCCGAGCTAGGCGGTACTTTGACCGCTGGACTGATCCGCCGAAGTGAATGAGTCTTGTGGAGCCCTGCGCAATCTATTTCTCCGGGAGCAGTTTTTAACTACATGCTCCAAGGAGTTGGGCCTGTTCATCAAGAAAAGGGGTCCGCCCACCTATGATGAGATGGCAACTTTGGCAGAACGCTACATCGAGGCCCACGGTGGGAGTGTAAACGCACCCAAATCGGCTAGGGGTGGGGCAAACGGGTTGGCAATGGCACCCGTAAGGCAACACCACACCAATCCGCCTGCGTCGCAGGCCAGGCGGAATGGAAACGCCCCAAAGACACAACTTGTTTCATCTGCAACAAACGGGGACGTATTGCCAGGGACTGCTGGCAGAAGCAGGTTAGGAGCACTGGGAACATTAGACCACATCAGCAGGGGGCCGGGAACACAGCACCAAGGGATTGGAAGCAAGGTGACCGCGTGGATCCAGGGAACAGTAGACAGACGGCAGCGTTCTGTCAAACTATCGGTCCAGAACACAGTCCCCTCCGGGAATGTATACAAGGGGGAGAATTAAGGCTGGAAAGCGGGGGGGGGGGGGGGGGGGGGTTGTCCCGATAATAAGTGGCATGTGTGAGAGGCTCACAACTTCGCAGGAGAAGGTTAACATGCCAGTGTACCCAGGGTATGTGGGACAAAGGGAGATCCGTCTGCTCCGGGATTCTGGGTGCTCCTCTGCAGCGGTTAGAAGGCAACTTGTTGACGACAAGCAATTGTTGGGGCGCGACCATTTGTGTATTTTGATAGACGGGTTACCGTTAGAAGGTTCCCCATCGCGAGGATAACTGTGGATACCCAATTTTATTGTGGCGAAGTGGAAGCCATGTGCATTGAATCACCTGTGTATGACCTGGTCATAGGTAATATCCCAGGGGTGAGGGCAAGCCCTGATGAGTTATGGTCCAGGGGTAGGGGGCCAAGTGAGGGCCCAACGAGGGCAAAGGAAGCTCAAGTCGGTGGGCAAGGACCCCCGGCGGTTGCACTAGGTAACGTACCGAGTAAGGAAGGGAAGGTTCCCAGGGGGAACCAATCCGATGGTCCAGGGGATGGCCCCTACACGACGAAATGTCGGAAAGTTTCAGGAGGGACGACTCCTGTCCAATTAGGGAGAAGGGGCCGCAGGCGGTCCAGGCTAAGCGCCAAACAGCGAGGGAACCCAATGGGGTCATTGGGGAAAGACCATCAAGCAGATTTATGTGAGGGAATTGAGCGCCCCAAGAAGTCGGTGTCACTCGTGTAGAGAGGTGAGGCCAGACCCACGCAAATGGCTGGGCAAACTTCCCCAGAATTGAGAGGGCACGGGTCAACACAAGTTGGGGGTGTTAAAGTTAATGGAACCGCTAAGGTGGGCGCCCAGGGGGACGAGGAAAGGGTCCACAAACCAAAGGAGAAGCATCCTAGGCGGCGGAGACCACGCAGTGAGTGCCGGGGGCGCACAACGCCCAAGGTGCGCAAGAAGTCGTCGCAATGGACCGGGGGTCGACGGCACAAGGGCCAAGGGCGGCCAGTGTCGTTCGAACGAAGGTAATCGCCGGGACGGGTGAGCCTGGGGGATATAGCGCCAAGGGAAGATCTTGGGAATGCAACAGTGACAGGGTATGGGGACCATGGTGGAATACCCGTAGAAATAACGGGGCGAGAAGTAGGGGTGTGCCAAGGGTTACCCAAGGAGATACTGGGAACCGGGCCCCTACCAATGGGCGGTGGTCATAAAGAAGCAATAGTTGGGTGGCTGTGGGCCTGGTGTCTGGGACGGGGGCTCCAGTCGCAAATATTTTTGTGGGATGCACAAACCCGGTGTTAAGGCCCGGAAGGAATTTTCTTATTTTAGTATTATTATTGCGCCGACTGCTGACTAGAGTTGTTTGTGAGTGCGAATGTGAGATACACTGCCCCGTTCGTCGCGTGTGCGTGGGCGGGGAGCCTGTGTGTCGAGTTTTGTAAGTGTGGGATACACTAACCCCGTCTGTCGCAAAGGCGCGGTCGGGAAATCTGTGTGTTGAATATGTGAGTGTGTGAGGCACAATTTTAATCCCCTGGTTGAGCTTTGCGAGGGCGAGGCTCAACATAGTCCAGGGGTCGTTTGCCCTTCACAAGACATAGGGGAATGGGAGGTGAAGTTACACTCCGTTGGAATTAACCCATCTGACGCAAAGGCGCGGTTTTGTTACTCGTCGGAGTGAGTGCCAAGTGAACTGTTTGCAAAATGGGCGAATGTGTATAAAAATGTGTATGTTTAGGTGTAAATATATAGTATTAGAGAGAGAGAGAGTGCTGCAAATCTAAGGATAAGGCTACTCTCCATATGTAAACCCGCAAGACGGGATCATGTGGTAGCGTGTGTGTCGTGGGAATCGGCATGGCCGACGCATGAGCCCGGTCATGAGCCCCACGACCACTAAGGTACAGTTTTGTAGCCTTGAACATGATAGGTAGATTGTAAAAAGGTGTGAGAGGCGAGCGTGCGTGTCTTTGCTCCTTGTGTTTTAAGAGATACACAGAGTGTTTCTCTCGGGAAGGGAGTTGTCAGGGCAAAGCCAGCCAAAATATAGGGGCAAGGGGCCTCATATATAAAGATATTGTAAGTTCAAAAGATATTCCGCATCAAGGCGAAACAACTACGTGAATTGCACTTCTCTGTGAAGCTGGACATGGAAAAAACACACGTGGTGTATATCCGGCTTCAGCGCAGGGACCCAGGGGAGAAACGGTATGTTAGATAAGGTCTAATCTCATTTAATTTATACAGTAGTCGCGAGTCGTACTAGACGTAATCGGTTGGTGGCAGGATATCGTCACGGCCAATTGAGAAACGAGATTCTAAAAGATAGAAATGTCTGTCATGACAATGACTGGCAGAAACGAATCGGTTCTCTCGACAAGTGAAATCACCGTTAAGTCACGCGCGAGATGACTTGTATTGATTCTGCCTCGATATACGTCATCTCCCACCGTTTTGACAGACGGACAGATGAGCGTCTGTCCACCTGACTGTTTAGGGTAAAAAGTATATATACCTTGAAGAGCAGAGCATTAGACACACTTGGGGTCACACACACGTTGGTGAAGTCCAGGGCAGGCGGACTCTGTTTCCTGGCATAGGGGTACCTTCGATCACAGGACCCTGATACGGCTGGAATCGCCAGACAGGGCATTCCACGATTGATTTTGCTTAAGGTTGATAGGCGGCTACAGTGCCAAATTCCTTGAGAAGGAAAACCCAAGGTGAAACGTTAAAGTTTAGATTGTCGAGTAGCAGGTATCAGCCTGCAATAGTCAGAAGTGTAGGTTAATTGTATTGTGCGTATTAACCCTTTGAAGCGTCAGACTGATTGCGTTGTGAGTAGTTTGTTTTGCTGTCGAAGCATCGTAATACCGACTGGAGATCGATGTGAGTGACAATTTCGCCCTAGCACAAAAAGGGGCATTTGTGAATCGTGAATTCAACCAGGAACAGTGAACATTTCAATAGGACTTTCACGGAGGACTTTCAAAAGGCACATAAGGTATGAGTAGACAATATCTGACCCAAATCAGAAGTACGGTGGCTTTATAGATGACAAACATTGCTGGTCGGAACCCTCTGACAGCCAGAGGTACAGTTACGCGCAGACGTTGACATTTGAGCCTAAGCGGGTGAAGCTCTTATGGCGAGCTCATGGTAGTAACATTTCCAGTGTGTAGACTATAGTGCCAGTACAGGGCTATAGAATGACTATATAATTGTTGAGAATTATTTAACCCTATCAACCCATTTTCTGTGAAAAGAATCGAATTGTTGATTGTTGAAATATTGAAACCGCTTTATTTTTATGTGTAAATATAAGAATCGTTGTTACTTTAAATCATTCTTTCCATTACACAGCCTGAAGTGATTAGGAATCACACCTAACGGAAATCGAACCTACATCAGGCCAATTTGGCAGAGAAGAATCACGGCGTCGGTCTAACTCAGCTCCCAGCGCCGAGTTCGCGACACTTGGATTCCGACCCTCCACGTTGGTCTAATCTTCCCGCAATTTCATCAGCGGGACTAAATAACCCCACGTCAGCCCAGGCCTTACGGGGCCTCAGGTGTCCCGAGAGTTACTTTGATGATTTGTTCCGTATCAGGCTGATGCCATAAAGTGGAAAAGTCCATATTAATTATCTGAGGATTTGAGGGTAGTCCAGTTACTGTTTTTAAGCATTATATAAGGCTGAATGCACTCATTACAATAATAATAACACTTTAGCCAGCCGCTGATTTGTCGCGGTTCTCTGACGAGAAGGCCACTTGGAGACGAACTGCTTGATGATATCCCTTGTCCCATTCTTCCCAATCTCTCCGATTAGCATATTAACCCTCTCCTTTGAGTCCCCCCCTAACCACATGTCCTTCATTCTCCCATCCCACTTCCCCATTATACTCCCAGTGAATCTCATTCTTTTAGACTGATACTTTGGGCATTCTAGAAGAAAGTGTTCCAGGGGCTCCACCATGTCCAAGTTACACATCTGGCACTCCCTATCACCGTCTTTCCCAATTTTTCCCCTCAGCTCCAGGGATCGCGACCTCAGCTTGAACAACAGTGACCCCCAAAGGTGCCATCAAGGTACTCTTCAAAACCTGGCTTCTCTTTATCACGCAGGCCACCCAAAGACCTCTGATTTAACCCCCTCTCGCACTTTAAGGTTACAATCCTCCATGACCCTTTCTCTAATGATTTTTTACCCTGGTTTGCCCCAGCGTCCAGGTCTGAGATCTCCAATGAGTAGTTCTCTACTAGCTCCCTCACTTGGACCATCCACCCCGTTTTGATATTTGAGTTGAAAATTCTCAGGAACATTACTTTACACCATCGGCTGTCGGGGAGATTTACCAAATAATTAAGATAACCGGGCTTCAACAGGTCTATCCTGTCCTTGATCCTCATCCACCCAAGCTCACCCCTGATTGCTTCTAGCGCTGCGGCATTACTCGACCCCGTTATCCATCGGCCTGCATCGTTCTGCAGGATTTCCAAGCTCTTTACGGCCGTCTGGTTTCGGTGTACCACTTCCGAACCGTATGTTATACTTGGCAGCCCCACCATTTCCCAAATGGTTTTCCCCACGAAAACCTTATTGAAACTATTTCTCCCTATAAGTTTCATTTGGTTAAGGATTCGCTTCCCCTTCAGAATCAATTTATTTGTGTGGTTCCGGTAGATGCCTTTTCCTGTAATGTTTATAGTTACCCCCAAATACTCGTAATTACCTGTCTCTCCCACACTGAGAAGTTTGCTGCTCCCTTCCGGAATGCAGAACTCACCCACTCTCCACCTTCGAGTGGGGTCCACTTTGCGACCCACGGGTATAACTTTGTTCTTGCTTTCATTAAGTTCGAGTCTCCATGTGCTCCCATATTTCCCAACAATTCCCAGCATTTTCGTTAGCCCCTCTTCGCTTTCTGACACTAGAACCATATCGTCTGCAAAAAATAGCCCTGGGATCTTCATGTCCCACAGAAAAATCTGTTAAATTCTTGGGAATTAGCATTGATGAACATTTATCCTACAAGGCTCACATATCCCGATTATGCTCGAAAATAGCACGCGCAAACTATAGTCTAAACAAAGTTAACAAAATATCCTCCCCCCACGGAGCACTGAAAACATTGTATTACGCCCTCATACATAGCCATTTGGTATACGGAATCCAGGCATGGGGCAACTCAAGAGCTATCAAAAAACTAGCTGTCCTGCAAAAACGTTCAATACGAATAATTAATAACAAAAAGTACAATTCTCATACAGATCCCCTGTTTAAAGAAAACCAAATACTCAAGGTTGATGATTTGTTTAGGCTACATGCACTACTGTTCGTGTCTGACTAGCAGAACGGCAGATTACCGGTGTCTTTCAATGATATATTTAAAATTACCGACAATCCATCTGGTAGGAGAACTAGACAGTCAGGCCTCCTATACACAGAAAAAAACACGGACCCAAACTCTGGATAAATTTCCTTTATACTCCTTCCCGAAACTATGGAATGCTCTGGACGACACAACTCGAAATATTAGCGACAGAAGCATGCTTAAGAACAAGTTAACTTCCACATTCATTTCCTCATATTCCAGTTATGTCAACTGCAATAATCCCTACTGCCCTGATTGCACTTCGTAAACTTCGTAAATTGTCAAAGTCGTGGTCCGCGTTTAAATGTGGAATCCTCGTCTTGTGCAACCTGTCGCGCTTCCTCCTTACAGTGGTGCTATGTAAAATACTATATGGATACAAGTAAGAACTTGCAAATAAAAGTCTAAACAAATAAACCATAACATTCGTCATCCTACGATGATGATGCAGCTAACGTAGACACCACGCCCAAACATCATGACCAGCCTCCTTGTCGCAGTCTAAACGATACGAACTTCACGATGGGACTTGTTGCGGCCCTCATGTGTTATGATAAGTAGTGGGAGGGGGTCCTATAGGCAGGTTGCTTCTTGCCTACCTTGAATCACCGTCTTTCCGCTGGCGAAAATGAAACACTAATACTCTAATCTCAGAAAAATAATGATTCGATCGTCATTCTCCATCATGTGTCACATAATTGGCTCTCAGTTCATTCTTTCAGTCACAGTCTGTTTGCAATAACCCCATCTTCTTCCAGGGGGTGGCAGGTAGACAGCCAATCTGGCTATGCCACTTCCCACGGTATACTTCTCATTACATTTGTGCAATTTGTTTATTTGTAACCATTTTACATGTATGTGTACCGTGAATAAAGAATCTGAATCTGAATCCCCAACTGCTACCCCCTCCTCGCTCCGCAGGATTTCATCTCCTAAACCTTTGATGTACAATGCAAACAGGATCGGCGAAAGGATACACCCCTGTTTTAGGCCTATCTCCATAGGCACACGTTTCGTTGTAATGTTTCCCAGACTAAGTTCACTCTGTACATCTTTATATAATGCTTTCAGAATTCCAACAAACTCGCCTCCTAACCCCATAGCCTCCAGCTTGCGCCACATACCTTCCCTCCATACACTATCGTATGCCTTTTTGATATCCAAAAAGGCCATAAACATCTTTTTCTTTTTTGCTTTCGCGGATTCTGTCATTTGGGATAGTGTGAAAAGATGGTCAGTAACTCTCTTTCCCTTCCTGAAGCCATTCTGGATTTCTCCCCAAAAAACCCTTCTCCTCAATCACCTCCTCTAGTCTCCCATACAGGACTTTACAGAAAACCTTTCCAATGTTGCTACTGACAGAGATCCCTCGATAGTCATCCAAAACGCCTTTTTCCCCCTTTTTGTGAATAAATGTCACTTTACTTTCTCTCCACTCCTTTGGGACCTCTTGATTTTCTATGGCTAGATTGAATAGGGCAGTTAGGCTTTCCACGAGTTCCTCTCTCCCCTTTTTGATAAACTCGTTAGGAATTTCATCCACTCCTCCCGCTTTTCCATCCCTTAATTTTGATATCACCTTTCGCACCTCCTCCGTTTTAATTTCGCTGCACACGAAGCTCGATGGGTTTTCCTCGACCTGATTCGGACACTCTGGTGGGCTCCCCATGCCCCATCGCTTATCGTTTACCTTTTCCCAGTGCTTGACTAGTTCTGATCCGACTTGATCTTGCTACGTCTGTAACTCAGCCATCTACTTTAATACTCTGTGGGTTACTTCCTTTGTTACGTTTATTCACCCATTTCCAAAATACGTTCGAACATCGTATTTAATCTTATTTACTTTATTTCGTGCTTGGTGGTATTCTTCCTTAGCAACTGTGGCCTCATTGCTTTCCGCCCCCTTAACTTTTCTACATGTCCTGTATGCAGCACATTTAGCTTTTCTTCCCTTTATGGCCCTTTTCAGTTCTTCGTTCACTCTGTACCCAAGTTCCTGTGTTGGCACCCCGACCTTTCCTACATTTTCCTTTCCTGCCTCCACCAGGCTCGCAACTATGACGTCGGCCATCGTCTGGACACTGCCCCTCTTGGGTACGGTCGCAAGCTTTGGTTTCAGTTTTTCATTGAACTTCGCCCAGTCAGCATCTTTTTTGAGTTCCCAAATCTCCTTAGAGCTTTCTTTACCTTTTACTAGAGTTTTGGCCCTGATCGTCACTGTAATCAAGTTGTGTTCACTATCCGCCTCCATTTTACCCTCATCATCCACTTCTACCCCTATCACCTCCCTCCACAAATTAATATCTGTGAGGATGTAGTCGATTATTGATTTTCTGTCGTTCCTCTCCCAGGTCCATTTCCCCTTACACCTCGCGTCCCTGTTCAGAATCTTCAGACCGAGCTCGTTTGTGAAGTTCAACAGCTTCCTTTCATTCCTGTTGACTTTATTGTCCCCACCCTCTATGCCTTCTTCATCATTACCCATGTGGCCATTAAAGTCACTCATCAGAATTATACCGAGCCCCTTGTTTTGTAGTTCGGTGATATTGTACCTTAGTGTTGAGTATATCGAATCATTCCATTCGGGTTTGCTTCCCTCCACCGCACAATAAACAACCCCAAGGGCAATACTTTTGTTTTTCAGACTGATCCTTACCCATCCAATTTCTTTCGATACCTCAGCCAAGGTGCTGATGTTTTCCAGGTCTGTGATCAGCGATGGTTTTAAATCCTCTTTAATGTGCAAGCCTACCCCTCCCCCTTTTTCTGGCCTTCCGTTCGCCCTACACCTATCCATACGTACCCCTTTACTTGGTCTACCTGTTCCTCGTGTCTTACCCACGTTTCGCTTAAGCCCATGACGTCAAACTCCTCTGCCTCAATCAATGTAGCAATTTCACTTACTTTCCGGTGGAGACCCTGGATGTTGCTATAACCCACTTTCAGGGTGTCAAGGTTCATTGGCTTCCGCCTACTGGTCCCATTATTATCTAGTCCCTGTATGTTTGTATATCCTACTTTGTGTACCTGTGCTTTCCTTGGGAAGCTATTCCTATTGATTTGGATTTTTTGTCCCTTTTCCTTATCCCCCTTGTCCCATTTTTTACACCTATGGTTCGTGACACATTTCCTGACATTATTCCCCCTCCACTGACCCCTCCCCCTCCCCTCCCTATACCAAAAAAGGCTCCACCACCTGCAACATATTTCTTCCTAAAACCTCTGTACCCCTTGGGCTAAGATGGAGACCATCCCTTCCATATAGGTCATTTCTGCCCCAAAACGATCCCCAATTGTCTACAAAGGGTATCCCAAGTTCCTTACAATACTCCCCCAATTCCTCGTTGGTCCCAATGATCCGCGAATTACGCTCGCCGCCACCACCTAGTACTGGGAGAAGCCCCTAAACCACTACATGTGCATTCTTGGCATTCAGTTGAGTTATTAAGTCCTTGTAAGTCTGAATAAGCTGAACTGATGTTGTTGGTCCCCACGTGTACAACAACCACTGGGTCTGGGCCTGAACCCTTTACTAATCCACCCACTCTGTCCCTTAGATCCTCCACCCTAGCCCCCCGGAAAGCACACATTGGTCCTGTTGACACTGTCGGGCCCACACACCACCCTATCCAACCCCCTCACTATACTACTCCCTGCAATCACCAACTGCCTCTTCCTGTCCTTTCCTGTCCTCTTTCCCGTCCTACTACCCCTGTTACCACCTCTGTCCCCACTGGGCCGGCTCGCAATCTTGCACTTCGCCACACTAACCCCCATGCCTACCTCCACCTCCACCTCTTCAGACCCAACCTGCTCCTCAGAATTCTCGAAATTACCTAACACACTGAATCTATTTTGGACACTGCACCCCACCTTCTGCCCACTCCCACTACAAGCCACCTTGTCCTCGTTTACCACCTTCCTAACCTTCCCTCTGACTCCTGCCCTGACAGACTCCACATGGTCATCCCTATCTCCCTCACTATCTGATTCTAAAAGAATACGCCTTTTCGCCCCCCGACTCACACTACTAGCCTGGGAATTTGACACGCTAGCCCCTACTTCTCCTCTACCCTTAACCCGACGCACCTTCCTATTCCCAAAAGACCCACTATCCACGTCAAAAGTCCGCTTCCTACTACCCACCACCTTCCATCCCCCATCGAATGCCACCCTAACTGGGGTAACACCAGACTTTTCTGCCCTCCCCAGTTTCCCCCTCACCACCTGCACCTCTTCCTCCAACTTTACATATGCCTCTAGCAACTGCATTAGCTATACGCAGATGGCACACATCCCCAACTCCCCCAGCTCACACCCATCCACATACACCATATGGCAGTGCCTACACACATCCGACCGCTGGCCGTCCGTTGGTAACTCACTAGCAGTAGCACCCCCTGTGCTGGCCTCAACCACTCCCCCCACCTGGACACCTATACTAACCGTCTCTGCCCTTCTGGTCTGAACCTCTCGCGTCACGAAACACTTACCATCCATAGCCAAAATTAGAATGAGAAGCTTGAATTTTAAAAAGCGGTCGAACTCGTAAACAAAACAAAAACAAAACACCGAAAATGACCCGCGCGAAGATAGGGAACACGCCACTGATATCCGATAAAAAAAACTAAACAAAACAGTAATATGACTATCTTTTATTAAAAATCACATCTATACAGCCCTAAAACAATATATATATATCTACAGAACACCTGGAAGAAAAAATATAGATATTTGAGCTAACTTTTGACAACTGAATCGAAATACTCCCTGTTGGTTTGGATATGGACACACACATTAACGCTGTTGTTTCGATGTTTATGTACCACTCACAGTTTACAAAGCACCAAGTATATCCAACTACCTGTTTTACGTTTTAGTTGAAATATTGTTATGAAAAGTGTGTATATTTTTTATTTAATTATATCTTTAATGATTTAAGTACGGAAATTAAGATTTTTGTTTGTGTTTGACATTATCTTTGCTTTTGAATACGATAACCATCGAAAATGGATATTATTGGTAAAAAAGGAAATTTTTCAAATTTGCCAAAAAGTTGACCGAGCGAATTGGTATAGGTTCAATATCGAGTATGAGACCCATTACTGTTAATTGCAGCTTGACAACGCCTTCTCATGCTCCCAATCAGGTTCCTGGTGGTAGTTTGTGGGATGTTGTTCCATTCTTGGGCCAGCATGGCACCAAGCTCCTGGACACTTCTTGGCTGGACTGGATGGGCTGAAATTGCAAGCTGCAAATCATTCTAGACATGTTCGATTAGATTGAGGTCAGGGATCTTGCTGGTCAGTCCATACGCTCAATCCCCTCCCTCTGTCGGTACTCCTCGACAGCATGGGCAACATTAGAACGGGCATTATCGTCCATCAGAATGAATCTATCACCCTTGCAGCTGCATACAATCTGGCACGGACATCCAGGATCTCATCAATATATCGTTGTGCAGCCAATGTACCACGTTCAAGGGCACAGAGCTCTGTACGTCCATCCCAGCTGATGCCGTCCCAGGCCATGTTTGACCCTCCACCATATCGGTCATGCTCAGCAATGTTGACTGCATGCAATCGCTCTCCTGGCCTTCTCCATACACTAAAACGACTATCTGCGTGGTCTAGTCAGTACTTTGACTCATCTGTAAAAAGGGCAGGTCGCCAATCTTCTCTGGTCCATCTAGCGTGGTCCATGGCCAATTCATATCGTGCCTGGCGGTGGTTCTGGGACAGCGGAATGCGAATACATGGTCTTTTCGCTCGGGGACCACCTTCGTGCAACCTTGCCCGGATAGTCTGCGTCGAAACATTTACCCCAGATGCAATTTGAAGGTCACTGCGAAGCTGGGTTGCTGTGGCAAAGCGGTTCCTACGGGACTGAATGACCGAAAACCTGTCTTCAGCTGCAGATGTTGCCCAGTCTCCGCCACCACCATGCCGTCTTACTGGTGTGCCATACTGCTGAAATCCTGTCCAGGCTCTGGTGATCACTGTATGATGCACACCAAGGGCTTCACCAAACTGACGATGGGTAGCCCCTTGCTCCACCATCCCTACAGCTCGCCACATTTCTGCTTCAAACAAATGTCTTCTCACATTTGCATTTGCCATATTCAATCATTAAATCACAAGGGTTTGTATTGAAATGAAGATTGAATACCCTACACATGTCATGTACATGTAGACAGTACACGACAAAATCATGAAAATCAAGGGGTACATGCTTTCCATGACTGTCACGAAATGTCTGCCTGTCAAGAGAGCTAATGTAAACACTGGGGACCATCTCAATACATTCTTCAATCATATCCACCAAAAATATCGCAAATATGTTACAAGCAAATTTCACAATGATGTGTCAAATATTTGGTGCTTAGCAAACTTTGAGTAGTATAATTAACAGTGTCAAGATTGCAGTCCAACGGAACATTCCAATCGCCACCGATCAGTATGGACGTGTTACCGATATTTCTCTATTTCATCGAAACAAAGTTTTGTAAGATAAGGGAATATCGGTATTTGGCACATATACTACATCTATGGTGAGGGGCTGCTTCTCATTCAAAATGTCTAGAATTATGTAATTTCAACCTTTTGTTTCTGATATTTAATTTCGTAACTGACGGTATTCTTAAACAATATTGCTGCGCCCATTTGGTTACTGGAATGAGAGCATTTACACAGTTTTGTCTTTGTTTTTAGAGGGTTCATAACTCAAGAAATAGACAGAAACAAACGACCATTCCTTATATGTTTGATGTCATCCATTTTAGGGTAAAGATTGCAACTACATACACCGCCCAATTGACAGGCCAAAGAACGTGCCGTTCAATTACGAAGTAGATTTTAGATTCTCCTCAAAGTTTTATATACACTGAATTTTTAAAAACAAATTTCAACATAACAACAAAAAGAAGAACCCAAGAGGGTGTTCCATATCTGATTTCTGTTTTTCTATTTGAAAGGGGATTTGCGGTCACTCGCGATAACATAGATATTGTCATAAGGTTTAGAGTGGGATCAAGCACAGGATTGTTCCAGGGAAGATGATGAAACGAATATAGTGAGAAAATAGTCCAATGAGATTGATTCACCTTTTAAAATTTATTCATGAAAACATTCTAAAATAGGGAGTACAGAATAAGGTTTCGGGAGTGGTGAGAGGGACGAGACGTGGTTCTAAAATCTGTTGCATAAATTGTTTGATGAGATGAGAGAGAGATGAATGCGCAGGAGATGGCCTGCACATGAACCACTACTGGTTCCAGTTGTGGTTGTGGACTTTCAGGTCTGTACAAATCGATAACGTTTGTATTACATCAAGCATTTGTGCTAACAGTGTGGTGCAATTTGCTACTCTCTCCATTATTTCGGCATACACTGCAAAAAAGTAGGTTCTCTTTAGAACCAAAACTGGTTCTAATCTTGTCCCTAAGATGGAACCAGTTCTGTTTAAACGGTATTTATTTCAAATCAAATAAATTTATAAAGATGAACATTAAATATTAACAGAATTAAACATAAATTGAGGGGGTTTCAGCCGTAAGTTTAGAGCTTATACGAGGTTGTCTCAAATTATTATTAAGCGAAGGAGATATGAACAGATGGCATATCGAACCAGTTCTGGTTCTATACAGAACCAAAACTGGTTCGATATGCCAACTGTTCATATCTCCTTTGTTTCAAAATGTTTGGCGACTGCGTTGAATAAGCTCCAAGTTTAGTGCTGAATCTACTTCAGTTCATGTAATATTCTGTTAAAATTGAATGGTAATCTTGGTAAATTTATTTGATTTGAAATAAATACTGTTTAAACAGAGCTGATTCCATCTCAAGGACACGATTAGAACCAGTTTTGGTTCTAAAGAGAACCTATATTTTTTTGCAGTGTATACTTCCTGAAATTATTATAATTTTTGCTTACAGTTTGATCAGGAAGGGCTTGGCATGCCATCAAGAGACTATTATCTTGTAAACAGAACTGATGCAACTCTGAAAGCTTATGAAGAAATTGCAGTAAATGCTGCAATTATGTTAGGAGCAAACACAACGACAGCCAAGAATGACATGAAGGATGTCATAGATTTTGAGATTCAGCTCGCTAAGGTACGTTTAACCTCGTTTCTCTAAGCACCTTTGTAGGATTACGTAAAAACACTTCTATGCAGATAGCATGGACGAGTTCGTTTTAAGGGCTGCCGGCACAGTGGGTGAAAAGCTATGTTTTTCGAGATTCCCTGCTGTTTGAATGTTTGAATTATCGCTTTAAATAACGCCAAGGAAAGAGTTACCAATTTATTACAGCAAGAAAATTAAGTTGAGCGGGATTTCGAAATTTTTTCAGAGTGATCGAAACGTCACTCCCCTTGAAAAGTACATAACGGTTTTCCTATAACCTCAGGGAAAATAAGTCTCAAGATAACCCTCACCACATACATGTGATGTCACAGACTCGGTCATGAATCACATTTATTTGATCTCTATGTGGTCCCTTGAGTGCAACAAGGCATTGCAGAAGGCTGGCTCCTTGTTGGACTCAAGGAACGATATATATCTAGCTAAAATTCTTTGTGTTGCTATGGTGTTGTAATCAAAATTATAACAGTCCTTTAACCCTTTGCCTAACACGAAAAGCAGACGACACATGCAAACAAAATTCTTGAATAGCTAATTTTTTCATGTTTTGTCTCAAAACAATAGGTTATGACCCCTCATTGGAACGAGCTCGACGAGCTCGTTCCAAACAGGGGTCATAACCTATGTTTTTGAGACAAAATATGAAAAACTAATGAAAATTAATTGGCGATTTTTGTGAATAGCGCTGGCCAGTTTTGGTCGTTACATTAGGTGAAGGGTTAAAATCATGGTCAGAGTTCTTGAAAAGTGCTTAAATAGTGCTCATTTTTTTTTTTTTTTTTTTTTTTTTTTTTGTGCCATCAGTAGGACCCCCGGTACTTAACTCCTTGCAATGCTTTCGGCGGATATTCCTACTCAGGATAGGAAAACTCTTGCTATTAAAACAAGTCAAATTTGAACATATTTAACCAAATTTTCCCCTGTTAGTTGTGTTGGCTTTCTAACCAATGACTGGTTGTATCAAATGTTCGTGACTGTTTCATAAAATCTAGTCATGGCTGCTTCACAGTAGCCATGACTAGACCTGATGAAAAATATTGTGTAATTACTAAGTAGGTTAAGAGTTAATGATGTTTAGGGTAATTGAATTTATGAACATCTGAAGTAAATAATAGTTTCAGTAATAACAGAGAGTGTATCTTATCAAAACATTATCACTGTCACACGTCACATCCCGTAAAACTCAGTTTTTCACTCAGATGTTTACTGATGCATCGAACATTTATGATGGGCCGTGGACGACAAACATATCTCCCCTCCTATAATTACTGTAGAGTCCTTTGAATACGAGGTGCAAGTTGTGTGTTTGCCATATAGTGTCTGTCGAAATATATAGATTGCTAACTGTTAAAGTTATCTCCCCTCTGCTGATATCCGATTCACGTTAAACAAGCAAAAGTCATATTATCTATTATTCATTGCAAATCCTATTTCAGTACATAAGAAACTAATCGGTAAGGTAAATAGGTTACATAGTTTGTGAATAACCTAATAAATGATTTATATGATGTCAGAAAATGCTATATTGGGCTAGAATTATTAGCGAATTTACTAACGGCGTATATACCACATTATGTTGCTGGTAATTATCCAGGTGGTTAACTTATAATGTTTGGTTGCAACTTCTCGTGTCGACAAGGCGTAATAAATGCGCAGCGACTGTATTGACGATATGGATGACCACGTTTTGTCGCATCCCGTCCCAGACACCCTAATATCATTAATCAGAAGCTTCTAATCCGTGAAATTCTGTTTTACGGTGTGTTCCCATAATATCTATGTTCTTATGACCCATACTTATTCATCCGATTTGATTTTATTTCCCAGAAATGTCCTTTGTCAAGCTTGGCAGGCATGACTTCAAATTCGTCTGATATGGCACCGATATCAGCCGACATGAACCAAGCTAAGGATGTTTCCTCTTGATGCGCTACTGGACGTAACTCATTTGTTTACGTTCGAAATCGTTTATAGTATGTTATGTATCGAACTCAATTATAAAAATGTGCGATACTAGTTAGATTGGATGGTTTGAAGCTGATTTTTGTGTGTATGGTGAGTAAGTAATGACGGTAATAAGTCAAGATTAGGTGGGGTGAAGAGAAGAAAGAAGAGACTTCTTAGCAAATTGAGCTTCCGGGTTGTAATCGAAGATTAGTCGACGCGGCAAAAGATTATTATTATCTCTGATGGAGGTGGGTGACAGATGGTGAAATCTCACCCGAGGGCAAGATATTTGGGCCACACACGAGGCTTGCCCAGTGTCTGGACCAAATTTCTTTTCCCGAGGGTGCGCTTTCCCCATCTCACACCCACCCCCATCAGGGATACTTTTTCTCCCCAACCAAAACACCCCGACGTCATCAAAAGTAATCCAGGAGCACGTGCAGCTTTCTCGAACAATTTTGTTGTCCATTTCGGAAAAAAAAACTGATTTGCTTATCGGAGCGAGCACACAAAAGTTATGTATATACCACAGGTGTATACCACAAAATTAAACTCCAACGCCGGCAAGACGGGTTAAAGATTTGTAGCGAAATGAACATTGACATATTCCGATGACCTAGTTGGGCGCATGCATCAATCGATCGATGGACGCTGTAGTGATAGAAATTAAGTTAAAAAATTGTACAAACTGTATACAATATCCTGTTATTATTTACATAAAGTACAACAAACAACAATACTTTGAACACCGACGAAACATAAGATACGGTCACGTGGGTCATGTGAGATGGATATCTATCTCACATGGCCTTCTCACATGAGACATGCATATCTTGCATGGGAAGTGGGGAGAGAACAACTCAAGTCCAACAAATTGTTTTCCCCATGTGGCCCATTTCAAAGGACTTCTATCCTGGGCACTGGAGATCAGGTCCTATCTTAACATTACAAGAGAACTTGTTTACAATAGTAAACAAGCATGGTTCATTCCCACTAGACCAATTCCCTTTAGACCAATTGCCAGGAGGCCAATTCCCAAAAGACCAATTCCCCTTAGACCAACTGATGTGTTCTACTTTAAAAATAATTCTATATAAATAATTTGATATTTTTATAAATATTTATAAATGTATTTAATGTTATTGATATTCAAGCCAGAAAATAAGCAGTCTGTCATTTGCAGAATGAGGTCCCCAGAAGGTGAATTTGCTGATGCTAACCCATACAGTGGGCCAGTTTATCCTCTGGGTACCTCCTTCTGTTTATGTTTGAGACCTTGATTCAGGTTGAGGTTCACAGAGGGTAAATTTAGTGATGCTACCCTACAGTGCAGGGTAGCATCAATACATTCACCCTCTGGGGACCTCATTCAGATATCCGGACGTCGCGGCTTCTCTAGTGGGGAAGCAGAGACGTTCCGATAGGTGAACTTGGAAAGGAGGAAAATGTGGACATTGTGAAAAGATTGAGAAACAATAACACTGTTAGAATACAGAAAGAGATGTAAGAACATTTAATAATTATTTGTTTTTGGTTTAATAAATAAAGAGTTTATTACTTGATTAGTTTCATACCGACAGAGATATTAACCCTCGGTGACTTCATATCAGCCTTCGACTTTCGTTCTCAGGTTGACTTGAAATTACCTAGGGCGGATATCTCGGCCGATTTGAAACAATCCAAGTAATTACCTCTAAGTGTCCCTAAAACCTATTGTTGCGTTCAGATGTTTTTTAAGTTTATTATTTTTATTTTCGACAGATTACAGCGCCGGAAGAAGAGAGACAGGATGAAGAGAAGTTATATCATAAAATGACAATGGAACACTTACAGGATGTTTTGATAAGAGACCTACCGGTTACTATATTATAATCATCACACAACGTGCAGTTGACTGTTGCGCCGTGCGGATATTCGAATAACAATCGGAGATATTCGATAGATATTCGACACTGATTGGCGAATCGAAATCGAATCGAATACTGCCGTCGAATCGAATATCATTTCGAATACCGAATATGCGCGGGGCTCTAAGCAACCCATAACAGGGTCGAATTCCTTCTAGAATTAGGCAGGTGGCCTGGGATCTTGTCAGGTATTTTGCTGCATTCAACAACAGAATCTCAGTGAGAAAAATTTCAGAACTCATGAGATGATGTCACTTATTTCATTCCCGGTTTTACGGGTTATTGGTTAGAGTTTCCCTCAAGAATACAACTTGATAATTGGATTTACTTCCATAATGTTGTAAAATAATCAATCCTTAAGGCTTTTTTTAACATATGACTTTAATGGGGTATGAAAAGACACATTATAAGATAAACGTACACTTCTCATTTTATCGGGGCGCGGTGGCGTTGTGGTAACAGGGTCAGATCACCGAAGTTAAGCAACGTTGAGCCGGGTAGTCATCGGCGATCAATCTGGACTACCGAGTTGTGTCCTTGGGCAAGTCACTTAACCCCGATTGTCCACATGGGGGCACGATGACACCGTGTACTAAGGTGTACTACACGTCGATTGTACGCATGTCTTCAACCAGTCTAACCCAGCCTGTGCTGCAGTGCGAGCCTGGTTAGTCCTCGGCGATCAATTCGGACTCCCGAGTTGTGTCCTTGGGCAAGGCACTTAACCCCGATTGTACACATGGGGCACGATGACGCCGTGTACTAAGGCGTACTGCACGTCGATGGTACGCATGTCTTCAACCATTCTAACGCTGCCTGTGTCGCAGTGCGGAGTTACGATATTGGGGAGCTGGCAGCTGCTCGTCGTTGCTCGGTGGTTCTCTCCGGGTACTCCGGCTCCCTCCACCCATAAAACGGTCACGGTCATGATTAGCCATTGTGCATAATTATATGACCTTAAACATCAATAAATAATAAATAAATAATTCTCACTTTATCATTGATTATCCTTGACATCTGGTCATGGCTCGTGTGAAATAGCCACCAACTTCATTTAAGAACTGGTTTAACCCTTTACCCAACGAATCGGCCGCATCCGCCCGCGTAACATGCAAATTCAGCAGTTGAAAAAATATTATTTTTCAAAAAATTTCAGCAAAACCATATCATGTGACCCCTCGTTGGAACGAGCTCGTTCCAACGAGGGGTCACATGATATGATTTTGTTAAAATGTTTTGAAAATTTTGAAAAAAATGGTATTTAAAATAATAAATTTTGATATCGTCTGCGTTGGGTAAAGGGTTTAAGAGAAACTTACTTTGGAAACTGTGCTTTCAAGGACCCGTTCATCACTGCATAAACGAATAATACTAACCAGCCACCAGTGATACTGTCCCTCTCCCATCGACTCCCTTCAATAGTCACAGTAGACAGTGATGTGTCGCTAATTATTTCCACTTCTCGAAAAATGGCAATGAGTTTTTAAACAACGATTGAAAATTATATCTATTTTTCTCTCACTCG
Organism: Pictodentalium vernedei; assembly: GCA_031216915.1. Classification (NCBI taxonomy): domain Eukaryota; kingdom Metazoa; phylum Mollusca; class Scaphopoda; order Dentaliida; family Dentaliidae; genus Pictodentalium; species Pictodentalium vernedei. The sequence goes on along the minus strand of CM062290.1, from coordinate 63,176,591 downwards.
CCTCTTCTTCTATAAGTTCTGTTTCTTTTCCAAATTATTTCACAGGAGACTTGCAAAGAAACGAGGTACACTAGCATTCTGAACACCATAATAGATTTGTATCAGAAATGAAATGTACAAGAAAGAAAATTACAGATATCTCCTTCTATAATACTAGAAAGGACGTAGAATATTTGATACGGGTTGATTATCACGATGTTTCTATCTCATATAAAATATCGAAAATATAGCAATGAGGAAATTATTTCTGATAACTTTTTACCAATCTGGTCATTTGAGTTTCATGTAGTAATGACTTTCAATCGTAAATGTCATTAAACCAGGGTTGAACGCATACCAAGGATGAAGGCATGCTTATACCAGAAGAACGCATCTGATTGGACATTACGCACCAAGGTGACGTTGTGAGGTGAATGAAATGCTTCGGCGTAGAACAGTGTAAAACATGAAAGGTATCACACCGGCGAAAGATGGTATATTTCTTTAAAAATATCAACCCCATTCATTTAATTCCCGTTTAATCGTGGTATTAATACCAAACAGAACTCAAAGACTCTTGGTGGAGAATTTCCTGTATTTCACGTGCGCCTTCGGGTCGTTGATTCCAGTCCCGTGCCCTACCCTCCCTCGTATTTGTATTCTGTCGCATGCTTGTGTTTCTTTCATTGTTCTTTGAAAATGGAAGGGGAAATCAGAGTTCTAATGTCTTAACTGTTTATGTCTTTGTTTTAGTTTAAATGGATGGATTTGGTTCAAGGATATTTTGATCACGCGAATATAACAATAAACGACACAACAGAAGTTATTGTCTACCAAATCAGTTATATACAGAAACTCACGGGTCTACTAAAGACAACAAACAGCAGGTGTGTTGATACATTATAGAAGCCAAGGAGTTCCTATTGGATTTCCTTTCACACAAACGATATCTAAAAGATTTTGTTTACATTGGCATGGCTGGGGTTCGAACACACGCTGAGAGAGATTCCTTAGCGAAGCGAAACTGTACTGAACCACGCACACCACTCGGCCACCGACAGCGAGACTATACTGAACCACGCACACCACTCGGCCACCGACAGCGAAACTATACTGAACCACGCATACCACTCGGCCACCGACAGCCCCTGTCGGTGGCCGAGTGGTATGCGTGGTTCAGTATAGTTTCGCTAGGCAGTTGGTGCCGAAGGAAACTCTCTCGGCGTGGGTTCGAACCCCTGCCATGCCAATGTAAACAAAACCCGCGTCCTTTCTTAATTCTATAGCATCCGAGAAATTTGAAAAAGACAAGTGTCGCTGATTTCTTCTGAGATGCAACTATCTGGTGGATATTTAAAAGATTTGCATGTCTCTATTTTTGTGTTTTCTAAAGTTAGAGCTAAACCAAAGAGTCAAATGAAAACTGGAACATAAAACTGAACGATATGATTTGAAACGGAAATTTAAATGCGCATTAAAACAAACGTCGTGTTGTGTATAGAATATTACTATTTTTCCAGGGACCACTCGTTAGTTTCAACAATTATAGATTTAATTTGTAGCCATCCATATCCGGTGATACTGTCAACGGTGTGAACACTGAAAGAAGCAATGTAAACGAAAACAAAATGCAGATCCAAACGAATGACTGCTCCTTGACAAGTGTCCCCATTTCTTATTACCGGTTTCTTACTAGGGGCAATTTTTTTACGAAACTTGTTCCTCACTCCTAACATAGTTTGCATTTAAACAATGATTTGTTTAAATTGATACGTTCTAGAGGCCGAGCATTACGGACCCGTTCTCTGTATTGAACAGTTTTAACACCGGGACAGTGGCTTTTGAAGGCATTTCAAACGCTGTTCAAGACGACAAATTGTCCAACACCGAGACAGTGACACGTGAGGGCATTTCTGCTCATTTATTGTTCTTCGAAAGTTGGTTATGGTGAGGCCATGTTAAACGACGCAAATACCATAGCTTGTATTTCTTTTTGTCAATAGTCGGTTAATATTCTGTAAGGTATCATATATTGAATCTGTTGTACTTAACCCTTTACCCAACGAATCGCACGCAACCGCCCGCGTAATATGCAAATTCAGCAGCTGAAAAAATATTATTTTTCAAAACATTTCAATAAAACCATATCATGTGACCCCCTCTTTGGAACGAGCTCCACGAGCTCGTTCCAAAGAGGGGTCACATGATATGGTTTTGCTGAAATTTTTTGAAAACATTTAAAAAATAATATTTAAAATAATAAATATTGATATCGTCTGCGTTGGGAAAAGGGTTAAAGATGAATACCAATAAGCACACGAATTTAACCCTTCACCTAACATGACCAGAAAGGGCCCATAATCTATTTTCCCCAAATACCTGTGTTCAGTTTTGTCTCAAAAACATAGCTTGTGGCCTCTCCTGATAACGAGCTCAACGTAAGCTATTACTTTGGTAGAAATGAATAGCAAACATAACACAATTTCGATGGAGGTTTTTATGACGTCGCCTGAGTGCCATAGAGGACATAGAACATTCTAGCACTCAGGCGACGATGAGTCGAGAACCGGGGGTATTAGATGATATATACAGATTACTACAACAGTCAGTTGTTCTGTGTTGTTGTATTCCGTCGAGTTGACGAGATCGAGTTTGATCTGGTCGATCTCATCTCGTCAACCAGTGTAATTTGTTTGTTATATGACAATTAATGTTTTAAACAGATCACAACACCTGAAAAATCAAATACAACAAGAATTATATTAGCCAAATAACCATTAACAATTTATGGAATTGGGGAATCCCAAACGCCTAGTACTATCGAACGTTCGTGTCGAACATGAAACTTGAAAGTCAATACAATGGAGGCAAGACTTTAATTTCAATCGGAATCGCCTTCGATAACACAGATTCTCCTACGTTTTGTTGGGTTTGCATCCTGAAAATAGTTGTTAATTGTTATTTTGCAATTGGTCAGCACGGCATTTTCAAATGGACCTCGATTGGAATGTTTGTCAACGGAGCTTAATGAGGAGACACACTTGTTTATGCTCTGTGCTTGCAAAGGCGTCGCCTCGAAATTCTGTACACATGGAACTTCGATTTCGCTGCCAAGCTTAAATTCACCCAGTACATTAAATTCAACGAGAAATAATTCTTCTTGGTCAAAGTTACATAAATCGACCATATTTTTGTTTACAATAGATCTATTATTCTTTTATTTCAACGTTTCTTTTTGACAAGACGCGATCTATATATTTATCACTTGGCAACGGGCAGACAACAAACAATCGAGTACGTCCGATTCGCTATAATATTGTAACCGATTTATTGACATCTTGCATTATTGTTGAATACTTCAGATAAATAAAGAGGGTGCTTTGATGACTTTTGGACCTAAAAAAATAATTGACTTTTGGTGTGTTTTTGTTGGGAAATCTCTGAAGTCTTAGTTCTTCCCTTCCTGCCAGTTTCTCTCTCTTATTTGTTGCACGACTACGTGTTTTCTGGTCAAAAAAGTTGTCTGAAGGGCTATACTTGACAAAGATATTTGAAGGCTAAAATTAAAGTGATGCGATCCTATTTTTTTTCGCCTGAAAGTAACAATGGTCGTCTATGGGAAAATATTTAGTTTCGTGATACCTGAAGCAAAGTTTTGTATGATGAAGATTTAATGATGGCAATAAATAATGATCAGGCGGGTTGAAGAGAAGAAAGAAGAGAGGTGATAAGAAAATTAATCGCAAACTCATATTCGGGGTCGTAAGTGGAAGAAGGGATAGTTCCGCTATCAAGTCGCGGCGTCTCCAGGGAGGATGAGACGTTCGGATAGCTGAACTTGGAGAAGGAGAAGAGTAAACTTAGGACTTTATGAAAATAATGAGAAACAATAACACTGTCAGAAAACTGTAGCAGATCTGATGGGGTAATAAGTAATAATTGGGTGGATGAAGATAAGAAAAAGAGAGATTTTCAGAAGATTCATCGTAAACTCAGAGACGTAGGCGGAGAATCGTCGAAGTGGCAGATATTCTAACGTTCGGATAGATTAACTAGGAGTAGTAGACGAGAAAAGAGTTGTACAGAAAATTCATCATAAATCTAAATTCAGTGTTGTAAGCGGAGATTTGTCGAAGTGGGGGAAGAGGTTGCTCAGCTATCCGAATGTCGCGGCTTCCCCAGTGTGGATAGCTGAACTAGGAGACGAGAAAACTTGGACATTAATGAAAAGAATAAGAAACTATAACACTGTCAGAAAACTGTAACAAATCTGAGAACATTTGTTAATTATTTGTTTTGGTTTAATAAATAAATTATCACTTCGTCAGTTCCTATCAGCCGAGATATCAGCCCTACCTAACTTCATATCAGCCTTCGCGCTCCGGTCTCAGGCTAATATGACGTTACCTCGTGCAGATATCTCGGCCAGTATGAAACTAACCAAGTAATAACCTCCAACTATATCACTTTCAGCATCTTCGGTTGACCAACTTGACTTCAATACCAATATAGAGTCAACGTTATTGCTATTTATTTATTTATTTATTTATTTATTTATTTATTTATTTATTTATTTATTTATTTATTTATTTATTTAATTGGTGTTTAAGGTCGCATATTTCTGCACAATGGCTAATCATGACAACGACAGTTTTTCGGGTGGAGGAAGCTGAAGTACCCGGAGAGAACCACCGAGCAATTACGAGCAACTGTCGGCTCCCCAACATACTAACTCCACACAAGCAGGGTTAGCATTGGTTGAAGATAAGTGCACCATCGACGTGCAGTACGCCTTAGTACACAGCGTCACCGTGCCCTCACGTGGGCAATGGGGGTGAAGTGTCTTGCCCAAGGACACGATGCGATTGACGCAGGTGGTATCCGAACCGGGGACCTCTCGGCTAGCAGCCTGCACCTCTACTTACTGAGACCCCGCGCCTCCTGCTAATCGTTTATAATCTTGCTGCCGATTTTAGAGGACTCTCGCACAGGCGTATTGTGTTAGTAATGTAGTACCTATTTACTTGTTTACCACAGTGTCTTCTCTGCTTTTCGGAATTCTCACAAGGATAACAACTTGGAGTACTCCTGCAATTAATTACAGATGTTTGGGTTGCTTGGTAAAGTGTGTTCTATTTTCTTTTTCAGAGTTCTTGCAAATTATTTAATTTCAAGATTCGTGAGACACAGGATTAATAACTTAAACGCTAAATTCCGTCACTTGGGCGACAAATACGGCGAGGTAAGCTTTATACAGAGATAATCTCCAACGGGACCCCCATTTGTTGTGAAATTTAGAAAAGGAAATCAGCAGCTGACTGTCCCTCAGTTTTGCTCGTGCTTAGTAAATTACGTGTTAAAGTCTCGACTACTGATTGATTGGGTGTTGACTGAATATTCTGTTCAGTTTTTATTTACTTATTGGGGTTTTTAACGACACTTCCGAAAGCCAGGATCACCTTGTGTCAGACAGTTTTACGGATGGAGGAAGCTGGAATATCCGGAGAGAACCACAGAGTAGCGATGAATTCTATTCTGTATAATACCTATCTAGCCTTGTATATGATAATATCCGGAGAGAACCACAGAGTAGCGGTGAATTCTATTCTGTATAATACCTATCCAGCCTTGTATATGATAATATCCGGAGAGAACCACAGAGTAGCGGTGAATTCTATTCTGTATAATACCTATCTAGCCTTGTATATGATAATATCCGGAGAGAACCACAGTGTAGCGGTGAATTCTATTCTGTATAATACCTATCTAGCCTTGTATATGATAATACTATTTCTGACGATGGGAGTAAACATTCAAAATCTGTGTGTGTGTGAAAGAAATCAATCCACATCAAGTAAAAATTGAAATGTTTGCCTTTGATTTAAACTTGATTTTGTGAAACAGCGTGCATCATCTCGCTCGTGTAAGCAGTGAAACGTATGAAGTGTGGGAACACCGTTTTGAGCGCGTTGGGGACCACATTCGTTCATAAACCAAAATTACTTTTTCAAGACAGGTTGTCCTTAAAACTGGGGAGCGCGTTGGCTAAGTGGTTACGGAGTTTGACTTCAAGATACAAAACACCAGATCGTAAAGCACGAAGCGATACAAGAGCTCCTGATAAGAATCTTAAGTGACCGCTATTTACCGTGGGCTCCTGACCCCAATTTCTAAGATGGCATGGATCCTCTATAGCCATTGTTCAGCGCGGTAAGTGACTTATTGAGAAGGGAAACTGTCCTCATCCGGGCCAGACCAAACAGACCGGGGCTAAAAAGGAAACAAACCCTGCCACTCTTAAAGAGTGGCAGGGTTTGTTTTCTTTTTAGCCCTGGTCTTAAGTCTATTAATACCACGCATTATTCATAAGATATGATTTTCTTTCCCAGAATTGCCATGATCAAGCTCGACTGATATGAGTTCGAACTCGGCCGATATGAATCAAGCCAGAGTTGTTCTCCGTGTCGCGTCGTTACTAGGCGCAAGCAATTTGTTTAAAACGCATCCGTTACTCGTCGAACGCAATCCAGAGAACTTGTGTCGTATGTAAGGGAGTGATTTGAAGCGGAGTTTTTGAATGATGGGGGAGCATGGTGGCTCAGTGTTACGACATTGGACTTCAAACCCCGAAAGGTCCACGATTCGACCCCTACCAGATGTAACTGCGTTGTATCCTTGGGCAAAGCACTTAATTGGGATTACCCACGCGAGAGCTCCGCGGCGCTGTCTACTAAGGCGTACCTGTTCTGTATTCCTGGTATGTTGAAAAGAAGCATTTCCGTATTTCTTTGTGCCCTTCCCTAAGTTAGCTCTTGGTTTTTCATTATCTCTTCTTCATTTCTAACCTCTCGTGTAACGGTTATTTGCCTTTCCACAGACAGGTGAGAAAATATTATAAAACTTAATTGTAAGAATTTATTGTAACAAATATTTTCTCTTGTTTAGCTTTAATAATAAAATTCTTTAATTAGAAACAGCAAAATGTTCTAAGTTTATTCTGCGTCTATATCGCGGGACTGTTCTGATTTATATTAACTCATCTTGCCTTTCTGCTCTTCAATTTCAGATCTTGGATGGCGTAAAAATTACCCCAGCCAGATGGAAAATATGTGTTGACTATGTGAATTCAGACGTACTAATGGGAGACGTAACGGGTCGAATGTTTGTTCAGAAATACTTTGATGAACACTCAAGAGATCAGGTAAGCTTCTGGCATTGATAAAACTTTCCAGTATTGAGGAATATTCATTAATTCCATTTATTACTTTTCAAAGTGTGATTTACTGGAACTTCCGGGTTTGATTATAAACGATAACTTCACAAGTGAATTATACAATCAACAATTGTGTCATGTATCCGTGCGAGCAAAGCAAGTTTTGCCGTGGGTGTAATGGGGACTTCATTCGTTTTTTAACCATTTACCTAAAATGAAAAGCAGACGACACTTGCAAAAAAATCCCACTGAATAACTATTATTTTCATTTTTTGTCTCAAAAACATAGGTTATGACCCCTCATTGGAACGAGCTCGACGTTTTAGAGACAAAAAATGAAAAAATAATGAAAATTAATTGGCGATTTTTGAGAATAGCGCTGGCCGGTTTGGGCCGTTACGTTAGGTAAAGGGTTAAATAATATAATTATCGTTAATAATGAAAAGTAATAAACAGAGTAATCGCTTGACTGGACTGGTTACGGGAGATATTTCATTCGAGGCGCACTCGTGTTTGTACAACGTCCATCACGTCTCATGAATTATTTCACGTTACCAGTCCAGTCAAGCGATTACTCTCTATATATTTATAAAATTTAAATTCCGATTTTCAAAATTAAGCCACGTTTTATTATTTCATCACATTATTTATGTATTTGTTTATGCTTAAGATCACATACTTCTGCACAGTGGCAAATCGTGACCACAACATGGATGGATACACAGTCAAATCCAGCAAGTCGTTTAAACCCACGTTAACCATTCTAGAGGACTTCCGTCTCATGCATTTGGACAGAGTCCTATTTTACCAGTAAAACAGAGCTTGCTTACCACAGTAAACAACCTCTGCTTCACTTCCCGGGGTACCCAAGGGTAATTTTATCACAAATCACGATCAAAAAGCCTATTAGGGAAATGTTGTCGGCAACACGTCTAATAGGGACGTGACGTCAGAAGTCAACGTGACGTCGTAACAATGTGAGTGAGTTGCTTTATGGAGTTGAATGGAATTAATCTTCTCTGATTTTAATGTCATTTATTTCATTCGCTTTTTTTCTTACACTACTAGTAGATAACATTTGCAAACATAATTCCTGATTAAATAAAAAATTGCATTTTTTGTCTCGAAAAAATAGCGCACGGTACCTCATTGGAACAAACGTTAAAAGCTCAATCCTATGAGTGCGCACAAAGAATGTTTTCTAGGAAAAACTTTAAAAGGTAACAAAATTTAACTGGAAATAATTTGAAAAGAGCGTCGGTTTTTTTATTGTTACATGTACGTTGAGTGTCGGATTAAATTGTACGTTATGTGATAGAAAGAATTTGAAAATTCTTCATAATATGATATAAAATATCTGAACTAAATTCACTAAAGTGGATCTGAGCCGAGGTGTACCTCGGCTCAGATCGATTTTAGTGAATCCGATTCAGAAATGCCATATAAAATCGTGATTTATCTGAGATCTCCCGTTTCGGAAAAGTACAGCGTGAAAATTAACGCATTTCGGTAATCTCGTCTGATTCCGTGTCAATCTTACCCCGTCATTCGATCCAACCTTGCTTGGCGCATGCGCTCACTTACAGGGTATCCATGCAAATGATCGATGAAACAATTTCACCTTCACTTTCATTTCTCTCAAAAGACAGTGATAATAAATGGCATATACAGAAGGCATCTACGTTTCGCGAGAAGATTCCTCGTCTATAATACGAGAATTATCTCACTGTGAGATGTGAGGAACTAAACATTTTCACGATCGGGAAATTTGAGTTTCCTTGAACACACCAATGAAATAATTCTGGTGTACTCTTCACAAATATGGATTTTCTTTTTATTATATGTAAAGTAAGTTAATATTATTTGACAGAAAATAAAGGTACAGACTGCTCTGATAATAAATAATTAATAAAGATATAATGATATAATGTTGGGAGGTTGTATAACCAGACTGGCCGTCTACCTTACGACTCCATCTATGTAAACGTATGGAGGTGTGTGTCCAATATTTTTTCGCAGACGAATTTGTAATATCTGGACCTTTATTTGTTTCTTCACGCTGTGCCTTTAAACTATGTCCTAAGACCCACCGACCCGGCGTCAATCAGTACAGAAAAAAGTGTTTGGTCTGTTTTACACGGTGATTACATTTATATTCGCTCTTAAAAAGCATAAGCAGGAACAAAGGCGGTACATGACGTCATGTGAGCTGAGAGTAAATACAATTCGATATCCAGCGTATCTCTTAGTGTTGGGAAATACTTTTTAGTGTTCTTGCGTTATCCCACAATAATGCCATTGCGGTCATTTTTTTAAATCTCTCGGGTACGAAGTTGTGGAGATCAAAAACTATTTAATGTAATATTCTTTTATTAGAATCTGTGTTTTCCATTTTTTAAATTTTTAAATTTTTTAAATCTCTCGGGTTCGGTGTTGTGAAAAATTAATGTTTCACGTAATATTTTCTTTTATTTAGAGTCTGTATCAGCTTTTTTAAAATTTAGCATGTATTTACAATTGAGTACTCAGATTTCCATCTTGTCTTTGGAGATGGATTTCAACGGGCCCCTTATAGTGATTTTGGAATAACACATTGATATTCTTGTTCATTGCTTTTACAAGTACGAAAAACAAACGCATGGACATGATATCCAGTGTTTGCTTAATTGCTACCTGTTTTCGTCCTTCCATTTTCTGAGAGACCATCACGTCCGTATGAAGGCGCGTACTTATTTTTGTTCACTACTCCTAATTTTGTATGCTTTCATTCATAGCATCATGTTGGTTGTTCTGCTATAGTTATTGGATGACAATATTTCTTATGTTACGATTACTTCATAACTGCTACTTGGTTATTGTTCATTTAGCAGACTGCTCGTTCAAACACAAGCAATTGTTACATTTCAATTACAGGCAAAGGTGCTGATTGCAGATCTGAGGGCATCCTTTAAAAAAATAATATCCAACTCAGACTGGATGGATAACGTCACAAGATCGTATGCTTTGGAAAAGGTAAGAAAAACGTGTCTTTGAGTTTTTGCGATATGTGTTTTGAAATAAAGACTCGGTTTGTTATGTAATGTTCTACATTTTACTTTTTAGTTGTACAACTGATAGCAAATGTTAAAAAAATAAAACTCACCCTCCTAAATGGACAAGAGTTCGCGTAGTTTCTCTATGTTTATGGATCCAGTAGTATGTGTTACCGTTTGACTTCGCCATGTGAAATATTTTAAATGAGGTGTGGCCCCTTTTGCAGCTATTTCATCAATGGAGTGACTTGAAAACCGTTTTATTTTTCTACATTTTTCACACGTGGAGCAGACGATGTTCCGAATGAAGTGTGTAAATTACAGTTCAGTTTACGGTTTGAACTAAGATGGAATAGCTTCAACCTTTATCTGGTTTCTCAATTAAATGTCAAGTGAAGTAATGGGGTACACTAGAGGTTTATTTACTAAACTTGTTATCGTTTAAAGTTGCTCTGTTCATTCCACAATGTGGTTTTGTGTTATGAAAGGGGCCTTATTGAAACATATATATTATCGTGATGAATTGAGGGTAACGTGTTCTGAGGTTTGCTGCTCGGGGCGTATGGACATAAACTCCGAACCGCAATCCTCAAACTATGTTACTGTCAATCCCTCACAATAACTTGCTTTGAGTTTTTAGAAGTATGAACCTCTATAGTCAAATAAGGGCCTTATTGGAACAAACATGTTATTGATGTTATTGTGGCGAATCGAGGGCAACATGTTCTGAGGTTTGCTGCTCGGGGCGTATGGACATAAACTCCGAACCGCAATCCTCAAACTATGTTACTGTCAATCCCTCACTATAACTTGCTTTGAGTTTTTAGAAGTATGAACCTCCATAGTCAAATAAGGGCCTTATTGGAAGAAACATGTTATTGATGTTATAGGGACGAATCGAGGGCAACATGTTCTGAGGTTTATGGTTGCGCCAGCGGAGGACATGTCTGTTATCAACCTTCACACGATGCGTCACTGAGTTTATGAAATGTAATTTATACAGTATAATAGAAGGTGTCAGTGTCAGTTCAATTTCGAACCCTGGAAAGGTTTTCAATTTTTACGCAGCCATGTCTTCCTGACTGGGACTTACATATTCTATAAAATGTATACCCGAAGGAAGAATCTATTATCCATTTTAGGGGGACTTGGTAATAATTAGATTCAGCAGTGATATAGGGCTATACGATTATGATTCTAGACTCTGAAATCAGTTGGGTTAAAAAATATCCCAAATTGACTGGGTTGAGTGAATATGAACCTGAATTGGGTTCATATTCACTGTACTCAGTTGCTTTGGGTTAATTTTCAGCCCAACTGATTTTAAAGTCTACCCATACTCCCAGCTGTTTTTTTATATACATATATTTTTCCACCTTTCTCATTTCTAATGTATCAAAGGATTGTGACACACATGCGCAATATATGTTAGACAAGTACATAAACATAATGAAGATGAACTAAAATGGCGCTGCAGTTTGACAATTTCTATTCATAAATAAGATTAAAAGTTAAAGTTTTTTAATTACTTGATAATAAAAAAAATGTTAAACAATACATGGGATGTTTGAAACCTTCAAACAAACATAAACACAAGTACATATGCTCGAAAGCACTGCTCACCCCGTAGGAGTCATTAACGATTTGATATCAAATTTACTGGTCTTCCTCTCAGCAAAGGATTTAATAGATTATTATGTCTGGACAAAACAGTGGCAGCATTTTCCTAATGTTGAAAAAGCACAGAGTTTAAAATATGTGCATGGTATTTGCTATATTTGGATGCTGATGACTCAACAGTTCACGGGTTCTGAAAACATAATGGAACTTGAACCGAATTTTCCAATCAGAAGACGCGGAAGCGCGGTGGCGCCGTGTACTAAGGAGTACTGCATGTCGTTGGTGCACTTGTCTTCAACCAATGCTGACCCTGCTTGTGTGGAGTTAGTACATTGGGAAGTCTGAAAGTTTATCGTCGCTGCTCGGTGGCTCTCTCCTGATACTCCGGCTTTCCCCAGCCGTAAAATGATGTCTGACGAGAGATGGCCCTTGCCGTAAAATGGGTCTTTAAACCCCAATAAATAAATTTTACAATTTCTAGCTTCGTCGATGTTCTTGGAGTGCACTGACCCGACTACGACGAAAGTCTTGCTTTTATTCTAACCTGTTTTTACTCTAGCCTTGCACAAGAACTATCAAAAGGATCGGAGAAAGTGAAGTGCTGATATTTTGGAATATCACATGTCCAACATTTTATCAAACAAACTCATATTTTTGCTAATAATGTTTTCCATTCTTTCATATTTAGCCGGTGATGACTAAAAATAAACAGATTTGAAATTACGCTTGAGATATTGAAAATTGGTTCTTTCTTTGTTTTCACAGTTGACAGCTATAGATGAAAAGATAGGATTTGACGATCAGCTATTCAATGACACATTTGTTGACGAATCCAATGAAATTGTAAGAAATGCTTCGTATTGTATGTTTTAAAAAAAATCGATTCGGCAAATACTATTGTTTGTTTTTTTTCAGAAATCTAAACCCGGTTCACTTCCTTTTTCCAGCAATAGAGCTACTCTCGATATTCAGATGTTCAGCTGTTATTGGGCGTTTCTTCTCGAAAATAGGATAGAGAGAATATTACGAAGCGAACATCAGGATGGGCGAAGTTGATAACATTGCGTACAGCTTCCGCAGACACAATTCCCTTGAAACTCCATAACTACATTTTCGGATATAGAAAGAGGTTTTACTTAGGATGGGATGCAGAAGAACGGATTTAACACTGGCTGACTGCATGGCATCGTCTCATAAAATACAACAGCCTACTTAACTGAGTACAGTACGACCGACGTAGACTGGTCATTTCCCACTGGTGGGCACTATTTACACGGATGCAATAAAATTAGATTCCAAACATTAATTATAGGAATAATCATCAAAAATGTAATTAACGAAGCACCGGGTACAACCGGATTCATTAATTAAAATTTTTGCTGATTAGGCTTTTCATTACCTGGTAAACGCAAGCGTGGACATCATCGCTCACTCGTGGATTACGACCAGTTCACGACGACTGTACTGAATAATGATGTTAATTGAATAGAATTTCCAAACTTCAAACTATTTACCTTTCCTTCAGTGTAAAGTTGACCTATTAATAGCATATAGATTATGGAGTATTTTTATGTTCATTGAACAAAAAAACATCATCTTTCAATATATCCAGAACGTACTCCAAAAGCTACTAAATTCACTTTGTTTACAGAATGGACTCAGTACAACTAATAATGCATGTAATCTATTACATTTTGTTCGAAAAGTTCCATAAATAAACACTCATTTTAGCACCAGAATATAGGAACAACCAAATTCCAGGTAATTGTATTCTCTTGTTATTTGAATATTTTTCAACATACATCCATTACAACATTTAATCTAGTATATCTTGCTTGCAGAGTCCCATGAGCTCTGCAATCAAGATATTATAGAATAAATGTACAGGTTATATCAATAAACCAGGTAAGTGGACAAATCCCTGTTAATTGAATACTTCTTTTAATTGAAATTTAATTTATTGGCAAATTCAATTGAATGGGTTCCACTGTGCTGCCTATGGCGACATGAGCGAATCTATACAGCAGATATTGGAAGGTTTAGTAAAAGGTTAACCCAACAGCCCTCCAGAGCTGAGGGTTTAATGTATTGCACTAAATAATAATAGTAAGGTGCGAACATATCATAATGATAAAAGGTCCAAGACGTTGAACAATATCACAGAGCAATACAGGATGCAAATATATGCAGTATTTCTGTACTTGAAATATTAGATTAATCAGCATCGGGACAATATTTTAAGTAGGTAAGAGTTTAACTACGATTTGAAAACTGGAAGAGACGGGACCAACCTTAGGTTTTGACCGAATCTGAAATGTAAGTAGAATGCTGGTTTAATTGTGTCTTGCACGTAAACATAGAAATTTTGATACCTGTTCTAGCTGCAGTTGGACGGAAATGAATATTTTTAATTGAAAAGTAATGTGTTCGGTTTTCTTATTGCACGTCACAATAGGATTAGCTGTATTTTGTATAATCTGCAATCTATTTGTCTGCCTGTTTGGAGCACTCGTAGAGGGACATTGCAGTTATCTAGCCCAGAAGAGATAAACGTATGCACCAGATATCCTGCAGCACTTTTTGTTAAAATGTCGCTGACTCGACCGAAATTCCAAATATGAAAATTGGCAGACTTTCGGATTTACGAAATAAGGAAAGTCATGGTACAAATAATAAGAAAATTGTGTCAAAACCTAACTTTGTGACAAAGATAGATGGGTTTTGTAGTGGTGCCACCTATTTTAAGAAGAGACAAACGATCTGGCACTGGATGGTATCCATGGGGAAAGAACAACGAGTTCTGTTTTGTCATCATTAAGATTTTTTGTTCACAAGCGTGAAGTTCTATGTCCTCAATAACGTTTATCCATAGTCTGCAATTTTGGTTGAGGGTATTCCACTACAGATGGGCTTAACTCTATATAAACATTAAGAGTCATGGGCTTAGCAATTAATGCTGTGGGCGCGAATGATCACCCAAAGGGGCTGCACATTCAGTGAAAGCAAAATCTGACGCATGACAGTACCCTGTGGTACGCCAAGCCCAACATTCTACATTGTGTCGTCTGCTCGTCCTTTTATACATTTGTCTTTACATAAAACTTTCACATGAGCTCGTTGAGAGTGTTAATTGTTCATAAGGGATTAATTACAAACAGAAACAAACGACGCGTACCGTTCAACGAACCAGCTGTAAATTGAAATTAACTATAGAATATTTCTTTTTTTTATCCTGTAAAAGAGACAAACGGTGACTGAGAAAGGCTTAAAAGTAAACCATCGATCCACACTCTATCGAAGGCTGCCTTGGTATTTAGAAAGGAGATATGCAGCTTTCTCTGCCTATTTTTTAAATATTGGATACACTGGGTGACAATAAAGGAGGCCATGAAAGAATTCATGGTAAATTTAGCTATCGTGATTTGGACACATCGATCCCTGTGGAGAGAAATGTGAAAAAATGTTTTTTTTTTTGTTTTTTTGGCTTACTCGAGATATTAAACTTGTGATAAATAATTATCTTTGTTCTTGAGCAGAATTGTATACACAGCCCTATGCCTCACTGCAATTTGAAGAATTTGATTTTTTCAAGTCTATTCTTATCGCATTGTTTTGATCATTCCAACACTTGCAGTGTGCAGTGGTCTTTACCAAATACGGTTATGTGATTATCTTTTTTTCAAATATTAACAGTGGGATTTCAAAGAAGACGATTACTTTGGCAATGTAATCACGGCGATAAGGCAATACGCAATTGGTAATATGCACGACCTACAAAGGAAGGTTGATAAATCACAGTGAGTAATTTTTATAACCATTCGTTTTCTATCTATAAGAAACAAGAGTTTGAACTATCATTATTTTTGGAAAGAAAAACCAACGAGAGCAGCCGAAAAATGTATTGACTTAATAAAACTGGTTATGTCAAACAAAATTAAATAAACAGGGGATGTATATCCCGTCCATTGTCAATATTCAAATTTACGAACATTTATTAACCCTTTACCCAACGAATCGCCCGCATCCGCCCACGTAATATGCAAATTCAGCAGTTGAAAGAATATTATTTTTTTGAGACATTTCAACAAAACCATATCATGTGACCCCTCGTTGGAACGAGCTCGTTCCAACGAGGGGTCACATGATGCGGTTTTGTTGACATTTTTTTAAAAATCTGAAAAAATGATATTTAAAATAATAAATTTTGATATCGTCTGCGTTGGGTAAAGGGTTAAACTAGAACCGCGCCAACACATCGATACACCACAACAATACGGTTACCGATTAAAACTCATATCGATGTATATTGTCTACCTTTCTTCTCCATTGTCTTTCGCAGTATTTTTGAGAGGTGGTGGAAATAAAGTAAACGTCATTTCTGAAGATTGATGTCCGCTTAAACTTCCACAGCATGTTCTGTCACTATTGCAGAAGTACAAAAACACCAGAACGATTATGACAAAATCGTTCTGATCATGTTTGACGCGTTCAGCTTAGATTTCATAAGATTCTTTTCGTGTGGAGACATCTTCATTTGCCTCCGAGAGATTACTCAGTATAACCGGTTACATTTGTACAATGAGAAGAGCATTCTTGAACTCACACCAAGTGGTTGCCATTCATTTTTTACCCTCTACACGCTGATGTCAAAGTACTGATATTTTAAGATGCATTTTCCCCATAATGCAACGTGGAATTTCGCCAATTCAGTCTTGGTCGATAAGTGACAGTGATCCCTGTCAAACAAGATTGAATTAGATAAATTCACAGTTGCATTTTGTGAACAATTTGCAACTTAAAATACAGATATTTGTATTTACTTGTGCTGGGGATTGAAGAGGAATACGAATACCGTTTGATAATCTCCATAGTTTTCCAAAGAAAACGTTTAGTGCCCGTCTTACAATATACTCTAGAAATGTGTTATTTAACTTTTTGGGAGCACGGTGGCTTAATGGTTCCGGCACTGAACTTCAACCGAAAGGTCCATGATGGTCCATGGCTACATCCCCGCCAGGGGAAAATGTTTTGTGTCTTTGGACGATGCACTTAACCCTGATTGCCCACGGTGGCTCTGTGTAGTAAGGCGTACTGATCGTCGATGGTGCACTTCACTTCAATCAATATGTAACCCTATATGCGCGGAGGTGGAACGAGGAGGAGTCTTAACTTAATTAATTTTAATTTAACTTTTTGCTGAACAAGCATGGAAGAATTTTGTTTGAAAATTATCACAACATCCAATTATACAAAAAAACAATCTGACATTTGCCATCTCTCAATAATGTACATGTGTTTTGAGTTTTTGTTTTAGGTACATATCGTAAATGTTGTAACACAGTATGTTCTTGAATAAAAGTATCTATCTATCCAACCATCAGCCTTATCATCACTGATTGAAATTATACGCTGTTACTTCTTCAAATTGATTGTGTTTTAAAATCTTATCATTTTGATATATTTTTTATCTGAATCAAACGCGCATTGTGATGTAGATATAGAAAATAGCCATAGTAGCTTGGTGTACCAAATGTTCACCACTCGTGGTGAACATTTGGTACACCCGGCTACTTTGGGTATATTTTATTTATGCCATGATCGTCGGATTATTAAGAGTCGCTATTAATTTTTCTCGATTTTACTGAGCACCAGAGTACATACATGCGAATCTGTTTTTTTACACGGTCATCGGTAGGCGGTACTTCCGCTGTCAATATTATCGCCGAAATAAAATGAAACGGTGCCTTTTTCATTTCAATAGCATAATAACATACCATTTCGATTTATGGATGCTTTATTAATATGAGACAATGCATGTTTGTTACGTTTTGGTGTCTTATGGGGTAAAATCATTTAAAAACGTAATAAACAATTGTCACTTTCATTTCACTCTTCGCGAGGCGACGGGCGATAAATAATTTAGACAAGTTCATATTCAGGTCAACGTCTCCAAAGGTCAACTTGGATGTAGTTCCAATGTAGGTGTAAATTTTAACTATTTAAATCCCATTGCTGGCGTGTTCACCACGGTTGGTGTAGAAAAGAAAACTAAAATTTATGTCATAGGCTTTTCATATATAGTAGAGTAGGTAATCATGGTATAAAAAGAATTAATGTATTCCATTTTATTTTCAGCTGGACAACGACACCTGGAGTCATCAATGCGTTCTACAGTCCTTCCCTAAATAGAATAAGTACGATCTCTTTTTGTATGTTTTGCTTTTGTACAAATCATTCTGAGGCCGCATTCATTACCACTTTTAATTTTGTAATCATTTCCCGATATAAGTTGTGTATATTATTGCCAATATTTGATCACCCAGTTACGTTCACAATTTCGTTTCTGCTTCTAATTATTGTTGTTAACCCTTTCCTGTGGGCCATAAGGCATGACACGAAAGAATGAAATGAAAAATTCGCAAAACTCAACTTGATTTCCCTACATGACAATGGGCTGATTGGGGCGATTTATTTCATGGAGAGATAAAATGATATCGTCATTCATAGTAGCAAATTTTAGTTTGCTTTGGATAAAGATATAAAGAAATAGTGAAAATGTAAACGATGTATTTTTCGTCTTATCCGACACTATTATGTTATTTAAAAATCGTACTTTTCACTGTTGGTAGAACTGGCGAGTCACGGTGAAAATAGTATCAACGAGCACTAAATAAACTCTCTAAAATTTTATGAAAGTGAAAGATGTTTACTATTTCAAGGGTGGTGGGGGGGGGGGGGGGGTCGTTGTTATTGTTATTTGTTATTAAATTAATCCTTTGATATTTTTGCACATCTTATGACGTACGAAATCAAACAGCGCGTAGATACTTTGTGGTCATTTGTTTTGTTATTATTTTTCGGTTTTTTAAAGTTTTAACCTCGATTCCCATTTTCTCCCGAATAGTGCTCAGTGATAGCCGTTCTGCCAAATGTTATCGGAGCTTAAAATACTAATATAATCCTACTGTCTAGACTTCTTAACTGGTTGAGTGCTAGAAGCCACTATCAGGGTTTTCAAAAAATGAGGATACCAGAGCAAAAGACAACACTTTCGTTACTTATATTTTATATTCAGCCAAACACAAGTAATGTTTTGTTTATATAAATTTGTTTTATTACAAATTGTTGGAGAGTGCCCGTGGGCACTCTCCAATAATTTGGAATAAAACAGGTTTTGAATAATTTAAGACCACCAAAAATAATCTAGTCCTCAACCAGATAATCACTACTGTGAAAAATATCTTATTATTTGTACTTCCCGACGTTTGACGTCGCATTTTGAAAAACGTTAAAGAAACTGAATTCTCGGTGACGTTTGAACGTAAGAATAATTAAAGTCTCAAAGGGTTAATATTCATTAATGCTTCTGGGAAGCCTTCGGTGAAAAGCTGGAGAAACGATTTCGTTTCGAGGACGACTAATTTTATCAGTGAAAGCAGTTCGTTGTCTATTCCCTGATGGCTTGCATTTTAAATGTTTGTCACTTTTTAAACATTTACTTTGTATTAATTTGTATCAGTTGAAAAGTAAAGATTATAATTAATGGAAAAAGAATAGCTATGTTTTAGAGTGGTTGCCACAGTTATTTCATTCCTGACTTGTAGGTGATAATTTATATTGCACCCAGCAGTTACTTAAGAAATAATTATGCCATCCACTCAGAAACCATGGATATTCTCTATATATACCCGAGTTTGCTTTTTATTGTTGTAGTTTTTCCGCCCCATCATTTTTTCTCCATCTTTCTCATGTTCGTACCAATTGTTAAGACTCTGACGATTTTAATCGATGCGAAAATTGTGCAACAGAAGAGGATGTTTCCACCGTCTTATTATATTACATACGTAATGACCATTGATCTCTCACTATACGTTGTCTTGGAAACAGTGTTCAAGCTACCGGATGCCAATTTAGCCAACTGCACTAGAAGTTTTGATATGGCGCCAAAAAATCTTCATTGGCTAAAATGTTGGGACCTAAAGAGTTCCATTTACGTCTGAAGGGAAGCCATAGGAGCAGTGAAGAACCCGATGGATGAAGAAAAAAATAAAAGATATTATTACTTCTAGTACAAGGAAATCATCTTTTGGCAATAAAGGTGGAAACAATAACCTATTTTCACGAAGCACACTCAAACCCAGTGATTTGGTCAATAAGGTGTTGGAAATACTGTTTAGTCAAACTTTCAACGTTGATTCCCATTAAGTGGTAATGAGGCATTATTTTTCCTTCAGTAAAACGTAGGTTATTAACTCTACTTACAAAAAGGCAGCATTTTATTAGTTGAATACTTCATACAGTCGCGAATCACTTTCAACGATATGAAGTAATTATCTGATTAAACACTGTATTTTGGCCCTAAAGCCCGGTGGATTAACATTAATTAGTCAATTAATCTGTTATTATCTAAGTTATTTTCTATTATGCAACAACATGTGTACGTACCGAGAGTTAACAACCTGACCATTAATTGAATCACTGAAGTAGATACGACTTAGGTGACCGCCCTTTTCTCCTACCGAGGATTTCTTCAGAACTTTCTAGTTCAATCGAATTTTTCCTGCCACCCTTTTGAAATAAATGAAAGTTAGTTTTTCAAAACTTTGTCAATTTATTTGGACCAGACAGCGAAAACACACCCCCTTTCCTCTCATTGGCGTATTGGCACCAAAACACTTTGTTTGACACTGAAATATCCAGAATGCTTAAAAACGTGGCACCAGCGTGAGCACTGCTTCAAAACCGTCATACACCGACACCTTTTCAGAGAAGTATTAATAAAATTACTGTCTATTTCTCACACGGTACAACTGGTAGACTTTTTGTATGCTTTGAAAATGTTGTTTTTTATATGTGTTTATATGTGCTCTTGACACCCAGTGTCAAGTTAACACAAGACTCGTTGTACCATTTCTTGTCTCTCACACAAATTTCTGAGTTTTCAGATTCAACTGGATCGTGTTTTTTGTATCGGCGAGGTTGCTGCCTTAAATGACCGAATGACTTGATTGTTTACGTTTTTGTTGGAAAGATACAGCCCATTACATTCACGGAAAATTAAGTCGATGATTTGAATCCAAATTAAATAAACTTGCCTCATACAATTGGGATATATTTATGCTATAGACTGACATGTCTTTTTAGGCAAGCTGTTTTGTTAAATTCACTGATAACGTATCATTTGTTTTCTATTTTAGCTTTCCCAGCAGGTATTCTTCAGTCACCATTTTATAACAAGAATTTCCTAAGGTACATAAATGTTTTTTACTGCAACGACTTTTAACATTTAGGACCATGCTGAAATATTCCATGTCAGTTCGAAACCGTCAACTGGTGGAGCCGATAATCGTTACTTGTGGAAGACCAATAAATATTTTCAACGTGCAGCCTTGGAGCTGCACGTTGAAAATCTTGATTGTCTGTCACACAAATGCACTGAGCAACTATCTGTTTGATGAATTCGGGTCGTATCACGATCCTTGGTCGGAAAAGCAGGCTTTGAGGTTCAAAGGTTTCATAGTTATATTTCGTATGTATACCAATAAAGTAAATATGCCCTTGCCATGTTAACCCAAGTCTATCAACACAGCCTATCTCAAACCCGTTTGGTGAACAATTGATTGTCTGCCACACAAATGCACTGAGCAACTATCTGTTTATGAATTCGGGTCTCATCACGATCCTTGGTCGGAGAAGCAGGCTTCTGGATTCAAAAGATTAATAGTTATATTTCGTATGTATACCAATAAAATAGATATACCCTAGCAATGTTAACCCAAGTCTCTCAAAGCCAGAAATGTTCCAATGTCATGCGATGCCACGCCTGTCTGATGATACACTCGGGGGGGGGGGGGGGGCTCAGTTGGTAGAGGTGCAGGCTGCAAGCCGAGAGGTCCTCGGTTCGAATCCCACCTGCAGCAACCGCGTTGTGTCCTTGGGCAAGACACTTCACCCCCATTACCTACGAGGGGGCACGGTGACGTTGTGTACTAAGGCGTACTGCACGTTGATGGTGCATCTGTCTTCAACCAATGCTAACCCTGTTTGTGTGGAGTTAGTATGTTGGGGAGCTGATAGTTGCTAGCCGTTTTTTCGGTGGTTCTCTCCGGGTACTCCGGCTTCCTCCACCCGTAAAACTGTCATGGTCATGATTAGCCATTGTGCAGAAATATGTGACCTTAAACACCAATAAATAAATAAATATGATGATACATTCAAGCGATCGTGCACAGTATTAGGTTTTTATTCAGCTCTTCGAAGTTATCGATACACGGGTATTGGTATTGTAACATGAGTATTTGGCTTCAAATAAAGTCTTCTGTCCCGAAAGTATATGCGATGCTAAATTAACCGTTTCCTACCTGTTGGGATACGGACAAAACTGTCGCATGTACGTGGCGTGAGCAGTAATGTTATTTGATTATTGTTATATTTCAAAGCGATAAATTTCAAGTCGTCGGGCTATATTTGTACTCACTGTGGAAACGCCTTAATATTGTAAATAGTCTTCATGTCTGCGGTTATTTTTGTTTCAGCTCGTTAAATTACGGTGGGATTGGAGTTATAATTGGACATGAGATGACGCATGGATTTGATGACATGGGTTAGTATTGCTTAATTTCAACAAAAAGTATCCATATCGTTGGTGATTGGGAGCGCGGTGGTCAGTGGATAGGGCATTGGACTTCTAATTGAAAAGTCAACGGTCAGATCCCGACCAGCAGTAACTACGTTGTATCCTTCGGTAAGGCGTTTAATCCCCATTGTCCACGTGTGCTGTGTGCCAAGGCGTACCGTACGTCGATGGTGCACTTCACTTCACTCAATTCTTACCCAGCTAGTGCGGAGTTAGTACTTTGGGACGTCTCACGATGGTTGTCGCTGTTCAGCGGCTCTCTGCGGTTCTCGGGCTTCCTCCATCCGAAAAACTGTCCGACACTGTGTGGCCCTGGGCGTCAAAAGTGTCTTTAAACCCATCAAATAAATAAAGAAATATTCGCCGATAATTAAGTTTAGTAAACACAGAGGATTTTGTTGTAGTTGATTCATTCAGGAAAAGAATATACGAAGGGCATGTGTATATTTAATTCGTTATTTAAATCGACTGGATATCAACACCTTCAAAGCATTTTCTTAAAGAACTAAAAAAAATTAATTGTGGGCCTCAAAAATCGCTTTTAGCCTTTCATTGGAACAATCTCGGTATGTTCGTTCCAATGAGGGTCATACTCTATCTGTTGAAGGCAAAAGTTAAAAATATAATGGAAATTGAAGGGAATTGTTTTTGTGAATAGTGTTGGATTTAGTAAGGGATTAACCCTTTACCCAACGAATCGCACGCATCCGCCCGCGAAATATGCAGTTGAAAAAATATTATTTTTCAAAAAATTTCAACAAAACCATATCATATGACCCCTCGTGGGAACGAGCTCGTCGAGCTCGTTCCAACGAGGGGTCACATGATATGGTTTTAAAATAATAAATTTAAAATAATAAATTTTGATATCGTCTGCGTTGGGTAAAGGGTTAATGGAAGAAGCACATGTGAAAAGTCGGGATATACGAGTCGAGTGATCGTGGGTTGAAGGACATTAATAATTTTGTCACACCTACTCAACAAAACATATGAAAAATCCCCAACAGATTTTTTTTCAAGCATATTTTATATCCATTATTGAAACGGTATGGTATGGAACATTCAAAGGAATAGGAACTCATTTGAGATCCAATAATTTCAACAAGGAAATAACTTGCATTACTCCATGAGAGAAAATAGTGAAAACACTAGCAGTGTTTCAGCAATTGGACATCAAGCTCTACCGCGGATCCCTTTGAGGAAAATTTCCCCCTGGCTCTTTTTGCTACTTCACAGAACATGAGCTATCATTTGGGAGGACAGTCCACCCCACAGGTGTCTTATTGGTAGCCTTCTCTCCATCTATTGTACAGATGAATTCAGTGTTCATGTTGTCGGGTGCCAATTTAACCAATTGCATTAAAACTTTTGATTTGGCTCTAAAATATCCTCATTGGTTACAATTTGGGCATCAAGAAGTTCCTTTCACTTGTGAAGTAAAGTCATTGCAGCAGTTAAGAGGACGATAGATGACGAAACCAGAAGAAATACAATTATTACTTTCCAAAGTGTGATTTACTGGGATTTCCGGGTTTGATTATAAACGTTAACTTCACAAGTGAATTATGCAATCAATAATTGGGTCATGTGTCCGTGTGCGCAAACAAAGACGCTTTTCCGTGGGTGTAATGGGGACTTCATTGTTTTGTTTTTTTAACCTTTTACGTATTATGAAAAGCAGACGACACTAGTAAAAACAATTCTTCAATAACTATTTTTTTCATTTTTGTCACAAAACGACGAGCTCGTTCCAATGAGGGGTCATAACCTATGTTTTAGAGATAAAAAATGAAAAAGTAATGAAGATTAATTGGCGATTTTTGAGAATAGCGTTGGCCGGTTTTGGCCGTTACGTTAGGTGAAGGGTTAAATAATATAATTATCGTTAATAATGAAAAGTAATAAACAGAGTAATCGCTTGACTTGACTGGACTGGTTACGTGAAATAATTCATTCGAGGCGAGGGACTATATTCTCGCACTCGTGTTTGTACAACGTCCCTCACCTCTTATGAATTATTTCACGTAACCAGTCCAGTCAAACGATTACTCTCTATATATTCCACGTGTAGTACTTTTAGTAAAGGGAAATGGTCGGCTGGCAATAAAGATAGAAACAGTAACCGATTTTCAAGACATAATGTTTGGACAGACTTTCGATGTTAAATGTCCGTAAGTGGTAATGACCCCTTATTTTTGTGCGTTAAACGTTGTATGTAATCAACTTTACGAAAGACAGCATTTTATTAGATAAATGCTTTATACCGTCGCGAGTGTTCTGTCGGTTTTATCCGTGACCAAATGTCCGTTCCCTCTTGAAGAAATAGCCAATTCATTTTTCCAAAACTCGATCAGTTTATTCGGATCAGACAACAACAAAACTATCTCATCCTATTGTTGTCTTGACACCAAAGGACACACAAAAATGGCTCAACATTTAGCACCAGGCAGTCACGGACCAGCGAAAACACTGTAGATGATTTTGGTAATGTACCAACAAGAAGTTAGCACTAATCATTAATACTGATTGTCGGATTTGGGAGTAGTGTTTTCTTTGATGGGTTTTAAGTTAAAACCCAGGGAAGTAAAGACTCGTTTATTGAGATGGGAGGTAGTGACATTTTGAGTTCGGTGTGAGTTTCGGTATTTTTAGGGTGGTATAGCCCGGTATCGGTTCGGTATTCAGTATCTGACTTCACTGAGATTTGCTGATAGTATCAAAGAGGAATTCACATCAGGAAAAGCAGAATAAGTTGTTGTAGTATCATTCTACCACACTGGTGTAAATAACACTGCCAATAAGCACAACAGAGGCATTCTTTTACAACCACAAATCATATCTACAGTAATTTTGTGATTTGTTCTAAACGCACCTCAATTTTTAAAGCCCTATTTCAGGCTTTGGCGATCTCGGAGCATGTCATCTTTAGGAAGTCCTGCTGAAATTGATGAAACACCTGAGCATTGATTTCTATTCAGGCTTTGGCTGCCTTCACATGCAGCCAAGACTTGACTAGAAATCACTGCTAAGCAACTGGACAAGTACAGGTTGTAGTCTGGGGGGAATTCAAGACAGATGCCCAGTTCATTAAGGGTTAACAAATCTGAAAAGAAATCAGTCACCTCTATCATGAAAATGAACCTTTCAACTGTAATAAATGGGGACTTATGAATGGTGAATGGAGGAAAATTTGAAAATTCAGACGGTTTCGGTATCCAACAGTTGATTCTTTTCGGTTTCCCGGTATCCCCGTGATATCGGTATCGATTCGGTTTTTCGGTATATTGCCCATCTCAAGTCGTTTTTAATGGTAGACACATGGCATTTTACGAGTCAACAAACTGTTGTGGATAAAGATGAATTCGATTCTGAGAAAACAATTATTACCCTTGTACTGTGGTAGGTTGGACAGGAAAATCTCACCCGAGGGGAGTCCGAGTGCTTGGGCCAATTATCCTTCCCCCGAAGGTGAGAATTCCCCATACAGATCACATTATGTCCCCGAAATCACAATACTGCTCTTGCGATGTCTACAGATTTATCGCAGAACAAATAGAATGCATATTCATATTCGGAAACGGCATCAAAAAGTACCGTATATAACATGGGTATATACTACGAAAAACATCGGTAGCTCACGTCAGCAGTGGGTCAACATATTGAAATGAGCTGAAACAAATGACATTCCGGTGACGTTAATTTTGAAATTATTGATTTCGATTACTTCATTTGGCGAGAAAAATCATCCTGTGGTGGTGTGGCGGGTGGAATGGGTAGCCGTTCCAGTTGAAACGAAGCTGGACGCCATGTTTGTTTACAAAATGCGGACGATTATGTAATCGTCAGTCGATCATTACATATTCAAATGAGGATTGTCACGTGGGGTGGGTTAGCCAGATCTGTCTCACCAAGTTTCTCACCCCGGGGCACGCGTATTTCCATGGACAAGTGGTGGCAAAAATAACTTGACTTGTTCTCTGATGTTCTGTTTTTTCCTTCCAAAGGGAGAGAGTTTGACAAAGATGGAAAATTGCGGCAATGGTGGACACAGTCATCAACGGACAAATTCAAATCTCGATCCAAATGTTTGGAAGATGAATATTCAGCATTTGTAGATAACGGAGACCATGTAAGTACGCCCCAAGTAGGGAGCGCCGTTTAGCACAATTTTGTTTTTTGAAGATGGCTCCGAGAAACTTTGGAAATATATGTGCTCTGAGATGCTATCAGCAGCATCTCTTGAGATCTAACTCAACATTTCGCAACTACATAACTCGTTATATATATATAGAGTAATCGCTTGACTGGGCTGGTTACGTGAAATAATTCATGAGAGGTGAGGGACGTTGTACAATCACAAGTGCGCGAATGCGCACGAGTGTTTTACGATAGTCCCTCGCATCGAATGAATTACTTCACGTAACCAGTCCAGTCAAGCGATTACTCTATTTATTTCTTTTCATTATTAACGATAATTATATTATTTAACCCTTTACCTAACGTAACGGTGAGCGCTATTCTCAAAAATCACCAATGAATTGTCATTATTTTTTCATTTTTTGTCTCTAAAACATAGGTTATGACCTCTCATTGGAACGAGCTCGTCGAGCTCGTTCCAATGAGGGGCCATAGCCTATGTTTCTGAGACAAAAAATGAAAATAATAGCTATTCAAGAATTTTTTTGGCAAGTGTAGTCTGCTTTTCATATTAGGTAAAGGGTTAAAAAAACAAACAACAAGTCCTCATAACATCCACGGCAAAGCGTCTTCGTTTGCGCGCACGGATACATCACCCAATTGTTGATTCCATAATTAACTAGTTAAGTTATCGTTTATAATCAAACCGGGAAATCCCAGTAAATCACACTTTGGAAAGTAATAAAAATACGTATTCAAATCGTGATTTGGGGGTATATGGATGACATGAAGGTCCATCTTCAACGCTCTTTGAAATGAGAACTCTCAGGGATGTATTTTCCATACGTTTTGAGGTACACAAGATATCCATGTCTTTGACAAGGTCTTTGACCGGATCCAACCCGGTGTTTCATGAATTAAAATTTTGCTGATGAAATTGAAATTGAAATTGAAATCTTTATTTGCAGCAGGGGGCAGGGGGGGGGGGGGGCACCAAACGTTTGCAAGACGTGACCTGGCGGTGGGTGGGTCTCTTAAGTGCGCCAAAAATGTGCATTTCCAACTTGTGCAATTTTTTGAATTTTTAAAAAATATATCAGTATATCAGCTAATATATACCATCATTTGTGTTTCAAACCTTAAAGATGATGTTGTACATCACACTCTTAACATAAATACAATATCAGGAGGCTTTCTTTATATGTGAGAATATTGGGCTTAACCTGGGAAAATGTCACACGTTAGTAGGGAGTGGGTGTCTTGTTCGAAATGTAGAAAATGTGCAGACAATATTTTGGGAACAATTCAAATGAAAATTTGTTCCCGTATATGTACACCTGCTCTGGCCAAGCCTGATAATGAACAGCTTGTCATTTGTAGATTGGGGCCCACAGCAGCCCACAGAGGTTTAAATTGGTGGTACCAGTTTAAGAACATTATGAAAACCCCCTAAAGACAGCTGCGCCTACTAAGTTTATAAGTTTATTTTGGATTTTAATGGGAGAGTGGGGGATGGGTTTCTGGGAACGGTAGTAGAAAATGTGCATGTAGTGGGTGGGTGGGTGGGTGTAAAAAGGAGCCGAATAAAAAACAGGACGTCACGTCTTGCAAATTTTTAGTGCCTGACGCCCCCCCACCCCCTCCCATGTTTGCAGTATATTTATTGTACCAAAATAACATTAAACTAATATCTGTACTGCGGGAAACAGCATACCCCTGTTGGTTGTCTTCCTGCTATTCCTCTTAAAAAAATAGAGAAAAAAAAAAATAGAAAAACGGTCAAGACAACAGAGTTTCAAGCCATTCAGTGATTCAGTAAACCATTCAATAATGATGATGATTTTTATTACTTGGAAAACGCATGCGTAGACATTACTTCCTACGCGTGGATTTCGAGCTGTCCACGGCGACTGTAGTACACACATTACCACATATCTTTTTAGAATGTGATGTTGAATCATCACCCTTCCCGGGGGGGGGGCGGTGGCTCAGTTAGTGGAGGTGCAGGCTGCAAGCCGAGGGGTCCTCGGTTCGAATCCCACCTGCGGCAAAAGCGTTGTGTCCTTGGGCAAGACACTGCACCCCCATTGCCCACGTGGGGGCACGGTGACTTTGTGTACTAAGGCGTACTGCGCGTCGATGGTGCACCTGTCTTCAACCAATGCTAACCCAACTTGTGTGGAGTTGGTATGATGGGGAGCTGACAGTTGCTCGCCGTTGCTCGGTGGTTCTCTCCGGGTACTCCGGCTTCCTCCACCCGTAAATCTGTCACGGTCATGGTTAGCCATTGTGCAGAAATATGTGACCTTAAACACCAATAAATAAATAAATAAATCACCCTTTCTGGCAACAAGGTGAAAATGACAAAGTTGGTTTTATAAATAACAATTGAAGATTGTGTCTTGCTTTTTGTACAAGTTTTCACTGCCGAGTTGTTATTATTTTTTGACTTGACTTAATTTACTTATGCCCTCTTTACTCACGGATAGAATGGGGACATTTCATTTTTATTTTATAGTTCGACGCAGAAGTATATTTATATCTGGAGGTGGTAATCATATAATTGGTACAGTGTTCTAGTACTCATAATACTTTCCTCAAGAATGCTGAAAATCGAATATCGAAACATTCTATGCACTGAGTTTTGATAAGACATAGTTCAGTCCACGGAAGTTGGAAAGGCACCTTTTCTGGGACTGAGAATTAACTGAGGTTACCAACCACGTTTGAACAAACTGTGTTAATCCAAGCGACCCTAGATCAGTGGTACTTTGCAATTTGGCACACACCCAGGCCTGAAAATAAGCAATCTGACATTTGCAGAATGAGGTCCCCTGAGGGTGAATTTGATGATGCTATCCCATACAGTGGGTCAATGTATCCTCTGGGTACCTCTTTCTGTTTAGCTTCGAGACCCTGATTCAGCTTGGGGTTCACAGAGGGTAAATTTAGTGATGCTACCCTGCAATGCAGGGTAGCATCACTAAATTCAACCTCTGGGACCTCATTTTGCAGACGGCAGTCTGCATATTTTCTGGCTTGCAGATACCACAGATCAGGTTCCCTGTAAATGAGGTAATTCGAAGATCCCAGACAACTCGCCTTCAATTAAACATTGTGAAAATATATTGCATGGTAATTTAGTAACTACATGTAGCTGTATAATATTTCTATGACTTGTAATTTAATGCTGCTTAGCTTAGCTGGGTGTATTTGTGGATGGTAGGTCGGGAGAAAACACGTTCATTTGAATAGGATATTGTATTATCTATTTCAAATACGACTACAGCAAAACAAAATGTCAGTTCATCATAGGGTTAAGAAAGACCACCGCAAGAGAAGATTCATGAATACACATCCCATCAAGTTGAAATTCGGGCGCTCGCACAGGGCACGAATATGCAATAATGAACAGGGTTGAATGAGGGACTTCATTCAACAAAGCTAAAACTTCTACCAAGGAATATAATTCATACCAAAGACCGGAAGATTTTGTTCACCGATTCTGAAGAAGACGATTTTGATAGAATTTACAAGTTATTACAAAGTATTGCTCATGATGGAACCCCAAGTGGACAGGCCAAATAAAAGTGAACAACCCTGAGTTCTTTAGCATAAGGAATACACAAACAAAGTTGGGGTTTCGCGAAAATCTGCTCAGGGATTTTTGAAGTCACGATGGACAACAAGACAAAGAGTGATCAAGAAAGTTCCGCCTTTAGGTTAGGTAAAATACTAATTTTGCAATCCTTTATTCAGGTCAAAGGTGATATAACACTTGGCGAAAATATAGCCGATAATGGTGGAATGAAGATAGCTTATCAGGTAAGATAGAATATGTTCTTCGATACATGGTACTGGTTCCGTAGCTTTTGCATCTTCCTGTGACGTCGTGTGTTGGGTTTCATTATCTAATATTGCATGATGCACGTCAATATCTTTGAGTGACATCGAGCAAGATGTTTTTTTTTTTTTTGTTTTTTTTTACATGATGCAATCTAAAGAAAGCAAATAATCTTTTCAAAATGTTTAACTCTTTGCCCACTGGTGGTTCAGTTCCAGCAGTCGGAAGAGTCCATATTTGTTATCTGTGGGAAGACCAATTAATATTTTCAGCGCGCGGCCTTGAGGTTCCATGTTGAATATATTGATTTGTCAACTTTCTCTTGAAAATCCGTTTAGGTGTTTAATCAAATGAGTAGGGAAGGTGAAACATGGACGTTTCAAACCTTCTTTAACTCTAAATGTCCTCTTCATTCCAAAATCTGTAGCTTTGTCGCGGGAAATTAAAACAGTACAGTTCATTTGCATGCTATACCCTTGAGAAATCTTTTACCGTTTGTCACTTTGTCTTATTGGATTTTGTAGGCATATGGAGATCGTATTGCCAAAATGGGCGTGGAGAAACCTTTACCTGGTGTCAATTTAACACACAGACAACTGGTGTTTGTTGCATTCGCGCAGGTAACGTGAATTTTTTATAAGATTTGCTTCTTGACTTTTTTTATATGGAATACATAAAGCTATACATTGATGAATCAATATTTATGAAGTAATGAGAGTCGTCACTGAATGAATGGCACGTGGTCACGTCGTAACCTGGTCATTCTGTAACCCGGATGTTTCGTAACCTAGTCATATCTTAACCTTGTCATTTTCTAGCCAAATGAATTGACTTAAACATCTGAAGTGTTATGATATAAATATTCCTATATTTTTCACATATAATTCAATATATAATGAACATCATTAGTACAACACTGTTATTTGCTTTGGTTACGAAATGACTAGTTACAAAAAGTTCAGTAATGAAATGAATAAGTTACAAAAAGAATAGGTTACGAAGTGAACAGGTTAAGAAATTACATCATGTCCACAAAATCACGTGCGACGTTGATTTGCACCACGGACAATGAATATGTCTCAAATTCTGTTAACCCTTTACCCAACGAATCGGCCGCATCCGCCCGTATAATATGCAAATTCAGCAATTGAAAAAAAATTATTTTTCAAAAAATTTCAACAAAACCATATCATGTGACCCCTCGTTGGAACGAGCTCGTCGAGCTCGTTCCAACGAGGGGTCACATGATATGGTTTTGTTGACATATTTTGGAAAATTTAAAAAAAATGGTATTTAAAATAATAAATTCTGATATCGTCTGCGTTGGGTAAAGAGTTAAAGAGTACATTAAGAGGCACAAATAAAGATTCTGTCATCAGACATTCGTGTTTAACGCGGAGTTCCATTGACAAAAGTATTGCTTTTGTTTGCTTTTTCTTACAGAATAAAGGTTATCGCATGGGTGGGGACTCCAATCCACGCGTGGTTAGGAGCATTCCACTCCTCGGGTGTTATGATGCATTGTATGAAAAAATGCACTTTGTGGGAAGTATTTGTTTGGTTTAATTGGTGCTTACGGAAAAGGTTAGTCGTCTGTCAATCGCTTATACCACGCTACCCACTTTAAAGGACTGCCCATCAAGGCGTTGCTTACCGTGTCTTATTTTACCCAAATCTAGAAACTTTCATCGTGATGCACAGTTTGAAACCCTCTTTGTAATGTTTTTCTTGTGTTTCTCGATTTTTTTAACAGTTCTAACAACACTGATAGGCCGACATTATTTTAAACACAATATTTTTTTTATCAGACTAAATGCTGATCACGCGACAATCAACTAAGGTGAGAGCGGATTTCACCCCTTCTCCTGTCCATTACTTCTACACAACAGCTCCGAAACGCGAAAAATACAGCAGCTTATGACTTGTAGGGAACCGAGTAACAGGCGAGTTGCAACTATTGCCGCGTGTAACTGCCTGAATTTCAAAATTAGCAGCGTATGGAGAAACTTCTGGTTTTCAAGGCTGCGCACATACACATACATCTTATGTGCTGGGGGATTGCTTGGGGATAGTATTGTATGGCTGGGGGAGGGAGGCAGGCTTTACACAATATTATGTCATTTTGGGCAGGGCCGTAACTGACAATTTTTATTTATTTATTTTTCTTGGGGGGGGGGGGGGGGGAGATACGAAATATGTGCCCGACGGCTCGGTCATATCGCTCAAACTATCGAATCATACCAAATTGCTTTTATCAGACAAAAACTCAAAAAATATACTTTCCGTTAATAGAATACTTACATGGCAGGGAATTTATTATAATTTTATGACAGTGCTGTCCATTACACACCAGTTGAGCGGATATGCCCGACCTTCTGGGTGGTTTCAAGAGGTCATGGTCATAAAAATAATTTATTACTTGCGCTCTCCCTGAATGTGGGATCCTACCGATATCGTGAGTCGGGAATGTATTGCACTTTCTGATATGTGTATATTTTTATCGGGCGAGCAAGAGATTTTACCCAACAGAGTACTCAAAACCATATATATTTTTGTCACACAAGCAATGAGTCTGCCCAACTTTATATTTCATAATTTCTTGCCCAACCTTTGTCTGATGAAACCCTGGATCGGGTTACGCCTCTGAGGGTTTTTTAAAGAGTCAGTTTAATTCCATTAAGATGAAATAGAACTTGGCGAAGAGGCTCACACTATATAGCTGCCCCCCTCCCCACCCCCACACCCCTCCCCACCCCCTACAAATATATTCATTTCTCAACTTTGGAAAAGGACGGGTGAGATTACGGCATATCTTTACCAAATCTACTAACTTTCATCGTGATGCACAGTTTGAAACCCTCTTCCCAATGTTTTTCTTGTGTTTCTTGATTTTTTAAATAATTCTAACAACACCGATAGGCCAACAGTTAGATAATGGCCAGATTCGTAAGTGAACAGAAATCGCTGGCGAAAAAGATGGCTAGTTAAGATGTTAAAACGGAAAACATAGCAATGTCACAAACAGCGGGAGGTTGAGTGGGGGGTGGTTGGACCCATCATTCAGACCATAGTTCGACCCACTGGGAGAAAATTTTGATTCCTCAAGCTAACAGAACTGAAAATGCTGTTTACATGCATCTGAGCGAGAAAACGAGAAAATGGAGATTAGAAAACTGGTATATCGAAATATCTCTATATGGACTGCCATTGGCAGTCCACATAGAGAGCATTTCTGTATACTGGAAGTCTATGCAATGAGATCCATTTCGCCTGTTGGCCATTTACACGCCCCAAAAGGCTGCATTAATTTTGTTTCTCCGGGGGGAGGGGGGGGGGGGCACTTTCTTTCATTTTTTTTTCATCGACGTTCAGTCACAAATCTGTTTTGTACAAAAAGCAGGCTTATGTGATTATTTGCATAAAATTGGAAACGGGGCAAGCTGAAATTAAAAAATGCACTACGCAACCGCCCATGTCAAAGTATCACCTGGATTAGAAACCACTCGCAGCGATCTCTTCCAATGCTTATGAGAGCCTAAAACATTGAACACGTGACCTGGTGCATTTGACAGTTGTGAGCAGGATTAAATAGGAATCATCGGGCGATTAGTTCAAAATCTGTTAGCTATGAATGCATCAGCTAATATATTTTTGTCCACTTTAGACAGTATTAAAGGGTTGTTCTGTAATTTTGTGCCGAAATGAGAGAAAACCTCTCAAATACATGAGGCATGAAAACAAAGTGTCAAGTTCATTCAGTACATGTCCAGGCGGCAAAAGCGAAAATTCAAAATTTCAATTTAAATTTTACGTTGTACTATATATTTTTCCAGTTTTTGTATATTCAGAAAAAGACTATGTACTTTGTGGATGTCTAGGTAAATTATTACCCAACAACTTGGTGTGTTGTACAGAGAGTGAAAGGTTAGCACTGCTGCCAATGGGATTCTGGGGGCTTTTAATAACCGAATCTCGACAACATATTGAACTCCCAAATCCACATGGCTGCTGAACCTTTCACAACAATTTTGCAAGAAAGTGTTGCATTACACCCAAGGAATCCAAGTGTTCAAAAATCAAAATCATTCAGATTAATTATTCTCTAATGTTTGTAAACAGTCGGAAACATGATTATCTTCAACCGAATGAAAGACTGATGGACAAACAATTTGATTATACAAAGCTTTAATTTATATTCTTTTTGAACAGACGAACGTTTCGATGAGATCTGTTCATGTATACTTAGCCGATGTTGCACATTCAACACAATGATTACGTCACTCTGTGTAGTTTTCGGCGTGGAATGCCTTGTCCATATCTCAGTGAAAAATATGATCATTCAGAGCAACATTTTAAACGCCTGTAAATCTCGACATAACAGATGGAATAAGCTCTTCAGCCAAGAATCCTGACACGTAAATTAAGAGAAACCATGTCTTTTTACTCGTAAAGTTTTGTTCATAAAAATGTCGAATTCCAAAGAAGTCAAACATCAACTAATTAATCATTCATTTTTTGCCCCCTGTCAATATTCGTGTCCATGCTCAAAGTCAAACCTTAAACCCGAAAACTTTTTTCTAGAGTAAAGATTGACCAAGACAACACTTCTAATGCTCTCTTTATTTTAATAACGTGCAACTCAAATAAACGGGACATGCCGATAATGACAATGATTTGTCTGCGTCTAACAGTTCTAACTACTCGGAATAAAGGTATGACATCAAAGGAAACTTCTGGTTTTCAAGGCTGCGCACATACACATACATCTTATGTGTTGGGGAGGGGGGTTGCTTGGGGATAGTATTGTCTGGCTGGGGGAGGGAGGCAGGCTTTGCACAATATTATGTTATGTTGGGCAGGCTGACAATTTTGTATTTATTTATTTTTCTTGGGGGAGGGGGGGGGGGGGTGGATAGGATAGTTTTGCCCGACG
The DNA here is from genome assembly GCA_031216915.1 of Pictodentalium vernedei. Classification (NCBI taxonomy): domain Eukaryota; kingdom Metazoa; phylum Mollusca; class Scaphopoda; order Dentaliida; family Dentaliidae; genus Pictodentalium; species Pictodentalium vernedei. The sequence goes on along the minus strand of CM062290.1, from coordinate 63,141,197 downwards.
GCTCGGTCATATCTCCCAAATTATCGGTTCATGCCAGATTGCTTTTATCAGACATATACTCAAAAAATATACTTTCCATTGATAGATTACTTAGGTGGCAAGGAATTTATTATAATTTTATGACAGTGCTGTCCATTACACACCAGTTGAGCGGATATGCCCGACCTTCTGGGTGCTTTCAAGAGGTCATGGTCATAAAAATAATTTATTATTACTTGCGCTTTCCCTGGATGTGGGATCCTCCCGATATCATGAGTGGATAATTTATTGCACTTTCTGTTCTGAGTATATTTTTTATCGGACGAGCAAGAGATTTTACACAACTGAGTACTCAAAACCATATATATTTTCGTCACACAAGCAATGTTCTGCCCAACTTTATATTTCATAATATCTTGCCAACCTTTGTCTGATGAAAACCCTGGATCGGGTTACGCCTCTGAGGGTTTTTCAAAGAGTAATTTTAATTCCATTAAGATGAATTAGGACTTGAAGAAGAGGCTCACCCTATATAGATACTCCCCCCCCCCCCCTCAAATATATTCATGTCTCAACATTGGAAAAGGACGGGTGAGGTTACTGCATAACTTCACAAAATCTAGAAACTTCCACCGTGATGCACAGTTTAAAACCCTCTTTGCAATATTTTTCTTTTGTTTCTCGATTTTTTTAACAGTTCTGACAACACCGATAGGCCTATATTATTTTAAACACAATATTTTCTCATCAGACTAAATGCTGATAACGAGACGATCAACTAAGGTGAGAGCGGATTTCACCCCTTCTCCCTCCCATTACTTCTACACAACAGCTCAGAAACTAGAAAAATACAGCAGCTTATGACGTCTAGGGAATGGAGTAACAGGCGGGTTGCAGCTATTGCCGCGTGTAACTGCCTGAATTTCAAAATTAGCAGCGTATGATGTACTTTCCATAATATCAACAGCCCATCAACACAAGTGCACTGACCTGTCTCGTTCACCGACACAAGGCAACTGAAGGGCTCATATCAAAGTCGAAATAAAGATTGTAAAATGTAGTAGCTGCACTGTCGAACGCGTGCACACCTTAGTGTGTCTGTGTTGGTTACGGATGCTTGTGCCCATTTGTACATACGGTGCAACAAAACAGAATAATTTATTATGAGTTATCCGACTTCCATATATATGCAAAGTTGCAGTCGAAAATGATACAGCCTACGAACAGACCGACTTGAGAAAAATATTTTCGTTTGAAAAAGTGAAGTATTTTTTTTCGTTGAAGCATCGTTGTCAGATCTTCTAGGAAGAAAATAACCGATTGGATAGATCCACTGCAATGTCTTGAAAGGGCCGATAGAAATGACACGGTGGCATGAAAAAGCAATTAAATATTTGGATGTATTTTGTTTGAAAGCCTAAAAATACTTCGTCGTCACCGCCGGGTTGCGCTGAACCGGGGACAATATATCCCTTCCATACATTTCTCGAAATATACCATGACACCAAGACATATTCAGTGTCTATGTTATGGAGGCTAACTGGCGAAAAAAGAGGGGATATTTTTCTTGAGCTCTAATTTAAATGACAACATTTTCTCTTGCATTTAAAAACTCGTATTGTTTGTAAAGTTTGTGTATTTTGTGAACAGCTATAAATTGGCATTACAGTATTTATTATGTCATTATGGAGTGAAATAGTAACGTTTGTAAAGTGTTTTTAGTCTTTGTCAGAAAATTTAAAATAAAACCCCAAATATCATTCATTGTTCAGACTAAGCTTGGTGTCAGGAAATATGTCTTTTCAACATACCGTCAATTTCTAGATGCAACTTTTATCGGTTGAAATAACATTTGTATGCTTATGGGGGAGGGGGTTGATGGCGGCTTCTGCCAGCATTCTATTGGTGGGACGGAAGCAGCAGTTGCATCGTGTATGTATGGTTTCGTGCTAGCAAGTCCCTTTCGACCCTTGTCATTGTTGCGCCGTTATAAGCAAGAAGTTATATTTATGCCAGGGGTAGTTTATCTATCAGGGTGAGATGAAACCCGTATCCACATAAATTAACTTTTATTCTATTACCCATTCTATATGTGCGCTTTCATCGGGTTGATAAGGAACATTCCGTGTTCGAAGGATAAAATGTGGATCGCTTCGGAGTCATTTGAGAACAAAGAAAAACACTCTCTTAAGCAAAGTTTATACAAACTCTCCTGTTGGTCGCATTAGAGAAAATATTTTGTAGTCGAGTTAGTGTTGGGTTTGTGGGGTTTTTTTTCAGGAATTGAATGCGTTTAAAATGAATGTGCGTAACAAACTGTCTAGTGATTAGAACCAGAATTTCGCCAAAGCTCTCAGGTATAAAAAAATATAGGAAATCACTGTTACAATAACACATAAACAGTTTATAAAACACACCATGTTGCATGTGCACATCATTTATACAAAATAGCAGTTGTCCTTCGTTGAACACCATCCTCCAATGATAAAAAAGCTACCCACAACAGGTTTGGTCGGGCCATTCACCATCAAATAATCCTGGTGGGAACTCAGAGTAGTGTTTGTTTGCTGTGGTAAACAAATTGTGTGTTACTTGAGTCGATAACCAACGCCTGGTTTGCTTGTCCCAATAATGTGGTATTATGGGTATAAACGATTGGTAAAACTTCAATTTACAATTTGGTTATGGTGACTACATGGCTATAGGAGCCGGAAGTTACCGTAAATACGAATAAATTAATAATCTCAAGAGAAATGTTAGTGTATCAGTGGCAGAGTATCGAGCGTGGAACCCACAAGCAAAAAAAAATTTGTTATTACCACGGGCAAAAAGTGGATTGTAGACTACAACTGAAGCACATAGGGAGTGGAGTTTTTTTCAGGCAAACACACCCCCTCGTCTGTTAAAAAAACATGAAAATAATAAGGAAAGTTTCAGCCATTTCACCTCCTTCTTGAACCCGCAGGTTCACTGTCATAAAGGATGTTACAGCCAGATGCGTCACGAAGAATATCTATTGGGGGAGGGGTGGAAAACATGACTTGTTCCGACGGTGATTGCTAATGTCACGACTGATGAAATATTTCAACTACACCTTGGCCAGTTATCTGCGAAGCAATTAGCTGATGGGTTCTGAAAGTCAATAAGGGTAGATAAACGTACACTTAAACCAGTCGTCTGAAGTGGAAAGTGTGGTTGTGGATTCAGCAACTATTCACGAACGAGGACTGAAAATTTCTATTAAATCCCTCGAGAATTGTCTGAGATAGAGTGTTTTAATGAGATGTTTTTAATTTGGTCTTCTTCAAACTGTTGCCAAACGGGACGGGGATGTGCGCGTCGGACCCCCCCCCCCCAACACACATACACACACCCACCTCTAGGGGATTGTGCCCCTTAAAACTTATAATTCAGTGTCACGGATGGATAGATGGGGCAAAACCAAACTCGCTTTTTTAAGAACTTCGCCCGTGGATCCCGACACTACCTTAAAACTTAGATAATGGCCAGATTCGTAGGTGAACAGAAATCGCTGGCGAAAAAGATGCCAAGTTAAGATGTTAAAATGGAAAGCAAAGCAATGTCAGACGTAGCGGGAGGTGGGTGGGTGTGTGTGAAGGGGGGGGGGGGTGGACCTATCTGTAGTTCGACTCACTGGGAGGAAATTTTGTTTCCTCAAGATAACAGAACTTGCGTATCACGGTAAACAAGCACTGCTCCACTTCCATGCGTTTCCATGGAGAGGTAGGTTGACATATCAGAATTTGAAACACACTCTCAAACAACACTTCGACATTTCGTTGGGGATAATCAACAGAGATACTTTCTCGATATCATCTGAGTTATATTCCCGTCTGTCCCCAATGCCTACAATTAAACTACAGATCATTTTGACTTGCTTGTGCGCTTGAATAGATGGTATCAAAAGAAATATAATCGTAACCTTAACAACGTTACCATTACGCATCTGTAGATACGTCTTTGACCTAACTATTCGAAAATGGAAACAGAATGGAAAATGGAATACTTTTTGGTAATTACCGCCATGTGGGTTTCCGAGATGTTGCATTCAGTCGCGAGCTCGTATTGGGTACATATCGACTCGTCCGTTAGGACGAGTCGATATATGACACAGAAGCGAAGTCGAGACCAGTTTTTCTTACAACATTCTTACTTTTCTTGACTTGTTCGTATTATGAAGGGATTGGTTAGAGTAATTAACTGCGTCAGTTTTGACAATCATTCAACGTCTAATAATTGATTTGTTTTATGAATGAAGGTCGTGACACCATGGGGTGCGTTCTTGTACAGTACATGTTGTAATACCCATTCATTGTTCTACTTCTACTATAACATCTGCAATTTATAGTAGTTTTTTTTATCTGGGCGTTTCTTTGTTTTATTTTTCACGATTACTGCATGGTAGGCCTATATAAAATATTATCATGGCAAAAACAATTATCTTGTTTAATTTAATTCGTTGAGCTGGTGATTTATTTATTTTTTAATTACTGTTATCAAACACGGTGGTCTGGACAGGTGTAATAACTCGATGTCAATTGAGTGCAGTTAAAAACGCTTTCTTTCTGAAACGAATGGTCGCACGTGCGATTGATGCTCTCACCGCAGTTTTGTATTTATCTTGATGTTTTACTTGTATTGGGGTAAATACGTGCTTAGCATAATATTAAATATTGATATCCGAAATTATTATATGACTATGTAATTTAACCGCTAAATGTCACTACTATTTCACGATCAATTCCTGGTCCTTGGAAAATGTGCAGTTTGTTTGTTGTATTCTTTTATTCCTCCAGATTACAGGAGAGTACAAGATTAAGGCAACAAACAAATAAAAATAACACAACAGAATAGTGAACTGACAAGAACAAGAACAAAATATATTAAAGGTGACCGAATAAATATATAAAAGCGTAAATAAATAAATAAATAAATCGATAAATCAATAAACCAATAAATCGATAAATAAATAAATAAATAAATAAATAAATAAATAAATAAATAAATAAAGTGCGATAAAACTGTAAACTCAAACATCAACTTCCGACTTTAATACGAGACAGGCAGTCGGGCAGCTAACTCAAAGGCTATATGCACATATTTACATATATATATATACACACACAGATGTTTATAATAATTGTTATCCGGATATACAGAGCACCGAAGCACAGTCCCTCTCCCGCGAGCAGGACGAAATATCCAACCCTCGGGCTACGAGTGAGTAGGCCAAAATGGTTGATACCACAAGTGGAACAAAAAAAAGAACACTTCGGCACTCTGTATCCTAATTATACTATTTCAATCGCATGTGAACATTTTTTGAAAGTTGAGAATCTGTGAAAACACAGACTCTTACTTAAAGAACTGAATGTCAGTGTCGTTTTCTGAAGATGAAGTCTGGACAAACAAGAGAAACATATTTGTATAATGAGCTATGGCAAAAGTGTGTGAAAAGCAACACGTTGGAAGGAATTTTGGAGATTAGAGATTCTAACTCTCTGTCAACTTTTCCAAGGAGTGTCAGGGCTAAGTTTATTTGGTTTAAAGACTCGACATACAAATACACATGGACACCGAATTTATCAGAAAATGGGTTCCAAAACGTGTTACGTGCCTCATTTAACATCCTGCATCCAGAAAGTACATGCTGCAACGTGTCTTCGTAGTTTTCGGGACACAATCTGCAGTTATACATTCTATTCACACTAGTAGGAGTGATCAGCTTTACAATAATTTTGATAAGGGGTGTGCGCCTGGGGAAATTTTGACACACCTGCCAGAGAACACATTTGCCAGTATCTTCATGAAAACTATACAATCGTTCCATCTCAAAGCTTTCAGACTTTTTCATCTGCCTGTCGTTTTGGACGGAGGGTTGAATAGAAAACTTCACAATTTGCTTCCAATCACACTTCGAAGGAAAGACTGCTTCACGGCAGAGAGTAATAAAATAATTTTCTAGGTCATATTTATTCAAAATTGTGTACATATCTGCTGAGAACCCTCTTACTGAGTTACTACCATCATTGAAGATGAGGTAGAGTGATCTATATAGAAATAGTTTCTTACATGTTTTTGTGCAACTCACATCACAAATATTTCTCAGAAACCTCAATTTCTGCTGATCTATTAAATTTAATAATGGCATAGCCCCTAAAAGGCTGAGAACTGCGTCTGTTTTAGTATTTATGGGTAAACCTTGGAGAGTTTTGATGCAGAACCGATGTGTTTTCTCAAGTTTACCAATTTCTTCAGCAGACGTATTGTTCCAAATTTCTGAGCCAAAAAGAGCCCTAGGAATAACTAAGGTCATGTACATTTTATAACCAGTTAGAGGTGTAAGACCATTGGGATGAATGCCACTGTTAAGTAACATTAAGAAAGTCCCTCGTAATGTATCGATACTTCTGTCAACTCTCGCTGTTTTTTGTCTATTTATCAATCTTTGTATACCAAGGTGTACAACAGAATCACTTTCAGATATTACTTCATTGCACAAAAGCCATTTACGACAGGGCACGCTTTTGGGTCTGACCGTTTCATTGAAGACAACAACAGAACATTTTGATGGGTTGTATTGGTATCTCCATTTTAAGCTGTATTGCGTACATATATCCAAAAGCACGTCCAGTGAAAATTTGGAGGTGGCTAACAGAGTCATGTCATCCGCATGAGTTGGACAGGCACAGTTTATGTGGTTTATGTATAAACCGTGACACGAGGCTACAAGTTCATTTAGAAGATCGTCTATGAACAAGGTATACAACGATCGAGAGAGAATTCCACCTTGCATTGTGCCTTGTTTAATTTGGAATGGCTTTGAATAGAGACCCCTAAACATGACCACGGTCGTCATATCTTTGAATAAATTATCAAATAAATGAAACAATGTACCGTTAACCCCTCTCTCATTGAGTTTGTAAAGAATACCATCGTGCCAAACAGTGTCAAATGCCTTCTTACCATCCAGAAAACAAGAAAAAAGTTTACCATGTTTCTCTTTCGTTTGTTCAATGCTTTCATTCACAATATAAGAAGTCATAAGGGAGTTCATTTTACTTTGGTATCCAGATTGGAGGGGGTTAACATGCCATACACTGGGTTTAAATGTTTTGATTCGTTGCATAATGAGGCTTTCAAACAATTTGTAGAGTACGGGTAAAGGAGAAATTCCTCTGTAACTATCGGGATCAGTTAAGCTTTTATTTCCACCTTTATGTAAATTGACTAAAATACCCCTTTTGGCAGCTGGAGGAACATATGAGTTTTGTAAGAAAGCAGTAAAAAGCTTTGAAATGGCTTTATGTAAACCAGGACCCCCAAAAATTAGATTCTCGTTGTAAATCATATCATGGCCACATGCTTTGTTAAACTTAAACTTGTCTATAAGGAATTTTATCTCCGATTCCCTTACATGCGCCATTACAGGATCAAACGATTGAACACATTTTTCTTCTCGAAGATTTTTACAAGTTTCTGTTACATGACATCGAAATCTTTCATCGAATTTGTCACTTTCTAGGGGGGGGGGGGTATAAATTGTCTGGAAATAGGACGCCCAGTGGTTTGCAATTTCTTGCGGGTCTTGAAGAACTGACTTCCCAAATTTCATCACGCTTGTCCCTAAAGTGTGACCTCGTTTTCGTTTCCGATTCACGAGTTTCCAAAATAGCATTTGGTCCATATTACAAGCACGATCTATTTCATTCAGTTTTTCCTTCAAGAAATTCTCACTGTGAAATCTATATTTTTTGCGAAATAACACCTTGCTTCTTTTGTAACTTACGTAACTTTCATGACATAACCCTCTGGGCCTACCCTCTTGCACCCACATTTGGCGGAGAACTTTCATTCGTTTGTGATGAAGTTTGAGTTCTTCATTCCAAAACGGTTTTCTGAATGGTTTATAGTGCACACCCACGCAGTGGCGCGTGCGCACATAGGTAATGGGTACGTGTCCATGATTTTATAATTTTTCTATATATCATGCAACAGAGTTTGGGGTGCCATCTGGCGGCGTGGCTCTCCCACTGGCAAAAAATCCAGAATCATTGTAACGGATACTTAATTGTTTTGGGCCTTTCAAAGGACATTACGTAAAATATATTGTTGCAGAATGCTGGAAACTATGATAAATAATCAAGTAATGCAGTGACTTTCGAGGTTAGGTAGTTGTTGGCGAGTTAGGTATTGTTTGAAAGTTCGAGGTGCCAATGCCGTCCGTTGCCGGTTTCGTCAGATTTAAAGCCCAGTTTCAATTTTAATTGAGAACGTACACTTCACAAATTGTTGACAACGAATAAAAAATAAAACAAATGATTTATTGACACTTTTAGTGGGCCTTTTTCATTTGTGGGGAACTTAGCGCGATTTCCTTAGAAACAGCCGGAGTTCGGATGAATTAAGGGGTCGTCCAACCTAACTTTGGTCAATTTTTTGACATTTTTCCCAATGCCTCTGAAACAGATAAGAGAAGTAAGGAAAGGCAAATTATATATCAAAATAATGAGTAAAGTGCATAGAAAAGGTACATATATTTTTTTTCAAGAAAAAAAGTGAATTTTATGATTTTGAAGAAGATTAATTTGCAAATGGCATAAGTAACGAACCGGTAAAACCACAAAATAATCGGTAATTCGAAAGCCTTGTCCTCAATATAATGATAACATACTACAGACTCGGAGAAAGCATTTTTTTGACACACACTCTGGTGGGTTTTGCCGTTTGAATGTAATAACACCAACACAAATTTTTGATGTTCCGGATGTGGCCATGTTTCAACGATGTTTTTCCGGTCATGTGATTACGATGTGGTTCTTGCAGAAATACTCAATTTGGGCAATCGTAAGAATGCAAGGACGTGATCACGCCCTTTATTTGTTCGAGACAATGTATGAGCGTATTTGCAAACAGGTGACAGCAAGTACTTGAGCTGTTAATGTCATAACTGCAAAATATGGTTCGAAATTCCCTCTCGTGTTTACAGGCCGTCTGAACTTTTTTGTTGACAAAAAATCTGAATTATTGCGCACTACAAAGACAACATGAACCACTTGTAAAAAAAATAACCGAGTGTATAAAATCGGGACGATACACATAAAATAAGGCAATATTCATAACAAAGTAAGCAGAATGCTTCAGAAATCACTTTTTCACGAAGTATATTCCAAGTGACCTGGAACTATATTGAGCGTGTTAATTTCCCCCTGTCGCTGCGAAGTTATTTACGTCCTAGTAACCATGGAATTTGAAGGCGGGTATGTTTGATGTCTGCAAAGGACCGATTGAAGATGGGTTGAAAATGATGCATTCGTGCTTTTAAATAAGGTGCGCTTGGACGATGCTGAGAATTTAGTTTTTTCTTCCAACCAACCATAGTAATACAAGCGTCGATCAGTGTCTTTTATGATCGTTTTACACTGACAAATGTGACAAATCTCCTTCAGGGGAAACCATCCCTCAATTTGCATATCACAATAAACATAACCGCGTGGCCGTGTGGTCAAAACCGAAACGAATTATCGAATGCACGGTCAATATTAGCTGCAATTGGCTTTTAAATAAATGAAATACACGAAATATTCGCAATTTCTTCATTATTCATGCCGAGTTACTTTTTAATCAAACCACATGCGTTCAGTTTCGTTTGTCGGCATCAAACTGATATTGTTTGTGGTAATTAAATAGTACGAGAAGGCGAAGGAAGCCAAATATTTTTACATCATCTATTATTTAATTCAAATTGATAATTTCTTTTATTTTACTGAAATTATGAACTGATAAGTTGGGTGTGTTGCGATTATTATGCCCCAGACCTGGAACTTAGTGAAAGCTGGAAAATCAAAGGTGCATCTAGGGCCGTGCAGTGGTGACCCCCTGTCCTCTTAATCTTAGTCTTACCCATTCATCATTGCATGTACCAACATTCCCCCTTGTATCTCAACCATTGCTACTCCAATTTGAAGGATATTTGGTTTTGTGATCGAGCATCATGGAGAAACAATACCTGTGTAGCTGCTGTAGCATGTGTTTCTTCCCACATTTTTTCAGAGTTGTACTTTTTCACTCTTTTGAGTTAGAAAATTTTGTTTATAACTAGTTGATTTGTTACAATTTGTTGCAGAGTGCCTGCTAATACCCTCAATTGTATTGCTACAGAATTTTCTTGTGAAGATTTTGTTCCTATTATTTATCAAGCAAAAACCTAATGAATATTCTGTATAAAGCCACCAATCTGATGTTTGACACTTTTATCGGAGCTGTTTTGAAGGCTTATGGAACTCAAAATGTTGATTATGGCAGGACTTTTCTATTCACCCATTAATCGATAAATTAAGTGTTATAGTTGGAAGTAAGAAGCATGAAAGGTCCAGAACTAAAACTCTAAAAAGAATGTTTTGCAATGTAACATGATTTTTGCAGATACACTTATTTGGAGGTTTACCTGTCTGATAGTGTTTGGAACATGTGTGGCCAGGATCTTCAAAAAGAAAAAAGAGTTAAACTTTGAGAAAAAAGGCATATGCCTTGAGTGCCGGAGGTAGAGTCATACAAGGAAGAGAGTCCCCCCCCCCAAAAAAAAAAAAAATTTTCTGTGTCAAATGGAGCTCACTTGTCATCTTTTGGGGATTGCTTTGTGTACTGCGTTCTTAAAAAAAATATGTGAGACCCTCTGGATGTGCCCTTCTGATCTCAATATGTCAGTAAGCCTCCTTGGGGAAAGTACATGCAATAATGGTTATGTAAGGTTGATTTGATGTTTTTTGAATAACAATGTACTTTTAAGTACATTAGATGGTTTATTGCAGTGACAGGTTACAGTTACCCTTATTTCTTCTTCAACAGATATCATGAGTGTATTGGTGTCCAAGAGTTAAACAAAGCTAATATACTTATTGATAAACCAGACAAATTTAACAATTTAATCACTATCAAATTGATGCATGGGATGAAAGGGGTTACAGTGCAAGGGGTTTGTAAATATATTTATTCAACTACAATGTATGACTTTGCAGTGCATTCTACATAGGAGAATATCATATTTTCTTTCCAAACCATTACAGTAACACATACATCTTGATATTGGGAGACACTCTTTTGTCCTTCCATACTTCTTCTGCTGGACTCCTTCAAGTTGACCTTTGTTGAACTCCCCAAATCAAAACATAAACAAAAGAAAATGTCTGCCTTCAATCAGTGAGCACTCCACTTATAACATTTGGTCTCAATCTTCATTACTTTCATGAATTAGGAAAAGATTTCTTCGAGTATGTACTTAAATGTTTATAGAATACAGCTGTTATTTTATTTTGAGGTATTTTATTGTAAAAATTTTGTTCTCTTACTTATGCCATAGCAGACTTTCAGGTGGTGCTATTTACACATGGCAGCAGTTCCATGGCAAATTTCAGTTTCCACATGTTCTATGTTTCATTCCAAGCATTTTGGTATATAATTTATTGGGGTTATTCATTTTGGGCCTTTTTTAGACTTGAAAGAAAATTACATGAAATTTGACCAAAGTTAGGTTGGACGTCCCCTTAAAGTTATGTTGACGTAAGGTCTGGGGAAATCTTTGTTCTCAAAACACGGGCGTGCAGTCTTGTTGTAGTAATGTTTTACAGAAACAGACATGCACGCGAACAGCGATACCTATTCATTTATTTCCTAGATTTTTTCTTCACAAGTTCACTGGATCCAGTCTATGAACTATTTTTACCAATGATACAATCCAATGTCAGTTTAAGACTGTCAGAATTACAGTGTAGTGGCCAGCCAATTTTGTGTTCCGACGTGTTTTCCTGAAGACTAAATACCAGAATCACTCAGAACTCCCATTTAAATTACATGCACAGTTCCTCTGTGTTTTGGTAAACAATGTTTTAATTACTGGATGCTTCAGGCATTGCAACCAGAACAGGACTGAATTCATCTTCAAACTGGCCAATGTCGCCCTCGTCTGACCAACATCTGGAGGTGGGGGATATTTAGACTTGAGTATGTTTCTCCAAAAATGGCAGAAAACTTTTCAAAAGCCTAAATATCAACCTCCCCAGAACCGACCTCTAAATAATATTTGGCACTGCACTACAGAATCAATATTTGAGGGTTTCCGGCATTTTAATGGTGCTATGAGATAACATATGACCTGCACTGTCATGCTGTTGGAAAAAATTCGAAAAATCAATGTGTAATGTTTTATCAGAGACATACCACACTAGTGACTCAAAGTGCCTTAATTTAGAAATGTGAGGGATTTAAAAATGTTTTTTTTTTTTTACAAATATTGCAAAATATTCATCAAACACAATGTGAAATATCGTAAGAAGCCAGAATGTGATTTAAAAACTATTAGAAATGTGAAATTTAATATCATAAAAGGTTTGTTTTGTGTGAACATCAATTAACTTATGAATTATATCATAATTTGTGATGAAAGTGGATATGCTGGGGGTCTAGGGGACACATTCAGGGCTATATGTTACCACATCAATATGTAGTAGAAAAAAATTTGACATAATTTGTTAGGATAAAATGGCACCGTCTATTGATATTGGTGATTTATATAGCTGCAACACCAGTTTTTAAATCAAAATTGACATTCATTTTGTTTTGTTTGGAGTGTAGGGGGGGGGGGGGGGGTGGTGAACACCTCTCTTTCTCTTGCAGTATGGTTAAATGAGACAGATTTTTCTCCAAACTATTGTCTGCTGATGCAGATTATAGTTTTATTTTGGGATTGAGGTAGTTTTTAAGAAAGCAGTGAATTCTCATGCAGAAATGACTCTTTTATCAAATGAAAGAGATAAAATGTATCTTTGGAAGGATTAGAATGTAGGTTAAAATCCCCCCTACAAAAAATACCCCCAATCATTTTTACACTTAGCAAAAATTCCCCCCACAGGTTTTGAGTACTACCACATTCTCTCACATTATTTTAAGAGCAGTACAAAAATCCCCCTCCCAACCTCTTACACCAAAAGGTTAAAAGGCAGTCCAAAAGGATTTAAAAACTTATGTATTTAATTTGTAAATTACATAAACACTCATCACTATTTACAAGAAAACATGCCTCAATAACTATTTATCAACACAGTTATTTAGTTATTGGAGTTTAAGGACACTTTCAACAGCCAGTGTCACCTCGTGTCGGACAGTTTTATGGGTGGAGGAAACTAAAGTGCACAGAGAGAACCACCTGGCAACAGTGAGCAATTATCCAACGTGCTAACTCCACACAAGCAAAGTTAGCATTGATTGAAGCGACAAGTGCTCAGCCTCAAGTGGTAAAAAGCTTTGGACATTTTTGTATGGCTTTAAATATACATGTACTTCTAAAAAAATAGGGGGTGGGGGATTTTTGTTTACCAGAAATTATGGAGGGAGGAATTTCTGTTCACCTGAAAAAAACATGGGGGGGGGGGGGGGGTTGCGCATTGTGTGAAAATGATTGTGGGGGGGGGGGATTTTTGTCAGGGAAAAGTTTTGTAGGTTACCCTTCGAAAGGTTTGGGTTTGATTATAGGAAATAAGTACATGTACATTGTAAATGTACATGTATTTTGGCTTCCAACACTGATTTAATTATATTTTTTTGGATATTACACATATTTCACTTTTAAATGTTCATTCGAGAACCACAGACTGAATAATACTGTTTTATTTTTGGAAAAGTTATATTTTTGTCACAGTCGGCAATAAAGGCCATATATTGCCAAAAATAATGCAGTTAAATGCATCTTGAGCATGTGTGGCATCCAGAACTGAGAATCGCACTATAACCTCTGGCAAATGACAAATACATGTACACATGTAACCACCTTTTTTTACCCTATTAACACATCTAATGAAACCATGCTTTCCCCTCATTGTACTTGTGATAGAGGGGATTCCAATTATGTTCCAATCCTCTCCCAAATCACCATCCAAACATTTAGCCAGAAAACCCATACTTCACTTGTATTCGCTGAACAAGCTCTTTCAATAAGGGGGGCATAAGCTATGTTTTTGATGCAAAAAAATGTAAAAAAAAATAACATTGAATGGCAATATTGGTGAATGGTTCTAGCCGGTTTTGGCCATTACATTGAGTGAATGATTAATAAAAGCTTTCTCCATATTATGATGTTAACCCTTTACCTTACATGAAAAGAAGATAGCATTTTTGAATAACTAATTTCTTTTCATTTTTTGCGTGAAAAACATAGTTATGACCCCCACTGGATTGAGCTGAATGAGCTCATTCCAATGAGGGGTCATAAGCTATGTTTTTGGTGCAAAAATAATGAACATTGAATGGCAATTTCGGTGAATGGTGCTAGCCTGTTTTGGCCATTACATTGCGTGAGTGATTAAAAATGTTAAAAAACAATTTCTTCATTCACAGAGTATTTTGGAACATAAATTTGGGAAAAGGGGGTGGGGGTACAGTGGGAAAAGTAACAAAGTTGCAAATGTGAATGAATGGCTTTTGTGCACAGCTACCAATATAGTAGTCTGATACTAGTGTTGTCAGGGTCCCCATGTTATAGCACAAAACTGCATTGACAATTGTCCCTCTACCACCCATACTAAACCCTTCAGCTGATGAGAAAGTTAACAACATGCACTCTCAGTTTCCTATGATTTGCTTTAGTACTGCAGCACTCAGGGTTCACTGAGTTTTTTTCTGTTTTGACAACCCTGTCCTGGCTCTTCTCGCTATATTTTTCATTGTATGTCAGTCAGTATTCCTATGTACATGTAGAATGTCACTTTCAAAATATGTGATTGCATGGCTGTCTGTCCATCATACCATTCCTATGTACATGTAGACTGTCTCTTTCAAGATATGTGATTGCGTGTCTGTCTGTCCATCATGCAAAGTGTTGGTTTGTTTCCATTTGCACAGTTCTACATTTTCAGTACCTGGCAATTGACCCCCCCCCCCCCCCACACACACACCCATACACACACAAACACAAATATATTAAACATTAAAGAGCACTACATTCCTGAAGCAAATATCTGAGACATCCTCACTGGATACTAGGCATTCATGTATTTTCCCTAATTTCACCCTTTTTATCAGAATGGGTGCCTGCAGAGATTAAATCCAAGGTTGTAAACAAGCTCTTGTGGGTACATGTACTTGTGGGACATGCACATCACTACAGAATGAATATTTGATGGTTTTAGGCATTTTAACAGTGCTATGCTATAACATAGGAGCAGTGCTCAGCTGGTCATGCTGTTGGAAAAAATCAGTGTTTAATGTTGTGTCAGCGCCATACCAGTGACTCTAGGTGTCTTAACTGAGAAAGTGAGGCTTTTTTCACAAGAATGGCAAAACATTCATCAAGCGCAGTGTGAATATCTTCAGAAGCCAGAATGTGATTTAGAAATTATCACAAATGGGAAATTTAATATCACAAGAGGTTTGTTTTGTGTCAACATCAATTAATTTATGAATTTCATCATAATTTTTGATAAAAAGGGGCATACTAGGGGGACACCTTCAGGGCTATATTTTGCCACATCAGGATGTAGAAGAAAATTTGACATCAGTTGTTAGGACAAAATGGTACTCTCTATTGATATTGGTGAATTATATAGCTGCAACCCCGATTTTTGAATCAAAATTGACATTTATATGGTTTCATGGGGTTGGAACACCACTCTTTGTCTTGCTGTGTGGTTAAAGGAGACAATTTTTTCCTCAAAGTATTACATGCTGATGCAGATTTTAGTTTTATTTGGGGATTGGGTTAGTTTTCAAAAAAATCTACATGAATTCCTTTAGGTAACAGAGCAAGACAGAGTAGAAAAATGTATTGGTCGCAACAACAGTTTTTAAGCCATTTGACACAGTTTGGACAGTTTTCTTTAAAAGAACAAATTTCCCATGTTTTTAACTCAGTGGAAGCCAAAAGTTTAATTCTTATGCAGAAATGACTCTTTTGTCACATGAAATAGGTAAAATGTATCTTTGATAGAAATGGGGTTGATTAAGGAAATACATAATTTGGCTTCCGAACCTGATTTAATTATTATTTTGAGAGATTATTTCACAGTTAAAAATTCATTGGGGTACCACACACCTTACAATACTTTTTTATTGTTTTGAAAAGTATGTTTTTGTCATCATCAGCAATAAGGGCTATATATTGTAAGTAAATTCACATCTTGAAGCAAGTGTAGCTCCAGCGGCACACTACAGCCCCCAGCAAATGTCAAATAACAACCTATTTTACCCCACATGTACACATGTATTAATAAATGTAATTGAACCATGGTTCCCCATCATAGTTCAGGGGCAGAGGGGGGGTGCCAATCTTCCAACCCCTTTCCAAATCACCATTCAAACCCACAGCCAGAAAACCCATATTGCACTTTTATTTACTGGCATTTAGATGTTTGCCTGAATTATGCTGTTAACCCTTTACTTACATGTAACATGAAAAGCTGATTACCCTTGCCCACAAACTTATTGACTTACTAATTTTTTGTGTCAGAAACATGACTTTTTACACCATTGGAATGACCTCATTCCAATGAGGGGTCATAAGCTATGTGTTTCACACAAAAAACGAGAAAATAATGAACATGGAATGGCAATACTTGTGAGTAGCACCAGCAGCTTTTGACCGTTATATTTGGTAAAGGGTTAAAAGTGTTAGAAAACAATTTCTTCATTGAAAGAGTATTTTAGAACAGAAATTTGGGGGTGGGGTACAGTGGAAAAAATAACACAATAAAGTTGCAAATGTGAGTGAATGGCATTTGTGCACAGTTACCAATAAAGTAGTCTAGTACTAAATTTGTCCTCTTATTTGATGCACGCCCCCCTGTCTTGGGGTCGGAAAAAGTTCTCTGAAGGGTTATCCTTGACAAAGATATTTGAATCCCAAAATTAAAGAGATGCGATCAAATTTTGTTCAGACGGCGCGTTTGAATCTCTGTGCTTTTCACTTCAATCGTCATCATTTCGAACACAGTCAACCGTGCTTCGTCGATACGAGCCCGTTCCGTTTTATGCGTCCGGTATTCCATCAGTCAAACTCTCCCGAAGATTTCAATTTAAACATGGCGACCTCCGTTGTTGATCAGCTGACGAATTTCGAGTGAAAATACAACGTTTTAGAATTTATCAAGCGATCGACACGTTTTTATATAGATATAATTGCTCAGTAAATATTCTTTTTTCGATCACATA
This sequence comes from Pictodentalium vernedei, assembly GCA_031216915.1. Taxonomy (NCBI): domain Eukaryota; kingdom Metazoa; phylum Mollusca; class Scaphopoda; order Dentaliida; family Dentaliidae; genus Pictodentalium; species Pictodentalium vernedei. Next base: position 63,124,001 of record CM062290.1, on the reverse strand, counting down.
CAAACACAAAGCTTCAGGATATGCCATATTGTTCTCACGAGGCGAGATAGATCAGCAAGTAAATCGTTTACTGGTCACAGAGACTATTATAATTTATAGTACACCACGGAGATCGAGAGCGTTGGACCTACAGGCCGTACCAACGCCAAAAATTATATTACGGACTGTGGGTCCAAGTTTGGACTAATGAATATCAAGCCACAAATCAAATATCAAAATCCGTCCAGAAATAACTAAGTTTTTTAGCTAAAATGGCCACCTGCCCGGCGACCGGCCCTCGCCATACCAAAAGTGAAGGTTTTTTTGTTGAAACATTCGGCTGAAAATATAAAACTAAATGAATAGAATTAAATGAGTATGTCTAATGATATCACACAAAATGAAGAGAAATAGCCGGTTTATGCTTTTTAAAACTGGCAGTAATTGCTTATCAAACAATATTACTGTCTTACGTTTGTTAACGATTCCTATTTTCCTACCGCCCCAAGAGATTCTTCTTTTAAATAGCGAACCCGGACCAGAAGAAATGGATAAATTACCAAATAACGCCGACGTTATTTCGTAAATCCTCGACGGAACACCGGCGACGTTTTTTTTTTTCTCGAGTCTGGCAAATAATCGACAACATTGGTGTCATTAAATTGAGATAGGTCGGATATCACACATAAATATGCTATTACGCACCCCTCCCCCCTTATACATCCTGCAAGTACAAATATCTCGATATTAAAATGTCTTGCCTGATGTTCCCTATATGGGTTAACTTGGAGGGAGGGTGTGGGGGGGGGGGGGAGGGGGGAGCATATGACTGATTTTTAGCTCACCGCAGGGAACTTAACTTATCACTTGCCGTCCGTCGTGATCTTTACATTATTGACTTCTCCTCCCAAACTACTGGACCAAATTGAACCAAATTCGGTGTGCATGTTCCTTATCATATGCCAATTCAAGTTTGTACAAATAACCTTGTCGCGCCGAACCACAAGGGGCATTACTCTGCTAGCACCCATACATTTTTAAAAAAAATTAAAAAAATTTACTTCTCCAGAACCATCATTGAGCTCCCTCTAGGAGCCCGAATTTTAACTTGGTGAAATATGAGGAAATACAACATTTCTAGGGGGGGGGGGGGGCAGATTCAAGTTTGTACAAATCGGGTCCCTCAGTTAGTATTTGGGCTCTCTGTTGGAGCCTACAGTTTAACTTTGTGCATTTTGAGGAAATTTCTTTAAAAATCTTCTTCTTCAGATTCAGATCCACCAGTCAGAATCCTTTCATGTTTAGTATACAACATCTATAGGGGGGTCAGATTCAAGTTTGTTCAAATCGAGTCCCTGGGTTTATATTTGGGCTGCCTATGGCAGCCTGAATTTTAACTTAGTGCAATATGAGGGAATTTCTTCAAGTCTTTTTCATCAGATTCACCAGTCAGAATCCATTCATATTTGGTATGCAACATCTTGCAGTGGGTCAGTTTCAGTTTTGTTCAAATTGGTTATCTGGGTGAATATTTTGGCTCCCTGTTTGAGCCCAAAGTTTAACTTAATGCAATGTGAGGACATTTCTTTTAAAACCCCTTTCTTCAGATCCACCGGACAGAATTCTTTCGTATTTTGTATATAACATGGGGGATCAGGTTCAAGTTTGTTCAATTCGAGTCCCTGGCTTATTATTTGGGCTCTCTATAGGCGGGGTGGGCGGCATGGGGATCATGTTAGGTTTGTTCAAATCGATTCCTTAGTGTTTTTCCATAAAATTTGCCTTTCATGACTTCATTCCTTGGTAGAGTTGATGAACCATGTATAACTGAATGTGACCCCAAATTCTTCTTTGAACCACTTTGGCAGGTGAGCGATTGTAGCCCCTTGGGGCCTCTTATTTAGTCAAGTTGCGACGAAGTCAAAGCTAGACTTATATTTTGGTGAATGGCGGGCGGGTGTAAACAGTTGGTTTCCGGATGATAACTTGATAATGGTACGACCCACGTCATGAAACTCCATAGGTAGGTTGGTATCGGCGAGTGGAAGAACCCTATTTATTTTGGAATTGCTTGGCCAAAGGTCAAGGTCACAGTGACCATGAACATAGTAAATTGTAAACAATTGGTTTCCGGATGATAACTTGTCCATAGTTAAACTCACATTCATGAAACTTCATACGTAGGTAATGGTTGGCGTTCATGAGAGGAAAAACCCTATTATTTTGGACTCACTAGGTCAAAGGTCAAGGTCACAGTGACCCTGAACATAGTAAATCAAAACAATTGGTTTCCGGATGATAACTTGATAATGGTTCGACCCACGTTCATAACACTTCATAGGTAGGATGGCATCAGTGAGGTGAAGAACCCTATTTATTATGGACTTGCTAGGTGAAAGGTCAAGGTCACATTGACCTTCAACATAGTAAATTGTAAACAATTGGTTTCCGGATGCTACCTTGACTACGGTTGAAGCCACATTCATGAAACTTCATAGGTAGGTTGGCCTAGGTGAGTGAAAGACACCTGTTTATCATGGACTCGCTAGGTCAAAGGTCAAGGTCACAGTGACCTTGAGCATAATAAATCGTAAACAATTGGTTTCCAGATGATAATTTGACAATGGTTCCACCCACGTTCATGAAACTTCATAGGTAGGTTGGCATTATTGCAAGAAAAAGCCCTATTTATTTTGGAATCAGTAGGTCAAAGGTCAAGGTCACAGTGACCCTTCACATAGTAAATTGTAAACAATTAGTTTCCGGATGATAAGATCATAATGATTAAACCCACTTTTGTACTGTCACAACTCGACATTGGATCGGTGATCCTATCGGAATTATTTTTGTTTTGTGTGGGGGGGGGGGGATGTGCCCCCAGAACGCCCCCATGGCTGCGCCACCGTGCCCCCACTTGAGCAATCGTGATTAAGTGCCTTGCCCAATGACACAACGCAGTTGCCCCTGCTGGGGATCGAACCGTAGATCTTTCGGGTCGATGTTAGTAGTAGATCATGTACCCGATCGACCCACATTGGCGGGATCTCATGTGACGTCATAGGCACATGGCCCAGTTACTTCATATTTGGTTGTCATGGTAACGTGCGTGAGCGCCATCTTGTGATAACATCCCCATAGTGATACGTGGTCCTAGTGTGCATGCGCAGCGCGTTTTGTTGAGGTGAGACGAGTGTACGTCGTCCATTTTGTATATCTGAGGCCGCCATCTTGGTTTCTATGGTAGCACATGGTTGCTATGTGACCCAAAACCTTCTAGTAGGAAAGGGGTGTGTTCGGAGGGTGTGTTCGGTTGAATAGGAGTAATTTTAATTACAGCAAACAACCCGACAATCCCTCTTAATAATCCAAAAACTACCGAGACGGACTTAGAAAACTCCCACCTAGGGTTTATACTAGTAGCACGTAGTGCTAAATGAATGATGAGAGGTCTCATGTGGATAAATTGAAGTGAACTAGAATACATCGAATTACCACAAACATCCAGCCAATCTCTCTAAACCATCAAAACAACTTTATTTGGCACGGATTCCTCAATACTGGGCTTAAAGGAGTAGCATACAGTGCTTTAAGGTGCGTTTCCTGGCATGAGTAATTGTATTTGTTCGAATACTTTGTAAAATTACCCAAATAAATCCAACAGTTCTTTTACTAGTGCGGATTTCCCACTAAATATTCGGTTTCTATCTGTTGTCCCTAGAATTATTATTTTTGCCCAACAATATACACATTCCTTTGTATAAGATTAACTTTATTGTTTCGGATGTGCACCATAGTCTCGGTATTTTATCTATCCCGATATTTTCTGTGGTTTATCCTATTTCCTGGCCTGTTTTGCCTTTTACTGGTCCCATTTCTGCCTATCCCAGCAGACTATTTTGTCTTGGCCGTCTCTGTTTTTGCCTTTCCTGTGTATAACGAAGTCCTCAATGATCCTCAAATCCAAAATACAATCAAGCAGGGTTAGGTATTATTCGAACGACTCGAATCTTATCGAGCAAATAAGCTTTTGAGCAGTTACTGAAAAAAATCACTACTCGAACGACTCAAATCCCATTGAGCAGATGAGTATCGAAAGAGCGATTTCTTTTACGACTCTTAATGCTCATCGGGGTATAGGAGGATACCTATGACATGATGATGTAGTACTGTATATACCTGATGATAATTTAGCTCCTAGCATCTGCCCAGTTCTAGACCTCTCCATGATCTTCATATCTACAACACCACTATTACTGATTTTCCCAATATTGCCATCGTCTGTCCTATGATTAGCTTTTACAGTAGTCACCAGATCCCGCAGTCTTCTTCCACTCTTGCGGCCTTGCACCATTACTAGCACTAGTAGAGGCTTGCTAACCATCCCAGATTGCTCGAACGACCAGAATCCCATCAAACAAATGAGCCAGAGAGTAATTGCCTGAACGAGTGACTCCACGTACGACTATTTTGCTCGTCTAGGTATTGAAGGATGGGAAGGATCTTGGGAACTAACAACGTGATATAATAACCTTAGTTATTGAAATTGACGTACAATCTCGCTTATAATATAGCCTTGGCTTTTGAAAGTGTTGTTAAACCCTAATGAACCTATTTGCCATTGAATTATGATCTTTTGTCAGTTTAAAAAATGAAGGTTTGTTTTACTATAGCTTGTCTGAAGTTTGATCCTTCCGCAATCATTCAAAATTTCTCGATTGCCATATTTGTCGCCACATTAACATATGAACATACATGTGTGGTTCTGTGTTTATTGCATGTCGCTGTACAACACGTTTTGGCAAATTGTTATATTTCACATGACCGCTGCAATTTCTGCGATATTTACCATCTCTTTCCTGAAAAATCTTGCTTGGGGCCTGCAATATTTACCGAAATTAACAATATTGGGTGTGCACCATTACGTGTCACGTATTTTCATATTATTCTTTTTGTGGAACAACCTTTTCTGTAACTGAACGAATTATATCAGTAATTAGATTGTATGATCTATCAATATTAACATTCGTTATCATCTCATTTTCATAATAACGTGACTTTGTTAGAAAGTCGTCAATATCAGAAATATACGTCTCTTGGATTACACTGTGTGTCTTTAAGATTTTCCACTTGAGTTTTTTTATTTTAAATTGACCTGCATAATGTTTATTATCACAGAGAGGAACATCTAATTGTACAATTACCGGGTAATGATTTGAAACATTTAACGGGGTATCGCCTAATATTTGCGCCTGTTTTATCATATCAAGGTTTCGTTTTGGAATTAGCACGTGATCGATAAGACTGCTGTGTTTTCCATCGTAAGTGCAAAATGATTTCAGTGAGACCCTACAAATCTCGTGACAAGAGACACTCAGAAGATCGCATGATTCTAGTAGTGAAGATAAATATTTGGTTCGTGAATCCGAAAGGAATTTACATCCTGGTCTGTCTCCTGATAAACATGCATTAAAGTCACCCATGACAATTACAGTCCCATGTATGGAGTAACTATTATATAGGTCTTTCAGCTTATCGACATATTCGTTGTAAAATTCAGTTGCATGATTTTTACAAGGAAGGTAAACTTGAAAAATATATAAGAACTCGGACTGAGTGAGTTGAAATTGGATGCCTATGATTCTATCATCGTCTATAGGAATCGTGGATACGCGGTTGGAGTATTTTTTGTGCCAGAGAATTGACACGCCTCCTTGGCCTCTACGGTTGAAGAGGGGCATTCTGCACGCGTAATCAGTAACCGTGTATGAAATATAATTTGTGTCAAGAGAATCTATAAACTTTTTGTTTTTCTCACTCAGCCAGTGTTCACTGATACCTATAAGGTCGGTTTGTGAGATGACAAGACATTGGACAAATACGCTGCGCTGGACATGACACCAGTGCCGTTCCAGCATGCTATATTGAACTGCATGATAAGACACACAACAACAATGTACATGCTATGAACGAATTGGCGTTAACCACAAAAGTGACATTCCATTGAGGTACAATATCCCAGAGTATGTAGTTTTGTATTTATCTTGATGTTTTACTTGTATTGGGGTAAATACGTGCTTAGCATAATATTAAATATTGATATCCGAAATTATTATATGACTATGTAATTTAACCGCTAAATGTCACTACTATTTCACGATCAATTCCTGGTCCCTGGAAAATGTGTAGTGTGAAATCCGATTCCGTATCACTGTAACATGGCATACTATTTACGGGTGCGCTCGAATTCGCATAATTAGCTGCTCTGGTCGCAGAGAGTACTTTATTCCGAACTGGAATGGGTGCGCACGAACAGCGGTCCGGTTTTTTTATTGTATTCATGATATTTTTTGTCGTATTCATGCGCATTGGGGGATTCCCTGAAGTGTGCACCTGTTACAAAATAAGTGTAAACAAAAATAGTTCTTTTTTACTTCAATCCAATTTATCAAACATAAGGATGGGGGAATTGTTAATGTTAGCGTTGGTATGTGATGTTGAACTATAAGTCATATCATAAACCTTTTATCGCTACAGTGACGTGATCTGGGCCGTCGCATCACGTCTCGTCGAGGAGGTCAGATGTAGCGATAAATATGTATTTATATGATTATCACTAATAGCTTCCCATCACCGCTGGAGTTCGTCCATTGATTCTGGTTTGCCGGTTTAACTTTTCCAAATGCACACCATTCTTGTATTAAACGAAGCTCACGCGGCCTCATTGAGGTGGTGCAGATTTTCGATGAGATACTTTTACAAACACGAAGTAAGAACTCCAGTTCTTTTACGCTGAATACTCCGGCCAAACATTCCATGATTTCTTTTCTGTTTACATTTCAGGAGTTGTAGTATTAAATTTTATAAAATCCACTGTTTGTTTGTTTCATTGGGATTTAATAACACTTTCAACAATATGTCGGACAGTTGTACGGTGGCGTAATGCGGAGTTCCGCGAGAGAACGACCGAGGAACGTCGCAACTGCCACACTCCCCAGCTTACTAAGCCTGTACAAGTAGTATTAGCTGCGGTTGAAAGCAAGGGCATCATCGCCGTACAGTGCGCTTTAGTACACAGCGCCATCGAGCCCCCATGTGGGTAATCGAGATCAAGTCCTGCTCAAGTACACAACTCCGTTACCGTTGTAAACAATCAGTTACCACGCTCTACATTATAAGTTATCTCCGTCAACATATATTGTATATGGAGATTTAATACCTGGCTGTCGGTTTTTAAGCACCGAGCCGCAGGCGAGGTGTTTAAATGAGACATCCTGGTATTACATCTCCATATACAATACATGTTGACGGAGATAACGTTTTTGCCCTGTTTGAAACACAATAAAAACATAGTGAAAATAAATGTGCGGACGGCTTTCTAACGCACCACGATTGTTTTGTTTTTATAAACGCAGAAAACAACAGATAGAGTTACATCCCTTGGGTCGTTAAGGAAACGAGTATCGTCCCCTGAGTTCCAATGTGTTCTTGGTTATGAACCACTAAAAAATCCCATTGACCACAGTGTTAACCTTCCACTCTCTGTACAACACACCAAGTTGTTTTGACAAAAAAATACCTATACATTTACAAAGTACATCATCTCTTGAAAAAATTAAACTGGAAAAAAATATATGTTGCCACACCAAATTTCAGTTTAAATTTCGAATTTTCACAACTACCGTATGGTCTTGCACTGAATGGCCTTCACACTTTCTTCCCCATGCCTCATGTTTTTGAGAGATTCTCACACATTCTGGCACCAAATTACAAACAAACTTATTAATCCTTTCTAAAGTGGAGGAATTAAAATTTTAATTAATGGTTTCAAAGTCAAAATATATTTAACCAATCAGCTCATCAGCCCTATTTAATCCTACTCACAGCATTGGGTGTCAAATGCTTCAAGTCACGTGTTCACTTATTTAGTGGTTCATAACCTAAGGAGATACCAAAGTTGATTACAATATCTGTAATTTGGGATTTAAATACAAAATAAAATACTACCAAATTGATTCCAAACATTTTTTTTAAATTCGCTGTTTTTTCTCTTACCTCACAGCATTTATTTAACCCATCCTGTTTTTTGAGTAAAAAAAATCCTGATACATTTTCACCATTTCACTCATTATAATTAAACATAGTAAAAAATCATTGAAAAAATATTCTTCAAACTGACATTATTTTGTATCAATACATTTATAGATCAGCCTCATGTGTACCTCAAAGCCCAATTATTCTCAGATTACACTTAGTGCAAGAATATTTTAACCCCTTCATTCTTCTCAAAATAAAGATGAAAAAATGTACTTTTCCTTCCTCAAATGTTTCTATATGGCACATATTTGCAGAGCAATACCACATGTGAGAGAAGCACACCTTGACTCAACATAACCATATAATTTGAGTGGAAAACAGAAACAAAGGAACAAGTAAGGGTTGCTATTTGACCCACACCGTACCAACCAATTCAGTGAAAAAGCCTAATGCTTATGAGACATTCCATCATAGTTTAAGTGACATAAGTTTATAGTGTTTCCAGATGTATAACTTACAGAGATAAGAAACATCTTAGAAATCAATAAATCACAGATTTATTTTATCTTTTCACTGGCAGAGTGGCCGCCGAGTGGAAAATTCCCTCGGTAATGTGTTGCAAAGACAAAACATCTCCACATGTACCCTGCTCAAATGAAATATGTTATGGACAGAACAGGAATTTTGAGAGAAGTCAACCACATGACTCCTTGTATTATACTCATGGATGCCAGGAGCTGAATTCTAAATTAGCAGAAACAAATTGGAGGGGGGTGGGGGGGGGGGGGGGGTGAGCAGAAAAATAAAATCTTACAGATGACTCCAGATATGTTTCAGAGGTCACACAAATACATACAGTGGCATAGTACTCCCCCCCCCCCCCCCCCCCCCACTGGAAATGAGAACTATTGACCCAGTCTAGTTACTGTAAACCCTTTCCCCACCCCAGCCTATCTCCACTTGTTTCACCTTTTCAAAAAAAAAATAGTTGTTGAACCCTCTTAGAATCAACAAAGGTGCTGATTCCAGAAAGATTCAACAACATATTTTTACTAGAATATACATGAAACATTAATCTAAGGAGTGGTTAGGTATCTCTATTTACCCTATCTATGATATAATATGTCATATTGACTGCTACATTATAACATTAACAGAAAGCAAATCTTAGTGAGACTACTTGGCAAAAAAATAATGGTTGAGAAAGCAATAAAAAGGACAAGAAGCAAAATTCAATTTTCAAGCATATATTTCGGGGAATGCGCTCTTTGTGAGAACACCGTACTTAAGGCAGACCCAGCGAGGATTGACTAAAACATTGCTACTGAATCTTGAGATGAAAAGAGGAAAGAATTTTATACAATGTGAATGCTGCCATTGCAAAAACTGAAAAAAAACTCAAGTTACCTACGGTGTCATGATTTTCAAATCACGAAAACCATTCTAGAATAGCGATTGGAATCTGATATTCAAAACACCTCAGAAATAACTGGAATAAGCTTCCAATTGTCCATCAATCAAAGAGAGGTAATCCACTTCCAGTTTCTACCAAATAGAAAGGAAATTCATCTGTCACATCATGAAAAATTCAAGTAACTCCATACATAAACTGCTCACATGGAGTGAAAACCTTCTGTACACCCCATTCACACAACATTTAATTCTTTTCATAGGATGAAACAGGTTATTTCACATTTGATTCACTAACTGAGGTCCCCAAAACAAGAATAGTCTCCATTCTGTGCTGTTTCTGAGAACTTGGCATGTTAAAAATCACATATTTAGCACATCTATATAGATAGATGGGGGTTAAAATGTCAGAATGAAAGAAAAGAGACTTGCAGTAGTTAGGTGTGGGATGGGGGCTTAGGTGTGGCATGTGGAAAACATAACAAATTTTATTAATTGTGTTTCAAGGTAGCAATACAGTGTATTTAAACTCCAACCGGTATAGGGTTAAACAGATTCATTCTGCAGAAATGGTTGTGTTTGTCACCATTATTTCAACTGTTCTACCTTACAGTTGCCCCAAACAACTGGAAATTCAACAACTAACCAGCCAAACAATCTTTCCTCCTATCTCAGATCACCTTGTTTATTCAGCAAGCATTTTATGCATGTCAGGAAAGCAAAACAGGCACTGTGTCGTGAAAATTGGGCATCCCACACCTCCAAAATAGCATTTTCCCAAAACTTTCAAACATATTACAAACCCAAAGTGCTTGAATTGAAAAATTTACAAGAACGGGATATCCGAAAACAAAGAAATATCTTGAAATATCCCTCAACAACAGTTACAAGGAAATACTCCTTTAGGTTATGAACCACTAAATAAATCCCATTGACCACAGTGTTAACCTTCCACTCTCTGTACAACACACCAAGTTGTTTTGAAAAAAAATACCTATACATTTACAAAGTACGTCATCTCTTGAAAAAATTAAACTGGAAAAAAATATATGTTGCCACACCAACTTTCAGTTTAAATTTCGAATTTTCACAACTACCGTATGGTCTTGCACTGAATGACCTTCACACTTTTTTCCCCATGCCTCATGTTTTTGAGAGATTCTCACACATTCCGGCACCGAATTACAAACAAACTTATTAATCCTTTCTAAAGTGGAGGAATCAAAATTTTAATTAATGGTTTCAAAGTCAAAATATATTTAATCAATCAGTTGATCAGCCCTATATAATCCTACTCACAAATGTCAAATGCTTCAAGTCACGTGTTCACTTATTTAGTGGTTCATAACCTCTTTGTGCCTACTGGCACATAGAACACATTGTTACTCAGGGGACGAATTATTTACTTTTATTTTGTTTTTCGCAAGTTGTTTCATTTTAATTATTGGACTATTTAATTTATAACAATAAAAATGATCGAATTGTCGGAAATCTGATGATATTTCTAACTATTTTCAGGTTTTTTGGTTCCATGTGTATACCGAGGCGAGTGAATGCGAAAAGCTTTCATTTAAACCATATAACCCCGATGTTTCGCGTGCCCATATACCCTGGATGTTGCACGCTCTTATATACCTTTCATGTTGGGTGCACCCTTTGCCATGGCCATTTGTCCAAGGCATTCTGACCAATCAAAAGACAGAATTTATCGGGATATAGGGACAAATAGCCTTAATCTCGTCAGTGCAAACCAATATAAGGACGTCCGTCCTATGTATGTCGTGGGCTTTTAATTCATAAACATATATGATTTTTCGTTTAATTTTTAGAAATTCTGATTTGTTCAATATGAATTCCATTTACTTGACAGGGATTCTGTTCGAAATCCACCAAACAGTATGAACATTGGCTGATAACTAATAATGAACACTCGCCCGAAAAATTCAGGTAATTATATTTAATTATTCTTTCCTCTCACGAATAAAATACTCTGTTCAGTCAGATTCGTCAGTTACAGAAAAGGGCATTTAATTGCATGAATGTGCCCTATGAATTAGTCTATTTTGTAAAATTATTTGAGCCCTAGAGACCGCTTTTCCGGCCCTAGAACATTATACGTCATACTCCCATCAAGTGGGATAGCTGTTAAGTGAATGTTCGGGAAAGACCAATAAATATTTTCACCGTGCAGCCTCGGGGCTGCACGTTGAAAATATTGATTCGTCTACCCCAAATATTGATTATGGACTCTTCTAATTCTAGGCTGTACTTGGTCTAACCTTAAAAAATAAATATGAACTCTTCCAACTGCTGCCATTGAACTGTAGTGGAAGATACCACCAGGGTCCAAAGGGTTAAAAGTCAAAATGAGAAGGGTGTATCCTCTGATATTATCTGGTAAATCTCAGCTAAGCAACAAAAAGCAATTAGAGATATGCACCGGAAACAAGAGAGCACTTGTCTGAGCGTTTGATTTTAACGTTCCTAATAGTTTGTCCTGGAGACCAATCGAAGATATGTCCTTTCATGGAGCGGAGGGAAGAGAAGTATTTATCCCAACAACTCAGAACACATTATTGGAACATATAAGATGGTTGGCTGGGCCAACGTGGCTATGAGGGTATTCGTAACTTACAATACGTAGAATTGCAATACGTTCATAGAATTGTAACGTGTTTGAACTGTTTGGTTTACACGAATTAATAACTAAATATTCTCCATATTGCTTTAACAAAACGTAGTTTATTACACATCATTCAACTTTAAACCATTGTATTTAACGGGATGGCCGCTATGACATAAATAATTCTGCATTCAATGAGCGATGTACAAGCCGGAACATTTTTTCAGAACCGTTCATACGTTTCCCATCGATTCACTGGTTACGCTTCGAAAAGTTTCCAAATTTCGCTACACAATTATACACCGTCTGTCGCATTTGAAAATGAAAACGTCCAAAGAAAAATAAAGTCGGTTCACAAAAAATAAGTTAACCCAAAATGAGATAATATTTTTTAAAAACCCAATCATTTTCAACAAGAACATTAACCCAATCCGTGGCTGTCTCATTTTGTGGCTACCGTTATATCTAAATTGGTCAACTTTATTTCGGGAAATCTTCGTACATCTTGACATGCTTCGAACTTCTTTTAAAAATGTTTCTCCCAGCTGTTTTGCAAATCTGCACAAGTCTGAACTTATATTTTTACTAACAGTAATAGTCATCAAATGGTTAGGCGTGAATGGGCACCGGCCGAAGAGAAACAGCGATACGAATTTCAAAAACACTGGTTTCGAAAAGGCCTTTTTGATTTTTTATCAATCCATTTGATCAGCACAGATTCAGTCAAAATAAACGGACTCTTCACCTCTGGGTTCAAACATCGGAATTACAATGTGTTTATTTAAATGAATTTTAAAGGCATGGGTTGTGTAATAAACACAGAACGCGATGTGTGATTCAATCGATGGGTGTTTTACATAACTCTTGGGAATGGCGTAACGCCATTCCAACTCGTTGTATAAAACACCCACCGATTCAAACAACATCGCGTTCTGTCTATTTATGTCCTATCATTGGAAGGATCTCTGTGAGCTCGTTCCAATGAGCGACCATAGTCAATAGCTGCTCCTTTCCGAATCCGGTCGCTATATCATTAGAATACAATCTGGTGAGAGTCATCTTCTGCGAAAGGCACACAGAATGATGCATTCTCGTTGATGTTGCGACTGTAAACTCTCTTCATTCGACAGCATCTGAGAGATAAACAGAGTTTTATCCGATAGGCCCCAGTCCCGCATTCATAGAAGGTTCATGAGTTGTAACTTTGTTTGATTATTTTATTTTGATCCACAGAATGTAAGTTATTTGGGTAGAAACATATATAAACTGGCCTCTGTGTAACTTCCATTCACATTGTACCTTTCTTGGGTTGTAAGTTTAGCCCAAAGTGTAATAAAAACTACCACTGCACGTCTGCATGTTGTGAACAGAATAAATACTTTTAATTTACAACTGTACTTTCAGAATCCAAGGAACCTTATCTAACAACAGAGATTTTGCCAAGGAGTTCCAATGCAAGGAAGGCTCCCCAATGAATCCAACGAAGAAATGTGTCGTATGGTGAAAAAAGACAAAATCATCTCTCACGCGAAATGGTTGGATTTGATTTTTCTCTTCGGCAGTTGAACTGGACAGAACGATAACGTTTCATAATCAGTTCTTGTTCGACAAGAAATAAAAAGAATGGGAGTATTAAACCTACACATAAATTATTAATTGAATTGAAAAATGAGTTAATTGACGTTTTTTTCGTGAATCTTTTAGCTCAGACAACACCTGGTCATGCTTCTGTCTTCGCAGTGTATAGACTGCAATAGGAACCCTGCGGAATAAAGTTGCCAACCATCCAGTATATTATTCTACGAACATTCTTAATGCACAAACAAATTTATTTATTTATTTATTTATTTATTTATTTATTTATTACAAATTTATTTATTTATTTATTTATTTATTTATTTATTTATTTATTTATTTATTATGTTTAAGGTTACATATTACTACACAATAGCTAATCGTTATCGCAACATGGAAGTAAAATCAAGTTTAGTCAATCGTTTATACCCATGTTGCCTATTTTACAGGAGTTCATCTCGAAGCATTGGCAACTACATGTAGGTCCTATTTTACCCGTAAAACAGAACTTGATTACCACAGTAAATGAGCGCTGCTTCACTTCCTGGCGTTTTCCAGGGGGGAACAAGCAATGTTTCACCCAAAATTTCACCAGGTTAAATACGGCCAACCATCAGATAAAGTTTTTCTTTTATTTATTATGGTTTTACCCAATTACTTCTTACTTGCGGATTATAAAAGTGGGGCTTAATGATTGTTTGTTTATTTATTGAGGTTTGGCAACACTTTAAACAACCAAGGATATTTTGCTTCGGGCTGTTTACGGGTGCATGAAGATGGACGACAGGGGAAAACAAAGAAGCAATGTGAGAAACAGTAGGGCTGAACCGGTTGGCTCACGTTCACAACCGACTAACCGAGAGTTAGTTACCTATTAATGCCTTCCGTTGAGGGCACTATGCTCTCATAGTGTTGCTGAGGGATGCAATAGTAGCACTATTTGGTTCCCGAAGCAACACTATGAGAGCATAGTGCCCGAAACGGAAGGCATTAATGGGTTTAGTACATCACACCCAGACCATTTCCACAACATATTATAGAAGGAACGGAGAGATAACTAACACTTTACTATCCAAAATATTCTACTTTACCCGTTGAGTTCGAATCCCGTTGATAGTTTAATGTTTTCCTGACATTTTCATGTTATTAATTTCATTGTTTTATTTTGGATAGTAAAGTGTTAGTTATCTCTCCGTTCCTTCTTTAATATGTTGTGGAGATGGTCTGGGTGTGATGTACTAAACCCATTAATGCCTTCCGTTTCGGGCACTATGCTCTCATAGTGCTGCTTCGGGAACCAAATAATGCCCTCGCTATCGCTCGGGCACTATTGCATCCCTCAGCAACACCATGAGAGCATAGTGCCCTCAACGGAAGGCATAAATAGGTAAATATATACAGCGCTGCTTCGAGGTGTAATCTATCCCAAAAGAGAAGCGGTAGATTTACTACGTTTTAACCGTGGAATGACGATCACCATAGACATTCATTTCGGATAACCGGTTGACATTTTTTTTTAATCGGTTAGGTAGGTAACTGGTTTCAAACCGGTTATCCGGTTAACCATTTCAGTACTAAAAACAGTGTGAGTCTTCATTGTACTAACCAGGCACGAGCATGGTTAGCGTCTTGTGAAGGCAAGTGTATCCTCGTCGTGCAACACGCCTTAGTACACAGCGTCGCCATCTCCCACTCCGGCAGTCCAATTCAAGTGCCTTGTCCAAGAACACAAACCAGATGGCGCTGGTAATGATCGGTCCCGGCAACCTTGTGATCGCAAGTCTCGAATCGCATGTTGCTAGAGAATATTAAAGAATTATGTAAGAATTACATGTCCTAACAGTAATGTAATTCCTCAACTTTCTGGAATCTGTTTACTCATAGTTTCTTTCAAGCTTTTTTATATGAAAAATTTACCCTTTCAGTGAATGGTATCGTCTTGTTCGTTACTGTATACAGGTAATAGGCGGGTCTGTCGTATAGTAGTGGGGAGGTTCAGTTAAAATTTAATTCCACGGCCCTATGGGACTGTGGGATTAAATTAATACTCATCCTTCTGTCCATTTGGGTGTTTATTGTGTTATCTAGTATTAATCCTTTACCCAACGCAGACGATATCAAAATTTATTAATTTAAAAATCATTTTTTAATTTTTTTCGAAACATTTCAACGAAACCATATCATGTGACCCAAAGAGGGGTCACATGATATGGTTTTGTTGAAATTTTTCGAAAAATAATATTTTTTCAGCTGCTGAATATGCATATTACGCGGGCGGATGCGGGCGATTCGTTGGGTAAAGGGTTAAAGGATTACGCGTTGTGTTCCTTGGACAAGACTTTTAACCCTTTACCCAACGCAGACGATATCAAAATTTATTATTTTAAATTTCATTTTTTCAAATATTTCAAAAAATTTCAACAAAACCATATCTGTGACCCCTCGTTGGAACGAGCTCGACATGATATGGTTTTGTTGACATTTTTTGAAAAATAATATTTTTTCAACTGATGAATTTGCATATTACGCGGGCGGATGCGGCCGATTCGTTGGGTAACGGGTTAATCAAGATTCCCCAAATGGAAGCGCGTTGGCGCTATGTACTAAGTCGTACTGCACGTTGACAGTGCACTTGTATTCAACCAATGCTAACCCTGAGTGTGTAGATTTAGTACGTTGGGGAGTATGATAGTTGCTGGTCGCTGGTCGACGGTTCTCTCCGGGTACTCCGGCTTCCTCCACCCGTAACATGTCCGACACGAGGTGACCAAGGTCATTTAAGTGACGTTAATCCACCTCTTCCCAAGACCAGAGCGGAACTGAAACATACAATCACTTGTTATAATCTTGACATAACCATACGCTGCGTCAAAATTATAATACGTGATCCATTCGCTGCATAAAAAGACGTGGTTAAGTGTATTCGTTTTCGCATTAACCACTGTGGTGGCTGGTGATATTTATGTTTGTTTTTCAGCCAAATTATGCGCATGTCCACGCTTCTCGCTTTCGGCTTACACCGCCCCGTGCTGCTTTTTTCGGGCCCAATATATATATGGTTTGTTACCGAGATACAATATTTTCTCTGTTGCTTGCAAAAAGATTCGGTCATACATCGAAGGTTTCGAAAAAAAAAGTCGAATAGGATCAAATTCGCTCGACGATATCGAATCGAGTCGAATCGAATCTCAGCTTCGGAGGGCAGTACTACATAAAATATATATTCATTCAGTAATAAAAAATTGCCGGTATCTTTAGCTTTAGGGGATTGGAGACTCGAGCATTTCCAATGTTTTCTCTATAGAAGTATCTTGACCTTACAAACAGGCTAATTGGAATGAACTAAATGAATACAACTGGGTAATTTTTATCTTTCGGCATGTTTTCCTCAAAGATAACACTGTTAAACTTTAACCCTTTACCCAACGTAACGACCAAAACCGGCAAGCGCTATTCACAAAATACACCATTCAATTTTCGTTACTTTTTCATTTTTTGTTACAAAAACATAGCTTATGACCCCTCGTTGGAACGAGCTCAATGAGCTCGTTCCTATGAGGGGTCATAAGCTACGTTTTTGACTAAAAATGAAAACAATTAGTTATTCAAAATTTTTGATTGCAAGTGTCGTCTGCTTTTCGTGTTAGGTAAAGGGTTAAAGGGTATTTTTTTTTAATTCACGAGTGCGCAGTCCTAACCAGAGCAATTCGTTGGAATGTTTTTATCGTCGTGCAATCAGAAATTTAACCACTGAAATCTTGTTTGACAGAGCTGATTGAACGTGGTCAAGCACAACTGAATTGGTTAAGTTCCTAGTTGCCTTATTGGCTTTATGCAAAAATGTAACGTGAAATTTCTGTATTTTCAGATGCGTGGGGTGGGATTAGGAAGCTCAGCCACACTCCAAAATCAATTGGGTTGAAAGTTAACCCAAATCAACCGGGTTGAGTGAATATCAACCCAGTTGTGTTCATATTCACTGAACCCAGTAGATTTGGATTGATTTTAAACTAACTGATTTTAGAGTGCCTCTTTGCCACATTACGCAACTTTTTCGAAATTTCACCAGTTCACCGAACTGTAAAGGGGGAGATAAGTTACGTAATCCTATGTCCTTGATGAAGTTTCAAGTGTCCTACTATGACATGTTCTG
This sequence comes from Pictodentalium vernedei, assembly GCA_031216915.1. NCBI lineage: Eukaryota > Metazoa > Mollusca > Scaphopoda > Dentaliida > Dentaliidae > Pictodentalium > Pictodentalium vernedei. Next base: position 63,106,227 of record CM062290.1, on the reverse strand, counting down.
AACAGGTCTTGGTGGAAGAATTTAGCCAACAGACTTCACTTGAGACGACAAAAGATAAAACATAAATCTGCTCTACTTAAGCCCTACAAATAAAGTTGAATGCCTCTGTTCCCACCCACCTACCTGGGATTGTTTAATTAAGGTTGTGTTCTGTGTAAGATACATCGACCAATGAGATACTAGATGAGTTTATCTACAGGGGAGTAAACATTACCTGATGCGTTCCTTCCATGGCACTTTTGTGTCGTGCATGGGAGAGCTTTGTAATAGCATTCAGTTTATCAAATTATCCTATATCCTATCTACCATTCCAAGACGAAGTGTTTGTGTAAGTTTTCGTTGAGGTCTAGGTCTGTGAGATTAACTGAGATTATTCAGCGGATATTTCGGTAAGGTATTTATTTATTTATTTATTTATTTATTTATTTATTTATTTATTTATTTTATTTTATTTTAGATGCCTTCGACAGCCAGTGTCATCTCGTGTCGGACAGTGTTACGGGTGGACGAAGCCAGAGTACGCGGAAAGAACCACCAGCTGCGAGTAACTGTCAGACTCTCTAACATACTAGGTCCGTATAAGCAGGGTTAGTATAGTTGAAGAACAAGAGCACCATCGACGTACAGTACACCTTAGTACGCCGTACAACCGTACAACCGTGCCCCCACGTCAGAAATCATGAATAAATGCATTGCCCAAGGACAAAACGCAGTTAACTCGGTGGGGCGGGGGGGGGGGGGGGCACGGACCTTTCGGTTTGATGTATAATGTCGTAATCCCCGACACTACTGCGCTCCCAATTATGATGTATTTCACTATTGTTCCTAGACGTTTCAGCGATCCAAATGCATAGAGATAAATACAGATTACAACAACAGTCAACTGATTTGTGCTGTATTCCGTCGAGTTGATGAGACGAGATAGGTCAGATCAAACGAGATGCCGCAGGCGTCGAGTTTGATCTGTCCGAACTCTTCTCGTCCACGAGACGGAATACAACAACACAGATCAATTGACTGTTGTAGTAATTTGTTTATTATATGACAATTAGTATATTAAACAGTTCACAACACCTGAAAAATCAAATACAACAAGAATTATATTAGTCAAATAACCATTAACAATTTATGGAATTGGGGAATCCCAAACGCGTAGAAATACCTAACGTTCGTGCAGAACATGAAACTTGAAAGTCAAAATAATGGAGGCAAGACTTGAATTTCAATTGGAATCGCGTTCGATAACACAGATTTTCCAAAGTTTGGTTGGATGCGCATCTTGAAAATGGTTGTTAATTGTTATTTTACAATTGTTCAGCACGGCATTTTCAAATAGACCGCGACTGGAAAGTTTGTCAACGGAGTTTAATGAAGAGACGCAATCTATATTTGTCACTTGGCAACGGACAGACGCAATATCAACAAAAAATTGAGTATGTTCGATTCGATGTAATGTTGTAACCGAGTTTCATTTTTCTTTCAATCGCATGTCGTGATGCGCGCAAACTGCGCACTTGTTTTTATTGAGTTCTGTAACTGGTCATAGAAAAGCAGTGTTTTCTCATACGGTATTAACGACTCAAGATCGAACGCACCCATTACGGAATTCTCCGATGTATTTGTGGATTTACCGATTTTTTATAGGTCACTGGTAGAAATAGTCCGTTCACGTGCGCCTCGTTTGAGACAGGCATGATAACGATCTGGAAAAACTTGACACCATTGTTTTCTGGAGAGTTTGATTTGATGGGTAAACTGCAGTGAGGGCTATTTGTGGTAGTCATATAATAATTGGGTTTATTAACCCCCTGCACACTGATGTAAAAATCTCAAACTTTCAGGCTGCTAATTTTCCCATGATGCAACTAGAAATTTAATCAATTCAGTCTTGTTTGACAGAGCTCATTGAGCTCTGTCAAACAAGACTGAATTGATTAAATTTCTAGTTGCATTATGGGAATAATGGCTTCTTGAAATTGTGGTATTTTGACATCAGTGTACAGGGGTTTAAGATGTTAAAAGTTAGATTACACTGTAGGGGAAAGGTTTTTTAAAGAGATGCTATATGCTTAAGACGTTCTTGTCAAACGTCAAAGCACCCTCCCACCTTGAAAGGTAGATATTTATGAAGGCGAAAGCCATTTGTAGAGATGAAGCTTTGAAAGGAAACTAATTTTAAGGAAAAAAAAACGATGCTCAGCCCCAATTACTTTGATGGTATTTATATCTCTCTCCCTGCAGCAAGGTCTATATATTATAAAAACAATGGACACAACATAAGAAGAGATTATTTTGTCGGGGACAACAACGCAATTTGTTAGTTTGTTTTCGTCCATTTTAATACTGTACTATCTCTGACACCCTACTATCGGATATATCTCCATTTGAAATGTGTAGATTCATAGCATGAGTAAACCTCCACGTGAATATCATAAATCTAAGCTAGACTGTTCCAGATTTCCGGGGAATGCCTCAATAACTTGTGTTGCCTCATTTGTTGGAACGGATAGATCTGCTATGACGACAAAGGTCGTTTCATCTACTGTCGAGCTATGGCTTGGAAAGCTGGGTTCGTAAAGGTAGACAATATTAAACAATGGAAAACGAGAGTTGTGAGAATACTTTTACGTGAAACGACGACAAAACATTGTTACGTCAATGATATGAATTTATGAGGAATTCACTTGATCGAAAATACAGATCTTCATTTCAGCGACCTATGTCATATCAACATAATAAGCCAACAGCTTTGGTGTTTAACTCTTCGAACATTGGTATCATAGAATGCACATAACGCTCCAGTTCAACAGCATAGTTTGAAGCCATTCATATTTGATATGGAGGGTTCAAGGTTTCTTTAAAATTAAATCGAGAATGAAATGTTATTTTGTTCTCCGGAATCGACACTGCCAATTTAACAGTTCTTACATGGACGAACAAGCAGTCATGACTTTTGAATTCGCAGAGAGTTCTTACTGAAGGAAAACTGGAACAGTTGATCGGCTACTGGTTAGCTTGACATATCTGTTCATGCCATATTTTCTAATCTATCTCAACATATGCAAATTAATTGTGTGCTTGCGCTAAAATATAAGGAAGTAGCGAAAAAGTGGACGTCGTATTTTTCGCCTTGATCGTCATGAGACATTGGACTGTGTTATTTAAAAAAACCCGTATTTTTCACTATTGGTTCAACCGACGAATCACAGTGAAAATGTTATCAACGAACAATAAATAAACTCGCTAAAATGCTATGAAAGTACGCGCCGTTTACTATTGCACAATGAAAAGTGGTTATTATTGTTATTTTTGGTATTCAATTAAAATTCATCAACATTTGAGTAGCTTTCAGTGAAAAGCTGAGAAAACTATTTTGTTTCGCGGACGACACACTAATTTCGTCACTGAAAGCGGTTTGTTGGCGATTATCCGCTGATGGATTCAACCTGAATGTTTGTCGCTTTCGAAGCAATTACTTTGCATTAATTTGTGATTAACGCGTAAAGATTTTTAAAGAAAAGGCAACTCATACAAAAAATACGTATGGTTTTTTGAGTGATTACCATAATTATTCCATTTCTGACTAGCGGTAAGCCGTTAAAACTTATATTTCACCTGCTAGTCAATCAGAGTATCCACTCCAAAATCATAGGTATCTTCTATATTCTCCCCCTGGGAATCCCGGGAAGTGAAACAGTGTCTGTTTACTGTGGAAAACAAGCTCTGGTTTTACTTGTAAAATAGGACACAATCACAAATGCTTGGGGTGGATGTCTTCTAAAATGGGCAACACGGGTATAAACGATTGATTAAACTTGACTGTGTCTCGATGATGCGGTCACGATTTGCCACTGTGCAGAAATATGCGACGTTAAAGTCCAATGGACGAATGAATAAATAAATGCTCTATGTTTTCGAGAATCTTGTTACATTCATTTGCTTGCTAAGGTGTATTTTCTATCCAAACAAAAATATACTTAAGAAGTGGAGATATGTCCTTATAGATTAGTTCTCTGATAATTGATTTATTGATATTAGATTCTATTGAATTTCTTATCAAATGAAGTCATGGCTGCTTCGCAGCAGCCATGACTTCATTTGAAGAGAAATTCAAGAAAACACTTACTGTGTTAAAATAAATTCTTTATCTACCAGTTCAGAATTTCAACGAAACATTATATGACAGCGATATACAACAATCTCATTACAACTTTCGGTAACTTGAAAGAAAAATATTCAGCACATAGCTTCCGGTCCTCCATTGGAACAACCTCTACAAGCTCGTTTCGATGAAAATTCATTACCTACGTTATGCGGTGAAAAAAATGTTCATGACTTATTTTTTCTGACACTTCTATAGTTACTATTGTGTAAAGCTAGTGGAGGGTAATTGGCAAATGAATGATGACTGTGGGTTAACTGTGAATCTGTGTTCTTGTAAAAATGTGAACAAGCACATATACAAAATCCATCCGAAGCGATAAAACTATGTCAAATCTATTATATAATGTGCTTTTACGTCTGCACAAGAGCTTCGGTAATGGAGTACTGAGCCAAAAATTCGGATTACGTAGCTAGGTCTCTAACGACGTTGGCGTCCTATTTTAATAGGAAGATTTTAAAATGAACCCATTGAAGATTGAATGCACCAGTAAGAGTTATTTACAAAAAGAATGGCATCCAGCTCTTTGTGAAATATCATTAACACTTTGAACCATGGTGATATCTTCCATGTCAGTTCAATGGCAACAACAGGAAGAATCCGCGTTCATTATTTAGGGATAGACCAATTAATATTTTCAACGTGCAGCCTTGTGGCTGCACGTTGAACATATTGACTGGTCCACCATATACATTCACTTAGCAGCCATACTACTTAAGAAAATTATGACATATCAAGTTTCTGGTCGGAAATGCGGCCTCTCGGGATCAAGGGGTTAACGCACAAGGATTATCAGTCAATGATGCCTTCGCTTTTCGTAATTTTTTTTATGAGACCCACAGCTTGTCATTTCTTACTTGCTTGTTATTCTGAAACTGCAAAAACTATAAAAGCATATTCTCTATCAAACGATTTATTTATTTATTGGTGGTTAAGGTCACATATTTCTGCACAGTGGCTAATCATGACCACGACAGTTTTACTGGTGGGGGAAGCCGGAGTACCCGGAGAGAACCACCGAGCAATGGCGATCAACTGTCAGCTTCTCAACATACTAACTCCACAAGCAGGGTTAGCATTGGTTGAAGACAAGTGCACCATCGACCTTGAGTACGCCTTAGTACACAACGCCAGAGTGCCCCCGCGTGGGCAATGAGGGTGACGTGTATTGCCTAAGGACACAACGCGGTTGGCGCAGGTGGGATTCGAACCGAGGACCTCTGGGCTTGCAGCTTGCATCTCTACCCACTGAGCCACCGCGCCCCCTAACAAACGATACTGAATATCTGTTCGACATTTTCTGTCTCCCAACCCAAACTGACCGAAAAGGTGTTGCTATGACGCGGAACTGCTATTTTGAAACGTTTGAACCGACGGTATATGATAATCACGGGTCAATCAGTCGTGATCCTCCAAACCATGTACATACCAAACACGCTTCGAAATTATATTGGAAGGAAACCAGTATGCCAACAAACATTTACAATACCATAATCGACGAGCATTAATGGAGAAAGAGATATATACCATGATTAACTATTCTACTATATATGAAAAGCCTATGACATAAAATTAAGCTTTACACTCCAACCGTGGTGAACACGCCAGCAATAGGACTTCAATAGTTAAAATTTATACCTACAGTGGAACTACATCCAAGTTGACCTTTAGTGACGTCGACCTGAATGCGAACTTGTTCAAATTTATCGCACGTCGCCTCGCGAAGAGTGAAATGAAAGAGACAATTATTTATTACGTATTTAAATGAGTCTATCACATAAAACACCAAAAATTAACAAACATGCATTGCCTCATGTTAATAAAGCATCCATAACAAGAAACAGTGTGTGATTACGTTATTAAAATGAAAAAGGCCCCGTTTCTTTTTCTATATCGTTTCGGTGATTTTTTTTTTTATTGATGTTTAAGGTCACATATTTATGCACAATGGCTAATCAGGACCGTGACAGTTTTACGGGTGGAGGAAGCCGGAGTACCCGGAGAGAACCACCGAGCAACGACGAGCAGCTGCCAGCTCCCCAACATCGTAGCTCCGCACTGCAGCACATGCATGGTTAGATTGGTTGAAGACATGCGTACCAGCGGCGTGCAGTACGCCTTAGTACACGGCGTCATCCTGCCCCCACGCGGGCAATGGAGATGAAGTGTCTTGCCCAAGGACACAACGCGGTAGCCGCAGGTGGGATTCGAACCGAGAACCTCTCGGCTTGCAGTCTGCACTTCTACCAACTGAGCCACCACGCTCCCCCGTTTCGGTGATAAAATTGACAGCGGAAGTACCACCCACCGATGCTCATGTACAAAAAACAAATTCGCAGGTATGTACGGCTGCTGCTCAGTAAAATCGAAAAAAATAATAGCGACTCTTAATAATCTGACGATCATGGTATAAATAAAATATACCCAAAGTAGCTTGGTGTACCAAATGTTCACCACTCGTGGTGAAGTGGTGTTAACCGCGCGCCAAAGGCTCGCGGTTAATACCACTTCACCACTCGTGGTGAACATTTGGTACATCAAGCTACTATGGGTATATTCTATATATATAACTGCACTTAATTTTATACCAAATTCCTTTTCATTCCTACAGTGCAGCCGCCGTGGACTGGTCGTAATCCACGCGTAGGCAGTGACGTCCACGCATGCGTTTACCATGTAATAAAAATCATGAGCAGCAAAATTTAAATTACTGAAGCACAGGATCGTATCAGGTGTTTCGTTAATTAAATTTTTGGTGATTATTCCTCTAATTAGTGTTTGGAATCTAATATTATTGCATCTGTAGAAATAGTGCCCACCCGTGGAAGGTGATCAGTCCACGGTGGCCGGACTGTACGATGTTCCTCGGACTCCGATAAATGTTTGATCGACATCGTCGGATCACATATCATACATTACTAATGACCATTGCCCATCAGTCATCGAACTGAATAATCTTTACATGTTCAGTTTCATTTTTCTTTATCACTATGGGAGAAAACCGCTATTAGTCAAAAAGCTTATAGTCATGTACATAGATTTGTGGAAGCTTGCTGATCAGTGTCCAGATGCCAGTTCTGTAAAACGTTTACAATTATATTTTTTTGAATTGTATTTTCTGTCTATGACAATTAAGAACTGAAAGAAATCATTTGCGTTTCAAAAGATGTTGCAATTTACTAGAGGAAAATTGTCACGTCTTTTAAAACGTTACTGATCAAGTTCAATCAATTATATGCATAGGCAGAAAATACAATTTCGGAAAATACAATTGTAAAAGTGTTATAGTGTTGGTTCCTGTTGGGAGAGAACACCGAGCAGGTCAAATTGGAATAGTACCATCATAACGGATCAACTAGTCCTAAAGTGACACCAGCTGTCCATGTATATTACTACTTGGGTTCGTTCGTTCCATGTGATTTGTACGCATCTATAGAGACCATACACGGTGAACACTTCACAAAGTCGGTCAGAAAACGACCATTCCTACAAAGTTTTATTTTGCCACAAAACCGTAGCCTAGTTCTCAACAGCGAAATTTTGCTTCCTCCAGGAGCCAAAACTGATTCTTCATTGTGTCCTGGTAGGGGAACTACATGAACCAAACATACATACGTTTTGGTTCTTCAGGCTTTCACATTAACTGGACCTTCAAGGCCCCTGAACGTTGTATAGATTGTAAAATATAAAATCGTTCCAAGTTAAAGTCTTAAAATGGCGACAAAGCAATGTTTGAAATATGTTTTCAAATTCAATTGTTCCATCACGCATGCGTTAAGTTGTTCGACTACGGCAATTTCCTTTTATATAGACAAGACGGGCAACTCTATATGAATACATGGAGACTCGTTTGTGTAGGTTTTTCGACGGGTTTTGTTTGTATTTGGAACCTAATATGGAGCGGATTTCTCTGAGTGCATGTTCATTCACTGGCATGAGCAATAAGAGCTTGTTTCGATACAAAGGGGTCATTTATTTACTTATTCATTCATTTATTTATTTGTTAATAATTAAGGTCACTTTCGGTATCTAAATCTATATCATGAACCCAACAAAGGTATACAGAGAGTAATCGCTTGACTGGACTGATTACGTGAAATAATTCATGAGAGGTGAGGGACGTTGTACCTCGAATAAATTATTTCACGTAACCAGTCCAGTCAAGCGATTACTCTCTATATACCTTTGTTGGGGTCATTGTTAACGATAATTATATTATTTAACCCTTTACCTAACGTAACGGCCAAAACCGGCCAGCGCTATTCTCAAAAACTCGCTATTTTTTTTTTTGTTGTCTCTAAAACATAGGTTATGACCCCTCATTGGAACAAGCTTATCGAGCTCGTTCCAATGAGGGGCCATAACCTATGTTTTTGAGACAAAAAATGAAAAAAATAGTTATTCAAGGATTTTTGTTTTTTTGCAAGCTGTTGGCTTTTCATGTTAGGTAAAGGGTTAAAAAAAACAAACAATGAAGTCCCCATTACACCCACGGCAAAGCGTCTTCGTTTGCGCGCACGGATACATGACACAATTGTTGATTGCATAATTCACTTGTGAAGTTATCGTTTATAATCAAACGCGGAGATCCCAGTAAATCACAGTTTGGAAAGTAATAAAAAGTCAAGTTTAGCCACATCGTCTATACACATCCTTCCTACTTTAGAGGAAATTTGCTGTAGACGTTGTTTCCGTTATCCTATTTTACCAATACAGCAGCACTTATGTACCTCAGTAAACGAGCACTGCTTCGCTTGGTGGATTGGGGTGATACTGAAGTGAAAGAGGTTAACGTTATGAGGATGAGTTCAACCTGATAACGTCTTACAGGTTTTGTTACTTAGGATAAAGCTCACAGATTGATGGTCGAAGCCCCGTGAATACTGTGACAAGTGCAGTGGCGAAACTCTGATACAAAATCAGACATATGCATGTAATGGTCGTAATGGTAATAACAAGTTTATCTTGCTGAATCGGCTCTTTTAACCCTTCCAACCCAGTGCATAAAGAAGACAAGAATTGTGACAGACGAGCAGGGCAGGTGCCAAAAAGAGCAATAACTCGGAAGTGAGGCTCAGTATTAATTTAATCTTACAGCTGTCCGAAGCTGAGGGATTAATTATAGCGGAATCCCCAAAGGCAGAATGGATTCATCCATTTCGTACTAGATAGAATTGAATAAGAAGATACCATCCTGGGCGACAGTGTTGAAGGGGGTAATCATGAGAAAACGGCGAGCATAGGCGAACTTTTGTATCAACATAATTAAGTATGCGCTTGCATCTACTCTCCTATCTGCTCGGTCCCCTTGAAGGATGCAGGATTGTATTTTGGGCCCTGGATCATGATGATTCTCTTGAATTATGACTTCGCTATAAACTCAGTATATGTCGAGCTGATGAAGGTGATAAAATCACAGGGATATTGAGGAACGATTTAATGGTTCTGTCCTGGGGTTTCAAGAGAAATTATCACTCCATGTCACTACAACTACAAAACGGATACGACCATTTTGCAGTCGCCATTCAGAATCTAAGTATTGAAAGGTTACAATAAATTGTGTATAGAAACTGGAGCATGGATTGAAATGAAACAGATTGTAGACAGTTTTGGGGCGGATTAGCCCAGGCGCCAGACCAGTAAGTTGCTTGTTAAGTTTTCACGTGCATGCCAAAACTACAAAAAAAACGCATTCAGACGTTACAGGTCTATCTGCCTTTCTTGATCCCGAAAATAACTTTCTGATGTTAATACCGAAGCTTGCCATTTACCAGTATAATTATGTAGAAAATTCACTGTTGTTGTGGACAGGAATCTCTCTAGCCATTAAAAAGGCCATAACCTATGTTAAGATTTATTCGTGTGGAATACTTCAGTTCGTCGCAAACGTACTCTTTGCTTTCCCGATCAACTAACATGAATCTAAACATAAGCGATGGACTATTTAACCCTTTACCTAACATGAAAAGCAGACGACACTTGCAAACAAAATTCTCCAATAACTAATTTTTTTTTATTTTTGTCTCAAAACATAGGTTATGACCCTCATTGGAACGAGCTCGACGAGCTCGTTCCAAAGAGGGGTCATAGCCTATGTTTTTGAGACAAAAAAAGAAAATATAATGAAAATTAATTGGCGATTTTTGAGAATAGCGCTGGTCAGTTTTGGCCGTTACGTTTGGAAAAGAATTAAAGGATAGAGTGGTTCTAGGCCAGAATACCGTCAAATTCTCTACAGAATTAGACTGGTGGCTTCAGAGATAGGATATTACCATCAGAATATTATTTTTGGGGTCTAGAAAGAAAATGGCTCTAAAACTGCCATAAACATTCTTTTCTTTGAATCATTGCGAGAGGTGTTGTTCAATCGACACCTCATTTGACCAATTTTTGATGACATTTCCATAAGGAACGAAGTCGGACCACAACCGTAGATTTATGATTTCCATCTATTATGTTAATATCATCATAGTTTTTAAGGTGAATTGAATGCTTATTGGTTGGAATATCTATCACTAGGGTACGAAATAATATCTGTATATCTTTGTGAGTAAAGGGGGATCACATTTCTTCATGGATAGTCTGCGCGCAAACTTCGCGGGGAGTGAATGAAGAATTAGCCCACAACAGCACAGTATTCCTTCCAGAGCTAAACAAGTGGCCTGACAGCTTGGTTAACCCTTTAGCTAACAAATCCACCGCATCCGCCAGCGTGATGTGCATATTCTGCAGTTGAACAAAAATAATTTCAAACACATTTCAGCAATATCATATAATATGACGCCTCAGTGGAACGAGTTCGTTCCAATGAGGTAACACGTGATATGGTTTTGTTGAAATTGTTTTGAAAACTTTAAAAAATGTAATTTAAAATAATACATTTGGCTATCCTATGCGTTGGGTAGAGGGTTAATACGTCCTTACAGTTTATCACATCGAATTTGGAACGCTATTTAATACTGGGTTGAGTAAAAACTCATGGTTGATAGGGAGATTTCTAGAACGAAATTAAATCTTTGAACACTGTTTTGTTGAGAACGCATCGTCCAGTATTTAGATCCTACTGTCCATCTTCGGTAAATAGGAAATATATCACCGGTTGTGTTTAATTATGTTTTTCTCATTGTATTGTCTATAGAAACATTAGTATTGTTTTCGCTCCCGTCTGTGTGAGAGGTGGGGTGTGGGTGAGGGTGATTATGTGTGCGTCTGTGCATGTTGGTTTCCTAGAAAAACCGGGCACATATTTCATAACCAAACCTGGTGCAGGAAGGTTGGATTTAAACACAATTTTGTGGGGGACAAAGGTCATTCTTCAATGTCACAGAGTTACATATTTCTGGATATGATCTTGGAGGCGTGGGTGTGGGTCTCTGTCATGCCCCTCTAGTTCTCATTCCATTCCTACCAATTCACAAGCGTACCAGTTATTCTGGATATCACGCAGCCTACCGACCAGCCTGACATTTCCGGTAACTTTCAGAGGTCTAATCCTGCTCCGTACAGTAATTTAGAATATACAGATATCCAAAAAAGATCTAACTCAAGAACATCATTTCTTCCAAATAATTTCAGAGAATCCAGTGAAATTATAGATTACCAAAAACAAGATGGCAAGAAAGAGCAGCTATTTCACAAAGTAAGCAAATTTGAAATTTGTGTCCTCACATGGTTAATATTTATAACACCTCCATATCAAATGGAAATTTCTATCTGTTCTCACCCATACGAATAACTTTCCCCAATGTTATAGCATCCTTAACTTAATATATATCGCACTGAATTGTTGGAGACCGCAGGAATTAATCTTTGTTGGGCAACAGAGTGTTACAATAGATAATACAAAGCGTTGGAGATTTATCCATACGAAAAGTATTTGTAATTTCTTTAAAAAGCACAAGAGACATATGGAATATACCCATAGTAGCTTGGTGTACCAAATGTTCACCACGAGTGATGAACATTTGGTACGCCAAGCTACTTTGGGTATATTTTATTTATACCATGATCGTCAGATTATTAAAAGACGCTATTATTTTTTTCTCGATTTTAATGAGCAGCAGACGCACATACGAGTGAATCTGTTTTTGTTTACACGAGCATCGGTGGGCGGTACGTCCGCTGTCAATTTTATCGCCGAAACGAAAAAAAAAAGAAACTGAGCCTTTGTCGTTTTAATAACATAATAACATACTATTTCGAGTTATGCATGCTTTATTAACATGAGACAATGCATGTTTGTTATAACAATTGTTGGCACCTTATGAGGTAAAACCGTAATAAATAATTGCCATTTCCATTTCACTCTTCGCGAGGCGACGTGCGATAAATTTAGACAAGTTTGCATTCCGGTCGACGGTCCCAAAGGTCAACGGGGATGTAGTTCTACTGTAGGTGTAAATTTTTACTATTGAAATCCCATTGCTGGCGTGTTCATCACGGTTGGTGTGTAAAGCTAAAATTTATGTCATAGGCTTTTCATATATAGTAGAATAGGTAATCATGGTATAAAGCAGTAAACTATCAGCTCATCGACTGTCGGGTTTCAGGATTACAGGGTAAAACCCATCGTCTCATGTCTTCAAACGTTTCTTTACCTTTTTCTGGAATTGTTCAAAATGTTCAGTTAAAAATCTTCGTCACATTTTTTTCAGTAGTAAATTCCATCTTCCGTACAGTAGGTAATTTTGGATATATTCATTACAAAATTATTGAATAGTTATTATTTATAACACCCAGACAATTTGGCTCGTTATCAACATGACGGTGGAATTACTTCAAGATCTTTTATCACCTAATGTTCATCGCATCTGATATTATCGTTTGCCAGCTTTTAAGTTAAATGGTCTCATGGTCTCATCTTGTTGTAAATAGGATAATTCGTCATCATGAAACGAGCGATACATCCTACTTTGATCTAGTTGAGATAACACTCATTCCAATCCTCACCATGCAAATGTTGTATTCATCTTATATCAGCAATTCAGTTTATATTTTCACAAGGTTTTCAATGCAAACCCCTAAAAATGAACAATTTCGTGTCATTTTGTTTACAGAAGCCTTTGGTTCTGATTATGAGGGTATGAAGGGTGATTAAGTTTCAGGCAGATGGGTATAAGAAAACAAACATTACAGAAAATCAAAAATTGAAATTCATTATTGGGATCGGGGTTTTATTATTTTATCTCTTGTTCCTTTTACACAGTGAAACATTATATGATTTTACTTATCTTTCGAGACCTTAGTCCGAAGTACGTTTTACGTTACCTAAACTCAGGCAGGACATTGGAGGCCATAGGTCGCCGGGAATGCTCTCCGCGTCTCAGTCAATAATACTGGCCACGACCAGCCATTCTGTAGAAATATGTGACCTTAAACATCAAAAAAAAATTACTTTTTGTGCACAAAAACAATAGTCGAAGGGCATAATACTCTATGAAAATAATTAGCACTTTCCACACTGATGTCGAAATGCCACATCTTCATCTACGAAAGTTTCTCGTAATTCAACTGGAAATTAAACCAATTCAGTCTTGTTTGACAGAGCTCATGGAGAGCTCGTGAAAAATAAAACTTTAAGGTCCACACTCATGAGATAATTCCCGATATTCACTAAAACAACGTAGATATCATCTCTTTATTTATTTATTTATTTATTTATTTATTATTGGGGACTAACGACACTTCCTACAGCCTGATTCTCCTCGCGTCTCACAGTTTTACGGGTGGAGAAAGCCGGGGTACCCGGAGAGAACCATCAAGCAGTGGCGAGCAACTGTCAAACTCCCCAACATACTAACTCCGCACAAGCATGGTTAGCATTGCTTGAACGCAAGAGCATCATCGAATTGAAGTACGCCTCAGTACACACCGCCACCGTGGGCAATCGGGATTAAGTGCCTTGACCAAGCACACAACGCAGTTACCCCTAGTGAGGATCGAACCATGGATCTTTCGGTTTGAAGTCCAATGCCGTAACCACTGAGCCTCCACACCCGCTATAATAAAGTCCATATCTATAAGTTGTCATTGAGTCTATGATTTATTGCTTTAATTTTCGAGCATAGAGGACCCAGCGAGAAAGGGTGGAAATACGCAATATAGAAAATGGAATCGTGTTACGAAGACTATGATGGCGATGCTGTTGGTAATACTGGCTACTGCTGTGGCATTAGCAATTGCGCTGATCGTAGTAGAATCGGAAGACAAAGGTATTTTTTGTTTATTGTTAAAATTCTTCCAGCTGTCTCGATTTACAGCATTGTGTTCAGGGTTTGCAGTCGGTACTGGAACTGATACCAATGCCGGCGGTACCCGGCCCTTTTAATCGGTACCGATTCCCATCCTTCAGAACCGACGGTTACGGTACTCGTAGTTATTATATGTGAATGTGATACACGAGTAGCACACGGAATCTACACGGGCAGTAAAGTGTTAATTGAATGTTTCCATAACGTTGAAACTTCAAAGACTAGAGTCCCGCCACCCCGTCCCCTCAGTTCCAATGTGTTCTATGTGCCTACTGGCACATAGAGCACATTGGAACTCTGGGGACGACTCGTTTGAAACGGACTATAGGATGTCGGATAGGGGCAGTCTATAGAGTCGACTTCAAATTATTACTGTGTCTTACTATTAGGATGCCCATTGATTCCAAGTTCGAACACGGAGGTTGCAGACATTGATGAAAATTGATGCAAACAACAAACTGAAAATTAATTTTTAGTTTTGCAGCCTAAATAACACGTGTTTATTGATTGAACTTGACCCCCAAAATCACAGTTCACTCGTTTTTACCGACTGGAGTTTACACGAATCGACTGCGATCGACTTTTCATTTGCATTATCGGAATATTAAATGTGCCGTTCTCGGTACCGGTACCGACCCGGTTCTCAGTTCTGAACCCCAGTACGGTACTGGTACCAACAACAGTGGACCGACGGTACTTTGCAAACCCGGATTGTGTTCGTTTCAGAACTAAACCCCGTTAGTACCATTAATAGCACTGGATCTTTAGTTATTGATATCTGTAATTCGTCTTCCACGAATTATAAACTTTATATAAGTTTGATTGAGAGATGTTTTATGTACTGCGTTACTAACACAAAACATAGCACACTAGCGTTTATATGAATGGAGAGATAGTCTGCTTTGAAAAATAAATTTTGAAATAATATTTATTCAGAGGGCATTATTAAATAACATTCCCGATTTTCATGCAAATAAAGTCACACGCAAGAACAATTAAATCGATTGCGAATTCCTTGTTCACTTGTTTACTAAAAATTTGTATTTTAACTATTAGCCTGTACATCGCGATCTGTGTTTATTATATATCCCATGTATTAAAATTCATTCAAATAAACAAATTTTAATTCAGATGTTTAAACCCAAAGGTGAAGAGTCCGTTTGTTTTCTTTGAAGCTGTACTGATCAAATCGATCGATAAAACCTTTTCGGAAACAGTCTAAATTACATTTGTTATCTTTTCTGATTTGCTTGCTGAAATTTGTATCACCGTTTCTCTTCGGCTGGTGTCCATTCACGCCTAACCATTTGGTGGCTTTTACTGTTAGTTAAAATATAAGTACAAATTTGGTCAGAATGCAAAACAGCTAGGAGGAACATTTTTAAAAAAGTTCGAAGATGTCCGAAGATTTACAGAAATAAAGTTGATCAATTTAGATTTAACGGTATCCGCAGACGAGACGCCCATGGGACTAGGTTAATGTTGTGGTTGGAAATGATTGTGTTTTTTTATTATTATCTCATTTCTGGTTGACTAATTGTTTGGTGAACCAACTTTATTTTGCTTTGGACGTTTTCATTTCACACAACGCCACAGACGATCGATAAATGTATAACGAAATGTGGAAACTTTTCGAAGCGTAACTAATGACTCGACGGAAAAGGAACTAATATAAACGGTACTGAGAAAAAGTTCCGGCTTGTACATCACCAATTGAATACAGAATCATTTATGTCAAAGTGGCGATTCCGCTAAATACAAAGGTTTAAAGTTTAATGGATGTGTAATAAATATCATTTTACCCAATGAACTTGTAACTCATTCAGCCAGATAAATAAACAAAAAAAAAATGTCACATAAAATTTAAAGATTTTTTTAATTTCTTTTCAAAGGAAATGGCGATCCATTACAAGAACAACATTAATTGCCTAATCTTCGCTATAATTTCTTTGGCAAAGTACTAGAAAATAGGACTGATCGCTTGAAACAAGATAAAGTATTGTTTTCCAAAACACGTACTTGGCTATTTATAGCAGTTGACATGATTATTTTGTAATGTGTACTAAGTCGAAATTTGTGCAATATATTACTATGTAACGAATGAGTTTGGGGCCCAATTCCAGCAGAAAAAAAACTCAACAAGTTATTGTCAGAATTAGCTTACTGCCAGTGTTTGCAATCGATACTGGAGCCGATACCGATACCGACGGTACTCGGCCTTTTAATCGGTACCGATTTTCATCCCTCAGAACCGACTATTCCGGTACTCGTAGTTACTATACGTGAAAGTGATACACGAGTAACACGACGGAATCTACACGGGCATTAATGTGTTAATTGAATGTTTCCATTACGTTGGAACTTCAAAGAATAGAGTCCCGTCACCCCGTCCCCTGAGTTTCAATGTGTTCTATGTGCCCACTGGCACATAGAACACTTTGACACTCAGGGGACGACCAGTTTGAAACGGACTATAGGGTGTCGGATAGGTGAAGTCTATATAGTCTACTTCAAATTATTACTGTGTCTTACTATTAGGGTGCCCATTGATTCAAAGTTCGAACACGCGGAGTGTCAGACATTGATGAAAATATCGGTACCGTACTGGGGTTCAGAACCGAGAACCGGATAGGAATCGGTTCCGATTAAAAGGCCGAGTACCACCGGTATCGGTATCAGTTCCAATACCGATTGCAAACCCTGCCTTGAGCAGAGTGGTGATTCGGCGAGTTTATTGGTGTCAAGCAATAAGGTCATTTATAATTTACATTAATGCAGCATTCATATATTTGTGTTATTTAATTTTCGTTTGAAGCACTTATTGATCTAACAGATATTCTAGCGGCTTACATCGCTAGATTACATAAGCATCAGAAATACAATTATATAAATAGCTTTTATTTCCTGTTTGTGGGGAAAAATGAAACCTACTTTCTTCTACACCATTTCTCATTTGGTGAAAATGACGTTTTCTGAAAATTGCGCTCGCATATCTTGATTCAGACTGAATCCTGTAAAGACTAAAATCCAGCAAGATTTCTAGAGGTTGTTAGATGGTGCCGGGTAAAAGGCAATAATGTCTCATTTGACGGAATGAATCCGCGGGAGTAATACTCTACAATATGTATTTGAGAATTTATTTACTATTGATTGGTTAAGGTAACACATTTCAGTACAATGACGAATCATGACCGCAACATGGAGATAAAGTCAAGTTTAGTCAATCGTTAATACTCGTGTTGCCTGTTTAGAGGACTTCCACCCAAAGCATTGGTGGCTGGGTCCTATTTTGCCAAAAAGAGCCTGTTTACCACAGTAAACAAGCGCTGCTTCCCTTCTCGGTGTTCACACGCGGGATATTTGATAATACTTCCCGTATTGGAAGAGTTAAAGAAAAGCGACTGAGAGGTTTTAAATTGAATACACGAACTTAATTTGGAGAAGAAAATACTGCCTTGTTATCCACATCTGTAACAACGGTACAGAAACTGATTGAGGAACCGCACTTATTTTTGAACTACCTGTACACGCGTATGTAAATCCATGAATTGTGTTTAACCCCGTGTGTCGCAATGTTACAACATGTCTGACCGAAGATTTGAGCTTTAAGTAACTGTACACGCTTAACCCTTTAAACCCTGGTGGTATCTTTCATGTCAGTTCCATGGTAGCAATAGGAAAAGTCCATATTTATTATTTGGGGGTAGACCAATTAATATTCTCAACGTGCAGCCTTAGGGCTGCACGTTGAAAATATTGATTGGTCTACTCCACACATTTACCTTGCAGTCACCCCCTATAATGACATTATGACGTAGCTTGTGACCCTCCGGAAAAACTGCCTCTGGAGTTTAAAGGGTTAATAAAAGCCTGGAATTACGTTTTAACCACGTCTGTTGCAAGACTGCAAAACATGATGGAGGAGTCTATTCATGAAAACACTGTATGCGCTTATTTTAAAGCCAAGAGTCTTCTTAGACTACAACTGCCGTCGTCAAAAATTCTACCAGCAGGTGGATATTTACCGAAAAACAGTGGCAATGTATATGTACAGTTATTAATTGATTATATGTATTTAGTTTATTTCCTAGAAACTGGATTTACGAATTTCAATTCGAAACGCTGCGTGGATTTTATTTTGGATTACATTCAGTGCAATATTACATGTGGACGTCAAGTATTCTCATCTACAGATCATCATTTTGGCCTTTGGTTTGGTTGGGGTTGCCATTGTCACAACGTTGAAAAAAAGATCGATTTTCAATTGTATTTCTTTTTGTATTGCCAGGAGCATGTATTGCTTTGCTTGAACAACTTGAAACTTCAAATATTGGCACCACGCTCGACAGGTATCCCAGACAAAGCTTCTACGTGCCATACAACTTGAAGGTGCGTTGCTGTGAGTGAGAGATTTGATCGAGGGTTAACTAATTCGGTCGCGCATCCCTAGTCGGTAGAAAACCTTGCCAATGTTTTGGACAATTAAGGACGTATTTATGTAATATGTCTACCACTTTTCTTTATCAATTTTAGATAGCGACAGTAAAAAAATGGTCAATCTAGATTCAGGAAAGTTTTGTATTACAAAAGAATGCATTTTAGGAGGTAAGAAATTGACTTCTCAAGTATGATTGTATCTTACATTACTGTCAACATATTTTGTTGTAAGGTGATTGTCAAACAAAAGAATGCTTGGTGAACCTTTAGAACTATTTTTACGTTCTATTAAGCAAGGTTGTTGTCACGATAATTTGTTCATTGAAGCCCACGGTTACTTTTTAGCATGTAGGGCTATACTGGAACTGCAACAAATTGCGTATTGATGCTATTTGTTCCTATTTATATATAATATTATGTCAGGTAATTTTGTGTCTGTGTTTATTTGTTCAATGGATATTATGGAAATTAAAGTCAATTTAAGCTACTATGCCAATATAGAAATAACTAGAAATAATAAATAGAAACGGTCCTTTTTTTATTTCAGGCTTCCGTTTTTGTCGGTACTACGCAGTAGTAAGTGTGGGTTTACCATGTATTTAATTATGAAATCACCATGAGCATCTAAACTGTTCCCCGAGTGTTTCGCAAACAAATTTTCTAGTTACTAGTACTAGTTACTAGTGCCTAAATAGTCGAGTTGTACGCGATACATCCTTCTGGTTACTAATTTCATTATGGAAATCGACTTTCGATAATGTTATCTCCCTTGAAATCATTAGACGCATGAGGGAAGTTCAATTAAGATGCAACTAATTGTTGAGAAAACACCCATGACATCAGAAGAAAATGAAACCAAGTTTCCTTTTGTTACTGTTAATAAACGAAAAACAACAAACAGCTCTTAGAGCTGTCTGTTGTTTTTATTTATTAAAAGTACCAAAAGGAAACTTAGCCTTTTATGGCAAGCTAATTAGAAGTAGCCAGATCATAGATAAACATTTATTTATAATATATATCAGTATCACATCCCCCAACACTAAGTGTCCACTTTGGTTTAGGGAACGTGTTTTTTAATATGCAAGTGTTTTTTCCCGGACAAAAAAGAATAGCAAATCTCACCTCCTATATATTTTATATTAATGGAAAGGACGGTGTCCGTTTCATATGTCACGATACGCACACTGTTGATATAATTAACCTTAAAAAAGTTACAGATCGTCAAAAGATGGTGAAAATGAAGTTTTCATATTTTTATATGGGACTTGACCACAGAATCAGAGTCAAACATTCGCATTTATAGGGGAAAAATTGTAAAAGGCCAACTTTCTTTATTTTTATACATCTGTGGGGGAAGGTGCCTGAAGTTTGTGAAATGATGAGCACATCGATGACACATTCACCAACATTTCGAAATTTCAATCTGATCATGAAATTCACTTTGTGTAAAATTTACTGACAGATTCGGAAAATTAAGGGGAGCTAACTTTCCTGTAAGTTTCTTCCAATGATGAAAATTGTCTGTCGTGTGGGTTGTTGCTCAAAAACTGTAGGGTGAAAGGCGCCCGGTGGTGGTATCAATCAAAGTATTGTGCCTGTATTGGACTCTATTGCAGTTGATTCATTTCTCATCCTGTTTGGATTTGGATACTCAGTAGGGCCCAGCGAAGTTTCGAAATTCGATTCGATTTCGAATCTTAAGTTGATATTCGGTTCGATTCCAAATCGGCTATCCGACTCGATTTTCTTCGAATCTTTTCACTGGAATTTCTCTTGGTATAGGTCATCTTAGTCGTCTCACAGAACATATCGTCCACTGAGTTCCAATGGGTTCTATGTGCCAGTAGGCACATAGAACACATTGGAACTCAGGGGACGACACAGCTATGAAAGAAATTGTACGTAAATAATGTTGAAAATAAGGACTGAGTGTAATTTCCGCTATATTAACATAAAAAGCATCTTTACTGAAGTTTACTCATGCCACCAACCATGCTAGTTACAATTTCACTAGTCACCACCACTGCTGAAAGCAAATTTGAAGTTGCCTAGCAATATCGACAATGAGTTCACGGTTGCTAGCTGCTAACCCCGTGTAGGATTCTCACACCCGTTTCTGTTTCTGAACGAAATTCCTTATTGGTAATATTCCAACTTCGACGAAGGCATGCCTTGATGATGTAGTTGGAATATTTTATGAGTCGAAACTTCAAAACGCCCGTATTCGATTCCGGGTTCGGTTCGATTCGATTTCGAATAACAGAGTCGATTATATTCGATATTCGATTCGAATCGAAAATATGTGATTCGCAGGACCCTAGCACTCAGAAAACGTGACACACCCTCTGCATTACATATACTATTGCAACCAACGAAGAAATAATAAACACGTAATTGGCACCAAATATAATTAAGTAACGGGCATCTTAATAGATAGAAAAATCAATTTAAAAATTGACTTTCGAAAATTCTTCAGGAATAAAATCAAAAGACATACTAAATACTCTGTTTCTCTCTACTTTGTAGCCAGTCAAGTAATTGAGGGAATGAATCCCGAAATTAACCCATGTGATGATTTTTACCAGTTCGCTTGTGGAGGGTGGCTGCAAAAGCACAGTATTCCCGCTGACGCGTCGTTTTATTCAACATTTACAAAAAATCAGAGAGATCTTCAAGAACACCTGAGAGGTTAGTTACTTTCACTTATCGTTCCTTTAGATATACTGCAACTTATTCATGTACTGATTAGTTTCCATGGGTGTAGCTCGCTGACAAAGATATGGTTTCTAAGCACTTGTCTTATTCAATATGTTGTACGAATGCGACAAACTGGTACTGAAATTTATTCATCTTGTTGACATCAAAATTATAGTATTACTTCGAATTTCAATAAATACATGCCTGAATGTGAAGCAAAACCAATTCGGGGGAAGTTCATTTCCCACGCCCTTGGATTATTAACTGTAGTAGGTAAAACCCACAGCGGACAACTCCCTCTGCTTCAAGCTCGGTGTTATCCTGAAGAAATACCGCCACGAATATTGACTATGCGTCATTTTAACAATAATTGGGAATTAGGCCTAAAAAAGTTAAAAATCGGTTTCTCGAGCCCTCCCTCATGGCCCTTTTGGCTGACGCATGTTCTCTCTTTAGAAGCAATGCAAACTTACAAAAATAAAAATTAAATTGTTCATGTATGATATTTTAACCAATTTAATAAAATTGATAAATTTGTCCCTTGAATGCAACAAGGCTTTGCAATGCTTTAGCATTGCAAAGCCTTCTTGTAGCCAAGGGACGAAATATACTACCACCCATGTTATTCTATAGATTATGAGTCCAAGAACATAAAAAACAAGAAATTAACTTTTGATGGCAAAGAAATTTATTTATTTATTGGTGTTTTAAGGTCATATACTTATGCACAATGGCTAATCATGACCGTGACAGTTTTACGGGTGGAGGAAGCCGGAGTACCCGGAGAGAACCACCGAGCAACGACGAGCAGCTGCCAGCTCCCCAACATCGTAACTCCGCACTGCAGCACAGGCAGTGTTAGATTGGTTCAAGACATGCGTACCATCGACGTGCAGTATGCCTTAGTACACGGCGTCATCGTGTCCCCATATGGACAATCGGGGTTAAGTGCCTTGCTTGGAAAACACTGGCACTTGATAACTTTGAAAAATTTGGATTCAACAATGTTTGGCATTTTACAAAAGTCGGGCTACAAAAATTAGCGGAATCAATGCCCCCATTCTGGCGAAATGTTGTAATTTCGTGGTCACTCCTTCAAGACTTTTCTATATCAACATATAAGGATATTTTATCACAACCAATATTTTATAATAAAAGTATCAAATTAAATAATGCATGCTATCATTTAGAAAAATGGTTTGCAGCTGGTGTGTTTTTTATAAACGATATTGAAGATTCTAACAGAAATTTCTTAACACATGGAGCATTTAAAACCAAATACAACTTAGATATCCCATTCACTACATATTTGGGATTGATAAATTAAATACCCCAAAACTGGAAAAAAATAATCCAAGAATGTACACAAAAAATTGATGTTGTGGAGAATGCATTAGTATCCCGCTTAAAGTCAACTGCCAAAGTTAATAAAGATTTTTACGGCCTTTTCCTGAACAAGATAGCTGTACCTGCAAGAAAATCCGAAGCAAAATGGAGCGATGAGCTTAGATATGATATAAGCACAGACCAATGGCAATATGTATACAAGACAACATTTACTTCTACCAGCGACACATATTTACAGACACTACAGTTCAAAATAAATCATCGTATATTATACACCAATTCTAAACTATTTCGTAGTGGTCTTTCAGAAACTCGGCTCTGCCGCTTTTGTTTTAATTCAAAAGAATCAATAACACATCTCTTTTACGATTGTTCACATTCAAAAACAGTGTTACTTCAGCTCATAGAAAAGGTTAATACTGTTTGTAATTCAAATGTTCAGGTCAGCCCTAAGGAAGTAATATTAGGAATGCAAACAGAAGCTCAGTTATCCGACATACTGTGTACATGTTTACAAATTTTTAAAAAATATATATTTTCATGTAGTCTTAAAAACCGGCTACCCAACTACACCGCGTATACAGACGTTTTAAAGAATTACAGAACTAACGATATATACTCACTGTATTTATACTCGTTCGACAAGGCAAACAAAATCAAACTGAGATGGGAGACAATATCTAAGATATTTAGCTAAATTTAAGTGTCTTCTATAACCACACATGCCCATGTTGAATTTTGATAGGAAGAATTCTTTACACATTGTATTTTTGTTTTGTATATATATATATATATATATATATATATATATATATATATATATATATATATAATGTGTGTGTTTGATGTAGTTTACTGTGAAAACTGTAAATAAAAAAAAAAGAAGTGCCTTGCCCATGGACACAGCGCGGGAGTCCGAATTTATCGCTCAGACGGTCACCCATCCGTTGATTAACCGGGCTCGACGTTGCTTAATTTCGGTGATCTGACGAGAACCGGTTACCGCAATGCCACCGCGCCCCCTGGCAAAGAAATAATTACAAAAAAAATAAAATAAAAAACCGCTCACCCACGTGCAATTTTACAAAAAAGGGACTGAGAAACAGAAGATCTACTTTGTGGGCCTTATTGTTTATTAGATACGATTTTTTCCCATAATTTCCCATTATCGAGCTCCGCTAATATGACTTCAAACTCGACTGATGTGATGACTATCTGCAGATATGAACCACGATAGAGTTGTCTTCCATGATGCGTTACTGAGCGCAGCCATTTTGTTTACAACGATGTCGTTCACCGTTATTCGTCGAAAGCAATCAGTCAGTAAAACTGGCATCATCTGGCAAAATGGATGAACGGACGGACGGACGGACGGACAGACGGGATGTTACCTCGGGCAGATATCTCGACCAATATGAAACCAAACAAGTAGTAACATCTAAATATCTTATCAGAATGTTTAAACAATGTCCACTTAGGGCTCTAATTCGGACCTTCAAGAATTGATCTTTCGGAGTTTTTTTCCTTGAGTTTCTACTGCAATATCGGTGCTGTTTACTTTTAAAATTATTTCACACTTTTTCCCATTAAAACAAGAATTGATGGTAAACTGGGTGCTGATTTGGTTAATACACATGGTCGCGGATATTCGACCAGATAATGGTATCTGGCCTCGACCTCGACCATTAGGTGCTACACGTACTGGCAGTGATGGTAATTTGAACCTGTTACAGGCTGTGATTCAACAAGAATTCTACAAATCGGTACAAAGAGTTGGTTACAAATTCGTTCTATGGATTTTCAAGCCTATCGCTTTAAATTAATTCTGAACCTCCAACCTATAAATGCAAAATAGTTTCAACCACTTGCTTCAATGAGATCTTATTCTGAACGTCACAATCAGGTTTCATAAGGAAAAGGTTTTTTCTTTTAAATCACAAGTGGTGTCCAAGGTGTTGTGTCAAGCACTAGTGATGTTCGACTTTTACAAAAAGGATAGCACAGCGCTGCACGAACTTATTCAATTCAAATGACTGTCCTGAATGTCCAGTTGCTTTAGGGGTGCACGGTGGAGTCTGAAAGTTTAATTAATCAAGAATTTTTGTCTCAATTGTTGAGAACAAAACACCCGAGGGTTGGCACCAGAGGGAGGTAGGGGGTGGGGGCTATAGCCCCATCCTCCCACTCCCCGTCGGAGACATCGGCCAAATTCGACGGAGTGAGAAAATAACACAAGCACTATAAAGATCGTTATAATACTTCTGAAGTCCGATACACGTGCATAATAGGAATAACCTGATGGGCATATAATGGCCGTCGCAAAAGCAGAGTTAATTGCATTGTGTGAGCTCTATTTAACCCTTTACACAACGAATCGCCCGCATCCGCCCGCGTGATATGCAAATTCAGCAGTTGAAAAAATATTATTTTTCAAAAAATTTCAAGAAAACCATATCATGTGACCCCTCGTTGGAACGAGCTCGTCGTCGTTTTATTGATTTTTTTTTAAATTTGAAAAAGAAATGGTATTTAAAATAATAAATTTTGATATCGTCTGCATTGGGTAAAGGGTTAAGTCCGATACCAGAAACTTTCTGTCTAGTCTCTGTTCTGACTTTTATCGTACTTATTAAATTTGTGGCTTGTCGAACTATGGTATCAAAAACAGGTGTCATGGTGAATTTGTTATTGGGGCTTAATTACGCTTTCAACAGCCATGATCAAATGGTGTCGGACATTTTTACGATAGAGAAAGACGAAGAGTCGGAGAGAACCACCAAACAGCCGAAAGATAGTGTCAGACAAATCCGGCGCAGGTAGGATCTGGATCGAACCTACTTGCTTTCGACAAGAAGTCCATAACGAATCACCCTTCGCGTCCCCGATGTCACGACCTGGGATTATCTGGTCGAGAACACATTTATACCAATTGCACTGGAAATGACTGCATTCAAATTCCAAAAGAAATCACAAAACAGGTATGTGTACTTCAATTCACTGCTGATAAAAATCACATAAAAATGTTTGATAAGGAACAAGACACTAGTTTTATGCTCTATAAGAAATCTGTCCTTGTAGGACTTTTGGAGGCACCGATTGAAGATGGTGATGTCGAAGCGGTCAAGAAAAAAAACGTCTCTACAAATCATGTCTTGATGAAGGTATGTTGAAGAGAATAAATAAATGTCCGAACAATCACTTTCACTCTTACAAGTTTCTACTCTTGCATCTATCTGTGGGATCCTTTTTATACTATCAGTCAAGAAATATCCAGTTGGGTATTGAAGGTGAATGAATCTGCAGTAATTAGAAATGTCACCTGTGTGTCTCCTGGGCCAGATCCCGTGATCCGCAAAACGTATGAGAAGTGTTTCATTTTAGTACAACTCTTTCAACTCTGACACCCGTAATGGTACCCTCTTATATACTATTGTCAACAGGGAAATAGACGTGTCTATTTTTTTATTTCCAGGAAGGTTTATAATAAGTTAATCCTACAGCCCCATGGGGCTGCAGATTAAATTGTTGCTAATACCCCTCCCAGTTTAATATTTACGTTGTTGCATGCTCGCAGACGGAGAACTTTGTCTGCTTAAGCAGTTCTGCGATGGAATTACTCTGGCCAAAAACATGTGGCCAAGTCATCGAATGCAAAACACTACGTAATACATGTTTCATATGTCTTAGGTTGATCCGATGACGCAGGCTTAAGAAGTTTGGGGTCTACATTAGAAATTTACAACTGGTGCCAGTTGTTTAAAGTGGTCATGTGATCACGTTCTATTTATTGTCAATACCACTTAAAAGTAAATGAACAATAACTGCATAAACATATCTGTCCGCTTTTTCATAATTCTGGGCCTTAACAGTGAGTCTTGGAGAGCTCTCAGCAACTGTTTTCCATGAGGCAATGTCCGGTTCTGTATCATCTACAGAAAGAACAACACAGAGAGAACTGTTCACAGTTACAGTGTAGTTGGCAAAACAGCTGCGAGAGAATTTCTCCCCATCGCGAACCAGTCTACGTTTCATAGTTCCTACGGGATTGTTTATGTGACACGTGATGACTCATCTAATACGACATCAGAAATATAGTGACTACTATAATATAGAACAGTATTTTAACCCTTTACCCAACGTAACGGTCAAAACCGGCCAGCACTATTCTCATAAATCACCAATTAATTTTCATTATTTTTTGTCTCAAAAACATAGGTTATGACCCCTCGTTGGAACGAGCTCGTCGAGCTCGTTCCAATGAGGCGTCATAACCTACGTTTTTGAGACAAAAAAAAATGAAAAAAAATAGTTATTCAAGAATTTCTTTTACAACTGTCGTCTGCTTTTCATGTTAGGTAAAGGGTTAAAAGGAGTAGGTATAATACGTCTGTATTAAGTCTTTCTTGTTAATGTTCACTGCTTTCTAAACGTTGGAGAGCATTCTAATGGTATCCTACCATGGCGCCCTGTGTGGTACTATTATATGCAATACTGGACACCTTTCGCATAATGAACGCTGACTGATAAGAATTATGATTGGCTAATAGTAGTCGTAAATTCGTTGGACGTTCAATAACCTTTTCTCTGCCCAAATTCAAATCGTACAATCATATATTTTTTTCTCACGAACGTTAAAACTTTCGCCTATGCGAAAATATTTAGTACTGTTATACGTTGATGCAATAAAGGACCACGTGTTTTGATGTGTGATCACTGATGATCTGAGAGGAAAGCAAACACAAAATAATTTTCTCCAAGTGCTGGAAAATTCATATCTTTCTTCTAACACTGATGATGAAAACAGAGGTACTATATCCATTATAAATCTACTATAATACTGTTAACCCCGCCTTTTGAGATTTTCATACAGTTAAAACTAGAAGGTCTGCCATTAAATGCGCACAAATAGCACTTCGATCTGCGAGTTAATCTACGCGTTATGACCATAGTAAGGCCATCAAATTCGGTACATATGGTCTGTGCGCAAGCACTGTTTCAGCCAATGGACCTCCGGGTAACCCGGAGGTCCATTGGCAGAAACATTGCATGTGTTTGCTATGAGTGACCAGGAGAAGCTGCCGTGCTTTGGATGCCATTCGATATGGCGATTGCGCGCAATTCCTCCGCACAATCAAACCGAGCTCTGTGAAACTCGGTATATTTGGTTAAATATCAAACTGCATTATGGGGAACGTTTGCTGCTGAAAACTGTGCCATTTTGAAAATAGAGTACAAAGGGTTAAAAGTGGTGCGTTATTTGGCAGAGTGAAGGCACAAATGACGAAGATGCTTTGAGACTATCATTTGTAGCATTTTACTGAAAAAGGGTTCAAACGCAGGTATCTTATTCTCTCGTTAGCGTATAGACGTAAACGGGCAGCCAAATATTCTTTTTTCTTTTGTCGCAGGTGAAAGAAAATAGCATAATCTCATTGCTGATCCAATCCGAATATATGTTCCAGATCTGCAATACGATTATAATCAAGATATATAACTTGGATAGAAATTTGCACTTACTTATTTTCTTGTGTTTTAGGTCGATTTAAGCACGTTTGCTCTGTCATGACCTACCCTCGAGTATCAAATCAAATTAAGTCAAGCCAATCGTTTATACACACACGTATGTTGCTCACTCCCCTCCCACTCTGGATGGACTTGTTTGCCCAACGGCAAAAGAGGCATAACTCTCGACTTGAATGCGCGGAGAGCATAGCTTGATTTTTCTCTGAAGAGATAGGTCATACTGGACATTCATGCAAGATTTCATTGCGATCGGGCCACTATCAGTTGAATTGTGAACTCGTATAGTAAAGAATGTATATTTCTCAACGGAAAAAGGCAAAACTCACAAGTAGAATGTGTGTGGACAGAATGTGTCTGAAAAGGCATGTGATACTGGAAACCATATAAGATTTCATCAAGACTGGACTGCTATCAGCTGAGTTATGAATTCGTACGGACAAAATATGTCTATTTCCCAAATGATAAAACTAAGATGGCTGGCTTATTTGCATAATTTATGCACGAGAGAAAAAATCAGTATACTGTGTTATGTATATCGTCGCCTAAGGGCTAGAATATCCTATGTCCCATGGGGGACATACTACATTCTAGTACTCATGCGACTAATTATTGTGCTTGTTATTTCTAAACCAAAAATAATTAAAATCCGAATCACCATTTGAGTGTTCGCTTGAAAATTATAACTGCTATTTTTAGAACAAAATGGTTTGTGGTGGCCATTTTTATGGCTGTCAAAATCCAAAATGTTATATCCACTTCCTCTTGTCAGTAAACACCACTGAGTTATTTATTTATTTATTTATTTATTTATTTATTTATTTATTTATTTATTTATTTATTTATTTATTGGTGTTTAAGGTCACATATCCTGCACAATGGCTAATTATGACCACGACAGTTTTACGGGTGGAGGAAGCCGGAGTATCCGGAGAGAACCATCGAACAACGGCGAGCAACTGTCAGCTCCCCAACATACTAACTTCACACAGGCAGGATTAGCATTGGTTGAAGACAGGTGCACCATCGAAGTGCACTGCGCCTTTGTACACAAATCCACCGTGCCCTCACGAGGGTAATTGGGGGTAGTGTGTTTTGCCCAAGAACACAACGCAGTTGTCGCAGGTGGGATTCCAACCGAGGACCTCTCGGCTTGCAGCCTGTACCTCTACCCACTGGGCCACCCCGCCCCCACCATTGAGTTAGGTTTCATAACAACTGACCTTGAGTTAATTGAGTTTTGTTGCTTTGGGTTATTAATGTTTTTGTTTACAGACTGGATACTTCTTTGCGTTGGCGTATAATTGTGAACAAAATCTCCACCAGGGAAGTTGTATTCGATATTTCTATTGCTCTGTTTCTTTCAGAACTATTTGCAAGTATCTGCTAACAAGATTTGTAAGACACAGGATTAACAATTTAGCTGCAAAATTTCGCCACCTACCAGATGATTATTACAAGGTATGATTCACAAAGATGATCTCCCAGCAGAACAAAGTTAATATGTAAATTTTTGAAGTCGGTTCCATAAACTGGGTCTGGACCGTGCCAAATACTCGACACTGACCTCATTTACTGGACACATTTAATAAATTTCAAACTTCGATATAAACTAGAGACGTGTTGTTGAAAACTCCATTAATATTTAAATTTACTAAACTAGTTCCCTAAACTAAGTCTGGACAACACTAAAGGCCCGGCCCTGACCTAATTTACTGTACGCGCTTCATAAATTTCAATATCAACTCGTAGACGAGTTGTTAAGAAATTCATTTATCACTTGATCAAAAACCTGAAAATAGATACTTAAAACCCTTTGAACGCTGGTGGTATCTTCATATCAGTTCAATAACAGCACTCTGGAGATCCATATTGATTATTTGGGGGGAGACCAATTAATATTTCCAACGTGCAGCTTTCGGGCTGCACGTTGATAATATTGATCGGTCTACTCCACGTATTCACTTTGCAGCTATCATAATTAATGCAATTATGACGCATCATGTTCTTGGGCCGGAAAGGCGGCCTCTCGGGTTCAAAAGGTTAAACTGGTTGAGAAATGCAAGGCCTCGAATTTCTATGTCAACAGCAGTGCTTTGTTTGAGGAGAGACCCGTTATTTATTTACTGGTATTGAAGGTCATATTTATGGCTATATCATGGCCGCAACATACTGTAAGGCCCAGTTTAGTCAATGTGTATACCGATGCTGCCCACTTGAGAGAACTTCCACCCCAGAACCTGGTAACCGGTTCCTGTCTCACCAGTAATGCAGAACGTGTTCACCATAGTAAGCATGCATTCACTGTCCTTCTATCCGGGGTCGCATTGGTAATCAACTCACTGAAATAGTCCCCAATGACTAAGATATTTTAAGTATTGAATAATAAAAATAAAATTTCATTGCAGCAATCGATTCCAGGGTTTTATGTTTCGTACAAGAAAGTGATTGCAAAACCTGGGACATCCAACAGGTCTACGGATTGTTATCGAATAATCGAGCTTCCAAGCTTCAAATCATAAAACTGATGGTAGGAAAATGGTCAAATCATAGGGTAAAACGGCAAAACGTTCCCCATTGCCTAGACGATTTAAAGAAACAGTTGCGTGCAAAATATGCGAACGCTATTCATCCCAGACATTCGAATAAAAAACCTTGAGTATTCTGTTACATTTCCCCCGTGAATTAGTAAGTCATCTCACACGAGAAATGTTTGTATGGCTGTTACAAAAAATAACTGTTGCGTCAGCTGAAAAGATTTGAAAATTCTGCTTACAGTATCTATTTATTTATTTATCGGTGTTTAAGGTCACATATTTCTGCAAAACGGCTAACCATTACCACAATTTGGAAATAGTCAATCGTTTATACCCATGTTGCCCATTTTAGAGGACTTCCACCCCAAGCATTGGTGACTGGGTCCTATTTTAGCAGTAAAACAAAGCTTGTTTACCATAGTAAACAAACACTGCTTCACTTCCCGGTTTTCCCACGGTGACCTCACAGTATCTACCTCATATGATTGTATTGGGAACGAACATCTTCACCTCAGTATCATAGGCGAGATAACGACCGAGTGGCCTTAGTTGGGACTACTTATCGAATGTTTGTGGTCTTCAAGGCGCACAAATGTCAGCTTCGAGGCATCAAGAATGGTTGAGTCTCTATGCTGTGATTACGCAATCGGACATACAATTTTGACCAGATCGCGACAAAGTCGCGATCTGTTCAAAATTCTATGTCCTCATTTCTTCCTACAACACCATAGAACCTCACTTGTCGAAAACGACATGTGAGAACATTGAATCTCCAATGCTAATTCAATTCGTAATTTTTCATGTAGTCTTGATTTCACAGTCCATTGTGTATGAACTCTTAACGCACAAGTGTAAGTGTGCCATGATCTGATCAAGATCACCGTATTGCACATTTTAATTCTTTACACCGCGCCACCTGATTATATTATAGCTCCACCGTCAGTCTCTTAGGTCACAATACTAATTTTCTTCAGAATATGACGCTGCTTTGAGCTGTTTGTTTACCCACTTTTAGTGGAGTCTGCACACTGAATATCGTTGATATACTGTTATGTCCCTTTACTCACAAAGATATACATCTATTTTTCGGGCTCCAGTTACAGATATTCCAATCAATAAGTATTTAATTCTCCTTGAAAACATTAAGATATTACCACATTTAGTGGAACTATGTAGCGTAATCATAAAATTTCTGGTATTCATTCACACAATGGTAATAACAGCGAAAATTCGGTCAAAGAAAATCTCGATTGAGCAGCGCCATTTCTAGTATTAATTTAAAGAAAATGAAAGTTTATGGTAGTTTTTAGATTCAGTCGACTGGAATATATCAGAAGGTCGGAAAAACGAACTGTAGGTTCGATTTTCCGACCAACTGAAATATTCCAGACGAGTAAATCTAAACACAGGCGATTGACTATTTAAAGGCTAGACTGGTTTCAGGCCATAACGGCGTCGAATTCCTTACAGAATTAGACTGGTGGCCCGATAGCTTCCGTTTCGTCGTCATCTTGTACTAAGTTATACGAGAGCACGGTGGCTCCTTGGTTAGGGTGTTGGACTTTAGATCGAATGGTTGACGTTTCGAACCTGCGTTGTTCCCATGGGCAAAACACTTCATTCCGATTTCTGATATGGGGGCGGCTTGGATAAGGGGAGGGGCATAATGGCGGTACACTTGCCTCCAAATGATGTTAACCCTGTTTGTGTAGGAGTAGTAAGCTAGAGAGATCGACAGTTCTTCGTCTGTGTCCGGTGGTGCTCTACGGGTACCCCGGCTTCATTCACCTGCCCGATAGGATTTTTCATTGTTTTTTAAGGTCACATTCAGCGCCCATGGTTATCTCATGACCACAATATAAGTACGAAGTCAAGTTTAACGAATCAAGATTGCTGTCTAGTTCAGGGGACTTTCACCTTAGACGTTAGGTCCGGGTCCTATTTTGCAGTGAAGCAGAAGCTCTTTACCACACTTCGCACTGCTCGACTTCCCGTGGTTCTCACAGGAGGCCCGACATGATGTGACCCCGATTGCTGCATGAGTCGACAAGACAAACAAACGCACCAAGTTGTATAACTACCACAGAAATTTCTCAGCATGCGCATATTCTATCTCTAATGAGTACAATATACAAATATGCAGAACTGTGATTACAAAAGCGGTTCAGAAATTCGACCAGCTCACGACCCAGTCGAGATTTGGTCGAATTTTCCTGCCTCTATTCAGGCCTCAACAAAATAGAATCGTAGCAATGGAAAAGAAAAGTGAGAATTGTGCATCTCAGAAGCTTTTTCGTTTGTTTTTCATGTCTGCTTGTTTATTGACAGTTAAAGCCAATTAACGAAAGGCAGACGACAGCTGCAAAAAAAGTCTTCAATAACTATTTTTCATTTTTGCGTCAAAAACATAGCTTGTGACCCTCATTGGATCGAGTTACATAAGCCCGTTCCAAAGAGGGGTCATAAGCTATGTTTTTAAGACAAAATTGAAAACGTAATGAAATTTGTTGATTTTTGTGAATAGCGCTGGCCGGTTTTGGTCATTACGTTGGGTAAAAGGTTAACATCCAGAGTCATATCCTATCGGACAGTTTTACAGGTGGAGGAAGCCGAAGTACCCTAAAAGAACCACCGAGCAGCTGCAAGCAACTTTTGGACATTAATTTATTTATTTATTGTGGATTAACGACACTTTCGACAACAAGGGACACCTCGTGTCGGACAGTTTTACGGGTGGAGGAAGCCGGTGAGAAGCACCTGGCAACGGCGAGCAACAGTAAGGGCCCCCCAAACATCCTAACTCCACACAAGCAGGGTTAGCATTGGTTGAAGACAAGTGCACCATCGACGTGCAGTACGCCTTAGTATACAACGCCGCCGTGCCACCACGTGAGCAATGGGGGTGAAGTGTCTTGCCCAAGAACACAACGTGGTTGCCGCAGGTGGGATTCGAAACGGGGACCTCTCGGCTTGAAGTCTGCCCCTCTACCTGCACCGCGCCCCCACTTTAACTTATTATCACGGCACGAGCAAGACATAGCATCGGTTGTTCTCACTTGTACGGGTGTTGCTTTCGCCACAGCACAACGCCAACGTGCTCTCACATTGGCAATTGGCATGAAATGAAGAGTCTCAATCGAGGACACAACAGAGCTGACGCAGGTTTGGACTGAACACTGGACTTTTCCACTAAGGAGCCGCCGCGATGCCTTTGTTTTCGTGATTCAGCCTTCATTTTGCAATTTGTTGTTTATTAAATATCTGCTCAACCGTTTGACTGACAATTTTCGTCATTGGAAGAGATTTATAGGAAAGTTAGCTCCCCTTACCTTTCTAAAGTTGTCAGTAAATGTAAGGTTTAGGGTATGGGTATCATGGAACTAAATATTTTCACATAGGCGACCATTATAACGTCCAGGCGGAAACAAATATGATCGCATCACTTTAATTTTGGCATTCAAATATCTCTGTCAAGTATAGCCCTTCAGACAACATTTTCTCACCTGAAAACAAGGGGCCATGCAACAAATAAGAGAGAAACACTGACAGGAAGGGAATTACCGGTTACGTGCGCATATTTTTCAGGGGAATTACCAACAGAAATACACCAACAGTCAATTGTATTCTGTAGGTCCAATATGTCATAAAATTACCCTCATTGTTTATCTGGAATATTCAACAATAATGCAAGATGCCAGTAGAATGCCTCAAATGTTTATTGAAACAACATATTTTCCCATGGTTGTTTATTTTTGAAGATTGCAACATTTCAAGGCGGGTAACTCTAATTCTAATATTTAGTTCAGTGATACCTACGGGAACTTCATAAAAAAATAAAATTCCAAAAGTTGGCGAATTTGTATAATGGATATGCGCATCATTTCACAATCTTCAAACATTATCTTTCAGAGTAGTATAAAAATACAGAAGCTGACTTTTTACAATTTTTCCCCAAATCAAACGTTTGACTATTATTTTCTATTTAAACCCGTTTTAAAATAAGAAAACGCTATTTTCACCATCGTTTGATATTCTATAACTTTTCAGTGTGAGCATCATTACATATAATACAGTCACTATTCTTTCTATCAAGATAATAGTCTACGGGGTAAGATTTGTTAAAAATATTTCCTGGGAAGAATAAAAACTTGCAAATTACTGTAAAAACACACATTCGTTAAATAAAGAGCTAAAGTAGGCGGTTATTTAGTTGATTCTAATTGATTTGCATAAAGAGCCAAGTTTCCTTTTGTTACTTATAATAAACGAAAACATCAGATAGCTCCTAGAACTGCCTGTTTTCGTTTATTTATAAGGTGCGCGTAACAGAACTTCGCTTTATTTTCTATTGGTATCATAGGTGTTGTCTTAACAATTACGTGCTTCTTAATTGAACGTTCCTCGGTTGTATAATAATTTCAAGCGAGATAACTTCGTCAAAAGTCGATTTTCATGACGCGATAAGTCAAGAATGTGAAAATGAGTCTCGATTGGATCACGCTAGGAGGTCCGAAAGAGAAACAGAAAGCGTTTGTAATCACGGTACTGTAATTGAATGTTACCCCTTAAACTCTCGTGGTATCGTCTGTGTCGATTCAATGGCAGCAATTGGAAGAGTCCATATTCCTTATTTGATGGTACACCAAGTGATATTTTCAATGTGCGGCCTTGGGGCTGCTCGTTGAAAATATTGATTGGTTTATTTCACACATTCACTCAGCAGTCATCCTACTTAACCCTTTACCTAACATGAAAAGCAGACGACACTTGCAAAAACCAATTCTTGAATAACTATTGTTTTCATTCTGTCTCAAAAACATAGGTTATGACCCCTCACTGGAACGAGTTCGACGAGCCCGTTCTAATGAGGGGTCATAACATATGTTTTAGAGACAAAAATGAAAAAATAATGAAAATTAATTGGCGATTTTTGAGAATAGCGCTGGCCGGTTTGGCCGTTACGTTATGTAAAGGGTTAATGAAATGATGAAGTACCATGTTTCTCGGTCGGAAAAACGGCCACTTAGTTTCAAAGTGTGAATCAACAAACATAATGTATTTTCGATTGTCCAATTATTGTCCAATTCCATTGTCTTTCTTTCTGATTTCAGATAATTATTGGCCCGGGGGCACATCCCGCCAGATGGAAGACATGTGTGAGTTACGTGAATGATAAAATGGTGTTGGGCGAAGTTACAGGACGAATGTTTATCCAGAAGTACTTCGACAACAACGCAAAAGTCGAGGTATTTGAACAGAATAACAGCATGACCTCATAAATATAATTATGGCCGTCACTTTATTCGATTTCACAGAAAAAGACACCGGAAAAGTTATAAAAAAAATTGTCAGTTTGAGAGAAAACCAATCACCTTTTTTGCTTGATGTTAACCTGTACACGAAGGCACGACTTCATCTCGTTGTGACGCCCACACAATAAAGAGAGAACAGGAGTAAAGAGGTCCCACAAAGAGATAGACGGCCTTATTTTTATCACATGAGATTCATTGAAATAGGATAGGCTGCAGTGCATTTCCCTGCAACCAGAAATTGGAATGGGTATCACAAAAGTTTATTTATAATAGCCAATATTATTTCTTTAAATCATTTCATGTAAATTTGTAGAACTCTTGATAATCTGTTTTATAATACGCTAAACGATAGATTATCGAAGAAATTGCGCAAAGATAGAAATCGTATCCCCCACTGTGAAGATATAGAAATTTTCACTTTCACGGAATCAATCAAAATGGTGGCTTTCAAATCATCACTTCAAGGTGAATACGAGTCAAATTATCACTGGAATGGTCAATTTGTTCTAGAAAACGTATAATGAAAAGAAAATCTAATGTTTCTGGGTGGATGCCGATCATTTCCAGCAATAATTTAACACGTATTCACCTCGAATTGATGCAAGAAACCTGTTAGTCCAAACATGCCCT
Organism: Pictodentalium vernedei; assembly: GCA_031216915.1. Taxonomy (NCBI): domain Eukaryota; kingdom Metazoa; phylum Mollusca; class Scaphopoda; order Dentaliida; family Dentaliidae; genus Pictodentalium; species Pictodentalium vernedei. The sequence goes on along the minus strand of CM062290.1, from coordinate 63,069,335 downwards.
AAATGTCCGTAATATAAGTTTTTGGTTTGGTACGTCCTTTCAAATCACTTCCGCGTATCAATGATTCAATGCGCTGTTTACTTTCATGCATCAATTCAAGGTTGAAACGAGTGGAATTATCAGATTCTTATACAAAGCATATAATAAAAAGAAAATCTAGTGTTTGGGGTGGATACCGAAAATTATCTCACTTGTGACCGAGATAAATGGCTATTTTAGCTGGCGCAAGCGCTCGCTAAAAATAAACATTTGTCTCGGTCACTCATGAGATAATTTTTGGTATCCACTCAAAAACACTAGATATCCTCTATTTTTTCACCGCAACAACAAAACAAAGATATGAGATACCAAGATTAAATTGGAAAAAGATTATATATATATATATATATTACTAGAAAATAATAAATATGATATTTTAAATTTTTGATAAAGGTTTTTTTCAGATGTGGGAATAGGAAAACCTGAAACTCGATTTTTAGGAAGCCATGACTGATCATTTTCGTCAGTGGAAGAAATTTACATGAAAGTTAGCTCCCCTTAAATTCCTAAAGCTGTCAGAAAATTTAATACTAACGCTATTGGAATTTCATATAAAAATTGAAATTTCGAAATCTTAGAGAATTAGTATCATCGATGTGCGGATCATTAAACAAACTTCACATATTTTTCCGTAGAGTGTTATAAAAATACAGAGGCTTGCTTTTTAAAATTTTTATCCCAATCAGTTGGAACGTTTGACAATTGTTCTGTGTTGAAACCCAACTGAAAATAAGAAAACGGCATTTTCACCACCTTTTTGATGTTCTGTAACTTTTTTCTGTACATTGTATCAACAGTGTGCACATCGTGGCATATAAAACAGACATTGTCCCTTCTATTAACATAAAAGTCTAGGTGAGATTTGTTAATTGTTTTCCTACGAACATACAAACTTGTAAATTACTGTAAAAACACATTCACTAAACAAAAAGCCATCCTAGACTTTTACTTAGTCCTGGTAGGTGCGATACTAACAGATATTCTTAATGACGGATTATCTGTAATTGACTTGCCATAAAAAAAATCCAAGTTTCCTTTTGTAATTTTTAATACACGAAAACAGCCAACCGCCCCAGGAGTAGTCTGTTGTTTTCATTTATTAAAAATTACAAAAGGAAACTCGACCGTTTATCGCATGTTAATTAGAAGCAAGCAGCTAGTAGATAATCTGTGTATTATAAGTAAGAAACGGAAACTTGGATTTATTTTCTGCTTATGCCATAGGGATTTTCACGAATTACTTCCTGCTCATTTGGGCCGGACTCGCTCGATTAATAATTACAAGGGGGGTGGCTTTACCGAAAGTCGATTTCCATGACGAGATAAGTCAAGGATTCTATTCTCATTGCAGGAAAAAGTTTTGATAGCAGATCTCAGGTCAGCATTTAAAAAGAGAATATCTGAAGCAAAGTGGATGGATAGTGAAACACAATTGTACGCTGAAGAAAAGGTGAGAATATTAGTAATTTTCAGTGGTTTTTAAGACCTTTTATCCTGGAGTGGTGGGAGGGAAACGTGTAAATCTCACACGAGGTGAGAAATATTTGACCCAGACCCGCGATGTGCCCCGTTTCGCGGATTGAATATCTTTCCCTGTGTTGAAATTTAAAGATTATAGCTCCACACTATTTGAGGACGATTTTTCGCCCACCACACCACGCATGACGTCATCCAGATCAAAATATTGCTTGTGCGATGAATGAATATTTATCGTTCTACTGATTTATGGAGAGAAATGAATGGCATATTCTAGAATCAAAGCGGGACGCCATGCTTGTTTACACAATGTGGACGTTGATGATATTCTCCAAAGATTGTTAAATTTCAAAATAAGGATGGTCACGTGAGATAAGTGAGAGAGATCTGTCTTGCTCAGGTATTTCATCTAGGACACGTGGACCTACAGTACGGCCGCCGTGGACTGGTCACTTTCCACGGGTGGGCAATATTTCTGCGAATGCAGTAATATTAGATTTCAAACTCTAATGGAACAATCATCAATAATTGAATTAATGAAGCACAGGGTAAAACCCGGTGCTTTATTTATTAAAATTTTACTGATGATAATTTTTATTACCTGATAAATGCATGCGTCGACATCGGTGCCCACGTATGGATTACGATCGGTCCATGGCGACTGTACAGTAATAGACAGGTGGTGGGAGAAAACCTGGTCTCTTCCCAATAAGCTACTATCATCGTATGTAATGTGGTGTTTCAAGGTATCTGAATCTGCCCACTCAAAACGTCACCGGATTACTTTTCAGAACATATATGTTCCTTAATCCTGTCCGAGTTTGATGACAAAATGAATGTGACACGGAAATTTGCGATACACATTGGGTTGAAAAAAATCATCTTTCTAGAATGAGCTAATATAAGCCGCGGAGCCCGACCAATAACAAACGAGAGATATAGCATTGAAACGATACTCAAATCGAAACACATTTTCAATAGTTGCGTCTGTGTTAATGGTTACCGGGAGTTAAGGGAGCGGGACTACAAACCGAAAGGTCAACTGTTCTATCCTAACTAGCGATTACTGCGCTGTGTCTTTCGACAAGACACCAGTCGCGATTGCCCTCACGGGGACACGATGACACTGTACTAATGGTTATTGTACGTCGACTGTACATTTGTTTTCAACCGCTGCTAACTCTCCTAACACACGGTTAGTACGTTGGGGAGACTGGCAGTTGTTCGGCGGTTCTCTCCGGGTACTCCGGTTTCCTCCACTCGTAACATTGCCCTACGCGATACGACTCTATCGTTAAACTTCCAATAAACAAGAGACAATGAAGCTGGAATAATCTCCCCTATATACCGTGCAGTCGTCAGTGTACATTTGAACAGTAGAAATGTCCGCACAAAGAGTGGTGAAAGCGCTAGAGGATTTGTTTTGAACGTTGATTGTTTTCTTGGAACTACTTGCATAAGGACTTGTTTAAACGTCTTGACATATATATTACTCTGCCGAGACCTTATCGGGGTACACATAGACTGAATAAAAAGCACACACAAACTATAATTGATAAGAATAAGGTGGTAAACCGCTGGAGTCGACACCCGTTGCAAAATGTAAAGTTTTTGAAGGAAACTTCTTCCGGAGAAACAATACACAAAATCCAAATTTCCCCAACTCCCATTCTCAGGAATCAAGAAGTATTAGAAGGCCTATGGCCAGTAGACATGCAATGTCGTGTGATGGAACAGTCACGTTCCATTTTTTTGAATGACCCGTGTTTGTTCACATCTTTGAGAACTTTAAATTTGGAGGCGACTATTTTTCAAAAACGTGTGAATAACAAAAGGTCATTCAAGAAGATGGAACGTGACTGTTCCATTACTCGACATTGCACATATTTATATATAGTTACATAACATTACAACCCTATGTGGCAGTAACCCTATAGGGCTGTAGGATAGAATTATTACTGGACCTCCTTATGAACACCAAGTCGATTCGAACACTTTGCTGTAAATTACATTAACTGGGAGGAAACCATTCAGGAGATCAGTGTTGAACGGGTTAAGTATATATATGGTTTTACATTACAATCATACGATTAGAATTCACCCAGTTTGTTTCACTGCCTATCCATGCAAATCTATATATATATATATATATATATATATATATATATATATATATATATATATATATATATATATATATATATATATGTTTACCCTTTTCAGGTGGACGACTATACCTGGAGCAAATCCATATATAGAGGATATGGAATGAGTGTTTTTCTCATATGATATTTATGAAACGAGACTAAGAATTTTCCGTTTTGGCGAGCCTCTGGCGAGCCCAAACGGAAAATTCGGACGAGTTTCATAAATATTATATGAGAAATGCACTTATTTCATATTCTATTTATCATATGACAATCACACGCACAAATTAGTCACTTAGTATGACTTTTTAACCCATCACCTAACTTGAGTTGCAGACGGCACTTGCAAAAACATCCTCGTATAACAAAAAAAAATCATTTTATGCTTCCAAAGCGTAGGTTATGACCCCTCATTGGAACGAGCTCGTCGCGTTCGTTCCAATGAGGGGTCATAACCTATGTTTAAGACGCAAAAAGTGAAAATATAAAAAAAAATGAAAAGGTGTTTTTCTTGTAGGTAAAAGATTAATACAACATAACCCATCCAAAATAGGACAGATAACGTAAATTCTCTCTATTGAAATTATGCAATTGTGACCCAGTTGTATTTTGTTTAGCCAATCAAATTGTTCAGTTTTGAAATTGACCGATGAAAACTCCCAACTCTAATTATGAAAATGTGGCCCAAATGTATTTTGTTCAGCCGATCAAATTGTCTAGTTTGGAAATTAACCAATGAAATTGACGGAAGGCTTTATTTATCACTAATTAATATGAAAACAAAATATCAAATGTTTTAAAGTGAACAAAACGGACGAGTCATATGATAAATATATATATACGTATTAATGTTTACCCTTTGCAGGTGGACGACTATACCTGGAGTTGTGAACGCGTTTTACAGTGTTTCAAGAAACACGATAAGTATGAAACAATCTCGAGTTTGTGACTATACTGCTGACATTACGACAGCACCATGTTGTGACCACAATTGATAATACACTTTTTATTCGTACACATGCAACTGGTCGGGTGCATGGCAGGGGCGACCTGTCCCACTATAAGCCAAACCCGTCAGTAAATTAAAAAACAAGTAAATTTTCAATATTCCTGTCTTGATAATTCAAAGCCTTGATATCATTTCTCGGTAGCTGTCTATGAGAACTTCTCAAGATATGATACCAAGACTTGGGATTATCAACGAAGGAAACATGTAACACATTGTCTTGTTGTATCCCAGAACTTATTTCAGTGAGTATTGTAGCTCTACTACGAAATTTCCAAAATGCATTCTCACTATAGGTTTTGTTTCTATTCATACCATGCTCGCCTATGTTACTATCCGTGATAAGCCTGTATGTTACATTTTAGCTTTTATACCCCACTACTGATGTAAAACGTCTTCTGGAGTTGAACAAAATTTACACCTACGGTAGGAAGTTCATCCATGACGTGACATGACGTAATTTGCTAGCTTCGAAACATTCACACTTCGCGATGTTTCATTCAAACATACGACGTGTTGCTGTAATATCTACGACGTGCATTGACTTATTGAGTTTAAAATACCTACAACTAAATACTTGAAATAAAATTTAAGAATTGTTAATAATAAGTTGACTGAAAAAGCAAGGTAAATTCAGTCAACTTTTGCGATGTGTCAAGCTGTCAATCAAGCATTCACATGCAGCCAGTAGTCCTGCTCACCGGCGCAGATGTAAACAAAACAAGCCGTGCGTGTGTTTGCAATAGAAAGAGGCGTTTCGTCACCATCTTAGTGACAAAGTCGATTATTTATTAAGAGCATGGTATAAATAAAACAAATAGGTAGCAGGGTCAGGGTTTTAACAACTCGGCAAACCGAGTGATTAAAACCCTTATCCTACTCGTGGTTTAAATCTGATTACCAGCCCTAGTACCTATTTATTCTATATTTCTTTATTACTACTCTTTTTTCGATGTATTATCACCACCATTCTCTCGCTAAACTTCCCTGCTCTCAATCTTCTAAAAATCAACATCTCTTTGACACAAAATGACAACCCTCTACATAAACTGAAAGACCGAACTGAAAAACGAAACACCCGCTTGTGTTTGATTTTATTTGATTTTATTTTTTATGTTATGGTGAAAATTTAAAGAATCTCATTTGGTTATAACTTTGAAGAAAATTTTTCTAATATAACTGCGTGTTTTTTTTTTGTTTTTTTTTTTTATTATTTTGAAGGTGGGTGCATGTAGTGATGTAGTGGTGGTCATTCCTTTAAAATAGATAACATCAAATTGTGGAGTTGAAACTGTCGGTTTCGCGTCTTCAACATTAAGAAACGGAAGGACATTTTCTCCCCATGCAGTGACAGATATGATATCATTTTTGGTCGACACGCTTTCGGCCAACGAAACTGAGAACTTTTGAAAACACGAATGGGAGTATGACGCAGTGTACTGCTTCCATTCCCGTCGCCACAGAGGCGTTGCAATACTAAGGATATATTTAATAATGAAATTGAAAATCAGGCTCTGGACACAAGAGGAGAAAATTCCCTAATTATATAAAACAGAAAGATAAAAACACAGAAAGGAGAGTGAAAAATAAGTTGAAAGAATTATACAGGGAATTGGGTAATGCAAATGATGAAATAAAACAAAAATTAATATTGAACATTTTACTTCGTAACTTGAAATTTTTATTCAAAAGGAAATTCAATGCTTCATTATACGTGCGAAATATGGGGTTTTAAGACGGAAGCCAAAAATACTTATGTAATTTGTAAAAACGACAATATACAGAGAAACCTATACCGAAATTGATACGAAATGACGAAACTGAATGCACGAATATAAAATATATTATTGAAGAAAAGAAAAGGTTTTATGATATTCACATTCCTCAAAACCAAAATGATCCCTTTTATTATTTCTAAATGGAATAAAATAAATAAATTAAATACAGAAGAGAAATATATTTCTCCCCCTCCTCCACTGCATGTGCAACATACGTGTGTCTCGGGTGAGATAGCAGGGAGAGACAGATGTATCCCACCCCACCCACGTGACGTTATACATTTATGACGTTATTATGACGTTATGCATATCGTATCAGTTTCTTGCTACCAACTAATTCATATTGACGTCATCGGAATGCAGTGTAATCAAAGTTCGATGCTCTAAAACTCTTCAACCCTCAAGTTGCCACCGTTTCTAATCGGTTTCGTGGTATATACCTTTGGTATATACAAACTTGTGCATGCTCTTTCCGATGGTGTCATGAGTTTCTCAAAACAACGAATACAAAATGAGTTGATTGAATCAGCACGTGACTCCCGATTATCTCTGGCTAACGTAATCGCTGCATGGTGGGGGAGAAAATCATCCTCGTGAGTCTGAAGGTGGGAATGGGGAAATCTCACCCTCGGGGCAAGATATTTGAACCAGACCCTCGGCAAGCCTCGGGTCTGGTTCAAATATCTTGCCCCTCGGGTGAGATTTCCCCATCCAACCTCCAGACTCATCGGGGATCACAATATTCTCATGGAGCTTTAACCTTTCAGCAATGTTGTCATGTCTTACAACATGTCAAAAACAAATCACTCGGTTCATATGGCTATACATCTGATTTTAATGAGTCTTTTAGAAACACCTGGATTATTTTCTGCTCAAGTTCTAAATTGTGGGTATGACATTTGATGCTGCTCATTTCCAGAAACAGAGGTGTTATCATCTGCGTCCCATAGGAAGGAAAATCAAAATTATGCATCAAAAACTGGTGACCGAATTCATTAGTGAACGTTGCGTTTAAAAATGGTTCAGCAGCAATTTCTAAGTGTCCGAAAGCACTTCTCAAAATCATATCAGAAACTCCGTTGAGATTCTTAAAGGTAGATTTGTACAGGATTGATAACAGAACTAATTGAAAAATGCGAAGAAATTGATACCTCAGGGCTACTGGTACTAATTAACCTTGAAGAAGCATTAGACATTCATCCAAGGTACATTAGGATTCCTCAGTTTGGAGAATCAAAAATTTGATGGTTTCGAGCCTTCTGTTCTGATATTTATCCCCGCATTTCGAAAATGCGGGGATATTGTCGTGATCTCTGTCCGTACGTCCGTCTGTACGTCCGTCCGGACGTACGTCACACACTGAAAGGCTCCTAGGGTATTCAATTCGAAACATTTAAACTATGCTAATGTGTTCAGGTAACATCTCTAGATGTGCATGAAGGTTTCGGAATTTTGATTTTGCCCCCATTGGATCCAGTGGAACCACTTTTATGGTTAGAAAATCAGTTTTCATTGAAAGGCTCCTAGGGTATTTAATTCGAAACGCTTAAACTATGCTAATGTGTTCAGGTAACATCTCTAGATGTGCATGAAGGTTTCAGAATTTTGATTTTGCCCCCGGTGGTTCCAGTGGAACCACCTTTATCGTTAGAAAATCAGTTTTCATCGAAAGGCGCCTAGGGTATTTAATTCGAAATGCTTAAACTATGCTAATGTGTTCAGGTAGCAACTCTAGATGTGCATGAAAGTTTCGGAATTTTGATTCGGCCCCGGTGGTTCCAGTGGAACCACTTTTATCGTTAGAAAATCAGTTTTCATCGAAAGGCTCCTAGGGTATTTAATTCGAAATGCTTAAGCTATGCTAATGTGTTCAGCTAGCAACTCTAGATGTGCATGAAGGTTTCGGAATTTTGATTCGGTCCCCGGTGGTTCCAGTGGGACCACTTTTATTGTTAGAAAATCAGTTTTAATCGAAAGGCTCCTAGAGTATTTAATTCGAAATACTTAAACTATGCTAATGTGTTCAGCTGGCATCTCTAGATATGCATAAAGGCTTAGGAATTTTGATTTTGCCCCCGGTGGTTCCAGTGGAACCACTTTTATCGTTATTATATCAGTTTTCATCGAAAGGCTCCTAGGGTATTTAATTCAAAACGCTTAAACTATACTAATGTGTTCAGGTAACATCTCTAGATGTGCATGAAGGTTTCGGAATTTTGATTTTGCCCCCGGTGGTACCAGTGGAACCACTTTTATGGTTAGAAAATCAGTTTTCATCGAAAGGCTCCTAGGGTATTTAATTGGAAACGCTCAAACTATGCTAATGTGTTGAGCTAGCAACTCTAGATGTGCATGAAGGTTTCGGAATTTTGATTCGGTCCCCGGTGGTTCCAGTGGAACCACTTTTATCGTTAGAAAATAAGTTTTCATCGAAAGGCTCCTAGGGTATTTAATTCGAAATGCTTAAACTATGCTAATGTGTTCAGGTAGCAACTCTAGATGTGCATGAAGGTTTCGGAATTTTGATTCGGCCCCGGTGGTTCCAGTGGAACCACTTTTATCGTTAGAAAATCAGTTTTCATCGAAAGGCTCCTAGGGTATTCAATTCGAAACGTTTAAACTATGCTAATGTGTTCAGGTAACATCTCTAGATGTGTATGAAGGTTTCGGAATTTTGATTTTGCCCCGGTGGTTCCAGTGGAACTACTTTTATCGTTAGAAAATCAGTTTTCATCGAAAGGCTCCTAGGGTATTTAATTCGAAACGCTTAAACTATGCTAATGGGTTCAGGTAACATCTCTAGATGTGCATGAAGGTTTCAGAATTTTGATTTTGCCCCCGGTGGTTCCAGTGGAACCACTTTTATCATTAGAAGATCAGTTTTCATCGAAAGGCTCCTAGGGTATTTAATTCGAAATGCTTAAGCTATGCAAATGTGTTCACCTAGCAACTCTAGATGTGCATGAAGGTTTCGGAATTTTGATTCGGTCCCCGGTGGTTCCTGTGGAACCACTTTTATCGTTAGAAAATCAGTTTTAATCGAAAGGCTCCTAGGGTATTTAATTCGAAATGCTTAAACTATGCTAATGTGTTCAGGTGGCATCTCTAGATATGCATAAAGGCTTAGGAATTTTTATTTTGCCCCCGGTGGTTCCAGTGGAACCACTTTTATCGTTATAAAATCAGTTTTCATCGAAAGGCTCCTAGGGTATTTAATTCAAAACGCTTAAACTATACTAATGTGTTCAGGTAACATCTCTAGATGTGCATGAAGGTTTCGGAATTTTGATTTTGTCCCCGATGGCACCAGTGGAACCACTTTTATGGTTAGAAAATCAGTTTTCATCGAAAGGCTCCTAGGGTATTTAATTCGAAACGCTTAAACTATGCTAATGTGTTCAGGTAACATCTCTAGATGTGCATGAAGGTTTCAGAATTTTGATTTTGCCCCCGGTGGTTCCAGTGGAACCACTTTTATCGTTAGAAGATCAGTTTTCCTCGAAAGGCTCCTAGGGTATTTAATTCGAAACGCTTAAGCTATGCTAATGTGTTCAGCTAGCAACTCTAGATGTGCATGAAGGTTTCGGAATTTTGATTCGGTCCCCGGTGGTTCCAGTGGAACCACTTTTATCATTAGAAAATCAGTTTTCATCGAAAGGCTCCTAGGGTATTTAATTCGAAATGCTTAAACTATGCTAATGTGTTCAGGTAGCAACTCTAGATGTGCATGAAGGTTTCGGAATTTTGATTTTGCCCTCGGTGGTTCCAGTGGAACCACTTTTATCGTTAGAAAATCAGTTTTCATCGAAAGGCTCCTAGGGTACTCAATTCGAAACGTTTAAACTATGCTAATGTGTTCAGGTAACATCTCTAGATGTGTATGAAGGTTTCGGAATTTTGATTTTGCCCCTTGTGGTTCCAGTAGAACCACTTTTTTCGTTAGAAAATCAGTTTTCACCGAAAGGCTCCTAGGGTATTCAATTCGAAACGTTTAAACTATGCTAATGTGTTCAGGTAGCAACTGTAGATATGCACGAAGGTTTCGAATTTTGATTTTGCCCCTGGTGGTTCCAGTGGAACCACTTTTATCATTAGAAAATCAGTTTTCATCGAAAGGCTCCTAGGGTGTTTAATTCGAAATGCTTAAACTATGCTGATGTGTTCAGGTAACATCTCTACATGTGCATGAAGGTTTTGCAATTTTGATTTTGCCCCCGGTGGTTCCAGTGGAACCACTTTAATCATTAGAAAATCAGTTTTCATCGAAAGGCTCCTAGGGTATTTAATTCGAATCGTTAAAACTATGCTAAGGTGTTCAGGTAACATCTCTAGACGTGCATGAATGTTTCGGAATTTTGATTTGGCCCCAGGTGATTCCAGTGGAACCACTTTTATCATTGGAAAATCAGTTTTCATCGAAAGTCTTTTAGGATATTTAATTTGAAGCGTATAAACTGCGCTAATGTCTTCATGTAGTATCACTAGATGTGTATGAAGGTTTTGGAATTTTGATTTTGCCCCAGGTGGTTCCAGTAGAACCACTTTTATTTTATTTTCATAAAAAGGCTCTTAGGGTATTTAATTCGAAACGTTTATTTAAACTATGCTAATGTGTTCAGGTAACATTTCTAGATCTGCATGAAGGTTTTGGAATTTTTATTTTGCCCCACTTGGTTCCAGTGGATCTACTTTTATCGTTAGAAAATCAGTTTTCATCGAAAGGCTCCTTGGGTATTAATCCGAAATGTTAAGACTTTGCTAAGGTGTTGCTAAGGAAATGCGGGGATACGCCATTGTGTGCTTTGCACGCAAATAACTCGATCTAGTTTCAGTTGTATTCATGACAACTGTCATTGTTAAGACTTGCTTACAAATACAACATGGTGTCCGACAAGGGGACTCCTGTCACCTTACCTATTTATTTTGCACACTGAAATATGTGCAAAACTGCAACTCAATCACAAATTGACGGTATAAAACAAATAACTCAGAATAAATGTAAATCAAAATTTTGAAGACAGTACTCTAATTCTGATCCCTGACGAACGAATCCTAAATAGTGCCCTAAATATAATAGATGACTTCTCAAAAGTGTCAGTTCTTTGTGTAAATTTTGATAAAACACTCTTTTGACAAATACTTGTAACGGCACTTGTTTTCTCAATTAATTATTATTTATCTATCAATTTTAGCGTTTCCAGCTGGAATTCTTCAACCTCCTTTCTATGGAAAACATTACCCAAGGTACGATTATCACTAAAGACCGGCCATGCACGAATAAATAGCAAAAGAGGGTGCTTTGGCTGGCTAAAATGTCCTGTTTTTTGTAGAGTTGAAAAATTATGGATTTTAAAGTTGTAAAATAATCATTTGTTTTGGTTACCAATATTTTGCTAACCTTTAATTCACACATCACATGGTGTCTGTGTTGACTTGTATAAGGTGGACCTGTACCCCCTGTCTTGTCGCGGACTCTTGGGGTGAGAGATCACCATTGGATCTGCACCCCTTTTCTCGGACGCTCAGAGGTTGGAGACCATCACCTCTTCGTTGAGGCGCTCCAAGGTCATTTTAAACGAGAGGACAGTGAGGCGGAAGTAAAATTATACGGTCGTTCAATGTAAATGTAATCATTCTATTTGGCAAACAGTGTGGTACCCACGGAGAATGCGTTTGTGAGATATTTGATGCCTGTCCTCTACTTTTTTATGAATATGTCAAACTTATAAAAATTTAATCCTAAAAACCCTTAAATGAATTAATGTACTCTCACCCTGATATGGCTTGATTCATTTGTCTATACTTAATCACTCACCTTTTGGGTAGTTAAGCCTTTAAAACATACTGAGTGTGCTTCAGTTCACGTAAAATGGTCATTTGTACACCGGTAGAACACTAGACATGGGGATGGGGGTTAATACTTTTTAACCCAGCTCGAGGCGAAATAGAATTGGGGAATGTTTCTGCTGTCATTGAATGGCAGCAGAAAAATATTTTGCAATCTTCCTCCCCCAATAACTCCATCTAACATCTCCACGCCCTTGATAGTAAATTATGCCTTGCACATTTCAAATGTGTCTCAATATTATACGCAGTGTAACGAATAACTATCATGCAATTTTAGACAAAATTCTTTGTTATCGAAGCATGGAGTCTTCTTACATTTGTCGGAATCCTGACCATTAAAAAGAAACCGTGCGTTTGTCTTAGAAAATCCATCTTAAACATCGAATCCGGTGTACATTTGGTTTTCAAGACATTGCTTCGAGAAAAGTTACACAGCACAAGATGGTTGCCATGGAGGCCATACTGGTAATGGCAGAATACCGTTTATAGAAAGGTATCTTTCAGCAGTCGATTTTGATGCACCAGAAAACAATTGATTGAGAGATTGATTGATTGATTTTATTTAGCAGTATACAAGTACAAATCCAAATAGTAGTACCAGCAATGGTATTCAAAATAATTTCAGCACGAAAGAGAAATATTCTGCTTCAGGATTACCTTCATGTTCAACATAGTGCGTTAGTAGTATACCGCAGGGAAACAACATAACCAGGTTGGCTGTCTTCCTGTTGTCCCCACGATTACATTATGCAGCGTTTCAATTAGAGTCCCTTGGGCATGTGGTTTTCAAGTTCTTGCTCACGCAAGTAACAAATATTATGAATTCCTAATATGGACAGCCAGAACAGTGAATATCGACAAGAAGCTTCAAACAGTCATGCCTAACTCAACACGTGTACATTAGCAATTTGTTTTACAAGCTCTGGTTCACCCAAACCAAATCACAAGATAGCGTCCGTGTTGGCAAAAAAGGTTATGCCAAACAACTGCTTACCGTTAGGAACCTCATCTAGTCATCGATAATCCATTTCATACCATGATTACCTATTCTACTACATATGAAAAGCCTATGACATAAAGTTTAGCTATACACACCAACCGTGATGAACACGCCAGCAATGGGATTTCAGTAGGAAAACTTACACCTACAGTAGAACTACACCCCCGTTGACCTACTGCATTTGGAGACGTCGACCTGAATGCAAACTTGCCTAAATTTATCGCACGTCGCCTCGCGAAGAGTGAAATGGAAGTGGCAATTATGTATTACGTTTTTAAATGGGTTTACCTCATAAGATGTCAAAAGTTAACAAACATGCATTGCCTCATGTTAATAAAGCATGCATAACTCGAAGTAGTATGTTATAATGTTATTAAAATGAAAAAGGCTCAGTTTCTTTTTTCATTTCGTTTCGGCGATAAAATTGACAGCGGAAGTAACGCCTCCGATGCTCGTGTAAACAAAAACAGATTCGAGCATATGTACGTTTGCTGCTCAGTAAAATCGGGAAAAAATAATAGCGACTCTTAATAATCTGACCATGGTATAAATATAAAGGCGCGCGGTTAACACCACTTCACCACTCGTGGTGAACATTTGGTACACCACGCTGCTATGGGTATATTCTATATATACAAAATAGGATCCGTTGAACTTTTGGTTTCCAGGACATTGCTCAGACAAGCTAAAATTCCCAAAATTCCAAGATGACCGACACAGCGATCAATTAGGAATGCATGAATGCCAATTATCGAAAGTCACCTCCCGGTTGTCAACGTTAATGTATCACGAAATAAACTGAGATCCATTCTTCTGGCTATCTGCTTATTGCACCAACGGCACCAACAGCAAAAGATCTTCTAGTCAGCACTAAACCACTATAAAAATAGGTATTATTTCCTTTTTGAAGATTTTGTTCACACAAGCTTAGGTGAGCGGACAGCCAGACGTACATAGCCGTATTTTATATGGCTGACACATAAATGATGGAAAGTAACCAACGTTGAGTTCAGTGATCGCAGTGTTACCACTCTAACGATTTGGTCAAATCTTCACAAGGAAACCGCATTACTGACATAACGACCAGTTAGATATGCTTGAATGCCAATTATCTCCCCCCCCCCCCCTCCCCCTTGTTGTCAACGTTAATGCATCGGGAAATAAACTGGGATCTATTCTTCTAGCTATCAGCTTATTGCATCAACAGCAAAATATGAGAAAAATTCAAGATAGCTGCATGATGGTCAAATTAGACAAGAAAAGATGTTGAACCCTCTTCTAGTCAGAATTAATCCGCGATAAAAAATAGGGATTATTTCCTTTTTTAACATTGTGTACACACAAGCTTGGGTGGACGGACAGTCAGACATACATAGCCGTATCAAAATATGATTGACACATAAATGGTGGAAAATAACCAACGTTGAGTTCAGTGATCGCTGTGTTACCACTCTAACGATTTGGTCAGATCCTCACAAGGAAACCGCATAAACCTGGTTTCTATTTAAATTTGTCCTTTTTGTGCCCACGACGCTTTAGGACCTTCAATTGAGCGAGTTTGTAGAGTTCTTCTCAGAAGGGTGAAATGTCGAACTTTGGAAGGAAGAAAGATTTACTATTTGTATTGTGTTTTGGGTAGGGGAGGGGGTAGTTTTATGATAGCGGAAACGGTTAATTCACATTCAATGGCTCAGAAATAGGGCTATATATACAGATTATCATGATAATTTGCATGTCCTGTGATTTATATCAGATTCGAGGTGGTGTCCAGAATGGGATCTCAACGAGCCGGATTTGCCGACAAGTTCTGATCCCATTCTGGACACCACCGAGAATCTGATGCAAATTACAGGACATGCACATTATCATGATAATTCATTTATCTAAAAATTATGTCACATAAACAGATTAAACCTTAAATTATTAATACAGTTTGGGGACATAATGTTGGGCGAGAAAAGGTTTTAAAAGACCCATATTTTATGGAACAATGTTGTTGTGCACTTTAACAAACAATGAGTAACCTGGTTAACTCAAATTTTCTAACTTACGTTGTAAAATTATTCACTCCAAATATTACTTCCTATGATGCTATGCTTGAATTTACAAGTGTGCAATATTTAATTGTGCAGTTTCGATTTATTGTGGGAGGGGGTCATTTTCTATTAATAGTTCTGTCGCTAATTGTAAGGAAATGTGTTTGGTTTTGTAAGCGATCAGCTGAGTCG
This sequence comes from Pictodentalium vernedei, assembly GCA_031216915.1. Taxonomy (NCBI): domain Eukaryota; kingdom Metazoa; phylum Mollusca; class Scaphopoda; order Dentaliida; family Dentaliidae; genus Pictodentalium; species Pictodentalium vernedei. The sequence goes on along the minus strand of CM062290.1, from coordinate 63,053,814 downwards.
ATCATTGAAACACACATAGAAGGTATTCATGCGCCCTGTTATGACAGCCCTTTGCGTTCCCGGAAACGAGTCGTCTGTATGATACGGAATCTGAATGAGTCGTCCATATGATACGGAATCGGAACACATTACGTGATAAGTACCGTTTCTCGTGGTTTCGAGCCAAAATGGATTTGATTGTTAGATAAATATACATTATCATGACCATATGCATGTCCTGTAATTTGTATCAGATTCGAGGTCGTGTTTACATCCAGATCGCAACGAGCCCGTTAGGGCGAGTTGTGATCCGATTGTAAACACGACCGAGAATCTGATACAAATGACAGGATATGCATTTGGTCATGATAATACATTTATCTAACAATCCCGCTACATGAAGCCTGTTTTTCCGTTTTTCAGTTTAAATTGGGTTGGAATTGGTCAAAATTTGAATTTCATATTTTAATGCGTAATAACAATGCATTTCATGATATTATTTGTCATAGCGCGGTGTTTACCGGAAGTTGAATCTATATGATACGGAATCAGAATGAGTCGTCTATATGATACGGAATCGGAAAACATTATGTGATACGTACCGTTTCTCGTGGTTTTCAGGCCGAAATTTATATGATTGTTAAAGAAGATTATCTAAAGAGTCCCCAAATATGTAGACTTTGGTTCTGTCCACACCTTGTTTATTGGACAAGTTTTGTAAATTTGACTTGGGACGAGATGAATATTCTCTAAATCACGTGATCCTAAATTCTACAAAAAGTGCACAAGTGGGTTGAAGGAAACAAAACGTGCTTCCTATAAGTCATCGAGCCGCGTTGTTCGTTGATTGGAAGAGAGTCTATTCTAAAAATAGTCTCAAGCTGTCTCATCCCCTGACCGTCACCGTGACTTTTAACACATAAATTCGTCAGAAAGGGGTGACAGGTGCGAAATTTCTCAAATTCCTAGTGTATCAAATTTGAAGAGACGACCAGAGGTCATAGTTCTGGTGTTGCGTGGGAATACTACTGTAAACACTTTGGGTAATGTTGTTGAAAGGTCGTGCTTTTCCAATTTTACCGGTTTTACCGATTTTAAACTGTGCGTTTAACCATTTACCCTATGCAGGCGATATAAAAATGTATTATTTTGAAACTTATTTTTTTCAAATGTATCAAAATATTGTCAAAAAAACCACATCATGTGACCCCCTCGTTGGAACGAGCTCGACGAGCTCATTCCAATGAGGGGGTCACATGATGTGGTTTTGTTGATTCTTTTTGAAAAATCTTTTTTTTAACTGATGAATTTGTAACGGACGGTTGCGGTCGATTCGTTAGGTAAATGGTTATTGGTCGGATAAAGGAAAGGATTATGTGATAATTTATGTTTTTTGAAGAAGACTCAGATTTTATTCCAAAAATCTCCGAGAAAATATAAAATACACAATTACATTTCTATTAAAGACAGGTCTATTAACTCTTTACCCAACGTAACGGCCAAAACCGGCCAGCGCTATTCTCAAAAATCGCTAATTAATTTCTATTATTTTTTTCATTTTTTGTCTCAAAAACATAGGTTGTAACCCCTCATTGGAGAAAGCTCATCGCGCTAGTTCCAAAGAGGGTTCATAACCTATGTTTTTGAGACAAAAAATAAAAAAAGTAGTTATTCAAGAATTTTATTTGCAAGTGTTGTCTGCTTTTCAGCTCAAGGAACTATGGTGGAATTGGAGCAATAAAAGGCCACGAAATGACTCACGGATTTGACAATCACGGTACGCAACTGTTTCCTTATTTCTTTTTTCAAACAAATCTGATGAAAAATTATTATCACGAACAACAGACAAAACGTAATCCCATAAAAAGTACTATGATATTGTCTTGGAACACCATTGTATACCATCAGAAATATGCACGGTCCACCTAAAAGATTTAATTTCCGTAAATGTGATTTTTCAGACAATAATCATAAATGCATTAAAGGAAATCTACACATAGGTTAGAAAGTATGACTGATACAGCTTTCTCAAGTACATACTTTTTCTCTACATGATGGCAAAGGTTTATCTCACAACTGGCAATATTGATGACAAGCCTAAAATAAAGTTTTGCTAGGGTCCAGCGAAGCTTCATAATTCGATTCAAGTCACTCTCAATCGGAAATTTCAAAATCGTCGAGATTTTCTCAAAAGCCTTCCAAATGGCTCCTCTTAAACTCGTCTTCTGTGATCATGTGTCCTGTTCAGGAGACCTGATGATAAAAGAAGAATCCAAAGAGGTTCCGATTCCGAACCTACTTTGATTCCACTTCGGAATATTCCACTTTTTGATTCATTTGCCGAAACGGATGATCCGCCAATACATACAATACTTGGGTGGAGACTGACAATATTTACTGTTGTCAGAACTTGTAATATCAGTTGAGCAGTAGTACATATACAGAACGATACGCGTGTGTGAATGGGTTAATCGATATGGCACGAGGGCCAGCGCGAAAGGATAGAACGAGAGGCCACAGGACTCGAGTTTTATCCTTCCGCGATGGCACAAGTGCCATACCGATTAACCCATTCACACACGCGTGTCGTTCTGTGTTTATTGCACGCCTTCACGTCTATAAAAATATTAGAAGGGCACTCAGCAATTCGTTTGACAACTATCAACAAAAAGAACACATTTTATCGCGAACCAAATTTGCAAGGGGAACGCGTGTTAGTATTTCGCCCCTGAGTTGCAATGTGTTCTATGTGCCTACTGGCACATAGAACACATTGGACCTCAAGGGACGATTTTCAGCTATCGCTAGTGATTCAAACTGTAATTGCGTTGCACGATTTGTAGAAAATTCCGCTTTTATTTAAAAATAGTCCGTCAACGTTTTCTGTTCCGCAGATATGTGCGGAACAGATTTTCATTTTCCGCATAATTTAGTGTTGCTGTAGATGAGGATTTCATAGAACAGGCGTGTAATAAAATTCGATACACTACTCGATTCGATTTAAATCCTAAGCCTGATTCAATTCAGGATTCTATTCGATCCGAAATTTTAGAATATCAAGGCGTTAGGTTTTAATTTATGTCTGTATTTTGGATAGAGTTTTCCCCATGAGTTTTACATTAAAAGGTGACATGTATGGTTGGTGTGGCGTCACAAACGACATGAGGCCCCACAAAGTAGATCTTCTGTTTCTCAGGCCATTTTTGTAAAATTGCATGTGGGTGGGCGGTTTTTATAAAGGACGAAGGCGCCGGAGGCGCCCGAGTTGAGATGGAGGCGAAGCCGACGTCGAAACTCGTGAGTTCTTTATACTAATTTCACACTTTTTTAACGTAGGAAATAGTTAACGAGATGAGACTTCACGAGAATGACCCTGGCTGATTAAACTTTTAGGGATTTTTCCCAAAGGAACCGGGGACAAATGAGGTTACATTTTTTCAAGGATACTCGGACGCTAAAACAAGTGCTGGCTTTCCACCATTGCTTTCACCCTCATTGGGTCAAGGGACCCTTAATATATTGGGTGAGGGGGGGGGGGAGATGGGGCTAATGGATCACTGATTATGTCACGTGACGTCCATATTAAGTAAAGCACGCCCCTAGCAACGGGCAAACTACTGGGCCAATTTTGACCAATTGTGATACATGGACCCAACATGCATTGCAAACGAAAACAGATAGGTCAATGGTGTCGTCACGTGATTTCCCTAGCAACCAGAGCTCCCCCTTAGCAACGAGCTAACTACTGGGCCGATTTTGACCAAATTCGGTATAGGGACCTAAAATGCATTGCAAATGAAAACAGACAGATCAAAGTTTACGTCTCGTGACTTCCCTAGCAATCAGAGCGCCCCCTTAGCAACGGGCTAACTACAAGGGCCGATTTTGACCAAATTCGGTATACGGACCCAAAATGCATTGCAAATGAAAACAGACAGATCAGTGTTGACGTAACGTGACTTCCCTGGCAATCAGATCGCCCCTTTAGCAACGGGCTAACTACTGTGCCGATTTTGACCAAATTCGGTATACGGACCCAAAATGCATTGCAGATGAAAAGCGACAGATCAATGTTGACGTCACATGACTTCCGTAGCAACCAGATCGCCCCTTTAGCAACGGGCTAACTACTGTGCCGATTTTGACCAAATTCGGTATACGGACCCAAAATGCATTGCAAATGAAAACAGACAGATGAAAGTTTACGTCTCCTGACTTCCCTAGCAACCAGAGCGCCCCCTTAGCAACGGACTAACTACTGGGCCGATTTTGACCAAATTCGGTATACGGACCCAAAATGCATTGCAGATGAAAAGCGACAGATCAATGTTGACGTCACATGACTTCCGTAGCAACCAGATCGCCCCTTTAGCAACGGGCTAACTACTGTGCCGATTTTGACCAAATTCGGTATACGGACCCAAAATGCATTGCAAATGAAAACAGACAGGTCAATGTTAACGTCACGTGACTTCCCTAGCAACCAGAGCTCCCCCTTAGCAACGGGATAACTACTTGGCCGAGTGTGACCAAATTCGGTATACGGATCCAAAATGCATTGCAAATGAAAACAGATAGGTCAATGTTGATGTCACGTGACTTCCCTACCAACGAGAGCGCCCCTTAGCTACGGGCTAACTACTGGGCCGATTTTGACCAAATTCGGTATACGGACCCAAAATGCATTGCAAATAAAAACAGGCAGAACAATGTTGACGTCACGTCTTTTTTCCTCTTCCCTGACATGACCCAGAAGCACAGGATTAGCTGTTTCATAATTACTCGCAGAATTATCTGTTGTGATAACTACAAACAATACCGGTATGTCGGTATTTTTTTCAGTGAACTTAATGAAAATGGCTCACTGAAATCGGCACATAAAGCTCTAGGCCTATTTAATTCAAAAGACAAGTCTGTGCTGTCTTGAAGTGTGTATGTCTGTGCTGGCTTGTGTAGTTTGTGTGTCCGTTGGGCAAATCGCCGAGAAACCTGGTCCGAATCGTCCAGTAATCTGGTCCGAATCGGCCAGAAATATGGTTCGAATCGTCCATAGATCTGGGCCGAAACGTCCTTTATAAAAATCTGGTCCGAATCGTACACGGTCCGAATCATCCAGACACCATGTAACGAGTTAATTTCCTTACGTTCGATGTGTACTCTGAGGTTATTGATAGAAAACCCCGATAGAACCGATCGTATTTACGGAAAATGCCACTTGTATTCGGAACGTTCAGTGCTGTTGGAAAAGCGAATGAAAAAAAAATTATGGTGTGTGTTTAAAGAAATCATCAAGACTACGTGACTTGCATACAAAATAATCTTTATATTTGCTCTTCATGTCATGTTTTTTTGTCAAATCTACTTTGACATTTAAGGTTTGATTGAATTTCTAATCTTCCAAAATTCGCGCTCGTGATACTCAGTCTTATTATTTTAAAGATGGTCTTTTCAGTAAAACTGCATTGGCATATTATCATCGTCCTTTTTTGCACAGCGCTGCTGTATTTTCTTGTTTATTTCTGTAATTATTTCTTTGCCATCAAATGTTCGTGTTCATGGCTTGTTTTATTTTTTCTGCCTCATAATCTGCAGAATAGCATGGGTGGTGGTGTATTTCGTCCCTTGAGTGCAAGAAAGCTTTGCAATGGTAAAGCACTCAAGGGTCAAATTTATCATTTTATTAACTTCTATAAAATATCAGACCTAAACAATTTACTTTTTTTCAAGTTTGCATTGGCTATAAAAAAGAGATCATGCGGCAGCCAAATAGACCATGCGGAGGGACCTGAGAAACAGATTTTAACTTGTTTAGGCCTGGCACCTCATAAAGACGTTACGACGTAATGCTTCCTATAAAGAAACACTGAAAATAAGTCTTCAACCTTTTATTGTTAATGTTTATACATATCACAACAGAAAAAAACCTAATGGAATAAATAAAGTGGCCAAACCAATGCAGGTTAAAAAATTAATACAAAGAGCTGGATAAATAGGCAGAACGCGATGTGTGTTTGAATCGGTGGGTGTTTTACATAACTCGTTGGAATGGCGTAATCATATTTCGCTCGAGCCTACGATAACGAGTTAGAATGGCATAGTCATATTTCGCGAGAGCGGTAGGCTCGAGCGAAATATGATTACGCCATTCCAACGAGTTATGTAAAACACCCACCGATTCAAACACACATCGCGTTCTGTGTTTATTACACAAGCCATGCATTAAAATTCATTTAAATAAACAAATTTTAATTCCGATGTTTAAACCCAAAGGTGAAGAGTTTGTTTTGACTGAAGCTGTACTGATCAAATGGATCGATAAAAAATCAAAGCAACCTTTTCGGAACCAGTGTTTGTTGAAATTCGTATCGCTGTTTCTCTTCGGCTGGTGTCCATTCACGCCTAACCATTTGGTGGCTATTACTGTTAGTATAAATATAAGTACAAATTTGTGCAGATTTGCAAAACAGCTTGGAGAAACATTTTTAAAAGAAGTTCGAAGCCTCTCAAGATGTACGAAGATTTACCGAAATAAAGTTGACCAATTTAGATATAATGGGATCCACAAAACGAGACGACCACGGGACTGGGTTAATGTTCTGGTTGGAAATGATTGTTTTTTCAAAAATATTATCTCATTTTTGGCTAACTAATTTTTTGTGAACCGACTTTATTTTGCTTTGGACGTTTTCATTTTCACACTATGCGACAGACAGTCGATGATTGTATAACGAAATTTGGAAACTTTTCGAAGCGTAACTAAACGGTACGGTAAAAAAAGTTTCGACTTGTATATCACCCGTTGAATTCAGAATCATTTATATCATAGCGGCGATTCCGTTGAATGTTTAAAGTTTAATGAATGTGTAATAAAAAGTATATTGACACCCTAATTATTTCTTGATTATACGTGTCTTTCTTTCAGTATGTGTTGCCAATGAGACAAAAAGGTAAATGAAGAATAACAAAAATAGATCTCTGTGATTCGATTTATCTGTCCTTTGATTTTTATTGATGAGAGTTTTGTTTATCTGTTAACAGGGAGGGCTTATGGTAAAGATGGTAAATTAAAACAATGGTGGACAAACTCCTCACTGGAGAATTTCATAGATCGAACAGATTGCATCGCAAACCAATACTCAGCATTCATTGAAAATGGAGATCATGTAAGTGGCGACCCCTTCAACTCTTATGGAGTGGAATATTTCAAGAAACAAAATTATCAGCGTGTAAAATGTTTTAGAATTTTTTTCAAAATATGAGTGATTAGAGAATAATATCATTCTAAGTTTTTTTCAGGAGATAATGATTTTTTGTATATTGTTTATATGGTGCATATATTTCCGTGCATTAAGAAGGATTTGGGGGGAGGGGGTGGTGGCATTGTTTAGTGCTATTTGTATTTTCTACTGTCAAAATGAATAGAGTGAAATCAAAATTATTCGAAACATTGTGATCTTATCCATTGAAAGCCTAAAGGTGCCAGCTGCTGTGCTAACGCATTGCAGTTGTCAACTTTATATTTTCAAAGGACGATATTGTTGTTTTGGGATGGAAAAGAAATCGTACATGAAACATAGGAATATGCAGGAGATGGACACACAGAGTTGGCTAAAATGTCTACTGGCCAAATACGGTCTATCCTGCTGTCGACTTTAGGCGCCTGTCGCGCCAAAATGATTGATGAAGACTCTTGTATTTGTCTTGATTCTACTACTTTTTGTATCTGCCATATATGGCCAGCGTGAGTTATTCGCAAACATCGCCATTCCAATTTTATGTTGTTTTTTTTTATTATTTTTCCCTCAAAAACATAGCTTTCGCTCCCTCCTTGGAACGAATTCGTTATGTTAGGTTTCACACTAAGAAAAGAAGACATGTATGTAGTTATTCATTTACCAATGGCAACTCTTAGGCAAGCACATTTCATGAATAACTAAAAATGTTCATTTTTTGTTTCCGAAAACATAGATCATGACACTTCATTGGAACATGCTTGATATGTTCTTTCTAATAAGGGACCATGAGCAATGTTTTAGAACCAATTTTTTTTAAAAAAATCATAGTAAGACTTTAAAGGCAATTTTTGCGAACAGGGTTTGCAAGAAATGGCCGCCCAGTTGGGTACAACGTCATTTAAGAAACATTTTTGGATGTATCACCTTCGTATTATGTAAGGTAAAGATTTAACGCTTTTAGCTTTTTAAACGGCGTTGTGGAATTAGTACTGCGCTGTTGTTCTATGTAGTATCACACCCCTATTCTGGGTCTATGATTCTGTCTTACCAAACAGAAACGTATTTCCCCAATACGAGTAAAAGCTTGTTGGCACAATACAAATCTGTACTGAAGGAAGAAACCGCACGTGTGATCAATCGATTCAGAAAGAGAACGTGTTTACCTACACTCAATTGGCATTGGGTTTTTACACATCGTCCCCTGAGTTCCAATGTGTTCTGTGTGCCTACTGGCACATCGAACACATGGAACTCAGGGGACGACATGTCGAGGTCGCCGTTTTTTGATAGCAGTAATTAAATGATAAATAAAAGACCAGCTGAGCGAAATATTTTGAGACAGTTCATTTTATTTGCCATGATGATATTTTTATATATCTTGCATGTGTTAAATCTGAAAAATAAAACAAAGAAACACACAGCAGAAACCCTACGTTAAACATTAGATGTTATTGTCCTGGTAGGCAATGAATGGGGATTACGTCATGCATAGTGTAAGAAAGCAATATCATGACGTCATGGACTTCATTTATTGAAAAAATCAATTCATAGACGCTGAGTGCTTCTCAAAGCAGTACTGTACCCTAACCCTTCATTATGCGAACACGTCAATAAAATGTTAAAGCAAAGTTGTATATGTAACAATTACAAGTAATTATCTTTGTAAAATTTGCTTATAGCCGCGTTAGATTTTTAGATACAAAACCCCAATTCAGTTGAAACTCAGCTCAACGAATACAGTGCATACCGTTGAAAGTTAATTATTTTAAAAATGACTGGCACCCCGATAGGATTTCTTTAAGGGGCAAACTCAGTCATAGCAACGCTGGTTTTCCGTTTAATAAACAATTCGATGCTGAAATGATGAGTTGTTCATTTCTTTTAGGGGGAGGGAGGAATAGTGTTAGATACATTGGTTATTAGAACCATACAATTTTCCGAGACGGTATATTATAATAATAAATACAGTTTAGATCCAGGAATCCACACAATTGCGCTCTCGGGCTTGTATGTGTTGATACAAAGTTAATGAACACCGAAAGTGCCGGCGAAAAAGTGGGTTTTTCAGTGCCGTTTTTTAAGCTTTCTATCGTCGGAGGTGCTTTTAAGTGATATTGAGGTCTTGACTACGTCTCTAGGTCAAATGTGGACTCGTCCTTCGGACTTGTCGGTATATACAGGTTATTACCACCACGTAGGTTTCCGAGATGGTATACAGAAGTCTCGACCCCGCCTCCTAGATCAAATATCGACTCGTCCTAACGGACTCGTCGATATATGCTCTGAGACGAGGTCAATACTTCACTACACCATCTCGGAAACCCATTTGGTTGTAATAGCCAATTTATCTTACTATATTCCTCCCTTTCTCGATTTGTTCGCATATACTTTGACAATCATTCAGCATCTATAAATTGTTTTTTTAGGAATGAAGATCGTGCTGCCATGTTATTATGTTCTTCAGCTGTGCATGCCGTAATTCTTATTTATTGTTCCACTTGTACTTTTAGGGCCGAAGTTCGAATTCGTAGTATTTCAGCTGTATGTTTCTTTGTTTTATTTTTCAGGTGTAAGGCACGGTAGGACTAAATAAAAATGTTATTATGGCAAAACATTATCTGCTAAAATTTATTTCTCTGATATGTTGATTTATGTATTATTTAATTACTTTTATCAAGACAGTGGACTCGACTTGTGTAATCGGTTTTCCAGGAGTACGGGTGAAAAAAGTTCTCTTTCTGAATCGAGTGATAGCATGTGCGGTTGCTACCCTCAATTCAGATTAGTATTTTGTCTAGATATTTTCACTGGTTTTGGAGGAAATCCGTTCTTGTTGTGAAACAAATGTAGCTATATTACGCAGAGATGAGGTTTCGACTTCAATTTCGGAAACCGGTAGGTTGCTAATAAAATTATCTGCCCTATATAATGTGATAATGTGTCCCCAAAATGTCTAAAAGATCGCGTTTTGTGAATTTTTACGTAAAAATGGTTCACTGTCACAACAGAAGGTTGGAAGTTTAAAAATGGCATGACGTTGTCACGTGGGTCAAATATTTGGCGACTACATCAGTGTTGTTGCCAATATCAAATGCTAGAAGTAGTCATTTTGTTTGGATTGTTGAGGATTTAAACTTTTATGTTCGTCGGTCACACTCTTCAAACATGCTTCAAGAACGTTGGTAGAATAAACATGACGATTAATTGCCGAGGTGTGCAAATGTGCATACTGCCAGCAACCAGCAGATGAAAAGTGTTGTTTTATTGGTTATCATAATCAACTACACGCAAGGACGAGAATGGTTCAATCCCCCACCCCCTTCAATCCCGGTCCCCCCACTCTTTCAAGCAAAGTTGTGTTGAACAAGTAAAAAAAGCTAGTAGAACATGCAGTTATTCTTTCTTTCTGCCAGAATGCACCGGATATCGGCGGGAGAAATGTTTGTTTTGGAATTTGCACACATCAGCTTAAAACGGATTCCATCTCATGCAATATATAGGGTTACGAGCAGTATTTAACGGAGATAAAGGCCAAAATCGACAAGCGCTACTCTTGGCCGTCACTTTTGAAACATTATTATTTTTTCAATATTTGCCTAAAAACCATAACTCATGAACTCATTGGAGCTCGTCCCAGATGAGGGGTCGTACAACATATTTTGGGGGGCAAAAATTGAAACGTTTTGGTTATCAACTGATATGCTGATATGCGCAGATCAAACCTACCATCTGATTAATTGCTGAAAAGGGCTCAGAGAGCTCAGAGATCCCTTTCCAACAATTAATCAAATGATATAGTTTCAAGTATGTCATAAATGTTATTAATCTTCCTCGCATACAGACGTGCATAGAGGTCCTCTATATATGGATAAAGTGGGCGTCGCAGTAAAAGGGTTAAAGACCTTATTTACAAAGGCCGACTATTTGTTTTTGGCAAAAAGATAAACACATTCATTGGACGACGATGAAATGTTTGACTCTCTCAATGACTAAGCAAAAAATATATTGTAGTTTGAGGTTTTTGCGGACTCTCCCTCAATAGAGACGTAGATGGGGAGATTTATCACCTCTAACTCTCCCTGAATCTATATCCGTGACCGCGTACATTTTCATTAAAAGTGCGAAGACTTTCGGAACAGTTTAGATGGCCCCTAGCTCCTAATGAGAAAGTCTCAGATCGAGCACGCGCTTCTCTTTTCAAAGCATATTGTGTGAAAACGAACTTGAGTGTTTCCCTTTGTCGCAATACACCCTCGTTTTAAATGTTTTCTTTTTTCAACTCCCAAAACCTTTTGCATACAGCTTTGTCAACTCGTGTGCACATGTACACGCCCTTCTATTTCAGGTACGAGGAAATGTAACGCTTGGAGAGGATATTGCTGATAACGGTGGAATGAAAATTGCGTTCCAGGTTTGTGTGATAATAACGCTGGCCCCTTCTACACAAACTCGATTGCTGAACGCTCATTGGTCCAACCACAGGGGGTCGCTACATACAATTGAGAATAACGTAATATTATTAGATACGCATAGCTGGATGACCCCTTCAAAACTAATAATATTTTTCATTCTTAAATAGGTGTTTGCAACGAGCTCCCGTGGTCCCAACTGCTGTCTTGTTATGGGGATGGGGAATTATTACTATAAATAAACAATACTCAATGGTTTTTATTTTCAGTTTCAAGACACCTCCCAATCGCCATTCGTTCTTTAACCCTTTCAAAACGAAATACCGCTTTTCCGGTCTGGGAACAAGATAAGTTATAATTCATTCAGTAAGATGGCTACTAAATGTATTGTGGAGTAAACCAATCATGTTTTCAAAAATTAATTGGTCTACCCCAAATAATATGGATTCTTCCAATTGTTGTCATTGAACTGATATGGAAGATACCACCAGGGTTCAAAGGTTTAAAGAATGTTTTATTTTGATATCTGCGCAAAACTAATATATTGAGGATGTGCATGTTTTTAATAACAATGCAGATTGAATACTTAATTTTTCTGTTATTATTGAGAAAAAAAGTGGTGATACTGGAAATTAGATAGATGGATGGATGGATGGATGGATGGATGGACGGGTGGGTGGGTGGGTGGACGGACGGACGGACGGACGGACGGACGGACGGACGGACGGACGGACACGGACGGACGGACGGACGGACGGACACACATTCGGGACTTATGTGGTTATTGCTTTAAGCGGTATTTGATTAAGTGGTAACGGTTTCGACGAACCCGACCTTATGCGGTAAAACTACCACATAAGTACCTACCCCCCCCCCCCTATGAACTTAAGCGGTAAATCCAGTGAATAGAAATATTTTACCACATTAAAGATGGACGGACGGACGGACGGACGGACGGACGGACGGACGGACGGACGAATTTATTCATTTATTTATTTAAGGGCACATACTTATGCACAATGGCTAATCGTGACCGTGACAGTTTTACTGGTGGAGGAAGCCGGAGTACCCGGAAAGAACCACCGACCATCGAAGAGCAACTGTCAGCTCCTCAACATTCTAACCCTGTTCAAGATTCGCTCAACCAGGGTTAAAGCGGTTGAAGACATGTGCATCATCGATGTGCAGTACGCCTTAGTACACGGCGTCATCGTGCTCCCATGCTGGCAACCGGGATAAAGTACCTTGCCCAAGGACACAACGCGGGTCGTCCCGGACGGGTATCGAACTCGTGATCTCTAGCATAGACGTTGAACAGTCTACTACTGAGCCACCGCTCTCCCATTTGACAAAATAAGTGGTGATATTGGGAACTAGATGGCGTGTTACTAGATTTCGTGCTACGGTTTAGTGTGATGTTTGATAATGTGAATATTGTTACACTGTGACTGAAGACACAGTGTACAGGGTGGCCGCCGTGGATTGGTCACTTTGCGCCAGTGGGCGCTATTTCCACGGATGCAATAATATTAGATTCCAAACATTAATTATAGGAAAAATCATCAAAAGTTCAATGAATGAAGCACCGGGTAAATGAATGAATGAATGGTTAGTGTGGTATCTGTTTCTCAGCTAGACCACTGACGCAACGATGTTTTGCATCCGAGTCATGGTATTTTTTTTCGGAACATGTGTTGCCCTCAGGTTGGTCTTCTTTCTTGATAGTCCGCAGTTTCACACATCACACTTTCACCCTAACTACAGACTGGAGGAAACTGTCGTCGAATTCGTTTCAGTTGCGTCGCGACTGGTGTGCAAGAGCCTTTAATTTCATAAGTAAGTGAACCATTTATTTTTCTACATTCTTTAAGTTTATTGAAACAATGTTTAAATGATTTTTACTTCTGTTGTATTCAGTAGCAAATTTGTTTGCGTTAACATATGTCAATAACTTTTTTTAACCCTTTACCCAACGCAGACGATATCAAAATTTATTATTTTAAATACCATTTTTTGAAATTTTTCAAAATATTTCAAGAAAACCATATCATGTGACCCCCTCGTTGGAACGAGCTCGACGAACTCGTTCCAACGAGGGGTCACATGACATGGTTTTCTTGAAATTGTTTGAAAAATAATATTTTTTTAACTTCTGAATTTGCATATTACGTGGGCTGATGCGGGCGATTCGTTGGGTATAGGGTTAAATAGACAATAGTTACCTGCTCGGATTCGAGTACGATTTTTACCCTGTAGTAGGGAGCGCAGGATTATTTCGCGAGGCGTTAGCCGAGAGAGAAAAAATCTGCGGGCCCAAGAGAGGATAAAATCGTACTCGAATCCGCGAAGTAAACTTTTGTATTTATTTAATTTTCTCCTTATTTGTTTTCCCAAAACAATCCTTTAGAATTGATTTAAATCAACCGATTTGTAAACAATAAAAAAAAGAAAGAAAAATAGTTCGTCATCGATGAGAGTGGAATACGATGCTGGGAATGGAATTCAAGTCATCAAAATTATTCACAGTTGTTCAGTTTAAAAATGTTTTTATTTATATCCTGCAGGCATATTTAGAGCATGTAGCTGAAAACGGCGAAGAAAAACCATTACCAGGAGTTAATTTAACCCATAAGCAGCTTGTGTTTGTTTCATTTGCACAGGTAATTATTCGATAATTTTCTGTCTGTAATTTAATTCAATTAATAATTGGCTAACTTGTAAAACTAAACATCAAATGGATGTTTTTCATACTAAGCAATAAAAATGTTGTCAAGACAAGAAACGAAATGTAGAGTTATTGCCTTAAACCCTCTACCCAACGTAACGGTCAAACCAGCCAGCGCTGTTCCTCAGAAATCGCTATTAAATTTTCGTTACTTTTTCATTTTTTGTCTCAGAACCATAGCTTATGACACTCATTGGATCGAGTTCGTTGAGCTGGTTCTAATGAAGAGTCGTAAGCTATATTTTGTGCGCAAAAAATGAAAACAAAATCAGTTATTCAAGAATTGTATTTGCAAGTGTCGTCTGCCTTTCGTGTTAGGTAAATGCTTAAGGGCCTATATAAGTAATGAAATTTTGTTTATTTTGAAAATTCTCACCTCTGAAATTCCTTCAATTCGAATTAAATATACACACAATGTACATCAAAATGAAGGTTGGGATGTATAGAACACGAAACACATGAGTAATCAGCTCATAGAGTCGACTGTAGGCACCACTGGTTCCTGGAAGTCTGCTGCCGTATTCGCACCAGAACTGATAATTTAATAATATTTCACGAAAACAACATGTGGCCAAATGTGCTTTACATATCCAAGAACAAAGCTGGGGGATCAAAATTCATCAAAACACGGCTACAGGGCTGCATGTGGGAAGATTCCAAAGCCATTGCTTTTGTTTACGTATGAGTATACTTTCGATTTTCGATCGACGTCACCGGACGGAAAAAAGCATGTAAAAACTACGCCGTCTAAAATCAAATAATAAAAAAGATCGCCTTCATACAGTATACTGTTATTATATAGAGATTACACAGTTACCATATTCAGTGCACGGTATCATGACACCTGCTGAAATTTCTTAGAATTACGATTTTGTTTTGCGATGGAAATTCATAGTATCAAGTGATTTGCGCATGTCTGTCGAGCATAGAAACCATCTTCAATAACAAATGCAGACAATGTTGTCCTTTTCCAAAATACAGTCCTGTCGCTGCACTCGAAAGTGTTTTGAATGCCAAGCTTTGTTATTGAATATCTGAAGCACATTCGGCCACGAGTTGTTCTTGTGAAATATTATTTTATTATCAGTTCTGGTGCGAATACGATAGCAGACTTCCAGGTACCAGTGGTGCCTGCTGTCAAATCTATGAGTTCATTGCATACGTGTTTCGTGTTCTATGCATCCCAACCTTTATTTTGATGTATAATTTGTGTATATTTAATCTGAATTTAAGGAATATGAGAGGTGAGGATTTCAAAATAAACAAAATTCCATTACTTATATAGTCCCTTAAGAACTCAATACAAAACAAAATCAAGTAATTACTTGTTGGTATTCACAGTAAAAGCTTTAACGGATACATCCCGATACTCGTTCTTAAATTTGGTAGAAAAATTCGCAGTGTTGACCATTTTAACATTATCAGCCAGCTTTATCTGTCCAAGAAAATGGTACACAGACGCGTGGTGTAACTAGAGATGGTTTTTGGTAAACTTTTCCGTCTTTGGAGATCACTTGTGTGAATAAAACAATAAAATGATTCGCTTTTGGTGCCTTTGACATTCTCTATGGGGAGGGCGTGCAGAAATCGTGAAATCGTCATTCCGCCTTACAAATGAGAATAACAGACCAACCCAAAGCGAACTAGTCAAGTATTGTTTGTTTGTTGAAATTTGTTGTATGGATGACGGTTCGTTTTGGACAATGTTAACTGTGTGCTATTTTTTTCAGTCGTTCTGTGCGAAGGCAACACCAAGTTTCACGCTTTTTCTTATAACGAGAAGAGTTCATCCTCCAGAAAAATTCAGGTATTTGATATTTTTTATGATAAATATACAGAACCGCACATACATTTGAATGGGTTAAGAATTATCGCACGAGATTTCTTTGGCCGGGGATATCACGAGAGGCGAAGGCTCTCGTGATATCCTGGGTCAAAGCAATCGAGTATGTACGGTTCTGTATTTATCATGTCCAAAGCAATTCAGGCGTATGTGCGGTTCTGTATTTATCACACACCTCCCATGTAACAACCAGTCTACACGAAAATTGAACTAAAAGCACTTTTTAACTGGACAATTACTGCGTTTCCTTCGTTGCCAGCAGCAGGACACCACTGTTAGTTGGCGAGGTACCAACTCTAATTTGTTTTTTTTTTATTTTTACGGCATTCAATTGGTCGAAACCAATCGACACCGATCACGATGATCGAACTTCAAACTGCCAGGAATATCACAACAAAAAGTGTTTAAGGCCTATATAAGTAATGGAATTTCGTTTATTTTGAAATTCTCACCTTTCATATTCCTTAAATTCAGATTAAATATACACAAATTATACATCAAAATGTACATCAAAATGAAGGTAGGGATGTATAGAACACTAAACACATATGTAATCAACTGATAGAGTCGACTGTAGGCACCACTGGTTCCTGGAAGTCTGCTACCGTATTCGCACCAGAACTGATAATAAAATAATATCTCATCTGAACAACTTGTGGCCAAGTATGCTTCAGATATCCAAGAACAAACCTAGGCATTCAAAACACTTTCGAATACAGAGATAGGACTGTATTTTGGAAAAGGGCTACAATGTCTGCATTTTTTATTGAAGATGGTTTCCATGCTCGACAGACATGCGCAAATCACTCATTACCACGAATTTCCATCGAAAAACAAAATCGTAATTCTAATAACTTTCAACAGGTATCATGATACCTTGCACTGAATATGGCAACTGTGCAATCTCTATCTAATAACAGTATACTGTATGAAGGCGATCTTTTTCATTATTTGATTTTAGACAGCGCTGTTTTTACATGCTTTTTCTGTCCGATGACGTCGAACGGAAATCGAAAGTATACTCATACGTAAACAAAAGCAAAGACTTTGGAATTTTCCCCAGTGCAGCTCTGTCGCCGCATTTTGAAGAATTTTTATCCCCTAGCTTTGTTCTTGGATATGTAAAGCACATTTGGCCACAAGTTGTTTTCGTGAAATATTATTAAATTATCTGTTCTGGTGCGAATACGGCGGCAGACTTCCAGGAACCAGTGGTGCCTACAGTCGACTCTATGAGTTGATTACACATGTGCTTCGTGTTCTATACATCCCATCCTTCATTTTGATGTACATTTTGCGTATATTTAATTTGAATTGAAGGAATATCAGAGGTGAGAATTTTCAAAATAAATAAAATTTCATTACTTATATAGGCCCTTAAAGTAGCTAATACGTTTAGCACACTTGTGGAAAGTATCCAGTTGTGGAAAGTATTTGTCAAGGATCAAGCAGTCAGAATGCTATTTTTATTTTGTAAGTTTTTGACTCGAATCTCATTGTTTAAATATCCCGGGTAAACAAATGTAAATGAGGAACTTGGAATTTCCAAGCCATCTCGACTCTGGTGCATTCGACCAATGAGTGACGTGGTATATTGAGACGGGTCCCTTCTCTGTTTGAGTTGGAAACGAAATCGAACGTGTTTTGTGTCACCACTTGTGCGATACAACTTTATTTTTATCGTACAGACAGAACAGTGGAAACCCCGTGTTTTACATTAATATGTGTGTAAACCACGGACTGGGGGGGGGGGGGGGGACTGTATTGTTTGATGGACACGATGCCACGTCCCGGCAGAGTACTACCGAGCAATAGTACTCACAAAATATTTGGATGCGGGGGGAGGGGTGACACCCCCTGCCATCCCAGAATTTACGTCCCGGCTCAAAAAGGTTTGCAGTACCAGAAGCACTGTGCCTAATAACAAATCGCCCACAAAGTATAACACATCAAGAGTAATATAACAAGAAGAAGTAAGTTATGATTGTTCTTACCTCCTTTTGGAATGTTATGACATCAAAAGGACACTGACAATTCCTATAGGTAATTGGATGTGTGGGTGTTGAGTTCTTCACATTTTCATGTACACACTTTAAACAAATATGCGTATTGTCCTCGGCGTCGATTGTAAACTAAAGACCGATAGCTATCCACATAGTTTCCTCCTCCTTTGAAGCGTTAATGAATAGTGATTAAATATCAACTGCGATACCAAACATTTCATTTTTCTTACATCTTCGTTGGTAGGAATGTGAATCATTTCTAAATGATCGACAGCAGTGAAATTACAACACATTAACATTTCCACAGGCAGAGATGGCAATACTACACTAACTGGTTTCAATAAGAATTATTTGGTACATTTGTATTCTATTCCAATCAGTCTGGCAACACAACTGAACTGAAAAACTGTGTCACTTTCCAAAATGACTTAGATTTTTACTCCAATAACACACATTCTTTCCTTGTCCGGCTAGAAACTGCAGCATGAGACGATGAGTGGAGCGATCACTCTTGCATTAACTGAATTGTTTCCGTTTTATTGAAATAAACTGTTAACATTTTCATACTGAAAACGTTGGAGCGACTTCTTCGTGCAAATATTCTTTCACCATTGTCGTTATCGTGTACATAACGAAACATAACTACGTGCTGCTTTATTTATTTATTGGTCCATCCGTTCGTCCGCCCATCCGTCCATTCGTCCATTTATTTATTTATTTATTTATTTATTTATTTATTTATTTATTTATTTATTGAAGTTTCTTTACTGAGACTTAGGACTTCCAGAATCACCACGTGTCGTTTTACGGGTGTACTATCCACAGAGAGACGACGAGCAGCGGCGAGCAACTCGTCTCCTGAGTTCCAATGTGTTCTATGTGCCTACTGGCACATAGAACACATTGGAACTCAGGGGACGAACTGTCAGAGGGTCCAACGTACTATCCCTGCATGAGATTGGTTAGTATTGGTTGAAGGCAAGTGCACTTTAGACGTGCAGTAGGCTTTGCTACACGGCGCCCAAAAACACAACACAGTTATCGTGGGTCAGAAGCGAACTGTAGAACTGTCGGTTTGAAGTTCAATGCTCTAAGCACTGAGCCACCACGCTCCAAATCCTTTGTTTATTAATTCAATTTGTTTATTGGTGTTTAAGGTCACATGCAGCATCTCTGGCTATAACATAGTCAATCGTTTATACCTGTAATGTACACACTATAGGACTTCCACTCGAGGCTTTGGTTACAGAGTCCTATTGTACCTGCAAAGAAGGTCTTGTTTACCGCTGTAAATAAGCAGTACTCTACTTCTCGGGGTTTCCATTCGGGTCAGGTTTTCACCACTTACCTAGCATTCTTTAGGAGGCGATACTTGCCAAACAAATGCTCAATGACTGAATATTTTACCTTTGGCTTTAAAATCAAAGCTTATGACCCCTCGTTGGAAAAAAGTTGTTCTCAGATCTTCAGTAAACTTTCATTGCGTGCTATACTTGAATCCGAGTCGGCTGTGTACAAGAATTAAAAAATATCTGTTTCCTTCTATCCCAAAATATGGGAGGCCTTGTTATGACCATTATCTATGATTCAGTGAGGAAATAAAAACTAAAAGTATCAGAGGCTGTGGGAACGGTATGTGATAGACAGAGCACCTCATCCCCACCCCCACCCCCACCCCCAACACAAACACTCTTTTTACACATTGACTTTGAAACTTTGAGAATATGCAAATGTGCCAATATTCAAATTTTCTTGTAATATACTTCCAGCAAATATTAAATTCAGTTGCATTTTGCCACTAAATTCCACCTACAGCTTGTTCGGTTATTTATTTATTGGTGTTTAACGACACTTTCAATAGCCAGGGTCATCACGTGTCGGAAGCTTGTTCGGTTTTTTACTCTTTTTTGAACTGTCTTCTGGGAGCGCGGTGGCTCAGTAGGTAGAGGTGCATGCTGCAAGCCGAGAGGTCCTCGGTTCGAATCCCACCTGCGGCAACCGCGTTGTGTCCCTGGGCAAGACACTTCATCTCCATTGCCCGCGTGGGGGCACGATGACGCCGTGTACTGAGGCGTACTGCACGTCGATGGTACCCATGTCTTCAACCAATCTAACCCTGCCTGTGCTGCAGTGCGGAGTTACGATGTTGGGGAGCTGGCAGCTGCTCGTCGTTGCTCGGTGGTTCTCTCCGGGTACTCCGGCTTCCTCCATAAATAAATAAATATTTGAACTGTCTTCCATACTGATGTCTTGAGGTTTGAAAATGGCTGTCGTAGAAGAAATAGACCTTGCCATGGCAAGAAAGAAAAAAGATCTAGCTTGTATCTCTACATATATTTATGAATTAGTATTTAAGATAATTTCAGCATCTTTGAATGTATCATGACCGCAACATGGATATGAAATCAAATTTAGCCAATCGTTTATACATTTGCTGCCCAGATTAGAGTACTTTTTCCCCAGGTGTCGGTGATCGGGTCATATTTTAAGAGTGGAACAGAACTTGTATGCATAATTTTTTGTGCAAAGGAAAATATGCCGTTCAAAGGCGAGATAACGCCACAAACGATAATTCGTCAGTTGGATCAGTACAGGGCTGTAGGATTGGAATTTTAATGAACCTCCACACAAAGACAGCATAGATTTGGCAGTGCTGCGGATCAGTGATTGGAGTATTGAACTTTAAACAGAAGAGTCGGGGTGGTCGACGGCTCGATCCTGAGCATTGGTAACTGCCTTGTGTCCTTGGGCAACACACTTAATCCAGATTGTCAACGTGGGGGCAAGGTGGCGCTCTGTACTAATGGGCACTGTACATTGATGGTGCACTTGTCTTCAACCAATTATAACCCTGCATGTTTTGTGCAGTCAAAACAGTTGCTCGCCGCTACTCAGTGGTTCTCTCGGGATACAGCGGCTCCCCCGCTTTGTCCGACACAGGGTGGCCTTGGCTGTCGAAAGTGTCGTTAAACCCCAATAAATAAATAAATAAATAAATAAATAAATAAATAAATAAATAAATAAATAAATAAATATGCCACTTATTAATCTTTTCCCTAACATAATTGACTTTATCCGTCCGGAACGATTCACAAAAACATCCATCCATCCTTTCAATGTTTTTTTTATTATTATTATTTTTTTAATTGTTGCTGCCAAAACATAAATCATGACCACTCATTGGAACGAGCTCATCGAGCTCGTTCCAATGCTGGGCCATAAATAGTTTGAAGACAACCGCTGCTAACTCGGCTTGGCAGAGTTAGTGAGAGAGTTTGTTCGTTGCTAATCGCTCCTCGGTGGTTCTGTGCTGATACCCTGGCTTCCTCCACCAGCAAAACACGTTGTGGCCCTGACTGTTAAATGTATCGTTAAGTCCCAATAAACATATATGATAACCAAACAACACAGATTCGGCCATTTTATTGAATTTAAGTTTACATGGCAGTGCCACCTGAGATTTATTTATTTATTTGTGTTTTATGGTCACATATTTCTGCACAATGGCTAATCATGACCGCGACAGTTTTACGGGTGGAGGTAGCCGGAGTACCCAGAGAGAACCACCAAGCAACGGCGAACAACTGTCTGCTCCCCAACATACTAACTCCACACAAGCAGGGTTAGCATTGGTTGAATACAAGTGCACCATCAACGTGCAGTACTAGTACATTGTCATCTGAGAACTGTGTTTAAAGGATTAGTCCTTCGTAATTGGGGAGTGGCCTTTTTTGGACTGAGAATCACATAGCGTAACCAGAGTTCAACTCAGTGAAAGAAACTTTTGAATTATGACTCCAAAGACATGAAATAATGGTAGCATCTAACGTAAAGATTGTTGATCCAGTTGGACTACTGGTATATAGGAGTTAGGTGACGTAATGTTCAGCACCATTTATTTATTTATTTATTTTTTTTTTTTTTTCATTGGTGTTTAAGGTCACTTACACTGCAAAAAATATAGGTTCTCTTTAGAACCAAAACTGGTTCTAATCTTGTCTTTGAGATAGAACCAGTTCTGTTTAAACAGTATTTATTTCAAATCAAATAAATTTATAAAGATTAACATTAAATATTAACAGAATTAAACATAAATTGGGGGGTTTCAGCCGTAAGTTTAGAGCTTATACGAGGTTGTCTCAAATCATTATTAAGCAAAGGAGATATGAACAATTGGCATATCGAACCAGTTTTGGTTCTATACAGAACCAAAACTGGTTCGATATGCCAACTGTTCATATCTCCTTTGTTTCAGAATGTTTGGCGACTGCGTTGAATAAGCTCCAAGTTTACTGCTGGATCTACTTCAGTTCATGTATTATTCTGTTAAAATTGAATGCTAA
This sequence comes from Pictodentalium vernedei, assembly GCA_031216915.1. Lineage (NCBI taxonomy): Eukaryota > Metazoa > Mollusca > Scaphopoda > Dentaliida > Dentaliidae > Pictodentalium > Pictodentalium vernedei. The sequence goes on along the minus strand of CM062290.1, from coordinate 63,031,277 downwards.
TCTTGGTAAATTTATTTGATTTGAAATAAATACTGTTTACACTAAACTGGTTCCATCTCAGGGACAAGATAGAACCAGTTTGGGTTTTAAAGGAACCTTTATTTTTTGCAGTGTACTTCTGCACAAACGCTAATCGTGACGCACTATGGATAACAAGTGAAGTTTAGACAATCGCTTATAACTATGCTGTCCACTTTAGAGGACTTCTACCCCAAGAATTGATTACTGGGTCCTATTGTACCTGTAAAACAAAGCTTGTTTACCACAGCAAACAAGCAATGCCTCAGTTCCTGGGGTTGCGACGGGAAGGTCAGTTCAATTAGGAGGTTTACTTTCTCTACTTTTGCAATGGGAATGGGGCAGCCATTCGGCTCACGAGAAGGACAGGGTTAAGCCCTACTCTTTTGAACGTACTGTGTATATATCCAAAGCGCTCATCAAGACTTGAGAGACTAGGAAATAGTGTTTCTGTTGGTCACTTTTTTTTCTCAGACGGACCGAAGCATAATCGTAGGGAGGTTAATAAGGGGATATAGGGCGTGTGAGTCATCCCCCCTCCCGCCAATATTTTTTCCAGTCGGGATATTTCCATCTGGGTTGTAGTGTTCAATATCGAGTGCCTATTGCAAGTAACCATATACATTAACCCTTTACCCAACGTAACGACCAAAACAGGCCAGCGCTATTCACAAAAATCGCCAATTAATTTTCATTATTTTTTTGTCTCAAAAACATAGGTTGTAACCCCTCTTTGGAACGAGCTCGTTGAGCTCGTTCCAATGAGGGGTCATAACCTATGTTTTTGAGACAAAAAATGAAAAACAATTAGTTATTCAAGATTTTTTTTTTTTGCAAGTGTCGTCTGCTTTTCATGTTAGGTAAAGGGTTAAAAGACTATAGTTGATACATGGCAGATCATTTTCGTCATTGCAAGAGATTTACTGGGAAATCAGCTCCCTTAATTTCCGAAAGCTGTCAGTAAATTTAACACTGAGGGCATTAAAATTAATATAAAAATTTAAATTTCGAGATGTGAGGGAATTTGTATCATCGACGTTCGCATCATTTCACAAACTTAAGACATTTTCCCGAAGAGTACTATAAAAATACAGAAGCTGAATGTTTATATTTTCCCCCAATCAGTTTTTGGACGTTTAACTATTATTCTCTGTGGAAACCATTTTCAAAAAATAAGAAAACGATGTTTTCACCATTTTTCGATGTTCTGTAATTTTATCTCTCTGTTCATTGTATCAACAGTGTACGCATCGTGGCCTGTGTTCACGCCGGCTCAGTATTTTAACTGAATCAAAAACTCATTTCTTGGGTTTTTGGAGTTCTTGGTGTTTAGGTACAAGACCTCAGGTTTTGCAGTACCTGAGGTTTTGAATCAAAAACTCAGTTCCCTTTACCTAACGTAACGGCCAAAACCGGCCAGCGCTATTCTCAAAAATCGCTAATTAATTTTCATTATTTTTTTCATTTTTTGTCTCTAAAACATAGGTTATGACCCCTAATTGGAACGAGCTAGCAGGGTTACGGGACTGAAAGCCGAAGGAAATACGAATCTCAGAAGGGTAGACCCTGCTGAAACATCGTGCGACGAATTTATTATCGTGCCCCTTCAGTGTGTCGAGTTCTGTTTTGTTGTATAATCCACAAACGGCTTTCCAGCGATGACAACCTTGATAACAAAATTGAGAAACTGAAAGAAATACATGTTTTTTTTTATTATTCAACAAGAAAGATATAACTTCGGAAAAGAATAGTTAAAACCTAAAACAACTTTAAAATGTCAACCGGTAAACTGGAAAGGAATAGCTGAAGCCTCAAACAACTTGAACATGTCAGTCGGTAAACTGCAACTCTCTATTTCTGCTAAAGAATGGGTTAGACAAGCAGACGAAGGAATTTTGTTTGATTATGGAGTTATTTCCCTTCGATTGAACTCAAACGTTTGGGAGGCTTCAAGTCAGGGACACTGGGAAATGAGGCGTCGTTATTATTGTGGGACACACATTGATTATTTGTGTAGTATTCGACACAGTGGTGCATTGTGCGTCTTGGAGAATTAGGGACACAATATTCAAACTTTTACAAGTGCTTTAATAAGTTTCACGGAAGAGACAATTAATAAAACGAGATTGCATGTTTTTCGAATCCGCAACACCACAACAGATTCCCTCTTTTCGTCAGTAAAATGGGACGTTGAGGGTATGTGCACACGTTTTATTCAAGTTTTCAGAATATTCTCATGAAACAGTATTGTTATCATTAGCTCAAGTTTTGCGAAGCCAAATTTGAGCTTTTCATGGCCCGTCTGTCCGTACGTCAACAATTGGATACGGCTCGGGCTAGAGGCCGTATTTATGAACCGATCTATACGAAACTTCTTGGGTACCTTTGTTATGACCGTGGGACGAGAACGAGTGTTTTTGGGCGCGGTCCGAAATTCAAGATGGCTGCCAGCCGCCATTTTGTACCGACGATGCAGAAATCTGTTTTTTGTACAGAACTTCCATATGAAAGCTCTGATTTCAATAATTTTTTGTATGAATGTTTAGTACCATGGGATACATCACATATAATACGGGTTTTTTTCTCGTGCGTAAATTGTGCAAATTAGACTAATTTTGATGTTTTTGGGGTTACTTTCAGCACTGCAAGGGCAAATGCCAATACGGCTCGGGCTAGAGGCCGTATTTATGAACCGATCTTTACGAAACTTCTTGGGTACCTTTGGTATCACCGTGGGACGAGAACGAGTGTTTTGGGGTCTGGTCCAAAATTCAAGAAGGCCGATGGCAGCCATTTGTACAAAATTAGGTGCAATCAGATTTTTGCACAGAACTTCCATATGAAAGCGCTGATTTGAATAATTTTTTGTGTGAATGTTTAGTACCATTGGATACATCACATATAATACGTGTTTTTTTCTCGAGCAGAAATTATGCAAATTAGATGAACTATGATTTTTTCAGTGCGACTTACACACAGTAAGTACACATGTCAATACGGCTCAGACTAGAGTCTGTATTTATGAACTGATCTTCACGAAATGTATTGGGTACCTTTGTTATCAACTTGGGACGAGAACGAGTGTTTCTGGGTGCGGTCTAAAATTCAAGATGGCTGCCAGTGGCCATTTTGTACCGAAATTAGGTCTAATCAGTTTTTTGTACACAACTTCTATACAGCTCAGACTGGAGGCCATATTTATGAACCAATCTTTACGAAACTTCTTGGGTACCTTTGTTATCACCGTGGGATGAGAGCGAGTGTTTTTAGGTGTGGTCCGAAATTCAAGATGGCCACCAGCAGCCATTTTGTACCAAAATTAGTGCAATCAGTCTTTTGTACAGAACTTCTGTATGAAAGTTCTGATTTGAATAAATTTTTGTATGAATGTTTAGTAACATGGAATACATCACATATTGTAAGGGTTTGTTTTTTCGTGCAGAAATTGTGCAAATTAGATGAACTTTGATTTATTCAGTGCTACTTACACAATGTAAGCACACATGTCAATACGGCTCAGGGTAGAGGCTGTATTTATGAACTGATCTTCACAAAACTTCTTGGGTACCTTTGTTATCACCTTGGGATGAGAATGACTGTTTCTGGGTACGGTCCAAAATTCAAGATGGCTGCCAGTGACCACTTTGTACCGAAATTAGGTCCAATCAGTTTTTTGTCATAAGTTCTATACAGCTCGTATTTATGAACTGATCTTCACAAAACTTCTTGGGTACTTTTGTTTTCACCTTGGGGCAGGAACGAGTGTGTTTTGGGGTGCTTTTGTTATCACTGTGCTATGAGAACAAATATTTTGGGGTTCAGTCAGACCCACTCTGGGACTCAAAGATTTTTTTCTAGTTTAGCATCTGACTGTCACCCACCTTTACAATACTTTACCTATACATTTGTTACAGACAACGGTCAGTATTTATGTACAGACCGTTACAATACTTTATATGTACCTTTGTTATCAGGTCATTACCTAGATGTTTGTCATTGCTGTGTCACAAACTATACATGTACATGTCTTTGTCTTGACAAGTTGAGCTACAGTGTCATTGACACTTTCATTTTGTTTGTGAGTCTGAATTTTTATTATTACTAACAAAAATGTTTGAGGCGGTGGGTTAAAGGGAAATCGTCGAAATGTACAGTACACTGTCTGTAAATGCCGTTTAGATATCACGTGATATTCTCATAAACGGGGCGTGGTGGCTAAGTGGATGTAGGCTGCAAGCCGAGAGGTCTTCGGTTCGAATCCCCACTGCGGCAACCGCGTTGTGTACTTGGGCAAGACACTTCACCGCCATTGCCCAAGTGGGGGCATGGTGACGTTGTGTACTAAGTCGTACTGCACGTCGACGGTGCACCTGTCTTCAACCAGTGCAGTTGCTCGCCCTTGCTCTGTAGTTCTCTCCGGGTACTCTGGCTTCCTCCACCCGTAAAACTGTCGTGGTCTTGATTAGCCATTCTGCAGAAATATATGACCTTAAACATCAATAAATAAATAATTCTCATACACCCCGTTGGACTTCGTAAACCCCGTTGGAGTTTAATGTATCGCACCGGATGCATTTTTTACTGACCAGTCAGGAAGCGTGTATAATTGTAAAAGGGTAAGAAAACCTATTATACCGGGCGGTAAGTTTCAGACAAGGTCAGAATAATGCGCTAAAAAGACAAATTGTGCACATGTATTTTTTTAATTTTATGTGTTGGAAAAAATAAACATGGTGAATATATTGTAAAACGAACAAGGGAGCTATGTGTGCACATAATACGGCCTAATTATAGTTTGATAGGCAAAAGGGGCAAAGTGTCCATGAACTTTGTCGTCAAACTAACATTGATTTATATAATATCATCTTGCAGGCGATGAAAAACGAACTTCTTTTATTTTCGAGGGTAATTTTATAATACGGCGTTTTGATCTATGGCACATGAAAAGCTATTCCGTTCGCTTTTCAACCAGACAAGAATATAAAATACGATATAATAATAACACTTTGGCCAGCCGCTGATTTGTCGCGGTTCTCGGACGAGAAGGCCATGGTTACCCCTGAAGTCCCAACTGCCTCCCTATTCCCACGCTTCTCCTCTCCTCCCAACACTCGGAGACAAACTGCTTGATGACATCCCTTGTCCCATTCTTCCCAATCTCACCGTTTAGCATATTAACCCTCTCCTTTGAGTCTCCCCCTAACCACATGTCCTTCATTCTCCCATCCCACTTCCCCATTATACTCCCAGTGAATCTCATTCTTTTAGACTGATACTTTGGGCATTCTAGAAGAAAGTGTTCCAGGGTCTCCACCACGCCCAAGTTACACATCTGGCACTCCTTTTCACTGTTTTTCCCAATTTTTCCCCTCAGCTCCAGGGACCGCGACCTCAGCTTGAACAACAGTGACCCCCCCCCCCAAAGGTGCCATCAAAGTACTCTTCAAAACCAGGCTTCTCTTTATCACGCAGGCCACCCAAAGATCTCTTTGATTTGACCCCCTCTCGCCAATTTCGGTTACAATCCTCCATGACCCTTTCTCTGGCGATATTTTTGCCCTGGTTGGCCCCAACGACAAGGTCCGAGATCTCCAATGAGTAGTTTTCTACTAGCTTTCTCACTTGGGTCATCCACCCCGTCTTGATATTTGAGTTGAAAGTTCTCAGGAACATTACTTTGCACCATCGGCTATCGGGGAGATTTACCAAATAATTAAGATAACCGAGTTTCAATAGGTCTATCCTGTCCTTGATCCTCATCCACCCAAGCTCACCCTGATCGCTTCTAGCGCTGCGGCATTACTCGAGCCTGTTATCCATCGGCCTGCATCGTTCTGCAGGATTTCCAAGCTCTTTACGGCTGTGTTGTTTAGGGGTACAACTTCCGTACCGTATGTTATACTTGGCAGACCCACCATTTCCCAAATAGTTTTCCCCGCGAAAACCTTATTGAAACTGTTTCTCCCTATAAGTTTCATTTGGTTAAGGATTCGCTTCCCCTTCAGAATCGATTTGTTTGTGTGGTTTCGGTAGATGCCTCTTCCTGTGATGTTTATATTTACCCCCAAATACTCGTAATCGCTAGTCTCTCCTACACTAAGAAGTCTACTGCTACCTTCCGGAATGCAGAACTCCCCCACTCTCCACCTTCGAGTGGGGTCCACTTTGCGGCCCACGGGTATAACTTTGCTCTTGCTTTCATTAAGTTCGAGTCTCCATTTGCTCCCATATTTCCCAACAATTCCCAGCATCTTCGCTAGCCCCTGTTCGCTTTCTGACACTAGCACCATATCGTCTGCAAAAAATAGCCCTGGGATCTTCAAGTCACCAACTGCAACTCCCTCGTCGCTATGAAGGAGTTCATCTCCTAAACCTTTGATGTACAATACAAAAAGAATTGGCGAAAGGATACACCCCAGTTTCAGGCCTATCTCCATAGGCACACGTTTTGTTGTAATGTTTCCCAGGCTAAGTTCACTTTGTACATCTTTATATAATGCTTTCATAATCCCAACAAACTCGCCCCCAAGCCCAGAGCCTCCAGCTTGCACCACATACCCTCCCTCCATACTCTATCATATGCCTTTTTAACATCCAAAAAGGCCATGAACATCTTTTTCTTTTTTGCTTTCGCGGATTCTATCATTTGGGATAGCGTGAAAAGGTGGTCAGTGACTCTCCTTCCCTTCCTGAAGCAATTCTGGATTTCTCCCAAAAAACCCTTCTCTTCGATCTCCTCCTCTAATCTCCCATACAGGACTTTACAAAAGACTTTTCCAATGTTGCTGCTGACAGAGATCCCTCGATAGTTATCCAAGACGTCTTTTTCCCCCTTTTTGTGAATAAATGTCACTTTGCTTTCCCTCCACGCCTTTGGGACCTCTTGTTTTTCTATGGCTAAATTGAATAGGGCAGTTAGGCTTTCCCAGAGTTCCTCTACCCCTTTTTTATAAACTCGTTAGGAATTTCGTCCACACCTCCCGCTTTTCCATTCCTTAATTTCGAGATCACCCTTCGCACCTCCTCAGTTTTGATTTCGCTGCACACGAAGTTCGATAGATTTTCCTCGACCTGGTTCGGACACTCTGGTGGGTTCCCCATTCCCCATCGCTTATCGTTTACCTTTTCCCAGTGCTTGACTAGTTCTATACGATATATATATCTGGAAGGGATTCCGTACACACCTGCTAGACAGGCTGTCTACACGTCAGGATTTCTCCAGTTGAATAACTAAGTTCAGCATGCATGCATACCGGTACTCGTACGAATTTAGGACTGTAAATTCGAAACAATCTATAATTTATTTTTAGTCGTGGGATTAAATTTGAAATCTGTGAATAAGGATTGTCGGGGAGCGCAGCCTCCCTTCCCCCGTCGGGGAAATCCTGGCAGGTGACGAAATGATAGGGTTATGAATATCCAAAGGGGTACATGGCCTGGGTAAACTGTGGGACAATCATTAATTCCTTGTTCGGAATGAATAATCGAACAGCCTTGGTAGAGTGTGCTGAAATTGTCTCCCTTGGAAAATAAGTCACCTATACCGCGAATAGTTAAATACATCGTCAAAGAATAAACAGTTAAAAACAGATTGATGATACAACTGCTTACATTTCCTTGTAGCAAATGTTATACCACAGCATATTGTGATTTAAATCAAAATCAGAAGAATTCCACCCTGTGACAAGATAGCTCATAATTTTCATTGATAGCCTGTGTGTGAGGACTCGTCTATTTACCCCAAACTGACCATTCCACAAATCAAATGTATCTTTTACAGCCCAAAAATCACCACTTGGATGTAACCATATATAACCTCAAATAACTTATTTCAAGCAATATTATCCTGTACAGGCCTGGCATTTGCAGGAGAGCGATTTAAGGGCCTATATAAGTAATGGAATTTTGTTTATTTTGAAAATTCTCACCTCTGATATTCCTTCAATTCAAACTAAATATACACAAAATGTACATCAAAATGAAGGTTGGAATGTATAGAACACGAAACACATGTCTAATCAACTCATGGAGTCGACTGTAGGCACCACTGGTTCCTGGAAGTCTGCTGCCGTATTCGCACCAGAACTGATAATTTAATAATATTTCACGAAAACAACTTGTGGCCAAATGTGCTTTACATATCCAAGAACAAAGCTAGGGGATAAAAATTCTTCAAAACACGGCGACAGAGCTGCATTGGGGGAAATTCCAAAGCCTTTGCTTTTGTTTACGTATGGGTATACTTTCGATTTCCGGTCGACGTCATCGGAGAGAAAAAGCATGTAAAAACAACGCTGTCTAAAATCAAATAATGAAAAAGATCGCCTTCATACAGTATACTGTTATTAGATAGAGATTGCACATTTGCCATATTTAATGCAAGCTATCATGATACCTGTTGAAATTTCTTAGAATTACTATTTTATTTTTTGATGGAAATTCGTGGTAACGAGTGATTTGTGCATGTCTGTCGAGCATGGAAACCATCTTCAGTACCAAATGCAGACAGTGTTGTCCTTTTCCAAAATGCAGACCTGTCACTGTATTCGAAAGTGTTTTAAATGCCTAGCTTTGTTCTTGGATATATGAAGCACATTTGGCCACAAGTTGTTCTGATGAAATATTATGTTATTATCAGATCTGGTGCTAATACGGTAGCAGACTTCCAGGAACCAGTGATGCCTACAGTCGACTCTATGAGTTGATTACATATGTGTTTCGTGTTCTATACATCCCAACCTTCATTTTGATGTATAATTTGTGTATATTTAATCTGAATTTAAGGAATATGAGAGGAGAGAATTTCAAAATAAACAAAATTCCATTACTTATATAGGCCCTTCATCGCTCGCCTAGACGCCTACAGCTCGTCTAAAAAAAAAATAAGGACGAAATCTAGCCCCACCCTGACATTAGGAAGTAATGATTACCATAACAACCAATTCCTAAAACCCACATTTTTTCAGATTTCTGCTGTGTTATTGATCTCTATAAGATGGCTGCACTGCCCTTCCCACACCTCAGGGCCTTGCCAAGTCCCAGAGGTTTGGGGGTGGGGGGGTGGGGCTGGCCTTTAAATTGGTTTCTAGACAACTCGTACCCACGGCAACTCGTACCAGTCAAGTCGTACCCAAAATTGGACGACTCGTACCCATTTTCAGCTGGACAACTCGTACCCCTAATTGGACAACTCGTACCCAAGATTGGACAACTCGTACCCATGGCTGGTCAGCTTGTACTTGGTGTTTAATTGTATGGGCGAAGGCAGTCAATGGCCTAAGAAATATAGAAGTGGGGTTTTTGCTTTTGTTTGATCCATTTAAGGTGCTATAATAGTAATGGAAATCAGTTTACTTTGAAATTCCTTCGTCAGATATTCCACGAATATGAATGAAATATACACAAAGTTTACGTCTAAATGACGGCTGTGATAGACAGAACAGGAAACATATATTCATTGACCGTACTTTGTTGAAAGCAGGCACCAATGGTTCCTGGAAGTCTGCAATCGTATTCGTATGAGAACTGGGGTGAATGACACACCCCCCCCCCCCCCCCCCCCATGCCCCCCAACCCCGACACCCGGTTTCTGCGCTTCAATATTGGGAAATAGATTACTGGAAAAAACATCGGCCTTCTCTTTGTCGGTGCGTGTGAAAGAACCGTCTTCCTTCTTAAGGGGTTTTGCTGCGGCTTTACAGCCCTTGTTTTTTTTGCCCAGTTAGGATTTTGAAAGAGTCCGAGAATTTTTTAGCATCTTGGGTCCCGTTTACGTTGGCTGTTGCCTTTTCCCAGCTGGCTTGTTTTTTAGCTTTGAGGGCTTCTTTGACTTCGCCGCGAAGGCGGTTGTATGTTTTTTTTAGGTCAGATTTCTTGCTGTTGTCAGATTCGGTTTTAAGAGCGCGAAGAGCTTTCCGTTTAGTTTTGATTAGTGAGAGAGTGTCGCCTGAGATAGTGTTTCTCCAGGGGCGTACTTCTTCTTTTGGGCTTATTTCATTCAGGGTCCAAGTAAAAAGCTCTAATACATCTCTCTCTATGAGTCCGCCAGCTCGCATCAACTGATTTCTGTCGGAAATTTTATGGTCAACACAGACATACCTGAAAACTCGACAGTCATTTAATTTAGACTTACCCGGCAGTGACAGGTGTGAGATCATGAAGCATCTATTACCTTATAGTCGATTGGTGTTTAATTTTCTTCCAATTATCTGTGCATATTATTATCGCCAATTAGGTTAATCTTCCGGTTGGGAGGTGTGTTTTTCTGACAATTATTTTCCATGACAATCATGAAAATTGAATGATAATTAGCATTTTTGTAAGGTTTGCAATTCTCTCTCTCTCTCTCTCTCTTCTATATACCTCTCTCTCTCTTTATATGCACCTGACTCTCGTGCCTCAACCGATCGAAACAAAAATTGGCACACGTCTATATAGATGTAATTTGACCAGAAAAGGGACTTCTGATAGGCCCGATCGCGCCCGACATCGCATTAATCCTTCAACCAATGGAGGGGTGGGGTATGTGGGGGAATGAGCCCCGATCGCATCTGATTTTGCGTTAACCCCTCAACACGTGAAATGCTGGGTATGGCTACCACTACAACAAAATATGATGTAGAAAAGCCCTCAGACATTTAACGAAGAGCCAAAGATTACCCAATTTTTTTTTGGGGGGGGGGGGGGGGGTGTGGGGTCGTCTCCTGTATCTACACCACTGTATTAATATATAATTTAAATATTTCCTGTTTCCTTTGAATTGCTCTCTTGATGAAATGCTCATACCGACGAAATTGACTTTCGGCAAAGTCTGTTCGGACTGTTCTGCTGAGATAAATACTAAAAATGGAAAGTTTTTGCCTTTATGCACACCCATTGAAAGTAGACACTCATCTTCTCAAGTCCTTCAGCCAATATTTGCCTTCGCCCATACAGTTAAAGACCAGGGACATGTTGACCAACTGTGGGTACGAGTTGTCCAACCTTGGGTACGAGATGTCCAACTGTGGGTACGAGTAGTCCAGCCGAAAATGGGTACGAGTCGTCCAATTTTGGGTACGACTTGACTGGTACAAGTTGCCATGGGTACGAGTTGTCCTGATACCTTTAAATTCTTCCCAAATAATGACAGTGAATGCTGTGCCCAAATAAGATACTTGCACTCAAATTATGCAGAGTTTGAAACTTTTTCCAAAGTTTTTCAGTGTTTCGGCAATATATATTTTGGCAAGGTTTCCCTGATGCTTGCAAAATAGCTTGGAGCTTACCTTCGAATCAAATAATGCAACAGATAAATAATTTTTAAAAAAAACCCACAGAGTTCGCCATAGAAAAGCAACCGGCACTGACACTTTCAACGCTGATTGCTTTTCTTTGGCAAATTCTATATGATCATGCACTTAAAGCAGGAGATCTGTTATATGTATGTTTGTGGCTTTCCTATTAAACATCATGCGTAATTTACATTAAGGAGCTATATAAGTAATGGAATTTTTTTTATTTTTCTCACCTCTAATATTCCTTAAATTCAGATTAAATGTACACAAATTATACATCAGTAACATCAAAATGAAGATTGGGATGTATAGAGCACAACACACATATGTAATCAACTCATAGAGTTGACAGCAGGCACCACTGGTTCCTGGAAGTCTGCTATTGTATTCGTACCAGAACTGATAATAAAATAATATTTCGCAAGAACAACTCGTGGCCGAATGTGCTTCAGATATTCAATTACAAAGCTAGAAATTCATTCAAAACACTTTCAAGTGCAGTGCATTTTGGAAAAGGACAACACTGTCTACATTTTATTGAAGATGGTTTCCATGCTCGACAGACATGCACAAATCACTCGATACCACGAATTTCCATCGAAAAACAAAATCGTAATTCAAAGAAATTTCAACAGGTATCACGATACCTTGCATTGAATATGGCAACTGTGCAGTCTTTAGTAACAGTATACTGTATTAAGGCGATCTTTCTCATTATTGGATTTTAAACGGCGTATATAAATGCCTTTTCCATCCAATGACGTTGACCGGAAATCAAAAGTAAATTCATATGTAAACAAAAGCAAAGGTTTCGGAATTTACCCCCATGCAGCTCTGTCAGTGTTTTTTGAAGAATTTTGATACCCTAGCTTTGCTCTTGGATATGTAAAGCACATTTGGCCACAAGTTGTTGTCGTGAAATATTATTAAATTAGCAGTTCTGGTACGAATATGGTAGCAGACTTCCAGGAACCAGTGGTGCCTACATGTAGGCACCACTGGTTCCTGGAAGTCTGCCACCGTATTCGTACAGTCGAATCTGTGAGTTGATTGCACAGGTGTTTCGTGTTCTATACATCCCAATCTTCATTTTGATGCACATTTTGTGTATATTTAATGTGAAGTGAAGGAATATCAGAGGTGAGAATTTTCAAAATAAACAAAATTCTATTACTTATATAACCCCTTAAAATAGGACTTTGGCTCAACACAAGGAAACTAAAGAAACCTTCTTGAGTACTCTTACATCACAGGGTGGTGGAAACCAGTGATAATGGTGAAGACCTATAACAAGGGATTCTTAAGTATCATTTTAAGAGGGGAGACCTGAAACCTAAAACAGACGCCAAGAAGAAGAAATACCGGCACCTTTTCCCCAACCATGCACCTGCCACAATATGGCTGATCCATATTTGCAATTGTGCCCAAATTAGACAGATCTAAAGATCTGAGGAGGGGCAGTGTAGCCATCTCACAGAGACTACCGTGTTAGTAGCTCCAAATAAAATGTACAAAGCCCACTTGTACTACAAATAGTAAAACTTCATTTTTCCACTCTTAGCTTCTGTATGTTTGAGATCTAATTGCTCCCCTAGGCCATGAGAGTGGAGCGATTTTTAGCCTTCTTGCATTTTTAAGAATGCCAAGCCCGCCTGTAAAGTGCACATTCAGGCTTTAAAGATGTGCTGAATTTGGTGACGCCACATGCATCTCGAAACCTCACCTGGAATGATAAGCGCCAATTAACCTAATATTGACCCTACTTCAAAATACCCCCGTATATGGGTGATTTTGAAGTAGGGTCGATATTAGGTCAGGTTTCCAGACTCCCGTGGTGACACTAAGAATTATAATTTATAATAGAGTACGTGGAGGGTGGATTGTAACTAAATCACCCATGGAGTGGAGTTATCACCCAAGCTATAACTTTCAAATTCCGTACATATCAACAAAAAACACAAGCAATGTTTCAGCCAATGGACCTCCGGGTTTAACCCAGAGGTCCATTGACTGAAATTTTTCTGGTGTTGGTTGTGCTTTGCAACAAATTTGCAATTATTGCTCAGGTGGAATCTCCACTCTGTGGGTGATTTAGAGATAAAATACTCTCCACAGACTGTAGAACTTTGAATTGGGGGATAAAATATGATTTATTGTTTGTTCCAAGCTTGGACCCAAATCCCAGTCTGTAATATATTTCTTTTGGTGTGGTACATCATGTGTGCGTACCATGTCAAACAATTATATTGCAGCCTTTGGATCCAAGGTTGGACTGGGGAATAGTGATCCTGCTGATTGGAACAACAGTTCAATCCAGCAGGAGAAAAAAATTGGAAACTCAGAAAGGAATTTGCCTTGCTTCTGTTATCAACATTTTTCAGACTTCATAAACTTTTTGGATTGATGATTGGTGAAGAGGGTGGGGGTTGGCTTAAAGTTCCTCTTCTACCACGCTGGGAAAATTCTTTCAATGTGATGATCCCCTGGAATGCAGTAGGTCAAAAATGTTTGGTGGGGCCCAGCATCACTGAGTCAATGTCTTTTGTTCCAACCAGCAAGGTGATAAGCAATATTACATATTGAGGGCATAAATTGAAAAAATCTAATTAGCAGATTATAAACCCACCTCCTCCTGGTTGCAAGGGTCTGGATGCACCACCAACCAGAAGTATAATGTTCAAGACTTATATTCCATCTAAATTTGGGAGAATCCATTTGTAAAACGGTTGCGAGAATCCATACATGCTATGGACTTATATTCCATCTAAATTTGGGAGAATCCATTTGTAAAACGGTTGCGAGAATCCATACATGCTATGATTGTCCTAGGATTCCATTAGGGCCCCCTGGTTGAACCCCTGTTGTACACTGATACCACATGCTAGCCCTTTACCCAACGCTGCATTTCAATTTCTAAAATCCAGATTGAATTTGATAATTTTTTTAAAAAATTATCAGTTCATATATTTATCAATAAAACCTTACAAATATGGATGCCATTGGAACCAGCTCATTGAGCTGGTTCCAATGACAGCCATATTTGTAGCTTTATTGACAAAGTGTCAGGATATTTTAGGTCATGTGTTAGCCTTGTATTGGTTAATTTGATGCTGCTATGTTATGAAAATCTGTTAAACTGACTCAATTCTTTTTATGCGAATCCCAGCAGAGGTGAAGCGAGAATCTACATGGATTCTCGCTTGCTTGTTTGTGCAAATCTTTACGAGAATGGATTCTCGTATTTTCATTGAAATATAAGCCCTGATGTTATTTTTTTACAGTAGTGTGATTCTGAAAAATATCTTTAATGTGAAGGTTATTAAAATGATACATTTTGATATCGTCGCATTGGGTGAAGGGTTAGGCCTAAAAAAATAAAAAATCTGTTTCTCAGGCCCTCTCGCATGGTCCTTTTAGCTGCCGCATGCTCTCTTTTTATAACCAATTTAAACTTAAAAAAAATAAAAATTAAACGGTTTATGTCTGATATTTTACCCAAGTTAAAAAAAATTGATGAATTTGTCCCTTGAGTGCAAGAAGGCTTTGCAATGCTTTAGCATTGCAATGCCTTCTTGCACTCAAGGGATGAAATACACCACCACCCATGCTATTCTGTAGATTATGAGGCCTAAAACTTGAACCAAGAACATGAACTTTTGATGGCAAAGAAGTAATTACTGAAATAAAAAATAAAATAAAAAACCGCTCACCCGCATGCAATTTCACAAATAATGGCCCGAGAAACAGAAGATCTACTTTGTGTGGCCTTAACAAGACAAGTTTTTGATCAGAATTACACATACAATTAACATATCGATAACTTACAATGCTACAGAAGAAACAATAACGTTGAATTTCATTAATACTCTCAGGTTCCAAATAAACAGGCACATACAGTTAAAACTAGAAGTCCTGTCATGAAATGCTCACAAATAGCACATAGATCTGTGTGTTAATCTATGCGTTATGAGCATAGTAAGGCTATCAAATTCTGTACATATTGCCTGTGCACAGCAATGTTTCAGCCAATGGACCTCCAGGTAACCCGGAGGTCCATTGGCAGAAACACTGCCTGTGTTTGCTATGAGTAACAAGGAGAGCCTGCCGTGCTTTGGATGCCATTCGATATGGCAATTGCGCACAATTACGGCGACATAAGTGCACAGTTCGTGACAGGACTTCTAGTTTTAACTGTATGCTTATTAATTTTGGAAAGATTTTCCAGCATGTATGATCACGTTCTGAAGTTTTTATGGTCTCCATGTTTCAGGCCTGGCATTTTAAGGAGAGCGGTTTATGCTTGTCTTAAAAAAGTGAAGCAGGGTTAAAACTAGCCCTCCTGGCCTTAGAAAATAATGGCCTTAGAAATAATGATTACCATAAAAGCCAATTTCCTAAAACCCACATCTTTTCAAATCTCTGCTATGTTAGTTGTTCCTGGAAGATGGGGCTATGCAGCCATCTCACAGAGACTACCTTGTTAGCAGAACCAATTAAAATGTACAAAGACCACTAGGCAGAATTCATTAAAAGCAAATGTTCATTTTGCCACTTTCAGATTTTGTATGCTTAAGGAGAGCTTGTCTCCCCTAAACCATGCGAGGGGATTGATGTTTAGCTCTCCTGCATTTTTAAGACTGCCAAGCCTGATGTTTTCAACAAATAGAATCGACATCAAGTGAACAGGGTTCGTGCAGGCCATGGCATCCCAGAATAATCATGGAAAACAAAAGTATTTTTCTGAGGCCTGGAAGTTTTGGAAAAATGGGGTTTTTTATTGCTGTAGTGTGGAAAAGCCATGGACATTCATCATGATAATGATGCAGTATGCCATTTTCCCCCCAAACTCATGCTTCCAAATCCCGAAAAAGATGACGTGGTGATCATACTAACAAGGAAAAGGTCACAGAAATTGGGTAGAAAATTGGGGGGGGGGGGGGATGGGTAGGGGGCAGAAAAAAAATGCATGAACATAGGTGGGGTGGGTGGGGGATCAAGTGACAAAAAGAATGTGCGAAAACAATTAGTGCATTTTTTTTTTTTTACTTTTTCACTGTTATGGCATCTTTTGTGGCCCAAACTGTAACAAAACCAATTGAACATAGGAGCCCATTTAGAAGCATTATTAACACCCAGCACTCTGGTGTCAAAGTACCAAAATTTCAAGTGGCCATTTTCCCCATAATGCAACAAGGAATTGAAACAATTCAATCTTGTTTGAGAGAGCTCAATGAGCTCTGTCAAACAAAGCTGAATTGTTAGCTCATCTTGACAAAGTCAAGCTGAGGTAATCTCATCGCTTCCCGTCCATCGTCCGTCATTCGTCAACACCATGTTTTGGTCTTCTCCTCCAAAGCCACTGGGCCAATTCAAGTGAAAGTTTGTGTGAGTGATGGTCCCAAAGGGGCATTTCATTTTTGTTCAACTCAGCATGCCCAGCCCCATAGGGAGGGAGTGGGGGAAAATGCTCCAAAATATTTAAAAAATCTTCTTCTCAAGAACCAGTGTTCACAATGACTTGATATTTGCTATGGAGCTTCCATATGAGGTGTAGAATCAAGTTTGTTCAAACGAAGTTTGTGAAGTAATATTTGGCTTTGTAATTGGAGGGGTAAGATTTTTGGCCCCGCCCAAAATTTCTATTTTCTGAACCGATGGTCCGGTATGAACCAAATTTGGTTTGTGGTAGTATTGGGTCATAAGTACTTGACTCATCAAAAAAAAAAATTCCTGCATCCCCATGGGAACCCTGGGGGCTAAAAATAGAAATATTTTCAAACGCCCATATTTCCCAAACCCCACGGAACAGAGAGCTTTTATTTGGTATGAAGTATTCTTATGACCAGTAGAATTGAGTGGTAAAAAAAAATTGCCATCGGTTATGTTAGGGTGTTCTGTAATGGGCATCAAAAAAATGCTGAGTCAGCATATTTGCAAAAATTTTAAAAAATCTTTTCTCCAGAACCAATCAACAGAATCTTTTGATATTTGGTATACAGCATTCATAGGGGGGTCAGATAAGAGTTTGTTGAAATAAAGCTCATTGGTTCATATTTGGGCTCTCTACAGGAGCCCGAAGTTTTAACATAGGGTAGTATGGGGAATATTTTTTAAAAATCTTCTTCTTCAGAACCACCAGTCAGAATCTTTTAATATTTGGTATACATCATTGTTATGAGGGTCAGATTCTATATTGTTCAAACCAAGTCCCTAGGTTAATATTTGGGCTTCCTACGGAAGCCCAAATTTTATCTTTGTTCAATATGGAGGGTAATTTAAAAAAATCTTCTTCTTCAGATCTATCAGTCAGAATGCTTTGATATTTGGTATGCAACATCTCTATGGGGGTCAGATTCAAGTTTGTTCAAATCAGACCCCTAGGTATATATTTGGGCTCACTGTGGTAGCCCAAATTTTTACTTAGTGCAATATGAGGAAATTTCTTTAAAAATCTTCTTCTTCAGATCCACCAGTCGGAATGCTTTTATATTTGGTATACAACATCTCTAGTGGGGTCAGATTCCAGGTTGTTCAATTCGAGTGCCTAGGTTAATATTTGGGCTCTGGGAACATGAAATTTAACTTAGTACAATATGTGGGAATTTCTTCAAAAATCTTCTTCTTCAGTTTCACTTGTCAGAGTGCTTTCACATTTGGTATACAACATCTCGGGGGGGGGGGGGGGGGGGGGTGGGGGAGGGGGGGGGGGGGGCAGATTCAAGTTTGTTCAAATCGGATCCATAGGTTAATATTTGGGCTCGCTATGGTAGCCCAAATTTGAACTTAGTGCTATTCGAAGAAATTTCTTTACAATTTCTCTTCTTCAGATCCAGCAGTCAGAATGCTTTCATATTCGGTACACAACATCTCTAGGGAAGTCAGATTTAACTGTGTTCAAATCAAGAGCCTGGGTTAATATTTGGGCTCTCTATGGGAACCGGAATTGGCCATTTTGCTGAAGAATTAAAAATTTTGTATTCAGTACCCTCTAGAAGTACTAAGATTAATCCACATAGGTTGTATCAAGGGGCATCATAGGAGAGCTCTACATTTTACTTATGATCAACTGAAGAAAAGGCATGATGCCCAGATTATTTTTGTCACTCCTGAGGGACTCAGTGATTGACAGTGTAGCCGTTGGAGATGGCTTGCTTAATGTAGACTCATTCTTGGACTCTGTTTAAATTGTGTTCTGTACAAGATGAGTGCTTCAGGCCCTGTGGGGCCTCTTGTTTAAATTTCTAGTTGCATGATGGGAAACATTTGCAGCCTGAAATTTAGATATTTTGACATCAGTGTGCATGGAGTTAACAAAACTAACCTGCTTAATATAAAAATATTGGAGAATTTCATCCAAAACTGACTTCTGGATGGGGGTGGGTGCCCAATATTGAGCGGAAAAAATTTTGCTTGACAGTTTTCTCTGAAAGTCAAGAAAACTATATATTCACAACATAATTCATTCATATCAAGTTTTTTTTCTTAATGGAATATTCTTTAAAATAGAGCATAGTATATATAATATTGTCTAATGATTCAAAATACCTGAATGAAAAAACTGAAAATATTAATTTTTATTTCACCAAAAACAAAAAAGTCTGATTTAACAAAAGCAAAAAAAGTCTTTTTGATCGCTATCCTGGTATGCAGATGTTATAACAAAAACAAAAACACAAGGTTTGCCCTTCTTGAGCCAGAACAAAAACAAGTTTCCACTTACTCAACCAATATTTGCACCATATCTACGGTTTCAGTATATATGAGCAGTTGTAAATTAATTATAGGCACAACTGACACAGTGCTCACATGTGCCTGCAAATGCCATGATTTACAGAAACTAGACTGTTCGAAGTGCATATGGTGTCTTCCCACTAGACCAATTCCCCTTAGACCAACTACATAGTGTTTCTCATTAAGGGTTGATTAAGGATAATTACGAAAACAATTATTTATAAAAATCTGCCCAACATCCTGCAACATCTATAAAATATTGACAAGCCAGAAAATGAGCCGACTACCAGCTGAAAAATGAGGTCCCCAGAGGGTGAATTTGGTGATGCTACCCTGCACACATTCTGAATGAGGGTCTCAAAACTAAATGGAAAAAAGTACTCAGATGATAAACGTCGCCGCTCCCATTTTAACCCTTGTACACTTTATGCATTGAAGGAATGATGTAATATATGCCAAAGTGTTTTAACCCTTGTACACTTTGGCATATATTACATCATTCCTTGAAAGCATAAAGCTGCTAAATGCTTAGGCATTGTAGTTGGCTTAGGCTGCACAATATTCTAAACTAAATACTGGTAATGTTAGTTTATCAAATTTTTCAATAAATTCACCAAAACAATGTTATGTGACCCCTCATTGGAATGAGCTCAACGAGCTCTTTCCAATGAGGGGTCGCATGATATGGTTTTGTTGAATTTTTGTTTTAAGTATTTTTTCGACTGCTGAATTTGTATATTACTTGGATGGATACGGCTGAGTCATTGGGTAAAGGGATAATAGTATTCATTGGGGACTACTCTTAAAACTCAAGACATCTTGAAACTTATTAAATTGTGGCTAAATAAATAGCGATGATAAATCAATATTTTTGTAATAATGTATCGAATTATCGATATACCTTCTTGTCAGATCACCGATGTTAAGCAACGTCGAGCCTGGTTGGTCCTCGGATGGGTGACCGTCTGAGCGATTGATTTGAACTCCTGCTTTGTGTCCTTGGGCAAGGCACTTAACCCCTTAAACACCAACAAATAACTTGATATACCATGCAGCCCTACTACTGTCAGTGGACAATATAATACACTTAGAAATATCTGTGCTATTCTGTGGAGGAATGCAATTCTAGTATTAGATGGGATCCATGTCGAATTTGCTGGTGTCTTGAACTCTTCGCATCCAGAATGACAGAATGTTCTGGAGTTGCAAGTCAAATTTACAATCTCAATGTGTATCAACGATTTTCCCTCCTGTACTTTTTATTAGATCCAACATGTACCCAGGGGTTCTTCTACCCTCTTTGGGAAAGGGTCCATGGTCCATGAAATTGGGAAGATTCCTGTCATGAAGGCTCCAATTGGAAATTTGTTTGGAAGAACAAACACACAAAGAATAAGATATGTTACCTTCATACGGAGCCGAGAATATTAATACAGAAACTACTACATGTATAGTACATATGTAGTAAGTTTTATAACAAACAAGTCACATAAAATAATGATCAGTCTTTGTAATCTCTATTATAAATTGTTGTATTTGCTACACTTGGACAGTCTACATTCTGTGCCTTAGCAGTTGTGTCCAGGCAAGACTTGGCTGCCTATACAGGCAGCCATGACTTGCTTAGAAACAACTGACAAGGTTCTTGGGATATAACTTACAAAATGCATGTAAAAACTGCCTATTGGGTCACCTGTTTTGTTGCAGCGAAACATGAATAAAGTGAAAATAAGGCCTTCAAGAATGAAAAAAAAGAATTAAATTTTTATTTGAATGAGAATTGAGATTGAGAAATTTTTGTTTTGAATTGGGAAAAATCATGTCAATATGCTGTTGGGAAAGGGTCTCATATTCAGACTCTGTTGACAGATAAAACAATCCCTGGTACAGTGGAGCCCACTTAATTGGATATCTATTAACTGAATAACCTTGTTAACTGAATATAATTTCCCAACACAAAACCATTTACCATACCTCCATCACAAATTTGACCTGTTAATTGAATATAGGTTATAGAGTAAACTCCTGTTAATAGAATAAAAATTCTTGTAACCTGTCGAGAGATTATCCTGACTCTTCCCAGTTTTCCTTTGTTTATAGACATATTTTGCCTCAGTGCATTCAATACAGGAATTTAATCTATTATATCTTGTTTGACAGAGCTCATGGAGCTCTGTCAAAGAAGATATAATCGAATAAATGCTAAATGCTAAGCTTATCTCTAGAATACAGGAAAGTGACACAATCCCTGTTAATTGAATACTCCTGTTAATTGAATAATTTTAATTGGCAAAGTGGCTATTCAATTAACAGGATTCCACCGCACCACTATTTATTTTTTCATATCTCCTTCACTATAATAATATACCTATTTTCCACCCTGTAATTCTGTGTGGAATACAAGAGTAAATATCTGTATCATTTATCCTTTGCCTCTCATGGTGATAGACACAGGTAGACTTTACGAAAAATATTTTTTGAGCACGATAGTGTAATACTGCCTCCTCCTCCTCCAGTCATAGAAATATATAATACTTGTCACCTTAATGATATGCATACTTTTTGGTCATACTCCCTGCAGTGAAGGCTCTAATTGTTCAATTATTTGACTATCAAATTTTGAACTATTCAAATTTAGTTCCCTGGTGGGATGCACCCCTCCACATGCCCTGTCCCCACATCCCTGTTTCAGGGGTGTCATCTTCAATTCTCCTAACTTTGAAATTGCAGTCACAAAACTGATGGCACTTGTTACCAAGATATTCTGAAGTGCCTACTAATAGTACAGGATAGTTTCTGTGAATTAACCCTTTACCCAACATAACGGCTACAAAATTCACCAATTAATTTTCATTATTTTTTCATTTTTGTCTCAAAAACATAGGTTATGACCCCTCATTGGAATGAGCTTGTTGAGCCCATTCCAATGAGGGGTCATAACCTATGTTTTTGAGACCAAAAAATTTGTTATTTATTAATTTTTAGCTCAACTTTGGCGAAGCCAAATTTGAGCTTTTGTCATGGCCCGTCATCCATCTGTCCACCTGTTCGTACATCAACAATTGGATACGGCTCAGGCTAGAGGCTGTATTTATGAACCGATCTTTATGAAACTTCTTGGGTACCTTTGTTATGACTGTGGGATGAGAACGAGTGTTTTGGGGGTGCGGTCCGAAATTCAGGATGGCTGCCAGCCGCCATTTTGTACCAACGATGCAGAAATCTGTTTTTTGTACTGAACTTCCATATGAAAGTTCTGATTTGAATAATTTTTTGTATGAATGTTTAGTACCATGAGATACATTGCATATCATACGGGTTTTTTTCTCGTGCTTAAATTATGCAAATTAGACTAACTTTGATTTATTTAGTGTTACTTTCAGTACTGTAAGTGCAAATGCCAATACAGCTTGGGCTAGAGGCTGTATTTATAAACTAATTGTTACGAAACTTCTTGGATACCTTTGGTATCACTGTTGGACGAGAACGAGTGTTTTTGGGTGCAGTCCAAAATTCAAGATGGCCGCTGGTGGCCATTCTGTACAAACTTAGGTGCAATCAGGTTTTTCCGCAGAACTTCCATATGAAAGCACTGATTTGAATAATTTTTTGTATGAATGTTTAGTACCTTGGAATACATCACATATAATACAGGTTTTTTTTCTCGTATGTAAATTATGCAAAGTAGACTAACTTTGATGTATTTAGTGTTACTTTCAGCACTGTAAGTGCAAATGCCAATACGGCGCGGGCTGGAGGCAGTGTTTATAAAACAATCGTTACGAAACTTCTTGGATACCTTTGGTATCACCGTTGGACAAGAACGAGTGTTTTGGGGTGCGGTCCAAAATTCAAGATGGCCGATGGCAGCCATTTTGTACAAAATTAGGTGCAATCAGATTTTTGCACAGAACTTTCATCTGAAAGCGCTGATTTGAATAATTTTTTGTGTGAATGTTTAGTACCATGGGATACATCACATATAATACGGGTTTTTTTCTCGTGCAGAAATTATGCAAATTAGATGAACTTTGATTTTTTCAGTGCTACTTACACACAGTAAGTACACATGTCAATACGGCTCTGGCTAGAGGCTGTATTTATCAACTGATCTTCACGAAACTTCTTGGGTACCTCTGTTATCACCTTGGGATGAGAACAAGTGTTTCTGAGTGCAGTCCAAAATTCAAGATGGCTGCCAGTGGCCATTTTGTACCGAAATTAGGTCTAATCAGTTTTTTGCACACAACATCTATATGGTTCAGGCTTGAGGCGGTATTTATGAACCGATCTTTACGAAACTTCTTGGGTACCTTTGTTATCACCGTGGGATGAGAACGAGTGTTTTGGGGTCTGGTCCGAAATTCAAGATAGCCACCAGCAGCCATTTTGTACCAAAATTAGTGCAATCAGTCTTTTGTACAGAACTTCTGTTTGAAAGTTCTGATTTGAATAAATTTTTGTATGAATGTTTAGTAACATGGAATACATCGCATATAGTACGGGTTTTTGTCTCGTGCAGAAAATGTGTAAATTAGATGAATTTTGATTTATTTAGTGCTACTTATACACTGTAAGTGCACTTGTCAACACGGCACCGGCTAGAGGCTGTATTTATCAACCGATCTTCATGAAACTTCTTGGGTTCCTTTGCTATCACCTTGGGATGAGAACGAGTGTTTCCGAGCGGCTGCCAGTGGCCATTTTGTACCGAAATTAGGTCCAATCAGTTTTTTGTTACAACTTCTATACATCTCGTATTTATGAACTGATCTTCATGAAACTTCTTGGGTACCTTTGTTTTCACCTTGGGACGAGAAATGATTGTGTCTTGGGGTGCCTTTGTTATCACTGTGCTATGAGAACAAATATTTTGGGGTTCAGTCAGACCCACTCTGGGACTCAAAGATTTCTTTTCTAGTTTAGCATCTGACTGTCACCCACCTTTACAGAACTTTACCTATACATTTGTTGCAGGCTACGGCCAGTATTTATGTAAATACTGTTACAATACTTTATATGTACCTTTGTTATCAGGTCATTACCTAGATGTTTGTCATTGCTGTGTCACATACTATACATGTGCATGTCTTGACAAGTTGAGCTACAGTGTCATTGACACTTTCATTTTTGCCTGTGTCATCTGTTTTTCATGTTAGGTAAAGGGTTAAGTGATAGTGCAAGGCAGAATAAAACTATAGAATGGAAATTCCAAGATTTAAACCAATTTCTGTATTCGCAGGAATATTTTTTTAGCCAAAAATATGTAGATATGCTATTGCCTTGTTGATGCTAACTGACTATATATCTTGTTTGAATGACCTCAACCAATGGAGATGTAGTTGGTTGAACCTTCAATCTATTATGAGAGATGATATTATACCATTGGTGTGATGGATTTAGTTTCGTCTATAAAAATAAGCTTGGCACATGCTGACTGATTGGCACTGCCTCTCTGGTATCAGACTTAAAATCTGTCCCGATTCACAAGAATCGGTTTTCATTCTCGCGAACTCCTGCCACGAGAATCAGTTTTCTGTTTTAAATAATTGAGAATACGAGAATACTCTTGTATACTTGTGAGTGAAACAAATGAATTTTCCATACTTAAAATCAAAGCCCATATTTACATATTTACCAGAGTTTATTCCTTTAAGAGGGTAGTCCTACTTTTTGCGATTGTCTTGCCTTTTATTTCTATACAGAGCACTGCCCCTACATATATGAATTTAAACAAGCCTGGCAGTCTAGAAAATCAAGGAGTGCAAAACAATTGCCCTCCTCATGATCAAATTGCTTGGAAGTGCAACTGCACCTGAAATTTTTAATATGTATACTTGTATGCTATTTGGGTTATATTCACTTCAAGGTATTACTGTTGTGACTGAAAAATTGTACTACATTCAGCTCCATAGTGGAAAAATTAGCACACACATCTTCTCATTATTAAAAATGTTGCATTCAATTCTTTATGTGGCTGTCTTCTACGTGTACTTTCAAAATGCGACACAGAATGGGTCATGAATTATTGTTAATCAATGCAACATTGACAAATGATAACATATTTTAAAGGTAGTCCCAAACAGGTCTGGCATTCTAGGTGTGCAGTATGTGTGCAGCACTCCTGTACTCTTGAAGAATGCCAGGCCTGGAGTTTGGTCATCTTACTTCAATAGTTTCATCACCTTATCAGTGGTTTCTAGTGAAGTCTTGTCTGCCCCTTTAGGTATCCAAGACTTCACTAGACACCACTGTTGAGGCACAGTGTTACCTTACTATGGGGGAGCAAAAGATATGGAGAATTTGCCAGACCTGTGAGGACAATTTCAGAATCTATGACAAGAATAAAATGAAGAATTTTGTGAGAATCAAAGTTGATTTTCGATGTGTTCTGTGTGCGAATCATTTGCGAGAATCGATTCTCATTCACGCATGCATTTTAAGCCCTGGGTATTATACCATGTCAAAGTACCAAAGGACCTTCCAAGAGCACCATTTCAAGAGTCATGGTCTGAGGCAAACTCTGTTAATCATTTTTATACGGCCAGTCGTATGAGCGGGCCATATTATGGTATGGCAATGTCTGCCTGTCCATCCATCCGTCTGCATGTTAGCTTTTGTTTGTTCATGCGATAACTTGAAAACAATAATCCAACAGATATCATTTCTTTATGGTTGATTAGTCATGACTAGAGGATGGTTCCTTTCGATAACCAGCATTCTGGCATGTCCAATATGGCCACCACGGCAGCCATCGTGGATTTTCAGGGACTTTTGATTGCCCATGCGATAACTTGAAAACTATAGATCCAACAGATGCTGCATTTTTATGGTTGACTAATCATGACTAGAGGATGGTTTCTTTCAATAACCAGCATTCTGGCATATCCAAGTATCCAAGATGGCCACCATGGCAGCCATTTTGGATTTTTAGGGACTTTTGATTGTTCATTTGATAATCCAACAGATACTGTTTTTTGTGGTTGATTAGTCATGATTAGAGGATGGCTCCTTTCGATAACCAGCATCATTGTCCATCCATCCATCCTTTTGTCTGTCTGTCCATCCATCCATCCGTCAACTTTTATTTGCCCATGTGATAAATTGAAAACAATAATCCAACAGATACTGTTTTTTATGGTTGATTAGTCATGACTAGAGGATGGTTCCTTTCAATAACCAGCATTCTGGCATGTCCAATATGGCCGCCATGGCAACCATCTGGGAGTTTTGGTGACTTGATTCCCCATGCAATAACTTGAAAACAGTATATTAAACTGTAATGGGTCATAAGTCAGGAATGTACAATTATTTTTTAAGGAATTATTGACCTTTTGTTCTACTAAAAAGTTCTTCACAAGTGCATTTTTTTCCATAGGCGGGAGTTTGTTGATCCACCGCCTGGTGGTGCACTTGTTAGTAGAGCTGACATGATTATGAAATTTCATGATCGACTTTTCAAGAAGAATGATCGATTAAAGTCAACTAAATTAATCATACTCTGTGCAGGCCTGAAAATAAGCAGTCTGACATTTTCAAAATGAGGTCCCCAGCGGGTGAACTGGATGATGCTATCTCCTACAGCAGGCCAATTTATCCTCTGGGTACCTCTTTCTGTTTAGCTTTGAGACCCTGATTCAGATTGAGGTACACAGAGGGTAAATTTAGTGATGCTACCCTGCTATGCAGGGTAGCATCACTAAATTCACCCTCTTGGGGCCTCATTTTGCACATGACAGTCTGCTTATTTTCTGGCTTGACTCTGTGACCTGTAAAAACTACTATATGGAAAACAATATTTTTGGTCATCAGTTCCTCAGGCCGAACATTCTTTAGGCATGCTGCATGCCTACTGCTCTCCAAGACAAATTCAGACTGCTGATTCCTGACCACCTCAGGCCCAAACACCAGCCTAGACTCAGGTTTAGGCCTGAGGTGGTCAGGAGTCTTAATAATAGCTGCACTGAGATTTAAGAATGCAGTTGCACTCCTTGCAAACTGAGAAGTGCAATTATTGTACCCCCACTTTTTTCAAAAAGTGGGGTATACCGGTTCTCAGTTGTGCCTGTCCGTGCATCCGTCTGTCTGTCAGCACTCAGATGCCAGCTCACGTTATAACTTCAACATTACTGCTCAAATTTCGATGAAGTTTGATACGGATGTTCATTATTGTGAGCTCTTTAAGCAGCTTCATCCGTTTTGCTGTTGGAATATGTTTTCTGTGAGTTATGGCCCTTTGAATAGGCTGTTTTTTTTGCATCGTTACATTGCATTAGAATTATATTAACCATGTATCTAACAATTCGGCCGCCACCGCTCGCGTGATAAACAAATTCAGCAGTTGAAAAAAAAATTATTAAAAAAATGCCAACAAAAGTGTTTCATCTGACTCCCTCATTGGAACGAGCTCGTTCTAATGAGGGGTCACATGATAGAGTTTTGTTGAAATTATCAGAAAACTTTGAAAAAATAATATTTAAAATAAGGACTTTTGATATCGTCTGTTTTGGGTAAAGGGTTAACTTACTATGTTTACGTCGGACATTGCACCAGGTTTTGCCTAATTCTCTTTGTTTGACGGGAAAACTATATTTAGAGCCACATTGAGGTACTTCGTAGTAATGGAACGTTAGTTTGAAAATATGCGATATGTTATTTTCGATGTGGTCAAAAATCTGAACAAAATAATAATTTGCAACTTTTTTGCTGTCCATCCATATTAATGAACAATGCCCGCGAATTTTAGAACGTCAAAAAATGAAAAAGTATAATTAGCTGCGACTAGCAGCTCTATAAGTGGCAATGTCTGTCTGTCTGTCTGTCTGTCTGTCGGTCGGTCGGTCGGTCGGTCGGTCTGTCTGTGACCAACGAGTTTCAAAACTCAATAACTTTTGAAATACTTGATGGAATGACTTTATATTTGGCATGTAAGTGTATCTTATTGATGTCTAGCCACTGGTCAATGCATGTGTTGTTCCAAATATTTTTCTTGGAGTTATGGCAATTTATGAACTTAGAATTTTGTGACCAACGCGTTTCTAAAAGAATAACTTTCAAACTACTTGGTGGAATGACTTCATATTTGGTAGCCAAGTGTATCTTATTGATGTCTAGCCCATGTTCGACGCATATGTTGTTCGATGCACTTGCAGATTGCACCACCCGTTGTAGCTACGGCGTCGATGTCGCGATTTTTTTTTATATATCAGACGCCATCGAAAATAACGTGTCACCTATTTTCAAGCCAAATAACTATAAAGTCATTTTAATTCTTTTTCTGCTTTTCTTAAAAAAATTTATTAAAAAAACATAATTAGCCTGAAAATTGCTATCCTCGAGTATATAGATAGTCGTGTATATAATGAGTATCATGTATTAATTATAAACACCAATATCTACTGTAAACTTTATATTCATATTTTGATAGGCTGTTTAGGCTGTATTAAATATGCCAGTTTTCGGCTAGGCTATTTTCATTTGAACACTACATCAGTAGTCCAAACATGGCCTGAAAGAGCGTATTTTAATTTTTTGGTTTCGTTCGTCCCGAAAGAAACCGCAAAATTGAAAAACACTCTTTCAAGCAATGTTTGGACGACTAAATCCGGTTCCCCGCCATCGGTTGTTATTTTCATGTTTTTTTCATCTCCATCATCGTTCTCTTTCTAAAAATGGAAACTGGAGCTGGCCACTAGAAGTGGCTACCCCCCTCCCCTCCCCCACCCCCACCCCGAAAAAGCCAGGAATATGTGTACGTTAAAGATCAATGTGACCTCGGCCTTCAGCACAATGACCCTAAAATAAACACGACCCTCCCTCTCATCATACCCAACCCAACTGTTAAGTTTGAATTCGATCTCTCCAGTGGAACCTTAATCAGGGAGTAGGACCAGGGAAATTTGTCAGGTAAAGGCCACTGTCTGTCTGTGATCTTGACCTTGGCGCAAGGACCACACAATCCATAACGTTTTTTCTTTCGTTATATTTAACCTGCATACCAAGTTTGGTTTAACTCGCTCATCAGAACTTTAGAGAACGGAAACCAGACAAATTTGTAAGTGAAAGGTCACTGTGAGCTTGGTCATTGGCGCAATGATTCCACAGTGATATTGTATAGCTCTTCCTCTCAATATACACAATCCACATGTCAAGTTTGGCTTCAATCGGTCCAGTGGAACTTTAATTAGAGAGCTAATCTTGGGAAATTTGTTTGTCACAGTGACCTTGATCTTTTGCGCAATGACTCCCCAAGTAAATTCTTCCTCTCATCATACTGAACCCATATGTCAAGTAGGGCTATCACGGTTAATCGATTAATCAATTATTGATCGGTCACGGCGAAATCGATTAGTATTTTTCGTTGTCGAATAATCGGTGAATTGTATCCTGTTTTAGACGTTTAATAATTAAAAGAAAATTTGATGAAAAAACTATTGTTTCCAAAGGCAAAGAGTTAAGAACATCGATGTTAAACCCCAAGAAGCTGTTGGAAGCATTTTTCTTTCAGTTACAT
Organism: Pictodentalium vernedei; assembly: GCA_031216915.1. Classification (NCBI taxonomy): domain Eukaryota; kingdom Metazoa; phylum Mollusca; class Scaphopoda; order Dentaliida; family Dentaliidae; genus Pictodentalium; species Pictodentalium vernedei. The sequence continues at coordinate 63,001,739 of CM062290.1, read as the reverse complement.
TCATCAAAGGGTTGGTGTTCGCAAAGTTCGCAACTGCCGACCGGTCTTGATTATTACACTGACGGTTCAAAAGTTCAGAACATCAAAGCTTTGAATGTACCTAAAAGAGGATCGTCTTCGTTGTTTACTTGAGGTAGGTCAACTGACTTGAACTTCATTTTTATCGACTTCAAAGAGAGGGAGAGGGAGGTCATCTAGGTACGATTAATCGATTATCATCGATTATTTGCGACGATGAATCGATTCCTAAATTAAAAAATCGTGACAGCCCTAATGTCAAGTTTGGTTTTGATTGTCCAAGTGAAACTTCTGTTATTTATTTATTTATTTATTTATTTATTGGTGTTTAAGGTCACATACTTATGCACAATGGCTAATCGTGACCGTGACAGTTTTACGGGTGGAGGAAGCCGGAGTACCCGGAGAGAACCACCGAGCAACGACGAGCAGCTGTCAGCTCTCCAACATCGTAACTCTGAACTCTGCACCGCAGCACAGGCAGGGTTAGATTGGTTGAAGACATGCGCACCATGGACGTGCAGTACGCCCCAGTACACAGCGTCATCGTGCCCCCATGAAACTTCTGTTAAGAGAGCGGAAAGAGACACCGTCTACAGACGTATGTGCGAACGTACCGACATGCGGAACAGCAACGCCTGAACGCCGTGGCTATATCCTACCGATTTTTTCAAGTGTTTGCGTGAATAAAAATGAATTACATTAAATAAAAGTTGCATGAAAATATTCAAGGTAATTCTCTTTTCATGTGTTGGTTTGTAATTTACACAGGCCAGCTAATGACAAGGTAAAGCATGGATTTCAGTCCATTCACTTGTTTTTTTTGTTTTGTTTTTTTTTGTTTTTTTTTGAGTGGCAAGTCGCAAAGAAACCACCATTGTTCAGAGATTCAACAATTTTCAAGCCACAAGATCACAATTGTATAAATAGTTTTTCGGGTTCTTTGAAAATAATTGTTTTTCGGGGTGGTGTTGATGGCGCGTCGGGTACGAACACAACTTTTTTCCCTGACTACCTTGCTTCAGAGGTTGTGAGTTCAAGACCAGGAAGAATCTGAACAAAATCCGTTTTTCATTAAAAAGCAGAAAAACGCTATTCTTGTGGGTTTCTGTGAGTAATTACTTGAACAAACTATAGGAAACTCCAAACTGATATGTTACGACCATTAAGGAGCTATATGAGTAATGGGAAATTTAGCTTGACAATAGGTGACATGTTATTTTAGATGGCGTAAAATATTTACAAAATGTGTCATAATTTATCTTTCTTTGAGGCAGAAAACTGCGAAGCATTGTTCATAAATGCGGATGGGCAGCAAAAATGTGACAAATTATTAATTTGTTTAGACTTCTGACGACATCGAAAATAACCTATCATCTATTTTCAAGCTGACTTGTCATTCATTATTCATTCGTTTTACAGCAGCTGTCAATGTCGAGTGTGAAGTTGTTATAGAATATAGAAAGCAGCAGCAGAGTTGTCACAGCAATTAGACTGCACTTAGTTTGGTCACGATGGCTAAATTGATAAAAGCGTGTTATGCTGACGAAGTTCAAGGTTTCCAACCCCAATTGCTCTTTCAACATTCCGAACAACTTAATATTGGTTAAAGTTGAACAAATACACTCCCTTTTCTTGCACTCCTAAAATACTTGAGTAAAAGTCACGGTGTTTGCGAATGTGCAACAGTAAACTGGTTCGTTGCGTCAGGCTTAGTATCGCATCGTGCATTCCAAACCAAAAGCCATGGAAAGGTGTAAGTTATACGACGAATGCGTCGTGCTGAAATATTGATATGCACAACACAATCATTGTCATGCAGGTTGAACAACGAGAGCTCAATTTAATATCAATAAACGGAGACAGAAAACCTGAACATTTTCTGTGACTGTGTTGGGCTATTAATTTGAGGTTTCATTGTGCAAAAGTCCAACAAACTGCGTTCAATGACTGTTGCAACAAATTACATCGTCCCTTGAATGCAAAAAGACACCATCTGCGATGCCAAAGCATCGCAGATGGTGCCTTATTGCACTCAACGGGTGAATAACGAAGACACATTTTTAGTAAGCGGAGAGCCTCGTCCTTGTAGCTCAGATGGTATGGGCGTATGTTAAAATTCTTATATTTAATACATCTTGTGGTCATGGGTTCAAACCCCCAAAATCCTATTTGAGTGGAATACTTTTAATGGGGGGCAAAGTTGTCTCTCGTTTCAAAACTCCATTCGTTTAAGAATATTTGAGATAATTACAGAACAGACGCGGATTCAGTTGTGTCAAATAATGATACTCCCTGTTTATTCAACATCGGCTCTATTCAGTTGAGTTGTATTTGCCAAGTTCTGAATTTGAAAAAGTCCAACAGTGAGACCGATTAACGTGTTCGTGGCAGTTCCGTAGATTTCGCATCGATCAACGAGGTAGAATGTTTGCATCCACCTGATGCCGACATGTAAACCGTATATTAAAACTACAATAAAAGTCCCGATTTTGTTTAGTAAATATTAAAAGTAATTTCTTTTATTTGATGCCATCTCATCATATTGCGGTGTTTAACTGAGAATATTTAATGATAAAGCACACACTTGATTGCAGTTCTTCGGTGGCGCGATAGGTAACGACGCGGCTTACAAACCTAGCGGAGTGGGTTCGAATCCCACTGTGGGCAAACTCAAATAACACTCGAAACTAAACCAAAAAACCAAGCAATAATCAAATGTAGAATATAAATAAATATAAAAACTTTGACATTGTAATGAAAGGGTTTGAAACGTTACTCGATGTCGAGGACTGAAAATTAAAAATGCGTTTTAAAGAAAAAAGCTTTTCCAATTTTAAGCTAACTGTGTTACCAAGTGTAGATTTTGAAATGAAAAGATTTCCCTCTCATTCTTCAACCATCTGTTTCTTTTCTAGGTTTCGCTCTTGGTACCAGATGATTCATTTCGGTCTTTCGCTCTCATTACCTCGGGAGGCTCCCGGTCTCGAACCCACAACTACTCACAACCTTCCAATCCACAGTCCACAACGTTACCACTCAGCCGCAGGATCCCCACAATAATCTAGTCAGAATTCCTATTTATCTTTTCGTTGGTTGCATTTGATTTAAACATGAAAACATTTCTTCCTCTTTGGGGACTGGAACCCTCAACCTTGTGATCAACAGAACAACGAGTTACCAACAGACCATCACATTCCTTTCATTATCACTCTGACCACTGATATTTACCTTTGTATTGCATCAGGTTGATGTGTGTGTTCTTTTTTCTCAGACATGAAAAAAGTTATTCTTTGGGGGGTTTGAACTCACAACCTTGCACTCAGAAATCTTAAGAGTTACCTCCAGGCCAACTTCTTCTCGTTATCATCACACGTAGAACTAATATTCATCTAGTGGGTTCTCTTTTCTTTGCGGGCATGAAAAAATTCATTATTACGAGGAATTGAACTCACAATCCTTAGATCACCAGCCCAGTGCGCTACCACTTGGCCATCAAAACTTCAATGACAGAGAAAATGGAAGTAATATTAAGGCAGGGTTTTCTCAAACTATAGGACTTTGAAGGCACTTTGGAGTTTCCAAACGTCGTTGAAAATTTCGCAACACAAACGCCTTTCTGAATGAAGGAAAATACTCTTCAAGCGTACCCCTCTTAACGATCTTTATTCCCATTTCGTCATTTCTTCCAGAAAATGTGCTTTGCAACTGCAACGGCTGCCTGTGCGTGTGTGAATGTTTGTCAGGGATGGCGTGTGTCGGCCGAAGGTTATGTGGATGTGTATGGGGTATGTGGATGTGTGTAGGAGTGTGGATTTTTGAAAACTCAACTGAAAATATAACATAGTACATGTAGTTTTAAAGTCTAATCTATCAATTCAAGACCAATATTAATATTATTAGAATCGTGGGCAAATAAGCGTCTGATCAAAGTGACATTATGTTGCCCGAGCTAAAAGTATAATCATACTGCGATAAAGGTATCAACGTTTTGGAAATACCCCCACAATCATTCTGAAACGATAACATCTAATCGGTTTGAAATGTATTGCCTGCAAGCACTATCCAACAAATTTTCACCAAACACTTTACTGAATAATAAAATTAATTTCCCTCAATAATTATCATCAAATTTTATAAAACAAGGACAGTTAAAAGTGAGGGAAGAGATTTATCTCTTTGTTTTCAAAGTTACTTCCATTATAATTTAGTCAAGGCTTTCCAATGCTGCACTCAAATCAGAGATTGGAATTATTTAGAGAGCACTCTCACAGTGACTTACAAGAAATGATGGCTGGGACTTCAGCTATCCACAAATGAGAAGCTTATAGTTTTTTAGCGGGCGCAAAATGAACAAGTCGTAGCTTGAGAACATCATGGTGCCATCTGCAATGCCTTAGCACTGCAGATTGCACCTTGATATCCTCAAGCGACGAACTTAGTTTTAATTGCTTTAAAAGATGGGGATTACAATGCGACTAATTTGATATCAGGGGTTTAAACTCAAGTATCAACTGACAAGGAAAATGGCCATTATAAAACAAATCTCACATATAGCTTACCAAAAAATCCCAGAAAAACACAGAAAAACATAACATTCTTACGCCAACGACATCCTAAATCCAGAAGGTTTCTTAACTCTTTCCTAAAAAACGATGTTTGGGCGATTGATGGAAAAAGGGTATCAAACGTTTGTGGTTAAACTGTATATGATTTTGAATGATACCTTTGGATCTATAAGATTTCCCCGCTAGCCTTTGTGGCTTCAAAACAGTTGTTTCGCGGTGATATGTCGAGTTAATCTTCGGGATAATTGTTAAATAACACCCCGTGATAGAGGAGTGAAGTCAAATCCTGACTGCCAGAACAGGAATTTATTACTCTAGGAATAAAAAGAAAAACTATGTGCTGGGCCATATAAATATACTTTTTCGGAGCGTTGGGTTGGGATTAAGGGGAGTTTCACAGCATGCCACCGATCTGAAGGAGTATTTTTCCTTCTTTTCATTTAATAGTGTTTGTACAATAACAACGGGGCATACACCTCTACCTCCACCACCACAAGAATAACTATTCCGTCGGGACCATTTGCCCGAGAGTTAGCATGTTTAATGATCTCAACTTTAACAAATAACTGTCACAGATAGATGATGATATTTTGGAGATTTTAAGTTGGAAATATATAAATATAACCACTGCAATTGAAAATGAGCCGTTTGCCAAGACAGTTACCATGACAATACCATTTTTGTAGCTAATTTTGGAGATTGTGGGCTTCTTGTCTAAAAAGATCCCCAAAAAGCAGAGGTGTGTGAACGTACGTAAGAACTGTGGGATAAATGTATGATACGGTGGTAAAACATGGGTCAAACTCCCCAAATCTGAAGATAATTACGGCTTGAATATCTGATACTGAAAATGTGAAATGTATCACAAAACCTTAAATGCTTGTGTCAGATGAAACTGAAGCTGTAAAGGAGGCATCTTGTTTTGGGTAATTCTACAATTTGAAAAGCAACATGCATTCTTCTGGACACACAGATAACGGTGCAACGGTTTTTTACTTATCACTCAAAAAAGCATCGTATGGGAATCTAGCGATGAAAACGTAGAAACTTCATTGTTTTAATCAAGAAATGTCGTGAATTTGAGTGTGTCGCTGATAGCACCTTAATCGTGGTCGTATCCCTAGAACAGGCATCAGATAGTGAGCAGTCGGCCAAGATGCACATCGGCGACTCTGAGAGCACATCTTGAAGTTTGATATCGCGTGGCCTTAACCTCCAAAGGCAAATATTGTTTCGAAGACCCTCTATATAATGTTAAAGTCGGAGGGGGGGGGGGGGAGGTCTCGAGGACACAGATAACTGGCTAGACACCGAACATGTATTTTAATTAATTTTGTGACCCTGACGTTGGAATTTAACATCTCAAAACAATAACTGTTCAGAAGTTACCAAATACCGCACCTGCACCAAATTTGGTGGCGGAAGACGGTGACATTTTTGTCAAGCGCTCAATCATATCCCCTCCTCTCCATCCCACAGACACAATACACACACGTGGGTGCTAGTAACAGCTCATATGCGTTTCGATTATCGTCGGCGTGATTGATGGAAACCAAGTGAATGTCCTAAAAAACAATAGTTATTTCTTACTAAAAGCGAGCTATGGCATGATTTGCTGTTTTAACTAAAACGGGAGAAATTGTTGTCCTGTGTATATCTCACAGCCCACTTTTACCGCGGTCTAGTTTGTAGAGTTGTGGTATTACACAAATGTCATACATTATAACGAATATTTGAAGAAGTAAAATAAATAGGGCCCTGTGAAGCTTCAAGATTCGATTCGATTTGGAATCTTAAGTTGCTATTCGGTTCGATTCGAATCGGCTGCACGAATCGTTTCCTTTCGAAACTTTTCACTGGAATATAGCTCAGCATCAGTCATCTTCGTCGTCTCACGATACGTATATAGTTCTGGTGGACATTGTACATAAATAATATTGACAATAAAGACTGAGTGTAGTTTCCGCCATCTAAACTGAAACATCTGTACCTATATATGCCACTAGCCATGCCAGTTCAAGTCTCACTAGACACTGCCACTGTTGAATAAAGTTTCCAGTTTCTGTTTTTGAGTTATAATCCTTCCTGGATAATATTCCAACCCCATCACCAAGGCATGCCTTCGACGAAGGCATGCCTTGGTGATGGAGTTGGAATATTTTATCAGTCGGGACTTGAGCCATCACTGTCGAAACAAACCAGGTTTACAGCACCCCCTTCCACCAGTCGGTCATCTCCAAAACGTCCTTAGTTCGATTCGAGATTCGCTTCGAATTCGAATAGTAAACCCAATTCGATACGATACAAAGCGATAAGGGGTGATTCGCAGGGCAATAAAATTAAAAGGCCGTGAGAGGGGGTGAATAAATCATGTTAAAAATCGAACTACTTGTATGAATCCTGAATTTCCATCAGCGAATCAAATGAATAAAATTAATCCAGAAAGAACACAAAACAAACTTAAATGCATCACAAAAAACTTTACTTTCATAAACTTTCCGCAACCAATGAAATGCACAAGTTAAAGATAAACTGAAGAATGGAGATCCTTCCTTGTCACAAAAGCAAATTTTCTTAGGAGAGTCATGCGTGAACTTCAATAAGCATGTAATTCACGTGCAGTGAAGTTCACCAAAATAAAAATCGACTGTGTCAGATTCAAGCTTTGGTTGATCCAAACAACTTAGAGCTGAACAATTATAGCGTGGATTAGTTGTGTTCTGTACTAATGATAGTACAGACTGGTTTAAAACCAGTCTGCACTATTATTAATACAGAACGCTGCATTCGTTGTGTCTTCAGCGCAACTGGTAAAACCGATGGTTTTTCTTGTTGAATCGATGCATTCTGTCCATCACGAGATCAAACCCCGTATGAATCGCCGCATGAAATATGTTTTTATGAAACAAAGAAAATTTAAGTTTTTCTATTACTCTTTAAGTTTATAAGAGCTTGCAGATTATCGAACAGACTTTTCATCAAATTAATCAAACTATTCTTTCACGTTTACAATAACAACGTTCATGCAGTTGCGTTTGAAACTGAAAAAGTTCAGCGTTGTTAAAGCACGCGGGCATCAATTAATGTGTTCTTCGTGGTTCAGTAGATAAAAGCACGGGCTACAACGAAAAAGGTCGTGAGTTCGATCCCCATCAGAATCGCAGATCGATGAATTAATCAGAAATATGGTTGTGGTATTTATTTTTAAAAAACAAAATTACACTTTTCATCTCTCAAGATCCAGTCGAATCAGGCATGTCACCAGAAGGTTGAAAAGAGCAAAAAATATCGTGTTCGCGGTGGCGCGATAGGTTTCGGTGTGGCGCGTAATGCGTGATATCGTGGGTTCGAACCCCAGCGGCGTCAAACTAAACTAAACAACTAAACAAAAAAAAAATAGCGATGTGTTAAACATAAACCAACATAAAAAACAGGCACATTGTAATAAAATGAGTGAGTTGGACAAGGTGAAAATAGACACATTGTAATAAAATGAGTGAGTTGGACAAGGTGGAAGGTAAGTGACGAGACAGCAAAAGGAAGGTGAGAGATGAAGCGGCAAGCAGAATGTAAGTGAGGGAACGGAAAGTGAGAAGGTAAGTGGTGGAGATCTTACTCAGAAAACCCCGATTTTTTTCAACTTTTTCCTCTTTTTGGCGTTACTTTTGCTTCACAGATAAAAAATGTCCCCATTGCGGAATTGAACTCACAACCTTCCAACTCTCAGCTCAGCGCGTTACCACTCGACCATCGACTGTTATGTATTTATAACACGGGAACTAATATACCGTTTGGTCGCAATTTAAATATATATTTATCGACATACTGGAAGTTCTCAATTTTTAGAAAAGCAAACGTCTTTCAAAATCATATTTTTCCTTGCTGCTTATATACATTTTTGGCAATTGCTGCATATAAAAAAATGCTTATAAATGATATCCTTCACTGCGCTCCGAGATCAGATGAAAGCGGCTGCCTTTCACCTGATCTCAGATTTCAGTAAAGGGTAATTTGAAATTGCCCAGGGTGCACGTGTTTGAACGCAGGGAAATTCCAAGTCCGCTTCATTTCAGGTGACTATGCTCGAAAAAAACGTTGAGCCGAGGGAGGGAGGGAGGGAGGGAGGAGAAAGGGGTCTCATTTTTAAATTTGAGAGCTGGCGTCTACTTTTTAAGTTCAAGGCTGCAACACAACCTGGGAGCAGGGCACTGAACACTGTGTGATAAAATGATAATTCTCTCCACGGTTTGCAGTTTGGGCAAAGTAAGATACTATACCTCATATATGAGACTTTCGGCACTTGTCAATGAGAAAATACAAATACAGACTGCACTGATACGGATGTTCAAAATGAAAGATCATGTTTCACTTTATAAAATGGACTTCTTGTTCTGTTTGGTCGACAGCAAGGATCAAATTAGACGCCTCAAATCTGCAGAAATTGCGAATCATTAATAATCAAAAAGCAACATCCTTAATTTTCCTCTCGCAAGTCCTGCTTGGTTCCTGGCGGTTGTCAACTCCATTCTTCACTTTCCCACAAGTAGGTTTTTGAACGAGTTTACGAATTTCGATCAACCAGTTTCACATTTTCGTATGTCTACTTAAAATTTCACAACTTGAGACAGACAAGTGTTCTTCGAATTTTGAAAGGAAATCCCCCCCCCCTCCCCAACACACACACACTTTAAAAAAAATAATTTCACCTTCTTTCACTTTTTCTGATTCAGAATAGTGGTTCTGTTCGGAGTCTTTCTTAAAATTACATCTCACTTTCAAATGTGTACTTAAAATTCCATTATTTACGACATAGAGGTGTCCTTCGAATTTGGGAAGGAAATGACCCCCCCCCCCCCGCCCCCCCCCACACACACACACACAAACACACACACACATACACACAAACACTCACTTTAAAAAAAATCATTTCATCTTTTTCGCATTTTTTTATTCAGGTGAATGTTTCTGTTACGAGTCTTTCTTTTCTGTGTTTAACCCTTTGAACCCTAGCGGCTGTTTTCCGACCAGGAACATTGTACGCCATAACATCATTATACAGGGTGAGTATAGGATGGAGTAGACCAATCAATATTTTAAACGTGCAGCCCCGAATATTGATTGGTCTACCCCAAATAATGAATATGGACTATTCTAATTGCTGCCATTGAAATGGCATGGAAGATACCACTAGAGTTTAAAGGGTTAATTAATTAATGCTATCAAAATCCAATCAAAAACAACAGTTTTCAGATTATTATGTTGGTATGTTTCCCCTCAATTTGTATATTCCAGGCCTGTTTTCCAGCTCTTTCCTTCGTGGAACAGCGGAAACTCCAAATCAAAGCCCAAAAGAAATGTGCTAGCACGTGATTTATTTAGTTGTTGGTGTTTAAGATCACTTTCAGCATCTATGATGATATCACGACCGCAGCACAAAAATAAAGTCAACTTTAGTCAATCGAGTTCCAACTCCTATATGGGGGGGGGGGGGGGGGGGGGGGTAGAATTGAAAAATGCATTAGAAGTTTGTTTATTAAATCCTTCATTTTCAATCAGCGGCAAATAATACCATGTTTGTTGTATATGTTTTTAGCTGCGACTAGCAGCTCTATAAGTGGCAATGTCGGTCTGTCTGTCGGTCGGTCGGTCTGTCGGACGGTCGGCCTGTCTGTGACCAACGAGTTTGTCTGTGACCAACGAGTTTCAAAACTCAATAACTTTTGAAATACTTGATGGAATGACTTTTATATTGGCATGCAAGTGTATCTTATTGATGTCTAGCCACTGTTCAATGCATGTGTTGTTCCAAATATTTTTCTTGGAGTTATGGCCCGTCTGTCGGTCGGTCGGTTTGTCTGTGACCAACGAGTTTCAAAACTCAATAACTTTTGAAATACTTGATGGAATGACTTTATATTTGGCATGTAAGTGTATCTAGTTGAGTCTAGCCACTGTTCAATGCATGTGTTGTTCCAAATATTTTTCTTGGACTTATGGCCCTTGATGAACTTAGAATTTTTTGAGATTGCACCACCCGTCGCAACTACGGCGTCGATATCGCGATTTTTATTATTGTTTATTGGAGAATGTCCCTGGACCGAGCATTTATTGAAATTATTTTTTTCAAAATTAATCAAGCATTCTATCAGTTAAAAAGAGATGGGGGGCGAGGGGTGTGTGTGTGTGGGGGGGGGGGGGGGGGGGGGGTATCTCTGTTTTCATTTTTCTAGCACAAAATATTGCATTCACTTCACGAAAATATCCTCATTCCAATTTACCGGAGCCTTTCAAATGCTGCTCTCAATCAGAGCTTAAAATTAGTTCAAGAGCTCCTCGTGTAGACTTTTAAAGGAGCGGGTGACCAGGACTAAAATATCTACAAATGACCAGATTATGGTTTTTTTTTCCTGAGATTATCCAACAACCCCTTCTCTCAATAATACGTCACATGTTGAATTCAAATTGCGATTTATTTAACCCTTAGGTAATCACTGCCATGATGAAAACACGTGCACAGCTGCAGGTGACGTAACGTGTTTCTACATTATTGTTGGCTGCCTGTGCAGGCAGCCAACAATAATGTAAAAACACTGTCCAGGTAAAAGGATAATTTCTAGATATTTAGTCAATTCCGCTGGAAGTGTTTTCTTGTCAAGTCTTGGCTCTCTGTGTTGCCAGGCAAATGTTATTATTAGTAATATCGAGGAAGAAGCAGGGCCGCATTATTCATAAGGCTGACTAGGCTTAAGCCTAGGGGCCCACAGGGACAGGGGCCCACCATTTTTTTTTTTGGCCGAGGCATTGTTACCAGCGCCTTAGGGTACCAGTGGTTAAAGGCACTCTGCGCCGTAGCGATACATGTACATATGTATTTATCCATATATATACTCTCATAAGTATACTATATATATATATTTGTACACAGTACATTATTTTATGCTTATTTAAATAATATGGCAGGTTGTGAGTAGAATTCTTCAGGAGACCCGCAAAATGGATATAGGGCAGCGACATAGTGCCTACCGTACCATGTTCAGGCTGTAGTACGGTGAAAGATTGAAGTGCCGTAGGGGGCCCCGTCCCGAAGTACCTAAAAGCCTGGGGGCCCGACCATAGGTTAATACGGCACTGGAAAGAAGGTATTACGAGTGATATAAAAACTAATTTACTACGAGTTGTGAAGACTGAAAATTGTCCCTTTCTTGAAGAGTGCAAGGTGGCGGGAGAAGATGCGATCGTACTCATAGAAAGAGGCGTGTTGAACAATAGCCAACTAAAAGTAGATCAATAACAGCGTTTGCGGTTTTTATTAAAAAATGAACAGTTGTTTTCCGTTGAACTTCCAGCTCATTTCGACGGCCACTGTACTTGTAAATAAACTACAGCACTGCAAGTGCAAAACAAACAAGAGGCCCCACGGGGCCTGAAGCGCTCATCTTGTACAGAACACAATTTAAACAGAGTCCAAGAATGAGTCCACATTAAGCAAGCCATCTCCATAGGCTACACTGTCAATCCTTGAGTCCCTCAGGAGTGACAAAAATAATCTGGGCATCATGCCTTTTCTTCAGTTGATCATAAGTAAAATGCAGAGCTCCCCTATGAAGCCCCTTGATACAACCTATGTGGATTAATCTTAGTACCTCTAGAGGGTACTGAATACAAAATTTTTAATTCTTCAGCAAAATGGCCAATTCCGGCTCCCATAGAGAGCCCAAATATTAACCCAGGCTCTTGATTTGAACACAGTTAAATCTGACTTCCCTAGAGATGTTGTGTACCGAATATGAAAGCATTCTGACTGTTGGATCTGAAGAAGAGAAATTGTAAAGAAATTTCTTCGAATTTCACTAAGTTCAAATTTGGGCTACCATAGCGAGCCCAAATATTGGCCTATGGATCCGATTTGAACAAACTTGAATCTGACCCCCCCTAGAGATGTTGTATACCAAATGTGAAAGCATTCTGACAAGTGAATCTGAAGAAGATTTTTGAAGAAATTCCCTCATATTGTACTAAGTTAAATTTCATGTTCCCATATGGAGCCCAAATATTAACCTAGGCACTCGAATTGAACAACCTGGAATCTGACCCCCCCCCCCCCCCCCCCCCCCCCCTAGAGATGTTGTATACCAAATATAAAAGCATTCCGACTGGTGGATCTGAAGAAGAAGATTTTTTAAAGAAATTTTCTCATATTGCACTAAGTAAAAATTTGGGCTACCATAGTGAGCCCAAATATATACCTAGGGATTTGCTTTGAACAAACTTGAATCTGACCCCCATAGAGATGTTGCATACCAAATATCAAAGCATTCTGACTGATGGATCTTAAGAAGAAGATTTTTTTTTAAAATTACCCTCCATATTGAACAAAGATAAAATTTGGGCTTCCATAGGTGGTTTGAACAATCTAGAATCTGACCCTCATAACAATGATGTATACCAAATATTAAAAGATTCTGACTGGTGGTTCTGAAGAAAAAGATTTTTAAAGAATATTCCCCATATTACCCTATGTTAAAACTTCGGGCTCCTGTAGAGAGCCCAAATATGAACCAATGAGCTTTATTTGAACAAACTTTTATCTGACCCCCCTATGAATGCTGTATACCAAATACCAAAAGATTCTGATGATTGGTTCTGGAGAAAAGATTTTTTTTAATTTTTGCAAATATGCTGACTCAGCAGTTTTTCGATGCCCATTATAGAACACCCTAACATAACCGATGGCATTTTTTTTTACCATTCAATTCTACTGGTCATAGGGATACTTCATACCAAATAAAAGCTCTCTGTTCCGTGGGGTTTGGGAAATATGGGCGTTTGAAAATATTTCTATTTTTAGCTCCCAGGGTTCCCATGGGGATGCAGGAATTTTTTTTTTTTTTTTGCATGGGTCAAGTACTTATGACCCTATACTACCACAAACCAAATTTGGTTCATACCGGACCATCGGTTCAGAAAATAGAAATTTTGGGCGGGGCCAAAAATCTTACCCCTCCTATTACAAAGCCAAATATTACTTTACGAACTTCGTTTGAACAAACTTGATTCTAGACCTCATATGGAAGCTCCATAGCAAATATCAAGTCATTGCACACACTGGTTCTTGAGAAGAAGATTTTAAAAATATTTTGGAGCATTTTCCCCCACTCCCTCCCTATGGAGCCGGGCATACTGAGTTGAACAAAAATGAAATGCCCCTTTGGGACCATCACTCACACAAACTTTCACTTGAATTGGCCCAGTGGCTTTGGAGGAGAAGACCAAAACATGGTGTTGACGGACGACGGACGACAGACGACGGACGACGGACGGGAAGCGATTAGATTAGCTCAGCTTGACTTTGTCAAGATGAGCTAAAAAAGAAAACATGAAAAAAATGAGAAATAAAAATAAAAAATAAAATAAAACGTATTTTCAGTTGGAGGAACAAATCAAGTTAAAAATCAAAGGCGACTACTTGTTTTAATCCAATATTCCCGTCAGCGAATCAAATGAATAAAATTAATCCAGAAAGAACACAAAACAAAATCAAATTTATCACAAAACTTTACTCTTGTGAACTGTCCATAACCGATGAAACTCATAAGTTGAAAACAAACCGAAGAAAGAGGTCATTTTTTGTCTCGACGAGCTGGTTCCAATGAGGGGTCATTAGGTATGTTTTGGAGGTGAAAACTAAACAGAAATTAAAATTTGAAAGGCCATTTTTAGCAGTACCTGCACCTCTTATGGTTGTTAAGTTAGACAAGGGATTAACACCTCTCATGCTGTTGACGGATATTTCTGTCTGTGACACGAGATCTCATGTCATTGAAAAAAGTAGAATTTGGGATCATTTAGTCAAATTTCCCCTTGTGAACTGAATGGGCATTTTTATAATTGATTTCATGAGTTAAATTTGGTTCAATTTCTCATCAAATCAAACCATGGCTGCTTTACAGCAGCCAAGCGTGACTACATTTGGTAAACAATATACTTTGAAAATACCATCGGATCAAGAGTTGCTTGGCATAAGTGTATCCACTTCGTTTTTCTTGGAATTTCTCGACAACACATTCAGGGGCCTGGAAGAATTTTGTACAGAGGGAGTATCAGATAAGATGGCCCTTTGGATTTCAGTATTTTTCATGGTCCAGCTCTGCACTTTATACTTCTTCCAGAACTTTCTAATGAAGCCATGCTCCTGCACGTCGATGGTACGCATGTCTTCAACCAATCTAACCCCGCCTGTGCTGCACTGCGGAGTTACGATGTTGGGGAGCTGGCAGCTGCTCGTCGTTACTCAGTGGTTCTCTCCGGGTACTCCGGCTTCCTCCACCCGTAAAACTGTCACGGTCATGATTAGCCATTGTGCATAAATATGTAACCCTAAACATCAATAAATAAATAATGAAGCCATGCAGAAATCGCGTAACAAAAGTAAATTAGTTATTCTCCAGTGACACTGCTCACGACAAATAATTGGAACGAACTCCACGAGTTTGATCCAATGATCTGGCCATAAGCCGTGTTTTTTTTAGCTTGATCCAGTGATATGTCCTTTAGCCGTGTCTTTTTAGGATAAAGCCCGAACGTTTTAAGTAAGAATAATCTCTCACTGTTGTCTTTATATTGTGTCCGACTAAGAGGATGTGAGGGTAGAATTTTTTTGAAAACAGTGTTTGAATGGAATTTCAATCTTTGAAATTAAACATATGTCTGAGATAGAGTTGAAAAGGTTAACCGATTAATCTATTAACCAATGATCAACGTATTGGTCGATCAAAAACGTAATTGATCGATTAGACGTTACTTCTCAACTACTGTATTTTCTGGGTTAACAAAGGAACAAACTTGCTCCAAAACAGGCAAACATTGTCACATAGACTCACATCAATTATATGAGACAGAGTAAAGCATGCAAGTTACGTGATGACATACTTGTTCACTTGCATTATCATTATACTGTATCAGTAGCTGGAACTGGTCATTCTTAAGTTAACCTTTACTCAATGCGGATAGCAGACGGCACTTGCAAGATAGATTCTTGAATTACTAAAAATTTCTGATTTTTGTCTCAAAAACATAGCTTATGATCCCTCACTGGAACGAGCTCAACGAGCTTGTTCCAACGAGGGATCACAAGCTATGTTTTTGAGTTAAAAATTGAAAACATACCATAATATAAATCTCTGAATGGAGATTTTGTATGTAGAGCTAGCTGACCGATTTTGTCCTTTACGTTGGGTAAAGGGTTAATGTTATAAACCATTAACGGAACGGCAATTATTCAGCTACCTATAACGGCAAGTGATTAATCGGTTAACCAAGGTTTATCCATGTGATTAATTGATCAAGAAAGCCCTTTAACCATTTCGGCTCTAGTCTGAGGCCTATGGTGAAGCACCTCTGGAATAATCATGATGTCGTCATCGTGGATGTTTATTACATGGAGCATTAAGGAGACATCGTCCCTCTTTAACCCTTTACCTAACATGAAAAGCAGACGACACTTGCAAAAAGAATTCTTGAATAACTAATTTTTTTTCATTTTTTTTTTTGTCTCAAAAACATAGGTTATGACGCCTTATTGGAACGAGCCAAACGAGCTCGTTGCAACGAGCGGTCATAACCTATGTTTTTGAGACAAAAAATGAAAATTAATTGGCGATTTTTGTGAATAGTGCTGGTCGCTTTTGACCGTTACGTTGGGTAAATGGTTAACCCAGCGGAGTTGAAGTTCTCGTGGCATTGGCTGTAGACACATCAAGCACACAACGCGTCAGCTTGAGCAATCGACTTTAACCACTGAAAGCTTTGAGAGTTTTCCATTTTATCCCACCCATGGCTATCCCTACTAGGTGGTTTTACTGCGGCTTCTTGTACCATCTCAACTAGTCAGTTGTCACTAAAGCCACGGGTTGGGTCACCCGTTTGAGAGTAGACAAATTATCCAAACGCAGAATTTGGCCTATGATGGACACTAATGGACCCACAAACTTTCGATCATGAATTTTATCACGCAAAGAAGATACAGTTGTGCAATAAAAAGTATCGGGGTGGGGCTGAAAATGTCCCTACGATGAAAACGTTCCGACACCAAGTTTTGTTTAATCCTTTATCTAATAAATAAAAAAAAATCCAGCCTTCGCATCTCCCCAAAGATTTACTCCAAAATGGATATTCAGTTGGTATTTTTCTGTTTTTAACTCGAAAACAGCCTTATAGAAAAGAAATGTTTCTCAGAGAATTTTAAGGCTGAAATCTAAAACTGCAGGTTTTGTGGAATGCCGAAGTTGGTCTCCAACTTCAATGTTTTTTTTTAAAAAACAGTTGTACTTATGGGGGGGGGGGGGGGGGGGTGGTGGCATTGTGGTAACCGGTTCTCGTCAGATCACCGAAGTTAAGCAACGTCGAGTCAGTTTAATCACTGGATGGGTGACCCGTCTGAGCGATCAATTCGGACTCCCGCGTTGTGTTCTTAGGCAAGGCACTTAACCCCGATTGCCCACATGGGGACACGATGACGCCGTGTACTACGACGTACTGCACGTCGATGGAACGCATGTCTTCAACCAATCTAACCCTGTCTGTGCTGCAGTGCGGAGTTACGATGTTGAGGAGGTGGCAGCTGCTCGTCGTTACTCAGTGGTTCTCTCCGGGTACTCCGGCTTCCTCCACCCGTAAAACTGTCACGGTCATGATTAGCCATTGTGTATAAGTATATGACCTAAAACACCAATAAATAAATAAATAATAGTTGTAATTATAAAAGGAAGATTCTCACCTTCCCGTGTTAACCCCATTCCAGCACTTCGTATTTATAAATATTTCAATACACCAGACGTACATCAACATTTTATGGAAAATCTATACCACACAGGTTGTATTTTGGGGTACCTTTTGCGACCATTTGTCTTCAGGAAACACTTTTCTAAAATTTAGAGGGTGTAAACCCGAGCTGTTCCGACTATGGTGGCTCTATAGTCCCGACTAATAGTAATATTTGAACTACACCACCAAGGCATGCGTTCGTCGAATTTGATTTTTTTTTTTTGTAAAATCTATACCAATTTTGGTGTTTGGCAATGCGTCGAATGATTGCTAGAATGTTCTATGTCCCCTATGGGACATAGAACATTCTAGCACTCAGACGACGAATGGAAGTAGATTGTATGAAGTGTTAGAACATTTTACGACCCGTTTCTTTTTGTTTGCCAGAGAGTGCTGATTCCCTGTCACTGCATCTGTCAGAATTAAGGCCTGCCCACAAAAGAATACTAAGCTGTTGGTGGCCAGATGGATTTAGTTTAAGGATTAATTTACTTGAGAAGGACCGGTGAACATGTCATACAACTTATATTTACATCTATGGTTTCCCTCGTAACACATATCTTGTTGGGCACCCTTCAGAAGCGCAGCTTTGTGGCCCCCTTAGGCAAGGATCTTCAAGGATCAAGGATCTTGCCATACAGAGTACACCGAATTTACGTCTCCACTTGCAACCCGGAAGAAGGGAATGCTGTGATGCTGCCGAAGATGGTTTGGCCACATTGGAAGCTCTACCAATCAAAGGTTTATCCTACGCAAGGGTAAATAAGATCCACCCAGTGGTTACACAACTGCCGTCAAATGTCATCATCATTGGACAGTTGTTAGCCCTTTAACTAACACGAATATTTTAATTTTTTGCCTCAAACACAAAGCCTATGACTCCACTTTGTAATAAGCGCGATGAGCTCTTATCATAAGTTATGTGTTTGAGGCAATAGGTGGAAAAGGATAAAATTTGAATGGCGATTTTTGTGAATGTTGCTAACTGTCACGTTAGGTAATGGGGTAACAAATTCAATGGTACACAGGCCTGAAAATAAGCAGTATGACATTTGCAGAATGAGGTCCCCAGAGGGTGAATTTGATGATGCTATCCCATACAGTGGGCCAATTAATCCTCCGGGTACCTCTTTCTGTTTAGTTTTGAGACCGTGATTCAGACTGAGGTTCACAGAGGGTAAATTGCTGTGCAGGGTAGCATCACTACATTCACCCTCTCGGGACCTCACTTTGCAGATGACAGTCTGCATATTTTCTGGCTTGATGGTACAAGACCAGAAATGATCTTGACATGATCGCTTCCTTGGCACACAGAAATATTGGCTGGTACCACATGTATGCTGCAGTCTAGGTTTCCTATTGCTCATATCTAATGAAGCTGTTCAACACTGAAAATACTCCAGGCCAAGTAGTTTTTGACTGTAGCCATAAGCAAGGACTGCTCAACCTTTTGGGTTTCCATCAGGCAGTGATAATAAATCATCATGCTGAGACAAAAGCTGAGATCTGATTGAGCCAGAAGGAACAGGTGATATAGAATGACATGCAGGGAATTTTCAATTTCAGTTTTACAACACTGAGCTGGATCAATGACTAGGTACAGTACGTGGAGAGAGGATTGTAACTAAATCACCTGTGGAGTGGAGTTATCACCCAAACTATAACTTTCAAATTTTATACATATGGACAAAAAAAACACAAGCAATGTTTCAGCCAATGGACCTCCGGGTTTAACCCGGAGGTCCATTGGTTGAAACTTTGCCTGTGCTTGTTATGCTTTGCAACAAATTTGCAATTATTGCAAGGGTGGAATCTCCACTCTGCGGGTGATTTAGTGATAATACACTCCACGTACTGTATAAGCTATGTTTCTGAGATAAAATTAAACAATTTTAGTTATTCAAGAATGTTTTTCACAACTGTCATCTTAAAATTGTGTTAGGCCAAGTGTTTGCATACCAAGCTTTCCTAGAATTTTCATGAAAAATATCAATGGGGAAGCTCACTTAATTGGATAATTCTCAATTGAATAACCCTGTAGCCCACTTAACTGGATAATTCGTAATTGAATAACCCTGTTAAATGGTTGAGGGATAGATTATTTTTGGCGATCTGAGTTTCTTCATCAAAATTTGTTGTGTTACAAAAGGGTGGAAGTACTCTAAAAGGGGCAACATTGGTATAAACAATTGGCATGACTTGACTTTATTGCCATGTTGCAGTTACGATTAGCCACTGTGCAAAAATATGCGACTTTGAACAGCAATAAAGAAATCTCGCTTGTCGTAAAGAAAATGAGAGAACATTGAATCTCAATTTCTCAAATGCTAATTTCATTTGTTTTTCTTGACTCAGTCGTAACTCCGAGTTCTAAATTATTTTTTAAAGATGATTTGAAATTTGAATATTTTTTTTCAAAAATGCCATCCAGCCAGCAAGGGAAGCCTTAGTTTTGCAAGTCTTTTTATTCATGAATAATTGTTTTATGACAATTTATTGGAGAGTGCCTGTTGGCTGCCTGTTGTCCCCAATAAATTATAATAAAACAATTCTTTATAAACATTTAATTTCGACAGGCCTTTATATTTGTTTATTTTGGGCACTCCGTTTCATTTTGCCCTAATTTGGGCACACTAAAACCAGAAATAACAGCCTTATCCTATTATGTTTAATTGCCATGTCTTTCTTTGTGTTTTTATGATAATATTTTGATGGAAGTTATTCTCAAATGTAGAAGAGGCGCAGAGAATTTATATATTTCTCTTGATGTCTTCACATCTTCTGTAATTTGGGCACATAACTCTTTACCTAACATGAAAAGCAGACAACATTGGCAAAAAAAAATTCTTGAATAACTAATTTTTTTATTTTTTTTTCACTCAAAAACATAGGTTATGATCCCTCATTGGAACAAGCTCAACAAGCTCATTCCAATATGGTGTCATAACCTATGTTTTTGAGACAAAAAAATGACAAAATAATGAAAATTGATTGGCGATTTTTTAGAATAGCTGGCCGGTTTTGGATGTTATGTTGGGTAAAGGGTTAAACCTATGCAAACAGTATAAGTGGATTTCAGCACTTATCTATAGACTCCATGATAGTGACTTCTAGAACTCAACCAGTTAATTTTGTAACATTTTGTTTCTGAAATCTCAGACTCTTTGGACACTAGAGAATGATGTCAAAACCAAATCACGATCTCATCATGTTAGAGGTCACTTTTATGATCACATGACTGTAATATGGTGTTTCATTACAAACAAACATCATATTTTAGCAACACTTTAAAGTGTCAATTAAATGCAAGAACACCGGATAATGGGTGCCACTATTTTCATTCATTTTCTGCAGGGTCCATGGTTCGATCTCCACCAGGGGTAACTGCATCGTATCCTTGGGGAAGGCACTTAATCCTGATTGGGAGCAGGCATCCTGCATGGCGATGATGCTTTTGTCTTCAATAACTGCTAACCCTGATTGTGCAAATTTAATTTGTTGGGGAGTGCGACAGTTGCACGGCGCTGCTCAGTGGTTCTCTCCAGCTTCCTCCACCCATAATATTGTTGGTCAAAAGGTGACCCTGGCTGTCAAAAGTGTTATTTGACACCAATAAAAAAAATCTAGAAAAACACCAATTTCTGCGACCTCACTACTTTGTATAATAAATGGTGTCCAGTTAAGACAGAGAACCTGTATGTCTTTATACAGTATATATTTACAGTGGAGCCCACTTAATTGGATATCTCTTAATTGTATATCCCTGTTAGTTGAATATAATTTTCAAACACAAAGCCATTTACCATATCTTCAGTACAAATTTGATCTGTTAATTGCATGTGGATTGTAGAGTAAACTCCTGTTAATTGTATATAATTTTTTGTAACATGTCAAAAAAATTACTGTGACAATCAACAAATTCCCCTTATTTATCAACCTTTTTGGCCTCACTACATCCAATACAGGCATTTATTCTATTATATCTTGTTTGACAGAGCTCTATGAGCTGTCAAACAAGATATAATAGAATAAATGCTCAGTTTACCTCCAGAACACAGGAAACTGACCAAATCCTTGTTAACTGTATACTCCTGTTAATTGAATAAATTTCACTGGCAAAATGGATGTTCAATTAAGAGGATTCTACTGTAGTAAATATCATAAAAACAATAATTAAAGGTTAAACTTACCATTTATTCACCACAAGATAAAACTCTCTGTTGTTCTTTGTTCTCTGATGATTGTTTCCCTCACATTAATGTTTTAAACTGTTGCACATGACTGTTACAACACACATGCCACTAATTCAAAACAAAAATATTTTTGGGATGCAAACTGTTTTCTTTTTCACTCTTTCATGACACTTTGTTTACTTTCCAGCACAAGTTCCAATAAACTAAACTCTGTTGAACATGGATTTTCCAAAACATGGATGACACCAATGAAAAACAAACAAAAATTGGGGAGACTTTCTATTTTCTTCTGTATTCGCTGAATCACACATTCCAGAGGTGGCGGTACCAGAGGAGCACGGGTGATATGTGACCCACCACCTTTTTCCACAGACATTTTGTGTGGTAACAGCAAACCTTTGCTCTCTGATGATTGTTTCCCTCACATTAATGTTTTAAACTGTTGCACATGACTGTTACAACACACATCACATGCCACAAATTCAAAACAAAAATATTTTTGGGATGCAAACTGTTTTCTTTTTCATTCTTTCATGACACTTTGTTTACTTTCCAGCACAAGTTCCAATAAACTAAACTCTGCTAAACATGAATTTTCCAAAACATGGATGACACCAATGAAAAACAAACAAAAATTGGGGAGACTTTCTATTTTCTTCTGTATTCTGTGAACCACACATTCCAGAGATGGCGGAACCAGGGGAGCACAGGGGATATGTGACCCTCCACCTTTTTCCACAGACACGTTGTGTGGTTATGGCAATGCACAAGGACGTAAAATGGGTACATGTAAACATGTTAGTGTACAGGCAATACTGTATGTAATATTATATATGCAAATCCAAACAACATTTGGCCAAAGAATCGCACCTTCATTTGCTTTGATCCGTTTCTTCTACTTCAGACATCTAGCTTTTGGGTTGGAAGATCAATGAATTAGAAGAAATGGACAGGACAGGACAGTATTATTTACGAATGTAACTTTTCACCCACTGGGCCAAACTGTGGTAAACTTGAAAATTTGTGCCCCCCACTTTTATCGAGTTTCCGCCATCTCTGCATAGAACATGTTCCACTAAACTCAAGAATGAACATGAACCAGTCCAAGACAAATGTGAAATACAAATGGACACTGCTTCCAGTTCACCAAATACTAAAACACCAGAGAAGCCCATGTGCCCACAAGTCTGTCAATGATGAAAGCAAACTGCAAAGACATGAAGGGAAAAAAAAAAACAACAGGCCTGGCATTCTTTGGGAGTGCGGGAGTGCAGGAGTGCTGCACAGCTACTGCACGTCTAGAAAAAAATTGAGGAGGGCAATTTTTTGGACTCCTTGATTTCCTGGAATGCCAGACCTGTTTGGGACTGCCTTTAAAATCTTTTATCATTTCGTCCCCGAGTTCCAATGTGTTCTATGTGCCTACTGGCACAGAGAACACATTGGAACTCGGGGGACGATTTGTCGGTGTTGCATTGATTCGCAATAATTCATGACCCAGTGTCGCATTTCCATACATTTTGAGTGTAGATGTCACATAAGAATTGAATGCAACATTTTGAATAATGAGAAGATGTGTGTGCCAATTTCTCCACTATGTAGCTAAATGTAGTACAATTTTTCACTCACAATATTAATACCTTGAAGTGAATATAACCAAAATAGCATACAAGTTTTTGCAGTCAAAATTTCAGGTGCAATCTGAGGAGGGCAACTGTTTTGCACTACTTGATTTTCTAGATTGCCCGGCCTGCAACAATGATTCTACAGTGCAATTGTAATAAGTCAGATAAATAACTAGCCCAGACTGAAAGATGGGGAAAGTGACACATTGGCACTCTCTTAGGAGATATGCATTTCAAGAGCAGTAACTCATACACAACTAAGAATACAACTAAGAAATATCATCATCTATATAGACCTACTTGTTCTTGTACATGAATTTTTAATCACCAACAATGTACTGTAGTTTCAATACCCCAAACTCAAAATCAACTCAAAGGTGTTGGAGATGTCACACAAAAATGAGTTGTTTTTCCCCAAGGCTACCAAGGGCAGTAACTCCAGAAAAATTTAGGAAATGTCTCCTCAGGTCTCAGTTATTCAGCTGGAAATGGCTGTTTATCAGAAATTCCACAACTTCTCATTAGCATGACCAAGAATATTTTGCACTGACTTACCTTCGGCTTCCCATTCACAAAACGTTCATAATGCATACATTTTCTGAAAATTTTCCCTGTTGGCCTTTATATAGAAAACAACACACAATCAAAATCTTACTGCATCATTCCAAAACACTCAGCTGAATGACACAGTTAACTGCTCAAAAAATTGGTCAAAATTGACAAAACTTTCTCATTTAAGGAACTGCTAAAACTCTGTTACTCTGTTATAGGAATTCTTCTTTCCGGTAATCCCCCTCTGAATAGTTTAAAACAGAAGTCCACTTAACTGAATAACCCTGTTAACTGAATATATTTCCCAACACAAAACCATTTACCACACCTCCAATACAAACTGTTAATTGAATACAGGTTATAGAGTAAACTCCTGTTAATTGAATAAGAAATCTTGCAACCTGTCGAGAAATTACCCTGACTTTCCGCAGTTTTCCTTCGTTTATAGATCTGTTTGGCTTCAGTACAGCCAATACAGGCATTTAATTTTTTATATCTTGTTTGACAGAGCTCATGGAGATCTGTCAAACAAGATATAATAGATTAAATACTAAGTTTATCTCTAGAATACAGGAAAGTGACACAATCCCTGTTAATTGAATACTCCTGTTAATTGAATATTTTTTATTGACAAAGTGACTATTCAATTAACAGGGTTCCACTGTACCTGTATCCGAGACTAGAAATAAGCAGACTGTCATCTGCAGGATGAGGTGATGCTGCAGGATGAGGGGAATTTGGTGATGCTACCCTGTGCACACTAAATTTACTCTCTGTGAACCTCTGTCTAAATCAAAGTCTAAGGCTTAAACAGAAAGAGGTACCCAGAGGATAAATTAGCCCAATGCATGGGAAAGCATCATTGAATCACCCTTTGGGGACCTCATTTCTAACGAAAGAAACAAACATGGGTTACTTCATCATTTTTTTTCAAAATGACTTCTCAAAGGAAATTTAAACAAAACAAAAATATCAGCTCCCAAACAGGTCAGGGTTTGTCATTCGACACTCCCACCTGACCTTGACCACCAACTGAAATGCACCCAACTATAGTGTGAATCAAGATCAACAGTAGATTACTTTTGATTTATCATTAGGCTTTTCCCTCTGGTTTTTTTTGGGTTTTTTTTTTTTTTTTTTTTGGGGGGGGGGGGGGGGGGGGTTCTTTTTTTCCACACATTTTGTCCGTACGATTCAGAAGCCATTTTCAAACCGATTTTGACGAAATTTTGCACACACATAGAGGGGCACAAAATCTAAAAATGTACCGAAGTGGAATTTTCGATTTAACCCTTATGTCGACAGAATTGGCAAAAAACTGCCAAAATTGGGGTTTATTGGCACTTTCCTGAAACACGTCTTGTAGATTTTTTTTATACATTCATCATTGCTAGACCTGTGAGTGACACGTCCTTTGATCCACACGACATATCAGGCGATGCATATGGTAACCCTTCACAGGCTGCCAAACATCGAAATTTTGATGAAATAGGCCAGTTTCAGGCCAACACTGCACCCAAAGAATACACAAGAGATAAACATAACTTCCTTTATTGGGAGTGAAATTCACCGAGGATCATTTTTGTCAGTAATAAGGGTGTTCAAAAAACCAAGCGTTAACCCGTTTTGGGCTGGTTAAACGGCAATACCCCCATAAAGCTCAAAAATTCATATTTTCCGTGGATTTCTCTAAACGAGTCTTGTAGATTTTCAAGAAAAATTTGTCACTCCCAGGCCTTGGTGTGACAATAGAATTTGCATGGATAAAATACTGCGGTGAGCATTTGTTAACCCTCCACGGGCTGCTAAATGTCAAAATTGTGATAAAATGGGCTGTTTTTGAACGCCAACAGCACCTACTTGTAGTACCACCGAGAAAGGTTCCTTCTTTTATCAGACGCAAAATTGATGGGGAAACATTTTTGATAGTGGTAAGGGTATTCGAAAGTCGAAGTCTTAACCCATTTTGGGCTGGTTAAAGAGAGATACCCCTTAAAAGCTTAAAATTCCCATTTTCTGTGGATTTATCTAAAAGCAACTTGTAGGTTTTCAGGAAAAATTGACTATTCGCAGGTCCTTGTGTGACATTACAAGTTGCATAGACAAAATATTCGGTGAGCATTTATTAACCCTCTACAGGCTGCTAAGCATCAAAATTTTGTTGAAATAGGCTGTTTTCAGACGCGCACAACACCCAATGCATACCCGAGAGATAAACATAATTATCCCCGCATTTTAAAAAATGCGGGGATATTGTCATGATCTCCGTCCGTACGTCCGTACTTCCGTACGTCCGGTTTTGTAATTCGAAATGCTGTAACTTTCTACAGTTGTTCGATAGGGTCTGTGCAACCCAAAAATACAACTTTTAAATTTTTGTGCCACCAGGTGGCTTCTGTGAAGCCACTTAAAAAATGCGTTATTTTTTCACTTTTTTGCTGAATAGTCCCAACCTATGTAATTCGGAGTTCTAAAATTACACTAGGGTGTTGCTAAGTGATCTGTAGATATGTAGGAAGGTTTCGGATTTTTTCGGGTGCCACGTGGCTGTGCCACCGTAGCCACTTTTGTGTTTTCTTAGACCGTTTCCGGCAAAAGGCTCGTAGGATATGTAATTCGAAACGCTAAATCCATGCTCAGAAGTTGCAGTAGGGGCTATAGATGCGCAGGAGGGTTTCGGATTTTTCGGGTGCCACGTGGCTGTGCCACCATAGCCACTTTTGTGTTTTCTTGAACCGTTTCTGGCGAAAGGCTCGTAGGGTATGTAATTCGAAATGCTAAAACCATGCTCATATGTTGCAGTAGGGTCTATAGATGCACACGAAGGTTTCAGATTTTTCGGGTGCCACGTGGCTGTGCCACCGTAGCCACTTTCGTGTTTTCTTAGATCATTTCCGGCAAAAGGCTCGTAGGGAATGTAATTCGAAATGCTAAAACCATGCTCATATCTTGCAGTAGGGACTATAGATGCGCACAAAGGTTTCAGATTTTTCGGGTGCCACGTGGCTGTGCCACCGTAGCCACTTTTGTGTTTTCTTAGACCGTTTCCGGCGAAAGGCTCGTAGGATATGTAATTCGAAACGCTAAATCCATGCTCAGATGTTGCAGTAGGGGCTATAGATGCACAGGAAGGTTTTGGATTTTTCGGGTGCCACGTGGCTGTGCCACCGTAGCCACTTTCGTGTTTTCTTAGATCCTTTCCGGCGAAAGGCTCGTAGGGAATGTAATTCGAAATGCTCAAACCATGCTCATATGTTGCAGTAGGGACTATAGATGTGCACAAAGGTTTTGGATTTTTCGGGTGCCACGTGGCTGTGCCACTTAGCCACTTTTAGTTTTCTTAGACCGTTTCCGCGAAAGTCTCGTAGGGTATGTAATTCGAAATGCTATAATTATTCTCAGATGTTGCAGTATGGTCTATAGATGCGTACGAAGGTTTCAGATTTTTTGGGTCCACAGGCTGTGCCACCGTTGCCACTTTTGTGTTTTCTTAGACCTTTTCCGGCGAAAGGCTCGTAGGGTATGTAATTCGGAATGCTAACCTTTTCCGGCGAAAGGCTCGTAGGGTATGTAATTCGGAATGCTAAATCAATGCTCAGATGTTGCAGTACGGTCTATAGATGCGTACGAAGGTTTTGGATTTTCCGGGTGCCACGTGCTATGCCACCGTAGCCACTTTTGTGTTTTCTTAGACCGTTTCCGGCGAAAGGCTCCTAGAGTATGTAATTTGAAATGCTAAAAGCATGCTCAGATGTTGAAGTAGGGTCTGTAGATGTGCACGAAGGTTTCGGATTTTTGGGGTGCCACGCAGGGACTCAGCCTAGGGGGCAATTTTAGGGAGACTTTAAGTCTCCCTCCAAAAAAAATAGGGAGACTGCAGAGTCATGTAGGGAGACTTCATAGGCAAGTGGGGAAAATTAAGAATATTCATGTACCATCACCCCCCCCCCCCCCCCCCCCCCCCCTTCATAGTTTCAATTTGTGATCCTCCATTAATTTAATGTCCAAATAATCCAGGTCCAGTTGTCTGTGATGCATCTGTGCCAGGTTAAAAAAATCACAAAGTAATTATTGACTGAAAATCCCCTCACTGCTACCCTCTCCTTCATGACCCCTCCCCTCTCCTTCGTGCCAATCCTCCAGCACCCTCCACTGGTTGCCTTTCACCAAAGTCCACTAAGCTAATAATTTCCTAAGTCTGAAAATGTGAACAGGACCAGATGTAAGAAGGTTGCTTGGGAAGTACTTTGTTAGTTAATAAACAAAATATATTCTTGGGATCGAGTATTTTGTAAAAGAAATGTCATTCCGCATCGTTTTATGGCATTCCGGTGTCCTTCCACGTCATTTCCTGTCATTCCGGTGTTTAGGAGGACCCCCTTTTCAAGATCGTCCACATGCACACTTGTTTCCTGTGCAAAGCTTTTTCTTGTCATCACTAAACTTTTTTTCATGTGTTTCAATTCCATTTGTGTTTTTCTGGGAATACAGCCCAACAGTTAACAGTCATCAGCAAAACGAAATGAAAATACTGTGTTATAAAATACGTCCGTTGTGTATACATTTCCGGCATCCTAAGCGACGTAACCTACTTTCAAACTGGGTTATTTTGTTGAGTCGCGAAAGTCACCTACTTTCGTTTCGACACTTGAAGCTCCGACTGAAACGCAACAAAATAGAAATAAAAAAAATCTGCCGAAAGCGACAATGGACAATTCATTGTCGTGTGATTTCAAATAAATGGACGTTTATTGACGAATTAAAATGCCCATTTATCACACTCGAGCACATTCGATTTTTGAAAATAATCGTTTTCATGTAAACCTCGCATCACTCAGTTCCTCATTTTGGCCAATTTTTAGAGGGCGACTTGTAATCGCCCCAACTATTTTTCTAGGCGACTTTGGGCTTAGAAGGGTGACATAATCGCCCTAGTCGCCCTCACGGCTGGTCCCTGGTGCCACGTGGCTGTGCCACCGTTGCCACTTTCGTGTTTTCTTAGACCGTTTCCAGCGAAAAGCTCCTAGGGTATGTAATTCGAAACGCTAAAACCATGCTCAAATGTTGCAGTAGGGTCTGCAGATGCGCACGAAGGTTTTGGATTTTTCAGGTGCCATGTGGCTGTGCCACCGTTGCCACTTTCATGTTTTCTTAGACCGTTTCCGATGAAAGGCTCCTAGAGTATGTAATTCGAAATGCTAAAAACATGCTCAGATGTTGCAGTAGGGTCTGTAGGTGTGCACGAAGGTTTCAGATTTTTTTTAGTGCCACGTGGATGTGCCACCGTTGCCACTTTCATGTTTTCTTAGACCCTTTCCGCTGAAAGGCTCCTAGGGTATGTAATTCGAAACACTAAAATCATGCTCAAATGTTGCAGTGAGGTCTGTAGATATGAACGAAGGTTTTGGATTTTTCAGCTGCCAAGTGGCTGTGCCGTTGCCACTTTCGTGTTTTCTTGGACCGTTTCCGGCAAAAGGCTCCTAGGGTATGTAATTCAAAATGCTAAAACCATGCTTAAATGTTGCTATGCACTGGAAGGTTTCGGATTTTTCAGGTGCCACGTGGCTGTGCCACCATTGCCACTTTCGTGTTTTCTTAGACCGTTTCCGGCGAAAGGCTCCTAGAGTTTGTAATTCGAAAGGCTAAAACCATGCTGAGATGTTGCAGTAGAGTCGGTAAATGCGCAGGAAGGTTTCGGATTTTTGGGGTGCTACGTGGCTGTGTCGCCGTTGCCACTTTTGTGTTTTCTTAGACCGTTTCCGGCGAAAGGCTCCTAGGGTATGTAATTCGAAATGCTAAATGCGTGCTCAAATGTTGCAGTAGGGTCTGTAGATGCGTACAAAGGTTTCAGATTTTTCAGGTGCCATGTGGCGGTACTACCGTTTTGCTTTCATGTTTTCTTAGACCGTTTCCGGCAAAAAGCTTCTAGAGTATTAATTTGAAATGCTAACACTATGCTCAAATGTTGCAGTAGGGTCTGTAGATGTGCACGAGGGTTTCGGATTTTTGTGGTGCCACGTGGCTTACTGGAATATTTTGTACATGAAACTTGTAATTCACACTAAGATCTGAGAATGGCAAATTTTTCTTGAAAATCTACGTGATGTTTTTAGAGAAATCCTCGGATAACATGAATTTTTAACCTTTTGAGGGGTATCACCCTGTAACCAGCTCTAAACGGGTTAATGCTTGGTTTTATGAATACCTTCATTACTTACAAAAATGATCCTCGGTGAATCCTACTTCCAATGAAGGTGGTTATGTTCATCTCGCAGGTACACATTGGGTGTAATGGGTGGCCAAGTACAGCCCATTTTCTCAAAATTTGCTGTCTCTGGAGGGTTAACAAACGCTTACCAGAATCTTTTGTTCATGCAACTTGTCATGTCACTCCAAGACCTGCAAATGGTCAATTTCTCTTGAATACTTAGCAGATTTTTTGGAGAAATCTACAGAAAATGGGAATTTTAAGCTTTTAAGGGGTCCATCTCCTTAACCGGTCAAAAATGGGTTAAGACCTCAATTTTTGAATACCCTTATTACTTACTAAAAATTTTCCCTATCAGTTTTTCGTCTGGTAAAAGAAGTTATGTTTCTCGGAAGCATTCCCATTTGATGTTGTTGGTGTCCAAAAACAGACCATATTTTTCGAAATTTTGACATTTAGCAGCCCATGGAGGGTTAACAAATGCTTATCTGAATATTTTATCCATGCAACTGGTAATGTGACTCTAAGACCTATCAACGACTATTTTCTCTTGAAACCCTACGAGACGTTTCTAAAGAAATTCAGGGAAAACATGATTTTTTAAGCTTTTGATGGGTATTGCTATTAACCATCCCAAAAGGGGTTAATGCTTGGTTTTTTGAATACCCTTATTACTAACAAATTTGGTCCTTGGTGAATTCCACTTCCAACAAAGTAGACTAGATGGTGCCACTTGTGTGCAAAGCACACTATAGTGTATCCCCGCATTTGCATCCTTGACTTTGTATGAATGCTTGATACAAAGATGAAATGTATTATATGACACACTAAAATCATATTGAGTGCCACAGGTGACACAGCTTCGTGCGCACCTACAGACTCCACTGCAACATTTGGGCATGGTTTTAGCGTTTCGAATTACATACATGTACCCTGGGAGCCTTTCGCCGGAAACGGTCTAAGAAAACATGAAAGTGGCAACAGTGGCACCCCAAAAATCGGAAACCTTCGTGCACATCTACAGACCCTACTGCAACTTTTGAGCATAGTTTTAGCATTTCAAATTACATACTCTGGGAGCTTTTCGCCGGAAATGATCTAAGAAAACACGAAAGAAAAACGGTGGCACCGCCAAGTGGCATCTGAAAAATCTGAAACCTTTGTACGCATCTACAGACCTTACTGCAACATTTAAGCATGCGTTTAGCATTTCGAATTACATACCCTAGGAGCCTTTCGCTGGAAACGGTCTAAGAAAACACAAAAGTGGCAACGGTGACACAGCCACTTAGCACCCAAAAAATCCAAAACCTTCCTACGCATTTACAGACTCTACTGCAACATCTCAGCATGGTTTTAGCGTTTCGAATTACATACTCTAGGAGCCTTTCGCCGGAAACGGTCTAAGAAAACACGAAAGTGGCAATGGTGGCACAGCCATGTGGCACCTGAAAAATCCGAAATCTTTGTGCACATCTACAGACCCTCCTGCAGCATTTGAGCATGGTTTTACCATTTTGAAATACATACTGTAGGAGCCTTTCGCCGGAAATGGTCTAAGAGAACATGAAAGAGGCAACGGTAGCACAGCCACGTGGCACCCCAAAAATCCAAAACCTTCGTGCGCATCTACAGACCCCACTGCAACATTTGAGCATGGTTTTAGGATTTTGAATTACATACCCTAGGAGCCTTTCGCCGGAAACGGTCTAAGAAAACATGAAAGTGGCAACAGCACAGCCACTAGGCAACTGAAAAATCTGAAACCTTTGTGCACATTTACAGACCCCACTGAAACATTTGAGCATGGTTTTAGCATTTCGAATTACATATCCTAGGAGCCTTTCGCTGGAAACGGTCTAAGAAAACACAAAAGTGGCAACAGTGGCACAGCCACGTGGCACCTGAAAAATCCGAAACCTTTGTGCGCATCTACAGACCCCACTGCAACATTTGAGCATGGTTTTAGCATTTCGAATTACATACCCTAGGAGCCTTTCGCCGGAAACGGTCTAAGAAAACACAAAAGTGGTAACGGTGGCACAGCCACATGGCACCTGAAAAATTGGAAACCTTCGTGCACATCTACAGACCCTACTGCAACATCTGAGCATGCTTTTAGCATTTCGAATTACATACCCTAGGAGCCTTTCGCCGGAAACGGTCTAAGAAAACACGAAAGTGACAATGGTGGCGCAGTCACATGGCAGCTGAAAAATCTGAAACCTTCGTGCGCATCTACAGATCCCACTGCAACATTTGAGCATGGTTTTAGTGTTTCGAATTACATACCCTAGGAGCCTTCCGCCGGAAACGGTCTAAGAAAACACAAAAGTGGCAACGGTGGCACAGCCACGTGGAACCTGAAAAATCCAAAACCTTCGTGCGCATCTACAGACCCCACTGCAACATTTGAGCATGGTTTTAGTGTTTCAAATTACATACTCTAGGAGCCTTTCGCCGGAAACGGTCTAAGAAAACACAAAAGTGGCAACGGTGGCACAGCCACGTGGCACCTGAAAAATCTGAAACCTTCATGCACATCTACAGACCCTACTGCAACATTTGAGCATGGTTTTTGCATTTCGAATTACATACCCTAGGAGCCTTTTGCCGGAAACGGTCTAAGAAAACACAAAAGTGGCAACGGTGGCACAGCCACATGGCACCTAAAAAATCTGAAACCTTCGTGCACATCTACAGACCCCACTGCAACATTTGAGCATGGTTTTAGCGTTTCAAATTACATACCCTAGGAGCCTTTCGGCGGAAACGGTCTAAGAAAACATAAAAGTGGCTAAAGTGGCACAGCCACGTGGCACCCGAAAAATCCGAAACCTTTGTGCACATCTATAGTCCCTACTGCAAGATATGAGCATGGTTTGAGCATTTCGAATTACATTCCCTACGAGCCTTTCGCCGGAAAGGATCTAAGAAAACACGAAAGTGGCTACAGTGGCACAGCCACGTGGCACCCGAAAAATCCAAAACCTTTGTGTGCATCTATAGACCCTACTGCAACATATGAGCATGGTTTTAGCATTTCGAATTACATACCCTAGGAGCCTTTCGGCGGAAACGGTCTAAGAAAACATAAAAGTGGCTAAAGTGGCACAGCCACGTGGCACCCAAAAAATCCGAAACCTTTGTGCACATCTATAGTCCCTACTGCAAGATATGAGCATGGTTTGAGCATTTCGAATTACATTCCCTACGAGCCTTTTGCCGGAAACGATCTAAGAAAACACGAAAGTGGCTACGGTGGCACAGCCACGTGGCACCCGAAAAATCTGAAACCTTCGTGTGCATCTATAGACCCCACTGCAACATATGAGCATGGTTTTAGCATTTCGAATTACATACCCTACGAGCCTTTCGCCGGAAACGGTTCAAGAAAACACAAAAGTGGCACAGCCACGTGGCACCCGAAAAATCCGAAACCTTCCTGCGCATCTATAGCCCCTACTGCAACTTCTGAGCATGGATTTAGCGTTTCGAATTACATATCCTACGAGCCTTTTGCCGGAAACAGTCTAAGAAAACACAAAAGTGGCTACGGTGGCACAGCCACGTGGCACCCGAAAAATCCGAAACCTTCCTACATATCTACAGATCATTTAGCAACACCCTAGTGTAATTTTAGAACTCCGAATTACATAGGTTGGGACTATTCAGCAAAAAAGTGAAAAAATAACGCATTTTTTAAACCCTATCGAACAACTGTAGAAAGTTACAGCGTTTCGAATTACAAAACCGGACGTACGGAAGTACAGACGTACGGCCGTACGGACATACGGCCGTATGGACGTACGGACGGAGATCATGACAATATCCCCGCATTTTTTAAAATGTGGGGATAAAAAGTGGGCTGTGTTTGCATACCCGCAGCACCCAAAGTTAAGAGGAGAAATCAACATAAGTGGAAGTAGAATTCACTGAGAATTATTTTTATAAGTAATAAGCGTATTAAAAAAACAACCCTTAACCCTTTTGTGCTGGATAAACAATTATACCCGTCAACAGCTTAAAATTCATGTTCTCCCTGGATTTCTCTGAAAACATCTTGTAGATTTTTAAGTAAAAATGGCCATTCACAGTTTTTGGTGTGAAATTACAAGTTGCATGAATAAATATTCCTGTTAGCACTTGTTAACCCTTAACAAGCTGCCAGACATCAATATTTTGGATACATTTGAGATAAAATGGACCATTTTCAAATAGATACAGCACTCAGTGGGTATGTGTCAAACAAACATAACTCCTTTTGTCGGTCATTAACTTGTTGGACGACGATATTGATATTACCCCACTCCAGCGTTAATGATGGTTTTTACCTAAACAAGTCATTTGAGACTTCTATACTCACCTTTTTCATGACATCAATGAAGGAACTTCAGTGAGACAGTCAAAAGCAATTCATCATACACTGTGGGGTCATGACAAATCATGGAATCTCATCGGGAAAAGCCATGATTCTCCAGAATCATATAGTTTTTTTTTTTTTTTTTTCCACACATTTTTGTCCGTACGATTCAGAAGCCATTTTCGAACCGATTTTCACACAATTTGGCACACACATAGAGGGGCAAAAAATCTAAAAATGTACCGAAGCGGAATTTTCGATTTAACCCTTATTTTGCCAGAATTGGCAAAATACTGCCAAAATTGGGGTTTATCGGCACTTTCTCGAAACACGTCTTGTAGATTTTTTTTTATACATTCGTCATTGCTAGACCTGTCTGTGACACGCCCTTTGATACACACGACATATCAGGCGATGCATATGGTAACCCTCCACAGGCTGCCAAACATCAAAATTTTGATGAAATGGGCCGGTTTCAGACCCCCACAGCACCCAAACGATACCCGAGAGGTAAACATAACTTCCTTTATTGAAAGTGGAATCACCAAGGATCATTTTTGTAAGTAATAAGGGTGTTCAAAAAACCAAGCGTTAACCCGTTTTGGGCTGGTTAAACAGCAATACCCCCATAAAGTTAAAAAATTCATGTTTTTCGTGGATTTCTCTAAAAGAGTCTCGTAGATTTTCAAGAAAAATTTGTCACTCCCAGGCCTTGGGGTGACAATAGAAGTTGCATGGACAAAATACTGCGGTGAGCATTTGTTAACCCTCCACGGGCTGCTAAAAAATAAAATTGTGATAAAAAGGGCTGCTTTTGGATGCCAACAGCACCCAATGGGTACGCCACAAAGAAAACTGCCTTCCTTTATCGAGCGCACAATCTATACGCAAACATTTTTGTAAGTAGTAAGGGTATTCAAAAGTCGAAGTCTTAACCCATTTTGGACAGGCTAGAGAGAGAGACCCCTTAAAATCTTAAAATTCCCATTTTCTGTGGATTTCTCTAAAAACATCCTGTAGGTTTTCAAGAAAAATTGACTACTCGCAGGTCTTCGTGTGATATTACAAGTTGCATGGATAAAATATTCCGGTGAGCATTTATTAACCCTCTAGAAGGCTGCCAAGCATCGTAATTTTGTTGAAATGGGCTGTTTTCAGGCACGCACATCACCCAACGTGTGTCTGAGAAATAAACATAATCTCCTTTGTTGGAAGTGGAATTCACCGAAGACCATTTTTGTAAGTAATACGGGTATTCATAAAACCAAGCGTTAACCCATTTTGTGGTTGTTAATAGTGATATCCATCAAAGGCTTAAAAATTTATGTTTTCCCTGGATTTCTTTACAAACATCTGGTAGGGTTTTCAAGAGAAAATGGCCATTGATAGGTCATGGTGTCACATTACCAGTTGATTGGATAAATTATTCCGGTAAGCATTTGTTAACCCTCCATGGGCTGCTAAATGTCACAATTTTGAAAAAAAATAGTCTGTTTTTGAACAACAACAACATCAAATGGAAATACAACAGAGAAACGTAACTTCTTTTACCGGACGTAAAACTGACAGGGAAACATTTTTGTAAGTAGAATATGTATTCAAAAATCGAGGTCTTAACCCATTTTTGACTGGTTAAGGAGATATACCCCTTAAAAGCTTAAAATTCCAGTTTCCTGTAGATTTCTCAAAAAAAAATTTTCAAGAGCAATTGACCATTCGCAGGTCTTTGAGTGACATT
Source organism: Pictodentalium vernedei (assembly GCA_031216915.1). Classification (NCBI taxonomy): domain Eukaryota; kingdom Metazoa; phylum Mollusca; class Scaphopoda; order Dentaliida; family Dentaliidae; genus Pictodentalium; species Pictodentalium vernedei. The sequence continues at coordinate 62,965,652 of CM062290.1, read as the reverse complement.
ACAAGTTGCATGAACAAAATGTTTCGGTAAGCATTTGTTAACCCTCCAGAGGCTGCCAAGCATAGACATTTGGAGAAAATGGGCTGTTCTTGGGAAACCATAACACCAAATGTGTACCTACGAGATAAACATAACCCCCTTCATTGGAAGTGGAATTCACCGTCCATCATTTTTGTAAGTAATGAAGATATTCACAAAACCAAGCATTAACCCTTTAGAGCTGGTTACAGAGAGATACCCCTCAAAAGGTTAAAAATTTGTGTTATCTGAGGATTTCTTTAAAAACATCCCGTAGATTCTCAGGAAAAAATGGCCATTCTCATATCTTAGTGTGACATTACAAGTTGCATGTACAAAATATTCCTGTAAACATTTGTTAACCCTATGCAGGTTCTCAACCATCAAAATGTTGATAAAATAGGCTGTGTTTGCATACCCACACCACCCGAAGTTTGGAGGAGAGATCAAACTATGTGGAAGTAGAATTCACTGAAAATTATTTTTGGAAGTAATAAGAGTATTCCAAAAACAACACTTAACCCGTTTTGGGCTGGATAAACAAGTATACCCATCAAAAGCTTAACATTCCTGTTCTCCCTGGATTTCTCTGAAAACATCTTGTAGATTTTAAAGAAAACAAGAGGCCCCACGTGGCCTTAATCGCTCACCTGACAAAGTGACTCTAAGAAGTATTTTAGGTCACCTTCACCATGTCATGCCTCATCAACATTACCTGGTTGAGTGATAGATTTTGTTTGAAGTTCAACATTTGTTACCTAAAATTAGTTTTATTTAAAATCGTTGGTGTGTGGCCAATCTCCAATGATTTTTAATAAAGCAAATTTATCTCTGCAGACAAACTGGTTTAGCATGAAGCACAAACAAGGAATGTGAAGAGATAGCCTTGGACATCTCTCCCCAACTGTGGATATCTTCCATGTGCTACATGTATATATTTGCATGCAAGAAAACAAAAATTTTCACAAATTTTCCAAAATATTAGTTTTTTTTATCATCATTGGAACAAGCTCAAACAGCTTATTCCAATACGGGTATGGGAAGATCAGGTATATTTTTGAGACAGAAATGTGAATATATAAATAATGGTGTTTTTTTTGTGAATGATGCTGGAGAATTTTGCGTAAAGATATGGTAAATGGTTTGTTCTAGATACAGAATGATGCAAAAGATTTAAATTTGATTAGGCAAGTTGTTCCTATAATGCATTTAAAAATTGAAGTAACTGTTTTTTTGCTGACAAACTTTTAGATGTGTGTGTCTGTGTTTGTGTGTGTGTGTGTGTTTGTGTGTGTGTGTGTGGGGGGGGGGGGGGGGGGGGGGTAAGAGTGTTCTTGCAAACAAAATTCCTGAATAAATGGAAAATTTTATTTTTTGTGTGAAAGACATAGTGCGTGAATGTTGATTGGAACAAGCTTAGAGAGCTCATTTTAATGTGAAGTCATAAAGCTGTGTTTTACGTACGAAATTCTGGAATAACTAAAAAAATTGCTTTTTTGACTCAAAAAGCATGGTATGCGACCTCTCATTGGAATGTGCGCAAAAAGCTCATTCCAATGGGGTATTTACAAGCGATAAGTACATGTATGTTTAAGAGACAAAAATTAAAATTTGAATAGCGATTTTTGCGAAGAATGCTGACAAGTTTTGGCAGTTATGCTGGTAAAAAGGTAAGATATGCAAAGTGGTTGTTTTTTAGAGGCGACATTTAATTAAGGGGAATTAACCCTTGATTACTGAGGTAACTTCTAAAAGTACTGAAATTTCATGAAGCAATGTGAATAACAGACAACAGTTGCCTAAAAATTTCATGAATAACTAAAATTTTTATTCCTTTGTCTCGAAAACATGGCATATGACCTTTGTTGGAATGAGCTGAATGCGTGTGTTCCAATGAGGGGTCATAAAATTTGAACGGAGATTTGTGTGAATAATGCATTAGTACTGCTAGATTTGGGTAAACGGTTCACCCTGGATACCACCCCTTCTATAGTAGATCTTTTCTGCAAATTTTGTCTAAGATTCTATCAACTTTACAAATAAATACGTTCATGAATCACAATCAGATCCACCCCACAATGTTGCATACCAAATATCAAAAGATTCTGCCTGCTGGATCTGGAGAAGAAGATTTTTTAAGAAATATGCCTGAAATGCACTAAGTTAAAATTTGGGCTCCTATACGGAGCTCAAATATAAACCCAGGGGGCCGATTTGAACAAACTTGAATCAGATCCACCCCACAATGTTGCTTACCAAATATGAAAAGATTCTGAAGCTGGATCTGGAGAAGAAGATTTTTTAAGAAATTTGCCTGAAATGCATTAAGTTCGAATTCGAGCTTCTATAGTGAGCCCAAATATGAAACTAGGAAGCCGATTTGAACAAACTTGAATCAGATCCACCCCACAATGTTGCATACCAAATATCAAAAGATTCTGCCTGCTGGATCTGGAGAAGAAGATTTTTTAATAAATTTGCCCGAAATGCACTAAGTGCAATTCGGGCTTCTATATTAAGCCCAAATATGAATCCAGGGGGCCGATTTGAACAAACTTGAATCAGATCCACCCCGCAATGTTGCATACCAAATATCAAAAGATTCTGCCTGCTGGATCTGGAGAAGAAGATTTTTGAAGAAATTTGCCCGAAATGCACTAAGTTTGAATTCGAGCTTCTATAGTGAGCCCAAATATGAATCCAGGGGGCCGATTTGAACAAACTTGAATCAGATCCACCCCGCAATGTTGCATACCAAATATCAAAAGATTCTGCCTGCTGGATCTGGAGAAGATGATTTTTTAAGAAATTTGCCTGAAATGCACTAAGTTCGAATTCGAGCTTCTATAGTGAGCCCAAATATGAATCTAGGAAGCCGATTTGAACAAACTTGAATCAGATCCACCCCACAATGTTGCATACCAAATATAAAAAGATTCTGCCTGCTGGATCTGGAGAAGAAGATTTTTTAATAAATTTGCCCGAAATGCACTAAGTGCGAATTCGGGCTTCTATATTAAGCCCAAATATGAATCCAGGGGCCGATTTGAACAAACTTGAATCAGATCCACCCCGCAATGTTGCATACCAAATATCAAAAGATTCTGCCTGCTGGATCTGGAGAAGAAGATTTTTGAAGAAATTTGCCCGAAATGCACTAAGTCCGAATTCGGGCTTCTATATTAAACCCAAATATGAATCCAGGGGGCCGATTTGAACAAACTTGAATCAGATTCACCCCGCAATGTTGCATACCAAATATCAAAAGATTCTGCCTGCTGGATCTGGAGAAGAAGATTTTTGAAGAAATTTGCCCGAAATGCACTAAGTTTGAATTCGAGCTTCTATAGTGAGCCCAAAAATGAATCCAGGGGGCCGATTTGAACAAACTTGAATCAGATCCACCCCGCAATGTTGCATACCAAATATCAAAAGATTCTGCCTGCTGGATCTGGAGAAGATGATTTTTTAAGAAATTTGCCTGAAATGCACTAAGTTCGAATTCGAGCTTCTATAGTAAGCTCAAATATGAATCTAGGGAGCCGATTTAAACAAATTTGCATCAGATCCATCCCACAATGTTGCATACCAAATATCAAAAGATTCTGCCTGCTGGATCTGGAGAAGAAGATTTTTTAATAAATTTGCTTGAAATGCACTAAGTTCAAATTTGGGCTCCTATACTGAGCCCAAATATGAACCCAGGGGGCCGATTTGAACAAACTTGAATCAGATCCACCCCGCAATGTTGCTTACCAAATATGAAAAGATTCTGCCTGCTGGATCTGGAGAAGAAGATTTTTTAAGAAATTTGCATGAAATGCACTAAGTTCAAATTCGAGCTTCTATAGTGAGCCCAAATATGAATCTAGGAAGCCGATTTGAACAAACTTGAATCAGATCCACCCCACAATGTTGCATACCAAATATCAAAAGATTCTGCCTTCTGGATCTGGAGAAGTAGATTTTTTAAGAAATTTGCCTAAATGCACTAAGTTCGAAATCGGGCTCCTATACTGAGCCCAAATATGAACCCAGGGGGCCGATTTGAACAAACTTGAATCAGATCCACCCTACAATGTTGCATACCAAATATCAAAAGATTCTGCCTGCTGGATCTGGAGAAGATTTTTTAATGTTTTTCCCATTGCCTACAGTGTTAAAAAGTGCTGACTCAGCACTTTTTCAAAGTCCCGAAACTGTACCCTATGATAAAACCGATGGCAATTTTTTTTTACCAATCCTTTCTGTTGGTCCTAAGGAAGCTGCACACCAAATAAAAATTCTCAGTGCCGTGCAGTTTTGGAGATATGGGCGTTTTAAATTTTTTCTATTTTTAGCTCCTGCGGTTCCCACGGGGCTGCGGGAAAATTTTTTTTTGCATAAATCAAGTACTCATGACCCAATAAGCCCTCACATAAAATTTGGTTCAAATCAGCCTCTCGGTTTGGAAAATAGAAATTTTGGGCGGGGCAAAAAATTTTGCCCCTCTCATAACAACGCCAAGTATAGCCCCACAAACTTCTCTTGAACAAATCTGAGTCTACACCTCAAAAGGAAGCTGCACACCAAATATCAAGTCTCTGCTACTGCTGGTTCATGAGAAGAAGATTTACAAAGATTTTGGTGCCCCTTGGGGGCGTGGCACCACCCAGGAGGAGGGGCAACTTCATTTGAACAAATCTGAATTGGCATTAGGTAATAATCATTTAGCCAACATTTGAATAAAATTGGGCTAGTGGTTTAGGAGGAGAAGTCGATAATGTAAAGTTAACGCCGGACGGACGACGACGGACGACAGACGACGGACGCCGGACGACGGACGCCGGACAGAAAGTGATTAGTAAAGCTCCCCTTGAGCTTCGCTCAGGTGAGCTAAAAATGGCCATTCACAGTTCATGGTGTGACATTACAAGTTGCATGAATAAATATTCCTGTTGGCACTTGTTAACCCTCTACAAGCTGCCAGACATCAATATTTTGGATACATTTGAGATAAAATGGACCATTTTTAAATTGACACAGCACTCAGTGGGTATGTGTCAAACAAACATAACTCCTTTTGTCGGTCATTGACTTATTGGCCGATGATATTGACATTATCCCACTCCACCATTAATGATGGTTTTTACCTAAACAATTTTTTATCAAACTGTGTCATTTGAGACTACTATCTTCACCTTTCTCATAACATCAGTGAAGGAACTTCAGTGAGACAGTTGAAAACAATTCATCAGACACTGTTGGGGGGGGGGTGGGGGCATGAAAAATCATGGAATCTCATCGGGAAAAGTCATGATTCTCCAGAATCATAAAGTCTATTTTTTTTTTTTTTTTCCACATATTTTGTCCGTACAATTCAGAAGCCATTTTCGAACCAATTTTCACGAAATTTTGCACACGCATAGAGGGGCACAAAATCTAAAAATGTACCGAAGAGGAATTTTCGATTTAACCCTTATTTCGTCAGAGTTGGCAAAAAATCTGCCAAAATTGGGGTTTATCGGCACTTTCTCGAAACACGTCTTGTAGATTTTTTTTATACTTTCGTAATTGCTAGACCTGTCTGTGACACGCCCTTTGATACACACGACATATCAGGCGATGCATATGGTAACCCTCCACAGGCTGCCAAACATCGAAATTTTGATGAAAAAGGCCGGTTTCAGGCCCCCACTACACCCAAACAATACCTGAGAGATAAACATAACTTCCTTTATTGGGAGTGGAATTCACCGAGGATCATTTTTGTCAGTAATAAGGGTGTTCAAAAAACCAAGCGTTAACCCGTTTTGGGCTGGTTAAACAGCAATACCCCCATAAAGCTCAAAAATTTGTATTTTCCATGGATTTCTCTAAACGAGTCTTGTAGATTTTCAAGAAAAATTTGTCACTCCCAGGCCTTGGTGTGACAATAGAATTTGCATGGACCAAATACTGCTGTGAGCATTTGTTAACCCTCCACGGGCTGCTAAAAGTCAAAATTGTGATAAAATGGGCTGTTTTTGAATGCCAACAGCACCCACTTGGTGTACCATAGAGAAAGGTTCCTTCTTTTATCGGATGCAAAATCGATGGGGAAACACTTTTGATAGTGGTAAGGGTATTCAAAAGTCGAAGTCTTAACCCATTTTGGGCTGGTTAAAGAGAGATACCCCTTAAAAGCTTAAAATTCCCATTTTCTGTGGATTTCTCTAAAAGCAACTTGTAGGTTTTCAGGAAAAATTGACTATTCACAGGTCCTTGTGTGACATTACAAGTTGCATGGACAAAATATTCCGGTGAGCATTTATTAACCCTCTACAGGCTGCTAAGCATCGTAATTTTGTTGAAATAGGCTGTTTTCAGATGCGCACAACACCCAATGCATACCTGAGAGATAAACATAATCTACTTTGTTGGAAGTGGAATTCACCGAGGACCAAATTTGTTAGCAATAAGGGTATTCAAAAAACAAAGCATTAACCCCTTTTGGGATGGTTAATAGCAATACCCATCAAAAGCTTAAAAAATCATGTTTTCCCTGAATTTCTTTACAAACGTCTCGTAGGGTTTCAAGAGAAAATGGCCGTTGGTAGGTATTAGAGCCAGTTGCATGGATAAAATATTCAGATAAGCATTTGCTAATCCTCCATGGGCTGCTAAATGGTCAAAATTTCGAAAAAAATAGTCTGTTTTGGACACCAACAACATCAAATGGGAATGCTGCAGAGAAACATAACTTCTTTTACCAGATGCAAAACTGATAGGGAAAATTTTTAGTAAGTAGTAAGGGTATTCAAAAATTGAGGTCTTAACCCAGCTTAAAGCTTAAAATTCCCATTCTTTGTGGATTTCTCCAAAAAATCTGGTAAGTATTCAAGAGAAAATGACCATTTGCAGGTCTTGGAGTGACATTACAAGTTGCATGAACAAAAGATTCCGGTAAGCGTTTGTTAACCCTCCAGAGGCAGCAAATTTTGAGAAAATGGGCTGTACTCTTCCACCCATTACACCCACTGTGTACCTGCGAGATGAACATAATCACCTTCATTGGAAGTGGGATTCACCGAGGATCATTTTTGTAAGTAATGAAGGTATCATAAAACCAAGCATTAACCCGTTTAGAGCTGGTTACAGGGTGATACCCCTCAAAGGGTTAAAAATTCATGTTATCCGAGGATTTCTCTAAAAACATCACATAGATTTTCAAGAAAAATTGGCCATTCTCAGATCTTAATGTGAATTACAAGTTGCATGTACAACATCTTCCAGTAAGCATTTGTTAACCCTATGCTGGTTCTCAAACATCAAAATGTTGAAAAAGTGGGCTGTGTTTGCATACCCGCAGCACCCAAAGTTAAGAGGAGAAATCAACATAAGTGGAAGTAGAATTCACTGAGAATTATTTTTATAAGTAATAAGCGTATTAAAAAAACAACCCTAAACCCGTTTTGGGCTGGATAAACAATTATACCCATCAACAGCTTAAAATTCATTTGCTCCCAGGATTTCTCTGAAAGCATCTCGTAGATTTTTAAGTATAAATGGCCATTCACAGTCTTTGGTGTGAAATTAAAAGCTGCATGAATAAATATTCCTGTTAGCACTTGTTAACCTTTAACAAGCTGCCAGACATCAATATTTTGGATACATTTGAAATAAAACGGACCATTTTCAAATAGATACAGCACTCAGTGGGTATGTGTCAAACAAACATAACTTCTTTTGTCGGTCATTAACTTGTTGGACGACGATATTGATATTAACCCTCTCCACCGTTAATGATGGTTTTTACCTAAACAATTTTTTTTATCAAACTGAGTCATTTGAGACTTCTATACTCATCTTTTTCATGACATCAATGAAGGAACTTCAGTGAGACAGTCAAAAGCAATTCATCATACACTGTGGGGTCATGACAAATCATGGAATCTCATCGGGAAAAGCCATGATTCTCCAGAATCATAAAGTCTAATTGTTAACTAAATCCACACCATCACCAAATAAAATGAAAGTATCAATGTCACTGTAGCTTAATTTGATTGTGTGTTGTTTGATGAAAAGGATAATGTTCAATGTTTATGAAAAGATTTTGAAACATGACAAGAATTGTGATAATTGAGAATATGTTAATTTCTGTTCCCTGTATGCTGTGTAGCCATCACAGTTGACCGATCGTAACCAAAAGGGGACATCCTCATCTAGACATTATACTGAGTCATCTTACCAAGTTGCAATGAAATCCCTTCATAAATACAATCTGTAATCTGTGCTAAAGGTTTTCGGGTTTTGGGCTTGGGTACCCATCACAGCTGAACGATCGCGACCAAAAGGGGATGTTCCCATCTTGACATTATCTGGAGTCATCCTACCCCGTTACAATGAAATCCCTTCATAAATACGACCTGTAGACTGTGCTAAAGATTTTTTGGGCTTTGGGCCCCAATAGCCGTCACAGTTGACTGATTGTAACCAAAAGGGGACGTTGTCCTATAGACATTACATGTAGTCATCCTACCAAGTTACAATGAAATCCCTCCATAAATAGAACCTGTAGACTGTGCTAAAGGTTTTCGGGTTTTGGGCTTGGGCAGCTGTCACGGCTGACAGATCGCGATAAAATGGGGAAGTTCTCACACAGAGTCATCCTCTCAAGTTACAATGAAATCCCTCCATATTAAATATGACCTGAAGACTGTGCTAAAGGTTTTGGGGTTTTCTCATCTGGACATGACCCCAAACCTGCATATGAAATTTTGCGATGATCGGATAAGAACTATGGGGTGTAGCCTGTGAAAATGTGAATAGACTCACAGACTAACAGACTTCTGCAAGGATGATGGCAATAGCTTATCTTGACTTTGTCAAGTTAAGCTAAAAACAAATACGTTGACCATTTGACAAAACCACAATTTTGGCAGTTATTTTATTGAAATTATCTATTTATTCTACACCTGCCATATAAAATCAGTTGCATTTCTATTTGGAAAAAAGACTTTACCAGCATTTTCCATATTGATGACATAAGTCTCCTACTCATGTGACCTTCATTTGTAAAACAAGTAGCCATGCCACTGACATCCCCTGCCAAGAAGTAGTTTACTAAAAAGGGGACAAAGTTGGGGTTTTGGATTTTATCTGTAGTTCTATACAAATGTTATCACCCAGAAGTCATAAAAATTTTAATTTTCTAAGTTAAAAATAAGTCAAAAAAGGCCCATAACTCTAGAAAAAAATGATTGGACAAAAGCCGTTACTTGTGAATATCCTTTCCCCATGATGGTCCATCAGCATACCAAAGATCATTCAAATCTGACATGCACTGACCGAGATTCGGATGTCTAAAGTTGTTACCGATGGACAGACAAATGGAAAAACCCCATTGCTAGATACCCAGCAAACCTTGTTTTGGCGGGAATAATATTAATAAATACATGTGAAGCAAACTGGAGAGACAACGATGCCAGTTACCGGTACTATCAATCACATCACATCTGACCTATTTTCTAACGTATAATCCAACTATGCAAACTTCAAAACAACGGGTATTGACAACACTTAATTACATCAATACAGTTAGAGCATTAAGACTTTTGTAATGGTAGTTCATAGTTTCACTTTGCAAAGCAATAAAAATATTTGGAATCTGATCCAGAATAGTCACATTTCAATGTCATCTTTACTTATCCCTTTACCAGGGTTTCCGCTATGCAGACATGGGATCCCATCAACGGCCCTATTCCCCTCGCTGACTTTCCCCTACCCAAAAGGTACTCGTAAGGCTCCCATCAAAGAAACTCGTAAGGCTCTCATCATAAGTAACGAATTTTAGAGAACAAGGAATAGCAAAAAATCAACAAGACTCAAATTTTCTTTTACAAAGTTGCAATAACCTTGACTGTACAACGACAAGATCTGGTGATTGGTTAGATGGCATGCGTGCACGATTTGGATTGGGGTCCATTGGCCCACTTTGGTAAGTTTTGTACACATCTGAGAACAGCCAGTTTAACATGCACAAGGCATATTTCATCCACTTGGGCGTCTCAGGTGTGCGTTTCAGACAGATGAAATCTTGAGGCGGTAATGGTGAACCCATGGATCCGACGGGGTGATCCTTGGATTCCCCATTACCGGCCTTAACATTTTTTCCTGGCGGAAAGCCTGCCTTTACCCAACGTATTCGTAGCTGATTTTTTTTTTTTTTTTAAAAATTCAACAATTCCGAAAGAGGAATGCAGAATGTCACAATATGAGCTATTCGTGTACGCACCCACAGTTATTATTGGGGGGGGGGGGGGGGGGGGGGGGGGCTTAACTTGTTTTGGACAGTATATTTCAGTGGCAAGAGATTTTGTGTCCCGGGCAGGAAAGTCTTCCAACAGCATCAATGTGTTAATTGCTCTTTTCCTTAGAACTTTCCAGTGACTCATATATCTTGATGCCTATAGGTGCTAACCCAGCTTATGTGGAGTTTGTATGTTGGTGAGCTTACAGTTGCTTGGTGGTTCTCTCTGGGTACGCTGGCTTCCTCCACCTGTAAAACGGTCGTGCTCATGATTAGCCATTCTGCAGAAATATGTGACCTTAAACACCAATACATAAATATACAGAAAACATTACCGCTAAAATCAGTTGTGCAGTTTATTAAGTTTACACTCTGTGAAAAGTTATTGTTATTGTTAACCCTTTACCCAATGTAGATGATATCTAAATTTATTATTTTAAATATAATTTTTTTAAATGTTTCCAAAAATTTCCACAAAACCATATCATGTGACCTCTCATTGGAACGAGCTTGTTCCAAAGAGGGGTCACATGATATGGTTTTGTTGAAATGTTTTTTAAAATAATATTTTTTCAGCTGCTGAATTTGCATATTGCGTGGGCGGATGTGGTGGACTCATTGGGTAAAGGGTTAAAGTAGCAATTTCAACTTATATTTACCATATTATGTTAATATTAAAATATACACTATCAAAGATAATTTTAACAGAAATGGTTGAGGTATGGATTCATTTCATTTATTGGTGTTTTAGGTCACATATTTTTGTACAATGGCCAATCATGACCACAACATGAGTATCAACTCAAGACAAGAGCATGCAGATTTTACTACGTTTATGGTTGATGAGGCAAATGGGTTTACAAGGGCAGGAGTCGAAAGAATCAATGAGTCCATCAGGTCATACGTCTGGGCAATAATCGGGTCCCAGACTCAGACCCGTTCATTGATCAACTCAAGACAAGAGCATGCAGATTTTACTACGTTTATGGTTGATGAGGCAAATGGGTTTACAAGGGCAGGAGTCGAAAGAATCAATGAGTCCATCAGGTCATACGTCTGGGCAATAATCGGGTCCCAGACTCAGACCCGTTCATTGATCCTCGGAATGGGTACTGTGTTCGATGTCCAAAAGCAGTTTGAGGCGATTGTGGAAGATGCCATTGCCCACTCAGTGGACCTGGAGAGTGGAATTAAACGCTATCAAGGCATGTTGTCTCATGCCAAGTCAAAAACAGATTATGTATTTGGTCGAGGCCTCTACATAGCCACTTCTGATATGGAACTAGGTGGCCTTTCACACGGCCACATTGTATAACAACAAGATCATTATTGCCACAACCGCCCAAACCCTGGGACTAAATACAAACACAAACACTGCACCAATCCCACCTGCCATGTCTACATGGGAGATGGGAGTGGTCAAGCCACAGGCCGGTCTCTTGGATATTGATGCGCCGGTGGGGACCTGTAGCAGAGATGCCGAGTCGGTGGCATCAGGAATTGCGGCAGCATGCCAGCATGATGACGAGAAAACTTCCGATATTGTGGGTGGGGTTACAGTTGGCTTACTCATGCTTTGGTTTCTTCGATGATAGCCACTGATGAGCCACAACGAGAAGCAGACCCTCCAACAGCAAGGACCATGGCCCACAGGTTTTAGGCCAGCCAGCCAGCCTACAGTTTTTGTGAGTAGCTTAAACAGCCACGAAACAATAGAGCCTATAATTCCAGGTAGCGCAGCCGCTGCTTTCCCAGCTAGCTTGGCCAGGATGTGCCCAAGAGCCTGTAGGTGCTTCTTCACCTTTGCTTGCAGGCCACCCTTATCAGATGGGGTGGAGTGGGGGTGCTTCCACCCCTGCCAGTCAGAGCAAGTACTTGGGTCGAGATTGCCATCCCAATTGCTGTGAGGATAGATGTGATCATAATCCCTTGTTCCCGGAAGAGGGTGTGAATGTGCTCACCAAGCATAGTGTCCTCATTGAGGATCCAATTGATTGTCTCTCTGATTCGGCTGATTTGAGATCGGAGGGCCTCTCTATTTATTGCGGCTACCTCCGGGTGGGATGCTCGTTCATCTTCCAGGTTGCGCAAGCGTTCTGCTATCTGGCACCTACTAAACTGATCATCTTGAGCTTCATCAAGCTTTCTCTTTTCCAAAGCGATGTGCTCATCCAGCACAGACTGTCTGGCCAGGTTGTTCGTTAACTCACCTCGCATTGCCCTGTTGAGTCCGCAGAGCTCTCTGATGCTGTACTCTAATCCCACGGTATCAAGTGGAGAGGCATGTAAGGTTTTAAGTGCAGTTTCTTCCTCCTCGGTAAAACTTTCCACCACATCTTGAGTAGAATTTGATGCAGCATGAGCCACCTGTCCCAAGTCTTGCAGTTCTGTAGTATCCGATCCGATCCTATCAGCTTCATCACCCATCTCCATGTCATTGACCCACAGTGTTTCATGTACCTTTGACTTAAGCGCCTTGCCTCCTTGAGTCCAGTCCGTAAACCCCAGCTCATTCCGGATGATCTCACCACCACCACCACGCTTTTCAGCAATTGTTGAGAGAGCATGGGGTGCTCCTGATTTACTAACAATGTCGACATTTGGATGGGCCTTCAGCTGCCCATTTTTGTTGAGTTCAAACTTGGAATAGTCACGTAGATAGAGCACCATCCATTTCTCAGATAGATTCTGGTAGTAGCCATTGACAGACTCCTACAAGAGCTCATGCTGCAATGAAGGTATTGTAATGCCTGTCTCTTGTTCCATGACAGCTCAACTGTCAGGGGCCCGGGTAAAGCTAGTTTCATCTTGCATTGCATCATCATCGTCCTGTCTTATGACCTTGTCGAGGGCAAAATCTGCCATTGTATTGAAGACTGATCGGAGACATGTTCAATATATTCAACATGTCTTCAAACCAATTTGGAAACCAATAATGGATGCAAGCTTAATCCACACCGCAGACTACGAGAGCATTTTTGGGTAAACAGAGTTCGGCAGTCAGTTGTGATCATGCACAACCCCAGTACAATTGGCCTGAACCAACAGCTCAATATCAATTTTCAGTCACCCTGAACTCAACAGATGATAGCAGGTCAGTCGTTCAGAATCTTGGCTGTGCCATCGTCAGGAAAATGGCAATCAAGATCAGTGGGAACAAGGTGATGTCGGTCGTCGATGCAGATGTCTACCACTGCTATCTTGACTTTTGGAAGACAGCCTCCAAGTGCAAAAATGTGCGCTACCAGGGCGTTGATACCTCCGAAAGAAGAAATGCTAATAAGCTGTGGGTCGGCGCAGAAGACAAGGCTGACACTGTTGTTGTAGACAAGGCTATTGCTGATGCCTATGGCAATTGGTTCTGTACCCTGCTGGACTTTGAACTCCTCAATGCTCATATGCCTTTCTACCAGAGTGCACTTGGAGATCAGCTTGAGTATGAGATGACATTCAATGATTACAGTCAAGTGGTCCTGGCCGCAGATTCGGTGACCATTCATTTTCTAGACTGATACACCATTGATAATATCAGCCTGGAATATGATATGGTTACCGAATCTGAATTTGCTCGCATCGTCCGCACCCAGTATGCTGGTCATCTTGCAATCCTATACGATTGCATCCTTCACAATGCAAAATGAACAAAGACAAGAGCGACTCTCTGTGGAACACCAACCTCAACGTTGCCGCAAAGAGCATGAAAGGGATCCTGCTGCTGTTCGAGGTTGACCCTGTTGCGGCTGGTGCAGCTTTCGGCAGGAAGATTTAGGTCTTTTATAACCCCAAGATCACCCAAGCTGAGGTTATCATCGAAGGGGTGCCCAACCAGCTGTACTCCCAGGGATTGAATGCCTACCAGAAATGGAACAAAGCCACTCAGCACTTTGGAGCTTGCCCCAGCAGCAAAAGAGATCCTGAGGTGGCTCTGGTCACAAAGGAGCTATCTCTGGCTGATGTCACATTGGGAGAGTTCTTGACCAACAAGTATGCACTAGGGCTTGACCTGCGGACCTCAGATGATGATGACAAAAAAATGACAAAAACTCTGGGGGTGGCTGCACTGCAACTCCATGCAGGGGCCGTCAGCATGTTTCTTCCCATACCCCCAGAGAACCAACTAAAGTTGGTTGCTGATCCTGAAGCAGATCCATTTGTTGGGCACGCGCTAAGCAGTACCACATGCGAGCTATATCATCGCTATGGTATGTACTTAGCACTGCTAACCACGATGCTAACCACTGCTAAACACTGTCAATTTGGACATACCTGCCCTTTAACAAATCATGACAATGTCATCGATGACAGAGCCAAACCTGCCAATTGTTACTGTTGTTCCAACGGAACAGAAACAGGTGGAGAGAGTGACAGCTGTACCAACCACTCAGCCATCGGTTGTTCCTGTTGTTCCGAAGGAACAGCGGCAGAAAGACCCTAAAAAAGTGGCCGCTGGACGGGCAGGAGCTGCCACCCGGAATGTAAAACAACAAAAAGCCTTGGTCTGGTTGCAAGAAGAGAAAGCCAATCTCCAGAGAATGGTCGTTAACAATGCAGTAGCATCCCAAGCGGCTGATGGACCCGTTGTTCACGTTCCGAAGGAACAACGGGAACAACATGGACAGCAGCAAGGGGTCTCAAATGCAATGCATCATGAACATGACTGTTCCCCATGGACTGCTGTGGTGGTTGAGTTGGCTAGCTTGGCATGATGGCATTATGGTTCCAGTTCCGAAGTTCCCAAAGATACAGGACCAACAATAAGTCGGCGGCCAATCTAATGACACAGCCTGTTGATCAGGTCAACCGTAGCGCAGCATCTCTGAACAAGCACTTAAAGGTATCTTCAGACCCATTCTAGCTATATAGAGTAGTATAATTATGTACATACAATATCTTCAGCTGATGGAAAGATGCTGGTCAATGCTGCCTATCACAGTGCCGTGATCTCTGCCCTCGCAATAGGGTATGCCCGCTTACCTAAGATGATAATGAAGGGAGCCACCCCTAAACTTGACTTCACCGGCTATGACGTCGGGATGGTAGTCCTTGACGTGGGGCTGGCGACGACAACCAAGGAAATGCTAATTAAACAAGGACTCATTCCAGCAGATATTATGAAATAACAAGATGGCCTTGATCACAATGCTAGTTGGGGGCGCCCTTGTTAACGCAGTGGCCTTCTCTGGCAGCAACTACCTCTTCTCCATGTTTCGGGATAACGATGCTGGTGCGGACCGTGTGTGACATGACAAAGCCGTAGAAAAGCTTCAGGCCGCCCAGGCAGCATGGTCCTGTAAGCGAACAGACCACCTGGATCAATGAAGAACTACGTCACCAAGGCCATGCCTTGCACACATTCCAGGATGTCGATGCTGCGATTCGCAAGTATGCACAGGTAACTGGGAACAGTTTAAACAGTTTGGGCCCAGAACCGCAACTAGAACACTTTTACACACTATCAGCCTGGCAAAAGGACCATGAGATCGCCTTCATCATACTAGGGCTGGGTGCGGTCAGGCTTGTTAGCTGCAACTCAGCCAGTGATTCGCTACGAGTGTAAAAAAAAACCTTTATTTTTTTAGGGTGAGGGGTTGGTCTGTTCCTTCGGAATGGAAGTCCACCTAGCTATGCTGTAAAGTAATCCTAAAAGCCCATGAGAGTTGCACAGCAACTACAGATCAGCATGTGCGGTGGGCTCTAGTCTCAGCCATTCCTTCGGAACAACAGGTCCCTGTCTCTGCCTGGCGAGTTCTTGGCATATCAACAGCATCATCTCATTTTTTGAGTCCTGCAGGCTCTCTTGACCAGATGCCTTGAGGATATCAAACCGGAGTTGGTTGAATTTATCTTCCTTGGTGAGTACATGAGTGAATTCCTCCTTGGATATCTGACCATCGGCAACAGCCTTTGAATGCAGATCTGCGATGCTTGAAAGCTTGGTCTCTTCTAAGGTGGCAATGGTGTTGTGCTTTTTTGCCTTCTTTGTGAGCCTTCGGCTTACAAACTTCCCAAAGACACCAGCCAATCCACAGGCCCCTGCTGCAGCCTCTAGTGATATAACCACAGGAATTGAGGCTACGTTGGCCAACATCACAATTCCACCAGCGCTGATCCCTACACCGGTCGCAGATAGAAATGTTTCAATGCCATCTGCGATATTGACCCTCGCTGGTATTTCTTGCCAAAAAAACGCCTGCAGTTCGGCTATAAGACAGGCTCTTAGATCTCCGATCTCCTGGAGCGGAAAGTATTCGCATCGCTAGTATTGAGTTCTGGATAAAAGTCCATTCTTATTGGTAATATACATCATTTTCTAATACCTTTATATTGTCATCTGTCAGTGTCTGCCTGGTAAACTACAGGCGCTTGAGCTTAGTTGGGCCAAGATACAGGGTATTGAATTTGTTGGTTGGAAAGTTAAAAAATTTATAGTAATTTATATATTTTTTATACTTACCAATGACCCAGACATAGCTGGTGCTAACTCTTAAAATATAGGGCCAAACACAAATTTTGCCCCCCAATCCCCAAAATTTGCATCTAAAACTAAAGAAAACATGTCCTGAGAGGCCCTCCACACTTCGCCCCTACTGCGCATGCGCAGTGTCAAGGACGTTCCGAAATTGGCGCCATTTATCATTCTAATAACCAGTGCCTGGTAAGCGCTATGTACTCAGCGGGGAGGCAAGAGTTCCCAACTCCTGGGAGGGCCATCCCCGTCTGGGTCATTGGTAAGTATAAAAAATATATAAATTACTATAAATTTTTTAACATTTTTATACTGTACCAATGACCCAGACATAGCTGAATAGTAAAAAGGCTGGAGGGCCAAGGACATAGAGCAAAATGGAATACGCTCAATAAAATAAAATAGAGTCATCCCCTGTAGGGAAAAGAAGTAATAGGCCTTACATGTATCTTTCTTATTTATGATAAATTAGAAAGATACAACACCTTCCAAAAATTGAGCTTCATACATCCATGTACTCTATTAATATCCAATAATCCTTATACTAATAATTTTTAAAGTAAGCCAATAATAAAGTAAGTCTAGAGAATAGAGACTCTTATACTCCTAAAAGTGTGTGAGAATTGCATAATCATGTCTGTTGACATATGCAATATTCAAAAGCTATACTTTAAAAACTAAGACTTGAATGAATTTTATAAACTTAAACTTCTCACTAAACAACCATCCCAATAACAGCTCAGAATTACTAACTCCGGAGGAGGTATCCCCTTGTTTTCATAGTAAAAACAGGTGACCCAAGGGAACACCCTCCCCCCCCCCCCCCCCTTTTTCTTGCCCTGGGTCAAATAGCCCAGAGCGAAGAGGGCAGCCGAACGGAGACACTGCCGAAACAGACAGCCTACCTAGCTATAGTAGCAACTGTTAAGTGAATGACATTCTGAGCAGTAGATAAAAGACCTAACAATAGAGGCCTCCAGAAATGGACTCGATATTTCTGAGATAAAATTCATGAATGGATGGCTGAGCGCAATGAGCAGCCTTCAAAAATCTATAATAGAACACTATTAATGTAAGCCCAAGAAGTAGAAGAACTCTTACTTCATGAGCCGAAATCTTAAGCACAACTGCTAAGCCAATGATATACCATAAGCAGTACGCTAGTTAATAGAATCCATTAACAATAAAATGGAGCGTAACGTCCTTCTACTAGACATCAAAGACAGAAGAAGCTTACGCCCTTGTAATAAACAGATATCTGTTTATAAATACATAAACTGTACCCGGAAAGAGTAAAGGCCTATGCCCATACGAAGACGGAAGGACCTTAAAATAATAGGTTCCGGATAATAGGAGCCTAACTCTTATGCAACAATCCAACCTAAATAGTAACGGAAGTATTGATTCCGAAACTATAAAAGTGAAAATCATCCATCGATAGTGCATGAAACTCACTGACTCTACAGTAAAAGAGAAACCAACAGAATTACTGTCTAAAAGGTCAGAATTTGAAAACTACTGTTTCCAGAGGCTCAAATGATTACTTAGCTAAATAAGAACCTGAAGTTAAAATCCGTATAGGAATTTAATCTAAAGATTCTAAGTCTATTTATCAAAAAGTTACTAACTGACTTAGATAAAGAGACAAAAGACTCAATTGTAAACTATCGTAGAGTGCATAGGTATGAGGTAATATAAACCTATAACCTAAATAACAACAGGCTGCAGTAGATCTTGTGAAACAAGTATACTAAAAAATAGCAATGAGTAGTATGGAGGGATCAACCATATGAACATAATGATCCCTACACCACGACGGAAGAGCCTCCACTTTAGTCGCATAGAATAGCGAAGAAGAGGATCTCCTATAGTAAGAAATCGCGTCCAAAGCTCGTCCAGTACAGTGCTTACAATGCAATACGGACCACACAACGGAATACATGAAGGTTGCGACCTTGCTGGTTGTGATAAAGATGACGCGATTTACCCAGTGAAAAAAGATCCTCACATAGAGGAAGATTTCACGTTAAGATCCACAGTAGACAAGAGAGTAAATTACTCATGATCTCTGTGAAGATAGAGATGCTATCAACAGAAATGTATTGTGGTTGTTTATCTTAGCAATACCTGCTAAAAACAACAGCGCCGGAGGATACGCGTATCCTATCATTCTGTCCTATAGATCAATAGAGCGTTAACAGTATTAGCTCAGAGATCTGGACAAGCCAACACATACGTCTGCAATTGATTAGCCAGCTGTGTCATAAATAAAACATCATTGGGCGCTCCCATAGATAGCAAATCTGATTGAATACTTGTTTGTTGAGAGTCCATTCTGACAGCAACAAGCGACCCGTAAGAGAACGGGAGTGCGATAAAACAATCAGACGACCCAGAATATGACGGACCAAAACTGAACCTGGTGTACTATAACCAACAGACGGATTCTTTCCATTAAATTGAATAACGGAAACGAAAGAGTGCCTCCCTGGTTCCGGAGATACGCCACTACTGTCGAATTAAAGGACAGGAATTTGGGCATGCGTTTCTGAATAATGTTCATGCAATGACATAAAGCAAGCCTAAAAAAACATTATTCCGCGGAAGTTAACTGATAGCTAAAAGACTGCGGAACCCAAAGACCCTGGCACTTCGAATCCGTAGGGATCAGTATATATCCCAATCTGTTTGACTGGCAACCGTCATAACAGCCACACTCGGGTCCGGCAACTGCGGCGGCACTCTCTGAGTCAACCACCGAATGTTTGCCCCAGTCTGAATCTCTTGTAACACTAGATAGACAAGAGAATGTATAAATCAAGCAATTCATGGATTGCCGGAAAGTTGCCGTCGAAGAGAAGCTCCTCCGAGAACGAAGCGACTCTGAGAGAGTTCTTAACCTACTATCCACGCGTGGATGTAGCTAGGGCTGCCTCACGTCTAACCAACTCCAATCAGCCACTGAAGGGCGGAGTTATACGTGAACAAACTACTGCCCTCAAAAGAAATTACATTGAGAATAATATCCCGTAAATCCTTTCTTGAAGACGTAATGATAACGCCTCAGTAAGGCGGATTACGTATAATAAAGCGTCTAAGTTAAGTCTAATATACATAATGTCGTTCCCAACATTGAAATTGGAAAAGACATAAACGGTGAAAAAGAATATATGCAGTCTTTAATCACACCGTCTAGACGCATATGAACTCTCGGTATGCCCTGCTCTGCCAAAATAAACTATATGTAAAAAAAGATAAAATGGCAGAAATGAGCCACGCGGACAAGAAACTAAACTATCATGCTTAGTAGCCGTCTTGTATATATATATAAATATATAGCGTCGAAAAATAAAACACATGTTGTAATGACAATATTGGACTGCGTCGGTAAGTCAGGGACAAAGTCCCTGTACCGATCGAAAAATCCGAGTCCAATGACGCTATAAGTCTCTTATCCAAGATCGCAGCAATGAAGTCCGAAAAATAATCACTGGAAGAAATGCCAGAAGATATGAAAGGCATCTTCCGATACTACTAAAGGGAAAACTCGAAATCTTTCGAATCCCTTTCGCCA
The DNA here is from genome assembly GCA_031216915.1 of Pictodentalium vernedei. NCBI lineage: Eukaryota > Metazoa > Mollusca > Scaphopoda > Dentaliida > Dentaliidae > Pictodentalium > Pictodentalium vernedei. The sequence continues at coordinate 62,945,324 of CM062290.1, read as the reverse complement.
TCCTGTCGGACCCTATAAAGCGTTCGGTCGTCCGTAGCTTGATGCAACCGCGGACCGCACCGACCCAGCGCCGTCGGATAATTCCTGATTCGACCGAGAAATCGTCAATTGCTGGGTGCTGCGAAACAACTGTGCTAACTCGGATAGCACGTCCGTCACTGAGGCCTGAGGAGCAGCGGTCTTACGATGCATTGCCGCAGGAAGCTCCGAGATCGTTACCCCGTGCATACTTCCAATATGCGAGCGAACGGAGTGTATAGGCCTCGTGTCCCTTGGCTACCGGATGGCGCGACCTATTCGCTGTGGAATCACTGAATGCCGAAACTGATCGGATACTCGAGGTCACGTAGCCAATGTGCGGTCGTGTGCCCTGCTGTGAGGATGAGGAAGCATTAAAGACAGTCTCTCGGACTGTCAATATAACGGAGCGTCCCGAGCAACGGACATATGCTCCGAATGTAAAATATCTGAACCACAACATGCGGTCCCCTATGTTGTTGGCTTCCTCCGATCTGTCCTCAATCTGCCGTCACTGGGTGAGTACTAAAGTAATTAAAGTGCTCGCATCACCCAAATCTCCTTCCTAGACCGCAACGGACGAACCCGGCAGCCGAACCATTCGATGAATGTACGCTACACCGGGTGAGCTAGCGAATGTCACTCCGTAAGCGATAGACATATTCCATGAGCACTTATTGCCGCTAACTCTTCATTAACTATGACGACAGAGGCACACTTTTGAAAGACATCTCCATAACTCTTCGAACAAGAAACCAGAAATGCTTGGATAGCAAGCATAAAATAATAATATATATAGCGTCGTTCAATAATTCGAAAGTTTGTGTGACATTATTGGACTATGTCGGAACTGAGGGACGATGTCCCTGAACCGAACCAAAAATTTCTAAGTCCACCGACGCTATCAGTTTCTTATCCGGCATCGCAGCATATGTTGTTCCGAAAGGGAAAGCTTGAAATCCACCGAATCCCTTTCGGTATCCCGTCGGACCGGATGAAACTTTCGGACGTCCGTACCCGCTTCCGCGGAGCGTCCCGACCCAGCATCGTCGGATAAAATATATGCGACAGATTCAGTTGATGCTGGGATGCTGCGATAAACTGTGCTATTAAGGAAAGCACGTCCGTTCCCGAGGCCTGTGCAGTAGCGGACTTACGATGCATTGCCGCTGGAAGCTCCGTGTACGTTGACTCCCGCATACTTCCTATGCGAACGTCCGAAGTCTGCAGGCCTCGAGTCCCCGGCTACCGACCCAGCGCTGTCGGATAATTCTCGATCCGACACCGTTTCTGTCGGCTGCTGGGATGCTGCGATAAGCTGTGCTATGTGCACAAGAATGTCCGGCGTCGAGACCTGCGGAGGCGCAGTCTATCGCTGCTTCGCCGAGGGCAGCTCCGCATCAGATGGCTCCCGCATACTTTTCCTATGCGAACGTCCGGAGTCCATCGGTCTCGAATCCCTGGCTGCCGGATGGTGTGACCTGGTCGCCGAAGAATCCTTGATCGGCGAAGCTGGTAATATATCGGCGGTCACGCAGCCAAGGTGCGGTCGTGTGCGCTGACGAGAAGAGGAAGCCTTAGCAGTCTCAGCGGACTGCCTATACAACGGAGCGTCCCGAGCGACAGACGTATGCTCCGCTAACGACACATTTGTACCACAACATCTGGGGCCAGATGTTGTTGAACGAGAGAGGGGCCTCTCTCGCTTGCCGTCCGGATGGACCGGAACGAGCTATGAATCGGACTAAAAGGCTTCCTCCGTTCTCCCTCCGATCCGCCGTCACTGGGTGTGCATTAAGTTAATTTTATAGTGCTCGCATCACCCCAAAATTCCTTCTAGACCGCAACGGACGAACCCGGCTGCCGAACCATTCGGTGAATGGACGCTACACCGGGCGAGCTAGCGGACGTCAAAGGCCGTCGAACCTACTAGGGTCCTCTTAGGCAATTGGCGTATTACATGAGCACTTTTCCGCTAGCCCTTCATTAATTGTGACGACGGAGGCACACTGTTGGAAGACATCACAGATACATCACCCTAATCTTGATCGTCTGAAATAGAAATTGATAAAGTAGAGTGACCCTGCGGGGAAAGGACTGGAGTGTCCAAATCCCCAACAACATACCGTGACATACGCTTCCCATATTGTCATCGAAATCATACGATACAGAACCGGAGTTAATGCGAGTACACTGACCACATAAAGAATGATAATAAGGTCAGAGGAAGACTTCCTCTTAAAACAATTGATCAATATCCTTTCAATGTGAAAAGAAAACAAGTCCTGGTACTCGCACTAACCCCTGGCAATCAAAATACATAATAATAATATGATCCATTAATATAGAAAAAATAATTGAAATCAAAATATTTTGAAAAAATATTTTTTCAGAACAGCCCAAGTTTCTGAAAAGTAACGTTGAGCCCCAATGGATCCCAAGCCTAAGTGTGGACAAAAATTTTAAAAATATTTTAAACAATTTATTCAACACTTACGAACAATAATAATGTATCTAGTTATGATTGAAATAACATAAAGATATTATTATTTAGAAATCCCCCCCTCACACAGAGGGCTGTTGTAAATGTAAACAATGAGTGTAAAAACACTAAAATAAGACTCCAGGCACCCAGGCCCGAAATCAGTTACCAAAAATACACCATCTGATGCAAAACAGAGACTTCCAGGGAAGAAACTGCAGAACATCAGATGGTAGATGCAGAACACAACGCCTAACCACCCGTAGGTGAAGACGTAAACATGGGGAAAGAACAGAATTCATTCTGTTATTCAGCTAAACTCCCAAGAAATTTTAGTAATAATAATTACAGAAATTATGCCAAAAGCATGGGAGAATAGCAAGGGGGAACTTAAAGGACAGGGAGAGAGGAAAAACACTTAAAAAAACAGTGTAACTAAATAATCAGAATGACAACAAAATGGCTGCTGCCTTGAAAATAGGTAACTTAACATAATTTCATTAAAAAATTTTAAGTTACAGCCCTGATAATATTCTGTCACACATTCTTTTCCTCTCCTCCTTTTCTATCCTCCTTAGAATCACCATTTCACTAATATTTATGTGTCTGGCATCATTTAAACTGAGATTTAAAAGCACAAAGATCAGTCAGATGTTAACTGATGAAGGGCCAAACTTAGAATGATAAATGGCGCCAATTTCGGAACGTCCTTGACACTGCGCATGCGCAGTAGGGGCGAAGTGTGGAGGGCCTCTCAGGACATGTTTTCTTTAGTTTTAGATGCAAATTTTGGGGATTGGGGGGCAAAATTTGTGTTTGGCCCTATATTTTAAGAGTTAGCACCAGCTATGTCTGGGTCATTGGTACAGTATAAAAATATAAAACACATGTTGTAATGACAATATTGGACTGCGTCGGTAAGTCAGGGACAAAGTCCCTGTACCGATCGAAAAATCCGAGTCCAATGACGCTATAAGTCTCTTATCCAAGATCGCAGCAATGAAGTCCGAAAAATAATCACTGGAAGAAATGCCAGAAGATATGAAAGGCATCTTCCGATACTACTAAAGGGAAAACTCGAAATCTTTCGAATCCCTTTCGCCATCCTGTCGGACCCTATAAAGCGTTCGGTCGTCCGTAGCTTGATGCAACCGCGGACCGCACCGACCCAGCGCCGTCGGATAATTCCTGATTCGACCGAGAAATCGTCAATTGCTGGGTGCTGCGAAACAACTGTGCTAACTCGGATAGCACGTCCGTCACTGAGGCCTGAGGAGCAGCGGTCTTACGATGCATTGCCGCAGGAAGCTCCGAGATCGTTACCCCGTGCATACTTCCAATATGCGAGCGAACGGAGTGTATAGGCCTCGTGTCCCTTGGCTACCGGATGGCGCGACCTATTCGCTGTGGAATCACTGAATGCCGAAACTGATCGGATACTCGAGGTCACGTAGCCAATGTGCGGTCGTGTGCCCTGCTGTGAGGATGAGGAAGCATTAAAGACAGTCTCTCGGACTGTCAATATAACGGAGCGTCCCGAGCAACGGACATATGCTCCGAATGTAAAATATCTGAACCACAACATGCGGTCCCCTATGTTGTTGGCTTCCTCCGATCTGTCCTCAATCTGCCGTCACTGGGTGAGTACTAAAGTAATTAAAGTGCTCGCATCACCCAAATCTCCTTCCTAGACCGCAACGGACGAACCCGGCAGCCGAACCATTCGATGAATGTACGCTACACCGGGTGAGCTAGCGAATGTCACTCCGTAAGCGATAGACATATTCCATGAGCACTTATTGCCGCTAACTCTTCATTAACTATGACGACAGAGGCACACTTTTGAAAGACATCTCCATAACTCTTCGAACAAGAAACCAGAAATGCTTGGATAGCAAGCATAAAATAATAATATATATAGCGTCGTTCAATAATTCGAAAGTTTGTGTGACATTATTGGACTATGTCGGAACTGAGGGACGATGTCCCTGAACCGAACCAAAAATTTCTAAGTCCACCGACGCTATCAGTTTCTTATCCGGCATCGCAGCATATGTTGTTCCGAAAGGGAAAGCTTGAAATCCACCGAATCCCTTTCGGTATCCCGTCGGACCGGATGAAACTTTCGGACGTCCGTACCCGCTTCCGCGGAGCGTCCCGACCCAGCATCGTCGGATAAAATATATGCGACAGATTCAGTTGATGCTGGGATGCTGCGATAAACTGTGCTATTAAGGAAAGCACGTCCGTTCCCGAGGCCTGTGCAGTAGCGGACTTACGATGCATTGCCGCTGGAAGCTCCGTGTACGTTGACTCCCGCATACTTCCTATGCGAACGTCCGAAGTCTGCAGGCCTCGAGTCCCCGGCTACCGACCCAGCGCTGTCGGATAATTCTCGATCCGACACCGTTTCTGTCGGCTGCTGGGATGCTGCGATAAGCTGTGCTATGTGCACAAGAATGTCCGGCGTCGAGACCTGCGGAGGCGCAGTCTATCGCTGCTTCGCCGAGGGCAGCTCCGCATCAGATGGCTCCCGCATACTTTTCCTATGCGAACGTCCGGAGTCCATCGGTCTCGAATCCCTGGCTGCCGGATGGTGTGACCTGGTCGCCGAAGAATCCTTGATCGGCGAAGCTGGTAATATATCGGCGGTCACGCAGCCAAGGTGCGGTCGTGTGCGCTGACGAGAAGAGGAAGCCTTAGCAGTCTCAGCGGACTGCCTATACAACGGAGCGTCCCGAGCGACGGACGTATGCTCCGCTAACGACACATTTGTACCACAACATCTGGGGCCAGATGTTGTTGAACGAGAGAGGGGCCTCTCTCGCTTGCCGTCCGGATGGACCGGAACGAGCTATGAATCGGACTAAAAGGCTTCCTCCGTTCTCCCTCCGATCCGCCGTCACTGGGTGTGCATTAAGTTAATTTTATAGTGCTCGCATCACCCCAAAATTCCTTCTAGACCGCAACGGACGAACCCGGCTGCCGAACCATTCGGTGAATGGACGCTACACCGGGCGAGCTAGCGGACGTCAAAGGCCGTCGAACCTACTAGGGTCCTCTTAGGCAATTGGCGTATTACATGAGCACTTTTCCGCTAGCCCTTCATTAATTGTGACGACGGAGGCACACTGTTGGAAGACATCACAGATACATCACCCTAATCTTGATCGTCTGAAATAGAAATTGATAAAGTAGAGTGACCCTGCGGGGAAAGGACCGGAGTGTCCAAATCCCCAACAACATACCGTGACATACGCTTCCCATATTGTCATCGAAATCATACGATACAGAACCGGAGTTAATGCGAGTACACTGACCACATAAAGAATGATAATAAGGTCAGAGGAAGACTTCCTCTTAAAACAATTGATCAATATCCTTTCAATGTGAAAAGAAAACAAGTCCTGGTACTCGCACTAACCCCTGGCAATCAAAATACATAATAATAATATGATCCATTAATATAGAAAAAATAATTGAAATCAAAATATTTTGAAAAAATATTTTTTCAGAACAGCCCAAGTTTCTGAAAAGTAACGTTGAGCCCCAATGGATCCCAAGCCTAAGTGTGGACAAAAATTTTAAAAATATTTTAAACAATTTATTCAACACTTACGAACAATAATAATGTATCTAGTTATGATTGAAATAACATAAAGATATTATTATTTAGAAATCCCCCCCTCACACAGAGGGCTGTTGTAAATGTAAACAATGAGTGTAAAAACACTAAAATAAGACTCCAGGCACCCAGGCCCGAAATCAGTTACCAAAAATACACCATCTGATGCAAAACAGAGACTTCCAGGGAAGAAACTGCAGAACATCAGATGGTAGATGCAGAACACAACGCCTAACCACCCGTAGGTGAAGACGTAAACATGGGGAAAGAACAGAATTCATTCTGTTATTCAGCTAAACTCCCAAGAAATTTTAGTAATAATAATTACAGAAATTATGCCAAAAGCATGGGAGAATAGCAAGGGGGAACTTAAAGGACAGGGAGAGAGGAAAAACACTTGTAAAAACAGTGTAACTAAATAATCAGAATGACAACAAAATGGCTGCTGCCTTGAAAATAGGTAACTTAACATAATTTCATTAAAAAATTTTAAGTTACAGCCCTGATAATATTCTGTCACACATTCTTTTCCTCTCCTCCTTTTCTATCCTCCTTAGAATCACCATTTCACTAATATTTATGTGTCTGGCATCATTTAAACTGAGATTTAAAAGCACAAAGATCAGTCAGATGTTAACTGATGAAGGGCCAAACTTAGAATGATAAATGGCGCCAATTTCGGAACGTCCTTGACACTGCGCATGCGCAGTAGGGGCGAAGTGTGGAGGGCCTCTCAGGACATGTTTTCTTTAGTTTTAGATGCAAATTTTGGGGATTGGGGGGCAAAATTTGTGTTTGGCCCTATATTTTAAGAGTTAGCACCAGCTATGTCTGGGTCATTGGTACAGTATAAAAATACTAGCATCTGTGACCTTGCACTTGACACCACTTAACGAGAGCAACACATCTTTGCCACGGATAATGATGACAAGTTCTTTGCCATTATGCCCCGGGGCCATTTTAGGTCAAGCCCATATGCATGTAGCACTGGCATGAAGTCGTTGGATGGTATACCCAGGACTATCTATAATTGTGTTGGTACCGTGGCCAAGAGTAAGACGATCAAACTCCCAAAAGAGCTTCATCATCGCACCTCCTTTTACACCACCCAACACATATCCGGCATTACTTTCGTGAATATAATTAGTACCTTTCGGGATATAAGAAGCCAACACACGGCCACTGTTCTGGAGTTTACAGAGTCTGTGGCCTCGGCCCAGTTGGATGTGAGGTTGGATGACCCTGAAGTCAAGTTTTCACCCACTGCGAACAGGGTGCCTATACAGAGACCATTGACCGGAGTCATTCTGGATAAGTTTGTCGCTCCTCCACGAGGCTGAGCCTTCCAGGTTCAAACCACGCAGCTTGGTAAATGTAGCTTGTTGTGGTTGGTCCTTCGGAATGGGAACAGCAACGGGCAGCTCTTTTCTCTTGTATAACCACTCTGAGAGCTAAAATACATACAATTTGTCTGTCATCCCTAGTTCTCCAAACCCCTGCGTGTCCCAGAGATCAACCTGCTGAAGGGTCGTGCAAAGCAATGGATTATGTGCTCCTGGTCCTCTGTTATTCACCATGTCTTTACACTCGTTGCTGTTATTCCATAGTTATATTTCGAATATGTAATGTTACAGATAGGTGCTGCAATTCAATAGGGTCACCCATGCTATCTAAAACGTGGACTATAACATTGACGATAGGGCCTGGTACAAGCCTTTTGTACTGCAAATGAGAGAAAGCTACTGTTCTGCCACTGGCACATTTTTCATTTGCTACAGGTACTGTTCTGAGTAGTGTACTGGGTAAACTGTTGTGAATATTGTCCGTGGTGCTGACTTCTTGACAGATGAACGTAAAGCTCACGGTGGGCCGCAAGTTCAGGTAACTCATCCCCCATCAGCAGCTCCCCTCCTTGAGGGGTTGTGGTTGCTGCAAATCCCAAGGTGCGTGCTAACTTCCCCAGTTTCAGAGACTTATCTGTCTTGAGTCACAGATGACTCGAAGGTTTGTGATGATCCAGTATAGCCCTAACCTGACTAAACACCTGATCATTTTGCTCGCATACATTGTAATAGCCATCTGGGATTTTTATCTTCCCCTCAACTGGGTCATTTTTCTCATCCATGACGCGAATAATATTGTTGTGTAGCCTCGAACTAATGTTGTACCAAAGAGGGTAGTAGGTTACTTCAGCAAGAGCACACTCAAATTGCTCTCCAGCAGGAAGCACCCTTGGTATGTCCACGGTTTGACCGTCGGATAGTGTCATGTACATAATTCTATATTATCATTATAAAACTCCTCTAATATGGCTTTTAGAGGTCCAAAGGATGCTGGAATACCCAAGAATGGACAGCAAGCTTGCAACAAAGTTGGCTTCAATCTACTACAGCCCCAAGGGTACTGGAAGGGACTCACGGCCATCAGTTTTAAAACCTAGCTTCCACGGCCAAGGTCTAGGAAGATTTGGCTTGTTAAAGAGGTCGCGGCCACCCTAGAAAAGATATACAAGCATGGACCACTGTGGTGGCTCAAGCTCCTTCAGGTCGATCCCAGGCATGAGTTCATGGGCGAGGTGAATCAGCCGCTGGTGAAACATGGGACAGAAGCCTGGCATGGCCGTATGGATGTCCACTGGGACCAGGTAATTGTGGAGCAGTTCAACCCTACCCTGGGAGAGCGACTGTTCGGGCACCAATACACCCAGGAGATGAGGTTACTATCAGGTGAGAGGTCAAGTGAATGGCTTGCTCGGCTACCCACGGCGCTGAATGGTGAGGCGACTCGCTTAACTAATTTCTGGTCGCCCTGTTGGCCTCGAGGAGCAGAAGCTCCCCTCCAATGTGGGTTTTTGCTATCTCTACCAGGCAGGCAGGCGGGCTGGAAGGGGGTCAGCGTCGGCTGTCCTTGGGGTGGTATAGCGGTGGAACCGGGGTGTCTGGAAAGTATTTCTTGTATCTTTGGAGCAACACCTCTTGTGCCCGGTTGTAAACCTTCTGCCGGCTAGCAAAGATCAAGTCACCTGGCCTTCATTGCTCCATGAAGCGCTCCAATCCGAGACAGCTGGGCAGTGTCTTCCGCATCTCCTGACACTGGACCTTATCAGCCTGGAGGCGGATGTGCCTTTTCAGGGCCTTGGGCACATCGTCTTTTGCCCCGTGGTCTGCCTTGACCTTTTCGTAATAATCCACCGCTTGACATAACCAGTCATGGGGCATCTCACTTGAGATTGGTGGTGGCTGGCCTTGATCACCACATCAGATAACCTAAACCCCACACTGGTCCAGCCAGTCCAAGAACATTTCTAGGATAGGCCGGGGCACAGTGCAGACCTCATCACAGATGATGACATGGGGAATGAACTTCTGGCACATGCATTCTGGCGTCCAGTCCTTCTGGCTGCTCCATCGGAAGAAGCTATGGTAGGTCTGGGCCTTGACTCTCCTACCTCGCATCTCTTTGGCTAAAGCGTTGAGTTGGGGTAAATACAAGTGTGTCTCGCACCCTGAAGAGCTCGATCACTCTCGTTGCCTTGCAGCTACCACCTCCACCATTGAAGTAACTCAGCCGAGGTATTTCGTGGCGCTACAATACTCTGGCTTGGGGAGGTAGTCGGCGTGTTCCTGTGGCATGTATAGCTGCTCACCCTTGTCACGCTACTGAGCTGGCAGGACATTACACTTTTTGGGAGGCTGTAGGGTGGGTTCGTCATGATAGAGGCAGCACCTTGTGCAATAGCCCTCAGAGTGGACTTCTGGTGGTACATACGCTTGGACACCATTGAGTTTGTAGAGTATTGTTTTCCTGACATATATGCTGTCTGTCGCCACCCGAACCGCCTCTTCTTTGACGAAACGCTGTAACATACTGAGAAGGTTAATATGGGTGTATGCTAACATAGAGTTAACTTCCCGATGATGCTGCAGCCCTGATCTCTATCCTCAGGGAGCCATACTACATTCTTCTTTCCAAAAGAGATGATGATCCTACCTCTAGTTCAGTTAGGATGCCGGAATCCATGAGATATGAGAGCAGGACTGTCGAAGCCCAGCCCTGCTCCTCGAAATGCCTCCCAAACCATGCAGGGATGACAGAGTGGACACTTGAGTTGAAAGCCCACTTGCGTGTTTGGGCGAAACCGGTACCTATGTCTTTGGGCAAAGCACCACTGATTGCTACACGGGTCATGTTGGCCCTTGGATGACCGAAACGTTCGAAGTAGGGCTGAGCCTCACCCAGACCTTGGAAGCTTGAGGGATAGAATGCCTTCATGTCAATGTTTATGATGTCATTAATGTGATACTGTTCTGCATTCCAGAGGCCAACATGGCCATGTTCAACACAAGCGTTTTGGATGTCATCCAGGAAAGATGCAAGAGTCAGCTTCCAGTCATTCCTTTCCTTTGGGATGATGCTGGCTACGTGATTCACTCCGAAGACCCTGTCGGCAAGAGACTCATCTCCCAGGTGGGCACAGGCTACTTGGAGGTTTGATGAGTCTCCTGTGTCATGTAGGTGCGGCCGTCTTGTAAGATGAACTGGTGAATGTTGAGCTGTCTATCCTAGTCACCTCCGAGTAGCCAGACAGCGATTGGCTCATTTTGGGTGGCCTGTTTGATGGCTTCCCAGATGTCACCCTTGTATATGTGGACCTGTCTGGAATGGGGGAAGTGTACGTCTTTGGACCAGGCGTGGCTGTTATGGTAGATGAGCTCTACTTTCCCCCTCACACCATTTCCTCCAAACTGATACTTGCCACTGTTGTAGATATCCTCACCAGCTATGTCTTTCACGATGATCGCTTGTTTGAAGATTTTCTCGAGCTCGGCCATATCGCCGACCGTTGCACCAGCACGGTGGACTTTCTCTTCCCACTTCTGTATTTACTGGTGCCTGGTCGGGGTTAGGCCTCTGAAAGTGCCATCAAAGTGCTAAACCACTCTATGGGCGATGCAATTGAGATCGCCATCACGCATTGCAGCCAAGTTGGCAGGGTCTGGGTCTCTGAGAGGGTAGAGGCCGTAAATATAAATTTTATAGTAAATTTCCTTTCTTATTATACCTGCCGAAATTGTTTACTACAGGCTTGCACTACAGTGGAAGAACCTAACTCGGATAAAATACTCTCTATTTTAATCTTTCCCAAGATTTGGGAAAGAAAAGTGGTGTAAAAACACCACGAAAAAAATAAGCCAAAAATGGGTCGAGCACCATCGGCGCACACCCAGTATGGCACACTCTTCCATAGTACAAATCCACGACTTCCGTAAAACAGTGCGCAATGCATCAATTCGTCATTCTTTTGATTCCGAACAACACAAGAGTTATGTGATCAGCGGGGAGGAAGGATTCTTACCCGAATAAGAAGACGGGAGGGCCTCTATGTAAACAATTTCGGTAGGTATAATAAGAAAGGAAATTTACTATAAAATTTATATTTCTTATCAACCTACCTCAATTGTTTACTACAGGCTGAATAGACAAAAGGCTGTAGGGAATCACATAACCAACCCACACTTAACTCAATAGCACTGGGACCGTGGACAGAGGAAGAGATCCCTAGGCCTATCAAACCACAGCATCACAAACATTAGAAAAGACAATGAAAGATGAGGCATATGGTGAAGTGCGACGCACAGACAGAAAGGGCAGTAACAGCACAAAGCTGGAACTGACCCTGAAAAAAGCTGAAAAGCTGGGATAGACAACAGCCTGAGCCGAAGAAAGAGGGCCCCAAGGTTCTCTGTCGGCTCCTGCAACTGTCGCAGATAAAAGGAGAATGTAGCATTTCTCCAGAAGGCTGCCAGAATAACATCCGTCATCCGACAACATGACAGAGTTATTAAAAGAGGAAGACAATGCACGCACCTCGTGGCAGAAAAAACAATTGGTAATACAATCACCAGTAGCTAGACGAGCGGAAGCTGCACGAATAGCAAGACAAATCCATCAAGAAATGGATGCAGGAGAGATCAGGCATGTGAGAGAATGCATATTCATCCAGGATAAAGGCGTGAACGCCCCCACCCCCAAGCAGAGCAGCGCCCAAGAAAGTGACCAACTTGGAGGAAACTGCAAAGTCCTAGGCCTTTTCAAGGAAAAGAGCTGAACAAGCTTGGAGAGGCAAGGATGAGTGTCGAAACAATGCGGTATCACAAATGAAAAAAATGTCTCCGAAGCATGGACATGTACCCATTGCTGGAGACCCCCAGAAACAATCATATACCAGAAACTCCACAAGCAGTGTGATCGAAGGAGTGACAGAAGCAACAGAGTGATTGCACACCATCAACAGAAGAACCTTCCACTTAGCCACAGAGGCTAAACCAGTGGAGTGAGTGCCTCCTTGAAGAAGAAAAGCAACTCCACTGCGTGTCTCGAAAAACCACTACGGAGGAGACAGGAACCGATAAAAGACATGTGCGAAGGCACAATGAAGTCGGGTCAACGTAAAACCTCCTCAGGCGACTTTGGCAAAGAAAGTCGGAACACCAGAGGGATCAGAAAGTGGCCCGTTTCCAATCCTGGAAGGCAGCGCCATAGGGGGCGCCTGGAAACCACTCGCTGCCTCGCTGGAAGCAACGGGAAGGCTCTTTGACAGAACCTGAGTGAGTAAGCTCACTGCCCAAACTGGCCGGTTCGACAGGGGAACGAACTGGCAAAGTGGCTTCACCTCTGACCCTCTTAACCAGCGAAGGGTCATGAACCTCCAAAACACCCGACATGGGACGACGGTCGGCAGCCGAAACGTCTGAAGGCAGACGTGTATAGGGGTGTGACACACCCCGAGGATCAACATAGTGGGAACTCATAAGAGTCACCGCGGACCTCTGCAGGGCAAAAGATCCAGGCTGCACAAAAGACGTTGGTCCCCCAAAACTGGTCGTGGGCCAGAATGAGTGGACGGAAATGCCACAGAGTTCATAGTGTCCCACTAAGAACATCCGAATCCAATGACAACTGTGGTGCACGACGGCGCAGAGACCACAATAGAGGGTCTGGCCGGCAGCCACTTCCAACCTCGCCGAGTTGAAGTCAGGGAAGGCTGAGGCTGATACCCCCACGTCTACACAACCAGTCACTGCAGCAGACCACTGCAGGTATAAAACTACTGTGCTCAATGGCGGAGAGGACACAGTAGGAGGTTCAGTCGGCAACCCTGTCCGACATCCCCGAGTGGAAGACTGAGGCCAAAACCCCACAACCACACTACAGACATCCCTGCAGACCCTGGCAGGGATAAGCCGAGGCCGGCTAAAAACGGTGCCCAATGGTGTTGTAGACAGAACAGCAGTAGCAGCAGATACGACGGGAGCTGTTGGAACTGGCGGAAAAGCGGAGAGAGCCACCAAGCTCGGCCTCCAAAGGAGGAGTCACAACCCTAGTGACAGCCTCAGATGTAGACTGGAGAGGGCGCATAGTCCCGGAACCAGGCATCTCTTCGCCAGAAATCCAACAGCTCCCGCAGTATCCACCACAGTAAAAAACTGCACATTCCCCATGGAAGGGGAATAACTCTCACCAGACATGGTCGAGTCGGGAAGCCCCGAAACGACAGCGTTCCCCACTCCCCGCTGGTGCAGGAGGAGCTGCACATCCCCCACGGAGGGGGAGCAATTCTCACCGGATGTGGTCGAATCGGGCGACCCCGAAATGATAGCATTCCCCATCCCCTGTGGGAGCGGGAGGAGCTGCACATCCCCCACGGAGGGGGTAAACTCACACCAGACGTGGTCGAGTCGGAAAGCTCCCGAAACGACAGCGTTCCACACCACCCGCAGGTGCGGAAGAAATGGCCACGAGAACGCACCAAGACGAGGGAAAAAGGAATTGCCCTAAAGGAACCGAACTGGAAATAACAGAGGCGAGAGCAGTAGAAGAAAAAGGTGAACTCAACAGAAACAGAAAGTAGAAGAACACTCTCAACTACGAGAGAAGGTGGCAGAAAAAAACCGATGACAGAATCCAGACGGTCGACAGGGACCGAAAAAACAGAAATTCAGCCCTCAACAGAGTGAAGAAATCCTGTCAAGACAGTCCCGGATTGACACCTAACTCCAAAAATTAAATCCTCAACCGAAAAAATTCATTGCTGAATCGCGTGATGTCGAAAACAAAACATTCGCGAAAACGGAATAGTAAATAATATACAATGAGAATGTGGTTGAAAATATTAACGAGAATATATAAAACACAGTCCTGTTATTATACGATCTTCAGATCCATAATTCCAGTCACAGGAAAACCATTATCCACGAGTTGAATTATCACTGTTTCATAATGCATATGGCGGAGACAAATCCTTCACTTGTCTTGGATAAAAAAAGAATGGCGAATTGACGCACTGCGCACTGTTTTACGGAAGTCGTGGATTTGTACTATGGAAGAGCATCACACACTGGGTGTGCGCCGATGGCGCACGACTCATTTTTGGCTCATTTTTTTCGTGGTGTTTTTACACCACTTTTCTTTCCCAAATCTTGGGAAAGATTAAAATAGAGAGTATTTTATCCGAGTTAGGTTCTTCCACTGTAGTGCAAGCCTGTAGTAAACAATTGAGGTAGGTTGATAAGAAACGACCACGGTGACAGGGTAAGCATTCTGGTAGAACACAGGCCTGGAAATAATTTTTTTTGGTGCATCGGTCATAATGACCGGCTCCATAATGATCGGATCGGTCATACAGTAATCCGGGTCGGTCATATTTTTTGGCTTCCAAATCAAATATTAACTAGGGCATACTGACCCGTGTCTTAGCCCAGGGGGTGCTTGCAGTTGGTTGAGAACAAATCGAGGGGTAGACTTAAACATAAAGACTTGAGTCTGTGACTGGGTTTTTCTTGATAAACAATACTGATAAAATGACGATCCCACATCATTCACTTTATGAACAAAATACAAAATGAACATTGGTTTTCAGTATCATTTGTCAAATCACCAATGAGTATGTAACATGTTTTACTTTCAGTGTTCAATTATTTTAATATATTTACTCATATTTCAGCTGCTCTGTGAATAAAATTTTATTAAATCCACGTGTGTTGTTTGCATTTTTTTCAGTAAACATTGTTTCTGGTAATTGCATCACATGCAAACAAGGACGAAAACCAGCAAATTAAACGCCCAAACAAGCCAACTATACAATCTTATCAGAGGGAATCCACATGAAGTGACAAAATAACAATACAACAAACCCAGTTTTATCTTTTTTATTACTCAATAACACTAATTACTCAATAAAACATCAAATGAATAATGCAAATATAAAATAAAACATGTGATTAAAAAAAAAACTCCCAAAATAGCACAAACTACAAAGATGTACATGCGTGAACTCGCCCCTCAGGTGACAAGCAAAGAAACAAAAAAAATCTCATTTTATCCGAATTCACACCGGGTGAAAATTCAGTTCGTTCACAGGAATTGAGATTTTTTTCTTCTTTCCATGTCACCTGAGGGACTCGCTCATTTCATATTCATTACAATACTTATTCTATCCAAGTTACACCCACTCTTGACTCAATACTAATCCCCCCCACCCCCATAATCATGAACATCCCGGTTGGAAATTTCAAGTAGATATGTGACTTTCACAACATTTTAGAGTGGCAGTGATCTAATAGCCAGGTGGAATATATTTGCACTTGAATTTTGTGAAAATCACATCAACAGATCAAGCTTCTGCGTGGACCGCTGTACCCCCCACCCTCCTCTTGTCGGGTTGCACCGAGTCTCCTGGCTTCGGACCGACCAGGGATACTTTGGTAAACTACTATAGAGAATGTATTGATATTGAGAACAGCACACTTTTAATAGTAGTTTCTTGTAGTACTCCAGGGTGCCATCCTTATAGTATGCTTATGGGATATACTGAAGTGAATACACATTTCATGATAGTTTCTCTTAATACTCAAGGGTTCCATCACTGTGGCACACTTATGGGGATTGACTTTTGGGGGAAAATTCACATAATGTCTACCCCTATGGTGGTACCCTGGAGTACTCAGGACATTTACTATAGAAAATGTATTGACGCTAATACTTCTAAAGGAAATTACCAATTAACGAGTTCAAATGCCTTATTTATTATTAGCTTCCATTGTGATGGCTGTTTTATTCAGTCACTGCCTGGCCCAAGTTTTATACATATTGTGGGAAAAGCCATACAAATATCCTTGGCAGACTTTAAAGACATTTATTTTGTGTGTGACTGTGTTGTCAACACAGCCAGGTGCAATTATTATACGAGTAGTTGTTTCTGATTGTGTACATAATAATTTGTAACTTTTGCATCTTGTATAGATTCTTGTATGGATTCACCCCCAAGCTGTCTTCAAAAATAACCGGACACAATAGAAAGCAATTACAATTCAGTTGGTAAAAATATACATTTAACACTCCGTTGTTCATGTATAAATTATTCAGTCTGTTATAGGCGTGTTTTTGGAATAATTGACAAGTAAGGTGCATGCTGTTAAGTTTGTGGATATCATTCAGCAAAGTGAATTCGTGAAAATAAAAACAACATCATTTTTGATTCGGAATGAATTTTATTTTAATAAAATAAAACCATTTACCTCTTTTTGACATATCAAGGCATACAACAATCGATTTCTTGAATGTTAGATGGAAAAGGAAATCTGCACTGTTTTCCAGCCTCCAGGTAATGACAACACATTGTTACTCACCTAATTTCGTTTCAAATTCACCTGCGAACTGACAGACTTTTACAGTTTTCGAAATTGGGGGAGTGGGCTTAAACACGGAGAGGGCACCTTGTTATCGAAATGCAGAAAGTTGGGTGGGGGCTTAATCACGAATATGGGCTGTGACACGGGTCAGAACAGTACTTGGGAGAAAAATGCGTCGGTCATTCATGACCGGTTGGATATAGTTAGCGCCGGTCACGTCGACGTTTTGTGGCAGTCACTGTCCGTGACCAACCACTTATTTCCAGGCCTGAGAACATCTGGTCGATCACCGTCAGGGTGCCTGGTTTGGTATTTTGTGTGATTTCTACAACGCCCTGGCTTTTCTTCCTTTCTGCTTTCACACTGTCAAACTTGTCTTCGACTACCCAGTCTCCTACGTCATGCTCATACAAGAACTTCATTTTCAGGATGAACGCACTCTCTGGGAGGGCTGTAAGGAGCTGTGCCGCCCTCACGTCTTTCATGCGGGCATCCAGGGCAATGCGGTCGGCCTTCGCTTCAATACCATCTGCAATCTCAATGTCACCAACAATGTCAAGCGGGTCCTCGGATTCTACCCTCCATGTACGTACGTAGAGAAGACCACAGCGGTGCCATCAACTTCAAACTCGTCTTTGGTGCCGTTCAGGATCTCAACCCATGGCTCATTGGCTGGGGGCCTTATGGTTCGTTACCCTCTTGCCACAAACACGGCAAGGTTTTGTACACGATCCATTTCACAGTTTGACCATATGTACCCCACAGTACTCCCCCATACAGCGCCGGCCACAGAGCTGCTCTGTAGAGCTCAAAATAATCCACTACCATGTGTTTTTACCTATCCACATTGTGCACCTGATTGGGTATATCCATCATCAGGGATATGTCTAATATGCTTCACCACAGAAGGAGGTTTATGTCTATTCAAGCCCCCAGGCCGCATAGAGGGGTGGGCCGTCCTCTTATGGCTCTCTGGGGTGTATCTACGCCCATTTGGAGTTGGGGTAGAAAATGAATCTACGCTGATGCCCAAGTGGGATGGCCTCTCGACTGGCGAGGGTGGGCACCATCTGGGGGGCCTCAGTGAGGTGATGGGCCGGCCCAGGGGTCCTCCAAGTTGGTGCATTCACCCCCTGCTAATCCTGAGATCCTGTAAAGTCCCCTACTTGAATTCCCAGAATGATAGACTTCAGGGATTTTATTCTGAAGTGGAGATTTTGAATGAACACAGGCGTCATTCTTTGCACATATTTTCGGGAATCTAATTAGATGCCTATGAATTTCATTTATGGGAATCCACCAGCATTCAATACCTCGAGAGGACCCAAACACATCGGTCTGGAATGGTTTGGCATGATATGCCAAAAGTTTGAATATTAACTCTCCATTCATGGCAGGCCTGTCATGATTAATCAAAAAGTTGACCAATAGCCAGAAATTTCACCCATAATCGACTACAATTTTAAAGTCGAGAATTATGGGTTTTTCATCACTCTTTTACTGATGACTTATTAGTTATTACTCTCCTCCCCATCATGATCATAAGATGTTTCAGAGGCTGTAGACTATCAATAAACATTGTAATTGTAAAAAGAATAAAGGTACAACACATGACATGAGGTCTGGCCAGGCTAGAAAATAAGCAGACTGACATTTGCACAATGATGTGCCCCGAGGGTGAATTTGATGATGCTGTCCCATACATTGGGCCAATTTATACCTTAGGTACTTCTTTCTGTTTAGTTTTGAGACCTGATTCAGATTGAGGTTCACAGAGGGTAAATTTAGTGATGCTACCCTGCAGTGCAGGGTAGCATCACTAAATTCACCCTCTGGGGACCTCATGTCGCAGATGACAGTCTGCTTATTTTCTGGCTTGGGTCTGGCATTCTAGAAAGTATGGGAGTACAAATAATTACCCTTCTCAGTTTGTCAGAGAGGGAAACTGCCTTCTTAAATCTCTATACGGTCATTATTAGAATCTTGACCACCTCAGGCCCAAACCTGAGCCAAGGTTTGGGCCGAGGATGGTCAAGAAGTTAAAAAATTTATAGTAATTTATATATTTTTTATACTTACCAATGACCCAGACATAGCTGGTGCTAACTCTTAAAATATAGGGCCAAACACAAATTTTGCCCCCCAATCCCCAAAATTTGCATCTAAAACTAAAGAAAACATGTCCTGAAAGGCCCTCCACACTTCGCCCCTACTGCGCATGCGCAGTGTCAAGGACGTTCCGAAATTGGCGCCATTAATCATTCTAATAACCAGTGCCTGGTAAGCGCTATGTACTCAGCGGGGAGGCAAGAGTTCCCAACTCCTGGGAGGGCCATCCCCGTCTGGGTCATTGGTAAGTATAAAAAATATATAAATTACTATAAATTTTTTAACATTTTTATAGTGTACCAATGACCCAGACATAGCTGAATAGTAAAAAGGCTGGAGGGCCAAGGACATAGAGCAAAAGGGAATACGCTCAATAAAATAAAATAGAGTCATCCCCTGTAGGGAAAAAGAAGTAATAGGCCTTACATGTATCTTTCTTATTTATGATAAATTAGAAAGATACAACACCTTCCAAAATTGAGCTTCATACATCCATGTACTCTATTAATATCCAATATAATCCTTATACTAATAATTTTTAAAGTAAGCCAATAAATAAAGTAAGTCTAGAGAATAGAGACTCTTATACTCCTAAAAGTGTCTGAAGATTGCATAATCATGTCCGTTGACATATGCAATATTCAAAAGCTATACTTTAAAAACTAAGACCTGAATGAATTTTAAAAACCTAAACTTCTCACTAAACAACCATCCCAATAACAGCTCAGAATTACTAACTCCGGAGGAGGTATCCCCTTGTTTTCATAGTAAAACAGGTGACCCAAGGGAACACCCTCCCCCCCCCCCCCCCCTTTTTCTTGCCCTGGGTCAAATAGCCCAGAGCGAAGAAGGCAGCCGAACGGAGACACTGCCAAAACAGACAGCCTACCTAGCTATAGTAGCAACTGTTAAGTGAATGACATTCTGAGCAGTAGATAATAGACCTAACAATAGAGGCCTCCAGAAATGGACTCGAAATTTCTAAGATAAAATTCATGAATGTGGATGGTTGAGCGCAATGAGCGGCCTTCAAAAATCTATAATAGCGACACTATTAAAGTAAGCCCAAGAAGTAAAAGAACTCTTACTTCATGAGCCGAAAACTTAAGCACAACTGCTAAGTCAATGATATACCATAAGCAGTACCGATAGTTAATAGAATCCATTAACAATAAAATGGAGCGTAACGTCCTTCTACTAGACATCAAAGACAGAAGAAGCTTACGCCCTTTGTAATAAACAGATATCTGTTTATAAATACATAAACTGTACCCGGAAAGAGTAAAGGGCTATGCCCATACGAAGACGGAAGGACCTTAAAATAATAGGTTCCGGATAATAGGAGCCTAACTCTTATGCAACAATCCAATCTAAATAGTAACGGAAGTATTGATTCCGAAACTATGAAAGTGAAAATCATCCATCGATAGTGCATGAAACTCACTGACTCTACAGTAAAAGAGAAACCAACAGAATTACTGTCTAAAAGGTCAGAATTTGAAAACTACTGTTTCCAGAGGCTCAAATGATTACTTAGCTAAAAAAGAACCGAAGTTAAAATCCGTATAGGAATTTAATCTAAAGATTCTAAGTCTATTTATCAAAAAGTTACTAACTGACTTAGATAAAGAGACAAAAGACTCAATTGTAAACTATCGTAGAGTGCATAGGTATGAGGTAACATAAACCTATAACCTAAATAATAACAGGCTGCAGTAGATCTTGTGAAACAAGTATACTAAAAAATAGCAATGAGTAGTATGGAGGGATCAACAATATGAACATAATGATCCCTACACCACGACGGAAGAGCCTCCACTTTAGCCGCATAGAATAGCGAAGAAGAGGATCTCCTATAGTAAGAAATCGCGTCCAAAGCTCGTCCAGTACAGTGCTTACAATGCAATACGGACCACACAACGGAATACATGAAGGTTGCGACCTTGCTGGTTGTGATAAAGATGACACGATTTACCCAGTGAAAAAGATCCTCACATAGAGGAAGATTTCACGTTAAGACCCACAGTAGACAAGAGAGTAAATTACTCATGATCTCTGTGAAGATAGAGATGCTATCAGCAGAAATGAATTGTGGTTGTTTATCTTAGCAATACCTGCTAAAACAACAGCGCCGGAGGATACGCGTATCCTATCATTCCGTCCTATAGATCAATAGAGCGTTAACAATATTAGCTCAGAGATCTGGACAAGCTAACACATACGTCTGCAATTGATTAGCAAGCTGTGTCATAAATAAATCATCATTGGGCGCTCCCATAGATAGCAAATCTGATTGAATACTTGTTTGTTGAGAGTCCATTCTGACAGCAACAAGCGACCCGTAAGAGAACGGGAGTCCGATAAAACAATCAGACGACCCGGAATATGACGGACCAAAACTGAACTTGGTGTACTAAAACCAACAGACGGATTCTATCCATTAAATTGAATAACGGAAACGAAAGAGTGCCTCCCTGGTTCCGGAGATACGCCACTACTGTCGAATTAAAGGACAGGAATTTGGGCCTGCGTTTCTGAATAATGTTCATGCAATGACATAAAGCAAGCCTAAAAAACATTATTCCGCGGAAGTTAAACTGATTGCTAAAAGACTGCGGAACCCAAAGACCCTGGCACTTCGAATCCGTAGGGATCAGTATTATATCCCAATCTGTCTGACTGGCAACCGTCATAACAGCCACACTCGGGTCCGGCAACTGCGGCGGCACTCTCTGAGTCAACCACCGAATGTTTGCCCCAGTCTGAATCTCTTGTAACACTAGATAGACAAGAGAACGTATAAATCGAGCAATTCATGGATTGCCGAAAAGTTGCCGTCGAAGAGAAGCTCCTCCGAGAACGAAGCGACTCTGAGAGAGTTCTTAACCTTACTATCCACGCGTGTGGATGCAGCTAGGGCTACGTCACGTCTAACTAACTCCAATCAGCCACTGAAGGGCGGAGTTATACGTGAACAAACTACTGCCCTCAAAAGAAATTACATTGAGAATAATATCCCGTAAATCTTTTCTTGAAGACGTAATGATAATGCCTCAGTAAGGCGGATTACGTATAATAAAGCGTCTAAGTTAAGTCTACTATACATAATGTCGTTCCCAACATTGAAATTGGAAAAGACATAAACGGCGAAAAAGAATATATGCAGTCTTAAATCACACCGTCTAGACGCATATGAACTCTCGGTATGCCCTGCTCTGCCAAAATAAACTATTTGTATAAATGATAAAATGGCAGAAATGAGCAACGCGGACAAGAAACTAAACTATCATGCTTAATAGCAGGCTTGTATATATATATATATATAGCGTCGAAAAATAAAACACATGTTGTAATGACAATATTGGACTGCGTCGGTAAGTCAGGGACAATGTCCCTGAACCGATCGAAAAATCCGAGTCCAATGACGCTATAAGTCTCTTATCCAAGATCGCAGCAATGAAGTCCGAAATAATAATCACTGGAAGATAATGCCAGAAGATATGAAAGGCATCTTCCGATACTACTAAAGGGAAAACTCGAAATCTTTCGAATCCCTTTCGCCATCCTGTCGGACCCTATAAAGCGTTCGGTCGTCCGTAGTTGATGCAACCGCGGACCGCACCGACCCAGCGCCGTCGGATAATTCCTGATTCGACCGAGAAACTGTCAATTGCTGGGATGCTGCGAAACAACTGTGCTAACTCGGATAGCACGTCCGTCACTGAGGCCTGAGGAGAAGCGGTCTTACGATGCATTGCCGCTGGAAGCTCCATGATCGTTACCCCGTGCATACTTCCAATATGCGAGCGAACGGAGTGTATAGGCCTCGTGTCCCTTGGCTACCGGATGGCGCGACCTATTCGCCGTGGAATCACTGAATGCCGAAACTGATCGGATACTCGAGGTCACGTAGCCAATGTGCGGTCGTGTACCCTGCTGTGAGGAAGAGGAAGCATTAAAGACAGTCTCTCGGACTGTCAATATAACGGAGCGTCCCGACCAACGGACATATGCTCCGAATGTAAAATATCTGAACCACAACATGCGGTCCCCTATGTTGTTGGGCGAGAGAGGGACCTCTCTCGCTCACAGCCCGGACGGACCTGGACAAGCCAGGAACCGGACTAACAGGCTTCCTCCGATCTGTCCTCAATCTGCCGTCACTGGGTGAGTACTAAAGTAATTAAAGTGCTCGCATCACCCAAATCTCCTTCCTAGACCGCAACGGACGAACCCGGCAGCCGAACCATTCGATGAATGTACGCTACACCGGGTGAGCTAGCGAATGTCACTCCGTAGACGATAGACATATTCCATGAGCACTTATTGCCGCTAACTCTTCATTAACTATGACGACAGAGGCACACTTTTGAAAGACATCTCCATAACTCTTCGAACAAGAAACCAGAAATGCTTGGATAGCAAGCATAAAATAATAATATATATAGCGTCGTTCAATAATTCGAAAGTTTGTGTGACATTATTGGACTATGTCGGAACTGAGGGACGATGTCCCTGAACCGAACCAAAAATTTCTAAGTCCACCGACGCTATCAGTTTCTTATCCGGCATCGCAGCATTCTGGTCCGACGAAAAAAGCTGTAGAAGACCAAGTCAGATGACATACACAACAGCATATGTTGTTCCGAAAGGGAAAGCTCGAAATCCTCCGAATCCCTTTCGGTATCCCGTCGGACCGGATGAAACTTTCGGACGTCCGTACCCGCTTCCGCGGAGCGTCCCGACCCAGCATCGTCGGATAAAATATATGCGACAGATTCAGTTGATGCTGGGATGCTGCGATAAACTGTGCTATTAAGGAAAGCACGTCCGTTCCCGAGGCCTGTGCAGTAGCGGTCTTACGATGCATTGCCGCCGGAAGCTCCGTGTACGTTGACTCCCGCACACTTCCTATGCGAACGTCCGGAGTCTACAGGCCTCGTGTCCCTGGCTACCAGATGGTGTGACCTGGTCGCCGAAGAATCCTTGATCGGCGAAGCTGGTAATATATCGGCGGTCACGCAGCCAAGGTGCGGTCGTGTGCGCTGACGAAAAGAGGAAGCCTTAGCAGTCTCAGCGGACTGCCTATACAACGGAGCGTCCCGAGCGACGGACGTATGCTCCGCTTGCGACACATTTTGTACCACAACATCTGGGGCCAGATGTTGTTGAACGAGAGAGGGGCCTCTCTCGCTTGCCGTCCGGATGGACCGGAACGAGCTATGAACCGGACTAAAAGGCTTCCTACGTTCTCCCTCCGATCTGCCGTCACTGGGTGTGCATTAAGTTAATTTATAGTGCTCGCATCACCCCAAAATTCCTTCTAGACCGCAACGGACGAACCCGGCTGCCGAACCATTCGGTGAATGGACGCTACACCGGGCAAGCTAGCGGACGTCAAAGGCCGTCGAACCTACTAGGGTCCTCTTAGGCAATTGGCGTATTTACATGAGCACTTTTCCGCTAGCCCTTCATTAATTGTGACGACGGAGGCACACTGTTGGAAGACATCACAGATACATCACCCTAATCTTGATCGTCTGAAATAGAAATAGATAAAGTAGAGTGACCCTGCGGGGAAAGGACCGTAGTGTCCAAATCCCCAACAACATACCGTGACATACGCTTCCCATATTGTCATCGAAATCATACGATACAGAACAGGAGTTAATGCGAGTACACTGACCACATATAGAATGATAATAAAGTCAGAGGAAGACTTCCTCTTAAAACAGTTGATCAATATCCTTTCAATGTGAAAAGAAAACAAGTCCTGGTACTCACACTAACCCCTGGCAATCAAAATACATAATAATAATATGATCCATTAATATAGAAAAAATAATTGAAATCAAAATATTTTGAAAAAATATTTTTTCAGAACAGCCCAAGTTTCTGAAAAGTAACGTTGAGCCCCAATGGATCCCAAGCCTAAGTGTGGACAAAAATTTTAAAAATATTTTAAACAATTTATTCAACACTTACGAACAATAATAATGTATCTAGTTATGATTAAAATAACATAAAGATATTATTTTTTAGAAATCCCCCCCTCACACAGAGGGCTGTTGTAAATGTAAACAATGAGTGTAAAAACACTAAAATAAGACTCCAGGCACCCAGGCCCGAAATCAGTTACCAAAAATACACTATCTGATGCAAAACAGAGACTTCCAGGGAAGAAACTGCAGAACATCAGATGGTAGATGCAGAACACAACGCCTAACCACCCGTAGGTGAAGACGTAAACATGGGGAAAGAACAGAATTCATTCTGTTATACAGCTAAAACTCCCAAGAAATTTTAGTAATAATAATTACAGAAAATATGCCAAAAGCATGGGAGAATAGCAAGGGGGAACTTAAAGGACAGGGAGAGAGGAAAACACTTAAAAAAACAGTGTAACTAAATAATCAGAATGACAACAAAATGGCTGCTGCCTTGAAAATAGGTAACTTAACATAATTTCATTAAAAAATTTTAAGTTACAGCCCTGATAATATTCTGTCACACATTCTTTTCCTCTCCTCCTTCTCTATCCTCCTTAGAATCACCATTTCACTAATATTTATGTGTCTGGCATCATTTAAACTGAGATTTAAAAGCACAAAGATCAGTCAGATGTTAACTGATGAAGGGCCAAACTTAGAATGATTAATGGCGCCAATTTCGGAACGTCCTTGACACTGCGCATGCGCAGTAGGGGCGAAGTGTGGAGGGCCTTTCAGGACATGTTTTCTTTAGTTTTAGATGCAAATTTTGGGGATTGGGGGGCAAAATTTGTGTTTGGCCCTATATTTTAAGAGTTAGCACCAGCTATGTCTGGGTCATTGGTACAGTATAAAAATTCTGAATTTTCTTCAGAGAGCAGCAGATGTGCAACATACCTGCATGCCTAAAGAATGCCCAGCCAAGGTACTAATGACCCATAATATTGTTTCAATAAACAGAGATTGTGTCACTTTCCTATATTCTAGAGATAAACTTAGCTTTTATTCTATTATATCTTGTTTGACAGAGCTCCATGAGCTCTGTCAAACAAGATATAATAGATTAAATACCTGTATTGGATGTACTGAGGCCAAATAGGTCTATAAACACAGGAAAACTGTGGAGAGTCAGGGTAATTTCTCGACAGGTTACAAGATTTTTTATTCAATTAACAGGAGTTTACTCTATAACCTATATTCAATTAACAGGTCAAATTTGTACTGGAGGTATGGTAAATGGTTTTGTGTTGGGAAATTATATTCAATTAACAGGGATATACAATTAATCCAATTAAGTGGGCTCCACTGTACTATTATACATGTACCTCTGTGAGTGAAACATGTACATATGCCATAGTCAAATGCCGTAATTTTTTTTAGAGAGTTCACCCATTGAGGACCCAATTTCCATTTTGTTGAGTTTTTCATACAAGTGCATGTAGAATACATGTTCCATCATATAGGCTTTTGGTGGTCTTGATGATGGAAATTACAGTATCAAGGCAGTGGTGTCTAGTGAAGTCTTGGCTGTCTACACAGGCAGCCAAGACTTCACTAGACACCACTGCTAGGTGAAGTTTTGTTATCTTATGAGGGGGCAAAGACAGAGCAGTTCCCTGTTTTTTTTAAAAGTCACTTTTAGAATCTATGACAAGAATCAAATGATCATTTTGCACGAATCAAAGTTGATTGTCATTGTCTTCCTGGCGAGAATCATTTGCACAAATTGATTTGAATTCGCGCATGCATTTTAAGCCCTATAAACTCAATTGGGCTCTGTTTGCCAGTGATATAACACCCTGAAAGATTGAGTCCCCGGCCAAATTCATTATCAAGATTACTTTCTATTTCTTCCGAACAGCATCTTCAACTACAACATTCTCTTCAAGTTTTCTAGTCTTCTGAATTGATCGAATGGTGCACCTCGTGAGTTGAGGGGAACGCGCATATATCTTTTAAATTTATTTCAGGCCATTTTGGATGAAAGTTAAAAAATTTATAGTAATTTATATATTTTTTATACTTACCAATGACCCAGACATAGCTGGTGCGAATTCTCAAAATCTAGGGCCAAACACAAATTTTGCCCCCCCAATCCCCAAAATTTGCATCTAAAACCGAAAATAACATGTCCTAAATGGTCCTCCATACTTTTCCTCCACTGCGCATGCGCAGTGTCAAGGAGGTCTCGAAATTGGCGCCAATTATCATTCTTACAAGCAGTGCCTGGTCAGCGCTATGTACTCAACAGGGAGGTACGAGTTCCCAACTCCTGGGAGGGCCATCCCCATCTGGGTCATTGGTAAGTATAAAAAATATATAAATTACTATAAATTTTTTAACATTTTTATACTGTACCAATGACCCAGACATAGCTGAATAGAAAAAAGGCTGGAGGGCCTAGGACATAGAGGAAAATCCAATAAGCTCAACTATATATAATAGAGTTATCCCCTTGAGGAGAAAAGGAGGATTGAGCTTTACGTGTATCTTTCTTATTTATGACAAATTAGAAAGACACAACACCTTTCATAATTGAGCATAATAACATCCATGTTCTCTATTAACATCCAGTATAACCCTTTATACTAATTATTTTTAAAGTAAGTCAATAAATAAAGTTAGTCCAGAGAATTGAGACTCTTTATACTCATTAAAAGTGTCCGAGGATTGTATATTAACGCCCGTTTGACACGTGACATATACAAATGCTTCACACCGAGCTACACTTTAAAAATATGACATGAATGAATTTAAACATTAGCTTTACACTTTAAAACCATCCCAGTTCCGACTCAGAATTACTGACTCCGGAGGAGGTATCCCCTTGCTTTTCACTATAAAGCAGGTGACCTAAGGGAACACCCTCCCCCCCCTCCCTTCCCCTTGCCCTGGGTCAAATACCCCAGAGCGAAGAGGGCAGCAGCACAGAGTCACTGCCGGAACAGAAAGCCTGCATAACTATAGTTGCACCTGTTCAGTGGACGACATTCTGAGCAACAGATAATGGACCTAAACAATGCAGGTCACCAGAAATGGACTCAATATTTCTGAGATAAAAATTCGTGAATGTGGATGGCTGAGACCAATATGCAGCCTTCATTAAATCTGTAGTAGCAACACTATTTGCATACGCCCAAGATGTAGAAAGAGCTCTTACTTCATGAGCCGAAATCTTAAGCACAGACTGCTGAGTTGAAGATAGATTATCATAAGCAGTACGGATAGTTAATTGAATCCACCTAGCAATAGAATGGACCGTAATGTCCTTTCTATTAGGCATCAGAGACAGAAAGAAGTGTTTTTGTCCCTTTCTGATAAACTGAGATCTTCATTTATAAATACGTAAAGCTCTAACCGGACAGAGTAAAGGCCTATGCCCGCCTGAAGACGGAAGGGCCTTAATAACAATAGGTTCCGGATATTTATTAGGAGCCTGATTCTTAGCCAAAAATCCAACATTAGTAGTAAAGGTAATAGTGTTCCCGACACTACGATAGTGAGAATTGTCCACAGATAGTGCATGAAGCTCACTGACTCTTCTAGCAGAAGAGAAAGCTAAGAGAAATGCTGTCTTATAAGATAAGAATTTGAAGTCCACTGTCTCAAGAGGCTCAAATGGCTTTTCTTTTAGTTTAAGAAGAACCCAAGCTAAATTCCATTTAGGAATTAATCTAAGGGTTCTAGGTCTATTTATCGAGAAGTTTCTAACTAATTCAGATAAAGAGACATTAGATCCAATTTGTAAACTATCATGGTGTGCATAGGTATCAGATAACATAGACCTATAACCTTTAATAGTAACAGGCTGCAGTTTGATCTCATCAAACAAGTATACTAGAAAGTTTGCAATGTCTGGAATGGAGGGATCAAAAATGTCAATAGAATGACCCCTACACCAACGACAAAAGACCTTCCACTTAGCCACATAGTTTAGCGAAGAGGAGGACCTCCTACAGTTAGAAATTGCGTCCACTGCTCGTCCTGTAAAATGCTTGCCGTGCAAGAAGGACTGCACAACGGAAATACGTGAAGGTTGAGACCTTGCGGGTTGTGATGTAGACGCGATTTCCCCTGCGAAAGAAGATCCTCTCGTGGAGGAAGCTTCCGCGGTATGTCCCACAGCAGACACCTGAGTAGATTTATCCATGGTCTCTGTGGAGACAGAGATGCTACCAACAGAATTTTGCATTGAGATTGTTTTATCTTTAGCAATATCTGCTGAATCAACAGCGCTGGAGGATACGCATATCCTATCATTCTGTCCCACGAGATCGATAGAGCGTCTACTGCATATGCTCGAGGATCCGGACATGGTGACACATACGTCTGCAACTGATTGTTGAGATGTGTCGCAAATAAGTCTATCATTGGCCGGTCCCATTGGTAGCAAATCTGATTGAATACCTGTTTGTTGAGAGTCCATTCTGACGACAACAAGTGACCCTTCCGTGAAAGGGAGTCTGCTAATACATTCAGACGACCCGGAATATGACGGAGTGAAAGTAGAACTTGGTGTTCTAGTACAAACAGAAGGATTCTTTCCGTTAAATTGAATAACGGAACAGAATGAGTGCCTGCCTGGTTCCGAATATACGCTACTACTGTCGTATTGCAATTGTCGGACAGGATTTGGACATGTGCTTTCTGAATAATGTTCATCCAATGATGTAGTGCAAGCCAAATTGACATTATTTCTTTGATGTTTATGTACTTGCCTAGAAACTGCGGATCCCAAAGACCCTGGCACTTCGAATCTGTTGGGATCAATGTTGCACCCCAACCTGTTTGACTGGCATCCGTCATAATAGTAAAACTCGGATCCGGCAACTGCAGTGGAACTCCCTGAGTCAACCACTGAATGTCTGCCCAAGTCTGAATCTCTTGTTTCACTTGATTTGACAAGAGAACGTCTATATCGAGCGAATGAATCTTTACTCTCCAATTCTGAGTCGAGAAAATTTGGAGAGGACGAGTACGTAACCGCCCCATCGGAATGAGATCCGCAGCGGCTCCGCACAGACCTATCAAGTCTCATGAATTCTCTCGCTGTGACTTTGTCTGAGTGAAGACAATAGCGAGCGTAACAACTGATTAATTTCGCTCTGGATAACGGCAGACGAACGAGATTGTTGTGAGTCACGAAGCTCATTCCCAAGAGGGTGAATGACTTGGACGGCACCAGATCCGACTTCTCCTCGTTTATTATAAAACCGAGACGTCGGAGTAATAGAAGCAGATTCTGCACATCGTTCTGAAGCGTTAACTCATTGCCGTACCTCTGAAGAATGTCGTCCAGGTAGGGCGACGTTACCGCAGACGAATGAGCTCGGAAATGTATCATTACCGAGTTCATTATTCGAGTGAAAGCCCAGGGCGCTAGGTTCAAACCGAAGCACATCACTCAGAACTGATATACAACTCCTAGGACTGCGAAGCGTAGATACTTTCTGAATGTCGGATGTACCATGACGTGAGATCTATGCTTGTAGCATAGTTGTTCACCCGAATACTCGCTCTGACTGATCGAATTGTCTCCATATAGAACTTCGGAGCGACGATCAGCTTGTTTATCCAGCTCAGATCTATGACTGGACGGAACGAGCCATCTGGTTTCGGAACCAGAAACAGATGGCTGTAGAAACCTGGTGATTCCTGGTCTTCTACGACCTCTACCGCGTTCTTCTCCAGAAGAGACTGTACTTCTGATAGAAGAGCGTCTCTTTTCTGCGGATTTGCCGGAAGCTGAGTCCATTTTGGACTTCGAGTTAATGGAGGCTTTCGTTTGAAGGATATTCTTAGTCCTTCCGAAATTACCCCTCAAACCCAGGGGTCGTCCGTAATTGACACCCAATTGTTTATAAAACTCGACAATCTTCCGCCTACCGGAACACGATGGAGGTTCATACCATCACCTCCTGGACCTGCGAGGCTTGCGGAAGGAGAAACTACGTCCTCCACGACCCTCACATCGCCCCGTCGACATAGGGACGTCTGACCGGTTATCTCGGCCAGAATAACGTCCCCTACGTGAGTCGCTGCCTTGGCGGTTTCTAGAATAAGACCTAGAGGATGCATAGGAACCTCTATAGAAACTTTCCTTGAGCGTACTTGTCCCAGAAGTGCCTGTCTTACTCTTTTCTGCTGTATCCGACTTTTTAGAAGCGGATTTGAATAGCAGGGAATCCGAAGCTTTCTTGGTTATCTGATCATAGATTGCTGAAAGCTTGCTGTCGAAGAGAAGCTCTCCAGAGACCGAAACGACTCTGAGAGAGTTTTTCACCTTACCATCCATGCGCGTGGATGTAGCTAGGGCCGCGTCACGTCTAACCAACTCCAGGTTTGCCACTGAAAGGGCGGAGTTATACGTGGAATAAGCTATTGCCCTTGAAAGAACTCTTAATGAGGATTGTATATCCTGGAATTCTTTCCTTTGAAGACGTAATGATAACGCTTTAGTAAGGTGATCTGCGTATGATAAAGGGTCTAAGTTAACTCTATTAGACATAATTGTCGTTTCCAACGTCGTGGTTGGAATTGACATAGACGACGGTATAGACAATTCTAGGTCTTCAGCCTGGTCGTCTAGACGCAGAGGAACTCTCGGTATGCCCTGTCCTGCCGTTTTGAATTTATTCCTTGAATTGATGAACAGCAGATGTAGAGCATTTGCGGACAAGAAACCATACTTGCTCGTTTTGGTAACAAGCTTATATATAGCGTCATTCAATAATTCAAATGTTCTTGTGACATTATTGGACTGTGTCGGAAACTCAGGGACGGTGTCCCTAAACCGATCAAAAAATTCTGTGTCCAGTGACACTATCAGTCTCTTATCCGGCATCGCAGCATTCTGGTCCGACGGAACAACCTCTGGAAGAAAATGCCGGATAAAATCTATGGCAGCTTTATGTTGTTCCGAGAAGGGAAAGCTCCAGATCCTCTGAATCCCTTTTGCCATCCTGTCGGACCCTATGAAGTTCTCAATCGTTCGTACCTGATGCTTCAGCGGAGCGCACCGACCCAGCGTCGTCGGATAATTCCTGATCCGACAGAGATTCTGTCATCTGCTGCGATAAGTTGTGCTATTTGTGATAGCACGTCCGTCACTAAGGCCTGTGGAGCAGCAGTCTTACGCTGCTTTGCCGCTGGAAGCTCACTGGACGTTGACTCCTGCATACTTCTTTTATGCGAACGTCCGAAGTCTACAGGCCTCATGTCCCTGGCTACCGGATGGCGTGACCTGGTCGTCGTGGAATCCCTGATCGGCGAAGATGGCTGGATATCTGTGGTCACATAGCCAAGGTGCGGTCGTGTGCACTGCCGTGAGGATGAGGAAGCCATATTGACAGTCTCTCCGGACTGTCTATATAACGGAGCGTCCCGAGTGGCGGACATATGCTCCGAATGTGAAACGTTTTGTACCACAACATCTGGTCCCAGATGTTGTACGGGAGAGGGACCTCTCTTTCTCGCAGCCCGGATGGACCTGGACGAGCTAGGAAACAGACTAATAGGCTTCCTCCGTTCTATCCTCTTATCCGTCGTAACTGGGTGTGCATTTGTGTTATTATAGTGCTCGCATCACCCAAATCTCCTTCCTGGACCGCAACGGACGAACCCGGCTGCCGAGCCATTCGATGAATGGTCGCTACACTGGGCGAGCTAGCGGACGCCAATGCCGTCGATCCTACTAGGGACCTCTTAGGCGATTGACGTATTTCCATGAGCTCTTTTGTCGCTAACTCTTCATTTAACTGTGATGACGGAGGCACACTTTTGGAAGACATCACGGAAACATCACCCTGTTCTTGTTCCTCTGAAAAAGAGATTGAAAAACTAGAGTGACCCTGCGGAGAAAGGACCGGCATGGCCTTTTCCCTGCTAACAACATACAGTGACACACGTTTCCAATGTTTGTCATCCCAATTGACACACACTGAGCAGGAGTTAGTGCGAGTACACTGACTACAATTAATACAATGATTATGAAAGTCAGAGGAAGATTTCCTCTTATTACAATTTGAACAATATCCTTTCATTGTGAAAAGAACACAAACAGTCCTAGTACTCGCACCAACCCCTGAAAACAAAGATACATAATAACATGATCCATTAATATATAGAAAAAATAACTGAAATCAAAAAAAATTTTTGAAAAAATATTTTTTCAGAAAAGCCCAAGTTTCTGAAAGTAACGTTGAGCCCCAATGGATCCCAAAAAAGCCCAAGTGTGGACAAAATTTTTAAAAATATTTCAAAAAAATTAATGCAACACTTACGTATAATAATAATATATCTTGTTATGATTAAACTAATACAAAGACAAGAAATCACTCTCAACAGAAACCGTAGTCAATGTAAACAAGAAGTGAATAAAAACCGGAAACATGACTCCAGGCACTGATAAACATGGCCCGAAATCAGTTACCAATAACAACACTATCTGATGCAAAACAGAGACTTCCCAGGAAGAAACTGCAGAACATCAGATGGCAGATGCAGAACACAACGCCTAAACACTCATGGGTGAGGACGTAAACATGGGGAAAAAACAGAATTCATTCTGTTACCAAGATAAAACTCCCAAGAAATTTTAGTAATAATATTACAGAAAATATGCCAAAAGCCTGGGAGAATAGCAAGGGGGGACTAAAGGAAAGGGAGAGAGGAAACACTGAACAAGCAGTGTAACTTTATAGCAAGAATGACAACAACAGGCCCATGCCTTGAAATTAGGTAACATAACATAATTTCATAAAAAAAATTTTAAGTTACAGCCCTGATTATTTCCTGCCACTAATTTTTCCTCTCCTCCTTCTATTTCCTCTTAGATCCACCATTTCTCTAATATATATGTGTCTGGCATCATTTAAAATGAGATTTACAAGCACAAATATCAGTCAGATGTGAACTGATGAAGAGCCAAACAAAGAATGATAATTGGCGCCAATTTCGAGACCTCCTTGACACTGCGCATGCGCAGTGGAGGAAAAGTATGGAGGACCATTTAGGACATGTTATTTTCGGTTTTAGATGCAAATTTTGGGGATTGGGGGGCAAAATTTGTGTTCGGCCCTAGATTTTGAGAATTAGCACCAGCTATGTCTGGGTCATTGGTACAGTATAAAAATTTGGTCTGTTATTAGAGGCTTTTGGGGGTGGGGTTGTTTGTCTGTTTGTTTTTTTCATGTACATAGCTTACCCTGTTTTGAGTGCAAAATGAAAATTGGTATTTGTACTGAATATGAACATCTTTTTTTTTTTTCGAGAAGATTTCAGAAATAATAGGTTTTTAATAGGATTTAAGTTACTGTAAAATTGTCATTCAATTAAAATACCAGAGTTTCAGGTTAATTTTGAACAAGATATAACAAATAACAGATGAATATCTTGCATTTTAATCACTTTCAGTCAGACGGGGCCGCTTTGGACCGGTCCAGGCTGCTATACCAGACCTTTAACGTCTGGACCGTACCAGACTGGATTACCTGGACAGTGAACCAGACCACTCTAGAAGGTCCAGCTGGGTCTGCATGACTAGTATATAATTGATAATCTGTTTTCAGTTTAGCAAATTGGATTGGCAATTTGCAATATTTTTCATATCAACACTGATCAACGTGATATTTATTTCCATTATTTGCATTAACCCTTAAGCTTGAAGGCCTATTCATGACTTTTCTGACTTCAGAACAGGTGCCCATAACATGCCATCATGAGGAAGTTCTACTGATGAAAGACAAATTATCTATGAAATGGTTTCTAGACAAATCTTAGCTGGCTGCCTTGACTTGACTAGAAACCACTGCAAAGCCACTGTATTCATGGAGGCTGTGGGCTATTGGTAATTCATATATTTTTTATACTTACCAATGGCCCAGACTTAGCTGGTGCTAACTCAAAGTTATCAAGGGCCAAACACAAATTTTGCCCCCCCCCCCCCCCAATCCCCAAAATTTGCTTGCAAAACCAAAAATTAAAAGTCCTATCTGGTCCTCCATACTTTTACTCTCCATGCATGCGCAGTCGCCAGGAAGTGACCGAAATTAGCACCAACATCATTCTTTGTAGAAAAGAGTACTATATAATAACTGAGCAGTGAGGTATGAGTGCCCACTCATGGGAGGGCCATCTCCGTCTGGGCCATTGGTAAGTATAAAAAATATACAAATTACTTTAAATTTATAATATTTTTATACTATAACCCAATGGCCCAGACTTAGCTGAATCGTAAAAAGCCGGAGGGCCTAGGACTTCAGAATTAGTAGACCAACATAGTTCCATAGCCTGTAATCCAAGGTGAAAGGAAATTAAATTTAAAAGGAATTACATGTATGTCTCTCTATACAGTAATAGAGAAGATATATCATCAATAAGGAGCCAATTTCAAGTAATTCTATATTCTTAGCATGAAGACTATGCTAATTGGATGTAATAAGTTCCCAATTTTTTAAGGCTAGTCCCGACTAAGCCCCAAAAATTAAGATGTCGTATTTGAGAATGAGAGGCTATCCCCCACAAACATACGCCATATACAATAAACACAAGTTGTATCCAGGATATAATCTACAGACAAAACAGCTTCACTCATAGTTACATACTTATCAAGCTGGAGGAAAGGTAAAAAAATCCCCCCCCCCTACTTTTTGAAGGAATTTTCAAAAAGAAGAGGGGTGCGCTCTAGAATCAGTAAAAGCGGTACCAAATAACAATATAAATATTCGTTGAATAGACACCCAGGTATTTATTATTATTAATAAATTGGTACTTAATGCCACTTCAGAAGCTAAAACTATAGTGGCGATCCCTGTAAATAATATCGTCCGCTTGTAACGTATACCGGAGTTGACATACGCACATAGGTCAAAAACCGGTTATATAATATATAACATACACATGTCCAATAGAATCACAATGGACGATCTCTGGAGAGTAAACACACTTCCAAGGTAACCCACAGGCGACCCCATTCAGGTGTACAATAAATTCCAGTAAATAACACTCCTAGATGTGATCTATTCGATATCTATGTTCCTGGAAATGTGCGATTATATGATACTGTAAGACAAGATGTATTTGATTGGATACCGCCATTAATAGAAACCTGGATCTAGAAATGGATCGAGCTATGATTAACAGACTCGCCATGGACCGCCCCCGAAATAATTCATAGTTTCTAAGGTCCATGATATACAAAAATACGTCTTCCTAATAATGTGATTATTATGCACGTGAGCACTGAAATCCCACATGTAATCATCTGAATACCAGTTAACTGACTAGACAGCCTCCCAGGTACCCCAAGGCTAGCAATTTATTGACGATGAATCATATGCTCGTATAGGACATATAGACGAACAACCACAGGAAACCACCCAACTAGAAAGTAGATGTGCCTATGAGGTCGCCAAAGAACACGACACAGTCGCCAATGGAAAAGTCATGAAATGCATGTATGTACTTGAATGCATAGGAGGCTTACGGGAAGAAAACTATGTCTTGCCCTGTAATCGCCTCTTAAATACATTGGTGGTGTGGAGGGGGATTCGAAATCATAACGAACCCCCTTCACCCGCATTACTTAACTCGTTCTTGTGTTCGTCATCAAATAGTATAGGAACCACACACGTCTGACCGACTCCATAATGCCACTAAGGGCGGAGAAGGACGTGAAGAACAAATACTTCCCCTGATAAAGAAGTGGAGGAAGCTTCCGGGGAACGTCCCATAACAAACACCTGAGAAGACTGATCCAAGGTTCCTGTGACTACTGAGGTGCTACTATCAGGATTTTGCAACAAGTCTGTTTGAACTAAACAAAATCTGCTAAATCAACGGAGTTGGAGGATACGCCTATCCTATCATTCAGCTCCATGAGATCAACAGAGCGTCTACTGTGTACACTCGATGATCTTGGCATAGTGACACGAACGTTGGTAACTGATTGCTCTGGTGTGTTGCAAACAGACCTATCATGGAACAATCCCATTGGTAGCAAATCTGCCTGAATATTCGCTTGTTGAGAGTCTGGTCCAATGTCAACAGGTGACCTTTCCGAGAGAGCAAGTCTGCTAGTACATTCAGACGACCCGTTATATGACGGAAAGAAAGATGAACATGATGATTCATGACGTACAGGAGAATCTTCTCCGTTAATTCACATAATGTCATTGAATGAGTATCGCCTTGGTTCCTGATGTAAGCTACTACTGTCGAATTGTCCGACAAAATTTGAACATGGACGTCCACTATTAAGTGAATCCAATGTTGTAGCGCTAACCAAATTAACATCATCTCTTGATGTTTATGTGCTTCTCTTGGAACCGAGGGTCCCAAAGACCCTGACACCTCAAGTCTGCGGGACTTAGGGTCACATCCCAACCCATCTGACTCGCATCCGTCATAATCGTGAAAGCCATATCCGGCAGTTACAGCAGAACACCCTGAGTTAACCACTGAATATCTGCCCAAATCTGAACCCCTGTTTTACTAGGTCCGTTAAAACAATACTGGTTTCGAGCGAATGCGTCATCACATTCCAGTTCTGAGTTAAGAATATCTGGTGGGGACATGTACACAGGCGGCTCGTCGGAATAAGATCCGAAGCCGCTCAGCTCAGTCGCATGAATTCCTTCGCTGTTAATACGTCGGAGTGTAGACAAAAGCGAGCACAACAACTGACAAATTTCGTTCTGGGTAACGCCTGATGAACCACATTGTTGTGAGGTCTTGAAGCTCATTCCCAAGAGAGTGAACAACTTGGACGGAGCTTTATCCGACATTTTCTCGTTTACGATGAAACCGAGACATCGGAACAAAAGAAGCAGGCTCTGAACATCGTTCTGAAGAATAATTCTGTTGCTGTATCTCTGAAGAATGTCGTGCAAGTAAGCCGACGTTACCGCAGACGAATGAGCTCGGAAGTATGACATTACCGAGTTCATTATACGAGAGAATGCCCAGGGAACCCAGTTCAGACCAAAGCACATTGCTCTGAACTGATACACTTTCCCTTGTACTGCGAACTGCAGGAACTTTCTGAATGCCGGATGTACCAGGGCATGAAAGCATGCATCCTTAGATCTATGCTTGCCACATAGTCGTTCACTCAAATGCTCACTCTTACCGGCCGAATGGTCCCCATATAGAATTTAACCTTGTTTATCCAGCTGAAGTCTATTACTGGTCGGAACGAGCTGCTGTCTGGCTTCAGTACGAGGAACAGGTGATTGTAAAAAACCCTGAGAATCCTGATTCTCGGCGACCTCTATTGCTTCCTTTAATATAGAGCCTGTACTTCTGCTAGGAGAGACTCTCTTTTGAAAGGATCCAACGGAAGATCTGACCAATGCATAGAATCTTCTTAGTGAGGGTGCCGCTCAGAATGATAGACGTAGTCCGTCCAAGACTACAATTCTCACCCCCTACTCTTCAGTGTCCAGTTTCTCGTGAAGATGATACCGTTCCGCCAACTGGCAAGCAATAGAGGTCTTGAACATCACCTGCATGACCTGCAAGGCTTACGGGAGGAGAAACTACATCTTCCCCGCGAAGAACCTTGTCCTGTCGGCCTAGGGGGTCTGACCAATAGTCCCGATCAGACCTATGTCCCTTTCCCGAGTCGCTATATCGACGACCTCCAGAGTAATTGTAAGAGGCTTCTTGTATCCTCGTGAGGAGTTCCCTTTTGACGTTTAGATCTGGTGTCAAAATTAGAAGAAAAAACTGTTTTGTCTTAGTTCACATCGCATATGGATGTGATAAAGACCTATTACCTGATTACTAAAGTGCCTATAGAAATAATTATAGTACAGAAACTGTCTTAATTAAGATACATAATGATATCCTCCAAAACATGGATACAAAAAAGATAACAGTTACGGTCCTTATAGATTTGTCGGCTGCATTTGATACTGTAGACCATGGAGCATTGCTTAGTGTTTTACAAGACAACTTTGGAACGTTGGATACAGTTTTTGATTGGTTTGAGTCTTATCTACGTCCACGGAAGCAAGTTGTTGTTGTGGGGAATCATCAGTCGACACCAAAATTTCTGAATTATTCAGTACCCCAGGGGTCTTGAGTGGGTCCAGTCCTCTACACTGTTTTTGCTAGCACTCCTTGGTTTATTCAGCATAAATATAATGTAAATATTCTCGGATATGCAGATGACCACTCAATTTATGACAGTTTCGTAGCTGGTAATATCAGAAATGAACAGAAAGTTTGCAATAGGGTAGAATGTTTAGATGATGTGCATAACTGGATGTCTGAAAATAAGTTAAAAATGAATGACTCAAAAGCTGAAATAATTTTCTTTGGATCTCATGATCACAAGTTAAAAAGTTGCACAAAGGGTATTCGTGTTGGTACCAATAGCATAATTAAGAGTGATTCAGTGAAGTATCTTGGTTTCTGGATTGATCAGTGTATGAAACTTGAAAAGCATGTGATGGAAAAATGTAGGATAGCTTCATACAATTTATATAATAGAGTGGAGCCCGCTTAATTGGATATCTCTTAACTGAATAACCCTGTTAACTGAATATAATTTCCCAACACAAAACCATTTACCATACCCCCAGTACAAATTTGACCTGTTAATTGAATATGGGTTACCTCCAGTACAAATTTGACCTGTTAATTGAATATGGGTTATAGAGTAAACTCCTGTTAATTGAATAAAAAATCTTGCAACCTGTTCAGAAATTACCCTGACTCTCCCCATTTTTCCTTTTATAGACCTATTTGGCCTCAGTACATCCAATGCAGGCATTTAATCTATTACTTATCTCATGGAGCTCTGTCAAACAAGATAGAATAAATGCTAAGTTTATCTCTAGAATACAGGAAAGTGACACTATCCCTGTTAATCGAATACTCCTGTTAATTGAATAATTTTCATTGGCAAAGCGGCTATTCAATTAACAGGGTTCCATTGTATTAGAAAAATTAGAAAACATCTTAGCATTGATTCCTGCAGACTCACAGTCCAAGCATTAGTAACCTCGCATATGGACTATGGGAATGCACTTTTATTTGGCCTTTCAAAAAAACTGTTGTCGAAGCTCCAAAGAATTCAGAATATGTCAGCCAAATTGATTTTAAGAAAATCAAAATTTGACAGCAGTACGGAAGCGTTAAAGTCGTTACATAGTTTACCAATTGTGGAAAGGATTTGATTTAAAATCTTGACATTTGTACACAAATGCATCTACGGCAATGCCCCGGGCTATCTTAAAGACATTATTTCAAAATCAGTTACTCTCTGAATTTGAGATCAAACAATTCATGTGAACTCTTTGTGCCAAAAACAAATTGTAAGACTTTCGCAGACAGGGCATTCTTGGTAGCAGGTCCAAGACTGTGGAATTCTCTTCCTGTATATGTACACAAGGAAACAGATGTATATCGATTTCGAAAAGCACTAAAAACTCATTTATTTAAACAGCCCATTGTGTGATAATCTGTTTGTTATATCAAGTGCCTTTGAATACTTCAATGTAAAAATGGCGCTATACAAATGCTTTTATAATAATAATAATCACTTGATGCTTTCTAAATAGCCTGATCACAGGCTGACGAAAGTTTGTCGTCCAAAATAGTATGTCCGGAAACCGGAGCGACTCAGAGAGAGCTCTTCACCTTGTCATCTATAAGTGATGATGACGCAAGGGCAGCATCACATCTGAATCAACTCCAGATTAGTCACTGTAAGGGCAGAGTTATACGTGGTATACAAATTGCCCTGGAAAGAACTCTAAGAGTAAGAGAGGTACAAACATCCTCAAATTCCTTCCCGCTGAGACATTGCGCCAAGGCTCTGGTAAGGTGATCTGCGTAAGACATTGCTTCCAAATTTGCACTACTTGATGAAAATGCTGTTGTAATCGTGTCTGAGCGAATAGTGAATGATGCAGGCAGGGATACATCTAGATCCCCGGGCTGCCCATTCAAACGCAGATGAACTCACCGAACATCTTCTCCAACCATTTTTAAATGAACGTAGTCCATGAAATGGTATGTTTATGAAAGATGTAGCTAAGAAACCGCCTTTCCTTCTCGCAATCGAGAGGTTAAATACGGCGTTGTCTATATGGCCGAAGGCCTGCGACACCTGCCTAGACTGGACCGGAAATGAAAGGATTTCCTCCTTTGTCCAGATAAAGTCAGCGTCCAACGATGCCAGAGGTTTCTTCCTTGTCGTCGCAGCATTCTGATTCGTCAGAACAAATTCAGGGTAGTATTGATGAATGAAATCCATCGCAACCCTGAGCTGTTCCGAAAAGGAAGGGTAATCCTCTTCCTTATCCATTTCACCATCCGAGAGAATCAGTTGCGAATCTCGTTCCCTTGCATCTGTGTGAACGGACGACTGGACTGACCCAGCATCTTCCGACAGCTCAGGTTCTGAGACTGAGGGAGGCTGCATCAGCACTTGTTGGGATGCTGAGATCAGCTGCGCAATCTGCGACAGCAAGTCCGTCATCAAGGCCTGAGGAGCAGCAGTCTTCTGTTTCCTAGCCACTTGCTGCTCCTGGGATGGTGTGTCGGAGATGGATCTCTTCTCCAAACGTCCAGTGATCGAGGCCTCGTCTAGCAAGCTACCAGATGATCGGACTTCATGGGCAAAGAGTAGTTCCTCCTTCGTGCAGCAGGCTGGATATCCGAAGTTGGGTAGCTAGGATGCGGTCGTGTGTGCTTTAATAACATAGCAGAGGAAGTCGAGACTGAAGCCGACTCCGGCTGCAGACTAGATGGAGAGTCCCAAGCTGTGGGCGGACGTATGCTCAGTCTCGTGCAAATTTCCAACCAGAAAACTTCATTTTGGCGTGTGAAGCATAGCGGAGGAACCTGTGACTGAAGCCGACCCCAGCTGCAGACTAAACAGAGTGTCCCAAGTGGAAGGCGGACATGTGCTCTGGCTCGTGCAAGTTTCTCAAAACAACATTTGGCCCCAAATGTCTGTTAGGTTAGAGAGGGGAGCCTCGCCCGCTCACAGTCTCTAGACCTCACCGAATACAAGAAACTTGTTGACTTCCTCCCTATTTCCGTCGTCGCTGGGTGAGCTATTTATATTAAAGTGCTCGCTCTACCCAATCCACTTCTTAAACTGCAATGGACTTACCCGGAGTTACGGCACCCTCGGATGGAGTACCTCTTCATCGGTCGAGCTAGCTGCTTGCAAGAGATTAAAACCCTTAACAAAACATCCTAACTCTTGCAATCATGAGCACTGCAGCTAGCTCTGTATGCTCCATGGAATTCAACGATGGTAGCACACTTGGATGGGTGTCAGAATATCATCACCATGTTCATGTTCCTCTGAAACAGAAACTGACAAAATGAATTATAATGCGGTGAGAGGCCTGCCCTCAAGCCTCACCGCCAACAACGTACCGTGACACCCGTCTCCAACATTAGTCATTCCAGTGAACACAAGAGTCTGCAAGAGTGCATCAACCAAAATGGCCCAAAGTCAAAAAACAATTTAATGCTACCAGATGCGAAGCTAGATCTTCATACAAAGAAGAAACAATACATCGGATAGAAGATGCAAGACTAAACAACAAAACACCCCTAGGGTGAGGATGCAGGGCTTAAAATTCGTCTAGCATCACGCGAATCTAACATGATTCTCGCGAAATATTTTCACGCGAATCCATTTAAACCATGATATGAAATCCCCTGTGGGAACCTGGGAAGTAAAGCCAATGATTGAGGGGAAATCCTCTAAAATGTGCAACATGGGGTATAAATGATTTACAACCCTTGACTTTATATCCATGTTGCGGTCATGATTAGCCATTGTGCATAAATATGGGACCTTAAACACCCTTAAATAAATAAATAAATAATGACATGAAATTCTGCAAAAACTAGCTGAATGTTGCTGGTGAGATCATGAAATAAGTTGTCAAAATTTCCACCCATGATTTACCACATGCTTCACATTTTCTTGAGTTTGGGATCAAATCAAGTCATGGCTGCTACATACCAAACTCAAGAAATGTGAATAGACAGTTTTTCATAATTATATATTTTATGATAACCCAGGCCAGAACTTCATCATGAATCAATGACATCATACATAAAGTGAATCCAAGCAGTAAACTGACGCGAATCCATTTGGATTCGCGTCAGTGTAGTTTGCCAGAATCATTACGAGAATCGATTTGTGGATTCGCGTGTAATTTTAAGCCCTGAGGATGTAACCATGGGGAAGAAACAGAATAATATTCTGTAATAAATGCTAAATTTAATAAAAAAATTTCAATAAAAATTAGCCAAAAAGCTTAAGAGTTTAACAGGAAGGGTTCATGGAAGGATAGGGAAGGAATAGTTAACAAACAGTGGAATAATCATTAACAAAAATGATGACGTCAGGCGTATGTCCCGAAATTGGGAAACATGAAATAATTTTATAATTATTATAAAGCTACAGCCCTGAACGCTTCCTCAAAAAAGAAGATTTTAAAGCACAGATGTCATTTCATTGCTGATGACTTTAGGGCCAAACAAAGAATGATGTTGGTGCTAATTTCGGTCACTTCCTGGCGATTGCGCATGCGCAGATAGTAAAAGTATGGAGGACCAGATAGGACTTTTAATTTTCGGTTTTGCAAGCAAATTTGGGGGATTGGGGGGTTCAAAATTTGTGTTTGGCCCTTGATAACTTTGAGTTAGCACCAGCTAAGTCTGGGCCATTGGGTTATAGTATAAAAAATATCATGTCACTGTCCAACTGGGTAGCCCTGATACATTAATTTACGGGTCATATTCTATTTGACACATGACTGCACAGTGCAGTGTGATAAGTCCAACTTATTTAGTTAAATACCTACTTTCAAAATTTATTTCACCAAAAATTTCTTTCACAACCTACCTTATAAAAAGAAATTTGAAGCAGTTTCAGAAACTTCATAAAGTTAACTCAACATTTTTCTTGTAACATAACTGAACAGCATGACTATGGTTCACACTTCTCAAATCAACTTATGGAATTGATTTGCCTACTGTAGATACTGGTTCACAAAACATGAAGTGAAAACGAACAAAAATACCCTGATACTATAAGAAAGTCAACCCGATTTTGGGTTTTGTATTGATAATTTGCAACTTATGTAGGTCACAAGCACATACAAACAAAAAAAACCCAAAACTTTTAGGCGTGCCCCACAAAAGTAGATCTTCTGTTTCTCAGGCCATTTTTCATAAAATTGCATGTGGGAGGAGGGGGGGGGGGGAAGGGGGGCAGGGGGAGCTCTTTATTTTATTTTTTTATTTTTGTAATTATTTCTTTGCCATCCATAATTCATGTTCTTGGTTTGTTTTATGTTTTCGGCTTCATAATCTACAGAACAGCATGGGTAGTGGTGTATTTCGTCCCTTGAGTGCAAGAAGGCTTTGCAATGCTAAAGCTAAAACATGGGGTTTTACTGGTCTTGCTGATTAAAAGTGGGTCGTGTTGAATTTTTCAAGTCGGTGTCCGTGTTTTTTAAGAAGGAAAACCGTGGTAGAACAGCCAAAGTTCATTCATCGAATTTAGGTTGATTTTGCAAACACGCTTACCGATGCAGTGTGTGAACACCGTCGAAACATCATCAGTCCTTGACAAAGATAAATTAATTGAACTGAAAAGAATGTTTGGCTTATTGATGTATACTGTAAAGTTCAAATTACGCACAAATTTGTAGAGTTCAGGTTGGGTTTTAACTTTCCATTCGATGAAAATGCAGACTTTCCTTTGAGTGTCTTTCTGCTTCAGGAAAATGGAAGAAGTTATAAAACACTGGCAAATTTAATATTATTCAAAGTGAATTTA
Source organism: Pictodentalium vernedei (assembly GCA_031216915.1). Taxonomy (NCBI): domain Eukaryota; kingdom Metazoa; phylum Mollusca; class Scaphopoda; order Dentaliida; family Dentaliidae; genus Pictodentalium; species Pictodentalium vernedei. The sequence continues at coordinate 62,900,581 of CM062290.1, read as the reverse complement.
GAAAGTGTGAGTCAGCCCTTGAAATTAGGAATATTTTACCACGGCAATCAATTGCTGTGGTAAATTCCATTTCCGCCGACATTGCCACAGCAATCACAGACACGAAAATCAATTCTGTACATTATGTGGAGATGATGAGTTGTAAGCCTCGGGCTTCATGTCTAATCCATGGCCTTGTTTGTATAGTTTAAGATTTGTTCACTTGGCTTCTTGGAAATAAATATGGTTTGAACTAAAGAACATCACAAATTAAGTACTAGGAGTGCATGTAGCCTTTCCTAACTCAAGCATTGACTATCAGGACTGGCAGGTAACTGCCAGTCCTGATATTCAATACTTGAGTTATATAATTAAGAGTGTTGCACAAGGGTATTTTGGGTGGGACGTTGCTCATGATTTCTAATACACATTATTGAAATATTATAAATTGAGCATCTGGGGAAAATGTTACCACAGCATTAATGTACCGTGGTAAAACTAATTTACTACAGCATTCACCATGGCAGTGCTGATTGCTGTAGCCAATTTCGAGGGCTGTGTGAGTTATGGGAAAAAGTATTCTGCTGTGTATAGAATGAATTTCCTTAACAATCTAGGTTTTTTCTCCGGAGTAAATATATTTTTAAATTTAGACTGAAAATACCCACAATGCATTGCCCTATTAAAAATATGGGGCAGGAGAAGGTAAGGCAAAAAAGTTACCAATAATGTTTCGCTGACGTTTCGGCCTCTCTTTAAACCCAAATGTCTCAGTCGGAAATCTGGTGAAATTGGTTTCATGGAGTTATTGGAAGCAAAGCCAAACAGTAACCCACGGACTGTTAGCTTGTTCCACCACTGTTAAATATCAAAACTATAAAAATGTGGAATGGAGAATGGATTTTACCTGCCGCCGAAAATGTTGGTGTTTTGAAATTAAAGCAATGTGGTTTTTCGGTGGTGGTCCAAAACCGAAACTGCATCGAAAGTACCGACACCGATCCAGCTCTATTGCTGATAAAAGTTGCAGTATCTTGGTGGAAGTTTCTAGTGAAGTCTTGGTTGCCTGTATAGGCAGCCATGACTTGACAAGATATCATAGCTATGTCAAAAGTGTAACCTGAATGGACAAAATATGTAAAATCTTAAAAAAGGACATTTTCAGAATACATACATGTATATGATAAGAATTAACCCTTTACCCAACGTAACGGCCAAAACCAGACAGCGCTATTCTCAAAAAATGCCATTTAATTTTCATTATTTTTTCATTTTTTGTCTCAAAGACATAGGTTATGACCCCTTATTGGAATGAGCTCGTTGAGATCATTCCAATGAGGGGTCATTACCCATGTTTTGGAGAAAATGAAAGAGTCAATGACTCTGTAGCTCAACTTGGATATGACAGGAATTAGTACTTGCTGTGACCAAGACAACTGAATAATGAATATGACAGGAATTAGTATTTGTTTTGGCCCAGTCAACAATAATAAAAGAATTACAAGGTGACTGTAATGGACTACAGATTAAGACCAATCATTGTAGATTATTATTTTTGTGTGGACATTTTCAGTCCCAAACAAAATATTTTCAGACTAAAATTTTTTCTTCTTCTTCTTAAAATTGACCAAAATGCATCAAAACACAAAAAACTAATTTCCGGATTTTGGTCCAAAATTTTCTAAGTCCCACCCGGACCACTAATTTGCATAATTTATTCACAAGAAAAACTCTGTATTATATGTAATGTATCCCATGGTACTAAACATTCATACAAAAATTTATTCAAATCAGATCTTTCATTTGGAAGTTCTGCGCAAAAATCTGATTGCACTTAATTTTGAACAAAATGGCTGCTAGCCGCCATCTTGAATTTCAGACTGGACCCAAAAACACTCCTTCTCGTCCCACAGTGATAACAAAGGTACCCAAGAAGTTTCGTGAAGATCGGTTCATAAATACGGCCGCTAGCCCGAGCCGTATTGGGATTTGCACTCACAGTGCTGAAAGTAGTAACACTAAATAAATCAAAGTTACCCTAATTTGCATAATTTACGCACAAGAAAAAAACCTGTAATATATGTAATGTATCCCATGGTACTAAACATTCATACAAAAAATTATTCAAATCAGAGATTTCATATGGAAGTTCTGTACAAAAAACAGATTTCGGCATCGTCGGTACAAAATGGCTGCTGGCAGCCATCTGGAATTTGGGACTGCACCCAAAAACACTCGTTCTCGTCCCACGGTCATAACAAAGGTACCCAAGAAGTTTCGTAAAGATTGGTTCATAAATACGGCCTCTAGCCCGAGCCATAGCAGCTTGGCACTTACAGCTCTGAAAGTAACACTAAATAAATCAAAGTTAGTCTAATTTGCATAATTTACGCACGAGAAAAAAACCCGTATTATATGTGATGTATCCCATTGTACTATACATTTATACAAAACTTTATTCAAATCAGCACTTTCATACAGAAGTTCTGTACAAAAAACTGATTTTTGCATCATCGGTACAAAATGGCCACTGGCAGCCATCTTGAATTTCGGACCACACCCAAAAACACTCGTTCCCGTCCCAGGGTCATAACAAAGGTACCCAAGGAGTTTCGTAAAGATTGGTTCATAAATACGGCCTCTAGCCCAAGCCATAGCAGCTTGGCACTTACAGCTCTGAAAGTAACACTAAATAAATCAAAGTCAGTCTAATTTGCATAATTTACACACGAGAAAAAAACCCGTATTATATGTGATGTATCCCATTGTACTATACATTTATACAAAACTTTATTCAAATCAGAACTTTCATACAGAAGTTCTGTACAAAAAACTGATTTTTGCATCATCGGTACAAAATGGCCGCTGGCAGCCATCTTGAATTTCGGACCACACCTAAAAATACTCGTTCCCGTCCCAGGGTCATAACAAAGATACACAAGAAGTTTCGTAAAGATCGGTTCATAAATACGATCTCTAGCCCGAGCCATAGCCAATTGTTGACGTACGGACAGACAGACAGACGGACAGATGAACGGACGACGGAAGACGGGCCATGACAATAGCTCAAATTTGACTTCGTCAAAGTTGAGCTAAAAATGAAAGAAATTAGTTATTCAAGAATTTTTGGGGCAAGTGTCGTCTGCTTTTCATGTTAGGTAAAGGGTTAAATCAACATTTTGTGAGAATATCAAAGTTGATTCTCACTGCATTCCTTGTGAGAATAATTTGTAATAACCGATTCCGACGTTTGAATGAATTTTAAGCCCTTGTTATGGTGAGCAGTGTGCAAAATTTGATGAGAACGCTTGTTTTGTTCATGTGGTGGTTGCGCAAATTTAAATCGATGCGAATGGATAGCTGGTTAGCCAAAAGTTTCATCTTGAATGGTAAAGTCTCAGTAACTTAACTGGTAGAGTGCTAAATTTTCTCTCATCCTCAAGATTTGTTCACACATTTTTTTCTTGTTGCAATTTATGGGAGATTCTTTTCTCGTGTTCAACCGATTACCAAAAATGGCTGCTGACCGATTACTGGTTATTTGAGCTCACACTCAGCCAAATCCGATGCCGATTCCGATTGTAATACTGTGCCGTTCCAGATGAGTCGAGGCTTGAAAGAACTACATTAAATGGAACATATTTCAAAGTGTTAAACATCATGGACTCAGGTTTCAGTAAAATGACCATATGCGCACACGTGGGCGGTATACGTGGCTCTCAGAGTCATATGTACTGTCTAAGAGCGAGCGACTGGACATTTTACTGCGACATGAGTCGATGGAGTCCATCCATCACTTTTCCTGGTATGAACCGTAAGCTTTACATGTTGTTTAACTTGTATATCCCGTAAATGGACGTCTTAAATAAATTAAGAATACACATTGTTGTTGTTTCTCAACTTTATAGAATGGTACCACTGAAATCATTTCACATTAACAATTGAACAATTGCAGAAGATAATAAAATGTGGTTAAAGAATCATCACAAAAAATGCATGGCAACAATCGGTTGAACCGAAGTTCCAGGAGCCACTGCTATTGTCATCTGATTGCCCACAATTGGCCGATTGGGGTGACCGATTCACCTATGCCTATAGGCATTCCCCATAAATTGTAACAATCCAAATCGATGGAGATGAATTAATTTTACATCTAAGATAATAAGAAGGAAATCCACAAAACTTTAGGTACCCGTAGTTCAGAATAAAGCCTGAATATGGGCTTCCAGCACTCTACCAGTTAACCAGCCTTTCTTGTATCTGACAGATTTTTAGACTTGTCTCGAGAGGTTATATATATTTCAATTCCATGCAATATATGAATACTTGTTAATGATAAAAAAGCAGATTTCCAACAATTTTTACACAGCCTACCGTTCGGTTAGCCATCTCCAAACCACATGAACGGTCAGTCGGTTAGGCCTAAAAAAATTAAAAATCTGTTTCTCAGGCCCTCTCGCTTGGTCCTTTTGGTTGCCACATGCTCTCTTTTTATAACCAATTTAAACTTAAAAAAAATAAAAATTAAATGGTTTATGTCTGATATTTTACTCAAGTTAAAAAAATTGATGAATTTGTCCCTTGAGTGCAAGAAGGCTTTGCAATGCTTTAGCATTGCAAAGCCTTCTTGCACTCAAGGGATGAAGTACACCACCACCCATGGTATTCTGTAGATTATGAGGCTTAAAACTTGAACCAAGAACATAAACTTTTGATGGCAAAGAAGTAATTACTGAAATAAAAAATAAAATAAAAAACCGCTCGCCCGCATGCAATTTTATAAATAATGGCCCGAGAAACAGAAGATCTACTTTGTGGGGCCTTAAGAGTCATTTTTTAAATTAAGCACACTGGATGTAATGCTACAATGATTATGGATATCCACTGATAATATATATACTTACTTAGTAACTGTAATTCTTTTAAATTCACCAAATATCCTCAAATTCATTCATCAAAATCTCTATCTGCCAATCTTCTGAAATACATAAGAAAATCCTGGTAGACCACACAAAATAAACTTACTGATTCTCAGGGAAATTTTTTTTTAACCCTTTACCCAACGTAGACGATTTCAAAATTTATTATTTTAAATATTATTTTTTAAATTTTTTCAAAAAATTTCAACAAAACCATATCATGTGACCCCTCTGTGGAACGAGCTCAACAAGCTCGTTCCAAAGAGGGGTCACATGATATGGTTTTGTTGAATTTTTTCGAAAAATAAGATTTTTTCAGCTGCTGAATTTGCATATTATGCAGGCGAATACGGCTGATTCCTTGGGTAAAAGGTTAAATCGGTGAGGGAGGGAGGGTTTCATTTTTTATTTTTAAATTTTCTTGCATATAATGAGCATGGAGAGAGAGTCTTTCTGCTGTTTTTCAACTTTTCACACACAAAATATACAGAAAGTGCATAATTATACTAATTAACTCATTTAAGAAATAACTGTTGTTTTCCTTCTGTTTATGCGATATAAACCGAAATTTTTCAGTACAAGCTTCATAACTCGCGTAGTGAGTTATGATTAAGCTTGTGCTGAAAATTTTTGATTAAATACTGGTGTAATTACAAAAATATTGGTTTATCGTCATTATGTGTTTACCCACAATTTAATTTTCAAGATGTCTTGAGTTTTTTAACTGTAGCCCCGAATGAATAATATTATCCCTTTACCCAAGGAATCATCTGCATGTGCTCAAGTAATATACAATTTCAGCAGCTGAAAAAATAATTTTCAAAAATTTCAACAAAACTATATCGTGTGACCCCTCACTGGAACGAGCTTGTTCCAATGAGGGGGTCACATGACATTGTTTTGTAGAATTTTCTTTGGAAAATCTGATTAACTATTTTTTTAAATAATAAATTTTGATACCGTCTGCCTTGGGGTAAAGGTTTTTCAAACTGCGTCATCAAGGCATGCTAACTCGTTCCTACTGTAATGCCTCAAGCCTCGATTGTGGTACTTATGTTCATTTTTCTGAACATTTTTCGATATACCGGTATACCACAGTATTTTTTTGAATACCGATACCGGTATTCTGTTTTGAATATTGTGCAGCCATAGTAGGAAGACCTTCCAAGAAGCAACTGCAAAGCCACAATATGTAGACTGTAGATGTAGACTGACACTGCACAGAAAAAATGTATAAAAATACCCAAGTCTTCTTGGGTTAAGTCAGATTTTATGAAACTGAACAAAGAAGCTTGACAAACAAGCCATATAATCCAAATTGTATCCTCTAATTTTGGAATATTTTTCAGTAGGCCTGGAAATAAGCAGCAAACAATCAGTAGGTTATGTGTGGTTTAGGGCTGTCATGATTAATCAATCAATCGAGCGGTCATCCCGAAATCAATTAGTATTTTTCATTGTCGAAAGAATCGGTAAATTTTACCCTGTTTTAGATGTTTAATAATTAAAAAATAATCTGATGAAAAAACTATGGTTTCTAAAGGTAAAAGGTTCAATAACATCGTCGTTAAACCTCAAGAAGCCGTTACAAGCAATTGTCTTTTACGTACATTCAAATATTTGATGTTCTGAACCTTTGAACCGTCACTCCGTCAGTGTAATAATCAAGACCGGTCGTCAATTGCGAAGTTTGCAACTGATGACTGGTCTTAATTATTACATTGATGGTTCAAAAATTCAGAACATCAAAGCTTTGAATGTACCAAAAGGAGGATCGTCTTCATTGTTTACTTGAGGTAGGTCAACTGACTTGAACTTCATTTTTAACGACTTTAAAGAGAGGGAGAGAGAAGGGGGGAGGGGGTCATCTAGGTATGATTAATTGATTATTTGCAATGATTAATCGATTCCTAGATTAAAAAATCGTGACAGCCCCAGAGTGGGTTATGTTAATTGTAAAACATGCAAACTGACCACAGGTTACAACAAAGTAATGCAACACTAGAGATGGTCTGTCGCCTGGTATACCCCCACCATGGGGGCATACTGCCTAGTGTGGGTGACTGAAAAGGGGCATTCAATTTTTCTAAGTAAAAAAAAATCCAATATGGCCACCAGTTGGCCATCTTGAAACCGAGCAGGAAAAAAATTACGTCACGCACTTCCCCTCATCATGTTGATCATTTTTTGAAGTTTCATGAAAATGCAGGTAAAACTGTGGAAGTAGTTCGCTTCACAAGTTTATATAAAAAAAATCCAATATGGCCACCAGTCGGCAAGCTTGAAACCAAGCGGGAAACAAATTATGTCACGCTCTTCCCCTTATATGTTGATTATTTTCATATAAGTTTCATGAAAATGCGGCTAAAACTGTGGAAGTAGTTCGCTCCACAAGTTTACATAAAAAAAAATCCAATATGGCCACCAGTCGGCCATCTTGAAACCAAGCGAAAAAAAAATTGTGTCACTCACTTCCCCTCATCATGCTGATCATTTTCGTATAAGTTTCATGAAAATGTGGCTAAAACTGTGGAAGTAGTTCGCTCCACAAATTCACATAAAAAAAATCCAATATGGCCACCAGTCGGCCATCTTGAAACCGAGCAAGAAAACAATTATGTCACGCACTTCCCCTCATCATGTTGATCATTTTTGTAAAGTTTCATGAAAATGCAGCTAAAACTGTGGAAGTAGTTTGCTCCACAAGTTTACATGTGCTGCGGGAGCGCGGTGGCTCAGTAGGAAGAGGTGCAGGCTGCAAGCCGAGAGGTCCTCGGCTCAAATCCCACCTGCAGCAACCACGTTGTGTCCTTGGGCAAGACACTTCATCTCCAATGCCTGCGTGGGGCATGGTGGCATTGTGTACTAAGACGTACTGCACGTCGATGGTGCACTTGTCTTCAACCAATGCTAACCCTGCTTGTGTGGAGTTAGTATGTTGGGGAGCTGACAGTTGCTCGCCATTGCTCGGTGGTTCTCTCTGGGTACTCTGGCTTCCTCCACCCGTAAAACTGTTGTGGTCATGATTATCCATTGTGCATAAATATGTGACCTTGAACCCCAATAAATAAATAAATATAAATAATACATGTGCAGCGGACTGACGATGACAGACCGACTGACGGACAAGTTGACTCCTATGACTCCTATATACCCCACTAAACTTCATTTTGTGGGGGTATAATAACTTTATTAACCCTGTACCCAATGTAACAGCCAAAACCAGACAGCGCTATTCACAAAAATCATACATTTTTCATAATTTTTTCATTTTTTTGTCACAAAAACATAGCTTATGACCCCTCATTGGAACAAACCTATTGAGTTTGTTCCAATGAGGGGTCATGAGCTATGTTTTTTGATGCAAAAAAAAAACTAGAGATGTGACTAGCCAAGATGGGCCTGCCCATACCCCTGCCACCTGATTATTCTAAGACAAAGAGGGGCAAAACTCTGGCAAAAAATCTGATCAAAACTATAATTACAGGTGCACAGGTTCCCATGGTAGTGAACATCCATACCAAGTTTCAAAGGAATTGACCCATAAACATCTGAGAAAATCTCCAGACAAAATTCAGGCCTATGCAGCTGCAATTTCAAGTCGAAAAGGTGCATAATTCTGGCAAAAAATAATCCGATTGGAACTATAATCACAGGTGCACAGGTTCCCATGGTACAGGTTCCCATGGTGGTGAACATTCATACCATGTTTCAAGCAGATTGGTCCATAAACGTCTTAAGAAAGTTTCTGGACAAAATTATGTCTAAGGATGGATGGACAGATGGATAGATGGATGGACAAGAAAGCCTTGTTGCACTAACTGACAAATTTATCAGTTTTATTAAGATGGGTAAAATATCTGACATAAACCATTTTATTTTTATTTTTTTAAGTTTGCATTGGTTATAAAAAGAGAGCATGTGGCAGCCAAACAGGACCATGTGGGAGGGCCCGAGAAACAGATTTTTACCATCATTTTTAGGCCTAAATATCTCATCTTTAACAGATGAAGAAGAAAGTCATATCACTCTCAGACTTTTCAATAGAGCACATAATTTGGCATCAGATGTTAAGTTGTTATCCTACAGACAGGTAATGTGGATTCGGACAAGGCTGCAGGATTCTCACACATATTCTCACTTTCGACTCTTTATGATTCCAACACAAGGATGATTTTTTAGCAGTTATAAAGTGGTTATATCTTTGATGCAGTCAGTTATCACTCACATGAAAGCATCTTCATTGTTCAATGACAAGCATGGTCAACCAAAGTAGAGATGCTTGAAAGAGGAATATCAAATGGAGCTAGGGCTGCACGGTATATCGATAAACCAATATATAGCAGTATTCAAACCAATATCGATTGAATACCGGTGTAATTTCAAAAATATCATTTTATCGTCATTATTTATTTACCCACAATTTAATTTTCAAGATGTCTGGAGTTTTAACTGTAGCCCCGAATGACTAATATTATCCCTTTACCCAAAGAATCGTCTGCATGTGCCCTCGTAATATACAAATTCAGCAGTTGAAAAAATAATTTTCAAAAATTTCAACAAAACTATATCATGTGACCCCTCGTTGGAACGAGCTCGCTGAGCTTGTTCCAATGAGCACATGATATTGTTTTGTAGACATTTTTAGAAAAATCTGATAAACTTTTATTTAAAATAATAAATTTTGATATCATCTGCGTTGGGTATAGGTGTTTCGAACCGCATCATCAAGGCATGCTGATTCGTTTCTACTGTGATGCCTCACGTCTCGATTGTGGTACTTATGTTCAGATATCTGAACAGTTTTTGATATACCGGTATACCGCAGAATTTTTTTAAATACCGATACCTGTATTCAATTTTGAATATCGTGCAGCCCTAAATGGAGCTCCATGGTTGCTTGAGATGGATAGTAAATCATAAATACATTTCGATATCGGTATCGAGTCGATACCGATTTAACATACCGGGGGAATCTCAAAATACCGAAATGTCTGTGTTGAAAAATATTCCCAACATGGCTTGGTAAATGAAATGGCAAACAACAGAATATTACGCAAAATTCATGATAAGAAGAGCCCATGGACTCTGTATTTATAGAGGCAGTCACTAGCAGTTATTTGATGAAGCAAAAAAAGCTGAGATAAAATAGCTCCTGGGTTTTTTTTGTTACATCAATATGACCAATGCCGAGTGCCCTTTTCACTTCCAACATTCTACAACTCGGTGGCTTAGTCAGCCCTCGAAATTAGTATTTTTTGGCCTTGGCACTATACTACTGTGGCAAAACCAGTTTGCTTCAGCACTGCAAAGGCAATTATTCCTGTTGTAAGTGTTTCGGTATCAGAGTTTTCAAAGCTTGTGGTGATATTATTTCACGTGTTACAGATGGCAAATCATTCCAAAGTTTTACTGTTGATGGTATAAATCATTTTTGTCTCAATGCAGTTCGGGAATGTGGTATAGTTAGGTTTTGGCTATTTCTTAAGTAATTCTGTGTTTGGTATACATGTCGTGGTACCAACTTAGAAAGATAATTTGGCAAATGGTTGTGGCACATTTTGTGGAACTAGATTTAAGTTTTGTGTTTCTGGCGTCTCTGGTATAATGACCCAGTTTCAATGTATGATACATTTTAATACCATCCAGCTCTTATGGTAGCATATGGGAAAATATATGAACTTTAGGATAACAAGCCAAGACCAATACCGGGTCTGGACCTGCGTCGCTGCATGCAATTGAATCGGCAAACAGGAAGTGGCTGCACAGCAGATCTGAAAATTGCATACACGATACAACTGATCATTATCAGGCTCCAGATGAAATATAAAATCAATCCCTTGCATAGAAGCTGAGAAACGTTTGACGAAAAATTTCAAGGTTCAGTGGGTACAGTAAAATTTCAAAGTATCGGCAAACAGGAAGTGGCTGCACGGCAGATCTGAAAATTGCTTACACGATACAACTCATCATTATGAAGTAGCAAACCAAATATAAAATCAATTCCTTTTATAGAAGCTGAGAAAACTTTGACGGAAAATTTCAATGTTCAGTGGGTACAGTAAAATTTCAAAGTATCGGCAAACAGGAAGTGGCTGCACGGCAGATCTGAAAATTGCTTACACGATACAACTCATCATTATGAAGCAGCAGATCAAATATAAAATCAATCCCTTGCATAGAAGCCGAGAAAACCTTGACGGAAAATTTCAATGTTCAGTGGGTACGGTAAAATTTCAAAGTATCGGCAAACAGGAAGTGGCTGCACGGCAGATCTGAAAATTAGATACACGATACAACTCATCATAATGAAGCAGCAGACCAAATATAAAATCATTCCCTTTCATAGAAGCCAAGAAAACTTTGACGGAAGAAGTGTTTCGGACGGAGAGATAGACTGACGGACGGACAGGGTCGAGCAGTTACTAGACCTGCTCTGCCGCTGGCGACGCAGGTAAAAAATATAACCTCTATTGTGTGTGAAAAATTGCATTCAAAAATAGATGAATAAAGTTGAAAGGTGAATCCCAACATGACTAGATGGGGGGACTTGAGGATAGACGCCCAGTTAGGCAGAATAGACCCTTTTTTGAGGAAAGGGGAGGGGAGGCAAATTACAGAGATGACTTTCAAGAAGACCGCTGGCTTCCCCAAGGCAGATACAGATATGCTTATGACCCACCCCCTCGGGTGTACCAGCCTTTTGGGGAAGGAGATGATTATCATCCACAAGGGGACAGGTGGGGGAAGGGTGAGACATATGCCTGTGACCCCCAAACTGTGTACCGTCAATTTGGGGGACAACATCCCCAAATGCGAGAGATGAGAGACCCGGACAATAGGTATCATCGTAGGATGCCTAACTTTCCCAAGAGCTTAGAATATAATGGGACCACCAGCTGGCAAACATTTCGAATGAAGTTCATGCAGTTTGCAGACATGCAAGAATGGACTGCGGGAGAATGTAAGGACAACCTTTTTGGTGTTTGGATTGCAAAGCAAGTGAGTATTTTGCTACCATAATTCGTTGAGACCCACAGATCTATTTTGTTGATGTGCTGGACAAGTTAGAAAAGCGCTTCGGTAAGAACGAACTCCCTGAGACTGCACAAATGCAGTTCAATCAAGCCCAGCAGCAACCAGACATGACCCTAGAAGAGTGGGCTGATCAGATTTTGACAATGGCTGAAAAAGCATTTGGGCATCTGCCCGAAGAACACATGTTTCGTCAGGCCGTTATGCGTTTCTGCCATGATGCCCTAGATAAAGGGGCAGGGCATTAAGCACCAAATCAGCATCCAAAAACAGTCGAGGAAGCTATCGATCAAATTAAATGGTTTCAGCACACATCTTTGGCTATTTATGGAAATGTGAGGGAACTAGCTCCAGAACCCAGGGGCCCAACTCAGATTGCAACCCTTCCATGGAATAACTCACATTCCCATGTGCAGTTGGCTCGGGTGTCTACTCCATCAATACGACCCAATATAACTGGGCCCCAGCCTCATGATACCCAAAGCATTGTGTCTGAATTAGTAACTGAATTTAAGAAATTTTCTGGAGAGACAATTACTGAATTTAGATCAATTGGCACAGTATTACCAAATTTAAATGATAGTATGGCTACCCTGACCATAAAGATTTCCCAATTGATTGAACCAGGTCAGACTCTAAATAGATCGAGTAGTCGATCTCCCTCACCTGGGAGGAGGGGTTGTTGGACATGTGGGTCTATGTCCCGTTTTTCAAGAGAGTGCCCTTCCAGAAATCAGAGTAATCGATCACCTTCAAAGCCTTCTACTCCATCAGGGTCACCAAATGACCCCAATACCCGAATTTTGCCAATGGTCAAAATTACGAATGATTCAGAGGATAATTTAAATGAGAACGAGTTGGAAATGTAGGCCGTTTGCCGATCCCAGATTTAAATACAGGCCATAATCCTGTCATTGCTAGGGGCAACTTCCCTGGACATTTCTTCCCAAAAGAGGAAACATTAAATGAGATGCCAGAGAGTATAACGATCAACCAAGTGGATACTTCGTTGTACTATACTGTACCAGTGATATTAGAAAATGTCAAATTGGATGCTCTTATTGAAACAGGGGCATGGGTAACAGTGTTTTCTGACAAACTTTTAGAGCTATTTGATGAACACCCTCGCATGTTGAAGGGCATTAAAGTACAAACAGTTGGCAGAGAATTAGGAACTATCTCTGGACAAATAGTAGGGCCCATGAAGATGAAAGTGGGAAAAAATTGGTACATCAGGAATTTTTATGTAGTCAGTTTCTACTCCAATTATTTTGGGTCTTGATTTCTTGCATGAACAGGGTACCCAATTAGATCTGGCTAACAATATGATGTATTTGGGAAAAGAAAGAGAGGAAATTCCCATTCAATTGAGACAATCACAAAAGAGGGAAGGAGTAAAGGTCAGGTTACTGGAAAAAATAATAATTCCTTCCAATTCAGTGAAACAGGTCCAATGTGCTCTGAGTTCTACCATGTCAGAGTACATGATAGAACCAGAGTTAAAACTAAACTTGTTGATCCCCAGAACAGCTCATTCTGAAAATACAGATCCTGTTAAGACCTTCCGTAACCCTTTGCACACTGATGTCAATATGGCAAAGTTTTCAGAAGTAAATATTTCCCATAATGCAGTTTGATATTTAACCAAATATACCTTGTTTGACAGAGCTCTGTCCAACAAGATATAATTGGTTAAATTCATAGTTATACAAGAGAAAAACAGAGTGACTGGAGAAAATTTGGTTGCACTACCAGAGTGCTAGGGGTTAATATAGGAAATAAAGATATTGTAATGCATCCAGGTCAAACAGTTGAAGGTACAGGTATTTCTCCCATTGAGCATTCTCCAGAATTTAATGAAGTTAATGTAACTGAAGTGGATTCTGGAGTAGTTACAAATAAGAATTTAGAGATGCCTGATCACATAGGGGAATTGTTTGAGAAATCCAAGACACTGTTAACAGTTGAAGAGTCTTCTAAGCTTAAACAACTATTGATTGAATACAGTGATGTATTTGCAAACAATGAGTATGATTTGGGAAAACCCGAATGCACCATACTCCGGCATGTTTTGTAGGTGAGGAAGAAAAATTATTGAAGGATATGTTAAAGGCTGGGATTATCCAGCCATCCATTTCCGAATGGGCTTCAGCACCTGTTCTCATTCGTAACACTGTGGCTCGGTAAGATGGTGTTTGGATTTCCGAGGAGTGAACGCCGTTACAAGAAAAGACACTTACCCCATGCCCTTAATTGATGACTGTCTAGACACACTCGCTGGGAATACTTGGTTTAGTCGTCTGGATGGAAACCAGGCTTACCTTCAAATTCCAGTAACGGAGGAAGACCATAAGAAAACAGCCTTTATAACCAAATATGGGCAGTATGAATATCTCAAAATGAGTTTTGGTCTAATAGAAGCCCCGGGATGCTATTCCCAGTTGATGAATTTAGTCCTTAGAGGGTTAACATGGGATATTGCCTTGGCTTTTCTGGATGATGTGTGTGTGTTGGGCACAGATTTTGCAGATCATTTATAAAATCTGCGAACTGTCTTAGATAGATTTTGGCAGTATCAATTGAAATTAAAGCCCAGAAAGTGTCTCCTGTTTCAACAAAAAACAGAGTTCTTGGGACAACTAGTTTCCTCCCAGGGAATGGAAATGGGGGATTCGGCTACCCAAATTATTACAGACTGGCCCGACCCCAAAACATCAAAGAGATTGAGAGATTTTTGTGTCTTGCCAATTCCCACAGGGAATTTATAGTTTATAAAGAACTTTGCTACTTTAGCAGCCCAACTGTATAAAAGAACAGGTAAAAAGGCAGTGTTTGAGTGGGGGAATGATGAAGAAAGTTAAAAAATTTATAGTAATTTATATATTTTTTATACTTACCAATGACCCAGACATAGCTGGTGCTAACTCTTAAAATATAGGGCCAAACACAAATTTTGCCCCCCAATCCCCAAAATTTGCATCTAAAACTAAAGAAAACATGTCCTGAAAGGCCCTCCACACTTCGCCCCTACTGCACATGCGCAGTGTCAAGGACGTTCCGAAATTGGCGCCATTAATCATTCTAATAACCAGTGCCTGGTAAGCGCTATGTACTCAGCGGGGAGGCAAGAGTTCCCAACTCCTGGGAGGGCCATCCCCGTCTGGGTCATTGGTAAGTATAAAAAATATATAAATTACTATAAATTTTTTAACATTTTTATACTGTACCAATGACCCAGACATAGCTGAATAGTAAAAAGGCTGGAGGGCCAAGGACATAGAGCAAAATGGAATACGCTCAATAAAATAAAATAGAGTCATCCCCTGTAGGGAAAAGAAGTAATAGGCCTTACATGTATCTTTCTTATTTTATGTTAAATTAGAAAGATACAACACCTTCCAAAATTGAGCTTCATACATCCATGTACTCTATTAATATCCAATATAATCCTTATACTAATAATTTTTAAAGTAAGCCAATAAATAAAGTAAGTCTAGAGAATAGAGACTCTTATACTCCTAAAAGTGTCTGAGGATTGCATAATCATGTCCGTTGACATATGCAATATTCAAAAGCTATACTTTAAAAACTAAGACTTGAATGAATTTTAAAAACCTAAACTTCTCACTAAACAACCATCCCAATAACAGCTCAGAATTACTAACTCCGGAGGAGGTATCCCCTTGTTTTCATAGTAAAACAGGTGACCCAAGGGAACACCCTCCCCCCCCCCCCTTTTTCTTGCCCTGGGTCAAATAGCCCAGAGCGAAGAGGGCAGCCGAACGGAGACACTGCCGAAACAGACAGCCTACCTAGCTATAGTAGCAACTGTTAAGTGAATGACATTCTGAGCAGTAGATAATAGACCTAACAGTAGAGGCCTCCAGAAATGGACTCGATATTTCTGAGATAAAATTCATGAATGTGGATGGCTGAGCGCAATGAGCGGCCTTCAAAAATCTATAATAGCGACACTATTAATGTAAGCCCAAGAAGTAGAAGAACTCTTACTTCATGAGCCGAAATCTTAAGCACAACTGCTAAGTCAATGATATACTATAAGCAGTACCGATAGTTAATAGAATCCATTAACAATAAAATGGAGCGTAACGTCCTACTACTAGACATCAAAGACAGAAGAAGCTTACGCCCATAGTAATAAACAGAAATCTGTTTATAAATACATAAACTGTACCCGGAAAGAGTAAAGGCCTATGCCCATACGAAGACGGAAGGACCTTAAAATAATAGGTTCCGGATAATAGGAGCCTAACTCTTATGCAACAATCCAACCTAAATAGTAACGGAAGTATTGATTCCGAAACTATGAAAGTGAAAATCATCCATCGATAGTGCATGAAACTCACTGACTCTACAGTAAAAGAGAAACCAACAGAATTACTGTCTAAAAGGTCAGAATTTGAAAACTACTGTTTCCAGAGGCTCAAATGATTACTTAGCTAAATAAGAACCGAAGTTAAAATCCGTATAGGAATTTAATCTAAAGATTCTAAGTCTATTTATCAAAAAGTTACTAACTGACTTAGATAAAGAGACAAAAGACTCAATTGTAAACTATCGTAGAGTGCATAGGTATGAGGTAACATAAACCTATAACCTAAATAATAACAGGCTGCAGTAGATCTTGTGAAACAAGTATACTAAAAAATAGCAATGAGTAGTATGGAGGGATCAACAATATGAACATAATGATCCCTACACCACGACGGAAGAGCCTCCACTTTAGCCGCATAGAATAGCGAAGAAGAGGATCTCCTATAGTAAGAAATCGCGTCCAAAGCTCGTCCAGTACAGTGCTTACAATGCAATACGGACCACACAACGGAATACATGAAGGTTGCGACCTTGCAGGTTGTGATAAAGATGACACGATTTACCCAGTGAAAAAGATCCTCACATAGAGGAAGATTTCACGTTAAAACCCACAGTAGACAAGAGAGAAAATTACTCATGATCTCTGTGAAGATAGAGATGCTATCAACAGAAATGTATTGTGGTTGTTTATCTTAGCAATACCTGCTGAAACAACAGCGCCGGAGGATACGCGTATCCTATCATTCCGTCCTATAGATCAATAGAGCGTTAAGAATATTAGCTCAGAGATCTGGACAAGCCAACACATACGTCTGCAATTGATTAGCAAGCTGTGTCATAAATAAATCATCATTGGGCGCTCCCATAGATAGCAAATCTGATTGAATACTTGTTTGTTGAGAGTCCATTCTGACAGCAACAAGCGACCCGTAAGAGAACGGGAGTCCGATAAAACAATCAGACGACCCGGAATATGACGGACCAAAACTGAACTTGGTGTACTATAACCAACAGACGGATTCTTTCCATTAAATTGAATAACGGAAACGAAAGAGTGCCTCCCTGGTTCCGGAGATACGCCACTACTGTTGAATTAAAGGACAGGAATTTGGGCATGCGTTTCTGAATAATGTTCATGCAATGACATAAAGCAAGCCTAAAAAACATTATTCCGCGGAAGAAAACTGATTGCTAAAAGACTGCGGAACCCAAAGACCCTGGCACTTCGAATCCATAGGGATCAGTATTATATCCCAATCTGTATGACTGGCAACCGTCATAACAGCCACACTCGGATCCGGCAACTGCGGCGGCACTCTCTGAGTCAACCACCGAATGTTTGCCCCAGTCTGAATCTCTTGTAACACTAGATAGACAAGAGAACGTGTAAATCGAGCAATTCATGGATTGCCGAAAAGTTGCCGTCGAAGAGAAGCTCCTCCGAGAACGAAGCGACTCTGAGAGAGTTCTTAACCTTACTATCCACGCGAGTGGATGTAGCTAGGGCTGCGTCACGTCTAACTAACTCCAATCAGCCACTGAAGGGTGGAGTTATACGTGAACAAACTACTGCCCTCAAAAGAAATTACATTGAGAATAATATCCCATAAATCTTTTCTTGAAGACGTAATGATAACGCCTCAGTAAGGCGGATTACGTATAATAAAGCGTCTAAGTTAAGTCTACTATACATAATGTCGTTCCCAACATTGAAATTGGAAAAAGACATAAACGGCGAAAAAGAATATATGCAGTTTTTAATCACACCGTCTAGACGCATATGAACTCTCGGTATGCCCTGCTCTGCCAAAATAAACTATTTGTATAAATGATAAAATGGCAGAAATGAGCAACGCGGACAAGAAACTAAACTATCATGCTTAGTAGCAGGCTTGTATATATATATATAGCGTCGAAAAATAAAACACATGTTGTAATGACAATATTGGACTACGTCGGTAAGTCAGGGACAATGTCCCCGAACCGATCGAAAAATCTGAGTCCAATGACGCTATAAGTCTCTTATCCAAGATCGCAGCAATGAAGTCCGAAATAATAATCACTGGAAGATAATGCCAAAAGATATGAAAGGCATCTTCCGATACTACTAAAGGGAAAACTCGAAATCTTTCGAATCCCTTTCGCCATCCTGTCGGACCCTATAAAGCGTTCGGTCGTCCGTACCTGATGCAACCGCGGACCGCACCGACCCAGCGCCGTCGGATAATTCCTGATTCGACCGAGAAACTGTCAATTGCTGGGATGCTGCGAAACAACTGTGCTAACTCGGATAGCACGTCCGTCACTGAGGCCTGAGGAGAAGCGGTCTTACGATGCATTGCCGCTGGAAGCTCCGTGATCGCTACCCCGTGCATACTACCAATATGCGAGTGAACGGAGTGTATAGGCCTCGTGTCCCTAGGCTACCGGATGGCGCGACCTATTCGCCGTGGAATCACGGAATGCCGAAACTGATCGGATACTCGAGGTCACGTAGCCAATGTGCGGTCGTGTGCCCTGGTGTGAGGATGAGGAAGCATTAAAGACAGTCTCTCGGACTGTCAATATAACGGAGCGTCCCGACCAACGGACATATGCTCCAAATGTAAAATATCTGAACCACAACATGCGGTCCCCTATGTTGTTGGGCGAGAGAGGGACCTCTCTCGCTCACAGCCCGGACGGACCTGGACCAGCCAGGAACCGGACTAACAGGCTTCCTCCGATCTGTCCTCAATCTGCCGTCACTGGGTGAGTACTAAAGTAATTAAAGTGCTCGCATCACCCAAATCTCCTTCCTAGACCGCAACGGACGAACCCGGCAGCCGAACCATTCGATGAACGTACGCTACACTGGGTGAGCTAGCGAATGTCACTCCGTAGGCGATAGACATATTCCATGAGCACTTATTGCCGCTAACTCTTCATTAACTATGACGACAGAGGCACACTTTTGAAAGACATCTCCATAACTCTTCGAACAAGAAACCAGAAATGCTTGGTTAGCAAGCATAAAATAATAATATATATAGCGTCGTTCAATAATTCAAAAGTTTGTGTGACATTATTGGACTATGTCGGAACTGAGGGACGATGTCCCTGAACCGAACCAAAAATTTCTAAGTCCACCGACGCTATCAGTTTCTTATCCGGCATCGCAGCATTCTGGTCTGACGAAAGAAGCTGGAGAAGACCAAGTCAGATGACATACACAACAGCATATGTTGTTCCGAAAGGGAAAGCTCGAAATCCTCCGAATCCCTTTCGGTATCCCGTCGGACCGGATGAAACTTTCGGACGTCCGTACCCGCTTCCGCGGAGCGTCCCGACCCAGCATCGTCGGATAAAATATATGCGACAGATTCAGTTGATGCTGGGATGCTGCGATAAACTGTGCTATTAAGGAAAGCACGTCCGTTCCCGAGGCCTGTGCAGTAGCGGTCTTACGATGCATTGCCGCCGGAAGCTCCGTGTACGTTGACTCCCGCACACTTCCTATGCGAACGTCCGGAGTCTGCAGGCCTCGTGTCCCTGGCTACCGGATGGTGTGACCTGGTCGCCGAAGAATCCTTGATCGGCGAAGCTGGTAATATATCGGCGGTCACGCAGCCAAGGTGCGGTCTTGTGCGCTGACGAGAAGAGGAAGCCTTAGCAGTCTCAGCGGACTGCCTATACAACGGAGCGTCCCGAGCGACGGACGTATGCTCCGCTTACGACACATTTTGTACCACAACATCTGGGGCCAGATGTTGTTGAACGAGAGAGGGGCCTCTCTCGCTTGCCGTCCGGATGGACCGGAATGAGCTATGAACCGGACTAAAAGGCTTCCTGCGTTCTCCCTCCGATCCGCCGTCACTGGGTGTGCATTAGGTTAGTTTATAGTGCTCGCATCACCCCAAAATTCCTTCTAGACCGCAACGGACGAACCTGGCTGCCGAACCATTCGGTGAATGGACGCTACACCGGGCGAGCTAGCGGACGTCAAAGGCCGTCGAACCTACTAGGGTCCTCTTAGGCAATTGGCGTATTTACATGAGCACTTTTCCGCTAGCCCTTCATTAATTGTGACGATGGAGGCACACTGTTGGAAGACATCACAGATACATCACCCTAATCTTGATCGTCTGAAATAGAAATTGATAAAGTAGAGTGACCCTGCGGGGAAAGGACCGGAGTGTCCAAATCCCCAACAACATACCGTGACATACGCTTCCCATATTGTCATCGAAATCATACGATACAGAACAGGAGTTAATGCGAGTACACTGACCACATATAGAATGATAATAAAGTCAGAGGAAGACTTCCTCTTAAAACAATTGATCAATATCCTTTCAATGTGAAAAGAAAACAAGTCCTGGTACTCGCACTAACCCCTGGCAATCAAAATACATAATAATAATATGATCCATTGATATAGAAAAAATAATTGAAATCAAAATATTTTGAAAAAATATTTTTTCAGAACAGCCCAAGTTTCTGAAAAGTAATGTTGAGCCCCAATGGATCCCAAGCCTAAGTGTGGACAAAAATTTTAAAAATATTTTAAACAATTTATTCAATACTTACGAACAATAATAATGTATCTAGTTATGATTAAAATAACATCAAGATATTATTTTTTAGAAATCCCCCCCTCACACAGAGGGCTGTTGAAAATGTAAACAATGAGTGTAAAAACACTAAAATAAGACTCCAGGCACCCAGGCCCGAAATCAGTTACCAAAATACACTATCTGATGCAAAACAGAGACTTCCAGGGAAGAAACTGCAGAACATCAGATGGTAGATGCAGAACACAACGCCTAACCACCCCTAGGTGAAGACGTAAACATGGGGAAAGAACAGAATTCATTCTGTTATTCAGCTAAAACTCCCAAGAAAATTTAGTAATAATAATTACAAAAACTATGCCAAAAGCATGGGAGAATAGCAAGGGGGAACTTAAAGGACAGGGAGAGAGGAAAACACTTAAAAAAACAGTGTAACTAAATAATCAGAATGACAACAAAATGGCTGCTGCCTTGAAAATAGGTAACTTAACATAATTTCATTAAAAAATTTTAAGTTACAGCCCTGATAATATTCTGTCACACATTCTTTTCCTCTCCTCCTTCTCTATCCTCCTTAGAATCACCATTTCACTAATATTTATGTGTCTGGCATCATTTAAACTGAGATTTA
Source organism: Pictodentalium vernedei (assembly GCA_031216915.1). Taxonomy (NCBI): domain Eukaryota; kingdom Metazoa; phylum Mollusca; class Scaphopoda; order Dentaliida; family Dentaliidae; genus Pictodentalium; species Pictodentalium vernedei. The sequence continues at coordinate 62,879,129 of CM062290.1, read as the reverse complement.
TAAGCACAAAGATCAGTCAGATGTTAACTGATGAAGGGCCAAACTTAGAATGATTAATGGCGCCAATTTCGGAACGTCCTTGACACTGTGCATGCGCAGTAGGGGCGAAGTGTGGAGGGCCTTTCAGGACATGTTTTCTTTAGTTTTAGATGCAAATTTTGTGGATTGGGGGGCAAAATTTGTGTTTGGCCCTATATTTTAAGAGTTAGCACCAGCTATGTCTGGGTCATTGGTACAGTATAAAAATATTCATTTTTGGCATTAAAAGCAGCCCTTGGGTCTCCTCCAGTTTTGACTTTTGCTAATAAAACTGATATGTTCATTTTGGACACTGATGGGTCTGATGTAGCTATAGGGGCTGAGTTGACCCAATTACAAGATGGACAAGTAAGAGTCATAGCCTATGGAGTTGTGGTTTAAGTCCCAAACAAAGGAAGTACTGCACCACTCAAAAAGCGCTTCTTAGTGTAGTGCTATTTACCCTCCAGTTTAGACATTTGCTATTGGGCAGACACTTTACAATCAGGACAGACCATAGTAGCCTTTCTTGGCTCCTCAATTTTAAGAATCCAGAAGGCCAACTGGCTAGATGGATGGAGGAGCTAAGTCAGTATGACTTCACAATTCAGCACCGTCCAGGGAAAAAACATCAGAATGTTGATTTCCTATCACAACATCCAGAGGAAGACTTTTGTAAGAAATAGAGAGCAGGGGTGCCATTAGAACAACTTCCCTGTGGGGGTTGTAGATATTGTAAGAGGGTAGACCAAAATTGGGGAAATTTCTTTGAAAATGTAGATGATGTTATTCCCCTACCAAGCAATAGAAATCAAGCAGAAGTTAAAATAGCTTGGGTAGAAAAATACAATGATTCCAAAATGTGTTTCATGCAAAAACAGAAATATGTTCCAATATTGCTTCCAATACAAGAGATTCTGTCAGATGAAACTTCAGGTATCGCAGAACTAAATACTGAAATTAGAGTGAACCACCTTAAAATGTTGCACTCAGAAATGATGCAATCTCTAAAAATAAACAGCCTTGGGAAAATCTATTGTTTCAATAAACGTTTGAAACATTCTATTGACATCTTGCATTATTGATGAATATTCCTGATAAAAAAGAGGGTGATTTGATGACTTTTGGGCCTAAAAAATACAATTTACATTTTGTGTGTTTTTGTAGGAAATTCCCTGAAAAATATGTGCACGTGACCTGTACTTCCCTTTGTGTCAGTTTTTCTCTCTTGTTTATTGCATGATCCCCTGTTTTCAGATCAGAAAAAGTTGTCTGAAGGACTATACTTGACAGAGATATTTGAATGCCAAAATTAAAGTGATGTGATTATATTTTTTTTTGCCTGAACGTTATAATGGTCGCCTATGGGAAAATATTAGTTCTGTGATACCTAAAAAAAAAATAGGAAATATGTTTTTTGGCTTCCAAACCAGATTCAATTATTATTTTGGTGGATTATTTAATATTTAAATATTTATTTGGGGACCACAAATCTTACCAAACTATTTTATTGTTTTGTCACAGTCAGCAATAAAAGCTATATATTTCCAAAACTAAGGCTGTTCATGCAAGCAAATTCACATCTTCAGCAAGTGTATTCCCCAGGAGCACACTATAACCTCTGGCAGCTGCTAACTAACAGCCTATCTTACCCTATTAACATATTTATTTAAACCATGGTTTCCCCTCATCTTACTAGGGGCAGGGAGGATTCCAAATCTTCCAACCCCCCTCCCAAATCACCATTCAAACACAGACAGTAAACCTACACTGCCCTTCTATTCACTAGTATTTAAACCTTTTTCTATATTATGCTCTTCAAAATATTGGAAAACAATTCCTTCATTAAAAGAGTATCCAGGAACACAAATTTGAGGAGGGGGGTGGGGCTACAGTGGAAAATAACATAATAAAATTACAAAAGTGAGTGAATGGCATTTGTGCACAGCTACTACCAATATACTTGTCTAGTACTAGTGCTGTCATGGTTCCCATGATACAGCATAAATTTACAGTGACAGTTGTGAAATATTGCTCTTTCCCTGAACCAAGTCCTCCCTCCCACACACATTTAACCCTTCTGCTGATGATAAACATTTGGAAAGACTGAACAGCATGTTTTTAGAGACTGACGTTAGTATCACACTCTTTCAGCTTCTTTTGATTTACTTTGAGGCTTCAGCTCTCATGGTCCACTGAGTTATTTTTCAATTTAACAACCTTGCCCTGGCTCTTCCACTATATTTTTCATTGTATGTCATTCAGTACTCCCATGTGGACCTCCTACGTGTGTGACTACAAGCATATCTGTCTCTTCATCAGACACGGTGTTTCTTTGCTTTTCACTTGCCTGGATCTACATTTTCAATAATTGGCAGCTGACTAACTTCCCCTCCCCCCCCCCACACACAAGTATATTAAACATCAAATACCACTGTATTCTTGAAGCTAATGTCTGATTCATCTTCTTTGGAAACATGTTTTCAACAATTTCCTGCACTTTGCCAGAATGGGTGTCTGTGGGGATTAAAACAAAGGTTATGAAAGTGCACTTATGGGAACTTGCAGCATAAGCACAGCACAATAGAATCAATACTTGATGGTTTTAGGCATCTTACCAGTGTTATGAGATATCACAGTAGCAGGTACTGGTCATTCTTTTGGAAAAAAACACTGTTTTATGTTTTGTCAGTGCCATACCAATGACTCTATGTGCCTTTACTGAGAAAACTGAGGCTTTTCCTTTACAAAAATTGAAAATATTCACCAAACACAATGTGAAATGACTTCAGAAGCCAGACTGTGATTTAAAAACTATTACAGATGGGAAAGTTCATATCACAGTAGGTTTGTTTTGGGTCAATGATCAATTAAATTATGAATTATATCACAGATTTTGATGAAAAGGGGCACACTGGGGGGGGGGGGGGTCCTATTCAGGGCAAAATTTTACATCAGATGGTAGAATAAAATTAAAATTTGACATCAGCTGTTAGGATAAACTGGTAGAGTCCTTTCATATGGGTGAAATATATACACCAATTTTGGAAACAAAACTGACATCCATATTGTTCCATGGGGGTTGGGACACTGTTTTGCTTGCAGTATGGTTAAATGAGACAGATTTTTTCTAAAAATAGTTTGTGCTGATGCAGATTTTAGTTTTATTTTCGGATCAGGGTAGTTTTTTAAAGAAAGCTGTAAATTCTCATCCTTCTCAGTTAATTTATAAAGTAACAGGATAGAAAAATGTTTTGGTGGCAATACCATTTTTCAAGCCCACTAGACAAAGTTTGAATACTTTTCCTTAAAAGAGCAAATTTTCCATGTTTTTGACTCAGCCAAAGCCCAAAGTTGTATTCTAATGCAGAAATGACTCTTTTAACCCATACAAGTGGTAAAATGTCTCTTGGGGGGGGGGTGCATTCAGAAAATATTTCAGATAGAGTTAGCTCCCTTGATGTGTTAAACTTAGGAATTTCAGATAATAGAGTTAGCTCCCTTGATATGCTAAACTTAGGAATTGTAAATAAATTCCTCATAAAAACATTTGACCCTGGGGGAGGAGGGAATGTTTCAAATGAATTGGGGATAGAGCCTAAGGGAGTGGGCATTACAGTTATTACAGATGCTGATACTAATAATCCACAGGCAGGGGAAGATAGGGACCCACCTGAACTGGAATATGCTTTAAGTGGTCAGAAATATGAAGAAATTCTAGCTAAACAGAATGAAAATATTGATCTGGAATTTCTTAGAAATTGGTTAGAAAAGGGGGAAATACATTCCCGGATGCTCTTTTTCAGGCAAGTGCCGAATCCAAACTGTTTTGGATTCATTGGGTAAGATTTTTCATGATTAGAAAATTGATATACAAAAAGAGAAAAAATGGCCACTTGGTTTTGGTGATACCTCATCCCCTACAGAGATTTTGTTGTCAAATCATGATCTGCCATTGGCTGGTCATCAGGGGATTAACCGTACCATGGAAAAAGTAAAATCTAGATATTATTGGCAACTGCCAATGTTGAGACTTATGTTAAAGTCCGTACTAGGTGTAATAAACAAAAGAAGCCTTCCTTTCAGTTCCGTCACAAAATGGTCCCATACCATGCAGGGTCCCCAATGGAACGTGTTCAATTAGATTTTTTGGGCCCTTTACCAAAAACGTCAAGGGGAAATGAATACATTCTAGTAATAAGTGATCAATTTACAAAATGGATGGATTGTATTCCCCTCCCGTCTCAGACGGCTGACGAAACTGCAACTGCAGCAGTCAATGAGTGTTTCTCAAGGTTTGGCTGCCCATTGGAAGTGTATACAGATGGAGGGGCAAATTTTGAAAGTGATTTATTTAAAACTGTTTGTGAATTATTACAAATTCGCAAAGCAAGAACAACAGCTTATCACCCATCATCTAACAGTCAAGTGGAAAGGGTAAATAGAACTTTAATGGATGCCCTTAGGTGTTTTGAGGGAAACAAACAGTCCACCTGGGATTTACATGTCCCGCAGTTGGCAGGGGCATTAAGATCTTCGGTGAACAGAAGTATTGGATTTACTCCTAATTAAATGATGCTTGGAAGGGAGGTGGTACAACCAACAGATCTAGTTTTTGGTCCTCCTCCAAATGAAATATTTCAAAATGCAGCTGAATTTGTTTTTACTTTGGAGAATTCTATTAGAACATCTCATAAATTGGCCCGTGAAAAATTGAAAACTCAACAGAAAATAATGAGGAAATACTATGACACTACCTCAAAAACTCAGACATTTAAAGTGGGAGATGTTATTTATTTCCTTGCTTTTGCAAGTAAACCTGGCCGTTGTAAAAAATTAAATCCCATTTGGAAGGGGCCAGGAATAATTATTCAGTGCATTTCTACATTTCTGTTTAAAATACAACTGATTAATAAATCAATAACAATGAATCATGACAAACTCAAACATTGTACTGATGGAATTTTACCACCTTGGATTGAGCGCCATAAAAATCTTTCAGAAAATAGAGGCTCAATAGTTCCATTGTACTGTATCTATAAGAAGCCTGACACAGGGTCTTTCATGATACAATGTACAATGGTTCTTGTGTGCAAGTAACTAAGCAATCAGCCCAGAGAATGGATCTGTATAATTGTCCACATTGTGAAATGGCTAATCCCCAATAGAGATTAGTTTACAGGGGGAACTCAGACACTTTTATTTTTTGTCTCTTTGCACAGATTATAAGATACCAGTTAAGGATATATAGGCAATATGAGTTCGGATGTTGGAAGCCAATCCCCAAAGAGATCTTGGCCTCAGGTCCAAAGGAAGAGTAAAAGATGGGGACAAGGACAAAGGAGGAGGGTCCAGAATTTTGATTACGACCCTCAAGCTCAAACCTGAGATGTCCATTTAAAAACGGACCAAAACCTACCAATGGTTATGTTTGTGGGTGGAAAAAAGGTAGAGGAGACTATCTCCTCTGATTTAAGTTCTGACTCAACTGGGAATTTACTTCCTGGAGCCCAGGCGCTAGTGACACCCAGTAGGTGCGTCAGTTTGGGGAGAGACTATCTCCCTAATTCCAGCCGGTCGAGGGGATGTTCATCCCTCAGTGACAGAAAGCCAGATTATATGTAAGAACAAGCTGGTACTACCAAAAAGGATAAAAGGTTGTCTTCAATATTGGAAGTGGGAGAGGATGATATTCTTTTTTTTCCAAAATCTGTAGAATTGCCCCCCACCCCTAAGTTAAAGAGACCACCATCTGTCTGTAGTCTGCCAACTTGTGGAGCTAAGGTAAGGCAGTTGCAAAAACACTGCCAAGGGGATCATCTCCCCACTGCTTTGTGGATGCCATAGTCTGAAGGGCAATATTTCAGTCCTAAGACCATTGCCCGAGCTTTTGAGAGGATGACAGCTCCCCTTGAGATGGGTTATTTAGGATTACAAGAATTGGTTAATCAGGAATATTCCCGATTCCCATTGGAGGTAACACCTCATTTTGTGGAACGTATGCAGGCATTGGAAGGCCCTTTCGAGTGGGTGCCTAGTACTCAATTTTTCCTGCAGGAAGTTTAGATCACCTGGCTACGACGGCTGGGTTGGTACATTGGAGGATTCTAATGTTCCTTCAAATTAAAATTGAGGAGACGAGGAGATCAGGTTCCTCAGGGAATAGGCTTCAAAAGCCCCTGAAGCGAGTGCCTCAGAGGGTACCCAGACTAATGGATCAGCGTATCCCAGATTGCAGTTTCAGGGTGACGTCTCCGGTGTCACTCCCTTCAAATGCCAAACAGTGGTCAGGGAGGATTTTCACTCCCTTGAACCCCAAGAGAATTTGGTAGTGATCTCACATATTCAGTCACGAATAGTGGTGGAGGTGCCTGTCTGCTCAGTTGCAAATTCTTCAGTGGGAGATTCCTCAGCGGTTTCTTCAGTATTATCTCCCACTAGACTTGCTTCTTTGGCTACTGGTCCCTCGGAGGTTCCCCATTTTTGCTTCGGCGGCTCCCACAGTTAGTTCCTGGGAGGGAGATCAGTTAGTGCCTCTTCCAGTCTCTTCAACCATATCTCATTCCTCGGAGGGTCTGTCAGTCGTTTCTCCTGCCATTTCCTGAGTAGTTAGTCCCATGGTGGGAGGTAATCCAGGTCTTCCTCCTGCTGTTCCAACAGTTAGTGCTTTGTCAGGAAACCCTCTAGGCTTGGGCTTTTCTCCCGCCAGATCTTCCAGGGAATCTTGTTCCAGGAATCTGGTGGACACTCATTTTCATTTAAATAGGGTTCGCCCAATTTGTCAGCTATGGAGGTTCTCTTCCTTAATGGTGGTCGACCTACAACTTGTCCTTTGCCTGTTGTAGGTGGGGTGGTAGTTTACTGTGATCCGTCCACCTACCCTAGGCCAGAGGAACTTCTCTGGGATCCGGGTATGAAGGCAGTGATTGGCCTTCATCCCCATCATGTAAGGAATATCCCCCTGGTAGAATTAGAAAGCCTCATGTTTCAAATAATGGGCTTGCTCCCATATGCTGCAGGTTTAGGTGAGGTGGGGCTTGATAGAATGAGGCCGGTTGATACATGGTATCAGCAAGATTTGGTATTAGCTGGGTTGTTGAAGTTGGCAGCTTTGGCTAAGCCCGTTGTGCTGCACTTGAGGGGTCCCTCAGGAGATTACTTGGGGAGGGAAGTAAATTCCCCTCATGCTCCTGATGATGATGGATAGCATAGATAAGCAACAAAAAATTCACCTTCATTGTTTCACCTCCAGTAGGGATGTGGTCGAGAGATGAGTAAATCACTTCCCTAATGCATACTTCAGTATAGGCCCAAAATGTTTATACTTTAAACCAGAATGTTGGGCGGTGTAAAAGCCATCCCGCTAAATCAGCTGGTATTGGAGTCTGACACTCCGTATTTCCAGGGGAAGATGAATTTGGCGGTAGGGGGCACTCCTCTCTATTCTGGGGAAGTTGCAATGAATGCAGATGTCCTTGGGGTGCTGGTGGACTCGGTCACACAGATTGCTTGTACCCTCTATGGGTTCCCTTCCCCATAAAATAAGTGCTGCAAAGCAAGATATCCATATATTCAAATAATTTTGGATGGATTTTGGAAATTATAGCAGGAATTGAATTTTAGGCAATGCAAAGGCATGCCCCCAAAGAATTATTATGCTAAAAATTGATAATTATGTTTCCAGAGGTTTTCCAAAAATAGAATAACAGAGTTCCAGACAGATTTTTCTGATATCATATTGAATTTTGTACGAGGACTTGAGATAGTTTGGGACCTGTTAAGGCACTTTGAGGGTAGGGACTTTATTATGAGGACTTGAGATAGTTTGGGACCTGTTAAGGCACTTCTAACATGAAGCCGTACCGCTACTGGCTTATGTGCTTCGGTTAGGCAGTGAATTATTTTCCCAATTAAAATACACAGGTGTTTATAGAAATTTCAATAGGGTAGAATTATTTAATATCCAAGATTCTGTCTGGAATTCTGTTGACTCATTACTAGGTGCATCCTTTTTAATCATTTGTTTGCCCAGATGCAAATAAATTTGTCATCTTCTACATATGTACAAATCTGGGGATTTATCCCCGCTGCTATGAAAATAAGGATTAAGAAAAGTATTGAATTGGGACCCCTTCCCTGGTATATATTGATATAAAAAAAGGAAAAAAAACATGGTCAAGTGATGAAATGCAAGACCAGTAACTAGATTTTGAAGGACAAAACTGATAAGTTGAAATGGTTTTATTTATGATGCCATGTGAGATATATTTAAATTTTTGTACTTTTTGTACTTTAATTTTGTTTGATTTCTGGGTGCAGTTAAATTTGTAGAAGGGGAGGGGTGTTAGTTTAAAAGTAGTAGAGGGAGGGGATTGGTACAAAAAGTTATAATATTTTGTATAGTTTTATGGGTTTCTATCTTCATTTCTTGTGTAGTGAAATGTGAGTGTGTCCATCTCTTGGGATGCCCCTGGATCCTTTTTTTCTGAAAATTCCATTGCTGATCCTTTTTTGATTAAGTCTCCCTAACACTTTTGCCCTTTGAGGGTAGGGACTTTATTATGATCCCCTGGGCTATTTGGAGGGGGTTTTATTTAGAAAACTGGGGGAATGTAGCATAATTTGCCCCTATGATTACTCCTCCAACATGGAATCAGAAATTGGAATGGTAAACTGATCAGAAGAGTAAAGAGAACCGTTGACATCACCAAGAGAGTGGTATATATACTGGATTAGAAGAGGAAACCCATTCGTTGTTATCTGGTTGCTGAATTATCATTAGGCGAGTTAAAAATACCCGTCCATTGGAGGAAATAACCGACTTGATGAGCTTGTGACTATTTGGTAAAGGGTGGTAGGCCTATATATATTTATTAGTAGATTAAGATTATACCCCAAAAAATTACCACAGCAGAAGACTTCCAAGAACTAGTGGTGCCTGCTGTCAACTCTATGAGTTGATTTCACATAATTTTCTTGTTCTGTACCTGTCAACCTTCATTTGGGTGTATAGTGTGTGTATATTTAATTTGAATTAAATGAATATCGGAGGTGGGGATTTCAAAATAAACAAAATTCCATTGCTTCTATAGTACCTATAGCTATAGGCTATAGCACAACAAAAAAAAAAAAAAGAACGCAACGGTATTGGGTTTATCTTGGATCAAAAGGCCTACTAAACTCTTTGCAAAGCAGTTTGTGGTGTTATCTTAAATTTTCAATTTGTGCACCTCTGTCAACTGCGACATGTGATCTTTGGGCTTTAAGCCTGTGTTATTGTCGTCTTTGTGGTAATACTACTCTGGTCTCGCGCTGTGCCACCACGATACAAAGCACAAAGTAGATTACATACTGGAATGAATTAGAACGATGTCTTGTCATTCCCTAAATCTGTTTCTTTGCCCTGTGTTCTTTTTGTGTGGATTTGGGATTTTTACACTTCATATATTTGTTATACATGCTTTGAATTTGAAACTGGAAGGCGATGTCAGGGAGGTTGATTCTATACTCCGTGGCGATGTGTTTCCATAATCTTCTGTGCCAATTTCATTTGTACGGAAGCGCATTGCTGCCACGTGGAAAAAAAAATAAATTGTTTCGTTTAAACGAAAACTTTTTCGTTTAAACGAAACCACTTTCGTTTAAACGAAAACTTTTTCGTTTAAACGATAACTTTTTCGTTTAAACGAAAACCTTTTCGTTTAAACGAAACCACTTTCGTTTAAACGAAAACTTTTTCGTTTAAACGAAAACTTTTTCGTTTAAACGAAACCACTTTCGTTTAAACGAAAACTTTTTCGTTTAAACGAAAACTTTTTCGTTTAAACGAAACCACTTTCGTTTAAACGAAAACTTTTTCGTTTAAACGAAAACTTTTTCGTTTAAACGAAATCACTTTCGTTTAAACGAAAACTTTTTCGTTTAAACGAAACCATTTTTTCGTTTAAACGAAAACTTTTTCGTTTAAACGAAACCACTTTCGTTTAAACGAAAACTTTTTCGTTTAAACGAAAACTTTTTCGTTTAAACGAAAACTTTTTCGTATATACGAAACCACTTGTTAGGGCCGTTTTCTGCTTTTTAACATGCAATACCATTACATTCTTTAGGCACGAGTGATCCTATGGGAGGTTTGCTGGAGGGTGATGGAGGTGGGGGTGGGGGCTCATTTTTTTTATCTGGGAGGAGAAGCTTGCCCTGCCTTCCCACCCGTTCGGAGTGCTTTTAGGGTAAATTCCACATATTTGGACCTATGGGGATACAAAAGAGACAGTGCGTGCATGCGAGGGGAGAGGGTGGATGGATGCGTGTGTGAGGGACATAATGTATAGACAGTGACAAGACACCATTAGGAGTTAAGCTTCCGCACACCTGTATCACATCCTATAACTTTGTCGGACATTATTATGTCCCTTGCCATCGTGGGAGGGGATATACGAAAGGGTTCCGTCAGGCCTTCTTTCTTCCAAATATGGGTTCTTCTTCACTACGGGGGCACCCTCTAATTTCCAATGCAATCGAACATGCCCTTTATAGGCCCCTAACACTCCGCGCTAGAATGAACAGGAGTCCTGTTCGATTATTTTCTGTCATTGTCGGGTTTACAATGCACCGCAGTATGACACCACTCCCTCCCCCCCCACCCCGGCTAGCCCTTCGGGATATTCCCACGGCATAGTGCCCCCCCCCCCCCCCCCCCCCCCACATACACACACACTCAATTGGAATTCTCCCCTCGACTGGGCCGGATTCTCATACATAGTGTTGGTAAGTAGGTCTAGCGGACCTGTCTGTTGGGAGGTCAAGACCATATCTCACAAAAAATAATCCGTGCGCATGAAAGAATAATCCGTGCAAACAAATTAACAATCCGCGCGCGCGGATTATTATATCGTGCGCACGGATCATTTTGGGTAAAAAAAAACATATGGTCCTCTCGACACCCCCCCCCCCCCCCCCGCCCACTGTCCGAACATTCAGACCCTCAAGGCAAACTTACCAACGCCATGCAAGGGAATCTGGTCCAATGGCGGAATTAGAATCTCTACTTGTGGGGGGGGGGGGGAGATTGCAATTGGGGGCGGGGCGGGGCTGGGCGGGGAGATGGGTCGATATGCCGCAGGTGGGGACGATTGCAAGTGGGGATGGGGGTCCATAACCACAGGTATATCCCGAAGGCCGGAGAGGAAAGGTATAGGCCGGTGTATCACCCCTTCCATTGGGAGACCCGGGCAGAGGAGGCTCCGGAGATTTTTTCCGCAATGGGGTGGAGGAGGGGTTGTGCAAGTAGGGCACATGCTTTCCATTAATGGGGGGGGGGGGGGTGGGGGCATAAAGTATTATATCATTACATTCTTGAAGCAAGAGCAAACGTAGGAGGTTTGCTGGAGGTTTTTTTCGGGATGGGGGATTCAATTTCTAATAAATCGGGGAGAGGCCCACCCCACGGGAGGAGGGGGGATTCTACTCCCAGATAAAAAAATCAGATGAAATCTTCTGGTGCTTTTAGGATAAATCTTCACATTTTTGGACGTCGAAAATCGAGATACGCTTCCCATATTTAAAAAAAAATACGTTTATGAACGTACATGGCTCAAAAGTATCTGCATCCGAACTTGCAAATGGATATGTTCATCAGCTGAGTTTTGTATAGAAATAAAGAAAAGAGAATCAGTGTGTGTGTGTGTTAGAGAGGTGTGTGGATCTGTCACTGATGGACAGGTGGAAAATGGGGGAGGGGCAAAGTCAATGTTTTGGGGCAAATGCCCTCCCATACACCCCCCCCCCCCCTACACACACACACTGTAGCGGCGCTACTGGATCCGAGGCCCCTTCCTTGAAATATAATTATTTAACTCTGTCGGCGATTCTCATTCTGATGCCTCCTGAGGGGAAGGTGAAACCATTGATAGGTGTCCGGATGCCCTCCCTTGGTAAAATTTTCAAGCAGTGAAGCGTTGAGAGCAATTCTGAAGCCTCCTGAAGAATAATGAGGCCATTGGACCGGTGGGAGTCTGGGTCTATTCAAAATGTTCTAAAATTCCGAAGCACCATCAAGGGTTTTGGAGTCTCCTAAGGTAAGACGGGGGCTGGAAATCCTTAGTAGCTGTTTGAAATTTATTTAGCGGTGGGTGGGTGGGGGCGGGATGGGGGCAATGTAAGCCTAATTATTTGGGGCGGGTGGGGTGCGTTTCTCCAGACCACAGCCACTGACCCCATCCTACCCAGGTCTTTCCACCTTGGAGTCCAAGATTGTGCCTGTAGCGGATAAGCATAGGCCTATATTGCCGCCCGACCAAGCTCAAGTGACGCCCCATCCTCAATCTCCATGCATTGTTAAACATTTTTTATGGCTGGCTTTATAGGCTCAAAAGACATCTGAATTTCATGTCTTTACTAACATCTTTATGCCCCCCCCCCCCCCCCCGAGATGCCTCCCATCCCATCCCCGCCACGCACATACACCTGCTGACAGCAACAGGTGTGAGGTCTTGCGCAGTGATGTGGGGCCTTGCGCATATTTCACTTCGTCCTAGGTTATCAGCCATCTTTGGTGGCACGTAGGTGTATTGCATGTTAAAAAGCAGAAGATGGGCCTAACAAGTGGTTTCGTATATACGAAAAAGTTTTCGTTTAAACGAAAAAGTTTTCGTTTAAACGAAAGTGGTTTCGTTTAAACGAAAAAGTTTTCGTTTAAACGAAAAAGTTTTCGTTTAAACGAAAAAGTTTTCGTTTAAACGAAAGTGGTTTCGTTTAAACGAAAAAGTTTTCGTTTAAACGAAAGTGGTTTCGTTTAAACGAAAAAGTTTTCGTTTAAACGAAAAAGTTTTCGTTTAAACGAAAAAGTTTTCGTTTAAACGAAAGTGGTTTCGTTTAAACGAAAAAGTTTTCGTTTAAACGAAAGTGGTTTCGTTTAAACGAAAAAGTTTTCGTTTAAACGAAAGTGGTTTCGTTTAAACGAAAAAGTTTTCGTTTAAACGAAAAAGTTTTCGTTTAAACGAAACAATTTATTTTTTTTTTCCACGTGGCAGCAATACGCTTCCGTACATTTGCACAACAGGGGACTTAATTCAATTCATATTCGATTAGGTTACAAGAACCAAAATACTCTTCAAAAACTGCAGTGATGGTTCCGGAGTGGCTTACTGTATCAGCACATGAAGCAGAATTAAGGCCAATTCCTGTAATATCTATTCAAGTGATGCGAGAGTCCATCAAAATGCCCACCTCTACTAGATTCATATGATGATATTCCATGTCTTTGTTTCCCCAAATCCCATGGTATACAGATTTATTTAGCTGTCATTAGCCTGGCCAGTATACCTGGTCATTTGGGAATAATACATGGTGTACCTGTGCCATGGTAGGCCTGGCCCCAGGCCCATACTCTCCTATAGCGCTTTTTTCTGTTGCATGTACCGTTATGTTGTCGCATTATTTATTTATTTATTTATTTATTTATTTATTTATTTATTTATTTATTTATTTATTTATTCATTTATTTATTTTATTTATTCAATTATTTATTTATTTGAATGTCAAAATTAAATTATGATTACACATGTTTTTAAAAAATAGAAAAAACACTTGACTCGGCTCACATAGATGCACTTAGAAAAAGAGGGTGTGGTCCGCCTCACCTCCCATCCCAAATCTGTTTTTGGTATTGGGCGTTTCGACCAATAAGTATGTCAAAGAAACACATTCACTCATGAAAAAATGACGGATTTCACGAAACTGGGAATCGAAGAAGGTGATGTTGACACATGCATCTGCGTAGAAGGGGTGGGGGACTCCCCACCAGTTTTGCTGAGAAATATTAACTTGATATACTTCCATGCATGAAATCGCTAAATCTGCCCAATGTTTTCTGGGTCATTTTGCTGCAACAATGTCTTTACTTAATGGGTATGTAAACCTCTAATAAAGCATCCAGTGTGCTCCAATTGCTGTTTCCACCGGAAAAGATACCGGGCCTTCATCTATTTGCAAACGCACTCTTAATGCAGCATGAGATGAAATAAAAAGGGGAAAAAGAAATATTTTGCCCCCCACAGCTCGGCTGATAGATATAAATTTCTGTTTTTGGTTTGCTTCATTCATTATCCAAATCATCATGTCGAATGCTGCTTCTGTATTTCTATACTCTAAAATCAGTTAGGTTAAAAATCAACCCAAATCAACTGAGTTGAGTGAATATGAACCCACCTGGGTTCACATTCACTCAAACCACTTGATTTGGATTAATTTTTAAACCAACTGATTTTTAAAGTTCACACATTTCCATTGAGTTTCTCGCAAGTTTCATGTTATATATTTTTCAGAACTTCTTGGGAAGAAGAGTAACGAAAATGACACAGAGTCAGTAAAGAAAACCAAGGAATTGTACGCGTCTTGCGTGGATGAAGGTTTGTTTAGGTCTTAGTGTCACTTTGATAGATTAGACATTCTTAACCCAAACCTACCACTACTACTAATACAGTTCTTAACCTACAATCTAGCGTCATTGAGTATTATTTTGAAGTTCAATTGTATTTTTGTTCTGGATATTTTGTCACATCATGGGGGCCAATCGTTTCAATATGATCGAAAGTAATTTAACGCAGGGAAGAAAAGCACGACCTCGAATTAGATAAATGTTTATTTTATCCTCGTACAAGTATAACCTAATCAAATTTTCCCGAAGGGTTGCTGTGACATCACCAACGCCATTTCATTTCCATTACATTTTCATGAGGATGTTACGATGTTCAAAGATGTTTAATCGACAAGTCTTAAACTGTTTTAATGTTTTAACGACTTATTCTGCAGTGTAGATAGGCGTTTATCTGTTTTTTACATTGCTTTATCTTAATTTTATGTAAAACTGGTCGACTTTATACAATTTGTTCGAATAGAACGTACGAATAAATGACTTTCTGGACTTCCTTTTAAAACTTTCCAGACTTATTTGTACACTGCTTACGACATGAGCGGATTCAAGAGAGAGAGAGAGAGACAGAAAGAGAAGGAGGGGAGGGGGGGGGGCACCCCCTCCTCTCCTCTTTTTGTGTGGATATGAAACTGTTTGTTATCCGTGCTTTGAAACTGGAACTTTTCAGTGGAAGACGATATATTTGCCGTATTTGAAGTGTCATTTGCATTCGCACAACAGGGGAGTTAAGTCACTTCATATTTGGAATCTTTCCACAATTCCAACGACCAGGTTACAAGAACGTAAATACTTTTTAGAAATTAAAGTGATAGATCTTGAGGGTCTTACGCCACACAAAAAGGGGTGGGTTTTGGATATTGCCGTACCCTACACCCGCCCCTATTTTTGTAACGGATTTTTACAAGCAACGTGTCCAAGGGACACAGTACCATCCGCGATAACACATGGACGTCGGCTACTGAATGCAGTGCTGTTCACCCGTTAACTATCGCGGATATTACCGCACCACATGCATACAGCCCTATTACCCGGACGAATATCCTGCTGTGTAGGCAGTTATAAACTAGCTTCCATTTTGTAAAATTTGAATGGGTGCATATAAAACTGCGAGGAAAGTTTGACGGTCACGCGCAAAAAAGCAACCGCAAGGTCACAATGACCTTCAGCGCCTAAACTTTTATCCGTCGACGACAGGGGGGTACCACTTCTCGTGATCGACCTAACTTGGCATTACGCGAACCGGACTATGCTTCGCATCATGCCCAACGATTGAATTGTGTCTCCCCACCCACCCACTCGTGAACCCTAAATCCTCTATCCGCTATTGTGCCGAGTTCAGTGAATTAAATTCACACATGAAATAATTTAGACATCAATGCACTTTTTCAGAAAAAATGAAGCAGGCTGGTCTGGATCCACTGAAGAAGATTATCAAAGAACTGGGTGGCTGGCCTATGGTGGGCGGTTGGTCTGAAAAGAACTTTGATTTAAGTAAATTACTGACACAGCTTAGATTACACAACACCGACCTGCTGTTCTCTTGGGGTGTTACAGTGGATGACAAAGAACCCGATAAACACATCATATACGTACGTATAGTATTATTGGTCTGTGGTACAAGTTTCCAACACAGAAATCTCAGTTAATGGGAGTTATGCGAGAAGGCACTAGCTCGAAATTTGTCAATTATATAGCGTCTTTATGAAACAATTTTCCCACCAGGTCAGTGCTGCGACAGAAACTGATCCGACATTTTGGAAATTGACAGCGTTCGAACCTGGATCTAAGTCACCGAATTGCTTAGGACGATTGCTTGAGGCTGCTCACCTGGGAAATTTTAATTTCAATGTTGTCCGATGAGATATCTACGGAGGCTCATTTAGGACATGGACAATTGTGTTTTCATCTCGAGATCTCAACATAATATCTCGAGATATCGACCTAATATCCCGAGACCTCGACATCCGTATCTCTATATGTTGACATCCGTAACTCTATATATTGACATCCGTATCTCTATATGTTGACATTCGTATCTCTATATATTGACATCCGTACCTCGAGATCTCGACATAATATATCAAGACTTATAAATAATATCTTCTCATCTTGAGATCCACCACACATAGGCCGCTACATCAAACCTAAGGTATATTACCTTGGAAAGAATGTATACGGATTTATTATATGACTATGTAATTTAACCGCTAAATATCACTACTGTTTGACGATCTTTTCATGGTCCCCGCAAAATCCACAGTGTGGAATCCGATTCCGTATCACTATAGTATGACGGACTATTTACAGGTGCGTTCGAATTCGTATAATTAGCTGTTCCGGTCGCAGAGTGTACTTTACTCCGAGTTGGAATGGGTGCGTTCGAACGGTGGTCTGGGTCTTTTTTCATCGTATCCATGATATGTTTTATCGTATTCACGCGCGTCGGGGGATTCCCCGGAAATGTGCATCTGTTACAAAAACAAGTGTAAACAAAATTTGTTCTTCTTTACTTCAATCCCATTTACCATAAAAGGTTGGGGGCATTGTTAATGCTAGCGTTGGCATGCAGTGTTGGACTTTTAGTCATATAATAAACCTTGTATCGTCACAGGGAAGTGATCTGGGTCGTCGCATCACGTCTCGTTGAGGAGATCGGCAGCTCGTTTCATCCGGCGATCTGACCTCCTCAACTGGAATTGGTACCAGGGACCAGATCACTTCATTGTAGCGATAATAAGTATGGGCTAATCTGTTAACACTATTTATCCGCCAGTATACATGCTTTCCGATGTAGCTACGGTATGAAGTATAATGCTATAACCACTTCCAACCCTTTAACTAACGCGAACAGAAGACGGCTCTTACTAAACAAATGTCTTGTATAACTAAATAAAATACTTTCGTGAGTCCAAAACATGGCTTATGAATCACCACTGGGACGAGATCGTTCCAATGAGGTGTCAAAATCTATGTTCTACAGCCAAGAAGTAAACAAAAAATAAAATGGCGATTTTTGTGACCAGCAGGCTTCTGGTTGGATATGATTGTTACGTAGGTAATGGATTAAAATAAAACCATTTCTAAAAGTTGGCGTCTATTCTGAAAACTCAGAATCCGCTAGTGAATTTTCTAATCACATATTGTAGGAGTTATACAAATCTTTATTTTGCAGTTTGATCAGGAAGGTTTGGGGATGCCATCAAGAGACTATTACCTGAAGGGAAGAAATGACAAAGTCTTGAAGGTGTACGAAGAACTTGGGGTGAATGCAGCGAAAATGTTAGGAACGGATGATAGCCATGCGAAAACAGAGATGAGTGACGTCATTGATTTCGAAATTAAACTTGCGAAGGTAAACAGTTTTTACACTTCATTAACGGTGTTCCTGAAGGAATTATTTCGGGATGCGATTCTGTCGAGAGGTATTGGACCATGAGTGAATCTTGGAGATGCAGTTACTGAAACCATCGGGCAGAGATGGTGGTGACAAACCAGTGAGAAGTCAGAAGATCACACACTGATTCAGCTTATGCATACTACTATACTTTGGGGATGTCTTAATTGTTACTCACCATAACTTTATTACACGCCTGTTCTATGTGCGGAACGGAAATCGTTGACGGACTATTTTTTATAAAGAAGCGAAATTTCACTGGACTTTTCTACAAATCGTGCACTTCAATTACAATTTGAATCGCTAACGATATCTGAAAATCGTCCCCCGAGTTCCAATGTGTTCTATGTGCCAGTAGGCACATAGAACACATTGGAACTCAGGGAACAAAATAGTAACACGGGTTCCCTTCGCAAATTTGGTTGGCGATAAAATTTGTTCTTTTTGTTGATACTAAATGGTGTCAAATAAATTGTTGAGTGTTCTTCTAATAACTGTTTTGTATAGACGTGAAAGCGTGTAATAAACACAGAACGACATGCATGTGTGAATGGATTAATCGATATGGCACTTGTGCCATCGCGGAAGGATAAAACTCGAGACCTGCGGTCTCTCGTTCTATCCTTCCGCGTTGGCACTCGTGTCATATAAATTAACCCATTCACATACGCGTGTCGTTCTGTGTATAGTCTGCGGCTTTATTCAAATTTAGACCTTGTACCAAGTGATGTTTCCCTGAGGGAAGCCGTTCTCCTACTTTCTATTTGGGCAAACGTCGTTCCCACATCTGCATGATCTGGAATTGCTTGAGCTTGACGGATATCCAACACACTGGGCAGCTAGCAAGACGAAGGAGTGTTCGCTGCGTTGAACACAGCGAGCACTCCTTCGTGTTGCTAACTGGACTAAACCCATTTTAGTGATAAATATTTTACTCGCTTTCCAAAGAATAACACATTATTATATGCTAGCCTGTGAATTATCGCAAATTATCTAAAAGATATTTCTCGATACCCACCGGCTTGAAAAGAATATCCCTCAGTCGTTTCCTAAATGGCGTCACGCTTCGGCGCAGGACGTCGTCTTGAAGCAACGATTAGCTGATCTTTGTTATTATTTTGTTTTGGGATCGTCGAATTCGGCTGCATTTTGCGCAATAAAATGTCTCTTAGCATATAATAAAAAAGAAAATGTACTCTATTGTAGTCAATGTCGAAAATTATCTCATGGGTGTGGACCTGAAAGTTTTATTTTTCACCAGCGCTTTCACGAGTGAAAAATAATATTTTCAGGTCCATACAATGATTTTCTTCAGTAGCTTCCTAAATGACGTTACGCTTCCGCGCAGAACGTCTCCTTGAACGTCGCCTTAAAACAACGATCAGCAGCTTTTTGTTATTGCATTGAAATTGTTTGCTGTCGAATTGGACTGAATATTGCGCAGTAAAATGTCACGTAGCATATAATAAAAAGAACATCTACTCTGTTTTTGGTGAATATCGGGAATTATCTCGCGAATGTGGACCTGAAAGTTTCATTTTTCACGAGCGCTTGCGCGAGTGAAAAATAATCTTTTCGTGTCCACACGAAATATTTATTTCACTAAAACAGTGTGTCTACATATCTATGGGATGACCATCGTCGATGTTTGCTGAAATGATGAGACCTCGTTCCACTGCTTCAAATTCAGATAATTTATTCACAGTATACATAGATGGTTACAAATACAATAATGGCTACGAATAAATATAATTCATAAGTTTAGTGAACAGTATACTGTAGGGGTGGCATAGCCAGATTGACTGTCTACTTGTCACCCCCCCCCCCCCGGAAAAGTGTGTTGTAGAATCATTTGGTCACAGTCTGCAAACAGACTGTGACCAAATGGTTCTCACTCAAAAAAACTTGAAAAAATGAATGTGTTGCTAAATTGAGGTGGCGCTCGGGTGATTTCATTGTCAAGATGTAATAGTGGAGTGTTTTCCAGCACAAAAAGCCAGAGGGAGGTTGGTTTGGGATTAATACATTGGTGTCAAACAAGCTGTTCTGGTCTCTACTCCATCACTCGACACTAAGGACTTACAAGCACTCTATGGCTTTCTGGGAGTGATAGAGGGATAAGTCTACGTGCACTGAGCGTTCTTGTCGGCCGGCGAATTCAGAAGGCATCATGCAGGGGTTGTTCAACAGTTGAATGAATGCGCCTGCAGACAAGTCTTGCGTCTTTCTTGTCCTTGAATACCTTACTGAGCACTAGCAGTAATGTATTTCATTAATCTCTTTGGACTTCGCCCCTTTGGCAGAGGAGCTTTGTGTTCTTCAGATTAACATTATCGTTGTGTAGATATTACTCTATATTTCGTAGGCACCAGTTTTTCAAGTCTCTGTGTCATATGCTAGGCTCTCAATTTATTCTGGTCAAGCTCCTGTCGATAATGTTGCAAGAAAGCTGGGGATATCCCAAAAAGCTCTACAGTTTGTTACCGGTGATCATTCACGAAGTGCATGGGTCTTAATTTACAGCAATGATCTATCAGGCGTTCATTGTCTAAATTGATGTTTGAAAATCTAAAATCGTATTCTTTAGACTAGGATTTCCTCACCCACTGTGGAATTCGACCCCACGCTTCAGGTATTGAATCAAGCCAGAAAATAAGCAGACTGTCATCTGCAAAATGAGGTCCCCAGAGGGTAAATTTAGTGATTCTACCCTCTGTGAACCTCAGTCTGAATCAGAGACTCAAAACTAAATCAAAAGAGGTACCCAGAGGATAAATTGGCAAACTGTATGCGATAGCATCATCAAATTCACCCTCTTGAGACCTCGTTCTGCAAATGTCAGACTGCTTTTTTTCAGGCCTGTATTGAATATGCCAAACCACTTAGTATTTTTTCATTGTGGACACATATATAATTTGCAACATGTCACGAGCATTTCTCTCCCATTATTCTTAGACAATATTGTCCTTACGATGGAAGGCTTTTACCATCGAAGAAAGAATATGAATGAATTTGTCCAGTCCCTTGTGACCCTAGAAACCAAGCCTTCAGCCCACTATTCGAATTCTGTAAGGAATCAGACATCTTTTGCGCTATTTGTTTATCCACTTTGTGTGGCGTTTGTGCGCAGACTATAGTTTTTGTAATACGATGTCCCTTTACACAGAGATATATAGAGATATTCGTTCGTGCAATAAATATTTATTTATTTGGACTTGAAAACATCAAGATTTAAATAAAACTGATAGAACTACGCAGCATAGTAATAAAACTTCTGCCGTGGTGAGTCTATATTTAAGTATTTAGTTTACACACATGTTTAACAGTATTATTGTGTCATTAAAGATTCGTTCAAATCTGTTATCGATTAATAAATATTTTTTGCGTTCATTCGAAGAAATGGAATGTTTATGGTACTTTTAGATTCAATTGTCCGGACTATCTCGAACTGAAAACTTTCTGATAATTGAATTTAAAATATAGGCGAGGGACTATATAGGGGCTAGACTGGTTCCAGAGCCCAACAGCGTCGAAATACTTACAAAATTTAGTTTAAACAATGCTTATTCCACATTTTCAAAAGATACAAAGTACATCCAGGGTTTGCCATGTACCGTCGGTTCCACTGTTGTCGGTATCGGTACCGTACTGAAGTTCAGAAACGAGAACCGGGTCGGTACCGGAACTGAGAACGGCACATCTAATATTCCGATAATGCTAGTGAAAAGTCGACCGTAGTCGATTCGTGTAAACTCGAATCGGTAAAAACAGTGATTTTGGGGGTCAAATTCAATCAATAAACACATGTTATTTAGACTGAATACTGAAAATCTATTTTCAGTTTGTTGTTTGCAGCAGTTTCCCTCAATGCTTGCAACCCCACGCGTTCGAACTTGGAATAAATGGGCAGCCTAATAGTAAGACACAGTGATAATTTGAAGTAGACGATATAGACTTCACCTATCCGACATCCTATAGTCCGTTTCACAAGGGTCGTCCCCTGAGTTCCAATATGTTCTATGTGCCAGTAGGCTGCCAGTAGGCACATAGAACACATTGGAACTCGGGGGATGGGGTGGCGGGACTCTAGTCTTTGAAGTTCCAACGTTATAGGAACATTCAATTAACACTTTACTACCCGTGTAGATTCCGTCCTGTTACTCGTGTATCACATTCAGATATAATAACTCCGAGTACCGGAACCGTTGGTTCTGAAGGATGGGAATCGGTACCGATTACCGACAACTTGGAGCCCGACGGTACTTTGCAAACCCCGCAATAAGCACTGAACAACATGTAGCGGTTCCTGGCGTGGGTTGGAATAGTTTGTTAACTTTTCGATAAGGCAGTCTACTGGTCAGTAGATACATGTCACCTCTGTTGAGCATAAGCACATTAGACTCCTTAAACGTTTCAGAGCACAGCACCCAAAGAGGATCGAAGAGACATAGATGTTCTCTACCACAAGATGACAGTCAACGAATTTCATCAGAAGCTTGGAAGTCTACCGGTAAAATAAGTTTTTTACATAATCATTATGCCATTTAGTATGAAGTAAAGAAAAACATCAGTATGCAACACAACATTTATTGCCAGCGTTGAGCACGGTGGCTCATTGGTAGACTGTTGGACTTCTATGCTAGAGGTTCCGAGTTCGATCCCCGTCCGGGACGACCCGCGCTGTGTCCTTGGACAAGGCACTTTATCCCGGTTGCCTACATGGGGGCACGATGGCGCCGTGTACTAAGGCTCACTACACGTCGATGGTGCACATGTCTTCAACCGCTGTAAACCTGCTTGAGCGGAGCTTGAACAGAGTTAAAATGTTGAGGAGCTGACAGTTGCTCGTCGTTCTTCAGTGGTTCTCTCCGGGTACTTCGGCTTCCCCACCCGTAAAACTGTCACGATTAGCCATTGTGCATAAGTATGTGACCTTAAATCCCAATAAATAAATAAATAAATAAATAAATAAATATTGAAACGCGTAAAAGTTTGTCATCTATTGCACCAAAACATAGCTTATGAACCCCCAATGGAACGAGCTGAACGAGCTCGTCCCAGTGAGGTGTCATAAGCTATGTTTTGAAGAGAAGGAAAAAAAAAAAATTTGAATAGCGATTATCAAAAGCGTTGACCATGTTGTGAAATTCAGTCTACAACGGCCGATCTTATGATAGGTAAAGTATTAAAGGTGCCATAAAAGCATATATTACATGTTAATAAAATAACAGCAGTACATGAACGTACTCGGTAGACAGAATATATTCATATAGAATAAGGAAGTGTTAAATTATGGTGTACTATGAAACACAGGTGAGAATTGTAAGCTATGTTATTACTACCTATCAGTAAAAGTACCTGTTGTTCCAAGTAGTGTACATTCTAATAAATGAGAATTTTGTACAAAGCTGTCAATGTATTAGTACGCGTTGATGAAGGTTAGAAAATGCCTCTCTAATGTGTCATTCATGCACAGAGGGACCAAAACTGTACTTTGATGGTGACAACTATCAGGCATTTTGGTATGTTAAGTTGTCAGCTGTGATTGTGTTGTTTTTCTTCTACAGACGGTAAGGAATTTTAGATTGATGAGAACTTGACAATTAGTTATCAAAGCATTCCACTCTTCTATCAAATCATACCTGATTTGCAGAACTTGAACAGCCGCGTGATGTTTAGCCAGTTTCAACTGTTATCTGCTGGTTCTGAATGGACTATCGCACGCGCTCTTCTAAGAGAGGCTATCCTCCAGGCCGACATCCATTGAAGATTGTAAATTCTTGTTAGTGTATGGGAACGGACTGATGGAGACAGCGGGTGCCTCGTGTCACGTGATCCGCTGGCTGCCTCAGTCGAGATCTCGTGTTGCTTAATAAGTATGAATTAGCAATTCTGCTGCAAGCCAGACACGTTCCACTGTGTATATAACTGTCAGCAGAATCCCTGGAACAGACACCTCCGTCCGCAATCACATAGGGTACGTTAATGTTAACAAGCCTAGACATACGAAATCTTTGGATGGACAGATAATCCTGACTGCAATGAGAGAAAACTACTGTCACTCCAGTACAGGTAAAAATGGGATAGACTAAGGTCAAACAAAATTAATCTTTTGATTTTCAGGCACCGGCGCATTCGTTTTTTTTTCGGCCCGCGTTCGTCATATATATTTTGGAGGCAAAATTCATAATGTATAAAACTATCATAGGGTGTGATTTTAGCGGTATCGCATTGCGATTTGCGATGCAATATGTCGTATACATTGATACAACATTGTTATTCTCTTCTCTAAATGCAACACGATTCTCATATGTATGTACAAAATAAATATTTATTTAACTGGTTGAGGGGTAGATTATTTTTGGAGGTCTGAATTTGTTCATCAAAAACGGTCAAAAATTGTTTTATTAAATAATTATTGGAGAGTGCCAATAGGCACTCTCCAATAATTTGTAATAGAACAAATATGTATAAAGAAACTATTATTTAAGTTTGATTGAATACGAAACACGGGCAAAGAAAATCTTGGTTTTTGCAGTGGCGCCCTCATTTTTGGAAAGGCCTGATTATGGCTTCTATCACTAAACCAGTTAAAAATTTCCTTTATTTTTTATCTCCATTTTAGTTCGTCTATATTGATTTTGGGTTGTATGATCACTGTTACAAAAAAAATATCAGTGAAATCAAAATGGAAGCTCTAATATTTAGATTTTAGGCATCGGCGACCGTTCCATCAGGAATAAAAAATAAAAATAAAAACCGCCCTCCCTCATTAATTTTAAAAACAAATTGCCTGAGAATCAATCACTTTATTTTGTTTGGCCTAATTATGAAACTTTTATGCTAGGACTTACTGTAGTTCTAGAGACTTGAGATTTAGGCACTTAATAAAAGTATGTATAATCGGGAAAGGCTGCTTAGCCGAGTTATCTTTTGCTACAAGAATCCATGAGAGATCCTATACGGATCACATGACCTGCAAATTAACTAACCACAACCACATTGCAAAGGCGTTTTGATGCAACAACTGAAGTCCGAACTGTAGTATAAAACTACAAGACGAACTTTGAGCCACGGCCATTGACGCTCACTATGCGATAGCCAGTCTTTTTCATGTTCCTCGGGGCTTAACGACACTTTCGACAGCCAGAGTTACCTAGTGTCAGACAGTTTTACGGTTGGGGGAAACCAGAGAGAACCACCGAGCAGTAGCAAGCAACTGTCAAACTCCCACACGTACTTACTCCGCACGAACAGGTCTAGCATTGGTTGAATGCAAGTGCGCAATACGCCCAAGTATACAGCGCCCCCCTCCCAAATTCGGATTAAGTGACGTGCCCAAGTACACAACGCAGTTAACCCTGGTGGAGATTGAGCCATGGACCTTTTGGTTTAAAGTTCAATGCCGTTACCGCTGAGCCACCACGCTACTGAGAAGATGTTTTTTCCTTGTTTGCAATTAAGTGCTTTATTTTTTGGTATGGCCGTTTTATTCCATTAAATTATTGAATTCACATGTTACCATGGTTTACCTAACATAGCGGACAAAAACGGCCAGAAAATTAACCAGAATAAGCCTACCGCAGCTAAAATATCTCTGAAGTTTCTCAATAAAACCATACAAATATGGATATCATCAGAACCAGCTCTATTTGTATAGTTTTATTGAAAAATTGTGATAATTTTTTTCGACAAATGTGAAATTTAATTTATTTTTTAAAAATACTGTGTTAGGTAAAGGGTTAATCCAAGTCATTGTTGGGACCGAATTTTTGCCCCATTACCAACGTGAAATAGGCAGTGAAATTCCAAATTGAGCTAACCATGTTTTTGGGGGCACGATGACGCCGTGTACTAAGGCGTTCTGCACGTCGATGGTGCACATGTCTTCAACCTCTGAGCGAAGCTTGAACAGAGTTAGATTGATGTTGAGGAGCTGAAAGTTGCTCATCGATGCTCAGTGGTTCTCTCCGGGTACTCCGACTTCCTCCATTCGTAAAACTGTCATGGTCACGATTAGCCATTGTGCAAAAGTATGTGACCTTAAACACCAATAAAAGAATAAATAAACTGACATGGAATGTGTTTTCATTGGATTCAATAGTGGGTGAAGTACAATGCCGTAACCCCTGAGCCGCATCGCTTTGATCTTTTCTGTTACGTTCATCTCGTGAGGTGAAGGGTTAAGACACTGTGCACCAAACTGAACTCTGGAATCACATGAGCTATCCAAGAATGCGGTACATCGGAAGGAAGTGGGTCAAGCGGTCAGGTAGATCAATAATGACTTCACCCTACAGCTCACACCAGAGGAGTAGGACACCCAGGCGACGTCAACGTCAGCTGCAATGACTACGGGCACATGCAACGAATCGGTTTCACTTGACCCACTGGAGACGAGTGTTATTCACTGACGAAACTCGGTTCACGCTTTACAGGTAAGATGGACGACAACATTGCTATCGACGTCGAGGTGCGCGATATTCTGACGTGTGCGTTAACGCCGCTCAGCTCACGCAGGCCCTTCTTCAGAAGTGTAATAACATCCCACAAAGGACCATAAACAACTTGACGGGGGTCAGTGGTAAGGAGAGTTAGAGCACACCCACTATTGATTTTGATCAGGAATTGGCGTAGTGTACCCACGTTGGTACGTTATCCACGTAAAGGTCGTCTGTGTTAAGACAACAAAACTCGTCAAAATTTAATCAGTAATAGAAATAACATGAAACAATGAAATAACACATTTGAAATATTTTTACCACAGAAAAAAAAACTTGCGTTTCTTTTTTCGGATAGTACATTATTATTTCCTTTAGCATTCTACACTCAGGTTGTGTCGCCTGAGTTTTCACTTATTGTTTCCAACAAGGTTTTTCGGGTCAAAGAGACCATACCATCTCTTGAAGGTGTGATTCTTTTAGACTTAGAAAGTCCTCCAAAAACAACATCCACTGAGTTTACTAACAATATAAATATAGGATATACCCATAGTAGCTTGGTGTAACAAATGTTCACAACGAGTGGTGAAGTGGTGTTAACAGCAACCCTTCGGCGCGGGGTTAACACCACTTCACCACGAGTGGTGAACATTTGGTACACCAAGCTACTTTGGGTATATTTTATTTTTTCCATTGATCGTCAGATTAATAAGAGTTTACATGAACACCGATTGACGGTACTTCCGCTGGTAATTTTATCGCCGAAACGAAATAGAAAACGAAACCGCAAATTACAGGGCCTTTTTTCATTTTAATAACATAATAACATACTATTTCGAGTTACGGATGCCTTATTAACATGAGACAACGTGTGTTTGTTAATTTTTGGTACCATATAAGGTAAACTTATTTAAAAACGTAATAAATAATTGCGGGTTTCATTTCGTTCTTTACGAGGCGACGAGTGATAAATTTTAAAAAGTTTGCATTCAAGGCGAGGTCACCAAAGGTCAACTTGGATGTAGTTCCACTGTAGGTGTAAATTTTAACTATTGAAATCCCATTGCTGGCGTGTTACCACGATTGGTGTGTAAAGCTAAAATTTATGTCATAGGTTTTTTTATATATAGTAGAATAGGTAATCACGGTATAAAAATGTTTTATGGAAAACTGCATTCAAGTTTATTGTGTAAAATCTCAAAAACTTACTGAAAACCGCAAGAAGAGATTTCAAGAAACGTTATCACCTTTTGTTGTGATCACAACCAAATAGTTAACACAGATTTTTTCTTCAAACGAAATTTTGTTTTAATATACCCCAGCAAATGTTTTTCGACATTTTACTCTTTCGACATTATAATGTAATGAGTGAATTTAATTCTCAACAAATCTACGACAATTGGATGCGAGTGTAATGGGGATGTGGGATTTGAGAATGAATGACATATAGTTAATGGGTGACACGAAAGTGGGGGTTAGTATGCTTATCGGAAATATTGGGAAGATATGGGGAATTCATCGAGCAGTTCGTTTCCGAATGCTAGTGGAGAAAAGAGGTGCGAGAATAGGCCAATAGGGAGGCAGTTAGGGTACAGGGGTAACAAAAGACATTTTCACTTGAGAACCGCGAAACCAGCGGCCTGTCCAAGTGTTATTATGTCTGAATATAGAAGTTATCATAAGAGATGGGTCGACAGCCAATTATAAGGTGTTTGTTTTTCTTTTGTTACAAGGTCCAGGGACGTGGCGACAGGGTGTGTGTGTGGGCGGAGGGGGGAGGGGGTGTCATTCCCTCACTCCTGGCCAAAATTTCCTATAGTTGGAAATTCGGCCGGGAAGTCATGAGCAGTTGCTGATGTCTTCGTTAGTTCCCAAAACTCCAACTCGGTTTCAAATCGGCAAAAATTCTAACTGTTACTATTTAAAACTACAGTGTACGTAATATCGAGCTTCATAAGTATGCATGATATCAATTGGTACGGGATTTCTATAGTATGTTTACTTATCGTAATAAAAAAAAATCCTCGAAATGCTCTTCAAGAAAATCGCATCATGTAACATTGTTATCCTGAGTTATTTCCATCATTCACAGTTACAAAATGATGAATCATCGAAAATTTATCATTCCTGCGGAAGATCTGATTTAATGTTAGGAGAGTGTGAATTGCTCAAAGTTCTCAGCTTGAGCATTTGTTTAGCACATATTCAATTCCCAGAATAATACCAAATAATAACAACCTGATAATTTTATCATAACTGTGTTGGCATTTCAGTTACTTGATTCAGTTTTAAGCACCCTTTCGTGGCTTCATTTTCAAATGTTTTCTTGGTAGTGAATTTCCAACTAGGGGAGGGACCGGGAGGGGGAAACCCCCTCCCGGTCCCTCCCTCTAGTTGGAAATTCACTATCCTACCCCCCCCCCTCCCCCCCCCTACAATCCGAAATCTCTAGCCACGTCCCTGACAAGGTCTCTTTTATTACATTCATATTCTGATCCACTTCCATCATCAGAAAAAACACTCACGTGATGCAAACACTTTTCTAAATTTACAGTTTCTGTTTCAGTTTCACTTTGATTTTTTGGATTTGCTTCAAGACTATTTTAAGCACGAACACATAACCGTAAACGATACAACAGAGATACTTATATACCAAATGTCATATTTTGAAAGTCTCGTAGCCGTACTCCAAGCAACACCTACAAGGTATGTTTAGGTTTCTGATAAATGTACTTCATCGTTTCAAACCGGTATCAGGGTTTGCAAAGTACCGTCGATTCCACTGTTATCGGTACCGGTACCGTACTGGGGTTCAGAACCGAGAACCGGGGCGGTACCTCTGATATTCCGATAATGCAAGTGAAAGGTCGATCGCAGTCGATTTCTGTAAACTCTAATCGATAAAAAAGAGTGAACAATGATTTTGGAGGTCAAATTCGTTCAATAAACACCTGTTATTTAGGCTGAAAAACTGAAAATCCATTTTTCAGTTTGTTATCTGCAAAAATTTTCATCAATGTCTGCAACCCCGCGTGTTCGAAGTTGGAACCAATGGGCACCCGAATTTCAAGACACGGTAATAATTTGAAGGAGACTAAAAAGACTTCACCTATCAGACATCCAAAAGTCCGTTTCAAACAGGTCGTCCCCTAAGTTCCAATGTGTTCTATGTGCCAGTAGGCACATAGAACACATTGGAACTCAGTGGGCGAGGTGGCAGGACTCTAGTCTTTGAAGTTCCAACATTATGGAAACATTCAATTAACACTTTACTGCCCGTGTAGATTCTATCGTGTTACTCCTATATCACATTCACATATAATAACTTCGAGTACCGGAACCGTCGGTTCTGAAGGATGGGAATCGGTACAGATTAAAAGGCCGAGTACCGCCGGTATCGGTTCCAATACAGATTGCAAACCCTGGTCAGTATGTTTGAAGTTTTCCGTGAAGCTAAAGTTGATAGTGTATTATTGGAATTTGTATAATGTTATTTTCGCTTCTAAAGTTTGCAGGCTGCAAGCCAGGAAGTGGCGGGGAGGCTCGAGACACTCCCCGATATGACCTGTCTTTCGGAAACGTTTGCTGTCCGTCGGAAAAGAATATTTGTCCCAGAAAACCGACATTTTCTGTGAAGATCGTTGATTTGAAAAAAATGATCATTCGACGAAACCACAAATTACCCCATGTTTCATATATCCCTTGTATGAAAGCTCTGGTTATAAGATTGTGACCAGGGCAGTGGAGACACCAGGGCCGGTGAGAAGAAATTCGAGTTCCAGGGTTAATCTGTATCGGGCCCCTTTCAAAAGCGTTTGGATACTAAAATAGATGCCGAAGTTCTTAAAGTGAAGAATTATTGATGTGATAATACCGGGACAGGTGCACATGTATATAGATAACAGTCTATTAACCCTTTACCCGGTTCTCGTCAGATCACCGAAGTTAAGCAACGTGGAGCCCGGTTAGTCATCGGATGGGTGACCGTCTGAGCGATAAATTCTGACTCCCGCGTCGTGTCCTTGGGCAAGGCACTTAACCCCGATTGTCACATGGGGGCACGATGACGCCGTTTACTAAGGCGTACTGCACGTTGATGGCGCGCATGTCTTCAACCAATCTGATCCTGCCAGTGCTGCAGTACGGAGTTACGATGTTGGGGAGTTGGCAGCTGCTCGTCGTTGCTCGGTGGTTCTCTCCGAGTACTCCGGCTTCCTCCACCCGTAAAACTGTCACGGTCGTGATTATTCATTGTACATAAACATGTGACCTTAAATACCAATAAATAAATAAATTAACCCTTTACCCAATGCAACGAAAAAAACAGGCAAGGGCTATTCAAAAATAAGTGTCATTCGATTTTCATTTTTTTTTAAATTTTTGCCTCAGAATAGAATATGGCATCTCAATGATGGGTCATAAGCTATGTTTTTGGATTCACAAAATGGAAAGAGATATTTAATAATTTTGTTTGCAGTGTCGTCAAGCCAGCAAATAAACAGACTGTCATCTGCAAAATGAAGTCCCCAGAGGGTGAATTTAGTGATGCTACCCTTCATTGCAGGTAGCATCACTACATTTACCCTCTGTGAACCTCAGTCTGAATCAGGGTCTCAAATCTAAACAGAAAGAGGTACCCTGAGGATACATTGGCCCACTGTAGGGGTAGCATCATCAAATTCACCCCCTGGTGACCTCATTCTGCAAATGTCAGGCTGCTTATTTTCAGGCCTGAGTGTCGTCTGCTTTTCGTGTTAAGTAAAATGTTAACAGATTGAGCATCTCCACGGGGGCACTCCCATTCCTTCTTTGAGGGGCAACTAGCTCTCCAATACAATGAGCGATGTATCTTGCTGATTCTCGGGGGGGGGGGGTGCTTGGAACAGAGTCAGAGCTTTGAGGGACCCAGGCCTGACCCAAGAATCCTGCATATCAGGACAAACCCCGGGCACCCCAAAGTTCTGGGCCCCGGGGTTACTACCCGGGTATCCCCTCTCTCCCCGGTCCTGTATATGACAGGAGTAGTCATGTACACAAAAAGCATTCGTGTTTTATTATTATTTTATGTGATGTGTCTGTTTCGTTTATAACTGTTGTAAAACTTTTTAACACTTTACCCAACGTAACGGTAAAAACCCACCAGCGTTATTCACAAAAATCGCCAATTAATTTTTGTTATTTTTTCATTTTTTGTCTCAAAAACATAGGCTATGACCCCCTCATTGGAACGAGCTCGTCGAACACGTTCCAATGAGGGGTTATAACCTATGTTTTTGAGACAAAAAATGAAAAAAGTAGTTATTCAATAATTGTATTTGCAAGTATCGTCTGCTTTTCATGTTATGTAAAGGGTTAATTGAAAGCGCGGTGGCTCAGTGGTCACGGAATTGGACTTCAAACCAAAAGGTCCACAGTTCGATCCCGCCAGGTGTATAACTGTGTTGTCTTGTAACCTTGGCAAACGCGTGTGACTGATCGACACGTAAACATAAAAATATAAATGAAAAGTGTGTCCAAATAGATTATTTGTTCGTATTGTCCAGAAATGAGCTGCCGTTATGTTATAGATATTTACTTCAAAGTCAAAATTTTAATTTTACAAAATCACTCCCCATTTATATAAGTTTTAATTCTGTTAGTTTTGGTGGATCTAGGGCCGTCAACGGAAATCTGTATGGAACATGTGTTCCGTACGGATGTGTAAATATGGAACTGTAGGAAAAGTAACAGGCTTGAAATATCTACTATAGTTATTTATTTATTTATTTATTTATTGGTGTTTAAGGTCACATATTTATGCACTATGGCTAATCATGACCGCGACAGTTTTACGGGTGGAGGAAGCCGGAGTACCCGGAGAGAACCACCGAGCAACGGCGAGCAACTGTCAGCTCCCCAACGTACGAACTCCACACAAGCAGGGTTAGTATTGGTTGAAGACAAGTGCACCATCGGCTTGCAGTACGCCTTAGTACACAACGCCACCGTGCCCCCGCGCGGGCAATGGCGATGAAGCGTCTTGCCCAAGGACACAACACGGTTGCGAGGACCTCTCGGCTTGCAGCCTGCACCTCTACCTACTGAGCCACCGCGCTCCCGAAATATCCACTGTATTGCCTTTTTGTGCCCATCGAGATAAAAGCGAGTATTTGTTTCTTATATTACGTAGTTTGCTCCCCCGGCAAAATACAAGGAAGGTGCGCTGTGAAAAAACATTTTTCTAGTATGGTAAGATCCGGTTACTAAGGGACACTCAAAGTCAAACTTTAAATAACATCCTGGTTGTATAATGATTACAGTTTATTGGCCCTTTCGATGTTATATCTTAACTAATATTAACACTATATCTAACTGAATAGGACACTTTTATAACATGTTCTGTCTTTTCTTGATCATTAAACTCATACCCTTAACACTTTACCCAACGAATCGCCCGCATCCGCCCGCGTAATATGCAAATTCAGCAGATGCAAAAATATTATTTTTTGAACAATTTCAACAAAACCATATCATGTGACCCCTCTTTGGAACGAGCTATGACTATTTGTTGTTTGTTTAAAATAAAAAAATGCCACTTGTAGTTACATTTGCCGTAAATTTCACGGTAATGACTATTACCGCTTAATAATAATAATAATAATAATAATAATAATAATAATAATAATAATAATAATAATAAAGAAATTTTATAAAGCGTAAAATCACAAAGTGCTCTAAAACGCTGTATAGTTAAATAAACAATGAGCTCATGACTATCAAGGCAATATACAGACTGAGAAAGGTGTGAAGGTCAGCAGGTTACATATTGTCAAAAGCCTCTCTGAAAAGATGTGATTTTAATTTTTTTTTTTGAATTGGTGCCTGAACCTGAACTGGTAAATTATTCTAAAGTGCAGGTCCAGCGAAAGAGAAAGCTCTGTTATTCACAAAAAGTGGACCAAGAGAAGGGCATCTGAAGCTTGATTTATGAGGAGGAGCGCAAGTTCCTTTCAGGTTTTTTTTTTTTGAAACACCTTTCATGTCAGTTCAATGTCACCAATTAGACGAGTTCATATTCAATATTTGGGGATGGAACAATTAATATTTTCAGCGTGCAGCCTTAGGGCTGGGATACTAACCAGTCTACCACACACAGTCACTTAGCAGCCAGCATACTTGATGAAATTATGAGACGTAATATATTCCGGGACAAGCCAGAAAATAAGCAGACTGACATCTTGAAAATGAGGTTCCTAGTGGGTGAATTTAGTGATGCTACCCTGCGTATCAGGGTAGCATCACTACATTTACCCTCTGTGAACCTCAATCTGAATCAGGATCCCAAAACGAAACAGAAAGAGGTACTCAGAGGATAAATAGCCCACTGTATGGAATATCATTATCAAATTCAGCCTCTGGGGATCCCATTCTACAAATGTCAGACGGCTTATTTTCAGGCCTGTTCCCGGACCGGTAAAGCGGCCTCTCGGGTTCAAAGGGTTAAAGTTTATCACATGAAAACTAATTGAGGAGTACTCGCGTAGAGTGAAGCAAGGCATGTTTGCAGTGTAATACACCCAGCAGTTACTTTTTAATCCCATTGTTTCACAACAGAACTATCCATATCGAAATATGTCTTGCTTTAGACGAATTAATTTTGAAGATAGCCTAATTAATTAATATCTTTAACCTACAGCCACATCGTCGCCTGAGTGCTAGAATGCCCTATGTCCCATAGGGGACTCCCCCCCCCCCCCCAATACTGTCCCATAGGGGACATAGGGCATTCTAGCACTCAGGCGACGACATGTTACGTATCAATAAGCGTGTTGATGCCACATGCTATTATGATAGATATGACTAGACTTTGACGGAGAGAAGCTATCCGCATATATGATATGGATCTGTGAATAAGACCACATTATTAACAAATCCAGATACAGAACCGCACATACGTTAGAATGGACTAAGAATTATCCCACGGCATTGCATGGGCCCAGGAAATCACGAGAGCCGAAATCTCGAGTGATACCCTGGGCCGAAGCAACTGATATCCCGGGTCAAAGCAATCGAGTGTGATAATTCTTAACCCATTCAAACGTATGTGCGGTCCTGTATTTATCACACACCTCACATTACCAACCCTAATCTGCTTTTTAATTTTTACGGCATTCAATTGGTCGAAACCAATTGGCACCGATCAGTATCACGGCCACGATGGTCGAACTTCAAATATTGACTAAACTGCGAGGAATAACACAACAAAAAGTTTTTAAAATAGCTGATAAGTTTAGAACTCTAAATAACTGTATGACCAGTTGTGGAAAGTATTTGTCAAGGAACAAGCAGTCAGACTTGTGATCCCATTTTTGGACACCACTGAGAATCTGATGCAAATCACAGGACATGCATATTATTACGATAATTCATTTATCCCACAATTCTGTCACATAAACAGATTAAATCTAAAATTATTAAAAACAGTTTTGTGACATAATGTTGAGTCGATCACTGAAACGCACTATGAATGTATTCATGCGCCTGTTATGATAGCCCGTCGTGTTACCAGAAACGAGTCGTCTATATGACACGGAATCAGAATGAGTCGTCTATATGATACGGAATCGGAATACATTATGTGATATATACCGTTTTCGTGTTTTTCAGGCCAAAATCAATATGATTGTTAGATAAATGGATTTTACTATATTTATTGGATTGCCTGAACTAGACATAAGGCCTCGTTCGCGCGATCGAATAAAAGAAAGGTTAAATCCAAAGAATGAACGTTGTCACAACTTTCATGTCAATTTGATTGAATGACGGCATCTCGTAATCAACCTTGTACGAACAACGCCTTAAGAAGTGTGTTGACATCAATATTAGATTACCCAGGATATACCTAAGTTTAGAAGAGGGTGGAGCTTAGCTTGGCGAGCTCAAACGGAAAATTCGGACGAGTTTCATAAATATTATATGAGAAAACACTTATTTCATATTCTATTTATCATATGACACACACACACGCACAAATTAGCCACTTAGTGTGATTTTTTAACCCATCACCTAACTTGAGTTGCAGACGGAACTTGGAAAAAACATCCTCGTATAACTAAAAACTTTCATTTTTTGCTTCCAAAACACAGGTTATGACCCCTCATTGGAGCGAGCTCGTTCCAATGAGGGGTCATAACCTATGTTTTGGAAGCAAAAATGAAAATATAAAAAAGGAATGGCTTTTTTCTTGTAGGTAAAATATTAATACAATATAACCTATCGTAAATAGGACAGATAACGTAAATTCTCCCTACTGAAATTATGCAAATGTGACCCAGTTGTATTTTGTTTAGCCAATCTAATTGTCCAGTTTTGAAATTGACCAATGAAAGCTACCAACTCTAATTATGCAAATTATGAAAATGTATCCCAGTTGTATTTTGTTCAGCCAATCGAATTGTCTACTTTTGAAACTGACCAATGAAATTGACGGAAGGATTTATTTATCACTGATTAATATGAAAACAAGATATCAAACGTTTTAAAGTGAACAAAACGGGCGAGTCATATGATAAATATTTTTATTCAACTGTATTCATGTATATATAGATTATTACCACCATGCGGGTTTCTGAGATTGTGTATTGAAGTCGAGACATCGTCTGTGGACATATATCGACGAATCCATTAGGACGAGTCGATATATGACACACAGGCGAGGTCGAGACGTCAATACACCATCTTGGAAACTAACTTGGTAATAATAACCAATCTATCTTACAATATTCCTCCCCTCCATAACTTGTTCACACTCATAATGAAGGGAATGGGTCCAGTTTTAAACAACATCTGTTTTGATAATCTTTCAATATCTATGAATTGATTTTTTATGAACGAAGATCATAACATCATGGTATTGCATCATTGTGCTGGGCATGACGTAATCCCCATTCATTGTTCTTTGCCTTTCGTCGCTGAAGCTCATAGTAGTGTTTCTGTTGTGTGTTTCTTTGTTTTATTTTTCAAATTTAACACTAAGTCGGCCTATATAAAAATATCATCATCCAAAATATGATCCTGTCTAATGTATTTCGTTGAGCTGGAGATTTATTTATCATTTAATAACTGTTATTAAAAAGTAATAAATCGATGCCAATTGAGTGCAGATAAAACGGGCGTTCTATTTCTTAATTGAATGATCACACATGCGGTTGCTACCATCCATACAGATTTATGTTCTGTCTGGACGTTTTTAATTGAATTGGGGAAATGCCTTCTTGCAGTAAGATATCTCACAATTACTCTTTATAGGCAATAAGCGGTTATGAGGTGATTCCAGCCAGGTGGAAGCATTGCGTAAGCTACGTAAATGATGATTCAGTACTTGGTGACGTAACTGGTCGACTATTTGTGGAGAAATATTTCAATAAAGAAGCGCAAAAGGAGGTAACAAATCACTGTTTTGTTCTTCATTACATTTACTCAATTTTACCCAAGCTAACAAGTTTCAAATTATAACGCTGTATTGTTACCCAGTCAACATTTTCACCACATGATGTCCATGGGTGTTGGCAGTCAGTTAATTTGAAAATAATTTAATCAGTTTTACTCTCCCGACATAGAATTGGTCCATTCTGTACCATTGGACATTTGTCAAAATTGTATAACCTGAATTGACACACAGGGCAATGTTTTTAACCACGCCTCTATAACTGGAATTATTAGGGAATTTGCATTGAAGCCATCAAGTAAGCTCCGTCCAGCTTGTCAGCTACATTTGCATTAATCGTCAATTAAATAACAACTCGGCTAGTAACAGATATTGCTTTATTTTAAACAAACAACAAATAGTCATAGCGCTTTTTATTTTCAACAAACAACAAATAGTCATAGCGCTTCGAAAAAAAGACACAGCTTCCCGTTTCAGGACCAATGCACACAGCTGCTCAGCCAAGTTACTTAGAAGCAAACAACCAGCAATTTATATTTCCATGCATGCCTGGAAACCCCGCTCCTGTCGCTTTTCCCTTCCATTCAGCAAGTTCAAGCAATGTATTGCCTTCTGGATTTATTTTCAGTTCAACATTTAAAGAGTGTACCTTGAATGTCAAAGAACGGTCTGTGATATGATTGACGTGAACCATATTTGTTACGGTCTGCTGTGTCTACTAATGAAAAAATAAATTATTTTCGGTTAAATAAACGCTGGTTATTCACTTTAGTTATCTTTCCCGATGTCTCTCTTTCAAATTTTAAGAATTAGCTGTTGTTTCTGTTCGAGTTATGCTATATAAACCGAAAAGTCTCTGAACAAGCTTATTCTACCCGAGGTATAAATAAAGATTACTGCGGCGTCCAGTTTGATCTGGCCGATCTCATCTCATCAGCTCGACGGAATACAACAACACAGATCAATTGACTGTTGTAGTAATTTGTTTATTATGTGACAATCAGTATTTGAAACTGATCGTAACACCTTAAATATCAAATACAACAAGAATTATATTAGTCAAATAACCATTAACAATTTTGTTATGAAGCTTGTGCTGAGAATTTTCAGTTTATACCACATAACCCGAACAGAAACTACAGTTAATTCTTAAATGAAAAGAAAAAAATGTAAATTAATTAACTCGTCCCCTTCTCAGATCGTAAATGATAACATTTAATTCAACGGGATTAAAAACGTGTAATACGAATAATCAAACAATTTATTTATTCAAAACGTTATGTATTTACTTACTTTTTTACAAGAATGTATTTTTAAAAATGTAGTTTTAGAGAGCACGGGGTGGTTAAAAATTAAACGTTACTCTTTACTCTGTGAATAGTTTGGTAAATGAACACAAAACGGGAAAAAGTAACAGAAAGAAAAAAGAAATATTTTGGAAAGAAAAAAAGTAACAGGGAAAACTGAAACAGAAAAAAGAAACTGGTCGATAGCAATCATCGTATTGCCTACAATATGAATGTGATGATTCAGTTACAAAGACTGATTTTAGTTTTTAAGGTATTTAAATGCCAAAAAAAATTATTTCCTACATTTGCATGAAAATGGTAAGCAAGACGATTTTCATGCAAAGTGAAGGAAGTAAATTAGTATATAGGTATTCAAATTAAAAAAAACTAATTTCTATAAATCTGCATGAAAATGGTTTGTCAAATCGTATTCATTAATACGTTTTTCTTTGTATGTATGAATCTTTTTCCTCAGAAGATATCATATTTAAGTTTCGTTAATAATATAAAATTATGGACTTTTGTTGAGGTTGATACAAGGAATTATCAAACTGAGAACAGCAATATTCACCGAGGCCGTAGGCTTCGGTGAATATTACTTTTCAAGGGTTGATAACTCCTTGTATCAACCCCAAGGAAAGTCCATTATTGTTTCATTATTATGCCAGAAAAATCGTGTGCAAATTTCTCGTTTTATTACATATTTTTCGAAGAAAAACAACATATTCATATGGAAAAAAATAAATTGAATTTCAATATGTATATACAAGAAGCAATGTGCCTTACCTTATTTGGTTATGTTGTGGATAATTAATATATTTGTACAGTTCCTAAACATTGGAATAGGGAAATTGAAGGACGGGGAAAGTTGGAAATACTATTTCTATTCTTATCGTAAACAGGCATTTGGACTCATTATATCAACCTACTGCGCTGTTTATAGACAACAATGACAAAGCGATAAAATATCAATCATTGTCGATAATAAATAGAATAGATCAGCAATACTGGAATATATGAACGCTTCTGACGTGTGTTTTAGCCAATTAAATTACCAGATTTTTCTGTCAAATAATAAAACAATAAAATAAATTAAACTTGAATAATATAGAAATATAAAGAATGGAGGTTTTTCCCAGAAGGATTTTTCTGTAAGGGGTTATTAGGTTTCTAAATAGAAAGTGTAGTAGATATTTGTTCCGCTTCTTCTATTTCCGTTACTTTCTTCTGCTCTTTACTATGGTTTCCTATTTATTTCTTTTCCATTTCTTTCTTTCCTACATACGTGTGCTGTATCAGATAGGATTTAAGCATTACGAAAAACTCGCAACACTTTTGTAATTGTTAGAATTAATTCGTTTTCTCATTTCTACGAGTTGTTTACCTTTGA
The DNA here is from genome assembly GCA_031216915.1 of Pictodentalium vernedei. Taxonomy (NCBI): domain Eukaryota; kingdom Metazoa; phylum Mollusca; class Scaphopoda; order Dentaliida; family Dentaliidae; genus Pictodentalium; species Pictodentalium vernedei. The sequence goes on along the minus strand of CM062290.1, from coordinate 62,839,737 downwards.
ATGAAAAGTGAATTAAAAAAAACTGTACTCGCTATTCTCAAATTATATATACGGTTGTTATTTTGTTTAAGAACATATGCGATACTTCCGGAAACATAGAGAAAAAAAAAATGTCAGCACTGTTCACAATGAATGATATGTCTCTTTTAACTACCTAACTCGTATATATAGCATGTGAGCGCTATATTTAAGTTTTGCAAATTAAGTGTCCGTGTCCTTTTCTATGATATATCGACAAATATCACAAGACTGGACGTTTTGTTTCAGACAAAAGCCCTTATTGCTGATTTAAGAGCATCTTTCAAGGAAAAGATGATCAACTCGGATTGGATGGACAGCGAAACTGGCGCATATGCAAAGGAAAAAGTAATATTATATAGACATTTATTGTTTTTTTCTGGTTTTTAATTATTGGTGTTAAAGGCAATATTTGACATCTACAACTATTTTGTGACAACACAATAATAAAATTAAGGATAAACAATCGCCTGTACACCAGTGCATTTTGGAAACCGAACCCTATTCTTTCATCGAAGCCGCATTTGACTTCTACGAGTCTGAAGGCATGGAAATGTGTTAATACATAAGTCATCTTATACTTATTATCAACAAATTTAAACATATTTTGGTCATTCGCATCTTCGTTCGGTTCGGTCTCTTTCGTCTATCTCATGAATCTTTCAAACTGAATACTGGCCTTCGGGTTGGAAGATTAATGGAGTAAAGTAAAGTAAAGTCCGCGAAACAAGAAAAAACAGAACCCACGTGTGTGAATGGGTTAATCGATATTGCCAGCGCGGAAGAATAAAATGAGAGGCAAATGGGGTCTGGGGTTATATTCTTTAAATGTTTTCCAGAACGAACAGAAACAAAGAGAATGTAACTGGGAAGATACTTTTTGTGTTTCAAAATGATAATGCCCGTATTCTTGCACGAGTGTGTCGATCTGTTTATTACACGCCCTCACGTCTATAACAAAACAACTATCAGAAGGTCACTCACCAATTTATTTTGACAACTATCAGCAGAAAGAACACATGTTATCACCAACAAAATTTGCGTGGGGAACGCATGTTACTATTTCGTCCCCTGAGTTCCAATGTGTTCTATGTGCCAACTGGTACGTAGAACACATTGGAACTCAGGGGACGATTTCCAGCTATTGCTAGGGATTGAAATTGCAATTACGTTGCACAATTTGTAGAAAATTCCAGTGAAATCCCGCTTCTATTTAAAAATAGTCCGTCAACGATTTCTGTTCCGCACATATTTGCGGAACATATTTTCATTTTCCGCATGGTCTAGTGTTGCTGTAGATCGGAAATTCATAGAATAGGCATGTAATAAAATAGATATTCGTGTACTGTGTATTAAGTTGTTATATTTTCGCCCACCAAGCTAAACCATGGTTCGGACAGAAGTAGGTTCAAATCAAATTGATAGGACTCGCCTGCACACTAAATTAGAGACTTGTTTCAGACCCCTATACTACTATCGAATGACAAATTCAGCATTAAACTGCAGCCTTGCTTGTTTCAGAACACACCCCCACCCCATCCACTACCCTCGAATAAGAAACCTCAGCCGTTCAAATGGTACGCGTTTGTGGAAGAGTCACGTATGGAGGACATCAAGAGGCAGACATATATCGCGCGAAGAATATCAAATAACATGTAAATTCCTCGTAGCTAATTCATACAACACTCAGTTTCTGAATAGGGTGACCCAAAATAATACTGGCTACAGAGAGTGGGAGAATCTGTTTCGTATTTGGAGAGGATTAAATAATAAAACAATAAATAAAAAAAACCAACAGCCCCTTGGAGTCGTTGGATTAATTTAACCCCGACCCCTTAACGTGTTGGGTACTTATTTGTTTTGTATGCTAACTGATTCAATAGATGATGTATGCTGGATTAAAATGACCTACCCATGTCCCGAGAACTAGAACACATTTGAACTAATTGCATAATGAGGTCGCATTGTTGGGGTCTGAAACTTATTATGCGGTTCTGTTTGTTTTGTTCATCGACTGTTTTATCATTTTCTAAATTTCTTTTGCAGTTGAAGGCTATTGAAAAGAGGGTAGCTTTTGATGACAGATTACTAAAAGATACATACCTTGATAAACAGAATGCTGATGTTAGTGTTTTTATAGTACTATAAAAAGTTATTGAACGAGATGGAATTTATTTTCAACACACAGATGTCGAAATATCAAGATTTGAGGCAGCAAAGTTTTCCATAATGCAACTAGGAACTTAACTGGTTGAGTGCTAGAAGTCACTATTATGGCTTTCAACTTAAAACAAAAGGGTACCAGAGCAAAACCCAACATTTTCTTGTTTAAGTTTCATACTAGGTCAAAGGCAAGCAATATTTTGTGTATATAATTTTTTATTAGAAATTATTGAAAAGTGCCTGTGGGCAGTCTCCAAAAATGTATAGTAAAATAAATTTTAAATAACAAATTCAGTCCGCTAAAAATAATCTAACCCCAACCAGTTAACCAATTCAACCTTGTGTGATAGAACTCATCGAGCTCTGTCAAACAAGATTGAATTTGATAAATTCCTAGTTGCATTATGGGAAAAAAATTGGTGCCCGAAATTTCGATATTTTGACATTAGTCGGACAGGGTTAATCAGAGCATATTATTGTTTGAACAAAGGTGCGTTATGTTGTATTTTTCAAAAGTTTCAACAAGAAATTTAAAAAAAAAAATGAAACGACTTTTGTGTCGGTGCTTACGTAAAGTGGCGGAAAAATGCCACAGAATTGGTTATTAATTTAAGCCATTCCTCGTTCTATGTTAAACCCACGGGTGAAACGTTATTGCTCTGGTATGTGAATAAATCAAACGTTATCTTAGTCTTGTTATCCACATTGTAGAGGGCTAATCGTAGGATGAATACAAGTCTACTGACCCTAAAACAATAACATTATTTACAAATGTGTAGGTTTTGATATTTAGGAGAGAGGCACTGGTACTCTATTCTAAAGAAGTGTTGGGAAATCTATCCATTCTTGATCTGTGGGGTAAAAGATGTGAAAACAAATAGCCAATATTTCTGCATTGGGGTCCAGTCAAATAGGTCATTGGTCCTGTCGCCCTGAGTATGTATTTCATCCATGCGCCCTTGAATGAGACTGGTACGAAACCGACAAAAGCGACTGATACAGTACACTTTACATTCGCTGGAGGTTCTAAAATGTGGAAGTAAATCCTGCACAAAATTATTTATTTATTTATTTATTTATTTATTTATTTATTTATTTATTTATTTTGTTTATTTATTTATTTATTTATTTATTTATTTATAGGTGTTTAAGGTCCCGGACTTATGCACAATGGCTAATCGTGACCGTGGCAGTTTTAGGGTGGTGGAAGCCTGAGTACCCGAAGAGAACCACCGAGCATCGACGAGAAACTGTCAGTTCCTCAACATTCTAACTCTGTTCAAGCTTCGCTGATGCAGGGTTGCAGCGGTTGAAGTGGACCATCGACGTGCAGTACGCATTTTTACACGGCGTCATCGTGCCCTCATGTAGGCAACCGGGATAAAGTGGCTTGCCCAAGGATACAACGCGGGACGTCCCAGACGGGGATCGAACTCGGGACCTCTAGCATGGAAGTCCAACACCACTGAGCCACCGCACTCCACCCTGTACATAAATAGTTACGGTAGAACAGCAAAAATTTAATTCTACAGCGCAGTGGTAATCACCTAGGTAAAAGATCGTAATTCAGTTCTGAGAATGCTCAATATGAAGCGCCATTTTAAACTTCCAAAATGGTCGGGGAAGAGTCGTGTGTGAAACTGTTAAATGTACACAGGCCTGTGCAATGTACAAACCGAAAGGCCAACGGTTCGATCCACGCCAGGGGCAACTGCGTTGTGTCCTTGAGCAAATCACTTCACCCCCATTGTCCATGTTGGAGCACGGTGTGCGGTGTACTAAAGGCGTACTGCGCGACGATGGTGCATTTGTCTTCAAGCAATGCTAACCATGCTCGTGGAAGTTAGTATGTTGGGGAGTCTGGCGGTTGATCGCCGTTGCTCGGCGGTTCTCTCAGAGTACTCCGGCTTCCTCGTAAAACTGTCCGACGCGAGATGACCCTGCCTGTCGAATGTGTCGTTAAACCCCAATAAATAAATAAATATAACATTTGCAAACGATGTTCCTATATGCATTGATTGTATTGGTTGGACTCAACACGGATGAAATGAAGAAAAACTCCAGACTTTTCACGACCTGCCCATTTAAGAAAGGAAGATATGTAAACATTATCGACATGTTTTAATGCAACTAAGGTGTACGCGTTTTGATCCCATTCCATCCCATAGCCCGTAATCTCCGGTAACACTCTTTGGACCGAACTGAGTATACACGCCACGTTTGGTGGTGATACGATGTACGGTGCAGGAGAAGAGAGAAAACAAACAAACACACGGACACAAACAAACCAACCAACCTCTCGCAAATCATAGATTATGTCTTCTTTGTGTTTCGTTTCATTTCAGTGGGTGATCGGCGAAAACCACTTCGATAATGTTCTGAATGTCCTCAAGACTCGGGCAATTCGCAACATGAAACTGCTGCAGAAACCTGTTGATTGGTCAAAGTGAGTGAAGTAGTTTTAGTGCTGAGAATAATGTTTCAGGTGAAATGTCGTACACAGCACACTCCATTTCCACATTCGGAAATTTCCAACTAAGAAAGGACAGTCTTGCAACTAAAAATGTATAACCCTTTTCCTAACGTAACGGCCAAAACCGTCCAGCGCTAATCTCAAAAATCGCTATTAAATTTCATTATTTCTTCATTTTTTGTCTCAAAAACATAGGTTATGACCCTCACTGGAACGAGCTCGACGAGCTCGTTCCATACGAGGGGTCATAACCTATGTTTTTGAGACAAAAATTGAAAAAAAAATTAGTTATTCAAGAATTTTTGTTTTTGCAAGTGTCGTCTGCTTTCCATGTTTGGTAAAGGGTTAAATACCAATGTTTTTGAGTGAAATCGTATGTTTGCGATACTATGTGAAATGTATGATCCCAATTGTATTTTTAAGTAGGGGAGATGTCTGTTATAATCTGCTTCTGTTACACCTCGCTCTGCAGATCTCTAACTTTGGATTGAATCGAATACCGAGTCGTATCAGATAAAGGATTTCCAATCTCTCCAATTTCCAATGGAATGTCTCTGCTCTTCAAGTTATATTGAACATCTTACACCCTAAATTCATTTATCCAGTACAGTCGCCGTGGACTGGTCGCAATCCACATGCGGGCAGGGATATCCACGCATGCGTTTACCAGTTAAAAAAAATCTGCCAAATTTTAAGGAAGCTCCGCGTTGCACCCGGTGCTTCATTAAATATTTGATGATTATTCCGAATATCAGTGTTTGGAACCTAATATTATTGCTTCCGTGGAAATATTGCCCACCCATGGAAAGTGACCAAACTACGGCGGTCGTTTGTACCACGATTAATTACTGCTTGTAGTCAAGCTTATCCTATACAATACATACAGCGAGAAATGTGTTAGATACAACACGCGTGAAATCTGGCCAACGTGTAAGAACGTGATGTAAAAACGCATCTCATTGAACGTTACGTTTTTTTTCTTATTGACGTTATGGCGTAAATAAAAAGCTTTGACACAACACAGAGTCAAGCAAGAACATAAGAGACCGCTGAAGGTTCTACTCTTCTTTAAAAATACCAGCCCCATATAATTAATTCCAGTTTAATCTTGGTATAAATACAGAACACAACTCGGGTAGAGTTCGGAGGACGGGAATTGACGACCCTTATTGAAGTTTTATATTCCAATCGGGCCTACGGTGCTTGTGAAACACTAAAAAACTCAAACTCCATTACTTGAGTCATTGATTCTTGTCCCTCATACTGCACTGTCTTTGTATTCGGTCTTAACCCTTTACCTAACACATGAAAAGCAGACGCCACTTGCAAACAACATTCTTGAATAACTAACTTTTTGTCTCAAAAGCATAGGGTATGACCCCCTGATTGGAACGAGCTCGTCGAGCTCGTTCTTACGAGAGGTCATAAACTATTTTTTCAGACAAAAAAAAAATGAAAAAATAATGAAAATTAATTGGCGATTTTTGTGAATAGCGCTGGTCGGTTCTGGTCGTTGCGTAGATAAAGGGTTAATAGCCAATCTGAAAAGACGAGAATGTAAATATAACACTTCAAAGCAAAGTAAAATGCTTGGACCATTAATGAGCACACGAATTAACACCTAGCAACGTCGAGCAACTGTCAGCTCCGCAACATATTAACTCCACCCAATCAGGGTTAGCATTGGTTGAAGAGAAGTGCACCGTCGACGTGCAGTACGCCTTAGTACACAACGTCACCGTGCCACCACGTGAGCAATGGGGATGAAGTGTCTTGCCCAAATACACAACGCGGTTGCCGCAAGTGGGATTCGAACCGAGGACCTCTCGGCCTGCAGCGGTCCACACGTTAGTCGGGAACTAAACTAAGAAGTTGACAACCAGATAATGCGATCACCATAGCATCCAGGATACTTCCTTAGCAACGGACTAACTACTGGGTCGATTTCGATGAAATTTTATATCAACAACACAACGTAGCCAGAAATTAAACACACAACATGACAACAGAATCTCGCGATGTCCATAGCAAACCTAGTACTTCCTTAGAAACGGCTTAACTACTGGGACGATCTTGGTGAATTTCAAGACACAAGTCTACATTGGGACCGGAAATAAAACAATCGGTATCGTTATCTGCTTACTTAGTCTCCACAACAATAACTACCCTTCCTTAGTAACACAGTAACTAATAGGTAGATGTTTATCTTATTGCAAGTTTAGGACTAAAAACCAACAAGAAAGTAAAGCAATAGTTTAACAACATTGTCACCTGGGCTCCATAGCAACCGGGCGAGTGTATCCTTATCAACAGGCTAATTACTGGTCGACTTCGGCGAAATTTAATACATCGCCTCACAATTTAGCTGGAAAACAAATAAGATGCATAACAACCAAATCGCGTGGTATCTAAAACAGCGAGCGTGCTTCCTAAGGAACGGCGAAACAACTGCGGAGATCTTGCGATAATTTCCAGATTGGGGCCAGAAAAAATGATCGACAAAGGAGTTTTCTTTCGTAGTCTCCATAGCACCCCACCCTTCCTTAGCAACGCATTGTCTCGTTGATGTTGATGTAATTTCACGTTTCGGAATATAAATCAACAAGGAATGAACTTAACAGCGTAACAACAAACTCACGCGATGTCCGTAGGAATCGGGGTGTTTCTTTAGCAACGGGCTAACTACTGTGAATTTTCTTATGGTGCTATTAGCAAGTCCCAGTCAAAGATACCGAATATCGAACCGATACCACAGTATACCCCCACCCTACCCACACAGCCCCCCCCCCCTCCTCCACCCATCACAATACTAAATCTGATACCGAACTCAAATTTGCAATACCACCCATCTCTTGCTTTGCTCTAATTTCTTGTCGCCTGTATTATTATTGTTTTTCATTGCAAACGAAGTTTTGTTGACATCTAATGACCTCTGACCTCAACACAACGGGATTGCTGAAACGTTCTTGGGTCACAAACAAACAAGTGCCACCGCATCCACCATCTCCAAGGGAAATGAAAGAGCAAGAAAGACCGAGGAAAAAACATTCCAGAAAAGCTGTCTCCAGTGATGGCGGGTTATCGAAAAATGGCATGCCTTGTCACCACGATGCGCAACTGAACAAAGTCAACTTTCCAGCTAAATATACCACGAGACGGTTATCAAGGACTGAACAAGCAATGCGTTCGTCGGTGTAGACATTGTAACAGCCAAACAGTTCACGCTGTGCCAAATGCTAGTGTGAGAAGCAAAGAACTTCCTCCCACTGCATTGCAATCGATACAAAATGTACGTGGTTGTGGTGGCCCGGTCATTGTCGGCTTCTTCCAAGCGGATAACCAATTACCGCAACATTATCTACCACAAACAATTCACAACAATGTTTCATAGCAATGCAAATTGAATATATACTTAGTAGTTATTGACAAAAATCAATGATTTGAAAGTTGATACCATATATAAGTAGTTTTCGTACTACACTTCCGTTTGATGTGAAAGCTGTTATGCTGTGACTGCAGTCGCAGCGTAACAACTTTTACGTAATAAAACATCACCAATGGGAGGAGTGGGAAGCGTGATGGCTTAGTGGTAACGGCACTGAACTTCAGACCAAAAGATCCACGGTTTGATCCCCGCCAGGGGTAACTGTGTTGTGTCCAGGAGGGGGGGGGGGGCATTCCATCCCAATTGCCCACCTGGGGGCATGGCGGCGCTGTGTACTGAGGCGTACTACACACGGATGATACACTTGTCTTCAATCAGTGCTAACCCTGCTTGCGCGGAGTTAGTACGTTGGACAGTACAGTTGCTCGCCGTTGCTAGGTGGTTCTGTTCGGGAACTCCGGCTTCTTCCACCCGTAAAACTATCCTACACGAAGTGACCCTGGATATCGAAAGTGTCGTTGAACCCTAATAAATAAATAAATAAATTACCGATTTTATGGACATTATTATTCACAGACACCGTTTTCTGATTTTGTTTTTCTTTATTTTTTACCTCCAAAACATAGCCTATGACCTTCGTGTTGGAACTTGCACGTTCCTATGAGTTCCTTCCCTTTAAGCTATGTTTGTAAGACAAAGATGAAAATATTGATTTTGCAAGTGTTGTCGTTCAGTCGGGGAGGTAACGGGCTAAAGCGGAAAGAGAATAGTTCATCATACACGACACAGACCCTCTTTAACCCTATGGACCCGAAAGACCGCTTTTCCGGTCCAGGAACATGATACGTCATAACCTCACCAAGTAGGATGACTGCTCGGTGGAAGCGTGAGGGTAACCAATCAATATTTTAAACATGCAGCCTTTGGTCAAAGGCTGCACGTGGAATATATTTAATGGTCTACCCGCTAGTTATGAATATGGACTCTTCCAATTGCTAGAATTGCACTGACTTGGAAGACGTCATCAGTGTTCAAAGGGTTAATACGTTTTGATACATTACTTATGAACGGTTTGTGTTTTTCAGATGGGCGTCAGCTCCTGCCGTTGTCAACGCTTTCTACGATCCATCAAAGAACAGCATAAGTATGTATCCTTATCAAATTAATGTAAGGGGAAATATCAAATAATATAGTATCCTGTCAAAAACATAGGTTAACGCTTTACCCAACGTAACGGCCAAAACCGGCCAGCGCTATTCTCAGAAATCGCCAATTAATCTTCATTATCTTTTTCATTTTGTGTCTCAAAAACATAGGTTATGACCTCATCGAGCTCGTTCCAACGAGGGGTCATAACCTATGCTTTTGAGACAAAAAATAAAAAAAAATTACCTTTTCAGGAATTAGTTTTGCAAGTGTCATCTGCTTTTCATGTTAGGTAAAGAGTTAAAAAAGTAATAAACTCTGACGGCGAAGCGTGGCAATTGACGTATTTGGGTGAATTCTTGGATAACTAATAACACATCACCTGAAGAATAGTCAAAACGCGCCAAGCGCTGTTCACAAAATTCCTTCAGATTTCATGAAGTTTTTTATATTTGATTCAAAATAAAAATGCATCCCCTCCTCTGGGGTTGTAACGAGCTCGTTGAGCGAGTTCCATGTACACAGCATAAGTCCTAAAACATTAAAAATCAATCTATTTCTCCGACCCCCTCTCCAGCATGGTCCTCTTTGGTGCCGCATGCTATCTTTGTATAACCAATGCAAACTTAAAAACCTAAATAACAAATGGTTTATGTCTGATATTTTACCCAAGTTAATAAAATTGATAAATTTGTCCCTTGAGTGCAACAAGACTTTGCAATGCTTTAGCATTGCGAAACCTTTTTTGCACTCAAGGGACGAAATACGCCTCCACCCATGCTATTCTGTAGACTACGAGGCCTAAAGCTGAAAACAAACCAAGAACGTGAACTTTTGATGTTTGATGGCAAAGAAATAATTACAAAAATAAAAATAAATAAAAAATGACACATGCAATTTTACAAAAATGGCCTGAGAAAGAGATTATTTTGTGGGGCCTTTACTATGTTCTTTGGGTCGATGCATTTTGTCAGTTATTCGTGAACATAGCGTCCCTTGAGAGTGGAAATGAGCCATCTGCAATCCTTTAACATTGCATGTGGTACCTTGATGCACCCAAGACACTACATTTCTTAAAGTTAGGGCGTCCGAGAAATGAGAAACGTGACAAAAATTGTGTTTTATATTGTATTTGATCTAGACAATGTTTTTATCCTTGCCTCCCAAAGATACATGATATGTTTATAGGCTGAAAGAAACAGCTTGTCAGTACCAACATATATGGTGCGCATCTGAACGACGAATATATATTTCAGTGTTATTGTTATTGTTTGCTTAAAGCTAGACACTAGCAGGCCTTCTGTTACCTTGGACGTCACTTTATTTATTTATTTATTTATTTATTTATTTATTTATTTATTTATTTATTTATTTATTTATTCTTGCACGATGATTAATTACCTATTCTACTATATATTAAAAGCCTATGACATAAATTTTTGCTTCACACACCAACTGTGGTGAACATGACAGCAATGGGATTTCAGGAGCTAAAATTTACACCTACACTGGAACTACGTCCAAGTTGACCATTGGTGACATCGACCTGCATGCGAACTTGTCTAAATTTATCGCACGTCGCCTCACGAAGAGTGAAATCAAAGTGGCAATTATTTATTACGTTTTTAAATGCGTTTACCCCATAAGACACCAAAAATTTACTTTATTTTGTTATTAAAATGTTGAAGGCCCCGTTTCTTTTTCCATTTCGTTTCGGAGATAAAATTGACAGCTAAAGTACCGCCCACCGATGCTCATGTAAACAAAAACCGATTCGCACATATGTACGTCTACTGCTCAGCAAATTCGAGAAAAAATAATAGTGACTCTCAAGAATCTGACGATCATGGTATAAATAAAATATACACAAAGTTGCTTGGTGTACCAAATGTTCACCACTCGTGGTGAACACTTGGTACACCAAGCTACTATGGGTATATTCTATATATTTATTTATTGGGTATTTTAACTGCGCGCCAAAAGGCTCATGGTTAACACCACTTCACCACGAGTGGTGAACATTTGGTACACCAAGCTACTATGGGCATATTCTATATATTTATTTATTGGGTTGGGTATTTTAACATTTTCGACATCCAGGTTCAGATTCCCCAACGTACTAACTCCATACAAGCAGGGTTAGCATTGGTTGTAGACAAGTGCACAATCGACGGACAGTACGCCTTAGTACACAGCGCCACCGTGCCCGATGTGGGCAATCGGGATTAAGGTGCTAAGTGTATAACGTTATGCGGTACAATTCAGACATTCGGAAATGTCCAAGATGCACTACGCGAGAAATCCAGATTACGCGTAAGAACGCCATGTGAGAACACGTCTGATTTGACAGAACGCGTCTGAGTGACGTTATGACGTGAATGAAATGATTCGACACAAAACAGCGTCACGCAAGAAAATTATCAGACCGCCGAAGTTGATATTTTTATCTGAAAATATCCGCTTTATTCACTTAATTCAAGTATAATTCTGGTATAAATACAGAACACAATTCGAGTAACACGGTGGACACTAATCAACTTTCATGGGTCGAGTTTATCTTGTATTTCACACGCGCCTGTGGCGATCGTGAAACACAGGGAAAAAACACCTCGGACCGTTAATTCCAGTCCCCCGTCCTCCACCCTTGTTATTTTCTGTCTTATTATTATACCGAGCAACCCTTAATGAAATATTAACATGGTTCACAAAATATCCTGGTATCACAGATTAATGACCGGTATTACAAGCTACTCTGGTGACCATAACGTGGTGGAACACACCACTTTTCTACAATGAGCACACAGAGCCCTCCAGCTTCCGTTTAGTTAATCAAGACATTTTCGTTAATTTCGGTTGGACTCCAACGTTCCTCTCTTTTATTCACAATTCCTTGAACCGCCCATGAATTGTGTATATTTGTTTGTAAATTGTTCGGTCACGCACCGACGCTCTTTTTACAGTCGTTTTTCATAAGCAGTATTAAAAAATAGAATTCACAACCAACCAAAGTGGTCAACCATTGGGATTGGCATGTGTAAGAAACGAGAATTTACTGACAACTATGCATGCGAGCGTGGGGCGGAGGGTGGAGGTGGGGACTAGAACGCATGATACATAACCCGAATTGGTATCTATTCGTTCCATTTGTTTATTGTTAAATATTTGTTATACTTTCAGCTGCTGTGAGGGTGGGTGGCTCAGTAGGTAGAGGTGCAGGCAGCAAGCTGAGAGGTCCACGGTTCGAATCCCACCTGCGGCAACAGCGTCGTGTCCTTGGGCAAGACACTTCATCCCCATTGCCTACGTGGGGGCACGGTAACGTTGTGTATTAGGCGTACTGCGCGTCAATGGTGCACTTGTCTTCAACCAATGCTAATCCTGCTTGTGTGGAGTTAGTATGTTGGGGAGCTGACAGTTGGTTTAAACAATATTTTATTCTTTAAAAATGTCATATAAAACAAAATGTTTACAAACAGTAAAGAAGTTGGATGAGATATCTTATATAACATTTGTTCAACAATGTAGAGTAACAGAATAATAGAGGGATTTGACAAAAAGCTGAAAGCTTATGTGCGTCATCTCCCTAAACCATGAAATATATCAATTATCTGAGGTGGTAAAAACACTACTTAAATTTGACCAAAGCTACCTAAGATCATGACCCATATTCTAAATTATAATATAGTCTGAGCAGATGCCCAGCTAACTGGGTGGGGCCTCGCATCCACGAACACAACATTGCATGGGTGCGATTCCCCAGTCAGTGTAAGGCTAATAGTCTGATCAAAGTTAGCTTGAAGCAAAGGAAATTAAGCGTGAGTCGTCAGAACATATGACGACTATACCTGATATTGCTTAAACCATGAATGTGAGAAAAGTAAGAAAGATGGAAAGAAGAGTAAAGGGAAGTGAGACAAGAAAGGACAGAAAAACAGAAAAACCAGCTTGGAGACAATGACTATTGCCTATATATTCGTAACAGCTATCGTTACATGCAGCCTATGCCACTTACTTGGAAATAGGGCGGGGTAGAGGTGTTTTACAGTGTGATCGACACAGAGAGCGACTTAAAAGAGATCAGAGAAAGATTCATCTTTGGAGAAATGCGATTTTCACAGTTAGCGAAAACGTCCACTTGATAAAATAAAGTCGTGAACCACTTCAAAAGCAAGCTGGTTCTCCTGGTTATTCAAAAATTCAGATCCAAAAAGAAGCGTTGGTATTGGGAATGGTAGTAGCTTAATGGATTATCACGAACATTTGTGAAGACTGGGTAGTGGAGAAGATAGTGTTCCGCGGTCTCACACACCCCACACTGACATAAAGAGGTAGGCGACAGGTGATTTGAATACAGATGGAAATTGAGGCTACTGCAACCCAGACGTCACCTGGTGTGGCAAATTTGAGCTTTGCGGGACTTTGCACTATTATAAAACTTAGGAGGCCTTTGGTTCCCAACACTTAAAAATATCTTGAAGTTGGGCAATGAAGAGTTTTCACGCACAGACATGGGCATGCTATTCCATTGCTTCGTAACGCTGGGGATGATTGAAGACTGATATAATTGTGTCCGACAGAAAGGAATTCTGTGGTTGTTACATGACCGGAGACTTTGCGATAAATTTGATGATGAGATGGTTGGAGGGACCTTATTGGCAATATACGAGGGAGGCATTCGATGGTACATTTTGAAATATTGTAACAATTTGTGTTTACGACGTCTTTCTTGCAAAGAGTCCCAGCGTGTTTCAGTATTAAGTAGACGCTTATTGCAACTAACTGTTGCCCCTGTTATGATTCTCGCAACTGCAATCTGTATTTTCTCTAATTTTTCAGCTTCGGTTGCAGAACAGTTGTCCCAGGCAACATCCGCATATTCGAGTAATGGCCTGATGAAGGCAAGGTAAATTTTTTTCTAGGACGTCCCGATCGAGGTTAAATTTCTGCTTTCTTAATAAGTCTAAACGAACCCAAGCTTTGGAGCAGATGTGGTCAATGTGATCGTCCCACGTACAAGAACTGTTTAATATGACTCCTAAGTGTTTGTGTTTTTTTACTTCAGACATCGGCGTTTTACTAAAGAATAGTGGTGGGTGGGCATCAGGGATGTTTTTGCGCGATATCAACATACTCTCTCTTTTATGGGGATTAAACTCTACCAGCCATGTCTTGGCCTAATGTTCAATTGTGGCCAAGTCTTGGTTGATTAAAGTTGAGACTTGCACGGGATTCTCTACTATTAAATACAGGGAAGTATCGTCAGCAAATAGACGTATATTACTGAATAAGTTTTCAGTAATGTCGTTGATATAGATTAAAAACAGTATGGGACCGAGTATCGAGCCCTGCGGAACACCAGCATTAATAGGTCTCCATGTTGAGGCATCGGATCCTATTACTACCCGTTGTGACCTATCTGAAAGATATGATTTCGGGAACGACAGTAGTTCACCCGCGACACCGATTCTCTCCAGCTTGTGAATAAGACCAACGTGCCATACCTTGTCGAAAGCCTTACTAACGTCGCAGAAAACTACCCTAAACTCCTTGCCCTCATCAAGAGCTCGACAGAATTCGTCATATAGGTCGGTCACTTGGAGGACAGTCGAGTCACCCGGCGTAAAACCTGATTGGAAATGACAAAGTAAGGAGCTGACAGTTGCTCGCCATTGTTCGGTGGTTCTGTCTGGGTACTCCGGCTTCCTCGGCCCATAAAACTGTCGTGGTGATGATTAGCCACTGTGCAGAAATATGTGACATTAAACACCAATAAATAAATAAATAATTGAGCTGCTGTGTTATTTCCATGAATAGAAAATATAATTCTGAGAAATACAATTGTGAACTTTTTGTAGTATTGGCCCCAGGTAGTGAAAAGAAAATATATATTGACATAACGTTTACCGGGAAATGATATGCGATTCTTCACGTATAATGTAATATTTCCCTGTAATCGTCAGGTACTTTGAGAAAAAAACACTATTGAATCGTTCATATACATGTATATCCTTATATCTTAAATCCGTGCGGAGGAGATAAATTTATGCACACAGCCAGCCGGATTTTTGGTAAGGTTTAGACGGCCTCCTCCTCGCTATGTTATGGCAATTTTACGAAATCGAAGATTGGTACACAACAATAAAATCAAATTAAGTTCTTAAGAAATTGTAACTTTAAATAGCTTGCCGTCAATTTCTCAAGACTGTGAAAAGAAGGTGCACTTTTCCAACTTTTCCATGATTTTGTCATGATCTTATATTATAGTTTTCAGATGATGCAAGTGAGAATGCTGCGCAGTTATCACTGTACGTCTACCCCAATTCTTTGAAGTAAACCTAATGTTTTAAGCCTTTACCTAACGAAATCGGCCGTATCCATCCGTGTAACATTCAACTTAAACAGTTACTAAAAATGTCAGCAAAACAATATCATGCGACACCTCACTGGAACGAGCTCGTTCTAATGAGTGGTCATATGATATGGTTTTGATGACATGTTATGAAAAATTGAAAAAAAAAAAAAATGATGTCGCCTGCGTTGGGTAAAACCATGGCAAACCGATTGGTGTCGCCATATACATTACTGTCGACAGCGAAATGGACGAGTCTATTTTGTATTTGTTCAGAAGTTCAGTAAAAAAAATTAATCCTACAGCTCTAGGGTTGTCGGATTATATTATTACTGATCCGTGTAATCCAAATTTGGTATTAGATATGAAACTTAGTTTATAACATGATTACCTTTTCTACTATATATAAAAAGCCCATGACATAAATTTTAGCTTAACACACCAATGGTGAACACGCCAGCAATGGGATTCAATAGTTAAAATTTACACCAACAGTGTAACTACATCCAAGTTGACCTTTGGTGACCTCGCCTTGAATGCAAACTTGTCTAAATTTATCACTCGTCGCCGCGTGAACAGTGACAATAAAAACCGGTAATTATTTATTTCGTTTTTGAATAAGTTTACCTCATAAGACACCAAAAATTAACAAACATACGTTGTCTCATGTTAATACAGATCCATACTCGAAATAGTATGTTATTATGTTATTCAAATCTGAAAAACGCCCCGTAATTTGCCTGTTTGTTTTTCTATTTCGTTTCGGAGATAAAATTGCCAGCGGAAGAACCGCTCAACGGGTGCACATGTAAACAAAAACAGATTCGCACGTGTGAATATTTATTTATTTAATTAACATTTAAACTCTTATTAATCTGACGATCATGGTATAAATAAAATATACCCAAAATAGCTTGGTGTACCAAATGTTCACCACTCGTGGTGAAGTGATGTTAACCGCGCGCCAAAGTCTCGCGGTTAACACCATTTCGCCACGAGTGGTGAACATCTGGTACACCAAGCTATTATGGGTATATTCTGTATATTTACTTTGTTGCCTGCACGAACTACCAACTTTTTCAACGAGCAAAAAGTTTTTGCATAACGGGATGAAAAAGTTAATAATTTTGAACGATTACATAATTAACTTTTTAATTTTCAGCGTTTCCTGCTGGTATTTTACAACCACCGTTTTATGGACAAAACTATCCATAGTAAGTATATTTTCCTACGATAGCGTTCCTTGGCCTTTTCTGTTCTAGAATAGTCATAATTGGAGACATGCGAATCACCCATTTTCGCTTCGAACCGAATCTGGGGCGTCGAGAAGATGATCGACTGGGGGAAGGGGTGGGGTGCTGTTAACCTGATTTGTTCCGACAGTGATGGCTCAAGCAAAATATTTCAACTGCATCACCAAGGCATGCCATCCTCGATGCCTTGGTGATGTAACAGGTGCGAGAATCATCGGTTGTACGGGGTACTGCAAAGAGCTAGCCGCTAGTAACATCTCATCATTGATATGGCTTGGAAATTTTAAATTTAGTATGGCTGGTGGCATGGGTACAACTGTTGTTACTGATTAGATAACGGGAACTACACCCAGTCTTTATTTTCAATAGTATTTATGTGCAACTTCCACCAGAACTATACATAATGTGAGACGACGAAGATGACTGATTCCAAGCTATACAAAGCTATATTTCAGTGAAAAGATTCGAATGGAAACGGATCATGTAGTCGATTCGAATCGAACCGAACAGCAACTTAAGATTCGAAATCGAATCGAATCTCGAAGCTTCGCAGGGCTCTAGTCATAATGGCGTGGAAAGTTGACTATTTTATCAGCTACCGGAGGGTGATGTGGCTCATTAGTTGTGCATTATAATGAGATGGAAAGATTGACGGTTCGATCCCGACCTGTGTCACCTGCATTTTGTCAGATACTCCATTCCCATTACCCAAGTGGGAATGCGGTAGCGCTGTGGCCTAGGCATCGCTCTGGGGCATGACGCCGGCATACTTACATTCATCTGTTGCTAAGTCTTCTACTGCCGGGTGTGTTTATTTCCTCTTATAAATACGATATGGTGTGTAATCCCATCTCTGTCAAATTTATTGATAGATCTTCGAATTTTATTGGCTAAGCATGTCACGTGCATACCGGTGGTAAATCCCGTATAGGGTGGGCGTCACGTTAATACACGGTGACCTTAAGTATCTGTCTCGGGTGAGTAGCCGCCATTACTATTTTGATACATTTCCACTCGCTTCGAATTTTCAAAATTTGAATTAAAACAAAATAATAAAATTTACATGTAAGTACCAAAAATATTTTCAAGGTACCCTATTTATTGATTTAAAACATTAAATATTTAAAAAATGGACAGTAGTCCCAAAAATTTCTTTGTTGCTTGTACGATTCCATCGTTTTTTTATGCCGAAGCAAACATTTTCTTTACAGTTTACACAACAGATTAAAAATGATTCTTTGAAGGTTTAAAAGTGTTTTGTTAACCCTTTTCAGGTGGTGATGACAGTAAATGTATGTAAAATTGTCGGTTTGTATTCAACTTTTCATCAACCTTATTACTGAAGGTCACCGGTGGGATAAATTCGTAACATAGTCACCAAAGGACCGGGTACGGGGTGGTACCTTGTCTATAGGTTTTATACCAGGCCTGGCGAGCCTGGTATAAAACCTACAGACCAGGCACCATCCCGTACCCGTTCACTTGCTGACTGTTTTCGGAAAGGGCCAACAGAACAAATTACATCCGTCTTTACAGCACAGTCTTTAGTCACCCCAGAACAATAAACTCTTTCGTAACCTTTCATGATAAGCCTATGGTTGGATCAGTTAACAAATAAATACCGAAAAGCAATTCGACTGGGCATACGTTATTTGCCAAGGGCTACTAATGTGGGAGAGTAAAAATTACATTTCTTTCTGATGAACGATTTATTTATTTATTTATTTATTGATGTTTAAGGTCACATATTTATGCACAATGGCTAATCATGACCACGACAGTTTTACGGATGGGGGAAGCCGGAGTACTCGGAGAGAACCACCGAGCAACGACAATCAGCTGCCAACTCGCCATCATCGTAACTCCGCACTGTAGCACAGGCAGGGTTAGCTTGGCGAGCGGCCAATTTGTAGACTGATTCGGGGGAAGGTGAACTGGTACAGTGAAACTTTTTCTCTGTCAAAATACGTCCTTTGTACATTTTGAAAGAATATTCACGAAAAGCATGGAGGCCATTTTGTAGATGCAATACAAACGGCGTGATTCTGATGTAATCAAAGATATAGTTTTTTGTGTCGCCGCCCCACGAAGTGGGGAGCGACATATAGGGATTACTTTTGTCGTCGTCCGCGTCGTCCGCGTCACACTTTATCTTATCCGCCACTCCTCTTTAACCTATGAATGGATTTTGATGAAACTTTCAGTGATTCTTTATCACATAATGGCATTGTGCACCTCCTATTTTATTTTTTGATCCGCTGTATTTTTTCCAGAGTTATGCCCCTTTTCCACTTAGAATTCTGTCTGAAACACCAGGCAACACACGTCTTCCATGGAAGACTCACATCTAAATTATAATCATATAAATTATATGCATTTACACAAAATAATTATATGAGCAATTATAATAATCAAAAAGGGATATAATTCTGAGTGACGCTTTTTTTGCCTGTCCATTTTTTCTTTTCAGCTCGATGAACTATGGTGGAATCGGTGTCGTCATTGGGCATGAGATGTCACACGGATTTGATGATCAAGGTTAGTCGTCATTTATCAAAAGTCTGGGAAAAACTCAGTTCACAACTTGTAGCAAAGAATATTTTCGATGTTTTACAATCACGGGATTTTGAAATTCCCCGACGAAAGTGTGTGTCCCGATAATTGGTAGACGATTGCATAATTCGAAGGTCGGATAAATCATGGAAAAGTTAATGACTGAAGGAGAAAAAAATATGGTCAACCTGCCAAAATCTATTTTAGTGAGAGCTACATAAATTGAAGAGACCAATCAGTCTAAACATCAGCTAATACGTACCTGCATAACATTTTGTTTTATCTGATGGTTGGGGCGCGGTGGCCTTGCGGTAGCGGGTTCTCATCAGATCACCAAAGTTAAGTAACGTCGAGCCCGGTTAGTCCTTGGCTGGGTGACCGTCTGATCGATCGATTCGGACTTCCGCGTTGTGTCCTTGGGAAAGATACTTAACCCCGATGTCCACATGGGGGCACGATGACGCCATGTACTAAGGTGTACTGCACGTCGATAGTGTGGATGTCTTCAACCAATCGTACCCTGCCTGTTCTGCAATGCGGAGTCACGATGTTGGGGAGCTGGCAGCTGTTCATTGTAGCTCGGGGGTTCTCTCCGGGTACTCCGGCTTCCCCCACCCGTAAACCTGTCACCGACACGATGACAAGGACATAATTATGTCCTTGGCTGTTAGAGTGTCGTTAAACCTTATTAAATAAATAAATATGTGATGGTTATGTTTTGAAAGCTTTTAAGTATTCCAACATTTTCGAGCAAACAACGTTCGGTTCACAACCCCACAATCCCCTCATAGTTTCCTTGGTCGCTAATGCCTCTGTAAATATACCGAAACTGAGGCGACTTACTACTCCGTCACCTCTGATATTGTATTTCCATACATGCAAAACTTCAAATTTCGTCACGATAAGTCCAACTAAGGATGCACAAACACAGTTTTAACCGACTGATTTTCAAGCCAAAACCGGTCGTTGAACGTACATTGATTGAATCTGTGCTCGAAGTTCTTGGGCTTTTTCACGTAATTCATAGGTTATTAAAAGGTTCAACCCTCCACTCGCTGGTCAATTAGTAGTAACCCACTCTCCCCACGTGCAGGTCTTTGAAATGTTATTTTCGCAATCTGATCGCGATCGGATGGGGATCTGGTCGCGACATATTGACGCCGATGGAAATAGATTTCAAAGTGAAAATTGGATGAAGAAATTCTTCGGAGATGCACTGTTGTCGTGGACCGAAAAGCGGAGCAAGAACTTTGACCAGATCGCGACCCATTCGCGATCTGGTTGAATTTCTCAACCGTCTGTGTAATCACACTACTGTGTTTGGTAAATGGGTGAATGCATTATGAGAAATAAATGAATTCAATGCAGCACCTATGATTATTTTTGTCTGTGAAATTAATTTTTGGAAATAAAGAATTGTTTTTGAAGGATCCATACAGTTTTGGTCTCTGGAATTATTTATTTATTTATTGGAATTTCACGACACTTTCGATTGCCAGTGTCGCCTCGTGTCAGATAGATTTACGGGTGGAAGAAGCTGGAGTACCGTGGGAGAACCACCGAGCAACTGTCAGACTCCCCAACGTACTAGTTCCTCACAAACAGAGTTAGCATTGGTTGATGACACGTGCACCATCGACGTGCTTTACACCTTAGTACACAGCGCCACCGCGCTCCCACGTGGTCAGTCGGGATTAAGTTCCTTGCCCAATGACAGTAACCCCTGGCGTGGATCGAACCGTGGACCTCTCGACTTGAAGTTCAATGTCATAACCACTGAGACACCGCAGTCCCGGTCTCTTCCCACTAGACCGATTCCGTTTAGACCAATTCCCTTTAGGCCAATTCCCAAAAGACCAATTCTTCTTAGACCAACTACATAATGTTATTGATTAAGGGTTGATTAAGGATAATTAAGAAAACATTTATTTACTGATAAGCACTTTATTTGATAAAAAAATATTTATACGCATAACATACAAAAAATATAGGTTTATAACATTTCAGTCTATAAAATATCAACAAGCCTAAAAATAAGCGGACTATCATCTGAAAAATGAGGTCTCCAGAGGGTGAATTTGGTGATGCTACCTTGCACAGCAGGGTAGCACACTAAATTTACCCTCTGTGAACCTCAATCTGAATTAAGGTCTCAAACATAAACAGAAAGAGGTACCCAGAGGATAAATTGGCCCACTGTATGGGATAGCATCAGCAAATTCACCCTCTGGGGACCTCATTCTGCAAATGACAGACTGCTTATTTTCAGGCTTGAATATCAATAACATTAAATACATTTATAAATATTTATAAATATTTCAAATTATTGATATAGAATTATTTTAAAAGTAGAACACATGAGTTGGTCAAAGGGGAATTGGTCTTTTGTAAATTGGCCTCGTGGGAATTGACCTAAAGAAAATTGGTCTAGTGGGAATGAACCAATTAAAGAATTAAATTGTCGCCGATTCTCCAAACAGAGTCGATGCCCCATAAGTGTTGCCTGTTGTTCGAATGGCATCTGTTCCTTGAAATAACTCTATTTGCTTTTCTCGTGCAATGGGTTACGGACCTTACACAATGGGTATGATCTTTCATTTGACCCCGACGAACAACCAACCATGATTTACTGTTTGCAAAAACACCCACGTTTCTCTGAACGATTCATTTTTCACACTTAATAAGATGTCCCTTCTGGCGATAATCCCTTCCTACAGACAGAAGGCACATCTCACACGTAACTGTCAATTTAAAATTCAAAAGAGAATCAATAAAATCAAAAATTATATAATCAAAATGGGTTATTTTTGTTGCTTATTGTTTATTCACTTGTGAGGCTTTTGTTGAGAAAAAGAATATATACGTTTGCAACGATTATATATTGTGTCAATTTACTTTAATATGAAATATCTATAGACTTTAAGGATGAGACGATTGCGATGTCAAAAACAACTTTCGAAGAAGGAAGTTATTATTTGACAATACTAATCACAATTGCGCAGTTAGCATATCTGATGTCAGGTAAAATTTAACCCTTTGAACACTGACGGAATCGTCCATGTCAGTTCAATGACATCAATTGGAAGAATCTATTATCGTCATTTGAGAGTAGACCAATTATTATTTTCAATGTACAGCCTGATGTCTGGTCTACACTACACATTCACTTATCAACTCCCTACTTATTTATTTATATTTATTTATAGGTGTTTAAGGTCACATATTTCTGCACAATGACTAATCATGACCACGACAGTTTTATGAGCGGAGGAAGCCGGAGTACCCGGAGTGAACCACCGAACGACGGCGAACAACTGTTAGCTCCCCAACATACTAACTCCACACGAGCAGGGTTAGCATTGGTTGAAGACATGTGTACCATCGACGTGCAGTACGCCTTAGTACACAGTGTCACCATGCCCCCCACATGGGCGATGGGGGTGAAGTGTCTTGCCCAAGGACACAACGCGGTTGTCGCAGGTGGGATTCGAACCGAGGACCTGTCGGCTTGCAGACTGCACCTCTACCAACTGAGCCACCGCGCCCCTACTTATTTAAATTAGGACGTATCATCTTCCAGAGTCGGAAAAGCGGCCGCTCCGGTTCAAAGGGTTAAACGCGGGGAGGAGGAGGATTTCCAAAAACACAAAAGCACGGGGGAAGGCACGGCTGATTATATTCGCCATTGGAAGAGATTTACAGAAAAGTGGTCTCCATTTAATATTTTAAAGCTGCCGGTAAATTTAACACGGAGGGTGGGGGAACTTGATATAAAAAGTGAAATTTCGAAATATTAGCGAATTTGTATCCTCGATGTGCGCATCATTTCCACAAACTTCAGGCATGTTCCTGTAGAGTAGCATAAAAATACAGAAGCTGGCATTTTTATTTTTTCCTCAATTAGTTTAAACATTTGACAAGTATTCACTGTTGAAACCCATTCAAAAACAAGAAAACGGCGTTTTCGCCATCTTTTAATGTTCTGTCATTTTTTTTATCTGTTCCTTATATCAACAGAGTGCGCATCGCGACATATAATACAGACATTGTCCGTTCCATCAATATAAAAGTCTCGGATGTAAAATTTGCTAATTTGTTTCCAAGGAGCAACGAAAACTTGCAAATTACTGTAACAACACATTCACTAATCAAAGAGCCAATGTGGACATTTGGTGTTGGTAGGTGTGAAGCTGATAGATATTCTTAATGGCGGGATATCTGTAATCTTTTTGCTTCTATTTATTTATTTATTGGTGTTTAAGGTCACATATTTCTGCACAATGGCTAATCATGACCATGACAGTTTTACGGGTGGAGGAAGCCGGAGTACCCGGAGAAAACCACCGGGCAACGGCGAGCAACTGTCAGCTCCCCAACATACCTACTCCACACAAGCAGGGTTAGCATTGGTTGAAGACAGGTGCACCATCGACGTGCAGTGCGCCTTATTACACAGCGTCACCGTGCCCCCACGTGGACAATGGGGGTGAAGTGTCTTGCCCAAGGACACAACGCGGCTACCGCAGGTGGGATTCGAACCGAGGACCTCTCGGCTTGCAGCCTGCACCTCTACCAACTGAGCCACCGCGCCCCCATTGCTTCTAATTAGCTTGCCATAAAAATCTAAGTTTCCTTTTCTACCTTGTAATAAACTCGGAGAGTTGTCTGTTGTTTTCGTTTATTAAAAGTAGAAAATGGAAACCTGGCTTTGTTTTCTACTGATGTCATAAGACAAAGGTGTTTCCGCAGCAGTTTCATGCATCTCAATTGGACCCAACTAATAAGTTCAGGGGAGTTAACTTCATCGAAAGTCGGTTTTCATCACGAGATAAGGCAGAGATGGGTACACGTTTTGAGAGGGTACATTTGGTAGACTAACTGCACATGCCACGTCGGTAGATACGTAACCGTGTCACATAGAGAACATCACACCTCCGCCACCTGCTGGTCGGGGAAACATAATATATTTATGATTCTGTCGATGACTAATTTGAGTGGTATGTCATCCAAGATCTATGACGTATAATCATCCATACCCACGCTGACCCACGGGAAATTTTTTCGACAGCATTGTTCTGTGGTATCCCTCCTCAAGAACAATGGATATGGCAAATCTGCCACCCTCTCCAATTTTCAGTTAACAGCAGTGGTGATACCGGAGTCCTCACTGCCACAGCTCCAGCGTCTCTGAGGATGAAACGATTCGTAGATGCTTCGGTGCATCTGGATTAGTAATTGCCATGGAGGTGGGCATTTGTTACTCACCAAGCGTTGGAAAGAACGAGAACTATCGCCGATGACTGGCTTGTTCAGAGACTTCTGCAAAGGCACAAAACTGCTACAGGTGATACTAGTCTGATGATATGTGAGTTTGGTAAGCCCTAGAAATTAACCTCAACAATCGGCAACATCGTGTTAAAAATCTTGGTAATCAGGACTCAACAATCACACACTTCCTAGTCCTACGAATAGTCTACTGGTGGTACAAGAACTGCAAACTTCCTTGTTGAGTCATCACGTTGTTTCTTGTTTTTTTTTCAAGTAAGCAAAGAGGAAGATGTCCACCTTCTGGTTGGCCGAACACAAAATCGTAATGTGTACACTCTAAAATCAGTTGGATTAAAATATTACCCAAATCATCTGGGTTCAGTGAATATGAACCCAGTTGGGTTCATATTCACTAAACCCTGATGATATGGGTTGAATTTTAACCCAACTGATTTCAGAGTGTGTACTGATATATGAACTCCTTAATAAGTTTTGAATTTCCGAATGAAGAACACACTTATTGCACACGAAATACACAACTAAATGTGGCATGATTTTATTTATTTATTTTTCATATCACATTGGAGAGTTTCATGGGTGGAGTAAAACGGAGGGAACCACGGAGCAGCGACGAGGAACTGACGGACTCTCCACTTTACTAACCACATACAACCAGGGTTAGCATATGGTACAGACATGAAGTACTCATAAGTTCTCTGCTCCTCCACGTTTCATTTTGGACAATTGGTATTAAGTGTCTGACCCGGAATCCAACGATGATGAGTTCTCTACCGACCTTTCGTTTTAGTTTAGTTTAAACAATATTTATTTACACTTTTTTCAAGAGATATATATAGAATATACCCAGAGTAACTTGGAGTACCGAATATACACCACGAGTGGTGAAGTGGTGTTAACCGCGAGCCTTTGGCACGCGGTTAACACCACTTCACCAGTCGTGGTGAACATTTGGTACACCAAGCTACTTTGGGTATATTTTATTTATACCATGATCTTCAGATTATTAAGAGTTGCTATTATTTTTTCTCGATTTTACTGAGCAGGACCGTACATACGTGCGAATTTGCTTTTGTTTACACGAGGATCGGTCGGCAGTACTTCCGCGGTCAATTTTATCACCAAAACGAGATAGAAAAAGAAGCAAGGCTCCTTTCACTTTGATAACATAAAAACATGGTGTTTCGAGTTATGGACGCTTTATCAACACGAGATAATGCATGTTTGTTAATTTTGGGCGTTTTATGGGATAAACGCATTTAAAAACGTAATAAATAATTGCCACTTTTCTCCCTTCGCGAGGCGACGTGCGATAAATTTCGACAAGTTCGCGTTCAGGTCGACGTCACGAAAGGTCAACTTTTATGTAACTCCACTGTAGGTGTAAATTTTAACTATTAAAATCCCATTGCTGGCGTGTTCACAACAATTTGTAGAAAGCAAACATTTATGTCATAGGCTTTTCATATATAGTAGAATAGGTAACCATAGTATAAAAAGTAGAATATAGTAGATGGTGGATCCGACAGAAAGCTACAAAGCTTATACAAGGTCGTTTTCACATATGGCATTTACTATATAACAATACAACAGAATCAATGACAATCAAACAGCTGCGTATGCACTGCTTAAACCATAATTATTGAAGTGAGATAGTTGCTGGAAGAAAAAGAATACTGGACGAAGAGAGAAAGCAAGAAGCCAATCTGGATGCAAACTGATCCGCTTTTCGTTTTGAAGTCCAACGTGTTGACCATGAACACCTGAGCTCCCTCCAGGAACTATTGACATAAAACAACACAAAACCGTTTTACACTCATACAAGCAGTTTTAAAGAAAAGTATTGTATAATTCCGACCATTAATCCCATACTTCAACCACGGTATAGCATCCAGAAAGTTTCATCAGATGTACACTGTTGTATACTTTGTGAAATGATAATCATTGACAGTAATTAAAGAGACAGCGAATGAGATAAAAATATTGTATATATTTAACGAGTTTTGAACAGTTGTTTCAATAAAATTATATTACTGAATGTTTACATCTGAACAAAATTTACGTCCAAAATAAACTGCAACAACAAACTCACGATCTTTGGCGAAACCGCGCGTTACTTGTTGCTATTCAATTTGGTGGCAATTCTTCTAAAACGTAAACAGTGTGGCTGGCGTAATAAAACAGAGAACGTGGAAGAACATAACAGAACCTTTTCCCTGTATGTTGGCACCATGTTATATGGCGTAACCAACTAACGAACGCGACGTATGTTCCCTATTTCCGGCCTGGTTGGGCCAGATTTGACATTCTGAACTCGTTTCATATTTTCACAATAAACTGAGAACTCGTTGGAAATGCCCTCTCTATACATCACTTGTAATAACATTGTTAGTGTACTGGAAATCAATTGGCGTCAGATTCAATAATTTATATTAATTACAGGGCGGCAATACGATAAACGTGGACAGTTGAGACAATGGTGGAGTAATTCATCTCTGGAAAAATTCCAAAAAAGAGCCCATTGTTTAGTAGATCAGTATTCGACATATTCGATAAATGGAGATCACGTAAGCATTTCGATGTCCGGATCTGCGAAAACACCGCTTCTTTTTATTCTCCCGAATAAATTTAGCATAGCGAAACGAAAAGAATGAAGTCAAATGGGAAATTACGGGCACATCTGTCGAAGTAGGCAGTTGATGGACTCGGGAAACAGCTGTATACAAATTGGTGAGAAGGGAAATAATAGTTTAACCCTTTACCCAACGTAACGGAAAAAAACGGCCAGCGCTATTCTCAAAAATCGCTAATTACTTTTCAATATTTTTTCATTTTTTGTCTCTAAAAGATAGATTATGACCCCCTCATTGGAACGAGCTCGTCGCGATCCTTCCAATGAGGGGTCATAACCTATGTTTTTGAAACAAAATATGAAAACAATCAGTTATTCAAGAATTTTTTTTTGCAAGTGTCGTCTGCTTTTCATGTTAGGTAAAGGGTTAAACCTCTTTTCAGGATATAGACAAAAGTTCACGGGTCGGATTCGAGTACGGTTTTTACTAACGCCTCGTGAAATAATCCTCCGGGCGCCCCACCCGAAGATAAAAGAAAATCGTACTTGAATACCAGCAGTGAACTTTTGTATTTATTTTGTTCTCTCCTTATTTGTTTTCCCAAAACAACCCTTTATAATTGATTCAAGTCAATCGATTTGTAAACAATATAGTCTGTCATCGATGAGAGTGGAATACGATGCTGAGAGTGGAATACCATTTCTGCGAATGGGAGTGGGAATATAATTTGTTTTGGGAGGAAGAAAAACGAATAAAACTAAAATAAAAGGGTTTGTTTATTTATGGTGTATACAACACGAAAACAACGCACCCTTCAACAGCTTCTGTCTCTGCATGTGCCGGGTTAGGAAATTTGTCCGACAAGATAAGATCTTAGCTGTGGAAGGTGTCGTTAGACTCCAGTAAACAAACAAACGTTAGGGTTTAACCCTTTACCCAACGTAACGACAAATCCGACCAGCACTATTCTCAAAAATCGCCAATTAATTTTCATTATTTTTTTCATTTTTTGTCTCAAAAACATTGATTATGGCCTTTTTTGCGACAAAAAATGAAAAAAATTAGTTATTCAAGAATTTTGTTTTTGTTTTTTGTTTTCATGTTAGGTAAAGGGTTAAGCCAAATCACCATCTCCACCGATTAATTTATTTATTTACTGTTTAAGGTCACTTATTTCTGCACAATGGCTGATCATGACCAAGACAGTTTTACTGATGGAGGAAGTAGGAGCACCTGAAGAGAACCACCAAGCAACAGCGAGGAACTGTCAGCTCCCCAACTCCACACAAGCAGGGTTAGCATTGGTTGAAGACAAGTTCACCATCGACGTGCAGTACGCCTTAGTACACAACGTCACCGTGCCCACACGTAGGCAATGGGGGGGGGGGGAGGGGGTGAAGTGTCTTGCCCAAGGACACAACGCGGTTGCCGCAGGTGGGATTCGAACCTAGGACCTCCCGGGTTGCTGTCAGCGCCTCTACCTACTTAGCAGCCGCGTCCCCTATCTCGGTCGATATCGTGGCAATAAACGGTGAGTTGTGTAAAAGCGTGGTTATCTTTTATGATATAAAACAAATGCATACAATCTGGAAATAATTACCCATAAGTTCAGAAAAAATAATAAAATGAATGCTGAATACCATGTAAGTCAACCTTTTGCAGGTGAAATATGCATTAAAAGAAAAAAAGAATTTAAAATTTATTAAAAGTTGGATTTCCTTGAGAGACGATAGAATCTCGCACGAAGTTTGTCTTATAAAATGGATCGCCAATAGATGCTTTATTAAACTATCCCCGTCTGAAAAGAGTTTTAAAATGTGTAAAAACACCGTGGTCTATTATCAACCTATGCCGACATGCACACATTCTGGAGCCAATACTATAAAACCTTTACAATTGTATTTTCTGGAATTGTATTTTCTATCTATTAATATAACTGATTATACTGAATCATTAGCATTTTAAAAGATATGGCAATTTGCCATCTGGCAAATTGCCACATCTTTCAAAATTCTAATGCTTTATTCCAACCCATTTAAAGTCATAACTAGAAAATACAATTCTAGAAAATACAACTGTAACAGTTTTATAGCATTGGCCCCCTTCAGCATGAACTCTTCAGCAAAAATAAACACATAAGTCTTGTATGACCAATGCGACATCTCGGCAGGACTACTTGACCATTTCTACAAAGATAACTCATTTTATAACTACGCTCGTTCTCCCAAATAGGCATTCGGGATGAAGTGTCTGGCAAAAGTAACAATGCAGACCTTTCGATTCTATATCCAATGTTTTAACCATCGAGACATCGTATTCTCTGCGAGAACACAATAATTTCAATTTGACAAGATCACCAATGAGTGAAAATGACCCTTGACTGTAATTGAATGTTTATAAAAGCGTGAAAATGGGAGTGCAACTGTAGTTTTTACACATTTTGGATGTACAGTCTTTTCAAGTGACGCCCCGTTCTAACGTGGAGGAGGTAGTCTCTGTGAGACGTTTACAAACTTGAGAGGTATAGATGCTTTTCACGTGACGTCCCTTTCCACCATGTTAGAGGTAACCTGTGCGTGATTTGCTCACCTCGTACATACGCCTAACTGCAAGGTCGGAAACTAGACGCCTCAATAAGAATATGTTGAAAAGTACATGCAGACAATTTATTTCTTGTTTCTCCGAATGCAATGAAAGAGCCGCGTATGTTTGTTGTTCATATGAATTGTAACTACCGTCACGTGTAAAAGTACATACATCAGAGCAAACAGAGACAAAAATAACAAAATTTATCACTTACCATCTAATGTTGAAAATCAAAGTGACAAATGCTAAACCCCGTCGAATGAGAGAGATTGTGTTGAACGATTTAAAAATTAAGCAGTTTCGGAGAGGTTACAAACTTTATCGGCTGTGGTTTTTGATCAGCCACTCACTCAAGATATCAGTGTGGACATCTTGTGTATCACTAGATGTCGATCATATAAAATTCGCAGAATGTAACTTATGTAACTCGTGCAGGAAATACTTGGGCCTGTAATTATGCCTGAGTTTTCTGCGAGATTTCATAAGGTACTATCAGAAAAGGGTATTTTGTACAAGATTTACATTTGTTACATTCTGAGATTTTTCTTTAATTCACTATTACAAAACACGTCCATATTGGTTCTGACTACGTTCATCGCGGTTCAGCCACCTTCACCATAATTATTACGTTTATCGTCTGCTCCCAAACAAGCTCGGAGAGTCGGTAACGGAACAGTTTTAACGAAGCAGATAACCGGTTAAACGGTCCCCTACAAGTTTCAGCACAAAAGGGCGCCAGGGCCGATGGAATGAAAGTTTGCTGTTACACAAATATTTGAAAGGGAAATCCCTGAAAAAAAACGTCGGCATGAGTGTGATCCGGTCTTTTGATATTAGGTAATTTATAACAGGTGAACGTTATTTGACCGAAGTTTTTACGCATGTAGACTATATATATATATACCCTCGCGATGAAGATGTCCCCACTTTACTTTGGCCGCCGTGATGCCGGTGCAAACCCCCCCCCCCCCCCCCCCCTTTGTCTCAAGGTCAGAGCTTGTGGAGGATTCGAAGACAACAGTAAATTATTTCGCTTTTGGTGAGATTATGATTATCGACCTTAATTCATGAATTGGACTTCATAAAACACAAACCTTTCTTTAAAAAACAAATAGTATGAGATTTGAAATAAGCTATTCATCGCATGCACGCGTAATATCTGTTGTATTAAAATGATGATTTCTAATAATTTCAGATCAGAGGTAAAGTTACATTGGGTGAAAATATTGCGGATAATGGAGGTATGAAGATTAGTTATGAAGTAAGTATTATCTTTGTGTTGGTCGCCATTAATGGCTTCAATCGTGACCTAACTATGATGTATTTCTGAAATAGTTCATGCACCCCGCGCCTCTCTTTAACACTCTACCTAACATGAAAAGCAGACGACATTTGCAAAACACATTCTTGAATCACATTTTTTTTTCATTTTTAGTCTAAAAAACATAGGTTATGATCCCTCGAGGATCTCGTTCCAAATAAATCGTCGAGGGGTCATAACCTATGTTATGACCCCTCGGCGATCTCTTTGGTCGTCGAGGAGTCTTATAACTTATATTTTTGGACACAAATGAAAAAATAATGAAAATTAATTGGAGATTTTTGTGAATAGCGCTGGCCGGTTTTGGCCGTTATGTGGGTAAAGGGTTAATTGTTTAACATTTTGTAAAGCATGAAATATCTGGTCTCAACAATTTTAGTGCGATAATGTGCTATCTGCAACGCTTTTTCATTGTAAATGGTGCCTTTTTGCACTCAAAGAACGATATATGGCTAATTTATTATCACATACAATCAGGTTCCATTAGGCACAAAAATTGATTTGCTACACTACAAAAATAAATTCAACTTCGCACCAGAAAATTACGGACAAGCGTGTCACAGATGCAGCAATGCCATCTGTCAACAAAAAACCCCACTTTTCCACACCAACATTCATTTTAATATTCTCCCACCAATTTCTGAATGTGTAATGAAGCAAAAATGTTTTATCGTTCAGTCTAAAAACATTCTGAAATCACGTTCTTTTTTCAGGCATATTTAGAACACGTGAAGAAACATGGGGAAGAGCGTCTGCTCCCGGGAGTAAAACTGACTCACAGACAAATTGTATTTATAGCTTTCGCTCAGGTATGAACAGTTTCACATAGATTGTACGAAGAGAATTTTACACCGATAAAAATGGTTGTTCCTCCAACCTGCCGCCCAAGTTCTCAAGCCACAAGATGAATTTTTCAAGGAAATCGACGCTGTTCTGGCCAGGAACTGGTCACGCCTTTATGAGGGTTTTTAGTCCATCTCTGGTGTTTTTATCTATACGCCTCCAATATTTCATTTGGTCAGAAAAACGAACTCATGTTCGCTTTTCAGACTTGCTGAAATATTTCAGACGATTGAATCTAAAAAATGCCATCAACATTAATTTTCTTGAATCAACGCAAGAAATATTTCTCAATCGAGACTTTATTTGACAAAAAAAAATTAATGTCTTTATCAATACCATCACAGATGTGTGTTTGTTAAAAAATTATGTATGGCAGCTCGTCACAGCAGAAGTTTTATATTCCCGCCTCGTAGTTCCAAGAATTTAGTTAATATCCTGATATTTTCAATGCGAATTGAATACTTATTGATTGGAATATGTTTAACTGTCGCAGGAAAGAATATATTTCTATCTTTGTGAGTACAAAGTAGTCACATTAAATCAACGGTATGTGCGCAAACTCCACCAAACGTGACTAAACAAACAACCCATAACAGCGCCGAACTCCTAAGAGAATCAAACTGGTGGCCTAGAGGCTTGCATCTCTCCCTTAACATTTAACCCAACGTAATGTCCATATCTGATGAGCTCCATTCACAAAAGTCACCTAATTCCGTTACTTTTCAGCGTTTTCTCCAGAGTCGACCAAAAGATAACAACTTAAACTTTTAGACAAAAAAACAAACAAAAAAACAAAAAGGATGATTTTTTTCAGGTATTCAAATGTAAAATTGTCTTTGCTGGTCTTGTCATATTCTGAGGGCAAATCGAATAATGGCACATAATCAAAGTTCAGTCAGTGGACATGCGTGTTGAGTACGGACGTACATTAGCTGAACCACTGGCTGAGTTTCTTCAGCATTCTGCAGAATTTGATAGCTATATTGTACCAGTCGATATTACCCTCCGTCGCAGTTGTTACTGTAACCACTTCCTTGGTATACAACATTCGCTTTATATTACGACAAAAACACTGGCTTAATAAAACTTACCCTTCTTCATGGTTCTCCATGTTTCGGGGATGCAATTGTTCTGCTCTCGTGAATTCATCACCAACACAAATCTGAAAAATAAAATCTTTCCATCAATTATATGCCACGTAAAAACGGTTGAGCAATTTAAACTGCGGCCCAGAAAAGAAATAATACAAAATGGTATTTTCATTTTAAAATATCCACGAACCAGTTATTAGGAAGCCAATATTTAGCGAACACCACCAGTGGATAACACTGGAAAACATTCTTCTAAAACATCTTAGATAACTGTCATTACGAAGTCACATAGTATGACCCCTCATTGGAAGAGATCGCCTGAGCTCGTTCCAATGGGGTATCATAAGATATGTGATGGAGGCAAATATTTAAAATTTATAAAATTTGAATGGCGATTTCGTGAATAGAAGCTTCCAGATTTTGCCATTATGTTAGGGGAGGGTTAAGTTAGCTCTCGATTCGAATATTTAAAAATATTTTGACCTTTTCATCAGAGACCATCCAACTACATATGAAACTGTGTGGATGTGCATTTGTTTATATCGTAAATTTATCTGTCAAGTACCAACCCTCTTTTTAGAGATATTGCTGTGCAGATGGATATTTAAACATTGGGAGATATTCGCCTCGCTTATTCCCTCGCCATCCTTTTTACACCAACTTGTTTCAATTTGACTATTTGAGGTTCGATATGTAAATAATGGTAATGTATTACACGTATCTAGGTACGAACCACGTGCAATCAATTATTACTGTTTATGTATTGTTGTAAACTTATGATTTGTCCATTCTATTTCATGCATTCCTGGACAATGCTCTTTGACTCCAATTCTTCTTGACAACATGAGATAATAGCATTTTATGCCATGGTTACCTATTCTACTATATATAAAACGCCTATGATATAAACTGGTTCCATCTCAGGGACAAGATTAGAACCAGTTTTGGTTCTAAAGAGAACCTATATTTGTTTGCAGTGTATGTATTCAAATTATAGAGCTGCATGTGGAAATACTTGTGGAAATGAACTTGGCTTAGCCTTTAGACCTGATTTAAGAGTTTTTGATATACGTTTGGCTTTGTGTGTGTAAGACAAACCACCCTAGACATCACTGGTATCATCACCAGAAGACAATAGAGCGAAAACCCGACTGAATTTGGAACAGGGTTTCTTTGAAGATTTATGACTCAGTGGTGGAGAAACACTAGTAGAAGGACTACTGGAACTGGAAGAGTCTGAATTCTCAGCTTTGTCAACGGGATGTCCCAAAAGTTTCAAAGATTTCAGTAAACGGTTATCCACTTTCCTGTTTAAAGATTCCAGGTTACGTAGAGCTGATAAATCTCTGAAATTCAGGTCATTTGGGAAATCGTAAAATTTCCATCCAAAACAGCTAAAATGGAAACACGAGGATTCGTACCTTTAAGTTTTGAAATGTCTTTCGTCGTAGTTAACCGATTAATCACTTGTTTTAGTAGGTATCTGAATTATTGCCGTACCATTGATGATTTATAACGTTAACCCTTTACACAAAGAAACGGACAAAAACCGGCAAGCGCTATATATAAAAATCTCCTTCAAATTTCATTATGTTAAAAACATAGCTTATGACACCTCATTGGAACGAGCTCTTTGAGCTCGTTCCAACGAGGGGTTATAGAAAATCGTTAGTAATTCAAGAATTTATTTTGCAAGTATCGTCTGCTGTCCGCAACGGTCAAAGAGTTAAGAATGACTATTTCCAGCTACTGATACAGTACAATGATCATGCAATTGAACAAGTAAGTCTCACATAACTTGCAAGCTTTAATCTGTCTCATAATAATTGGTGCAATCCAGTGTGACAATGTTTGCCTGTTTTAGAGCAAGTTTGTTCCTTTGTTATCCCATATAATACAGTAGTTTAAGGCAACAGTTAATCGATCAATTACTTTTTTTTTGATCGATCAATACGTTAATCATTGGTTAATCGATTAATCGGTTAACCATTTCAGCTCTAATTATCACCCGGTTTAATTTCAAACAAATTCAGACAAATCAATTTCATTCAATTCACGACAGTCTATACTCTTTATCTGACGACGAGTACGATCTGCCATAATTACGTCCCTGGAAAGAAAGTTGCAAGTCACGATACTTGATAGATCAAGAGCAGTAGATTCAAATCAATTGGAATACGAAATATCCATTAACAAACATCAAGAAAGGAATTCAAATAAAGTTACCAAAGTTTTGAAACATCCAACCAAACTGATAAAAAATCTGTCAAAAGTAATAAACAATCTGAACATTTGACTAATGGGAATCACATGATCACATGCAACCGATCCAAGGAAGAGTTTATGACCAACAAACACTTCGTGCTGTCAGGTTTCTGCACCCGAGCGGCAATTGATATATTTAAAGACAATTATCTAACAATCATATAGATTTTGTCCCGAAAACCACGAGAAATAGTTCGTATCACATAATGTGTTCCGATTCCGTATCATACAGACGACTCATTCTGATTCCGTATCATATAGACGACTCATTTTCGGTAGCGCTACGGGCTATCATTACAGGCGCATGGATACAATCTATGTGCGTTTCAGTGATCGACCGAACATTATGTCCCAAAGATGTTTAAAAATAATTTAACCCTTTACCTAACATAAAAAGCAGACGACACTTGCAAAAACAAATTCTTCAATAACTATTTTTTTTCATTTTTTTTTTGTCTCAAAAACATAGGTTATAACCACTCGTTGGAACGAGCTCGACGAGCTTATGTTTTCGAGACAAAAAAAAAATGAAAAAACAATGAAAATTAACTGGATATTTTTGAGAATAGCGTTGGCCGGTTTTGGCCCTTACGTTGGGTAAAAGGGTTAAGATTTAATCTGTTTATGTGACAGTATTGTTAGATAAATGAATTATCATGATAATGTACATGTCCTGTGATTTGCATCAGATTCTCGATGGTGTCCAAACTTGGGATCACAACTCGCCGACAAAGTCGGCTCGTTGAGATCCCATTCTGGACACCACCTCGAATCTGATACAAACCACAGGACATGCACATTATCATGATAATCTGTATACATCGCCCATTATTCAATATTGCTACTGTCCTTGTATGAAGTTAAGAAAATCAACATTTGCTGATATGAAAACATGTTTTCTTTTTCAGGCGTTCTGTTCCAAACGACCCCGCAATACATTCACCGCCAAATCACAACAAACGAACATTCTCCAGCTAAGTACAGGTGTGTAATTCTTTTTCGCATAATTTATCAGCATCTATTTTATTCCCTGCAGAATTTTCGTAAACACAAAAATACATTTGGAGTACAAAAACTATGGCAGCAATGAAATATTTATCGCATGATCCAAACCCCTTTCCGGCCATTAAGCTCAAACATTAAAACCAGTAAAACACGATCATTCCATAACATTCCGGAAGTAGCATCGGATGTACAAAGTTGTATTCTTGTGCGAAACCCGAAAATTCATATTTAATAAAAATACTGAGATAAAACCATTCTAATCCTTTCATGAGTTTTGAATCGTTGTTCCATAAATAATCTAGAATCGAATGTTTCAAGATATCTACGTCTCTGGGGATTATATTTTGGTGGACGGATTATTTTTAACAGTGCAATTCCTTGCCTTTTAGTGAGCGCTGTTTGTCTCGCATTTTATTTAGTCTGTGGATAAAGTAGTAAACAGACTTGTTTACTCTTCCCCAGTTTATAATGAGACTAGCGAATATAATATGTTCGACCTGGACCTCGCTGAAGACCTAATTTGCTGTACTGATTTCGGAAACTTCAATACAAACTAGGGACGTCTTGAAAAGCCTATGTACAATGAAAACCAATTTCAAACTAAGTACAAAGTAAACTGTATAAGCCTTTTCATAACTGAACTCCGAAATTGTATCATCCTTAAAGAATATAATTTACAGGAAAAGAGCGAATCCATTGTTTTAATAGGGATACTCAGCTATAATTTAATCCTACAGCCCTATGGGCTGTAGGATTACATTATTGCTGATCCCCATTTCTAATTTGTGTGTATTGTATCAACTAATTAGTAAATGTTTTTATTTTCTTTTCGCTAAAATGAATGCACACCGGGTTGAATAGCTAATATTTAACACATCCTTTCTTCTTGCACCACATGAATTCTTGTTCCTTTATCAACATGTAACGCTTCTTACGATTGGCTAAAGTAGCCCAATTTAAATGCAATGGAGGAGGATTTTTTAAAACATTACAGGTGATAAAATCGCATGTTGTTCTTTTCCGTTCGCCGCATTTATCACATTCTGGTGCTATGAATAATCTTTGAATTCGATTTGGAGGAACACTTTGACGTGGGGAAAACTCCGATTAGAATTGTTTTAACCATCTTCAAATAATATTCTATGGTAGGACGTTTATCTCCGGCAACATCCATGTTACATTAACATTTAATACTTGGATGTCGATTTTAAACATCGGGGTTTTGTCCAAGGATTTAAACCCAATATCAGAGTATTTAATACGCCTCGTGGTTTTAAACCACCATCCGAATATTAAATTTTCATGTAATCTGTATGTTGTTCGGGATAATTTATGTCCCGTTACGAACCACAATACCTTGCAGTGATTGGTCAATGCCTCGTTGATTTTATTTTATGTCGCCGGGCACGCGCATATATCTTCTGTCAGCGATTCTTATGTCCACTGTCAAGGAAAACGTCTCGTTGCCATGAGCAATGGTTCATCGCAATGTCTTTTTTCACTTGAAATCAACTGAGACAAATACATTTAACTATGCATTAGTTTACTGTAAGTTAAACTGAAACCAATCGAGAACATCTCGCCCCGTTAGGTGCGTACGTAAACATTGAATAAAGGAAAATCATACCAGTCTGTTATGATAAAAGTTAACACCTTACCGAAACAACGTCTGCTTTCTAATATTCGCTGTACAACAACAAATTTTAAAATCATTCGAGTGAAGCGATTTGCGACCCACCTGAAGATTTTTTTCCAATTCAATTTTACTTGTGTAAGAACGGAGCATATACGTTATTCTGATTGTTGACAGGGGACATGGTCTCAAGTTCCCTGCATGAAACATATATTCAACCTCCGCTGACGCCTCGATTGAATATAAATTTCATGCAGGGAACGTGAGACCATGTCCCCTGTCAACAAACAGAATAACTTATAATATTGAATAGTTTTGTGGGTGAAATAAAGTAGTGTTAAATTTCACCTTAGTCTTATTAAATCTTTAACAATGCTAATTTCTGTTGTATATGCATTGGTCTTAACTCACATCTGACGTCATCCCTGACTATCGCCATCAGACATGTCATCTTTGCTTCTGCTTTGAGTCCATACCTAATGACCTCCTCACACGAAGAACGATCAATTCATTCCAATAATGCGTGACAAACTCTGATGTGGATGGGAAAGGTTCAACAAAACTACTTTTAATAGGTATTAGCTGATTCAATAGTAAAGGGTTAAAAAAATCCAGATTTTAGCGCATTTGATAGTTTTTCATATTACTTTCATTTTACAGCTGAGTCAATTACAGACCGAAATAGCAAATGAGTAGTCAATATTACAAAGTCGATACTAATTGTTTCAAAACGTCGTGTCTTCGAAATGAAACTATTCACTGAGACGCTTCGTGTGCAACAATTACACCATTTAATGAAATATGGGGTGTTATTGTGTATAAAAGGTCATGATATTATCTTCCTAAATGACAATTATGTGTCCTTGTCTACCCAACTGAAGATTTTATGTTTGTTTGCAGGATTATTGGCACGTTGTCAAACAACGAAGACTTTGCAGCGCAATACAAGTGTAAGAAGGGAAGTAGGATGAATCCAGTGAAAAAGTGTGCAGTGTGGTGAAATGTGACCAAGAGAGGCGAATTTTCGAAAAAAAAATCAATAACTTAGTGTCTACTTTTATACAAATATTTGTTACATTAAAACTGGGTTACAATACTTAATTTCGAATTGCATTTTTGAATAGGTTGTTTGAGCGCCATACGTAAGTAAAGTTAATTAGATAGCATTTGTTTACCTATCTGAGAATTTATCTACCACCAGTGTTCACGCTGGCCTGAAACGTTTTGGTCCCATGTTGAATTAATGTTCGGTACCAACTGAATTGTTTTGGTACAAAATTAATGATTTTAGTGTCAAATGGAATCTGGTTGTACATGAGAACAAATTAACCATGCATCGTCCTTTGAGTGTAACAATGCGCCATCTACAATGCTAACGCATTGCAGACGGCGCCTTGTTGCACTCAAAGTACGATATTTTAATTTAGCTTTACCTGGTTCCTTTACGTATCCAAGTTCACAAATCATAAAAAACATAGAAAAGTAAAATGCTATTATCAACGTTTACAAAATAATTTCATAATTATTATTTACACAATGTTTATTCATTCCAAAATAAACTAGAAGTAAATAATTTATTATCTCCTAGAGGGGTTATAGAATGATTAATTAAGATAAATATAGAATAAGTGTATAGTGTTTTCAAGTAAACAATTTATTCTACGAGTAGGATTAGAAACCGACGAGCCTCTGGCGAGTCGGTTTCATTCTTAATTCTACGAGGAGAATAAATTTTTACTTGAAAATACTAAACGTTTATTTTGTTTATCCAATAAATCTTCTACAGGGCAGTCGCGGCAAAATCGTGCTATAATTCGCTACAAAACACAGCGAGAAATGAGGAGCACATTGGCCCAATTCGATCGACCAGCAAAATTGGCAAAAATAGACAAGGCGCAGTAATACATTTCTGTCTAAAAATAATTCCTCTACAAACTTGAGCTAAACTTGCAAAAATACTTTATAATAATAATAATAATAATAATAATAATAATAATAATAATAATAATCAATTTTATATAGCGTAAAACCACCAAAGGTGCTCTAAAGCGCTTTACAACTAAAAAAATCAATTCAATTTATGTATCCCGGAAAGAAGAAAAAGCTTTGTTGAATAAATGAGTTTTTAATTGTTTTTTGAAATTTTCTATACTTGTTAGAGATCTGATATGTAGTGGCAATGTATTCCACAGTCTGGGCCCAGCAACTGCAAAGGCATGAGCAGTGTGTGGTGTCTTCTACTGGCATTGTGTAATACTTTCAAAAAGATTTAAAGAAATCAACAATCGAACTATTAATTATGCTAGACAAATGTGCTAGATGCCAGAGGTCAACAAGTCCGTCGCTACAAGGGGAATAAATTCTTTCAGTGTTGGACCAACGGGGAAAATTTATCCCCCTACTAGGTGAATAAAGCAGAAATTTATCCAAGGCCTTTATCGTTCAAATGAACAGCCATTTATGGGATAAAATAGATTAAGTGACAAAAAATGTTTTGATAAGAATCAGATTAAATGGCTAAACTGTTACTTTAGTGGACCAATAAGAAAGACCTAAAAGTATACCTGTACTTGACAGACGTGAAATCTGTCTCGTCAATGTGGTCAGATAGCGATTTTATCGAAAAGGATGCAGTGAAATAAAAAAAAAAACAATACTTTTGAAACCTACCAAAAGTATATTTTTGGTGCCAACTGTTGGTGTCAAATGTTGCATGTTTGCTGCCAAGGTTTATTTTTAGTGCAAATGGCATCATTGACATCCGACAATGTGAACACTGTCTGTCACACTCCAGAGCTACTCTTAGAGAGACCACATGTGGTTGTGTATGGTTGGCGTAGTAAAACTAAAGCTTAACAACACTTTACATAGTCTTAATGGTCTAATTCCGACTTTGATAACTTTTTAATGCATTGTTTGGGTAAACTCAAAACCTGTTTTTTAAGTACCTTGTCGGTTGTTTCAGGGCAAGTCTTGTCTGCCTGTGTACGGAGGCAAGACATGACTAGAAACAACTTCAAAGCCACTGGAGGTTGACTTTCAAAGTATAGCGAAAATGTATAAAATCTCCAGTCCCTTGAGGGTTAGTCAATTTACAATATAAGCTGTTTATTGTCAAGCTATATACAATGTAGAAGTCACACACAGATATGTGATCCGTGAACTTCGAGAATGGATGCCACGCTTCTTTTCTGTTAACAGCGCTCTTTTTAAGTAACTTAGTCAACTGTCATTCAGCATCGGGAGATAACTTCCTTTTATTATACGCACATCTGTAATTTATCGAGAAAAGGTTATAGCTGTAAAACTCGATATGTTACAGGTGGGGGATATTGGTTTACATAGTATTTATTCATGTAATGTTTAGCCCAAATAAATGGAATTACGGCTTTATAAATATACAGAAAAGAGCTAAATCATGTTCTCGGTAGTGAACATATCAATAATTATAATTTATGGGAACATTGATTTCTTTGGTTGTGATAGTATCAGTATAGGCAGCTAATTCAACAGCACTCATACTTGCAAATTTTAGTCCAGAAGAAATACACAGAAACACACACGTGTGTGAAAGGGTTAATCGATATGACAGGAGTGCCAGCCTGGAAGGATAAAACGAGAGGCCGCAGGCTTCGAGTTTTATCCTTCCGCGATGGCACAAGTGCCATATCGATTAACCCATTCACACGCGTGTCGTTCTGTGTTTATTACACGCCTTCGCGTATATAAAAACAATTATCAGAAGGAGACTCAGCAATTCACTTGACAACTATTAACAAAAAGAACATATATTTTATCGTCAACCAAATTTGCGAGGGGAACCCATGTTGCTATTTCGTCCTCTGAGTTCCAATGTGTTCCATGTGTCTGCTGGCATATAGAACACATTGGAACTCAGGGGACGAGTGTTTGCTATCACCAGTGATTCAAACTGTATTTGCGGTGCACGATTTGTGGAAACTTGCTGTGAAATTTCGCATCTTTATAAACAAAAATGTTATAACGATATTTGCGGACCAGATTTTCATTTTCCGCATGGTTTAGTATTGCTGTAGATGGGGATATCATAGAAAGGCATGTATTGAAAGATCAGGATGTGTCCTCCTGCTTAGCTCCAACGTTCCTAGTGAAGGACCATCGAT
This sequence comes from Pictodentalium vernedei, assembly GCA_031216915.1. Taxonomy (NCBI): domain Eukaryota; kingdom Metazoa; phylum Mollusca; class Scaphopoda; order Dentaliida; family Dentaliidae; genus Pictodentalium; species Pictodentalium vernedei. The sequence goes on along the minus strand of CM062290.1, from coordinate 62,797,652 downwards.
GGTCAGGAGAAAAAATAAAAATATAAAAGGTCAAATCTACCCCAAAGAACGCAAGTCACGGTTTCGTGGCAGTGCGAAGTTTCATGTCATAACGTCACACCAAATTATCCAGATTGTCGCCTATGACATTTCTATAAAACTGTTAAACTTTAGGCTTCCCTTCTTATTAAATTCTTACTAAAATTCTTATTCTAAAATAATTAAAGACGAAGGAATTTACAATGAAAATCCCAAGTCTGAAATTCCATATAAAAATATATACATACTTAACATACATTAAGATGATAGGTTGATGTGTACATACATCAAAATATATGCTTTCGAATCATACACTCGGTAGGCATAAACGGTCTCCGAAGGTTTGCGTAATACACCAACCGTGGTGAACATGCCAGCAATGAGATTTCAATAGTTAAAACTTACACCTACAGTGGAACTACATCCAAGTTGACCTCTGGTGACCTCTCCTTGAATGCCAACTTGTCTAAATTTATCACTCATTGCCTCGTGAAGAGTGACATGAAACTGGTAATTATTTATTACGTTTTTAAATAAGTTTAACTTATAATATAATAAAAATTAGCAAACATACGTTGTCTCATGTTCATACAGCATCCGTAACTCGAAATAGTATGCTATTATCTTTTGAAAATGAAAAGACCCCGTAATTTACGAGTGTCGTTTTCTATTTCGTTTCGGCGATAAAACTGCCAGCGGAAGTACCGCCCACCTGTGCTCATGTAAAAAAAACAGACTCGCACGTGTGAATATTGATTTATTTAATATTTAAACTCTTATTAATTTGACGATCATGATATAAATAAAATATACTCAAAGTAGCTTCGTGTACAAAATGTTCACCACTCGTGGTGAAGTGGTGTTAACCGCGCGCCAAAGGCTCGCGATTAGCACCACGTCACCACTCGTGGTGAACATTTGATACACCAAGCTACCATTGGTATATTCTGTATACCGAACGTGACAAGCAGACGACATTTCCACAAATCTCTTGAACAAGTAAAAGATTAAGTTACTGCTAAAACATAGCTAATGAATCCCCATTGTGTTGTGTTTTTTTTCCAATAAGAGGGGGTGGAGTTGGGCAAGGGTATATCGTCAATGCCAAAATTAAAAAAAAATATTATGAAATTTGAATGGCGAATTTTGTAAATAGCGTTAGCAGGGTAAGCTTTAGCGTCAGGCGAAGGGTTACAATATGAATATTGTTCTCAAAGAAGCTAGAAGCAGCCCATTGAAATGAGAAAAAAACACTACAAGTATTTTAGTTGGGAATAGATCATTCTCGAGGCGATATAAGCAGACAAGAGGATGGAAAACTAAACAAAGTTCTCTAAACTAACGAGAGCAGTGTTGTCATAACCTTCAGCTTACCTTAAAATGCATAAGCTTTGATACGCCATCTCACAACGATAAAACTACTTGAAGGAGACAGATGCATGACTTTTGGTTAGTGAAGGGCATATTGAATTTAACACTCTCCATACAGGAGGTAGGGGTGGAAAGTTCATGTTTTTAATTATTTTAGTCCAATTTTCTCCAAGGAGTAGGGGATATGTGCTTCGAGCAAGGGGGTGTAAATGTTTTCGTTTTCCCACTACCCTCGTAAGTGTATTAATTTTTGGGAGATTTGTCATCCTGTGTCAATCTGTTGGGAACTTTGTGTGTTTATTGACCTCTTGAACACGGGATGCATTTTTTCCGATCCAGGAACATGGGAGGTCATATTTCCGTGAAGTAGGATGGCCGCTGCGTGAATATTTGGGGGAGTCCAATCAATATTTTCCAATCAGCCGTCAAGGCATTCAACAAACGATACAGACCAACATATACCTGTTAACCGTTTACTTGAGGAATCTGCCACATCCGCACGTGTGATTTCCAAATTGAGAAGTCCCAAAAATGTATTTTTTCCACAAATATCAAGAAAACCATATCGGTGGCCCCTAAATGGAACGGGCTTATCGATCTCGTTTCAATGAGGAATAACCCGATATGATCGAAACAATAGTGTCACCATGGCTTGGCTTTCCTGGAGATCAGACCACTTCACGCTTGTTTCTAATTGACACCAAATTAGAGATAGCCTACCTACCAAAATGGGCAGTAGATACTTTCATGGTTCTGAACGTCAGCATATCAATTAACTAGTCTGTCCAGGTTGATTGAGGCTCACCATCAAATTCATACAAGAACCCTTTGAGGGGAGTGCTAGCACCTTTTGCGGAGCACCAGTCCACACCTTAGGAGAGGAATTGCTGGAATCCCACAAAAGGGTCCAAAGACGACGAATGGAAGTGTGGCTGGAAAGGATACGTTCCGAGACAGAGAAACAAGTGAAGGAGAGGGAGACAACCATCGCGTCAATCGCACCATCTTTCCCACTCTCGCCATCCCCTATACAGCAGAGGACGGAATGCAGAGAGGTGGAGGAGGAGGCGACAAGTGTGATGGAAGTCAACCGCTCCGAACCTGGATATCCTATTGGTTCCGATAGATCCAGCCATTAATCCGCCGAATCCTCCATGCTGGAACCCCAGGAGGAGAAGACTGGGGCATAGAAAATCAACTTTGGAAACATGACCTGGGAAGAATTCACAACCGTGGCGGACGGATGCTTCCGAGCAAAATACGGCACTGTCTCTACCAACTTCATAGAAAACATGCTACAATGCATGGACTACGTTAGAGAGGATTTTCAAGGACTACAAAAACAGTTACCAGACGTCCCATCGCTACATGCTCTCCTACTAACTCCTCATACTCCTCCTTTGACAAGCGCAGACATGAAGGAAGAAATTTAATTTTACAGTCACATGAAGTTGAAAGGGACTTCCCCACAACGCACGTGCGCGTCTTCTATGTGTGAAAGCAGTTCATTTGGAATAGTGTCACATAAGTAAATAAACCACAGAAGGTGATACTTTTCTTTGAAAAGCTAAGCACCATTTACTTAACCCTTTACCCAACATAACGGCCAAAACCGACCAGCGCTATTCACAAATATCGCCAATTAATTTTCATTATTTTTTTCATTTTTTGTCTCAAAAAGTAGGTTATGACCCCTGTTTGGAACGAGCTCGTCGATCTCGTTCAAAAGATGAGTCATAACCTACGTTTTTGAGACAAAAAATTAAATATATTAGTTTTCAAGAATTTTGTTTGCAAGTGTCGTCTGCTTTTCGTGTTAGGTAAAGGGTTAATTCAAGACTCAGGCAGAGATACAGCTAATGGACCTCCGTACTCAACACGGAAATCCACTTACTGAACTTTGATCACGCGTCGTTATTCGATTTGCCCAAGAATATGACAAGACTTGCAAAGACAATTATACATTTGAACACCAGAAAAACATTCCGTATTATGTTTCTTGCCTAAATAGTTTAACTTATAATCCTTTAGTGGAACCAACATAAAACGCCGAAAAGTAACGAACTTATGCCACTTTTGTGAAAGAAGCTCATTGGATATGGACATTACGTTGCGTAAAACGTTTTCAGCAATAATTCAACAGGTATTCACCTTGAATTGATGCATGAAACCCGCCCAATCAGATCGTAAGACGCTGCCTGTTACGAGTATCGATAAAATCACTTCCGCGTATCAATGCGCATCAGTCGTTTACTTCCATGCATCAATTTAAGGTTGAAACGAGTGGAATTGTCGATAGGAATGATCAGATTCTTATAAAAAGCGTATCATAAGAGAAATATCTTGTGTTTTGAGTGACCGAGATAAAGGGTTATTTTCGCTCGCGCAAGCGCTCGCAAAAATGAACATTTATTTCGGTCACTCATGAGATTATTTTCGGTATCCACTCAAAAACACTAGACATCCTCTTTTTATTTCACAGTATACACGAAAAACACAACAGAGGGAATTAAAAACTACAGAAAATTATTGTATACAGCAGGGGGCTCCATAGTCTAATTGGCTGTCTTCCTAACATTCCGTACAGGCTACATTGAATTATGTTTGGCAGAATTTCGATCATTTAGAAGTGCGAGTGTTACATTTTGTAAGGCTCAGGTCTAAGGCTGACGAATCTACAAGGCAAAAAGAAGTGCATAAAATATATTCTAAACAAAAATCATATTATCAGGTGCATTGTTACAGGAATAATAAGTTTAGACTTCGCACTCCTTTGCCGAAATGTCCAAACTCCAAGTAGCAAACTCTTTCCACAATACAACCAGGAACCCTGCCAATCCGGAGCGCAGTGAACTCTGCCAGACAAGACCGGACTGATCATATTCCCACCCACACCGTTGGAATAATTTCCAGCACGAAGCCTCGACATAACACCAATGGCTTGAATACAATGCTGGTAATGGCTGACATGTGAACAGTTATGGTGTCGCGAGGTAGAATACGTAGTTATGTGAAAATTGTAATTCAACAGCTTTCTCAAACAAAAAAATGAATAAGATTCGCAGGGGCTTGTTTTGCATTGGTAACCGGAGTTTGGACAGACCACGGTTTCCAAATATTGGGTTAAAAGCTGTCTGATACAGTTTTCGGAAATTTTTCTGCCACTGTATTCTTGGATAGTTTTGAGTATTCCATTCCAGGTTAGTGGAAACGTATACAAAGGAAGGTCGGCGGAAAAACATAGTTCTTGGTTTAGGCCTCAAAAAGTAGATTTTCCGTTTCTCATGTCATTTTTTGTAAAATTGCATGCAGCGGGCTGTTTTTTATTTTAATTTTATTTTTTTGTAATTATTTCTTTGCCATCAAACGTTCATGTTCTTGGTTGTTTTATGTCTTAGGCCTCACAATCTACAATCTAGAACAGCATATGTGGTGGTGTATTTCGTCTCTTGAGTGCAAGAAGGCATTGCAATGCTAAAGCATTGCAAAGCCTTCTTTCACGCAAGGGACAAATTTATTAATGTTATTAACTTGGGTAAAATATCCGACATAAACAATTAAATTTTTAGTTTTTGAAGTTTGCATTGGTTATAAAAAAAGAAAATGCACTAGCCGAAAAGACCATTCGGGAGGACCCGAGAAACAGATTTTCAACTTTTTAGGCCTCATCGAGATATTTTTACCACTTTGTCTAGTGATCATGCCAGAAACGTTTCCTTATTTTTATTATTGGACAGAAAGAAATTTCCAAAAGAGTGTTTTATTGTTACTCGATGTAACATGGTTTCCTGTAAAATTCCTTCAAATTACTATAAAATTATGCACAATATTTGTAAGATATCATATCCTCACCAGTGAAAAATAGAGATTTGTCTTCAACGGGTTATCAGTTTTAACGTTTTGTACTAGTTGGCAGCGATGGCATTCTATCGTACATTTACAGTTGAAAATGTACGAAACAACACACAGTTATATGTAGTTATATGTATCGCCAATGACAAAAAAAGAGGGCTGTTGCATTGAGTTGGGGAATCACAAGAAATTCACCAACGCTTTTATCGAAAAAAAACATTCTCAACAAATGTACACAAACTCCAGTTTTTTTCCTTCTGAGAAAAACAAATGAGGAGGAATACGGAATATTAAACTGGATTCTACTGCTATCTCGGAGATGTCAGTGGATGAACAGATAACTAGATCAAGATGTTATACTGGATTCTACTGCTATCTGGGAGATGTCAGTGAATGAACAGATAACTAGATCAAGATGTTATACTGGATTCTACTGCTATCTCGGAGATGTCAGTGGATGAACAGATAACTAGATCAAGATGTTATACTGGATTCTACTGCTATCTGGGAGATGTCAGTGGATGAACAGATAACTAGATCAAGATGTTATACTGGATTCTACTGCTATCTCGGAGATGTCAGTGGATGAACAGATAACTAGATCAAGATGTTATACTGGATTCTACTGCTATCTCGGAGATGTCAGTGGATGAACAGATAACTAGATCAAGATGTTATACTGGATTCTACTGCTATCTCGGAGATGTCAGTGGATGAACAGATAACTAGATCAAGATGTTATACTGGATTCTACTGCTATCTCGGAGATGTCAGTGGATGAACAGATAACTAGATCAAGATGTTATACTGGATTCTACTGCTATCTGGGAGATGTCAGTGGATGAACAGATAACTAGATCAAAATGTTATACTGGATTCTACTGCTATCTCGGAGATGTCAGTGGATGAACAGATAACTAGATCAAGATGTTATACTGGATTCTACTGCTATCTCGGAGATGTCAGTGAATGAACAGATAACTAGATCAAGATGTTATACTGGATTCTACTGCTATCTCGGAGATATCAGTGAATGAACAGATAACTAGATCAAGATGTTATACTGGATTCTACTGCTATCTCGGAGATGTCAGTGGATGAACAGATAACTAGATCAAGATTTTATACTGGATTCTACTGCTATCTCGGAGATGACAGTGGATGAACAGATAACTAGATCAAGATGTTATACTGGACTCTACTGCTATCTGGGAGATGTCAGTGGATGAACAGATAACTAGATCAAGATGTTATACTGGATTCTACTGCTATCTCGGAGATGTCAGTGGATGAACAGATAACTAGATCAAGATGTTATACTGGATTCTACTGCTATCTCGGAGATGGCAGTGGATGAACAGATAACTAGATCAAGATGTCATACTGGATTCTACTGCTATCTCGGTGATGTCAGTGGATGAACAGATAACTAGATCAAGATGTTATACTGGATTCTACTGCCATATCGGAGATGTCAGTGGATGAACAGATAACTAGATCAAGATGTTATACTGGATTCTACTGCCATCTGGGAGATGTCAGTGGATGAACAGATAACTAGATCAAGATGTTATACTGGATTCTACTGCTATCTCGGAGATGTCAGTGGATGAACAGATAACTAGATCAAGATGTTATTCTGGATTCTACTGCTATCTCGGAGATGTCAGTGGATGAACAGATAACTAGATCAAGATGTTATACTGGATTCTACTGCTATCTCGGAGATGTCAGTGAATGAACAGATAAGTAGATCAAGATGTTATACTGGTTTACTGATATCTCGGAGATGTCAGTGAATGAACAGATAACTAGATCAAGATGTTATACTGGATTCTACTGCTATCTCGGAGATGTCAGTGGATGAACAGATAACTGGATCAAGATGTTATACTGGATTCTACTGCTATCTCGGAGATGTCAGTGGATGAACAGATAACTAGATCAAGATGTTATACTGGATTCTACTGCTATCTCAGAGATGTCAGTGGATGAACAGATAACTAGATCAAGATGTTATACTGGATTCTACTGCTATCTGGGAGATGTCAGTGGATAAACAGATAACTAGATCAAGATGTTATACTGGATTCTACTTCTATCTCGGAGATGTCAGTGGATGAACAGATAACTAGATCAAGATGTTTGAAAAAGTCTTCAAATTATCACATTCAGTTTAATTCATTTAACTCTTCATCAAACTCCCACAATATCAAAATTTATTATTTAAATTATTGTTTTTTTCAAACTTTTCCCCAAAATTCATCAAAACCATATCATATGATACTTCATTGGAACGAGCTCGTCGAGGTGTCACATGATATGCTTTTTGTTGTAATATTACTTTTCCCAAAAATTCAACTAAACCATATCACGTGATACCTCAATGGAACGAGCTCGACGAGCTCGTTGCAATGAGGTGTCACATGATATGGTTTTTTGATGTCATTTCTTGAAAAGTAATATTTTTTTCAACTGCTGAATTTGTAAATTACGCTTCGGATGCGGGGATTCGTTATGTAAATGTTAATGGGAACGAGAGCTTTCCTGCAAATGAGGTATAAAGCATACGACCATTTTTGCCTAAAGATCATCGTGGTTTCGTCGAATCGTCAACTTTTTTTCAAAGTAGAAGCTTATTGTCCCTATAACTTAGGACGGTATTCTATCTTCGAAAACGGGAGCGCGGTGGCTCAGAGGTTACCGTATCGGCCTTCAGACCGAGAGGTCCGCGTTTGATCTGGATCAGGGGTGAGTGCATGGTGTCCTTAGACAAGACACTTAATCCTGATTGCCAACATGAGGGTACGGTGGTGCTGTGTACTGCGGTGTAATGCAAGTCGATGGTACACTTGCCTTCAACCAGTGCTAACTCTGAATGTTCGGAGTTAGTACGTCGGTAAGTCTGACAGTTACTCGCCGCTGTTTTGTGGTTCTCACTGGGTACACCGGCTTCTTCCACCCGTAAAACTTTCCGACACGAGGTGACCCTGGCTATCAAAAATAACATTATACCCGAATAAATTAAAATGTAAATGAAAAATCTTCGAAAACATGCTCTCTAGAACTTTGTAGGATGGATTCATGATAATATTTTTTCACTTATTTTGTCTCTCCCTTCAATGCACGGACAAAATGAACACATTAATCCTTTACTCAACGTAACGGACAAAACCGCCCAGCCCTATTCTAAAAATAGCCAATTAATTTTCAATATTTTTTTAATTTTTTGTCTCAAAAACATAGGTCATGACCCCTCGTTGGAACGAGCTCGTCGAGCTCGTTCCAATGAGGAATCATAACCTATGTTTTTGAGACAAAAAAGGACAAAAATTAGTTATTCAAGACTTTTGTTTGCAAGTGTCGTCTGCTTTTCATGTTAGATAAAGGGTTAACTTCCTTACTTGGCCTATCCACCCGTCTTTATGTTTGAATTCCAAATATTCTGGGATATCAATTTACAACATCAGCTGTCGGGTAGATTTACCAACTAGTCAAGACAGCAGTGTCGTCTGATTTTCGTGTTAGGTGAAGGGTAAACGTTGGAAATTGGGGTCGTATTTTATTTACAAAAACCAGTCCACACAATTCGATAAAGCCAAGGATGGATCTTCTTTTGGGAAACGATATCAAAATATTCCTGACAAAGTCCGGAGACGAAAAGTGGTCTAATTTCTGTCGGAAATTCTATGGTTTCGTTTCTCCTGTCCATATTAGTAATTTTCCTCTCAGTTCAAACTCAAAAAAAGTATTTTAAAATGGATATCTAAAGGACGCAAATTCTCGACTATACTTCACATATGGCGAACATTTCTACTGTGCATAGACCGTGGCGTAAGGGGAGAAAAACCGAAGGGATTCTTACGATGCGGAAAAACTTTCTTCCCATTTTACGTAACAGGGGAGACTCGTTTGGTAACGGGTTATTTACAAAATTTAGTTTATTTATGTATTTATTGGTGTTTAAGGTCACATATTTCTGCACAATGGCTAATCGTGATCACTACAGTTTTACGGTGGAGGAAGTCGGTGTACCCGGAGAGAACCACCGAGCAACGGCGAGCAACTGTTAGCTCCCCAACAGACTAACTCCATACAAGCAGAGTTAGCATTCGTTGAAGACAAGTGCACCACAGCGTCACCCTGCTCCCATGTGGGACATGGGGGTGAAGTGTCTTGCCCAGCGAAATAAAGCGTATCGAACCGAGGAACTCCCGGCTTGCAGCCTACACCTCTTCCTACTGAGCCACGGCGTCCCCAATGGGTTATTAAATAAACAGAACTCCCGAGTAATCAAACCAATAGAATGTAAATAGCTTGAAACGTCCAGGAAGTTACAGCATTTTCAGTTTCTATTGACGTATTGTATCCTCAATATTATGTAAACGAGTAAACAGAGAAAAATTAACGCTTAACTCGTCTTCATCGGAGTCTGGCAACACTGGTATAAAAAGTAGTAATGACAATATTCTTCCACCGCTCTTCACAAAGATTGTCATTCCCCAAAATCATAGTTAATAACACTTCATTAAATCAGTTTTGGAAACGGTCATCGGCCAGTCGCTTTCTGGTTTTTCACAGAAACATGGAAAATGCGAGCATTCCATCAGTTTTGCGAAACGACTCAGAATATCAAATACCAGGAAGATGAAACCGGAATGGAGTGTGTTAAATTCCAGTTAAACGGTATATAAGAGACAGAAATTACGCAAACAGTTCAGAATTCGCTGAGATAGAGAACTATGATTTGTCTTTGCTTTACTGTCCTGACTGCCGCCACTATCGTGGCGTGTTCTGCAGGAAGTGTGGACCTGACGGTGTACCCATACTCCCAAGGAGAAGATGTTGTACAAGCTACGTTAGACCGAATCGACAGCACGTGTATATTCCCGAATGATAAGCTCTTTCTGCGACACGTGGCGTACGTACAATCTGCATATGGAGACGACACGAAGACATTCCGTCCTGGGTACTATGGAGGAATATGGCAGGTATGACAAGAAAAATAATGCATTCTGTTGAACAAGACCAAATTTTTTATAATTCAAACTTGTAATTCTTTAGAACAGAACTTATTTTATTATCTACGGTTCTTTATAGTAAAACTAAAGAAAATGTTGTGAAGTTATAACGGGTGGGAAGTTGGATTTCATCTTAAATGCAAAGGTTTAGTTACGTCCCCTCCCACAGCAAAGTACAGTCATCATTTAGAACAATTTTCTATATTTTTTTTAACCCTTTGATACTTTTGTGTGTGTTATTACGTACGAAATCTTTTGTTTAATTTAACCCTTTGATATTTTTGTAAGTGTTATTACGTACGAAATCAAACAGCACGTTGATACTTTGTGGTCATTTGTTTTGTTATTACTTTTCGATTTTTTAAAGTTTTAACCTCAAATGCCTATTTTCTCCCGTATAGTGCTCAGTGCCAACCGCTGAGCCAAATGTTATCGATTGAGTACTAGAAGCCACTATCAGGGTTTTCAAAAAATGAGGATACCAAAGCAAAAGCCAACTTTCCTTGCTTATATTTCATATTCAGTCAAACACAAATAATATTTTGTTTATATAAATTTGTTTTATTACGAATTATTGGAGAGTGCCTCTGGGCACTCTCCAATAATTTGTAATAAAACAAATTTTGAAAGACAAATTCAGACCACCAAAAATAATCTAGCCCTCAACCAGATAATCACTGATGTGAAAACTAACTTGTTATTTGTACTTTCCGATGTTTGACGTCGCATTTTGAAAAACGTTGAAGAGACCGAATTCCCAGTGACGTTTGAACGTCAGGATAATTAAAGTCTCAAAGGGTTAAATCTTTGTCTTTTTTATTCAGATATCCATTCTTCATTAACAAACAGAACCAGCATTCTATACATTGATTCCCAAAATCAAATACAATTAGCATTAAAAAACTTCAATAATCGTCGATATTGGTTAACTATTATCATACGGAAGAGCGACAGAAATTGAATATGCCACGGACATACATAAAGTATATAAAATGTAATGGTCTGTGGTCCTAGCTTTAAAAAACAGGAATCATAATTAATAGAAGATCCGTGAAGATGCAACTGCTTGAATTTAATTTATATCGCCAATGTAAAGCAGGAATTCCACCAGGCATAGTCCTAGCACCGCGCCACTGGATTGAAAACTGTTACAGTTTTTAATCCAGTGGCGCGGTGCTAGGACCAGGCCTGGTGGAATTCTTGCTTGATATAGTCGAGATAAGTATACAAAATGTATATATAAGTTTAAACATATATAACTGGGTAACTGTGCTGCACTCCGAATATAGAGGAACACGCCCATGAAAGCGTTCGTATGTAGAGAATTCCGTCACTTGCATCTTTTCAAGTTTTATGGACTGCGGGCGAACAAAATAATATAAAAAATACAGTTTAGAGCCGTGAATCCACAAAATTATGCGATCTCAGGCTTTATAATGCTCTGTTAGTTAGGAACTTGCGAATTGCGAGTTTTAATCGAATCGAATTGGTGAAAACGAATCCAATTTCGAATCAAACTTCAAATTTAATCGCAGTTGATGAATACGTCGTCAAAAGAAAAGTTTGTTTTTTTTAAATAATACCCTCGACTATTAAAAGTCAAGCAGTTATGTGGAGTGTATTTTGCGCCTCGCCCACGCTATAAACTGAGACATAACCCAATCTACTAGCTTTTGACTGAAAATATTCGATTTGTTGACTTTGTAGAGTCGAAACTGCAGCAATAAGCATTTTAAACGGACCTGGCTGATAGGGCTGATACCTCACTTTTTTCATATGTTTTCTCAGAAAAGCACTCGTTTTAAATTGGATCGACTCCATTCCAGTGGTGAAGCCATTTGTTTTAAATAAAAATGCGGAATTTCTAAAACGAAACGATAATTCAACGCCGAATGGAGTCGACCCGCTTGTGAATTAAAGCCAACTCTACTTCTGTTTATATAATAATCAGGGGTACTTGTTTTTAGAAAACAGTTGGTTTTGACGATGTATCCAGTAACTGTGATCGAACAGAGCAATACTCAATATAAAATAATGTGATCATGTTAGGGAACAAATCATTTATTGATGTTGAACAACTGAATAACCTTTCAAAGATCAAAAATTAAAATTTTCATAAATGGTCACTGGTCATGATGCATAATGAGTTGAACTGAACAGATGTAGCAGTAACAGTGTTTGTAGTGATGTAGCTACAACTGATGTACTTCGCTACAAACAATGTTACCGCTACAAGTCAGTTACATTTTTACTCAGAACTGTCACAAACTTATGGCCACAGTGTATTCGAATTTCGAATCGAATCGAACCATACATTGACTTTCCAATTTTGAATCGAATTTCAATTTTTCACAAGAGCCCAACTTAATCCTAACTGCCCATGCGAGGACACGATGATGCTGTGTACTATGGCGTACTGCATATTTTATAGTAAAAAGAAAAAAAATTATAGATATACTGAAGACACTGTGCTTTTTTATATTTGGTCCCTACAGCAAAACAGTTATCTTTTAACCGTTTACCTAACATGAAAAGCAGACGACACTTGCAAAAAAATTCTTGAATAATTATTTTTTTCATTCTTTGTCTCAAAAACATAGGTTATGACCCCTCATTGGAACGAGCTCGACGAGCTCGTTCCAATGAGGGGTCATAACCTATGTTTTTGAGACAAAAAATGAAAAAATAATGAAAATAAATTGGCGATTTTTGAGAATAGCGCTGGCCGGTTCGGGCCGTTACTGGCCATAATGCATAATGAGTTGAAATGAATAGTTATAGCAATAACAGTGTTTGTAGCGATGTCGCTATAACTGTAGAACAGTTGTAGCTACATGGCTACAAACACTGTTACAGCAGCAAGTCAGTTACGTTTCTACTCAGAACTGTCACATTTATGGCCGAAGTATATTCGAAAATATTCGAATTTCCGATTTCGAATCGAATCGAATCGAATATTGACTTTCGAATCGAATTTCTAATTTTCGCAGGAGCCTACTGTTAGTATACAGCAGGAAATGTGTAATATAACACGGGGAGAATCTGTAGTGCTTTAAGGTTGTCGGGCAGCTTATCCCAAAGTGAGGGGCTCGTCACGGAAAATGCACGAATGCCTTCCGCTGAGAGGCCGCCTGGTTTGTATAACAAGTAGTTCGGAGAAGTTGAACGGATGAATCGAGATGGTGCATACCTTTGTTCAAGATTGCCCATATAATCAGGAGCCAGACCGTTCGCGGCTCTGGGTGTATAAAGAGGCGTCTTATACTCCATCCTTTCTTCAATTGTCAGCCAGTGTAGATGGGAGCGGAAGGGGTTAATATGGCATGATTGCCGTTGTCTGGTAACAATTCTTGCTGCACAATTATTCATAAGTTGCAGCATGTCTCTCAATAAGCCGGAATGAGGCAGAATTTAAGGCCTGAATGTCATGCCTCTTCACTAGAGAAAGCCGGTATTGGAATTTTGAGTTAGGTTTCGGTATTTTTAAGAGGATATATGGAGGATATGGAATGAGTGTTTTTCTCATATGATATTTATGAAACGAGTCTAAGAATTTTCCGTTTGGGCGAGCCTCTGGCGAGCCCAAACGAAAATTCGGACGCGTTTCATGAATATCATATGAGAAAAACACTTATTTCATATTCTATTTATCATATGACACACACACGCTCAAATTAGCCACTTAGTATGACTTTTAAACCCATCACCTAACTTGAGTTGCAGACGACACCTGGAAAAAACATCCTAGTATAACTAACAATTTTCATTTTTTGCTCGTTCCAATGAGGGGTCATAACCTATGTTTTGGAAGCAAAAAGTGAAAATATAAAAAGGAATGAATGGCGTTTTTCTTGTAGATAAAAGATTAATACACTATAACCCACCCAAAATAGGACAGATAACGTAAACTCTCCCACCTGAAATTATGCAAATGTGACCCAGTTGTATTTTGTTTAACCAATCAAATTGTCCAGTTTTGAAATTGACCAATGAATGATCCCAATTCTAATTATGCAAATTATGAAAATGTGGCCTAGTTTATTTTGTTCAGCCAATCAAAATGTCTAGTTTTGAAAATGACCAATGAAATTGACAGAAGGCTTTATTTATCACTGATTAACATGAAAACAAAATATCAAATGTTTTAAAGCGAACAAAACGGACGAGTCATATGATAAATCTCGGTATCGGTTCGATATTCGGTATCCGACTTGACCGAGGTTTGTTGATAGTACCAAAAGGGAAATTACATCAGGAAAATACAAAATAAGTTCAGTTATCCATGTATCATTCTTCCACAGTGCAACAACTACCACTGCTAATGAGCTTAATAGCTGTGCCCTTTTACAAACACAAATCATATGTACAGAAATTGTGTAGCTTGTTCTAAACACACCTTAAAGGCCTATTTCATGAGTTTGCACCCCCCGGAGCATCTGTCCCGACCATGCCATCTTCAGAAGGTCCTGCTGACAAAAAGACAAATCATCTGGGCGGTGATTTCTAGTAAATTCTTGGCTGCCTGGTAAGGCAGCCACGACTTGGCTAGAAATCACTGTTACCCTTTACCCAACAAATCGCCCGGATCCGCCCGCGTAATATGCAAATTCAGCAGCTGAAAAAATATTATTTTTCGAAAAATTTCAACAAAACCCTATCATGTGACCCCTCTTTGGAACGAGCCCGACGAGCTCGTTCCAAAGAGGGGTCATATGATATGGTTTTGTTGAAATTTTTTGAAAAAAAATTAAAAATGATATTTAAAATAATAAATTTTGAAATCGTCTGCGTTGGGTAAAGGGTTAAGCAGCTGGGCCCGTATAGATTGTAACCGAGTGAGAATTCAGGACCTTGAGGGTTAACAAACCTGACAAAAATCAGCCACTTCTTTCATGAAAATGAACCCTTAAATTGCTGCAAAGCCTCAATAGGGCCTTATAAATAGTGAATATATGAACATTTGAAAATTCCGACGGTTTAGTACTCAATGATTGGATCGGTTTGGTTTTTCGGTATCCCCATGATATCGCGGATGATATCGGTATCAACCGCGACAAATCAGCGGCTGGCCAAAGTGTTATTATCGGTATCATTTCGGTTTTTTCGGTGTATTGCCCATCTGTACCCTTCAAAGCATCAAAAGACAAACTCTAATATTTTATACTACTTATTACTAATAATGTTCGTATAAACATGTATGAATGTGCAACAGTTGTACTCAAGACTGCATTTTACCTAATAATACAATCTAAGCCCGCCCACCCCCAGGCTGAATATGTTGAAAGGAGCAATGGATTTATCTGCAAACTAATATATTAACAATGACGTTTATTATTGGAAACATGTCTCAAAAAAGATAAAAAAGACGAAACTTAACAAGAATTGACAGATTTGGTCACCCAGTCCTGTGACGTCGCAGTTTCACGAAAACTCCCACACAAAGGAATAGGCAGGCACTGAATAGACGCAAGACCGGTATTGATAATCGTCTAAATGTATTGAAAAAAAATTAGAATACAAATCAAGTTGCCGTCAATTTTTCACCGTTCAATTCTGTCAACAGGGACTAAGTTAAATGGTGTCAATTAGGGAGAAAAATAAATAGACAGAACGCGATGTGTGTTTGAATCGGTGGATGTTTTGCATAAATCGTTGGAATGGCGTAGTCATATTTCGGTCAAGACTACGTCGCGAAAGACGTAGGCTCTAACGAAATATGACTACGCCATATCCAACGAGTTATGTAAAAGACACACCGATTCAAACACTAATATAAGTACAAATTTGGGCAGATTTGCAAAACTGCTGAGAGAAACTTTTGTAAAGGAAGTTCGAAGCATGTTAAGATGTCCGAGGATTCACCGAAATAAAGTTGACCAATTTAGATATAATGGGATCCACAGACGAGACGGCCACGGGACTGGGTTAATGTTGTGAGTAGTGTGTTTCGGGCTTTTCAGGCATCATTCTGATGTCCCTGGAAGTGACGTCATGTCACTTGACCCAGTGGCGCCATGCTATGTTGTTATGGTAACCCACTTACGGAATCTCTTATATAGCCTGTCTGTAGATATTGTACATTGTATAAAATGGTACATATCTGGGGGAATGAAGCAATCTGATTGAACATTTTGATGGCCTGGATGAAGGTATAGCTAGGAGGTAGTGTTACAAGTCAATATTAATGGATGATAGTACAGCCAACAGTACTGGTACAAGGCCGCACTGGCACAAGACTGCTGTAGAAGCTACTGCTAGGACAGACATAGACAAGTAATGGGTGTCTGAGATTTGGAGATGATGGGTGGTCGAGATGTTGTATAGAAGCTATACAGGAGCTGGATTATAGGTATCCTCAAATGCACGCTGTGGCTATGTGCTAGTGCACAGTGTGTCTCATTGTGCATTTTCACATAAGCACATGTCGGCTCATCCAGCATGTGCATATGTGCCACCTGTAATGTGTACACGTGCCGATATGTGCTTACGTGCCAGTGCACAATGTGCAATGTGTCACATTGTGCATTTTCACATAAGCACATACGACAAAAAGGGATTCTTCCAGAAGGTATCCTCGATAGGTATCCTCAAATAATACAATACCAGGCCATAGGTATCCTCAAATACCGAAATGAGTCGAAGAGCAGTATGTGCGAGTCACTCGAACGAGAAATTGCTCTATAGCTCATTTGATCGATGGGATTCGAGTCGTTCGAGCAATATGTGGAGTCACTCGTTCGAGTAAATACTCTATGGCTCATTTTGCTCGATGGGCTTCAAGTCATTCGAGCTATGACTTTTTAGTAACTGCTCGATAGATTGTTGGCTTTAGGAATCATATTGGACTTGATGGAGGTTGGTCATCAGTTGGCTATAATCCAAAGACCCCCCCCCCCCCCCGCCCCCTCGGTACTATGACACTACGTGCTACTGGCGGTGGTTAAACATATTTTTATTTGCCAAACAAATAAGTTGCAAATAGGGATTGGAGGACAAGTGCTTTCCACTTAGTATACCCTCCGCTCCCTTAACATGATACAAAAAATCAACATAATGGCGAAACAAACAAATGAGAGAAATGTAAAAAAACAAAAAAAAATATATATATATATACTAGAAAATCTAACTTCTCAATAAAAAGAATGAGAGAGAGAGAGAGAGAGAAAAAAAAGTGATTAATTGATTGATTGATTGGTGTCTTTTCTGCACCTTGAGTCTGTCTCTGTTAATTTGATTTGATTTTCCATGCCGAGGGTCGATCAGGCGCAGCACTGAGTGGTTGCTACTACTACTACCACCATCATTACTGCTACAACTATAGATAATACTTTTACTACCGCGTTCAAATCTTACCACCGACATAACTCTCCTGCGGCGAATAATAATAATAATAATAATAATAATAATAATAATAATAATAATAATAATAATAATATTTACATATTAATTTCCGTAATCATCCATTGGTTACACTTTAGCCGCCAAATCACGCGCCTTAGAAGTCGCAATGAACTGCATGTGTTAGACAATACTAGGATGGAAACTCATTATCGAATCTTCGAGTGTTACGAATAAATTTTTGAACAAATTTAAAAAGTGAGGTATTAGTTTTATGTTCTAAAATGGGATCGCCGTACAATAAAATATCAACGGAGTTCAAATTAACATTAATTTCCAATAGTTTACCAATGAGAGCGTTGCGAGATTCTGAATAAAAGGGGCAAAAGAGTAAATAGTGCTCTGCGTCCTCAACAGCAGCTGGACAATGGGAACAGTATGGAGATTCGGAGATGTAATTGAGAAACTTATCACTGTTCAAATCGCTGCAACAAGTTCGAATTCTACTATGAATAATGTTATATTTTCTGACACCACAGGAGAAGTATCCTGGAGGTCTCCCTTCAGGCGGTGATATGAGTTTTTTGAATTCATTGAGTGAACTGGTGTTTCACACGGACACTGGTAGACTATTCCATGTTCCTGTACACGAGGGGAAAAATGATCTTTTGAATAGCTCTGTTCGCATGCAATAAGGCATAAAATCTGCCGAATTTCGAAGGTTATAACCAGATGTGTCACGAACTCTTCGTGGTAGTAATTCCTGCAGATAATCGGGCGCATCGTTGTTTACGATTTTGTAGAAGGTACACATCTGGCGGTGGTAAAGGGGATTCTGGGGGAAATCCGTAGTAAATAAAGTCGTTTTGGGTGATTTGGATGGATTGTCCGGTTTATTTGGGAATTCTCCGAATTGGGAAAGTACTCTTGTACAAAGAAACATACCCCCGAAGATACCCCTATCCTATAATAAGCCATTGGGTAACATAGCAACCACGTGCTACCACAGAAACCAAGATGGCGGCCTCAAGTATACAAAATGGACGACGGAAACACGTAGCACCCCAACAACTCGTGCGGCGCATGCGCACTAACACCACGTACCACTATGCGACTGGCGTCACAAGATGGCTGCTCACATGGGTTACCATAACAACACAACATGGCGCCACCGGGTCACGTGACATGGCGTTACTTCCGGGGTCATCCACCGAGGTAATCCAAATGATGCCTGAAAAGCCCGAGACATACTACTGCTGTGGTTGGAAATGATTGTTTTTTTTTAATATTATCTCATGTTTGGTTAACTAATTTTTTTGTGAACCGACTTTATTTTGCGTTGGACGTTTTAATTTTCACAAAAAAACGACAGACGATCGATAACTGTACAACCAAATTTGGAAACTTTTCGAAGCGTAACTAATGACTCAACAGGAAAGGAACTAGTATAAACGGTGTTGGGAAAAAAGTTCCGGCTTGTATATCACGCCTTGAATATAGAAACATTTATGTCATAGCGGTGATTCCTTTAAATACAAGGGTTTAAAGTTTAAAGGATGTGTAATAAAAACATAGAATAAAATAAAATGTGGTAAATATATGTCTACCATTTAGCTAAAATAGTAATCGCAAACCACAGTATCAGCAGCGCGGAGAATATTGGCGATAAAGAATTTTGTATCACTGGTGCAGTAGCGATGAAAGTCACGTGACTTCTCGAGAAACGAACGCACGCACGTCTCACGGACTATTTCAGAGTACTGGCAAACACAAGTAATTTCCTTCTAAAACCTGTACTGCTGCAATGAACGATGCATCTTGTTTGCCTCAACATACATCCCATATTGCGGGGAATTGCATGATCCGTACATAAACAATCCACCATGAAAAACACCAAAACAAAACAAAACAACTGTTAAAGCGAGAATTTTTAAACGTAACGTCAATCTCATTGTGTTTTGCACGTTTCTAAAAAATATGAATGAAGTGGCGTCATATATCTAAAGAGATTCTTGCGCACTACACTCCGTAGTCATTTTCGCAGACCATCCACCTATCCAGGCATGTCAAAGTACCGCCGGTACCAACATAACCGGTACTGGGACGGGACACAGCCTGTCCCGCCGAAACCGGTACCGGTACAAATCAACAATTGGCTGACATATCGCAATCAGATGACAGAAATTCGTCTTCAAACCACGCCATATACCTTGGATGTTGGGTGCACCCATTGCCATGGCTATTTGTCCAAGTGTCCAAGGCATTCTGACCTATCAAAAAACAGAATTTATCGGGATATACGGAGAGAACCTATAGGGAGAGAATCTTGTATTGTGACTGGACTTGTTTTTGAGGAGATATGGCGACTCGTAGCACAAGTGCAACTCGTAGCTATACGTCCCCCAAAACGAGTGTCGTTACGATAACGATAACAATTACAAGCACAATTTTATCATCATTATGTTTGTGTACAGAAAAAAGTTGTATAATTGAGGGCTATATATACATCTAAAGACTAACTATAAGGACTAAAAAGTTAAAAATAATTATGTTTCTCTCCCCCTCCCCTCCCGCCTCCGTGAAATTCTTCATCTACAGCAGCCCTAAACCATGCGGAAAATGAAAATCAGTTCCGCACATATGAAATCGTTGACGGACTATTTTCAAATAGAAGTCGTATTTCACTGGAATTTTCTACAAATCGTGCACCGCAATTACAATTTGAATAGTTAGAGATGGCTAAAAATAGTAACGCAGGTTCACCTCGCAATTTAAGTTGACGATACAATGTGTTCTTTTTGTTGATATTTCATCCGCTGAGGCCTCTCGTTTTATCCTTCCACGCTGGCACTAGTGCCATATCGATTAACCCATTCGCACACGTATGTCGTTCTGTGTATATGTTTCGTGGTTCTTTTTCCATTCGTTCACAAAGGAATCTTGTTCCACCAGCCAAATATTTGGATACATTCCAAGATGATAATTAATATAATATAATTACCCGGCGTGATAATCTTATAAAGGGATTATGGGATTCATCAAAATGCTTCCTGTTAACTTATTGTTCAGCCCTAAAACTTGTTCATTAAAACTGACAAAATATGTTTTGTTTAGATGTCAGTCCGCTCTAAATATTGGCGAGGGAAAGGGAGGCTCAATTGTCTAGAAAACCATCTCAAATGACACAGATAAGACTCGACACACAGTCTCAAACCCATCTACGCACCTTCACACAAAGGAAGTGTTTACCACCGCCTTCACCTACCTACTCAATCTAATGCTTTTACTGACACACTCCCACACACTCACCTCAACAATCATCTACCCCAGAGCCGTACTCATTCATCCTTAAATTGGGCAAATAGTAGTTTTTTCATGAAACGCAGCTGAAAATTAATTTAACTGGTTCTCGAAGATAAACAATAATTATTTGCTTGGGTTGGAACTTCAAAGAAATGGGGACACAGAGGATTTCTAATGAGTCACGAAGTGATGTGAAATTTCTCAATCGAATTCACTGAAATCTATTCGATCCAAGATTTGCAGAGGAAGGTAAGATCGATCTTGAGCGAGCTTGAGAAATCGTCGCCTGAGTGCTAGAATGTTCTATGTCCCCAATGGGACATAGAACATTCTAGCACCCAGGAGACGAAATGTCATATTAAACTGTTACAAATATGAAATTCTTTTTTCACGTAATGCGTAGTAAATTGACTCTTAACTAACGAAACGTCCGAAACCGACCAACAATATTCGAAAAAACGCCAACCACATTTTATTACTTTTTCCACTTTTGCTTCGAAACCATAGCTTATGGTCCTCTTATTGGAACGACTATTGTAATATTAGAACGTTTCTTTTCATGTTCTATCGGTCGATAGTACCTGAGTTTATGTGATTTCTGAGATAAAACCTTCAGCAGCGAATCGGTCGATAGTACCTGAGTTTGTGTGATTTTTGAAATACAACCTGAAGCAGCGAAGCTGCTGAAGGTTTTATTTCAGAAATCACATAAACTCAGGTACTATCGGCCGATAGAACAAGAAAAGAAACGTTCTAATTACTTTATTATGCCGAACAAAAAATAGCTTTCATTGTTTAGCGTTAACTGCAACATGCCATCAATCTTGTAATAGCAATGTACTAGTCGAATCCAAAAACATGACGTCATTTCGAACGAATGACGTCTCTTTAGGAGTTTCCAGATCAACAAATTCGAAAATGACTTGTCACAAGTACCGTCGCTTTTGCAGTTTCTATATCACCAAATGTCAGTGTTTACAACTGCATCATGCTATTCATGTTATAATTCATTATTAATGCTTGTGTGATTAGTGGTATAAATTAATGGAATATAAATTCATGTTTCTTGGGCGACGACAGTTGTTAGAATTAAGGGAGAGAAAAAATTTATTTTGAACTTGAGGCGGAGGCTCAGTGAGGTCGAGAAATATAATTGACTGAAGTCATAACTCATATTCAGGATTCACAGAAGTGGTGAACAACACGTGAGTTGTTAATATTTCTGATTCTTTTGAATTCAGTGTTTGAAGTTAAAATTGAAAACACACCCACTGAAGATGACATATTTATTGGTAAGATTGTGCCTATCGGTGACAAAAAACGTTAAGCGGACACGGCGCCAGCGTTTGGTGTTGAGAAATTCCAGTCAGAGCGTGCGTAATCGACGCTGATCAATGGAAGTGGAACTTACATTTTCTTTGTTCTCTTGTCTCCAGGGAAGAACGTTCCGATAGTACCCGTGTTTTGCCTCCAAAGGCCAGTACTATGACTTTTAGAAGGTGTCAAATTAACCAATCACGGCTGATGTTACAAACGTGAGCCATAATAAATGTTCTTAGTTATTCAGAATATATTTTTTGCAAATGTCGTTACTATCCATGTTAGTTAAACAGTGAAGAACACAAATGACCTCAAACAAAAAAAGACAAACCATTTGCACACAGTGACTGGGGTTAAATTATCAAAACTACCACCTACAAATGTTTCCCATAATGCAACAAGGGATTTGACAAAATCAGTCATGTTTGACAGAGGTCACAATAGGACTTCGCAATATTACGACGTAACGTTGACCGCAGACGTGACGTGTTTATTAGACGTGTTGTGGATGATATTTCCGTAAAGGCAATTTTACAGTTTGGTTCCGCCCCACAATTTTCCAAAAATGACATGCCATATACTCTCTTCAAATGCGAATATTCATAAACTATGTTATGTAACCCATAACATGAATTACATATGCAGCCTCAAAAGCAGAATTATTCCACTGCCCCCTCATACCTAACCCTGGAGCATATCACTCCCTGTTTCAAAAATGTGAAAAAATATATATCCCATAATTCCTCTGGCAATTAACCCACATGCATCAGATTCCAACGCCAACTCTGTGATCAAAACTGTGATCATGATCAGATGGACGAAAATTATTACACAGATAGATAGAAGCAAAGAATTCTGAAACAATTCGAAATAGTACAACTTGTCGGGTTGTTTGTGGTAATTCGTGATACTCCGATTCAATCGAGCACACCCTCCAAACATACCCCTGTCTTGTTGTAGGCCTTTGGGTAACACAGAAACCACGTGATGCCATAGAAACCAAGTTGGCGGCCTCCTGTATACAAAATGGACGACGGAAACACTATCATCCTAACAACACGCGCTGCGCATGCGCACTCACGCCACATATCACTATGGGGATGACGTCACAAGATGGCTGCTCACGCAGGTTACAATGACAACCAAACATGACGTAACTAGGTCACGTGACATGACGTCACTTCCGGAGTCCCCGCTGGGGTCCCCAATGGGGCACGGTTCATTGCTCTCCTACTACTTGCCATGTAATAGGCGTGTTATATAAAATGGATGTGTTCTTGTTCTCGCCTGAAATAAAACGTTCCTTTGAAATCTTTATTAAAAGGCAAAACTCTAAACTCAGTTGTCCCTTCTTTATCTTTCAAGGTCGACGAAATTATGTTCAAGGATACATCAGCATGTCCTGGTCATTTAGCGGGTGTTTGTCAACAGATGAAAACGGTGTTCAACATTACCTGGCAAGATGTACTTTGGAACGACCTTCTGAAACCCCTCCACTCTGCGCTTGCGGTTAAGTTATACGTAGAGCTGAAAAACATGTCAATCGTTCCAGGAAGCATCGATGATCAGGCTTGGATATGGGCAACGATTTTCAATAAACAACCACAATATGCATACTATATTAATGAGTTATCAGCTGTTAAAGTAGGTACGTATAACATATTAGAAATGAATAGACGATATCTACGCTGTTTTGGTGAATATCGGGAATTATCTCATGAGTGTGGACCTGGAAGTTTTATTTTTTTACGAGCGCTCACGCGAGTCAAAAATAATACTTTCAGGTCCACAAGAATGAGACAATTCCCTGATTCACTAAAACAACGTAGATTTTGTTTTTATTATATTACTGCGCAATGTTCATCCCAATTTGCAAACAGTTTCAAGAAAATAACAAAATGCTGCTGACCGTTCCTTCAATGCGACGCCATGCGCCGAAGCGTAACGTTATTTAGGAAGCTGCTGAACAATTTCATCGTGTGGACCTGAAAATAGTATTTTTCTCTCACGCAAGCACAAGAGGAAAAAAAAATTCAGATCCGGACTCACGAGATAAAGCCAGATACTGACAAAAATAGAGTAGATTTTGTTTTTATTATATTCTACGAGACATTTTATTAAACAATATTCAGCCTAATTCGACCCCAAATACGTACGTTTTAAAATAATAACAAAGATCAGCTGATCGTTCCTTCAAGAAGTTGTGATGCGGCGTAGCGTGACGTCATTTAGGAAGCTATTTGGGGGTATTCCTCGAACTCATTGGATATCGAGAAACATCTTTCAGATAATTTGCGATAATACACAGGCTAGTATATAATAAAATGAATTATCTGTCTCTTTATCGGAGTAGGAATGTGGGATGGACGTGTTAGGTTGAGTGAAGTGCTTATATATATAGAGGATAACTTTGGTTTTTGAGTGTACACCATAATTATTTCACAAATGACTAGCGGTTAAAAAATATATACGTTATCTGTTAGTCACGAGTGAAATATCGATGGCAATCACTCAAACAACCATATGTATTATTTTATTTTATGCGTTGCCTGTTCTAAAAAAATCTTTACGTTCCAATCCCAAATTTAAGCTTCAGTTGATAGCCAACATACTGCTTTCATCGACGAAATTGAGAGTCTGCGAAACAAAATAGTTCCTTCAGCTTTTCACTGGATGCTACACAGAAAAGTTAATGGGTATAAATGTAATATCAACTTTTCGCTATGGAATACTAAACTTCTCTCACCTTCATAATATTTTAGAGAGTTTATTTCGTCAACGATTCTCTGATACTAATTTTATTGTGATTCCCCGGTTGTACTTATCGTGATAAATGCGATGTAATCTAAAGTAATCGAAAGTCTTGTGTTGGCCAAAAGGAAAAATGCGACGTCTTTCTTATATTTTTCGTGGAAGCATATGATAAATAGTGTGTAAGTATAATTATGGTATAATACCACACTAGAGGCATTAAGGCGAATACCGGGGTTAAATAAATGACACTACTCGTGGGAGCGCGGGGCATTAAGGAGAGTGACGGGGTTAAATAAATGACACTACTCGTGGGAGCGCGGTGAACCAGTTGTCACGGAATTGGACTTCAAACCGAAGTGTTCACAGTTCGATCCCCGCTAGGGGTTACTGCGTTGTGTCCTTGGGCAAGGCACTTCATCCATATTGCCCACGCAGGGGCACGGTGGCGTTGTGTACGAAGGCGTTCTGCACGTCGATGGTGCACTTATCTTCAACCAATGCTGACCTTGCTTGCGCGGAGTTAGACAGTTTGGGAGTCTGGCAGTTGCTCGACGTTGCTCAGTGATTTTCTCCGGATACTTCGGCTTCCTCCACTCGTAAAACTGTCCGACCCTAGGTGACACTGGCTGTCGAAAGTGTCGTTCAACCCCAATAAATAAATAAACAATAAATAAATAAGACATGACTCGTGGGATGGACAAATTATTTCGGTACATTGTATATTGTTTCTGTATGTATCAAATAGCTCCAAGATACATGAGTTGTGCGCTACCTATCATCAACAAAACCGAGAGCACACCGAGTCTACTGTGAGGTGGGTTATAAAATCTTAGAATATTCAGTGGTGACGTGTCAATTGCCACGTGTACAAGTATCATTGAAAATATTGATTGGTCAAAGCCAAATTAGAAAGGATGGAGATAAGGAGTACTAGCTATGTAGCTACGAGCAATGGACACCCTCTCAGACAGTCTGAAATCTAAATTCAATAAAATAGGTCATTCGGAGTACAGTGATGAAATGGGATGGCAAGATGAAGGGTCGATGCTTACCCCTTTGAACCCTGGTGGTATCATCCAGGCCAGGTCAATGGCAGCAATTGGAAGAGTTCATAATCATTATCTGGGTCTAGACCAATTAATATTTTCAACGTGCAGCCTTGGGGCTACACGTTGAAAATATTGTTTGGTTAAAGCCAAACATGCACTTAGCGCCCACCCTTCTTAATTAAAATATGACGTATCAAGTTTCTGTAATGGAAAAGTGCTCTGTCGGGTTTAAGGAGTTACGAGAGGCAACATTGGTGGTAGGGAGGGACAGGCGTAGGTCGTTATGTTTGCTGGTAAAATCGAGATGGAAGCAGCACGGGATATCATTTAGGGTTAGACAGTTTACTGCAAATCGAAGAAAGCCGACATCGTTCTGTCTCATGTAGTTTCGCGATAGAGGAGTTACAGATGCCAAGACTGCAGAATAGGCGGTATTTTGCAATGGACGGCAAAGAGCTGTTGTGGGGGCCGTAGTCTGTTAAATGAGGTAAAGGATTATATTCTGTTTGTAATGGACGTCATAACTTTGGGATGTGAAATTTTGCAAAGTACAGAAAATGCAACACATGGGAAAGCAAAACGTTAGGGTTTGTTTCGACTGATCTCTATACAAACGGATTGCTAGAACGTCAGCGAATAACGTCGCTACTAAAAGTGCCTCACCACCTAAGATGGCGTCAAGTCAATCAACGCGCTATCTCCTCCCAACCCAGCCAAACATGCACTTAACACCCGTCCTACTTAATGAAAATATGACGTATCACGTTTCTGTAACGGGAAAGTACTCTATCGGGTTTAAGGAGTTACGAGAGGCAACGCTGGCGGTGGGGAGGAACTGGCGTAGGTCGTTATGCTTGCTGGTGAAATCGAGATGGAAGCAGTACGGAATATCATTAATCAGTTGTTTCTGGATGTTGCGAGAGGATGGGGATATAAAAGATAGTTAGTGGGGCGGGGTGAAAATAACGTTATTCTGGGCTAGTCAACGCGGACCGAAGGTTTATTATTATTTGCACACATTTATCGCTGTTACTGTGAACAGAGAACAAATCACCCCGTTCTGAAATATACTCCCCAAACATAACTAGCCTTCGTATTTTTGTTTCAGCACCTTGTGACAAAAAGATGGACATCGTCTACGTCTCGGATTCTTCTGGCAGTATTGGTTCAACAAACTTTCTCATCATCAAAGAATTTCTTGGGAACGTTACCGAAGGACTGATAATCGCGCCAGACAAAACGCAAGTTGGTTTTGTCCGATTCAGCTCATATGCTCATCTAATGTTTTACCTTGACACATTCCAGACAAAATCAGCAGTTCAGACAGCCATCAATAATATTTTCTATAACGGTGGTGGAACAAATACTGCCGATGCAATTACAAGAGTCTACGAGGAAATGTTCGTTGCTGACAAAGGTTCAAGAGAAGAAGCAGTTAAACTGATGCTGCTGGTTACCGATGGCATGTCTAACAACAGAATGGCCACAATTGAAGCAGCCAGGAAAGCGAGAGAAAAGGGAATTATTATATTCACTTTGGGAATTGGAAATGCCGACTACATTGAGCTGAATGCTGTTGCGTCGAGTCCAAACTGCACTCACGTGTTCACTATCAACACGTTTGACGAACTAGACTCGATCCTTGCTGAAATACACAAGAGTGCATGTAGAGGTAAGTTATGTATTCCTATGTTCCAGTATTCTATCTAACAATCATACCGATTTGACCTGAAAACCACGATAAACGGTACGTACCACATAATGTGTTCCGATTCCGTACCATAAAGACGACTCATTCTGATTCCGTATCATATAGACGACTCGTTTCCGGTAACACGACAGCGACAGTCAAGGGCGACTGGTTAAAAATTTAACAATAATAGAAACGGCACAATTCAATATTACACCTACCCGGCTGAGGATATGCCCATGTCGCACACTCGTAAATTCAAGCGGATCATCATAGGAAGTGACACCGAGAGTGAATAATTTGACAACACAACTTTGAAAATTGCGGTGACCGCGTTACTTATTGTTTGTCAGAGGGCAAACCAATATAGTTTCATAAATATTTTTTTAACATTTTCTCGCCCAACATTATGTCACAAAACTGTATTAATAATTTAAGATTTAATCAGTTCATGTGACAGAATAGTTAGATAAATGAATTATCATGGTAAGGTGCAGGTCCTGTGATTTGCATCAGATTCTCGGTGGTGTCCAAAAATGGGATCACAACTAGCCAGCAAAGCCGGCTCGTTGAGATCTCATTCTGGACACCACCTCGAATCTGATACAAATCACAGGACATGCACATTATCATGATAATCTGTATTTATCTGCTAGGTTCAAATTAGCTCTGTACGTCACGAACGATAAATAGTTTGGCGGCGGCTAGAGAAACCATTCAGCCCTTTCAACACGGTGGCATGCATTTTGTGGTGTAACAGAAATTGGCAGCCCATCAACAGAACCCCAACAAACACCTTTCTGGACAAGAAGATCGATGATAATTTATTCCCACCGCCCCACATGACTAGAGGATTAAATTAATACTGCCCCCTCCTGAAATATACGATACGCTCACCCATTAAACATTAGTTTAACCAAAACAATGGCAGTCCATATTTTTGGTTTCTGTGAATGTGAGAGGGTTGCGAAATTGTATTTTATTTGGCCAAATCATGTATATGTAGAAAATGGACCAAATGTTACATAACCCTTTATCAAACATTAATTCTCAAAAGAAAGTGATAGATTCTGAGAGCATGGCCGACATGGAGTCTTATTGATCCCACAATAATCTCTGGTGCAAGATTATATTCTTGTGGAAACGAAGCTAGGAAGAACATGGCTGGCAATTTCAGTCATTCGAGGTGATTTACGGGAAAGTTATCTCTACTTAATTTCCTAAAGTTGATGGTAAATTTAACACTAGAGGTTTGGGAATTTCACATAAAAGTGCTATAGAATTTGTATCATCGATCAGCGCATCATTTCACAAACATCAGGCATATTCTTGTAGAGGAGAAAACAATAGAAAAGCTGGCATTTCGTCGTCTGAGTGCTAGAATGTCCTATGTCCCATAAGGGACATAGGACATTCTAGCACTCAGGTGACGATTTTACAATCTGTTCCCCATTCATTTTCAAAGTTCGAATATTATTCTCTGTTGACACCCATTTAAAAATAAGAAAACGGCCTTTTCACCATCTTTTCATATTATGTAACCTTTTTCTGATCAATATATCAAGAGTGTGCGCAATCGTGATATGTGACGCAGACACTATCCTTTTCATTAATATAAAAGTCTAAAAGGTGCTAACTAATTTGTCCCCGGAAAGAATACAAACTTAGTAAATACTCTAGAAATGCATTCGCCAAACAATGTCCAAGTGGACACTTAGTGTTGTTAGCCAGTGATCAACCGATGATCGGAATCGGCCACCACAATCGGCCAGTGGTGGTCAATCGGGTAACAACGGCAACGGCTCCTGGAACATCGGTTCAGACGATTGTTCCCACGCATTTTTTAAACATAAACCGCATAAACCGCATTTTATTATCTTCTGCGATTGTTCAGTTGACAATGTAAAATGATTTCAATGATACCATTCAATAAAGTTGAAAAGCCACCCACAATGTGTATTCTTAATCTCTGACGACCCTTTACGGGATATACAAATTAAACGACATGTAAAGCTTGCAATGGAGCGTACTTGCGGCTATCGCCAGTTCATACCGGAAAAGTGACGACTGCAGTGGAGGCTGCACTCCATTGACTCAAGTCGCAGTAAAATTACCGGTTGCGGGCACTTGGGTGGTAAACGTTGCTCTGAGAATCACGTTTACCTCCCAAGTGTGCGCGACTGGCAATTTTACTGTACCTGAGACAATGGAGTTTAAAACTGTGGAATATGTACAATTTAATGTAGTTCTTTCGAGTCTGGACTTATCAAGTAGTGACGGTCTGTAAACACTGTAAAACATCATCAATTTAATGTAGTTCTTTGCGAGCCTCGACTTGTCTTGTGCACGGGATTACAATCGGAATCGGCATCGGAATCGGCCGATTGTGAACTCAAATAAACAGTAATTGGATAGCGGCCATTTTGGTAATCGGTTGAACACTATTGGTAGGTGTGATACTGGTAAATATTCGTAATAATGTTAACAAGGTACTCTTAATTAGCTTACTATTAAAAACAAAGTTTTCTTTTGTTTTTTTTTTAATAAACAAAAATAACAGGTAGCTTCGAGATCTGCTTGTGGCTTTCGCTTATTAAAAGTAACAAAAAAAACTTGACTTTATTTTCTGTTTATACCACAGCAACTTTCTCAATAATTATTTATCGGTTCACATTTTACCAATAAGACATTTTTTTACCACAGTAAGTAAGCACTCTACTTTTCGAGGGGTCAAAAGGGGTGTGTCATGGTGGTGTCAGCGCCTCAAAATAAGCGAGATATAATTGCCATGGATAAATAAAAAAAATGCGCGCTAAGTATCGAGTCGTGTTCATTGATTGGAATACTTAAAATATACCACACGGGTCAGAATGTCTAACTCTGTTCTTCTGGTCGTCTTTGTATTATTGCACACAGTGCAGTCTACGGTAAATACGGGAATACATGTTACATATGTATAGAAGCGCTCAGTTATAAGTTAATACTACAGGCCTATGGAGATTTAGGAATATATTATCACTGTCTTTTCCCCGATTTGTGATCGACTGACATAATTTCGACGAGCTCGTTCCAACGAGGGGTCACATGATATGGTTTTGTTGAAATTGTTTGAAAAATAATATTTTTTCAACTGCTGAATTTGCATATTACACGGGCGGATGCGGGCGATTTGTTAGATAAAGGGATAAACTGAGAATGTTCACTTATTTATTTGCAGCACCAAGGAAAGTAATATTCACAGACGAGGGAACCGCAAATCAAACAGTGAAGATTCCAGAAAATGGAACAATAGAGATCACCGACACATTGGACCAGAACGAAAACGGAACAAGTATTACGGTAATAAAGACAACTCTGGTGTTATTACAGTTATTATGATGGAGATACCTGTTTTCAGAAATTTCACAACATCTTATTGATACAATCTAGGATATCTCGCATTCAAATTACCCCCCCCCCCCCCCCCCCCCCCCTTGTCACAAATGCTCATAAATGGATACGTGTTTTCTGAAATACCTCAGTCTGGACTATTTTGCAGAAATTAATCTTACTGCATGATTCAAATACATTTAGCTGAATGACGCAGGGGATTGCTAAAAAAAATGGGTCAAATTAGAGACAAACTTTCTCATTTTGGGGGCCAAATTCCCAATTGACGTACATCGGTTGACACAAAACTATGCAATAGGAATTCTTCACTCTCCACTTCAGTATTTTTCAACACAAGATCAAAATTCTGATAAAAGGAACAGGGAACGATTTCTTTTCAGTGTTTCCATAAATGACTTCTCAAAGGAAATTTTTAGAAAATTTCTCATTTTTCTTTTTTTTTCTTCAAAATGTCAGCAAAAGGTCTGGGTGAGTCATTCAGCTGAATGACATCCAAATGAAATGCTGATTTAACCCTTTACCCAACGTAACGGCCAAAACTAGCTAGCGCTATTATCAAAAACCGCCAATTAATTTTCATCATATTTTCATTTTTTGTCTCAAAAATGTAGGTTATGACCCCTCTTTGGAACGAGCTCGTTCCAATGAGTGGTCATAACCTATGTTTCTGAGACAACAAATGAAAAATTCAGTTATTCAAGAATTTTGTTTTCAAGTGTCGTCTGCTATTCATGTTAGATAAAGGGTTAAGACCAACAACAGATTATTTTGGCCATATCATCATCAATGGATATTATTTACTAAATCCACTTCATCACAAAATAACATTATAACCGAAAATGTCCATTTGGCCGAGGATATGCAATGAGTACGATATAGCTCTTTAATAGGAAACGAGGCATACATCACTTCAAATCTTTGGAATAATTTTCAATGGTGGAGTTATCTTCCTTTCAACGTGCGAAGAAAACTGTGAGGACCGAGGAAACCCATTGTTCGAAATGTCATTTCTTGACAGCACGTTGGAGTTTTCTTATTTATCGACAAAAACTTTCCATAGTGTTGACAGGTTTATTTTATCAGAAAAGAGTGGTAACGTTTGTTTTCAAGTTTTTCGTGAACTTGAGCGACCAACGGTCGGGTTATTTTCTGTAAGTAAATATACTACATGTGGGTTACGACATGAAAGGTGTCTGTTTTCTGTAAAAGTAACTTCAGTAAGATAACGTTTTCAGATATTTGAGTTTCCCTAACCAAATTAATGATAATGTGATTAATACCAGCTTTGAAGTGTGCGAATAATTCGTGCGCCAGCTTGGGTATGAAGTCTGAAATATAATGCGCGTAACTTCACCAGCATTTGAAGCGTGTTAGGATCGTAATCCGTTATTGGGTAAAAGGGAAACAGACAGACTTCAATCTTTTTCACTTAGCGTCGATATTCTACCTAATTAACTCCCAGGCCGAAACACCTTTTCTATCTGTAGATCTGTTTGGTACTAGGAGCAGGGTGACAGGAATTGTGATTTAGAGTGTATGAATGTATGGTGGGGGGGGGGGGGGGGAGGGGTAGTTCAGCAAAAAACCTACAAGGTCGCTAAAACCCCTCGAAAGCTGGATGGTGATGAGAGCCTCTCATAAATAAGAGCGTCTTACATCGTGTTATTTTTCCAAAATGCCTCGACTATTAGCTTGGTATATCAGGTATCGCTGAACTAAATATTTGAATTAGAATTATCCGCCTTGAAATGCAATCTCTAAAAATAAACAGCCTTGGGAAAATATAATGTGTCAATAAACATTTCAAACATTCTATTGACATCTTGAAGTATTGTTGAATATTCCTGATAAAAAGAGGGTGATTTGATGACTTTTGGACTTAAAAAATACAATTTACATTCTATGTGTTTTTTATGGAATTCCCTGAAAAATATGTGCACGTGACCGGTACTTCCGTTCGTGTGATTTTTTCTCTCTTCTTTGTTGCACGACCCCCTGTTTTGGGGTCAGAAAAAGTTGTCTGAAGACCTATGCTTCAAAAAGATATTTGAATGCCAAAATTAAAGTGATGCGATCATGTGAATGTTATAATGGTGGCCCATGGGAAAATATTTCGTTCTGTGATACCATCAGGGTACTTTTTGACAATAATTGGTGACATTTTTTCCAAAGAGCTCACTGGTGTACGCGCGACTCTAGCACACGAACTTACTAGCACTTGAAGCTATTAAGACTAAAATTTGGCTCTTAAAATTGAATGCCAAGACCAGGGTCCGAAAATGCTTTAAATTCGATTCGTAATCGTGCCGATATTTCGATTCAGTTCAAATCGGTTCGAGTCGCGCAGATTCGAAAATTTTCGAATTGTCGAGATATTCTCGCGGCCCTGCACTGAGACTCTTTCTCGGCTCTTCTTTTATCCTATATGTGACCTGATGACAAAACAAGAGTTCAGGGAGCTTCCACTGCCGAAACTACTTCCACTGCCGTTTCTAGAATATTCCGCATTTTGAATGACTTGACCAAGCAAACAATTCGCCGTTGAATGTGCCACTTGAGTGAAGACGGGCAATATTTAGGGAATGTCTAACGGGCTAGTCAATTTATGCCCAGAGACGGGGTCGCGACTTCAGTACACCATCACGAAACCCACATGGTGGTAGTAGCCTATATTTATTGTTTCAATGTGAATGCCAAAATCCAAGAAGGCGTCCATTGTTTGAATTTCTTAGCAGTGAGAACAGCCGTCTGGTGTATGTACAATAGAAGGAATCAATCCTGCCCAGCAATGTATCTAATTTGGAATAGTTATTATAGTTAGGGTATTATAACATTGTTTAACCCTTTACCTAACATGAAAAGCAGACGACACTTGCAAACAAAAATTCTTGAATAACTGATTTTTTCTCATTTTTTGTCTCAAAAGATAGGTTATGACCCCTCACTGGAACGAGCTCGACGAGCTCGTTCCAAAGAGGGGTCATAACCTATGTTTTTGAGACAAAATATGAAAATATAATGGAAATAATTTGGCGATTTTTGAGAATGGCGGTGGCTGGTTTTGGTCGTTGCGTTGGGTGATGGTTAAAGATAACCATGGCAACTGGTATCTATGGGTTGCTTCTTTTTCTTTTGATGGCGATTTTTAAATGATACTGGTTTTACGAGTTTCAATATTTAGTATGTTTCTACCATATGTTTGTGATGTTAATAATATTTTAGTAAACTGTAGGCGTGCAATACATACAGAGCAACACACGCGTTCGGTCGCGTCTGCTGTTCTGTCTATTTATTTTTTTTTATTACAGACGTCTGTCGAATGTGGAGTTGTCGATGTTTATATATCGTATAACACTCCCCATCCCGGTCCATTGCTACACGACATCAAGAACACAGCGACCGACCAGATACCATCACACATTTATGTCGAAGCCACAAACGATTGACGTCCTCTCTACATTACGTATGTTGGAAAACATCTTCCAAACGACATTACCAAATGCGACAGTTCAAAGTTCACTATAGTTTATACGGACGGGAAAATTCCAGGTAAGTCCAGATCAAAAAATTGAATACTTGATAACATTCATGTGTTAAAATGGTCGATCAACTATTTCATAAGCAAGGATTCGGCAAAAATAAACTCATACATTTTAAAAAATGTCATGGTTGTTGCATATACAGCGTTAGACGTATTTAAAAATTCATGAGGGTTTGGGTTAAAAGGTGCAGTACATATGCGGATGTGTTGTGGCTAGTTTGGTTCTTTGGTTACTGGAATCTAAGGATACTTTAAACAATCAGAGTCGCATCGTGTCGGGCAGTCTAACCCTTTAACAAAGTAACGACCAAAACTGGCCAGCGCTAATCACAAAATTCACCATTCAATTTTTATTACTCTTTTCATTTGTTGTCACAAAAAACATAGCTTACTACCTCTCACTGGAACGAGCTCTTCATTGTAAGACTACTGGCAGGGGACATTGAGTTGAATCCAGGCCCCGTACAGTCATCACCACATACACCTTCCAGCAGCTCCGTGTCAGATTGCAGTCCTTCCGAACCACATGACCTATCATTTTTCCACCTCAACATACATAGTCTGAAACCCAAAACTGACGTCCTCAGTTGCGAAATGTTATCGATGACATCTGCTCATTCACCGAAACCTGGCTTGATCCAAATGACAACGATTTAGATATCGACATTCCAGGCTTCCATCCACCACTAAGAAAAGATCGTGGCTCTAGAGGTGGAGGAGTGGCAATATATATTAAAACGAACATTTCCTTCAAACGACGACCCGACCTTGACGTTATCGGCTTGGAAGGTATATGGACGCAGATCCATTCAGGTCAGGGCTCGATTCTCTTTGGGGTAATCTACCGCCCACCCAATTCTGATTGCAACCTCTGGGATCTCTTATCCCTGTCTCTCGAAAAAGCTACCGATAGCGGAATTGGAAACATTATAATAATGGGTGACTTCAACGATGATCAACTTCGCATCCCCACTGGCCACGTCCAACAATTATTAACGCAATTTAGCTTAAACCAACTCATTGAAAAACCAACACACCATACTGAAAACTCAAACTCCTTAATCGACCTGATCATAACTAATGACAATGTACTTGGTATTGTCGATAATATTGAAATACGTGATCCTTTTCATGCTGACATGGTCAGGTATCACTGCCCAATAACGCTTACTCTCAAGCTGCCAAGGCCAAAAAGCAACACCTTCTCGCGGCGCATTTGGCTGTATGATAAATGTGACTACACTGGTCTTAATAACACTCTCAAAAACATCAACTGGGAAGACATCCTGAATGAAGCCACCCCTAATACTATTGTCGAACAGCTCACGAACATCATTGAAAAATATGCCCTGCAGTTCATTCCCAACAAGATCGTGACGTCGCGACCAGAGCAGCCACCCTGGTTGCACAACGACATCAGGAAATTGATACGCCAACGCAAACGTCTCTACCGTAAGGCAAAATGTAAGAACACACCATTAGCATGGCAAAACTATCGCATCGTGCGTAACCGAACAGTTTCTGAGATTAGGAAGTCAAAGCAGAACCACTTTTCTAAAATTGATCAGAGTCTGAGCTGCTCAAGTACTAATTCTTCCCAAATTAAGCTAAATGACATAACACTTCACCCGAAAGAAGTTATGAAAGCTCTTACCTCCCTAAATACCACAAAGGCTTGCAGTCCAGGCAAAAATAAGCCCCCGCATCCTGAAAGAATGTCTATGTGATCCTTTAACCATTATTTTTAATCTCATCCTTAATATCTCGTTCTTTCCTCCCGAATGGAAATGTGGCAACGTATCCCCCGTGGTCAAGAAAGGTGATATGCACCTAGTTGAAAATTATCGTCCGATCACCCTGTTGAGTAGTATCAGTAAAGTTTTTGAGGATACTGTCTTTCTGAAAGATAATTCCCTGCTCACTACTCTCCAGTTTGGGTTCCTACCATCAGACTCTACTGTGCTGCAACTGACTGACATATACGATTTATTCAGCTTGGCATTAGACGAGGGGAAGGAGGTAAGAATAGTTTTCTGTGATGTGCCAAGGCATTTGACAAGGTGTGGCACAATGGGCTCCTCCATAAGCTGGAGAGGATTGGAGTTGGTGGTGCCCTTCTTCGATGGCTCAAATCATATCTGAGTAATAGACAACAACGTGTTGTCCTAAACTCGGTGTCATCCTCCTGGACTACTGTACGGGCCGGGGTACCGCAGGGCTCAATCCTTGGGACCTTGCTGTTCTTGATATATATCAATGATATAGTGGATAACATTACTAGCAATATTCGTTTATTCGCAGACGATAAATCGCTCTATCTGGTTGTCGAAAATGCCATGTTGGCTGCTGATATAATCAATAGAGATATAAAGAAAATCGAGGCTTGGTCTGAGCGATGGCTTGTGAAATTTAACCCAAATAAAACCGAAACCATGACAATTTCTCGCAAAACCAACGAGATACACCACCCGCCACTTAAAATGTTCCAAACTGATATTCCGAAAGTCACCCTCCACAAGTATCTCGGCCTAACATTCGACAATCGTGGGACGTGGTCGACCCATATTGCTGAGATAGCCCAAAAGGCATGGCGCCGTCTTAACCTACTTAGACGTTTCAAGTTTCGACTTGACTGCAAAACACTAGAGAAAATTTACTTCGCCTTTGTTCGTCCGACACTGGAATATGCCGATACTGTCTGGGACAACTGTACAGCCAGAGAAGCCGACGAGTTGGAAAAAATTCAAATCGAGGCCGCGCGCCTCGTAACCGGTGCGACTAAAAGTTCTAGTAAAGATCGTTTATATGTCGAGACGGGCTGGGATACACTCGAAACAATACGAACAAATCACAAGTTGGTGCAGTATTTCAAAATGTATCATCGCCTTGTTCCGGCGTATGCCAGCATTCGTATACCCCCACCTATCTCCGAAATACAGGGCCACGACCTTCGAAGCAACAGGAACCTTGTCACACCGATGTGCCGGACACAGCTTCATCACACCTAATTTCTTCCATCTGCTACTCGTCGATGGAACGACATTCCCCTTCACATTAGGGATAATAGCTCACTGCCAAATTTTAAAACATACCTTAATCGAAACAGATTACCCACCCCAGCTACTTCTTCCACCACAAGTCACGGGAAAGTCAAGAACATCACTGTCGATTGCGCCTCAATTGGAGTAACCTGAACTTCGACCTTTTCAATAACTTCCTTTCCGATACTCCCCTATGTAGATGTGGCGACCCCGAGACTGCTGAGCATTTTCTTTTGCTATGCCCACTTTATGTAACGAAACAAGAGCAAACCACTGGGTCCATCGAGGCTCACGTTACAATGGAAATACTGTTGTACGGGTCTACGACCAACAGCACAGCAACCAATAGGGACACATTTGTGAAGGTCTACCAGTACATACGATTAACTCATCGCTTCTCATAGTACTGTGTTGCATGATTATGACAGATTATGAATCGGCTAGGTACCTGCACCGTCTGGGTCAACCACGAATCTTAAAACCCTTACCCTTGCCTCCAAACCCCCCACCTATCCCATATCCCAAATCTTCCAATATTTCCTCCAGGTGATCAGTAAATACTTATATATTTTAAGTTACAACTAAAACTATGAATTGTGCTCTTGCCATGTATGTTGTAACTTACAAGTCTGTCATGGAGACAGCGCTTTATAAGCTTTTAGTTTTCTGTTGAATCCATTTTCGTGATATTTGCTTGTACTTTCTACTTACTAATTTGTAACCTTATATATAATTATCTGGAAATAAAAATACTGTTTAAACTAAGCTCGTTCCAATGAGGGGTCATAAGCTATGTTTTTGACGCCAAAAAATAAAAAAAAAATTCGTGTTTAAGGAATCTAATTTGCAAGTGTCGTCTTCTTTTCATGTTAGGTAAAAGGTCAAGAGAGAAGCACCGAGTTGCAGTGAGCAACGGCCAAACACTCAAACTTACCTACTCTGCACGAACTGAGTTCGCAGCGCTTGAAGGCACCATCGACCTGCAGTAAGGTCCCAGGGTGGGTAGTCGGTTATAAGTGTCTTTCCTAAAATGCAGTTACCGCTGCTCAATATCTAATCGTCGACTCCCGGTTTAATGTCAAATGTGGGAACCGCTGAATCACCGCAAAGCAG
The DNA here is from genome assembly GCA_031216915.1 of Pictodentalium vernedei. Classification (NCBI taxonomy): domain Eukaryota; kingdom Metazoa; phylum Mollusca; class Scaphopoda; order Dentaliida; family Dentaliidae; genus Pictodentalium; species Pictodentalium vernedei. The sequence continues at coordinate 62,758,851 of CM062290.1, read as the reverse complement.
CGTGGCTAGTTTTTTTATTTGGATTTAACATTTTCGACAGCCAGTGAACCGTCGGCGTGCAGTGGTTCTTATAATAGACAGTGCCACTGTTGCCTCGCGGGGGGGGGGGGGGCGATTTAACGCCCTGCCCAAGGACACAAAGCAGTTATTCCTGACCGTGGACCTTTCGGTTTGAGGTCCAATGCCGTAATCACTGAGCCATCGCACTCCCTTGTGGTTAGTTAGTGGCCCTAGTCTAAAACTATTGTGTATACAAATTCACCTCATTGTCCAAGTTATTTGAATAAGTAAGTAAAGCGACGTCGAGCCCGGTTAGTCCTCGGATTGATGACCGTCTGAGCGATCGATTCGGACTCCCGCGTTGTGTCCTTTGGCAAGGCACTTAACCTCGATCGTCCACGTGGGGGCACGATGGCGCCATGTACTGAGGCGTACTGTACGTCGAGGGTACGCATGTCTTCAGCCAATCTAACCCTGCCTGTGCTGCAGTGCGGAGTTAGGATGTTGGGGAGCTGGCAGCTGCTCGTCATTGCTCTGTGGTTATTTCCGGGTACTCCGGCTTCCTCCACCCGTGAAACTGTCACGATCATGGTTAGCCACTATACATAAGTGTGTGACCTTAAACACTAGAACTTATAGAAACTGCGCCAACAATAGACACGACGTGACTGTTGCAGTTCGTTGAGACATGAATTTTATTCCTCGTTAGGCGTGGGTTAACCTTACTTAGTGCTATTCACAGAAATTATCATTCAAATTTCATAACATGGAATCATAGCAAAGTTTGAAGACAAAAAATGAAAATATTTCGTTATTCAAAAATTTATGTTTACAAGTGTCCGTTAGCTGTGTTAGGTAAATGTTAAAAATGTTAGTCATGGACGTCGCGAAGTCGATCAATCGAGGGGCGTGGGGAGTAAATCACATATTTTTCCCCGACTGTAATAACTCAAGTCGCTACTGATCACCTCGGCTAAGATTAGGGCCCTGCGAATATTCGACATTCAAAATGATATTCGATTCGACGTCAGTATTCGATTCGGCAAATGGCGCTAAATATCTATAGAATATCTCCAATTATCTTTGTAATCTTTCTCTCTGTCGGAATGTACCGGATATCGGCGGGAGGAAAGCGTGTTTTAAAAATCGCGACATCGACGCCGTAGCTACGATGGGTGGTGCAATCTCACAAAATTCTAAGTTTATCAAGGGCCATAACACCCAGAAAAATATTTGGAACAACACATGCTTTGAATAGTGGCTAGACATCAATAAGATACACTTACCTGCCAAATATAAAGTCATTCCATCAAGTATTTCAAACGTTATTGAGTTTTGAAACTCGTTGGTCACAGACAGACCGACCGACCGACCGACCGACCGACAGACAGACCGACAGACAGACAGACAGACCGACCGACAGACAGACAGACCGACATTGCCACTTATAGAGCTGCTAGTTGCAGCTAAAACTACACACACATCAGCTTAAAAACGGATTCCATGTCACGTAACTTCACTCTCAATGCCGGCGAGGGATTTATTCGTTGAACATACTTCCTATTGCATGTGACGGATATATCGACGTTTTTTGCCGGTAGCGCTTCCGGTCACTATTCTAATATATTCGGTTCGATATTCCATTCGAGTCGATAATAGTGAGCAGTATTCGATTCGATCGCATTCGAATATTCGCAAAGCCCGATCTCAGATATTTAGAGCTTTGTGAAAGTTGTTTTACTTATATCATGATCCATTCACACAAAATGCTAGTCACGATTACATCAAAGAACTTTATTTTATTACATGCCTGTTCTATGAAAGCCCCATCTATAGCAACACTAAACCATGCGGAAAATACAAATCTGTTCCGTACATTTCATTGGAATTTTCTACAAATCGTGCACTGCAATTATAATACGAATCGCTAGCGATAGCTAAAAATCGTCCCATGATTTTCAATGTGTTCAATGTGCCAGTAGGCGCGTAGAATACATTGAAACTCAGGGGACGAAATAGAAACACGGGTTCACCTCGCAAATTGTGTTGGCGATAAAATTTGTTCGTTTTGTTGATAGTTCTCAAATGAATTGCTGAGTGTCCTTCTTATAATTCTTTTTGTAGACGTCAAGGCGTGTAATAAACACAGAACGACACGATAGTGTGAATGGGTTAATCGGTATGGCAATTGTGCCATCGCGGAAGGATAAAACTCGAGGCCTGCGGCCTCTCGTTCTATCCTTCCGCGCTGGCACTCTTGCCATGTCGATTAACCCATTCAGACATTCGTGTCTTCCTGTGTATATCCTTATGTTTCATATTTCTTTTCTTTTTTGGAAAACTCTCGTTATAGGCACATGGCGGTCGGGTGGTCATACGTCGGAAGAAACGTTCATGTTTTATTATTATTTTAAAGAATTACTTTCGTTTAACGAAAGTAATTCTTTAACCTTTTACCCAACCCAACGGCCAAAATCGGCCAGAGCTTTTCACAAAAATCGCCAATTAAGTTCCATTATATTTTCATTTTTTGTCTCAAAAACATAGGTTATGACCACTCTTTGGAGGTTCCAATGAGGGGTTATAACCTATGTTTTTGAGACAAAAAATGAAAAAAAGTAATTACTCAAGAATTTTGCTTGCAAGTGTCGTCTGCTTTTCATGTAATTAAAGGGTTAAAAGAATAATACTAAACGGACGTTTCAGACCAGTTTTGTTTATTATTTTTTTAAAGACATATGTTGAGTTAGGTTCCAATTTCGAACCGACGGTCAACGGCCCAGGGAAACTGTCTAAAAACTTTTAAAATATTTACAATTTGAAGAGCCGTGATATTATGTCGAGTTTCGATCGATTCGAAATCCCCTTCCTGATCCAGGTCCTTGGAATTTTCCGCTAAATGTTTCACACACCGCGTCCAACGTTGGTTGACTTTTGACATATTCAAAGACTTTTTTTACTCCTTCCCTTTTTAACATTTACTGACTAGTTAAACAACTGTTGAATCCTCGTCGCTCTTATTCATTTTTTCTTTTCAATTTACGCTGGCATTTGGGAAGAGAATGTGAATCGTCGATTGAACAACACATTCAGCACGTCATTTTGAGCAGACCATTAATTTGTTCATCAATGAATTGACAAAATTCGAGACGTGACAATGTCAAAAGAATTGACAGACTGAGTTGCGTGACTGCCAACTTCAGAAATAAATAGATGATCGAATTAACAACCGGAAATTCATAACAGTACAGTTTGTCGCATTTTACTTTTCCGGGGTAGATTTTTTATACCAAGTTCACGCATAACAAAAATACAACTTGTAGTCGTCATTGCATGAGTGCATGTAATAAACAGTATACTATGCGGACAATGTTAGGAGCTGGGAAATATTTTGTCGAATATGCGGTTTGAAGTCGAATGGGCGTTTCCCACTCGAACGTTTTTCCGATCCCTCACTTGATGAAAATATTTCCCGAATTCAAGTGTTGCCCGTCTTACACACTCAGACCTTTAGATCAGTCTAATTTGGGCACAACGGTAAATATGGACCAGCCGTATTGTGTCCTGCATGGTTGGAGAAAAAGCGCCGATATTTCCTTCTTCTTGGCGTCTGTTTTAGGTTTCAGTTTCCCCTCTTAAAATGATAGTTTCCAAACCCTTGTTATAGGTCTTCATCATTATCACTGGTTCCCACAACCCCTTGACGTAAGTTTACTCGAGAAGGCTTCTTAGTTTCGCAGTGTCGATCCAAGTCCTATTTGAATGTAAATTAAGCATGACGTTTAATAGGAAATGCCACAAACATGAATATAATAGAACTCCAGCTTTAAGTGTATGATCATATAGAATTTGCCAAAGAAAATCAATCGGCGTCGACAGTGTCGTATACGACACTGTCGACGCCGATTGCTTTTCTATGACAAACTCTGTCGGCTTTTTTTAAATTATTCGCCTGTTGCATTGTTTGATTCGAAGGTAAGCGCAAAACTATATTGCAAGCATCGGGGAAACCTGGCCAAACTATATATTGCCGAAACACTGCAAAACTTTGGAAAAAGTTTCAAACTCCGTATAATTTGGGCGCAATTATCTTATTTTGGGCACAGCGTTTACCGTCGTTATTTGAGAAGAATTTAAAGGCCTGTACATATTCTTAACATTGAAGACTGGAGGAGTGTTTCTGACAGAAAACAGAGGGTAGAAAATATTCATATCCGCACTGAGTGAAAATGACTTTCAGATGTAATGAATTGTGAATCTTTAAACTCTAAGTGGGAGCTAAATGGATTCCAAACTGTTGGAAATACTGGAGCATCATTTTCATAGTGAACACTGAAAGCGTATCTATCCGGTTTAGTCTTTCCAGAAATTGGACACAAACTTTTTATTGCTTTCGAAGTTGCATGCGAAAATCTCAATACAGTCCAAAAGATATGTCTAAATTATTAGACCTTCTGGGTCCTTTTAATCACTTGGTAACCACAGTCATGAATGCTTTATCAGTATATTTATTTATTTATTTATTGATGTTTAAGGTCACATATTTATGCACAATGGCTAATCATGACCGTGACAGTTTTACGGGTGGAGGAAGCCGGAGTAACCGGAGAGAACCACCGAGCAACGACGAGCCAGCTGCCAGCTCCCCAACATCGTAACTCCGCACTGCAGCACAGGCAGGGTTAGATTGGTTGAAGACATGCGCACCATCGACGTGCAGTACGCCTCAGTACACGGCGTCATCGTCCCCCCACGCGGGCCGTGGAGATGAAGTGTCTTGCCCAAGGACACAAAGCGTTTGCCGCAGGTGGGATTCGAACCGAGGACCTCTCGGCTTGCAGCCTGCACCTCTACCTACTGAGCCACCGCGCTCCCCTTTATCAGTATAAAATATACCTTGGGTGGAAGACGTTGTAATTGTCTTTGTGTGTACCATAATACAGTTCCACAGCCCACTGCAATTTCTAAGTCCATACGTGTATACATTTTGACAAAAAATGTTAACGACTATTTTCTGTATCGTTTTATTGTGGCTTAACGACACTTTCAACAGCCATGGTAAACACAAACCGGAGTACCTGGAGCCAACCACTGACCAGTGGCGAGTAACGCTTAGACGTCCCCAACTTACTACCTCTGCACAAGCAAGGTTAGTATTGGTTGAAGGCCAGTGCACCATCGACGCGCAGCACGCCTTAGTATATGGCGCCACCGTGCCATCCAAATGGACAATACGGATTAAGAGCCATGCTCGGGGACACAACAGAGTGACCTCTGGTTAGGATCGAACACTGGATCTTTCGATTTGAGCCACAACGATCACTGACAGAAAATTATAATAACGACAGTATTGTACTCTCAAAACATAATATATATACCGAGAGTAAACAGACAGAAGCACACAGGCGTTTGAATGGGTTAGTCTTAATGTTTGTCACACGAGTTTGGTTTGGCACAGAAAACCACTCGAGGCTTTGCCTCACGTGGTATTCTTAAGGCCAACCAAACTCGTTCGCTCCGGGTACTTGTTTGGTATTCTTGACCCCAACCAAATTCGTGCGATAAACATTAACCTATTCAAATGGTTGTGTGGATCTGTATTTATTACACATATTTATTACACGCGTTTGCAAATTTCTAAGGCAGATCATTTTCTGTAATACAAAGTAACAATTAACCAGTTCTTTGCAACTAGTTCTAAGGAACCAAAATAAGTGAACAATCCAAAATAATCTTCACAAGAAGGAGACCAGTCTCATTGTTACTTCCTGCACTGTTTGAACTTTCATTCCTAATTTTAACTTTCAATGCGCCACACTTCCATCAATGAAACACTATGAGACTGAAAGTGAAATACAACGATATTTTTACGCCTCATTTTTATAGCACGAATTAGGAAGAATTGTGAGTGGTTAATTTGGTCGCCAACAAAATGCTACCGTACTTTCACAGCAAACAATAGATCTAAATTTGGATAATAATTCAATGAGAAATAATAACGTTCTTACAATACTTAATCCAGATTCCACGTGTGGTAAATTAGCACATTTCTCAATGCCTGTATTTTTATTTATTTTAAATCAATGAGATAGTTTGTTTTGTTTTTTGTTGTTTTGTTTGGTTTTTGGGTTTTTTTTTTGGGGGGGGGGGGGGGGTTGTGTAGTTGCCTCGTAATATGTTAGGTCGATGCCATCCATGAAAACATTAACAGACATCAGCTTTGCAAAGCATAGGCTCTTTAGTGGTCTTTCCCCAACAGAAATATTTTAAATTTTAATCATGCGGTTTCATTTTGCAGAAATTACATCACCACCAAATCCATGTACAGACAAAAGCTTAGAAGCAGGCATCGTCTACCATGCTTATCCGGGAGATGAAACTAAATTTATCAAATGCGACCCGAATGGGAAAATGTACATCACAATATGTCCAGAGTTTGAAACATACGACGAAAAGACACACAGCTGTGATGTCCCAGGTTCCGGAATGACTGGAGAAAACGGTACAGTAGCGCTGGAGGATGGGATAGCGAACCCTTGTACGCTCACTGCTATTCAAGACCATCACTTGTTCTTCGCGCACCCAGACACACACTTTTTTATACAATGTGACGGCTTCGGTAATGCCTGGAAAGTGCCATGCCCAACTGACCAGATCTGGTTCAGCAACATCCAGACATGCTCGTCCGATTCCCATCGTGAGTCTGGCACAACAACGCCCGGGCAGGTTTTACTGAATCCATGTACATCTGAAGCGATCGCTAATGGCAAATTCTACCATCCATACCCGGATTCCGCGCACTGGTTCATTCAATGCGATATTATTGGGAACTATTATGTTAAGGAGTGCGCCGGTAGCATGGTATTTAGCACTCTGTTGAGTATGTGCACCTGATCAATCACAGATATTATAGAATAATCAAGAAAGGGAAAATAATGCTATTTATGCTTTTAGAACCTTCACTGGTTCATTCCCACTAGACCAGTTCCCTTTAGACCAATTCCCAAGAGACCAATTCCCAATAGACCAATTCCCAAAGGACCAACTCATGCGTTCTACTTTTAAAATAATTCTATATCAATAATTTGATATATTTATAAATATTTATAAATGTATTTAATGTTATTGATATTCAAGCCTGAAAATAAGCAGACTGTCATTTGCAGAATGAGGTCCCCAGAGGGTGAATTTGCTATTGAAATCCCATACAGTTGTCCAGTTTATCCTCTGGGTACCTCTTTCTGTTTATGTTTGAGACCTTAATTCAGATTGAGGTTCGCAGAGGGTAAATTTAGTGATGCTACCCTGCTGTGCAGGGTAGCATCACCAAATTCACCCTATGGGGACCTCATTTTTCAGATGACAGGCTGCTTATTTTCTGAAATGTTATAAACCTATATTTTTTGTATGTTATACGTATAAATATTTTTTTATCAAATAAAGTGCTTATCTGTAAATAAATGTTTTCTTAATTATCCTTAATAAACCCTTAATCAATAACAGTACGTAGTTGGTCTAAGGGGAATTGGTCTTTTGGGAATTGGCCTAAAGGGAATTGGTCTAAAGGGAATTGGTCTAATGTGAAGACACCCCTTCACTAACTGAAGTGGTTGCAAACAATCTAAACGCTTTTTTCCCAAAACAGTTGAGAAAGTAGGTGGGTGGATTGGCGGATCAGGAAGCAGGGACCATGCGCGGATCCAAGGGGATGATGCAACCGGCGTCGCCCTTCTTTTGTAACTCAGTGTTTTACCAGTACCGAAACCAGGTGGCATGGTTTTATTCCTGATAACTCATGGACATCTACAACCGGAGGTTGTGGATGTTCATGTGTTATTGCAAAGAATATAATCACGCATACACAACTATAGCTTCTGTATGGGTCTCATGTGAGGCGTTATGATTGGCTGCTGTTTTACCAAGCTTCAGTGAGTCTATATACATTAGCGGGGATATTTTGGCTGAGAACCATTGTGGTAATTTGCAGACAAGTCACCAGCGGGCCATGTTGACTTTACATTTTCTAACATTTTCCCCGTCGACGAGTGATGGAAACCCGCCTCTCGTGCTCAACCCCAAATCGCTTCTTTTCGCGTTCAATAATGCCCCGCATCGTGACCAATGTTTGAAATGTGGAGCACCCAAACCCAGAATCCTGAATCCGGATTTACAGAACGGAGAGACAATTGCTTTTGTCGAGTGACTTTGTCTTTCGATTCCCTAAACTTGTTCTCTCGTTAACAGCTTACTGTCCAGTCTGCATATGGCTAAAGTATTGCACTGTTCCGATAAAGTAGCAGAGAAGACTTTTTTCATTATTTTGCGACTTCCAGAAATCAGTAAAATTTTCAGCAGTTTCCTCAAATGATCAGCCACGTCGGCCACTTCGCAAACTAACAACAAAAATCCATTATTTCTCGAATTTTATTGAGCTATAACTTTGGGCGTGACAATTCAAATACATCGAATTAACGTGATCCACCAAAGCCATTTTTGTCGATTTTGCAGATGTTTATAAGCTTTACACTTAGCACAAAAGAAACTGTTTTGAAAAATTTTTTTGAGGACAGATTTTTTCTGTTGATGTTTATTTTACTTGCGATGTTTGAAAAAACTGACATTTTCCATTTTGTATTTATAGACACATTATTTTTTAATTAAAACCCTTGATTTGTATTTGTTCATTCCCAGCTCAAATATCTTTCTCATCTCCGTGCTAACCCTTTAAACGCGAGCGGTCCGTTTTCCGTTCAGGAACATGATACGTCATAACGTCATTAAATAGGATGGCTATTCAGTAAATGTGTGGGGTAGACCAATCAATATTTTCAACGTGCAGCCCCGAGGCTGCACGTTAAAAATATTGATTGGTCTACCCCAAATAATAAATATGGACTCTTCTAATTGCTGCCATTCAGCTGGAGTGGAATATACCACAAGAGTTCAAAGGGTTAAATAACATGATGTTGTTCGATGGAACGGTTCACGGGAAGGAAAGTCTTGTGTCCCGGAAGAATCCCATCATTTTTTATTAGGGTTTAACGACACATTAACAGCCAGGGTCATATCATGTCGGTGACAGTTTTACGGGTGGAGGAAGCCGGAGTACCCGGAGAGAACCACCGAGCAACGGCGAGCAGCTGTCAGCTCTCCAACATCGTAACTCTGAACTCTGCACAGCGGCACAGACAGGGTTAGATTGGTTGAAGACATGCGCACCATCGACGTGCAGTACGTCTTAATACACATCGTCATCGTGCCCCCATGTAGGCAATCGGGGTTAAGTGCCTTGCCCAAGGACACAACGCGGGAGCACGAATCAGTCGCTGAAATGAGGATCTCATCAAACAACGGAAGGTAGCTAGTGAGGTTTCCCACGTGTATTTGGAAGACACGGACATCTGGAATTACAGAGAGAGCAGTGGCGTAGATACAAACAAGGCAGCGGCGCGGTTGGGGTCTTGATTGTTTTACTGTAACCTTGGGGTGTTTGGCCATGAGAATTTGAATTTCTATCCTCGAATGGCCCCCCCCCCCCCCCCCCCCCCCGTGGGTCAGATATTGACATTGAATGAGAATCAAAATCGAAAAAGGCGTGAAATAATTTTCGTAAAATCACTTGCTATTTTACCAAATTACCCTATTAACTAGCACGGGTATCTGAGTGCAGAGGTCACAAGTTACATTGCTGCAATAGTTTTTATAAAGCGGGGCGCGGAAATCCAACGCTCCACCATATAAATGTTGGTGTTACAGAGAGATTTGTAAGGCGCACCAAATGGCCGAAAACGCAATAGGCAACTATTCTTTCGTTTCTGTGGCGTGAGTCCGCCGGTACAAGACATTTATTTGCCGCCGTCCATCGTGAAAAAACCTGAGTTTTTCGATTCGAAAATATACAATTTTCATAAAATCATTTTTAGTTTTAACAAATTACTTAGGAACGAAGCATATCATTGCGGCTTGCGCGAGCCGCAGATAGTATGAGTACCCGAGTGCATTTTCAGTGCTATAACAGTACTTAAAGTGGACAGCGGGAAGTATAGGTATTGTCGTTATACAATGTAACTTGTAAGGCCGACAAGCATAATGATAAGCCGCTGTAACCGAAAACGCCACAAACATCTATTATTTCAATTCTGCGCTATGTTTCCACAGGTAGGAGACATTTATTTATCATCGCCCCGTTGTGAAAAAAAACACGAGTTACCCGATTCGACAATATTTGATGTTGACATCGATTCAGATCTTTGAAGTTTCTCAAGTCCAAAAGGGGACTATAATTCAAAGGCATTAATCGGTGTGACCCACAAAGACCATTTTTATTTGATTTCCACAAAACTTAGTTTTCTTTAACCCTTTGAACACGAGAAGCCGTTTTTCCAACCAGGAACATGATGCGCCATTACGTCATTAAATAGGATGCTGTTCAGAAAAAGTGTGGGGTTGACCAATCAATATTTTCAACGTGCAGCCCTGAGGCTGCACGTTGAAACTATTGATTGATCTATCCCATATAATGAATATGGACTCTTCTAATTACTGTCATTGAACTGACGTGGAAGATGCCACCAGAGAGTAAAGGGTTAATAGGAAGATAGAGGACAGATTTTTCTTTTGTGTTTTATTTTACTTTCAATGTGTAAAAATCTATTTTTTTCAATTTTGTATTATCGACATATTTTTTTTTTATTAAAACTCTTGCTTTGTATTTGTTTTTTCATTTTCACTGTAAATATAGCATTTCCGTGGAAAAGAACATGGCGATGTTCGTTTGAGTTTTATATTTCCAACAATTGGAGTAGAGCATTCTCACAGGAGTGTACACGGATAATTTCATCAAAAAAGCCTGGTCGATAGGAAGGTTCACGTCTTGTATTTTGAAGACACAGATGTCAGAGTGATGCATTTCATTATTCTCTATGGACTCAGTCCATGGAGAGAAATGAGGTGCATCACTGCTGGCGCTCAGCAGATGATCCAAGCACAATAAAGATGCGAGACATGTCTGCAGGCGCTTTCGTAAGCACCTCAGACAGGATGCCCTCTGAATGCGCTGTCCTACATTGACGCTCAGTTCACATAGATTTATCCCTTTAACGTTGTCGGAACGACATCGAGTGATTGATGGGACCTAGCACTGAGCAATGGAGTGGTCACCAAGAGCGACTAGTTTTATACCAATGTACCAATCTCTAACCACCGATCTCCAACTGACTTTTGTGACGGAAAATAAATCTTAGCAACGAAAACAAATTGAGCCACAGTTCCAACTTAGCGTCACATAATTTTTTCCCCTCACCATTTGGTAGCAAACTGCTTGCAACTACACTTTCTACCAGGGGGTGACAGGTAGACAACCAATTTAGCTATGCCACCCATACAGTATAATATTTACTAAACTTATGAAATATATGAATTTGTAACCATTATTTATGTATACTGTGAATAAATTATCGGAATCTACCTGAATCTGGGTAAGCAGCGGTGTGGATATAGGGAAGCAACGGCGTTGTGCCCACCCATCAGCAAAGTTTGTGGCGGATTGTTTTACTTATACGCAGAGGTGCGCTGGCTTACCTAAAGGACCCTGTTCAACGTTCAACCATAGGACCATAATCCTGTTGTTTCGCCCTTTACATAACGTAACGACGTTATCTGGCCAACGATACATCCACACGTGACCACTCAACGTTTCTTATATTCAGCACTTTGGCCTTCAAATATAACGTTTGGCACCTTATTAAAGGAGCTCTTCGTGGCATAGAACGTGAGTAATTATAAACAAACATAAATGGCCTTATTAAGGGCATTGATAATTTGTTTATAAATAATTCATCTTTGAACCCACTCAGCTTAACCATTTACCCTTGATGAAAAGAGGACGACTCTTGCAAAAACAATTTTTAAGTCATTACAAAATCCGTCTTTGCCTCCGAACATTGCTTATTGCCCCTGATCTCGATCATCGAGGTCGTTTCGATGAAGTCATAAATTTTGCTTTGGAGGCAAACATTGAAAATAATTTTTAAAAAATTGAATGGCAGTTTTTGTGAATAGAAGTGGCCTGGTGATGCCGTTAAACTAGGCAAAGGATTAAGCGTACGGCTGACAATTAATTAAATATATTTCTCCGAAGTGTTCAACACCATACCAGTAGCACAATGCTTAATAGGAATGCCGCGAAAATGACCGATGGAAGGTGGGGCGGAATGTAAACCCAATTTGTCCCGGCTGCCATGACTCAAGTCCCGCTGTTGAAATTTTCCAACTACACCATCAAGGCATGCCTTCTCAGAAGGCATGCCTTGATGATGTAGTCAGAATATCTATTATAGTTGAAAAATATAGAACATTCGTTTGTGGATAAATACGAGCAGTAGTTGTGATGCACTGGCTTCCCAACTACCTGTTTAACAGACTCAAAATTGCTTATGGTGGTACCCCAACATCCCCAATCGGCAACAAATCTCCATTTACGTGACATCGGTGGTATGTATGAGACAAGCTCAAGAAATAAATACAGTCCTATCAGAAAATGCATGATTACCAGTAAGTGGAAGGCCATATCTAACACTCCAGTCCAGATGAAAATATCCCGACTGGAAAATAATTATGGGGGCGGTGGGTCTAACCCCAACAACCCCATTGTTACGCCCCTGAAATTAATAACTGCTGAGGTTGTCCAGATCAAGTAACGAATGACATCCAAAATCTTTTGTCTGATTGCGTGGATAGAAACGGAACTAAAACTTAAAAGAAAACTTACAAATTATCCACAGGAGGCCAATATATAGATATTAAATACGACAAGGGTAATACCATTATCAAATTCACAAATCAACTCAACTATACTGCATAAAAACGTTTTGAACCACTCCAGTTTTCCCACCTTTTCCGAAAGTATATTTGGACAAGCTGGACAAAATCTGAACTCCAATAGTTTCACAAGAAAATAGAAATTATAAGTTTGGTTTTTGTGTCTTCCATTTATTTAAAACACGAAACTGGGTGTCTGTTTTACTTTAATACTTTAGCAGCTACAGTACGTGGAGAGTGGATTGTGACTAAATCACCCTCGGAGTGGAGTTATCACCCAAAGTATCACTTTCAAATTCCATATATATGGACAAAAAACACAAGCAATGTTTCAGCCAATGGACCTCCGGGTTTAACCCGGAGGTCCATTGGCTGGAACTTTGCTTGTGCTTGTTATGAATTACAATAAATTTGCAATTATCGCTTGGGTGGATTTCCACTCTCCGGGTGATTTAGTGATAATACACTCTCCCTGTACTGTATGTGTACATCTTCTAATAAAGTTTGTACCTCTTATGAGGATTCAGAACCACATTTACAAAGTTGGTTTTCATTTGGGGATTGGATGGAAAACCCTTTGCCCGCCCGAACATCAACTCCATTTGCACCCCCCCCCCCCCCCGCAACCCCACAAGAATAACAGGAGTAGCTCAGTTTTCTCAAGTCTCCCCCCCCCCCCCAAAAAAAAAAGAAAAAACACGTAAAATACCCTCGTAGGAACGAGCTCAAAGAGAACGAGCTCAAAGAGATCGTTCCATTGAGGGTTCATAAGCAACATTTCTGAGACAGAAAATGAAAATATAATGAATTGAAATGACGTTGTTCGTGAACAACGCTGCTCGTGGAAACCCCAGGAAGTGAAGCAGTGCTTGCTTACCATAGTAAACAAGTTTTGTTTTACTGCCAAATAAGACCCAGTCACCATTGCGTGGGTAGAAGTCATCTATTATTGGCAACAAGTGTATAAACGATCGACTACACTTTACTTTATCTCCATGTTGTGATCACGATTATCCGTTGTGCGGAAATATGTGGCCTTAAAAATAAATAAATAAATAAATAAATAAATTAACTGTGAATGGCGCTGGACGTTTCTTGCCGTACATTAGGTAAGGGGTTGAAACGATTTTTTTCCACTATTCCAAGTAATATTGCTATGCTCAGTTACTTCGATGACTCCACACCATTCTTCGTGAAATTCGAGAACTTTACAATACATTATCAATTGTTCCTCTGACAGTTGATCAAGGTGCATTGTTTACAAACTGTTAAGACGATTGCGTTATCAAAAGAATCTCGAATTTCTTCATATTTATTTGTGTACTTATAGGAGGTTTAACGACACATTTAACATCCGTGTTCATATCGTTTCGAGCACTTTCAAAGGTCGGCGAAGCCTTCAGTACTCATAGAGAATCATCAAGAAGCGGCTAGTAACAATCGGACTCTTCTGGGTTGCAAACCCCTTAAATGCAGGGTTAGCAGTGGCTGAAGGAATATGTAGTATCGACTTGCAGTATGACACCTTGCTCACCCTTGGGCAATTGGACTTAAGTGTTGGGACCAATGACAGAAAACAGATGACCCGGGTCGGGATTAGTGCGCTGCGAATATTCGTTATTCAAAATGATATTCGATTCGACGGCAGTATTCGATTTGATTTCAATCGGTGCCGAATATCTCCGAATATTCGTGCAGTCTTTTTCTCCGTCGGAATGCACCGACTACCGGAGGCAGGAAAGCGTGTTTTAAAAATAGGTACACACCAGCTTAAAAACTGATTCCATCTCACGCAACTCCACGTTCCGTGCCGGCGACGGGTTTATCCGTACTTCCTTCTTCATGTCGTCGTCTGTGTGCTAGAATTCTCTTTGTCCCATTGGGGACAGAGAACATTCTAGCACTCAGGCGACGATGTGCCGGCGACGGATATATCCTTCGCCGGCACCTGGAATACGAATTACGTGCCAACATGGTTATGTTCCGGACTTAAATGTTTTCCCCTGTAGCTTTACCAGTAACTATTTTAATATATTATATCTCACGTAACTTCCTTGCATTCTGATTGGCTGAAAGATGATACCACATTTCGTGTAGTTTGCATCCACAGAACTGACCTGGCACTACACCCAGGCACTACACGTTTTCTATTTTTAGCACACTACTATATCAGTTTTCTTTTCATACTGGGCAAATAAAACTAATCAGGCTAAATTTAAATATCGATTCACAGAGACACAACATCCACAAAACGACCCGAAAAGAAATCATTCTGGAAAAATGTATCGCTTTTCTATTGTTGAAGTCACATTTTCCGAGGCGTTCATTTTATTTCTTGAGAAGATGATCCATATCTCGTTTCGAAGAGAACGATCCATACCTGGGCACAACTTTCATGAGAACGCGTCCGGATATGAAAAATCGTTTGTTTAGCTGCTCATATTATTTCGCCATTTAATTGTATGATTTGGGCAGTAAACGAATAAATAATGGAATTCATTAGAATCTTCGGAGTTTTGTATCCCGTACTGGCCCATTCGGTAGTGTATATGTGTGACAAATGTGTGGAAATTATCAAACTGCGTTGTAAAATTTCGACAATTTTAGCTTTCATTCGCGAGTTGCACGATTCTATAATACACAGTTCCGTTTGGGGGAAATGTTTTGTTTACCATTGCCGACCGATTCAAAATTTGTCTTCTGGTCATATCAATAATCCAAGTTAGCGTTTCGTACCGAGAATGACAGCTTCAAATTGTGATTTAAACTACAATCGATTTGGCCATGATGAGCAGGAGGAGTTTATTGAGCAAAATTTGCTGAGTAAAAAACGAAGAAAACAACAAAATTTGCTATGGAGATACTGAGAAGCTTTTGTGAGGAAAAAAACATTAACTGTGAAATTGACCAAATGACTGCCAAAGACATCGATGGAGTCTTAGTGATTTTTTTTGTAAATGTTAGAACCAAGACAGGCAACTATTACTCAAAATCAAAACTAATTGTGATTAAACAGGGAATTTCAAGATACTTAAAAGATCAGAGGCAATTTGATTTACTAACAATGCCAGACTTCTGTGGGTCATAGAAAGCCAACAGGGCAATGATAAAAAATGTAGAGCAGTTGGGAAAGGACACATCGTTCTCAAGTAATCAATTTCACTAGTTGACATGAAAACACTATATACAAGTGTAGTATTCAATCCAGCAACACCTACTGAATTGGTTAATACAACTTTCTTTGAACTGGTTCTATACTTTTGTCACCGAGGCAGAGAAAATCTGCGAGATTTGAAGCCAAGATGTTTTGAAATAAAGATTGATTCTGAAGGTAGAAGATATGTGCAGAAAGTCACATCTGAAAAAACGAAAAACTATCAGGGTGATGTGTGTACTAATGAGGCTACAGGTGGCCGAATGTATGAAACAAAACTCAACACTTGACATTTGCTTCATTTGAATAATACATTCAAAAGAGGAATCCTAATTGTCCTGCATTATTCCAACATTCCAAAGATTCATTCGAAGACACTGACCCTGTATGGTATATAAATTCTCCCATGGGAAAGAACTACCTTGGAAACATGATGTCAATGTTCTCAAAACGTGCAGGCTTGTCCACAATCTTCACAACCACTGCATCAGGGCAACTGCTATAACTGTTTTGAGTGGAGAGGGGTTTGAGGCTGGGCAGATAGCTACAATTTCACTGTACAGAAACCCACAATCTATCCTGAGCTATTGTTGTGACTCAACTGAGTCACAAAAAAGAGAAATGTCTGTCGCATTATCATCATGTGTCAATTCATATGAATCACCAGCACAATCAGCTGCACAAGTTAGGCTTATTGAAAATGATAAACAAATCAGTGCTAAGCCTAATAAAGCTGCATGTATGGCTTCCTCTGTAGATGACTGGTGCAATGAGGAAATCTCAGATGAAGTTTTACTCGAGAGTTTCGTACTCACTAATATTGATCAGGGAAAAGAAATAGTCACGAAGTGTCCAAACATCAATTCATTTCAAGCTACATACATGAAATAGTCATGAAGGGTCCAAACACCAATTCATTTCAAGCTACATACATGAAATAGTCACGAAGGGTCCAAACATCAATTCATTTCAAGCTACATACAATTTCAATAACTGTATTGTGCACATCCATAATGTGGCCTCCAACAAAGAGGAATAGGATTTAAACTTTAAACTGACAAGTGTAATTTTCATTTGATGTTTCCACACATTTGTCCATGTTTGTTTCTGGATTGTTTCCCAATTAAAAACTAGTTAACTTCCAAAAGTGTTTTATGTACAGAGGTAAACATGCAGGCCTATAGCACATGGGGGGGGGGGGGGGGTGGTGGAGAGGTGGGAGGGATTACTAAATTACTAAGGGTTAATTTTCTCAGCCTAAAATTATTTACAGTTTCTGAAAACAAATAAAAATTACTGGAAAATATACACTAACAGCTCTCGACAACCGGGTAGCATCTGGTAGTGTATGAGCTGAGAATGAGCTTGCTCTCATTGTTAAAAGTTGTACTTTTAAAAATAAAAAATAAGATGGAAAATCTACCCCACTGTGCTTTAGTAGTTATACACTCTACTTACTTTACTCGTTTGGAAAGAATTTAAAATATGATGGACATTCGATATACATGTAATATATAGAGGATATCTACACTTTTTGAATGGATACCAAATTATTTCATGAGTGACGATGAAAAATAACTTATTTTCACGCGTGGCAAAGCCATCTCCCGAATGAAATATTTTGGTATCCATTCAAAAAGTGTAGATTTTCTCTTTATTATACGCCATTTTTCACAGGGGGGGGGGGGGGGTTGGGGTGGGGATGATTTTGTTGTGCTCAGAAATGTGTTTTGAAGGATTTAGAGTGATTTTATGCAGAAAAAAATACCCCATGACCACACCACCACCCCAATGCAGAAAGAAATGTATCCCTATGACCACACCCTCACCCCAATAGGGGTGGGGTGGCCATACGGGTAATTTTTGTCTGCATAAAATCACTCTAACTCCTTCAAAACTCATTTTGGAGCAAATTTTTTTTACCTTACTGACCCCGGATAAATATACTTATCATATGACTCGTCCGTTTTGTTCTCTTTAAAACATTTGATATTTTGTTTTCATATTAATCAGTGATAAATAAAGCCTTCCGTCAATTTCAAAACTGGACAATTTGATTGGCTAATCAAAATACAACTGGGTCACATTTGCATAATTTCAGTTGGGAGAATTTACGTTATCTGTCTTATTTATGGTGGGTTATGTTGTATTAATCTTTTACCTACAAGAAAAACGCCATTCATTTTTTTTATATTTTCACTTTTTGCTTCCAAAACATAGGTTATGGCGCCTCATTGGAACGAGCTCGTTCCAATGAGGGGTCATAACCTATGTTTTGGAAGCAAAAAATGAAAAGTTTTAGTTATACGAGGATGTTTTTTTCCAAGTGCCGTATGCAACTCAAGTTAGGTGATGGGTTAAAAAGTCATACTAAGTGGCTAATTTGTGCGTGTGTGTGTCATATGATAAATAGAATATGAAATGAATGTTTTCCTCATATAATATTTATAAAGCTCGTCTGAATATTACGTCTCGGTTCGCCAGAGGCTCGCCCAAACGGAAAAGTCTTAGACTCGTTTCATAAATATTATATGAGAAAAACACTCATTCCAGATCCTCTTTATATTGATATAAACTCTGCTAGTTTGTTGGAGTCAGTTGTTCCTACCCACACAATACAAACGTCAACGCAGTTATGCCAATCAACTGGCTTAATTGGTTATATAACACATGCTACTCACCCCTATTTTGGGGATTGGAGACTAATTGGAAGTTGATTGAAGATTCAAAAAATGGGTGACTAACTGGAGGTTTTCTGCTCTGTAAACTTGTAGAATAATTTCCATCTAGAATCCTGTTAATCACTATTTATGGGCAGCGTTGTGATAAAACAAAGATGCACCAGTTTGTTTACATGTGACCTCATTTCATGAATGATATCCCTGTGAAAACAGGTTGTTATAAGATAAGTTAACTAGACTTTCATTGAATAAACACTCTGGCTCTCAATTTTTCTTATTTCTTTGTCAAAGACTTGCTTTTGAAAATCATATAAACAAAAACAGATTTTAGACACTTTTGTTGTCACAATAATGACTGTATATTGCTCGGCGAATACCTGCTGCATATCACATCATTGAACAAGGGCAGGTTTAAGAGAAGCAGAATGTGTTCTATCACAGACAGGAGCTCCACAGATCATACTCGACGAATACATGTTTGCCAAGAATAGAGTTAAGGGTGAAAATATCCATTGGAGATCTGTCGATCGTAACTGCACAGGCAGGTGTACTACCAAACCAGAAAATAAACAGACTGACATCTGCAAAATGAGGTGCAGATTGAGGTTCCCAGAGAGTGAATTTAGTGATGCTACCCTGCATAGCAGGGTAGTATCACTACATTTACCCTCTGTGAACCTCAATCTGAATCAGGGTGTCAAAACTAAACAGAAAGAGGTACCCAAAGGATAATTTGGCCCACTGTACGGGATAGCATCATCAAATTCCCCCTCTGTGAACCTCATTCTGCAAATGTCAGACTGCTTATTTTCAGGCCCGCGTACTGCTGTTGGCATCTTTGTGAAGTAAGTCTCTGAGCACAGCCACACTCCTGCTGATGACAGAGTCACATGTTCCAATAAGACTAAAATTCTCCTCCTCTGATTGGACGAGAGCTTGCACAGTATATTCTATGTTTACGGCTCAAGTGGCAAATGCTACCATCTGACGTCACAACGCGAAATATTTGAAATGACGTCGCCCGTTTTGTAATTGCTTTACCAACGGAGTGACGATCAAGCCGCTTCATTTTTCAGGATTTTTTACTCGTGCGGCAGATGGTGTTCCGGATGTAGTCTTGTTCAAATTACAAACCGATTTATGATTTGAACTGAGATGGAATGAGTTTATCTGCTTTATTGATTATGTATCCCGTGCCGTCTTGGGACACACGAGAGGTTTATTTACTAAACCTGTGATCGTTAAAAGTTGCCTTGAACAAGGCAACGTTTAACGATTACATGTTTAGTAAATAAACCTCTCGTGTTTCACGATGTAGGCGTCTCGGTTGAACATAAGCTCCGAGCCGCAAACCTCAGACCACGTTACCGTCACTTCATCACAATAACTTATAATGTTTCATCAGCACAATGCGAAAACGAGCAAGAGAAGAGATCACCCCAGTCCAGCAAATCTACTACGAAGAGGTGAATAGACAACAGCCAGACATAGTTCCACACCTGCCATCTTTTCCAAGCCTGAGCAGCTTTCTATACTGCCACAGGAAAGTGAACATACCCACCACTCCCAAAGACGAGAGCTGATGTCATCCTCAATGACCAATGGACAACACAAGACGACAGAAGACAGTTGTCCTCAGCTATGGAACAGCTTACTCCCAGCCCGACCACCTACAGAGGACTCTTCGGCAGAATGAAAGACCGTGTGATGGAAAGATTGAACACAACAATGGCCCCATCGGGCATCCAGACTAACTTTGAGATTGCGGCAATACAAGCCCTTGGCGAAGAGTTTCCAGACGCAGAACTTAAGGGCCGCTTCCTTCATTACACGCAGGCAATATGGAGGAAAACCCAAGATCCAGGACTTGCTGTACATTATATGGAAAACCCAGATGTGCAGAAGTGTATTATAAGAGCTGCTGGACCCCCTCTGCTTCCAACTGATGCATTTCAAGATGCATAGTTTGAAGCCATGAATGAGACCCCAGATGTTCCTTGCAGTGAAGCCATGAACGACTATATAGTTTGAACATGGATAGATGAGGACGCTCACTTTTATATGGCCTTATGGAAATGGTGTCATTGTACCACCACTGGACCCAGAACTAACAACAACCTGGAAGGTTTCCATTCAAGGCTGAACTGGTCTTTACGGCATCAACATCCCAATGTGTACAGATACACTGAGCAAATCAGGAAAGTAAAGATGTCCGAGCGAGCCAAATTCCACCAGATAACATTTCGAGAAGCATTCCGACCAAGGAAGAGAGTTTACAAAAAAAAAAACCCGAAAAAGACTGATGTGATTGAAAGATCAACTTACACAAGGACATAAGAGCCCTTTGGAATTCCTCAATATATTAGGTCACCTGTTAAAACCGAGTTATATTGACTTATGTTATACTTACAATAATTCAACACGTATTCACCTTGAATTGATACATGAAACTCGCTACACACTAAAAACTAAAGTGTTAAAACTGACACTTTCAAGGTGTTAAACCCATTCTAACTGTTAAGGTTTGATTTTAACACACAAAGTGCAATGCTTTAAGCACTTAGGCATTACAATCGTCAGACATCTGAAACTTGAATGGATGGCACTTCCCATGTGTCTAGCATTGGTGGTTCTTCCAGAATCGTCCATAATTTGATTTGCGTTTGGTGGGTATATATTTAAAAGGACACAACGCAGATGACGCAGATCAGGCTCGAGTGTTCGAGCCTGATCCGTGTCATCTGCGTTGTTTCCTTTTAAGTGTCGCGACTTTACACTTGTCAAGTGGTATTATTGTAACATCTGTCAAGTTCTGTGATATCTACACTTGAACAAAGTTCTAGTTCAGCACTTAGTAAGTGTTAAATACAGCACTTCAAGTGTAGTTTTTAACACTTTAATTTTTAGCATGTAGTCCAAACATGGCCCGAAAGTCCGTAATATAAGTTTTTGGTTTGGTACGTCCTTTCAAAGGACGTACCACACCAATAGCTTATATTACGAACTTTCGGGTCATGTTTAGGCTAGAAACACGCCAGCTGAATCAAATTGCAAGACCCAATCTGTTCCGAGTACCAATCAAATCACTTCCGCGTTTCAATGATTCAATGCGCTGTTTATTTTCATGCATCAATTCAAGGTTGAAACGATTGGAATTATCATATTCTTATAAAAAGCGTATAATAAAATGAAAATCTAGTGTTATTGAGTGGATACCGAATATTATCTCACTTGGGACCTAAACAAAATTGTCATCTTCGCTCGCTCCTCTATTTATCATGTGGTACTTCAACAATCACAATCGGGGCACCCCAGGAATACACCACACCATCATGGTTAACAGGTCATCTTCGCGATATTATCCGGTGACTACCGTGATCACACCAATGGTACTAAAATCGAACAAGAATGATAATTTTCGCCACTGGAAGAAACTTACAGTAAAGTAAGCTTCTTTTAATTCCCTAAAGCATTCAGTCAATTTAACACTAAAGTTATGATAATTTCATATAAAATGGAAAATTCGAACTGTTAGCGAATTTGCATCATCGATGTGCGCGTAATTTCACAATCTTTATGTATTTTCCTGTACAGTCGTATAAAATTACAGAAGTTGGCTTTTTACGATTTTTTTTTTAATGAGTTTGAACATTTGTCCATTATTCTCTGAAAAGAACCCATTTTAAAAAAAGAAAACGTCGTTTTCACCATCTTTTAATGTTACGTAACTTTCTTTGTTTTTATACCAACAGTGAGTGCATCGTGATGATACAGTCAGTGTTGTTTTCATTGATATAACAGACCAGGAGATGAGATTTTCTCATTTTCTTCTCAGAAAGCATAAAAAATTGCATTTGCTGCAAAACACAATCCAGCCTGTCCCGATTGTATCAGCTATCAAAACTCTCTGGTATCTCATCCTCCTCCTAGCATATGACCTATCGATCCCATCTAGCTGCATGATTCATAGACAAACTATCAAATATTCCTGTCTTTGAAAAGAATTTTCATTACACTGATGCCAAACCGAGTTGATAATTGTTTTTATGGGAAGACAGCCTTTTAGGCTATGCCACTTCCATGCTGTATACTAGGTTATGTTCTTGTAGTTTGTAATGTTATGTTGTTGTTAACTGGTAGGGTGCTAGAAGCCACTATCAGGGCTTTAATATGAAGAGCAGACACCACAGCCTAAAGGTCTCATATTCTGTGGATTTGCTTCATATTATCTTGGAAGTGAAATTAATTAGTCTATATGGGTTTGCATTGTTATAATTCATGGGAGAATGCCAAGAGGCACTCTCCCATAAATTGCAACAAGGCAAAGACACATGAACAAACTTTGATGACCAAAAATAACTTAGCACTCTACCAGTTAATGTACCAGTATACTGCAGAATAAAGATATTTATCTTACAAACAACATGCATTTTGTCTGTGTTAACTCCGCAACAGCCGTGTATCCGACCACCTGATACAGATGTATGTGGATGTACAAAATATGTATCCGAGTCTCGCTCCGGGTTCTAAGGGTAGATCTTCGACTCGTCGTGATCTGCCCTTAGAACCCGGAGCTCGACTCACATACATTCTTTGAACATGCATATAATGGTAATAATCTCTCTATATATGTAACACACTCGCTAAATAAAGAGCCAGTGGACATTTCTTAGTGTCGGTAGGATATGATACTTAT
The DNA here is from genome assembly GCA_031216915.1 of Pictodentalium vernedei. NCBI lineage: Eukaryota > Metazoa > Mollusca > Scaphopoda > Dentaliida > Dentaliidae > Pictodentalium > Pictodentalium vernedei. The sequence continues at coordinate 62,735,501 of CM062290.1, read as the reverse complement.
AGATATCTGTGAAGTAGTTGCTTCTAATTAGCTTACCATAAAAAAAATCAAGTTTCCTTTTGTAACTTTTAACCATAGAGCTGTCTGTTGTTTTCGTTTATTAAAAGTTACAAAAGGAAACTTGGCTTTATTTTCTACTGATCTCACAGGTTTTTCTTAACAATTACTTACCTCTCACTTGGACATTCCTCGTTTCGTCGAATAAATTCAAAGAAGATAACTTTATTTAAAGTCAAATTTCATCACGATATAAGTCAGAGGTGTTTAGCCAATCGCCCATGCCTGTTCTTCCCACTTTAAATGATCTCTCCATGGTCGTTGGTTTGCTACTTCTTTTATATAGGATTTGTCACATCAGTAATCAAGGACTGCTCCACTTCTCGTAGTTTATTATTAACCTGAAATTACAAATAATTATTTTGATCAATTCCTGCCAATGATTCTACGCGATTTGGATGCACAACACTGAGTGTGCAATACTTAAAGGATGCGAGGTTCGGACACCACTGCGACATTGGGACGCTGCAAGAGCTGAAGATGCTGAAAACTCTGCTACAGAAAGAAGAGTAATTTATTTTTCCGTCTGGTGTCTTTATTTTCTCAAGTTAGAAAATAAACTTGGATTTTTTTCAGAACAAATATTTAAAAGGCGTAGTCTACCTGACAACAGATGACATATGACAGAATATGTCTACCATGAGTAGATCACCGAACAAGGGATAGGGAACAGAAAGGGCTCTAAGTTTCAGAAATAATCTTTGCGGGCTCGGGACAGCCACCCCCTCCCCACACCCCCACCCCATTTCTTACGTCAGTGCGGGTACTTTCTTGTTAACAGGTTATTACATATATCGAACCCCAACGAGTTAAAAATACAGATAATATGTAAACAGCTTATAGATCCAGAAAGAAAAAAAAATGTTCAATTGCTTTTGAGGTATCGTTTCCCTAATGAGTAAACAGATAAGGCTTAACATTAACTCGTCTTCATCGTAGTCTGACAGGACTGGTAGAAAGAAAACAGTAATGGCAGTATTCTATCCACCCAGTGCTCTTCATAAAAATAGCTATTCAGGTTATATTACTTTTTAAATTTTTGCCTCCCACAATATAGTTTATGACTCCCTCAATGGAAAGGACTCATGGAGCTCGTTCCAGTGAAGAGCCATAACTATAGGTTTTTAAGAAGAAAATGACGTTTGTAGTTTATTTAACTCTTTACCTAACGAATCGCCCGCATCCACCCGCAAATTTGCAAACTGAGCAGTTTGAAAAAATAATTTTTTAAACACATTTCAACAAAACCATATCATGTGACTCCTCGTTGGAACGAGCTCAATGAGCTCGTTCCAATGAGGTGCCACATGATATGGTTTTGTTGATTTTTTTTTTGAAAAATTTAAAATATAGAAATTAAATAAAATAATAAATTTTGATATTTTCTGCGTTGGGTAAAGGGTTAAGAAAGAATTTTTAAAAATGTCATATGCTCGTCGAGTTTATAATGAGTTGAAGAGCTATCAGAGAAAGATGAAAAAGCGAGCATTTCTGTCAGTTTTGCAAAAAACAACTCGGAATAACAAAATACAAGATCGTCGGCAATACCGGGATATAATGCGTTAAATTCATAGTAAGTGGTATATAAGAGACTGAAATCCTACAAACACTTCAGACTTCGATGAGATAGAGAAACATGATTTGGCTATACCTTACTTTCCTGACTGCCGTCACAATCGTTGCGTGTTCTGCGGGAAGAGTGGACCTGACAGTAAACCCATACTCCAAAGGAGAAGACGTTGTTCAAGCTACGATAGACAGAATCGACAGCACGTGTATATTCCCGAATGATAAACTGTTTCTGCGACGTGTGGCGTACGTACAATCTTCATATGGAGACGATACGAAGACGTTCCGCCCAGGGTACTATGGTGGAATATGGCAGGTATGACAAGAAAAATAATGAATGCATTTGGTCGAACCAGACTAAAATTGTCGGTAATACTTCAGAACAAAACCTTTTTCTATTAGCTTGGTTATTATAGTTCACCCAGAAAATAATGCGGAGGCGTAACGGAAATAGGTGGATGTAAATTGTCAGTTCTCGAATATCGGTCTCGGGGCGAGTTGGCTCAATTGGTATGGCGCAAAGCATTTATGGCCAAGCCATTGGGTGCCGTAGACCCGAGATTGACTCCCGTCGACGCCACCTTCCAAAACACTTTGCAATTTTCAATCCAGTGGCGTGCTAGAACGATGCCTGGTGGATTCCTTCTTTATATAGTCGATATAAATTAATTCAAGCAGTTGCATCTTCGCGAATCTTTCATTAATCCAGATTCCTGAGTTTGAAAGGTGGTTTCATAGACCATTATATATATTCGTCTTAATAAAAGCATCAAACTGCATAGGAAAAAAGGGCCATTTTGACATATATTTTGGTTTGCCGAAGACCTTCTTCTGGGTGCATTAATAACAACACAAAAAGTCACATACAAACGATGAAGTGAACGAAATGTCCAGGCTGTTTGGTTTAGAGGAATCACTTCCGTACCATATGCTATATTTGGCACCCCCACCAATTCTCAAACTGATTTCCCACAAAAACCTTAATGAAGTTGCTTTTCTCTGTAAGTTTCATTTGATCAAGGATTCGCTTCCATTCACAGTGAATTTACTCGTATGGTTTATTTATTTTTGTATTTATGTGTGGTTAATTTATTAGTATGGTTTCGATAGACTCCTCTTCCCATAGTGTTTATATTTTCCCCTAAATATTTGTAATCGCATGTCTCTTCCACACTAAGATGTTTGCTGCTACCCTCCGGATCACACGCAGAACTCCTACAATCTCCGTTTTCGAGTAGGTCCCACTTTACGACCCAAGTGTATAACTTTGCTTTTGCTTTTATGTAATTCGAGTCTCCGTTTCTTCCCATATCTCAGCACAATTGCCAGCATTTTTTCCTAGCCCCACTTTGTTATTTGACACTGCCATATCATCTGCGGAAATAGCTCTGGGATCCTCAGGTCCCCATCTGCTATGAAGGAGTGAATCTTCTAAATATTTGATGCAACCCGGAGCAAGGATGTGCACCTGTTTCAGTCCTGTCCCAACTGACGTATGTCCTTCTCATATCCAGAAAGGCCATAAAAATCTATTTTTTCAACTTCCGCAAATTCGATCATTCGGAAAAGCCTGAAAATATGGTCAGTGAATCTCCTCCCCTTCCTGAATCCGTTCTAAATTTCTCCCAGAAACTCGCCCTCCTCGATCACACCCTCTAATCTGCCATGTAGGACTTCAGAGAAAATTTTTCCAATGTTGCACCTGGCATAAATCCTCTGAAGTATCATTTCCCCTTTTGTGCATAAATGTGACCTTGCTTCCTCTCCCCTCTTTTGGAACCTATTATTTTTCTATGGCTAAATGGAATAAGGCCGTTAAACCTTTACAAAATTCCTTTCCCTATTTTTAGGAACTCGTTAGGATTTTTGCCCACATCCTCGCTTTTCCCTTCCTTAATTCTGAGACCTCAAAAATTTTGACACCACAAAATCCGGAGACACCCGCCCTTACCTCCCACACACATACCCACGCGCCCCAACGACCAGCCCCTCCACGCGCAATAATAGTCCAGTTTAACAGACTTCGTGGGGACTTGGTTTTTCTTTTGTTCTCAGTGACAACCAATGACAAACAAGTCCATAAAAGATCGCGAAGAACGACCCGTTGTTGTCTTGAGGACATGAAAAAAAACAAAGGAAATCTTTGTGGGACGCAAGCACTATTCTCTAGAAAGCAGATCCCCTCTCTCATACCCACACACATACACATCTTCACACACGAACAAACAAGAATTAACATTCTTGATTAACCCTCTTTCCAACGTAACGACCAAAACCGGCCAGCGCGATTCACAAAAATCGTCAATTAATTTTCATTATTTTTTTCGTTTTTGTCTCATAAACATAGGTTACGACCCCTCTTTGGAACGATCTCGTAGAGCTCGTTCCAATGATGGGTATTAACCTATGTTTTTGAGACAAAAAGTGAAAAAAAAAATTAGTTATTCAAGAATTCTGTTTGCAATTGTCATTTGCTTTTTATGTTAGATAAAGGGTTAAAAGAGTTGGTGGATTATAAGAAAGATACGTAAGGTGCAATTAGAGAGTTATCTTAAATAGACGTAATGCAATAAAACGTCGTACGATATGACTAAAATATGAAAATCTAAACTTAGTTGTCTTTCTTCTCTTTCAAGGTCGATGAAATTATGTTCAATGCTACATCAACGTGCTCTATTTATATAGTGCCTGTTTGTCGACAGATAGAAACTGTTTTTAACATCACCTGGCAAGGGGTTCAGTGGAACGATCTTGTCAAACCCCTCTACTCTGCTATTGCGGTTAAGTTGTACGCACGGCTCAATCGCATGTATGTCTTTCCTGGAAGCATCAGTGATCAGGCTCAGATGTGGGCAAGGATTTTCAATAAACAGTATACAGAATATATCAATAAGTTGGCAGCTATAAACGTAGGTAAGTATAACTTATGGGCACAAACATATTTATCCCATAAACGGCGGCCCACTATTTAATTGACAAACCTGAGAAACATTTTATATTTGTACAAGGCTAATACAATTCCCCAGAAGTTTAACACTGCAAATATCGATACCTACAATAGGGGTAACGTTGTTAAAGTAATTATACCTTTACTCTCCCTCAGATATTGTGACCGGCTTTCCAACCGGGAACCCGTGAATTCCTGTTTCCCATTTAAACCCCATTGCATAGACAGCCAACAATAATGGAGAAACATTGTTAAGACATCGGGAGCTGTGTGCATGTATATACGACAGTTATTAACGTAAAGGTAATCTGTTGACTCAAAGGTTAACAATGATATTACGGTACTGCGCCCCAACGATAAAACTATATATGATGAACTTATCAGTCCTAGAATTGTGATGTTTTAGTTCCGGTAAAACTGGACTTTTTTTAATCCCAAATACTAAACAGGGGCCCATATGGTTTTAGAGTAGGTATGATAATTATTTCAAGAGTGAGTGACTAGCGGGTGAAATATATAATTTTTCAACAAGCGACCTCCTAATTACGAAGGAAATATTTATGGTAACCGCTCCAAAAACATGGATATTATTTTTGCTACTTTCCCTATCCTAAAATGTCAGAAATTCCAATTCAATAAAACGGGGTTATTTGGGAGTACCATCTTGGAACGGAATGGGAGAATGAAGGATACGTGATTATAGGTAGACACGGGATTGAGTGGGGTGGGACAGGATGAGGTCGCTTTGCATACGGTGAAATCGACCGCAAGACACCATGGGATATTATTAGTTACACCGTTTGTTGGTGGCCTAATATGGTATATATGGTGTCAGTTAATTTCATACTGGACGAAAGCGAAGAGCTCTCGTCCAATATGAAATTAACTGACACCATATATACCATATTAGGCCACCAACAAACTGTGTAACGAATATATCTTGCCGACTGCTGCATCGATGCACAGAACTAATAACAACAGCGACCAAAATTAAATGAGAGAATTCTCACAATGTGTTCACGTGTCTTTGCCTTGTTACAGTTTATGGGAGAGCACTCTCCCATAAATTGTAACAAGGCAAATTCATACATACCAAACCGTTTCATTTCGAAGGTAACATGACACACATCCACAGAATATGAAGCCTTTTAAGTTGCCTAACCTGCACTTCAAACCAAATATGGGCTTCCAACACTCAATCTTTCAACTTAACGCGTTTATCGACTGCCGCCATTCTGAATAAGCAATGAACAAAGGGGAGATTACCAATAGCTGTCAGCGAATATGGATGTTAACAGGCAGTATATGGTTTTATATGCAGGCTGCATGTGACGTCTTTGAACCAATGAAATTTCCAGATACTTGTAGGAGGTAAGATATATATCAGTTTACCCCGAATGCTCGGAGAAGAAGAGCAGATAGAACGCATAGCCAGTGGGATGGAGCAGAAATAAAAGTATTCAATGGCCTTAGGGAAGCTTTGATCATCAACAAAAGAAGCTATACACGCTTGCGTTGTTATTGTTAACGAAGAGCCCAACTGTAAAATTAGAAACAAAATCAAGTTATAACAATTGCCAATAATTACATAGTTAATGTAGTTATACGTTTTGGGTCCAAATACTCAATTCCCATTGGTCAGCTGGGTGAAAACGTCATGACCAAATGCAATTCATTTTCCAATGAATACATTTGGTCGAACTTTGACCCGCATTTACGGTAGAGCGCAGTTGGCGGAATGTAATCCGGGTGGTGTTTGGGCCGGTTTGTATCTTTTAGCGCCTCTCGCGGTGATCAACTCCGCTGCTGTTTCTTTGGTGACATTTCCCAACTGTGGCATAAAGCCCGTTACTAAAATACTCGTTTCCATTTCTAAAGTTGTGAAAATTAAAAATCAGAGTTGTGCGCTTTGTATTTTGTGCAAGAGTGTTTTTTCGCCTCGTTCGTTCGTACATGTTTTATTTCGTCTTTCTGCTTTGTTGTTTGGTAAAAAGTAGTTTAAACAGTTACGGAATTTAATTATAAGAAGTGAATGCAATTTTTATAATCTTTATTGGAGAATGAACGTGTGGGAATGGGTACAAATTATGTATGAATCCGAAGGGATTCATACAATTTGTATCCATTCCCACACGTTCATACTCCAATAAAAATTATAAAAATTGCATTCAATTCTTAATTAACACTCGGCCATTCATGATGTAATTAATACATCACCCATTCCGGAATCTATTACCCAAATATTATTACCCTCTGTGCTTTTGTTTCAGTACCTTGTGATAAAAAGATGGATGTCGTTTTTGTTGCTGATTCTTCTGGTAGTATTCGTGCACCAAACTTTCTCATCATCAAAGCATTTCTTTGTCACCGAAGAGCTAATAATCAAGCCAGACAAAACACGAGTTGGTTTTGTCCGATTCAGCACATCCGAGAGCCTTCAGTTTTATCTGAACACTTACCGGACAAAAGCAGAAGTTCAATCAGCCATTCATACTGTTTCCTATATCAGTGGCGGAACAAATACAGCCGAAGCAATTACGGCAGTCCACGAGAGGATGTTCGTCGCTGACAAAGGTTCAAGGATGGAAGCTGTGAAAGTGATGGTACTCGTTACAGATGGATTGTCAAACAACAGAACACCTACGATCGAAGCAGCCAAGAAGGCAAGAGAGAAGGGCATCATAATATTCACTCTGGGAATTGGAAATGCGAACTTCATTGAGCTGAATGCAGTTGCGTCAAGTCCTAAATGCACTCACGTTTTCTCTATTAACCAATTTGATGAGTTAGACTCGCTCCTTGCTGAAATACACAAAAGTGCATGTAGAGGTGAGCTATATGTTTTATTACACGCCTGTTCCATGAAATCCCATCTACACCAACACAAAATTATGCAGAAAATGAAAATCCGTTCCACACATATGTGCCGAATGGAAATCATTGTCGTACTATTTTTAACTGTTTTTAAATAGAAGCGAACTTTCACTGGAATTTTCTACAAATCTACAAACCGCAATTACAATTTGAACTGCTACCGATAGCTAAAAATAGTAACACGGGTTCCCCCTCGCAAATTTGGTTGGTGTATTGCTGAGGGTCCTTCTAATAATTGTTTTATAGACGTGAAGGAGTGTATAAACACAGAACGACATGCGTGTGCGAATGGGTTAATCGATATGACACTCGTGCCATACCGACTAACCCATTGACTCACGCGTGTCATTCTGTGTATTTGTCTGTGTCAAATCTATTTTTTGTTTCTCATTCTCCCAACAGGAATAGCCTCAGGCGGTAGAGAATCAGACTGCAAGCCCGGAGGTCCTCGGTTCAAACCCTATCTGCGGAAACCACGTTGTGTTCTTGGGCAAGACACTTAATCCCAATTGCCCCATTGGGGCACGGTGGCGTTGTGTACTAAGGCGCACTGCACTTCGATGGTGCACTTGTCTTCAACCAATGTTAACCCTGCTTGTGTGGAGTTAGTACGTTGGGGAGCCTGACAGTTGCTCGCCGATGCTCGGTGGTTCTCTCTGGGTACACGGGTTCCTCGATCCGTGAAACTGCCCTGCACGAGGTGACCCTGGCTGTCGAAAGTGTCGTTAAACCCAATTAAAATAAATAAATAAATAGCATATAACACTTTCCAACAGCAAAATTGTCATGTTTTGCCTCTAACACATAGCTTATAACCCAACTGGAAAGATATGTTTTTTTAGAAAAATAATAACAATATAATTTAAATGGAGATATTTAATAAAATTGGCCTGTTATTTTGTAATGTAAAGTTGCCTGAAAAGCTGACAATTTTTTTTTTTTTTTTTTTTGGGGGGGGGGGGGGGGGGGTGTGTTGGGGAGAGTGCAGCATTATATTTTATTTTGTAATATCATCTGTATGCGTATAACAAATCTAATCAACGATAGCCGTTCAGTTAACGTAATGACCATACAAATCAAGTACCAGAAACAAACATCGCCTTTCAGATTGTGCTATTTTTTAAATTATTGCTACCAAACCGTAAGTTACGCCCCTTCCCCCTTTCATTCGAACAACCCCGTTATTCAAGTTTTTGCCAGAGCTCCAAGACTAAAGAAACACAAGCATACATCTAGATTTTGATGTAACAGAACTTTTCTGAGTTTCGAAGTCAGAAATGATGCATACGCCACATCATTACACACTTTTGACACTAGTAGTATGTCATGTACCCGGACGGGCCTTATTGGCCGGACCTCGGTGCCGGACCTCGGAAGTGACGTCATGTCACGTGACGTAGTGGCGTCATGTTGTGTTGTCTTGGTAACCCGCGTGGGCGGCCGTCTTGTGACGTCATCCCCATAGTGATACGTGGTGTTACTGCGTATGCGCAGCGCGTGTTGTTAGGGTGATACGTGTTTCCGTCGTCCATTTTGTATACTGGAGGCCGCCATCTTGGTTTTTATGGTAGCACGTGGTTGCTATGTTACCAAAGGCCTACAATAGGACAGGGTTATGTTCGGAGGGTATGTTCGATTGAATCGGAGTATTTTCTGGAACGACTTCCCTGGATAATTACCACAAACAACCCGACAACTTGTATTATTTCGAATTCTTCCAGAATTCTCTGCTTCTATCTATATATGCAATAGTTATCGTTTATCTGGCCATGTTCCTTTATTCTAGAGTATACTCCAGTAGCGTAGAAGAGCCTATCAACTGGAACAATTTACCTTATTATTGCTATATTTAGCAATTTCTGGTCTATTCTTGTTAGTTCTGACCCTATTCTAAGTACTCTTGTTGTTTCATTTATCTAGATTATAACTAACCAATCAGATTGCTTGATTTCCCATAATCTGTATGCAGGGTTATCTCCCTTGTGTATAACAAAAGACTATATCCAATCGCCATATCCCATGGAATCCCATAATTTTGCAAAACACCTGTGGCTATGGAATCCCTTTTTTGTCGTATGAGGCCATGAGGGCTATGTAAAAGCTCTCAATGAGTCCTCATTTATTATCCCTCATAGCCTCATTGAATTTTGAGGTTATGAGGACCTTGAAAAATCCCTCAATGAGGTATAATTTTCTACGACTCTTAGCCTCATTTCAGTATTTAACGGGTATATCCTATGGAATCCCATTTTGAAAAACGCCTGTGACTGTGGAATCCCTTTTTTGTCGTATGAGGCCATGAGGGCTATGTAAAAGCCCTCAATGATTCCTCGTTTATTATCCCTCATAGCCTCATTGAATTTTGAAGTTATGAGGAACATTAAAAATCCCTCAATAAGGCATAATTTACTACGACTCTTAGCCTCATCTCGGTTTTTGAGGATACCCATGGCCTGGTATTGTATTATTCGAGGATACCTCTCGAGGATACCTTTTATGGGATACTTATCTGAGGATACTATATAGGCTGTACATATCCATATAGCTGTCTTGCTGGCCCTTAGTACTATTAATCCACCTGATGCTTTATGTTATCCTATGACTGGTATAGGTAGTATGCAATGCTAGGCATAGGGGTATTGTGGGTAGGGGTACTGCCTGGTAGTTCAGAACGGTACTATAGTAGAAGAAGCAATGGCGGCAACCGTGATGGTCGTGTAATTTGGAGCTCGCCGGTATTTTGGATTATTCCTCTTATTTTCTTTATTTGGATCGACAAAATGGATTAGAATTGTAAATAACTGTATATAGAGTTCATTTTGTGGAGAGAAATGATTTACGTGGCTTTGTATTTCCAGTCTGCTATTCTGTTATTCTTCAAGACTCAAGCAAATTCAATATAAAGGCAAATTGAAGTGAGTAATATTCACCATTTCTAAAACATGAGCCAGGGTCAAAACAGACGTCAGAGCATGACCAAAACAAAGAAAACTGTACCAGGTCAGACTACTCCTTCAGGTGTGAAAAGAGGGTCTGGGAACATATCACCTCTCGAGGCCAGAGCGTCCAAGAAGTCAACCGAGACGTCTATTGACAAATTGAACTTGACCAGTGACAATGGGATGAAAGAGAGTGGTGTTCAGTCTGAGTTCTGTCCTGACACAACAAAGGGTTCTATAGTGGATATGTCGGAAGTAATGATGACGACAATAACAAAACAGCCCTTCTTGGAGAAACTTGGATCGGAGCTCATTGCGTCTGCCAACATCGCAAACGAGGATAAACTGGAAACACTCTACCAGCGCCTGAAGCAGGAATTTCGTTTTCAGATAGCAGAGGTCGTTCATTCAACCATCCCTAAGGCAGTGGAGAGGGGACTGGAAGCGTTCATGAAGAGTCAAATAGAGCCCCTGAAACAAGAGATATCTGCACTGAAAGACCAGAATGCGGAGTTGAAAGAGAATTTAGGACAGGTTAGACTCAAGCTTGCTCAGGTTGAAGAACACTGCGAGAACTCAGTTTGATGAGCAAGCACAGTACAGCAGAAGGGGTTGCCTTGTGTTCCGCAATGTTCCAGTCAAAACAGATCACGTGAGGGAAGTCAATAAGATAAGTGACGATATCATTCTGGATATTTGTAACAAGAAGCTGAATATCCCCATATCCAACGCAGACATCAGTAGGTCACATGTTATTGGCAAAATTAAATCAGTTTCCGGCGAACGTGGTTCTAAGAAAGTGTGTAACGTGATCTGCCGTTTCGTCTCTTACCGGAAACGTCAAGCTGTCTTCACATCGAAAAGAGCCCTCAAGAACGACCCAGATAAACTCTTTATCACTGAGTCTTTAACAGCACGCAGGTCGGCTATTGTTTCAAAACTCTCCGCATTGAAAAAGAATAGGACTATTCATTCATTCTGGACGAGTGATGGTAGGATTTTCATGATTCGCCAAAACTTATCAGACACGAGTCTGATCTCTCGTCTCTTTCCTCTTAGGACTAGACAGAAATCTTGCTGTAGATTTTGTTCCTGCAATTCCATTGTGTTTATTCAGAAGGCCATATGCTTTTCAAAAAAGGGGTGCCGAAAATGGGGTGCCGGGATATTGCCATTGATATAGGTTTTTATTATGCAGAAGGGAGATAACTCTGTACGATTAAGTACAGGTTATGGGAAATCAAGCAATCTAATCGGTTAATTATAATTTATATAAATGATCTAGATAAATGAAACAACAAGAGTACTCGGAATAAGGTAGGAACTACTGGTATTAGGTACCACCTTACCAGTAACAAGATGATACAAAGCATTTGGTAGGTTAATAGTATGAACGGTTAGGATGGGACCTATAGGGGAATATACCAACCATACTCTGCTGCCGTTCTGTATTACCAGGCATTGACCCCACCCCAGAATACCGCTCAATAATATGAAGCATCTGGTGGATCAGTAGTACCAAGAGCCAGCAAGAGACCTACAAGGATATGTACAGCCTATGCTATACTACCGTTCTAAACTACCAAGCATTACCCCCACCCCCACCAAATCACTAGGTCTACCATAACGTACTACATATACCAGCCATATAATAAAACAAAGCAATCGGTTGGTTAATAGTACCAAGCACTAACAGGGGCCTATAGGTGTGTATACCGTCATACTATAGTGCCGTTCTAAACTACCAGGCAGGACCCCTACCCACAATACCCCTATGCCTAGCATTGCATACTACCTAAACCAGTCATAGGATAACATAAAGCATCAGGTGGATTAATAGTACTAAGGGCCAGCAAGACACCTATATGGATATGTACAGCCTATATAGTACACTCAGATAAGTATCCCATAAAAAGGTATACTCGATAGGTATCCTCGAATAATACAATACCAGGCCATGGGTATCCTCAAATACCGAGATGAGGCTAAGAGTCGTAGTAAATTATGCCTCATTGAGGGATTTTTAATGGTCCTCATAACCTCAAAATTCAATGAGGCAATGAGGGATAATAAATGAGGACTCATTGAGGGCTTTTAAATAGCCCCCATGGCCTCATACGACAAAAAAGGGATTCCACAGTCACAGGCCTTTTCCAAAATGGGATTCCATAGGATATACCTGTTAAATACTGAAATGAGGCTAAGAGTCGTAGAAAATAATACTTCATTGAGGGGTTTTTCAAGGTCCTCATAACCTCAAAATTCAATGAGGCTATGAGGGATAATAAATGAGGACTCATTGAGGGCTTTTACATAGCCCTCATGGCCTCTTACGACAAAAAGGGGATTCCACAGTCACAGGTGTTTCGCAAAATTATGGGATTCCATGGGATATGGCGATTGGATATAGTCTTTTGTTATACATAAGGGAGATAACCCTGCATACAGATTATGGGAAATCAAGCAATCTGATTGGTTAGTTATAATCTAGATAAATGAAACAACAAGAGTACTAAGAATAGGGTCAGAACTAACAAGAATAGACCAGAAATTGCTAAATATAGCAATAATAAGGTAAACTGTTCCAGTTGATATGCGCTTCTACGCTACTGGAGTATACTCTAGAATAAAGGAACATGGCCAGATAAACGATAACTATTGCATATATAGATAGAAGCAGATAATTCTGGAAGAATTCGAAATAATACAAGTTGTCGGGTTGTTTGTGGTAATTATCCAGGGAAGTCGTTCCAGAAAATACCCCGATTCAATCGAACATACCCTCCGAACATACCCCTGTCCTATTGTAGGCCTTAGGTAACATAGCAATCACGTGCTACCATAGAAACCAAGATGGCGGCCTCCAGTATACAAAATGGACGACGAAAACACGTGTCGCCCTAACACGCGCTGCGCATGCGCAGTCACACCACGTATCACTATGGGGATGACGTCACAAGATGGTCGCCCACGCGGTTACCATGACAACACAACAAAGCGCCACTACGTCACGTGACATGACGTCACTTCCGAGGTCCGGCACCGAGGTCCGGCCAATAAGGCCCGCCCGGGTACATGCTATACTACTGATACTGAAATCCTCGTAAATAGAGAGTGATTACTTGACTGGACTGGTTACGTGGAATAATTCATGAGTGGTGAGGGACGTTGTACAAACACGAGTGCGCGAATGCGCACGAATGTTTTACAATATAGCCCCTCGCCTCGAGCAAGGTATAAATATCAGTATATCTTTGTGAGCAAACAAGATCTCTCACTAACTCAACGATAGTCCGCGCGTTTGTTTATTTCCTTTGTTTAACGTCACTTTAACAGACAGTGTTACATTCATCGTGTCCGCTAGTTTCACGGCTAGACAAAGGCGCAGTATCCAGATGGAACCACCGAGCAGCAGTAAACATCTATCAAAATCTCCAATTTACTGAGTCTGTCCAATCAGAATTAACACTGGTTGAAGGCAAGTTCTCCACCGATGTGCATTACGCCTCATTACACAGCGCAACGTGGACAATCAGGTTTACGTTCCATGGCCACGCGGACACAACGCAGTTACTGCTGGGCCGGCGGTAAGGCTGGAACCATCGACTTTTCGGTTTAAAGTCCAGTGCTCTGACACTTAGCCACCGCGTTCCAAACTGCGAGTAAACGCCACGGAGAATGGATAAATAAACAACGCATAACAGAGTCAGACTGATGGTCGTGGAGCGCGTGGCTAACCTTGTGTTCCTGGTCGTCCTTGTGTGAATGTGTTAATACAGCCCAGGCCAGATTAAATGCGGTACTTCCTGATGTAAGTGCATGCAGGTTCAGTATTATTTTAATCTTACAGGCCCACCGGGTCTGTAAGGGATGCCTGATTAAATTGTTATTGGCATTTCCAACCGATTTGTTATCAATCGACAAATACCCTTCTCTCAAACCTTTCAACAAACCGGATTTAAAGATTTCAGCAGGCAAAACAAAATGGAGCCCAAGTTCTAAAGTTTCCATATAGTTATTTTGGAGTTTAAAAAAATCTTTCATCTCTCAACACAGTAATCGGAATAACCCAAGGACGCTTATTTATCTCCAGCACCAAGGAAAGTTGTTATCACAGAGGGTACCGCAAATCAAACAGTGGAGCTCGCAATTAATGGAACAGTAGAGATCACAGAAACGGTGGAACAGAACGAAAACGGAACGACCATTACGGTAATTAATATATACTTCCACATCATGAAATATCTTTAAAAATAGTTTTAATCAGCGAGAATATCTTACTTTGAACGAGTGAAAAAAACGATAATACTTGTAATAAATAGATAAAATTTGATATCTTTGTATATTCCAGAGTGCAAATTTGCACTGGTTTGAAAACTGATACACCCTGAGGCGCAGCCGAAGGGTGTATCAGTTTTTAGATCAGTGTAAATTTCCATACAACCTGGAATATACATGGTTAACGAATGTATTTTCTCACCAAGTTCTTCACATTGAAGAAAAATTTCAATTCTGTAGAATAGGAAAATAATCTATCATATTTTGTTTGACAAACAAAATATAATGGGTTATATCTATAGTTATTTTCATTATGAGATAGATAGATAGATATATAGATATTTTTTATTTAACGGTATAAACATAGAATGCTGATACACCGAGTAAAAGAAAAGATACAAATTAACTAATAACAATCTGTTAACATCGTGGGGAGATAACATAGCCATATTGGCTGTCTCCCTGTAATCTCCCATAACATTTCACTCCAACACCGCTGTATGATCCAAGACAGCCTTCATTAAGACAGTTCGATATTTAAAAACTACAGACCTCAGACTAGACATAGACTATAAATTGTAGACTCAAACGACGGACTCAGTTAAAAGACTTGGTGATCTAAATATGTTTGTGGATGGCGAGATTACCAAAAGTTATTCAAAGGTAATATAGCAGATTAATTTGGAAAGGAAAGTAAAATATTCTTACAGCGTAATTAAAAAAATATTGAATTAAATATACTCACAAAAGTCTCCACCGCATTGGCTGGCTACCTCATACAACATGAACCCGATAACCTGGACTGGATTAAGGGCTCATATAAAATTGATTTCCAGCACATACTGACTTTGACAATCAGGACTGTAGGGGTTATTGCATCGTGAGCTCTCTTGAAACGATGGTAGCAAGTTATTTCTTACCTTCCTCCTAAATTCATTCCTGTTAGTAATGTCCCGTGCGGTTTGGTCTAAATTGTTCCAAATTTTAGGGAGCGCAAAAAGGGGATAACCTGTCTAGGGCGTTAGTTCTGAGATGTATCAAAGATAAATGAATCTGTCAACAAGTAGGCTTCTCGGAATCATAAGCGAGCACTTTCACACGGTATGAAAAGATGTTCAGACTTTTCAAAATGTGACAAAACAACAGAAGAAAATCAAGAAATACTGTCCAAATTGCATTTTGAAAGAGACGAAAGAATAATTGATAACTCCATATTAAAATATGGTTCTATCAGTGTCTTGAGTTCTTGTCATGAATATTTATTTATTTATAAATTAGGGTTTAACGACACTTGAACAGCCAAGGTCATATCGTGTCGGTGAAAGTTTTATGGGTGGAGGAAGCCGGAGTACCTGGAGAGAACCACCGAACAACGACGAGCAGCTGCCAGCTCCCCAACAACGTAACTCCGCACTCCAGCACGGGCAGGGTTGGATTGGTTGAAGACATGCGCACCATCGGCGTGCAGTACGCCTTAGTACACGGCGGCATCGTACCCCCATGTGGACAATCGGGATTAAGTGCCTTGCCCAAGGACACAAATAGCCCAAGAACATTAGGTTTCACTAGGGAAAAAATCGGAGAAAGCTGATTTTTTTCAGGGAATGTCGAGTACATGTCACTGAACGATTAGACAAAAGTCCCCTAAAATCCCAGTTGAGCTTTTTTTTCTACAGCCTTTTTTTGAAAACGCGTTTGAAAAAAATAAAAAAAAATCGCACAAACTTTGTAACCTCGAATTGATCCAACTGTATTTTTTGTTTACGCGTATTTCGAGCTACATAATGTCTAATATACATTTACCTAGAGGAAAATGTGCATTCTGTGACAATTTCTTCGAAAAATTATTGAAAATTCACAAAAAAGTATCGGATTTACGCAAAAAATGACGATTTTCCTAACGGATTTGCCCAAAGGGTCGTAGTACAGAACGGGATGTTAGTTGGACAGACGATAAAAAATCCACCACCACTTGAAGACTTTTATCACTGCTTACAAAATAGACATTATGGAAGACCCCCTCTGCTTCTGGCCGAGTTCCCCTTTTGGCATAAAATTCGTCAGCATGAGAACTCAACTATTTTCGGGCTTGGGACCGAACAGACACGTCTGTGTCTGGCAGCATTAGATCAATAAATAATATTTACAGAATGTACAACAATCAATAAATAATATTTACAGAATGTACAAATCAATCAACATGGATTAAGTTACATTGACTGTTATCAACGCTATATACAGAAATGACATGACCTATATACATATTATTCATCGAACTCAGAAATTTCCGACAGGACAGTGTTTCTGTGGTTGTTACAAGAATCCGAACTGCAATTACACAAACCTGAGCAAGAGAGTCCTGCCTTGTTACACCCACACCTTTTTGTACAAGCACTCTTGCAACCACAACTGATCAGATTCAGTAGGTTACCGGGGGCACATGGCTTTGTGGCTGCAGTCGGTACAAGAAGTCCATTGTCTAGCGACCACCCCCCAATCCGTCGGAGGAAGCGAAGTGCCCAGCCATTGTTGGACCTGGAGATAACATCTGTAGACATGTTGTTGTGCAGCATCGCTGCTTGGTGGGAGTGAGGCTAGGTCGATGGGTTTATTCAGTTTAGATTTTGCTACATAACGCTTGTAAGTGACATATCTAGATTGGCCGAGAGAGGAAACAGTTTTACTCCCGTATAAGATCAGGAGAAGTTGCTCCCCGGCAGCGGCTACTGCACTTGGTGTACTGTCATCCGCCAAAATTGTGTTGACATACTGTTGTGAGTCGCTAGTAACATCGGAGACAATTGTACTGAATACTTTCTTCTTACCAACTCGAAAGAGTGCAGAAGTAGTGTCACAACCACTTATAGAATGTGCTACAAGGAGGTTGCTTCTATGGTCACCCATTTTGGTTGCTATTTCACTAACTGAAACTAGTAAGTTTGGGGTAATGGAATACATCATGTGAATATTACATCCCGGTTGAACTCGAGAGGTAAGAATGACTAAGAAGTCTGTGTCTGTTCCCACAACGACAACATTGTTGTCATCTTGAGCGATGTCAAGTGCAGTTTCGGCTATCAGTACATCAGCATCAGCCTCGGCCTGCTTGGACTGAATATTGATAGCAGATAGCTCCTGCATTAGAAGATCGATCAGTTGGGTTTTGTTCTTGGCATTTGCAAGGAAATCGGATTGGGGTGTGGTGGCTGGTAACTCGGGTGAGATATTGATATCAATGGAATACCTGTCTTTAGATCTACGGGCTTGTTCCATGCCCTTTGTCGACATTGTACAAGCATAACCATCAAAAACAACCACGATGTTCGCCCCAAAATGTCTCACTAGATAATTGGAATATGATGTACATATGTCCTTATATGACGACTGTTTAGGCCATACAACTGCCCTCAATAAAAATCCACCACCTACAACAAACAGAGAATGTTCTGGGATTTTAGTTTGCTCGGAACCGTATGTTTTGAGGATCTTACCGAGCGTGCTTTTCTGTGTCTTCCTCATTCCAGCAGAATCAAACAATGCTGGTGGTTTCGGGGCGAGTTCATATTTGAGATACTCTTCCATCTCTGCTTGTGACTGAATAACACATGTGATGCGGTTGAACAGAATTGTGGGGTCAATCACTACCTTACTTCCACGGACTTTGATGCTATTTGCCATCGATGCGAAAGACTTCACAGTGTCAACACGTCGTAGTTTGATGCTGTTGGACGTTTTGCTTACAACATTCGATACGCAACATTCACCAATTTTGCGAACTTGGTCACAGTTCACAGTTTCGTCGGCCACAAGCCCGGTCGCTATAGAGACTAATTGTTGTGGATCTCTATTCTGAAAGGGTGAATACACTCTGATCCAGTTCAATAATGTGGTGATATCATTGGCATCAGTCAATTGTGAACTTTGACGGAGATCCCGATGTTGTTCGCCATGACCAGTGTGAACATGAACAAAATTTTCGAGAGCATTACATATCGGAAGGCAAAGAGGTAGTCCATGTACCCATTTCGCAACAGTGCTATCGGTTATTCCCCTGCCATGTGTGAGACCACCAGGGAGCTTGAACATTCTCATTAAACGCTGCTCTATGGTCTGATCAGAATATATCCCGTCCCAGAATTTATCTGAGCGCCTTATGGTAAAGTAACCTTTCTCAGTGAACAATTTCAAATCATCCTGTTGCATTATTTCTGTTAGCTCATTCATCTGCTGCAAATAGAGATGAGAACTTTTTGCGTATGCAAAATGACCACCTGCGTGAAATGTGTGGAGTTCCCAGTCGCCTGTGCGCTCTGCTCTCAAGAACAACTGGAGAAGACCTATTTGCTCGTAGTATTGTACCCAAAGCTTTCCTGTGCGTCATACGGACGCATTCTGGAGTAGTTCGTGTAATTTTGACAGTAGATGGTTGACACTTTCTTGATTGACAGCGTCAGCTGTTGTACAGTCACCTCTGGCAAGTCCACAGAATATTTCATTGACTTCTGTGCAGTCTATGTTATCTAGTGTTCGGCTTTCTTCAAACACAAGTTTTGTAATGGCAATTTGTGTTAGCAAATGGGCACGAACTGCTCTTGAATATGCATGACCACTGATCAAATGATGGATTGACCCACCAGCATAAACAGTCCCCCAAAGTTCATCCAAGCCGCTACCAGCCATGATCGAACCAATTGCCCCTAAATATGACATAATCATATGGAAGCCGCCGAGTCTAACGAAAACTTTTGTCAACTTATCTGACGAAGACACAATCTCCACTGCTTTGATATGATTTATGTGATTTAATCGAACATGGAAATTGAAACAATGATGCTATAATACGGTATTTGAATGAGAAAAGTCGATGCCGTTTGAATTTGAGTTTAGGGGGTATGGTTAATATTTCACACGTTTCACCAGTTCATTATGGAATAAATGACTATTGTTATATATCATTATAAAGCCACTGCTTTTCTGTAATTTTTGATATATAATTTAACTCCCAAAGTAGTCGTAGATTTGATTTAATGGACGTTGTTACCGTTGTGTGTATGAAAACAATAAAATTTTTTTCGTAATTTTGTACATTTTCGTGAATATTTCACCACTGAGTGTGAGGATTGGTACAAAGTTGGCATTTTCTGTTGGGGATATGTATTCTCAATATAATTCAGCACGATATTTATGATTCTCACCCTACTAAGGCGAATAAGAATGAGAAATATGGAGCTGGGTCGAATTTTTTTTTGAATTTTTTTTTTTCATCAAAAACACGCTATAACTAAACAAGCTCAACTCGGATTCGCGGGGACTTTTCACACTTTATCCGCAATGTGTGTCCCGGAAACATATAAAAAAATCAGCTTTCTCCGATTTTTTTCCTTACTTTCTCATTTTTATGTCTAATGTGCCTGGACTAAAAGCGGGAGTCCGAATCGATCGCTCAGACGGTCACCAATCCAAGAACTGCCCGGGCCCGACGTCTTGTCACGAATAACACAAAATTAAGGGTATTGTTTTGATTATTTTTTTCAATGAACAGCACTGTGAATTTTAATACATATGCCATTATAGTGAAATATTTTTATGGATTTTGAATAAAAACACATTGCCTGTATATTCATGTTTTTTCATCGGGCTAAACCAATGTTTAAATATTTCAAGTTGATGAGAGTATTATTAACATCATATCTGTCTCCCAATTAAATCGCTAGATTACAGTCTGTCAGGAAATAAATAATTTTATATTTGAAAGATCTATTCTTCGGGGTGCCGTCTCGTCGTCCATCGCTGCATTTTTGTTTTTTTGCGAAACAAATAGTCCATCATATTAAGAGGCTTATACCACACCGACAATGGGAAATATTCCAGGTATATACGCGTGGAATCTGGATGACGCCTAAGAACGTCATGAAAGAACACAATATTGTGTCAAGCGAGAAGTTATCAGACCGCCGATAATGATTTTTTAACAATATCAACTTCAATCATTGACTTCAGGTTCAGTCGGATTTTTAATACAGAGCACAACTCGGTCAATATAAGTTTTTTATGCTGATATCAGATCATATTCACCACCCAAAAGTCCATAATTGTATATTATTAGTTACACGGTTTGTTGGTGGCCTAATATGGTATATATGATGTCAGTTAATTGCACATTGGACTCGAGAGCTCGAGTCCAATGTGGAATTAACTGACACCATATACACCATATTAGGCCACCAACAAACTGTGTAACGAATATATCTTACCGACTTCTGCATCGATCCACAGAACTTATAACAACAGCGATCAAATTAAATGAGAGAATTCTCACAATGTGTTCACGTGTCTTTGCCTTGTTACAATTTATGGGAGAGTGCTCAGGCACTCTCCCATAAATTGTAACAAGGCAAATTCATACATACCAAACAGTTTCATTTCGAAGATAACATGACACACACTCACAGAATATGAAGCCTTTTAGGTTGCCTAACCTGCACTTCAGACCAAATATGGGCTTCCAACACTCAATCTTTTAACTTGAAGCGTTTATCGGCTGCCGCCATTTTGAATAATCAATGAAGAAAGGGGAGATTACCCATAGCTGTCAGCGTATATTGATGTTGACAGGCAGTATATGGTTTTATATGCAGTGTGCATGTGACGTCTTTGAACCAATGAAATTCCCAGATACTTGTAGGAGGTAAGATATTACACAATATTCATGTCCATAATAACAGTAACAAGCACAAACATACAATTATTTAATACAGTATGTAAACTCGCACGGAAAGGCATAGTCAGATTGGCTGTCTTCCTGCCTTCCCCAAAAGGAGAGAAATGATAAACAAGATGAAGGAAGAGGGATCGAAAAGAAAAGAAAAGAAAAGAAAGAAAAACAAAAAAGAAAAAAAGAAAACGCATGTGCAACATTGTTCATTTTAGTTTTTCATTCACAGCATTCACTGCAACAGATGATGAGAACATCTGCGAGAACCTGCATATGGCAGCTGACTTCCAAAGAGATGGCATAGCCAAAAAGCTGTCTTCCTGCCATCCACAGGAAGACAGCGTTTTGGCTATGCCATCTCCATGCAGTGTACTATTACTTTTGTTCTAAATTAAATTAAACTGTCAATCATATGTTATGTAATTGTATGCAGCAAATAAAGATTCATTCATTCATTCAAGAAGAGGGATCAGTTGACGCCGCCACAACCAATCACCTATCAATAATGTCTATAATCCGATTTCAGTGTATATATATTTTCATATATATACGATTTCAGTGCCTATGTGTATGTATGTGTATATGTATGTATGTGTATCTGGGAAAGATCGCAGTGGCTATGTGTTGAGGTTGCACTTGGTAACGCAGTCCGGACAATAATGATTCGAACATAAGACGTTATTCAAATAGAAGGAAATGAAAAGAGCTGTTATTGCCTATTAACTTTTTCTTGAATTCTGCCCTATTAGTATTGGGTAAACAAAAGCTCCGAGCCGCAGACCTCAGACCATGTTCCCGTCAATTCATAACAATAGCTTATAATGTTATCTCTTTACAGCTCGCAAGTTATCTGCTCCACTGAAAGAATATCAAGATGCCATTGCAAATAATTGTAATTCAGTATCTCAAAAGCCTAAAAACAGTTGTATTGTTATATAAAGAATTCAGTTAAATTCAACTGAATTCTAAACATATCCTCATCAGGCACAATTTTGCATCGAATACCCCCTTACGAAGTGGTTCTATTTCTATTTCAGACTTTCGTCCAATGTGGAGTTGTCGATGTCTATATATCGTATGACACTCCACATCCCGGCCCATCGCTACACGACATCAAAGACACAGCGACGGATCAGATACCCTCGCACCTTTACATCGAATCCACACAAGATGGTCGACCTCTCTATATCACGTACGTTGGAACACACATTTCAAACGACATCAGTAGATGCGACGATTCCAAATTCACAATAATTTATACGGACGGACAAATTCCAGGTAATTAATTATTTTTTTTATTGGTGGTTAATGACACGTCCAATAGTCAGGGTCATATGTATGGGTAGATAAAGTCGGTGTACACTGAGAGAACCACCAAGCAGCGGCGAGTATCATTCGGTATTTTCAGCTTATTAACCTTTTACCCAACGCAGACGATATCAACATTTAATATTTTAAATATCATTTTTTTAAATTAAAAAAAAAATCAACAAAACCATATCATGTGACCCCTCGTTGGAACGAGCTCGTTCCAACGAGGGGTCACATGATATGGTTTTGTTGAAATTTTTTAAAAAATTATATTTTTTTCAACTGCTGAATTTGCATATTACGCGGGCGGATGCTGGCGATTCGTTGGGTAAAGGGTTAACTTCTCACAAGCAGGATTAGAATCGATCAAGGGCGCCTGTACTGTCGATTTGCAGTACGCCTTATTTTGGTAAATTAGATTAAGGGGCTTGTCCAAGGAAACAACGCAGATGGCGCGATGAGCATCGAACCAATAACATTACGATCTGAAGTCCAGGACTCTAACCAATGAGCCACCGCTATCGTTCCAGGCAGTTAGAGGGCAAACATTTAATAGAAATGTCATATGTTAAATGTTCGATCAAAGTTGTCATAAGCGTTGATTCGGCAAAACCCCGACATTTCCATAGTTTTGATGGCTGCTAAGAGTACAGCCAAACCCTTACATATACATAGAATATACCCATAGTAGCTTGGTGTGCCAAATATTCACCACGAGTGGTGAAGTGGTGTTACGAGTCTTCGGCGCGCGGTTACACCACTTCACCACGTGTGGTGAAAATTTGGCACACCAAGCTACTTTGGGTATATTTTATTTATACCATGATCGTCAGATTATTAACAGTCGCTATTATTTTTTCTCAATTTTATTGAGCAGCAGCCGTACATACGTGTGAATTTGTTTTTGTTTACATGAGCATCAGTGGGCGGTACTTCTGCTGTAAATTTAATTAGTGTTTCACCGAAACGAAATAGAAAAAGAAACAGGGCTTTTTTTCATTTTAATAACATAATAACACACTATTTCGAGTTATGGGTGCTTTATTAACATGAGACAATGCACGTTTGTTAATTTTTGGTGTTTTATGGGGTAAACTCATTTAAAAACGTAATAAATAATTGCCACTTTCATTTCACTCTTCGCGAGGCGACATGCGGTAAATTTAGAGAAGCATTCAGGTCGACGTCACCAAAGGTCAAGAATGTAGTTCCACTGTTGGTTTAAATTTTACTATTGAAAGCCCATTGCTGACGTGTTCACCACGGTTGGTGTACAAAGCTAAAATTTGTGTCATAGGCTTTTTATATATAGTAGAAGAGGTAACCATGGCATAAAAATTTATGTAGCATAGGTTTATTGGGAAAAGTCTTCAGAATTATAGCGACTAAATTAAGGGGCCGAGAGTATATTATTCTAAGACTGTTGTGACTAAAATTTCATCTCAGCGTCACAATGATAATTAGAATAAGAAGGTGGATAATTGGTGACTATTTGTTCAACCTTTGGCACCGAAACTACTCGAAACTAGTCCAAAACAGACACGGTGTGATTGTGAAACTAGGTTGCGACGAGAAACTTGTTTTTATGCCATGATTACCTGTTCTACTTTATATGAAAAGCCTATGACATTTTAGCTTTACACACCAACCGTGGTGAACACGCCAGCAATGGGATTTCAATAGTTAAAATTTACACCCACAGTGGAACTATATGAAAGCTGTCATTTGGTTACCTCGACCCGAATACAACCTTATATATAGTTACAGATTTATCGCTCGTCGCCTCGCGAAGAGTGAAATGAAAGCGGCAATTATTTGTTACGTTTTAAATCAGTTTACCTTATGTTAATAAAGCATCCATAACTTGAAATAGTATGTTATGAAAATGAAAAGTGCCCCGTGAATTGCGCGTTTCTTTTTTCATTTCGTTTCGGCGATACAATTGACAGCGGAAGTACCACACAAACAAAACACAGATTCGCGCGAATGTATGTCTGCTGCCCAGTAAAGTCGAGAAAAACTAATAGCAACTCTTAATAATCTGACGATCATTGTATAAATAAAATATACCCAAAGTAGCTTGGTGTATCAAATGTTCACCACTAGTGGAGAATTGGTGTTAACCGCTCGCCGAAGTCTCGCGGTTAACACCACTTCACCACTCCTGGTGAACATTTGGTACTCCAAGCTAATATGGGTATATTCTGTATATGCTATATACAAACAGAAAAGTCTGAGAATGTATAATGTTTGCGGATTTATGGCACTAAACTGCGTTTATTATTATAACAAGGAAGTATACTGGAAATTGCCCTAAGTATTTTTAAAGTCATTTCGCAATTAATGAAGTGATGATGAAATAGTGCTTCTTCCCCTTGGCCTTATATATGTGCGATCATAAATACGACGCTCGTAAACAGCAGATCAGAATGGATGATACAGACTCTTTATAAACTATTTATTACATACAGTACAAAATACATTTTATCACTTTCTGTCATACTGCAAAGAGAACTGTCCTTTTGGGATTTGTCACTTTGCCGGCCTGTCTACGACAATGTTTGGGTTTTTGCAGGGGTACATAAAATTGCGCACCGTTCTACGTAGCTAAGGGAGATAAATTCATCTAGAAAGTCAAAATATAAAGCTACGTACATGGGTGGTTCGAAATGGGAAGTTTTATGCAAATGAAATGATACGCGAATAAAACTGACAGCGGAAGTACCGCCCACCGATGCTCATGTAAACAAAAACAGATTCGCACGGATGTACGTCTGCTGCTCGGTAAAATCGAGAATAAAATAACAGCTACCCTTAATAATCTGACGATCATGGTATAAATAATGTATACCCAAAGTGGTGTACTGAAAGTCTACCACTTGTGGTGAAGTGGTGTTAACAGCGCACCAAAGGCTCGCGGTTAACAATGCTTCACCTCTCATGGTGAACATTTGGTACACCAAGCTACTATGGGTTTATTCCATATATAGACAATCGTAGGTTAATCTGGTTGAGTGCTAAATTATTTTTGACAGTCAGAAGTTGTTACTAAAAATTTGTTTTCTTGAAAATTATTGGATATTGCTATAAGGCACTCTCTAATAACTTTAATATAACAAATATGTAAAACCAAGAGGCCATTTTCTTAATATGAAAAATAAATATGAAATATAATAATTTAAGCATGGCACGCCCTCTTTTCTACAAACCTATGCGCTCAAACAGTTAACGTAACGGTTATGTTTCCCAGCACTATTCACAAAAACAACCATTCAAATTTCAACATTTTTTCTACTTTTCCTTCAAAACATTGCTTATGACACCTCATTAAAACGAGCGCATTTCGCATCATTCTGTCTATCGGAAATAACCAAGGATTAACGTAAAATATAAAAATGATTAACCACGGCCTGATTTGACTAAAATAAATTCCATCCTGTCAGTTGAAAAGTTAAAAATCCTCAAATCATCCGAGAAGACAGAGACGCTGTTTGGAAATTCATTGACAACAAACAGATGAATCGTTCACTCTTCGCAAACAACTCAAACGAAGCGCATCAAGGGACATAAATTATAACGTACTGACAACAGCTGTGGTTACAATACACTACATGATTTGCATTGGCGACAGTGTAAACATTTTCTTGTCACCTTAGTTCATCAAGCTAACTTGGAGGAAAACAGTCATGTATCCACTTAGTATATAATCTCATTACAAAATGGACAGGAAAAGAATATATGTTTCCGTTTGTTTTTGTGTTCAGATTTGGCGTGCCCCGTTTTCTCGCTCAATTGAAAAGGCATATTTTACTTGTTCCCCTCACCTTATTTTTCACTTCTCACAATTCTGAAAGGACAACCGGTGCATATATTTCAAGTCCTTTCCAAAATAGAACTGTAACATTCTTATTGAGGATTCCAAATTCAATAAAAAATGCCCCAATCGGCTGATCTCCTTCATTTCTCGAAATCCGTTAGGGGGCGTTTTAGCCTCCATATAGTGTATTATTTTATGCTTTATAAACAATCACATTTCTATTGGCTGAATCTTATTTACGTGACTGATACTCAAAAATCCATGTACACCGGTTTTCCAGTGAGTATCAACTTTCTAAACATAACTTTTTGGAAATCCCCGCTCTAGTTCTATTTCAATCGACGTAATCTCTATAACATTGTTTATTGTTATGTTATTCTGCAGATGATAACTATTTTATTGTTAAATAAAAGTATTTCTGGTTGATATAATTGAACTTTTAATTGACAAATAGAAGATTGGATTTATTTTAGGATGATGTATAT
Source organism: Pictodentalium vernedei (assembly GCA_031216915.1). Taxonomy (NCBI): domain Eukaryota; kingdom Metazoa; phylum Mollusca; class Scaphopoda; order Dentaliida; family Dentaliidae; genus Pictodentalium; species Pictodentalium vernedei. Next base: position 62,708,509 of record CM062290.1, on the reverse strand, counting down.
AATAAAACACTTTTGGACTTTTCTGGTGGTAAATATGATGTGATATTCAATAACGTCGTACACAACGTACGCCGGTAACTAAAAGTGTAAAGACGCGACGTCTGGACTCGGCCCAAAACCGAGGAGACAACTGTTGGCAAATCTGATCTAAGAAGACGGAGCATAGGCAGCAAAGATGGAGCATAGGAAGCGTCTGACAGTTGCTCGTCGTTGCTGGGTGGCTCTCTGCGTCCATCTGTAAAACTCTCAGAAAAGCGGTGACCCTGGGTATCAAAAGTATCATTAAACCCCAATAATTAAATAAATAAATCAGTTTTTTCCGAACTTTTTACGACTAATACTCAAGGCATATACACAAAGCATTTCATGTTTCTATATTTTTTCAAATTGATTAACCCTTTACCCAAAGAATCGACCGCAACCGCCCGCGTAATATGCAAATTCAGCAGTTGAAAAAAAAAATAATTTCAAAACATTTCAACAAAACCATATCATGTTAACCCTCGTTGGAACGAACGCGTCGAGCTCGTTCCAACGAGGGGTCACATGATATGGTTTTGTTGAAAGTTTTTTAAAAATTTAAAAAAATCATATTTAAAATAATTAATTTTGGTATCGTCTGCGTTGGGTAAAGGGTTAATATCTCTGGTGTCCATAATTTTTCAATTAAAATACCAACGCCAAAACAGAATAGTAAATTTCCAGGGTTTTTTCGGTCTAAAGTCAACTCTCATTTGCGGTGGGTACAGGTTTCGCGGGTCTACCTCTCGGAATGAATGGGCGTGTATGGTATTTACAATCCTAACATGTATGGCCCTCAAGCCTTGTATCCAGTAAGATGCAACCGCATTGAAACAGTGGGCATGTAAACCTTTTCTTTCTATTTTCTCATTGAAGGTGTATCTTCCACTACGTGAAGATTACCTCAGATTCTGTAACCATGCTGTGGAATTCAATAAAACGCAAAAAAAATTTCTACTTTGAAACTTAATAGCTTGGATGAAATTTAAATTTACTTTTATTTCTAATTTTCTTCATACCCTCTGACGATTAATAGTACCTCCAGTATTTGATATCCTAATAAATGTATACATGTAGTTACCATCCCGTCTTCTGTATCTGTAAATGATTCATGAGTGGAAACGACTTTGTAAAAGCTTATAGCTTACTGTCGGATCCACAAACACTTTATTGTTATTGAATGTAACTCATAGAAATTGGAAATAAATACTGTTTAAACTAAAGTCAACTCACAGATTACCCATTTTAACTGGAAGAGATGTTGAATAAAAAATACCGGAATACAGATCCGAATCTATCTTACAAAATTGACCCAAACCCAGATTACACTTAACATTTCGATTACTGATGGTGTCTTCCAGGTAAACCCAATGGCAACAATTCGTAGAATCTATATTTGTTATATGGTGTAGACCTATTGATATTTTCAACGTGCAGCCTTTGGGCTGCACGTTGAAAATATTCATGGTCTTCCACACAACTTCACTAAGACAGTACTTCATAAAGTTATGACGAGTAATGAAACTGGAATGGAAAAGCGTGCTCGCAAAAAAAGAAACAGTGTCAGGCAATGCAGCCTAATTAAACTTTTCAGCATTGAATTCTTGGACCGCATTTCACCATTTATTTATTTATTGGTGTTTTATGGTCACATAATTATGCACAATGGCTAATCGCGACCGTGACAGTTTTACGGATGGAGGAAGGCGGAGTACCCGGAGAGAACCACCGAGCATCTACGAGCAACTGTCAGCTCCTCAACATTCTAACTCTGGTCAAGCTCCGTTCAAGCAGGGTTACAGCGGTTGAAGGCATGTGCACCATCGGCGTGCAGTACGCCTTAGTACACGGCGTAATTGTGCCCCCCCCCCCCCCCATGTAGGCGACCGGGATAAAGTGACTTAGCCAAGGACTCAACGAGTGTCGTCCCTGACGGGGATCGAATTCGGGACGTTTAGCATAGAAGTCCAACAGTCTACTACTGAGCCACCGCGCTCCCCCGCATTCCCCCATAAAATACAGCTTATAGTGATTGTACGAATTCATTTAGTATTGACAGAGAGGTTCGTCAATACTTTAACTGTGGGGCTATTGGATTAAATTTATTTATTTATTTATTTATTTATTTATTTATTTATTTATTTATTTATTTATTTATTTATTTAAATGTTTGTGGTTTAACAACACTTTCGACAACCAAGGTCACCTCGTGTCATACAGTTTTACGGACGGGGGAAGCCGAAGTACCCGGAGAGAACCACCGAGCAGCGGCGAATAACTGTCAGACTCCCAACGTACCAATTTCACACAAGCTGGGTTACGATTGGCTGAAATCAGGTGCACCATCGACGTGCAGCACACCTTAGTACACGGCGCTACCGTGCCCCCTCGGTGGGCAATCGGGACTAAGTGCCTTGCCCAAGGACGAGGATCAAACCATGAGCATTTCGGTCTGAAGTCTAATGCCGCAGCCATTGAGCTACTGTGTTCCCTTCGTTGAATTAACCCTTTACCTAACGAATCGCCCGCATCCGCCCGCGTAATTTGCAAATTGAGCAGTTGAAAAAATTTAATTTTTCAAAATATTTCAACAAAACCATATCATGTAACCGCTCATTTGAACGAGCTCCTTGAGCTCGTTCCAATGAGGGGTCACATGATATGGTTTTGTTGACATTTTTTGAAACCTTTAAAAAAATGGTTTTTAAAATAATAAATTTTGATATCGTCTGCGTTGGGTAAAGGGTTAAATTAATACTGTTTCTCTCTAACTGTCGCCTGTCCACGATTTTGTTTGCTAACCTATCGCCACATTTTCTTTCATTCCCAAAATTATGCTTACCGAATTGAAACGATCTGTCTCTCCGTCAGACTGTTAGTCACACTGCTCGCAGAGCGATGTTGTAAACTTTACGAAAATCATCAAATCAGGTAAAAACTAAAACAGAAAACGCACCCATATCAACGCTGACTCTACAAATAACTCATTTGTTTTATATTGCAGACACACAAATAAAATGCTTCCAAAACAATGTTGAGAAGATCTGCACTGCTCTTGATTTTTCAAACAGCGTGTACAGTAACCTACTGTGCAAGGGTAAGAAGATAGAGTATAACAGTTCTGTCAAATTTTTGGACAGTGGTTTGGTCTTGAAACCTCAGAACAGTGATGTTTCTACCAAGCTAATAGTGCTGAGACGGTTAGTCGGATAAGCGGTTCACAATCGGTTATCGACCTAACCGGTCAGAAAAGTTGTAAACCGGTTATGTCCAAAATCCATAACGATCGATAATCTATTCAGCTGTCGTACCAAGGAGGACCCCGCCCCAGTTGGAAAAACTACCTCCTTTATTGTGGGTTTGCTGGAGAATAATATATCCTCACTTTCCGTATCAGGGATAATATACCCCCTTATCGGTGAAATCCTAGCGCCACCTCTCAGTGCATTGGCGAAACAGTTTTCATTCAAGTCGCAGGGTCTACAATTTTTACACGCCAATTAAGTTCACAAAAGCTGCACGACACTTCAGATGAACTGCTGAGTGTTCCCGATGACATATGATATTTACAAGCCTCATTCGGACTCGGTTGCAACATGTCCTCTTTGGGGTGGCTTTTCGTCTCACGAAACTATCCTATAGTGCGTGCACAAACGAGCGTTGTCTAATGTTACTCAACAATGTTCGTTTGTATAGGCGCTGTAGCAAACAGCCTACATATGCTGATAGTCAATCCCGACTGTATCGAATTGATGTTCAAAGTCAGAATTACTGCGAAATAACCGCGTAATATAAGCCTACAGATCGCTGTTGGTCGATCACGAAGATGAGTCAACCGTTTCACCACTGGAAAAACATTCTATCACCTCTCCGTCTTTACTGGTCAAGTGCTAGCCAATCTCTGGTGGTGATTTTATAACGCGAGTGTATTTTACAAAGGTGCCATCCTTCACAATGAGCCACAGGTAAGCATGAGTTTGTTTTAACCCTTTACCTAACATGAAAAGCAGACGACACTTGCAAACAAAATTGTTAAATAACTATTTTTTTTTATTTTTTGTCTCAAAAACCTAGGTTATGATCCCTCATTGGAACGAGCACGACGAGCTCGTTCCAAAGAGGGGTCATAACCTAGGTTTTTGAGACAAAAAGATAAAAAATAATGAAAATTAATTGGCGATTTTTGTGAACAGCGCTGACCGTTTGACCGTTACGTTGGGTAAATGCGACCTGAATCGGAAAATGTACGTCACAATATGTGCAGAGTTGGAAACGTACAACGAAAAGACCCACAGCTGTGATGTCCCAGGTTCCGGAATGACTGGAGAAATTGGTACAATAGCACTAGAAGATGGGATAGCAAATCCGTGTACGCTTGCTGCTGTTCAAGATCATCACTTGTACTTCCCTTATCCAGACACACACTTCTTTATACAATGTGACGTCTGGGGAAATGCCTGGAAGGTACCATGTCCAACTGGTCAGACCTGGTTCCATGCCATCCAGGCATGCTCGCCCGATTCCCTTCATGAGTTTGGTACAACAACGCCCGCACAGGCACTCCGGAATCCATGTACAGCTGAAGCAATCGCTAACGGCCAGTTCTACCACCCACATCCCGATTCCCCACACTGGTTCATCCATTGCGATGCAGGTGGGAACTATTATGTACAAGAATGCGCCGGTAACACGGTGTTTAGCGCTCTGCTTAGTAGATGCACCTAATCAAGATTTAAAGAAAAAATGGGAAAGGAAAATAATTTCGTGAAGCTTTTCTTTCAACAAACGATGATTTTACAAACAATACAATTCTCCTAAAGTAATTACGAAACTCAGTTGGTAGGTTGGCGGATCCGGATACTGGGGAAACGTCCGGTGTCACCAACCCCAGCCACCTTCCCACCCACAAAACAGGGACGTAGAAACCGAGGGACACATGGGACAGCACACCCAAACATTGGTGAGAGAGAGACAGAGAGAGAGAGAGAGAAAGAGACATTAGGCCCAACAATATATGTTCCAATATATTTTCACACCATAATACCTCCGCGAGAGAATCATTGGGTGGGTGGTGAGGATCCCTCTCGACTCAAATGCAGTCATTTAAAACATGTGTCTCTCTTTTGGGTTCCCGTCCTTTCAGTCTTTTGAAATTAGGGGAAAAGGGTGCATAAACTATTTACTCGAAAGAAGTGACCGACATTCACTAAAATAGCATAGATATCCTCTATATATTTCGCAGTTAAAGAAACACTGGATAAATTGCCTGTGTATCATTTGATGAGCTGCAAACTGTCCTCCTGCGGGTGCTTTTAACCCTTTACCTAACGAGTCGCCCGCATCCGCCCGCGTAATATGCAAATTGAGCAGTTGAAAAAATTAAACTTTTCAAAATATTTCAACAAAATCATATCATGTGACCCCCTCATTGGAATGAGCTCATTGAGCTCATTCCAATGAGGGGTCACATGATATGGTTTTGTTGAAATTTTTTGAAAAAAAAAAAAAGGATATTTAAAATAATAAATTTTGATATCATCTGCGTTGGGTAAAGGGTTAACACATATAAAGCGGAATTTCTAATTTTGTCAAGAGAGTTCGTATATTTGAATGTTATTCGTAGAATCAACTAACCGTAATACTTGTTGCACGCTCCGTGTATTCCTTTCTTTAAATTTTATTAAATGGGTATCGTATGAGAAAATATAGCCTCTGTCCTCTCGGGCGATATGAAATGGATTATCACACAAAAATTACTTGGAGTTCAGTGTTACAATAGACCACCTGGTAGACTGAAGTGTATTTCAAACTGTCTTATCTTGCTTTTCTTCACCTCAACTCCCATCCCTTTTCTAGAAATGTCGGCGTCAGCTGATATTGTATGATCGATCGACGAAGTTTGTGTAAAGAATAAAAAAAACTTCCGTTTTTAAAGTACTTTTACAATAATCTGAGCGTATTGATAAAACACATGTTGTTTACCGTAGTTGTGTTCTAAATTACGATGGCCCGCGTGAGACGTTTTTCCGGGTACTAACTCCACATAAATCAAAGATTAAAAGCACCTTGTTTGTCCGTCTTATTCAGTTTTTTTCTCTTTCTTTCCTTTTTAATTTGCTTTTCAAGAGGTACATTGCTCATAAATGTCGACGTATCACACGTGTCGATAGAAAAACATTGTTGGTAACAAAGTTCAGTAATGCATTTGACTAAGTACGCGAATACTAAGAGATGTATTTGGTCATTTAACCCGTCGTCTGCCACGCGATGTTGTAGTAACAAAACCTAACCTATGGGATGTCCGACATGACATGGCCTACAACAGACATACTGCGAAGAATAAAACATTGAACAGTCCGTGGAGAGTGGATTGTAACTAAATCACCCACAGAGTGGAGTTATCACCCAAAGTATCACTTTCAAGTTCTGTACATATGGACATAAAACACAAGCAATGTTTAACCCGGAGGTCCATTGGCTGGAACTTTGCTTGTGATGGTTATGCTTTGCAATGAGTTTGCAATTATTGCTCGGGTGGAATCTCTGCGGGTGATTTGGTGACAATACACTCTACACGTACTGTAGGTTATTGTAATGAAATGACGGTAATTTGATCTGAGCTTTGGGGCTCGGAGTCCATGTTCAATCGAAACGTGGAGCGTCGGTGTTGGACATACACTGTGAGCCGCGAACAATAGATCATGTTAGATTATGTTCCAATAAGGCTCTGACCATAGGCCTAAACCCACTTCGTGAAATGAATAAGGTAAATTTTAACAGTAAATAGATGATATGGAATGAGTGTTTTTCTCATATAATATTTATGAAACGAGTCTAAGAATTTTCCTTTTTTGGCGACCCTCTGGCGAACTCAAACGGAAAATTCGGACGAGTTTCATAAATATTATATGAGAAAAACACTCATTTCTTATTCTATTTATCATATGACACCCACATCCACAAATTAGCCACTTAATATGACTTTTTAACCCATCACCTAACTTGAGTTGCAGACGGCACTTGGAAAAAACATCCTCGTAAAACTAAATATTTTCATTTTTTGCTTCCAAAACATAGGTTATGACCCCCTCATTGGAACGAGCTCGTTCCAATGAGGGGTCATAACCTATTTTTTGGAAGCAAAAAGTGAAAATATAAAAAAATGAATGGCGTTTTTCTTGTAGGTAAAAGATTAATACAATATACCCCACCCTAAATAGGACAGATAACGTAAATTCTGCCTGCTGAAATTATGCAAATGTCACCCAGTTGTATTTTGTTTAGCCAATCAAATTGTGTAGTTTTGAAATTGACCAATGAAATTGACGGAATTCTTAATTTATCACTGATTAATATGAAAACAAAATATCAAATGTTTTAAAGTGAACAAAACGGACGAGTCATATGATAATGAGTTTTAGTAACTGAACCTCTCGTGTACCCAACGACGTCAATGGGTAAATAATCAGTAAATCAGACAAAGGTCGAGGTCACTTCATCTTAGTTCAAATCGTAAACTGGTTTGTAATTTAAAGAACACTCCATTTTGGTACATGGTCTGCTTTACGTGCAAACAAATCTTCAAAGAGAAGAAGTTTGCAAATTACTCCATTGATGAAATAACTGAGAAATGAGCAACCTAATTTCAAATATTTCGTGCGATGACGTCAAACAGTCAAATGCTACTTGAGCCATAAACATATAAAAAAAACTGCACCAGCTTTCGGGGATTTTAATTTTATCGTGTTTGTGTGTGTATGGGGGGGGGGGGGGGGGGTGCTGGAGATTGAGAATTCTATTGATGAGCGCCCCACTTCTCCCCGCTGGAAATTCTGTAGAAATCAATCACATAATGATATTTAGAGCTATCTAAGGTAGTTGTTTGTTCTATTCTGCAATGCATTTCAGAAATTTGTGTTGGAGAGAGCTTCCCCAAAATGATATCATGCTTGGAATTATCATCAGGGAAAGGTGGATTTAAAATTTTCTCGCGGTAACCTTAGCATGGTGAGATGGTCTTTTCTTGACTAAAAGGTCCAAGTTTACCTAGCGAAACTGTTTGCTGGGCTTACAATAGCTTTAAAAAAAATCCAGAAAAAGTGAATGGTCAGTTTATGTAGTAGGTGGGAAGCAGTTGATTCCCAAAACCCCCGTTGAGAGAATTTTACGTTCAGACAACGAGTTTTCATTTTCGTGCAGATCATAACATACAGAGGTATGAAATAACCTTGCCGACCATTAGCTGAAACTTTCCTTATACAGCGTTTAACCCTTTACTTAACCTGAAAAGCAGACGACACTTGCCGCAAAATTCTTGAATAACTTTCTTTTTTCATTTTTTTTGTCTCAAAAACATAGGTTATGACCCCTATTGGAACGAGCTCGACGAGCTCGTTCCAACGAGGGGTCATAACCTATGTTTTTAAGACAAACAAAAAGTGCTCTGGGGCACTTCATTGTATTGTGAGAAAGTACTACGAATGTTTTCGGTCGAAGTAGTAATAATAAACTGCGTGGAACTGCTTTTTTGTTATTGTTGTTTAACGACACCTTCGGCAGCCAGGGTTATCTCGCGTCGGACAATTTACGGGTGGTGGAAACCGGAGTACCTGGAGACAACTAACGAGCAACGGCGAGAAACTGTCAGACCCCGAAACGTACTAACTCCACCCTAGCAGGCATAACGTTCGTAGAAGCAAGTTATCATCAATCTGGATGCTGTACGCTTTAGTGCACACCGCCATCGTACACCACGTGGGCAATTAGGATTAAGGGTCTTGCCCAAGGACACAACGCATACACCCCTTGGGGGGGGGGGGGGTCGAACCATGGACCGATCGGTTTGGCACAATGCCGCAACCACTCTGAGCCACCGCTCTCCGGTGTGGAACTGCTGCTCCGTGCGTTTCTGGTACGTGGGTTACTCAGATTGACGCATATATATTTTAAGTGGCTTCAGTTGATTTGTTGCGTGATTGATTAATAATTTTAAAAAAGCCATCGAAAGAGTCATAAATCATGATAAAACATCAAGCACATTCATAGATTTATGTGGTAATGGTATTTTTTAGTTTCTATTTAGGTAACATGTCCCTAACACCGTGTAAACAAAACTGAATCCTTTATACTTAACCCGCCTCCAATTGATTCTGAGACGACCCCCGATAAACAATTTGCATTGCGATGGGTAAAACTGTAGCCTAGAAGAGTATTGTATCCAAGATTCTGGGAGTTTGTACAAAAATAAAAACAATAGGGGATTAGGCAATTTCATTGAGAAGAACACGGTATGTAAACACTTCCTCAAGAGACTCATCGGATGGTGGACGTTAAAAATCATCCACGTAAAAGATATAAAACAGAAAGAGATCGTGCACTCGTCACATTATCTGTTAAGATTGGTAAGCATGGATTGTCTAAAGTTCGTATTGCTAGCTGCCGCTGTGATAGGGGCGTGTTCTGGAGGACGTGTGGATCTAACAATGCATCCATACTCCAGGGGAGAAGATGTTGTCCAAGCTACAATAGACCGAATCGATAGCGAATGTCTCTTCCCGAACGACAAACTATTTTTAAAACGAGTGGCATATGTAGAATCTGAATATGGAGATGATACGAAGACATTCCGCTATGGTTACTACGGAGGAATATGGCAAGTATGCACGATAACTTCATACCTTTACAAAAAGAATTGTAAAAATGCAACAAAAATGTTAATTACTTGCTTCTTCTGATATTTTATCGCTTTAGTGTAAGTTTGAGCTGGGCGGTTTGAATTGTTCTGATTTTGTTCAGTTTCAGAAAAAAACTGTTTTGCTTTAATTTTTGCATATGTTAAGAACATGAACATACAGTTATGGAATCCAACTGTCCCAATGCTGCCTTTGAACACTTTTTAAACATTTTCCTGAATTCATTTGACTCGGCATTTCCTTTGCAAAGTCAAAAACGGAATAAGAAATACATAAAGCGACAGCCTTGGATTACGAAAGGTCTTCTAATCTCAGTCAATAACAAGAATAAATTTTTCATTAAAAAATTAAGCAGTCCTACAGAATTTAATGTTAGAAATTACAAAAATTACTGTCGGCTGTTCAACAGGATTAAAAAAACAAAGTAAAGCAATGTATTACGAAAACGTCCTCTTGGAAAAAAAAGTAATATGCGCACAACGTGGCAAATTCTAAATAATGCTCTAAATAGAAACAAAAACAAAAGCAATTTACCTTCCTTTTTTAACCCTTTACCCAACTCAAACGATATCAAAATTTATTATTTTAAATATCATTTTTTCAAAAAATGTCAACAAAACCATATCATGTGACCCCTCGTTGGAACGAGCTCGACAAGCTCGTTCCAACGAGGGGTCACAGGATATGGTTTTGTTGAATTTTTTGGAAAAATAAAACTTTTTCAACTGCTGAATTTGCATATTACGCGGGCGGATGCGGGCGATTCGTTGGGTAAAGTATTAACCTGGGTGAAAAAAGGATAAATACCCCGAAATAAATATTTGAAAGGAGACCTCAAAACAAATAACGAATCCTCGCAAATCTTTCTCCGAATTCATGAAATATCCACTCCCAGATAATATGTTTATTTTACCAACGTCGTCTTTGGAATTTATCAATATTGTAACTAAAATGAAGCCTGAAGCAAGTCCGGACTGCGAGAATATTTCATCCAGTATCCTTAAACATTCCATAAATTCGGTTGCCAAGCCCCCTTGCCCATATCAGGAACATTTCACTCAGTCAGGGAATAGTTCCTGACAGAATGAAAATTGCAAAGGTAATTCCAATCTTTAAATCAGGTGATGAAAATAACGTCAGAAATTATAGACCAATAAGTATTCTCCCTGTCTTTTCAAAGATTTTAGAAATACTGATGTTTGTTAGACTGATAAAATTTCTGAACAAATTCGATATTCTCTATCACCACCAATATGGTTTTAGGAAGCAGCATAGCACACACTACATCCAGTTATGCAACTGTTAAAACATGTTGCTGAAGCAAATAACAAAATCAGTAAGGACACCACTTTAGCTATTTTTGTTGACCTTTCCAAAGCCTTTGATACAATAAGCCACGCCATCCTTCTTCAAAAACTCGAGCATTATGGAATAAGAGGTAACGCTTTAAGTTGGTTCAAAAGCTATCTGGAGAACAGGAATCAGTATGTCTCGTTTGGTGATAGTAAATCTCATCTAACTGAACTGACATGTGGAGTTCCACAAAGTTCTATACTGGGCCCTATTTTATTTCTAATATACATTAATGACATAAGTAATTCAACTACCTAGTCCTGAACGAAAAGAAAACATCTTATTTAATCCAGGTCACAGAGAAAGAAATGTTACTCATCAGAATATCTGTATAAACAACCGGGTAATCTGCAAGGTTGGCAGTGGCGAAAGTGAGAAGTTCTTAAAGTTTTTTTGGTATAAATATTGATGACAACTTAACGTACAACGACCACATATCTCAACTCTGACGAAAGTTGGACTTGCCAACTTCGTTCTCAAGAAAGTTAAAAAGTTTCTCCCTCATAGTGTTATGAAAACTGTATATTTCACTCTGATACAGAGCCACTTCATGTATGGAATTCCTTTATGGGGTGTGTCAAAAGCCTGTGATCGTCTTGAAAAACTGCAGAAACGAACACTTTGAATAATAAATAATAAGAAATACAATGCCCATACTGACCCATTATTTATCAAAGATAGTATATTGAAGTTAAAAGATTTATACAAATTACACGCCTTATTATTTATGTTTGATTAGCATAATGGAAACCTCCCGGTTTCATTTGCAAACTTCTTCTCGATTGCAAATAACCAATCCAACATGCTTACTCGCCAGGCAGGTCTCTTACGCACACACAAAACCAGAACCAAAACCCTGGATAAATTACCCGTCTTTGCGCTAGCAAAGCTATGAAATGAGTTAGAAATAGATATCAGAAATACAGAGAATAGAAAAGAATTCAAGAAAAAGTTAACAACAATATTTTTCTCCACTTACTCCGAAAACATTTCCTGTTCGAACCCTTATTGCCCGGATTGTATAAACTAAAACTGAACTCTTGTCCAACGTGGATAGCAGAGACATTTGCCATAAAATATTCTTGAATAACTAAACATTCTTATTTTTTTGTTTTCAAGACATAGCTTGTGTGTCTTCATTGGGGCGAGATCAATGAGATCGCCCCTATGGAGAATCGTGGGCTGTGGTTTTGAGACAAGGTGTGTAAACAAAATAAAATGTGAATAGCGACTTCTATGAATAGCGCTGGGTGGTTTCGGCGGTTACGTTGGTAAAGAGTTAACGATAAAATCACGTGTTGTCTTTGACAGTAATTGTTGTCTGGTATTCTCGTCCATGTCGCCTCACATTTTGCTTCCACCAACCATTTCGTAGATCTACTCACACTATTTCTACCTCCAAGCTAATTGGTGTCAGCAGAATCAAGAGAGCGACCTTTCGCAGCTGATCATCAGCAACACGCATGCTGGAATGAGACCAAATCAAGACATAATAACTGGAATCCACAATGTTGCAGTGTAATACGTATTTCTTTTTGTTTCGTTTGTTGATCTTTCTTTCTCTTTTTCTTCGATATTTCTCAAGAAAAGGCAGGAAGACAGCCAATCTGGCTATACCTTCCCTTGCCAGTACACAATGCTTTAATTATTGGGATTATTGTATTTATATGTACTATATGCAGTATTTCTTTTTGTTGAAATTTAAATATGTTAACTACATGTACTACAGCACGTGGAGAGTGTATTATCACTAAATCACCCGCAGAGTGGAGACTCCACCCATGCAATAATTGGAAAATTGTTGCAAAGCATAACAAGCACCAGCCAAGTTCCAGCAATAGACCTCCGTCTTAAACCCGGAGGTCCATTGACTGAAACATTGCTTGTGTTTTTTGTCGATATGTACAGAATTTGAAAGTTATAGTTTAGGTGATAACTCCACTCCGCGGGTGATTTAGTTACAATCCACTCTCCACGTACTGTATATGTATACATTGTTATATTTTAGTATACTGGAAAATAAATATATCAATATCAACATATAGTAAACAACACTTCGTGATCCTTAACTCAGAAAGAAAACTGCAATATTGTGTGCGACACCGCTCATAACAAAATGCACTGTCTATAAATACAGTACGTGGAGAGTGTATTATCACTAAATCACCCGCACAGTGGAGATTCCACCCAAGCAATAATTACAAATTTGTTGCAAAGCATAACAAGCACAGACAAAGTTTCAACCAATGGACCTCCGGGTTCAACCCGGAAGTCCATTGGATGAAACATTGCTTGTGTTTTTGTCCATATGTACAGAATTTGAAATTTATCGTTTGGGTGATAACTCCACTCCGCGGGTGATTTAATTACAATCCACTCTCCACGTACTGTATAACCATTGGATTCAGCCCAAATTCTCTTTGATCATTCTTAGAGGGTTCTGGGGGATCATTTTTTGATCCCAATGAGACAGAAAGGAACGCACATAAATTAGGTGGGTTTTTGCGGTTCGGTTTTCTGGGTTGCCACAAAAACCGGGCCCGACATGGGGAACCGAAAAACCGCCCGCTCGAGCGTAAGTAATTTTATCGAGGGAGTAGGAGGTTATATTTTTATTTTCACCTTCCATGCAGTAATGTGGATTTGTCATGGATGAAATGGGCGTTTTGGGGTAATTATGAGAATAACAGATTTTATCATGGGCGAATCCAAGGAAGTGAGGACGCACCTGTAGGCAACCCGCCTCTATTTTGTTGAAACTCAAATTTTGTTCCCATGCTCCAAGACCAGAGGCGACAGTATTATCCTCGATAAAACATGGACATCCAGAATCGGAGATAGTGCATGTCCACGTGTTATCGCGGGTAATGCCATACCCACATGCATGCAGCTATAGCTCAAGCGCGGATGTACGAGCGAAGGATAAATCCGTCGCCGGCACTGAATGCGGAGTTACGTGAGATGGAATCCGTTTTTAAGCTGTGTGTCTATTTTTCAAACACGATTTCCTATCACCGATATCCGGTGCATTCTGACAGAGAGAAAGATTCAGATACAGATAATTTATTCACAGTATACATAAATAATGGTTACAAATACATATATTTTACAAGTTTGCAAGGATAATCTGAGATATTTGATAGATATTCGGTGCCGATTGCCGAATCGAATTCGAATCGAATACTGGGGTCGAATTGAATATCATTTCGAATACCGAATATTCGCAGGGCACTTCTCTACTTAGGTAGGCCTGAGGTGAAACGTAGGAATCATTAGCTGTATCGTTCTGCCAGTATTTTATGAGCGTAAGATCCGTACTCTATCCGAATTTGTTCTGTATTTATACCACAATTAAAATTAAATTAAATGAGTGAAGCTGATATTTTTAAAGAAAGAAAAAAATCAGATGACTTTCTTATTTTACACTGTTTTGTGTTGAAGTATTCCAATCATGTCATAACGTCACACAAGGTAAGTCTCAAGAGAAGGGCTGTACTACAGACTTTCGATTTCTTCGCCACAGCCCCTTTTAGATCCAATCCATATCGCTTGAGTTTTGTTGAGGTTGACTTTCAGACCAGAGCACTCCAAACATGGTTTACTGTTTCGAGCGCCGTGTTTAGAGAGTACCCGTCGCCACTAAGAAAAAGTGTGGCGTCATCTGCATTCTGACATATTAAGAATTCAGAATGTATCCACATTCCATTGATATTGGGGTTAAATTTAAGTGCTGCACTTAAAATTTCCTGGGAGCGCGGTGGCTGAATGGTAGACTGTTGGACTTCTATGCTAGAGGTCCCGAGTTCGATCCCCGTCCGGGACGACCCGCGTTGTGCCCTTGGGCAAGGTACTTTATCCCGGTTGCCTACATGGGGGCACGATGACGCCGTGCACTAAGACGTACTGCGCGTCGATGGTGCACATGTCTTCAACCGTTGCAACCCTGCTTGAGCTGAGCTTGAATAGAGTTAGAATGTTGAGGAGTTGACAGTTGCTCGTCGATGCTCTGTGGTTCTCACCGGGTACTCCGGCTTCCTCCGCCCGTAAAACTGTCACGGTCACGATTAGCCATTGTGCATAAATATGTGACCTTACACACCAGTAAATAAATAAATACTTAAAATTTCCGCGCAGAGGATTAGTAGATGGGGAAAAAGATGATCGCTCTGCCTTATCCCTCGCTGGAGAATGAGTCTGCCTGAACAATGCGGCAGAACAATGCCCGTTGTTCAAAACACAGCTGTAAATGTTACTGTAAAAACTTGAAACACTTGTATAATAGATGGACCGAATTTTAAAAAAGACAGTGTTTTTTCACTGTAGGACCATTCCAGCGAATCTAATGCTTTTTCAAAATCTACAGTGTTACTATTCCCGGTAGATTTTTCTCCTCGCATTTATCAATTAAATCAAAAGTCGACGTGTTGATTCTCCTTTGTATCTTCCTTTCATGGAGCCCAGCTGAGTGTCCGTTATAAGTTTAGGTAAGACTGATTTAATAGGGTTAGCAATTGATGTATAACCTATTTTAACATCGATGTTAATTAATGATATTGGCCTCCAGTTTTTTATATATATATTTGGTTTATTTGGTTTAGATATACATGTGACAAAACCCGTTTTTTGTTTTATCGAGAGTTCTTTCGCGCGGTGTCCATAATTTAGGGAATTTATAAAAAAAATCCGCCGAGATCTTTTCCCCAAAAATCTGTAAAATTCTGCCGTAAAACCATATGAGCCGGGGGTTTATTGGTTTTCACTGATTTCTAGGGCAACGGAGCATTCAGATTAGGTTAATAAACCTTCCAATGAGTTTTTGCTCTTCTTCGTCCAGAAAATTGAAAAATGGATTGGTTTTCGTCGAAAAATTTATTATTTTTTAGTTTGGAAATTATAGTCGACTTGGTAGGAGTTTTATGTGTTGTTTTGGCTGGGTTTATATTTCATCTCAATTTGGGAAAATCCAAATATTTGGATTCTCGCAAAAATGATTGCGAGAATCAATACCTGCTAGGATTCCATTAGGCCACCATGCTTGAACCCTCTGTCGTACACCGATAACACATGTTAGTCCTTTTACACAACACCATTTTTTAAATTTTAAAATATAATCTAAATTTGATAATTTTTTCTAAGAAAGGAACAACATTTATCAATGAAACGTCATAAATATGGTTCCAATGGCAGCAATATTTGTACAATTATATTGATAAAGTAACAGGATATTTCGGGTCATGTTAGCCTTGTATTGGCTACTTTTCTGCTGTTAAGTTAGATAAAGGGTTAAACTAAGTTAATTCTTCTCACTCAAATCCTACCAGATGCGTAGCGAGAATCTACGTGGACTCTCGCTGGTTTTTGTTGTGCGAATCTTTGCGTGATGAATCTGGTTCGCGTCGAAATATAAGCCCTGATTGGTGTTTACCATATTTTAATACATTTAGGTGGGAGCGCGGTGGCTCAGTGATAGACTGCTGGACTTCTGTGCTAGAGGTCCAGAGTTCGATCCCCGTTCGGGACGACCGGCGTTGTGGCACTGGGCAAGGCACTTCATTCCGGTTGCCTACATGGGGGCACGATGACGCCGTGTACTAAGGCGTACGGCACGTCAATGTTGCACGTGTCTTCAAACCCTGCTTGATAGGAGGTTGAACAGAGTTAGAATGTTGAGGAGCTGACGGTCGCACGTCGATGCTCGGTGGGTCTCTCCGGGTACTCCGACTTCCTCCACCCATAAAACTGCCACGGTCACGATTAGCCATTGTGCATAAGTATGTGACATTAAACACCAATAAATAAATAAATACATTTAGGCGCGCTATTTGTTACCAGTCTTGTTTTGACAGAAAATAACGAATGCCACACCAAGTGGTATTATCATCGAATAGGTTTATCACCAAATATACATAACCATCTGAATAAAATGTATCTACTCTACAGTGGACGATCCGAAGAAATATTAAATTGGAGCACGCGGTGAACGTAAGCTAACGTTATTTCGAGTTAAATATTTATTTAGGATGGCTTTGCCAGAAACACGGTGTAAAAGAGCCACTGTGGATTGCAAGTTACACCGTTCCTCTCAGCCAACCAAAATGCAGTATTTTTTTTTCATTTGGAAATAAAGCAACTTGCCAACTGCCAAAATAACTAGAAAATTCAGTTCTAGAAAATACAATTGTAAAAGGTTTAGAGTATTGGCCCCAGGATGGAGTACGGAAGATTGGAATCAACAATCCGAAGTGGAGTTTTTGCTGTATTTGACGTGCACCAAAGGCGCGCGTGAAATACAGAAACAACTCAATCGAGAGTCATTGATTCTTGTCACCCGTTCTCGGTCTATCCTAGTTTGTTCTGTATTTATACTACAATTAAACTGGAATTAAAGGAATGACGTTGATATTTTTGAAACAAATATCGCCTACGGCGGTCTGAAAACTTTCTTGTGTGACACAGGCATTTCATTCACGACAGACACGTGACGACCTCCCAGGTGCGTTATTACATGGCGTTCTTATGTGTAATCCTATTCTACACGTGTTGTATCTAGAACAATTCTCAATGCCTGCATTGTGTCGCGTAACATTGAGTACAGTCAGCAAACGTGGAATAATATTTAAAACAGAACAAAGTGTCTTGCTGACAAAAGCCTTCATTTATTTACAGTATCAGTGTTTTGGAGTTTTGTCTTTCAAAAATTTTCTGACAAGAAAAGTGTGAAAAGGGGAATATTAACGGCAATGGAGTTCAGCAATGGCGTGGGGTTGTGGGCTTGTGAGGTTCGTTTGGTTCACCACCAAAGATTTTGACGAAAAATGAGGTTCGCAGATTTTCTTTTTACTTATGCAGTCGTCATTGCGGAAACGTTAACCCCAACCCTCTCCCTTCACTACACAATCTTGCCATCACTAGAGCCGGGGGTGGGGGTGTGGGTGGGGGTGGGACAACTGCCCGGAACCCGAGCCCCATTAGGGGACGGAATGTTTGGTGTTTTAACCAAAAGTGTAGGTTGACCTATCGATAGTCTGAGTTGAAAGTCATGGGAAGGCTTTTTGGTACGGGCCTCCGACGTTGGTGGAGGTGGTAAGTGTACGTTGTTGCACTATAGACGGGTTCCATTCATATAGAAAAAAAAACACTTGTTCCAGTTTGTTGGTTTTCCACCGGTCTTTCCTGTATCATGTTGCTCACGATTATCTTTGGAGGAAAATGCACCATATGCACAGAAATACAAGTGATAAATACCCAAATTGTAACGAAATAACTGAGTTGATACTGTCAAGAAAATGCAGGAGAATGCTTCTCCTGGGACTAATTTTAAAAAAAAAACACCAGACGTCCCGCTTATGGATTCACGCCTTCGGCGCGCGCAGGGCCTGAAACGCCCATTCTACACATTCCCCGGGGCCCGTCCTTGCAAGAGACCACATACGCACATGCGTACCTGAATCCAAGAGGTTATCTTGACGTGGAACACAAATAATTTTGTGAGTTTTGCTAGTGCCTCTACCTTTATAAGGACTCACTTTGTACTGCGTGCTTTCTTTGTGGGGGGTGGGGGGGGGGGGGCAGGTTTGATTGTAAAACCTACAGTCTCTCTGAAGGCCCCATGGCATGGAAATATAGATTGAAGCCTTTGACCCTTCGAATTCTGGAAGGCCGCTTTTTCGGCCCAGGAACATGATACGTCGTCATTTCATTAAGTTGGCTGGATCCCAAGTGAATGTGAGCTGTAGAGAAATCAATATTTTCTACGTTGAAAATCTTACTTAGTATACCCCCAAATAATAACCATGGACCCCTTCGGTTGCTGCCATTCAACTGACATGGAAGGTATTACCAGGGTTCAAAGGGTTAACATTTCGGAAAATCCTTACAAATTGCTTAGACATCACAATGAAGGTTCTACCTCCTTACAACTCGCTTAGACATCACAAGGAAAGTTTTATTTATTTATTTATTTATTTATTTATTTATTTATTTATTTATTTATTTATTTATTTATTTATTTATTTATTAGGGTTTAACAACACTTTAATAGCCAAGGTCAAATCGTGTCGATGACAGTCTTACGGGTGTAGGAAGCCGGAGTATTCTACCTCTTTACAAATCGCTTAGACTTCACAATGAAGGTGCTGTCTCCTTACAAATCGCTTAGACTTCACAATGAAAGTTCTACCACCTTAGAAATCGCTTAGACTTCACAATGAAGGTGCTGTCTCCTTACAAATCGCTTAGACATCACAATGGAAATTCTACCTCCTTACAAATCTCTTAGACATCACAATGAAAGTTCTACCACATTAGAAATCGCTTAGACATCACAATGAAGGTGCTACATCAACTGTATGTACTACCTGTGGGACTGATAGATTAAATTAGTATTATCCGTATTTGTGGCTGACCAACCATTTAATTTTCTTTCAAGCAAAAAAATATGCGTATTGGATGGAAATAGACATGTTTTATCATATGACTCGTCCGTTTTGTTCACTATAAAACATTTGATATTTTGTTTTCATATTAATCAGTGATAAGTAAAGCCTTCCGTCAATTTCATTGGTCAATTTCAAAACTGGACAATTTGATTGGCTAAACAAAATACAACTGGGTCACATTTGCATAATTTCAGTAGGGAGAATTTACATTATCCGTCCTATTTAGGGTGGGTTATATTGTAGTAATCTTTTACCTTAAAGAAAAAACGCCATTCATTTTATTATATATTTTCACTTTTTGCTTCCAAAACATAGGTTATGACTCCTCATTGGAACGACTCAACGAGCTCGTTCCAATGAGGGGTCATAACCTATGTTTTGAAATCAAAAAATGAAAATTTTTAGTTATACGAGGGTGTTTTTTCAAAGTGCCGTCTGCAACTCAATTTAGGTGATGGGTTAAAAAGTCATACTGAGTGGCTAATTTGTGCGTGTGTGTGTCATATGATAAATAGAATATGAAATGAGAGTTTTTCTCATATAATATTTATGAAACTCGTCCGAATTTTCCGTTTGGACTCGGCAGAGGCTCTCCAAAACGGAAAATTCTTAGACTCGTTTCATAAATATTATATGAGAAAAACACTCATTCCATATCCTCTTTTTATCAAACAACCTAAACTCAGAAAA
Organism: Pictodentalium vernedei; assembly: GCA_031216915.1. Lineage (NCBI taxonomy): Eukaryota > Metazoa > Mollusca > Scaphopoda > Dentaliida > Dentaliidae > Pictodentalium > Pictodentalium vernedei. The sequence continues at coordinate 62,688,315 of CM062290.1, read as the reverse complement.
ATACAACCCCCCCCCCCCCACAAAAAAAAAAAAAAAAAAAAAATAAGAAAAAATCCAAACAAACAAAAACACCACAAGAACAAGGGAAAGATTAAACTGCGTTTCATGCTATTATCTTTCAAGGTCGACGAAAATATATTCCTGGAGACATCCACCTGTCCGGCACATTTAGCCCATTTTTGTCAACAGATAGAGACGCTTTTCAAAATTAAATGGAAAACAGTACAGTGGAAGGACCTATTGACACCAATCCATTCCGCTCTCGCCTTCAAGTTGTACCTGGAACTGAAACACATGTCTGTTATTCCAGGAGATTTTCAAAACCAGGCAATGTTATGGGCACTTGTATACCACAAACAGGCGCAGTATGCAGAATATAGTAATAAACTGTCATCTGTTCACACAGGTATGTATGACCACGAGCCACAGAAATCCACAAGAAAGCTAGTTTAGTTCCATGGTTTGCGTACGATGGACCGTACAAGGAAATGTTTTCTTCGGTCGAACTTCTAATAAAATCATTGACCAAGATGCGTTTGTGTTACAGTTGTCTACGTAACACTATGTCATGTCTAATACGAAAGACATCCAAACTAGGTTGACCTGTGACAGGAGATTCTTTCATAAAGGTAATGGCAGGTTAATATGTGACAGCTGCTGGAAATATTATTGTGGTCCCTTTACAACAGGGCGTCAAATTATTAAAAAATCCTCAGCAATACCATGTGGCGATTAGGCTATAAAAATAAATACTTTGATCGTCGTTATATTGTTTTCCATTGGGCGAGCGGTGTGGAGGAGGAATTTTATTTTTCATGATACATTTTAGTCAATCAAATGGTAACCACCAAAGGACCCTCCCAGTAAGCATGAAATGGTCAAGGGCCAAATTAATCTCGGTCGTGAAAACATTGTTCACATGTCTTTGCCTTGGTACAGTTTATGAGAGAGTGTCTAGAAGCACTTTCCCATAAATAACAACAGGCAAATTGAAACAGTAAATAACTGCGCGTCAAAGGTACTACGAAGCTGTCCATAAAATATCACTCCTTTAAGTTGTGTTACCAATAGTCCAATCTTGGTCTTCCAACAGTAGGGTTTTATACTGGGAACGGGAATTCCCGGTTCAAAAAGCCGGTTACGATACCCGGAAAATCTATAGCGCGTAGCCAGAAATCACGCATGGCACTCTGTCTGTGTTTTGAACTGACGTCTCTTAAATTAAAAAAAACTGCCCCAATTTAACTTCGTAAGATTTCGTCAGTCCTGCCACGCCTGAATTTTCTACAGTCTTGCTTCTTGAAGAACCCTTTTCACCAAATCACATTAGCTCTCAATCATTTCCGGAGGACTCTCCCCTCTACGGCAAAAACTTCACTTTCTTCAAAGATCAAATTTATCATTTTCAGAATCACTAGTATCACTCACTATTCACTACCTCCTTCAAAATCAACTCCTTCTTCACTACCATCACCAGTCTCCTCTCCTACAAGGAGAGGAGGCAGGTGACGGTAGTGAAGAGGGTGTTGAAGCCAGGAGGAAATGGTGATAAAACTAGCGATTCTGAAAATGAAGTCGAATTGGGAGAGGGTTTGAGTTTTCACAGTTCTCTTAGTAAAAGGCAGATTGCCAATAAAATGTTTATTTTCACGAAAATAAATCCGTCTTCTTACTCTCGTAAATTTACTTGATATTACCCCGGTCATTTCCCAGTTCCTGATTATGAGTGTAATTTCATTCCCGTTGCCGTTCCCGTTACTATAGAAAACCGGGAATATATTAAACCCTACCCAATAGTCATTGTTATTTAATTAATTATTTATTGGTGTTAAGATCACATATTTCTGCACAGTGGCTAATCGTGAGCGCAACATGGATAGAAAATCTACTCCCGCCAATCGAGGTCTTCCACCCCAGGCATTGGTTACCGGGTCCTATTTTACCAATAAAACAGAGCTGGTTTACCACATTAACCCTTTGTTACTTTTGTACGTGTTATTACGTACTAAATCAAACAGCACGTTGATACTTTGTGGTCATTTATTTTGTTATTATTTTTCTATTCTTTTAAAGTTTTAACCTCAAATTTATATTTTCTCCCGAATAGTGCTCAGTGATAACCGTTCAGCCAAATGTTATCGCAGCTTAAAATACTAATATAATCCTGCTGTCATGACTTCTTAACTGGTTGAGTGCTAGAAGCCACTCTCAGGACATTCAAAAAATGAGAATACCAGAGCAAAAGCCAACACTTTCCTTGCTTATATTTCATATTCAGTCAAACACAAATAATATTTTGTTTATATAAATTTGTTTTATTACAAATTATTGGAGAGTGCCTATGGCACTCTCCAATAATTTGTAATAAAACAAGTTTTGAATAAGAAATTCAGACCAACAAAAAATAATCTAGCTCTCAACCAGATAATCACTAATGTGAAAAAATGTGATAAATATCTTATTATTTGTGCTCTCCGACGTTTGACGTCGCATTTTGAAAAACGTTGAAGAAACTGAATTCCCACTGACCTTTGAACGTGAGGATAATTAAAGTCTCAAAGGGTTAAACAAGCACTGCTTCACTTCTCGGGGTTCCCACGTGGGTTGCAGCACTCAACCAGTTAAATTAACTTCAAGTGTTAATGAATTCATAAATAGTAATTAATGATACTGTTATTGTCAATATTCAAAACTACTGGGGTTCTTGTTTGCACAATGTATTAAAACAATTCTAAGGCGGGACCTAAATATGGGTGGGTGCTGGCGATAATCTGGGTATTCATTTTTACAGCTTTATCTGAACTTGAATATTGAAGTCCCTTGTTTAAAAAAAGTAGTAAAACGATTGCTCAAAGCGGCAACTGACGGATGGGTTCGGTATATCCAATCCATGGAGGTTAATGTCAGTTACAAAATGTTGTGCTCTGGACCAATGGAAACGGTACTGGAATAAAATATACTGTTTCTTCTATTTCAAGTATAACTTACGATGTGTCATATGATTTGTATTAACCCTTTACCCAACGCAGACGATATCAAAATTTATTATTTTAAATATCATTTTTTAAATTTTTTCAAAAAATTTCAACAGAACCATATCATGTGACCCCTCTTTGGAACAAGCTCCGTTGGGTACCGTCTTATTGGAACATATACGTTATTGTGATGAATAGATGGTAACAGGGTTTGAGGTTTGTTGCTCGGAGCTTATGTTCAACCGAGACGTTCGCATCTCTGTTGAACATTAGCTCCGAGCCGCAAACCTCAGAACATGTTTTGTTTTTTGTCTTTTTGTTTTATTTTCATATTTTTTTATTTCAGATACAAACTTGTGTACATAGATATTTACATATATGTATATATAGGTAACAATATACAAAGCTAAACTGCTTAATCGTGAAAAGAATTAGTACAGTAGATATGTTGCACAGGAAGTAATTAATGTATTTTGTATAACTTAAGAAATTCATTTATTTTCTGTACAGGAGTCGGGGGATCTAATGTTTTTGTACAACCTCGGACCATGTTACCGTCAATTCATCACAATAACATATATTATTACTATTATTTACACTTAATACATGGCGTACTACCCGGAAGTTATTTATTTATTGGTGTTTAAGGTCACAAAGTTTTGCACAATGGCTAATCATGACCACAACATATCAACTCAAGACCAGGGGAGAGCGCTAATAAGCCATATTGCCCATTTTAGAGAGGGTTTGTACCCACAAGCATTGGTGACTGGGTCCTATTTTATCAGTAAAACAGAGCCTGTTTACTGCAGTGAACAGGCACTGCTTTACTTCCCGCGGAAATAACCGGATGTTCAAAAATCCGCACTGTTTGCCAGATATTCTAGTTATTTTTTACAGTTGTTTTGACCGGTCTATCATACAAATTCACTGAAAAACTATCTGCGTCATGAATTTCTGCACCGGAAAATCGGCCTTTCGTGCTCAAGGGGTTAACCCTTTACCTAACATGGAAAGCAGACGACACTTGCAAAAAAATTCTTGAATAATTAATTATTTTCATTTGTTGTCACAAAAACATAGGTTATGACCCCTCGTTGGAACGAGCTCGACGAGCTCGTTCCAACCAGGGGTCATAACCTATGTTTTTGAGACAAAAAATGTAAAAAATAATGAAAATTAATTGGCGATTTTTGAGAATAGCGCTGGCCGGTTTAGGCCCTTACGTTGGGTAAAGGGTTAACGTGGGATATATTTTCCAACAGACTTTGACAATCCCAAAAACGCACGCGCGCGCATACTTTTTAACTAGTACCTTGCGAATCTCAAATTCCTTGTCAAATCGAATGCGGAATCAAATCAAGCAGAGGATTTCGAATCGGATCGAATCTCACAGTTTCTCAGTTTGTAAATAGTGCACCATCTTCCAGTCGTAAATATTACAAGTCTTCACTCAAGTATTGTATTCTAACCCTTTGAACACTGTGGTATCTTCCATGTCAGTTCAATGTTAGCAATTGGGAGAGTCCATATTCATTATTTGGGGGTAGAGCAATCAGTATTTTCAACGTGCAGCCTCGGGGCTGGTCTACCCTACACTTTAAGTTAGGAGCCATCCTACTTTATGAAAGTATGATTTTTATACGCCCGTTTTGAAAAACGGGTCGTATTATGGTATGTCGCTGTCCGTCCGTCCGGGCCAACATTGGGGATTTAGGGAATATTATTATTATTAGGGGGCTATCTCCAAATTAAGTAGTGTTAGGGTTAGGAGTGGGGTGGGGTTAGGGGTAGCCCCAGAGTAGGGCTTAAGGTTGGGGGAGTGTTAGGTCCCGGGGGGTTAGGGTTGGGGTCAGGGATTGGGTTTTAGTTTTAGTAGCCCCTAAACCGAAAAATAGCTCCTAATCCTATTGGTTTGGGTTCGGGTGGGGTTGGGTCAGGGGTGGGGTGGGGTTAGGTTAGGGGTAGCCCCAGAGTAGGGCTTAATGTTGGGGGTTAGGTCCCAGGGGTGGGTGGGGGTTAGGATCAGGGGTGGGCTTTTAGGGTTTAGGGTCAGGGTGGGGTAGGGTTAGGGTTAGGGTGTCGTTTTGGGGTGGGGGTAGGGTTAAATATAATTCTAGGGTGGAGGGGGTGGGGTTCTGGGTAAAATAAGGTTTTGGACTTACAAAATGTTTTTTGGTAGCCCATAAACCCGAAATGTTGGAGCATCCGTCCGTCCGTCCGTCCGTCCGTCCGTCCGTCCTACTTTATGAAAGTATGATTTTTATACGCCCGTTTTGATAAACGGGTCGTATTATGGTATACCGCTGTCCGTCCGTCCGTCCGTCCGTCCGTCCGTCTGTCCGTCCGTCCGTCCGTCCGTCAATAACTCCAATTCTTGTGATTTTTGGGTGAAAAGTATGTGTTAATGGAAGGAAGCTCCCTTTCGATTTGTGTCACTGTCCGGTTTGTCATTCCAGAGTTATGGAACTTTATTCGTCAAAATATAGGCAATTTTCCACATGTCGGACAATAACTTGAAAATGCTTTGAGCAATTTTCATGATTTTTTGGTGACAAGGATATGCTGATGGAAGGAATCTCTCTTTCTATTTGTGTCGCCGTCCGATATGTCATTCCAGAGTTGTGGGACATTATTCGTCAAAATATAAGCAATTTTCCACATGTCGAACAATAACTTGAAAATGCTTACAGAAGTTTTCATAATTTTTTGTTTACAAGTATATGTTGATGGGAGGAATCTTCCTTTCGATTTGTGTCGCTGTCCGATTTGGTTTTCCAGAGTTATGGGACTTTATTCGTCAAATGTACAAGAATATAAAAAAAACCTGACAAGTACACATGTATACTCATATTGTGTGCGTCCCTGTTGTAATTAATAAGTACGTATCATGCGCTCATGGCAGCTCTGTTTATTTATATTCCCTGTCCGGAAACCGGCCTTTAGGGTTCAAAGGACTGAGGCGAGCTTCCTGTTTAGGCAAGTCAATCAATTAAGTGGAATATTCTGGAATAGAATTCGACAGCATTAGGAAGTAGAACTTTCTTGAACACTTTTTATCTATCACCGGGACTCCTGTAGATGAGATCTGATGACAGAAGAAGAGAGGGGAGATACTTGGCAGCCTTTTGGGAGATTTTGATTAAAACATTTCCGAGCCGATACGGCTCGCTCAAATCCTATCATCGGGCCGATTTTGACTCGAAGTACACTTCGAAGCTTTACGGGGCCCTGTTCTAACGTCTTTTGACGAGAGAATCGTCGAAAGGCGATATGTAGGTTAATTTTTCAAATTTTGTCCCATCGTACCTATCTAAGGTATCTTCTGTGCGGCTTGTGCCTTTGTACTCCCCCACTCACATTCACCCCACCCACCCCCACTACCCCTCACCCACACGCAAAAGTGGACAATAACACCACAGGCTACAAATTAGCTTCAGATTCTTTATTCACGGTTTCATATACGTAAAGTGGTTAACCCTTTACCCAACGCAGACGATTTCAAAATTTCTTATTTTAAATATCATTTTTTAAATTTTTTCACAAACATTTCAACAAAACCATAGTATGTGACCCCTCGTTGGAACGAGCTCGACGAGCTCGTTCCAACGAAGAGTCACATGATAAGGTTTTCTTGAAATTATTTGAAAAATAATATTTTTTCAACTACTGAATTTGTATATTACGCAGGCGGATGTGGCCGATTCGTTGGGTAAAGGGTTAACAAAATATAAACATATTACACAAGTATAATAAATAGCATTCCGTGGAAAGTAGCATAGCCAGATTGGCTGTCTACCTGTCACCCCTAAAGGAAAGAGAAATCGCGACAGATTGTGACCAAATGGATAAACTTGGAGCCATTCATCTGATGTATGATGGGATGTCGTTTTTTTCTTTTATGATATGAGGTGTGATCCAGTATAAAATCCAGCGGAAGAGAGCAACCTTCTTGCCGAACTACCAACATTACTTAGTTACTAATTAGTAAAAGACAAAACAATGTTTCAAAATTTAAAGGGACCGGGCTGAGCTGATGTTAAATTTGTTGAGTACTCTGAAAGCTGAGAGACTTGTTTTTTTTGTTTTTTTGTCTTTTTGTTTTTTTTTTTGTCTGTCATATACGAATGCAATATTTACTAACAACACAAAATTAAGTTTGAATGTTAAGACAAATGTTAATAATTCAGTCCTTGGAACAAATGGAATAAAACAGGATATTATTTTATTAACAGTTCGAAGGTCACGCCATAAAGGTCTGTATTCGTAAAAACAAAGCATTATAATTGACGATGTTTGATAGAATGTTTTTCTGTGAACCATCAAAATATTCTGAAATCATTGCGACCAACAACAATTCCTTTTCTGAAACACAATGGCCAACTGCTAGTTGTTTGAAGGAGGCAAAATAATCTAGAGCCTCATTCACATGGCCAACATTTACATAGTATGCAAAGATACACATGTGCAATTTTTACCAGGGTATGCAATAGTAAAATTTGCAATGCGTTCACATGTATTTTAAAAATGCTGAGTATTTGCGTGGTATTTACAAGTCGCTTATAATATAAAGGCCGGTTATTCCATCGGGTCCACAGTCTCTTCCAAACATTCACAATGGACAGACTAATATCTGCAACCAGAACAAGACGAAGGGGAATTGTGCCATATTTGGTATATTTTATATTCATCTCGGCCCATATATCAATCAGTGTCTGTGTTTCATCGTCCAACCACAAGGAACCACGCCCTTTGGCCGTTGTAGCGACTTGGTTTCTTTCGGTGGCATAGTTTTTTTTCAAACGCACACTATAACGCGGTAAACAGATATGACAGGAAACGATTGAAATTCTTGGAAATTTGGCGCGCAGTTGAAACAAATCTCAAAATAAGGATGACGCAATGTATTAACCCCTCCATGTTCCCTGTCTCAGAATGGGTATGCAAAATTTGCAATTCACATTTTGCATTCACATGGCCATAAGTTGTTTGAAGGGGACAAAATAATCTCGGTTGAATATTGGAAACATTTGCCTACTTGTGCAAACTTTTCAAAATCGATTTCCCAAACGTACCCCTTTACACCGGAAAGACTGCTTCCCCGGTCAAGGATCATGTTCCGTCCGAATTTCATAATGTAAATGTTGTTATTAAATTTATTAGGCAGCCCAATGGCTGTACGTTGGAAATATTATTATTTGGTCAAACCCAAGTAACGAACATGGCTTGTTCCGAGAAATGGAACTGAAGTGACATGGGACATATCATCAGGGTTAAAAAGAGTCTTATGTTTTTGTTTCAGCACCTTGTGATAAAAAGATAGACGTCGTTTTTGTGGTTGATGCTTCCGGCAGTATTGGTCTTCCAAACTTTGAAATTACCAAACAATTCCTGAAGAACGTTACCAATGGATTGATAATCGCGCCAGACAAAACACGTGTTGGTGTTGTCCGATACAGCACAAATGTACACTTGGAGTTTTACTTGAATACTTTTACCCACAAACACGAAGTTCAGACGGCGATCAGTGGTATGTTCTATGACATGATGGGAACAAATACCGGGGATGCAATCACGGCAGCACACGAGAAAATGTTTGTCCCTGAGAAAGGTTCGAGGGACGAAGCCGTAAAGTTGATATTACTTGTTACAGATGGCGAGTCTCAAGACAGAGCAGCTACGGCTGAAGCTGCTAAGAAAGCACGAGCAAAAGGGATCATTGTGTTCGCTCTCGGAATTGGACTACCAAATTATGATGAGCTAAATGCTGTTGCATCGAGTCCAAATTGCACCCACGTGTTCACAATTGATACGTATGATGAACTGGACTCACTGCTAGCGGGGATACACAAAAGTGCATGCAGAGGTATGTTATCCAGCTTTCAAGCCACCAGTCTAATTCTTTCCAAATCTGAATCTTTTATTGTCTGAAACCATTCTAAACTTAAACTAGTTTATCGCTCGTTTTAAATTCAGTCTGATAGAATATTTCAGTTAACTGGAAAAGCGAGCCTTGAGGTGGTGGGTGGGTGGGTTTATGAATGGGTGGATGAGTGGTGTTCTGGGGGTGTGGTGTTCTGGTGGGTGGGTGGTTAGCGTGGGTTTGTGGGTGGATGAAACGAACGAACGAACGAACGAAAAAACGAACGAACGAACGGACAAACGAACGAACGAACGAACGAACGAACGAACGAACGAACGAAACGATAAGTTGGTGGAGTTGGCGTGTCGTTTGCTTTTGGGTTGATGGTGGGTATGTGGGTGGGTTTTGGGTGGGTGATTGGGTGGGTGGGTGACTGCGAGAGTGGCTGGTATTTGGATGGGTGGATGATTCTTGGGTGGATGAAGTAAACTTTATTTTGCAGCACACACAAGTGCAATATCAATTAACAAATAACAAGGTAAGTGAATACTGCATGGAAATGGCCTGTCATCCTGCATCCACACACGCCAGATTTCTTGACATCAAAGCCTTATCATTTTGTCTTTTCCTCGGTGTGGGGGGGGGGGGGGGGGGGGGGTCTACCTTAATAAACTGAAAACAAGCCTCATGAACGGACCTGAGACCTTTCTTGCTTTCGTGACGCCAGTTTAACACATTTATAGTTTTAAAGAAGAAATAATGGGTTTGGAAGATGAGAACCCCGTTTTTTAAAAAAAAGCAATCAGGACACGACGGATTGGCAGAAGTAATGATGGAGGAATACGAATTTAGAGTTATATTAACTATTGCCTTTTTAAACAGAGGCATTCTGTGTTGTTGTCGTTCTGGGTTTAAATCGTTCAAAAGTTTGAGAAAAGAATAAAATATTCCATTCTATTGACATTAACTCTTTTATTGTCACGTCAACGTTAGACATATATGTATGACCTCTATGTACGCCTATATGTATGACCTCCATGTACGCCTATATGTGAGGAAGATCAATATGATTTGTAAAATACCTCAAACTCTATCATCTGGTTAATTGTTGGAAAGGGCTCCCTGGTTAGTTGGTTAGTTCTGCGCATGCGAACGTGCAGATAATCATGATAAAGTACGTAACAATAGTCGCTTTCGGCAGTTTAAGCGTTAATGATGTCATCAACGTTCATTTTCTGTGAATTGACGCAAGAAAATGTTTTTTCAATCGACACTTAATTTGAGCGAATATGTGATGAAGTTTCCTTTGCTTAAAGACATTTTGTTTACAAAACATGAAATATGAAAGAAGACTCACCGTGACATCTGTAGTATTATGATTACTCCAAGTGATTCCAGTAATTGTTTTAATATCTTCATGCTTTCGTAGTAAATTAATGCTTATTAACTGGAATAATCTGTAAATGGAACACGAAAGAATATACATAGTATTGTGAGTAAGGGACATCTAAGTTACAATGAGTTTAGACTGTGCGCAAGCTCGCGCGAATTATGGAATCAAAGAGTCCTTAGGTTCCGTTCTACAGTTTTGCTCTATTGTACAGGAGTAAAAGTCTAAACATAGGTAAAAAGTATGTTGAAATTAATGCCATGTAAATTGGAGATATATATTTTAGTATCAAATATATGATCACATTAGGCTAATTGTTGGACAAGAGAATTTGAAGATTTGGTCACAGAGTTGGAGTCTGATTGCTAAGGGTAAATTACCAAAGAAATTATCGGAAACAGTTGACTATTTTTAAAAATGTCATTGTTACACGGTGTTGATACCAGGCTTGTAACTAAACGATGGCAATGAGTTGGCATAGCCAACAGATGCTCCCCGAACGCCAAGAATGGCTAAACCCCCGCCCCCAATTCCAAGCATGAATTTCTCGACACTTGTCTTTGTTGATATTGAATTAACCCTTTACACAACGCAGACGATTTCAAAATTTATTTTTTTAAATATCATTTTTAATTTTTTTTTAAAAAATTCAACAAAACCATATGATATGACCCCTCTTTGGAACGAGCTCGACGAGCTCGTTCCAAAGAGGGGTCACATGATATGGTTTTGTTGAAATTTTTCGAAAAGAAATATTTTTCAGCTGAGGAATTTGCATATTACGGGGGCGGATGCAGGCGATTCGTTGGGTAAAGGGTTAATCAATATCATATCTTATCTCCATTGAACCATAGCACCAATACAGCAGACCACCAAATGTATCCATGGGTCACTAATGTCCTCGCCTTATGATAAACTATATTTTAGTGGTTAACAACGTCCAAAAAGGGGCCATAACTCAAATAAAAAATATCGCACCACACTCAAAATCAAGCCCATCTGGTATATTGTCTACAGTAAGCTATATTCCTATTTTGATTGAAATCGGACAAGAAAAACTCAAGTTACCACTCGGAAACCAATATTAACATGTCTTCTAAGTCGAAAAAGGAGGGCCATAACTCTGTCAAAAAATATCAAGCCCACTATTATCCTGTATTATGTAGTTATAAACCTTTGTATAAAATTTGTTTCGATTAGTTTGAGGAAACTAAAGTTATCGCCCGGGAACCAAACTCAACATTTCTTTTAAGTCGGAAATTTATCTCTTTACCTAACCCGAAAGGCAGACGACACATGCAAACAAAATCCTTGAATAACTATTTATTTCACTTTTGTTTCAAAAACATAGCTTATGGTCCCTCATTGGAATCATTGGAATGAGCACGTTGAGCTCATTCCAATGAGGGTCCATAAGCTATGTTTTTGAGACAAAAAATGAAAATTGAATGGTGACTTTTGTGAATAGCCGTTATAGCGGTTTTGGCCGTTATGTTGGGCAAAGGGTTAAATTGTTCTATTTTTCAGTTTTTGCCACTAAAACAACAGTTTGTGGCCCATCACTGGAACGATCTTGTTCCAATAAGGAATCACAAGCTAGGACTAGGATTTAAGGAAAAACATTAAGATTTTTATCATTCAAGAATTTCTTCGGCAGACGTCGTCTTCAAGTCGTGTTGGGTAAAAAAGCTCATCCCCCCGACAGTACCGAATAAATGGGTCACCATTATAATGTTCACTGAGGGACTCGTCTAATCGCACAATAAGTCCAGTTCTATGAAAGAACAAGTAATGTGTCAGTGGATGGACTTCCTGGTTAAGCCCAGAGTTCATTCGGCTGATATTTTGCGCGAACCTCATATGCATTCGTATAGAAGATAAAAGATTTTCTGGATGCAAGGCAAGGTTACCAGTCGAAACGCCCCACTTTCAGGGACATTTAACGGTAACTACACTCCACATGTTGTACATGTTATCGATATGTAACTTTATAATTTTCAAACATTCCTGTAATATCCAAACAATATTTGGATAAAGAATTCCACTTTCGGTCGATTATGTCCGTTTCTTCTACTTCAACCATCTCCAACCCAAAGGCCAGCCTTGGGTTGGAAGAACTTTGAGGTAGAAGGAATGGGCAGGACAGTGACCTCACCGCGACATGCTCATCTAAGCGAGAGCCTCTTGTGTGTCATGGTACATTTACCGATATTCGATTGCAACTGGGGGCGCGGTGGCTCAGTTGGTAGAGGTGCAGGCTGCAAGCCGAGAGGTCCTCGGTTCGAATCCCACCTGCGGCAACTGCGTTGTGTCCTTGGGCAAGACACTTCACCCCGATTGCCTACATGGGGGCACAATGACGCTGTGTACTGAGGCGTACTGCACGTCGATGGTGCGCATGTCTTCAACCAATCAAACCCTGCCTGTGCTGCGGTGCAGAGTTCAGAGTTACGATGTTGGGGAGCTGACAGCTGCTCGTCGTTGCTCGGTGGTTCTCTCCGGGTACTCCGGCTTCCTCCACCCGTAAAACTGTCACGGTCACGATTAGCCATTGTGCATAAGTATGTGACCTTAAACACCAATAAATAAATAAATATAATAATTCGATTGCAACTTTTCTCCCTCTGGGCCGAACCATAGTAGCCTTTAAAATGTGTGCTCCACCACTTTTATCGAACTTCCGTGGCCTCTGGTCCTATTGGAAGTTTCTTCCCCATAAGTACAATGTGGAGGAGAGAGAGGAACAGAGAGAGAGAGAGAGAGAGAAAGAGAGAGAGAGAGAGAGAGAGAGAGAGAGAGGCGGGGGGGGGGGGGGGAGGTCAAATACGGCGATACTACCGAGGCCACTGTATTTCTTTCTTCGGTATTTTCATACCCGGTTCCGCAGGTAGCAATGGCCTGAATAAAACAACGTACAAACACCAAGCCGAACTAAGGTTGGCCCGGTAGATCTAGGAACCCACTCGTTAATAACTCCATGTGCAACCCGAGTGGCTACAGATTTGTATGCTATCAAATCTCTCGAAAAAAACTCATTGTCATATATTGCACTTTGGGCACAAAAACCATCAGAATCTATGTCGCTGGGTCTCTATGTTACTCTCATAATGAATACGTCTTCGAAATGAGACAATGTAGAGGTATGTGAAATATGTAACTATAACATAGAGCTTGGGATGATATGAACTCAGTCTTCCACAGGTTATCTGTGCGACATTTGTGTCCTTAAATAACTGGACAGGGCATCAGACTGACTGACGACCACTACACTGCCAAAAATATAGGTTCTCTTTAGAACCAAAACTGGTTCTAATCTTGTCCCTGAGATGGAACCAGTTTAGTTTAAACAGTATTTATTTCAAATCAAATAAATTTAGCAAGATTAGCATTCAATTTTAACAGAATATTACATGAACTGAAGTAGATTCAGCAGTAAACTTGGAGCTTATTCAACGCAGTCGCCGAACATTTTGAAACAAAGGAGATATAAACAGTTGGCATATCGAACCAGTTTTTGGTTCTGTATAGAACCAAAACTGGTTCGATGTGCCAACTGTTCATATCTCCTTTGCTCAATAATGATTTGAGACATCCTCATATGAGCTCTAAACCTACGACTGAAATCCCCCTCAATTTATGTTTAATTCTGTTAATATTTAATGTTAATCTTTATAAGTTTATTTGATTTGAAATAAATACAGTTTAAACAGAACTGGTTCCATCTCAGGGACAAGATTAGAACCAGTTTTGGTTCTAAAGAGAACCTATATTTTTTTTGCAGTGTACGCCACAGAGCTATGAAGCCACTATCACATTCTGTAAGGAATTCGACACTGTGATAGCCTGGAACCAGTCTAGCTATTAAATACCTTTTGTTCGCTTTTCCGACCAACTGATATATTCCAGACGACTTAATCTTAAAATTGCCATAATAATTAATTTTATTTGAATCCGCGGAAGAAATGTTTCTCAGACGAGATTTTATTTGGCCGAATTTTTTGACATTATCATGAGAATGAAGTTTCATCGCTACCGAACTTTTCTGATTACCGTCGGAGTAAGAACGTTCACGCTATCAAATGTCATCGATTGGGGGAGGTGGGAGGGTGTTATCGCAATGATTGACATAACGCCATCTTGGGGGAGGGGCAAATTGAGTTGCCACGTTCTTTTCTCTTTAAGTTTCAGCAACCCGCTTGTAAAGAGTTCAGTGCATTGAAGCCAAAATTATACCGCAAATCATCCATCTTCGGTCAAATCGAATCTCGAAACGAATCGGGTCTATTATTCGAATTCGAATCGAATTTCGAACAGAGTCAGGCACATCTTGAAGATGACCGACTGGGGGAAAAGGGTGATGTAAACCTGATTTGTTCCGACAGTGATAGCTCAAGTTCCGACTGATAAACTATTCCAATTACATCACCAGGGCATGCCTTCGTTGAATACATGCCTTGGTGATGTTGTTGGAATATTACCCAGAAAGGATTATAGTTCAAAAACAGAAACGGGTGTAAGAATCATCACCAATAGGCACTGTGAGAATCATCACCAATAGGCACTATGAGAATCATCACCAATAGACACTGTGAGAATCATCGCCAATAGGCACTGTGAGAATCATCACCAATAGGCACTGTGAGAATCATCACCAATAGGCACTGTGAGAATCATTACCAATAGGCACTGTGAGAATCATCACCAATAGGCACTGTGAGAATCATCACCAATAGGCACTGTGAGAATCATCACCAATAGGCACTGTGAGAATCATCACCAATAGGCACTGTGAGAATCATTACCAATAGGCACTGTGAGAATCATCACCAATAGGCACTGTGAGAATCATCACCAATAGGCACTGTGAGAATCATCACCAATAGGCACTGTGAGAATCATCACCAATAGGCACTGTGAGAATCATTACCAATAGGCACTGTGAGAATCATCACCAATAGGCACTGTGAGAATCATCACCAATAGGCACTGTGAGAATCATCACCAATAGGCACTGTGAGAATCATCACCAATAGGCACTGTGAGAATCATCACCAATAGGCACCGTGAGAATCATCACCAATAGGCACTGTGAAAATCATCACCAATAGGCACTGTGAGAATCATCACCAATAGGCACTGTGAGAATCATCACCAATAGGCACTGTGAGAATCATCACCAATAAACACTGTGAGAATCATTACCAATAGGCACTGTGAGAATCGTCACCAATAGGCACTGTGAGAATCATCACCAATAGACACTGTGAGAATCATTACCAATAGGCACTGTGAGAATCATCACCAATAGGCACTGTGAGAATCATCGCCAATAGGCACTGTGAGAATCATTACCAATAGGCACTGTGAGAATCATCACCAATAGGCACTGTGAGAATCATTACCAATAGGCACTGTGAGAATCATCACCAATAGGCACTGTGAGAATCATCACCAATAGGCACTGTGAGAATCATCACCAATAGGCACTGTGAGAATCATCACCAATAGGCACTGTGAGAATCATCGCCAATAGGCACTGTGAGAATCATCACCAATAGGCACTGCACATGGCTAGCCGCTATCAACATCTCATCGTTGATATGGTCTGGAAACTTTAATTTTTTATTCAACTGTGGTTATGTCTGGTGAGACTGGATTTAACATGGCTGGTGGCATGGGTATAGATGTTGTTTCTGCCTAGATTGCAGAAACTACATGCAGGCTTTATTTTTAATATTATTTATGTACAATTCCCACCGGAACTATACGTATTGTGAGAGGAAGAAGACAACTGATGCCAAGCTATATTCCAGTGACATAAGATTCGAATCTCGAAGCTTCACAGGGCCCTAAGTTATCCAGACACACCCATGTTGTTTCCGAAAGAAAGAAAGATCTAGACGAAAGGTAAATTTTTATCGTTTACACATCGACAGACGGCGACTGATGTGTACCGCTATATAATTACATTGTTAATGTAGTTATACGTTTTGGGTCCAAGTACTTAATTCCCACTGGTCAGCTGGGTGAAAACGTCATGACCAAATGTAATTCATTTTCCAATGAATACATTTGGTCGAACTTTTACCCGCATTTACGGTAGAGCGCAGTTGACAGAATGTCATTCGGGCGGAGTTTGGACGGGTTTTTAACTTTTAGCGCCTCTCGCAGTGATAATCTCCGCTGCTGTTTCTTTGGTGACATTTCCCAACTGTGGCATAAAGCCCGTTACTAAATTACTCGTATCCATTTCTAAAGTTGTGAAAATTAAAAATCAGAGTTGTGGGCTTTGTATTTTGTGTGTGGGTGGTTTTTCGCCTCGTTCGTTCGTACATGTTTTATTTCGTCTTTCTGCCTTGTTGTTTGGTAAAAAGTATTTTAAACAGTTACGGAATGCAATTATAAGAATTGAATGCAATTTTTATAATCTTTATTAGAGTATGAACGTGTGGGAATGGGTACAAATTATGTATGAATCCCGAAGGGGAATGGGTGGGAATGGGTACAAATTATGTATGAATCCCGAAGGGGAATGGGTGGAAATGGGTACAAATTATGTATGAATCCCGATGGGATTCATACATAATTTGTACCCATTCCCACACGTTCAAACTCCAATAAAGATTATAAAAATTGCATTCAATTCTAAAGTGAATAACACAAATCTCATCTTCTTCCTACCTTGTTTTCTACTTACTGGATATTATGTTAATTATCTGAAGTATTGGTGTTAACTTTAAGACGTGTTTGTAAACAAACGCGTGGCATGACCAATAATACACCATCGCTTCTGTATGGATGAACCCTAATTCCCAAAACTCACATTTAGATCTGTTTTTTTCACAAAAAGAAATCGGTTGCTATAACTTCACATTGTCAGCGCTCTTGCCAACTTTTATTGAACTCTCATGTACAAGACCATAGAGTGGGTATAAACTAGGGTTGTCACGATTTTTTAATTTAGGAATCGATTAATCGTCGCAAATAGTCGATAATAATCGATTCATCATACCTAGATGACCCCCCTTCAACCTCTCTTTGAAGTCGTTAAAATGACGTTCAAGTCAGTTGACCAACATCAAGTAAACAGAAAAGACGATCCACTTTTAGGTACATTCAAAGCTTTGATGTTCTGAACTATTGAACCGTCAGTGTAATAATCAAGACAGGTCGGCAGTTCAGAACATCAAAGCTTTGAATGTACCTAAAAGACAAATGCTTCAAACGGCTTCTTGGTGTTTAATATCGACGTTCTTAACCTTTTACCTTTAGAAACAATAGTTTTTTCATCCAATTTTGTTTAATTATTAAACGTCTAAAACGGGGTAAAATTTGCCGATTCTTCGACAACGAAAAAGACTAAGCGATTTCGGCGTGACCGATCGACAATCGTGTAATCGTGACAGTCCAAGTATGAACTGAAAAACTGTATTTCTTTTTATTTAGCGCCACGGTATGTGGTTATCACCGAAGGTCCTGCGACCCAAATAGTTCATATCCCTGTAAATTCGACGACAGGCATCACAGAAGCGATAGACCAGACGGGAAATGGAACGACCATTGAGGTAAACATGTCTTAGAAACAGTGTCTTCTTTTCAAAATTGTTCTCATCAACTGAGTTATCTACCTTTCGACGAAAGAAGATGAACATGAACATTTGAAAACACACAGGGACGTTCACAAAATATTTAACTCTTTTGGCGCGCCAGGCGACTAAAGTCGACAGACGGCAGACCGCGGAAAGGTACTGCAGTAGTCATTTTAGCCAACTGTGTGTATCCATATTCAAGTGCTTTTAACCCTTTACCCAACGCAGACGATATCAATATTTATTATTTTAAATCATTTTTTCAAATTTTTCAAAAAATTTCAACAAAACCATATCATGTGATCCCTCGTTGGAACGAGCTCGTTCCAACGAGGGGTCACATGATAGGGTTTTGTTGAACGTGTTTGAAAAATAATGTTTTTTCAACTGCTGAAGTTGCATAGTACTCGGGGGGATGCGGCCGATTCGCTGGGTAAAGGGTTGAACAAACATACGTATTCCTATGTTTCATGCACCATTTATGTCCTATCCATGAACAACGATATCGACCCTTGAAAGTATAAAGGTACCATTTAAATATATGCAGGAAAGCATTTGGAAAACTGTCAAACAGATCATTAGAACATCTTTTAAAATAATAACGCTTTAGTCTAACAACCTATACTTTTTGTAAAATTCCTGATTAATATTAGGCGCTAAGAATTCTGTTTCTCAGATTATTCCGCGCCAAAAGAGTTAAAGGGGAGAAGCTCTTTTAGGCTGATCGTAAAACGCGACCGAGCTGTGGCTAAACCGTGATTCAAAAAATGCATATGCAGTTGGAGCAATTTATTTGATGATCATTAGCATTTAAACAGAAGTGGGAAAATCCCGACTGGGAAATTCCCCACAACTTTAATATCAGGGAATCATTTACTTTGAAATTAAATTTTTCCATGGCAAATTGTTCCACAATAAGTAGAACTGTAATGCTTTTTCTAATGGATTTTCAATCGCCGAAGATAAGACAATTCTTTGTTTATATAAATTCTTTGTATGTATGAAAACCAGAAAATCTTTCTAGGAACATTTTAGACTTGTGTGAACATGTCTGAAAAGTTCTTCAGCCGACGCAACTAGCTACGTTTCGCGAACGAAAAACATGTTGTAATTTGAGCCAGTGGTGATATAATATCCCTTGAGTGCAGCAAGACAAGATGCGCGGTGGCTCATTGGTTACTGCATTGGACTTCAAACCAAAAGGTCAACGGTTCGGTCCCCACCATGAGTAACTGCATTGTGTCCTTGGGCAAGGCACTTAATCCCTTGGGTGCACGGTGGCGCTGCGTACTAAGGCATACTGCACGTCGATGGTGCACTTGTCTTCAACATAAGCTTACCATGCTTGTGCGGAGCTAGTACGTTGGAAGTCTGACAGTTGCTTGCCGCTGCTTGGCGGTTCTCCTTGTGTACACCGAGTTCCTCCACCCGCAAAACTATCCGACATGAGGTGACCTTGGGTGTCGAAAATGTCGGAAAACTCCAATAAAACTAAACAAGAAGGCAGTAAGACGCCATCAGCAATATTAGATGGTACCTTGTTACTCTCTAGGGGAGATATGTCATCCATAGTTTTATAAAGCAGTATAGTAGATAGTGTTCCAGTATAGTATTATAGGTATTACCAGTATAGTAGATAGTATACCCCGATTAACTATTCTATTATATATAAAAAGCATATGACATAAATTTTAGCTTTACACACCAACCATGGTGAACACGCCAGCAATGGGATTTCAGTAGTTAACATTTACACCTACAGTGGTACTACATCCAGGCTGACCTTTGGTGACCTCGTCTTGAATGCAAACTCGTCTAAATTTATCACTCCTCTAAATTTATCACTCGTCGCCTCGTGAAGAATGAAACGAAACCCACAATTATTTATTACGTTTTAAAATAAGTTTACCCCATAAGGTACCAAAAAATAACTAACACACGTTGTCTCGTGTTAATAAAGCATCCCTAACTCGAAATACTATGTTATTATGTTATTAAAATGAAAAAGGTCCCGTAATTTGCGGCTTCGTTTTCTATTTCGTTTCGGAGGTGACACTGCCAGCGGAAGTACCGCCCACTGGTGCCCATGTAAACAGCTGGGAGATGTCTGTTGTTTTTGTTTATTAAAAGTAACAAAAGGAAAGTTGGCTTTATTGCCTACTGATTCCGCGGCTGTTGGCGATTACTTAGTTCCTAATTGGACTTTTCCTGTGCGTCTAATAATTTCAAGGGAGGTAACTTTATTGAAATTTGTTTTTCATGAAGATTTGTCAGGAATGGATGTCGTCTTCGTGCTGTATTTTAATGGCATAAAAAATTGCCCTCAAAATGATTAAATGTGAAAAAGCGTCTAAATTTAGCAGTATACAAATTCAAGCAGTAAATTAATGGTTTGGGGTAAAAACAATGTCCTATCGAGGCAGCAATTGGTTTCAGTCAATTGGGAGCGCGGTGGCTGAGTAGGTAGAGGTGCAGGCTGCAAGCCCAGAGGTCCTCGGTTCGAATCCCACCTGCGGCAAGACACTTCATTTCCATTGCACGCGTGGGGGCACGATGACGCCGTGTATTAAGGCGTACTGCACGTCGATGGTACGCATGTCTTCAACCTATCTAACCCTGCCGGTGCTGCAGTGCGGAGTTACGATGTCGAGGAGCTGTTCGTCGTTGCTCGGTGGTTCTCTCCAGGTACTCCGGCTTCCTCCACCCGCAAAACTGTCACGGTCATGATTAGCTATTGTGCATAAATATGTGACCTTAAACATCAATAAATAAATAAATAAATAGTGTACTGAAGGTCAAAATCACATGTGAACCTTTAACTTATAAATCTTTCTAGTTTCCTCTCTCTCTAATTTAAAGTACCGCTGGGCCGACCGAAACCAAACTTGACATGTGAGTTGGGCATGATAAGAGGAACAACCCTTTTCATTTTGGTAGCATTTTACCAAAGGTCAAAATCACAGTGGTCTTTTATTTGCAAATGTTTCTGGTCTCTGCTCTCCAATTACAGATGGTACCTTGTTGCTCTCTAGGGGAGATATGTCATCCATAGTTTTATAAAGCAGTATAGTAGATAGTGTTCCAGTATAGTATTATAGGTATTACCAGTATAGTAGATACTATACCCTGATTAACTATTCTACTATATATAAAAAGCATATGACATAAATTTTAGCTTTACACGCCAACCATGGTGAACACGCCAGCAATGGGATTTCAGTACTTAACATTTACACCTACAGTGGTACTACATCCAGGCTGACCTTTGGTGACCTCGCCTTGAATGGAAATTCGTCTAAATTTATCGCTCGTCGCCTCGTGAAGAATGAAATGAAATCCGCAATTATTTATTACGCTTTTAAATAAGTTTACCTCATAAGGTACCAAAAATTAACACACACACGTTGTCTCGTGTTAATAAAGCATCCCTAACTCGAAATAGTATGTTATTATGTTATTAAAATGAAAAAGGTCCCGTAATTTGCGATTTCGTTTTCTATTTCGTTTCGGCGATGACACTGCCAGCGGAAGTGGCGACAACGGTGCTCATGTAAACAAAAACAGATTCGCACGTGTGAATATTGATTTATTTAACATTCAAACTTATTAATCTGACGATCATGGTATAAATAAAATATACCCAAAGTAGCTTGGTGTACCAAATGTTCACTTGTGGTGAAGTGGTGTTAGCTGAGCGCTAAAGGTTCGTGGTTAACACCACTTCACCACGCGTGGCGAACATTTGGTACACCAAGCCACTATGGGTATATCCTATATTTATCCTTTAATGACCCCTATCCGTAAGTGGGTCATTTCAGCTCAGACAAGCTTGCATTTTTCACAGCCGTGGTTGGTTACTGGCCAACTGTTCTGTCAAAATTGGTTTTATAACGTGACATTCACTCGAACTTTCAACATACAGATCAGCTGTTTGGCCCCTCAAAAAAAAATATGGGGCATATAGTGTTGTAATTTCCGTCCGCCAGTCTATCCGTCTGTCTGTCCGTCAGGAAGATTTCCGTATCCGCTCCATAACTCTATGTTTCTTTGGATTTTGTTGAAACTTGTCATACATGTTGCTTATGGAGAGGCGAGGTGTTGCTCACATTTTATTTTTGTTCAATGAAGTTCAAGGTCATAGATCAAGATCATTCTCAGATCCAAATCAAGGAACGCTACTGTTCGTGTCCGCCCCATAATTTTTGTGGAAATCATATGATGCAAAGACAATTGAGCGTAGTGATCAATCCAAGGATGATGGTGTGTTGCGATATAACCTCAATGTCATTCGCTGATAGTCAAGGTCACATGGTGCTTTCCAACTAGGCTGTTGGTTGCACGAGTAAATATGCCCGCTCCATAACCTTGATTTTCAGGTGCCTCGTTGGATTTTGCTGAAACTTGACATACAGTACGTGGAGAGTGGATTGTAACTAAATAATCCGCGGAGTGGAGTTATCACCCAAACTATAACTTTCAAAATCTGTACATATCGACAAAAAACACAAGCAATGTTTCAGCCAATGGACCTCCGGGTTTAACCCGGAAGTCCCTTGCTGGAACTTTGCTTGTGCTTGTTATGCTTTGCAACAATGTTCCAATTATTGCATGGGTGGAGTCTCCACTCTGCGGGTGATTTAGTGATAATACACTCTCCACGTACTGTACATGCTCCTTGTGGGGAGATGATGTGTCGAGCACAATTTTGTTTTTCGCCCGTTGAAGGTCAAGGTCATAGACCAAGGTCATTCTCATTACCAAATCAAGGAACACTGCTGTCCTTGTTCGCTAAATAACTTTATGGAAATCAGGTGATACAAAGGAAAATGAGCATAGTGGTTAAGCTGGTGTGTCGAGATATAATCTCATTTCCGTCCGTCAGGAAGATTTTTGTGTCCGCACCATAACGTTTAGAAGCTTGAATGGTTTTCGTTGGAACATGGGATATAATTGTTACTTAAGGGGGGTGGGGGGGGGCGATGAGTCACGCACAAGAAATGTTTTGTTCTTTGAAGGTCGACGTCAAGGTTGCAGGTCGTGGTAATTCTCTCATTTGAATCAAGAAACACTACTTTTCGCGTCTGTTCCATAACTTTTTCGTATGTCACGTGGTGCAAAAGAAATTGTGCTTAGTGATTAAGCTAAGGATGGCGATGTGTCAATTCAGCGTATCAATTTATCGACGATTTACCACGTAGGGGACATCGTCACTTCCGAGTGATAATTTCTTGTTTAATACTGGAAAATGTTTTCTCTTTTTATTCTAGACTTCTGTTCATTGTGGTGTTGTCGATGTTTACATCTCCTTCACCACTCCACATCCAGGTCCTTCTCTCCACGACATCAAGGACACCGCGACGGACCAGATGCCGTCACTAATTTATGTCGAATCTACAAATGATGGCCGACCTCTTTACATCACATACGTTGGAACCCATCTTCCAGATGATATTCGTAAATGCAACGAATCCCATTTTGTAATAACTTACACGGACGGCAAAAAAGTAGGTAAGTCGAACCTAAATAATATATTTTAAAATATTCCACATTTTCAATCTTTGGTCTAAAACGTGGATTATTTCGATGGTTTTCTCTTTCGTCGACAAAATCAACACGTCTGGTATGTTTAATTAATCGAAAGTGGTGTGAGCAGGTAATCTACACCTTGCGGATGCAGCATTCAATTTTTGTCCCTGCGCACTGATGTCAAAATATCATTTATTTATTTATTGATTGGTGTTTAAGGTCACATACTTGTGCACAATGGCTAATCATGGCCGTGACAGTTTTACGGGTGGGGGAAGTCGGATTACCCGGAGAGAACCACAGAGCAACGACGAGCACCTGCCAGCTCCCCAACATCGTAACTCCGCACTGTAGCACAGGCAGGGTTAGATTGGTTGAAGACATGTGCACTATCGACGTCCAGTGCGCCTTAGTACACGGCGTCATCGTGCCCCCATGTGAACAATCGGGGTTAAGTGCCTTGCCCAAGGACACAACGCGGGAGTCCGAATCGATCGCTCAGACGGTCACCCATCCGAGGATTAACCGGGCTCGACGTTGCTTAACTTCGGTGAGTCAAAATATCATAATTTTGAGCTAAAATGTTTTCCCATAATACAACTAGGAAATTAACCAATTCAATCTTCTTTGAAAGAGATCATTGCGCGCTGTCAAGCAAGATTGGATTGGTTAAATTTGCTACTTACGTTTTGTCATTTTGACACTCTGATGAGGATTATCCTTCACCTGACGTAACGACCGTAAAAAATCCACGCTATTCATAAGAATGGCCATTCATTTTTTTTAAATTTTGGCCAGCACGTAGATTGTGACGACTCATTGGAACGTTGTTGGGCACGACCCCCCAACGGGGGCCGCAATCTACCTTTTTCAAATATTTAGTTAGTTGCGTCTGAACTTAAAGATGGGCAAACAGGTAAAGCGGGGGGGGGGGGGGGGGGGGGGGTAACGCATTCGATGTTTTTTTTCTTTTGTCATATCAGTCAAACACAAATAAAATTTTGTTCACAAAAATTTGTGTTATTACAATTTATTGGAGAGTGCCTCTGGGCACTCTCCAATAATTTGTAATAAAATTTGGAATACCACTTTCAGACCACCAAAAATAATCTAGCCCTCAACCAGTTTAAGGAATGTTGGTTACTGAGTAAACTGCTGTTATTGAACTGGAGCTAGCTGCTAGAAATGGTTAATCCTCCCCCATCCCAAAATGCTCTCACACCAACGAGAGTGGAAACCAGGAAAATTTGGTAGTTAAAGGTCACTGTGACATTAGCCTTTTGCTTAATTGAATAAAATTCATTAATTAAATTAAATAAACAAGGTTCTTCCTCTCACCATTCCAATCCACATGTCAAGTTTGGTTTCGATCAGTCTAGCAGAACTGTAATTGGAGAGCAGAGACCAGAAAAATTTGCAAATAAAGGGCCACTGTGATTTTGACCTTTGGTAAAATGCTACCAAAATGAAAAGTGTTGTTCCTCTTATCATGCCCAACTCACATGTCAAGTTTGGTTTCAATCAGTCTAGCAGAACTGTAAATGGAGAGCAGAGACCAGAAAAAATTGCAAATAAAAGGCCACTGTGAATTTGACCTTTGGTAAAATGCTACCAAAATGAAAAGGGTTGTTCCTCTTATCATGCCCAACTCACATGTCAAGTTTGGTTTCGATTGGCCCAGCGGTACTTTAAATTAGAGAGAGGAAATTAGAAAGATTTATAAGTTAAAGGTTCACCTGTGATTTTGACCTTCAATACACTCAGTAAAACTTGGTAATTAAAAGTTGATTGAAACCATATTCTAAACTCAATTAATTGTTTCATCGACAGGACATCGTTTTTACCCCAAACCATTAATTTGCTGCTTGAATTTGAGTAATGCTAAATTTAGACGCTTTATGACATTTAATCATTTTGAGGGCAATTTTTATGCCATTAAAATACAGCATGAAGACGACATCCATTCCTGACAAATCTCCATGAATAAAAAATTTCAATAAAGTTACCTCCCTTGAAATTATTAGACGCACGAGGAAGGTCCAATTAGGAACCAAGTAATCGCCAACAAAACAACTGAGAAATCAGTAGACAATAAAGCCAACTTTCCTTTTGTTACTTTTAATAAACAAAAACAAAAGACAGCTCCCAGGGCTGTCTGTTACTTTCGCTTATTAAACGTTACAAAAGGAAACTTGGCTTTTTATGGCAAGCTAATTGGAAGCAATTACTTCACAGATAATCCGTTATTAAGAATATCTCTCAGTATCACACCCGCCAACACTAAGGAATTGTCTACTTGAGCTCTTTGTTTAGTGAATGTGTTTTTACGGTAATTACAAGCTTTTTTTCTTCCCAAACTAGAGTTTTGTATTAATCGAAAACACAGTATTTGTCCTACATGTTACGATGTAAACACTGTTGATATAATGAACAGAAAACAAATTACAGGCATCAACAGATGGTGAAAATACCGTTTTCTTATTTTTATATCATGATTATCTATTCTACTATATATGAAAAGCCTATGACATAAATTTTAGCTTTATACACCAACCGTGGTCAACACGCCAGCAATGGGATTTCAATAGTCAAAATTTACACCTACAGTAGAATTACATCCAAGTTGACCTTTGGTGGCGTCGACCTGAATGCGAACTTGTCTAAATTTATCACACGTCGCCTCTCGAAGAGTGAAATGAAAATGACAGTTATTTATTACGTTTTTAAATGAGTTTACCCCATAAGACACCAAAAATTAACACTCATGCAATTGTCTCGTGTTAATAAAGCAACCATAACTCGAAACAGTATGCTATTATGTTATTTAAAGGAAAAACGCCCTGTTTTTTTTTCTATTCAGTTTAAACCATATTTATTTATTTTATTATTAATTGATAAATGCAAACAACAATTGTTGAGTAACAAAAAAACATGAACACCAAAGATACAGTATTATGATGAAACAACTAAAGACAGGGTCATTTGTTACTGTTTAAAGGAGGAATTCGACAGAAAGCTTTAAGCTTATATATAAGTCGTCTCCCGTTTCGTTTTTTTCTATTTCGTTTCGGTGATAAAATTGATAGCAGAAGTACCGCCCACCGATGCTCATGTAAACAAAAATAACTTCGCACGTATGTACGGCTGCTGCTCAATAAAATCGAGAAAAATAATGGCGACTCTTAATAATCTGACGATCATGGTAAAAATAAAATATACCCAAAGTAGCTTGGTGTACTAAATGTTCACCACTCGTGGTGAAGTGGTGTTAACCGCGCTCCGAAGGCTCGCGGTTAACACCACTTTACCACTCGTTGTGAACAATTGGTACACCAAGCCACTATGGGTATATTCTATATTTAAACGGGTTTATACAGAGAATAAGAGTTAAATGTTCAAACTGATAGGGAAAAACTTGTACAAATCCAACTTCTGTATTTTTATTGTATTCTATAACGAGCATTACGTCGCGTCTCGGTTGAACAAAAACTCCGAGCCGCAAACCACAGACCATGTTACCGTCAATTCATCACAATAACATAATGTTACTGACTTACCACAAGATCGTTTGTCGGTTATATGGATACTGACATGTCGTCCCCTGAGTTCCAATGTGTTCTATGTGCCTACTGGCACATAGAACACATTGGAACTCAGGGGACGATGTGTTTGGGAAGCGACGTTAACCAAGTTCATGATTTAGGAAAACATTTCTAGGTATAATATCTCCATATCTTATTAAATATTGACAATCCTATCGCTATGGGGAACCATTTATTTACTGAAGTTTTTGTTTTACGTCACAGAAACAGAGATAAAATGTTTCCAGAACAATATTGAAAAGAACTGTACAACTCTGGACTTCATAAATAGTCCGTACAGCCACCTGCTCTGCAAAGGTGAGTATATTGTTTTATCACATTCCTATTAATGTAAAACACGGGATTTCCACTGTTCTGCCTGTACAATACAAATAAAGCTGTGGTGATACAAAACACGTTCGATTTCGTTTTCAACGTAAAGAGAGAAGGAACCCGTCTAAATATATCACGTCACTCATTGGTCGAATGCACCAGAGTCACGGATAGCTTGGAAGTATAAATTTTATAGTAAATTTTCTTTCTTATTATACCTACCGAAATTGTTTACTACAGGCTTGCACTACAGTGGAAGAACCTAACTGGGATAAAATACTCTCTATTTTAATCTTTCCCAAGATTTGAGAAAGAAAAGTGGTGTAAAAATAAGCCAAAACTGGGTCGAGAGCCATCGGCGCACACCCAGTATGGGACGCTCTTTCATAGTACAAATACACGACTTCCGTAAAACAGTGCGCAATGCATCAATTCGTCATTCTTTTGATTATCCGCACACGTGGTGGATGTGTGTGTGCCATCTTTGCTAAAGTAACAGTGATATTTTAACTCGTCGATAATGGTTTTCCTGTGACTGGAATTATAGATCTGAAGATCGTATAATAACAGGACTGTGTTTTATATATTCTCGTTTATATTTTCAACCACATTCTCATTGTATATTATTTACTATTCCGTTTTCGCGAATGTTTTGTTTGCGACATCGTGTCATCGCGATTCGACAATGAATTTTTCGGTTGATAAAAATTTAATTGTTATTGGAGTTAGGTGTCGGCCGTCTAGGTTCTGCCACCTTCTCTCGTAGTTGAGGGTGTTCTTCTACTTTCTGTTTCTGTTGAGTTCACCTTTTTCTTCTACTACTCTCACCTCTGTTCTTTCCAGTTCGGTTCCTAAGAAATAAGGTTGATAAGAAATTCCAAGTTCCGCATTTAGATTTGTTTACCCTTGATATTTAAACAATCAGATTCGAGTCAAAAATTTTCAAAATAAAAAGAACATTCTGTTTGTTTGTTCCTTGACAAATACTTTCCACAACTGGCAATATAATATTAGACTGTGCTAAACGTATTAGCTATTTAAAAAAAAATATTGTGTTATTCCGCGCACTTTAGTTAATATTTGAAGTTTGACACTGATCGGTGCCAATTGATTTCGACCAACCAAATGCCATAAAAAGTAGAACTGCAAATTAGGGTTGGTACCTCGCCCATTAACAGTTATGAAGGGATCGCTTTTTTGGGTGTAAAATTTTGCAGGCTCGAACTTTGGGAAGGTTATTTGATTGTCGTGTGCCACAACTTAAGTAATCCACAACGCGTATCTCGAAAGCCTAATAAATAAATAAATAAATAAATAAATAAATAAATAAATAAATAAATAAATAAATAAATAAACACTCCAGTCCACTGTTTTAGACTGCCAAAGAACATCAAAAGTCGTCCCAGGACATGCGAAGCGGCAGTGTTCAAGTCTATACATAAAACTGATTATTATGATGATACATTGATACAAAAGATACAATAAACTAACTCTCTCTCTCTCTCTCTCTCTCTCTCTCTCTCTCTCTCTCTCTCTCTCTCTCTCTCTCTCTATTTGCTAGTCTTGCGATTTAGTTGTTTATTTAGTTCCATGCATACGTAGGTTTCAAACAAAAAGGCAATCTTCAATATAATGTACAACGATCACTAATACCACACCGAACATTTATTTGATAAATAGATCTCCGAGCTGAAGATTTGAGTCTTTCTTGAGGAATTGTCCAAAGAAGATCATTCATCTGAAAGTAACACAAACATCCAGAGAAGAAGAGCAAATTAATATTTTTTCGTCCGTATAGCAAGATTGGTAATTTTAATACAATCAACTCCGCTATTAGTGGAAGTTTTAAGACACTCTCCTTGTATGCTCTGTTCATTTCCTTGAAAGACATTAAGTTTTACCTCAGCCAAAATTGGCGAATTGTACGCTGGAATGGACGATACAGTCTCGGAAAGACACCTTTAGACGATTGTTCAAGTTCAGATTTTAACTCTTTACCCAACGAATCGCCCGCATCCGTCCGCGTAATATGCAAATTCAGCAGTTGAAAAAATAATATTTTTCAAAAAATTTTAAAAAAAATACGTCATGTGACCCTCATTGGAACGAGCTCGTCGAGCTCGTTCCAACGAGGGGTCACTCGATATGCATTTGTTGAACTTCTTGGAAAAATTTTAAAAAAATGATATTTAAAATAAAAAAAATTGATATCGTCTGCGTTGGGTAAAGGGTTAATCCAAATTATCCAGTACTGCCGTTGTGGACTGATTTCTTTCCACGGGTGGACAATATTTCCACGTACGCAATAATATTAAATTCCAAACACTAATTTTTGAATACTCATCAAAAATTTAATTAATGAAGCACCGGGTACAACCCAGTTCTTTATTAAAATTTTGCTGCTGATGATTTTTATTACCAAACGTGTGCGTGCATATCACTGACCCCGCATGGATTACAAAGGCAGATAAGTCACAACTGTAATATGTAAAGATTGTATGGGTGATGGCAAAGCCCGATCGGCTCTCTGTCACACTCTTGAAAAACGTGGAATTTGAGATAGACTGTGACCAAGAAATTCAATTTTAAACAGCCAATCAGAACATTCTTATTATTTATGTTTCAAATTGTTTACTCTAAACACCCAGTTGTAATTTTTTTTTCTTGCTAAACCTTAACGTTACAGCCAAAACCTGCCACTGCTAAACACATTTTTTTTCAATTGTTGCCTCAAAATAAATTATTGGCCCCCTCATTGGAACGAGGTCGTTCCAGTGATGGGTCATAAGCTGTTTTTTTTTCTTTTTATACGTCCGTTTTGAAAAAAGACTGGATGTATTATGTGATTGTCTGTCCGTCTGTCCGTAAACATTTCTGTTTTCACATTATAACTTGAGTTTGGAGTTATAGATCAGGACCAAACTTGATGTGTGCCTCAGTTATATCAAAATACAGGTTGAGTTCGAATTGGGGTTTAACAGGATGATCTTTACAAGAGTTATGGGCCTTTTTGACTTAGAAATTGCATATTTCCATCAACATTTTGGTTTCTGGATGATAACTCGAGTTTGAATTTATAGATCAGGACCAAACTTGGCTTGTGCCTCTGTGATACCAAAATGAAGGTAAAGTTCGAATTGGGGCTTGGTCCGATGATTTTTACAAGACTTATGGGCCTTTTAGACTTAGAAATTGCACATTTCCATCAACATTTAGGTTTCCGAATGATAAGTTTATTTCTTTACTAAAACAAATTTGGTACATGACTCAATTATAACAAACTACAAGTCAGGTTTGAATTGCAATTCAATACAAATTCTGCAGGTGGTATCGACCTTTTCCAATCTGAAACATTTTCAACACTTTTAGAGCATATCTAGAGCATTCCCAGCTAGGGGGGGAGGACCAGGAGTGGGAAACCACTCCCCGCCCTCCCCACAGTTGGAAATTCAATACCGAGAAACATTTTGAAAATGAATCCATGAAAGGGGGCATAAATTGATTCTAATAACTGAAATCCCAACACATTTATGATAGAATTATCAGGTTTATTATTTGATATTATTCTGAGAATTAAATATGTACTAAACAAATGCTCAAGCTGAGAACTTTGAACAATTCACACTGTCCTAACATTAAATCAGATCTTATGCAGGAATGATCAATTTTCGATGTTTCATCATTTTGTAACTGTGAATGATGGAATTAACTTACGATAACGATTTTCCATGATGCGATTTTTTCTTGAAGTGCATTTCGAAGATTTTTTTTTATTACTATAAGTAAATGTACTATAGAAGTATGCCCGTATGTCACCATGCATACTTATGAAGCTCGATATTGCGTACACTGTAGTCATAATTAGTAACAGGTATTTGTGTCTCGCTTGTTTCTAATGATACACTTCGACTCGTCGAGATATGGCCTTAGAAACAGAGCTCGACTCTCATTTAAATTTGATTTTCTCTGATTGTGTGAACTCCTACTAATTCTTTACAAGAAATACTCCACGAATCAAATACCAGGTTTTCGGGTTTTCCGTTTGTGCTGACTGTTTGTGATAAAACCCGGCTGATCTGTCCACGCCTCACCACCACGGAATGGGAAAATTGCGCTTTTAACCATTTACCCAACGTAACGACCAAAACCGGTCAGCACTATTCACAAAAATCGACAATTAATTTTCATTATATTTTTCATTTTTTGTCTCAAAAACGTAGGTTATGACCTCTCTTTGGAACGAGCTCGTTCCAATAAGGGGGTCATAATCTATGTTTTTGAGACAAAAAATGAAAAATAATTAGTCATTCAAGAATTGTGTTTGCACATGTCGTCAGCTTTTCAAGTTAGCTAAAGGGTTACGTTGTTTTAAGTTTACAAAGCTTACAGTGGGAAGAAAAAGTCGTTTCCCAAGTTAAAGAGTCGAGGATAAACTAAATCTTCATACCAAAATCCCATATTGATCTCATAATGCTTTGCTATCTTTCTTTTCGAAAAAATGATTGAAAAATTCAAACTACGACCATTTACTTTGCAGATCCAGAAATTGCCATACCAGCAAATCCATGTACAGAAGATAGCCTTAAGTTTGGAATTATATACCACGCTTACCCAGGAGATAACACCAAATTCATCAAATGTGATCTAAATGGGAAAATGTACATCACGCTGTGCCCAGAATTGGAAACGTACAATGAGAAAAGCCACTCCTGTGGCACAACGAGTTCCGGATCGCTTGTTGATACCGGAAAGCAGCCACTGGAAGGTTGGCTTACTAGTCCCTGCACCTTCTTCGCTATTCAAGAACACCACTTCTTCTTTGCTCATCCAGACAAACACTTCTTTATCCATTGTGACGTCTGGGGAAATGCTTGGAAAATGCCATGCCGACCTGGTCAGATATGGTTCAGCACGATCGAGACGTGCTCACCGGATTTTCTGCACGAGTTTGACACGACAACAGCTCAGGCGGTTATCCTCCACAATCCGTGTACTGCTCAAGCGATCGCTGATGGTAAATTCTTCCATCCCTATCCTGGTTTTCCCAGCAAGTTTATACATTGCGATAATGGAGGGAATTATTTCATACAGCAATGCGCCGGTAACATGGTATTCAACACCTTGTACAATACGTGTACATGAGCAATCCAGTGTCTTATTGAAAACCTTGACAATCCAAACATTGTTCTGAAGCAGATAACGGAGTCGTCTGTTAAATCAAGCTGTTACAAATTAAAAGAAAAATCATAGCTAACATATCTTTTGGACCTTCATTGTCGATTTTCAAAATTTAGCGCAGGTCTGATAAAGAAGTCAAAGAAACTCACAGCAAGATAAATGAAACCGAACTCATTCGCAGCTGAAAAATCGATACATAGAGATTATTACCATTATGTGGATTCTAAGGGTAGATCACGACAAGTCGAAGACTCGTCGTGATCTACCCTTAGAACCCGGAGCTCGACTCGGATACATATTTTGTACATCCACATAATGGTAATAATCATTTTATCTTACAATATATTGAGGATAAGTCAAGAATGTAGACGAATATATAACGAACTATTTATTCGTACGGATGAACAAAAAGAAAAAAAAATGGAACACACGCGAAAGGAACGTGCTTGTATCCGACCCCCTGATACAAACATCTGTATCATGTGGTCGGATACACGGCATTTGCGGAGTTAATACAGACAAAATGCATGTTGATTGTAAGATAAAATATATAACAAGCCCATTGCATTTGCTTTATTCCCGTTCTCCGTAATACATTCAAGTTTACCCGTGAGTGGGTTTATATAACGTATAGCAGTAGTCACGTCACAAAATGTATCTTGCAAGAACGTATTTCCCCAATACAAATAGAGACGTCCAGACAAAATACAAATCTGTATTGAGGGCGGCAACCAGAGGCGTTGGAGCCAGGTGGCACAGAAGGCTCGTGCCCTTCCCCTTTTGTATCTTGCAAGACTGTATTCCCCCAATACTAGTAGAAACGTCCAGAAAAAATACAAATCTGTATTGGGGGCGGCAACCAGAGGCGGTGGAGCCAGGTGGCACTGGAGGCACGTGCCTCTCCCCTTTTTTCACAGGCATGTTTCGCAGTTACACGATGAGTTAAAGTGGGAGCATGCTAATGTGTCATATATACAGGCATTCCTGTAACATAATTTACAAATCCAAAGAATATTTAGCCCAAGAATCCCACTTTCGGTCGCTTCGGTCCGTTTCTTCTATTTCAGGTATCTTCCAACCGAAGGCTGGCCTTCATGTTGGGAGATGGTTGAAGTAGAAGAGTGGGACAGTACAGTGACCACACAGTGGCATATTCATCTAAACGAGAGACTATAGCGAGTCATAGAACATTTTCCGATTTACGATTGTAACCTTTCCCCCACTGGGTCGAACCATGGTAGCACTGTAAATTGTGTCCCTCCACATTTATCGAGCTTCGGTCGCCTCTAGCGCCAACTGCACGTACGGCCATTCGATTCAGGAGAAAACGTTTATTTACCTGCACTCAATTGGCATTGAGATTTTACACACGTCGAGGCCTCCGATTTTGATAACAATAGATATATAAAAAACAAATCTCTCAACGAAATAACGACTAGATCATTTTTGCCCTGGTGATATTTTTGTAAAGACTCCCGATGCGTTAAACATGAAACAAAGAAGCACATAGCTGAAACATTACTATAAATTTCTGCGGTTATAGTGTATGTAGAATAATGAATAAGATTACGTCACACTTAGCGAAAGAACGCGGTACCATGACGACATGGTATTCATGCATAACCAAATCAATAAAGGCTAAATAATTGTCAAAACTGTACCCACTCCCTTCATTCTGCGAGCAGTCCATGAGGAGAAAGGATATTGTAAGGTTACTTAGTGATTTCCGTCATGTGGGTTTCCGAGACGGTGTATTGAAGTTACAACCTCGTCTCTGTGCCATATATCGACTCATCCTGTCGGACTCGTCGATATACAGTACGTGGAGAGTGTATTATCACTAAATCACACACAGAGTAGAGATTCCACCCAAGCAATATTTGCAAATTTGCTGCAAAGCACAACAAGCACAAGCAACGTTTCAGCCAATGGACCTCCGGGTTATACCCGGGGGTCCTTTGACTGCAACATTGCTTGTGTTCTGTCTACAACATGTACAGAATTTGACAGAGATGCTTCGGATGATAACTCCACTCCCCAGGTGATTTAGTTACAATCCACTTTCCACGTACTGTAAGCCCTGAGGCGATGTCTTCATTTCAATACACAGTCTTGCAAACCCTCATGATGGTAATAACATAGGTGTATTTCATTTCCATAAATCCATTATGACCTATGCCTACGACGCTATGCTTCCATTGCAGTGAAAAGCAGTAAGTGTTAATGTATTTTTATCGTAAATGTTGATTGTTCTCACTCGCACATAATATAAGGTATAGAGGCGCTTAGGGTAAGCAACCACAAGTACCCTATCGGGATTTTATGTTTCCCGAGCCGCATACAATGCTGACGGGGCACCTAGGGGTGCGTGCTCTGCAAAGGAATTGTATGAAGAATTTGTCATATTTCAAAACCATTATTATCACATTCAACAAGCAATGTTTCAAAATGTTCCGATTACAGTGATTCTGTAAAGTGAGCCGGAATAGAGAGGAAATATAATTCTAGAAAATACAATTGTAAAAGTTTTATAGTACTGGCGCCTGGTCAATTTTCATGCGGAATTTATATTTTTGTGCAGTATAACAATAGAGAAATGTTATGATATAAAGAAACAAATATATAGTAGGTTAAATAAGTTATTTTTATCGCCCTCGTAACATTGAGTATTGAACAAACTCGATCTAGTACAAGATCGAGGATTTAATCATACTTTTGGGACCAACAAAACAATATTTTAACACCCGCAAACCGGTATCCATAAATGTTGTCGTGAAGTAATATTTGACAGTCGATGAGCAGACGACACAATAAATTAAATCGAAAGTGAGGATCAGCAACTGAACCCAACAGCTCTGAACAACCTTACAAATGTTCAATAGAATCGTCCATAAACAGTTTTGTTGTAGATGATACCATCCAGTGGTGAAGGGTTAACGTACTTATTCATTCTATATTTCTCTAATAATGTATTAGCAATCACATAGTGCCACAAAACACAATGTCATGTTTAGAGTAGCGTTGGCAACTATTTTTGAAAGGAGTGGGGACCATTCAGTTCCCGTCGAAACTTAGCGGAAGAAAATACCACCGCGTGACACAGTAGCACGCGGCGACGCTTTGTGTAGCACCTTTATGCAGAATATGTTATGCTGTCGAGACGGATATGAACCATTTGGAATCTATTTTAAAAGTCACGAGGAATATAATGGGGAAGTGGTATGGGAGAATGAAGGACATGTGGATGGGGGCGACTTAAAGGAGAGGGTTAATATGCTAATCGGAGAGATTGGGAAGAATGGGGCAAGGGATGTCATCAAGCAGTTCGTCTCTGAGTGTTGGGAGTAGAGAAGACCCGTGGGAATAGAGAGGCAGTTGGTAGAACAGGGGTAAGCAAGGCCTTCTCATACGAGAACCGCGACAAATCAGCGGCCCGCCAAAGTGTTATTATTATGTTAACTGGATTAGTGATAGAAACCCAACTTTGAGCTCCAATAATAGCAGGTGCCACAACATAAAGGTCTCTCATTCTGTGTATGTGATTCATATATTCTTGGTTGTAAAAACCTGTTCACATGTATTTGCCTTGTTACAATTTATGAAAGAGTCCCTATTGCCTCCCTCCCGTAGATTGTAACAGGACAAAGACATGTGAAAAAGTTTTGGTAACCAAGAAAAGTTTAGCTTTCTACCAGTCAATATAGAGTCATCCTCCTTGTTGATAATACCCAATGCAAATAAAATTTATATACTTATATTCCTGTACTGCTCCTGTTTGTGAAATCAGCCTGGAAAATGTTGCTAATCTCCACGGCTATGCCTTTGTTCGAGGAATTGGGAAACATAATTATGACAAAGATTCAATACTGGGAACGGGAATTTCCGGGTTTGCGGTTCCGACAGCCGATCACGATACCCGGAAAGTCTATAGCACGGAACCGGGAATCACGCATGGCACTGTCTGTCTGTTCAACTGAAGTTTTCTAAATTGAAAAACTGCCCCAACTTTGTAATGTTTTTTTCGTCATTCCGTTCACGCCTGAGCCTTTTACAATCGTGCTTCCTGAAGAATACTTTTCATCAGATTATTGTAGTTTTCAATCAGTTCCGGAGGACTCCTCTCTTCAACAGGAAGATATTCACTTGCTTCAATGATCAAATTCGTCTTCATTTTCAGAATCACTAGTATCACTCACTATCCACTATCTCCTTCAACATCAACTCCTTATTTACTGCCGTCACCAATCTCCTCTGCTTCAGACTGAGAAGACAGGCGATGTCAGTGAAGAGGATGTTGAAGCCAGAAGGAAGTGGTGAAAAAATGAAAATAAGATGGGCTGGAAGCGGGTTTGGGTTTTATCACTTCTCTTAGGAAAAAAAACTTTTCCGTATGGAGATGGAAGGTTGCCAACAAAACTTTCATTTTCACGGAAATAAATGCGTCTTGTTACTCTCGTAAATTGACTTGCTGTTATCCGACACATTTCCCGGTTCCCAGTTCTGAGTATAATTTCTTTCCCGTTCCCGATTTCTATACAAATTGGGAATATATTAAACCTTAATTATGAATGGAAGATAAATTTCACCTTCCTCAAAGTTGTTTACCGTATTTTTATGACACTGACACGAGTATTCTGTTTCCTAAAAATTATCGAACAATTTGTCAATTCGACAGCCGGTCCCAAGCATTGATCTTCAGTAAAACTAATACTCACAAACTGCGGCGGAGGATTGAATTGTACATGGTGAGAATTAAAGCCTACTACCACTGCTTGTTGTAGCGTTGACCAACCAGATGAACTGGTACATCCAGCGACGAGTTTGAACGGATTTGCTGCGGCAGTTGTAGTTTTCTGTGGGGACCCAACATGTGCGACTATTGCATCGGAACAGTTAAGAGAGGGGTACCTGGCTGATCTGGTCTTGACCACGAGACGAAATGTCACAACCTAGATTGGTTAACTATTGTAATAATTTTCTTATTATATTGCAGTGGTTGAAAACTCAGATTTACTTGCAGTAAAAATGAGACAAGTAAGTGGCTGCAAGGAAATATAAGTTTTCTCAAGTGGTTGAAAGCTGAAATATTAATGGCATTCACTATTCGATTTTCGCTCTATGGATTAGAACTGAAACGGTTAAGGGGTTTTCTTGATCGATTAATCACGTGGATTAACCTTGGTTAACCGATTAATCACTTGTCCAAATAGATATCTGAATAATTGCCATACCTTTGATGATTTACAGCATAAACGCTTTATCCAACGTAACAAACTAAACCGACTAGGCCTATATACAGAAATCTCCATTCAAATTTATTATGTTTTCAATTTTTGCCTCATAAACATAGCTTATGACCCCTCATTGGAACGACCTCGGTCAGCTCGTTCCAATGAGGGGTCATAAGCTATGTTCTTGAGGCAAAAAATGAAAACTTTTAGTAATTCATGAATTTATTTTGCAAGTATCGTCAGCTACCCGCAATGGGTAAAGGGTTAAGAATGACCATTCCCAGTCACTGATTCAGCATGATGATAATGCAAGTAAACAAGTATGTCATCAAGTAACTTGCATGCTTTACTCTGTCTCATATAATTGATGTGAGTCAGTGTGACAATGTTTGCCTGTTTTGGTGCAAGTTTGTTTCTTTGTTAGCCCATATAATACAGTAGTTCAAAAGTAATGATTAATCGATCAATTACTTTTTGGATCGATCAAGATGTTGATAATTAATTAATTGATTAATCGGTTGACCGTTTCAGCTCTAGTATGGGTGCATCTGTCCATTCAAGGATTTCAACCTACAGTTATTTCTCGTCCTAATTCATCCCATTCTAACAAACATAAACGAACCGTCCAACAGTATCCCTCCCGATCCACGTTACTAAGTTACTGCAACTTTGGCTGCTGCATTCTATTCTCACTTAGTGTAAGTAATGGAGAGTTAGCTTGAAACTAGGTGACAGGTTATTTTTGTCAAAAATCCAAACAAAATAATAATTTGTGACTTTTTTGTTGTCCATCTCATTTATGAACAATTCTTCGTAATAAAACATCGTCAATAACATG
Source organism: Pictodentalium vernedei (assembly GCA_031216915.1). NCBI lineage: Eukaryota > Metazoa > Mollusca > Scaphopoda > Dentaliida > Dentaliidae > Pictodentalium > Pictodentalium vernedei. The sequence continues at coordinate 62,649,811 of CM062290.1, read as the reverse complement.
TCATCTATTTTCAAGAAACATTTCCCATTACTTATATAGCACGTTAAATGAAAAGAGTTAGGATTGACTCATTGTAAAGTAACTTTTTGTCAAAGGCATCTTACTCTTATCTTACCCTATCTGGCTATTATTTTTGTGAAAACCAAACTTTATTATTATTATTATTATTATTATTATTATTATCTAAGGCCTTTCCGCTATATATACTTGGAGTGTGTCCAAATCGCGACACGAGCTCCATCCAGTCGTGGGTGATAGGTGATATTCTACAATTGCTTAACCAAGATAAGGTCTGGACAATTCACGCCCGCTCTCAGTTACGTAGCAACTAAATCTGACATAGACGTAGAATATTTTGCCGATCCACCAGTTCACTGGTATCTTAGTGAATGTTATACAGCATGTTTCCACCGTTATATTATACAATTTATATGACTCATACTTCTGGGTGGTAACAGGTAGACAACCAATCTGGCTATGTCGTCTCCCTGTGGTATTTTGCTATGAATTAATCTAATTAATATATATATGACATGTCAATAACCAAAATCTTTTAGTTAGAAGAGAAATCCTATGTTCTCGCTAGCTACGGTGGACGTTCTTTTATCTATAATGCTCCTAGACTGTTTAACATGCTACCAGAACTTGTTGAAACAGCCCCTTCTTTGACAGCATTTAAATCTAGATTGAAATCCCATTTATTTAACAAATATTTTTAAATCCTATGTTGGTCATCATTTTGTTTATGAACAGTGTTGTAAAGCGCCATGGAACTTTTTTAATATTGTGAGATGTTTGCGCTATATAAATGTATATTATTATTATTATTATTATTATTATTATTATTATTATTATTATTATATATGTGAATAACCAAAATGCTTGTATACTGAAAAATAAAGTATCTATCTTACTCAACAAAAGGATAAAATATGACGTAAAAGTTCAAAACAAAAATATTTTTCTGACGAAGCTTCGAAAATCGCTTTGGTTCGAAATTTACCGAATTATTCGAGTCCATTTGATTCGGTATGATCAAGCGGACAGTTTAAATTTCTAGTCTTCAGTCAATTCTTGAAGATCCATTTTGGTGTAGTGCTTGAGTCCGGGAAGGTAGGAGAATTGGAATGAAAACACCAAAACCACCGACATCTGATTTTTTAACTAGTAGAGTACTGGAAGCCCATATTTGGGCTTTATTCTGAAGTGCCGTTACCACAGCTTGAAGGTTCACATTCAGTGCATTTGCTTTGTATTATCTTTGAAGTGTTATACTTTAGTATGTTAGGGTATGCCTTGTTACATTTTATGCGAGAGTCATAGGCACTCTCCCATAAATTGTAACAAAGCAAAGGCCTGTGGCGAAGTTGTGATGGCCAAAAATAATTTAGCACTCTACCAGTTAATGAAACGAAATGGACAGGAGATATATTGAATTCAGTCACAACAAAAATTAAATTAGCATCCGTAATCAACAACAAATTGGAACTAATAATCAACACAAATTACTATTTTACCAATGTACGATTTGTCCTTGAGGGAATTTTTTTCGCTTCTTGTACCATAAGGGACGGATTATCCCTCCCTCCTTCATTTAATGCATGTGTCAAGGAATTCAATTCTGGTGGTGTGTGGATTTTAAATGAAACGTAATATTTTGCAATTAAGAAAACTGAATAAACCACAATATAATATGTCCCGATACCAACCGCAATACCTTGCAGTGATTGGTCAATGCCGCGTTGATTTTATTTTATGTCGCCGGGCACGCGCATATGTCTACTGTCAGCGATTCTTATGTCTACTGTCAAGGAAAGCGAATCGTTGCCATGAGCAACGGTTCATCACAAAGTGTTTTTTCACTTGAAATCAACTGAGACAAATACATTTAACTAAAAGAAAATACAAAAGTACCGTTATTAAGTACAAAAAGATTAGTTATGTAAACATGGGTAATTATTTATGAAACCGATTAGATTATAAGGTCTCTTTTCATTAATTTACTGTAACATAACCTGAAACGAATCGAGAGCATCTCACTCCGTTGATTGCGTACGCAAACATTGAATAAAGGGAAATCACTCCAGTCTGTTATGATAAAAGTTAACACCTTACCGAAACAACGTCTGCTTTCTAATATTCGCCGTACAACAACAAATTTTAAAATGGTGCGAATGAAGCAAAGAACGGGACATATACATTATTCGGTTTGTTGACAGAGGACATGGTCTCACGTTCCTGCATGAAACATATATTCAACCTCGGCTAACGCCTCGGTTGAATATAAATTTCATGCAGGGAACGTGAGACCATGTCCCCTGTCAACAAACAGAATAACTTATAATGTGTATCGTCTGATGAACTAGAGGTCTTCTTTAGGGTGCTATTAAAATATATTATTATACTTCATCTATAAATGTTAAGCTAATCCCCCAATTTAATCCCATTAACCATTAACCCAACGCAGACGATATCAAACTTTATTATTTTAAATATCATTTTTTCAAATTTTTCCAAAAATTTCAACAAAACCATATCATGTGAACCCTCGATGGAACGAGCTCGATGAGCTCGTTCAAATGAGGGGTCACATGATATGAATTTGTAGACAATTTTTGGAAAAATAATATTTTTTCAACTGCTGAATTTGCATATTGTGCGGGCGGATGAGGCCGATTCGTTGAGTAAAGGGTTAAAAATTTCACAATGTTTCACTCGCGTGAATAATGCTGGTCAATAATTTTTGCATTATCACCCGACAACACCAGCGGAGACACCCGAAGTATTGTGATACGCGCGCGTGATGACGTAGTTTATTTCACCAAACGACTTCCGCGTCATCAAATAATGTGAACATGCAAAATGTCTACAGGAAGATTTACCGATATTTGTCAGTGTGATATAGAGTTGTGCGTACGCCTGAATTCAATTCAAAATGATTCGCTATAAGGACATTTGATTGAAAAACGAATTTACTGAGTTTGTTTTGAAAAATAAAAAAAATGTTTCTACATTCACTTATTTAACAATTAGAAGTTAGGAATTTGGGTTCCTCTTCTAATATGACTCTGAAATAATAATCCATAAATAATTGTATCAAAACGGAATCTTCATTCGGTATAATTAAAAAAAAATAATTATTGAGCTTGAGGGTAACAATGTGGCTTGTCTCCCATTGGAACCATTATCCCACTCGGGAAGACAATCCACATTGCTACCTTCAAGTCCAGTCATTATTTTATGTCATATCTCACGTGAGTTTCCATTTCCTGATTAGCTGAGACGAACTATACTATTTTCGAAAGTTATACCAATCGAGGGTTCGAAAAATAGTCGTGCACTATACTCTTTTTAAAAAATATCCATCGGATATTCTAGGACATTCCACTGACGAAACACAACGCACCCTTTTAAGAGATTTTTCCAGAATTTTGTTTCGTTATTTTTTACTTGAGAATGGAAATCTTTGTCTTAGACAAGGTCATTGACAATAGGGGTGTACTTCCACTCTAAAATCAGTTAGGTTATTTATTTATTTATTTATTTATTTATTTATTTATTTGTTTAACGGGGTTTAACTACACTTTCGACAGCCAGGATCACCTCCTGTCGGATAGTTTTACGGGTAGAGGAAGCCGAAGTACCCGGAGAGAACCACAGAGCAACGGCGATCAGCTCCCAGACTCCCCAACATACTAACTCCACACAAGCAGGGTTAGCATTGGTTGAAGACAAGAGCACCATCGACGTGCAGTACGCCTTTGTACACAACGCCCCCTGGGCCCCCACGTGGACAATTGGGATTAAATGTCTTGCCCAAGGACACAACGCGGTTGTCGCAGGTGGGATTCGCTCCGGGGGCCTCTCGGCTTGTAGCCTGCATCTATACCTACTGAACCACCGCGTTCCCATCAGTTGGGTTAAAATTAACCCAAATCAACTGGGTTGAGTGAATATGAACCAAAACGGGTTCATATTCACTTAACTAAGTTGATTTGGGTTATTTTTCCCCATTTAGAGTGTACCGCAGGATCAGATGACGCAGTATGGGATAAAATCTATTTTAAATTACTTTTATACTAATCTAATGGTATAGTCAAACCCCACTTTGTTTACTGACTTAATCTGTTCTAAATTATGATCATCCATCTAGGGCGTTTTTTTTTCTCCAGAAATTAGCCCTAAATAAATCAAAGATTAAAAGCATTTTGTTAACCATCAGACAGTTTTTTTCTCTTTCTTATCTTTTTGATTTAATTTTCAAGAGATATATTGGTCATAACTATCGACGTATCAAGAAAAAAATGAATTAGTTGGTAACAAAATTCAGAACTGTCCGTGATTGAGTACGCGGACATTAAGTAATGCATCTATGTTTTAATCCTTCTTCGGCGGAGTAGTGTTGTAATTACAGGACCAAACGCTAAGGTGTGTGACATGGTGGGACGGGTATGTGAAAATCCAGGGGACAAAACGTCTATTGCGGAAAGGGGTGTCTACCTGTCTCTCAGACTTTCTAAACCAACCAATGACAAGTTCGTATTGGTCGAAGTTATTTTTGCTGCAAGTGTCTCATTCACATAGCGTACGTGCGTTCCCCACCCCTTATTTCCCGCTAAAGTCTAGAGCAAAACCCATACCGGTATCAGTAAGGTTTCAGCTAGCCCTTCGCGTCCCCTCTTCCGTTTGATATTGATCAGGATTTTCAAATAAAAATTTCGTCTGAAGATGAACTTCGAATGAGGGTAGGAAAAGAAGCTCATAAAAACTAGTATCTTGTTAACTGACATGTCTACAACTGGATTGCTGGAACACCAACGAAAAACGTCTTCACTGAACCATACACCTACCAACTCCTAAGATGGCGTCAAGTCAATCAAAGTGGTAACTCTCCAGTCCATGACGTTTGATGGCGTAGAAGCTGTTACGCAGTAACGTAACGGCTTTCCCTTCAACAAACGTCATGATATTTACCTAGTACGAAAACTAAAAGCACTGCATCGACTTTCCAACATCGGCATTTTTTATGTCAGTAATAACTGAAATATCCTGTAAAAACACAGAACGACACGCGTGTGTGAATGGGTTAATCGATATGGCACGAGTGCCATCGCGGAAAGATAGAACGAGAGGCCGTAGTTTTATCCTTCCGCGATGGCACAAGTGCCATATTGATTAACCCATTCACACATGCGTGTCGTTCTGTGTTTATTACACGTCTTCGTGTCTCTAAAACAATTATTAGAAGGACACCCAACAATTCATTTGATAATTATCACCAAAATGAACACATTTTGTCGCCAACCAAACTTGCGAGAGAAATCTGTGTTACTCTTTCGTCCTCTGAGTTCCAATGTGTTCTATGTGCTTACTGGCTGCCTACTGGTACATAGAACACATTGGAACTCAGGGGACGACTTTTAGCTATCACTAGCGATTCAAATAGTAATTGCATTGCGCGATTTGTTGAAAATTCCAGTGAAATTCCGCTTCTATTTAACAATAGTCCGTCAACGATTTCAGTTCCACGCATGTGCGGAACAGATTTTTATTTTCCACACGGTTTAGTGTTGCTGTAGATGGGGATTTCAAAGAACATGCGCGTAATAAATATTAAATTTGCATTGCTATATAAAAGCGCACATCATCACCACATTCTTTCGCTCGGACCCACACTCAAACATTTGTGCAGTCATTAGAAGCAACAACACAATATGTGGATTGGTCGGTACAATGTTCTGAACTTTATGACACAGATCTTATGACACAGACAATCTCATTGGAATGACTAAAACACCCAGCATGATTTCAATAAAGGCGACAACACACGCGCCCTCGTGCCATATCGATTAACCCATCCACACGCGCGCGTCGTTCTGTTTTTATTAAACGCCTTCAGGTCTATAAAAAACAATTATTAGACGGACACTCAGCAATTCACTTGACAACGATCAGCAAGTTATTTCGACTTTTTGCTTTATTACGCCAGCCCTACTTAATTTTGTTGATAACTCCCAAAAATTAGGCGAAAAAGCGAAGATAAGATGTACACTCCATTACGATAGCACCTGAACTGATTCAACTTGACCAAACAATCATAAACTCTGATTTTCCACTGCGCGGCTCTGTGCGCACAAATGTTTGAGAACACCAGCGGGAATACAATTTATCGCATGCCTGTTCTATCAAATCCCCATCTACAGCAACACTAACCCATGTGGAAAATGAAAATCCGTTCCGAACACACATGCCGAACGAAAATCGTTGACGGACTATTTATGGGCGATAACGTCATCTGTCAAGACTTAACATAACTCCGCCTACTTGGAATTTTCGTGAATCACGGAAGCCGCGCTGTTTAAAAGAAGCGATTGCGTTCTTATAAGCTATCGCAAAGACAATAAACTTAACAAAAAACATCTTGAAACACCTGAAATTTTCAATGCTAAAACTTGTATGCTATTTTGGTTATATTCACTTCAAGGTATTAATATTGAGACTGAAAAATTGTACTACATTCAGCTACACAGTTGAAAAATTGGCACACACATCTTCTCATTATTCAACATGTTGCATTCAATTCTCATGTGACTGCCTTCTACACTTAAAATGTATCGAAATGCGACACAGAATGGGTCATGAATTATTGCGAATCAATGCAAAATTAACAAAGTGTCCCCTGAGGCCCAATGTGCACATTGGAACTCAGGGGACGAAATGATAATAGATTTTAAAGGCAGTCCCAAACAGATCTGGCATCCCAGAAAATCAAGGGGTGCAAAAAAAATGCCCTCCTTATTTTTTTCAAGGCATGCAGTAGGCGTGCAGCACTCCTAAAGAATGCAAGGCATGGTTGATGGACAATTTTTGGACGATCACGTCACCTGTCAAAACTTAACATAACCCTGCCTACATGGAATTTCTGTTTGACTTACAATCATGTAAGCTGTGCAGTTTAAACAAAGCAATTACATTCTAATAAGCTATCCCAAAGACAATAAACTAAATAAAACATCTCTGCATAGAGAATTACTTCTAAAGTTTAGAAGGGAGAGTTCAAACCAATCATTATTACCTGTATATGTATAATGATAACCAATTGAACAGAGCGAGGTGAAATGTGCTTGTACTACCATAGTACAAATACACGTACATCACATGTTTGGCCTATTTATAAATCTGCCCATGGGTATTCCTCCAAAATCGCACATGTGTTTGTTAAATTTAGCAGACGATTGATCACCCGAAACTGAACCGATTGCGAAATAACCTGATGGTTGTCAAATGAATTGATGAGTGTCCTTCTAATAATTGTTTTTTTATAGACGTGAATGCGTTTAATAGACATAGAACGACACGCGCGTGTGAATGGGTTAAACGATATGGGACGAGTGCACGTGTCGTTCTGTGTATTTCTTTCTCGTTTGCCCTGTTCAGCCGAGAGAAATTAGTATTATTCTCAGACATCAATGTATACTCTTCAACCATTTACCCAACGAATCGGCCACATCCGCCCGCGTAATATGTAAATTCAGCAGCTGAACAAATATTATTTCTCAAGAAATTTCAACCAAACCATATCATGTGACCCCTCTTTGTTACGAGCTCGTTCCAATGAGGGGTCATATGTTATGGTTTGGCTGAAAGTTTTTGAAAATTTTAAAAAAAAAATTATATTTAAAATGATACATTTTGATATCGTCTGCGTTCGGTAAAGGGTTAAAAAGTGATCGGAGATTGCGAGGCGTCGATAACTTGAAAACCATCTTGATTGTTTGAATATTGTTTATTTATAGCAACTCCCACCCCCTCCCAGATGGCGACAGTGAAGACACTTTTCTGTATGTGACCAATGAGCGTTCCTGTAACACAGCTGTATAGAGATCAGTGACCCGGGCGCGTTCACCTCTTAATTTTTCGTAACTAAAAATACGTTCTCTTCCAAACGAAACTGTTTGTTGAGCTTGTACTAGTGGATATAAACCGCACATTCTTTAACGAAAACATTCGTAAAATTGCATGGTGGTTTCAACCTAGTAGGTGAGGAGCATTTTTGCCTCACAACGCACAGGGAGCGAAGTTGGCTTTGAGACAACGAGTTTTCCTTTGTCTAAAGGACATTAGAATGAAACGATTCAATCTGGAGGTCGATTAGCTGAATGTGTCCTGATACTTCCTTTGATGAGTGAGTTGAAAACACAGGCAGATAATTACATTAAAAAGCACTAAGGTTTATGGGCATCTTGCGGACAAAACAAATGCTCTGGGGCACTTGATTGTATGGCGAGAAAACCTTGCAAATCTTTTTGGGTGCAAGTAGTAAATAAAACGAGGGTGAAACTGCTCTTAAGTGAGTGTTAGGACGATGATGTGCTCAAGACAACGCATGTATGTTTGAGTGTCTTCGGTCGAATCGTTATGTGTCTGGTTAATAATTCAAATAAAGCCACCGAAAAGTCATAAATTATGATAAAAGATCAAACAGATTCAGAGATTTATGAAGTAAAAGTACTTTTTAATTTCTATTTAGTTAGGTATCCTATCCCTACCACCGGGTAAACAAAAAACGAAACATTCATACTTAACCCGCCTGCAGATGAGTTTTAAACCACCCAGATAAACAAATTTCAGTGCTATGGTTAGCGAGAAAAACGGTTGTCTCGAAGGGTACTGTATCTTGGGTTCTGAACGGTCACATAAAAATGAAAAAAAAATGGAAAGTTTTGTAATTTTTAAGAAACACAATGGAGACTCTCCGGATGGTGCGCGTTAAAAAAGATCATGTAAAAGATATAAAAGGTACACAAATCATACACCCATCTCAGACTTGTTGGTATAGGTAAGTATGGCTTGTCTAGGCTTTATATTACTAACTGTCTCTTTAATAGGGGTGTGTTCTGGAGGACGCGTTGATCTAACAATTCACCCATACTCCAGGGGAGAAGATGTTGTCCAAGCTACAATAGACAGAATCGACAGCGAATGTCTTTTCCCGAGCGACAAACTATTTTTAAAGCGGGTAGCATATGCGGAATCTGAATATGGAGATGATACGAAGACATTCCGTCATGGATACTACGGAGGAATATGGCAAGTATGTAAGAGAAGTTCATAATTTTGCAGAAATTGTAAAAATACAACACAAAACGCAACCAAGAGTCACTGTTGATATTTTATCAAGTCAGCTTTTGTGACTAATGTTTTAGAGTGAGTACAAGGTTATTTTCTTTGTTTTGTCGTTACTGAAATGGCAGTGGCTTGTAACGTTATAAGATTCGTAGATATGCCGTGGTTATCATCATGGGCGAATCTAAAAGGTGAGTACTCATCCGGCGCCTATCCCTAATTTGTGTTACTCAAATTTTGTTCGCATGCATCGAGACCAAGGGACCCGGATTTTCCGCGATAACACATCGACAAATACATCAGAAGGTAGTGGATGTCTATGTTGTATTGCGGATATAGACACAACGTGTTGTGTGTTTGAATCGGTGGGTGTTTTACATAACGAGCCTATGGCTCTCGCGAAATATGACTACGCCATTCCAACTAGTTATGTAAAACACCCACCGATTCAAACACAGACCAGGTTATGTATTTATTACACAATTCCATGCATTAAAATTCATTTAAATAAACAAATTTTAATTCCTATGTTTAAACCAAAAGGTGAAGAGTCTGTCTGTTTTGTTTGAAGCTGTACTGACGAAATGGATCGATTTAAAATCAAAATAACTTTTTGGGAACCAGTCTAAATCACATTCGTTATCTTTTCTATTGGGCGTGTTTGTTGAAATTCGTATCGCTGTTTCTGTTCGGCTGGTGTCCATTCATGCCTAACCATTTGGTGGTTAGTACTGTTAGTAAAAATATAAGTACAAATTTGGGCGGATGTACAAAACAGCTGGGAGGAACTTTTTTTTAAAAGAAGTTAGAAGCATGTCAAGATGTTCGAAGATTTACCGAAAATTTGCGAAATAAAGTTGACAAATTTAGATATAACCGGATCCGCAAACGAGACGGCCAAGCGACTAGGTTAATGTTGTGGATGGAAATGATTGGTTCCTTTAAAATATTATCTCATTTTGGATTAACTAATTTTTTGTGAACCTACATAATTTTGCTTTAGACGTTTTCATTTTCACACCGCCCTACAGACGATCAATAACGGTATAACGAAATTTGAAAACTTCTCGATGGGAAAGAACTACTATAAACAGTGCTGGTAAAAAAATTCCGGTTTGTAATCACCAGATGAATACGAAACATTTATGTCATATCGGCCATTCCGTTAAATACAAGGGTTTCGAGTTTGATAGGTGTGCAATAAAACACCGTATATCATGAGTACGGAAAGAGCTTTTGTCTGGGTCTCGTGTGAGCTGTTATAAATAATCTTTCCATTTCTTTAAATTTGAATGAGTCTATATGAAACTGAGGGGGCAGTTGGCTTGGAAAACATCGTGGCGATGGGCAAAGAAGCCACTGGAAGTTCACACTGACATGTCATTTTCCAAAATATTCCCAGGGAAGTCCCATCCCAACCTCACCGACGACGGAGGGTTACTCTCTCTCGATCTCGGTCTATATTCTCCGCAACGTGCGTCGGATGCAACTTCGCCTTATAACACATGATTGAAATGTGGCATCTCTGTCGGTCCTGAATTCTAGATACGCCACTGATCATGTGCATGTTGTATAGAACAGTATGCATAACCAAGGGAGAGTGTTCGTCAAAAATGACACCTCCCCAAGATAAACAGATGCAGGCAGTATGCTAAATGTTTCCGTAAGCCAATTAAGTCAGCAGCATCTTTCGATTGTTTGCATATCTAATCCGAAACAGCAGTTAAACAAAATCAGCAGTCTGTAAAAAGAGCGCTGGCGAATGGAAGGTAGTACATTTCATTATTTAAGTACTTAAACTCCGTTTGTAACGTTTTCCCCGAACGTGATATCTATAAAAAGAGCGACGGAAGCTGAAGATACTTTCACAGAATTTACTCCGGCCTTATATAGTTTTATCATACGACTCGCCCGTTTTACTCGGGCCTTATATAGTTTTATCATATGACTCGCCCGTTTTGTTCACTTTAAAACATTTGGTATTTTGTTTTCATATCACTCAGTGATAAATAAAGCCTTCCGTCAATTTCATTGGCCAATTTCAAAACTAGACAATTTGATTGGCTGAACGAAATACAACTGGGCCACATTTTCATAATTTGATTAATTAGAATTTGGGAGCTTTCATTGGTCAATTTCAAAACTGGACAATATGATTGGCTAAACAAAATACAAATGAGTCATATTTGCATAATTTCAGTAGGGAGAATTTACGTTATCTGTCCTATTTATGGTGGGTTATAGTGTATTAATCTTTTACCTACAAGAAAAATGCCATTCAGTTTTTTTTTTATATTTTCACTTTTTGCTTCCAGAACATAGGTTATGACCCCCCTCATTGGAACGACCTCGACGAGCTCGTTCCAATGAGGGTTCATAACCTATGTTTTGGAAGCAAAAAAATGAAAACTTTTTAGTTATACGAGGATGTTTTTTCCAATTGCCGTCTGCAACTCAAGTTAGGTTATGGTTTAAAAAGGATCATACTAAGTGGCTAATTTGTGCATGTGTGTGTCATATGATAAATAGAATATGAAATGAGTGTTTTTCTCATATAATATTTATGAAACTCGTCCTAATTAGACTCGTTTCATAAATATTATACGAGAAAAACACCCATTCCATATCCTCTATATGTGTTATTCCTGCACGATACAACAGATTTATTACAGACGGTGTCTGTAACTTAGTACCTTTTCCGCCTACAAGGTATACATTATTAGTTACAAGGTGTTTCAGCGGGCTGTATGGGACTGCACTACCCTTCTGAGGTTCGTATTTCCTTCGGATGGGACAGTACTACCCTTCTGAGATCCGTATCTCCTGAGGCTAACAGTCCGTGTAACGAATTTATTACCCCGCCACTTCAGTTTTGTTTTATTATATAGTCCCCAAACGGGATTCACGTGACGAAAACCTTGATAAAAGTAATAATTAGAGAAACTGAAAGAAACATATTTTTCTTTATTATTGAACAAGAACGATCTGCAGTTATTTCCCTTCGATTGAAGGAGCCTTCAATTCAAGGACTTAGGGAAATGATTTTATTATTTTGGGACACAAGTTGACTTTATAAGTATTTTATTCGATACAGTAGTGTGTTGTGGTAATTGGACACTATATTCAAACTTGTACAAATGCTTTAATAAGTTTCACTGAAGAGACGATCGACATAACGAGATAGATTGAATGTTTCTCGAAACCACAACAGATCTGTAGTGTAGAAACACCACATCAGAATCCCTCTTCTTGACAGTAAAATCGAACATTGAGGGTATATGCACATGTGTTTTATTTTTTCGGAGTATTCTTATGAAACAATATTGTTCTCATTTTGTTTGTGAGTCTGAATGTTTATTGTTACTGTTGAAAATGTTTGAGGCGATGGGTGAAAGGGAAATGGGCGAAGTGTACCATAGAATGTCTGTACACGTTTTTTAGATGCCACGTGATATTCTCATACACTCAGTTGAACTTCGTACACACCATTGGAGTTAAATGTACCGTACTGATTTCAATACTATAAAACTTTTACAATTTTATATTCTGAAATTGTATTTTCTACCTATTAATATAACTGATTAAAGTGAATCATTATCATTTTAAAGTATATGGCAATTTGACAACTGGCAAATTGCCATACTTTTGAAAATGCTGATGGTTCATTTCAATCCATCTATAAAGTCACAACTAGAAAAAAAATTCTAAAAAATACAGTTGTAAAAGTATCATAGTTTTGTCCCCTGAATGCATTGGTTACTGACCAATCAGGAAGCTTGTATAATTTTAAAAGGGTAATAATTACGTGTACTCCACCTTGTTAGTTTAATTGGACAGTGTAAATACAAAAAAAAAACATTTGCAGTTAATAGTCCACCGGGTAAACTATATGGCGATCCAACAAGTATGCTTGTTGGCTCTTCAACATTCTCCTGAACTTGCAGGGAAAGTTGAAGATAGTTGCCCATCCGACGGAACCAATTCTCCTATCGCTTTGTGAATTTTGTAGATGAAACAATATGCACCATGCCTTCAGATACACGGACTACCTGACGCAACCTTTCTATTAGACTTGGAACTGCACACAGTACGTGGAGAGTGTATTATCACTAAATCACACACAGAGTGGAGATTCCATCCAAGCAATAATTACAAGTTTGTTTCAAATCATAACAAGCACAGGCAAAGTTTCAATCAATGAACATTGCTTGTGTTTTTCGTCCATTTGTACAAAATTTGAAAGTTATAATTTGGGTGATAACTCCACTCCGCGGGTGATTTAATTACAATCCACTCTCCACGTACTGTAGATTCAAATTCTTTCTTCAGATTCTTTATTTACGGTACACATATATAAAAAAAAATTACAGATGAATGTTTTACAGATGATGTATTCAGCATACCATGGGATGTGGCATAGCCAGATTGGCTGCCTATCTGACACTCCCTCGGAAAATAAAAATCGTAACAGACTGTGATGAAGTGATCGGACTTAAAGCAATTAGTCTAATTCCTAATGAGTGTGGGTGTTCATATTCTTTTGCCAACAATTTGTTCTCGTATAAAAAATAAGTAAGGGGAAATAATTAGTTATAGATTCCAGCGGACGACTGGTTTCTCAATATTGTCAAAATCCAGAAACAACCTGCTTATAAAATGTATAATACTATGACTAGTATGTTTTTGTATTCACACATTGATAGACTTGATCCGTAAGTTTTCACCATCTGCAAGATTTGACAAACATAATAATAGGTGGGTGGGATGGGATATATTAGGATATACCGCATAATCTACGCTAATGATTGATATTCAAACGCATTAAGTCGGTGAAAATATTCAATTATACAGGGCACAGTACCGGAAAATATTATTTTCTTACTCGACGGCGAACCCAATCTAATGCTGTCTCGAGTCAAATATTTATTCGTTTTTGATTTCGCTTGTCGTTCAGCTAGCTTAAATATATTTTATATAGCATTCAAAACAGGGTTTGCAATCGGTGCTGGAACCGATACCCATACCGGCGGTACTCGGCCTTTTAATCGGTACCGATTCCCATCCGGTACTCGTAGTTATTATATGTGAATGTGACACACGAGTAACACGACGGAATCTACACGGGCAGTAAAGTGTTAATTGAATGTTTCCATAATGTTGGAACTTAAAAGACTAGAGTCCCACCACCCCGTCTCCTGAGTTCCAATGTGTTCTATGTGCCTACTGACAGCCTACTGGCACATAGAACACATTGGAACTCAGGGGACGACCCCTTTGAAACGGACTATAGGATGTCGGATGGGTGAAGTCTATATAGTCTACTTCAAATTATTACTGTGTCTTACTGTTAGGGTGCCCATTAATTCCAAGTTCGAACGCGCGGAGTTGCGGACATTGATGAAAATTGCTGCAAACAACAAACTGAAAAATAAATTTCCAGTTGTTCAGCGTAAATAGCACGTGTTTATCGATTGAACTTGACCCCCCCCCCCCTCCAAAAAAAATCACTGTTCACTATTTTTTACTGATTAGAGTTTGCACGAATCGACTGCGATCGACTTTTTACTTGCATTCTCGAAATATTAGATGTGGCGTTCTCAGTACCGGTCCCGGCTCGGTTCTTGGTTCTGAACCCCAGAACGGTACCGGTAGTGACAACGACGGTACTTTGCAAAACCTGATGTAAAATATTGCTGCCCTTCTGATTCCACATGGAAATCCTTATGATCAATTAGCCATGCCCCACGATTCCAGTGACCTTTTTCTTTTAAAAGGGACATAAATTTTGTACCAGAGTGTGTTATAAAAAAATAATAAAAATAACTCATCGTGCCTAAAAAAGCCCAATTTACCGTTGCAGTTTCAATGTTTACACAATAATGTCATTTGAAAATTTTTTGGCAAGAAAATTGAGAAAAGGGAAATAGTTTTGTTTAGAGGCGCGAACAGCGTGCATGTGTGTTGTATGAAACAAAGTCAAAATGCACATCATTGTGAGTCTTCTGTCCATTATAAAGCGCGGGACGCGTTTTATAGCGAAATAAACCAAACTATTGTTAAGCCTAGCAATGGAAACGGTCCTCATAATCGAGAGGTGCAGCCAAAGCTGAGTCACAACGGAGCAAAGATAGGTACACCAACGCGCATAGCCTGCTGAAAATGTTCATACAACTTAGCTGCCTCTCGACAGGCTGCCTTGGCTGTTGTAGCTTTGCCTGCGTCTGCTGTATTTTAGGCTTGTTGATTGAGTAATCGCCCACTCGACAAGTGGGTGCATTGAGACCACTTCCCATCGAACCTGTTAAATGGATCAGATACTAGAAGCTTTGGGGAAACTCAAATTCTGCCTTAATGCAATTTCATTTTTGGACCAGAGACACGTGTAGGAGGCTGTGGACTCTTGATTTGCAGGAGCCATGTGCAGGACAAATTCTTAAGTAACGTCTTTGAAGCTTCTGTTGTTTCTTAATTTCAACACACACACACACATGCAAAGTGTCGATTGTAACGCTTGCGAGGCCGATGAAAGCATTGCGAGAAGGACTAAGGCCAAAACAGTACTTACCAGAATATTAATAGTTACACAGTTTGTTGGTGGTCTAATATGGTATATATGGTTAATTCCATATTGGACTCGAGCTTCGCTCCAAGCTTTTCCTAGGATGTTGCAATCTTCGCCCGAGTCCAATATGGAATTAACTGACACCATATATACCATATTAGGCCACCAACAAACTGTGTAACGAATATATCTTACCGACTGCTGCATCGATGCACAGAACTAATAACAACAGCGATCAAAATTAAATGAGAGAATTCTCAGAATGTGTTCACGTGTCTTTGCCTTGTTACAATTTATGGGAGAGTGCCCACTGCACTTTCCCATAAATTGTAACAAAGCAAATTCATACATACCAAACAGTTTCATTTCGAAGGTAACATCACACACATTCACAGAATATGAAGCCTTTTAAGTTGCCCAACCTGCACTTCAGACCAAATATGGGCTTCCAACACTCACTCTTTCAACTTGAAGCGTTTATCGGCTGCCGACATTTTGAATAATCAATGAACAAAGGGGAGATTACCCATAGCTGTCAGCGTATATTGATGTTGACAGGCAGTATATGGTTTTATATGCAGTCTGCATGTGAAGTCTTTGAACCAATGAAATTCCCAGAAACTTGTAGGAGGTAATATGTATGGAAATACCTAGGCACCTGTGCTGTTGTTTGGCTCGTGGTTGAAGGCTGGGGGTAGGGGATCTTTGCAATCATGGCAAGCAAATATCCAGTGAAACAAATATAATTTAGTAAGGACGCATCTTTGATTGAAGATAATAACCTGAAATGATAGACAAGTCTTTTCAGGCAACTGTAACCCTTTACCCAACGTAACGGCCAAAACCGCTATTCACAAAATTCACCATTCAGTTTGAATTACTTTTTCATTTTCTGTCACAAAAACATGGCTTGTGAACCTTTCATTGGAACACGCTCATTGAGCTCGTTCCAATGAGGGATCATAAGCCATGTTTTTGATGCAAAAATGAAAAACACTGTTTATTGAAGAATTCCGTTTACAAGTGTCGTCTGCTATTAGTGTTAAGTAAAGGGATAAGTACTTTCAAGTATTGTTGAATACAAAATGCCACTGATGGTCGTCTCTTTTATGAAAAAGGGCTTTTTGCAGTTGACAGTAATCTGTCAGAGAAAGAAGGAGTGAGTGAGTGGATGATAGGGATAGGTGATGAAGAGAGAGAGAGAGAGAGAGAGCGAGAGAGAGAGAGAGAGAGAGAGAGAGAGAGGGGGGGGGGACGGCTGTGCGATAATTTTTCTAATGTGCACACAACTACAAAGAGGAATTTCTAAATGCTACAAAAGTGACTGGAAGTATAAGTGAACAAGCGTCTCTCAATAACGTGATCATGAAGACACGGCGTTCCGGAATGAGATAGCCGCATACAATGCTGTCGAAGGCGAAACCATTTTGAGTTTTGAAGGGAAGTTCAGTAACAGTGTAACCCAACAGACCAATGAGTGTGTAATGCAAAGTAACTTGACATAACGTCGCCTTAGTTCTAGAATGTCCTACGTACCCTATGGCACATAGGACATTCTAGCACTCAGGCGACGATAATGCAGTGTTTCAAAAATAACAACGGGCAATTCTAAATTGCGTTACATTCTTTTTCTTTCCAGGTTGATGAGACTATGTTCCTCGAGACATCGACCTGTCCGGCTCATTTAGCCCATTCATGCCAACAGATAGAGATGACTTTAAAAATTAAATGGCAAACAGTACAGTGGAAGGACCTGTTGAAACCATTATATTCCGCTCTTGCGTTCAAGTTATACCAGGAGTTGAAGCATATGTCTGTTATTGCTGGAGGTATTGATGACCAAGCAGTGATGTGGGCACTAATATACCACAAGCAAGCTCAGTATACAGAATATGGTACTAAGTTGGCATCTCTTCACACAGGTAGGTATGACAACAGGGAACAATTCCACGAGAACGCTTGTCTCGTTCTCGTGGTAGTAATGCACCACCAAACTCTCACGAACGATCGACCGACTAAGAAAAGTTTGTCTGCAGTCAAACATTCAATAAACACAATGAAGAAAATTTCTTTGGCTTAAATAGTCTTCGACGTAAAATAATGCCAATTCTCACCGGAATGGCTTCGAAGCTGGGTCTGCTTGCAACATCCTAGGAAAAGCTGGGAGCTTCTTTAAGCGAATGGTGGGATACTGTGTAAGGTAGTGTTGGAAAGGGCTCTGAGAGCCCTTTTCGACAGTACGTAACATAATATTTTCCCAGTAACAGTAAAAGAATACAGCGACGTTGAGCTATCCCCAGAAAGAAGAGATCAGTCATGATTTTCGATTAAGAATTAAGAACATTATTGGTCAGAATGTCAACAGATGGGTCGATTCGTCATAGTAAGGGAACAAGGTGGCTCAGTGGTTACGGCATTGGCCTTCAAACTTAAAGGTCCATGGTTCGACCAATTCCGGGGCGGGGCGGGGCGGGGCGGGGCGGGGCACTTAATCCCGATCGCCCTCATAGGGGCACGGTTGCGCCTTGTACTAAGGCGTACTTAATGACGATGGTGCACTTGTCTTCAACTAATGCTAACCCTGCAGTTAATAAGTTGGGGAGATTGACACTTGCTCGCCGCTACTCGGTTGATCTCTCCTTCATCCGTAAATACTGTCCGACACGACGCTGTCGAAAATGTCGTTAAACCCCAATAAATAAATAAATAAATAAATAAATAAATAAATAAATAAATAAATAAATAAATAAATAAATAAATAAATAATAGTCATATCAAGTCATTGGCATCAAGATATTTCGGTGGGGATCAATTTTTCAAATGTTTTCCCAAAGTATGGAATTTTTATAGATCCAGAGTTTCTTCGACGTGCATGGCCCCTTCCATACCCCACCCACCCACAAACACACCTGCTCTCTGATTGAACTTCTGTTGTCTCTGAAAGTAACACGAGATAGACAAATATTTTTATTATTACAGTGGTTTAACTCCCAGTTGTTCGAGAATAGATAAATTTCCAAAATGATGAATCTGTCACATTTATCTCCGATAGCGCAATAACCAGTTGCTGATTATTTATTTTATTTATTTATTTATTTATTTATTTATTTATTTATTTATTTATTTATTTATTGGTGTTTCGGGGCATATACTTCTGCACAATTGCTAATCGAGACCAAGGAGAAAAAGTCAAGTTCAGTCAATCGTTTATACCCATGTTGCCCGCTTTAGAGGCCTTCCATCCCATGTATTGGTGACTGGGTCCCATTTTACTAGTAAACCAGAGCTTGTGTACCACAGTAAACAAACACTGTTTCACATCCCGGATTCCCACGGGGTGGGGGGGGGGGGGGTGCTGATTGTCGAAGTGACCAAAATAATTGGGGCTGAATACTGTGACGTGAAACGCGACCTCTCATGACATGAAAGATATCAGGTCTTTTACCCATTTCAAAACAATCTCCCGAAAAACTTATTAAGGTTTTAATTCCAATAAGAGTAAAATCCTCGCCCTCTGGTTGGATAAAAGCTGGCGTAGTTTTTTTTATGTTTACGGCTATTGTAGCAAATGTTACCATCTGACATCACAACGTGAAAAATTTTAAATGACATCGCCCGTTTCGTAATTGCTTCATGAACGGAGCCGCTTCATTTTTCTAGATTTTTCAAACGAGCTACAGATGTTGTTTCGGATGAAGTGTTGTTTAAATTACAAACCGATTTACGATTTGAACTGAGATGGAATGAGTTTATCTGGTTTATTAATGATTTATTCAGTGCCGTCGTGGGGTACATTAGGGGTTTATTCACTAAGCCTGTGACGGTTAAAAGTTTCCTTCAACAAGCCAACATTTTTAACGATCACAAGTTCAGTAAATAAGCCACTCGTGTTTCTCGACGAAGGTTTTGGGCTATGGATAGTGTCTTATCGGAACATATACGTTATTGTGATGAGGGTAGCATGGTAAACTGGGGTTTTCGGCGTCGGTAGGCCATGCTACCATCAATCCATCCCATAATTCACTATGTTTTTATTTCAGCGCCATGTGATAAAAAGATGGATGTCGTATTTGTGGTTGATGCTTCTGCTAGTATTGGTTTTCCAAACTTCCTACTCATCAGGAAATTCCTTAGAAACGTTACCGATGGATTGGTAATCGAGCCAGACAAAACACGCGTTGGTGTTGTCCGATACAGCACTAACATGCACCTAGAGTTTTACTTGAACACTTTCACAACAAAACAAGAAGTTCAAACGGCGGTCGATCATATTTATTATGACATGATGGGAACACATACAGGAGATGCAATTACGGCAGCGCATGAGAAAATGTTCGTCGCTGACAAAGGTTCGAGGGACGATGCTGTTAAGGTAATGATACTTGTTACTGATGGCGAGTCTCAAAACAGAACAGCCACGATTGATGCAGCCAAGAAAGCGAGAGAAAAGGGCATTGTTACATTCGCTCTCGGAATTGGACTAACAAATAACGATGAGTTGAATGCTATTGCGTCGAGTCCAAACTGCACCCACGTGTTCACCATTGATAGATTTGATGAACTGGACTCGCTATTAGCTGAGATAGACAAAAGTGCTTGTAGAGGTAAGTAGAGGTGAGCGGTATTGGAATTTTAATTTCGGTATCGGTTTCGGTATTTTTAGAGGGGTATACCTCGGTATCGGTTCGGTATTCGAATCTGACTTGACTGAGATTTCCTGATAGTACCAAAGAGAAATTCACATTAGGAAAAACAAAATAAGTTGTTGTGCCATTTTACCGCAAGGCAATGAATGCTGCTGCCAATGAGCCCAACAGTTCATTCTTTTACGACAACAAATCATATCTACTCTAAGTTTGTGACTTGTCCTAAACTCCCCTTAATGTTTAAAGACCTTATTCAGGCTTTTCGGTCTCTGAGCGGGTGCCCTGGCCATGCCATTTTGGGAGGTCCTGATGACAATAGACAAATCACCTGGGTAGTGATTTCTAGTCAGGTCTTGACTGCCTTAACATGCAGCCAAGACTTGATTAGAAATCACTGCTAAGAATTGGACATGTACAGTTTGTAGTCTTGTGGGAATTCAGGACAGTTGCCCAGTCAATTGAGTGTTAACGAAACTGAAAAGAAAATCAGTCACTTCTTTCATGAAAATGAACCTTTCAACTGTTCGGTTCGGTGTTTCGGTATCTCCATGATATCGGTTCGGTTTTTCGGTATATTGTCCACCTCTTGAGGTAAGTTATGTATGGATATACGTTAAACGCGTTCATATGTTGGGCCCAACCACTGCATACTAACATAGGCGAAGTGGGCCTTTGATAAGTTATTTTTTTTATTGAATTTGGTAATAAAGCTGATTTAGTATGTGACCTTAATATATTAATTAGACATATACAGGCCTGGAAATACGCAGACTGTCATCTGCAAAATGAGTCCCCAGAGGGTGAATTTGATGGTGCTATCCTGCATAGCAGGGTAGTATTACTAACTTTACCTTCTATCAACCTCATTCTGAATTAAGGTCTCAGGCCTGAAGAGAAAGAGGATGAATTGGGGGCTTCTAGCCCACTGTATTGGATAGCATCAGCAAATTCACCCTCTGGGGCCTCATTCTGCAAATGACATATTGCTTATTTCTAGGCTTGTTCGAATATATAAATTTGATGACCTTGCCGTAACAATGATGACCTTGCCGTAACAACGTGTGTTGGTATGGAAAATTTTCTATCATTACTTACTGAAGATTTTATTTTTCAGTAGGAAATCACGTTTTTGACGCTTGCATGTGTCACATGTTGCCGCTTGGTTGCCGTCTTTTCAGCGCATCCGACATCGCATAAATTAAACCCTTTTAATGTATGCGATAAACGGTGGTATGTGTCACTAACTTAAACAGAAGGAAGGATTATCTTTGTTTATATAGCGACACACAACAGCTGGTGAGTGCCGCTATGTAAACAAAACAATTTTTACCTTGCGATCAGATCTTCTTTCTTTCCTGAAATATGACTTTGAACAATCATCGAGGATGCTAAGTGTTTGAAGTGTTTGTCCACAATCACGTTTCTATGATACATAGTACACTAGTGTCCCTCTTGGATGACCTGCAACGAGGTGATCCTCATTGCCGAAAGCCATATCGTATAAATGCTTTTTGCGCAAAAATAGTAGCCTGTCATGAAATGCTCACAATCAGCACGTCGATCTGCGCGTTAATCTACGCGTTATGACCATAGTAAGGCTATCAAATTATGTACATATGACCTGTGCACAAGCAATGTTTCAGCCAATGGACCTCCGGGTAACCCGGAGGTCCATTGGCAGAAACATTGCCTGTGTTTGCTATGAATAACCAGGAGAACCTGCCATGCTTTGGAAGCCATTCGATATGGCAATTGCGCGCAACTCCTACGAGCAAATTAAGCCTAGATTAGCGCACAGTTCGTGACAGGACTTCTAGTTTTAACTGTATTACTTCGCATTGGCAGAATTCTAATATTGCAGATCGTGGTCTGGCCAAAGGCTTAAAAAATGGAATCTTTATTTTTAGCGCCACGGTATGTGGTTATTACCGAAGGTACAGCGCATCAAACAGTGGAGATCCCCGGAGGTACAACAACGGTGATCACAGAAACGATTGAACAGAATAAAAACGGAACGAGCATCGCGGTAAATAAGACTTAGGATCACTTTCTACCTTTTTAATTTATTTTGTTTCATTCAGTTATCCTCCTTTTCACACAAGAAACACAAACTGGACAACTGCACAGGGACGTACATTCGATTTCAAAGAGAGGCCACTGATCTCTGAACAACTGAATTGTTGGAAGATCAGCGATAAACGATAATTCAGGCGGCCCTTCCTAGCCCTCACTCAAATCATTCAACGCGATACCTCTTCCTATCGATGACGTTTAATGATGTGGAATCTATTACGTAGTGACTGAAGTCACAGTGTAAATAGCCTTCACTTCATCAAACGTCATGGTGTTTACCCCGTACAAAACCTAGTTACACAATTTCAATCCTCCAATCTCGGCACTTGTTTTTGTTTTCTTTTTTTCTCTTTTTCTCAATAATAACTAAACTGTATCATAGATATTCTACTTGTATTACGTGGAAAATGTGTACATTATCAACATATTCATCTTTTACAGTCATCAAGGTGTATAATTTAAAAACCGATCGGTGATTTCGAGGCTTTGGAAAAATGAAAACCTTCGAGAATTTTGTTGTTGTTGTTTGTTGTTGTTGTTGTTGTTGTTGTTGTTGTTCAGGGTTCTTCATTTATAGCAACATCTACCCATGATGAGGCGATTGTGACATTTTTCTTTTCGTAACGAATGAGCGTTCCAGCAATCCATTTGTATAGGTTCAACGGAGAAGGGCTAATTTTACCCTTTGATCTCGCTAGACCGATTTTAGAGCCAAAGGCATAATTTCGTCCCATTTTTGTCATTATAAGAGGCCTATACAAGGGGATTGATGACAAAATCATAACTGCAGTCTGCAGCCAAACGGCTGCAGATTGCTGTTATTATTCTATCCTCCCTGTGTATTGATATTGGACTGTCCCATCTCACTGTATGTGTACACAAAGGCTATACCATTCCAGGAAACGAGGATTCAAAGGGTTTTTACTTTGGCCAAAAGGAGATAGGTGGGGAAGTTCGAGAGATGTTACCATTTGCTTGGTAATCACTAGCATTCGTAATCAAATTACATTTTCTCAGTTGAGAAATTTTCACATCTTTTAAAATGCTAATAAATCATTTCAGTCATTTATGTTCGTAAGTGGAAAATCCAGTTCTGTAAAATTCAACCGTGAAGATTTTATATTATTGGTCCCTGGTATATTTATACATCAACCTAAAAAAAACTTGGGTGGAGGCTGCATAGGTGTCGCTCTAAACGTCCGAAGGTACGTCCAAAATTTTTGTGTGCGCAATTCGAATGTGATCCAATTTCTATAAACTTCTCAAACATGATTTATGACAAGTGGACATGCGCATGTTCCCAAATCTTAGATCTCTGACAATTTCAAATAGTTTATCTCCCTATGAACTTGAGGGGTGTAATATATAGGTCTATGTGATAGTTTATCTCCCTATGAACTTGAGGGGTGTATTATATATGTCTATGTGAGACTATTGTGTTCAACCATTCTACACTGATGAACCGAGTTCAACGAAGCTCCTCAAACATGACCACTAAACAAGTGAAAACGTCGCTGTTTTCAAACTTTCAATCTGCGTCTATTCCATCCAGGGTTGCACCCCCCCCCCCCCCAACACCCTTCAAGTTAGAAGGTTTAATATTGATTTCTATAAAACATTCTTGTGTACAGACTCCTATATCAATAAATCTATTTGGATACAACTTCCCAAATACCACCACTAATAAGTACGCATGCACATAATCCAAATGTTTCAATCTGCGACAGTTATATCCCATGAACTTATGAAATTTATTATATTTATTATTGGATTTCTATATGAGATTCTTGTGCGCGCAACTCTTTCAACATTTATCAGTCGATTTCGACGACACTTCTCAAACATTACCACTAGCGAGGGAACATGCGCACATTTACAATAATTTTAACCGGATTATGTCCCCTTGAAGTTAGAGTTAAAATAGATATCTGTATAAATTATTCTGCATGCAACTTATCCCACAAAAATGATTTGATTCTGATGAATTTGTATATACATACTGTCTTGTAAGTGGACTTCTGCATATTTCAAGATTTTCACACTGCGACAGTTTTTACCAATGTACCCCCGTTTACTTTGACTTATGGGGACGTCCAACCTAACTTTGGTCAAATTTCATGTAATTTTCTTTCAAGTCTAAAAAAGTCCCAAAATGAATAACCCCAATAAATTATATACCAAAATGCTTGGAATGAAACATAGAACATGTGGAAACTGAAATTTGCCATGGAACTGCTGCCATGTGTAAATAGCACCACCTGAAAGTCTGCTGTGGCATAAGTAAGAGAACAAAATTTTTACAATAAAATACCTCAAAATAAAATAACAGCTGTATTCTATAAACATTTAAGTACATACTCGAAGAAATATTTTCCTAATTCATGAAAGTAATAAAAATTGAGACCAAATTTTATAAGTGGAGTGCTCACTGATTGAAGGCAGACATTTTCTTTTGTTCATGTTTTGATTTGGGGAGTTCAACAAAGGTCAACTTGAAGGAGTCCAGCAGAAGAAGTATGGAAGGACAAAAGAGTGTCTCCCAATATCAAGATGTATGTGTTACTGTAATGGTTTGGAAAAAAAATATGATATTCTCCTATGTAGAATGCACTGCAAAGTCATACATTGAAGTTGAATAAATATATTTACAAACCCCTTGCTCTGTAACCCCTTTTATCCCATGCATCAATTTGATAGTGATTAAATTGTTAAATTTGTCTGGTTTATCAATAAGTATATTAGCTTTGTTTAGCTCTTGGACACCAATACACTCATGATATCTGTTGGAGAAGAAATAAGGGAAATTGTAACCTGTCACTGCAATAAACCATCTAATGCACTTAAAAGTACATTGTTATTCAAAACACGTCAAATCAACCTTACATAACCATTATTGCATGTACTTTCCCCAAGGAGGCTTATTGACATATTGAGATCAGAAGGGCACATCCAGAGGGTCTCACATATTTTTTTCAAGAACGCAGTACACAAAGCAATCCCCAAAAGATGACAAGTGAGCTCCATTTGACACAAAAAATTTCCCAGAAGGGGGGGGGGGGGCTTTCTTCCTTGTATGACGCTACCTCCGGCACTCAAGGCATATGTCTTTTTTTCTCAAAGTTCAACTCTTTTTTTCTTTTTGAAGATCCTGGCCACACGTGTTCCAAACACTATCAGACAGGTAACCCTCCAAATAAGTGTATCTGCAAAAATCATGTTACATTGCAAAACATTCTTTTTAGACTTGTAGTTCTGGACCTTTCATGCTTCTTACTTCCAACTATAACAATTTATCGATTAATGGGTGAATAGAAAAGTCCTGCCATAATCAACATTTTGAGTTCCATAAGCCTTCAAAACAGCTCCGATAAAAGTGTCAAACATCAGATTGGTGGCTTTATACAGAATATTCATTAGGTTGTTGCTTGATAAGTAATGGGAACAAAATCTTCACAAGAAAATTTTGTAGCAATACAATTGAGGGTATTAGCAGGCACTTTGCAACAAATTGTAACAAATCAATTAGTTATAAACAAAATTTTCTAACTCAAAAGAGTGAAAAAGTACCACAACTCTGAAAAAATGTGGGAAGAAACACATGCTACAGCAGCTACACAAGCATTGTTTCCCCATGATGCTCGATCACAACACCAAATATCCTTCAAATTGGAGTAGCAATGGTTGAGATACAAGGGAGAATGTTGGTACATGTAATGATGAATGCGTAAGACTAAGATTAAGAGGACAGGGGTCACCACTGCACAGCCCTAGATGCACCTTTGATTTTCCAACTTCCAGGTCTGGGGCATAATAATCGCAACACACCCACCTTATCAGTTCATAATTTCAGTAAAATAAAAGAAATTATCAATTTGAATTAATTAATAGATGATGGAAAATATTTGGCTTCCTTCGCCTTCTCGTACTATTTAATTACCACAAACAATATCAGTTTGATGCCGACAAACGAAACTGAACGCATGTGGTTTGGTTAAAAAGTAACTCGGCATGAATAATGAAGAAATTGCGAATATTTCGTGTATTTCATTTGTTTAAAAGCCAATTGCAGCTAATATTAACCGTGCATTCGATAATTCGTTTCGGGTTTGACCACACGGCCACGCTGACACTCTGTGACAGCGGTTATGTTTATTGTGATATGCAAATTGGGGGATGGTTTCCGGTGAAGGAGATTTGTCACATTTGTCAGTGTAAAACGATCATAAAAGACACTGATCGACGCTTGTATTACTATGGTTGGTTGCAAGAAAAAACTAAATTCTCAGCATCGTCCAAGTGCACCTTATTTAAAAGCACGAATGCATCATTTTCAACCCATCTTCAATCGGTCCTTTGCAGACATCAAACATACACGCCTTCAAATTCCATGGTTACTAAGAAGTAAATAACTTCACAACATCTGGGGGAAATCAACACGCTCAAAATAGTTCCAGGTCACTTGGAATATACTTCGTGAAAAAGTGATTTCTGAAGCATTCTGCTTACTTTGTTATGAATATTGCCTTATTTTATGTGTATCGTCCCGATTTTATACACTCGGTTATTTTTTTTACAAGTGGTTCA
Organism: Pictodentalium vernedei; assembly: GCA_031216915.1. Classification (NCBI taxonomy): domain Eukaryota; kingdom Metazoa; phylum Mollusca; class Scaphopoda; order Dentaliida; family Dentaliidae; genus Pictodentalium; species Pictodentalium vernedei. The sequence continues at coordinate 62,622,820 of CM062290.1, read as the reverse complement.
TGTTGTCTTTCTAGTGCGCAATAATTCAGATTTCTTGTCAACAAAAAAGTTCAGACGGCCTGTAAACTCGAGAGGGAATTTCGAACCATATTTTGCAGTTATGACATTAACAGCTCAAGCATTTGCTGTCACCTGTTTGCAAATCCGCCCATACATTGTCTCGAACAAATAAAGGGCGTGATCACGTCCTGGCATTCTTACGATTGCCCAAATTGAGTATTTCTGCAAGAACCACATCGTAATCACATGACCGGAAAAAACATCATTGAAACATGGCCACATCCGGAACATCAAAAATTTGTGTTGGTGTTATTACATTCAAACGTCAAAACCCACCAGAGTGTGTGTCAAAAAAATGCTTTCTCCGAGTCTGTAGTATGTTATCATTATATTGAGGACAAGGCTTTCGAATTAACGATTATATTGTGGTTTTACCAGTTCGTTACGTATGCCATTGGCAAATTAATCTTCTTCAAAATCCTAAAATTCACTTTTTTCCTGAAAAAAATTATATGTACCTTTTCTGTGCACTTTACTCATTATTTTGATATATAATTTGCTTTTCCTTACTTCTCTTATCTGTTTCTGAGGCATTGGGAAAAATGTCAAAAAATTGACCAAAGTTAGGTTGGACGACCCCTTAATAAAGATGCAAAGCTCTTTCTACATTTCTGAACTAATTTTGATAAAACTTCACAGACATGCCCTCAAACAAGAGAATGTCTGCATATTGCCAAATGTTGATATTCACATGTGCATTCTGGAAAGCCAGAAGTAGGGGGATCAATCACCTTCAATGACATATTAAGTGCAGTTTTGGCGAAGATGAATGAAGAAGTTTGATGTTATCGAACATGTCCTCGGGGTTAGGAATGTAAGACCAAAAACCACGGCCAAGTACTATAAAGCTTTTACAATTATATGTTCTAGACTTTTATCTCACAATCGGGGCGTTTTTGCAGTGTTACGCAACTAAAGTTTAATGTATCTGGGCCATTGTTCCGAATCCGTATCAAGGGCCCTTGTTCTGAATCCGTATCAAGAGCCCTGATACAAGCGTGTGATTCTGCTGTTACCAAAACAACGGCATTAATATCATTTTTCGATCGCTTCGCGTTTTTGCCTTCAGAGAAAACAATATTAGGTGAGGCGAAGCCGAACCTAATATTGTTTTCTCTGAGCCGTACATGACACTGTATCTGCCAACTAAACGCCCTGTAATGTATTTATTATGCACGGCATGCTAAAATGTCACTGGGGAAGATAACTCAACGAATAGTTTAATTATGCACACTTTTCGGCATCTTGGGCTGGTTTGTAGCCTATTGTTGGTATTTTCCTGAACGCTCGAGTCGAGGCTTCTCTATTGAAGTTAATGGATTAGCTTTCGCTATGAAATGTGGAAAACTCCACCTCAATAAACGCTGAACGGCATATTTTAAAATATAATAAACCATTACACCAAGAGGGATATTTAATTCACCGGTAATTGTTGCAAAATTAACAACCAACTTCTGTAACGAAATGCCCTCCACGGAGCCCCTCCACGGAGCGCGTCGTGTTAACCTCCGTGGGGTGCGTCGGAGTCTTATGATAGCACTCGAGAATCTTGGTTCCCGAAGTGTTAATGTGTTAATCAGAGTGGCCAAGTCCTACTTGGTAATAATTCTCTGTTGTATAAACTTTAATAAGTAAACGCTGTTTTCAAGCCCAAGTTATGTAATTTTATTCAATTCCTCGTATATTTGCATTGCATAATAGCAGTGCAACTGACCTAAAAGAAGTACTCTACGCACTTACTGTAAAAAGGTGTTTTTGACAGTATTTGCAATTATGACTGGCATATTAGCTAGTAAAAGCCTAACCTATAATAACCCCATCAGAATGCTTTTGACAGATTTTAGCATTGTATACTGACCCGACCTAACCTCAACACACCCAGTATCAGTTTCAGCTCTGAGAATTGTGCAATCTAGCACGTTCACAAGATGGCGCTGTTGGTTTTGAATGGTTTTGCGGTTATACACCTACCAAGTGCCACTGTCCTTTTAAAGGCGAGAACGCATACTCTTAGCATAGGATACCCACCGGATGCCCTACTATTCCAGGATGGAAGTAAGGGGTTAAGAAATACCCCTCCGCCATCTTGGGGTATATGTGGTGTTTTGTGGTGTTTTATGACGTAAATTCTGCCGAGTAGACACGATTCAAACTGTATTTAAACCAACGGAATCACCCGAGACGGCACTTCTCTCTGGTCTTCCGTGTGTACAAGAAGTCACTCTCCTATTCTCGTGGAAGGACACCGCCGAACGCTGCCAGGCCAGACAACATTTCCAGACACAGGACGCGATGAGAGCGATGCGATAGTTTCGACTTAGTCTCATTTCGTATCTGATATTTTCAAACATTTACCAGAGAGAGAATTTATTGAAAGTTTAACTTGTAGGAACTAATCTTAGGATTTTAATAAAAGTGTAGAAAACTGTAAGTACATTTTATGTGTTTTTGAATTCACCCTTTCGCTGCGGCTGCAGTATCAAGAATTGTTGCAGACTCTACAGAAACTGGTTGCCTCTCAAGACTGACAACTTAAATTGTCCTGTGGCCATTTTGCCACGATTGTAGTCCGAACTAAAAACCACTAGACGATCATTTATCCGGGGTACTTAACCCCGCTATGCCACAGGCCAGTTTATATGGTGCCGCTCGTCAGGATGTAGACTCTGACTTTTAACTCTCTTGAAACGATCGGGTGAACATTCTAGAAACATTTATTAACCCTAACAGACCCAGTGAAGCCGAAATTGACTTAAAACATTGCCGCTGGGGACCACAGTGAACTTGTGAGAACTTTTTGCTAACTATTTATGAGGGACAGACATCCCTTAATTTTACTGGTAAATTGAACACCTGGCAGCGAAAATTTGTAAGGCAGCAGATGCAGACAGCACTCTCTGAATCTAAAATTGGTACAACTCCATGGTGGAACTGGTTGCATGTCCAACGTGCCATTATTTACACTGACGCCGACCGCCAATTGCTATCACATCCAAACTGCGCTCGACTGGTCGCACCGAGCGTTGCTCATCAGATATATCGAACTTTTGACTGAACATCAGAGAAAAACGGAAACTCAGGAAACTGTGAAAAATCTCGAGGAATTCCAGGAAATTCTGAAACGACAGCCGCGTGTGTTTCAACAGTTATAGTGCTAGCAAGGTAGGTGCAATTTTCTTCATTTTACGTTCATTAACAGCAGAAAAATCCAATTGTAAATTATTTCATAAAACTCAGTAAAAATGACCACGCCAGCAGAAAGAGAGCAACGGTTCATCGATGAAATTACTCAACTAAAACAGGAAAGGGAAGGTCTTGTGGGACAGTATGAGCGGCAAATTGCTGAACTGAGCTCGCAAGCTCATAGCTTGATGCAGCAGCATACTGCCTCACAACAAACCCTTCACCAAACGCAAGCAGCCCTCGACCAGGTTAAAGCAGAATTAGTACAGCAGAAAGCTGATTTGGAACTACAGTTAGCTACTGACAAAGTCGGTGCCGAAGCAAAATTACTAAAAGTACAACAAAAATTGGCAGAAGCTGAAAGGAAAGCCAAAGACCCCACATCTTCTGCCATAATTGACCTGCATAAAACCGTGCGCCAAAGTGAAAAGAGTAATGCAAAGACAGCTAACGCCACTCAGGCGCAATCCATTCATTCCCATATTAAAAAATTTGACGGGAACCCCCTGAATTTTCAGGGTTGGATAAAATCTCTTGACCTTTTTTGTGAGACAAATGATGTGGAAGAGAAGCGACGACCTAAAATCGCCGCCCAAACCAGTGACTTCGTAGTTGCTGATTTTATTTTACGATCAATGAAGAAAAATCCTGAGATGCCCTGGTCCGAACTGTATGGCGAACTAAAAAGTCGCTATAGCGCCACAATGGATAACTCCATGGCCACCAATCAGTTGCGCCATATGCGACAAGGGAAAAATCAAACTCTTGTCTCATATGCTGAGCAGCTGCTTGATCTAGCGAAAGATGCCTTTGATCAGGAAATAGATAACCCCACCATTCAGAAAAACCTCTCAGATTACTTTTGTGACGGGTTGTATGACAACGATGTTCGGATGAAACTGATCCGACGCATGCCCAAGACGCTAGAAAACGCTGTTAGTCAGGCATTATTTGAAAATGCCGCGAAAATCAAATTTCGCGCTCGCTCTGAAGCCGCCAAAGGAAAAGCGCCCTTTGGGAAGGCATTTGACCGACAATATGAAGAATATGAGCGCTATCGGGACCCTGTATTTCGCGACTCCATCGACGAACAGGAAGAACAGGTAGATCTCCCTCTGGAGACAAGGGACGAGACTCCCATGGACGTAGGCGTGGCACGCCGACGCCATAAGGTGAATATTTTAACGAAAAATTACACTGGAGGTTATGCGCGACCTCCATATCAGAATCAGAACAAAAATCAGTACAATAGTCAATACAGAAATAGGGGAGGACAAAATTACAACAGATATCAGAAACTGACACGATTTTCACGACCGGTTTGCAATCGTTGTAACCACGTTGGCCACGTGAAACGCGATTGTCGCGTTAACTTGACCAAGCAGGTGAGAACACTAGATATTCAGCCAGCAGGTGAAAGGTCACCAGGGGCGACCTTTTGCTGCTTTCGCTGTGGGAAGCCAAACCACTTCGCTCGCGATTGCTGAGTCAATTTAAACGAAGGGAACTCTGCCCATATGGGGCAATGAGCAGAGTTAATGAGAAGTCACATGCTCCCAACAGAAGTGAAACTGGAAATCACCAGGGAGAAGTGTTAATTAATGTAAATAATGTACAAAATGAATGTATGAATAATTGTAAAAATAAAATTGTAAATACTAAGACAGGTGGACATACGGGTAATAAAACATGTAATATAAAGCCAAATATTCAGTCTCAAACAAGGAGAACCGAAAATGGTTCTCCTCCAGTGAAAAGTAAAACCATTCAATGCACGAAGTGTGGTCAGACCACACATAATAGGAAAAATTGTACAGTAAAATTCACAACCATTCCTCTGACTGGTAGGCCTAGGCCTAAGAAACCTAAGGCCAACTCACAAAATGGCTGCCCGGCAAGGGACAGTCAGCAAGAAAAATTTACTGCACAAAATTGTTTCAGCTATCTGACCACCAGTGGTCTGGAAATAAAAGTATACAGGACTGGAATAACCCAGGTAGCTACTGACGCTATGGTGAATGCGGCTAATAGCCAATTAACCCATGGCGGAGGTGTTGCTAGAGCTATAGCTCTTGGAGCTGGTCCAGCCCTTGAACAAGAATGTCAACAATATATTCAACAGCATGGAAATCTTCCAGTAGGTGAGAATATGACTACCACTTGTGGAATGTTGCCATGTTTAAAAGTGATACATGCTGTGGGACCACGCTGGAATGATTACAGTGATAAAAATAAATGTCTCAATGTTTTATACAGTACTGTACAAAAAGTATTGCAGGTATGTGACAGGGAAAATTTTGTAAACATAGCTATCCCACTCATCAGTAGCGGGATATATGGTGTACCTAAACAGAAGTGTGCAGATGTTTATGTGAGAGTTCTACAAAACTTTACTCCTAAACAATTAAAAGAGATACACATTGTAGATGTAGACCCTGATATTATGATTTATATGAAAAATGCTTATGAAAATCAAATTATAAATCAACCAGGTAAGCAGGGTTGTGTTGAAATAAATCAACAGAAACAGACAGTAAGTGAATCAGGAAATAGGAATCCAAGAATAAGGAGCCAAGAGAAATCACTTGGGAAAAACCCAAAACTACAAAACAGGAAAAACCCAAGGGGAAGTAATTGGAAAAACCCATGTCAACAGGAAGTGAAACACTCTATGGAAACCAAGGGAAATAACTTAGTAAACAATGATGATTACCCAAATGAGGAACAACAGCAACAAAAACTTAGAAATTCTCAACCGGAAACAGTAACCATAAATTATGGGGCTGCTTCTTTGAATAGTGTCTTAGTGAACATCAAAGGACAACGAGTACGTGCCTTATTAGATACAGGGGCACAGACTAGTTGTATTAGTACAAAATTTTGGAAAAATCTGAAACACCGACCGAAATTAGTTGGTGATAAAAATTCTTTGCCTCGCATTGCAGGTATTACTGGGAATGACACTCTCCCTCGAGGAAAAGTTAGACTTGAATTTTATATTCAAGGAATTTATCAGGTGCATGAGTTCTTAGTCATAAATGAATTGAATCGAAGTATGTTGTTAGGAATGGATTGGATTTGGGGCAATCAAGTTAATTTATATTGGGAATTTCATAAACTGAGATTAGATGGTCACTATATACCCATTGTTCAAGATATACAGGTGAGTTGTCTTACTCGACTGATCAATCAGGTGGAACTTAAACCACAGTCCACTTGTTTGTGTACAGCAAAAGCTTCCGGTGCAAAATCTGTCTTCGACACAAAATACTTAGAACATCATGGACTGACTGAAGGTCATGTGGCTGAACAGCCTGGCCTCTTAGTTAGTAACAGTATAGTCACTAATGGAAATGAAACCATACCTGTACTGTTGGTGAACAGTACCAACAAACATTACACTTTGAAAAGGGGTTGTTTGATTGGAAAACTTGAGCCAATAGAGCAGGAAGAAAAAGTCTTAGAAATTAATCAGATCTTAACTCAAAATACACCTGAAGACCAGATCACAGATGCTGACATACAGGTGCCTGAGGACAAACGGCACCTGTTGATGCCAGTCATCAATAATAATAAAGACTTGTTTGCAAAAACTGACAAAGAATTAACTCACACAGATACAGTGAAGATGCGCATCGACACAGGTGATGCGCCACCAATCAAGAGTAGAGCATATAGAGTTCCATTACTGAAGAGAAAAATTATGGACGAAGCACTTGAAGAAATGCTTCAATCCGGAATTATCCGAAGGTCAAATAGTGCATGGAGTTTTCCGTGCCTACTCGTGGACAAGAAAGACGGCTCGAAACGCTTCTGCGTTGATTTCCGCAAGCTCAATGAAGTCACGAAAGTTACGAACTGGCCGCTTCCATTGATTGACGACATCTTTACTTTATTGAATGGATGTCAATACTTCACCACTCTTGACATGAAGTCGGGTTACTGGCAAGTCAAGATGGATGAAGAAGACAGACCAAAAACGGCCTTTGTTTGTCATAAGGGCCTTTATGAGTTCAATGTAATGGCTTTTGGACTCGTGAACGCGCCCTCGGTGTATCAATCCCTCATGACAAGCGTCTTGGAGGGCCTAGAGGATTTTTCTCTGGCCTACCTTGACGATATTTTGATTTTCAGCCGTGACATAAAATCTCATATTGACCACATAAAACAAGTGTTTGGTCACCTAAGAAAACATAAACTGAAGCTAAAAGCTAAGAAGTGTTCCTTCTTTCAATCTGAAACATCTTATCTTGGTTTTGTAATTAGTAAAGATGGAATTAAACCTGAGACTTCGAAGGTCGAGGTCATTCGAAAATTAAATCCGCCGAAAACGGTAACAGAAGTGAGATCTTTTATGGTCATGACTTCATACTACCGTAGATTTATTCCTCGGTTCAGCGAAATTGCTCAACCACTCTTAGAACTGACAAAGAAATATGCAAGATTTCATTGGCATGACACACATCAACAAGCCTTTCAAGAGTTGAAGGATCGTTTAACTCAAGTTGCTCATTTGTCATATCCAAATCCCAGAAAGCCTTACGTGCTTTACACAGATGCCAGTGGCCGCTGTGTCGGAGCGGTTTTGGCACAACCATGTGATGACGAAACAGGTCAACTACCTGGAGTACCTGATGAAAAACCCATTGTCTTCCTCTCTCATAAATTGGGTGAAACCCAACAGAAATGGTCGACATTTGAGAAAGAAGCTTTCGCTATCTCATACGCATTGGATAAATTCAATAACTACCTGCAGGGAGCAGGATTTGTTATTAAGACAGACCATGCCCCCTTGCAGTACTTGTTGAAAAGTCCGCAAAACAATGCCAAAGTACAACGCTGGGCATTGAAGATAGCTAGCTACAATTGTAAGATTGAATATTTACCAGGTAGAAAGAATACCTGTGCTGACCTACTTTCTCGTTTACCTGAAGGAATTGCAAACGCTGATCCCGGGTACGAGATGGATAATGTGGAAAATCAGAAAGCATTACAAATTGGCATTATCAATAGTAACAAAATTGATCCTCAAAGATATGTACATGTCATCACAGATGAACCTCAGGTTCCACTGAAACCACAAGCAATTAATTACAAAGATTTGGACATGAAGGTGGAGCAACAGAAAGATGAAAAGATTGTTGAAATCATTAAGAAGTATCAAGGTAACAATACCCCTGCTCACATTAGTAGTAGATACCTCATGATTGAGGGAGTATTATATTACATCAGTACAGTTGTCGATAACCCACGGGTACGCTTGTGCATACCCAAACAATTACATGCAGATGTGTTGAAACAATACCATGACGAATTAGGTCACCTTGGCATAGACAAAGTGTACAATAACATCAGTAGAAAATATTATTGGAAAGATTTATATAAACATATTTATAAACATGTAGAAAATTGTCTTGTGTGTCGAGCTCGTAACACCAGAGCTCACACTTTGCCATTGCAAGAGACTGATAGACCTCCATACCCCTTTGCTAAAATAGCATTGGATATGAGTGGTCCACACCCTGAGACTTTATCAGGAAATAAATACATTGTGACCTTCATAGATATTTATTCTGGCTGGCCTGAAGCATTTCCAGTGCCTGATAAAAAGGCGGAAACAATTGCTAATTTGATAATAGATCAAATTTTTCCAAGATTTGGATGTCCTTTAGAAATATTAACAGACAATGGATCTGAAAATGTAAATGCAGTGATGAAATATTTAACTGACTATTTCAAGATACATCATGTAACCACTTCCTACTTCCATCCACAATCTAATGGTAAGGTGGAGAGGCTACATAGAATGCTGAATGACATCTTAGCAAAACTAGCTCGAGAAGAATTAGAAACTTGGGATTTATTCCTAAACCAAGCTATGGCAGCCATCAGGTTTAATGGTAGCGAATCTTCTGGATTTTCGCCATTTTATCTGGTGTATGGCAGAGATGTGGTTTTGCCACTCGACAATATACTTAAACCTCGAGAAAAATATGTAGGTGAAGAACCTCATAAGATAGCCATTCAGGAACAACATAAAGCATTTAGAAAACAACAAGCTGCACAAAAGAAACGAGTATTAAAACAACAAAGATTACATGATATTACAGCAAAGGATATCACCTTTGAAGTAGGTGATCCTGTTTTATACTCCTCAGGAAAATCTAAAGGAAAATTAGAATCGAAATGGGACTACCCATTTCGAGTCATTGAGAGAACAGGTCCAGTGAGTTACAAGATACAAGATCAATTAACTCGCAGAATAATTAAATGTCATGGAGAAAGACTGAGTAAAGCGCCTCAAGAATGGGAGGTGCCTCAACCTGTCCAACCTGTTAGAGCGCGATGAATACAACGTTATGCTGCCCCATCAGAACAGTCGACTACTGAATACAGTAGCAGTAGTGACAGTAATGAAAGTGACGAAATGCAAGGGATTCAAGAAAAACACCCCTTAACGTCGATCATTAAGAATAAAAGACAAAGACGAGAACATTCTTCTTCAGAAGAAGATGGTGTTCCATTAGCAGAATTAAGACAACAAGTACAACAGGTACGAGATTACAAGAGACGAATGAAGGAGCTACAAGCTCCTTCTGCTGATCAACTGCCATCACGGTTCATTGCTGGCGATCGAAATGATCGAGTAAATGATTCAACGATGGAAGTTGACCAATTGCAAATAACTGAAGAAAAAGGCCAAAGTAGTGAGCCTCAACCAAAACAGTCAAGTAAAGATATAACTGAGATGATCTCTTGTATACAAGCTGTGTTACGAGATCATAATAAGATTAAAGAACCAGGTGAGAAATTAGAATTAGGAGCAATTATGGTACCCTCTGCCTGGAGTACTAGTGATTAAATGTTACCACAGGGCTAATGATAACTAAACGTAACACATATGGCGCCTCTCCTTAAGTTTGAGAGAGACGAGAGAAAGTGTAAAATGAGTAACAAAATTGTATTGACTTATGATTTGTTTGGAACGAAACTATGAGTGAGCTCTTGTCAGCCTCGCGAACTGACTAAGACTCTCTTGTAGTTGGATTAACTTTCTGACCTTTTACACCCGGGAAGTGAATCGTCAGAGTGAAAGTAATTGAATCGCGTATTACTCATTGCGCTAACTCTTGCTTCCTTTCTCATTGTAGGAGCAAGATGTTGCATTGGATGTTATTAGTTGGTCTTTTGACTACGACTACAATAATAGATGGACATACTATTATTAGAAACAATGTGATTTTTAAGAAAGTGAAAGAAGTAAATATGGTAACTAGTGATTGGAGTACAATGTTTGTTTATGAGCTCCAACCTTTTATACAATATGTGCGCAGACTTGATCGAAGTATGCAATATACTGCTGGTTTGTATAATGCTACAACCATAGCTTTTCGACGAACTTTTGTCGAAGTAAATGGTGAAAACTCTACTCTTGCCATTGCGATACAATCGATCATAACGGATATACACCAGGATATCAGATACCTAAATAATCATGTTAAACGAGTAAAAGAGGATCTGAACGATTACCGCAGATTACATGGCCATACAATAATCCCGTCTCGGAAGAAACGAGGTTTGTTCGACTTTGTAGGTGAAGGATTGAGTTTTCTCTTTGGAACTGTATCCCAGTCAGATTTAGATGGGATAACAGAAAATTTAAGACGTGTAAGTACTAATCAAGCAATGATTCAACATATTCAAAAACAAAGTTTAACCTTCATTAAGATGAATCATGAAGCGATTCTGAAAAATAGAGAATTTATGTTAAATATGTCGTGCGAATTGATGTTATTTCAAGGTCGAGTAAATCAAGTAGTTCAGAATCATTCAGATCGAATATTATATCTTGAACATTTCACTCATGCTTATCATCAGCTTGAGTTTGTAATGAGTCGATTGGAATCGATGATAATCGCCGCGGAAACCACTCTACGGGGATTACATGATCAAATGGATATCCTAGCCGATAGAAAGTTATCACCGAAAATAGTGGATCCTTCACTATTGACCTCGATATTAATGAGTATTCAAGTTCAATAAATGCTAAGTCAATGTTGCCACTAGATCTGACGACGGAATTATGGCAATATTATCATTTGCTTACGACGGCTGCCATTTATGATGACGATAAATTGGTGATCTTTATGAAGATCCCCTTACGTAATTCGAACTTGCAATTTGAAGTGTTCAAGGTGCAGGCCTTGCCTGTACCCTTTGTCAATGTAACCAAAAATGCGTCGCGAGTTGCAAATAAATTAGTAGCAATATATACTCTTGAATCTGACATATTAATTATTAATCAAGAAAGGACGAAGTATGTCCCAGAAATAGGACATGACCAATGTGTAGATAACAATAAGTTGTTTTGTCCTTTAGTAGGTGCCGTACGAACGATACATACAACAACAAGTTGTATGTTAGCTTTGTTTTTAAACATGAAATTAGAAATTCCGAACTTATGTCAAACGGAAGTGCGATTGAATATCGACCTCCCGTTCAGTACTAGAATCGATGAAGGAATGTGGTACATCATGACAGATGTCCCACTACGATTCTCAATTATGTGTCCGAAACGAAGAAATCCGAAACCGAAACGGATTCTTCCGCCAATTGGAATTTTGGAATTAAAACCATTATGTATGGCATCGAGCGGTCAATTAATGTTACCGAGTTATTTCCATAAAAGGGATAATTCTACTTTTCAGATTGTTACAAAGACGGTGTTACCAAATTTCTCGTTGTTACAACGACAGATGTGGAAACCTGTCATAGAGAGGGTGAACATATCGACGTTTACGATACTGAAAGGAATAGATCACTTGGATGACTTACCCATGGATGACTTAATTCATGAACTTGACTCGCTAAATTTACAAATGACGGACTCATTTGAAGTCCCTAAGTGGGCTTATGCTCTCGCGACTGTTGCATTAATAATAGGATTATATCTGCTTTGGAAGTGCTATCGAGCCGATAGACACAAAAAGATATACAAATGGTTAAGAAACCGTAAAAGTAAACCGACTTTTTCTGCTGTTGATGATAGTGAAATGTCTAATTTTGCATTTGCCGATGATGAAATCTATACTAGTATGGGACCTAGACCACAGCCTTCAGCTCCTGCTGATCCAACTGGAGCACAACAACAACAACCTCCTAAGAGTATTAGAGACATGATGAGAAAAGCTGTTCAAAACTTTAGACCTTCTCCTCAACCTAATAGGAAATCAATATATCCCCGTGTACAACATGACGTGGATTCTGCCAATGTCCACATAACTATGTTTGATATAGACAAAGAAACTGAAAAACAGTAGTTCACACACTGTGTGTTTTTGTTTCAGTGACCAGTGTTCAAATGGCAGAATCTGATTCTAGTGTTGACAGTGGGCTCGATGATTTCCCTGATTACCAGAGTTATTATAATGATCGTGACACTTTATATGATGATGAAACTTCAAGTACAGTTAGTACTGGAACTGACAGTAATAGTACTGTTTCACGAGAACTTTTTCAAGACACTAATTCATCTAGTATAAACGTAAATATAAATAGCAATTCCTCTGATAATAATGTATCTGTATTGGCATCAATAGAAGCGTCACCATCACCTTCTATAGCATCTTCCGACCTTTTGTCGACTCCTCCAAGTAGTGTTCAAACTCCTACTGACTCTATTTTACTATCTACACCTGAACGACTTCAACGACTTCCACCTTATTCGCCTATGGATACAGTGGAAACGTTAGTCCTTCCTCCAAGATTACCTGTTAGAACCCATGATGCAATTATTCATCGGGACCCCGAGAGCCAAGATGGACTCGGTGGATTTGTTTATGATATAACAATGAGATCACATACTTCTTCCAGTATGACCACACCTACAAGTGATTCTTTGCCTAGTGATTCTACCACTGTTCTGGACTCTGATGTTGCAGAGTCAGGTATCAGTGTGATACAAAATGAACTTGCACGAGCTGATCTTGGATTAGACATACACACCCTCCTTTAAGTGATGTAGAAGCAAGACAATTTACTCCATTATCTACTAATATTGTCTCAGAACCTATAATCGATATTCGACCGAGACCGTGGGAGTGGGCAAGAAGCGAGTTTTTCAGAACACCTCGCCCGTTGGCCTCTCCTCATGAATTTGATCGAGATATCATACGACCCAATACATATGAACAAGATTTTATGAAAGATACAGATCTCTTAGGCATTGAGGATGAATTTGGATGTCAATATTTTGATATGGATTTGAATATAGTATATATAGAGGTTGAGCGAGAGTTGATATATTATTATGACAGTGCTGTTGATACTCATTTAACTTTTGCAAATAGGTCTAGATATTTAGTGATATACAATTGCCCTGATTTACAATATCCAACAATCAATGAGCAGGGTGAGATAAGTGAACCTCTACGGTATTATAGTCACCGGGTGGCTACTACCAGAAGTGTACATCATAGATTTCACATGCCAAGAAATGTAGCAGAGTTTACTCCCTTCTGTGCAAGATATCGTGACTTTAGTCGTCATAGACGAGCATGATATCACTCAGATGGCCGACCAAGGAGTTTTCAACCCTTTGTTGTCTATCGTCAATACCACCCAGATTATGTTGGACATTTCACAGGGTCAACGTTTGATTACCGAACAGGCCCAAATACTGTGTATCGGCATTATCAGTTGCCAACACAAAATGAAAACCTTCAGAGTGAAGATTGAGAAGTGTAAACTTTAATAAGCAACAACAAACAGAAAAGTCTACGTAGATTACTACATATATATAAGATTTTCATGAATCTGGTTTCCCAATTTATGTATAATCCTTCATTGGAAACCTGATCCATGACAATAACGGGTCGTCTGTGTTTGTCTTTTTTACTAGTCAAAAATTTTCCAAGAAGTTAGTAATTCTGCACTGCAGTGTAACAATTTTTATAAATTCGGAGTTCCTGGAGTGTATTAGATAAGTTACACACAGGACTCCAGTATCAAGGCAAACAAATTTGAAAGTTGGTGGAAAGAGTGTTGATTGAGTGCACCAAGTTACAGACGAACCCAGGGGAGCGTATTATAAGTGTAAATTTTAGTGTATATACATAATTCTATGGTAACATAGTGGTTTCTTTTAAATATAGTTATATTTTATTTTGTATTTGATTAATTTTCTTGTTGGAATGGCTTCAGCAACTACTTTGGAATTCGAAGAATTCGCCGAAGAACAGGCAATGTACGATTTACATCAACACGAAGCTTAACAACATGCCGTAACTCCTTGCCATACTTACGAGGAACGGGCAAGGTTTGAAGTACATAAACGTACAGCCTTTCATCGAGCTGCGTCTCCCTGTCATGGTCATTCTTGATCTTTTCCAAAAGATTTATGGCAACGTCGCCGTTTAAGGTATATTCGTATTTGGAACACAAGACATTATAATCCTGCCAATGGCCAGACGGAGATAATGCAACACCAACTTGGCTATCGTTTTTATCTCTCTGAGGAAAGAAAAGTAATATTTCCCCATCTTTGGTATTTTCCGGAGTTCCCAGAAGTTGAACCCCATGAGGTCACTGGTCCCGGTCCTGACGAGGTCATTCATTGTGTCAATGACCCCTGTTGGAATGGCCGATATTATGACCATGGGCGAAATCAATTGGATGCTGAACTGGACCTAATAGCCAATCCTGGCTTGGTCTGACCATTCAGGAGTCATGAGATCTTCCCTGGTAGTGAATATCCCGCCAGTGAAGATGATGAAGATTTTGGATTTTATCAGCACCAAATGCATCCTGCACGATTCTTTCCTCCTGGTAATGTAAAGACAACTTATGAATTGGAGAAACAGCAAAAGCAGTATCGGCTCCTTCGTGAAGCTTTAATCCGACACGAGGGAAGACAATTACAACGTTTTAGTTTACGCAGCCAAATTATTAAATATAATGAGACGCTGGAGGTACAGACTCATTATAAGGGTCTTGGGGACCCTTACTGCATCTGCTTAATAGAAATTTCAAAAACTTGGCAGGATTTATTTGAATGTGGCCAATGTAAACAGCAAATCCACTACTCTTGTGGTATTGCATGGACCAGATCAAAAGCCGGTGCTCCTGAGCCAGCTTCTTGCACGCACTGCCGTGCACCCATGAGGTGGGGTATTGGTAACGAGCCGAAGCTTCCAGTACCAGCTGAAATGGACCCACATCAGTTTTGAGTTGTTTACATGACATGACAGAAGTTAAAAAGGCGATCTCTACAGCTGCGCGCCGTCGGGCACTGTTGTCATCTTTGGACATTATTGTATAATTTTCTCAATATTCTCCATAAAAGTAAACGAAAAAGTTCTTTTCAATCAAAATTATATAGTGACATTCTAGACGTGACTCCTAGTCTCGTCACTATCGACAACAGAATAAAAACTAACGAAGAACCATTAACGGGGAAAGTAGAATTGCTCATACGGCACAGCTGTAGCATAGTGTAAAATAGTTTTTTGTTTTTATTGAGTATAGTCAATCACAGTTCTTTTGTTTTATCGATCACACTTGATATTCATAGTCAATTTTCCGTTTTTATAGTGTTATTGTCTTGAGTATAGTTTTATCGTATCGATCACACGGGATATTTAATTGTAGTCAATTTTCAGTTTTTATAGTTTACAAAGTAATATTCAATCCTTGAAAAATGGCCACTGCATTTGCATACCGCACAGTTAACCCAACTTCAGAAGATTTTCTTCCGGAGCAACTAGAGTACAGGACACAGAGATTTCGTATTCCTGTACCTATGATCTTTCACAATGGAGCTTCCTCTTTTCAGCGTAAAATCCGTGTGTGGGATATGGTCCAGTTAAACGAAGTCACCGGTCACTTAGAATTGATTCAAACTCAAGTTTTATACCGGCATTGTCTCCATACGACGGAAGTAGGACGCGACCTGGTGATGCCTCACATAGTGGTAATCGAACATGAGGCTCGATTAGCAACCCCTTGGGAGGCAGCACGATCAAGCCGTATAAGTGTTATTCGTTATTGGAATGACCCACGGTGGGATGGAACTTATTATGATCAACGAATTCCTTATCAATCGGAGAATGGGATCGATCTATTCATCACATCGACTCCGGTCCGTCCATTTCGCCCGAGTGAATATAGTCAAATCTCCATACCCGATTTACCTCGCGAATATCGAATGATAATTGGTGAAACGTTCCATCATGTGCAAGTGGAACATACCTATGAATGGGAAAATGCACAATACAGTCATCAAGTCTTGCAATACTCGCTTGAAATGTATGCAAGCCTTTGAATCTTTCAAGCCAGACAAAATATAGTTGATGGAGATGGGAGACAATGTGCGATATGCTTGGTGGACATTGTTGGGCCTCGTGAAGCATATCGTTGTCCTCAATGTACTCAGATAGTACATCTCTACTGTGGGTTAACTTGGATGCAGCAAAAACAAAGTTGTCCTCTGTGTCGATTTGACCTCCTATGGGGAACTCCTTTGAAGAAGCATAGCTTCGATTTTACGACCTGTAATTATCAGTTTTTCCCCACTAACAGAATCAGGTAGAGTTTATTGTTATTTTTATTACTTTCAGGAATTAAGAATGTAATACCTTAGGAGAAAAGGTGATTCCTGTTGTCTGGAGGCGTTCCGATAATATTAGTCCGTAATAAATAATCCCTGTAGTGCATTTCTTCTCCCTAAAACCGGTAGTGACTGATCCTGGTCATGGATTCCCGTCACCGTGTTGACCGTGATGCTGACAGCATCCTGGTCACCGCAGGTGATTGGTCATCCTGTTTCCCTGGATCCGGTCAGCCGGTGATCCTGGTGATCCTGGTCACTATCCTGATCACTATTGACAATTCTGGAATTCATCTGATCCAGACTCGAGCTCCGCTAAAAGTTTACCAGACCTCGCGTCTTGGTTGGGAGGATTGTAACGAAATGCCCTCCACGGAGCCCCTCCACGGAGCGCGTCGGGTTAACCTCCGTGGGGTGCGTCGGAGTCTTATGATAGCACTCGAGAATCTTGGTTCCCGAAGTGTTAATGTGTTAATCAGAGTGGCCAAGTCCTACTTGGTAATAATTCTCTGTTGTATAAACTTTAATAAGTAAACGCTGTTTTCAAGCCCAAGTTATGTAATTTTATTCAATTCCTCGTATATTTGCATTGCATAATAGCAGTGCAACTGACCTAAAAGAAGTACTCTACGCACTTACTGTAAAAAGGTGTTTTTGACAGTATTTGCAATTATGACTGGCATATTAGCTAGTAAAAGCCTAACCTATAATAACCCCATCAGAATGCTTTTGACAGATTTTAGCATTGTATACTGACCCGACCTAACCTCAACACACCCAGTATCAGTTTCAGCTCTGAGAATTGTGCAATCTTGCACGTTCACAAAATGGCGCTGTTGGTTTTGAATGGTTTTGCGGTTATACACCTACCAAGTGCCACTGTCCTTTTAAAGGCGAGAACGCATACTCTTAGCATAGGATACCCACCGGATGCCCTACTATTCCAGGATGGAAGTAAGGGGTTAAGAAATACCTCTCCGCCATCTTGGGGTATATGTGGTGTTTTGTGGTGTTTTATGACGTAAATTCTGCCGAGTAGACACGATTCAAACCGTATTTAAACCAACGGAATCACCCGAGATGGCACTTCTCTCTGGTCTTCCGTGTGTACAAGAAGTCACTCTCCTATTCTCGTGGAAGGATGCCGCCGAACGCTGCCAGGCCAGACAACATTTCCAGACACAGGACGCGATGAGAGCGATGCGATAGTTTCGACTTAGTCTCATTTCGTATCTGATATTTTCAAACATTTACCAGAGAGAGAATTTATTGAAAGTTTAACTTGTAGGAACTATACTTAGGATTTTGATAAAAGTGTAGAAAACTGTAAGTACATTTTATGTGTTTTTGAATTCACCCTTTCGCTGCGGCTGCAGTATCAAGAATTGTCGCAGACTCTACAGAAACTGGTTGCCTCTCAAGACTGAACACTTAAATTGTCCTGTGGCCATTTTGCCACGATTGTAGTCCGAACTAAAAACCACTAGACGATCATTTATCCGGGGTACTTAACCCTGCTATGCCACACTTCACGTTGACAAAACACACAGTTGCTCCACTTCGCAAGACAGTATTTAGTTAAGTGAATCTCAGTGACGTACTTTTCTCTGAAGTGTAACGTCATCGCTCACCTCAATATGGAGATCAATGAACGTTATTCTATTTTTCAATTTGCGTCTTTCCGTCGATAACGCAAATAAAAAATAGTTTCAACTAGTTTTTTGAAATAGTTTTATAACACATTTTGTGGTCAATATTGTGAAATGCATTTATCATCACCACAGTCTCGTTGTAGACACAGAATCGCATTTCGACGAGCCCGTTAGGGCTCGTCGAATCCGGAGACACACACTGTGGTGATAATCTATATGTATCTTCTAGTTACGACTTTAAATGGGTTGAAATGAACCATTAGCATTTTTGATGATCTGGCAATTTGTCAGTTCTTTTAAAATGCTAATGATTCGTTTTAGTCAGTTACATTAATAAGTAGAAAATACAGTTCGGGAAAATACAATTGTAAAAGTATTAGTATTGGTCCCAGATTCTCATTACGTTGAAATCGATTTCTACTTTTTTAAAAACATAATTGACTCTCCTCCTCCTCCTCCTCCTCCTCCTCCTCCTCCTCCTACACAGAGCCAAACACCCTCACTGACCCCCACATCGTCACACTCGCACTTCTAAAGCACACATACAAGTCTGAAGTTTACACGCATCACGGATATTTACAAGCGCATCAACAATTGCATCCATATAAATACACATCCATAACCACACACACGAATACCCGATCAAATAAGCACACACGTCCCAATCTAGTTGAGCGCATTCATAGCAAACAATACAACTTGTATACTGGAAACGATTCTATTTTCATTCCAGACATCTGTTCATTGTGGTGTTGTGGACGTTTATATATCATACAGTACTCCACACCCAGGTCCTTCTCTCCACGACATCAAGGATACCGCAACGGACCAGAGGCCGTCACTAATTTATGTCGAATCTACAAATGATGTCCGACCTCTTTGCATCACATACGTTGGAACCCATCTTCCAGATGACATTCGCAAATGCAACGATTCAAAATTTACAATAACTTATACGGACAGCAAAACTGTAGGTAAGTCGAGCGTAAACAATATATTAAAATATTCCTCTGATATCATGCTGTTGTTTCAAGCGTACATTATTATACGTGTTGGTCCCTGTCGTCAATGCAATCTCCACTACTGATGTATCTGATATAAAGTGAAGTGCGTAGATAATCTACAATACACCTTGTGAATCCATGTTTGAAATTAACCCCTCCACATTGATCTAAAAAAATATTAAACTTTTAAGCTACACATTTTTCCTACAGTGCAACTAGGAATGTAACCAATTAACTTTTGTTTGACATAGCTCATTGAATTAGTTACATTTCTACTTGCATTATGGTAAAAATTTAAGTTAAGCTTTGCCATCGTTTTGACATCAATGGGCAGAGATTAACGTTCACCTAACGTACATTTAACGATCGTTGGCAGTCTGTGCTATTCACAAGAATCGCCATTTAAATGTAACAGTTTTTTGAAATTCTGGCCAACAAGACATCGATGATGGCCCCTCGATGGGTGGTAATTGTTGGGCATGACCCAGTGAGGGACATAAACTACGTGTTTAAAGGAAAAATGAAATAATTAGAGTAGTATTTTAGTCGTACAGAATAACCTGTGTAGAGAAACGAGGATGTACGAACGTAACATCAGGCTCCGTTTTAACCTATAACGGAGTTCACTCCTGTAAGATGATGAAAAATGCCTGAACTATCCAAGTGCTCGGGCATCTTTGGAGGAGTGCTGCGACGTATCTGAGACTGCATGGACGTCCCCGACTGGTTCCTGTAGAGATACATACAGATTATCATGATAATGTGCATGTCCTGTGATTTGTGTAAGAGATTCGAGGTGGTGTCCAGAATGGGATCTCAACGAGCCGGCTTTGGACACCACGGAGAATCTGATGCAAATCACAGGACATGCACATTATCATGCTAATTCATTTATCTAACAATTCTGTCACATAAACAGATTAAATCTTAAATTATTAGTACAGTTTGGGGACATAAAGTTGGATGAGAAAAAGTTTTTAAAAACCCATATTTTATGGAACTACATTGTTGTGCAATCTAACAAACAATGAGTAGCGCGGTCACCGCAATTTTCAAAGTTGTGTTGTTAAATTATTCACTCTCAGTGCCACTTCGTATGATGATCGGCTTGCATTTACGAGTGTGCGACGTCGGCACTTCCCCGGGAACCGGGTAGGCGTCATATTGAATCGTGCAGTTTCTGTTTTGTTTTGTAAGCGAGTCGACCACTGAAAAGCACATAGGATGTTTTCATGTGCCTGTTATGATAGCCCGTCGCGTTACCGGAAACGAGTCGTCTATATAATACGCAATCAGATTGTTCGTCTATATGATACGGAATCGGAACACTTTATGTGACATGTACGGTTTCTCGTGCTTTTCAAGCCAAAATCTATATAATTGTTAGATAAAGAGATGTAGCGAGGTATATAGTGAGTGTCTAAAATGATAATCACTGATTATGTTATACTTGATAAACAATTCGGGGACTGGTAAATCGCCAATGGTTGTTTTGTATGGAAAGTTAAATACATTGGTGACTAAAAAATTTAGTAATTACATGTTGGTCGCAATCATCTTCCACAAACTCACATTTTCAACATTTGTCTACAGGTCGTTGCTTTTCCACGCAAAACCACCTGTTCTCCACATGAATGCGTATACCACCAAACTTCGAACATTTTATTGAAGGTTTTATCCTATTGAGTGCAGGTTTATTTTTATGCCATTGAATCATAGCATGAAGAGAAATCGAATGTAAATGTAGTAATATTTAAGGAATAGTGCATGGCTTGGAGTTGACTACGTCTATATAGTGGACAGTGAGGTGGTGTAGTTCCCGCCGCGAAGCGCAGGGAACTACATCACCTCACTGGGCACTATATGGGCGTAGTCAACGACAGGACATGCACTAATCCTTATATTATATCGAACACCCATCAAGAAAAACTACTGTCGAATTGTTAATCTATAACCAAGGTAGCAGCCTTACCAACCAGCGTTATCTAGAACAAAATACCATTTAGTTTTCAAAAGACATTTTCTCCTTCCAAAACATGGCTTATTGATATGAGCAGAAGACAATTTTTGAATCGGTCGGCAAGGGTATACAAACCATTTCCCCCCTAACGGAACTGTGTATTCTAGAATCGCGCAACTCGCGAATGAAAGCTATAATTTTCGAAATTTGACAACGCAGTTTGAAATTTCCACACATTTGTCACACATATACATTACCGACTGGGACAGTACGGTATACAAAACTCCGAAGATTCAAATAAATTCCATTATTTATTCGTTCACTGCCCAAAACATACAATTAAATAGCGAAATAATATGAGCAGCGAAACAAACGATTTTTCTTATCCGGACGCGTTCTCATGATCGTTGTACCCAGGTATGGATCATTCTCTTCGAAACGAGATATGGATCATCTTCTCAAGGACTAAAATGAACGCCCCGGAAAATGTGACTTCAGAAAACGGAAAAGCGATACATTTTTTCACAATGATTTCTTTCCGGGTCGTTTTGTGGATGTTGTGCCCCTGTGAATCGATATTTAAATTTAGCCTGATTAGTTTTATTCGCCCAGTATGAAAAGAAAACTGGTATAGTAGTGTGCTAAAAATAGAAACGTGTAGTGCCTGGGTATAGTGCCTGGTCAGTTCTGTGGATGCAAACTACACGAAATAGGATTGCTGCATTCGTCCATTCAGGAGCCTAGAAAGTCACGTGAGATATAATATATCTTCGCAGTACAGTTACTTTGCATATTATCGCGAGACGTCGTCTATCGGAACCCCAAACGCACGCTAGGTGTACACATATCTCCAAATGCATGCATCATACTTTGGATTAAAACGTTCAATGGCTCATGGTATAAAACCTTCGACGACATTTCTAAAGCTTCGTACGGACACTTATTTTCCCAGTTGCTGGTTAATAGTGGTCGAAAGCAATGACTACGTTTAATGATTATCTGTAAAGGTCACAGCATTAACCTTTCATCTAACGAATCGAACGCATCCGCCAACATAATTTAAAAAAATGCAAAATATTTCAACAAAACCATATCATGTGACCACCCCCCCCCCCCCCTGCTGTGGAACGAGCTCGTCGAACTCGTTTCAGTGAGCAGTCACATGATAGGGTTTTGCTGAATGTGTTGAAAGAAAATTAAAAAAGCAATAAATGAAATACCAAATAGGGGATATGATGAAATCAGTGCTTCTTCTGATATCCAGGAAACGCGTCTAGAATGTTTCAATAAATTTGGGCAAGTGTCATAAATATCATATGGAAGACACACCATTATCATTTTCTATTTATCAAAAAACCGAGAACTGAACAAGTGTGTGTGTCTGGAAAGGGGGGGGGGGGGGTAACTAAAACTAAATTGGAAAAAGTTAACCATTTACCCAACGTAACGGTCAAAACCGGCCAGCGCTATTCACAAAAATCACCATCCAATATTCATTATTATTTTCACTTGCCTTGTCTCAAAAACATAGCTTGTGATCTCTCATTGGAACGAGCTCAACGAGCTCGTTCCAATGAGGAGTCATAATCTCTGTTTTTGAAGCAAAAAAATGAAAAAAATGAGTTATTCAAGAATTTTATTTGCAAGATTTATTTCGTCTGCCTTTCGTGTTAGGTAAAGGGTTAAAGAAAGGATTTAAACATCAAAGAACAATACCGCTAATTACAAGTATTGACGACTGTACTGTAAGTTCACAGATCAAAGTCAGTCGATAGGTCGGTCGGTAAAACTGTAGTAAAGTCAATCCAATCAATATTCACTTTATAAACCTATTGCCGCTAATATCTTTCTTATAACTATCGCACTATCCGCATCGTCAATCTTTACTTTTGAATTCGGTGGAAAATCAGACATCGTGGCTTTATTTTTATGTTTGAAATAGGTCTATTTACACGCGCATTAATTCGATCCAGTAGTATATAAATGCACCAACGAGATTGTTCGATCTTTCGGGCCGTAATATGCAGGTCAGCTAACCAGGTTGCTCGACTCTGCGATAGCCAATGAAATTGAAAAGAAGATATCTGAATTTGTAATTCATGAAGCTGAAACATTCGAAAAGATTTCATGTGTAGAAAGTGGTTCAGTTATATGGTGATTTTTTATATCCTTTGTATTGGGCAAAGTGTTTACAGTTCTGATGTTGTTAGACATCTTGACAGTACTGCAGCATCATCATGTCAAAATTGTCCAAATGTGTCTTAATTTGCAATGAATAATTTTACTCTTTAGCCTTTTATTTACATTCAAACAGAAGATTAGAAAACCTTTGGGAGCCAATGCTATAAAATCTTTTACAATTGTATTTTCTAGGATTAAAATCTTTTACAACTGTATTTATAGATTTGTATTTTCTAGTTATTGCTTTAAATAGGTTTAAATGAACCATTAGCATTTTCAAAGATATGGCAATTTGGCAGTTGGCAAACTACCATATCTTTTAAAATCCCAAAAATTCACTTTAAACAGTTATATTAGTAGGTAGAAAATACAATCCTAAAAAATATAATTGTAAAAGATTTTAATCCTAGAAAATACAATTGTAAAATTGTTATAGCATTGGCTCCAGGTAAATTATTTATGTATTGGTGTTGAAGTTACGTTCATCATATATTTTTACTATACCATAAACCCAACACAAGCCTAAGTCAGGTTTAGCCTATCGTTAAGATATATGCCCCACACTTTAGAGAATGTCCACCCTTGTGGATTAACGACCTTGATTCCCATGAAATGATTCACCAGTAACACAACACTTGTGCACAGCAGTGATCAATTACTGTTCCACTTCATTTCAGTCGACTTGCATTTGGTAATATGACACCCAGTCTTCTAAAGGAATCGGGAATCAGGTATTTCACTTTAATGGAAGAGGTTCTTGCGATTCTAATATCCGATAGGAGCTGTTTTCCAATAAACCAAGTCAAGGACATAGTTCTGTGTTGTTAGTTTACCTTCATCTGTTTGTCGAATGGGGCTAGGGAAAGGTTGATCCCTAATTCACAATTTAAAAATACGACCTTGGAAAGAATCCATTGTCCGCTTACTCAGCAGAGGCCAATACTATAAAACTTTTACAGTTGTATTTTTCAGAATTGTATTTTCTATTTATGGAAATAAGTGATTGAAATGAACCATCGGCGTTTTCAAATATGTGGCAATTTGTCAGCTGGCAAAGAGACATATCTTTTAAAATGCTATTGATTGATTTCCGCCATTTATATTCACTTGCCGAGAATACAATTCGAGAAAATACAATTGTAAAAGTTTTATAGTATTGGTCCCTGGAACTAATTATTTAGTGCATATTTTGTTTTTTCGTCACAGAAACACAGATAAAATGTTTCCATAACAATATTGAGAAGAATTGTACAGCCCTGGACTTCCTAAATAGCAAATACAGTAACTTGCTATGTAAAGGTGAGTGTATTGTTTTAAAATCGTCTCGTCGTTTGTATTAAGTCACATGCCCCCCCCCCCCCCTGTAAGTACTTGTGTGAAAACGTGATACAATACATTATGCTTCTCTCTCTCTCTCTCTCTCTCTCTCTCTCTCTCTCTCTCTCTCTTCCTTCTAACTTTATCTCTCTTTCTTCAGCTGATATTTTTCTTATCATTCTATGTAACCTGCAGTTCCTGTGAATTTGTTGTTGGAACAAATCTTTCATGCATAGTTTTTGGACAGAAAAAAATACAATCGTCCATATAATGTCCCACGCTCTCACAGATAATATCGAGCATTTGATAAGTGGATCGCAGACCTCAGATTTCGGTAGGGTCTTTAGTTTTTAAGTTGTTCTAAAATGTCATTTATCTGAAAGAGAAAGAGCATTCGGGGGAAGGAGAAAAATCTGTCAAAGAAGCGACTTCAATACGGTGGACTCTAATCGATTGAAATTTTAACGGATGTTGTTGGTATATTTCACATATACACGCAGCATTGACATCTATGGAAATCCGCGCTTTGTTGCAAGGCGAGTGTATTTGGAATGAAAGACTTACAGTGTGACCGCTGTGAACTGGTCACTTTCCACGGGTGGGCAATATTTCCACGGACGCGATAATATTAGATTCCAAACACTAATTATAGGAATAATAATCAAAAATTTAATTAATGAAGCACCGGGTACAACCCGGAGCTTCATTAATTAAAATATTGCTCATAATGATTTTTATTTCATGGTAAGCACATGCGTGGACATCACTTGTCACTACTCCGAGATGGATATTTTCAATTTAGAAAGGTTTATATATTTTCCAGATGAAATAATTTGATTTTTTCTGTGATATTCTGTCTCATTATAGAGACCAGATCATTTGATTTGGACGATCTGTTCTCGTTAACTTGACGGAAAACGGAAATTCATCTCAACAGAATGTTGTAATAATATGAATATATCTGATGGTTTTGATACTTGCACTATTTACCGAAATATATCATGCTATTCAAAACCATTGTCTTCGATTTCTTACTTTATGCCGTGCTCTATTCGCGTTGGCTGAAAAATGTTGGTGCCAAGTGGAATTTCCGTTTGGTGCTAACAGAATCTTTGTGGTGCTTAATGAAAGATTTTAGTGCGAAATGGTATCTGATTGTAAATGAGAACAAATTAAATATGTATCGTCCTTTGAGTGAAACAAGGCGCCATCTGTAATGCTAAAGCATTGCAGATGGCGCTTTGCTGCACTCAAGGTACGATATATTAAATTAGTGTTACTTGGCACTTTTGAGTATTTTAGTTACAAAAACCCAACAAATGATAAGAAATATGGATAATAAAAGAGTAAAGGGCTATTATTAACGTTTCAAAATAATTTCATGATTATTATTTACTCACTGTTTATTCACTCAAAATAATCTAGCTGCAAAATAATTTATTTTCTTCCAGCAGGATTCTGAAAAGATTAAGAAAGATAAAAAAAGATTAAGTAACAAAGAAATGTTTTGAAGAGAATAATATTACAGGATAAACTTCTAATTAAGAGCCTTGATGTAATGTGTTGCCTACTGATTACTTGACAGGTGTGAATTCTGTCTTGCCTCTGTCGTCAGACAGCGATGTTATCGAAAACGACGCACCTAAATAATAAACAATAAAGGGCCTTTGAGACCTACCAAAAATATAGTTTTGGTACGACATTTTTGTGCCAAATGCTGTATTTTGGGTGTCGAACAAACTTTTTAGTACAAGTGGCACCATTTGCATCATTGACAGTCGACAGCGAACACACTGATGCTGACCACCGGCGCATCTAACCTCGTCTTCACCACACTACAATGGGAGAACTATCCCTTGTATTTTTTTTTTCTAATTTTGCGAAAGTTTTGAAGCGATAAAGAACGCTTTTCAGAATAAAAAAATTGAAAATAAAATCATTTTTATTCCAAAAAACATATTATACAGCAAACATATACAGAGATCTATAAGGTACAGTCTCAAATAAAGTTTGGAGATCTTTTCATTTTTTTTTTTTTTTGATAATGATTGTTGTCGAAAAGTTCAAACGTGAAATCATGTGTTTTACATTACAGATCCAGAAATTGCAGTGCCTACAAATCCATGCACAGAAGGAAGCATTAAGACGGGAATTATATACCACGCTTACCCTGGGGATAACACCAAATTCATCAAATGCGATCTAAATGGGAAAATGTACGTCACCTTGTGCCCCGAATTGGAAACGTACGACGAGAAAAGTCACGCATGTGGCGCCACAAGTACTGTACTGAATGTTGAAACCGGCAAGGTACCCCTGGAAGGCTGGCTTACGAGTCCTTGTACCTACACTGCTATTCAAGAATACCACTTCTTCTTTACACATCCAGACAAGCACTTCTTTATCCACTGTGACATATGGGGTAATGCTTGGAAAGTGCCATGCCCAACTGGTCAGATCTGGTTCAATATAATCCAGACGTGCTCGCCTGATTTCCTCCATGAGTTTGACACAACAACCCAGGCGCATATCCTCCACAATCCGTGTACTCCTGAAGCGATCGCTGATGGTAAATTCTTCCACCCCTATCCAGGTATTCCACATAAGTTTATCCATTGCGATAATGGAGGGAATTATTTCATACAAGAATGCGGTGGTAACATGGTGTTCAACACCTTGTACAATATATGTACATGAACAATCCGCCATCTTACAGAAAACCTTCAAAATCCAAACACTGTTCTGAAGCAGCTAGTGGAACCCTCTACCAAACCAAACTCTTTCAAAATAAAACAAAAACTTCCACCTGTTATACTTTCGAAACTTCATCCTGGACTTTTAAAATTTAGTGCAGGATTCCTGGACTAGAACAAGAAGATGGCTGTAAGATAAATAGAGATTATTACCATTATGTGGATGTACAAAATATGTATCCGAGTCGAGCTCTGGGTTCTAAGGGCAGATCACGACGAGTCTAAAACGAATCGTGATCTACCTTAGAACCCGGAGCGAGTCTCGGATACATATTTTGTACATCCACATAATGGTAATAATCATTTTATCTTACAATATATTGAGGATAAGTCAAGAATGTAGACGAATATATAACGAACTATTTATTCGTACGGATGAACAAAAAGAAAAAAAATGGAACTCACGCGAAAGGAACGTGCTTGTATCCGGTCCTCTGATACAAACATCTGTATCAGGGGGTCGGATACACGACAGTTGCGGAGTTAATACAGACAAAATACATGTTGATTGTAAGATAAAAATGAATAAAAACGCTTTCGACACCAAAACAACCAGCTTACGTTTTGGATAACAAGCCCGAGACAGTTGCCTTCTTTTCCAAAACGTATACGGCTTGATTGTATTAATAACGAGAAAGTGTATACCTGCAGTGGGTGTGATGTCACAAAATTTATTCCATTTCCACGTAACAATGTTGTGCTTCTATTAAAATGAGAAACAACAAGCCTTAATGCATCGTAATTCTTTCTAGCATAAACCTTTTAAAAATGCTGAGGTATAAATAAATATATAATAAACATATAGTGTTTTCAAGTAAAAACTTTAATCTACCAAAAGATTTAAGAATGAAACCGACGAGCCTCTGGCGAGTCGGTTTCATTCTTAATCTTGGAGTAGAATAAATTTTTATTTGAAAACACTATATGTTTATTTTGTTTATCCCATAAATCATTTACAGGGCATTCGCGGCGAAATCCTGTTGTTACTCGCTGCAAAACACTGCGAGAAGAGCGGAGCACATAGGTCCAATTCCATCGACAAGCAAGACTGCCAAAATTAAACAGGGCGCAGCGATACATTTCTGTCCAAAAATAATTCCCCTACAAACTTGAGCTAAAGTTGCAATAATCCTTCATTAAATGAGCATTGTTAATCTTTCTTATTTTCGTTGTTTATTGTTATTTTCGTCGTTGATTCAACTTGAGTTTTAAAAACAAAGCAGACGACATGTGCATTTGTTTATTTACACTTTTCTAATTTGGAATATGAAACATCACTCATCATACCCCCGTCATTCACAATCGAACTTGTATGCTTTTCAACGCTTGGTTTCGATTGCTTTACTGTGTGTTTTCTTTGTTAATTGTTGTTCGTTTTATTGTTAGACAGAGTTGAAATATGTCATATATTCTGAAACCAAACATTTCAGCGACGGTCAGCGTTTGAAAAACGGCGGTTCATTTTGTCTTCCACAAACGTAAAACGGACCATGACAACACGAATGCGGCAGAGGTCAGAGGTTAACAAGTCCGAGACGGACTTGTTGACCTCTGACCTCTACCGCATTCGCGTTGTCATGGCTCGTTTTACGTATAGAAATAAATTCTTTCAGTGTTAAATCTACGGGGAAAATTTATCACCCTACTAAAAGCTGCTACTAGGCGAATAAAGCCAAACTGTATCCAAGACTTTTATTGTTCGAACAAACGTCAACTTATGGGATAAAATAAATATGTCATATATTAAAATAGTTTCGATTTTTACCCCGCCAGAATCATTAATTGTTTATCCAACTCGCCTCGACTCCTGGATGCAATAATTCCTACTTTCTTTCCCTATGAAACAGAAGGGATACTATGGTTTGTTATTTGAAATTCCGTATTGCCATGCGCAAAGTAGGGTTGTGCAAGGGGTAGCTGACACGGAATCAGAACGGACACACAGAGGGAGCTCAGTGGCTGAATGGTAGACTGTTGAAATTCTATGCTAGTGGTCCCGAGTTCGATCTCCGTCCTTGACGACCCGCGTTGTGTCCTTGGGCAAGTCACTTTTATCCCGGTTGCCTACATGGGGGCACGATGACGCCGTGTACTAAGGCGTACTGTACGTCGATGGTGCACATGTCTTCAACCGCTGTAACCCTGCTTGAGCAGAGTTTGAACAAGGTTAGCATGTTGAGGAGCTGACAGTTGCTCGTCTATGCTCGGTGGTTCTCTCCGGTTACTTCCGCCACCCATAAAACTGTCACGGTCACGATTAGCCATTGTGCATAAGTATGTGACCTTAAACACCAATAAATAAATAACGGACACACCGATTGTGGAAATTGTTAGACTGTTACAAACAGAGACCATATTAAATGTTTGATAAAATATAATCTTTGCGATTCTGTTTCGCTGTAAATCAAAAACAAACGACTGTTATTATAAGACCGGATGTGTCAGCTGGAACAGAAAATTATCGATCACAGTTTTTGACGCCACGGTTTGTTCCGTAGAAATTATTATCAACATTTTCAGTTTTCTTTATCAAGAATAACTCCACTTTTTTGGAGTGAAGCCATTCTGTTTATGAACGATGTTTTTTTAAAAACTGAAAAAGGATTTTAATGTTTATTTTGTTCGTATTACCGGACAAAATCGGCAGATTTGATAATGAAGAATGAACTTGTAGACACAACGCTTTACTCAACGTAACGGAAAATCGTCCAGCGCTATTAACAAAATCACCATTCAATTTTTATTATGCTTTTCATTTATTGTCTCAAAAATATAGCTTAAGCCCTCGCGTTGGAACGAGCTCGTTGAGCTCGTTCTAGGGAGTATCATAAGTTTGTTTTTACGCAACAAATGACAAAAATAGTTATTCAAAACTGTGTTTACAAGTGTCGTCTTCTTTTCGATTTAGATAAAGGGCTAACTGGGAAGGCATCCAACACATGAAAGGTAGTACCCGTTGACAAGCTACTAAAAATACACCAGCTGATGATTAGTCAACACACAGGTTATCAACATCAGAACATCTGATGGGTTACTTATTAAGTTTTCTATATAAGTGTTGTAATATGACTGATTTTGGGCGCCAAGCGTTTGAAATAATAATAATAATTCCTACACATGTTGCATTAATATCTTGAACTAAAACAAAATGTGTTTGTCCATTCATGAACGCCGGGCTCTCGGTAGGCGTTGCATTTCCATGAAGTTCGAGGTCTCACCACAGACTGAATACACGTTGATGGCTATGTCTCAAGAAATAACACCACCATCGATGGGTTCAGTGTAGGCAGGTATTTTAAACACCAGTCTAGTGGAATAAAAGTGAGCTTCCCACGACCATCGCTTGTACTTTAGCAGGCTGTTTACGCATTGGATGAGAAAAATAGAATTTCAAACAGCAATCTCTGCAACTAGCAACGCGTGTGAAGAAATGTTGCCATGGAGTACCAAGAAACACCCCTCTCGTTGTGTGGCGTACGGAAACTAATGGAACAAGTCAACACAATATGCACTCGCGATAGTTTTGTCATGTTGTAAGTAGCAAAGAAGAGCCGACAGGAGCTGCACCTTTTGGAATTTTAGGAAAACAAATTGGGCAACGATTCTTTTCTTTGATGTGTGAAGACTTGAGCATGGCACATAACGTCGCGAGAGTGCGCGTTTCGATGGTAAATTGAAATCAAACCAACCCGAATGGTCGAACGCAGGAAGAAAATCTTCCGATGCCGAACAACCAGCTAAAACATCAGTCAAGATGCGTTTGCACTGTTAAACAGTACTGGACGTAACACTATCTGAGCGGCATCTGAACAAGATCGACCGAGCATATTCCAGGTCATAACTGAATATTCTTTTATTAAGACAAATGATATGTATTTAGTGACACACTGTTGGAAATGGGCCCTTTCCAACTGTTTGCAACACAATGACATTTGTTCAGAAAAAGTAAAGGTACATAACAATTTTGACTTCTTCCTAAAGGAGATCTGTTCATTGAAACAGTCTGGACACTGGTAATGTAAACTATAAATCTCCTTCCATCTCTTTTGTTTGTAAAGTAACTTGCATTTCCATCACGTATGTATAAAAAGTACATATTTTTTATTGGTGTCTAAAATTACTTTCAGCATTAATGGGTACATCATGACTACAACACAAATTAAAAGATGCACCATGCTCTGTGGTTAAATGAAATACATAGTCTTTCGAATTGAAATCATATATTTCTAAACGGTTTTGAATAGATGTATTATACAGTACATTCGCCGTATCTTGATCGTAATCCATGTGTGGGCAGTGATACCAACGCATGCGTTTACCCGGTAATAAAAATCATCAGCAACACAAAATTTAATTAATGAAGCACCGGATTGTATCAGTGTTGTTATATAGAAAGTGACCAGTCCACGGCAGCCGTACTATACACTCTAAAATCAGTTGGGTTAAAATTCAACCCAAATCAACTAGGTTGAGTGAATATGAACCCAACTGGGTTCATATTCACTCAACCCAGTTGATTTGCGTCAATATTTAACCCAACTAATTTTAAAGTGTAATCGCTCGTGATCCTGGGGTTGAGGAAAAAGTTTAATTCATAACGCGGAAATGAAATGAAGCGCGAAAAGTGCTATTGTAAATTTACGAGTGAGCAAATTTATGTCATCGCTAATTCGATTATTATGTTTACTTCCATGATTACACAAAAAAACGGTTAAAAATCTTTGTCAGCAAAGCACCACTCCCAATACTCACAATTTGACTCTGATGCCACATCGATTCGGTAGTTGGTGCGACAAATCAAAGAACAATTTCAGCAAGAATTGAAGTACAGTCCTTGAACCGAAAAAATAGTTTGCAGCATTTTTAGACCCAGAAAATACCTAGAGCATCTCCTTTTTCTTGTGAAGTATTCACCATTGATGTAAAAACATAATAAAATGCTTTAACAGTTTTCTCAAGCAATACGTTTTTTTCTAGGAGCCCTACTTTCAAATATTGCATCATATCCGAGTGCAGCATTTTAAGGCAGATAACTCAAATATTTAGTACAGTGATACCATAAATAAATTGGCACTCACTTTATGAAGCAATTACCAGAAACCACTAGTCGATTGAGTTTACCTGATATGTGTAGTGGCGGTTGTTAATGGACTAATTTGTGGGTAATTCCTGATATTATCCCTGCAAGCTTCAACTCACGACACACTAATAAATTCAGACTTCCATGCTGTTTTTTTTTTGCTCATAATACACATACGGAATATACCCATAGTAGCTTGGCGCACCAAATGTTCACCACGAGTGGTGAAGTGGTGTTAACAGCGAGCCTTTGGCGCGCGGTTAACACCACATCACCACGAGTGGTGAATATTTGGTTCACCAAGCTACTACTGGTATAGTTATTTATACCATGATCGTCAGATTGTTAAGAGTCGATATTACTTTTTCTCGATCTGACTGAGCAGAAGACGTAAACACGTGCGAATTTGTTGTTGTTTACATGAGCCTCGATGGGCGGTACTTCCGCTGTCAATTTTATCACCGAACCGAAATAGAAAAAGAAACGGGGCCTTTTTCATTTTTACAACACAATGACATACTATTTCGAACTATGGATGCTTTATTTGCATGAGACAATGCATGTTTGTTAATCTTTGGTGTTTTGTAGGAGTAAACTCATTTAAAAACGCGATAAATAATTGCCACTTTCATTTCACTCTTCGCGAGGCGACGTGCGATAAATTTAGACAAGTTCGCATTCAGGTCGACATCACCAATGGCCATCTTGGATATAGTTCTACTGTAGGTGTAAAATTTAACTACTGCAATCCCATTGCTGTCGTATTCACCACGATTGGTGTATAAAGCTAAAATTTATGTCATAGGCTTTTCATATATAGTAGAATAGGTTGTCATGGTAACATTTAACCAATACAAAATTGTTAGACAGAGCTCTCATTTATTTATTTATTTATTTATTGGTGTTTAAGGTCACATATTTTTGCACAGTGGCTAATCATGACCACAACATGAGTATCAACTCAAGACCAGGGGTGAACGTTAATAAACCAGGTTGCCCATTTTAAAGAGGGTTTGCACCTCTCAAGCATTGGTGACTGGGTCCTATTTTACCAGTAAAACAGAGCCTGTTTACCGCAGTGAACAGGCATTGCTTCACTTCCCGGGGTTCCAGCTGGAACAGAGCTCTCCAGTTTGAATTGGTTAAATTCCTTGTTGCATTATGGGAAAATGTAACTTGAATTTTCTGTATTTTGCCACAGTATGAAGGGTGTTAAATTAAACCGCTCCCAGTCCTACAGTAGAATAATGTATGGAAGTTGGCTATACACCCTTTCAGTATACAGCCGAGAATAGGGTGTGGCCGCTTCCAATTCCCGTAAAAATGTGATTGTACAGAAGTTGTCGTTATCATTTTCTTTTAGTAAAGGTTACCAGTTTCAGCTATCACGATTGACACACATAAGTGTCGTGGGTAATGGTCCAATACGTGTCTTCATTCTAGCATTGCGATTTGTGCATTGCGAAGACAAAATTATATCAACCTGTGATCACGGCCCAAGACAACATCTTAAACATTTACCTCCCCTGCAATAATAGGAGAACCTGAAGTTACAGTTCTGACTTAGACGCAAATTTTTACAACTGGAAATTAATAGCCAAGATTACCCCGGAAAAACTCATTAACCTGCAAAACGTACTCAAGATAAGGGTTAAACGGTTTTACGATAATACACAATTGAAATATAAATGCTTTACAGCCATGGAACTCAATATAACTGAGCTGAACATAAACACTTACAAAATGTAAAACAACCGAGCTAACAGGAAATGCTTTCAACTAGAAAATGAACGTTTTGGGCAACAAAATGTTGATAAAAAATAAACAAAAAAAACAACAAAACAATACTTCTATGCCTATAAATGTGGTAAAATCATCTATAGCGCCATGTTGTGAAGGGTATCGATTGGTGGCGGGTGTAAACCGAATTGAACCCGACTTTCTTGACGCACGTTTCGACTGAAGAAATATGCCAAGTACATCATCAAAGCATTCCTATGAAGGTTAATAGAAATTTTATCAAAGCAAAACAACATCTGGAAAAAATTAACTGTCCTGGGGCCAATAATATAAAAAAATTTACAATTGTATTTTCTAACCTATTAATAATATAACTGATTAAAATCAATCATTAGCATTTTAAAAGATATGGCAATTTGCCAATTGACAAATTGCTATATCTTTGTAATGCAAATGGTTCATTTCAATCCATTTAAAGTTATATCTATAAAATACAATTCTACAAAATACAATTCTAAACATTTTATAGTAATGGACCCTGTAAGAGGACTTGAAGGTACAAGTAAAAATTACTAAGACTTTCCCTTAAAAATAACATTCCAAGCAAAGTACATGTATGTACAGTACAAGGGTTAAACAATGTTTCGGTAGTACTAAACAATACAAAACTGCAATATAATAGGTGTGCAGCCCTGTGATTGAATGTAACTAAGCTAAACATAAAAACCTATAAAACCAACAACAGCTGAACTAATCATAAATTCTTATGACGAGAAGCTAATATTTATTTATTTATTTATTTATTTATTTATTTATTTATTTATTTATTTATTTATTTATTTATTTGTGTTTAAGGTGACATACTTATGCACAATCTCTAATTGTGACCGTGACAGTTTTACGGGTGGAGGAAGCCGGAGGACCCGGAGAGAACCACCTAGCGTCGACGAGCAACTGTCAGCTCCTCAGCATTCTAAATCTGTTCAAGCTCCGCTCAAGCAGGGTTACAGCGGCTGAAGAAATTGCACCGTCGAAGTGCTGTACGCCTTAGTATATGGCGTCATCGTGCCCCCATGTAGGCAACCGGGATAAAGTGCCTTGCCCAAGGACACAACGCGGGTCGTCCCGGGCGGGGATCGAACTTGGGCATAGAAGCAAACAGTCTACCACTGAGCCAGCGCGTTCCCAACTAGAAACTAAATCGTTTTGGGCAGGAAATGTTAAAACAATTGACAAAAATCCACCAGCAAGATTATAAAGGTTAATAGAAGTGATACACATACATTATTACAACTAGAAAGTAAGTCATCTGTGGAGGAAAAATGTTTGAACATTTTTTAAAAAACATCTGTACCTGGCCTCCCCGTCTTACCTTCGTGAAATTAGTGAGTTTACTGCCTTTAAAGTATAAGTTTAATATAAGAATTAATGCCAGAAAATGTGGTAAAATCACCTATAGCGCCATGTTGTGAAGGGTATCGATTGGTGGCGGGTGTAAACCGAATTGAACCCGACTTTCTTGACTCACGTTCCGACTGAAGAAATATGCCAAGTACATCATCAAAGCATGCCTTCGTCGAAGGCATGCCTTGATGATGTACTTGGCATATTTGTTAATGGGGATTACAGTTAAAACCTCAGAAATTTTATTGGTGGATAAATCTTCTCAACTTATTTAACCAGCTCCAAGCGGATTCAATCTTGATCATTCGTGCACCTTAACCACAGCAATTACCCACAGACCTCCATTTGCATGAGGCCGAATGCGTGTGTGACCCAAGGTCAAAAAGCTACACTAGTCCCGCAAAACGCATATGATTACTAGGGTCTGGAATATTCCAATAGGACGGAAAAGTGAACATACAGTTCGCTTTTTCGACCAATTGAAATATTCCATACGACTGAATTTAAAACATACCATAAACTATCATTTTCTTTGAATCAAGCACGAAATATTTCTCAATCGTGACTTGATTTAACCGCATCTTTAATGGCATTATTGATACAGTGTTGTAACTAGTACGAATAGACACTCACAACAGCTGTGGGTTTATGATTACGCCCAGTAGTTTCACTAGTAGTTGCAATATAGTGGTGTTTTCAAGGCGAGCAATAATACTTATTGATTGGAATAGCAATAACTGTCGCACTTAAGAATATCCGTATACCTTTGTGAGTACAAAGACATCACATTAACTGAATGGTAGGCTGAGCCAAAAGCGAGGAAATACGCGCAACCACAATGAAAAGTGAGTAAACAAACTGCCCGTAACAGCGTCTGATTTCTTACAGAATTTAACGGGTGACCTGAGAGCTTGAATCACTCATTCCCATGCTTCATGTATTTCAGTGATATAATACTAACAGCAATAAGAACTTACTTTTAGAAATCCTACCACCTATACTACAAATAGGTCGTGACATCGTTTCTAAACTTGGGGAATACTTTGACTTCTAACTGGTATCATCATAGGATCGACAATCGCCATATGTTCAACGCTCGCTGCTGGGCGTTAAAGTAACGTCATTGTTCGATAATTCATGAACAAAAGACCATGTCACGAAAAACTTCATACACTTCGAACAAGGAGAATTTCCAACCAATATCATCTTTACCGTCAGCCGGCACAGATGTGAAAATATTCGACTATATTCGTGGCCAGTAGAGGTTTTTATAGGTAACAGGAGAGTATATCAGTCAGTAATATCGGAAATAATTCACAACGATAAACATCCCCCTGAAAATATTCTCAGACAACTATCTTAAGATAGCTTTTCTCAGATATATGTCATCACGGGTAAATCACCACGCCATGGGTATAATCAGATTCCAAATGTGTCAACGAATGGTATGGACAGTCACTCTTTCGATCAATGCCCGATAGATATGAGCTGTCAGGTAAACGGCTCTTCCAGTCACTGCCCAGTTCACTTTTGAACTAATTTCAAGGAGCCATACAGACTGAAACTCTTGTATCTCTGCGTAAGGTGATAGCAGGCTTAGATAATGGAGCGACCTGGTTGGTCGAGAGCAGACGTACGAACAGGGTCTGATATAGCTAGGCTACCAGGGTAGTCAGGCAGGCATTATAACGAAATTTGTTGACTGGATTACTAATGGAGTTGATGGACATAAGTATTTGGAACCAAGAATTTGTGCCAGTTAAACAGCTTTTTGGCTCCACTTGGGTCATATTGGTGTATCTCGAGCTTAGTTCGCCGACGGTAGTCGTTGCCAGTTTGTTTTGGTAATTCAACATACTCTCATCGTAATGGAACACACCCCTAGAACACTCATACTTCGTCCTAGTCCTTCCAGGGTATAGTAACTACGTGCTACTCTAGAAACCAAGATGGTTGAATCCAATACACAAAATGGACGACGGAAACGCCTGTCACCCTAACAACACGCACTACGTAAGGGCACTGACAATGGTGCATCGAGTAATAACGACGGAACATGTCTCTCACAAGTGCTACCATGATAATACTCGTAATATCAACAACGCACTGCGATATGACGTTACTTCCGAGGTGCCCTGAAAAATGCCAGATATACCCCTGCTATACTACTTATGCAGAGGCAATGTGCTTATATACACCAGAAACTTAATTTAAGCACCCTCTGAAATGTTTCATGACAGTGAAGTTGTTGTTACTGATTATGTTTTAATTATTGCTGTCTTGCAGTACATTTCATTTGGTGTAACATGATGTTTCTGACTGACAGCGTACCCCAAACACATCCCCTCGACCACGTGAAGCATGCTTCACAAGCAATATCTCGATATGAAACAAAAAAAATTGTCACTTCTTTTATCAATAAATCAGAGGCACTAAAATGGCAAATCGTTGGCATGCATACAATAGGCATGTTATTCAAAGCTATTGGAAGGCAGCTTGGCTATAATCATTCTGTCATCGGCATACTTGTCCGAAAACATCAACAACCAACGATGTAAGGACCGACCAAGGCCTGGACAACCCCAACAGACATCTCCTCGTGAAGATCGTAGTTTGGCACGCCTCGTTAGGCGTGAACCCTTTGCTTCAAGTGGGGTTTTGAATGCCGTTGGATCCCCAACAGGCGTTTGTGCAACTGAACTGTCCGTAACCGTCTGAAAGCACTAGGTATGGGGGTCATCAAGCATCCAGCTCTGTCCGACAGCATCAAAGACGAAGTTTGTAGTGGTGTATGGTACGACAACATTGGAATCTCAGGACGTGGAGGAGAGGCCATTGGTCAGCCGAGAGTAGATTCCTGCTTCGCGTCACAGATGGCCGCATGGGAGTGTGGAGGCAAAGAAATACTGCGTACGCATAAATTTAGACAAGTTCGCATTCAGGTCGACGCCACCAATGGTCAACTTGGATGTAGTTCTACTGTAGGTGTAAAATTTAACTACTGAAATCCCATTAAAGGCGTGGAATATCAGATCTACTGCACCTTATGAAGGAGGATCCGTAATGATCTGGGGATGCATCCCTCATGATTGTAAACTTGATATGGTGACTGTGTGTGGGAATCTTAATAGCCATCAGTGCATCCGGAACATTCTCAATCCGGTTGTCGTGCCTCATTTTGACAACCACCCGTTGGCTAATCGCCCTGTTTTCATGGACGACAATGCAAGCCACATCGTTCCCATGCCGTGAGAGCATTCCTTCATAACAACGCTATTACAACACTATCTTGCCCTGCAATGAGCCTCGATTTGAATCCCTTAGAACACATCTGGGACTTTCTTGGACGCCGTGTGCAAGCAGAGACTCCGCCTGTACCGCATTTGGGCACTTTGGAAGCTGCATTGCATGATGAGTGGCAGCAGTTGCTTCTGGACCGTATCAGAAGGCTCACTGGTAGCATTAGGAGGAGGGTTCAGGCTGCTATCCAGGCACGTGGTGGATACACTCGCTATTGACGTCTGACACTGCTGTTATGTTCAGGAGATTACAGGTTACTTTTTTGTCGGTAATTACCGCATTGTTTCACGATAGACCGTTCCGGCACCATAATTGTCAAGAGAATATTTCCATCAAAACATTAGTGACAGATATGTGTAATTGTGCCATTAGAATACTGCATATTTTCATCATTGTGTTGTCTTTCATTTGCCAATAGACCATTCTTTCCGCAAACAATCACTTTTGGCCATCTGAAAGATAACATGAAAGTAATGAAGGTTTCTATTAACATCACTGCGAAACAATACGGGGTGCTTAATTAAGTTCCATGTGTATATTTATTTGTTTACAGGGGCTTAACGACTGTTCCATTGTGTTGGGCAGAGGTAATGAGAGCATAAACGCCAAAGTGAGTCGTCCTAAAGCCGTTTCATAAATGTCATCTCCAAAGGCTAGAGTCTTCCTGGTAGTTTTTTTTTCTCCTTTTATTCCAACGAGTGCGGCGGGGTGATACAGTACAGTCAGGACGGTAACTGTCTTGGATTTACAAACAGATATCTATGACTCTCAGTGAGTTAT
The DNA here is from genome assembly GCA_031216915.1 of Pictodentalium vernedei. Lineage (NCBI taxonomy): Eukaryota > Metazoa > Mollusca > Scaphopoda > Dentaliida > Dentaliidae > Pictodentalium > Pictodentalium vernedei. The sequence continues at coordinate 62,582,800 of CM062290.1, read as the reverse complement.
TCATACAAGAACAGTACAATCACTGATATAACCCTTTACCCAACGCAACGGCCAAAACCGGCCAGCGCTATTCTCAAAAATCGCCAATTAATTTTCATTTTTTACCTCAAAAACATAGGTTATGACCCCTCATTGGAACGAGCTCGTCGAGCTCGTTCCAATGAGGGGTCATAACCTATGTTTTTGAGACAAAAAAATAAAACAAATTAGTTATTCAAGAATTATTTTGGCAAGTATCGTCTGCTTTTCATTTTAGGTAAAGGGATAAATAACGACAATCGGATTTGGAATTAAAAAAGCCGTCGTTGTCTGCAAATTGTCAAATCTGACTTCTAGAACAAGCCTCACTCCGATATCACCATATTAGCTATCACTCGTGATAGGTTTATAACTATGTAGAGATATTTGAACACTCCAGTTAATGGTTAATAGTACCTCACTCGATTATATGCACCCCAGGTTTTACGCCCCTGGGTGCAGTTCCTCTTCTCCGTGAAGGTCGAACAAACCTATATGTATGGAATTGTATGTGTGCATGCTGCGTATGCTAACACTGACATCGAATCCCTTGTATACATTTTTCACGCAGTTAACCCTTTTAAATCCGAGAGGCCGTTTTTCGATCTAAAAACACATTACGTCATCATTTCATCACGTAGGGTGGTTGCGCAGTGAATTAAGGCTGCACGTTGAAAATATTAATTGCTCTACCCCCAAATAATGAATGTCGAATCTTCCAATTGGTATATCACCAGAGTTTAAAGGGTTAAAATAAGGTTATTTCCAACTAAAGTTGTATGAGAGTGACTAAAAGCCGTGGGATTATATATAGCGATAAATTGATGATGCTTGGATAATAAGTAACATTTACAGAGTGGTGGCCGAGTGGGTAAGTGCGCTGGTCTCTCATGCCAGAGATCCAAGGATCAATTTTCTGATGGGAAAAAGCTATTCGAACACTACTCTCTGTCAGCATCAATTGTTAGGTGTATAATGTCACAGCGTACCATCCTATCGGGTGTGGGCGTAAAATGGCTGACCTCTGTGCGGAAAGATACCAAGTCCGTGCAGGCTAAAATCCCCTTCACACTATTCGAGAAGAGCGAGGCAACGAAGGTGTCGCTACGAAGTTCATCCCACACACACACCTGTGTCATTGGGCCAAGGAAAGGCGTTAATAGAAATTGCATAACTTGTTCATCAATCCTTATAAAATAATAACCTTTATAAATAGTACCATTAATGTCCATTTTGTAAAAAAAAGAGTCATTTCGACTCTACCTGTCACCGAATGCAACACCAGAGTGTTCGTTTTATTTAATCTTACTTGTTTTACAAGGATTGGCGAACAAGTTATGCAACTTATATTAACGCCTCTCCCTGGCCCAATGGCGCAGGTGTGTCTGATGACGTAGCGGCAACTTCGTGACATCGCTCTTCTCGAATAATACTAAGGGATCTTCAGAATACACGTAGTGTCTTTCTCCCTCCACATAGGCCAGCCATTTTACGCCTCCATCCAGTAGAACGGTACACTGAGACAACATCAACCCCACATTTGGTGCTGACAGAGAGTGTTCGGACACCTAGAGAACTTTCCCGACGGGGATCGATCCCGGGACCTCTGGCATGAAAGACCAGCGCAATTATCCACTCGGCCACACTACAGTGTTACGGTAGCTTAAGGTCAAAATCCTAACTATGCTGATTTGTTTTGCATGTTCTTTACACTAAGATGTGAATAAGTTACACATCCATATTTCTGGATAATTTTTCATGGGTCTCGGTGAAAGTTCTAAGCCAAGAAAATCGAAAACCGTTACTCACAGCGTGATAAAATTGCATACCTCTGTTCCTACACAGCTACATGAAAATGTTTTAAATGATAGCTTGGTTTGTGTGTTTTCAAGATACTACGAGTTGTAAAATCAATAAAGAGAGTTATCGTAAATAAGGAAACATTATTAATGAGTTTCTTTCGTGATACGTGTGTCACGTGCAAAGAGATGTTCAATAAGCCCATTCAGCTTATCTAATTTTCATATACACCCTTTCAGTTTGCAGAGATTTTCGTTTGTGAAAGTCTGTGGAACTCGTTTCAGTTTGATGAGAGTAACTGAATTTACTTTATTGCACGCCTGTTCTATGAAATCCCCATCTGCAGCAACACTAAACCGTGCGGAAAATGAAAATCTGTTCCGCACACATGGGCCATAGAGGACATAAAACGGATCATTAACAAGAAATTCACTCTTCAAGTGCAAGGTATACACATGTATTCTGAGTGGCTTTGATAGATTTGCTCTATGAGTGGTTAATAATTCAGGTAGAGACCTCCAGAAGGGTGAAAATTCCCGATCAAACAGGTCCATAGATTCGTTAAGTAACTGTGCTGTTTAGTTCTATTTAGGTATCGTAAACTTAACGTCGGCTATAGAAACGAAATTTAAACATTTAACTCTGTTGCACCCAAGACTTAATCCACTCTGATGAACGAAGTCAAGAGTCGTGGTTTTCGGGTCATTAAAATAGTCAGTATTTCAAAAACTGCATTAAAAACGTTTATGTGCGTTCTTATACAAAAAGTGGAAGATTTCAAAAATTAGAAATTAGTAGAAAAAAATCGCGATTCAACACGAATCTTTCGCACACATCCCGGTAGGTGTGTGTTAAAATTTACTTAAATGATACAGGAGAGAGATAAATCGTACAGTCATCCTAGAACTCGTTGAGCTAGGTAAGCATGGGCTGTCTATGCTTTACACTGTTGCTCGCAGCCTTGATCGGGACGTGTTCTGGGGGAGGTGTGGATCTAACGGTACATCCATATTCCAAAGGAGAAGATATTGTCCAAGCTACAGTAGACAGAATCAATAGCGAGTGTCTATTCCCGGACGACAAACTGTTTCTAAAACGTGTGGCGTATGTACAATCAGAATATGGAGAAGAGGCGACGACATTCCGCACTGGATACTATGGAGGAATATGGCAAGTATGTAACAGACAAAACATGACACAGATTATTTCATTACTTGACCTTTTTGATATTTCAGTCAGTGTTTTGTAATAGTGTCGTGAAGGATGGGAGAGGGGTATTCTATCTATAAATACAGCGCCCACGCTCACGCAGAGGTTTCCCTTCTCCACACACATCATCGGTAAATGTAAGAATCCACCAGATAGCGATTCGAAAATTAGTTTGGTCGGAGAACAAAATCTTTTCTTCCGTCACTGATCTGTGCGTGTTGGTTCCACGGGATGAAGGCGGTAAGCTGATATAGAAAAAAAACATCGTTAAGTTACCTTCGACCCTCACGAAACTTCATACTGAACTGGACTCCGGTTGTTGCGACAACACTAAAATTGCTGTGCACAGGCTTTGGCCAGAAGGGGGTACTCAGAGCACGTGACACCCACATCCCAACACACTAGGGCCCCCGCGAGTATTCGACTGAGATCGAATGGAATACCGAATCGAATGCTGCTTACTATTCGCGAATCGAATCGAATATCGAATCGAATATATTATAATAGTTATCGGTAGCGCACCGGCACATGAAATAGGAAGTACGTGCCACGGATAAATCCGACGCCGGCACTGAATGTGGTGTTTCAAGTGACTGACCTTCTTTCGCAAAATCGATGTAAAAACTTGCCAATACGGGGAAAAGCGAGCCAGCAGAACACGTGCAAGTGTAGTAGTTGGACTAGATTCCATGTAGATTCCAATTACGCCCACACTTGTTGTTCATTTACGCCCACACTTGTTGTTGAGACAGGGCCGCTTGTCGACAAGTCCAATTCATTGTATCAGGGAGGGCAGGCCTACCCATCATCGTCACCCACCGATCTTCGCCGAAGGCACAGCCTATTATGTCTCACTGAGTTCTTTCTAAAGTTCGGACGCCACCTTAGATGCATGCTGTTACATGAGGGGGCAGTATCGCCTTCCAGGATATTGTTGTCATCCGGCGTGTCTGGTAGAGTGTGTTGATCAGGCATTCCTGCCTGAAGCAAGATTTCCATGTATAGCCCCATTACCACTTGCAATGCATTAGGACATCGTTTAGGACATCGTTTCAGTGCTCCCAGAATCTCACCGGAAAGTCCGTTCTGGAAGGTTGTATCAGAATTCTCGGCAGTTATTAAATGAAATCCGCTTTTAAGCTGTGAGACGTTTTTTTAAAATACGCTGTCCTCAAGATTGCAAGGATAATCGGAGATAATCGAAAGATATTCGGCGCCGACGAACACTACCGTCGAATCGAAAATCATTTCTATTACCGAATATTTGCAGCGCCCTACAACACATCCCACCTATCTCACCCCCGAAACAAATAATCTGATACAAAACAAAACTTGTGCTTTGTACAAGTAAGAAGTAGTGGTACATATGACGTTCGTAAAATCGATTGAGGTATATTTCATTGTTCAAATGTGTTCAATGATCTCAGGTGCTTTAACTGATGTGTATTGTTCCCCGCAGGTTCTAGTGAACAATACACCATAGGAAAGCCAGTTAATAACACATTGCACAATTGATTGGTAAAAACAGTGGTTAACAAATACGCATTCGATGTTGCCTGCTTTTAACTTTTCTCGGTTTGGCCAAAGTTTGAAAACTGACCATCAGACTAAAGAGTGCCTAAGGAGTGATCTCTCCCTTCGATAATCTTGAACACCTCCCCTGCTGTGTGTAGTACTTGAAGCGAGAATGAATGTACCATATGCAATAGTTCATTTCGGACTAACCACCACAACCACAACGGCCCAACTTCGCTACCTTGAACTTCTCGAAAAGACAGGCGCCAGTGTGACGAATTGAAAACATATTATTTTGATGAGAGATCGCCTTGTTTGTTTGTACTTTTCTGTTTGTTTTATTTTGTTTTTGCAACGAGTGAATTTGTCTTTGCGTAATTTCTTTCAGGACGATTTGGGAAAAAAGAAATGTAACGGGACGTATATATGAGAAGGGAGTAGCCATCCATGTCCATCCAAAGGCTTTGTTGATAACGTTCAGTTATGTCGGCTTTTCCATTTTTCAGACGCGATAGTACATCTCCATTTCATCGGCCGAGTGCTAGAATGTCCCATAGAGGACATAGAACATTTTAGCACTCAGGCGACGATTTGATAAATAAGCTTGTCCCTATATCCCGATAAATTCTGTCTTTTGATTGATCAGAATGCCTTTGTCAAAAAGCCATAGCAAAGGGTGCACCCAAATCCAAGGTATATGAGAGCGTGCAACATCCAGTGTTTATGGGCACGCGAAACATCGGGGGTATATGGTTTAAATGAAAACGTTTTGCTTCCACTTGCCTCGATATAAAAATCGAACAACAAAATCTGAAAATAGTCACAAATATTATCAGATTTCCGACAATTTGACCATATACTAATAAAATAAATTAGGGGTTATTTGATAAAAGTGAGACATATGTAGAAATATATATATATTTCATCAAAAAGACAGTACTGTGACATCTGGTGGACGCTTTCAGCGTTGGTTAGGTGTCTGACAAGCACACATTCCACGCACTGAGCTGTAGAAGACATGGACGGTCAGTCAGAGAATTTACCACACTCAGTCCAAAATCTCAATACCTTGTAAATCCTCTTCGATTCGCGAGGATACACGCGCGGATCTAACGTGGCATACTCCTCATCAAACGTCCAATATCAGCTTGACTGATGTTATTCCATTCTTCCTGAAGTGCAACGGAGAGTTCCTGGATATTGGTAGGGGGTTGTTGGCGTTGTCGTAGGCCCCTGCCAAGCACATCCCAGACGTGCTCAGTTGTCGAAAGGTCTGGACGTAGAGCTGACCAAGGCAGTGTTGTGATGTTCTAGTCCTGGGGGAACTCTGTAGCGAAGAGGGCCCTATGTGCTCTTGCATTGTCATCTTGGAAAATGAATCGACGGGCTTGACATCGCGCAAATGGCACCACTTGAGCTGCTGACATGTTGTCACAGTAGTACCGCCATGTGACGCGCCCTTGGATGGTATGTAACGCTGTTCTGCTTGTCATGTTTATGCCTCCCCACACAATAATCGATCCACTACCAAAACGGTCGTGCTGCCTAACGGTTACGTCATGGTATCGTTCGTTCCGTCGCCACCGCCACACTCTGTTTCGCCTGTCGTGGAAGTCAAGAGTGAACCTCGATTCATCGGAAAACATGACGTTGCTCCACCGACGATTGTCCCAGCGCTGTCGTGCTCCACACCAATTGCGCCTTGCTGCGATGTGACGTTCAGTCAAACGTGGAATTATTCGAGGTCGTCGAGCGTACAAATCCCAGTTGTGTAGGCGATTCCGGACCACTGACTCGCACACTGACTCACAGATTTGTCGCTCAGCGCAGCTGCTGTCCAGTTTCTGAAGCACGTTGATGGCGGTTACGTAATGCTGTGGTTCGGATAAAACGATCCTGGTTAGCAGTTGTCGCCATTGCAAGACCTGATCGGCATCTGTCATCAGCATTGCCTGTCTGACTGTAGTGTGACCATAACCTGCTTATCACCGATTGAGTAACGCTGAGAATTTGTGCCACTGCAGTCTGTCTGTTGCCAGCTTCCAAAATGCCAACGGCACGTAAACGTTCAGTATTCGCATACCTCAAACGTCACGTTTCGACCAGAAACTACTGATGAACGAGTTTATCCCAAGAAAAGAACGACGAGTTCTCCGAAAAAGCCCGTCCAGTACAAATGAAAATTTCAAAACGTACCCCACGGACATTAAAGCGGCGCTCCTGTGAAAAACCTACACCAAGTTTTCGTGGGCCGGTGACATTCATGATCCACACTAAACTTGATAACATATTGATGTGTCCAATCACGGGTATCCATTACCGTTTTCCGAAAATATCAACATCAGTTTGGATAACCCCTAGTTTTCTGAATAGTGTATTTTGCTGTTGTAAATTAAATAGTCGAATAATTAAATGAAACAACTTGAGAAAAATAAAATAAAATCAATTAACGCCCCCCCCCCCCCCCCCCCCCCCCCACAGTTCCAATGTGTTCTATGTGCCAGTAGGAACATTGTACACGTTGAAACTCGGGGGATGATATCTAAACAAAATACTGCTCACTCGTTTCCTTAACAACCCAAGGAATGTAACTCTATCTATTGTCTGCTGCGTTTGTAAAAACAAATCAATTATTCACGAATTTGGTCCAACGGATTACGGAGCGTGAGAAACGCGTCCACAGATTTCTCACCACTATGTTTCTATTGTGTTTCAAACGGGACAAACACGTTATCAGGGTCAACATGTTTGGTATATGGAGATTTAATATCTGGATGTCTCATTTAAACGCCTCACCTGCGGCTCAGTGTTTAAAAGCCGACATCCAGATATTAAAACTCCATATACCATACATGCTGACGGAGATAACTTATAGTGAATTTGGAGGAAGTGATACAGGAGAACATTTAAACAATAAAGCGGCAAATAATTCCCTTTACCCAACGGGGTAGCATTACATTTTTAACCGCGAGACTTGGCGAATGTGTTAAATACAATTTGTAGAGTATCATCGATGCCTATAAATACGTAGAACAGGAGCGCGTGAATGGGAGAAATCTCGTAAATGAAGGTGGTAATTTTATAAAAAGGCCATGTTGTTTGTTTAGTTGGGTTTAATGACACTTTCAGCAACCAGGGTCACATCGTGTCAGACAGTTTTACGGGTTGAGGAAACCCCAACAAATAAATAAATGATAAATAACGAACTCTTATACGGACGGGTACGGTAAAATAAATCTCAAAGGGATCATGTAATGACATACCACAGTCTGATATCATAAAAATATGTACAATCTAAAAGAGTGTGCTCCGTTTTCAACCCAAGATGGCAAGGAACACATTCTGATTGCACATTACTGTCCAACATAAAAGAATAGGTAAGTGTTGTATGACCAATACGACATCTTGACAAAATTACATGCTCTTTTCTACAAAGGTTACTAGATGGATATTTATTATTGATAGTTGGTCGGAAGCGAGGGAGCTTGTTATTTATCTCTCAATCCCATTCTACCATGCTATCAAAGCATACAAAAAACGCAATTGTTTTTAAACAACAGTTCAATTCGCATTAACCCTTTACCTAACACGAAAGGAAGACGACACTTGCAAATTAAATTTTGAATAACAAATTTAACATTTTTTTTCATTGTTTTTGCATCAAAGACATAGCTTATGGCTCATCATTGGAACGAGCTCAACGAGCTCGTTCCAATGAGGAGTCGTAAGCTATGTTTTTGAGACAAAAAAAATGAAACAAATAATAAAAATTTGATTAGTGATTTTTGTGAATAGCGTAGGACGGTTTTATCTCTTACGTAGGGTAACGGGTTAAATGATTTTTGTTGTTAATGCGTTATCTCCAGGTCGCTCTCGTCGTTTATCCTACGGCGTTTCATTTGAGCTTATTTCTTAATTCTGAGTGGGTTTGTATCTGAGATCCTCTTGAATGGTCGTGCATCACCGTTTTTAACGTATCAGTATATTGATAGGGAAAGGTCATGTAATAAACAAAACATATATACCAGATAAATGGAATTTCCACTCGTATTACTATACCGCAAATGCCAAACGCCAGTACTCACTCAGAGAGCGACAACTCGCTTTCCGACTGGGAGGCGCCAGGAGTTCCCAGATCGCCGACATGGAGGTTGGAGAGTCCCCCTCTCCCAAGCCTACAGAGTCACGGTCATTGCGACTTTTTCCTAATTAAAACAAAAAATTCTCAAATCGGATCACGGATATTGCAACTTCTTCCCAATGAAAACAAACGTTTTTCCAACCAGGTCGACTCTGGGTCTGCTGAGTGTGAGACATGTTCGTTTTAATTGGGAAAGTGTCGCAGTATCGGTGACTCTAGAGGCTTTGAGAGAGTTAAAGCGAAACACAAAATTTAGCGATATTTAAATCAAAATGAAAAGTTATGTCAGGAAAGCCACTGACTATTGGCAGCCAAGTTAACATAAACTCAAATATTTTAGTTTATGTTAATATGTCAACAGCTAAGTACTGGTGGGCATGCTGTGAGAAGTTGATATTTCATAGTGATGAGATACTCATCGGGTTATTCCTATTGTGCACGCGTATCGGGTCTTCGGGAGTATTATCTCTACCGTTATGCTGTTTGCATCGTTTTATCTCACCGACGAATTGGGACGATTTTCGCTAACCCTTCCCGGCGGGGGTGGAGGGGTCAGGGGGCGTACCCCTCCCAATGCACCGACCCCTTCTTTTGGTGCCACCCCTGCTTTCCTATAGACGCAGTATATGTATTGTTACGTAGTTATGCAATGTTACTCGGCATCAAATCCTAAACTTAATCATATTTTTATTCTTTTCCAAGGTCGATGAGACAATGTTCCTTGAAACATCAACCTGTCCAGGTCATTTAGCCTATGTATGTCAACAGATACAAACGTCGTTCAATATTACCTGGCACACAGTGCAATGGCAAGATCTGATGAAGCCTCTCTTTTCCGCTCTTGCGGTCAAATTATATGTGGAGCTGAGACATTTTCCTGTTATTTCTGGAAGCATTAGTGATCAGGCTTGGACATGGGGGATGGTGTTCCACAAACAAGCGCAATATACAGATTATATAAGAAAATTGGCAACCATTCACACTGGTATGTATAAATTATGGAGACTCGTTTCCAATCTTTACTCCCAAATAATGTAAAATATCTATGCACAGTATTCGTTCTTCTGAACATTTGTCACTGACCGAACCTTTTGTGCGATCTGTGATGGCGAGCGAGAAGGCTTTCTCGGTTAATAGTCAGAGAACAAGTTCTGTTTCTTATATTAACGCCTCTCCATTTGGCTAACTTGTTCGCCAATCCTTGTAAAACAAATGAGATTAAATAAAAAAAAAAGACTCTGGAAGGCGTTACCCCTGCATCTTCCGCCCCAAGTTTACTTGCTTTCAAGAAACAGCTTAAGCTCATCTATTCAAATAATTTATTTCATAGCTTGTGTTCTACAATCTGAAAAGCGTTTTAGAGCACACTTTGTAGTTTCACGCTATACAAATTTAACTGTTATTATTTATCATTGAAAAATATAAATTATTTTACTTTGCAGTACATCTGTTCATCCCTTAATGGAACAATCTCCGTGAGCTCGTTCCGAAAAAATACCATCTGTTATCTTTACAACAAAAAGACAAAAACAAAAGGAAAAGACATTAACATGACACACGTCTTTGTGGTTTTGTATTCAATACCATTTTCAACAATTTAGACTACACTGCAAAAATATAGGTTCTCTTTAGAACCAAAACTGGTTCTAATCTTGTCCCTGAGATGGAACCAGTTCTGTTTAATCAGTATTTATATCAAATCAAATAAATTTACCAAGATTAGCATTAGAGGACTCACACCCCAAGCTGTAGTGACTGCGTCCTATTTTACCAGTGAAACAGAGCATGTTTACCACTGTAAACAAGCACTGCTTCACTTTCCGGGGTTCCTACGGGGGAACCAGGCGTAGACGTTGATGATATTGTGACGTTAGTGCTGATTGAATTATGGCTGTAGGCAGTCATTGGGCCATTTCCACTTCACGTGGCGGGGCGTGATGTATTTTGGGGCTATCACAAGGTTAAAAGCTAATTACTTCTGTGATACAATAAGCAGTTGGTCAATCCAATCGAATTTGAATTCTTGCGGATGTGTTTCCGCGGCTGTAGATGGATCGATGAGTACACGCCTGTATTAAAACCGCAATGTACGAGGCAACAGCTCTTGAAGAGTTGACACAAAATGTTTCACTTGTTGTGTTCTTTCAGTTTGCCATTACACAAAACGAAGCTAATTAATAACAAAACAGTTTTCACCCCATGTGCTGGAAGAAGTTGTAGACTACTTTGTCTAAACGGAAACAAACTGAACTTTGAGAGAATACAAGTTTGCTGTCATGTGTTCACAGTCACAGTTTGAGACCCAATAACAAAATAGGTGGGTTTTTTTAGTCCCAAATAGAGGACAAATGTGTAGAGATCACGTTTATGACTATACCAATAACATGATTTTGGATGGCGTTATGGTTTATTAATGGTCCGACAAGAATGATTAACAGCCAGAGGGCCCATTAACAGCCCGAGACGATGGCGAGGGCTGTTAACAGGCCGAAGGCTGTTAATCATTCCTGGAGGGCCGTTAATAAACAGGGACGCCCAACAAAATCTTGTTATTATTATAATTACCACTTCTAAAATGGTTAAATCCAAAGGTTCTTCATCAAGTTCACTTGATTGTGACATCCCTAGTTTTCGCAATGACAGTTAACCAAACAACATATGTCGTCTATTTCAAGATAAACAAAACGTCACGTGGTCAGTCACATGATAGCCTAATTTAAATATTGTTTGCCACGAAAAATTCGCCTTCTCCCGAAATCTACTAACTTGGCACAAGACAAAAGTCAAAACACGCGTGTCGTCTGGGTTTCTTTTATAAACAAAACGTAATTTGCTCATTTAAATATTCATTTAAATACTCATTTGAATATATTTTGTTCGTCTCGAAAATATGACACACAAGAGTGGCCTCCTCCTGAAAACTTTCCAACCCAAAACTTGTAATGAGCTATTTACACTCACCTGAACTCTTCCAAATCTATTAATTCATGACCAAATGGTGAAAGTTCACAAATGTGTGATATTCATTACATTTATACGCGCGTTTGAAACTTCACTCGGAGCCGAGGCGTTTTCGAACTATTTATCTGGAGGCGGGCAGTTAACCAGGTTAACACACAACTTCCGGTTTGAGACTACGCATTATACACTTTTACCGTAAAGGTAAAATCGTTTTAATCTGCTAGAGAACGCCCTGTGAAGTGGTAATAATTGTTTTTAATCTCCACTTCATCAGACAAGCTTTGTACTGAGATAGTCGAAACGTTTTCTCTGATCTCACAAAGCTCGTTTGATGAGACCGTTGTTGATAAATAATTTGTTTTACACAAATTCTTGATTTTAATAGAGAGATGCAAAATGCACTGATTGCTAACAAATACAAATTATCAGAAGATGAGTTTCAACATGATCGTCGTAAGTTCTAAAATACACAGCACTGCAGTGGCACGGATAATTTAAGTCTAGACTCTTTCAAAGGCCCATAGGCGAAAGTTGGTGCCCATCTTCTACCACACGAGTCCAATATTAAACTTCAAGCTGGAAAATGATTTTCGTTGCGGTACGTCTCACGAGCAGCCAGTGATATTGTGCAGGCTATCGTCGATTTTGCTGGACGATTATAAAGTGGATACCACGGTCTAGTTATGGCATCTACAATAGACCACATTAGTCCAAACATGGACCCTACGGGAGTTAAATAATATTTGGATGTGGTACGTCTTCTGACGTACCACATCAAAAAAATATTTTAAAGCCTAGGGTCATCGGACCACACAGAAAATATTGTATGGTCTTTGGTCTTTGTCCTTTGCATGTACTGAACAAAAAAAAACATGTTACGGCCTTATGGTCGATATTTTAATTAATATTTTCTTTGAAGTAAGATCACTGCTTGTAAACACAGTCGTGTTTGTCATATACACATGTATGTATGTGACGTTCAGTAACAATCAGGACAGCATCGTCGATTTTGCCGAGTGGTTATAAGTGAACACAATGGTCGATTTACGCCAATGACAGACGGTAGCAGTTTGATAAAACTGTTGTGTCCAAACACGTCATGGTCCATAATTAACTATTTATTTATTTATTTATTGATTTATTTATTTATTTATTTATTTATTGTGGGTTAACAACGCTTTCGACAGTCAGGGTCACCTCGTGTCGGGACAGTTTTACGAGTGGAGGAAGCAGAGCACCCGGACAGAACCACCGAGAAGGTACACCATCGACGTTAGTACACAGCGCCACCATGTGGGCAGTCAGGATTAAGTGTCTTGCCCAAGGACACAACGCAGTTACCCCTGACGGGAATCGAACCGTCTACCTTCCGGTTTGAAGTCCAGTGCCGTAACCACTGGGCCACCGCGCTCCCACATAATTAACCATTTACCCAACGCAGACGATTTAAAAATTTATTTTAAATATCATTTTCAAATTTTTTCAACCAATTTCCACAAAACCATATCGTGTGACCCCTCTTTGGAACGAGCTCGACGCTCTCGTTCCAGGGAGGGGTCAAATGATATGATTTTGTTGAATTTTTTCGAAACATAATATTTTTTCAGCTGCTGAATTTGCATATTACGCGGGCGGATGCGGGCGATTCGTTGGGTAAAGGATGAACTAATAAAATGCGCTAGTATTTTATGTCTGCAATAACAGGAAATTAACAAATACTTAAACAGATTAATCGAAAAAGAGGAATCTAGACTAAAATATACCCGAGAGTCAGATTTGGGATAAGTATTATCAAATTTGTCCAGCTGAGCACTTCGTGAAAAATCACCTGACAAACATTTAGAGCGATATCATGGTTTTGTTTCAGCCCCGTGTGATAAAAAAATGGATGTCGTAATTGTGGTTGATGCTGCTAATAGTACCAGTCTCCCAAATTTCATCACTATCAAGTCATTTCTTAGGCACGTCACCGATGGATTGACGATAGAGCCAGACAAAACGCGCATCGGCGTTGTCCGATCCAGCGCAAATACACATCCAGAGTTTTACCTAAACAGTTTCACAACAAAAACAGCAGTCCAGACAGGAATCGATAACATTCACTATGGCAATATGGAAAAGAATGCAGGAAAGGCAATTACGGTAGCCTATGAGCAGATGTTTCTCGCGGACAAAGGGTCGAGGGAAGGTGCTGTGAAGGTAATATTACTTGTCACAGACGGTGACTCGCACAACATTACAGCCACGGTCGAGTCAGCCACAAAAGCGAGAGAGAAAGGAATCATTATACTTGCTCTGGGAATTGGATTGCAACACGAAGCTGAGCTGAATGCAGTAGCCACGAGCCCAAACTGCACCAGTGTGTTTGCTGTTGATACTTTTGATGAATTGGACTCCTTGTTTGCTGAGGTACAGAAAAGTACATGCAGAGGTAAGTTACTTATCGCATGACATGACCTCTTTCCGACCATTAACAGGTAGAGTACTGTGTTTGTCTTGACGACATATTTCTTTTCATCATATACAGTTAAACCTAGAAGTCCTGTCATGAAATGAGCACAAATAGAACGTCGATCTGCGCGTTAATCTACTCGTTATGACCATAGTAAGGCTATCAACTTCTGTACATATGACCTGTGCACAAGCAATGTTTTCAACCTCCGGGTAACCCGGAGGTCCATTGGCAGAAACATGGCCTGTGTTTGCTATGCGTAACCAGGAGAACCTGTCGTGCTTTGGATGCCATTCGATATGGCAATTGCGCGCAATTTCTACGCGCAATTAAGCCTAGATAAGCGCACAGTTCGTGACAGGACTTCTAGTTTTAAGTGTAATGCTTTGTTACATCTGACTGGATAGTGCCATTGGGCACTAGCCAATCAAATCTAACTAAGCGATGTGTCATTAACCAAATCTTATTCTTGCGAGGGCCAAAAAAAACCCCATCCATCAGAGTGTAGATTAATTTACAGCCTGTGGAATTTCGTATCCTAGGGGCTTTCAACACTTTTCAAGTTTAAAAAGAACAATCATTTATTTACAGTATTCCGAAATTAGACCAATGTGTTCGCAGTTGTATTTATTCGCGAAATTTAAATTCTGACCTCTGACCTATTGTTTACATACCATACATTCCGTATCGTCAAAAACATTATTTTTGAGTTTTGAACTGTTCTTTCAATGAAATTCTACCACCACTAATTAACTCAAAACATCAACATCATTGGGGAATATTTCTTGGAGTGGAAGTTCTCTTGATAACAATGCGCTGTTTTAATAGCGTAATTCGAGGCCTTTGTGGGAGCTCTGTTTGTTTTCGTGATCCATTTAATCCATCTAGTATCGGGTTTTGTATCAAGTTACGTTGAACAGGGGCGCTGGAAGCACTTCAGGGCATGGGGTCAGACCCCGGAAATAAGGCATTTACTCACTCTTTCAGGGGGCGCGGTGGCGTCGCTGTAACCGGTTTTCGTCAGATCACCGAAGTTAAACAACGTCGAGCCCGGTTAGTAGTTGGATGTGTGACCATTTCAGCCACTGATTCGCGCTCTCGAGCTGTGTCCTTGGGCAAGGCACTTAACCCCGATTGCCTACAGGGGTACATGATGACGATGTGTACTATGACGTACAGCACGTCGATGGTTCGCATGTCTTCAACCAATCTAACCCGTTTATCCATCTTCTCCCGGTGAATAGTGATCTTAAGGCGAGAAGAAAAATATAACCCACGAGCGGTTGAAGCAGGTCTGGGACTGGCTCGGTTTCAAATGGCATGTTACCTTTCATATGTTTAAGGTGATGGTAACGTGGCCAAACTTTGACTTGTGTTTGGAGATATACAAAGACTTAATAAGGAACTAAATTTTTATTTTATTTTCAAGTAATAAATCATCGGACAGATATAATTGTGTAAGAATGATACTATCTATGAAAAATGGGAAATTAAAACTCTACTAAAAAGAGTGGTTGAAAATTTCATCAAACTTTCTCAACACTAAGCTAATCATTTGAACACTAGAGGCCTTCTTTCGGGCCCAGGACCTGACACGACATAATTTCATGAAGTTGGATGGTTGGTAAGAGAATATTGAGGTAGACCAATCAATATTTTCAACGTGCAGTCTCAATGCTGCGCGTTGAAAATATTAATTGGTCTATCCCCAAATATTGTATATGGACTCTTTCAGTTGTTGTTATTGAACTGACCTGGAATATACCACCAGGGTTCAAAGGGTTAATCATAAATGTCTTAATATTTCCCAGAAGTCTGGGGGGAAATTGCTTTAGAGAACACAATTTAACAATGGAGTGATCACAAAAGTGCAAAAATTCGTGAATTTGAATGATGCCATTTGTGGATATTTATATATTTCTCGTGCAGCCTCATTCAACTTCCTGACCATGTTTTGTCGCACATTACCGAGATTCTAAGCAAGTAATTTTATCACAGGCGTTTGACATGCCACTGAATTGGTGTTTAACACGTGATACTACATATAAATTAAAAAGCCTCGATCGTTTATTCATTTTCGTATTTTGCAGATATTGAGATAGAAAATGATACGGAGTGCCAAATTTGTAACTCGGATTTAATAGACACCAAAGAACATTTTAGACGGAAAATATTAAAAACAATATCAGCGCAATAGAATAGTCGCTGGGCGTGTAATGGGGAAATGAGTTAGGAAGAAAAAGGCTATGTGGATATTGGGGTTACGTGGTAGAGTGTTAGAAAGCTTACTATTGAAATTGAAAATGGCGAAGTACAGAATATCATCAAACAGTTCGTGTCTAACGGCTGGGACGCCAAGAAGGAGCGTTGCGAAAAGGGGTTTAGTTTTTCCGGTCGTAAGATTTTCATATAGATTGCGGACTTAGATACCGGTACGTTCTGGCTAGTATGTATGTGCTTTCTTGCGACACTAGATTTGATACTTGGACTTAATATGTCACACACACACAACTGGCTATACAATTAGGTGGCTGCAGTACCCGATTCGGGAAGCTGGGGGCCAAGTATGTCCAACTTGAAGCATAGAACGTGTTCATTATATAAGAAGTAGCGTCATAACTACTTATTTATTTACTGGGTTTAACGACACATTCGACAGCCAGGGTCATCTCTTGTCAGACAGTTTTACGGGTGGAGGAAGCCGGAGTATCCGGGGAGAACCACCGAGCAGCAGTGAGCAACTGTCAGACTCCCCAACGTACTAAATCGACACAAGCATGGTTAGCATTGGTTGAAGACAGGTGCACCATTGACGTGTAGTACGCCTTAGTATACAGCGCCACCATGCCCCCAACAATCACATCTACTGCATGTACATTTTATTTCTAGACAAATAAATTTCCCAGAAGTCTTTAGTTTTTTAACATTAATTCCAATGAACTGATATTCCAACGACACCATCAAGGCATGCCTTCGACGAAGGCATGCCTTGATGATGACGCTGGAGTATTTTATCGGTCGCAACTTGGGCCATCACAGTTTGGACAAACCAAATCATCTTTACGACGGTACTGACGGGAGGAAATAGGGCACAAACAGCAGGGAACTACAAGGGGCCACGAGTGATGTAAGTCCCTCGTCTGAAAATCGCACCAAATCAACGGCTGCCCGAAGAGTTATTACTACACTGCAAAAAATACAGGTTCACTTTAGAACCAAAACTGGTTCTAATCTTGTCCCTGAGATGGAACCAGTTCTGTTTAAACAGTATTTATTTCAAATCAAATAAATTTATAAAGATTAATATTAAATACTAACAGAATTAAACATAAATTGAGGGGGTTTCAGCCGAAAGTTTAGAGCTTATACGAGGTTGTCTCAAATCATTATTAAGCAAAGGAGATATGAACAGTTGGCATATCGAACCAGTTTTGGTTCTATACAGAACCAAAACTGGTTCGATATGCCAACTGTTCATATCTCCTTTGTTTCAAAATGTCTGACGAGTACGTTGAATAAGCTCCAAGTTTACTGCTGAATCTACTTCAGTTCATGTAATATTCTGTTAAAATTGAATGCTTATCTTGGTAAATTTATTTGATTTGAAATAAATACTGTTTAAACAGAACTGGTTCCATCTCAGGGACAAGATTAGAACCAGTTTTGGTTCTAAAGAGAACCTATATTTTTTGCAGTGTAGTCTTAGCGTTGAGATAGTAGTATGTGTTTTAAATAAGAATTCTTATATCTCTCTTACATTCAGCTCCACGGTATGTAGTTTTGACTGGAGGGACTGCACATCAAACTGTAGAGATCCCAAGGAATGGAACGGCAGTGATCACTGAAACACTGGAACAGAAGAAAGACGGGATTACCATCAAGGTAATTAAGGCTAAGCGTCGTTATTTGTTCTTCGGTGCTGGTTTCCTTTTGGGGCGTATTCACTAAATGTTGCTTTCACCTACAGAGTTATCTGCCTTTCAACATGTGAGGAGGCTCTGACGTTTGATAAGCACGTGTTAAACACATGACCTCTCTTGAAAAAAACTTTTTTCTATAGAGTAATCTAACTTTCTTTTTTCATTTATTTATTGGAGTTTAAGGTCACATACTTTTGCACAGTGGCTAATCGTGACCCTGGCAGTTTTTGGGGGTGGAGGAAGCTGGAGTACACGGAGAGTATTGACGACCAACGGTCAGCTCCTCAACATTCTAACTCTGTTCAATCTCCGGTCAAGCAGGGTTACAGCGGTTGAAGACATGTGCACGATCGACGTGCAGTACACCGTAGTACACGGCGTCATAGTGCCCCCATATAGTTAAACGGGATAAAGTGCCTCGCCCAAGGACACAACGCGCGTCGTCCCGGACGGGGATCGAACTCGGGACCTCTAGCATAGAAGTCCAGCAGTCTACCACTGGGCTACCGCGCTGCCAATCTGTCTTTCAACAAGTAAGGAAAACCCATTGATCTCTGGATCCTCTAGGAATGTTAGCGAAGAACATCGGAATTAGGGGTGCGCTGTCTCAATGGCCACGGGACTGGACTTCACTGAATAGTCCACGGTTCGATCTCCATCAGGAGCAACTGCGCTGTGTCCTTGGGTAAGGCACTTAATCCCGATTTCCCATGTAGGAGCACGATGGTGCTCTGTACAAAGGCATGCAGCACGTCGATGGCGCACATGTCTTCAACCAACGCTAACGCTCCTTGTGCGGAGCTGGCAAGTTAATGTGTTTGACAGTCGTTAGCCACTGTTCTGTGGTTTTCTCCGGTTATTCCGGCTTCCTCCACATGTCACACTGCACGACACTGGTGACTCTGGGTGTCGAAAGTGTCATTAAACCCAAATAAAAATATATTGCATATCATCAACATATTCGTTTTGGACATGCATCAAAATATATTCTTAAAAAAGCGATCGGCGACTGCGAAGCTTCGGGAAATTGAAAACCTTCGAGAATTAATACACGCCTGTTCTATGAATTCCCCATCTACAGCAACACATAAACCATGTGGAAAATGAATCTCCGTTCTGCACACATGATTGTGCCGAACGGAAATCGTTGACGGACTATTTTTAAATATAAGCGAAGTTTCACTGGAATTTTCTACAAACCGTGCACCGCAATAACAATTTGCTTCACTAGCGATAACTAAAATAGTAACACTGGATTCCCCTCACAAATTTGGTTGGCGATAAAATATGTTTTTTTTATTGATAATTCGTCCACTGAGTTCCAATGTGTTCTATGTGCATGATGGCACATAGAACATATTGGAATTCAGCGGACGAGTTGTCAAATGAATTCTGAGTGCCCTTCGAATAATTGTTTTCTTTATAGACGCGAATCGGTGTAATAACCACAGAACGACACGCGCATGTGATCCGGCCTCTCGTTTTATTCTTAGGCGCGGGCACTCGTGCATTATCGATTAACCCATCCACATGTGAGTGTCGTTCGGCGTATTTCCTTTTGAGCATTGATTATTTATAGCAACATGCGCCTTCTTAAAGTGGAGGCGGTTGAAACCCGTTTCTATATGCGATCAATGGGCTATCCAGTACATCAGTCGAAAAACACGAGACATTTGATTGCACGTTGTAAACGTATTACAGTAAGGATCTCAAACAAATTTATTATTCTATTTGTACAGGGCGCCACTGTGCTCTCAATTGGGCAGTTGGAAGTGACTCACACAATGACACAAGCCAGGTGACGAGGGTTAGGATCGTACCGACGACCTGTCGATCAGAAGTATAATCCCCCAACGAATGAGCCGCGCGTTCCCAATATTACGCACAGATCGTTTGTGTCATCTGGCCGAATACATTTATACAACCAAAGCCGATTGTGTTCGCAAGCCTGTTATACCCACAAGACGTTAACCGATTACGTTAGCATCTTACTACAGTGCGTTTACGTCGGGTTGCGCTTTGCAGACTTGAGTATCCTGCAAAAAACGTTTATGTTCGCGCATTGTCTACGCCTGCGGGCACAATTAGCTTGGTGAAACATTAGCAGCGAGGTCGGTTGCGGACTATTCTGTTTTATGAAATCTACTTTATGCGACCACCACATACATATGCCCGTTCGGCTAACAAACACATCAACCCTCTCAAACATATACACCTGCATACACACACATACTCACCTATAACGAGACACACAGCCAAAAACACCCCAACTTACACAAACACGGTGAACGTACTATAGACTAGACGAATAATACGAATACAAATATAATGCATACACACTGCAAAAAATATAGGTTCTCCCTGAGATGGAACCAGTTCTGTTTAAACAGTATTTATTTCAAATCAAATAAATTTACCAAGATTAACATTAAATATTAAAAGAATTAATCATAAATTGAGGGGGTTTCAGCCGAAAGTTTAGAGCTTATGCGAGGTTGTCTCAAATCATTATTAAGCAAAGGAGATATGAACAGTTGGCATATCGAACCAGTTTTGGTTCTTTCCAGAACCAAAACTGGTTCGATATCCCAACTGTTCATATCTCCTTTGTTTCAAAATGTTTGGCGACTGCGTTGAATAAGCTCCAAGTTTACTGCTGAATCTACTTCAGTTCATGTAATATTCTGTTAAAATTGAATGGTAATCTTGGTAAATTTATTTGATTTGGAATAAACACTGTTTAAGCAGAACTGGTCCCATCTCAGGGACAAGATTAGAACCAGTTTTGGTTCTAAAGAGAACCTATATTTATATTTTTTGCAGTGCACTCGCCAGCATACACATAAAGTCGCAAGCATACCGTGCCAATCTAGGTAAGAACGCGTACAGTATACTATGTGTTTTTGTTTATTCATTTCTGTATGCGCTCTGGGAGATATCGGGGCCAACATTGTTCACTGTCTAAAACGCAGGATGAAGTGTCTTGCACAAGAACACAAAGCACGTGCCTCACTCTTGTTTCAAACCTTTAACCTCCACATCACAAATTCAAGCAAGCCACCGTGTACATGTACGTGGTTTTAAAAACGTACAGAAATGATATTTGTTTTCATTCCAGACTTCTGTAGAAAGTGGCACTGTCGATATTTATGTATCATATAGTACTTCACATCCTAGTCCTTCCCTACACGACATCAAAGACACCGCTACGGACCAGATGCCTTCGTTTATTTTTGTTGAATCTTCAAAAGATGGTCGATCACCTTATATCACATATGTCGGATCAAACCTTTCATTTTCATGCGACGTTCGTAAGCGCAGCAGCTCCAGATTTACTGTTACTTACACGGAAGGTAAAACTGTAGGTAAGTTGATCGTAAATAGTCGATGATAAATGATGCGTCGGGTAGGACATCTGCGGTATATACACCGGCCTATATGACATAGGGGTGGCCTAGGAAAAAGGCGTTGTGATGCTTTTCTGTCTTTCCTGTTTTACTACGCCAGCAATATTCTCCAAAATAAATTGCAACAACTAACGCGAGATCTCGCTTTGTTGAGATCGCACGTTAGTGTTTGCAATTTATTTGGATGACGAGTCGAGATATAGCCTTAGAAATGAAGTCCGAGTCTCAGATACACAGACGAATCGAGACTTAGCCTCAGAAACAAATCGTCCCCTGAGTTCCAATGTGTTCTATGTGCCTACTGGCACATAAACACATTGGAACTCAGGGGACGAAATGCGAAACTCCGATTGGACTTTTCATGCATAAATATAATGGTGGTGATAGATTTAGCTGACAATTCTCAACAGTTGTGTCAATAACTTCATTAAGTGGTATTTTATTTTCAGATTTCATTTTCATATTCATAAAACGCAGGCGGTTTCGCTGGAAACTGTATATGGCTGTCTTGATTTATTTTCGATCCCAGAATAAACTTAATTCGCGCGTTTGTTCAATATTCCGTAAACACTGTTCGCTGTAAACGGCGTGTTATTTAAACTCGAACGTAATATTGTTCAATAATTTACTAATTATACTTTTGAGAAGAGGTTTCCCCGACCCCTTCTTTCACATACAGAGACGTATACGTACTCACACACGAACTTGTAATGTTCTATAAAAAGTAACGTAAATAAATCACAACTATGCATGTTATTGTATACTGCAGCTGCAGGATACAGATGTTGATTCTGATACAAGGTGGATTCGGGTAATTTACTACTCAATACATATTTATTGTAACATGAATATATGTACGAAATATAGATATGAATTTGTTTTATTCTTTCACAGAAACACAGATAAAATGTTTCCAGAACGGTGTTATGAAGAACTGTACTGCTGTAGACTTCTTAAACAACCCATACAACAAAATGCTGTGTGGAAGTGAGTAAAAATCTAAATCGTCTCCCCGTATTTATGTACACGGAGTTAGTCGTTTCCATATTGAACGAGAGCTTCTCTGCCTCCAGTAAGGAATTGCTTGACATTGTATTTCCTACGGAGTGAGTGACAGATAATATCTACGAACTCGGCAATATTATGTTAAAATGCCACAAAAAATCATTAATAATTCAATATTAAATTGACTACCTCAAGTTCGTTTTCACATTAACTCCACACGTCCCATGTATACCCGGGGTTAATTTTGCAAGCAAACACACCGACAAAGCTTTAACAAAAGTGTGTAATGGTTTTATCACCAGACTGAAACAGGTGAACAAAAATGAAGTGTGGCATAAAATGGGATAAAGAAACGCTCTTACAGCCTTTATTGAATAACATCGTCGATACAGTTACATACAGTTTTGCTATTGATACTGTTGTCAAACTGAAGCGAACTCTTCCACACTAAATATGCTATTGGGCATTCTGGTGGAAGGTACAGTGTAAAATGACTCAGAAACAGTAATATTAGATACCACCGTGCACTACAGTACGTGTAGAGTATATTATCACCCACCGAGTGGAGATTCCACTCAAGCAATAATTGCAAATTTGTTGCAAAGCACAACGAGTACAAGAAAAGTTCCAGTCAATGGACCTCCGGGTTGAACCCGGAGGTCCATTGGCTGAAACATTTCTTGTATTTTTTGTCCGTATGGACAGAATTTGAAAGTTATAGTTTGGGTGATAACTCCACTCCACGGGTGATTTTCTTACAGTCCACTCTCCACGTACTGTAATTAATTATTACCCTGTTGTTTTACTTCGTACTGTGCCGAGTTTGAAGCCATATCTGCCGTGTTTGATAATGGGCTATTCAGGGACAGAAAATCATAACTATTAAATAAACTAAAATAACATTGAAGTGAAATACTATTAATATTAGTAAAAGGTTTGTTGATAGCTCTGTAACTTAACTTTAGCGTATGGTACATCCTTGTTGGTCAGGCCGTCCCTGCTCCAAAACTGATCCAACCCTTTACCTACATGATTAGTAGACGGTTGCAAAAATAATTTTTGAACACTCGACTTTTTCATTGTTGTCTTCAGTGATGAAGGTATATAAGCTATGCTTTTGAAGTAAACTTTGAAAACATTATAAGTTATTGTGATGAATTGACGGTAACATGGTCTGAGGTTTGCGGCTCGGGGCTTATGTTCAATCGAGACGCGGGGCGTCGAGGTTTAACATACGCTCCCAGCCGCAAACCTCTGACCATGTTACCGCCAGTTCATCACAATAACATATATGTTCCAATAAGACACTACCCATGGCCCAAAACCTACATCGTGAAACACGAGAGGCTTATTTACTAAACTTGTGATCGTTAAAAGTTGCCTTGTTCAAGGCAACTTTTAACGATCACAGGTTTAGTAAATAAACTTCTCGTGCTTCCACGACGGCACTGGATAAATAATCAATAAACCAGATAAACTCATCCCATCTTAGTTCAAATCGTAAATCAGTTTGCAATTTAAACAACACTTCATCCGGAACACCGTCTGCTGCACACGTGAAACATGCAGAAAAATTGAGCGGCTTGCTATTCACTCCGTTGATGAAGCAGTTACGAAATGGACGACGTCATTGAAAATATTTCGCGTTGTGACGTCAGACGGCAACATTTGCCACTTGAGCCGTAAACATAGAATATACTAAACGAGCTCCCGTCCAATCAGAGCAGGAGGATTTTAGTCTCATTGGAGCATAAAACACTGACTGATATTTTCTGTTCATGGCCTGGCCAGTTCCGACCGTCAACTTTGGGCATGGTAGCGCCTGAAAAGTTAGACTCCACCTCACCATGAAATTGAATTAAGTCCCCACTGTCCAGGTGTGTACTAAATTGATATATACCAAACCTAACCAAAAAAAACCTACTCTCCGAACATTCCATGTTTATCTCACTATACACTTCATTCGTCTAGCATTCGATGGGCTGTAGAAACAAAATGGAACGCTGTAGAAAGTAGTGACGTCATGGAACGCGTCCGGTCGATAATACAATCGGTTTCTATTATCGACCTGACGCCCAGACTTTTATGTAGGTGTAACAGCTTTGTACGTTTCTGAAAATGTGCTTGTAATACCCTTGAAAGTGGTAATAATGTTTTTTCTTTTTATTTCAGACGGTACACAATCGATTTGTTATACCAAAGAATGCGTACTGGCAGGTAAATTTATGATTCAATACAACTACGTGTGTTTGATTCTAAGTCAAAAAACAGTTATTGGTTTTGTTTCATCAACTTGATCAGTTCAGTATAAGTTAGGGGTGTGTCTTGTATATTGGGGGTTCACTGTTCTTCACACCGATGTTATAGAGGTCGCTGGAGCTTAGGGGGTGCGATTCGGTTCGAATCCCACCTGCGGCAACCGCGTTGTGTCCTTGGGCAAGATACTTCACCCCTCCCCCCCCCCCCCCCCCCCATTGCCCACGTGGAGGCACGGTGACGTTGTGTACTAAAGCGTACTGCACGTCGATGGTGCACCTGTCTTCCACCAATGCTAACCCTGCTTGTGTGGACTTAGTATGTTGGGGAGCTGACAGTTGCTCGCCGTTGCTTGGTGGTTCTCTCCGGGTACTCCGGCTTCATCCACCCGTAAAACTGTCGAGGTCATGATTAGCCATTGTGCAGAAATATGTGACCTTAAACACCAATAAATAAATAAATAAATAAATTACGGGGTGTGATTGTGAAAGACGGTGACATGGAGTGCCAAAGGTGTACTTTGGGAGAAATGGAAACTTAGACCAACCCTCTCTCTAAGAATCCCCCAAAATATATCTAATATAGAGTATGATTCACTGGGAGTATAATTGGGAAGTCGGATGGGAGAATGAAGACGATGTGGTTATTGGATGATACAAAGGAGAGAGTTATTATGATGCTCGGTGAAAATGGAAGAATGAGATACGGGTTTAACCATTTCGCTGCTGTGTAATTTGGTAATATCCTGTGCTGAACGATATGTTGGAGGGAATGGGGTTAAAGTGAAAAAAATGAAAACGCCAATAACGTTCACGTATTTGTAAATTTAAAACTGTTATTATACAGTACGTGGATAGTGTATTATCACTAACTCACCCCCGGAGTGGCGATTCCACCCAAGCAATAATTGCAGGTTTGTTGCAAACCAGAACAAGTACCAGCAAAGTTCCAGCCAATGGACCTCCGGGTTAAACCATAAGTATGTGACCTTAAACACCAATAAATAATAATAATTGTTTTTCTTCAGTAATACATTGTATCTTTACAAAAAGCTGCATTTAATTAGATAAATACTTCATACCGCCGCGAGTCAATCGCGACGGTACGAAGTATTTATCTTATTAAAAACTTACGTTTGCAAAGACTCTCAACCCGCTAAGGCTAGTGGATTAACAGTAATCAATCGATTAATCTATCTGTTTTTATCTAAGCGCAATATACCGACATCATTCAGCCTGACCGTTAATTGGGTCAGTGAGGCGCGGTGGCGTTGCGGTAACCGGTTCTCGTCAGATCACCACAGTTATCCAACGTCGCGCCAGGTTAGTCCTTAGATGGATGGGTGACTGTCTGAGCGATCGATTCGACTCCCGCGTTGTGTCCTTGGGCAAGGCACTTCACACCAACTGTCCACATGGGGGCACGATGACGCCGTGGACTAAGGCGTACTGTACGTCGACGGTGCGCATGTCTTCAACCAATCTAACCCTGCCTGTGCTGCAGTTGGAGTTGCGATGTTGGGGAGCTGGCAGCTGCTCAACGTTGCTCGGTGGTTCTCTTCGGGTACTCCGCTTCCTCCACCCGTAAAACTGCCACAGACACGATATGACCTTGGCTGTTAAAGTAAATAAATAAATAACTGAATCAGTGCCATAGATATACCTTTGGTGGCCGCCCTTACTGCCGACACAGCATGTTGTTAGTGTATTCTGTAGATTTTTTTCCAGGCCCATCCTGCTTTCTTTCCACCAATGTAACATGCATTTGTTTTATAAAATCTGTTTGGCTTCTTGAATACGTAAAATGGCATTCCGACCTGTTGTAAATGATGAATATACGTCTGGTAACCTTTGCAGCAAAGGCCATTTAATATTGACGAGATGTCATATTGGTCATACACGACTTACACATTTCTTTTCGTTAGAGGGTAATATGCGGCCATAATGTGTTCTCTGTCAATGTCCTTTGACAGCCGAGCACATTCTATTTGATTGTACTGATTTTAAAGACATCCGATGGCGACATTATACTTTCTCCCACCACTAAGGTACTGAGAAAAATATAAAGGGAGAGATATGCCTGTCTCACCCAACCCACGTGACAGCTATCTCATCCCACCCACGTGGCCAACCTATTTGCATATTTAATTAGAACCGGAACTATTTAATCATCGCAAATCACGTCTGCACGTGTATAAACAAACAAAATGGAAGGCCGTTTTGCTTCCGTAAATACGACTGACTTTATCGACGAAAATCGAAACCAGAACACTCCAAGAAAAGCTTCAGCACACCTCAAATTGCTCTATCAGTTGTGGTATATACCACACTTCTCGACAAGCTTTCCGAACATCTTATTGGGTTTCTCCTAGATTGAACACACTAAGAAATATTTTTTCCTGGAAAATATGGTATTTTCTTATTAATGGCGTCGCACCCCTAAGTTGGTGGGAGAAAAATCATCCCCTATGGGTGTCTGGGTGGGACGGGTAAATCTCACCCTCAGGGCAAGCTATTTGAGCCAGACACTCGGCAAGCCTCGTGTCTGGCTCAAATATCTTGCCCCTTGGGTGAGATTTCCCCGTCCCACCCAGATACCCATCAAGCCTCGTGTCTGGATCAAATATCTTGCCCCTCGGGTGAGATTACCCCGCCCCCCCCCCCCCCAGATACCCATCAAGCCTCGCGTCTGGCTCAAATATCTTGCCCTTTGGATGAGATTTCCCCGTCCCACCCAGATACCCATCAAGCCTCGTGTCTGGCTCAAATATCTTGCCCCTCGGGTGAGATTACCCCGTCCCCCCCCCCCCCCCCAGATACCCATCAAGCCTCGCGTCTGGCTCAAATATCTTGCCCTCGGGTGAGATTTCCCCGTCCCACCCATTTACCCATCAATGATAATAATAGTAGCATCTATGACAGAACTATTTTACAATATCACTTCTTTCCAGATTCTCTCCTCAACCTTTTTAATAAGTTTTAGTTGTTTTTATTCTTTTAACCACATCTCATATACAAAAAGTATTTTTGTCATCTGGTTGATGTGACACATTATCCCTTCACATTTTGGTCTCATTATTCACTACTCTCTTCTCAATTTATTACACTGTCATACTAATGTTCATTTGTCTTGATTTTAAAAAAACAAATTTTCTCTTGAAATCTTTTTATTCTCCATTACCGTTTGTCGCCACAATATAGCCTTCGCTGCTGATGTGGGGCTGAGCACCAATAAAAAAATAAAACAGAGCAAAACCATGCCTGGAATTAATTACCGTTACTTGTGGTTTGTAGCTAGTCAGGTGATACAAGCGATGAATTATAGTGCTGACCCATGTGAAGACTTTTATGAATACGCATGTGGTAGTTGGCTGGAAAAGCACTCAATACCAGATGATGCATCAGGATTCAACACATTTACATAGCTCGAAAGAGACCTTCAAGTGGAACTTAGAGGTAAACACGGATGTTTAATTGTTTATTGTATATTATTTGTTCTCATCCACTTTATTGTCTGTTTACTGATTGTTTAAAATCAATTATTATACATCCATTAAACGTTAAACCCTTGTATTTATCAGAATCGCCGCCAAAAATGAGATAATATTTAAAAAAACAATCATTTCCAATCACAACAATAACCCAGTACCGAGGCCGTCTCGTCTGCGGATCGTGTTATTTGGCCAACTTTATTTCGGTAAATCTTCGGACATCTTGACATGCTTCTGACTTCTTTTAAAAATGTTTCTCCCAACTGTTTTGCAAATCTGCCCAAATTTGTACTTATATTTTCACTAACAGTAATAGCCACCAAATGGTTAGGCGTGAATGGACACCAACCTAAGAGAAACAGCGACATGAATTTCAACAAACACGCCCAATAGAAAAGATAACGAATGTAACATAGACTGGTTCCCAAAAGGTTGTTTTGAATTTTTACAGATCCATTTGATCAGTACAGCTACAAGCAAAACAAACGGACTCTTCATCTATGGATTTAAACATCGGAATTAAAAGTTGTTTATGGGATGTGTAATAAACAGAGAACGCGATGTGTGTTTGAATCGGTGGGTGTTTTACATAACTTGTTGGAACGGCGTAGACATATATCGCTCGAGCCTATGGTTCTCGCGAAATGTGACTACGCTATTCAAACTCGTTATGTAAAACACCCGCAGCTTCAAGCACCCTTCACGTTCTGTCTATTTATTTACTGTCTCCCTGGAAACGGATACATTACTGAATAATACAATAACACATTTCAGTGGTAATATCCGACAAAAAGGTTGCCACAAACACAGCCTCGTTCTGTAAGTGGGGTTGGTTGAGTATTTTTCAAAATTATTATTTACCCCTTTACACAAAGTACAGGATATCAAAAGTTAATATTTTCAAATTTTCTTTCAATTAAAACTTTTCATAAAAAACATATCATCATGAAGGATATGTGGGTGAGAAATGACACGAGGAAAAGGATTAATAATATAGTTGGGGAGGTCAAAAACGCGCCAATGGCGGGAATTAAGATACATTTTTTGAATGAATGTTGGAAGATTAGGAGAGAGAGGGGGATAGTCTAGTGAGGATCTGGAAGGCCAACGAATAAAAACAATTATTATTATTATTAGATGTGCGGTATATTCAGACTGACTAATATAACTGATAACGATTCATTCAGATCGTGTAGACTTTAACTCAGGCTATTTTGTTTTGCAGGACTTCTCGAAAAACCAATACTGGACGATGATATAGATGCAGTTAAAAAGACGAAACGTTTATATAGAGCCTGTGTTAACGAAGGTTATTGTTGATAAGTTTTATTTGACAACTCCAGCCGAATTCTCATGGCTCTTCTTTGCAATGGATTTATTGCAATAGTGCACGTTACAGAGTGATTATTAGATTTATCGTCCCCTGAGTTCCAATGTGTTCTATGTGCCTACTGGCAGCCTACTGGCACATAGAACACATTGGAACTCAGGGGACGTTATGTTGATCAGCTTTTGACGTTTAATCCTCAACTATTGCCTTGAACAAATCAAAACCAACACAGAGCTCGGTTGTGGGCATTTCGAAACCCAGGTCAGGAGTAATAATTTCAAAAGGGAAAACATGGACAATAGGTCACTGCTCGGATTTGAGTACGATTTTTACCCTCCAGTGGGGCGCGCGAAGTATTATTTCACGAGGCATTAGCCCCCGAAATGATAAAATCGTACTCGAAACGAGCAGTGAACTTTTGTGTTTATTTTATTTTCACATTTTTTGTTTTCCCAAAACTACCCTTTATAATTGATCAAACTTAACCCATTTGTAAACAAATAAAAGAAAAATAGTCCGTCATCACTGACAGTGGAATACGATGCTGGCAGTGGGATACCATTTTCGGAGAGTGGGAGGTGAAATATGATTTGTTTTGAGGGAAGAAAAACGAATGAAAATAAAATATATAATCTTTTGCACGAAGAAACAATTTTACACCAAAGAGCAGACGAAAGGAAGAACAATAATTCGGTAGTGACGACATTGAATAATTTCATCCCACAGCTACACAGGATTAAACGTTTATTGACCCTCGTTATAACTGAAGTAAAGAATCGCCCATTTTGACGCATAGAATAGTATATAAGACGATACGACAGAGGGCGCTGGTTTACGATTGGTTATGCTCGCGGTCTCAGGTCACCAGTCTAATTTAGTATGGAATTCGACGCTGATATGGGTTGTTTGTTTACCCACTTTTCGTGCAGTTTGCGCATTACCGTTGGTGTAATGTGTTGTTCTTTCACGCACAGAGATATACAGATATTATTTCGTGCTCCAGTTATATATATTACAATCAATAAGCATTTAATTCACCTTTAAACCAACTAGATATTATTACAATGAGTCGACTTACGTGGCGTAATCATAAAACTATGGCTGTGGTAGGTCTCCATTTCTAATGGTAATGTCATCAAAAGTTCTGTCAACTCAAGTCTTGATTTAGCATAATTTTTAGCATTAATTCAAAGAAAACCACAGAGTTCCTTTTTGTCGGACACAATTGTATCAATCGTCTTTTATCTCCAGCTTCACAGACCAATGGAACAAGCTGTCCTTGTCTGTCTGCGAGAACTCATCTCTTACCAATTTCAAGATGTTCCTGAATGTTGGAGATCAACGACCACCGGTGTTTTACAGTGGAGCGAAATCACGCGCAGCACAAATATACCATTGCAGATTGCGTCTGCTTTGTAGTAGGCTTAATTCTCATTTATGCGATAATCATCTGTTACCTACCCCTTCCTGTCAGGGTGGTATGTGGGAGACACCAGAGCACTTTTTCCTACATTGTCCAATCTACTCAAATATTCGTAATAGTGCTGTCAACATACTTCCATTTACTATAGACGTATCGACACTTCTTTTTGGATCTGAATTCTTGAACAATCAGGAGAATTGTCTTGTTTTTGAAGTGGTGCATGACTTCATTTTATTAAGTTAGCGTTTCCATTGACTGCTGGAGATCCAATTAACACGTACGATTACTACTATAGGGTGAATTTACCCCCAGTGTCCCCTGCGATCTTACTTCGTTTTCCATTTTCTTCACGTACAGCACCACCAAGTCTGCTGCCGTCTCACTTCTAATTAAAGGTGCATATGCTGCTTACTTACGAGTGTGTGTCTTCAACCAGTATGTCTTCAAGTTGGCTTCCCTTGTTTTCTTTTGCTCCTCTTCTTTTTACTCTTTCCATCTTCTCTATTCGTATGCAAGGTTTAAACAATATCATGTATCGTCACCTGGTGGTTGGACTCCCCATGCTCATCCTTCTATGTCTAGAGCTACCAACAACTCACTCCCCAGTTAGGTGCCGAGCTGGTGCATAATGTTTTTGCACTCGCAATTACCAATGTGTTGAGTAAGTTAAATATGAATGATCTGCCATGCATCTGCTCCCCGATCTACATCTCATGCTCTCTTGACAGCCATCACTGTGTGTGTATTGACGCGATGAACCGGCTTAGGGCCAGGCTGCTAGTCATCTTACTGACCGACCAGAGGCGATATATGAGTCCATCTATTATTTTATACAACCTTACTGAGAAAATTTAGAAATGACTCGGAGAGGTGACTCACATAAGCTCAAAGCTTCCTGTCAAATCCCTCCTTCAGTTAGCAATTTGTTTAGTGTTAAATATATGTTAAATTGAGATGCCTTGTGCTGCTACATTTTAAATTGTTGTTCAGTTTTGTAACATAAAGCATTTTCTTTGAATAAATATTGTTTAAACTAAAGAAAATGAATGTTTGTGGTATTTTTAGCTCAACCGTCTGGAATATTTTATTTGGTTTGAAAAGCGAACCATAGGTTCGCTTTTCAAACCAAATAAAATATTCCAGATGAATGAGTCTAAACATAGGCGATGGACAATTTAAAAGCAAGACTGGTCCCATCCCATAATAGCGTAGATTCCTTACAGGATTAGACTGGTGGTCTGAGAGCTTGAAATAAGCTATAAGACCCGAACCAAATGGTACTCCGATTTCAACCCAAACGCGCCCATTCGGCAATTGTACCATTTTTTAAACTCCTAATGTCTTTTATAAACCAAACAACGTAAAAGTCAATTCAGTTCTGTCAATATGCCGTAGGATTTTACAAATTTAATTCCGTCATTTTAGACTTTTCATACAAATAATCTATCCGTTGTAAGTCGACACAAACAATGAATAGTGAAGAAGAGATCATTAATGATTAATTGTTACAGCCCCGTAGGGTTGGGGATTACATTATTACCAAACTTTACCACAAAGAGAAAATAAAATCTACGTTCTAATTTATTTATTTATTTATTTATTTATTTATTTATTTATTTATTTATTTATTTTTAAAGTGTTTATTTCTGCAAAATGGCGCAGCCAGTAGTTTATACCCATGTTACCCATTGTAGAGGATTTCCACCCCAGGCATTGGTTACAAGGTCCTATTTTACCAGTAAAACAGATCTTGTTTATCAGCGTAGGGGGGGGGGGGGGGAGGGGGTAATAGTTACTAAATATTATGACATTACACAAATTATACTTTGTGTTTGGCTAAAATCAAGCCGATTAATTGTGATGGGATGTATTGAAGTTAAATTAGGTACAGCATCGTTGGTATAATGTTTTCACATAGCTATAACAGTTTTGGTGAACACCCCCAACCCCCCCCCCCCCCCCACCCCACCCCCGAAATTTCACTGGCCGAACGAGAGAAAAGGGGATTTAGGTTAATAGTGTATGGGAGAAAACAAAACAATCAGCGTCAGTTTTATATCTGTCATTGACCAATCAATATTATTTCACGTTGAGGCATTCGTAAACTAAAAGATTGAAAACGGCGGACAAAGGTGTGTTGTCGACGAACTGTTAATGGAAAAAGGTTTTGTTTATTTTTCCGATATCAAAATAGTTATTGTTTATTATTAGGTTGATTAAAACATTTGTCTACACCTATTTCATGATATTCATCTCGTTCGAGGTGAATGTAACAATTTTCAGGGTAAATAATTATCGGAAGTCATTATTTGTATAACAGCACCATTTAAGATCGTTGACAACATGTAAGCCAAGCGACAGGGGTTGTGAACCGAATCTCGGCTATATGGTTCCAGAAAATAAACTTTCAGACCAGTAATGGACAGAGCGAATTGCTGCTGAGATATATGCGTGTCGTCGGTAGTATCAATACTGAGCACTGCATAGAAACCAGGGACAACTTTGAAACCTTTGATTCAAAACAGACCATTTTCTGAATAAATAAGTCACAGAAATGTCAAAATATCAAGCCTTAAAAAAATTAGTAGATTTGACAGGCGGGGGGGGGGGGGGGGGGGGGGGGGGGGGTGGGGGCACTAAAAATTTACAAGACGTGACGTCCTATTTTTTATTCGGCTCCTTTTTACACCCACCCACCAACTACGTGCAAATTTTCAACTACCGTTATCAGACACCCACCCCCCACTCTCCCATTAAAATCCAAAATAAACTTATAAACTTAGTAGGCACAGCTGTCTTTAGGGAGTTTTCATAATGTTCTTAAACTGGTACCACCAATTTAAACCTCTGTGGGCTGCTGTGGGCCCCAATCTACAAATGACAAGCTGTACATTATCAGGCTTGGCCAGAGCAGGTGTACATATACGGGAACAAATTTTCATTTGAATTGTTCCCAAAATATTGTCTGCACATTTTCTACATTTCGAACAAGACACCCACCCCTTACTAACGTGTGACATTTTCCCAGATTTAGCCCAATATTCTCAAATATAAAGCCTACTGATGTTGTATTTATGTTAAGAGTGTTATGTACAACATCATCTTTAAGGTTTGAAACACAAATGATGGTATATATTAGCTGATATATCGATATATTTTAAAAAAAATAAAAAAATTGCACAAGTTGGAAATGCACATTTTTGGCGCACTCAAGAGACCCACCCACCCCCACGTCACGTCTTGCAAATTTTTGGTGCCCCCCCCCCCCCCCCCCCCTGGATTTGATATGAAATACCGGTGGAAAAGTTGGAAAGAGTAAAACATCGCCCAAACACCGTGACAACAACAGCAACGGATACAAACAGGAATACTAAGTCCCTCAACTTATATTTTCGAATCATCGATTCATAATGTGTGTATGTTGTTTGTGGCAGTTGACAGTATTTCACTTTTATTTAACCGCCAGAACACCAACATTGGGTAATTTCCAACAGTAGATTAGTCTCATATTGAAACTAGGAATATAACGAATGCAATTTTGTTTGACAGAGCTCAATGAGCTCTGTCAAACAAGATTGAATTGGTTAAATTCCTAGCATAATTTCATTATTCGAAAATTTGTACATGTTGATATTTTGTCCTGAGTGATTGGAGGGTGAACACCAACAATGATTTGCAATAACTAATTTATTCTTACGAGAGGACATACTGCATGCTTCTGACGCATTATTCAGTTCCTGTCTGTGAAAATGAAAATGTTGAGGACGATTGCGGTGGAAACATACAGATACAGCCCGCCACCAAAGAACTCGTTTTATGTTCAAAATAATACATTTCTTCAAATTATAGGTAAAATAGAAGAGGTTGGATCCGCCCCTTTGAAGAAAATCTTGAAAGATCTAGGTGGATGGCCGGTGTTGGAAGCTTCGTGGGACGAACATAGTTTTGATCTAGTCGATCTGCTTATCAAACTCCGATTGTTCAATAACGACCTTCTAATGTCATGGGGCGTGACGGAAGATGATAAAAATCCAGATACGAACATCATATACGTAAGTTTCCCAACCCTTTGAACTCTAGTTGTATATTCCACGCCAGTTCAATGGCAGCAATCAGAAGAGTCCATATTCATTATTTGGGGTAGACCAATCAATATTTTCAACGCGCAGCCTCGGGGCTGCACGTTAAAAATATTAATTGGTCTACCACGCACATTTATTGAACAGCCACCCTATATAATGACGTTATGACGTATCATGTAATAATAATAACACTTTGGCCAGCCGCTGATTTGTCGCGGTTCTCGGACGAGAAGGCCTTGGTTACCCCTGAACTTCTGACCGGAAAAAAACGGCCGCTAGGATTTAAAGGGTTACTTTGATGATTTGTTCCGTATCAGGCTGATGCCATGAAGTAGAAAAGTCCATATTAATTATCTGATGATTTGAGGGTAGTCCAATTACTGTTTTTAAGCATTATATAAGGCTGAATCCACTCATTACAATTAACGCTGTTTCGATGTTTATATACTACTCAAAGTTTGCTAAGCACCAAGTATATCCAACTACCTGTTTTACGTTTTAGTTGAAATATTGTTATGAAAAGTGTATATATTTTTTATTTAATTATATCTTTAATGATTTAAGTACGGAAATTAAGATTTTTGTTTGTGTTTGGCATTGTCTTTTAGCTTTTGAATACGATAACCATGGAAAATGGATATTATTGGTAAAAAAGGAAAGTGTTCAAATTTGCCAAAAAGTTGACCGAGCGAATTGGTATGGGTTCAATATCCAGTATGAGACCCATTACTGTTAATTACAGCTTGACAATGCCTTCTCATGCTCCCAATCAGGTTCCTGGTGGTAGTTTGTGGAATGTTGTTCCATTCTTAGGCCAGCATGGCACCAAGCTCCTGGACACTTCTTGGCTGGACTGGATGGGCTGAAATTGCAAGCTGCAGCCTATTCTAGACATGTGTGATTGGATTGAGGTCAGGGGATCTTGCTGGTCAGTCCATACGCTCAATCCCCTCCCTCTGTCGGTACTCCCCGACAGCATGGGCAACATTAGAACGGGCATTATCGTCTATCAGAATGAATCTATCACCTACTGCACCTGCATACAATCTGGCACGGACACCCAGGATCTCATCAATATACCATTGTGCAGTCAATGTACCACGTTCAAGGGCACAGAGCTCTGTACGTCCATCCCAGCTGATGCCGCCCCAAGCCATGTTTGACACTCCACCATATGGGTCATGCTCAGCAATGTTGGCTGCGTGGAATAGCTCTCCTGGCCTTCTCCATACCCTAGAACGACTATCTGCGTGGTCTAGTCAGTACTTTGACTCATCTGTAAAAAGGGCAGGTCGCCAATCTTCTCTGGTCCATCCAACGTGGTCCATGGCCCATTCATATCGTGTCTGGCGGTGGTTCTGGGAATCGGAATGCGAATACCTGATCTTCTCGGTCGGAGACAACCTTCGTGCAACCTTGCCCGGATAGTCTGCGTCGAAACATCTACCCCGGGTGCATTCTGAAGGTCAGTGCGAAGCTGGGTTGCTGTGGCAAAGCGGTTCCTACGGGCCTGAATGACCAAAAACCTGTCTTCAGCTGCAGATGCTGCCCTGTCTCCGCCACCACCATGCCGTCTTACTGGTGTGCCATACTGCTGAAATCCTGCCCAGGCTCTGGTGATCATTGTGTGGTGCACACCAAGGGCTTCGCCAACCTGACGATGGGTAGCCCCTTGCTCCACCATCCCTACAGCCCGCCACATTTCTGCTTCCGACAAAATGTCTTCTCACATTTGCATTTGCCAAATTCAATCATTAAATCACAAGGGTTTGTGTTGAAATGAAGATTGAATACCATACAAATGTCATGTACATGTAGACAGTACACGAAAACATCAAGAAAATCAAGGGGTACTGCTTTCCATGACTGTCACGAAACGTCTGCCTGTCAAGAGAGCTAATGCAAACACTGGGGTCCATCTCAATACATTCTTCAATCTTATCCACCAAAAATATCGCAAATATGTTACAAGCAAATTTCACAATGATGTGTCAAATATTTGGTGCTTAGTAAACTTTGAGTAGCATAATTAACAGGGTCAATATTGCAGTCCAACGGAACATCCCAATCGCCACCGATCAGTATGGACGTGTTACCAATATTCCTCCATTTCATAGAAACAAAAGTTTTGTAAGATAAGGGAATATCGGCATTTGGCACATATACTACATCTATGGTGAGGGGCTGCTGTTGATTCAAAATGTCTAGAATTATGGAATTTTCACCTTCTGTTTCTGATATTTAATTTCGTAACTGAAGGTATTCTTAAACAATATTGCTGCGCCCATTTGTTTACTGGAATGAGAGCATTTACACAATTTTGTCTTTGTTTTTTAGAGGGTTCATAACTCAAGAAATAGACAGAAACAAACGATCATTCCTTATATCTTGGAGGTCATTTTAGGGTAAAGATTACAACTACATACACCGCCCAACTGACAGGCCAAAGAACGTGCCGTTCAATTACGAAGTAGATTTTAGATTCTCCTCAAAGTTCTATATAAATTGGATTTTTAAAAACAAGTTTCAGCATAACAACAAAAAGAAGAACCCAAGAGGGTGTTCCATATCTGATTTCTGTTTTTCTATTTGAAAGGGGATTTGCGGTCATTCGAGGTAACATAGATATTGTCATAAGGTTTAGAGCGGGATCAAGGGCAGGATTGTTCCAGGGAAGATGATGAAACGAATTTCGAGAGAAAATAGTCCAATGAGATTGATTAACCGTTTACCCAACGCAGACGATATCAAAATTTTATTATTTTAAATATAATTTTTTAAACTTTTTCAAAAAATTTCAACAAAACCATATCATGTGACCCCTCATTGGAACGAGGTCGTTCCAATGAGGGGTCACATGATATGGTTTTGTTGAAATATTTTGAAAAATTTAATTTTTTCAACTGCTCAGTTTGCATATTACGCGGGCGGATGCGGGCGATTCGTTGAGTAACCTTTAAACATTTATTCATGAAAACATTCAAAAATAGGGTGTACAGAATAAGCCTTTGGGAGTGGTGAGAGGGAAGAGACATGGTTCTAAAATTTGTTGCATAAATTGTTTGATGAGATGAGAGAGAGATGAATGCGCAGGAGATGGCCTGCACATGAACCACTACTGGTTCCAGTTGTGGACTTTCAGACCTGTACAAATCGATAACGTTTGTATTTCATCAAGCATTTGTGCTAACAGTGTGGTGCAATTTGCTACTATCTCCATTATTTCGGCATACGCTGCAAAAAATAGGTTCTCTTTAGAACCAAAACTGGTTCTAATCTTGTCCCTGAGATGGAACCAGTTCTGTTTAAACAGTATTTATTTCAAAGATTAACATTAAATATTAACAGAATTAAACATAAATTGAGGGGGTTTCAGCCGAAAGTTTAGAGCTTATACGAGGTTGTCTCAAATCATTATTAAGCAAAGGAGATATGAACAGTTGGCATATCGAACCAGTTTTGGTTCTATACAGAACCAAAACTGGTTCGATATTCCAACTGTTCATATCTCCTTTGTTTCAAAATGTTTGGCGACTGCATTGAATAAGCTCCAAGTTTAGTGCTGAATCTACTTCAGTCCATGTAATATTCTGTTAAAATTGAATGGAAATCTTGGTAAATTTATTTGATTTGAAATAAATACTATTTAAACAGAGCTGGTTCCATCTCAGGGACAAGATTAGAACCAGTTTTGGTTCTAAAGAGAACCTATATTTTTTGCAGTGTATACTTCCTGAAATTATTATAATTTTTACTTACAGTTTGATCAGGAAGGGCTTGGCATGCCATCAAGAGACTATTATCTTGTAAACAGAACTGATGCAACTCTGAAAGCTTATGAAGAAATTGCAGTAAATGCTGCAATTATGTTAGGAGCAAACACAACGACAGCCAAGAATGACATGAAGGATGTCATAGATTTTGAGATTCAGCTCGCTAAGGTACGTTTAACCTCGTTTCTCTAAGCACCTTTGTAGGATTACATAAAAAAACACTTCTATGCAGATAGCATGGGCGAGTTAATTTTAAGGGCTGCCGGCACAGTGGGTGAAAAGCTATGTTTTTCGAGATTCCCTGCTGTTTGAATGTTTGAATTATCGTTTTAAATAATGCAAAGGAAAGAGTTACCAATTTATTATGGCAAGAAAATTAAGTTGAGCGGGATTTCGAAATCTGTTCAAAGTGATCGAAACGTCACTCCTTTTGAAAAGTACTTAAATTCGGTTTACCTATAACCTCAGGGAAAATAAGTCTTAAGATAATCCTCACCACATACACGTGATGTCACATTTATTTGATCTCTATATTGTACTTTGAGTGCAACAAGGCATTGCAGATGACTGGCTCCTTGTTGGACTCAAGGAACGATATATATCCAGCTAGTTAGGTTTTTCAGAGATCGGGTTCTTGAGACTGAAATGCTTTGTGTTGCTATAGTGTTGTAAGCAAAATTATAACAGTCCTTTAAAATCATGGTCAGAGTTCTTGCAAAGATATTCCCACCCGGGATAGGAAAACTCTTGCTATTAAAACAAGTCAAATTTGAAGATATTTAACCAAATTTTCCCCTGTTAGTTGTGTTGGGATTTTTAACCAATGATTGGTTGTATCAAATGTTCGTGAATTTTTCATCAGATCCAGTCATGGATGCTTCACAGTAGCCATGACTAGATCTGATGAAAAATATTTTGTAATTACTAAGTAGGTTAAAAGTTAATGATGTTTAGGGCAATTGAATTTATGAACATCGGAAGTAAATAATAGTTTCAGTAATAACAGAGAGTGTATCTTATCAAAACATTATCACTGTCACATGTCACATCCCGTAAAACTCAGTTTTTCACTCAGATGTTTACTGACGCATCGAACATTTATGATGGGCCGTGGACGACAAACATATCTGCCCTCCTATAATTACTGTAGAGTCCTTTGAATACGAGGTGCAAGCTGTGTGTTTGCCATATACTGTCTGTTGAAATATAAAGATTGCTAACTGTTAAAGTCATCTCCCCTCTGCTGATAACCGATTCACGTTAAACAAGCAAACGTCCTATCATCTATTATTCATTGCAAATCCTATTTCAGTACATAAGAAACTAATCGGTAAGGTAAATTGGTTACATAGTTTGTGATTAACCTAATAAATGATTTATATGATGTCAGAAAATTAGTACTAAAATTGTTAACCGGAAAACCGGTTTGAAGAAACCAGTTACCTACCTAACTGATTAAAAAAAACGTCAACCGGTTATTCGAAATATCGATAGTGATCGTCATTCCACGGTTAAAACGTAGTAAATCTACCGCTTCTCCTTCGGGATAGATTACACCTCAAAACAGCGCTGTATATATTGAGAAATAATCGACTTTGGCGTTCAAGACTTCGTTAATGATCGGGAATTTCCGTAAGTACTGAGTAACCACAGAAACTATTCTGTAGTACTCGACAACGTTCGTTTGTATACACACTACGGAATTGTTTCTGAGAATACTGCTTTCCAATTCCTGTAGTTTTGATTCCAGATTCGGTGAAATAATCGCTACGGTTAACCGGATATTATCAGGTTACAGCTCTCGGTTAGTCGGTTGTGAAAATGAGCCAACCGTTTCAGCTCTACAGAAAATGCTATATTGGGCTAGAAATATTAGCTAACTAACGGCTTATATACCACATTATGTTGCCGGTAACTATTCAGGTGGTTAACTTATAGTGTTTGGTTGCAACTTCTTGTGACGACGAGGCGCAATAAATGCGTAGCGACTGTATTGAAGACATGAATGACCATGTTTTGTCGCATCCCGTCCCAGACACCCTAGTATCATTAAACAAAAGCTTCTAATCCGTGAAATTCTGAGGATAAGTGTTTTACGGTGTGTTCCCATAATATCTATACTCTTATGACCCATACTTATTTATTCGATTTGATTTTATTTCCCAGAATTGTCCTTTGTCAAGCTTGGCAGGCATGACTTCAAATTCGGCTAATATGGCACTGATATCAGCCGACATAAACCAAGCCAAGGATGTTTCCTCTTGATGCGCTACTGGACGCAACTCATTTGTTTACGTTCGAAATCGTTTATAGTATGTTATGTATCGAACTCAATTAGGAAAATGTGCGATACCAGGTAAGATGGGATGGGTTGAAGCTAAGTTGTTTTTTTTTGTACTGAGGAAGTAATGACGGCAATAAGTCAGGATTAGGTGGAGTGAAGAGAAGAAAGAAGAGACTTCTAAGCAACCTGAGCTTCTGGGTTGTAATCGAAGATTAGTCGACGCTTCAAGAGATTATTATTATCTCTGGTGGGGGTGGGTGTGAAATGGTGAAATCTCACCAGGGGGCAAGATATTTGGGCCACACACGAGGCTTGTCCAGTGTCCGGTCCAAATATCTTGTCCCGAGGGTGCGTTTTCCCCATCTCACACTCATATCCATCAGGGATAATTTTTCTCCCCACCCAAAACACTTCGACGTCATCAAAAGTAATCCAGGAGCACGTGCAGCTTTCTCGAACAATTTTGTTGTCCATTTCAGAAAAAAAACCTGATTTTCTTATCGGAGCGAGCACACAAAAGTTATGTATATACCATAGGTATATACCACAAAATTAAATTCCAACGCCGGCAAGACAGGTGTTAAAGATTTGTAGCGAAATGAACATTGACACATTCCGATGACGTCAGTGGGACGCGTGCATCAATCGATCGACGGATGTTGTAGTGATAGAAATTAAGTTAAAAAATTGAACAAACTGTATACAATATACTGTTATTATTAACATAAAGTACAACAAACAACAATACTTTGAACACCAACGAAACAAAAAGTATAATCA
The DNA here is from genome assembly GCA_031216915.1 of Pictodentalium vernedei. Classification (NCBI taxonomy): domain Eukaryota; kingdom Metazoa; phylum Mollusca; class Scaphopoda; order Dentaliida; family Dentaliidae; genus Pictodentalium; species Pictodentalium vernedei. The sequence continues at coordinate 62,540,954 of CM062290.1, read as the reverse complement.
CGTGGGCCTTGTGGGATTGATATTTATCCCATAAATTGCCGTTTATTTGAACAAAAAAGGCCTTGGATAATTTTTTTCTTTATTCACCTATTAGGGTGAAAAATTTTCCCCATAGGTTTAACAGTGAAATAATTTATTTCCCTAGTAGCGACGGTCTTGTTGACCTCTGGCCTCTACCAAATTTGTCTAGCATAATTAATAGTTCGATTGTTGATTTCTTTAAATCTTTTTGAAAGTATTACACAATGCCAATAGAAAACACCCCCACTGCTCATTTAATAAAGTATTTTTGCAAGCTTAGCTCAAGTTTGTAGGGGAATTATTTTTAGACAGATATGTATTACTGCGCCTTGTTTATTGCTGGTCGATCGAATGGGACCAATGCGCTCCTCACTTCTCGCAGTTTTTGTAGCGAATTGTAGCATGATTTCGCGACTGCCCTGTAGAAGATCTATGGGATAAACAAAATAAACGTATAGTGTTTTCAAGTACAAAATTATTCTACTCGTAGACTTAAGAATGAAACCGACTCGCCAGAGGCTCGTCGGTTTCATTCTTAATCCTACTCGTAGAATATTTTTTTTACTTGAAAACTCTATACGTTTATTCTATATCTATCTCACATGGCCTTCTCATATGAGACATGCATATCTTGCATAGGAAGAAATTCAGATATCCGGACGTCGCGGCTTCTTTAGTGGGGAAGTAGAGACGTTCGGGGAGGTGAACTTGGAAAAGAGGAAAATATTGAGAAACAATAACACTGTTAGAATACAGTAAGAGAGATCTAAGAATATTTAGTAATTATTTGTTTTGGTTTAATAAATAAAGAGGTTATTACTTGGTTAGTTTCATATCGGCCGAGATATTATGCCTCGGTGACTTCATATCAGCCTTCGACTTTCGTTCTCAGGTTGACTTGAAATTACCTCGGACGGATATCTCGGCCGATTTGAAACAATCCAAGCAATTACCTCTAAGTGTCCCTAAAATCTATTGTTGCGTCCAGATGTTTTTTAAAGTTTATTATTTTTATTTTCGACAGATTACAGCGCCGGAAGAAGAGAGACAGGATGAAGAGAAGTTATATCATAAAATGACAATGGAACACTTACAGGATGTTTTGATAAGAGACCTACCGGTTACTATATTATAATCATCACACAGCGTGTCGTTGACTTTTGGGCCGTGTGGATATTCGATTAACAATCGGAGATATTCGATAGATATTCGACACCGATTGGCGAATCGAAATCGAATCGAATACTGCCGTCGAATCGAATATCATTTCGAATACCGAATATGCGCGGGGCACTACGCTGCAAAACATATAGGCTCTCTTTAGAACCAAAACTAGTTCTAATCTTGTCCCTGAGATGGAACCAGTTCTGTTTAAATAGTATTTATTACTAATCAAATAAATTTATAAAGATTAACATTAAATATTAATAGAATTAAACATAACTTGAGGGAAGAGACGTGGTTCTAAAATCTGTTGCATAAATTGTTTGATGAGATAAGAGAGATGAATGCGCAGGGGATGGCCTGCACATGAACTACTACTGGTTCCTGTTGTGGACTTTCAGGCCTGTACAAATCGATAACGTTTGTATTTCATCAAGCATTTGTGCTAACAGTGTGGTGCAATTTGCTACTATCTCCATTATTTCGGCATACACTGCAAAGAAAATAGGTTCTCTTTAGAACCAAAACTAGTTCTAATCTTGTCCCTGAGATGGAACCATTTCTGTTTAAACAGTATTTATTTCAAATCAAATAAATTTATAAAGATTAACATTAAATATTAACAGAATTAAACATAAATTGAGGGGGTAGTAAGAGCTTATACGAGGTTTTCTCAAATCATTATTAAGCAAAGGAGATATGAACAGTTGGCATATTGAACCAGTTTAGGTTCTATACAGAACCAAAACTGGTTCGATATGCCAACTGTTCATATCTCATTTGTTTCAAAATGTTTGGCGACTGCGTTGAATAAGCTCCAAGTTTACTGCTGACTCTACTTCGGTTCATGTAATATTCTGTTAAAATTGAATGCTAATCTTGGTAAATTTATTTCATTTGAAATAAATACTGTTTAAACAGAACTGGTTTCATTTCAGGGACAAGATTAGAACCAGTTTTGGTTCTAAAGAGAACCTATATTTTTTGCAGTATAAGCAACCCATAACAGTGTCGAATTCCTTACAGAATTTGGCGGGTGGCCTGGGATCTTTTCAGGTATTTTTCTGCATTCAACAACAGAATCTCGGTGAAACAAAAGTCTAGAACTCATGAGATGATGTCACTTATTTTATTCCAGGTTTTACGGGTTATTGGTTAGAGTTTTCCTCAAGAATACAACTTGATAATTGGATTTACTTCCATAATGTTGTTAAATGGTCAATCCTTAAGGCTTTTTTTCTTAAATATGAGTTTAATGGGGTATGAAAAGACATATTATAAGATAAACGTACACTTCTCATTTTATCGGGGCGCGGTGGCGTTGTGGTAACCGGGTCAGATCACTGAAGTTAAGCAACGTCGAGCCCGCTTAGTCACCGGCGATCAATTCGGACGCCCGAGTTGTGTCCTTGGGCAAGGCACTTAACCCCAATTGTCCACATGGTGACACGATGACACCGTGTACTAAGGCGTACTGCACGTCGATTGTACGCATGTCTTCAACCAATCTAACCCAGCCTGTGGTGCAGTGCGAGCCCGGTTAGTCCTCGGCGATCAATTCAGACTCCCGAGTTGTATCCATGGGCAAGGCACTTAACCCCGATTGTCCACATGGGGGCACGGTGACGCCGTGTACTAAGGCGTACTGCACGTCGAAGGTACGCATGTCTTCAACCACTCTAACACTACCTGTGTTGCAGTGCGGAGTTACGATGTTGGGGAGGTTGCTCGTCGTTGCTCGGTGGTTCTCTTCAGGTACTCCGGCTCCCTCCACCCATAAAACTGTCACGGTCATGATTAGCCATTGTGCATAAGTATATGACCTTAAACACCAATAAATAATAAATAAATAATTTTCACTTTATCATTGATTATCCTTGACATCTGGTCATGGCTTGTGTGAAATAGCCACTAACTTCATTTAAGAACTGGTTTAACTCTTTGCCCAACGAATCGGCCGCATCCGCCCGCGTAACATGCAAATTCAGCAGTTGAAAAAATATTATTTTTAAAAAAAATTCAACAAAACCATATCATGTGACCCCTCGTTGGAACGAGCTCGTTCCAACGAGGGGTCACATGATATGATTTTGTTGAAATGTTTTGAAAATTTTGAAAAAAATGATATTTAAAATAATAAATTTTGATATCGTCTGCGTTGGGTAAAGGGTTTAAGAGAAACATACTTTAGAAACTGTGCTTTCAAGGACCCGTTCATCACTGCATAAACGAATAATACTAACCAGCCACCAGTGATACTGTCCCTCTCCCATCGACTCCCTTCAATAGTCACAGTAGACTGTGATGTGTCGCTAATTATTTCCACTTCTCGAAAAATGGCAATGAATTTTTAAAACAACGATTGAAAATTATATCTATTTTTCTCTCACTCGCCTCTTCTTCTATAAGTTCTGTTTCTTTTCCAAATTATTTCACAGGAGACTTGCAAAGAAACGAGGTACACTAGCATTCTAAACACCATAATAGATTTGTATCAGAAATGAATGTACAAGAAAGAAAATTACAGATTTCTCCTTCTATATTACTAGAAAGGACGTAGAATATTTGACACGGGTTGATTATCACGATGTTTCTATCTCATATAAAATATCGTAAATATAGCAATGAGGAAATTATTTCTGATTACTTTTTACCAATCTGGTCATTTGAGTTTCATGAAGTAATGACTTTAAATCGTTAATGTCATTATACCAGGATTGAAAGCATACCAAGGATGAAGGCATGCTTATACCAGAAGAACGCATCTGATTGGACATTACGCACCAAGGTGACGTTGTGACGTGAATGAAATGCTTCGGCGCAGAACTGTGTAAAACATGAAAGGTATCACACCGGCGAAAGGTGGTATATTTCTTTAAAAATATCGACCCCCATTCACTTAATGCACGTTTAATCGTGGTATTAATACCGAACACAACTCAAAGACTCTTGGTGGGAATTTCCTGTATTTCACGTGCGCCTTCTGACGTTGATTCCAGTCCCGTGCCCTACCCTCCCTCGTATTTGTACTCTGTCGCATGCTTGTGTTTCTTTCATTGTTCTTTGAAAATTGAAGGGGAAATCAGAGTCCTAATGTCTTAACTGTTTATTTCTTTGTTTTAGTTTAAATGGATGGATTTGGTTCAAGGATATTTTGATCACGCGAATATAACAATAAATGACACAACAGAAGTTATTGTCTACTAGATCAGTTATATACAGAAACTCACGGGTCTACTAAAGACAACAAACAGTAGGTATGTTGATACATTATAGAAGCCAAGGAGTTCCTATTGGATTTCCTTTCACACAAACGATATCTAAAATATTTTGTTTACATTGGCATGGCTGGGGTTCGAACCCACGCCGAGAGAGATTCCTTCGGCACCAACCGCCTAGCGAAACTATACTGAACCACGCACACCACTCGGCCACCGACGGCGAAACTATACTGAACTACGCACACCACTCGGCCACCGACAGCGAAACTATACTGAACCACGCATACCACTCGGCCACCGACAGACCCCTGTCGGTGGCCGAGTGGTATGCGTGGTTCAGTATTGTCTCGCTAGGCGGTTGGTGTCGAAGGAAACTCTCTCGGCGTGGGTTCGAATCCCCGCCATGCCAGTGTAAACAAAACCAGCGTCCTTTCTTAATTCTATAGCATCCGAGAAATTTGAAAAAGACAAGTGTCGCTGATTTCTTCTGAGATGCAACTATCTGATGGATATCTAAAAGATTTGCATGTCTCTATTTTTGTGTTTTCTAACGTTAGAGCTAAACCAAAGAGCCAAATGAAAACTGGAACATAAAACTGAACGATATGATTTGAAACGGAAATTTAAATGCGCATTAAAACAAACGTCGTGTTGTGAATAGAATATTACTATTTTTCCAGGGACCACTCGTTAGTTTCAACAATTATAGATTTAATTTGTAGCCATTCATATCAAGTGATACTGTCAACGGTGTGAACACTGAAAGAAGCAAAGTAAACGAAAACAAAATGCAGATCCAAACGAATGACTGCTCCTTGACAAGTGTCCCCATTTCTTATTGCTGGTTTCTTACCAGGGGCAATTCTTTACGAAACTTGTTCCTCACTCCTAACAGAGTTTGCTTTTAAACAATGATTTGTTTAAATTGATACGTTCTAGAGGCCGAGCATTACGGGTCCGTTCTCTGTATTGAACAGTTTTAACACCGGGACAGTGGCTTTTAAAGGCATTTCGAACGATGTTCACGACGACAAATTGTCTTAACACCGAGACAGTGACACGTGAGGGCATTACTGCTCTTTTATTGTTCTTCAAAAGTTGGTTATGGTGAGGCCATGTTAAACAATGCAAAATACCATAGATTGTATTTCTTTTTGTCAATAGTCGGTTAATATTCTGTAAGGTATCACATATTGAATTTGTTGTACTTAAAGATGAATACCAATAAGCACACGAGTTTAACCCTTCACCTAACATGACCAGAAAGGGCCCATAATCTATTTTCCCCAAATACCTGTGTTCATTTTTGTCTCAAAAACATAGCTTGTGGCCTCTCCTTATAACGAGGTCAACGTAAGCTATTACTTTGGAAGAAATGAATAGCAAAATAACACAATTTCGATGGAGGTTTTTATGACGTCGCCTGAGTGCCATAGAGGACATAGAACATTCTAGCACTCAGGTGACGAGTGAGTAGAGAACCGGGGGTATTAGATGATATATACAGATTACTACAACAATCAGTTGTTCTGTGTTGTTGTATTCCGTCGAGTTGACGAGATCGAGTTCAGATTCTTTATTTACGGTATACATATAAAAACGTTTTACAGATAAATGTTTTAAAGATAATGTATTCAGCATACCGTGGGAAGTGACATGATCTGGTCGATCTCATCTCGTCAACGAGTGTAATTTGTTTTTTATATGACAATTAATATTTTAAACAGATCACAACACCTGAAAAATCAAATACAACAAGAATTATATTAGCCAAATAACCATTAACAATTTATGAAATTGGGGAGTCCCAAACGCCTAGTAATTTCGAACGTTCGTGTCGAACATGAAACTTGAAAGTCAAGACAATGGAGGCAAGACTTTAATTTCAATCGGAATCGCCTTCGATAACACAGATTCTCCTACGTTTTGTTGGGTTTGCATCCTGAAAATAGTTGTTAATTGTTATTTTGCAATTGGTCAGCACGGCATTTTCAAATGGACCTCGATTGGAATGTTTGTCAACGAGCTTAATGAGGAGACACACTTGTTTATGTTCTGTGCTTGCAAAGGCGTCGCCTCGAAATTCTGTACACATGGAACTTCGATTTCGCTGCCAAGCTTAAATTCACCCAGTACATTAAATTTAACGAGAAATAATTCTTCTTGGTCAAAGTTACATAAATCGTCCATATTTTTTTTTAAATAGATCTATTATTCTTTTATTTCAAAGTTTCTTTTTGACAAGACGCAATCTATATATTTATCACTTGGCAACGGGCTGACAACAAACAATCGAGTATGTTCGATTCGCTATAATATTGTAACCGATTTATTGACATCTTGCATTATTGTTGAATACTTCAGATAAATAAAGAGGGTGCTTTGATGACTTTTGGACCTAAAAAATAATTGACTTTTGGTGTGTTTTTGTTGGGAAATCCCTGAAAATATGTGCACGTTGCCAGAACTTCCCTTCCTGTCAATTTCTCTCTCTTATTTGTTGCACGACTCCCTGTTTTCTGGTAAAAAAAAGTTGTCTGAAGGGCTATACTTGACAAAGATATTTGAAGGCTAAAATTAAAGTGATGCGATCCTATTTTTTTTTTTTTGCCTGAACGTTACAATGGTCGTCTATGGGAAAATATTTAGTTTCGTGATACCTGAAGCAAAGTTTTGTATGATGAAGATTTAATGATGGCAATAAATAATGATCGGGCGGGTGAAGAGAAGAAATAAGAGAGGTGATAAGAAAATTAATCGCAAACTCATACTTAGGGTCGTAAGTGGAAGAAGGGATAGTTCAGCTATCAAGTCGCGGCGTCTCCAGGAAGGATGAGACGTTCGGATAGCTGAACTGGGAGAAGCAGAAGAGTAAACTTAGGACTTTATGAAAATAATGAGAAACAATAACACTGTCAGAAAACTGTAGCAGATCTGATGGGGTAATAAGTAATAATTGGGTGGATGAAGAGAAGAAAAAGAGAGATGTTCAGAAGATTCATCGTAAACTCAGAGACGTAGGCGGAGAATCGTCGAAGTGACAGATATCTTAACGTTCTGATAGATTAACTAGGAGTAGGAGACGAGAAAATAGTTGTACAGAACATTCATCATAAATCTAAATTCAGTGTTGTAAGCGGAGATTTGTCGAAGTGGGGGAAGAGGTTGCTCAGCTATCCGAATGTCGCGGCTTCCCCAGTGGGGACGTGTGGATAGCTGAACTAGGAGACGAGAAAACTTCGGACATTAATGACAAGAATAAGAAACAATAACACTGTCAGAAAACTGTAACAAATCTGAAAACATTTAGTAATTATTTGTTTTGGTTTAATAAATAAATTATCACTTCGTCAGTTCCTATCAGCCGTGATATCAGCCCTACGTAACTTCATATCAGCCTTCGACCTCCGGTCTCAGGCTTATATGACGTTACCTCGTGCAGATATCTCGGCCAGTATGAAACTAACCAAGTAATAACCTCCATCTATATCACTTTCAGCATATTCGGTTGACCAACTTGACTTCAATACCAATATAGAGTCAACGTTATTTATTTATTTATTTATTTATTTATTTATTTATTTATTTATTTATTTATTTATTTATTAGTGTTTAAGGTCACATATTTCTGCACAATGGCTAATCATGACAACGACAGTTTTATGGGTGGAGGAAGCCGGAGTACCCGGAGAGAACCACCGAGCAATGACGAGCAACTGTCAGCTCCCCAACATACTAACTCCACACACATTGGGTTAGCATTGGTTGAAGACAAGTGCACCATAGACGTGCAGTACGCCTTAGTACACAGCGTCACCGTGCCCTCACATGGGCAATGAGGGTGAAATATCTTGCCCAAGGACACAACGCGGTTGACGCAGGTGGTATTCGAACCGGGGACCTCTCGGCTAGCAGCCTGCACCTCTACTTACTGAGACCCCGCGCCTCCTGCTAATCGTTTATAATCTTGCTGCCGATTTTAGAGGACTCTCGCACAGGCGTATTGTGTCAGTAATGTAGTACCTATTTACTTGTTTACCACAGTGTCTTCTCTGCTTTTCGGAATTCTCACAAGGATAACAACTTGGAGTACTCCTGCAATTAATTACAGATGTTTGGGTTGCTTGGTAAAGTGTGTTCTATTTTCTTTTTCAGAGTTCTTGCAAATTATTTAATTTCAAGATTCGTGAGACACAGGATTAATAACTTAAACGCTAAATTCCGTCATTTGGGCGACAAATACGGCGAGGTAAGCTTTATACAGAGATAATCTCCAACGGGACCCCCATTTGTTGTGAAATTTAGAAAAGGAAATCAGCAGCTGACTGTCCCTCAGTTTTGCTCGTGCTTAGTAAATTACGTGTTAAATTCTCGACTATTGATTGATTGGGTGTTGACTGAATATTCTGTTCAGTTTTTATTTACTTATTGGGGTTTTTAACGACACTTCCGAAAGCCAGGATCACCTTGTGTCAGACAGTTTTACGGATGGAGGAAGCTGGAATATCCGGAGAGAACCACAGAGTAGCGATGAATTCTATTCTGTATAATACCTATCTAGCCTGTATATGATAATATCCGGAGAGAACCACAGAGTAGCGGCGAATTCTATTCTGTATAATACCTATCTAGCCTTGTATATGATAATATCCGGAGAGAACCACAGAGTAGCGGCGAATTCTATTCTGTATAATACCTATCTAGCCTTGTATATGATAATACTATTTCTGACGATGGGAGTAAACATTCAAAATCTGTGTGTGAAAGAAATCAATCCACATCAAGTAAAAATTGAAATGTTTGCCTTTGATCTAAACTTGATTTTGTAAAACAGCGTGCATCATCTCGCTCGTGTAAGCAGTGAAACGTATGAAGTGTGGGAACACCGTTTTGAGCGCGTTGGGGACCACATTCGTTCATAAACCAAAATTACTTTTTCAAGACAGGTTGTCCTTAAAACTGGGGAGCGCGTTGGCTAAGTGGTTACGGAGTTTGACTTCAAGATACAAAACACCAGATCGTAAAGCACGAAGCGATACAAGAGCTCCTGATAAGAATCTTAAGTGACCGCTATTTACCATGGGCTCCTGACCCCAATTTCTAAGATGGCATGGATCCTCTATAGCCATTGTTCAGCGCGGCAAGTGACTTATTGAGAAGGGAAACTGTCCTCATCCGGGCCAGACCAAACAGACCGGGGCTAAAAAGGAAACAAACCCTGCCACTCTTAAAGAGTGGCAGGGTTTGTTTTGTTTTTAGCCCTGGTCTTAAGTCTATTAATACCACGCATTATTCATAAGATATGATTTTCTTTCCCAGAATTGCCATGATCAAGCTCGACTGATATGAGTTCGAACTCGGCCGATATGAATCAAGCCAGAGTTGTTCTCCGTGTCGCGTCGTTACTAGGCGCAAGCCATTTGTTTAAAACGCATCCGTTACTCGTCGAACGCAATCCAGAGAACTTGTGTCGTATGTGAGGGAGTGATTTGAAGCGGAGTTTTTGAATGATGGGGGAGCATGGTGGCTCAGTGTTACGACATTGGACTTCAAACCCCGAAAGGTCCACGGTTCGACCCCTACCAGATGTAACTGCGTTGAATCCTTGGGCAAAGCACTCAATTAGGATTACCCACACGAGAGCTCCGCAGCGCTGTCTACTAAGGCGTACCTGTTCTGTATTCCTGGTATGTTGAAAAGAAGCAATTCCGTATTTCTTTGTGCCCTTCCCTAAGTTATCTCTTGGTTTTTCATTATCTCTTCTTCATTTCTAACCTCTCGTGTAACGGTTATTTGCCTTTCCACAGACAGGTGATAAAATATTATAAAACTTAATTGTAAGAATTTATTGTAACAAATATTTTCTCTTGTTTAGCTTTAATAATAAAATTCTTAAATTAGAAACAGCAAAATGTTCTAAGTTTATTCTGCGTCTATATCGCGGGAGTGTTCTGATTTATATTAACTCATCTTGCTTTTCTGCTCTTCAATTTCAGATCTTGGATGGCGTAAAAATTACCCCAGCCAGATGGAAAATATGTGTTGACTATGTGAATTCAGACGTACTAATGGGAGACGTAACGGGTCGAATGTTTGTTGAGAAATACTTTGATGAACACTCAAGAGATCAGGTAAGCTCCTAACATTGATAAAACTTTCCAGTATTGGGGAATATTCATTAATTCCATTTATTACTTTTCAAAGTATGATTTACTGGAACTTCCGGGTTTGATTATAAACGATAACTTCACAAGTGAATTATACAGTCAACAATTGTGTCATGTATCCGTGCGAGCAAACGAAGAAGTTTTGCCGTGGGTGTAATGGGGACTTCATTCGTTTTTTAACTCTTTACCTAAAATGAAAAGCAGACGACACTTGCAAAAAAAACCACTGAATAACTATTATTTTCATTTTTTGTCTCAAAAACATAGCTCGTTCCAATGAGGGGTCATAACCTATGTTTTAGAGACAAAAAATGAAAAACTAATGAAAATTAATTGGCGATTTTTGAGAATAGCGCTGGCCGGTTTGGACGGTTACGTTAGGTAAAGGGTTAAATAATATAATTATCGTTAATAATGAAAAGTAATAAACAGAGTAATCGCTTGACTGGACTGGTTACGTGAAATAATTCATTCGAGGCGCACTCGTGTTTGTACAACGTCCCTCACCTCTCATGAATTATTTCACGTTACCAGTCCAGTCAAGCGATTACTCTCTATATATTTATAAAATTTAAATTCCGGGTTTCAAAATAAAGCCACGTATTATTATTTCATCACATTATTTATTTATTTATTTGTGCTAAAGATCACATACTTCTGCACAATGGCAAATTGTGACCACAACATGGATACACAGTCAAATCCAGCCAGTCATTTAAACCCATGCTAACCATTCTAGAGGACTTCCGTCTCATGCATTGGGGACAGGGTCCTATTTTAACAGTAAAACAGAGCTTGTTTACCACAGTAAACAAACTCTGCTTCACTTCCCGGGGTACCCAAGGGTAATTTTATCACAATTCGCGATCAAAAAGCCTATTAGGGAAATGTTGTCTGCAACACGTCTGATACGCACGTGACGTCAGAAGTCAACGTGACGTCGTAACAATGTGAGTGAGTTGCTTTATGGAGTTGAATGGAATTAATCTTCTCTGATTTTAATGTCATTTATTTCATTCGCTTTTTTTCTTACACTACTAGTAGATAACATTTGCAAACATAATTCCTGATTAATTAAAAAATTGCATTTTTTGTCTCGAAAAAATAGCGCACGGTACCTCATTGGAACAAACGTTAAAAGCTCAATCCTATGAGTGCGCACAAAGAATGTTTTCTAGGAAAAACTTTAAAAGGTAACAAAATTTAACTGGAAATAATTTGAAAAGAGCGTCGTTTTTTGATTGTTACATGTACGTTGAGTGAGGGATTAAATTGCACATTATGTGATAGAAAGAATTTGAAAATTTTTCATGATATGATATAAAATATCTGAACTAAATTCACTAAAGTCGATCTGAGCCAAGGTGTGCCTCGGTTCAGATCGATTTTAGTGAATCCGATTCAGAAATGCCATACCAAATCGTGATTTATCAGAGATCTTCCGTTTCGGAAAAGTACAGCGTGAAAATTAACGCATTTCGGTAGCCTCGTCTCATTCCGTGTCAATTCTATCCCGTCATTCGATTCAACCTGGCTTGGCACATGCGCTCACTTACAGGGTATCCATGCAAATGATCGATGGAATAATTTCACCTTCACTTTCATTTCTCTCAAAAGACAGTGATCATAAATGGTATATACAGAGGACATCTACGTTTCGCGAGAAGATTCCTCGTCTATAATACGAGAATTATCTCACTATGAGGTGTGAGGAACTAAACATTTTCACGATCGGTAAATTTCAGTTTCCCCTTGAACACACCAATGAAATAATTCTGGTGTGCTCTTCACAAATACGGATTTTCTTTTTATTATATGTAAAGTAAGTCAATATTATTTGACAGAAAATAAAGGTACAGACTGCTCTGATAATAAATAATTAATAAAGATATAATGATATCATGTTGGGAGGTTGTATAACCAGACTGGCCGTCTACCTTATGACTCCATCTATGTAAACGAATGGAGGTGTGTGTCAAAGATTTTTTCGCAGAAGAATTTGTAATATCTGGACCTTTATTTGGTCTTCACATTGAGTCTTTAATCTATGTCCTAAACCCACCAACCCGGCGTCAATCAATACAGAAAAAAAAAATATTTGATCTGTTTTACACGATGATTACATTTATATTCCATCTTAGAGAGCAGGGGCAGGAACAAATTCGATTCATGACGTCCTGTGAGCTGACAGTAAATACAAACCTATATCCAGCGCATCTCTTAGTATCGGCAAATACTTTTTTAGTGTTCTTGCGTTATCCCATAATAATGTCATTACCGTCATTTTTTAAATCTCTCGGGTATGGATTTGTGAAACGTAATATTTTTTATTTACAATCTGTGTTTTTCATTTTTTTTTTTTATTTTTTAAATCTCTCGGGTTCGGAGTTGTAAAAAAATAATATTTCACGTAATATTTTTTTTATTTAGAATCTGTATGAGCTTGTTTAAATTGTTTAACATGTATTTACAGTTGAGTACTTGGGTTTCCATCTTGTCTTTGGAGTTGGATTTAAAGGGCCACTTGTAGTGATTTTAGAATAACACGTAGATATTCTTGTTCTTCACTTTCGCAGCACGAAACACAAACGAATGGACATGATTTCCAGTGTTTGCTTAGTTGTTACCTGTTTTCGTCCTTCCATTTTCTGAGAGACCATCACGTCCGTACGAAGGCGGGTATTTATTTTTGTGCACTACATCTAATTTTGTATACCTTTATTCATAGCATCATATGTTGGTTGTTTTGCTATAGTTATTGGATAACAATACTTCTTACTTCATAAATGCTAGTCGGTTATTGTTCATTTAGCAGATTGATCGTTCAAACACAAGCTATTGTTACACTTCAATTACAGGCAAAGGTGCTGATTGCAGATCTGAGAGCATCCTTTAAAAAAATAATATCCAACTCAGACTGGATGGATAACGTCACAAGATCGTATGCTTTGGAAAAGGTAAGAAAAACGTGTCTTTGAGTTTTTGCGATATGTGTTTTGAATTAAAGACTCAATTTTTTATGTTATGTTCTACATTTTACTTTTTAGTTGTAGAAATGATAGCAAATGCTAAAAAATGAAACTCACCCTCCTCAATGTACAAGAGTTCGCGTAGTTTCTCTATGTTTATGGATCCAGTAGTATGTGTTACCGTTTGACTTCGCCATGAGAAATATTTTAAATGAGGTGTGGCACCTTTTGCAACTATTTCATCAATGGAGTGACTTGAAAACCGTTTTATTTTTCTAGATTTTTCACACGTGCAGCAGGCGATGTTCCGAATGAAGTGTTTAAATTATAATTTAATCATTTGCCGCGCCTGCGCATTTGATTGGTTGAAAGCATACAGCGTGAAAGTCGTCAAAATCGTATAAACCATATCACGTAATGATTTGGAATGTCTACACGTTCGCACATCCGATCCAACTTTGAAGACTCTGGAAGCCCCGCCCACTCAATCCAATTGTCACCGTGAGGGCGTGACGGCAGACTGATAGATGGATAACGAGCTTGTAAACAAAGATCAATGATCGATTTTTCATCGCCTCCAGTGAGCGAGAATATAATGATAATTTCTAGGGAACAATTGAATTTAACAAAATATACCGAAGTGGGAGACGAATAAAAGATCATACATCCAAACATGATTTTGGGAGAACTTAAAAAAATGTTTTTAATCATATTGTTTCGTGACTTGCTAAATATCTGTCGTCTGCGATCGAAAATCAAAACAACAAACAATTTGACAATGATTGACGTGACCTGTTTGTGGCACACTTTCCTGAGTTTGACTGTTGTCTTTTGCGAAAATTAAAAGTTTTTCGTTCACGTACATATAGTTTTTATATTTTAATATTACAGTCGGATTAAAGTATAAGAAATAAGTGTTGTTTTCCTTCGATTTATGCGATATAAACCGAAAAGTTTCAGCACAAGCTTAATCATAACTCGCTACGCGAGTTATGAAGCTTGTGCTGAAAATGTTCGGTTTATATCGCATAAATCGAAGGAAAACAGCAGTTATTTCTTAAACAGTTCAGTTTACGGTTTGAATTAAGATGGAATGGCTTCGACCTTTATCTGGTTTCTCAATTAAATGTCAAGTGAAGTCGTGGGGTATACTGGAGGTTTATTTACTAAATTTGTTATCGTTTAAAGTGGCTCTGTTCATTCCACAATGTGGTTCGGTGTTATGAAAGAGGCCTTATTGAAACATATATACTATCGTGATGAATCGAGGGTAACATGTTCTGGGGTTTGCTGCTCGGGGCGTATGGACATAAACTCCGAACCGCAATCCTCAAACTATGTTAGCGTCAATCCCTATCAATAACTTGCTTTGAGTTTTTTAGAAGTATGAACGGCCACAGTCAAATAAGGGCCTTATTGGAACAAACATGATATTGATGTTATTGTGACGAATCGAGGGTAACATGTTCTGAGGTTTGCTGCTCGGGTCGTATGGACATAAACTCCGAACCGCAATCCTCAACTTATGTTACCGTCAATTCCTCTCAATAATTTATAATATTTAGGGTTTTTAGAAGTATGAAACGCAGTAGTCAAATTTTGCGTAAGAGTTTTTTTCGAGTTCTGACAGGCAAACTTTTGCGGAAATCTACCGAACAGAGGCAATTATTTATCTTGAAACTACCCTCCTGTCTTACAACTCGACTTAGAATATGTGTGGCTTATGGTTGCGCCAGCGGAGGACGTGTCTGTTATCAACCTTCACACGATGTGTCACTGAGTTTATGAAATGTAATTTATACAGTATAATAGAAGGTTTCAGTGTCAGTTCAATTTCGAACCCTGGAAAGGTTTATAATTTTTACGCAGCCATGTCTTTCTGAATGGGACATACATATTCTATAAAATGTATAGCTAAAGGGAGGATTCATTATCCATTTTAGGGGGCCTTGGTACTAATTAGATCCAGCAGCGATATAGGGCTACACCATTATGAGTCTACACTCTGAAATCAGTTCGGTTAAAAATTAACCTAAATCGATTGGGTTGAGTGAATATGAACCCAATTGGGTTCTTATTAACTCAGCCCAGTTGATTTGGGTTAATTTTCAGCCCAACTGATTTTAAAGTGTACTCATCCTTCCAGCTGTTTTTATATACATATATTTTTCCAACTTTCTCATTTCTAATGCATCTAAGGATTGTGACACACATGCGCAATGGATGTTCGACAAGTACATAAACACAATGAAGATGAACTAAAATGGCGCGGCAGCTTGAGAATTTATATTGATAAATAAGATTAAAAGTTATTTTTTTTTAAAACAATACATGGGATGTTTGAAACCTTCAAACAAACATAAACACAAGTACATATGCTCGAAATCACTGCTCACCTTATAGGAGTCATTAACGATTTGATATCAAATTTACTGGTCTTCTTCTCAGCAAAGGATTTAATAGATTACATGTCTGGACAAAACAGTGGCAGCATTTTCCTAATGTTGAAAAAGCACACAGTTTAAAATATGTGCATGGTATTTGCTATGTTTAAATGCTGACGACTCAACAGTTCACGGGTTCTGAAAATATAATGGAATGTGAACCCAATTTTCCAATCAGAAGACGTGGAGGCGCGGTGACGCTGTGTACTAAGGAGTACTGCACGTCGATGGTGCACTTGTCTTCAACCAATGCTGACCCTGCTTGTGTGGAGTTAGTACATTGGGAAGTCTGAAAGTTTATCGTCGCTGCTCGGTGGCTCTCTGCTGATACTCCGGCTTTCCCCAGCCGTAAAATGATGTCTGACGAGAGGTGGCCCTTGCCGCAAAATTGGTCTTTAAACCCCAATAAATAAATTTTACATTTTCTAGCTTCGTCGATGTTCTTGGAGGGCACTGACCCGACTACGACGAAAGTCTTGCTTTTATTCTAACCTGTTTTTACTCTAGCCTTGCTCAAGAACTATCAAAAGGATCGGAGAAAGGGAAATGCTGATATTTTGGAATATCACATGTCCCACATTTTATCAAACAAACTCATATTTTTGCCGAATAATGTTTTCCATTCTTTCATATTTAGCCGGTGATGACTAAAAATAAACAGATTTGAAATTACGCGTGAGATATTGAAAATTGGTTGTTTCTTTGTTTCCACAGTTAGCAGCTATAGATGAAAAGATAGGATTTGACGATCAGCTATTCAATGACACATTTGTTGACGAATCGAATGATATGGTAAGAAATGCTTCGTATTGTATGTATTAAAAAAATCGATTCGGCAAATACTATTGTTTGTTTTTTTTTTAGAAATCTAAACCCGGTTCACTTCCTTTCCCCAGCAATGGACCAACTCTCGATATTCAGATATTCAGCTATTATTTGGCATTTCTTCACGAAAATAGTATAGAGAGAATATTACGAAGCGTACAGCAGGATGGGCGAAGTTGATGACATTGTGTACAGCTTCCGCAGACACAATTCCCTTGAAACTGCATAACTACATTTTCGGGTATAGAAAGAGGTTTCACTTAGGATGTAATGCAGAAGAACGGATTTAACACTGGCTGACTGCATGGCATCGTCTCATACAATACAACAGCCCACTTAACTGAGTACAGTACGACCGACGTAGACTGGTCATTTCCCACTGGTGGGCACTATTTACACGGATGCATTAATATTAAATTCCAAACATTAATTATAGGAATAATCATCAAAAATGTAATTAACGAAGCACCGGATACAACCGGGTTCATTAATTACAATTTTGCTGATTAGACTTTTTATTACCTGGTAAACGCATGCGTGGACATTACCGCTCACCCGTGGATTACGACCAGTCCACGACGACTGTACTGAATAATGATGTTAATTGAATAGAATTTCCAAACTTCAAACTATTTACCTTACCTTCAGTGCAAAGTTGACCTATTAATAGCATATAGATTATGGAGTATTTTTATGTTCATTGAACAAAAAAAATCATCTTTCAATATGTCCAAAACGTACTCCAAAAGCTATTAAATTCACTTTGTTTACAGAATGGCCTCAGTACAACTAATATATGCATGTAATCTATTATATTTTGTTTGAAAAGTCCCATAAATAAATACTCATTTTAGAACTAGAATATAGGAACAACCAACTTCCAGGTAATTGTATTCTCCTGTTAATTGAATATTTTTCAACATACATCCATTACAACATTTAATCTAGTATATCTTACTTGGAGAGCTTTATGCGCTCTGCAACCAAGGTATTATAGATTAAATGCACAGGTTATATCAATAATACAGACGAGTGGACTAATCCCTGTTAACTGAATACCTCTTTTAATTGAAAACAAATTCATTGACAAATTCAATTAAATGGGTTCCACTTTGCTGCCTATGGCGACATTGGCGAATCTATGCAGCAGATATTGGAAGGTTTAGTAAAAGGTTAACCCAACAGCCCTCCAGAGCTGAGGGTTTAATGCATTGCACTAAATAATAGTAATAAGGTGCGAACATATCATAATGATAAAAGGTCCAAGACGTTGAACAACATCACAGAGCATTACAGGATGCAAATATATACAGTATTTCTGTACTTGAAATATTAGATTAATCAACATAGGGAGTTTAACCACGATTTGAAAACTGGAAGAGACGGGACCAACCTTAGGTTTTGACCGAATCTGAAATGTAAGTAGAATGCTGGTTTAATTGTGTCTTGCCCGTAAACATAGAAATTCTGATATCAGTTCTAGCTGCAGTTGGAAGGAAATGAATATTTTAATTGAAAAGTAATGTGTTCGGTTTTCTTATTGCAAGTCACAATAGGATTAGCTGTATTTTGTATAATCTGCAACCTATTTGTCTGCCTGTTCGGAGCACTCGTAGAGGGACATTGCAGTTATCCAGTCCAGAAGAGATAAACGTATGCACCAGATATCCTGCAGCACTTTTTGTTAAGATGTCGCTGACTCGACCGAAATTCCAAATATCAAAATTGGCAGACTTTCAGATTTACGAAACAAGAAAAGTCATGGTCCAAATAATCAGAAAAGTGTGTCAAAACATATGCCTAGCTTTGTCACAAAGATAGATGGGATTTGTAGTGGTGCTACCTATTTTAAGAAGAGACAAACGATCTGGCACTGGATTGTATCCATCCATAGGAAAAGAACAACGAGTTCTGTTTTGTAATCATTAAGATTTTGTGTTGACGCGCGTGAAGGTTCTATGTCCTCAATAACGTCTGCAATTTTGGTTGAGTGTATTCCACTACAGATGGGTTTAACTCTATATAAACCTTAAGAGTCATGGGCATGCCATAGCAATTGATGCTGTGAGCGCGAATGATCACCCAAAGGGACTGCACATTCAATGAAAACAAAACCGGAATATGACAGTACCCTGCGGTACGCCAAGTCCAACATTCCACATTGTGTCGTCTGCTTTTCTTTACATAAAACTTTCACAAGAATTATGCATAGCTCGTTGAGAGTGTTAATTGTTCATAAGAGAATAAGTACAAACAGAAACAAACGACGTGTTCCGTTCAACGAACCAGCTGTAAACTGAGATTAACTATAGATTATTTCTTTTTTTAATGAGCAAAACGTGTAACAGTAAAGGAGACAAACGGTGTCTGAGAAAGGCTTAAAACGTAAACAATCGATCCACACTGTATCGAAGGCTGTCTTGGTATCTAAAAAGGAAATATACAGCTTTCCATGCTTATTTGTTTAAATATTGGATACACCAGCTGACAATAAAGGAGGTCATGAAAGAATTCATGGTAAAATTAGCTATCGTGATTTGGACAGAACGATCCGTGTCGTGAGAAATGTGCAAAAATGTTTTTTTGCTTATTCGAGATATTAAACTTGTGGTAAATAATTACCTTTGTCCTAGAACAGGATGAATTGTATACACAGCACTACGCTTCACTGCAATTTGAAGAATTGGATTTTTTCAAGCGCATTGTTTTGATCATTCCAACACATGCAATGTGTTGTGGTCTTTACCAAATACGGTTATGTGATTATCTTTTTTTTTCAAATATTAACAGTGGGATTTCAAAGAAGACGATTACTTTGGCAATGTAATCACGGCGATAAGGCAATACGCAATTGGTAATATGCACGACCTACAAAGGAAGGTTGATAAATCACAGTGAGTAATTTTTATAACCATTCGTTTTCTATCTATAAGAAACAAGAGTTTGAACTATCATTATTTTTGGAAAGCAAAACCAACGAGAGGAGCCGAAAAATGCATTGAAATAATAAAACTGGTTTTGTCAAACAAAATTAAATAAACAGTGGATGTATATCCCGTCCATTGTCAATATTCAAATTTACGAACATTTATTAACCCTTTACCCAACGAATCGCCCGCATCCGCCCACGTAATATGCAAATTCAGCAGTTGAAAAAATATTACTTTTTTGAAACATTTCAACAAAACCATATCATGTGACCGCTCCTTGGAACGAGCTCGCTGTATTTACTTGTGCTGGGGATTGAAGAGGAATACGAATACCGTTTGATAATCTCCATAGTTTTCCAAAGAAAACGTTTAGTGCCCGTCTTACAATATACTCTAGAAATGTGTTATTTAACTTTTTGGGAGCACGGTGGCGTAATGGTTCCGGCATTGAACTTCAACCGAAAGGTCCATGATGGTCCATCAATGGCTACATCCCCGACAGGGGAAACTGCTTTGTGTCTTTGGACAAGGCACTTAACCCTGATTGTCCACGGTAGCTCTGTGTAGTAAGGCGTACTGAACGTCGATGGTGTACTTCACTTCAATCAATATGTAACCCTATATGCGCGGAGGTGGAACGCTGAGGAGTCTTAACTTAATTAATTTTAATTTAACTTTTTGCTGAACAAGCATGGAAGAATTTTGTTTGAAAATTATCACAACATCCAATTTTACAAAAAAACAATCTGACATTTGCCATCTCTCAACAATGTACACGTGTTTTGAGTTTTTGTTTTAGGTACATATCGTAAATGTTGTAACACAGTATGTTCTTGAATAAAAGTATCTATTTATCCAACCATCAGCCTTATCATCACTGATTGAAATTATACGCTGTTACTTCTTCAAATTGATTGTGTTTTAAAATCATATCATTTTGATATATTTTTGATCTGAACCAAATGCGCATTGTGATGTAGATATAGAAAATAGCCATAGTAACTTGGTGTACCAAATGTTCACCACTCGTGGTGAACATTTGGTACACCAGGCTACTTTGGGTATATTTTATTTATACCATGATCGTCGGATTATTAAGAGTCGCTATTAATTTTTCTCGATTTTACTGAGCACCAGAGTACATACATGCGAATCTGTTTTTTTTTTACACGGTCATCGGTAGGCGGTACTTCCGCTGTCAATATTATCGCCGAAACAAAATGAAACGGTACCTTTTTCATTTCAATAGCATAATAACATACCATTTCGAGTTATGGATGCATTATTAATATGAGACAATGCATGTTTGTTACGTTTTGGTGTCTTATGGGGTAAAATCATTTCAAAACGTAACAAACAATTGTCACTTTCATTTCACTCTTCGCGAGGTGACGAGCGATAAATAATTTGGACAAGTTCGTATTCAGGTTGACGTCTCCAAAGGTCAACTTGGATGCAGTTCCAATGTAGGTGTAAATTTTAACTATTTAAATCCCATTGATGGCGTGTTCACCACGTTTGGTGTAGAAAGCTAAAATTTATGTCATAGGCTTTTCATATATAGTAGAGTAGGTAATCATGGTATAAAAAGAATTAATGTATTCCATTTTATTTTCAGCTGGACAACGACACCTGGAGTCATCAATGCGTTCTACAGTCCTTCCCTAAATAGAATAAGTACGATCTCTTTTTGTATGTTTTGCTTTTGTACAAATCATTCTGAGGCCGCATTCATTACCACTTTTAATTTTGTAATCATTTACCGACATAAGTTGTGTTCATTATTGCCAATATTTGATCACCCAGTTAAGTTCACAATTTCGTTTCTGCTTCTAATTATTGTTGTTAGCCCTTCCCTATGGGTCATAAGGCATAACACGAAAGAATGAAATAAAAAATTCACAAAACTCAATTTGATTTCCCTACATGACAATGGGCTGATTGGGGCGATTTATTTCATTGAGAGATAAAATGATATCGTCATTCATAGTAGCACATTTTAGTTTGCTTTGGCTAAAGATATAAAGAAATAGTGAAAATACAAACGATGTATTTTTCGTCTTATCCGACACTATTATGTTATTTAAAAATCGTACTTTTCACTGTTGGTAGAACTGGCGAATCACATTGAAAATAGTATCGACGAGTACTAAATAAACTCGCTAAAATTTTATGAAAGTGAAAGATGTTTACTATTTCGGGGGGAGGGGTCGTTGTTATTGTTATTCGTTATTAAATTAATTCTTTGATATTTTTGTACGTCTTATGACGTACGAAATCAAACAGCGCTTAGATACTTTGTGGTCATTTGTTTTGTTATTATTTTTCGATTTTTTAAAGTTTTAGCCTCGATTCTCATTTTCTGCCGAATAGTGCTCAGTGTCATCCGTTGAGTCAAATGTTATCGCAGCTTAAAATACTAATATAATCCTACTGTCTAGACTTCTTAACTGGTTGAGTGCTAGAAGCCACTATCAGGGTTTTCAAAAAATGAGGATACCAGAGCAAAAGGCAACACTTTCGTTACTTATATTTTATATTCAGCCAAACGCAAGCAATGTTTTGTTTATATAGATTTGTTTTATTACAAATTATTGGAGAGTGCCCGTGGGCACTCTCCAATAATTTGAAATAAAACAAGTTTTGAATAACAAATTCAGACCACCAAAAATAATCTAGTCCTCAACCAGATAATCATTACTGTGAAAAGTATCTTATTATTTGTACTTTCCGACGTTTGACGTCGCATTTTGAAAAACGTTGAAGAACCTGAATTCTCAGTGACGCTTGAACGTAAGAATAATTAAAGTCTCAAAGGGTTAATATTCATTAATGCTTCTGGGAAGGCTTCGGTGAAAAGCTGAAGAAACTATTTCGTTTCGAGGACAACTAATTTTATCGGTGAAAGCAATTCGTTGGCTACCCGCTGATGGCTTGCATTTTAAATGTTTGTCGCTTTTTAAACATTTACTTTGTATTAATTTTGTATCAGTTGAAAAGTAAAGATTATAATTAATGAAAAAAGAATAGCTATGTTTTTAGAGTGGGTGCCACAGTTATTTCATTCTTGACTTGTAGGTGATAATTTATATTGCACCCAGCAGTTACTTAAGAAACAATTATGCCATCCACTCAGAAACCAAGGTTATTCCCTATATATACCCGAGTTTTCTTTTTATTGTTGTAGTTTTTCCTCCCCATCCTTTTTTCTCCATCTTTCTCATGTTCGTACCACTTGTTAAGACTCTGACGATTTTAATCGATACGAAAATTGGAGTGCAACAGAAGAGGATTTTTTTTCCACCATCTCATTATGTTACCTACGTAATGACCATTGATCTCTCACTATACGTTGTCTTGGAAACAGTGTTCAAGCTACCGGATGCCAATTTAGCCAACTGCACTAGAAGTTTTGATTTGACGCCAAAAAATCTTCATTGGCTAAATGTTGGTACCTAAAGAGTTCCATTTACGTCTGAAGGGAAGCCATAGGAGCAGTGAAGAACCCGATGTATGAAGAAAAAAATAAAAGATGTTACTACTTCTAGTACAAGGAAATCGTCTTTTGGCAATAAAGGCGGAAACAATAACCGATTTTCACGAAGCACACTCAAACCCAGTGATTTGGTCAATAAGGTGTTAGAAATACTGTTTAGTCAAACTTTTAACGTTGATTTCCATTAAGTGGTAATGAGGCATTATTTTTCCTTCAATAAAACGAAGGTTATTAACTTTACTTACAAAAGGCAGCATTTTATTAATTGAACACTTCATACCGTCGTGAGTCACTTTCAACAATATGAAGTAATTATCTGATTAAATACTGTATTTTGGCCCTAAAGCTCGGTGGATTAACATTAATTAGTCAATTAATCTGTTATTATCTAAATTATTATCTATTATGCAACAACATGTGTACGTACCGACAGTTTTGTGTGGGCTGGGCCTCCCCGGCCGGGGGTGAGACTTGCAGTGTTTAATCGTGGTCCTAAATAAACTCAAATAAATCTAAATATGGTCGAAACCAGCGAAGGGTATAACAGAAACACCCTCGGGCGTGGTTTAGTGTCTAAACCTGTTACCCTCCCGCTACAAACTCACTATCACCCTATGAAGGTGATCTAACAGACTGATCAGCAGCTTAACTGTGATCACAATTAAAACATAATGTGCTACTTTTATCGTTTATTCTAATGAAAACTAATTCTGCCTTCTTCTTTTCAGCAGGTACACAGAAGATGCTTTTTGACCAGCATCCCAATAACCGCTACGGACAGCCCAACCGTTACAGAAACGGTTACCCCCATGGTTCCTGTACATCCTCCGCGCCATCCCTTAAAGTGGTCGACCACTTTAGGGGAGGTGAGCGTTGGTCCTGCGTCCCGCCTCTGCCCCTTTTTGTAAGCGCATTGCGCATCTCTTTGTCCCAACCCAATAGGATTACAATGCAGGCCTGCCCCCGAACCAGGGAAGTTCGGGTCTTCTTCTTGGTGGTCCTCGAAAGGGGTAGTTGTTTTCCTTCAAAGAGTCCAACCAAACAGAGACAGCCTGGGGCAGATTATACTTGCCAGTGAGGGCCATCACTCAAAATCATCCTCGAAGTGGCAGACTATACTTGATCGAAAATCCAGATCGACTGCATCCTCGGGGAGAGGTAGTACCTTTGTGAAGGGACCCCCCCCCCCCCCCCCCACACACACACTGGTCCTCACCCGAGGGTTCAACCGACATCAGCCAAAGAGACCATCAAGCCACAACCGCTGACACCTGCCGAGTACCTGAACCTGTTCCTCCTTCAACACGAGTAGACATGTGGAAATTAGTCACTTACAGTCACTGAGGGTCGAAAGGGGCTTGTTTCCTATACCGTCCCTGCGCGCCTTCGGCGCGTTAAACCATTCCATTCGGAGTACCGACAGTTAACACCTGGCCATTAATTGAATCACTGAAGTAGATACGACTTAGGTGACCGCCCTTTTCTCCCACCGAGGATTTCTTCAGAACTTTCTAGTTCTATCGAATTTTTCCTGCCACCCTTTTGAAATAAATGAAAGTTAGTTTTTCAAAACTTTATCAATTTATTTGGATCAGACACAGACAACGAAAACACACCCCCTTTCCTCTCATTGGCGTATTGGCACCAAAACACTTTGTTTGACACTGAAATATCCAGAATGCTTAAAAACCTGGCACCAGACAGTGTCCTGACACATTGACATTTTTTTACTCGCACTTCTGACTTCAAAGTGTGAACACCTAGACTACCATGGAGCTACCTGCTAGACTTGAGAAGATCATTTCAGCTCTGGGCATCTCATGCCCTATCTCCTGGACTGTCCAGGAAATAGGCATGAGTGTCTATCTGAAACTGGAATTCGAAGTAGAGAAATCCGATACACCACCCTCTTCGGGGAGAGGTAGTACCTTTGGAGAGAGGTCTCCTCTCCCACTGGTCCTCACCCGAAGAGGCACGGAGGCCCTGAAAAGAGAGAACAGAAGAAGAAAAAGAAGAGTCCATCAACCAAGCGCAGGGACGCCCGGCGCTTGGAGGCCTTCCGGAATAGGAAGAAAGAGTTGAGTGAGGGGATGGAGGTCCTGGAGGCAGCCGCCAGTTCCCCTGCTAGTCCCACTGGTGCACCCAATCAATTGCCGGCTCCTGAGCCGGTACATTTGGATGAGGAACGTCCAGTGGAGACTGAGGAGGAACTGGAAGTTGCATTTTCACCGCCTCCCACCCCTCACTCCCCTCTTCCTTCACTACCGGATAGCCCGGGAGTGGAAATTGCAACCGAACAGCCACCTCAATCCTCAGCCACCACCTACATCGACTGGGAATCTGTAAACAGAAACGTAGCGGAAGCCAAAAGATTGATAGCAGATTGCAAAGAATACAGGACAGAATCTCAGACAATACCCAACTCAGCATCTGCAGCACTCCAAAACATTAATGAACCATCGTCGTCATCGCCATCCACATCTCCATGCCAACCACCTCCTAAGAAGAAGAGCCGTAAGAAGCCCAAGCGGGGATAAGCCTCCTCCTTTTCCTCCTCTACCACGCTTTGAAATGATACAAAAACATACATCTAACGAGGGTCGAAAGGGGCTTGTTCTCCATACCGTCCCTGCGCGCCTTCGGCGCGCGAAACCATTCATTCGATTGTGTCCGACAAGCGTGAGCGCTGCTTCAAAATCGTCATACACTGACACCTTTTCAAAGAAGTAATAATAAAATTACTGTCTATTTCCCACACGGTAAAACTGGTAGAATAGCCATCAACTTTAATTATGCTTTGACAATGTTGTATTTTTTATATGTGTTTATATGTGCTCTTGACACCCAGTGGCAGTTTAACACAAGGTGCGTTGTACCGTTTCTTGTCTCTCACACAAATTTCTGAGTTTTCAGATTCAACTGGATCGTGTTTTTTGTATCGGCGAGGTTGCTGCCTTAAATGACCGAATGACATGATTGTTTACGCTTTTGTTGGAAAGATACTGCCCATTACATTCACGGAAAATTAAGTCGATGATTTGAATCCAAATTAAATGATCTTACCTCATACAATTGGGATATATTTATGCTATAGACTGGCATGTCTTGTTAGGCAAGCTGTTTTGTTAAATTCATAGATAACGTATCATTTGTTTTCTATTTTAGCTTTCCCAGCAGGTATTCTTCAGTCACCATTTTATAACAAGAATTTCCCAAGGTACATAAATGTTTTTTTGCTACAACGACTTTTAACCTTTAGGACCATGATGATATATTCCATGTCAGTTCGAAACCGTCAACTGGTGGAGCCGATAATCGTTACTTGTGGAAGACCAATCAATATTTTCAACGTGCAGCCTTGGGGCTGCACGCTGAAAATCTTGATTGTCTGTCACACAAATGCACTGAACAACTATCTGTTTGATGAATTCGGGTCGTATCACGACCCTTGGTCGGAAAAGCAGGCTTTGGGGTTCAAAGGTTTCATAGTTATATTTCGTATATATACCAATAAAGTAAATATGCCCGTGCAATGTTAACCCAAGTCTATCAACACAGCCGATCTCAAACCCATTTGGTGAACAATTGATTGTCTGTCACACAAATGCACTGAGCAACTATCTGTTTTATGAATTCGGGTCTCATCACGATCCTTGGTCGGAGAAGCAGGCTTCTGGATTCAAAGGGTTAATAGTCATATTTCGTATGTATACCAATAAAGTAGATATACCCTTGCAATGTTAACCCAAGTCTATCAAAGCCAGACATGTTCCAATGTCATGCCATGCCACGCCTGTCTGATGATACACTCGAGGGGCGCGGTGGCTCAGTTGGTAGAGGTGCAGGCTGCAAGCCGAGAGGTCCTCGGTTCGAATCCCACCTGCGGCAACCGCGTTGTGTCCTTGGGCAAGACACTTCACCCCCATTGCCCACGAGGGAGCAAGGTGACATTGTGTACTAAGGCGTACTGCACGTCGATGGTGCACCTGTCTTCAACCAATGCTGACCCTGTTTGTGTGGAGTTAGTATGTTGGGGAGCTGATAGTTGCTCGCCGTTGCTCGGTGGTTCTCTCCGGGTACTCCGGCTTCCTCCACCCGTAAAACTGTCATGGTCATGATAAGCCATTGTGCAGAAATATGTGACCTTAAACCCCAATAAATAAATAAATATGACGATAAACTCAAGCGATCGTGCACAGTATTATGTTTTTATTCAACTCTTCGAAGTTATCGATACAAGGGTATTGGTATTGTAAAATGAGTATTTGGCTTCAAATAAAGTCTTCTGTCCCGAAAGTATATGCGATGCTAAATTAACCGTTTCCTACCTGTTGGATACGGACAAAACTGTCGCATGTACGTGGCGTGAACAGTAATGTTATTTGAATATTGTTATATTTCAAAGCGATAAATTTCAAGTCGTCGCGCTATATTTGTACTCACTGTGGAAACGCCTTAATATTGTAAATAATCTTCATGTCTGCGGTTATTTTTGTTTCAGCTCGTTAAATTACGGTGGGATTGGAGTTATAATTGGACACGAGATGACGCATGGATTTGATGACATGGGTTAGTATTTTCAACAAAAAGTAACCATATCGCTGGTGATTGGGAGCTCGGTGTTCAGTGGATAGGGCATTAGACTTCAAACTGAAAAGTCAACGGTCAGATCCCGACCAGCAGTAACTACGTTGTATCCTTCGGTAAGGCGTTTAATCCCGATTGTCCACGTTTGCTGTGTGCCAAGGCGTACCGTACGTCGATAGTGCATTTCACTTCACTCAATTCTTACCCAGCTGGAGCGGAGTTTGTACTTTGGGACGTCTCACGATGGTTGCCGCTGTTCTCTGCGGTTCTCGGGCTTCCTCCATCCGAAAAACTGTCCGACACGGGATGGCCCTGGGCGTCAAAAGTGTCATTAAACTCATCTAATGAATAAATAAATATTCGCTGATAATTAAGTTTAGTAAACACAGACGATTTTGCTGTAGTTGATTCACTCAGGAAAAGAATATACGAACGGCATGTGTATATTTAATTCGTTATTAAGACCGACTGAATGTCAACACCTTCAAAGCATTTTCTTAAAGAATTAAACAAAATTAATTGTGGGCCTCAAAAATCGCTTTTAGCCTTTCATTGGAACAATCTCGGTCTGTTCGTTCCAATGAGGGTCATACTCTATCTGTTGAAGGCAAAAGTTAAAAATATAATGGGAACTGAAGGGAATTGTTTTTGTGAATAGTGTTGGATTTAGTAAGGGGTTAACCCTTTACCCAACGAATCGCACGCATCCGCCCGCGAAATATGCAAATTCAGCAGTTGAAAAAATATTATTTTTCAAAACATTTCAACAAAACCATATCATTTGACCCCTCGTGGGAACGAGCTCGTCGAGATCGTTCCAACGAGGGGTCACATGATATGGTTTTAAAATAATAAATTTAAAATAATAACTTTTGATATCGTCTGCGTTGGGTAAAGGGTTAATGGAAGAAGCATATGTGAAAAGTCGGGATATACGAGTCGAGTGATCGTGGGTTCAAGGACATTAATAATTTTGTCACACCTACTCAACAAAACATATGAAAACCCCCACCAGATTTTTTCATGCTTATTTTATATCCATTATTGAAACGGAATGGTATAGAACATTCCAAGGAATAGGAACTCATTTGAGATCCAATAATTTCAACAAGGAAATAACTTGCATTACTCCATGAGAGAAAATAGTGAAAACACTAGCAGTGTTTCAGCAATTGAACATGAAGCTCTACCGCGGATCCCTTTGAGGAAAATTTCCCCCTGGCTCTTTTTGCTACTTCACAGAACATGAGCTATCATTTGGGAGGACAGTCCACTCCACAGGTGTCTTATTGCTAGCATTCGCACTATCTATTGTACAGATGAATTCAGTGATTATGCTGTCGAGTGCTAATTTAACCAATTGCATTAAAACTTTTGATTTGGTTCTAAAATATCCTCATTGGTTACAATTTGGGCATCAAGAAGTTCCTTTCACTTGTGAAGGAAAGCCATTGCAGCAGTTAAGAGGACGATAGATGACGAAACCAGAAAAAATACAATTATTACTTTCCAAAGTGTGATTTACTGGGATTTCCGGGTTTGATTATAAACGATAACTTCATAAGTGAATTATGCAATCAAAAATTGGGTCATGTGTACGTGCGCGCAAACGAAGACGCGTTGCCGTGGGTGTAATGGGGACTTCATTGTTTTGTTTTTTTTTAACCTTTTACGTAACATGAAAAGCAGACGACACTCGTAAAAAAAATTCTTCAATAACTATTTTTTTCATTCTTTGTCACAAAACGACGAGCTCGTTCCAATGAGGGGTCATAACCTATGTTTTAGAGATAAAAAATGAAAAAATAATGAAAATTAATTGGCGATTTTTGAGAATAGCACTGGTCGGTGGGCCGTTACGTTAGGTAAAGGGTTAAATAATATAATTATCGTTAATAATGAAAAGTAATAAACAGAGTAATCGCTTGACTTGACTGGACTGGTTACGTGAATTAATTCATTCGAGGCGAGGGACTATATTCGCGCACTCGTGTTTGTACAACGTCCCTCACCTCTCATGAATTATTTCACGTAACCAGTCCAGTCAAACGATTACTCTCTATATATTCCACGTGTAGTACTTTTAGTAAAGGGAAATGGTCGGTTGGTAATAAAGATGGAAACAGTAACTGATTTTCACGACATAATATTTGGACAGACTTTCGATGTTAAATGTCCGTAAGTGGTAATGACCCCTTATTTTTGTGCGTTAAACGTTGTATGTAATCAACTTTACGAAACGCAGCATTTTACTAGATAAATGCTTTATACCGTCGCGAGTATTCTGTCGGTTTTATCCGTGACCAAATGTCCGTTCCCTCTTGAAGAAATAGCCAATTCATTTTTCAAAACTCGATCAGTTTATTCGGATCAGACAACAACAAAACTCTCTCATCCTATTGTTGTCTTGACACCAAAGGACACACAAAAGTGGCTCAACATTTGGCACCAGGCAGTCACGGACCAGCGAAAACACTGTAGATGATTTTGGTAATGTACCAACAAGAAGTTACGCACTGATCATTAATACTGATTGTCGGATTTTGGAGTAGTGTTTTCTTTGATGGGTTTTAAGTTAAAACCCAGGGAAGTAAAGACTCGTTTATTGAGATGGGAGGTAGTGAAATTTTGAGTTCGGTGAGAGTTTCGGTATTTTTAGGGTGGTATAGCCCGGTATTGGTTCGGTATTCAGTATCTCACCTCACTGAGATTTGCTGATAGTATCAAGAGGAATTTACATCAGGAAAAACAGAATAAGTTGTTGTAGTATCATTCTACCACACTGGTGTAAATAACACTGCCAATAAGCACAACAGTGTCATTCTTTTACAACCGCAAATCATATCTACAGTAATTTTGTGATTTGTTCTAAACGCACCTTAATTTTTAAAGCCCAATTTCAGACTTTGGCGATCTCGGAGCATGTCATCTTTAGGAAGTCCTGCAGAAATTGATGAAACACCTGAGCATTGATTTCTATTCAGGTTTTGGCTGCCTTCACATGCAGCCAAGACTTGACTAGAAATCACTGCTAAGCAACTGGACAAGTACAGATTGTAGTCTGGGGGGAATTCAATACAGATGCCCAGTTCGTAAGGGTTAACAAATCTGAAAAGAAATCAGTCACCTTTATCATGAAAATGAACCTTTCAACTGTGATAAATGGGGACTCATGAATGGTGAATGGAGGAAAATTTGAAAATTCAGACGGTTTCGGTATCCAACAGTTGATTCGTTTCGGTTTTCCGGTATCCCCGTGATATCGGTATCGATTCGATTTTTCGGTATATTGCCCATCTCAAGTCGTTTTTAATGGTAGACGCATGGCATTTTACGAGTCAACAAACTGTTGTGGATAAAGATGAATTCGATTCTGAGAAAACAATTATTACCCTTTGTACTGTGGTAGGTTGGACAGGAAAATTTCACCCTAGGAGAGTCCGAGTGCTTGGGCCAATTATCCTTCCCCGTAGGTGAGAATTCCCCATCCCATTACCACACCACTCGGCGATGATTTTCTCCCTTCAGAGATCACATTATGTCCCCGAAATCACAATACTGCTCTTGCGATGTCTAAAGATTTATCGCAGAACAAAATAGAATGCATATTCATATTCGGAAACAGCATCAAAAAGTGCCGTGTATAACATGGGTATATACTAGCTCACGTCAGCAATGGGTCAACATATTGAAATGGGCTGAAACAAATGACATTCCGGTGACGTTAATTTTGAAATTATTGATTTCGATTACTTCATTTGGCGAGAAAAATCATCCTGTGGTGGTGTGGCGGGTGGAATGGGTAGCCTTTCCAGTTGAAACGAAGCTGGACGCCATGTTTGTTTACAAAATGCGGACGATGATGTAATCGTTAGTCGATCATTACATATTCAAATGAGGATTGTACGTGGGTGGGTTAGCCAGATCTGTCACACCAAGTTTCTCACCCCGGGGCACGCGTATTTCCATGGACAAGTGGTGGGAAAAATAACTTGACTTGTTCTCTGATGTTCTGTTTTTTCCTTCCAAAGGGAGAGAGTTTGACAAAGATGGAAAATTGCGGCAGTGGTGGACGCAGTCATCAACGGATAAATTCAAATCTCGATCCAAATGTTTGGAAGATGAATATTCAGCATTTGTAGATAACGGAGACCATGTAAGTACGCCCCAAGTAGGGGGCGCCGTTTAACACATTTTTTTTTTTTTTTGAAGACGGCTCCGAGAAACATTGGAAATATATGTGCTCTGTGATGCTATTAGCAGTATCTCTTGAGATCTAACTCAACATTTCGCAACTACATAACTCCGTTATATAAAGAGTAATCGCTTGACTGGACTGGTTGCGTGAAATAATTCATGAGAGGTGAAGGACTTCGTACAAACACGAATGCGCACGAGTGTTTTACAATATAGTCCCTCGCATCGAACGAATTATTTCACATAACCAGTCCAGTCAAGCGATTACTCTGTTTATTACTTTTCATTATTAACGATAATTATATTATTTAACCATTTACCTAACGTAACGGCCTGTGCAATTCTCAAAAATCACCAATTAATTGTCATTATTTTTTTCATTTTTTGTCTCTAAAACACAGGTTATGTCCCCTCATTGGAACGAGCTCGTCGAGGTCGTTCCAATGAGGGATCATAACCTATGTTTTTGAGACAAAAAATGAAAATAGTAGCTATTCAAGCTTTTTTTGGCAAGTGTCGTCTGCTTTTCATATTAGGTAAAGGATTACAAAAAACAACAATGAAGTCCCCATTACATCCACGGCAAAGCGTCTTCGTTTGCGCGTACGGACACATGACCCAATTGTTGATTCCATAATTCACTTGTTAAGTTATCGTTTATAATCAAACTGGGAAATCCCAGTAAATCACACTTTGGAAAGTAATAAAAATACATATTCAAATCGTGATATATGGATGACATGAAGGCCATCTTCAACTCTCTTTGAAATGAGAACTCTCAGGGATGTATTTTTCATACGTTTTGGGGTACACTAGATATCCATGTCTTTGACAAGGTACAGTGCGGCTGCCGTTGACTGGTCACTTTCCATGGGGATGGGGGGGGGGGGGGGGGGGGCAATATTTCCACGGACGCAATAATATTAGTTTCCAAAAACTAATTATAGGAATAAGAAACAAAAATTTAATTAATAAAGCACCGGATACAACCCGGTGTTTCATTAATTAAAATTTTGCTGATGAAATTGAAATTAAAATCTTTATTTGCTGTATTATTATTGTACAAAAATAACATTAAACTAATATGTGTACTGCGGGAAACAGCATAGCCCTGTTGGCTGTCTTCCTCATAAAAATATAGAGAAAAAAAATAGAAAAACGGTCAAGACAGCAGAGTTTCAAGCCATTCTGTGATTCAGTGAACTATTCAATAATGATGATGATTTTTATTACTTGGAAAACGCATGCGTAGACATTACTTCCCACGCGTGGATTTCGAGCAGTCCAAGGCGACTGCAGTACACACATTACCACATATCTTTTTAGAATTTGATGTTGAATCATCACCCTTCCCGGGGGGGGGGGCGTGGTGGCTCAGTTGGTAGAGGTGAAGAGTGCAAGCCGAGAGGTCCTCGGTTCAAATCCCACCTGCGGCAACCGCGTTGTGCCCTGGGCACGACACTTCACCCCCATTGCCCACGTGGGGGCACGGCGACGTTGTGTACTGAGGCGTACTGCACGTCGATGGTGCACCTGTCTTCAACCAATGCTAACCCTGCCTGTGTGGAGTTGGTATGATGGGGAGCTGATAGTTGCTCGCCGTTGCTCGGTGGTTCTCTCCGGGTACTCCGGCTTCCTCCACCCGTAAAACCGCCACGGTCATGGTTAGCCATTGTGCAGAAATATGTGACCTTAAACACCAATAAATAAATAAATCACCCTTCGTAGCAGCAAGGTGAAAATGACAAAGTTGGTTTTATAAATAACAATTGAAGATTGTGTCTTGCTTTTTGTCCAAGTTTTCACTGCCGAGTTGTTATTATTTTTTGACTTGACTTAATTTACTTATGCCCTCTTTACTCGCGGATAGAATAGGGACATTTCATTTTTATTTTATAGTTCAACGCAGAAGTATATTTATATCTAGAGGTAGTTATCATATAATTGGTACAGTGTTCCAGTACTCAAAATACATTCCTCAAGAATGCTAAAAATCGAATATCGAAACATTCTATGCACTGAGTTTTGATAAGACATAGTTCAGTCCACGGAAGTTGGAAAAGCACCTTTTCTGGGACTGAGAATTCACTGACATTACCAACCACGTTTGAACAAACTGTGTTAATCCAAGCGACCCCAGATCAGTGGTACTTGGACAATTTGGCACACACCCAGGCTTGAAAATAAGCAATCTGACATTTGCAGAATGACGTCCCCAGAGGGTGAATTTGATGATGCTATCCCATACAGTGGGTCAATTTATCCTCTGGGTACCTCTTTCTGTTTAGCTTCGAGACCCTGATTCAGATTGGGGTTCACAGGGGGTTATTTAGTGATGCTACCCTGCTGTGCAAGGTAGCATTATTAACTTCAACCTCTGGGGACCTCATTTTGCAGATGGCAGTTTGCTGATTTTCTGGCTTGCACATACCGCAGATCAGGTTCCCTGCAAATGAGGTAATTCGAAGATTCCAGACAAGTCACCTTCGATTAAACATTGTGAAAATATATTGCGTGGTAATTTAGTAATTACATGTAGCTGTATAATATATCTATGACTTGTAATTTAATACTGCTTAGCTTAGCTGGGTGTATTTGTGGATGGTAGGTCGGGGGAAAACACGTTCATTTGGATAGGATATTGTATTATCTATTTCAAATACGACTACAGCAAAACAAAATGTCAGTTCATCATAGAGCTTAGAAAGACCACCGCAAGAGAAGATTCATGAATACACATCCCATCAAGTTGAAATTCGGGCGCTCGTACAGGGCACGAATATGCAATAATGAACATGGAAAAGTCTAAGGTTGAACTGAGGGACTTCATTCAACAAAGCTAAAACTTCTACCAAGGAATATAATTCATACTAAAGACCGGAAGATTTTGTTCACCGATTCTGAAGAAGACGATTTTGTTAGAATTTACAAGTTATTACAAGGTATTGCTCATGATGGAACACTAAATGGACAGGCCAAATAAAAGTGAACAACCCTGAGTTCCTTTAGCATAAGGAACACACAAACAAAGTTGGGGTTTCGCGAAAATCTGCTCGGGGATTTTTGAAGTCACGATGGACAACAGGACAAAGAGTGATCAAGAAAGTTCCCCCTTTAGGTTAGGTAAAATACTAATTTTGCAATCCTTTATTTCAGGTCAAAGGGGATATAACACTTGGTGAAAATATAGCCGATAATGGTGGAATGAAGATAGCTTATCAGGTAAGATAAAATATGTTCTTCGATACATGGTACTGGTTCCGTAGCTTTTGCATCTTCCTGTGACGTCGTGTGTTGGGTTCCATTATCTAATATTGCATGATGCACGTCAATATCTTTGAGCGGCATCGAGCAAGATGGGGGTTTTTGTTTGTTTTTTTACATGATGCAATCTAAAGAAAGCAAATAATCTTTTCAAGATGTTTAACTCTTTACCCACTGATGGTTCAATTCCAACAGTCGTAAGAGTACAGATTTGTTATTTGTGGGTAGATCAATTAATATTTTCAGCGCGCGGCCTTGAGGTTCCATGTTGAATATATTGATTTGTCAACTTTCTCTTGAAAGTATTAACAAGTCATTTTTTTTTCAAGAGAATAAATTCGGATCTAATTGATGAAAATTATAATGACTATGAAATGAAACAGCCCATCAGCAAATCCGTTTAGGTGTTCAATCAAAAGAGTAGGGAAGGTGAAACATGGACGTTTCAAACCTTCTTCAACTCTAAATGGCCTCTTCATTCCAAAATCTGTATCTTTGTCGCGGGAAATTGAAACAGTACAGTTCGTTTGCATGCTATACCCTTGAGAAATCTATACACAAAGAACTTAATCAAGCACCACCCAGCATTTTTTATTGCATCAAGATTCATAATCGAAATTTGGAAATGGTAGATGTAAATTGGAATCGAACTGCATTCCCTCGCAATATTGGTGGGGTTTGTTGTTTGGTCAGTCGCACAAACACACCACTACATGCACGTGCAACACACCACCCATGATTTTCTCAAATAGCACTTTCAAATCGTTCTGGATTCTGTATAAAAGTGTGACAGTTTCAATGATTGAGGCATTTACTTTCGAGATGGCTCGAAGGAGATACACTGAGGCTACCAGATGGCAGATTATTGGCATGAAGTCAACGGGAATGTCTTGTAGAGCAATTGGACGGCAACTGGACATTAACCACACTGTAGTAAGCCGTCTTATTAAAAAACATCGCCAAACTGACCATGTAAAGGACAGACAGAGACCAGGTCAGCCACGTAAGACTAGTCGAGTTGAGGATCGTTACCTTGCACGTCTTGTTCGACGTCAGCCGTTCTCCAGTAGTGGTGTTCTGAAGCAGCTATGGCTCCCCAACAGACCCCTTTGCAAGAGAACAGTGAGAAACAGATTCAAGGCAATAGGTCTCAAGGCAAGGCGAGTGATTAAGCGGCCAGCGTTGACCAACCGGCATAAAAGAGCTCGTTTGGAATGGTGTCTAGCCCGACGCCACTGGAATCTTACGTCATGGAGGAAGGTCCACTGGTCGGACGAAAGTCGGTTTTTGCTCAACGTTACTGACGGACGTCAGCGTGTTTGGAGAACCAAAAACACTGCATATGTGCCAAAGAACGTCCAAGCGTCAGTCCCATTCGGTGGCGGATCAGTTATGGTCTGGGGATGCGTGTCCCATGATTGTAAGCTTGATTTGGTAACTGTGCAAGGCAATCTCAATGGCGATCGTTACATCCGGGACATTCTGCAACCTGTTCTTGTTCCCCATTTTGACAACCATCCATTGGCCACTCGCCCTGTGTTCATGGACGACAATGCTCGACCCCACCGTTCTCGACTTGTGAAAACTTTTCTTGAAAACAACGCGATTACTAAACTGCCATGGCCTGCAATGAGTCCTGATCTCAATCCACTGGAGCACATTTTGGGATATGATTGGACGCAGAGTGCAAGCACTGGACCCACCTCCACGACATTTGGCCGGTTTGGAAGCAGCTATACACCATGAGTGGCAGCAGTTTCCTCTTCAGCGAATCAGGAGACTCACCTCACGCATGAGGAGGAGGGTAGACGCAGTCATCCGTGCACACGGCGGATACACACGCTACTGACAATATTGTTGCTAACTGTTGGCTTACAATGCTACTGAACATTTTGCAATCGCTAATCAATCATTATCTCCATTTTGGTACTTTGTAGCACAAAACTTACAACAGGGTGGAATTTCCTGCAAAACCAATGTTCATGTTTGTCTGCCAAAATTACAGTAAAGTGTTACACATTGCAATCATTGTTGTGTTTTATGTTTAGCTAGGATTATGAACTATCAGAATATCATACCATTTGTTGCCATACAAACGTCATGATGTTATAATGACCGGGTTTTGTCACAACAATCAGGAAAAATGGGGCGGTGCTTGATTAAGTTCTTTGTGTATATTACCGTTTGTCACTTTGTCTTGTTGGATTTTGTAGGCATATGGAGATCGTATTGCCAAAATAGGCGTGGAGAATCCTTTACCCGGTGTCAATTTAACACACAGACAACTGGTCTTTGTTGCATTCGCGCAGGTAACGTGAATTTTTTATAAGATTTGCTTCTTGACTTTTTTATATGGAATACATAAAGCTATCCATTGATGAATCAGTATTTATGAAGTAATGAGAGTCGTCACTGAATGAATGGCACGTGGTCACGTCGTAACCTGGTCATTCTGTAACCCGGATGTTTCGTAACCTGGTCATATCTTAACCTTGTCATGTTCTAGCCAAATGAATTGACTTAAACATCTGAAGAGTTATGATATAAATATTCCTATATTTTTCACTTATCACTCAATATATAATGTACACCATTAGTACAACACTGTTATTTGCTTTGATTACGAAATGACAAGTTACAAAAAGTTCAATAATGAAATGAATAAGTTACAAAAAGAATAGGTTACGAAGTGAACAGGTTAAGAAATTACATCATATCCACAAAATCACGTGTGACGTTGATTTGTACCACGGACAATGAATATGTCTCAAATTCTGTTAACCCTTTACCCAACGAATCGGCCGCATCCACCCGCCCGCGTAATATGCAAATTCGGCAGTCGAAAAAAAATTATTTTTCAAAACATTTCAACCATATCGTGTGGCCCCTCGTTAGCAGCATTCCACGCTCCTCGGGTGTTATGCTGCATTGTAAGAAAAAATGTACTTTGTGGGAAGTATTTGTTTGGTTTTATTGGTGCTTACGGAAAAGGTTAGTCATCAGTCAATCGCTTATACCACGTTACCCACTTTAAAGGACTGTCACTCAAGGCGTTGGTTACTGAGTATTGTTTTACCCAAATCTAGAAACTTTCATCGTGATGCACAGTTTGAAACCCTCTTTGCAATGTTTTTCTTGTGTTTCTCGATTTTTTAAACAGTTCTAATAACACCAATAGGCCTACATTATTTTAAACACAATATTTTTTCATCAGACAAAATGTTGATAACGAAACTATCAACTAAGGCGAGAGCGGATTTCACCCCTTCTCCTGTCCATTACTTCTACACAACAGCTCTGAACGCGAAAAATACAGCAGCTTATGACTTGTAGGGAACCTAGTAACAGGCGAGTTGCAACTATTGCCGCGTGTGACTGCCTGAATTTCAAAATTAGCAGCGTATGGAGAAACTTCTGGTTTTCAAGGCAGCGCACATACACATACATGTTATGTGTTGGGGGTTGCTTGGAGATAGTATTGTCTGGCTGGGGGAGGGAGGCAGGCTTGCACAATATTATGTTATTTTGGGCAGGGCCGTAACTGACAATTTTTTTTTTATTTATTTTTCATGGGGGAGGGGGAGGGGTGGGGCTATAGGATATTTGTGCCCGACGACTCGGTCATATCGCCCAAACTATCGTTTCATACCAAATTGCTTTTATCAGACATATACTCCAAACAATATACTTTCCGTTGATAGAATACTTACATGGCAGGGAATTTATTATAATTTTATGACAGTGCTGTCCATTACACACCAGTTGAGCGGATATGCCCGACCATCTGGGTGCTTTCAAGAGGTCATGGTCATAAAAATAATTTATTATTACTTGCGCTCTCCCTGGATGTTGGATCCTACCGATATCGTGAGACGGGAATTTATTGCACTTTCTGATCTGTGTATATTTTTTATCGGGCGAGCAAGAGATTTTACCCAACAGAGTACTCAAAACCATATATATTTTCGTCACACAAGCAATGGGTCTGCCCAACTTTATATTTCATAATTTCTTGCCCAACCTTTGTCTGATGAAACCCTGGATCGGGTTACGCCTCTGAAGGTTTTTTAAAGAGTCAGTTTAATTCCATTAAGATGAAATAGAACATGGCGAAGAGGCTCACACTATATAGCTGCCCCCCCCCCTCCCCACCCCCTACAAATATATTCATTTCTAAACTCTGGAAAAGGACGGCTGAGATTACGGCATATCTTTACCAAATCTAGTAACTTTCATAGCGATGCAAAGTTTGAAACCCTCTTTGCAATGTTTTTCTTGTGTTTCTCGGTTTTTTAAACACGTGACCTGGTGCATTTGACAGTTGTGAGCAGGATTAAATAGGAATCATCGGGCGATTGGTTCAAAACCTGTTAGCCTTGAATGGATCAGCTAATATATTTTTGTCCACTTTAGACAGTATTAAAGGGTTGTTCTATAATTTTGTGCCGAAATGAGAGGAAACCTCTCAAAAACATGAGGCATGAAAACAAAGTGTCAAGTTCATTCAGTGCAAGTCCAGGCGGCAAAAGCTAAAATTCAAAATTTCAATTTAAATTTTACGTTGTACTATATATTTTTCCAGTTTTTGTTTGTTCAAAAAAAAATTATGTACTTTGTGGATGTATTGGTAATTTATTACCCAACAACTTGGTGTGTTGTACGGAGAGTGAAAGGTTAGCACTGCTGCCAATGGGATTCTGGGGGCTTTTAATAACCTAATCTCGACAACATATTGCACTCCCCAATCCACATGGCTGCTGAACCTTTCACAACAATTTTGCAATAAAGTGTTGCAATACACACAAGGAATCCAAGTGTTAAAAAATCAAAACCATTCAGATTAATTATTCTCTAATGTTTGTAAACAGTCGGAAACATGATTATCTTCAACCGAATGAAAGACTGATGGACAAACAATTTGATTATACAAAGCTTTAATTTATATTCTTTTTGAACAGACGACAGTTTCGATGAGATCTGTTCATGTATACTTAGCCGATGTTGCACATTCAACACAATGATTACGTCACTCTGTGTAGTTTTCGGCGTGGAATGCTTTGTCCATATCTCAGTGAAAAATATGATCATTCAGAGCAAAATTTTAAACGCCTGTAAATCTCGACATAACAGATGGAATAAGCCGATCTCTTCAGCCAAGAATTCTGACACGTAAATTAAGAAAAACCATGTCTTTTTACTCCTAAAGTTTTGTTCATAAAAATGTCGAATTCCAAAAAAGTCAAACATCAACTAAATAATCATTCATTTGCCCCCTGTCAATATTCGTGTCCATGCTCAAAGTCAAACCTTAAACCCTTTTTTTCTAGAGTAAAGATTGACCAAGACAACACTTCTAATGCTCTCTTTATTTTAATAACGTGCAACTCAAATAAACGGGACATGCCGATAATGACAATGATTTGTCTGCGTCTAACAGTTCTAACTACTCGGAATAAAGGTATGACATCAAAGGAAACTTCTGGTTTTCAAGGCTGCGCACATACACATACATCTTATGTGTTGGAGAGGGGGGTTGCTTGGGGATAGTATTGTCTGGCTGGGGAGGGAGGCAGGCTTTGCACAATATTATGTTATGTTGGGCAGGCTGACAATTTTTTATTTATTTATTTTTCTGGGGGGGGGGGGGGGGGGATAGGATAGTTTTGCCCGACGGCTGGGTCATATCTCCCAAACTATTGGTTCATGCCAGATTGCTTTTATCAGACATATGCTCAAAAAATATACTTTCCATTGATAGATTACTTACGTGGCAAGGAATTTATTATAATTTTATGACAGTGCTGTCCATTACACACCAGTTGAGCGGATATGCCCGACCTTCTGGGTGCTTTCAAGAGGTCATGGTCATAAAAATAATTTATTATTACTTGCGCTCTCCCTGGATGTGGGATCCTCCCGATATCATGAGTGGAGAATTTATTGCACTTTCTGATCTGAGTATATTTTTTATCGGGCGAGCAAGAGATTTTACACAACTGAGTACTCAAAACCATATATATTTTCGTCACACAAGCAATGTTCTGCCCAACTTTATATTTCATAATATCTTGCCCAACCTTTGTCTGATGAAACCCTGGATCAGGTTACGCCTCTGAGGGTTTTTTAAAGAGTAATTTTAATTCCATTAAGATGAAATAGGACTTAAAGAAGAGGCTCACCCTATATAGATGCCCCCCCCCCCCCCCCCCCCAAATATATTCATGTCTCAACATTGGAAAAGGACGGGTGAGGTTACTGCATAACCTGGGAAGTATTTGTTTGGTTTTATTGGTGCTTACGGAAAAGGTTAGTCATCAGTCAATCGCTTATACCACGTTACCCACTTTAAAGGACTGTCACTCAAGGCGTTGGTTACTGAGTATTGTTTTACCCAAATCTAGAAACGTCCACCGTGATGCACAGTTTGAAACCCTCTTTGCAATATTTTTCTTTTATTTCTCGATTTTTTAACAGTTCTGACAACACCGATAGGCCTATATTATTTTAAACACGATATTTTCTCATCAGACTAAATGCTGATAACGAGACGATCAACTAAGGCGAGAGCGGATTTCACCCCTTCTTCTGTCCATTACTTCTACACAATAGCTCCGAAACGCGAAGAATACAGCAGCTTATGACGTCTAGGGAATGGAGTAACAGGCGGGTTGCAACTATTGCCGCGTGTAACTGCCTGAATTTCAAAATTAGCAGCG
Organism: Pictodentalium vernedei; assembly: GCA_031216915.1. Taxonomy (NCBI): domain Eukaryota; kingdom Metazoa; phylum Mollusca; class Scaphopoda; order Dentaliida; family Dentaliidae; genus Pictodentalium; species Pictodentalium vernedei. The sequence goes on along the minus strand of CM062290.1, from coordinate 62,498,953 downwards.
CATGGTGTACTTTCCATAATATCAACAGCCCATCAACACAAGCGCACTGACCTATCTCGTTCACCGACACAAGGCAACTGAAGGGCTCATATCAAAGTCGAAATAAAGATTGTAAATTTAGTAGCTGCTCTGTCGAACGTGTGCACACCTAGTGTATCTGTGTTGGTTACGGATGCTAGTGCCCATTTGTACATACCGAGCAACAAAACAGAATAATTTATTATGAGTTATCCGACTTCCATATATATGCAAAGTTGCAGTCGAAAATGATACAGTCTACGAACAGACCGACTTGAGAAAAATATTTTCGTTTGAAAAAGTGAAGTATTTTTTTTTTTGTTGAAGCATCGTTGTCAGATCTTCAAGGAAGAAAATAACCGATTGGATAGATCCACTGCAATGTCTTGAAAGGGCGGATAGAAATGACACGGTGGCATAAAAAGCAATTAAATATTTGGATGTATTTTGTTTGAAAGCCTAAAAATATTTCGTCGTCACCGCCGGGTTGCGCTGAACCGGGGACAATATATCCCTTCCATACATTTCTCGAAATCTTCCATGACACCAAGACATATTCAGTGTCTATGTTATGGAGGCTAACTGGCGAAAGAAGAGGGGATATTCTTCTTGGCCTCTAATTTAAATGACAACATTTTCTCTTGCATTTAAAAACTCGTATTGTTTGTAAAGTCTGTGTATTTTGTGAACAGCTATAAATTGGCATTACAGTATTTATAATGCCGTAATGGAGTGAAATAGTAACGTTTGTAAAGTGTTTTTAGTCTTTGTCAGAAAATTTAAAATAAAACCCCAAATATCATTCATTGTTGAGACTAAGCTTGGTGTCAGGAAATATGTCTTTTCAACATACCGTCAATTTCTAGATGCAACTTTTATCGGTTGAAATAGCATTTGTATGCTTATGGGGGAGGGGGTTGATGCCGGCTTCTGCCAGCATTCTATTGGTGGGACGGAAGCAGCAGTTACATCGTGTATGGATGGTTTCGTGCTAGCAAGTCCCTTTCGACCCTTGTCATGGTTGCGTCGTTATAAGCAACAAATTATAATTATGCCAGGGGTAGTTTATCTATCAAGGTGAGATGAAACCCGTATCCACATAAATTAACTTTTATTCTACTACCCATTCTATATGTGCGCTTTCATCGGGTTGATAAGGAACATTCCGTGTTCGAAGGATAAAATGTGGATCGCTTCGGAGTCCTTTGAGAACAATAAAAACACTCTCTTAAGCAAAGTTTATACAAACTCTCCTGTTGGTCGCATTAGAGAAAATGTTTTGTAGTCGAATTAGTGTTGGATTTGTGGGTTTTTTTTCAGGAACTGAATGCGTTTAAAATGAATGTGCGTAACAAACTGTCTAGTGATTAGAACCAGAATTTCGCCAAAGCTCTCAGATATAAAAAATATAGGAAATCACTGTTACAATAACACATAAACAGTTTATAAAACACATCATGTTGTATGTGCACATCATTTATGCAAAATAGCAGTTGTTCTTCGTTGAACACTATCCTCCATTGATAAAAAAGCTACCCACAAAAGGTTTGGTCGGGCCATTCACCGTCAAATAATCCTGGTGGGAACTCAGAGTAGTGTTTTTTGCTGTGGTAAACAAATTGTGTGTTACTTGAGTCGACAACCAACGCCTGGTTTGCTTGTCCCAATAGTGTGGTATTATGGGTATAAACGATTCGTAAAACTTCAATTTACAATTTGGTTATGGTGACTACATGGCTATAGGAGCTGGAAGTTACCGTAAATACGAATAAGTAATGTTAGTGTATCAGTGGCAGATTATCGAGCGTGGAACCACAAGCAAAAAAAAAATTCGTTATTACTACGGGCAAAAAGTGGATTGTGGTCTACAACTGAAACACCTATGGAGTGGAGCTTTTTTCAGGCAAACACACCCCTCGTCTGTTAAGGAAACATGAAAATAATAAGGAAAGTTTCAGCCATTTCACCTCCTTTTTGAACCCGCGGGTTCACTGTCATAAAGGGTGTTACAGCCAGATGCGTCACGAAGAATATCTATTGGGGGAGTGGTGGAAAACATGACTTGTTCCGATGGTGATTGCTAATGTCACGACTGATGAAATATTTCAACTACACCTTGGCCAATTATCTGCGAAGCAATTAGCTGATGGGTTCTGAAAGTCAATAAGGGTAGATAAACGTACACTTAAACCAGTCGCCTGAAGTGGAAAGTGTGGTTGTGGATTCAGCAACTATTCACGAAGGAGGACTGACAATTTCTATTAAATCCCTCGAGAATTGTCTGAGATAGAGTGTTTTAACGAGATGTTTTTAATTTGGTCTTCTTCAAACTGTTGCCAAACGGGACGGGGATGTGCGCGTCGGACCCCCCCCCCCCCCTCCCCTCTCACCCCACCCCACCCCACCCCCACACTCACCGTCTATGGGATAGTGCCCCTTAAAACTTATAATTCAGTGTCACGGATGGATAGATGAGGCAAAAGCAAACTCGCTTTTTTAAGAACTTCGTCCGTGGATCCCGACACTACCTTAAAACTTAGATAATGGCCAGATTCGTAGGTGAACAGAAATCGCTGGCGAAAAAGATGGCTAGTTAAGGTGTTAAAATGGAAAGCATAGCAATGTCAGACATAGCGGGAGGTGGAGGGTGGACCTATCTTTCAGACTGTAGTTCGACCCACTGGGAGAGAATTTTGATTCCTCAAGCTAACAGAACTGGCGTACCACAGTAAACAAGGACTGTTCCACTTCCATGGGTTCCCATGTAGATGTAGGTTGACATATCAGAATTTGAAACACACTCTCAAACAACACTTCGACATTTCGTTGGGGATAATCAACAAATATACTTTCTCGATATCATCTGAGTTATATTCCCGTCTGTCCTCAATGCCTACAATTAAACTACAGATCATTTTGACTTGCTTGTGCGTTTGAATAGATTGTATCAAAAGAAATATAATCGCAACCTTAAAAACGTTACCATTACGCTTCTGTAGATACGCCTTTGACCTAACTATTAGAAAATGGAAACAGAATGGAAAATGGAATACTTTTTGGTAATTACCGCCATGTGGGTTTCCGAGATGTTGCATTCAGTCGAGAGCTCGTATTCGGGTACATGACACAGAAGCGAAGTCGACACCAGTTTTCCTTACAACATTCTTACCTTTCTTGACTTGTTCGCATTATGAGGGGATTGGTTAGAGTAATTAACTGCGTCTGTTTTGACAATCATTCAACGTCTAATAATTGATTTGTTTTATGAATGAAGGTCATGACACCATGGGATGCGTTCTTGTACAGTACATGTTGTAATACCCATCCATTGTTCTACTTGTACTATAACATCTGAAATTTATAGTAGTTTTTTTTTTTATCTGTGCGTTTCTTTGTTTTATTTTTCACGATTACTGCATGGTAGGCCCATATAAAATATTATCATGGCAAAAACAATTATCTTGTTTAATTTAATTCGTTGAGCTGGTGATTTATTTATTTTTTAATTACTGTTATCAAACACGGTGGTCTGGACAGGTGTATTAACTCGATGTCAATTGAGTGCAGTTAAAAACGCTTTCTTTCTGAAACGAATGGTGGCACGTGTGATTGATACTCTCACCGCAGTTTTGTGTTTATCTTGATGTTTTACTTGTATTGGGGTAAATACGTGCTTAGCATAATATTAAATATTGATATCCGAAATTATTATATGACTATGTAATTTAACCGCTAAATGTCACTACTATTTGACAATCAATTCCTGGTCCCTGGAAAATGTGCAGTGTGGAATCCGATTCCGTATCACTGTAGCATGGCATACTATTTACGGGTGAGCTCGAATTCGCATAATTAGCTGCTCCGGTCGCAGAGAATACTTTATTCTGAATTGGAATGGGTGCGCACGAACAGCGGTCCGGGTTTTTTTTATCGTATTCATGATATTTTCTGTCGTATTCATGCGCATCGGGGGATTCCCTGAAGTGTGCACCTGTTACAAAATAAGTGTAAACAAAAATAGATCTTTTTTACTTCACTCCAATTTACTAAACATAAGGTTGGGGGAATTGTTAATGTTAGCGTTGGTATGTGATGTTAAACTATAAGTCATATCATAAACCTTTTATCGCTACAGTGACGTAATCTGGGCCGTCACATCACGTCTCGTCGAGAAGGTCAGATGTTGCAATAAATATGTATTTATATGATTATCACTAATAGCTTCACAACACCGCTGGAGTTTGTCCATTGATTCTGGTTTGCTGGTTTAACTTTTCTAAATGCACCCCATTCTTGTATTAAACGAAGCTTACGTGGCCTCATTGAGGTGGTGCAGATTTTCGATGCGATACTTTTACAAACACGAAGTAAGAACTACAGTTCTTTTACGCTGAATACTCCGACCAAACATTCCACGATTTTATTTCTGTTTACATTTCAGTTGTAATATTAAAATTGATAAGATCCACTGTTTGTTTTATTGGGATTTAACAGCACTTTCAACAGCTAGAGCCAAAATGTGTCGGACAGTTGTACGGGTGGCGTAATCCGGTGTACCCGGAGAGAACGATCGAGTAGTGTCGCAACTGTCACACTCCCCAGCTAACTAAACCTGTACAAGAGTATTAGCTGCGGTTGAAGGCAAGGGCATCATCGCCGTACAGTACGCTTTAGTACACAGCGCTATCGAGACCTCATGTGGATAATCGGGATTAAGTCCTGCTCAAGTACACAACTCCGTTACCGTTGTAAAACAATCAGTCACTACGCTCTACATTATAAGTTATCTCCGTCAACATGTATTGTATATGGAGATTTAATACCTGGATGTCGGTTTTTAAACACTGAGCCGCAGGTGATGTGTTTAAATGAGACATCCAGGTATTTCATCTCCATATACAATACATGTTGACAAAGATAACGTTTTTGTCACGTTTGAAACACAATAGAAACAAAGTGGAAATAAAATTTGCGGACGGCTTTCTTTCGCTCCACGATTGTTTTGTTTTTACAAACGCAGAAAAACAACAGATAGAGTTACATCCCTTGGGTCGTTAAGGAAACGAGTAAACAGTAAGTAGTTTGTTGACATATCGTCAAATGAGTTCCAATGTGTTCTTTGTGCCTACTGGCATATAAAACACATTGTTACTCAGGGGAGGAATTATTTGCTTTTATTTTGTTTTCCTGAAGTTGTTTCATTTTAATTATTGGACTATTTAATTTATAACGATAACATATGATGGAATTGTCGGAAATCTTATGATATTTGTAACTATTTTCAGGTTTTTTGGTTCGATATTTATACCGAGGCGAGTGAATGCGAAAAGCTTTCATTTAAACCATATACCCTGGATGTTGCACGCATTTATATACCTTGGATGTTGGGTTCACCCTTTGCCATGGCTATTTGTCCGAGGCTTTCTGACCAATCAAAAGACAGAATTTATCGGGATATAGGGACAAATAGCCTTAATCTCGTCAGTGCAAACCAATATAAGGACGTTCGTCCTATGTACGTCGTGGGCTTTTAATTCATAAACATATATGATTTTTCTTTTAATTTTTAGAAATTTTGATTTGTTCACTCTGAATTCCATTTACTTGACAGGGATTCTGTTCGAAATCCACCAAACAGTATGAACATTGGCTGATTACTAATAATGAACACTCGCCCGAAAAATTCAGGTAATTATATTTAATTATTCTTTCCTCTCACGAATAAAATACTCTGTTCAGTCAGATTCGCCAGTTACAGAAAAGGGTATTTAATTGCATGAATGTGCCCTATGAATTAGTCTATTTGGTAAAATTATTTGAGCCCTAGAGACCGCTTTTTCGGCCCTAGAACATTATACGTCACACTCCCATCAAGTGGGATAGCTGTTAAGTGAATGTGCGAGAAAGACCAATCAATATTATGTAGCCTCAGGGCTGCACGTTGAAAATATTGATTCGTCTACCCCAAATAATGATTAATTAGTCCAGGCACATTAGACATAAAAATGAGAAAGTAAGGAAAAAAATCGGAGAAAGCTGATTTTTTTATATGTTTCCGGGACACACATTGCGGATAAAGTGTGAAAAGACCCCGCGAATCCGAGTTGAGCTTTTTTAGTTATAGCGTTTTTTTGATGAAAAAAAAAATTTAAAAAAAAATTCGACCCAGCTCCATATTTCTCATTCTTATTCGCCTTAGTAGGGTGAGAATCATAAATATCGTGCTGAATTATATTGAGAATACATATCCCCAACAGAAAATGCCAACTTTGTACCAATCCTCACACTCAATGGTGAAATATTCACGAAAATGTACAAAATTACGAGAAAAAAAAATATTGTTTTCATACACACAACGGTACACAACGTCCATTAAATCAAATCGACGACTACTTTGGGAGTTAAATTATATATCAAAAATTGCAGAAAAGCAGTGGCTTTATAATGATATATAACAATAGTCATTTATTCCATAATGAACTGGTGAAACGTGTGAAATATTAACCATACCCCCTAAACTCAAATTCAAACGGCATCGACTTTTCTCATTCAAATATTATGCATCATTGTTTCAGTTTCCATGTTCGATTAAATCACATAAAGTGGTGTTCGCCTACACTCAAGATGCATTGGCATGTAATGTGTGCACGCCCTTGATGTGTACTCATAAACAAATTTGTATTGTACAGACAATTGGTTCGACCATGGCTGGTAGCGGCTTGGATGAACTTTGGGGGACTGTTTATGCTGGTGGGTCAATCCATCATTTGATCAGTGGTCATGCATATTCAAGAGCAGTTCGTACCCATTTGCTAACACAAATTGCCATTACAAAACTTGTGTTTAAAGAAAGCCGAACACTAGATAACATAGACTGCACAGAAGTCAATGAAATATTCTGTGGACTTGCCAGAGGTGACTGTACAACAGCTGACGCTGTCAATCAAGAAAGTGTCAACCATCTACTGTCAAAATTAACGAACTGCTCCAGAATGCGTCCGTAGGACGCACAGGAAAGCTTTGGGTACAATACTACGAGCAAATAGGTCTTCTCCAGTTGTTCTTGAGAGCAGAGCGCACAGGCGACTGGGAACTCCACACATATTGTGTTCGCAATATGATTCCAGTATTTCACGCAGGTGGTCATTTTGCATACGCAAAAAGTTCTCATCTCTATTTGCAGCAGATGAGTGAGCTAACAGAAATAATGCAACAGGATGATTTGAAGTTGTTCACTGAGAAAGGTTACTTTACCATAAGGCGCTCAGATAAATTCTGGGACGGGATATATTCTGATCAGACCATAGAGCAGTGTTTAATGAGAATGTTCAAGCTCCCTGGTGGTCTCACACATGGCAGGGGAATAACCGATAGCACTGTTGCGAAATGAATGGGTACATGGACTACCTCTTTGCCTTCCGATATGTAATGCTCTCGAAAATTTTGTTCATGTTCACACTGGTCATGGCGAACAACATCGGGATCTCCGTCAAAGTTCACAATTGACTGATGCCAATGATATCACCAAATTATTGAACTGGCTCAGAGTGCATTCCCCCTTTCAGAATAGAGATCCACTACAATTAGTCTCTATAGCGACCGGGCTTGTGGCCGACGAAACTGTGAACTGTGACCAAGTTCGCAAAATTGGTGAATGTTGCGTATCGAATGTTGTAAGCAAAACGTTCAACAGCATCAAACTACGACGTGTTGACACTGTGAAGTCTTTCGCATCGATGGTAAATAGCATCAAAGTCCGTGGAAGTAAGGTAGTGATTGACCCCACAATTCTGTTCAACCACATCACATGTGTTATTCAGTCACAAGCAGAGATGGAAGAGTATCTCAAATATGAACTCGCCCCGAAACCACCAGCATTGTTTGATTCTGCTGGAATGAGGAAGACACAGAAAAGCACGCTCGGTAAGATCCTCAAAACATACGGTTCCGAGAAAACTAAAATCCCAGAACATTCTCTGTTTGTTGTAGATGGTGGATTTTTATTGAGGGCAGTTGTATGGCCTAAACAGTCGTCATATAAGGACATATGTACATCATATTCTAATTATCTAGTGAGACATTTCGGGGCGAACGTCGTGGTTGTTTTTGATGGTTATGCTTGTACAATGTCGACAAAGGGCATGGAACAAGCCCGTAGATCTAAAGACAGGTATTCCATTGATATCAATATCTCACCCGAGTTACCAGCCACCACACCCCAATCCGATTTCCTTGCAAATGCCAAGAACAAAACCCAGCTGATCGATCTTCTAATGCAGGAGCTATCTGCTATCAGTATTCAGTCCAAGCAGGCCGAGGCTGATGCTGATGTACTGATAGCCGAAACTGCACTTGACATCGCTCAAGATGACAACAATGTTGTCGTTGTGGGAATAGACACAGACTTGTTAGTCATTCTTACCTCTCGGGTTCAACCGGGATGTAATATTCACATGATGTATTCCATTACCCCAAACTTACTAGTTTCAGTTAGTGAAATAGCAACCAAAATGGGTGACCATAGAAGCAACCTCCTTGTAGCACATTCTATAAGTGGTTGTGACACTACTTCTGCACTCTTTCGAGTTGGTAAGAAGAAAGTATTCAGTACAATTCTCTCCGATGTTACTAGCGACTCACAACAGTATGTCAACACAATTTTGGCGGATGACAGTACACCAAGTGCAGTAGCCGCTGCCGGGGAACAACTTCTCCTGATCTTATACGGGAGTAAAACTGTTTCCTCTCTCGACCAATATAGATATGTCACTTACAAGCGTTATGTAGCAAAATCTAAACTGAATAAACCCATCGACCTAGCCTCACTCCCACCAAGCAGCGATGCTGCACAACAACATGTCTAGAGATGTTATCTCCAGGTCCAACAATGGCTGGGCACTTCGCTTCCTCCGACGGATTGGGGGTGGTCGCTAGACAATGGACTTCTTGTACCGACTGCAGCCACAAAGCCATGTGCCCCCGATAACCTACTGAATATGATCAGTTGTGGTTGCAAGAGTGTTTGTACAAAAAGGTGTGGGTGTAAGAAGGCAGGACTCTCTTGCTCAGGTTTGTGTAATTGCAGTTCGGATTCTTGTAACAATCACAGAAACACTGTCCTGTCGGAAATTTCTGAGTTCGATGAATAATATGTATATAGGTCATGTCATTTCTGTATATAGCGTTGATAATAGTCAATGTAACTTAATCCATGTTGATTGATTTGTACATTCTGTAAATATTATTTATTGATTTTTGTACATTCTGTAAATATTATTTATTGATCTAATGCTGCCAGACACAGACGTGTCTGTTCGGTCCCAAGCCCGAAAATAGTTGAGTTCTCATGCTGACGAATTTTATGCCAAAATGGGAACTCGGCCAGAAGCAGAGGGGGTCTTCCATAATGTCTATTTTGTAAGCAATGATAAAAGTCGTCAAATGGTGGTGGATTTTTTATCGTCTGTCCAACTAACATCCCGTTCTGTACTACGACCCTTTGGGCAAATCCGTTAGGAAAATCGTCATTTTTTGCGTAAATCCGATACTTTTTTGTGAATTTTCAATAATTTTTCGCAGAAATTGTCACAGAATGCACATTTTCCTCTAGGTAAATGTATATTAGACATTATGTAGCTCGAAATACGCGTAAACAAAAAATACAGTTGGATCAATTCGAGGTTACAAAGTTCGTGCGATTTTTTTTTATTTTTTTCAAACGCGTTTTCGAAAAAAGGCTGTAGAAAAAAAAGCTCAACTGGGATTTTAGGGGACTTTTGTCTAATCGTTCAGTGACATGTACTCGACATTCCCTGAAAAAATCAGCTTTCTCCGATTTTTTTCCCTAGTGAAACCTAATGTTCTTGGGCTATATGGACTCTTCTAATTCTAGGCTGTACTTGGTCTAACCTTAAAAAATAAATATGAACTCTTCCAATTGATGCCATTGAACTGTAATGAAGATACCACCAGGGTCCAAAGGGTTAAAAGTCAAAATGAGAAGGGTGTATCCTCTTACATTATCTGGTAAATCTCAGCTAAGCAACAAATTAGAGATGAGCACCGGAAACAATAATAATAATAATAATAACACTGTGGCCAGCCGCTGATTTGTCGCGGTTCTCGGACGAGAAGGCCATGGTTACCCCTGTACTCCCAACTGCACCCCTATTCCCACGCTTCTCCTCTCCCCCAACACTCGGAGACGAACTGTTTGATGGCATCCCTTGTCCCATTCTTCCCAATCTCTCCGATTAGCATATTAACCCTCTCCTTTGAGTCTCCCCCTAAACACATGTCCTTCATTCTCCCATCCCACTTCCCCACTATACTCCCAGTGAATCTCATTCTTTTAGACTGATACTTTGGGCATTCTAGAAGAAAGTGTTCCAGGGTCTCCGCTATGTCCAAGTTACACATCTGGCACTCCCTTTCACCGTCTTTCCCAATTTTTCCCCTCAGCTCCAGGGATCGCGACCTCAGCTTGAACAACAGTGACCCTCCAAAGGTGCCATCAAGGCTCTCTTCAAAACCTGGCTTCTCTTTATCACGCAGGACACCCAAAGACCTCTTTGATTTGACCCCCATCTCACCAATTACGGTTACAATCCTCCATGACCCTTTCTCTGACGACTTTTTACCCTGGTTTGCCCCAACGTCCAGGTCCGAGATCTCCAATAAGTAGTTCTCTACTAGCTCCTTCACTTGGACCATCCACCCCGTTTTGATATTTGAGTGGAAAATTCTCAGGAACATTACTTTACACCATCGGCTGTCGGGGAGATTTACCAAATAATTAAGATAACCGAGCTTCAACAGGTCTATCCTGTCCTTGATCCTCATCCACCCAAGCTCACCCCTGATTGCTTCTAGCGCTGCGGCATTACTCGACCCCGTTATCCATCGGCCTGCATCGTTCTGCAGGATTTCCAAGCTCTTTACGGCAGTCTGGTTTAGGGGTACACCTTCCGTACCGTATGTACACGTGCACGTGTCTGAGTGTTTGATTTTAACGTTCCTAATAGTTTGTCCTGGAGATCAATCGAAGATATATCACGGAACGGAGGGAAGAGAAGTATTTATCACAACAATTCAGAACACATTATTGGAACATATAGGATGGTTGGCTGGGCCAACGTGGCTATGAGTGTATTCGTAACTTACAATACGTAGAATTGCAAGACGTTCATAGAATTGTAACGTGTCTGAATAGTTTAGTTTACACGAATTAATAACTAAATATTCTCCATATTGCTTTATAAACGTAGTTTATGGCCTATCATTCAACTTTAAACCATTGTATTTAACGGGAGTGCCGCTATGACATAAATAATTCTGTATTCAATGGGCGATGTACAAGCCGGAACGTTTTTCCCAGCACCGTTCATACTAGTTCCTTTCCCATCGCGTCATTAGTTACGCTTCGAAAAGTTTCCAAATTTCGTTACACAATTATAGACCGTCTGTCGCATAGTGTGAAAATGAAAACGTCCACAGAAAAATAAAGTCGGTTCACAAAAAATAAGTTAACCCAAAATGAGATAATATTTTTTAAAAACCCAATCATTTTCAACAAGAACATTAACCCAGTCCGTGGACGTCTCATTTTGTGGATACCGTTATATCTAAATTGGTCAACTTTATTTCGGTAAATCTTCGTACATCTTGACATGCTTCGAACTTCTTTTAAGTGTGTTTCTCCCAGCTGTTTTGCAATACTGCACAAGTCTGAACTTATATTTTTACTAACAAAAATAGCCATCAAATGGTTAGGCGTGAATGGGCACCAGCCGAAGAGAAACAGCGATACGAATTTCAAAAACACTGGTTTCGAAAAGGCCGTTTTGATTTTTTATCAATCCATTTGGTCAGTACAGATTCAGTCAAAATAAACGGACTCTTCACCTCTGGGTTCAAACATCGGAATTAAAATGTGTTTATCTAAATGAATTTTAAAGGCATGGGTTGTGCAATAAACACAGAACGCGATGTGTGATTGAATCGGTGGGTGTTTTACATAACTCGTGGGAATGGCGTAACGCCATTCCAACTCGTTGTGTAAAACGCCCACCGATTCAAGCAACATCGCGTTCTGTCTATTTATATCTATCATTGGAAGGATCTCCGTGAGCACGTTCCAATGAGCGACCATAGTCTATAGCTGTGACCTTCCGAATCCGGTCGCTATATCAGTAGCATACAATCTGGTGAGAGTAATCTTCTACGAAAGGCACATAGAATGATGCATCCTCGTTGATATTGCGACTGTAAACTCTCTTCATTCGACAGCATCTGAGAGATAAACAGAGTTTTATCCGATAGGCCCCAGTCCCGCATTCATAGAAGGTTCATGAGTTGTAACTTTGTTTGATTATTTTATTCTGTTCCACAGAATGTAAGTTATTTGGGTAGAAACATATATAAGCTGGCCTCTGTGTAACTTTCATTCACACTGTACCTTTCTTGGGTTGTAAGATTAGCCCAAAGTATAATAAAAACTACCACTGCACGTCTGCATGTTGTGAACAGAATAAATACTTTTAATTTACAACTGTACTTTCAGAATCCAAGGAACCTTATCTAACAACAGAGATTTTGCCAAGGAGTTCCAATGTAAGGAAGGCTCCCCAATGAATCCAACGAAGAAATGTGTCGTATGGTGAAAAAAGACAAAATCATCTCTCACGTGAAATGGTTGGATTTGATGTTTCTCTTCGACAGTTGAACTGGACAGAACGATAACGTTTCATAATCAGTTCTTGTTCGACAAAAAATAAAAAGAATGGGAGCATTAAATCTACATATAATTTATTAATTGAATTGAAAAATGAGTTAATTGACGTTTTTTTCGTGAATCTTTTAGCTCAGACAACACCTGGTCATGCTTCTATCTTCGCAGTATATAGACAGCAATAGGAATCCTACGGAATAAAGTTGCCGACCATCCAGTATATTATATTCTACGAACATTCTTAATGCACAAACAAATTTATTTATTTATTTATTTATTTATTTATTTATTTATTTATTTATTTATTTTCAATTTTAATCAATCGTTTATACGCATGTTGCCCATTTTATAGGAGTACATCTCGAAGCATTGGCGACTACAGTACGTGGAGAGTGTATTATCACTAAATCACCCACAGAGTGGAGATTCCACCCACGCAATAATTGCAAATTTGTTGCAAAGCATAACAAGCATCGGCAAAGTTTCAACCAATGGATCTCCGTGTTAAACCCAGAGGTCCATTGGCTGAAACATTGCTTGTGTTTTTTTGTCCATATGTATAAAATTTGAAAGTTATAGTTTGGGTGATAACTTCACTCCGCGGGTGATTTAGTTACAATCCACTCAACACGTACTGTCGGTCCTATTTTATCCGTAAAACAGAACTTGATTACCACAGTAAATGGGCGCTGCTTCACTTTCTGACGTTTTCCAGGGGGGAACAAGCAATGTTTTACCCAAAATTGCACCAGGTTAAATACGGCCAACCATTAGATAAAGTTTTTCTTTTATTTGTTATGTTTTTACCCAATTGCTTCTTACTTTCGGATTATAAGCGTGGAACTTATTGATTGTTTGTTTATTATTGAGGTTTGGCAACACTTTAAACAACCAAGGATATTTTGCGTCGGGCTGTTTACGGGTGCATGAAGTTGGACGACAGGAGAGAACAACGGAGCAATGTGATAAACAGCAGGGCTGAAACGGTTGGCTCATTTTCACAACCGACTAACCGAGAGCTATAACCGGATAATATCCGGTTAACCGTAGCCATTATTTCACCGAAACGGGGATCAAAACTATAGGAATTGGAAAATATTCTCAGAAACTATTCCGTAGTGTGTATACAAACGAACGTTGTCGAGTACTCGACAACGTTCGTTTGTATACATACTACGGAATAGTTTCTGCGGTTACTAAGTACTCACGGAAATTGCCGATCATTAACGAAGTCTTGAACGCCAAAGTCGATTATTTCTCAATATATACAGCGCTGCTTCGAGGTGTAATCTAACCCAAAGGAGAAGCGGTAGATTTACAACGTTTTAGCCGAGGAATGACGATCACTATCGACATTTAGGGTAACCGGTTGACGTTTTTTTAATCGGTTAGGTATGTAACCGGTTTCAAACCGGTTATCCGGTTAACCATTTCAGTACTAATTAAACAGTGTGAGTCTTCAATGTACTAATCAGGCACGAACATGGTTAGCGTCTTGTTAAGGCAAGTGTATCCTCGTCGTGCAACACTCCTTAGTACACAGCGTCGCCATCTCCCACCCCCGGCAGTCCGATTCAAGTGCCTTGTCCAAGAACACAAACCAGATAGCGCTGGTAATGATCGGACCCGGCAACCTTGTGATCGCAAGTTTCGAATCGCATGTTGCTAGAGACTATTAAAGAATTGTATAAGAATTACATGTCCTAACACCAAAGTAATTCCTCAACTTTCTGGAATCTGTTTACTCATAGTTTCTTTCAAGCTTTTTTTTATAGGAAATATTTACCCTTTGAATGGTATCGTCTTGTTCATTACTGTATACAGGAAATGGGCGGGTTTGTCGTATAGTAGTGGGGAAGTTGAGTAATAATTTAATTCCAAGGCCCTATGGGACTGTGAGATTAAATTAATACTCATCCGTCTGTCCATTTAGGTGTTTATTGTGTTATCTAGTATTAATCCTTTACCCAACGCAGACGATATCAAAATTTATTAATTTAAATATCATTTTTTTTATTTTTTTCGAAACATTTCAACGAAACCATATCATGTGACCCAAAGAGGGGTCACATGATATGGTTTTGTTGAAATTTTTCGATAAATACTTTTTTTTCAGCTGCTGAATATGCATATTACGCGGGCGGATGCGGGCGATTCGTTGGGTAAAGGGTTAAAGGATTACGCGTTGTGTTCCTTGGACAAGACTTTTAACCCTTTACCCAACGCAGACGATATCAAAATTTATTATTTTAAATATCATTTTTTCTAATTTTTCAAAAAATTTCAACAAAATCATATCATGTGACCCCTCGTTGGAACGATATGGTTTTGTTGATTTTTTTTTAAAAATAATATTTTTTCAACTGCTGAATTTGCTTATTACGCGGGCGGATGCTGCCGATTCGTTGGGTAAAGGGTTAATCAAGACTCCCCAAGTGGAAGCGCGTTGGCGCTATGTACTAAGTCGTACTGCACGTTGATGGTGCACTTGTATTCAACCAATGCAAACCCTGAGTGTGTAGATTTAGTACGTTGGGGGAGTATGATAGTTGCTCGTCGCTGGTCGACGGTTCTCTCCGAGTACCCCGGCTTCCTCCACCCGTAACATGTCCGACACGAGGAGACCATGGTCATTTAAGTGACGTTAATCCACCTCCTTCCAAGACCAGAGCGGAACTGAAACATACAATCACTTGTTATAATCTTGACATAACCATACGCTGCGACAAAATTATAACACGTGATCCATTCACTGCATAAAAATACGTGGTTAAGTGTATTCGTTTCCGCATTAACCGCTGTGGTGGCTGGCGGTATTTATGTTTGTTTTTCAGCCAAATTATGCGCATGTCCACGCTTCTCACTTTCGGCTTACACCGTCCCTGGGCTGTTTTTTTCGGGCCCAATATATATATATGGTTTGTTTCCGAGATACAATACTTTCTCTGTTGCTTGCAAAAAGATTCGGCCATACATCGAAGGTTTCGAAAAAAAAAAACCGAATAGGATCAAATTCGCGCGACGATATCGAATCGAGTCGAACTGAATCTCAGCTTCGGAGGGCAGTACTGCATAAAATATATATTCATACAGTAATAAAAAATTGCCGGTATCTTTAGCTTTAGGGATTGGAGACTCGAGCATTTCCAATGTTTTCTCTATAGAAGTATCTTGACCTTACAAACAGGCTAGTTGGAATGAACTAAATGAATACAACTGGGTAATTTTTATCTTTCGACATGTTTTCCTCAAAGATAACACTGTTAAACTTTAACCCTTTACCCAACGTAACGACCAAAACCGACAAGCGCTATTCACAAAATACACCATTCAATTTTCGTTACTTTTTCATTTTTTGTTACAAAAACATAGCTTATGACCCCTCATTGGAACGAGTTCAATGAGCTCGTTCCAATGAGGGGTGATAAGCTACGTCTTTGACTAAAAATGAAAACTATTAGTTATTCAAAAAATTTTGATTGCAAGTGTCGTCTGCTTTTCGTGTTAGGTAAAGGGTTAAAGGGTATTTTTTTTAATTCACGAGTGCGCAGTCCTAACCAGAGCAATTCGTTGGAATGTTTTTATCGTCGTGCAATCAGGAATTTAACCACTGAAATCTTGTTTGGCAGAGCTGATTGAACGCGGTCAAGCCCAACTGAATTGGTTAAGTTCCTAGTTGCCTTATTGGCTTTATGCAAAAATGTAACGTGAAATTTCTGTATTTTCAGATGCGTGGGGTGGGATTAGGAAGCTCAGCCACACTCCAAAATCAATTGGGTTAAAAGTTAACCCAAATCAACCGGGTTGAGTGAATATCAACCCAGTTGTGTTCCTATTCACTGAACCCAGTAGATTTGGATTGATTTTAAACTAACTGATTTTAGAGTGCCTCTTTGCCACATTACGCAACTTTTTCGAAATTTCACCAGTTCACCGAACTGTAAAGGGGGAGATAAGTTACGTAATTCTATGTCCTTGATGAAGTTTCAAGTGTCCTACTATGACATGTTCTGAACAGGTCTTGGTGGAAGAATTTAGCCAACAGACTTCACTTGAGACGACAAAAGATAAAACATAAATCTGCTCTTCTTAAGCCCTACAAATAAAGTTGAATGCCTCTGTTCCCATCCACCTACCTGGGATTTTTTTAATTAAGGTTGTGTTCTGTGTAAGATACATCGACCTATGAGACACTAGATGAGTTTATCTACAAGTGAGTAAACATTACCTGATGCGTTCCTTCCATAGCACTTTTGTGTCGTGCATGGGAGAGCTTTGTAATACCATTCAGTTTATCAAATTATCCTATATCCTATCTACCATCCCAAGACGTAGTGTTTGTGTAAGTTTTCGTTGAGGTCTAGGTCTGTGAGATTAAATGAGATTATTCAGCGGATATTTCGGTAAGGTATTTATTTATTTATTTATTTATTTATTTATTTATTTATTTATTTATTTATTTATTTATTTTAGATGCCTTCGACAGCCAGTGTCATCTCGTGTCGGACAGTTTTACGGATGGACGAAGCCAGAGTACGCGGAAAAAACCACCAGCGGCGAGTAACTGTCAGACTCTCTAACATAATAAGTCCGTATAAGCAGGGTTAGTATGGTTGAAGAACAAGAGCACCATCGACGTGCAGTACACCTTCGTACACCGTACCCTCACGTCGGAAATCAGGAATAAATGCATTACCCAAGGACATAACGCAGTTACCCCGGATGGGGGGGGGGGGGGGTGGGGGGGACCACGGACCTTTCGGTTTAATGTATAATGTCGTAATCCCCGACACTACTGCGCTCCCAATTATGATGTATTTCACTATCGTTCCTAGACATTTCAGCGATCCAAATGCATAGAGATAAATACAGATTACAACAACAGTCAACTGATTTGTGCTGTATTCCGTCGAGTTGATGAGACGAGATAGGCCAGATCAAACGAGATGCCACAGGCGTCGAGTTTGATGTGTCCGAGCTCTTCTCGTCCACGAGACGGAATACAACAACACAGATCAATTGCCTGTTGTAATAATTTGTTTATTACATGACAATTAGTATATTAAACAGTTCACAACACCTGAAAAATCAAATACAACAAGAATTATATTAGTCAAATAACCATTAACAATTTATGGAATTGGGGAATCCCAAACGTGTAGAAATACCGAACGTTCGTGCAGAACATGAAACATGAAAGTCAAAATAATGGAGGCAAGACTTGAATTTCAATTGGAATCGCTTTCGATAACACAGATTTTCCAAAGTTTGGTTTAATGCGCATCTTGAAAATGGTTGTTAATTGTTATTTTGCAATTGTTCAGCACGGCATTTTCAAATAAACCTCGACTGGAAAGTTTGTCAACGGAGTTTAATAAAGAGACGCAATCTATATTTGTCACTTGGCAACGGACAGACGCAATATCAACAAAAAATCGAGTACGTTCGATTCGCTATAATATTGTAACCGATTTTCATTTTTCATTCAATCGCATGTCGTGAAACGCGCAAACTGCGCGCTTGTTTTTATTGAGTTCTGTAACTGGTCATAGAAAAGCAGTGTTTTCTCATACGGTATTAATAAACGACTCAAGATCGAACGCACCCATTACGGAATTCTCTGATGTATTTGTGGAATTTACCGATTTATTTATAGGTCACTGGTAGAAATAGTCTGTTCACGTCCTCCTCGTTTGAGACATGCATGATAACGATATGGAAAACCTGACACCCTTGTTTTCTGGAGAGCTGGATTTGATGGTTAAACTGCAGTGAGGGCTATTTGTGGTAGTCATATAATAATTGGGTTTATTAACCCCTTGCATACTGATGCGGACAAAACTGAAGTCATTTATATTGGACTCCCTTATCAGCTATCGAAAATTTCTCGAATCAGTTTGAATCTTGGTGGCAGTGCCATTTTTCCATCGCCAATGGTTCGTAATCTTGGTTATTTCATGGATGAAAACCTTTCTGCGGACAAGCATGTGTTGCAAGTCTCCGGAACAGCTTTTCATCACCACCGAAATATCGGTAGAATGCGTGGTGTGATAGATGAGGGAATGGCAATGCAATTAATTCATGCATTTGTAACGAGTAGATTGGATAATTGTAATTCTCTCCTATATGGCTGCAAACAGTCCCTAGTTAACAAGCTGCAGAATGTTCAGAATTGTGCGGCTAAACTTATGACCAAGAGTAAAAAATCCTCTTCGGCTTCCCCTATCTTACAAAAACTGCATTGGTTACCCATTAGTGAAAGAATTAGTTTCAAAGTATTATTGTTTACCAACAAAGCTGTCAACCATGTTGCGCCTCCTTATCTTTGCAATCTAGTTAAGAAGTATGAACCTGCTCGTCCTTTGCGATCAGCTACTTCGTGCAATCTTGTTCAGAATGCAGGAAAGCTGGTCACAGCTGGCAATCGGACCTTCTGCATTACGGCACCACATTTGTGGAATGCGTTACCTGACGACATCAAAAAACCACAGTCACTCGAGTCATTTAAGAGACACTTAAAAACACACCTGTACAAACTGGCTTATTGTTGACATGCTTGTATCATATAAAATGCACCTTTAGTTTTGTGTGAAGCCTATGAGCACTTATGTGGATACTCGGCTCTAAACCATATTATTATGTAAAAATCTCAAAATTTCAGGCTGCTAATTTTTCCCATGATGCAACTAGAAATTTAATCAAATCAGTGACTGAATTGATTAAATTTCTAGTTGTATTTTGGGAATAATGGCTACTTGAAATTTTGGTATTTTAACATCAGTGTGCAGGAGGGTTAAGATGTTAAAACTTAGATTACACTGTAGGGGAAAGGTTTTCTAAAGAGATGCTATATGCTTAAGACGTTCTTGTCAAACGTCAAAGCACCCTCTCATGTTGAAAGGTAGAACATAAGAAGAAATCATTTTGTCGGGGACAACAATGCAATTTGTCAGTTTTTTTCGTCCATTTTAATACTGTGCTATCTCTGACACCCTACTACCGGATATATCTCCATTTGAAATGTGTAGATTCATAGAATAAGCATACCTCCACGTGAATATCTTAAATCTAAGCTAGACTGTTCCAGATTTCCGGGGAATGCCTCAATAACTTATGTTGCCTCATTTGTTGGAACGGAAAGATCTGCTATGACGACAAAGGTCGTTTAATTAACTGTAGAGCTATGGCTTGGAAAGCTGGGTTCGTAAAGGTAGACAAGATTAAACAATGGAAAACGAGAGTTGTGAGAATACTTTTACGTGAAACGACGACAAAACAGCCGCTTCTGTGAAACTATTATTCCATTGTTACGTCAATGATATGAATTTATGAGGAATTCACTTGATCGAAAATACAGATCTTTATTTCAACGACCTATGTCATATCAACATAATAAGTCAACAGCATTGGTGTTTAACTCTTCGAACATTGGTATCATAGAATGCACATAACGCTCCAGTTCAACAGCATAGTTTGAAGCCATTCATATTTGATATGGAGAGTTCAAGGTTTCTTTAAAATTAAATCGAGAATGAAATGTTATTTTGTCCTCCGGAATCGACACTGCCAATTTAACAGTTCTTACATGGACGAACAAGCAGTCATGACTTTTGAATTCGCAGAGAGTTCTTAGTGAAGGAAAACTGGAACAGTTGATCGGCTACTGGTTAGCTTGACATATCTGTTCATGCCATATTTTCTAATCTATCTCAACATATGCAAATTAATTGTGTGCTTGCGCTAAAATATAAGGAAGTAGCGAAAAAGTGGACGTCGTATTTTTCGCCTTGATCGTCATGAGACATTGGACTGTGTTATTTAAAAAAAACGTATTTTTCACTATTGGTTCAACCGACGAATCACAGTGAAAATGTTATCAACGAACAATAAATAAACTCGCTAAAATGCTATGAAAGTACGCGCCGTTTACTATTGCACAATGAAAAGTGGTTATTATTGTTATTTTTGGTATTAAATTAAAATTCATCAACATTTGAGTAGCTTTCAGTGAAAAGCTGAGAAAACTATTTTGTTTCGCGGACGACACACTAATTTCGTCACTGAAAGCGGTTTGTTGGCGAATATCCGCTGATGGATTCAACCTGAATGTTTGTCGCTTTCGAAGCAATTACTTTGCATTAATTTGTGATTAACGCGTAAAGATTTTTAAAGAAAAGGCAACTCATACAAAAAATACGTGTGGTTTTTTGAGTGATTACCATAATTATTCCATTTCTGACTAGCGGTAAGCCGTTAAAACTTATATTTCACCTGCTAGTCAATCAGAGTATCCACTCCAAAATCATAGGTATCTTCTATATTCTCCCCCGGGAATCCCGGGAAGTGAAACAGTGTCTGTTTACTGTGGAAAACAAGCTCTGGTTTTACTTGTAAAATAGGACACAATCACAAATGCTTGGGGTGGATGTCTTCTAAAATGGGCAACACGGGTATAAACGATTGATTAAATTTGACTGTGTCTCGATGATGCGGTCACGATTTGCCACTGTGCAGAAATATGCGACGTTAAACACCAATGGACGAATGAATAAATAAATGCTCTATGTTTTCGAGAATCTTGTTACATTCATTTGCTTGCTAAGGTGTATTTTCTATCCAAACAAAAATATACTTAAGAAGTGGAGATATGTCCTTATAGATTAGTTCTCTGATAATTGATTTATTGATATTAGATTCTATTGAATTTCTTATCAAATGAAGTCATGGCTGCTTCGCAGAAGCCATGACTTCATTTGAAGAGAAATTCAAGAAAACACTTACTGCGTTAAAATATATTCTTTATCTACCAGTTCAGAATTTCAACGAAACATTATATGACAGCGATATACAACAATCTCATTACAACTTTCGGCAACCTGGAAGAAAAATATTCAGCACATAGCTTCCGGTCCTCCATTGGAACATGCTCTACAAGCTCGTTTCAATGAAAATTCATTACCTACGTTATGCGGTGAAAAAAATGTTCATGACTTATTTTTTCTGACACTTCTATAGTTACTATTGTGTAAAGCTAGTGGAGGGTAATTGGCAAATGAATTATGACTGTGGGTTAACTGTGAATCTGTGTTCTTGTAAAAATGTGAACAAGCACATATGCAAAGTCCATTCGAAGCGATAAAACTATGTCAAATCTATTATATAATGTGTTTTTACGTCTGCACAAGAGCTTCGGTAATGGAGTACTGAGCCAAAATTCGGATTACGTAGCTAGGTCTCTAACGACGTTGGCGTCCTATTTTAATAGGAAGATTTTAAAATGAACCCATTGAAGATTGAATGCACCAGTAAGAGTCCTTTACAAAAAGAATGGCATCCAGCTCTTTGTGAAATATCTTTAACACTTTGAACCATGGTGATATATTCCATGTCAGTTCAATGGCAACAACAGGAAGAGTCCGCGTTCATTATTTAGGGTAGACCAATTAATATTTTCAACGCGCAGCCTTGGGGCTGCACGTTGAACATATTGACTGGTCCACCATATACATTCACTTAGCAGCCATACTACTTAAGGAAATTATGACATATCAAGTTCCTGGTCGGCCTCTCGGGATCAAGGGGTTAACGCACAAGGATTATCAGTCAAAAATGCCTTCGCTTTTCGTAATTTTTTATGAGACCCACAGCTTGTCATTTGTTACTTGCTTGTTATTAGGAAACTGCAAAAACTATAAAAGCATATTCTCTATCAAACGATTTATTTATTTATTGGTGGTTAAGGTCACATATTTCTGCACAATGGCTAATCATGACCACGACAGTTTTACTGGTGGGGGAAGCCGGAGTACCCGGAGAGAACCACCGAGCAATGGCGATCAACTGTCAGCTTCTCAACATACTAACTCCACAAGCAGGGTTAGCATTGGTTGAAGACAAGTGCACCATCGACGTTGAGTACGCCCTAGTACACAACGCCAGAGTGCCCCCACGTGGGTAATGAGGGTGAAGTGTATTGCCTAAGGACACAACGAGGTTGGCGCAGGTGGGATTCGAACCGAGGATTTCTGGGCTTGCAGCTTGCACCTCTACCCACTAAGCCACCGCGCCCCCTAACAAACGATACTGAATATCTGTTCGACATTTTCTGTCTCCCAACCCAAACTGACCGAAAAGGTGTTGCTATGACGCGGAACTGCTATTTTGAAACGTTTGAACCGACGGTATATGATAATCACGGGTCAATCAGTCGTGATCCTCCAAACCATGTACATACCAAACAGGCTTCGAAATTATATTGGAAGGAAACCAGTTTGCCAACAAACATTTACAATACCATAAACGACGAGCATTAATGAAGAAAGAGATATATACCATGATTACCTATTCTGCTATATATGAAAAGCCTATGACATAAATTTTAGCTTTATACACCAACCGTGGTGAACACGCCAGCAATAGGACTTCAGTAGCTAAAGTTTATACCTACAGTGGAACTACATCCAAGTTGACCTTTAGTTACGTCGACCTGAATGCGAACTTGTTCAAATTTATCGCACGTCGCCTCGCGAAGAGTGAAATGAAAGAGACAATTATTTATTACGTATTTAAATGAGTTTATCACATAAAACACCAAACATTAACAAACATGCATTGTCTCATGTTAATAAAGCATCCATAACAAGAAACAGTATGTTATTACGTTATTAAAATGAAAAAGGCCCCGTTTCTTTTTCTATTTCGTTTCGGTGATTTTTTTTTTTTTTTATTGATGTTTAAGGTCACATATTTATGCACAATGGCTAATCATGACCGTGACAGTTTTACGGGTGGAGGAAGCCGGAGTACCCGGAGAGAACCACTGAGCAACAACGAGCAGCTGCCAGCTCCCCAACATCGTAACTCCGCACTGCAGCACAGGCAGGGTTAGATTGGTTGAAGACATGCGTACCAGCGGCGTGCAGTACGCCTTAGTAAACGGCGTCATCGTGCCCCCACGCGGGCAGTGGAGATGAAGTGTCTTGCCCAAGGACACAACGCGGTAGCCGCAGGTGGGATTCGAACCGAGGACCTCTCTACCAACTGAGCCACCACGCTCCCCCGTTTCGGTGATAAAATTGACAGCGGAAGTACCACCCACCAATGCTGATGTAAAAAAAACAAATTCGCAGGTATGTACGCTGCTGCTCAGTAAAATCGAAAAAAAATAATAGCGACTCTTAATAATCTGACGATCATGGTATAAATAAAATATACCCAAAGTAGCTTGGTGTACCAAATGTTCACCACTCGTGGTGAAGTGGTGTTAACCGCGCACCAGAGGCTCGCGGTTAATACCACTTCACCACTCGTGGTGAACATTTGGTACATCAAGCTACTATGGGTATATTCTATATATATAACTGCACTTAATTTTATACCAAATTTCTTTTCATTCCTACAAGGCAGCCGCCGTGGACTGGTCGTAATCCACGCGTAGGCAGTGACGTCCACGCATGCGTTTACCAGGTAATAAAAATCATCAGCCGCACAATTTGAATTACTGAATCACAGGAGCGTAT
Source organism: Pictodentalium vernedei (assembly GCA_031216915.1). NCBI lineage: Eukaryota > Metazoa > Mollusca > Scaphopoda > Dentaliida > Dentaliidae > Pictodentalium > Pictodentalium vernedei. Next base: position 62,474,686 of record CM062290.1, on the reverse strand, counting down.
CCGGTGCTTCGTTAATTAAATCTTTGGTGATTATTCCTCTAATTATTGTTTGGAATCTAATATTATTGCATCTGTAGAAATAGTGCCCACCAGTGGAAGGTGATCAGTCCACGGCGGCTGGACTGTACGATGTTCCTCGCACTCCGGTAAATGTTTGATCGACACCGTTGGATCACATATCATACATTACTAATGACCTTTGCTCTTCAGTCATCGAACTGAATAATCTTTACATGTTCAGTTTCATTTTTCTTTTTCACTGTTGAGAAAAACCGCTATTAGTCAAAAAGCTTATAATCATGTACATAGATTTGTGGAAGCCTTGCTTATCACCTGATCAGTGTACAGATGTCAGTTCTGTAAAACGTTTACAATTATATTTTTTTGAATTGTATTTTCTGTCTATGACAATTAAGAACTGAAAGAAATCATTTGCGTTTCAAAAGATGTTACAATTTACTAGAGGAAAATTGTCACGTGTTTTAAAACGTTACTGATCAATTTCAATCAATTATATGCATAGGCAGAAAATACAATTTCGAAAAATACAATTGTAAAAGTGTTATAGTATTGGTTCCTGTTGGGAGAGAACACCGAGCAGGTCAAATTGGAATAGTACCATCATAACGGACCAACTAGTCCTAAAGTGGCACCAGCTGTCCATGTATATTACTACTTGGGTTCGTTCGTTCCATGTGACTTGTACGCATCTATAGAGACCATACACGGTGAACACTTCACAAACTCGGTCAGAAAACGACCATTCCTACAAAGTTTTATTTTGCCACAAAACCTTAGCCTAGTTCTCAACAGCGAAATTTTGCTTCCTCCAAGAACCAAAACTGATTCTTCATTGTGTCCTGGTATGGGAACTACATGAACCAAACATACATACGTTTTGGTTCTTCAGACTTTCACATTAACTGGACCTTCAAGGCCCCTGAACGTTGTATAGATTGTAAAATATAAAATCGTACCAAATTAAAGTCTTAAAATGGCGACAAAGCAATGTTTGAAATACGTTTTCAAATTCAGTTGTTCCATCACTCATGCGTTAAGTTGTTCGACAACGGCAATTTCCTTTTATATAGACAAGACAGACAACTCTATATGCATACATGGAGACTCGTTTGTGTCGGTTTTTCGACGGGTTTTGTTTGTATTTGGAACCTAATATGGAGCGGATTTCTCTGAGTGCATGTTCATTCACTGGCATGAACAATAAGAGCTTGTTTCGATACAAAGGTGTCATTTATTTATTTATTTATTTATTTATTTATTTATTTATTAATAATTAAGGTCACTTTCGGTATCTAAGTCTATATCATGACCCCAACAAAGGTATATAGAGAGTAATCGCTTGACTGGACTGATTACGTGAAATAATTCATGAGAGGTGAGGGACGTTGTACCTCGAATAAATTATTTCACGTAACCAGTCCAGTCAAGCGATTACTCTCTTTCTACCTTTGTTGGGGTCATTGTTAACGATAATTATATTATTTAACCCTTTACCTAACGTAACGGCCAAAACCGGCCAGCGCTAATCTCAAAAACTCGCCATTTTTTTTTGTCTCTAAAACATAGGTTATGACCCCTCATTGGAACAAGCTCGTCGAGCTCGTTCCAATGAGGGGCCATAACCTATGTTTTTGAGACAAAAAATGAAAAAAATAGTTATTCAAGGATTTTTGTTTTTTGGCAAGCGATTGGCTTTTCATGTTAGGTAAAGGGTTAAAAAAACAAACAATGAAGTCCCCATTACACCCACGGCAAAGCGTCTTCGTTTGCGCGCACGGATACATGACACAATTGTTGATTGCATAATCCACTTGTGAAGTTATCGTTTATAATCAAACCCGGAGATCCCAGTAAATCACACTTTGGAAAGTAACAAAAAGTCAAGTTTAGCCATCGTCTATACACATCCTTCCTACTTTAGAGGAAATTTGCTGTAGACGTTGTTTCCGTTATCCTATTTTACCAATACAGCAGCACTTATGTACCTCAGTAAACGAGCACTGCCCCGCTTGGTGGATTGGGGTGATACTGAAGTGAAAGAGATTGACGTTATGAGGACGCGTTCAACCTGGTAACAGCTTACAGGTTTTGTTACTTTGGATAAAGCTCACAGATCGATGGTCGAAGCCCCGTGAATGCTGTGAAAAGTGCAGTGGCGAAACTCTGATACAAAATCAGACATATGCATGTAATGGTCGTAATGGTAATAGCAAGTTTATCTTGCTGAATCGGCTCTTTTAACCCTTCCAACCCAGTGCAAAAAGAAGACAAAAATTGTGACAGATGAGCAGGGCAGGTGCCAAAAAGAGCAATAACTCGGAAGTGAGGCTCAGTATTAATTTAATTTTACAGCTGTCCGAAGCTGTAGGATAAATTGTAGCGGAATCCCCAAAGGCAGAATGGATTCATCCATTTCGTACTAGATAGAATTGAATAAGAAGATACCATCCTGGTCGACAGTGTTGAAGGGGGTAATCATGAGAAAACTGCGAGCATAGACGAACTTTTGTATCAACATAATTAAGTAAGCGCTTGCATCTGCTCTCCTATCTGCTCGGTCCCCTTCAAGGATGCAGGATTGTATTTTGGGCCCTGGATCATGATGATTCTCTTGAATTATGACCTCGCTATAAACTCAGTATATGTCGAGCTGATGAAGGTGATAAAATCACAGGGATATTGAGGAACGATTTAATGGTTCAGTCGTGAGGTTTCAAGAGAAATTATCACTCCACGTCACTACAACTACGAAACGGATACGACCATTTTGCAGTCGCCATTCAGAATCTAAGTATTGAAAGGTTACAATAAATTGTGTATAGAAACTGAAGCATGGATTGAAATGAAACAGATTGTAGACAGTTTTGGGGCGAATTAGCACAGGCGCCAGACCAGTAAGTTGCTTGTTAAGTTTCCACGTGCATTCCAAAACTACAAAAAACGTATCCAGACGTTAAAGGTCTATCTGCGTTTCTTGATCCCGAAAATAACTTTCTGATGTTAATACCGAAGCTTGCCAGTCACCAGTATAATTACGTAGAAAATTCACTGCTGTTGTGGACAGGAATCTCTCTAGCCATTAAAAAGACCATAACCTATGTTAAGATTTATTCGTGTGGAATACTTCAGTTCGTCGAAAACGTACTCTTCGCTTTCCCGATCAACTAACATAAATCTAAACATAAGCGATGGACTATTTAACCCTTTACCTAACATGAAAAGAAGACGACACTTGCAAACAAAATTCTCGAATAACTAATTCTTTTTATTTTTTTGTCTCAAACTATAGGTTATGGCCCTCATTGGAACGAGCTCGACGAGCTCGTTCCAAAGAGGGGTCATATCCTATGTTTTTGAGACAAAAAAATGAAAATATAATGAAAATTAATTGGCGATTTTTGAGAATAGCGCTGGTCGGTTTTGGCCGTTACGTTTGGAAAAGGATTAAAGGATAGAGTGGTTCTAGGCCAGAATACCCTCGAATTCACTACAGAATTAGACTGGTGGCTTCAGAGATATGATATTACCATCAGAATATTATTTTTTGGGGTCTAGAAAGAAAATGGCTCTAAAACTACCATAAACATTCTTTTCTTTGAATCACTGTGAGAGGTGTTGTTCAATAGAGACCTCATTTGACCAATTTTTGGTGACATTTCTATAAGGAACGAAGTCGGACCACAACCGTAGATTTATGATTTCCATCTATTATGTTAATATCATCATAGATTTAAGGTGAATTGAATACTTATTGGTTGGAATATCTATCACTAGGGTATGAAATAATATCTGTATATCTTTGTGAGTAAAGGGGAATCACATTTCTTCATGGATAGTCTGCGCGCAAACTTCGCGAGGAATGAATAAAGAATTAGCCCACAACAGCACAGGATTCCTTCCAGAGCTAAACAGGTGGCCTGACAGTTTGGTTAACCCTTTGACAGTTTGGTTAACCCTTTAGCTAACAAATCCACCGCATCCGCCAGCGTGATGTACAAATTCCGCAGTTGAACAAAAACAATTTCAAACACATTTCAGCAATATCATATAATGTGACGCCTCAGTGGAACGAATTCGTTCCAATGAGGTATCACGTGCTATGGTTTTGTTGAAATTGTTTTGAAAACTTTAAAAAATGTAATTTAAAATAATACATTTGGCTATCCTATGCGTTGGGTAGAGGGTTAATACGTCCTTACAGTATATCACATCGAATTTGGAACGCTATTTAATACTGTGTTGAGTAAAAACTCATGGTTGATAGGGAGATTTCTAGAACGAAATTAAATCTTTGAACACTGTTTTGTTGAGAACGCATCGTCCTGCGGTCCATCTTCGGTAAACAGGAAATATATCACCGGTTGTGTTTAATTATGTTTTGCTCATTGTATTGTCCATAGAAACATTAGTATTGTTTTCGCTCCCGTCTGTGTGAGAGGTGGGGTGTGGGTGAGGGTCATTATGTGTGCGTCTGTGTATGTTTGTTTGCTAAAAAAAACAGGACACATATTTCATAATCAAACCTGGTGCAGGAAGGTTGGATTTAAACACAATTTTGTGGGAGACAAAGGTCATTCTTCAATGTCACAGAGTTACATATTTCAGGATATGATCTTGGAGGCGTGGGTGTGGGTCTCTGTCATGCCCCTCTAGTTCACATTCCATTCCTACCCATTCACAAGCGTACCAATCATCCTGGATATCACGCAGCCTACCGACCAGCCTGACATTTCCGGTAACTTTCAGAGGTCTAATCCTGCTCCGTACAGTAATTTAGAACATACAGATATCCAAAAAAGATCTAACTCAAGAATATCATTTCTTCCAAATAATTTCAGAGAATCCAGTGAAATTATAGATTACCAAAAACAAGATGGCAAGAAAGAGCAGCGATTTCACAAAGTAAGTAAATTTAAAATTTGTGTCCTCACATGGTTAATATTTATAACACCTCCATATCAAATGGGAATTTCTATGTGTTCTCACCCATACGAACTTTCCCCAATGTTATACCATCCTTAACTTAATATATATCGCAGTGAATTGCTGGATACCGCAGGAATTAATCTTTGTTGGGCAATACAGTGTCACAATAGATTATACAAAGCGTTGGAGATTTATCCATACGAAAAGTATTTGTAATTTCTTTAAAAAGCACAAGAGACATATGGAATATACCCATAGTAGCTTGGTGTACCAAATGTTCACCACGAGTGGTGAACATTTGGTACGCCAAGCTTCTTTGGGTATATTTTATTTATACCATGATCGTCAGATTATTAAAAGGCGCTATTATTTTTTCTCGATTTTACTGAGCACCAGACGCACATACGAGTGAATCTGTTTTTGTTTACACGAGCATCGGAGGCGTTACTTCCGCTGTCAATTTTATCGCCGAAACGAAATAAAAAAAAGAAACTGAGCCTTTTTCGTTTTAATAACATAATAACATACTATTTCGAGTTACGCATGCTTTATTAACATGAGACAATGCATGTTTGTTAATTGTTGGCACCTTATGAGGTAAAACCGTAATAAATAATTGCAATTTCCATTTCACTCTTCGAAAGGCGACGTGCGATAGATATAGACAAGTTTGCATTCAGGTCGACGTCACCACAGGTTAACGGGGATGTAGTTCTACTGTAGGTGTAAATCTTTATTATTGAAATCCCATTGCTGGCGTGTTCATCACGGTTGGTGTGTGAAGCTCAAATTTATGTCATGGTCTTTTCATATATAGTAGAATAGGTAATCATGGTATAAAGTAGTAAACTCTCAGCTCATCGACCGTCGGGTTTCAGGATTACAGGGTAAAACCCATCGGCTCATGTCTTCAAAAGTTTCTTTACCTTTCTCTGGAATTGTTCAAAATGTTCAGTTAAAAATCATTGTCACATTTTTTTCAGTAGTAAATTCCATCTTCCATACAGTAGGTAATTGTGGATATATTCATTATAAAATTATTGATTAGTTACTATTTATACCACCCAGAGAATTTGGCTCGTTATCAACATGACTGTGGAATTACTTCAAGATCTTTTATCGCCTAATTTTCATCGCATCTGATATTATCGTTTGCCAGTTCGCTTTTAAGTTAAATGGTTTCATGGTCTCATCTTGTTGTAAATAGGATAATTCGTCATCATGAAACGAGCGATACATCCTACTTTGATCTAGTTGGGATAACACTCATTCCAATCCTTACTATGCAAATGTTGTATTCATCTTATACCAGCAATTCAGTTTATATTTTCACAGGGTTTTCAATGCAAACCCCTAAAAATTAACACTTTCGTGTCATTTTGTTTACAGAAGCCTTTGGTTCTGATTATGAGGGTATGAAGTGTGATTAAGTTTCAGGCAGATGGGTACAAGAAAACAAACATTACAGAAAATCAAAAATTGAAATTCATTATTGGGATTGGGGTTTTGTTATTTTATCTCTTGTTCCTTTTACACAGTGAAACATTATATGATTTTACTTATCTTTCGAGACCTTAGTCCGAAGTAAGTTTTACGTTACCTAAACTCAGACAGGACATTGGAGGCCATAGGTCGCTGGGAATGCTCTCCGCGTCTCAATCAATAATACTGGTCACGACTAGCCATTCTGCAGAAATATGTGACCTTAAACATCAAAAAAATTACTTTTTGTACACAAAAGCAATAGTCAAAGGGCATAATACTCTATGTATATAATTAGCCCGTTCCACACTGATGTCGAAATGTCACATCTTTATGTACGAAAGTTTCTCGTAATGCAACTGGAAATTAAACCAATTCAGTCTTGTTTGACAGAGTTCACAGAGCGCTCGTGAAAAATAAAACTTTCAGGTCCACACTCATGAGATAATTCCCGATATTCACTAAAACAACGTAGATATCCTCTCTTTATTTATTTATTTATTTATTTATTTATTTATTTATTTATTTATTTATTTATTTATTTATTCATTTATTTATTATTGGGGATTAACGACATTTCCTACAGTCTGATTCTCCTCGCGTCTGACAGTTTTACGGGTGGAGAAAGCCAGAGTACCCGGAGAGAACCATCAAGCAGTGGTGAGCAACTGTCAAACTCCACAACATACTAACTCCGCACAAGCATGGTTAGCTTTGCTTGAACGCAAGAGCATCATCGAACTGAAGTACGCCTCAGTACACACCGCCACCGTGGGCAGTCGGGATTAAATGCCTTGACCAAGAACACAGCGCAGTTACCCCTAGAGAGGATCGAATCGTGGACCTTTCGGTTTGAAGTCCAATGCCGTAACCACTGAGCCACCACACCCGCTATAATAAAGTCCATATCCATAAGTTGTCATTGAGTCTATGATTTATTGCTTTAATTTTCTAGCATAGAGGACCCAGAGAGAAAGGGTGGAAATACACAATATAGAAAATGGAACCGTGTTACGAAGACTATGTTGGAGATGCTGTTGGTAATACTGGCTGCTGCTGTGGCATTAGCAATTGCGCTGATCGTAGTAGAATCGCAAGACAAAGGTATATTTTGTTTAGTGTTAAAATTCTTCCAGCTGTCTCGATTTACAGCATTGTGTTCATGGTTTGTAATCGGTACTGGAACCGATACCAATACCGGCGGTACCCGGCCTTTTAATCGGTACCGATTCCCATCCTTCAGAATCGACGGTTCCGGTACTCGTAGTTATTATATGTGAATGTGATACACGAGTAATACGACGGACTCTACACGGGCAATACAGTGTTAATTGATTGTGTCCATAACGTTGAAACTTCAAAGACTAGAGTCTTTAAATTAAATCCCATCCCCTCAGTTCCAATGTGTTCTATGTGCCTACTGGGGACGACCCGTTTGAAACGGACTATAGGATGTCGGATAGGTGAAGTCTATATAGTCTATTTCAAATTATTACTGTGTCTTACTATTATGGTGCCCATTGATTCCAAGTTCGAACACGTGGGTTTCAGACATTGATGAAAATTGCTGCAAACAACAAACTGAAAAATAGATGTTTTTCTGCATAAATAACAAGGGTTTATTGACCCCCAAAACCACAGTTCACTCGTTTTTACCGATTAGAGTTTACACGAATCGACAACGATCAACTTTTCATTTGCATTGTCGGAATATTAGATGTGCCGTTCTCAGTACCGGTACCGACATGGTTCTCAGTTTTGAACCCCAGTACTGTACTGGTACCGACAACAGTGGTACTTTGCAAACCCTGATTGCGTTCATTTCAGAACTAAACTCCGTTAGTACCATTAATAACACTGGGCCTTTAGTTATTGATATCTGTAATTCGTCTTCCACGAATTATAAACTTTATACAAGTTTGATTGAGAGATGTTTTATGTTCTGCGTTATTAACACAAAACACAGCACACTAGCGTTTATACGAATGGAGAGGTAGTCTGCTTTGAAAAATAAATTTTGAAATAATATTTATTCAGAGGGCATTATTAATTAACATTCCCGATTTTCAAGCAAATAAAATCACGTGCTAGAACAATTAAATCGATTGCGAATTCGTTGTTCACTTGTTTACTTGAAAATTTGCATTTCAACTATTAGCCTGTAAATCGCGATCTGTGTTTATTACATACCCCATGTATTAAATTCATTCAAATAAACAAATTTTAATTCAGATGTTTAAAGCAAAGGTGAAGAGTCCGTTTGTTTTGTTTGAAGCTGTACTGATTAAATCGGTCGATAAAATATCAAAACAACCTTTTCGGAAACAGTCTAAATTACATTTGTTATCTTTTCTGATGTGCTTGCTGAAATTCGTATCACCGTTTCTCTTCGGCTGGTGTCCATTCACGCCTAACCATTTGGTGGCTCTTACTGTTAGTTAAAATATAAATACAAATTTGGGCAGAATGCAAAACAGCTGGGAGAAACATTTTTAAAAAAGTTTGAAGATGTCCGAAGATTTACAGAAATAAAGTTGATCAATTTAGATTTAACGGGATCCCACGAGACGCCCACGGGACTGGGTTAATGTTGTGGTTGGAAATGATTGTGGCTTTTTTATTATTATCTCATTTCATGTTAACTAATTGTTTGGTGAACCGACTTTATTTTGCTTTGGACGTTTTCATATCACACAACGCCACAGACGATCGGTAACTGTATAACGAAATGTGGAAACTTTTCAAAGCGTAACTGATGACTCGACGGAAAAGGAACTAATATAAACGGTACTGGGAAAAAGTTCCGGCTTGTACATCACCAATTGAATACAGAATCATTTATGTCAAAGTGGCGATTCCGCTAAATACAAAGGTTTAAAGTTTAATGGATGTGTAATAAATATCATTTTACCCAATGAACTAGTAACTCATTCAGCCAGATAAATAAACAAAAAAAACATCACATAAAATTTTAAGATTTTTTAAAATTTCTTTTCAAAGAAAATGGCGATCCATTACAGGAACAACATTAATTGCCTAATCTTCGCTATAATTCCTTTGGCAAAGTACTAGAAAATAGGACTGAGCGCCTAAAACAAGATAAAGTATTGTTTTCCGAAACATGTACTTGGCTATTTATAACAGCTGACGTGATTATTTTGTGAAGTGTACTAAGTCGAAATTTGTGCAATATATTACTGTGTAACGAATGAGTTTGGGCCCTGTTTTCAGCAGAGAAAAAGCAACAAGTTATTATCAGAATTAGCTCACTGCCAGTGTTTGCAATCGGTACTGGAGACGATACCGATACCGACGGTAATAATGAAATAATAATAATAATATACATTTATATAGCATCTCACAATATTAAAACAGTTCCATGGCGCTTTACAACACTGCTCATAAACAAAATGATGACCAACATAGGATTTAAAAATATTTGTTAAATAAATGGGATTTCAATCTAGATTTAAATGTTGTCAAAGAAGGGGCTGTTTTAACAAATTCTGGTAGCATGTTAAACAGTCTAGGAGCAGTATAGCTAAAAGAACGTCCACCGTAGCTATCAAGAACATAGGATTTCTCTTCTAAAAGACTTTCAGATACTCGGCCCTTTAATCGGTACCGATTCTCATCCTTCAGAACCGACTGTCCCGGTACTCGTAGTTACTATACGTGAAAGTGATAAAGAGTAACACGACGAAATCTACACGGGTAGTAAAGTGTTAACTGAATGTTTCCATTACGTTGGAACTTCAAAGACTAGAGTCCCGCCACCCCGTCCCATGAGTTCCAATGTGTTCTATGTGTCTACTGGCACATAGAACACTTTGACACTCAGGGGACGACCCGTTTGAAACGGACTATAGGATGTCGGATAGTCTACTTCAAATTATTACTGTGTCTTACTGTTAGGGTGACCATTGATTCCAAGTTCGAACTCGCGGGGTATCAGACATTGATGAAAATTTAAGAAAATGTCGGTACCGTACTGGGGTTCAGAACCGAGAACCGGGTGGGAATCGGCTCCGATTAAAAGGCCGAGTACCACCGGTATCGGTATCAGTTCCAATACCGATTGCAAACCCTGCCTTGAGCAGAGTGGTGATTCGGCGAGTTTATTAGTGTCAAGCAATAAGGTCATTTATAATTTACATTAATGCAGCATTCATATATTTGTGTTATTTAATTTTCGTTTGAAGCACTTATTGATCTAACAGATATTCTAGCGGCTTACATCGCTAGATTACATCAGCATCAGAAATACAATTATATAAATAGCTTTTATTTCCTGTTTGTGGGGAAAAATGAAACCTACTTTCTTCTACACCATTCCTCATTTAGTGAAAATGACGTTTTCTGAAAATTGCGCTCGCATATCTTGATTCAGACTGAACCCTATAAAGACTAAAATCCAGCACGATTTCTAGAGGTTGTTAGATGGTGCCGGGCAAAAGGCAATAATGTCTCATTTGACGGAATGAATCCGCGGGAGTGATACACTACAATATGTATTTGAGAATTTATTTACTATTGATTGGTTAAGGTAACACATTTCAGCACAATGACGAATCATGACCGCAACATGGAGATAAAGTCAAGTTTAGTCAATCGTTAATACTCGTGTTGCCTGTTTAGAGGACTTCCACCCAAAGCATTGGTGACTGGGTCCTATTTTACCAAAAAGAGCCTGTTTTCTATAGTAAACAAGCGCTGCTTCTCTTCTCTTCTCGGTATTCCCACACGGGATAATACTTAGAGTATTGGGAGAGTTAAAGAAAAACGACTGAGATGATTTTAATTGAATACACGAACTTAACGTGGAGAAGAAAATACTGCCATATCTGCCATAACGGTACAAAAACTGATTGAGGATTTGCACTTATTTTGAACTACCTGTACACGCGTATGTATATCCATAAATTGTGTTTAACCACGTCTGTCGCAATGTTACAATATGTCTGACTGAAGAGTCGATCTATAAGTAACTGTACACGCTTAACCCTTTAAACCCTGGTGGTATCTTCCATGTCAGTTCCATGGTAGCAATAGGAAGAGTCCATATTTATTATTTGGGGGTAGACCAATTAATATTTTCAACGTGCAGCCTTAGGGCTGCACGTTGAAAATACTGATTGGTCTACTCCACACATTTACCTTTCAGTCATAATGACATAATGACGTAGCTTGTGACCCGGTCGGAAAAACGGCCTCTGGAGTTCAAAGGGTTAATAAAAGCCTGCAATTACGTTTTAACCACGTCTGTTGCAAGACTGCAAAACATGATGGAGGAGTCTATCCATGAAAACACTGTATGCGCTTATTTTAAAGCCAAGAGTCTTCTTAGACTACAACTGCCGTCGTCAAAAAATTCTACCAGCAGGTGGATATTTACCGAAAAACAGTGACAATGTATATGTACAGTTATTAATTAGTCTGTGTGAAACACACAGACTATTGTTTTTGCACGGTTTCTTTTTCTTTTTTCTTTTTTTCTTTTTTTTCTTTTTTTTTTTCTTCTTCTTCTTCTTCTTCTTCTTCTTCTTCTTTCTTCTTCTTCTTCTTCTTCTTCTTCTTCTTCTCCTGTCTTCTGTCTTCTCATCACTTTTTTGTCCGCAAGATAACTCGAAAACGAATTGCCCTATCTCGTTGATTTTTGGCATGCTGATAGACAGCCACAAGTTCTCGGCACTGAATATTTTTTCAGATTCCTGGGGTATCAGGGGTGTCTGTAGGGGTGTTTTGAAAGTGGGTCACGCCCATATCTCAGGCGTGGTATGACCTATAGACCTGGGACCAACACCAAATGAGTCGACATTCGATGGAGGTTCAAAATATGGGTCAAGGTCACGGAGGTCATCTAGGGGGTCATTAAGTGCATTTTTCAGAATTGCTGGAAATCACATTGTTTGACCCCCCTAAAGTATTCCTGACGTACACACATGCATTTTGACGTAAAAAAAGTGGGCGTGGCCAAAAATTTTGAAAGTGAGTCACGCTCATATCTCAAGCATGGTATGACGTATGGACCTGGGACCAACACCAAATGAGTCGACACTCGATGGAGATTCAAAATATGGGTCAAGGTCACGGAGGACACCTAGGGGTCATTAAGTGCATTTTTCATAATTGCTAGAAATCACATTTTTTGACCCCCTAAAGCATTCCTGACATACACACATGCATTTTGACGTGAAAAAAGTGGGCATGGCCAAAATTTTTGAAAGTGGGTCACGCTAATATCTCAAGCATGGTATGACGTATGGACCTGGGACCAACACCAAATGAGTCGACACTCGATGGAGATTCAAAATATGGGTCAAGGTCACGGAGGTCACCTAGGGGTCATTAAGTGCATTTTTCATAATTGCTAGAAATCACATTTTTTGACCCCCTAAAGCATTCCTGACGTACACACATGTATTTTGATGTAAAAAAAGTGGGCGTGGCCAAAATTTTTGAAAGTGGGTCACGCTCATATCTCAAGCATGGTATGTCGTATGGACCTGGGATCAACACCAAATGAGTCGAAACTCGATGGAGATTCAGAATATTGGTCAAGGTCATGGAGGTCACCTAGGGGTCATTAAGTGCATTTTTTATAATTGCTAGAAATCACTTTTTTTGACACCCTAAAGCATTCCTGACATACACACATGCATTTTGACGTAAAAAAAGTGGGCGTGGCCAAAATTTTTGAAAGTGGGTCACGCTCATATCTCAAGCATGGTATGACGTATGGACCTGGGACCAACACCAAATGAGTCGACACTCGATGGAGATTCAAAATATGGGTCAAGGTCACCGAGGTCACTCAGGGGTCAATGAGTGCATTTTTCATAATTGCTGGAAATCACATTTTTTTACCTCCAAATGCTTCCCCAAAATTCAGATGTGCATTTTTTCATGAAAAAAGTGGGCGTGGCCAAAATTTTTGAATGTGGGTCACGCTCATATCTCAAGCATGGTATGACGTATGGACCTGGGATCAACACCAAATGAGTCGACACTCGATTGAGATTCAGAATATGGGTCAAGGTCATGCAGGTCACCTAGGGTTCATTAAGTGCATTCTTTATAATTGCTAGAAATCACATTTTTTGACACCCTAAAGCATTCCTGACATACACACATGCATTTTGACGTAAAAAAAAGTGGGCGTGGCCAACATTTTTGAAAGTGGGTCACGCTCATATCTCAAGCATGGTATGACGTATGGACCTGGGACCAACAGCAAATGAGTCGACACTTGATGGAGATTCAAAATATGGGTCAAGGTCACCGAGGTCACTCAGGGGTCAATGAGTGCATTTTTCATAATTGCTAGAAATCACATTTTTGACCTCCAAATGCTTCCCCAAAATTCAGATGTGCATTTTTTCATGAAAAAAGTGGGCGTGGCCAAAATTTTTGAAAGTGGGTCACGCTCATATCTCAAGGATGGTGTGATGCATGGACCTGGAGCCAACACTAAATAAGTTGACACTTGATGGAGGTTCAAAAATGTGGGTGAAGGTTACGGAGGTCACTTGTGGTCATTGAGTGCATTTTTTCAGAATTGCTGGAAATCACATTTTTTGACTCTCTAAAGCATTCCTGAAGTCCATACATCCATTTTTACATAAAAAGTTGGTGTGACCAAAATTCGTGAAAGTGGGTCATGCTCATATTTCAAGCATGGTATGATGTATGGACCTGGGACCAATACCAACGAGTCGACACTCGATGGAGATTCAAAATTTGGGCCAAGGTCGAACACGAGTCACGAGGGCTATTACCAGAATTGCTAGAAATCATATTTTTGAACCTACTTCTGAATTCCCTTGATTGGTTCCTTTGAATACTGTGAAGATATATACCTTATCTGGTTTCTTGGAAAAAATTAACTGATTTTTGAATGGATATCTATAAATACTGTCATTGAAAACCTATTTCTTATTTCTTTAAAACTATTTTATCCCCAAAATAAGCCTCTAAAGTATTCCCATTACATTCATAGAGGGGCACGGTGGCTAAGCAGTTGGAGGTGCAGGCTGCAAGCCGAGAGGTTCTCAGTTCGAATCCTATCTGCGGCAACTGCCTTGTGTCTTTGGGCAAAAACACTTCACCCCCATTGCCCACATAATGGCATAGTGATGTTGTGTACTAAAACATACTGCATGTCAATGATACACTTGCACTAACCCTGCTTGTGTGGAGTTAGCATGTTGGGGATCCAGACAGTTGCTTGTTGTTGTTGTTTGGTGGTTCTCTGTGTTCTCTGGTTTCCTCCATCCATAAAAACTGTACGACACGAGGCGGGCCTAGCTGTTGAAGTGTCGTTAAACCCCAATAAATTAATAACATTCATAGAATGTCTTCTATGCACTGTTTGTCAACATGATAACCCAAATACAATCAATCCTATCTCAATGTTTTTGGTATACTGATAGACTGCCTGGCATTGGTATTTGCTCATCTATGATTTGGAGGCACGTGGGCCATCGGGCTCTAGATGTTAAAAATATGTTTACAACATTTACTGGGAAATGAGTTAGCTCAAGCAGTAACCATTATCTAAAACAGAAATCTCCAGAGAGAAAGCTGAGATAGAATTCTTTGTTACATTGAACAGCACTGTATATTTATGTTGTACCATGTTAGAAAACTTCAGTCTCAGTCATTGAAGAGAGAGAGAAACCTTCACTTTTCAAAGCAATTTTTTTTTAAAATCTATTTATTCTCAATCATAACTCAGGATTGAGAGGTTTTGGCATGGAGTGGTGTGTGGCTTTCTCGAAACACCTATCACAGTTACAAAGTAATAAAATGGAATATTTGAATGGTCAGATTTTAACCCTCTTAATACTTCGATGTGAGTAAAAAAATATCTTTAATATAACTCATGGCTACAGAATGTTTTTCGCTCTCTTTTCTGAAACATTTAATTCTATGTGGAATGGGACACCTTTTCAGTGTTCTTTCCAAACTAAGGGATTCTTAACCCTTTAACCAACATAACGGCAAAAACCGGTCAGCTTTATACACAGAAATGTCTATTCAGTTTTAATTACTTTTTCATTTTTGCTTGAAAAACATAGCTTATGACCCTTCATTGGAATGAGCTCATTTTTTAAAGGATTATTTATTTATTGGTGTTTAATTTCACATATTTCTGCACAGTGGTTTACCATGACCAGGATAGTTTTACGGGCGGAGGAAGCCAGAGTACCTGGGAAGGAGGACCTCCGGGCAACAGCGAGCAACTATCAGATTCCCCACATACTAACTCCACACAAGCAGGGTTAGCATTGGTTGAATACAGGTGCACCATCGATGTGCAGTACGCTTTAGTACACATCGCCACCATGCACCCACGTAGGCAATGGGGTGAAGTTTCTTGCCCAAGGACAGAGTGAGGACCGCTGGACTTGCAGCCTGCACCTCTGCCAACTCAGCCATTGCGCCCCCATTTAATCCTTTACCCAACGGAGACGATAGCAGAATTTATTATTTCAAATATCATTTTTTTTCAAATTTTCCAAACAATTTCAGCAAAACCATATCATGGGACCCCTCGTTGGAACTAATATTTTTTCAACTTCTCAATTTGCATATTACGCGGGCGGATGCGGCCGATTCGTTGGATAAAGGTTTTTTTTATTTTTATTGGTGTTTTAAGGTCACATATTTCTGCACAATGGCTAACCATGACCGTGACAGTTTTACGGGTGGAGGAAGCCAGAGTACTTGGAGAGAACCACCGAGCAACGGCGAGCAACTGTCAGCTCCCCAACATACCAACTCCACACAAGCAGGGTTAGCATTGGTTGAAGACAGGTGCACCATCGACGTACAGTACGCCTTAGTACACAGCGTCACCGTGCCCCTACGTGGGCAATGGGGGTGAAGTGTCTTGCCCAAGGACACAACGCGGTTGCCGCAGGTGGGATTCGAACCGAGGACCTCTCGGCTTGCAGCCTGCACCTCTACCATCTGGGTAAAGGGTTAAAGGATTAAAATGGAATATTTAAAGCGAATATTTTAACCCTCTGAAAATCTTAATATGGGGGCACGGTGGCGCTGTGTACTAAAGCGTACTGCACTTCGATGGTGCACCTCTCTTCGAAAAAATCTTTGAGAATAATGAAAACCATTTCCACTCTCACAGTGTTGTTCAAAACACACATGGATATAGATGGGACCTCGGTATTTTGACAATGCCAATAAGTCTTCAGACAGGCTCTTGGGGGTCTTCAAGGACTTTCAACGTCTACATTCCAACATTACTGAACCTTTTTACTTGCAATATATTTTCCAGAGGTACCATGCATGCACTTCATCATTGCCTTGCTAATATGAACATTTGCCATCATCTACAAATATGGCAGATCCGGAGTTGGTGGAGCCAATATTTATAAAGTAGTTTATGCTCATACTTCAGGTTTAGTATGACCTATAGTAATGGTACCTACACCAAATGAGTTGAAACTTGCTGGAGGTTCAAAATGTGGTCCACCTCTATGCGGTCAAGAGAGGTCATTAAATGCATACTTTTTCGACCTATTGGGAATTTCATTTTATACCAATTAATGCAGTTCTGAAGATTATACATGTATCTCATCATTCAAATAAATGGTTGCGGCAGTAATGTCCATTTCTGATTCCTTGATCGAACCCTATAAATGGTGTGAACATATATGCCTTTTCGGGTTTCTTAGAAAAATTGTTCTGATTCCTGTATGAATATTTTCTCCATGAAAGAATTTCACAAAAAGCAGCAGGGAGAAAGCTGTGACTGTCAAATACAATAACATGATCTATTTATTTAATCTCATTGTACAGAATTAATTCCCAAACCAAGTTAATATAAAAACAAACACCTTGATAATGAAGAAT
This sequence comes from Pictodentalium vernedei, assembly GCA_031216915.1. Lineage (NCBI taxonomy): Eukaryota > Metazoa > Mollusca > Scaphopoda > Dentaliida > Dentaliidae > Pictodentalium > Pictodentalium vernedei. The sequence continues at coordinate 62,457,379 of CM062290.1, read as the reverse complement.
TCCAGTGTACAGGTAATTGTAAAACTACACTCTAGATTTGTTATTGAAACCTATCACAATATTGTCAGGATGCCGGTAAAAGATGCAATACTGACATAGTTGAATGTTCTGTTAACTGTGTTAGTGCTATGACTGTTTAAAATTAATTTATTAGAGAAGTTCTAGTTTTATGTATGCCTTGTTTAGGGCACTAGATGCTTTTAAGAGCAGGCTTTCAAATGAGCTCTTGGGGTTTTTTTAAGGTTTTTATAACAATATCTCCGACATAGAGTTTATGCACCCTTTGTCAGCGCGACAACTCAAATACGGACCGTCCTATCTCTATGCATTTTGGCATGCTGGTTAACAATAACCAGTTTGCACTTATCTATGTTTTTTTCACCCGTTCGATCTGAATGTCAGATGACAGATTTGAAGTTGGTGGAGCCATTATTTCAAAGTGGGTTGCGCTCATTCTTCACTGTAGATGTGGACATGGGACTACACCGACTGAGTTAAACATTGCTGGAGATTCAATATATGGTCCACCTGAATGAGGTCATCAAGTGCATATTATTCAGAAAGACTGGGAAATGCATTTACACCTTAATGTATTTCTAAAGTTTATTTATGTATTTCATCACTCAAATTAGTGGGCAGAGCCAAAATTGTCCATTTCTGATTCGTGTATCGAACCCTTTAAATGCTGGTCACATATATATGCCTTTTCTGGTTTCTTATAAAAATTGTTCTGATTCCTGTATGAATATCTGTAAATACTGTTAACGAAAACCCCATTTCTGATTTGTTAAAAAATATTTTACACCAGAAGATAAGCCTCCATAAATTCTCTTTCTGTAGAGTTTATTCCTGATACTTTAACCCTTTTCACACAGACTTGAATTTACTGGATGCAGTAAATTTTGTTTCTCTAGTTGGTTATATGTATTTATTTTATTTCCTAGAAACTGGGTTTACGAATTTCAATTCGAAACACTGCGTGGATTTTATTTTGGATTACATTCAGTGCAATATTACATGCGAACGTCAAGTATTCTGATCTACAGATCATCATTTTGGCCTTTGGTTTGGTTGGGGTTGCCATTGTCACAAAATTGATAAAAAAAATCTTTTTTCAATTGTATTTCTTTTTGTATTGTCAGGAGGATGTATTGCTTTGCTTGAACAAATTTGAACTTCAAATATTGGCACCACACTCGACAAGTATCCCAGACAAAGCTTCTACGTGTCATACAACTTGAAGGTGCGTTGCTGTGAGTGGGAGATTTGGTGGAGGATCCACCTATGGTATATAGTCTAATTCGGTCGCGCATCCCCAGCCGGTAGAAAACCTTGCTAATTTTTTGGACAATTAGGAACGTATTTTTGTAATATGTCTACCAGTCTTTTATCAATTTTAGATAGCGACAGCAAAGAGGTGGTCAATCTAGATTCAGGAAAGTTTTGTATTATAAAAGAATGCATTTTAGGAGGTAAGAAATTAACTTCTCAAGTATCATACGTTACGGTCAACATATTTTGTTGCAAGGTGATTGTCAAGCAAAAGAACGCTTGATGAATCTTTAGAACTATTTTTGCGTTCTATTAATTCTTGGAAAACCGGGGAATCAGAATAAATTTATTGAACATGACATACCGCGAAAAACTTACAGTAAAGCAGGTGCTTCTAGTCAAGTGTCGTCTGCCTACTCAGGCAGACGACACTTGACTAGAAGCACCTGCTCGGTGTTTAATTCTCCCCCAGCCCATAGATAGCCGACCCGTCACAGCCAGATTACCTCCCGGATTAGATTACAGACAAGAAAACTCGACTCCCGGCTTCTAAGAGTTAAGTAAGGTTGCGGTCAACATCATTTGTTCATTGGAACCTAATTTTACTTTTTAGCATTTACAGCTATACTGGAACTGCAACAAATTGCATATTGATGCTATTTGTTTCTATTTATTTATAATATTATGTCAGGTAATTTTGTGTCTGTGTTTATTTGTTCAATGCATATTATGGAAATTAAAGTCATTTTAAGCTACTGTGCCAATATAGAAATAACTAGAAATAATAAATAGAAACGGTCCTTTTTATTTCAGGCTTCCGTTTTTCTCTGCACTATGCAGTAGTAAGTGTGGGTTTACCATGTATTTAATTATGAAATCACCATGAGCATCTAAACGATTTCGCGAGTTCTACGCAAACAGTTTTCCTAGTTACCAGTACTAGTTACTAGTGCCTAAATAGTCGAGTTGTACGCGTTACATCCTTCTGGTTACTAATCTCATCATGGAAATCGACTTTCGATAATGTTATCTCCCTTGAAATCATTAGACGCATGAGGGAAGTTCAATTAAGATGCAACTAATTGTTGAGAAAACATCTATGACATCAGAAGAAAATGAAGCCAAGTTTCCTTTTGTTACTTTTAATAAACGAAAACAACAGACAGCTCTTAAAGCTGTCTGTTGTTTTCATTTATTAAAAGTACAAAAAGGAAACTTAGCCTTTTTATGCCAAGCTAATTAGAAGTAACTAGATCATAGATAAACATTTATTTAGAATATATATCAGTGTCACATCTCCCAACACTAAGTGTCCACTTTGGTTTAGGGAACGTGTTTTTTAATATGCAAGTGTTTTTTCCCGGACAAAAAAGAATAGCAAATCTCACCTCCTATATATGTTATATTAATGGAAAGGACGATGTCCGTTTTATATGTCACGATACGCACAATGTTGATATAATTAACATAAAAAAAAGTTACAGATCGTCAAAAGGTGGTGAAAACGAAGTTTTCATATTTTTATATGGGACTTGACCACAGAATCCGAATCAAACATTCACATTTATAGGGGAAAAAATTGTAAAATGCCAGCTTTCTTTATTTTTATACATCTGTGCGGGAAGGTGCCCGGAGTTTGTGACATGATGAGCACATCGATGACAAATTCGCCAATATTTCGAGATTTAAATCTGATCATGAAATTCACATACCCTTGGTGTAAAATTTACTGACAGATTCAGAAAATTAAGGGGAGCTAACTTTCCTGTAAATTTCTTCCAATGATGAAAATTGTCAGTCATGTGGCCTGTTGCTCAAAAACTGTAGGGTGAATGGACGTCCGGTGGTGGTATCAATCAAAGTATTATGCCTGTATTGCAGTTAATTCATTTCTCATCCTGTTTGGATTTGGATACTCAGTAAGGCCCAGCGAAGTTTCGAAATTCGATTCGATTTCGAATCTTAAGTTGATATTCGGTTCGATTCGAAATCATCTGTCCGATTCGTTTTTCTTCGAATCTTTTCACTGGAATTTCTCTTGGTATAGGTCATCTTAGTTGTCTCACAAAACATATCGTGCACTGAGTTCCAATGTGTTCTATGTGCCAGTAGGCAGCCAGTAGGCACATAGAACACATTGGAACTCAGGGGACGACACAGCTAAGAAAGAAATTGTACATAAATAATGTTGAAAATAAAGACTGAGTGTAATTTCCGCTATATTAACATAAAAAGCATCTTTACTGAAGTTTACTCATGCCTCCAACCATCCTAATAACAGTTTCACTAGCCACTACCACTGCTGAAAGCAAATTTGAAGTTACCAAGCAAGTTCGACGATGGGCTCACGGCTGCTAGCTGCTAACCCCGTGCAGTGCCCAGTGTAGGATTCTCGCACCCGTTTCTGTTTCTGAACCAAAATCCTTATTGGGTAATGTTCCAACTACATCACCAAGGCATGCCTTCGACGAAGGCATGCCTTGGTGATGTAGTTGGAATATTTTATGAGTCGAAACTTCAAAACGCTCGTATTCGATTCCGGGTTCGGTTCGATTCGATTTCGAATAATAGACTCGATTATATTCGATATTCGATTCGAATCGAAAATATGTGATTCGCAGGACCCTAGTACTCCCAAAATGTAACACACCCTCTGCATTGCATGTACCATTGCAACTAACGAAGAAATAATAAACACTTAATTGGCACCAAATATAATTAAGTAACGGGCATCTTAATTGAAAAATCAGTTTAAAAGTTGACTTTCGAAAATTCTTCAGGAATAAAATCAAAAGGCATACTAAATACTGTGTTTCTCTCTACTTTGTAGCCAGTCAAGTAATTGAGGCAATGAATCCCGAAATTGACCCATGTGATGATTTTTACCAGTTCGCTTGTGGAGCGTGGCTGCAAAAACACAGTATTCCCGCTGACGCGTCGGTTTATTCAACATTTACAAAAAAATCAGAGAGATCTTCAAGAACATCTGAGAGGTCAGTTACTTTCACTTATCGTTCCTTTAGATAAATTACAACTTATTCGTGTTCTGATTAGTTTCCATGGGTGCAGCTCGCTGACAAAGATATGGTTTCTAAGCACATGTCTTATTCAATATGTTGTAGAAATGCGACAAACTGATACTGAAATTTATTCATCTTGTTGATATCAAAATTATAGTATTACTTCGAATTTCAATGAATACGTGCCTGAATGTGAAACAAAACCAATTCGGGGGAATTTTCCCACGCCCTTGGATTATTAATCGTAGTTGGTAAAACCCACAGCGGACAACTCCCTCTGCTTCAAGTTCGGTGTTATCCTGAAGAATGACCGCCACGAATATTGACTATGCGTCATTTTAACAATAATTGGGAATTAGGCCTAAAAAAGTTAAAAAACTGTTTCTCGAGCCCTCCCTCATGGCCCTTTTGGCTGACGCATGCTCTCTCTTTAGAAGAAATGCAAACTTTAAAAAATAAAAAATAAATTGTTTATGTATAATATTTTAACCAATTTAATAAAATTGATAAATTTGTCCCTTGACTGCAACAAGGCTTTGCAATGATTTAGCATTGCAAAGCCTTCTTGCAGCCAAGGGACGGAATATACTGCCACCAATGTTATTCTATAGATTATGAGTCCAAGAAAAATAAAAAACAAGAAATTAACTTTTGATGGCAAATAAATTTATTTATTGGTGTTTTAAGGTCATATACTTATACACAATGGCTAATCATGACCGTGACAGTTTTACGGGTGGAGGAAGCCGGAGTACCTGTAGAGAACCACCGAGCAACGACGAGCCGCTGTCAGCTCCCCAACATCGTAACTCCGCACTGCAGCACAGGCAGGGTTAGATTGGTTGAAGACATGCGTACTATCGACGTGCAGTATGACTTAGTACACGGCGTCATCGCGCCCCTATGTGGACAATCGGGGTTAAGTGCCTTGCCCAAGTACACAACGCGGGAGTCCGAATTAATCGCTCAGACGGTCACCCATCCGTTGATTAACCGGGCTCGACGTTGCTTAACCTCAGTTATCTGACGACAACCGGTTACCGCAACGCCTCCGCGCCCCCTGGCAATGAAATAGTTACAAAACAAAAATAAAATAAAAAACCGCTCACCCACATGCAATTGTACTGAAAATGGCCTGAGAAACAGAAGATCTACTTTGTGGGGCTTATTGTTTATTAGATACGATTTTCTTTCCCATAATTTCCCATTATCGAGCTCCGCTAATATGACTTCAAACTCGATTGATGTGATGTCTATCTGCAGATATGAACCACGATAGAGTTGTCTTCCACGATGAGTTACTGGGCGCAGCCATTTTGTTTACAACGAAATCGTTCAACGTTATTCGTCGAAAGCAATCAGTTAGTAAAACTGGCCTGATCAGGCAAAATGGATGGACGGACGGACGGACGGACGGACGGACGGACGGACGGGATGTTACCTCGGGCAGATATCTCGACCAATATGAAACCAACCAAGTAGTAACATCTAAATATCTTATCAGAATGTTTAAGTCCACTTAGGGCTCCAATACGGACCTTCAAGAATTGATCTGACGGAGTTTTTTTCCTTCAGTTTCTACTGCAACATCGGTGCTTGTTTACTTTTAAAATTATTTCACACTTTTTCCCATTAAAACAAGAATTTATGGTAAACTGGGTGCTGATTTGGATAATACACATGGTCGCGGATATTCGACCAGTTAATGGTATCTGGCCTCGACCTCGACCATTAGGTGCTTCACGTACTGGCAGTGACGGTAATTTGAACCTGTTACAGGCTGTGATTCAACAAGAATTCTACAAATCGGTACAAAGAGTTGGTTACAAATTCGTTCTGTGGATTCTAAAGCCTATCGCATTAAACTAATTCTGAACCTCCAACCTATAAATGCAAAATAGTTTCAACCACTTGCTTCATTGAGACCTTATTCTGAACGTCACAATCAGGTTTCATAAGGAAAACCTTTTTTTTCTTTTATATCACAAGTGGTGTCCAAGGTGTTGTGTCAAGCACTAGTGATGTTCGAGTTTTACAAAAAGGATAGCACAGTGCTGCACGAACTTATTCAATTCAAATGACTGTCCTGAATGTCCAGTTGCTTTAGGGGTGCACGGTGGAGTCTGAAAGTTTAATTAATCAAGAATTTTTGTCTCAGTTATTGAGAACAAAATACCCGAGGGTTGGCACCAGAGGGAGGCAAGTAGGGGGCGGGGGGAGGGGGGGCTACAGTCCCATCCTCCCACTCCCCGTCGGAGAGATCGGCCAAATTTGTCGGGGTGAGAAAATTACGCAAACACCATAAAGATCGTTATAATACTCCTGAAGTCCGATACACGTGCATAATAGGAATAACCTGCTGGGCATATAATGGCCGTTGCAAAAGCAGAGTTAATTGCATTGTGTGAGTTCTATTTAACCCTTTACCCAACGAATCGCCCGCATCCGCCCACGTGATATGCAAATTCAGCAGTTGAAAAAATATTATTTTTTAAAAAAATTCAACAAAACCATATCATGTGACCCCTCCTTGGAACGAGCTCGTTCCAGCGAGGGGTCACATGATATGGTTTTGTAGAATTTTTTTTTAAAATTTGAAAAAATGGTATTTAAAATAATAAACTTTGATATGGATTGCGTTGGGTAAAGGGTTAAGTCCGATACCAGAAACTTTCTATGTAGTCTCTGTTCTGAGTTATATTGTACTTAATAAATTTGTGGCTTGTCGAACTATGGTATCAAAAACAGGTGTCATGGTGAATTTGTAAATGGGGCTTAATTACGCTTTCAACAGCTAGGATCAAATGGTGTCGCACATGTTTTACGACAGAGAAAGAGGAAGAGTCCGGAGAGAACCGCCAAACAGCCGAGAGATAGTGTCAGACAAATCCGACACAGGTAGGATCTGGATCGAACCTCCTTGCTTTCGACAAGAAGTCCATAACGAATCACCCTTCGCATCCCCGATGTCACGACCTGGGATTATCTGGTCGAAAACACATTGATACCAATTGCACTGCAAATAATTGCATTCAAACTCCAAAACAAATCACAAAGCAGGTATGTGTATTTCAGTTCACTGCTGATAGAAATCACATACAAATGTTTTTTTTAAATAGTTTTAGTTTGTGAGGAACAAGACACTATTTTTATGCTCTGTAAGAAATCTGTACTTGCAGGACTTTTAGAGGCGTCGATTGAATATGATGATACCGAAGCGGTCAAGAAAACAAAACGTCTCTACAAATCATGTGTTGATGAAGGTATGTTGAATAGAATAAATAAATTTATTACTTTCCAAAGTGTGATTTACTGGGATTTCCGGGTTTGATTATAAACGATAACTTCACAAGTGAATTATGCAATCAACAACAAGGTCATGTATCCATGCGCGTAAAAGAAGACGCTTTGCCGTGGGTGTAATGGGGACTTCATTGTTTTTTTTTAACCCTTTACCTAACATGAAAAGCAGACGACACTTGCAAAAAAAATTCTTGAATAACTATTATTTTCATTTTCTGTCTCAAAAACATAGGTTATGACCCCTCATTGGATCGAACCCGTTCCAATGAGGGGTCAAAACCTATGTTTTAGAGACAAAAAATGAAAAATCATGAAAATTAATTGGCGATGTTTGAGAATAGCGCTGGCCGGTTTCGGTCGTTACGTTAGTTAAAGGGCAAAATAATAGCGCGCGCAAAAGCAGCCCGAAGGGCTGCTTTGAAGCAAGCCTAATAGACAACGTGTACGTGAAATTGGAAAAACCAAGGAATGCTATGCCATCCAATGTAAACCGGAAACCGGAAGTAAAACCATGGGGAACCCCAGGTCTCGTTTTCAGAAGCGAACAAATCGAATGACGCCCCCTAAAAAGCGAACTGTGTAATGCGAGATTTCTTCTTAGATCATTCCATGCAGACTGTGAATAATTTATTGAACATGCTTTTCAAAATTAAAGTTTTTCCAAACAAACTCAACTGTCGTTTGCTTTGCTGACTAAATGACAGAAATTGTCGAAAAGCTAAATGTTCCCATATATACACACATTGGATTTCATCGTCTGCTGGCTGGCTGTTGGGATCCCGCTGTTGTTCGATTCTGCGGAGTATTCTGTCACGTGATTTATCTGTTTTGCATTTGCAAAACGCTGTTCACTTCAAACCAACACTGCGTGTTATTAGAACAAAGTGAACCGAAAACAGACAGGTCAATGGTGTCGTCGCATGACTTCCCAAGCAACCACATCGCCCCTTAGCAACCGGCTAACTTCTGGTCCGATTTTGACCAAATTCGGTATACGAACCCAAAATGCATTGCAAATAAAAACAGACATATCAATGTTGACGTCTCGTGACTTCCCTAGCAACCAGAGCGCGTACTTAGCAACCGGCTAACTACTGGGCCGATTTGGACCAAATTCGGTATACGGATCCAGAATGCATTGCAAATGAAAACAGATAGATCAACGATGACGTCACGTGACTTCCCTAGCAACCAGAGCGCCCCCTTAGCAACGGACTAACTACTGGTCCGATTTTGACCAAATTCGGTATACGAACCCAAAATGCATTGCAAATAAAAACAGACATATCAATGTTGACGTCTCGTGACTTCCCTAGCAACCAGAGCGCGTCCTTAGCAACCGGCTAACTACTGGGCCGATTTGGACCAAATTCGGTATACGGACCCAGAATGCATTGCAAATGAAAACAGATAGATCAATGATGACGTCACTGACTTCCCTAGCAACCAGAGCGCCCCTTAGCAACGGACTAACTACTGGGCCGATTTTGACCAAATTCGGTATACGGACCCAAAATGCATTGCAAATGAAACAGACAGGTCAATGGTGTCGTCGCGTGACCTCCCTAGCAACCAGAGCGCCCCCTTAACAACGGGCTAACTACTGGTCCGATTTTGACCAAATTCGGTATACGGATCCAAAATGCATTGCAAATAAAAACAGACATATCAATGTTGACGTCTCGTGACTTCCCTAGCAACCAGAGCGCGTCCTTAGCAACCGGCTAACTACTGGGCCAATTTGAACCAAATTCGGTATACGAATCCAGAATGCATAGCAAATGAAAACAGATAAATCAATGATGACGTCACGTGACTTCCCTAGCAACCAGAGCGCCCCCTTAGCAACGGGCTAACTACTGGGCCGATTTTGACCAAATTCGGTATATGGACCCAAAATGCATTGCAAACGAAACAGACAGGTCAATGGTGTCGTCGCGTGACATCCCTAGCAACCATGGCGCCCCTTAGCAACGAGCTAACTACTGGTCCGATTTTGACCAAATTCGGTATACGGACCCAAAATGCATTGCAAATAAAAATACATATCAATGTTGACGTCTCGGGACTTCCCTCGCAACCACGGCGCGCCTTTAGCAACGGGCTAACTACTGGGCCGATTTGGACCAAATTGGGTATACGGTCCCAGAATGCTTTGAAAATGAAAACAGATATATCTGTGATGACGTCACGCGACTTCCATAGCAACCAGAGCGCCCACTTAGCAACGGGCTAACTGCTGGGCCGATTTTGACCAAATTCGGTATACGGACCCAAAATGCATTGCAAATGAAAACAGACAGATCGAAGTTTACGTATTTTGATTTCCCTAGCAACCAGAGTGCCCCCTTAGCAACGGGCTAACTAATGGGCCGATTTTGACCAAATTCGGAATACGGACCCAAAATGCATTGCAAATGAAAACAGATAGGTCAATGTTGACGCCACGTGACGTCATTAGCAACCAGAGCTCACCCTTAGCAACGGGCTAACAACTGGGCCGATTTTGACCAAATTCGGTATGCGGACCCAAAATGTATTGCAAAAATCCAGAAGCACAGGATTAGCAGTTTCATAATTACTCTCAGAATTATCTGTTGTAATAACTACAAACAATACCGGTACGTCGGTATTTTTTTCAGTGAAATTAATGAAAACGGCTTACTAAAATTGGCACATAAAGCTCTAGGCCTATTTACTTCAAACGACAAGTCTGTGCTGTCTTGTGAAGTGTGTATGTCTGTGCTGGCTTGTGTAATTTGTGTGTCTGTTGGGCAAATCGCCCAGAAACCTGGTCCAAATCGTCCACAAACATGGACCGAATCATCCAATAGTCTGGTCCGAATCGGCCAGAAATATGGTCAGAATCGTCCATAGATCTGGGTGCGAAACGTCCTATATAAAAATCTGGTCCGAATCATGAAATTACATTTGTGATACTCAGTTTTATTATTTTAAAGATGGCCTTTTCAGTAAAACTGCATTGGAATACTATCATCGTCCTTTTTTGCACAGCACTGCTGTATTTTCTTGTAGTGGCTACTAAACGTTGGTAATAGTAACAATAAATGCTACACGCTATTTGTGGAAAAATAAAAATGAACGCAGCAATTTGCGTAACTCATCGGATAAATTGCGGAAAACAACGACGCCATAAATATATCTTCCAATCAAAGCAATGATAAAATTATCTTTCAATCAGAGGATTGGAAAATATCTTCCAATCAAAACGCAGATAAAGGTAGTTATCTCGAAATTTGGCTGGTCCCCTATTCTTTACCAGTAAATGTAGGCCTGCAGCACATTAGGCCTAATGCATCACTTTCGCTCGCTTTTAGGTTTGCTTAAATTTCATATTATATTGTAGGTCTGATATGTTTTTAGGGGGAAATAAATCTACAAGACAGCATGTACATGCATTAGTTCACAACGCAAACTGTTTTGTTGGACGACCCCTTAAACACTGTTTTAAATTTTGTTAAGTTTATGTCATTATAATTTGAAAAACACTGTGAATTGCGCGCGCTTCTTGGTTTTACCAAAGTTCATATTATAATTATCGTTAATAATGAAAAGTAATAACAGAGTAATCGCTTGACTGGATTGGTTAAGTGAAATAATTCATTCGAGGCGAGGGACTATATTGTAAAACACTCGTGCGCATTCGCGTACTCGTGTTTGTACAATGTCCCTCACCTCTCATGAATTATTTCACGTTACCAGACCAGTCAAGCGATTACTCTCTATTTCCCCACAATCACTTCCATTCTGACAAGTTTCTACTCTTGCATCTGTGGGGTCATTTTTTATTCTATCGGTCAAAAAATATCCAATTGGGTATTGAAAATGAATAAATCTGCTGTAATTAGAAATGTCACCTGTGTGTCTCCTGGGCCAGATCACGTGATCCGCAAAATGTATGAGAAGTGTTTCATTTAAGTTCACCTCTTTCAACCCTGACGCCCGTAATGGTATCATCTTTTATCTGATAACCATAGAGTAAAACAACCGTTGTATATACTTGAAGTATATACAACGGGTGTTGTATATAATTATAATTTATGCGAACGACCTCTGACCTCTTTCAATTCCATTTTCATCCATTCATTCATGAAACATCGTTATATCACAGGGCAGGTTTTAATTGTACGCTTATTGCACTTTGTCAAAATCCTCTGATGGTGTCATTTCTTATTTATTTTGCTTCAATAAAGGCAACCTAAAATTTTGCTTCAAAACATTGTAGAAATTACTTGAATGTTAATAGTAATTAGTATGCGGCGACTGCGAACTATTTATAGTCACGGCCTCGATCAAAAGTACTCGCGGAACTGCACTAATTAAAAGTTCGTCTGCTCTACCTGAAAAAAAAACACTTCGTAAAAATTGTAAACAAACGCAAAATTATTTGTTATATTGGGACTACAGCATAAAACACGGAAGAAAACTGGAACTATGTCAAAAAAGAATAACTCTACTGAAACACCGTTTTGTTACTGTTAATAAAATAGTTGAAATTTATTTTGTTCCAGCGCAGTTACATGATGCAAGAAGTGCAATCGCACTTTACAATCGCCGTCATCGATTTTGTAATGTAAGCGACACAACTCTATGCGTCTTGTCCTATTTCTTTTGTCTCGTAGACTGGTTTTCTTTGGAGGCCCGTGGGAAGCATATATAAGTCGGGTAGACGCACGAGACGGGTGTCTGTTTGTTATCAGATAAAAACAATAAACATATAGTGTGTTTTTATATCTGTGTTATACAACTCGTTGAAATATGGTTTATTTTTTCTCGGCGAAGCCTCGAAAAAACAAACTATATTTCAACTCGTTGTATAACACAGATATAAAAACACACTATATGTTTATTGTCTATATATACTATTGTCAACAGGGAAATGGACGAGTCTATTTTTTATTTCCAGGAAGGTTTAGTAATTTACTGAATCATATGAATGTTTGAATGGTTCAAATCTGAGCTTACACGACCTATTCACCTAAACTAAAAAAAGAAAAAATAAAAGAAGAGAAATATTTCCATTCATATCTAATTCCCCTTTGAAAGCATTTCGTCGCCCGAGTGCTAGAATGTCCTATGTCCCACAGGGGAGATAATACATAGTCCCACAGGGGACATAGGACATTCTAGTACTCAGCCGACGATGTGGGTACAAAAGGGAATGCGAATAAGTCAAACAAGAGATGGTTATATTATATTTACGAATGGGTATAATACTGTACAATCCTCAGTCTAAAACAAATACCCCACCTGCACAAATACCCCATTCAGTATGTTCGTTGTTTGAATCCATATTATTTTTTATCTCTAACTATTTTGTGACCAGTAAACGAATTACCTAAGAAATTGTAAAAGTACTTGCACTGTTATGTTCCTATAATAACAACTTCTGCAAGGGGGCAACAGGAAGACGGCCTAACTGGCCATGTTGTCTCCCAGCAATGTACCACATGTTAAAATTGTGCTTTGTGTATAATATTGTTTAAAGCAAGGTACATTGTTGAATAAAGATTGATTGATTGGTTGATTAATATGGGGCCCTATGGGGCTGTATGACTAAATTGTTGCCAATGCCCCTCCCAATTTAATATTTACTGCATAAACGTATCTCTCCGCTTTTTGATAATTCTGGGCCTTAACAGTGCGTCTTGGAGCGCTCTCAGCAACTGGTTTCCGCGAGACAATGTCCGGTTCTGTATCATCTACAGAAAGAACAACACAGAGAGAACTGTTCACAGTTACAGTGTAGTTGGCAAAACAGCTGCGAGAGAATTTCTCCCGATCGCCACCCAGTCTACGTTTCATAGTTACTACGGGATTGTTTATGTGTCATGTGACGGCTCATCTAATACGACATCAGAAATACAGTGAATACTATAATATAGAACAGTATTTTAAAACGAGTAGGTATAATACGTCTATATTAAGTCTTTATTGTTAATGTTCACTGCTTTCTAGACGTTGGAGAGCATTCTAATGGTATCCAACCATGGAACCCTGTGTGGTATTGTTATATGCAATACTAGACACCTTTCGCATAACGAATGATAACAATTATGATTGGCTAATAGTAGTCGTAAATTCGTTGGACGTTCTATAAACTTTTCTCGGAATTGTCGACTACGAGTCCGTTTGGGAGAAAATTCTACCGTTCAGACTTCGCACCGCTAGAAGTTTAAGGACACTACACTGTAAGGGCACAAGCTTGTAGTGATTTTCCACATTAAGGGGCTCAGAAACGCTCTCAAACATTTTGCTATATGATATATCTGTGAGAGGTGATGAGAAGCCGTAATTGTATCAACAGATAAGGAAAAACTGCAACTGATAGGAAGAACACATATTCCAGTGACGTATTACCCCATTCATAATTCATATCAGTCACCGCTCATTGTGCAAAGGGTCTCTACTGTCTCCTTCAAAATGGTCGGATCCGTTCTGTATTTGTAGGACTGTTCATTGAACATTCAAGTTTACAGATCCTCAATACTGATTTAGTTTTTATCATGTCGTCTGCTCGCCCAATGCAGAATAGCATTGTTGAAAGGATTACAGGTAGATATAAAACTGAAGATAAAATCGAGAAAGTTGGAATACATCCTCTACTTATTTATTTATTTATTTATTGATGTTTAAGGTCACATATTTATGCACAATGGCTAATCATGACCGTGACAGTTTTACGGGTGGAGGAAGCCGGAGTACCCGGAGAGAACCACCGAGCAACGACGAGCAGCTGCCAGCTCCCCAACATCGTAACTCCGCACTGCAGCACAGGCAGGGTTAGATTGGTTGAAGACATGCGTACCCTCGACGTGCAGTACGCCTTAGTACACGGCGTCATCGTGCCCCCACATGGGCAATGGGGGTGAAGTGTCTTGCCCAAGGACACAACGCGGTTGCCGCAGGTGGGATTCGAACCGAGGACCTCTCGGCTTGCAGCCTGCACCTCTACCTACTGAGCCACCGCGCCCCACATCCTCTACTGAATGTCTTGAAGGAACTGGGTGGGTGGTCGTTGCTGGATAAAACGTGGAACGAAAGTAATTTCGACCTGGTAGATTTGTTATTAAAGCTTCGACTTTACAATGACTATTTGCTTATGACATGGAAAGTGTCAACAGATAAAAGAAATCCCGACAAGCATATTATATACGTAAGTACATATTTGAACCAATAGTTTGATGCTCATGATAGTTCCTCTCTTATAGTATAACACATCGAGATGGGCAATATACTGAAGACCCGAACCAATACTAATATCATAGGGATATCGAAAACCCGAACTGCACCCATCATTGAATACAGAAACTGTCTGAGTTTTCTAATTTTCCTGTATTCGCTACTTATAATGCCTTGCTGAGGCAGTTGAAGGGTCCATTTTCATGAATGAACTGACTAATTTTATTTTCACTTTTGTTACCAATTTGGGGCCTGGAGAATTGTCGCGAATTCCCACTAGACAATCTGTACATGTCAAGTTGTTTAGCAGCGATTTCTAGCCAAGTCTTGACTAGAATTCACAGCTCGGGTGATTGATTTATCTATTGTCAGCAGGACCCCCTATTGGTGGTATATTAATTGTCCATGTTCTGAGATCGCAAAAGCATGAAATGGAACGTTGATGGTTAAAGTATGTTTGGAACAAGTCACAGAATTACTGTAGATATGATTTATGTTGGCAAAAGAATACTAATGTTGACCTCATAGGCAGGCGCATTGGTGGCGCTGTTACAGTGTGATACAAGAACTTATTCTCTTTTTAGCTGGTGTGAATTCCCTTTTGATACTA
Organism: Pictodentalium vernedei; assembly: GCA_031216915.1. Taxonomy (NCBI): domain Eukaryota; kingdom Metazoa; phylum Mollusca; class Scaphopoda; order Dentaliida; family Dentaliidae; genus Pictodentalium; species Pictodentalium vernedei. The sequence continues at coordinate 62,441,971 of CM062290.1, read as the reverse complement.
TCTGCAAATCGCAATCAAGTCAGATACCGAATACCGTACTGTTATCGCAGCATACCCCTCTAAAGATACAGAAACCGTTACTGAACTCAGAATTCCAATACCGCCCATTCTAATAATGTTATCCAAAATAAAGCGGGCAAAAGTACATGTAGGTGGGTTGGTAAAAGGATAACCCTATACAAGGCTCACGAACCTTTAAGCATACTTTTGTGATCAAGAGAACATATACATATTCCATCTTGTGTGCCAATGATGTTTCATTGTTCTGTTTTCCTTGCCTACTCGTCTATGGGTTCAATCAATTGTCCGCCGGACGAGTATTTATTTATTTATTGGTGTTTAAGTTCACATACCTCTGCACAATGGCTAATCGTGTCCGCAACATGGAGGTAAAGTCAAGTCTAGTCAATCGTTTATATCCATGTTCCCAATTTTAGAGGACTTCTACCCTAGGCGTTGATGACCTGGTCCTAATTTCCAGTACAACAGGGCTTGTTTACCACAGTAAACAAGCATTGCTTCACTTCCCGGAGTTCCCATGGGAAATCGCCAGACGAGTAGATTTCCTAAACGTTTCACTCTGATGAGGTGTCATAAGTTATGTTTTAGAGGCAAACAATGGAATTTTTTAGTTATTCAACAAATGTTTTTGCTAGTGTCGCCAACTAAATGTGTGGGGTAAATACACAGAACGACACACTCGAGTGAATGGGTTAACCAATATGGCACGAGTGCCCGTGCGGAAGGATAAAACGAGAGGCCATACAGGTGCCATATCGATTAACCCATTCACACAGGCGTGTCGTTCTGTGTTTATTACACGTCTCCATGTCTTTAAAAAACAGTCATTAAAAGGACACTCAGCAAATCATTTGACAACAGTTACTATCAACAAAAAGAACACATTTTATCGCCAACCAGATTTGCGAGGGGAGTCCGTGTTACTATGTTTAGCTATCGCTAGCTATTCAAATTTCAATTGCGGTGCACGATTTGTAGAAAATCCCAGTAAAATTTCGCTGCATTTAAAAATAGTCCGTCAATGAGATCCGTTCGGCACATATGTGCGGAACGGATTTTCATTTTTCGCATGGTTTAGTGTTGCTGTATATGGGAATTTCATAGAACAGGAGTGTAATAAAATGTTAATACCGTGTTTTCTGTTTCTTTACAGTTTGATGAGGAAGAATTAGGTATGCCCTCCCGAAAATACTATCTGAAGGGAAGAGACGATCCGGCACTTGTTGCATATGAAAAATAGCCTTAAATGCAGCTATCATGCTTGGGGCAGAAGAAACAATAGCTAGAAAGGACATAAAAGATGTAATAGATTTTGAAATTAATATTGCAAATGTGAGTCTTAATAAATAGTTTTCGCATATTTGTCTATTTTCATCATGCAATCATCACAGAATAGCTCACCATCGAAATATCGTTAACAACATGTCCAATAAACGCATGACGTCAGACGTAACATTGTACGTGAGTTGATTTCGAAGCAAAATTTAATTAATCTTCCCTTGTATTCCATTAACCTTTTACTTAACCCTTTACCTAACATGAAAAGCAGACGACACTTGCAAAAAAAAATCTTGAATAACTAATTTTTTTCATTTTTTGTCTCAAAAACATAGGTTATGACCCCTCGTTGGAACGAGCTCGACGAGCTCGTTCCAACGAGGGGTCATAACCTATGTTTTTGAGACAAAAAATGAAAATATTTTGAAAATTAATTGGCGATATTTGGGAATAGCGCTGGCCGGTTTTGGCCGTTACGTTGGGTAAAGGGTTAATACGAAAAGGAGACTGAAATACTGATAATTTATTACTCCCGGAAAGATAGCATATGACCCCTCCCTCATCGGAACGAGCTGCACGAGCTGATTTCAAAGATGGACCATAAGCTATGCTTTCGTGGCAAAACATGATTTCCCAATATTTTTTTCGAGAAAGAGCTACCCACTGGCGTAATCATGTCGTGATCTGATTGAGAATGTCAGCTCCTAATGATCAAAGTTTTGTTTCTCCAATTGTTTCGAAGAAACGGTATGTTTTATGGCATCTACGAATCTGTTTCTATCCACCTCAGTAATAAAATGAGGCATAGACATCGGTTATTGGAATGCTCTCTTCGGTATTCGAAATGATATTCGATTCAACGGCAGTATTCCATTCGAATTCGATTCGGCAAACGGTGCCGAATATCGATCGAACATCTCTGATCATCCTTGCAATTTTTCTCTCTGTCCGAATGCACGGGATATCGGCGGGAGGAAGCGTGTTTTGAAAATAGGCACTCATCAGCTTAAAAACGGATTTCATCTCACGCAACTCCACATACAGTGCCGGCCACGGATTTACCCGTCGCTCGTACTTCCTATTTCATGTTCCGGCGACGAATATATCCGTGGCTGGTACATGGAATAGGGAGTACGTGGCGACATTGTTATGTTCCGGAATAAAACATGAGATTTTTTTCCGGTGGTGCTACCGGTAACTATTCTAATATATTCGATTCGATATTCGATTCGATTTGCGAATAGTAAGAAGTATTCTATTCGGTATTCGATTCGATCGCATTCGAATTCGAATATTCGCAGAGCCATATCCTCTCTCAGAGAGCCTTCTAAAATGAACAGGAGGATCTGGTAGTGTAGGTGTAAAATGATTCGATTCCTTGTAGTAACTCTTCAATTTATGCCAACTGATACTATACTTCATCTGAAGTAGGCAGCATAGGTATAAATGATTGGCTAAACATGACTGCATACCTATATTGCTTTCACGATATAGCCAAAGATGCTGAAAGTGATCATAAACACCAATAATAAATAATAAATTAATTTCGACCGGATCGCGATCACTTCGGCCTAGAGAGGAATTCCACTTTTCTGTAACACATATCTTTGAAAATGTTAATGGTTCATTTCAACCCATTTAAAGTCAGAACTATAAAATACAATTCTGGAAAGTACAATTGTAAAAGTTTTATTATTTAGCAAGAGAAAATGAAAAGAAAGTACCTAGGCCCCCAAAATACGGAGAATATTGTCTCTTTATTTCAGATAACGGCCACAATAGAAGAGACACGTGAAGCGCTCAAACTCTACAACAAAATGACAATAGAACATTTACAAAATACAGTGATTTCTGACTTTCCGGTAAGTCTTCATCACCGTGAATATAGTAGAATATAGTAGTGACAGATTCCTGTGGGCGGGGCCCTGTGTAGACACCGGCTATTTTTTTTTTTTTGGTAATATTTTAGTAAGTGCATAGAATAGGGAACAAAATATTTCGTTTTTGTTTTCTTCAATACATTTCGTATTCACAAAAAGAAGACATCTGCACTATTTTAGTGAATATCGGGAATTATCTCATGAGCGTGGACCCGAAAGTTTTATTTTTCACGAGCGCCGACGCGAGTATATATTTTCAGGCCCACACGAATTTAAATTAGAGTAGATTTTCTTTTTATTATATGCTATGTGACTTTTTACTGCTCAGTATTCAACACAATTCGACTGCAAACACGTAAGGTTCAAAACAATAACAAAAATCAGCTGATCGTTCTTTCAAGTCTGTACAAGTCAAATCACTCAAACATAAAAAATAGTCCCACTTTGCCACGATAAAAAAACAACTAATTGTTCAACTCACCGATGAAATTTAATAATTATAATACTACATATGAGAATTTCTCATATTTGTCTTTATTGTTAATTTTTAGAACATTTTAAATGTCAATTTACAATAAGGAATTTGGAATTGCAACTCGTCAAAAAAAAAACTTCCTGGGCAAATCGATCAACAAGGTTTTTTCGGAAAAGTTACCCAGTTCAAGTCTCAATGTCACTCTCATAGACACATTCTATACATCTAATTATTTTACTTTATTATTTTATTATTACTATTTATCCCACAAATGGCCGTTTATTTGAACAGTAAAGGCCTTGGATAAATTTTTGCTTTATGTACCTAGTAGGGTGATAAATTTTCCCCGTTGGTTTGACACTGAAAGAATTTATTCCCCTAGTAGCAAGCGACTTGTTGTCCTCTGGTCTCTACCACATTTGTCAAGCATAATTAATAGTTCGATTGTTGATTTCTTTAAATCTTAATGCCAGTAGAAAACACCACACACTACTCATATAATAAAGTATTTTTGCAAGTTTATCTCAAGTCTGTAAGGGAATTATTTTTTGACAGAAATGCATTACTGCGCCTTGTTTATTTTTGCTTATTTTGCTGGTCGATCGAATTGGACCAATGTGCTCCTCACTTCTCTCCGTGTTTCGTAGCGAATTATAGCACGATTTTGCAGCGAATGCCCTGTAGAAGATTTATGGGATAAACAAAATAAACGTATTGTGTTTCCAAGTAAAAAATTTATTCTACTCGTAGAATTAAGAATGAAACCGACTATCCAGAGGCTCGTCGGTTTCATTCTTAATCATACTCGTGGAATAAAGTTTTTACTTGAAAACGCTATACGTTTATTCTATATAATCTGATTTTCCAGTCATAAAATTACAAGAACATCTTAGATTAGCATGGACTTCTGGTACTGCTGGTAACGCCGGCACTGAATCGCCTGTAACAGTATCGATGGCGAAGAGAAGCTTGACATCATTTAGGAAGCCACTTAGGGGATATTCCTCGTTATTCATCAAGTCGACGGATATCGCGAAATATCTTTTAGATAATTTGCGATAATTCATAGGCTAGCATACAATATTATTTATTTTATTGTTTGTTAACAGAAAAAAACAACTGTTTTCCTTATTTCTAATAAACAGGGTAGGATTGCAAAGAATATAAATTCATGAAACACTAATATTGGTACACTTTTACAGCGGACGGCCAATAGCGCCAACGGTATATGCGTCTATTTTTGCACAATATTAGATTCAAAAGTTGTGTAAATGTACTGTACTTAGACAGGAATATGTCAACCAAAGCATCCCTAGCGTATGCGAGAGAAACGCGTCCTACAGCTCGAAATAATGAAGCGTATTGTCTGATCTACTGTCACCTCATGCACTTTTGAACAGCTGAACATGTACAAATCGTGAACAGCTCACAGATTGGGGGATTCCCAGCTAAACTTTTCATCCCACGGAGTGTGTAGTAACGAAAATGCATACGATGTATGAGTTTCGGGGGTAGGATTCATGTACACTCATATTGGGGGGTATATAAACTACTTCTATTTCAAGACAGAGATCGCCGAAACTGAGAATACTCTGAGCTAATGTGAAATTATTGCGTAGAAGATCTCTCACATGAAACTAGGGTTCAATATATTCACAGTTTTCTATTGTAATGGGAACGGGAATGAAATTACACTCCCCGATGATATCAAGTAAATTTACAAGAGTAACAAGACGTATTTATTTTCCTGAAAATAAACATTTTATTGGAAATCTGCCATCTCCATACAGAAAAGTTCTTTTCCTAAGAAAAGTGTAAAAACCCAAACCCGTTTCCAACTCGTCTTCATTTTCAGAATCGATAGTTTTATCACTACTTCCTCTTGGCTTCAACGCCCTCTTCACTACCGTCACCCGTTTCCTCTCCTCTCCAATGTAAATGTAATCATTCTATTTGGCAAACAGTGTGGTAGCCACGGAGAATGCGATTGTGAGATATGTGATACCTGTCCTCTACTTTTTTATGAATATGTCAAACTTATAAACATTTAGGCCTAAAAACCATAAAATGAATTAATGTACTCTCACCCTGATATGGCTTGGTTCATTTGTCTATACTTAATCACTCACCTTTTGGGTAGGTAAGCTTTTAAAACATACTGAGGGTACTTCAGTTCGCGTAAAATGGTCATTAGTACACCGGTAGACCACTAGACATGGGAATGGGGAGAGGGTTAATACTTTTTAACCCAGCTCGAAGCGAAATAGAATTGGGGAATAAAAATATTTTGCAACCCCCAATAATAGCGACTCTTAATAATCTGACGATTATGGTATAAATAAAATATACCCAAAGTAGCTTGGTGTACCAAATGTTCACCACTTTTGGTGAAGTGGTGTTAACCGCGCCCCAAAGGCTCGCGGTTAACACCACTTCACCACTCGTGGTGAACATTTGGTACACCAAGCTGCTATGGGTATATTCTATATATACAAAATAGGATCCGTTGAACTTTTGGTTCCCAGGACATTGCTCAGACAAGCTAAAATTCCCAAAATTCCAAGATGACCGACACAACGATCAATTAGGAATGCATGAATGCCAATTATCGAAAATCACCTCCCTGTTGTAAACGTTAATGCATCACGAAATAAACTGAGATCCATTCTCCTGGCGAAAAGTTTATTGCACCAACGGCACCAACAGCAAAAGATCTTCTAGTCAGCACTAAACCACTATAAAAATAGGTGTTATTTCCTTTTTGAAGAGTTTGTACACACAAGCTTAGGTGAGTGGACAGCCAGACGTACATAGCCGTATTTTATATGGTTGACGCATGAATTGTGGAAAGTAACCAACGATTAGTTCAGTGATCGCACCACTCTAGCGATTTGGTCAAATCCTCACAAGGAAACCGCATTACTGACATAACGACCAATTAGATATGCTTGAATGCCAATTATCAACCACCTCCCCTAGCTATCAGCTTATTGCACCAGCAGCAAAATATGAGAAAAATTCAAGATAGCTGCATGATGGTCAAATTAGACAAGAAAAGACGTTGAACCGTCTTCTAGTCAGAATTAATCCGCGATAAAAATAAGGATTATTTCCTTTTTTAACATTTTGTACACACAAGCTTGGGTGGACGGACAGTCAGACATACATAGCCGTATAAAAATATGGTTGACACATAAATGGTGGAAAATAACCAACGTTGAGTTCAGTGATCAAAGTCTCATCACTCTAACGATTTGGTCAGATCCTCCAAGGAAACCGCATAAACCTGGTTTCTACTTCAATTTGTCCTTTTTGTGCCCGTGAAGCTTTCGGACTTTCAATTGAGAGAGTTTGTAGAGTTCTTCTCACAAGGGTGAAATGTCGAACTTTGGAAGGAAGAAATATTTACTATTTGTATTGTGTTTTGGGTGGAGGCGTAGTTTTATGATAGCAGAAACGGTTAATTCACATCCAATGGCTCAGAAATAGGGCTATATGTACAGTTTATCATGCTAATGTGCATGTCCTCTGATTTGTATCAGATTCGAGGTGGTGTCCAGAATGGAATCTGAATGAGCCGGCTTTGCCGACAAGTTCTGATCCTATTCTGGACACCACCGAGAATCTGATGCAAATTACAGGACATGCACATTATCATGATAATTCATTTATCTAACAATTATGTCACATAAACAGATTAAACCTTAAATTATTAATACAGTTTTGGGACATAATGTTGGGCGAGAAAAGGTTTCAAAAGACCCATATTTTATGGAACAATGTTGTTGTGCATTTTAACAAACAATGAGTAACGTGGTTACCGCAAATTTTCTAACTTGCATTGTAAAATTATTCACTCCAAATGTTACTTCCTATGATGCTATGCTTGAATTTACAAGTATGCAATGTTTAATTGTGCAGTTTCGATTTATTGTGGGAGGGGGTCATTTTCTATTAATAGTTCTGTCGCTAATTGTAAGGAATTTTGTTTTGTTTTGTAAGCGATCAGCTGAGTCTATCGTTGAAACACACATAGAATGTATTCATGCGCCCTGTTATAACAGCCCGTTGCGTTCCCGGAAACGAATCGTCCATATGATACGGAATCGGAATGAGTCGTCCATATGATACGGAATCGGAACACATTACGTGATACGTACCGTTTCTCGTGGTTTTCGAGCCAAAATGGATTTGATTGTTAGATAAATATACATTATCATGACCAGGTGCATATCCTGTAATTTGTATCAGATTCGAGGTCGTGTTTACAATCAGATCGCAACGAGCCCGTTAGGGCGAGTTGTGATCAGATTGTAAACACGACCGAGAATCTGATACAAATTACAGGACAGGCATTTGGTCATGATAATACATTTATCTAACAATCCCGTTACATGAAGCCTGTTTTTTCCGTTTTTCAGTTTAATTTGGGTTGGAATTGGTCAACATTTGAATTTCATATTTTAATGCGTAATAACAATGCATATAATGATATTATTTGTCATAGCGCGGTGTTTACCGGAAGTTGAATCTATATGATACGGAATCAGAATGAGTCGTCTATATGATACGGAATCGGAAAACATTATGTGATGCGTACCGTTTCTCGTGGTTTTCAGGCCGAAATCTATATGATTGTTAGATAAAGAAGATTATCTAAAGTGTCCCCAAATATGTAGACTTTGGCTCTGTCCACACCTTGTTTACTAGACAAGTTTTGTAAATTTCAATTGGGACGAGATGAATATTCACTTAATCACCTGATCCTAAATTCTACAAAAGGTGCACAAGTGGGTTGAAGGAAACAAACAGTGCTTCCTATAAGCCATCGAACCGCGTTGTTAAAAAACTATACGTTGATTGGAAGAGTATCTATTCAAAAAATAGTCTCAATCTGCCTCATCCCCTGACAGTCGCCGTGACCTTTTACACGCAACTTCGTCAGAAAGGGGTGACGGATGCGAAATTTCTGAAATTCGTAGTGTATCAAATTTGAAGAGACGACCGGAGATCATGGTTCTGATGTTGTGTGGGAATACTACTGTGAACACTTGGGGTAATGTTGTTGAAATGTCGTGCTTTCCCAATTTTACCGGTTTTACCGATTTTAAACTGTGTGTTTAACCTTTTATCCAATGCAGGCGATAAAAAAAATATTATTTTGAAACTTATTTTTTTCAAATGTATCAAAATATTGTCAACAAAACCACATCATGTGACCCCTTATTGGAACTATCTCAACGAGCTCGTTCCAATGAGGGGGTCACATGATATGGTTTTGTTGATTCTTTTTGAAAAAATCGTTTTAACTGATGTATTTGTATATAACGCGGGCGGTTGTGGTCGATTCGTTAGGTAAATGGTTACTGGTCGGATAAAGGATAGAGTTATGTGATAAATTATGTTTTTTGAAGAAGGGTCTGATTTTATCCCAACGATCTCCTTACATATATAAAATACACCATTACACTTCTATTAAAGACAGGTCTATTAATAGGCAAATCGATGTTCCTCTTTCTATCCTTTCAGCTCAATGAACTATGGTGAAATTGGCGCAATAATAGGCCACGAAATGACTCACGGATTTGACAATCACGGTATGCAACTGTTTCCTTATTTCTTTTTCTCAAACAAATCTGATGAAAAATTAATATCACGAGCAACAGACAAAACGTAATCCCATAAAAAATACTATGGTATTGTCTTGGAACACCATTGTAAACCATCAGAAATATGCACGGTCCACCTAAAAGACTTAATTTTAGTAAATGTGATTTTTCAGACAATAATCGTAAATGCGCTAAAGGAAATTTACACATAGGTTAGAAAGTATGCCTGATACAGCTTTCTCAAGCATATACTTTTGCTCTACGTGATGACACCAGTTTATCTCACAACTGGCAATCTTGATGACAAGCCTAAAATAAAGTTTTGCTGGGGTCCAGCGAAGCTACCTTATTCGATTCAAGTCACTCTCAATCGGAAATTTCAAAATCCCCGAGATTTTTTCAAAAGCCTACCAAATGGCTCCTCTTAAACTCGTCTTCTGTGATCATGTGTCCTGTTCAGGAGACCTGATGATAAAAGAAGAATTCAAAGAGGTTCCGATTCCGAACCTACTTTGATTCCACTTCGGAATATTCCGCTTTTTGATTCATTTGCCGAAACGGATGATCCTCCAATGCATTCAATACTTGGGTGGAGACTGACAATATTTACTGTTGCCAGAACTTGTAATATCAGTTGAGGAGTAGTACATATACAGAAGAATACGCGTGTGTGAATGGGTTAATCGATATGGCACGAGGGCCAGCGCGAAGGGATAGAACTAGAGGCCACAGGACTCGAGTTTTATCCTTCCGCGATGGCACAAGTTCCATACCGATTAACCCATTCACACACGTGTGTCGTTCTGTGCTTATTACACGCCTTCGCGTCTATAAAAAATTATTAGAAGGACACTCAGCAATTCATTTGACAACTATCAACAAAAAGAACACATTTTATCGCCAACAAAATTTGCGAAAGGAACCCGTGTTACTATTTCGTTCCGAGTTCCAATGTGTTCTATGTGCCTACTGGCACATAGAACACACTGGAACTCAGGGGACGATTTTCAGCTATCGCTAGTGATTCAAACTGTAATTGCGTTGCACGATTTGTAGAAATTTCCGCTTCTATTTAAAAATAGTCCGTCAACGTTTTCTGTTCCGCACATATGTGCGGAACAGATTTTCATTTTCCGTATAATTTAGTGTTGCTACAGATGAGGATTTCATAGAACAGGCGTGTAATAAAATTCGTTTCACTACTCGATTCGATTTAAATCCTAAGCCTGATTCAATTCAGAATTCTATTCGATCCGAAATTTTAGAATATCAAGGCGTTAGGTTTTAATTTATCCCTGTGTTTTGGGTAGAGTTTTCCCCATGAGTTTTACACTTAAAAGGTGATATGTATGGTTGGTGTGGCGTCACAAACGACATGAGGACCCACAAAGTAGATCTTCTGTTTCTCAGGCCATTTTTTGTAAAATTGCATGTGGGCGGACGGTTTTTATAAAGGACGAAGGCGCCGGAGGCGCCCGAGTTGAGACGGAGGCGAAGCCGACGTCGAAACTGGTGAGTTCTTTATACTAATTTCACACTTTTTTTTAACGTAGGAAATAGTTAACGAGATGAGACTTCACGAAAATGACTCTGGCTGATTAAACTTTTAGGGATGTTTCCCAAAGGAACCGGGGACAAATGAGGTTACATTTTTTCAAGGATACTCGGACGCTAGAACAAGTGATGGCTATCCACCATTGCTTTCACCCTCATTGGGTCAAGGGACCCTTAATATATTGGGTGAGGGGTGGGGGGAGATGGGGGCTAGTGGGTCACTGATTATGTCACGTGACGTCCATAGCAAGTAAAGCACGCCTCTAGCAACGGGCAAACTACTGGGCCAATTTTGACTAATTTTGATACATGGACCCAACATGCATTGCAAACGAAAACAGACAGGTCAATGGTATCATCACGTGTTTTCCCTAGAAACCAGAGAGCCCCCCCCCCCCCCCCCTTAGCAACGGGCTATCTGCTGGGCCGTTTTTGACCAAATTCGGTATACGGACCCAAAATGCATTGCAAATAAAAACAGACAGATCAATGATGACGTCTCGCGACTTTCCTAGCAACCAGAGCGCGCCCTTAGCAACAGACTAACTACTGGGCCGATTTGGACCAAATTCGGTATACTGACCCAAAATGCATTGCAAATGAAAACAGACAGATCAATGATGACGTCACGTGACTTCCCTAGCAACCAGAGCTCCCCCTTAGCAACGAGCTAACTACTGGGCCTATTTTGACTAAATTCGGTATACGGACCTAAAATGCATTGCAAATGAAAACAGACGGATCAAAGTTTACGTCACGTGACGTCCCTGGCAATCAGAGCTTCCCCTTAGCAACGGGCTAATTACTGGACCGATTTTGACCAAATTTGGTATACGGACCCAACAAAATGCATTGCAACTGAAAACAGACAGATGAAAGTTTACGTCTCGTGACTTCCCTAGCAACCAGAGCGCCCCCTTAGCAACCGGCTAACTACTGGGCCGATTTTGACCAAATTCGGTATACGGACCCAAAATGCATTGCAGATGAAAACAGACAGATCAATGTTGACGTCACATGACTTCCCTAGCAACCAGAGCGCCCCTTTAGCAACGGGCTAACTACTGGGCCGATTTTGACCAAATTCGGTATACGCACCTAAAATGCATTGCAAATGAAAACAGACAGGTCAATGTTGACGTCACGTGATTTCCCTAGCAACCAGAGCTCCCCCCTTAGCAACGGGCTAACTACTGGGCCGAGTTTGACCAAATTCGGTATACGGACCCAAAATGCATTGCAAATGAAAACAGATAGGTCAATGTGGATGTCACGTGACTTCCCTAGCAGCGAGAGCGCCCCTTAGCTACGTGCTAACTACTGGGCCGATTTTGTCCAAATTCGGTATACGGACCCAAAATGCATTGCATTGCAAATAAAAACAGGCAGGTCAATGTTGACGTCACGTCTTTTTTTCTCTTCCCTGACATGACCCAGAAGCACAGGATTAGCTGTTTCATAATAACACGCAGAATTATCTGTTGTGATAACTACAAACAATTTTTTTCAGTGAACTTAATGAAAATGGCTCACTGAAATTGGCACATAACGCTCTAGGCCTATTTAATTCAAAAGACAAGTCTGTGCTGTCTTGTGAAGTGTGTATGTCTGTGCTGGCTTGTGTAGTTTGTGTGTCTGTTGGGCAAATCGCCCAGAAACCTGGTCCGAATCGTCCACATACAAAATAATCTTTATATTTGCTCTTCATGTCATGTTTTTTTGTCAAATCTACTTTGACATTTGGGGTTTGATTGAATTTCTAATTTTCCTAAATTCGCGCTCGTGATACTCAGTCTTATTATTTTAAAGATGGTCTTTTCAGTAAAACTGCATTGGCATATTATCATCGTCCATTTTTGCACAGCACTGCTGTATTTTCTTGTTTATTTCTGTAATTATTTCTTTGCCATCAAATGTTCGTGTTCACGGTTTGTTTTATTTTTTCTGCCTCATAATCTACAGAATAGCATGGGTGGTGGTGTATTTCGTCCCTTGAGTGCAAGAAAGCTTTGCAATGGTAAAGCACTCAAGGGTCAAATTTATCATTTTATTAACTTCGGTAAAATATCAGACCTAAACCATTTACTTTTTTTTCAAGTTTGCATTGGCTATAAAAAAGAGATCATGTGGCAGCCAAATAGACCATGCGGAGGGACCTGAGAAACAGATTTTAACTTTTTTAGGCCTGGCACCTCATAAAGACGTTACGACGTAATGCTTCCTATGAAGAAACACTGAAAATAAATCTTAAACCTTTTATTGTTAATGTTTATACATATTACAACAGAAACAAAACCTTATGGAATAAATAAAGTGGCCAAACCAATACAGGTTAAAAAAATTAATACAAAGAGCTGGATAAATAGACAGAACGCGATGTGTGTTTGAATCGGTGGGTGTTTTACATAACTCGTTGGAATGGCGTAATCATAAGTTTCGCTGGAGCCTACGATAACGAGTTGGAATGGCGTAGTCATATTTCGCGAGAGCCGTAGGCTCGAGCGAAATATGATTACGCCATTCCAACGAGTTATGTAAAACACCCACCGATTCAAACACACATCGCGTTCTGTGTTTATTACACAACCCATGCATTAAAATTCATTTAAATAAACAAATTTTAATTCCGATGTTTAAACCCAAAGGTGAAGAGTTTGTTTTGACTGAAGCTGTACTGATCCAATGGATCGATAAAAAAAATCAAAACAACCTTTTCGGAACCAGTGTTTGTTGAAAATCGTATCGCAGTTTCTCTTCGGCTGGTGCCCATTCACGCCTAACCATTTGGTGACAATTACTGTTAGTATAAATATAAGTATAAATTTGGGCAGATTTGCAAAACAGCTGGGAGAAACATTTTTAAAAGAAGTTGGAAGCCTCTCAAGATGTACGAAGATTTACCGAAATAAAGTTGACCAATTTAGATATAACGAGACGACCATGGGACTGGGTTAATGTTCTGGTTGGAAATGATTGGGTTTTTCAAAAATATTATCTCATTTTTGGCTAATTTTTTGTGAACCGACTTTATTTTGCTTTGGACGTTTTCATTTTCACACTATGCGACAGACGGTGGATGATTGTATAACGAAATTTGGAAACTTTTCGAAGCGTAACTAAACGGGAGGGCTTATGGTAAAGACGGTAAATTAAAACAATGGTGGACAAACTCCTCACTGGAGAATTTCATAGATCGAACAGATTGCATCGCAAACCAGTACTCAGCATTCATTGAAAATGGAGATCATGTAAGTGGCGACCCTTTCAACTCTTATGGCGTGGAATATTTCGAGATACGAAATTCTCAGCGTGTAAAATGTTTTAGAAATTTTATCAAAATATGAGTGATTAGAGAATAATCTCATTCTAAGATTTTAGAAGAAGATAATGATTTTTTGTATCTTGTTTAAAAGGTGCGCGTCTATATTTCCATGCATTAAGTAGGATTTGAGGGGGAGTGGGGCATTGTGTAGTACTATTTGTATTTTCTACTGTCAAAATGAATAGAGTGAAAGCAAAATTATTCGAAACATTGTGATCTTATCCCTTGAAAGCCTAAAGGTACCAGCTGCTGTGCTAACGCATTGCAGTTGGCAACTTTATATTTTCAAAGGACGATATTGTTGTTTTGGATGGAAAAGAAATCGTACATGAAACATAGGAATATGCAGGAGATGGACACACAGAGTTGGCTAAAATGTCCACTCTACTGGCCAAATACGGTCTATCCTACTGTCGACTTCAGGCGCCTGTCGCGTCAAAATGATTGATGAAGACACTTGCATTTGTCTTGATTCTACTACTTTTTGTATCGACCATATATGGCCAGCGTGAGTTATTCGCAAAAATCGCCATTACAATTTTATGTTGTTTTTTTTTGTTTTAATTTTTCCCTCAAAAACATAGCTTTCGCTCCCTCCTTGGAACGAATTCGTTATGTTGGGTTTTCACACTAAGAAAAGAATACATGTAGTTATTCATTTACCAATGGCAACACTTAGGCAAGCACATTTCTTGAATAACTAAAAATGTTCATTTTTTGTTTCCAAAAACATAGATCATGACCCTTCATTGGGACATGCTTGACATGTTCTTTCTAATAAGGGACCATGAGCAATGTTTTAGAACCAATTTTTTTTAAAAAATCATAGTAAGACTTGAATGGCAATTTTTGCGAACAGGGTTTGCAAGAAATGGCTGCCCAGTTGGGTACAACGTCATTTAAGAAACATTTTTGGATGTATCACCTTCGTATTATGTCAGGTAAAGATTTAACGCTTTTAGCTTTTTAAACGGCGTTGTGGAATTAGTACTGCGATGTTGTTCTAGGTAGTATTACACCCCTATTCTGGGTCTAGGATTCTATCTTACCAAACAGAAACGTATTTCCCCAATACGAGTAAAAGCTTGTTGGCACAATACAAATCTGTACTGAAGGAAGAAACCGCACGTGTGATCAATCGATTCAGAAAGAGAACGTGTTTTACCTACACCCAATTGGCATTGGGTTTTTACACATCGTTCCCTGAGTACCAATGTGTTCTATGTGCCTACTGGCAGCCTACTGGCACATAGAACGCATGGAACTCAGGGGACGACATGTCGAGGTCGCCGTTTTTTGATAGCAGTAATTAAATGATAAATAAAAGACCAGCTGAGCGAAATATTTTGAGACAGTTCATTTTATTTGTCATGATGATATTTTTTATATATCTTGCATGTGTTAATTTTGAAAAATAAAACAAAGAAACACGCAGCAGAAACCCTACGTTAAACATTAGATGTTATTGTACTGGTAGGCAATGAATGTCATTACGTCATGCATAGTGTAAGAACGCAATACCATGACGTCATGGACTTCATTTATTGAAAATATCAGTTCATAGACGCTGAGTGCCTCTCAAAGCAGTACTGTACCCAAACCCTTCGTTATGCGAACAAGTCAATAAAATGTTAAAGCAAAGTTGTATATGCAACAATTGCAAGTATTAATGTTTGTAAAATTTGCTTATAATAGCCGCGTTAGATTTTTAGACACAAAAATCCAATTCAGTTGAAACTCAGCTCAACGAATACAGTGCATCCCGTTGAAAGTTAATTATTTTTAAAATGACTGGCAACGCGATAGGACTTCTTTGAGGGGCTAACTCAGTCATAGCGACGCTGGTTTTCCGTTTAATAAACAATTCGATGCTGAAATGATGAGTTGTTCATTTATTTTAGGGGAGGAATAGTGTTAGATACATTGGTTATTAGAACCATACAATTTTCCGAGACGGTATATTATAATAATAAATACAGTTTAGAGCCAGGAAACCACACAACGCGCTCTCAGGCTTGTATGTGTAATATCAAGTTGATACAAAGTTAATGAACACCGAAAGTGCGGGCGAAAAGGTGGGTTTTTCAATGCCTTTTTTAAGCCTTCTATCGTCAGAGGTACTTTTAAGTGATATTGAGGTCTTGATCTCGTCTCTAGATCAAAGGTGGACTCGTCCTTCGGACTCGTCGCTATATATAGGTTATTACCACCATGTAGGTTTCCGAGATGGTATACAGAAGTCTCGACCCCGCCTCCTAGAACATATATCGACTCGTCCTAACGGACTAGTCAATATATGCTCTGAGACGAGGTCAATACTTCAGTACACCATCTCGGAAACCCACTTGGTTGTAATAGCCAATTTATCTTACAATATTCCCCCCTTTCTCGACTTGTTCGCATAAACTTTGACAATCATTCAGCATCTATAAATTGATTTTTTAGGAATGAAGATCGTGCTGCCATGTTATTATGTTCTTCAGCTGTGCGTGCCGTAATTCCCATTTATTGTTCCACTTGTACGTTTAGGACCGAAGTTCAAATTCGTAGTGTTTCAGCTGTGTGTTTCTTTGTTTTATTTTTCAGGTGTAATGCACGGTAGGCCTAAATAAAAATGTTATTATGGCAAAACATTATCTGCTAAAATTTATTTCTCTGATATGTTGATTTATGTATTATTCAATTACTTTTATCAAGACAGTGGACTCGACTTGTGTAATCGGTTTTCCAGGAGTAGGGGTGAAAAAAGTTCTCTTTCTGAATCGAGTGATAGCATGTGCGGTTGCTACCCTCAATTCAGATTAGTATTTTGTCTAGATATTTTCACTGGTTTTGGTGGAAATCCGTTCTTGTTGTAAAACAAATGTCGCTATATTACGCAGAGATGAGGTTTCGACTTTAATTTTGGAAACCGGTAGGTTGCTAATAAAATTATCTGCCCTATATAATGTGATAATGTGTCCCCCAAAAAGTCTAAAAGAGCGCGTTTTGTGAATTTTTACGTAAAAATGGTTCACTGTCACAACAGAAGGCTGGAAGTTTAAAAATGGCATGACGTTGTCACGTGGGTCAAATTTTTGACCCACGTGACAACGTCATGCCATTTTAAAACTTCTCTCAGTGTTGTTGCCAATATCAAATGCTAGAAGTAGTTATTTTGTTTGGATTGTTGAGGATTTAAACTTTTATGTTCGTCGGTCACACTCTTCGAACGTGCTTCCAGAACGTTGGTAAAATAAACATGACGATTAATTGCCGAGGTGTGCAAATGTGCATACTGTCAGCAACCAGCAGATGAAAAGTGTTGTTTTATTGGTTATAATAATCAACTACACGCAAGGACGAGAATGGTTCAATCCCACACCCCCTTCAACCCCGGCCCCCCACTCTTTCAATCAAAGTTGTGTTGAACAAGTAACAAAAGCTAGTAGAACACACAGTTATTCTTTCTTTCTGTCAGAATGCACCGGATATCGGCGGGAGGAATGCTTGTTTTGAAATTTGCACACATCAGCTTAAAACGAATTTCATTTCATGCAATATATAGAGGATCTCAAACGAGTGATGTTTGGATATAAGATTTTTTGAAACGAGTTTGATGAATTTGATTCACAACGAGCCTTTATGAGAGTTAAAGATTCTGTATATCATATGAATTTTTTAATGTTTTTTACACTTTTTATTTCATTCATTGTCGCTAAGTTCTCCCGAAAACAACCGATAATCAGTTCGTTGGCTCAGACGTTTCACACCATGACGTCACGATTGCGCTTTACTTGCACCTGTTGTCGTAATTGACGTCATGTTCACGAACGTCATGTCAAGAATGCAATGCTGCTGCTGCTGCTGCTGCTGCTATGAGACCATGCGCCGATTAGACACTAGTTGATAATCAGGATATAAGACATGGGTTGTTACATCGAAATTAACGACGTTTCGTGTGATATATATAAAACCTCGGTCCCCCACTCTTTCAATCAAAGTTGTGTTGCACAAGTGAAAAAAGCTAGTAGAACATGCAGTTATTCTTTCTCTCTGTCAGAATGCACCGGATATCGGCGAGAGGAATGCTTGTTTTGAAATTTGCACACATCGGCTTAAAACGGATTCCACCTCATGCAATATATAAGGTTACGATCAGTCTTTAACGGAGATAATGGCCAAAACCGACAAGCGCTACTCTTGGCAGTCACTTTTGAAACATTATTATTTTTTCAATATTTGCCTCAAAACCATAACTCGTGAACTCATTGGAGCTCTTCCCAGTTGAGGGGCCGTACAACATGTTTTTGGGGCAAAAAATTGAAAAGTTTGGGTTATTAACTGATATGCGCAGATCAAACCTACCATCTGATTAATTGTTGGAAAGGGCTCAGAGAGCTCAGAGAGCCCTTTCCAACAATTAATCAAATTATAGAGTTTCAAGTATGTCATAAATGTTATTAATCTTCCTCGCATACAGACGTACATAGAGGTCCTCCATACATGGATAAAGTGGGCGCCGCAGTGAAAGGGTTGAAGACCTTATTCGCAAAGGCCAACTATTTGTTTCAGGCAAAAAGATAAACACATTCATTGGACGACGATGGAATGTCTGACTCTCTCCATGACTGAGCAAAAAAATATATTGTTGTTTGAGGTTTTTGCGGACACTCCCTCAATAGAGACGTAGGTGGGGAGATTTATCACCTCTAACTCTCTCTGAATCTATATCCATGACCGCGTACATTCTCATTAAAAGCACGAAGACTTTCGGAACAGTTTGGATGGCCCCTAGCTCACAATGAGAAAGTCTCAGATCGAGCACGCGCTTCTCTTTTCAAAGCATATGGTGTGAAAACGAACTTGAGTGTTTCCCTTTGTCGCAATAAACCCTCGTTTTAAATGTTTTCTTCATTCAACTCCCCAAACCTTTTGCATACAGCTTTGTCAACTCGTGTGCACATGTACACACCCTTCTATTTCAGGTACGAGGAAATGTAACCCTTGGAGAGGATATTGCTGATAACGGTGGAATGAAAATTGCGTTCTAGATTTGTGTGATAATAATGCTGGCCCCTTCTACACAAACTCGATTGCTGAACGCTCATTGGTCCAACCACAGGGGTTCGTTACAAACAAATGAGAATAACGTAATATTATTAGATAAGCATTTGCTGGATGACCCCATCAAAACTTATTTATTTATTTATTTATTTATTTATTTATTTATTTATTTAAAGGTCACATTCTTATGCACAATGGCTAATCGTGACCGTGACAGTTTTACTGGTGGAGGAAGCCGGAGTACCCGGAAAGAGCCACCGAGCATCGAAGAGCAACTGTCAGCTCCTCAACATTCTAACCCTGTTCAAGCTTCGCTCAACCAGTGCTAAAGCGGTTGAAGACATGTGCATCATCGATGTGCAGCACGCCTTTCTACACGGCGTCATCGTGCTCCCATGTTGGCAACCGGGATAAAGTACCTTGCCCAAGGACACAACGCGGGTCGACCCGGACGGGTATCGAACTCGTGATCTCTAGCATAGAAGTTGAGCAGTCTACTACTGAGCCACCGCTCTCCCATTTGACAAAAATAAGAGGTGATATTGGAAATTCGATGGCGTGTTACTAGATTTCGTGCTACGGTTTAGTGTGATGTTTGATAATGTGAATATTGTTACACTGTGCAATAATATTAGATTCCAAACATTAATTATAGGAAAAATCATCAAAAATTCAATGAATGAAGGACCGGGTAAAACCCGGTGCTTCATTAATTCAAATTTTGCTGATGATGGTTTGTATTATCTGGTAAACGCATGCGTGGATATCGCTTCCCACGCGTGGATTACGACCAGTCCACGGCGACTGAACTGCAACAGCCTTCATACTATCGAATGTCACCGTTGGGATGGGAAGTGTCGCTGTGTGGTTGGGCTGGTGTCATCTTGGGGAAGTCTGAGTTATGACTTTTTTGCTGGTGTTCCCACAATCCATTTGTTCAGAAAGCAGTGATTGATAATTTCATTCAAATTTGTTTCCATGGTTTCCTATTTACTAATTGTAAACTAATACTTTGTGTTTTAAGCTACATTTCTGCTTAAGAAGTAGCGGTAAGAGAGAGAGAAAGAAAGAATAAATAAATAAATAAATAAATAAATAAATAAATAAATAAATAAATAAATAAATAAATAAATAGTGTGGTATCTGTTTCTCCACCAGAGAGCTGACGCAACGATGTTTTGCATCGGAGTCATGGTATTTTTTTTCGGAACATGTATTGCCCTCAGGTTGGTCTTCTTTCTTGATAGTCCGCAGTTTCACACATCACACTTCACCCTAACTACAGACTGGAGGAAACTTTCGCCGAATTCGTTTCAGTTGCGTCGCGACTGGTGTGCAAGAGCCTTTAATTTCATAAGTAAGTGAACTATTTATTTTTCTACATTCTTTATGTTGATTGAAACAATGTTTAAATGATTTTTACTTCTGTTGTATTGAGTAGCAAATTTGTTGGCGTTAACACGTGTCAATAATTTTTTTTCAACCCTTTACCCAACGCAGACGATATCAAAATTTATTATTTTAAATACCATTTTTTGAAATTTTTCAAAATATTTCAAGAAAACCGTATCATGTGACCCCTCGTTGGAACGAGCTCTACGAGCTCGTTCCAACGAGGGGTCACATGACATGGTTTTCTTGAAATTGTTTGAAAAATAATATTTTTTCAACTGCTGAATTTGCATATTACGCTGGCGGATGCGGGCGATTCGTTGGGTAAAGGGTTAAATAGACAATAGTTCACTCCTCGGATTCGAGTACGATTTTTAGCCTGCAGTTGGGAGCGCAGGATTATTTCGCGAGGCGTTAGCTGAGTGAAAAAATCCTCGCGGCCCAAGAGAGGATAAAATGGTACTCGAATCCGCGAAGTAATCTTTTGTATTTATTTTATTTTCTCCTTATTTGTTTTCCCAAAACAATCCTTTAGAATTGATTTAAATCAACCGATTTGTAAACAATAAAAAAAGAAAGAAAAATAGTTCGTCATCGCTGAGAGTGGAATACGATGCTGGGAATGGAATTCAAGTCATCAAAATTATTCACAATTGTTCAGTTTAAAAATGTTTTTATTTATATCCTGCAGGCATATTTAGAGCAAGTAGCTGAAAACGGCGAAGAAAAACCATTACCAGGAGTTAATTTAACTCATAAGCAGCTTGTGTTTGTTTCATTTGCACAGGTAATTATTCGATAATTTTCTGTCTGTAATTTAATTCAATTAATAATTGGCTAACTTGTAAAACTAAACATCAAATGGATGTTTATCATACTAAGCAATAAAAATGTTGTCAAGACAAGAAACGAAATTTAGAGTTATTGCCTTAAACCCTTTACCCAACGTAACGGTCAAACCAGCCAGCGCTGTTCCTCAGAAATCGCTATTAAATTTTCGTTACTTTTTCATTTTTTGTCTCGGAACCATAGCTTATGACACTCATTGGATCGAGTTCGTTGAGCTGGTTCTAATGAAGAGTCGTAAGCTATATTTTGTGCGCAAAAAATGAAAACAAAATCAGTTATTCAAGAATTGTATTTGCAAGTGTCGTCTGCCTTTCGTGTTAGGTAAATGCTTAAGGGCCTAATGAAACTTTGTTTATTTTGAAAATTCTCACCTCTGAAATTCCTTCAATTCGAATTAAATATACACACAATGTACATCAAAATGAAGGTTGGGATGTATAGAACACGAAACACATGTGTAATCAGCTCATAGAGTCGACTGTAGGCACCACTGGTTCCTGGAAGTCTGCTGCCGTATTCGCACCAGAACTGATAATAAATAAAATTTCATTACTTATATAGGCCCTTAAAGTAGCTAATACGTTTAGCACACTTGTGGAAAGTATCCAGTTGTGGAAAGTATTTGTCAAGGATCAAGCAGTCAGAATGTAAGTTTTTGACTCGAATCTCATTGTTTAAATATCCCGGGTAAACAAATGTAAATGAGGAACTTGGAATTTCCAAGCCATCTCGACTCTGGTGCATTGGACCAATGAGTGACGTGATATATTGAGACGGGTCCCTTCTCTGTTTCAGTTGGAAACGAAATCGAACGTGTTTTGTGTCACCACTTGTGCGATACAACCTTATTTTTATCGTACAGACAGAACAGTGAAAACCCCGTGCTTTACATTAATATGTGTGTAAACCACGGACTGGGGGGGGGGGGGGGGGGCTGTATTGTTTGATGGACACGATGCCACGTCCCGGCAGAGTACTACCGAGCAATAGTACTCACAAAATATTTGGATGCGGGGGGGGGGGGGGGGGTGACACCTCCTGCCATCCCAGAATTTATGTCCCGGCTCAAAAAGGTTTGCAGTACCAGAAGCACTGTGCCTAATAACAAATCGCCCACAA